>CM067325.1:12502500-17302500 GCA_034376525.1 Nicotiana benthamiana
AATTTATGTAACTATTTTTCGTGTATAGACATTTTCTGTTACTTCTTCTCTGCCACTATTGTGATGCGATTTGTAGGGACGGTTCATGCTCGTATGGCCTAAAGGCATAGTTTAACGTGAAACCTAATTTTCTTTTAAAAGATTATAGTAATATATTTTTATTTGAAATATATTTTTTTTACTTTTTGAGATACAAAATTCATTGTTTATAATTTTTTGTAATCATTTTCTTCTAATAATTTCTTTTCCATTGATAGCTTAGCTAACACATTAAATTTTATTAGGATATTGATGGTCTTAGATATTATAAGTATTTGAAAAAGAATCGAGTCTTCTTATTTGATTGAGTATATCAATCAGAATATATTATCTTATGTCAATAGTTTTAATTCGGAAAAATATCTACTTAAATTCAGACGTTAGAAAAATTATTCACACAGCCTATTTATAATTAAGTCCAAACTATTACACTAAAAAAATCTTAATTTTGTTATGAAATAGAAGATTCTTACACTTCTATTTAAGGTGAATGTCTTTAATGTACTTAATTAGAGAGATTTTAGAGTCCTATTATTGGTAGCAAGATCTTCCTCCTCCCTATAAATAGAGGTGCTCTCTACCATTGTAATTCACCCCTCTCAACTCAATAAGAAGAACTCTCTCTACTCTTCTCTCTATTGCTATTGTTCTTGTTCTATTGTTCTTGTCTTTTGCTTTAGTTTATAACACGTTATCAGCACGAGACTCTACCGTCTCAAGTATCATTCTCGAAAATCCAAGGTATTTTCCCTCTTCCTAATTTAATTTTCGAGTATGTCTGACATTATGAAAAGAAAGTTTGTTGCCCTTGAAATTTCGGGCAAGAACTATATGACATGGGTGTTGGATGCTGAAATCCACCTAGATGCTATGGGTCTCGGAGACACCCTCAAAGATAAAGAAAAAGCATCCACCCAAGATTGTGCGAAGGCCTTGATTTTCTTGCGCCACCACCTTGACGAAGGTTTGAAGATTGAATATCTCACCGTCAAGGATCCACTCGTTTTGTGGAACAGCTTAAAGGAGAGATATGACAACCTGAAGTTGGTCACTCTGCCACAAGCACGATATGATTGGGCCCATCTGAGGCTACAGGACTTTAAGTCCGTTTCTGAATATAATTCTGCTATGTTCAGAATTACTTCTAAACTGAAGCTATGTGGAGATAACATCTCCGATTACGATATGCTTGAGAAAACGTTTACAACGTTTCATGCCTCCAATATGGTACTGCAGCAACAGTACCGAGAGAAAGGCTTTACGAAGTACTCTGAACTGATTTCTCTCTTACTAGTGGCTGAGCGAGATAATGATCTGCTCATGAGAAATCACGAAAATAGACCAACTGGGTCTACACCACTGCCTGAAGCAGATATGGTGCACTCGCATTATGCCAAACATAAAAGGGACCATGATCACGGTCATAAACGGGGTCAAAGCCAAGGACGTGGACAAGGAAGAAATTCCAAAGAAGTCCGTCACCCCCCAAAGAGAGATAACCACCGAAAGCAGAGACGGGGTCCAGAAGATCCTAAGGTAAATAGTTCAGAAACTATATGTTATCGTTGCGGTGGAAATGGGCACTGGTCTAGGACTTGCCGTATACCAAGACACTTGGTTGACCTTTATCAAGCATCTCGAAAGAGAAAAGGCCCTGAAACAAATTTTGTCTATGACGACAATGAGGATATCACCCACCTGGATGTGGCAGACTTCTTTGAGCAACCCGATGAAAAAATAGACCACCTAATCGGCGATGGATCCGTGATGAAAGAAGATGGAGTTATTTGATTTTGTTCTACTTATTTGTATTAGTTAGTGAATAAACTAATAGTCATTAGCATTAGCTCGTATTAGTTAGTTCATAAAGCAATGTTAGCAGTAGTTCTTTAGAATATCTTCAATATGTTCAAATATCAATAAAACTTTTATTTTCCAGTGGGGGTAATCGACTAGCCTGAAAAACTAGTCGATTATCAACTATTTTCGCATTAAAGTTGAAAAACAATTGATCAACAATTGATTGTCTTTGGCTAACAATCGATTGTCTTGAAACAGTGTGTTCTGGAATTTTTCAAAAATAGCCAACAATCGATTGTCTTTGTCTAACAATTGATTGTCTTGAAACAGTGAGGTCTGGAATTTTTCAAAAATCACCCACAATCGATTGTCTATATCTAACAATCGATTGTCGTTAGGCAGTGTAATCTGGAACTTTTCAAAAATCATCCACAATCGATTGTCTATGTTTAACAATCGATTGTCTTAAACAGTGTGATCTGAAGATTTTCAAAAATAACAAATAATCGATTGTGTGTGTTTAACAATCGATTGTCTATGTTCCAACAATCGATTGTGTGTTTAATAATCGATTGTCTTATGAAAAACGCTGAAATTTTCAAACTGCATAGTAATTGATTATGGACAACATATCTGATTTTGTTAGTCAACTGTTAGTAGCAGATTTTGAAAATATTATGTGACACAAAAGGATTGAACTTGTTTATTCTTATGTTCGTGTATCTCCTTTTTGTATGTCAAACTATGGGAAAGCAAAATGGATATCTCACAAAGCGAACTTGGATCAACATCCAACTGTAAAAGTATTTGCCTAGTTGATTCATGTACTACACATACAATACTCAAAGAAAGGAAGTATTTCTCTCAACTGAATATGTGTAAGGCAAACATTACTACAATCTCTGGAAGTAGTAAATTGATTGAAGGCTCCGGAAGAGCTATTGTAACTCTGCCCAAAGGCACGATGTTAATCATAGAGAATGCAATGTTCTCCTCCAAGTCTATGAGAAACTTGTTGAGCTTTAAAGATGTACGCCGGAATGGCTACAATATTGAGACAATGGATGAAGATAATCTTGAATATCTCGTCCTCACTTCAAAGAATGTCTCCGGCCAAAAGAGGGTTATTGAGAAATTCCCGTCTTTATCTTGTGGCCTGTATTGGACAAGAATTAGTGCAATTGAGGCACATTCAACAGTAAATCTAAAGAATACTGAGTCCAATACATTTGTACTTTGGCATGATCGACTGGGTCACCCAGGATCAACCATGATGAGACGGATTATAGAAAGCTCATATGGGCATCCGTTAAAGAATTTCAAAATTCTCTCAAGTAATGAATATCCTTGCACTTCGTGTTATCAAGGCAAGCTGATTATCAGACCATCCCCAACAAAGGTTGGGACTGAGTCACCCCAGTTTCTGGAACGTATACAAGGGGACATTTGTGGACCTATTCACCCACCTAGTGGGTCGTTTAGGTATTTCATGGTCTTGATAGACGCATCCTGTAGATGGTCTCATGTGTGCCTGTTGTCATCTCGCAACCTGGCGTTTGCGAAGTTAATGGCACAAATAATTCGGCTACGAGCACACTTTCCAGATAATCCAATCAAGTCCATTAGACTGGATAATGCTGCTGAGTTTACATCCCAAGCATTTAATGATTATTGCTTATCAATCGGGATAAAAGTTGAACATTCTGTAGCCCATGTTCACACTCAGAACGGTCTTGCAGAATTGTTAATTAAGCGCTTGCAGTTGATTGCAAGGCCATTACTGATGAGAACGAGGCTGCCCACTTCAGTGTGGGGTCATGCCATATTGCATGCAGCAATGCTAATTCGTCTCAGGCCGACGAATTACCACAAGTATTCTCCGTTGCAATTGGTTTTGGGTCATGAACCCGATATATCCCATTTAAGGATATTTGGATGTGCCGTATATGTGCCTGTAGCACCGCCATCCCGCACCAAAATGGGTGCGCAAAGAAGGTTAGGAATATATGTTGGGTTTGATTCGCCCTCCATCATTCGCTACCTTGAAAGATTGACAGGCGACCTGTTTACTGCACGATTTGCAGACTGTCGATTTGATGAAACACTTTTCCCAAAATTAGGGGGAGAAGTTGGTGAAACCAAACGGGAAATTTTGTGGAAAAATGAATCTTTATCTCATCTTGATCCACATACCTCTACTTGTGAGAAAGAGGTACAAAAGATTATCCATTTACAAAGAATAGCAAATCAAATGCCTGACGCATTTACGGACTTGAAGAGGATAACGAAATCCCACATTCCTGCGGAAAATGTTCCGATCCGTATTGAAGTCCCGATTGGACAATTATCTAGTGTCATATCCAATGAGTCAAATGCACGCCAGAAGCGTGGCAGACCATTAGGTTCCAAAGATCGAAATCCTAGAAAGAGGAAAAAGAACGATCTAAATGACACTATGAAAGAATCACATGAGGACGCTCATGATTTGATTAATTCCGAGATTCACGAAGAATCTATTGAGCCTGAAGCTCTTGAAAATACGGAACTACTCCCAAATCCAATTAATATTGAGGCAAATATTAATCGAGTGGATGTTGTGGTAGATAATGTCTTTGCTTATAATGTAGCATCTAACATTATGAAAGAATGTGAGGATCTCGAACCTCAATCTGTGAAAGAATGTCGAGAAAGACATGATTGGCCAAAATGGCAAGTAGCAATTCAGTCTGAATTGAATTCGCTGGCAAAACGTGAAGTTTTTGGCCCTATAGTTGAAACACCTAATGGTGTTAAGCCCGTTGGCTACAAGTGGGTCTTTGTACGCAAACGAAATGAGAAAAATGAAGTACAAAGATACAAAGCACGACTTGTTGCACAAGGTTTTTCCCAAAGGCCTGGTGTCGATTATGAAGAGACATATTCGCCTGTAATGGATGCGATAACCTTTCGTTATCTCATAAGTTTTGCTGTCCATGAGAAGCTGGACATGCACTTAATGGATGTCGTTACTGCCTATCTTTATGGCTCACTTGATAACGACATATACATGAGAGTTCCCGAAGGACTCAAGGTGCCAAATGCGCACAATTCCAAATCTCGGGAAATGTTTTCAATCAAATTGCAAAGGTCCTTGTATGGTCTAAAGCAATCAGGACGAATGTGGTATAATCGTCTAAGTGAGTACTTGTTGAAAGAAGGCTATATAAATGATGCCATTTGCCCATGTGTGTTTATAAAGAAAACAACATCGGGATTTGTTGTACTTGCCGTATATGTTGATGACATAAACCTTATTGGAACCCCTGAAGAACTCCAAAAGGCAATTGATTATCTAAAGGATGAATTCGAGATGAAAGATCTCGGTAAGACTAAACTATGTCTTGGTTTGCAAATTGAATATTTGGCAAACGGAATTTTTGTTCATCAATCTACCTATACAGAAAAGGTACTGAAACGGTTTTACATGGATGACGCACATCCGTTAAGTACACCGATGGTTGTTCGTTCACTTGATGTGAACAAAGATCCATTCCGACCTAAAGAACGGAATGAAGAGATACTTGGTCCTGAAGTACCATATCTTAGCGCAATTGGCGCATTAATGTATCTTGCAAATACTACAAGGCCGGACATTTCTTTTTCAGTTAATGTCTTAGCAAGATTTAGCTCGGCTCCTACGAGGAGACATTGGAATGGGATCAAACACATATTGCGGTACCTAAAGGGGACTACCGATTTGGGCCTATTTTATGGAAAGAATTGCAGCCCGGATCTTGTTGGTTATGCTGATGCTGGATATTTGTCCGACCCACACAAGGCTCGATCTCAAACGGGTTATGTGTTTACCTGTGGAGAAACCGCCATATCTTGGCGATCGACTAAGCAATCAATTGTGGCTACTTCATCTAATCATGCCGAGATAATTGCTATTCATGAAGCAAGTCGGGAGTGTGTGTGGTTAAGGTCGATAATACATCATATCCAAGACAAATGTGGTTTGAAATGTGATAAACTACCCACAACTTTATATGAAGATAATGCAGCATGTATAGCTCAATTGAAGGGAGGATTCATAAAGGGAGATAGAACGAAGCATATTTCACCAAAGTTATTCTTCACACATGATCTTCAAAAGAATGGTGATATCAATGTTCAACAGATTCGTTCAAGTGACAATATGGCTGATTTGTTTACAAAATCTCTACCAAAGTCAACCTTCAAGAAGCTAGTTCACAAGATCGGGATGCGAAGACTTAAGGACATAAATTGATGTTCTTATCAGGGGGAGTTAATGCGCGTTGCACTCTTTTTCCCCTACAAGGTTTTGTCCCACCGGGTTTTCCTTGCAAGGTTTTTAACGAGGCAACCAATAGGCGCATATTCAAACATGTGTACTCTTTCCTTACTTTAATTTTTCCCATTGGGTTTTGTTTTAAGGTTTTAACGAGGCACATCATTGAATAGACATTCAAGGGGGAGTGTTATGAAATAGATGATTCTTACACTTCTATTTAAGGTGAATGTCTTTAATGTACTTAATTAGAGAGATTTTAGAGTCCTATTATTGGTAGCAAGATCTTCCTCCTCCCTATAAATAGAGGTGCTCTCTACCATTGTAATTCACCCCTCTCAACTCAATAAGAAGAACTCTCTCTACTCTTCTCTCTATTGCTATTGTTCTTGTTCTATTGTTCTTGTCTTTTGCTTTAGTTTATAACAAATTTCTATATAAAAAGTCCATTTTTGTATCAAAAATACTAAAATATTATTTTTTAAAATTATATATAAATCAGTTATTTCTTAAAAAAATGGGCCCACAGATTTTCAGAGCCTAAAGCACAAGCCTTAATAGATAGAACCTTAGAGTCGGCCTTGGCGATTAGAAAGGTCGAACTATCTAATTTTAGGTATAACTTTTAATATAACATCTTCAGTTTATAAAATAAAATTTACATATTTAAGAGTTACATAAAAAGTTCTCTAAGTAATAATTAACAATTGAACATAAACAAATCGCGATGAAAGAAAAACTATTTTATTTCACTAAGGATTCGTTTGATACAAGAAATAATGGATATTTTAGGGTTAAATTTGAGATGAGTTTATCCCATATTTAGTTGGGATAAAATCATGTTATAACTAATTTCGGAATTAGTTATTTTGAGATTGTAATCTTTTTTTTAATTTCTATAAAAGGATAAAATAACTAATTGTAAGATAATTTATTATAGAATAATTTGTTTCTAATCAAACAGCCGGAAATAGTAACACCATAACATAAAGCGGAACTAAGGGAATATTAGATAGAGGAGGTATTAGACACCAGAAACACATTTTCCTCTCTTTTAAACGAGATTCAGACCTATATCTGCACATTTTGTTGTTTATTTTATATTTTTTGTTTCGTACTTGGTGGTTTCAATACTGATCCACCAGATTTGATTATATTATATAAACTTATTGAACACGCTCTGAAGTTACAAACAGTAAAATGATGCGAAGAAATAAGTGAAAGTTCTGTGAATCGTTAAATTCCGATAAGAATAAGATGAAATTGAGTTGGCTGACTTAACACTCTAAACGTGTATTACTTCTAATTAAGGGTGTGTTTGATATAACGGAAAATATTTTTTTGAAAAATAAGTAATGATTTTTTTCCGGTATTGCAATACAAATTTAAGAAAATAACTTCTCAGGATTATTCATAAATAATTTAGATATAATAACATGAAGGCATAAACTTTCAAACGAACAATCTTCCGAATCATATTTTCTTTACACTTTTGAACCACTAAACTTTTGAAACCGCAGAATTTTTTACCCGTAAAATTTATTTCTAAACCCGTAAACTTTCAAACACATAAACCTCCAAACTCATAACTTTGGAACTTGTAAATTTTGGAACCTTTAAACCAATAAATAAAAAAATAAAACTGAAAAATATATTAAAATTATTTTTTGGGGGTGGAGGGTGGGGGAGGGAGGTGGAGGGGCAGGGATGGGGGTGGAGGGGATAGAAAAATTTGACATGTTGCAGGTTTATACCTAATAATCGAGTTACAAAGATAATCACTGAAATTCTTGGCCGGTTATATAATGCACCCTATTCAACTTGGAGTGACTTTCCACTGGAGCTCATGCAACAAATTTAAGGTTTTAATACAATTCTTATCTATTTAAGCATAGCAATATTTTCATCTAATGTTACATACTTTATTTGAAGACTAAGTATGCTTGGGAGAACCGATATAAAAGTGAAATTGTGCAAATTTGGCATTCAAATGCCGTAAGAGACTATCTGATTCCTTCAGCTCCACTCGAAAGAAGAGCAAAAAGCCTTCATGGATTCTACCGCATTTATGCGAGGATCTACTGAGGTATTGGACCATCAAAAAATTCGAGAAGAAGTGTGAACAGGGAAAGAAGGCCCGAGCATCTGAGAAGGATGACTCCTTGCACTGTATGGGTGAAAGGAGTATGGGGCTACGAGGAGACTACTTGTAATACCTTAAAATATTTACATCTATTTTTATCGAACTATATATATGTTAATTTAGTTAATGTAGTTTATTATATTTGTAGGAAAAAATTGTGGGAGAAATATGACCCATGATGAGTTCTTCATGGAGACTCACATCAAGAAGAAGAAGGCACCGATAAAACCAAGTAGATGGGTCGAGGACTGGGTGGAGACTGCATATGTAAGTTTCATACTGCCATAAATATTTATGATATTATGTAGTTAATAATTTTCTATCTTCTAAATAAAGGATCGCTACAAAATTAATGTGGAGGAATACACTTAGAGTTTGCCACCGAATGAGCAGGACGAGCGACCACCCCTTTCAGACGAAGAAGCGCAGAAAATATGATTGGATGTTATTGGTAGTCTTAAAAGGGGGATAGCATATGACCTTTTTAGAGAGATCATTTCGGCGCTATAGGGCCGGATTGCAACGTATCTCATCCGTGGAATAGAAGATCGCGAAGCCGATAGCAGAGCTTGAAGAGATAAAGGCTAGAGAACAAAAGAGAGATGAACAATTTGGTACCTTTCAAATTCATCTAGAAAAGAGGGACGAATAATTTAATCTCCCTCAAGGTTAGTTGGCCACTCTTCTTGCTAGTGGTGCTTTCCCCCTTCCCCTGTCTCCTGAGCCTTCCCTATGTGCTAATCCTTCTTGTCGTGATTTTTTGAACCATGCCGACAATGAAGGTTCTAGTAGCGAAGATGGAGAAGATGCAATATAAGACATTTATTGAATGATGTGTATTGCTAAATAAAGTATTGAACTTGTCAATATTTAGTTGGGACTAATTTTGAAAAAAAATTGTATTGTTAATATTATTTTGTTATTGAATATTTGTATAAGTGCAATTGTGATTGATGTTGTTATTAGCGTTTTTGTCAGAGGCAGACCCACATAATATCAAGGGGTTCATATAAATCCGCTTCGTTAAAAGTTTATGCCATATACAGATATATATATCATCTAAAACAGAACAAAACCTATGTGTTAATAACATTGAAGCCGCTTGACTGTAAAATCGTTATAGCGTGATGGTCCAAGCGGTTTCAACACTACTGTATTGTCCAGTATTCGATCTCTCGGCTCAGCACATTTCTTACTTCTTGGGATATTTTTTGGCTCTAATGCTTGAATGGTTACTTCAAACATAGTTCAAAGTTGATCTATTTTCCTCACATGAATTTTAAAAAAACATGCAAGAATATCTAATGAAATGATATATTATTTTGTAGTTTAATCTAATTTGGACTATATTGAAGTTGTTTATTTGTACGATGTTGTCTTCTTTTTTTGTTTTATATTATTATTATTGTTTGGCTTATAAGCTCTCGTTATCCACTTATTTATATTAGACTAGTTTATTTCACAACTCCTTCGTTCGATTATTTTGTTTCTTGTAAACAACAAATTTGTTTTTCTCATATATCAAGGACAAGAATTCATTTTTTGTTATGTGTTGCAGAGTTTAAAATAATTTCAATTTGTTAATCAATCTTAAAAATTTTAAAGCAAAATTTGTCAAATTAAGTAGATAAATTATATTAAAGAAAAATTTAAATAGTTGTTTAATTCTTTTATTAAAAATGCATTTCTTGCTAAAAAATAAGAGCGCGGAATTAAATATGACTTTTTTTTTGAGATAGACAATAAAAAGAAGTAAAACATAGTAGCTAGCAAACATTGCTTGTTATGACCAGCGGCTATCGACGTGTTAATTTGGACGCACTTATATAAAATTTTGGGTCCATCATTAATTATCGTTGTGGTTGTTATTAGTGTTGTTGGTTAATTATAGTTATTGTTGTTAGATAATTATTGTTGTTGTTAGTTAATTATTGTTGTTAGTTAACTGTTGTTGTTGTTAGTTAGTTAATTGTTATTATTGTTGTTGATTAATTATGGTTGAATAACATCAATGTAATGATGTCATTATATGATGGATATTAGTTATAATTGACAGGTAGTGTAACTTAAAAGCAAACATTTTTTGCCTAGTTTTTACTTAGAAAATCGAATGAAATTGGTCGGAATTTTTTTTGCCTTGAAATTCAAAATTTCCAACCCAATTCAGTCGAAAATTATTAATTTAAATTATTTATTTGAATAAATTAATAATCTATTATAATTTACAATTAATTATATTTTTAAATAAAATTATCATTTATTTAATCGGTCGGTATTTGAAAATTAAATAATTTTTTTATATTATCACCAACCGATTTCGACCGAAATTTCTGACCAGTTCGATCACAACATGTTAGCAGCTATTTTTTTCGACTAATTAAAAGCGATTGAAAATCAGTTAATTTTACAATTTACCACTGATTTCGATCGATTTTCTTGAACGAATTTAACCAGTTTTTTAGTAGTGATTAAAGCTAAATTATTTTTATATAAGAAAGTATGATATTTTCTTGAGCACTATTAAAAAAAATTATGACATATAAATTAGGACTAAGTGGAGATACGTTTCGGATCTATATAAACCCAATGCAATCAGCTGTGGGGTGGTAATTCACATGTTAATGTTACTACATAATTTTTTAGAATTTGGTTCATGTATAAAAGACTTTGAAGGTCAACTTAATATACTAAAGATTACTCTATAGCAACTATCATATATAACAAAATATTTTTTATCAGAATAAATATATTCTTATTATTTCTTATTGATAATCAAATTATTCACAAATCTAGAATTAAAAAAAAATATATAGAAAGAGTCATTACAGATATTAATTTCTCTCATCCAAATAAACTTATCTCAATTTCATCTTCATCGCCACAGCTTGTAATTGAGAATTAATATTTTTTTAGTTCTTTATTTGTTCACTTAACGCTGTCTTTAATAAAAGAGGCGTACCGTTAACTAATAATTCTCACGAGATTTCAAATTAAAGTTTAATTTCTTACAGCATGCAAGTGATTTTTTTTCCGTCTCTAAATGTGAACACCAAATAAACCGGCACTCAAAATCCAAATTAAAAAAAAAAGACACTTAAGGAATTAAAGTAAATTCTGCCATGAGAAAATTTAAGAAGAGTTATAGATATATTCACTACTTAAACCGCGTCAAATTGTACCTTTCTATACATTATTCTTTCAATTTACTCAGCATTCCAAGAAATCCTATCCATCTATCCATAATTAGTCACCAAAATGGATAACAAACATTAAATACTCCAGCTAGTTTGATTACTTTCCATTTACTACAAAGGTAACTAAACAACTATTGATGAACAGAACAACGGTTAGTAATATTATATTATTTTTATGTCATATTCTCTTTTAAGAGTTAAATATGTCCCATACTTGACCCAATGTCAAAATGTACTGTGCTTCTTTTCCAAATATCCTCTTAATTTACTAGCATTCCAAGAAATTCATCTGTCTATAATAGAGTCACCAAAATGGATAATAAAGAATACAACTGTTATAAATAGACTTCTATTTAAGGTGAATGTTTATAATTAGAGAGATTCTAGAGTTTTATTCTTGGTAGCTAAGTCACTACCTCCCTATAAATAAAGGGGTCTTTTACCATTGTATATCATCCCTAACAATCCCAAAAGTATCAATAAGAATACTCCTCTCTCTACTTTTCTCTCTATTGTTCTTGTTCTTGTATTATTGTTCTTGTTCTTATATTATTTCATAACACGTTATCAGCACGAGACTCTACTGTCTCAAGAACCATTCTCGAAAAATCTAAGGTATTTCCCTCTTCCTAATTTAATTTTCGATTATGTCTGACATTACGAAAAGAAAGTTCGTTGCCCTTGAAATTTCGGGCAAGAACTATATGACATGGGTGTTGGATGCTGAAATCCACTTAGATGCTATGGGTCTCGGAGACACCATTAAAGATAGAGAAAAAGCATCCACCCAAGACTGTGCGAAGGCCTTGATTTTCTTGCGCCATCACCTTGATGAAGGTTTGAAGATTGAATATCTCACTGTCAAGGGTCCACTCATCTTGTGGAACGGCTTAAAGGAGAGATATGACAACCTGAAGTTGGTCACTCTGCCACAAGCACGATATGATTGGGTTCATCTGAGGCTCCAGGACTTTAAGTCCGTTTCTGAATATAATTCTGCAATGTTCAGAATTACTTCTAAATTGAAGCTATGCGGAGATAAAATCTCCGATTATGATATGCTTGAGAAAACGTTTACAACGTTTCATGCCTCCAATATGATACTGCAACAACAGTACAGAGAGAAAGGCTTTACAAAGTACTCTGAACTGATTTCTCTTCTACTAGTGGCTGAGCGAAATAATGACCTGCTCATGAGAAATCACGAAAATCGACCCACTGGGTCTACACTACTGCCTGAAGCAGATAAGGTGCACTCTCATTATGCCAAACATGAAAAGGGCCATGGTCATGGTCGTAAACGGGGTCATAGCCAGGGACGTAGACAAGGAAGAAATTCCAATGAAGTCCGTCAACCCCCAAGGAGAGATAACCGCCGAAAGCAGAAACGGGATCATGAAGATCCTAAGGCAAATGGTTCAGAAACTATATGTTATCGTTGCAGTGGGAAAGGGCACTGGTCAAAGACTTGCCGTATACCAAGACACTTGGTTGACCTTTATCAAGCATCTCGAAAGAGTAAAGGCCCTGAAACAAATCTTGTCTATGACGACAACTTGGACATCACCCACCTGGATGTGGCAGACTTCTTTGAGCAACCCGAGGGGAAAATAGACCACCTAATCGGTGATGGGTCCGTGATGAAAGAAGATGGAGTTATTTGATTTTGTTCTACTTATTTGTATTAGTTAGTGAATAAACTAATAGTCATTAGCATTAGCTCGTATTAGTTAGTTCATGATGCAATGTTAGCAGTAGTTCTTTAGAATGTCTTCAATATGCTCAAATATCAATAATATTTTTATTTTCCAGTAGGGGTAACCGACTAGCCTGAAAAACTAGTCGATTATCTAATATTTTCGCATTAAAGCTGAAAAACAATTGATCGACAATCGATTGTCTATGTCTAACAATCGATTGTCGTTAGACAGTGTAATCTGGAATTTTTCAAAAATCATCCACAATCGATTGTCTATGTCTAAAAATCGATTGTCGTTAGACAGTGTAATCTGGAATTTTTCAAAAATCATCCACAATCGATTGTCTATGTCTAACAATCGATTGTCGCTAGACAGTGTAATCTGGAATTTTTCAAAAATCATCCACAATCGATTGTCTATGTCTAACAATCGATTGTCGTTAGACAGTGTAATCTGGAATTTTTCAAAAATCATCCACAATCGATTGTCTATGTCTAACAATCGATTGTCGTTAGGCAGTGTAATCTGGAATTTTTCAAAAATAGTCAACAATCGATTGTCTATGTTTAACAATCGATTGTCTTAAAACAAGTGTGATGGAATTTGTCAAAAATAGTCAACAATCGATTGTCTATGTTTAACAATCGATTGTCTTAAAACAGTGTGATCTGGAATTTTTCAAGAATTGTCAACAATCGATTGTCAATGCTCAACAATCGATTGTGTGTGTTTAACAATCGATTGTTTTATGAAAATGCTTAAACTGAAATTTTCAAACTGCATAGTAATCGATTATGGAAAACATATAATCGACTATCTGATTTATTTAGTCAACTGACATCAGCAGATTTTGAAAATATTATGTGACACAAACGAATTGAACTTGTTTATTCTTATGTTCGTGTATTTCTTTTGTATGTCAAACCATGGGAATTAAATTGATTGAAGGCTCCGGAAGAGCAACTGTAACTCTGCCCAAAGGCACGACGTTTATCTTAGAGAATGCAATATTCTCCTCCAAGTCTAAGAAGAACTTGTTGAGTTTTAATGATATCAATCGCAATGTTCTCCTCCAAGTCTAAAAGGAACTTGTTGAGTTTTAAAGATATCATTCAAAATGGATATCATATTGAGACAATAGATGAGAATAATCTTGAATTCTTCATGAAAACGAGGCTGCCCATTTCGGTTTGGGTTCACGCCATTATGCATGCAGCAATACTAGTTCGTCGGCTGCCCACTTCGGTTTGGGGTCACGCCATTTTGCATGCAGCAATGCTAGTTCGTCGGCTGCCCACTTTGGTTTGGGGTCACGCCATTTTGCATGCAGCAATACTAGTTCGTCGGCTGCCCACTTCGGTTTGGGGACACGCCATTTTGCATACAGCAATGCTAGTTCGTCTCCGACTGACGAATTGACACAAATATTCCCCGTTGCTATTGGTTTTGGGTCATGGACCCAATATATCCCATTTATGAACCTTTGGATGCGCAGTATATGTGCCTGTAGCACTGCCATCCCGCACCAAAATGGGTCTGCAAAGAAGGTTAGGAATATATGTTGAGGTTGAATCGCCCTCCATTATTCGCTACCTCGAAACATTGACAGGAGATTTGTTCACTGCACGATTTGCAGACTGTCAATTTGATGAGACACTTTTCCCAAAATTAGGGGGAGAAGTTGGTGAAACCAAACGGGAAATTTTGTGGAAAAATGCATCATTATCTCATCTTGATCCACATACCTCTATTTGTGAAAGAGGCACAAAAGGTTATCCATTTGCAAAGAATAGCAAATCAAATGCCTGGCGCATTTATAGGTTTGAAAAGGATAACAAAATCTCATATCCCCGAAGTGAATGTGACAACATCTGATTCACGAATACATATTCATTATTGGAAGAATATGAACATGAAATTGGTATTAAATATACCACACTCACCACTAGAAGGAGGTTTGAGATGATACCACACTCACCCCTAGAAGGAGGTTTGAGATGATATATGGCATGAATGATCGTTGGTCACGTACCTATTGTACGCCAAAGTATTTTGGAAATATGACTATTAAAGGACAACGATAATGCAAGAAACATATCTTGCATATAAGTTTGACATGACCATAATGGTATAACTTTCTCTTTAAGAAAGATATTCACCACATGGATGTTGATGAATCCGTGGTAGTACAAAATTAATTGAGAGCTCTAGAAGAGCCAATTATTACTATGTTGGAGAAACACAATTGAGTATTGTGCTGTAGTAAGTCTCAAAGAAACTTATTCAGTTTCCAAAGTACACGCGAAAGCGATTGGTTATATTGAGACTATAAATAAAGGAAGGCTTTGATATCTCCTATTACTACAACTTGTAGCGGGGTAATTTGCATATGAAAAGATACCCGCTTTGTTCTCCAGTTTGTACTACACAAACAAAAGAATGCCACAATAAAGTGGATATCTATTGGTATAAAAACCCATGTCATAATAAACCTGAAGTTTATTGATAAGTGCACATGTCATGGTGTAAATTTGAAGTTTACCAATATTGATAATATATTCAGTTGGCATTGGGGTTAGCCATCTCATTTTAAGTATGATGTGCAAATTCACATGGGTGAATATTAAAGAACTAGAGAGTTCTTTACGAATTCTCTTGTATTACTTGTTCTCATTAATAAACTGACCAACTAAAGAGTCGGGTTGAAGCCCCTAAATTCTGGAAATATCAAAGGTGAATATGGGCCCATTCACCTGCCATGTATACCACATATGATGCATCTATGAAATGGTTACATGCGCAATTGTTATTGACCCGCAGCCTGGCCGGTGCTTGCGAGGTAAATTGCTCAGTAATCTAACTTCGAGCATAATTTCCAGATTTTCTACTCAAGATAGTTCATCTTGATAAGTTGGTTTATATCAAAGTTGGTTTAGCAAGATAATTATTGAGTGCCTCCACTTAATAGCTAAACTGTTTCTTATGAGAACAAAGTTATATATATATCAGTTTGATATACGTTGTATACGAGAGTATATTCTCCCCTCACAAGTGGTTCAGGGTCAGGAACCAAATAATTTCATCTTATTATTAATGTGCTGTGTATATTGACATGATAATGCACAAAGATGATTTCCCAAAGTTGAGGAAACAAGTTAGCTTTTCTAACATGAGGGGGATGTTAGAAACTACGCTTTACGCTAGAGGGGGGGTGAATAGCGTATTAATAGAATTTAGCGTTTTCTTGCGGAATTTAAACTTTGCAGGAAGTAAAATAAATGCAGAAAAATAAACTTACACAAAGATGTATACTGGTTGGCCACCAACGTGGTTAGTCCAGTCCCCGAGAGACTCTCTCGAGATTTTTCACTATATTGTTAAGCTTAAGGGTGCTCAACAAACCGTTACACACTTGAGGACACAAGCCTCAAACAGATGCTCGGAGATCGCAATCTCAAAGACTTCACCCAAGGAAACGCAAGTTCCTTGAAACAAGAGAATCGCAATTCTATTACAAGTATATCAAATACTTGGACACTCACTTAACTAAAGTACTCCTTATTGAGTAGATATGAGTAAAAGAATATGTTCAAGATCACAACAACTTTAAGCAATAATATGGCTCTCAAAAGCTTTATGAAATGAGTAGAAAATGAAGAACAATTGAATGAAAGCTTATAGCAATGTAATGATCAGTTTGTGTATATTGTTGTTTTTAAAACACTGAAATGAAGCTGCATTTATAGTTGAAAAAGTTGGTTCAACCGTTGTCTAATTGCCAATTAAGAGTTGCTGAAATTACTCAGTGATAATCGATTATTAAGACCAAACAATCGATTATCTGCCAGTCAGTTTAAAAATCAATCCCAGATTTAACGCTTCACAATCGATTATACATAATCTATAATCGATTACTGGCAATATTCAAAATCAGATAATCGATTACACTAAGTTCATAATCGATTACTTTAGCAACGTTCTAAAAATCATTTCCAAATTTTAAGCAAAACATCGATTATATAAAATCAATAATCGATTACTTCAGCAACGTTCTAAAAATCATTTCCGGATTTTAAGCAAAACATCGATTATATAAAATCAATAATCGATTACTTCAGCAACGTTCTAAAAATCATTTCCGGATTTTAAGCAGAACATCGATTATCTAGAATCAATAATCGATTACCTTATGGTATTTGAAAATCATTTGACAACGGCCAGCTTCAACAATCGATTGTCCTTTGCAACAATCGATTACTTGTTATTTTTTGAAAATCATAAAACTTACTGTCTCAGTGATAATCGATTATCTAAAGACATAATCGATTACTTAATTAAATTTAAAAACACTGGAAGACATCAACTCAACACAATCGATCACCATTAGTTCATAATCGATTATTTTGAGTATTGAAAAACTTTACCTCAACAACAATCGATTGTCATTTGTTCACAATCGATTATCATGCAGATTTGGAAAAACCTGATGTTCACTGTCTTACTCACAATCGATTACCAGTAATTCATAATCGATTGTCATGCAGTCTTGGCTCAGAAACAATCGATTATCATAAGTACATAATCGATTATTTTAGCCCAGATTTTTGAGGCATGTTTAGAAAACATTTTGTCTAATGTAAATATGCATGATTTAAAATCTTTTTGACACAGAATTAAATATGCATGATTTTGGAAAATAGTTTTATGAGAGAGGCCATACTATGAGTCAAGTTATAGGATCGAGATTACAATTTAGAACAACTCAATAACAATTAAAAGCTATATCTTGAACTTCAATCTTATTCGCAACCATTGTGCGCTTGTACTTGAATTCCGTCATATATCAATTTTTGCTTCGTTTGTCATTCATCAAAACCTACAAAAGAGTACACGTTTAGTGTATTGCATTGAGAACGTGTTTCTAACAATTTCCCCCTTTTTGATAATGGCAAACATTAAGCGGGATATGCAATTTAGGCAAAAGATATTGACAATTCAAGACAAGTAACAATTATGCAATTTTGTTCTTGTTCCCCCTCAATTTAAGAGTTCCCCCTCAATTTTAGCTTATAAGCAATCAATGAATTAAGAGGTGGTGCATACCCGATATCCCGTTTTCTTCCCCCTTTTGCCATTAGCAAAAAAATAGTAAGGAAAGATGCAAAAAGATGAAATAAACAAGGTTTATTTATTGGAAAAAAGAATTAGAGGGTAGTCGATTATTGATACGGGATAATCGATTTTTATAGGGACATTGCTGCAGATTCGCGGTTTGCTTAAGAATTGCTCTTAGCTCTAGGGTGATACCTGCAAAAAGAAGTTAGACGCTTCCGACGCTCAAGTTAGAAATCATGTAGGAAAGAAAATGCAATGCATGACTTAGATCAAAGTGGAGTCAAGGATCCCGAGTTCACTGCGAATTCGGAAGAAGGACTCTTTCTCTGAAGGCTTGGTAAAGATGTCTGCCAATTGGCTTTTGGTTTCAACAAATTCAATTTTGACATCGCCTTTGAGTACATGATCTCTAATAAAATGATGTCTAATTTCGATGTGTTTTGTTCGCGAATGAAGAACGGGGTTCTTCGTCAAGCATATGGCGCTAGTGTTATCACATCTAAGAGGAATGTGATCAAGACTTAGGACATAGTCCAAGAGTTGTTGTTTCATCCATAGGATTTGAGCACAGCAACTCCCCGCGGCTACATATTCAGCCTCGGTGGTAGACAACGCAACACTTACTTGTTTCTTACTAAACCAAGAGACAAGAGAGCTACCGAGCAAATGGCAAGTGCCACTTGTGCTCTTGCGGTCCAATTTGCATCCAGCAAAATCGGAATCGGAATATCCAATAAGTTGGCATGAAGAGCCTTTGGGGTACCATAGACCCACATTTGTAGTACCAATGAGATACCTTAATATCCGTTTCACCGCAGTAAGGTGAGACTCCTTCGGACATGACTGATAGCGAGCACATAAACACACGCTAAACATGATGTCCGGACGACTAGCGGTAAGATAAAGAAGAGAGCCAATCATCCCTCGATACTTTTTAGTGTCGACTTCCTTACCTTTTTCATCTTTGTCTAGATGATCGGATGTGCTCATGGGAGTAGCCATTTCTTTTGCATTGTTCATCTCAAAGCGTTTTAGTAGTTCTTTGCAATATTGGGCTTGGCATATGAATGTACCTTCTTTCATTTGTTTCACTTGTAACCCCAAAAAGAATGTTAACTCGCCCATCATAGACATTTCAAATTCGCTAGTCATTAGATCGGAAAATTCCTTGCATAAAACATTGTTAGTAGCACCAAATATAATATCGTCTACATATATTTGAACTAATAAAATATCATTGTTTTTATGCTTGACAAAGAGGGTTGTGTCAACTTTTCCCCTAATGAAATCATTTTCCAAAAGAAATTTACTCAACCTTTCATACCAAGCTCGAGGAGCTTGTTTTAAACCATAAAGAGCCTTTTTGAGTTTGAAAACATGATCGGGATATTTAAAATCTTCAAAGCCGGGGGGTTGTTTGACATAAACTTCTTCTTCAATAAAACCATTTAGAAAAGCACTTTTCACATCCATTTGATATAGAATAAAATTCATTGAAGAGGCGAAAGCAAGTAATAGACGAATAGCGTCTAATCTAGCTACGGGAGCATAGGTTTCCTCATAATCAATACCTTCTTCTTGACTATAGCCTTTTGCCACAAGCCTAGCTTTGTTTCTAGTGATTATACCATTTTCATCTAGTTTATTGCGAAAAACCCATTTCGTACCAATTATAGAATGACCTTCGGGTCTTGGCACCAAATCCCAAACGTTATTGCGTTCGAATTGGTTAAGCTCCTCTTGCATTGCCAAGGTCCAAAATTCATCCCCAATTGCTTCGGAGATGGTTTTAGGTTCAATTTGAGAAACAAAAGCAGTAAGTTCTAAAGTGTTTTTGAGGGAGTTTCGGGTACTTACCTTTTCTCCAACATCGCCAATTACCTGTTCGAGAGGATGATCCTTGATCGTTCTCCACTCGTTAGGCGTATTTATTCCTTTTTCTAATTGTGGTGCTTCTTCCGTTGGTTGTTCCCCAATTTCATTTTTGTTTTCCTTTGAAGGTTCTTCTTGGATTTTATCTTTCAAGCTATCCAAGATACCTGCAAGATCAAAACCGGATTCCTTTCTCGCCAAGCGAGTATTATCTTCGGAAAACACAACATGAGGGGATTCCTCCACAATTTGGGTTCTTTTGTTAAAGATCCTATATGCTTTGCTACGTGAGGAATAACCAATGAAAATACCTTCATCCGATTTAGCATCAAACATACCCAATTGGTCCTTGCCATTATTATGAACAAAACATTTACAACCAAAAACACGTAAATGAGAAATGTTGGGTTTTCTAACCTTATAAAGTTCATATGGGGTTTTCATGAGTATCGGCCGAATTGCTACTCTATTTAAAACATAGCAAGTGGTACTCACGGCGTCCGCCCAAAAATATTTGGGAATCTTAGCTTCGTCGAGCATGGTTCTTGCCATCTCTTCGAGACACCTATTTTTCCTTTCCACCACCCCATTTTGTTGTGGTGTCCGTGGAGCGGAAAAGGTGTGTTCGATTTCGAGTTCGTCACAAAAATCCGCAAAGAGATTGTGATCAAACTCTCCCCCATGATCACTTCTAATCGAAGTGACGGTCGATTCCTTTTCGTTTTGAACACGCTTAAGGAAATACTTGAAATTTTGAAAAGCATCACTTTTATTTGCAAGAAATAGAGTCCAAGTAAATCTAGAAAAGTCATCAACAATTACAAAAACATATTTATTTTTACCAAGACTTTCAATACGAGAGGGACCAAATAAATCCATGTGAAGTAATTGTAAAGGTCTAGACGTTGAAACAATATTCTTGGATTTAAAAGATGCTTTGGTTTGCTTCCCTTTTTGACAAGAATCGCAAATAGAATCATTTTCAAACTTTAAACTGGGAAGACCAACTACTAAGTTTTGAGAAAGAAGCTTGTTCAAAAGATGCATGTTCATGTGTGCTACTCTACGATGCCATAGCCAAGAGTTATCCTCTTTGCTTACTAAACAATCAACATATTCGGGTGAGGAGTTTGCAAGATCAACCATATAGATATTATCAATTCTAAAACCACGAAGTATGATCTTGAAATCACTACGTCTAAATACAAGGCATTCATCCGAATTAAATAGAGCAAAATTTCCCTTGTCACATAATTGGCTTATGCTCAAGAGATTATGCTTCAAACCTTTCACAAGTAGTATATGTTTAATAGAGGAGTTTTCGTCCTTACCGACCGAACCAATGCCGATGATTTTTCCTTTATTGTTATCACCAAATGTGACACTTCCTCCTTCTTTGTGCTCTAGTTGAAGGAATTTGGATTCATCTCCCGTCATGTGTTTGGAGCATCCACTATCAAGGTACCATAGTACACTTGATCCCTTCAAGCACACCTACAAAACAAATTAATGTTCTTTAGGTACCCATGCCATCTTGGGTCCTTGAGGGTTAGGCATGTTATAATGATGCAATTGATTTATATGTCTATGACGAGTAAAGCAAGCGGGAGCAATATGACCAATACGTCTACAATAATGACAAGTCACGTTGGGATTATGCATTTTTCTAGGTACATAGTAACTAGATGAATGAAGGTTGCTTACTCTACTTTGAACACCATTGTTTTTCCTATTATGAGCTCTAGGAGGTTCACAAGTTTGTCTAAAATATGCATCATTTCTAGAATATCTATTTCTAGGTGGAGGGTCATTTCTTGGTCTTCTAAATTGTTCAAGGTTTGGCCTAAAATATGCATCATTTCTAGGTCTTCTAGCATTTTCACTATTTGGTCTAACATGCAAGTTATTTCTAGGATTTCTACTTCTAGGATAAGCATTTTGGTTATTAGTCCTAGGTTGAGCTCTAGGTTGTTGTGGTTTAGCACCAACCTTTTCTTCATTTTTGAATCCTATTCCATGTTTAGTTGATTTTAGATTAACAAGCACATCATTCAAGTTTTTATGCGAAGAATTAAACTTATCTAATGTGCCTTTAAGTCTAGCTACTTCATTCTTAAGAAGCACACAAGAAGAACAGTTTCTAGTAGAACCTTCAGGTTTATCAGCACTTCTTTTTCCATAAAACTTGTTTTCCTCTTTTAGCTTCTCATTTTCGAAAACCAATTTTTCTAATTCTTTTTCTTTTAATGAAAGCTGTGTTTGAAAATCTTTTTCTTTTAGAGAAGCGCTTTCTTTAACACTTTTGACAGTTTTTGAAGCTTTGATAAATTCAGCATATAGTTCATCAAAAGCATTTCTCATTTCATCAAGAGTAAAGAAATTTTGAGAAGAGATTTGACTTACCTCGTCTTTGCCGTCTTCTTGAGCCATGAGACATAAATTTGCTGCTTCATCGTCTTCTTCTTCGCTTGCTTCATCTCCGGAATCTCCTCCCCAAGAGATGTATGCACGTTGCTTTTTGAAGGGTTTCTTCTCCTTTTTGATGTTAGGGCAATTTGATTTTATGTGCCCGGTTTCTCCGCATTCATAGCATTTTAGTTGATCGCCTTGCTTTTTGTTCTTGCGTTCATACTCTTTGCGCATGAATTTTTGAAACCTTTTGATAACGAGTCCAAACTCGTTGTCACCTTCCTCATCAATTTGTGGTTGGCTAGCCTTTAGAGCAATCCTTTGCCTTCTTTGATCATCAACAAACGGGTTAAGTATAGTTGATTCATAGGTTTTGAGATTACCTCTTAATGCGTCAATTGTGACATTTGTGATGCCAATGGATTCTTGGATTGCATCGGCCTTTGATCGCCATGCCGGAGTGAGACTTCTGAGGATCTTCCGGACAAGTTCTCTATCCGTAAACGTCTTTTTGAGGGCGTGTAGATCATTCACGATCATTGAGAATCGCTCAAACATTTCGTCTACTTTCTCTCCTTCCTTCATGTGGAATAGTTCATAAGAGTGAGTTAAGAAATCAATTTTAGCTTCTCGTACCTGGTCGGTTCCTTCGTATGTCACTTCAAGCTTATCCTACATTTCTTTTGCTGTTTTGCAACATGATATCTTCCTGTAGTCGTTAGCATTAACAGCACAATATAATAAATTTATAGCTTTGGCATTATTTTGAACCTTACGAATATCCTCCGCGGTATATTCCTCTTCGGTCTTTGGAACCCATTCGTCTTCCACCTTCTTGGTTGGGATTTGGTTTCCATTGGTGAATACTTTCCACAAATGAAAGCTATTTGATTGCACAAAGATTTGCATCCTCTCCTTCCAGTATGAGTAGTTTGTGCCGTTGAATAGAGGAGGTCGTGTAGAGCATTGTCCTTCTTCAATTCCTGCAAAAGAGTCAAGAGTAGAAGCCATGGATGGTTCTCTCAAACGGTTAAGTTTTCAGAGAGTTGGGCTCTGATGCCAATTGTTAGAAACTACGCTTTACGCTAGAGGGGGGGTGAATAGCGTATTAATAGAATTTAGCGTTTTCTTGCGGAATTTAAACTTTGCAGGAAGTAAAATAAATGCAGAAAAATAAACTTACACAAAGATGTATACTGGTTGGCCACCAACGTGGTTAGTCTAGTCCCCGAGAGACTCTCTCGAGATTTTTCACTATATTGTTAAGCTTAAGGGTGCTCAACAAACCGTTACACACTTGAGGACACAAGCCTCAAACAGATGCTCGGAGATCGCAATCTCAAAGACTTCACCCAAGGAAACGCAAGTTCCTTGAAACAAGAGAATCGCAATTCTCTTACAAGTATATCAAATACTTGGACACTCACTTAACTAAAGTACTCCTTATTGAGTAGATATGAGTAAAAGAATATGTTCAAGATCACAACAACTTTAAGCAATAATATGGCTCTCAAAAGCTTTATGAAATGAGTAGAAAATGAAGAACAATTGAATGAAAGCTTATAGCAATGTAATCAGTTTGTGTATATTGTTGTTTTTAAAACACTGAAATGAAGCTGTATTTATAGTTGAAAAAGTTGGTTCAACCGTTGTCTAATTGCCAATTAAGAGTTGCTGAAATTACTCAGTGATAATCGATTATTAAGACCAAACAATCGATTATCTGCCAGTCAGTTTAAAAATCAATCCCAGATTTAACGCTTCACAATCGATTATACATAATCTATAATCGATTACTGGCAATATTCAAAATCAGATAATCGATTACACTAAGTTCATAATCGATTACTTTAGCAACGTTCTAAAAATCATTTCCGGATTTTAAGCAAAACATCGATTATATAAAATCAATAATCGATTACTTCAGCAACGTTCTAAAAATCATTTTCGGATTTTAAGCAAAACATTGATTATATAAAATCAATAATCGATTACTTCAGCAACGTTCTAAAAATCATTTCCGGATTTTAAGCAGAACATCGATTATCTAGAATCAATAATCGATTACCTTATGGTATTTGAAAATCATTTGACAACGGCCAGCTTCAACAATCGATTGTCCTTTGCAACAATCGATTACTTGTTATTTTCTGAAAATCATAAAACTTACTGTCTCAGTGATAATCGATTATCTAAAGACATAATCGATTACTTAATTAAATTTAAAAACACTGGAAGACATCAACTCAACACAATCGATCACCATTAGTTCATAATCGATTATTTTGAGTATTGAAAAACTTTACCTCAACAACAATCGATTGTCATTTGTTCACAATCGATTATCATGAAGATTTGGAAAAACCTGATGTTCACTGTCTTACTCACAATCGATTACCAGTAATTCATAATCGATTGTCATGCAGTCTTGGCTCAGAAACAATCGATTATCATAAGTACATAATCGATTATTTTAGCCCAGATTTTTGAGGCATGTTTAGAAAACATTTTGTCTAATGTAAATATGCATGATTTAAAATCTTTTTGACACAGAATTAAATATGCATGATTTTGGAAAATAGTTTTATGAGAGAGGCCATACTATGAGTCAAGTTATAGGATCGAGATTACAATTTAGAACAACTCAATAACAATTAAAAGCTATATCTTGAACTTCAATCTTATTCGCAACCATTGTGCGCTTGTACTTGAATTCCGTCATATATCAATTTTTGCTTCGTTTGTCATTCATCAAAACCTACAAAAGAGTACACGTTTAGTGTATTGCATTGAGAACGTGTTTCTAACAATTTCCCCCTTTTTGATAATGGCAAACATTAAGCGGGATATGCAATTTAGGCAAAAGATATTGACAATTCAAGACAAGTAACAATTATGCAATTTTGTTCTTGTTCCCCCTCAATTTAAGAGTTCCCCCTCAATTTTAGCTTATAAGCAATCAATGAATTAAGAGGTGGTGCATACCCGATATCCCGTTTTCTTCCCCCTTTTGCCATTAGCAAAAAAATAGTAAGGAAAGATGCAAAAAGATGAAATAAACAAGGTTTATTTATTGGAAAAAAGAATTAGAGGGTAGTCGATTATTGATACGGGATAATCGATTTTTATAGGGACATTGCTGCAGATTCGCGGTTTGCTTAAGAATTGCTCTTAGCTCTAGGGTGATACCTGCAAAAAGAAGTTAGACGCTTCCGACGCTCAAGTTAGAAATCATGTAGGAAAGAAAATGCAATGCATGACTTAGATCAAAGTGGAGTCAAGGATCCCGAGTTCACTGCGAATTCGGAAGAAGGACTCTTTCTCTAAAGGCTTGGTAAAGATGTCTGCCAATTGGCTTTTGGTTTCAACAAATTCAATTTTGACATCGCCTTTGAGTACATGATCTCTAATAAAATGATGTCTAATTTCGATGTGTTTTGTTCGCGAATGAAGAACGGGGTTCTTCGTCAAGCATATGGCGCTAGTGTTATCACATCTAAGAGGAATGTGATCAAGACTTAGGCCATAGTCCAAGAGTTGTTGTTTCATCCATAGGATTTGAGCACAGCAACTCCCCGCGGCTACATATTCAGCCTCGGTGGTAGACAACGCAACACTTACTTGTTTCTTACTAAACCAAGAGACAAGAGAGCTACCGAGCAAATGGCAAGTGCCACTTGTGCTCTTGCGGTCCAATTTGCATCCAGCAAAATCGGAATCGGAATATCCAATAAGTTGGCATGAAGAGCCTTTGGGGTACCATAGACCCACATTTGTAGTACCAATGAGATACCTTAATATCCGTTTCACCGCAGTAAGGTGAGACTCCTTCGGACATGACTGATAGCGAGCACATAAACACACGCTAAACATGATGTCCGGACGACTAGCGGTAAGATAAAGAAGAGAGCCAATCATCCCTCGATACTTTTTAGTGTCGACTTCCTTACCTTTTTCATCTTTGTCTAGATGATCGGATGTGCTCATGGGAGTAGCCATTTCTTTTGCATTGTTCATCTCAAAGCGTTTTAGTAGTTCTTTGCAATATTGGGCTTGGCATATGAATGTACCTTCTTTCATTTGTTTCACTTGTAACCCCAAAAAGAATGTTAACTCGCCCATCATAGACATTTCAAATTCGCTAGTCATTAGATCGGAAAATTCCTTGCATAAAACATTGTTAGTAGCACCAAATATAATATCG
The DNA here is from genome assembly GCA_034376525.1 of Nicotiana benthamiana. NCBI lineage: Eukaryota > Viridiplantae > Streptophyta > Magnoliopsida > Solanales > Solanaceae > Nicotiana > Nicotiana benthamiana. The sequence continues at coordinate 12,529,268 of CM067325.1, forward strand.
TCTACATATATTTGAACTAATAAAATATCATTGTTTTTATGCTTGACAAAGAGGGTTGTGTCAACTTTTCCCCTAATGAAATCATTTTCCAAAAGAAATTTACTCAACCTTTCATACCAAGCTCGAGGAGCTTGTTTTAAACCATAAAGAGCCTTTTTGAGTTTGAAAACATGATCGGGATATTTAAAATCTTCAAAGCCGGGGGGTTGTTTGACATAAACTTCTTCTTCAATAAAACCATTTAGAAAAGCACTTTTCACATCCATTTGATATAGAATAAAATTCATTGAAGAGGCGAAAGCAAGTAATAGACGAATAGCGTCTAATCTAGCTACGGGAGCATAGGTTTCCTCATAATCAATACCTTCTTCTTGACTATAGCCTTTTGCCACAAGCCTAGCTTTGTTTCTAGTGATTATACCATTTTCATCTAGTTTATTGCGAAAAACCCATTTCATACCAATTATAGAATGACCTTCGGGTCTTGGCACCAAATCCCAAACGTTATTGCGTTCGAATTGGTTAAGCTCCTCTTGCATTGCCAAGGTCCAAAATTCATCCCCAATTGCTTCGGAGATGGTTTTAGGTTCAATTTGAGAAACAAAAGCAGTAAGTTCTAAAGTGTTTTTGAGGGAGTTTCGGGTACTTACACTCCAACATCGCCAATTACCTGTTCGAGAGGATGATCCTTGATCGTTCTCCACTCGTTAGGCGTATTTATTCCTTTTTCTAATTGTGGTGCTTCTTCCGTTGGTTGTTCCCCAATTTCATTTTTGTTTTCCTTTGAAGGTTCTTCTTGGATTTTATCTTTCAAGCTATCCAAGATACCTGCAAGATCAAAACCGGATTCCTTTCTCGCCAAGCGAGTATTATCTTCGGAAAACACAACATGAGGGGATTCCTCCACAATTTGGGTTCTTTTGTTAAAGATCCTATATGCTTTGCTACGTGAGGAATAACCAATGAAAATACCTTCATCCGATTTAGCATCAAACATACCCAATTGGTCCTTGCCATTATTATGAACAAAACATTTACAACCAAAAACACGTAAATGAGAAATGTTGGGTTTTCTACCCTTATAAAGTTCATATGGGGTTTTCATGAGTATCGGCCGAATTGCTACTCTATTTAAAACATAGCAAGCGGTACTCACGGCGTCCGCCCAAAAATATTTGGGAATCTTAGCTTCGTCGAGCATGGTTCTTGCCATCTCTTCGAGACACCTATTTTTCCTTTCCACCACCCCATTTTGTTGTGGTGTCCGTGGAGCGGAAAAGGTGTGTTCGATTCCGAGTTCGTCACAAAAATCCGCAAAGAGATTGTGATCAAACTCTCCCCCATGATCACTTCTAATCGAAGTGACGGTCGATTCCTTTTCGTTTTGAACACGCTTAAGGAAATACTTGAAATTTTGAAAAGCATCACTTTTATTTGCAAGAAATAGAGTCCAAGTAAATCTAGAAAAGTCATCAACAATTACAAAAACATATTTATCTACCAAGAATAGAACTCTAGAATCTCTCTAATTAAAGACATTCACCTTAAATAGAAGTCTATTTATAACAATCTGTCTATAATAGAGTCACCAAAATGGATAATAAAGAATCCAACTAAATTTATTACTCACCAATTAATTAGGTAACAAGATCACTATTATTGAGATCTAACAGGAAATACTATTATTATAAAATGAACAAGACAACAGTTTTAATATTTTTAATAGCATAATTTCTATTAATTAATAAGTATATATGTATAATAGCTTGTGACTGGTGAAATTCGCAAGTGTCCAACAAAAAATATGTTTGTGAAATTAATTTTTCTAGCCATCCCCTAATATACTATTTTTATTTTTATTTTTGCTAATGACCATTTTCCGTTGCTGTAGGTTAGTACATATCAGTAGGTGAAAGGGTTCCGTCCACTGGCCGTCAGCAACTCTTTCCGGCATTTCGCGGTAGGTGAAAAGCCTACGTGGAAATTGCTGAGTTTCAAAAGGTCAACTTTGAACCACAATTTTGACAAAAAAAATAAAATAAAATAATAAAAAAAAGTAAGTTGAGTACCAAATTACCCGTCACCTAACCATAAGACCTCACAAAGCCCCATTTCCTGAAGTACGAACTCTCAGTCTCACCAAGCACAAACTCCCTTATTTCTAATATCTCAACAAATAAATAGAAAATCAAGTTTCCAAAAATTGCCCCTTAACAACCCTAAATACCCATTAACTCCCTTTCACCAACCACACTCTGTATCTTTGGCTCGTATTTATATTCCTCCATCTTGGAACATTCATCTTCAGGACACATAGCTAAAAATCTAGTATTTCCTTTTAGCTTTGAGCGAGCTCCAACTTTTTCTCTTTTGTCTCTCTAAATCTAGTTAAACCATAGCCAAACTGCCAATGGAGAGTACTACCGAAACAAAGCAATCAGGAGATTTAATCTTCCGATCAAAACTTCCTGATATTTACATCCCTAAACATTTACCTCTACATTCTTATTGTTTCGAAAACATTTCGGAGTTCAGTTCTCGTCCCTGTTTGATCAATGGAGCCAACGATCAAATTTATACTTATGCTGAAGTTGAGCTCACTTGTAGAAAAGTTGCAGTTGGTCTTAACAAGTTAGGGATCCAACAAAAAGACACGATTATGATCCTTCTGCCAAATTCCCCTGAATTTGTGTTTGCTTTTATGGGTGCATCGTATTTAGGAGCCATTTCTACAATGGCCAATCCTCTGTTTACGCCTGCAGAGGTTGTAAAACAAGCCAAAGCCTCAAGTGCTAAGATTATTATAACTCAATCGTGCTTTGTGGGCAAAGTGAAGGATTACGCTAGTGAAAATGATGTGAAGGTTATTTGTATTGATTCTGCACCAGAAGGTTGTCTTCGTTTCTCTAAATTGACACAGTCTGACGAGCATGAAATTCCTGAGGTGAAAATCCAACCAGACGACGTCGTTGCTCTGCCGTATTCCTCTGGCACTACAGGACTGCCGAAAGGTGTGATGTTGACACACAAGGGATTAGTCACGAGCGTTGCGCAACAAGTTGACGGTGAAAATGCAAATTTGTATATGCACAGTGAGGATGTATTGATGTGTGTGTTGCCTTTGTTCCATATTTACTCACTCAATTCCATCTTGCTTTGTGGATTGAGAGTCGGAGCAGCGATTTTGATTATGCAGAAATTCGATATTGCTCCGTTTTTGGAGTTGATACAGAAGTATAAGGTGTCAATTGGCCCATTTGTGCCGCCTATTGTTCTGGCCATTGCTAAGAGTCCGATTGTTGATAGCTATGATCTTTCATCAGTAAGGACTGTCATGTCTGGGGCTGCACCATTAGGAAAAGAACTCGAAGACGCTGTGAGAACCAAATTCCCTAAGGCTAAACTTGGCCAGGTAAATTTCTTATTTTTGTATTTCATTATGTTATCTTTATGTTCTTATCATGAAATTCGAGCTACGTGCTGATTATCTTAATTTTTACTCAATCAAAGTTCGGATTTTAATGCACATGAAAGTTGATGATCTAGAATTTGGCAGCCGTTTCTTGTACAATCATCAGAGTGTTTTTTCCTTTGAATAGTTTTTGTTGGTTTTACCATATACGCTAGTTTCCGAAAAAGAATATTTTTAAAAGATACTCTAAAAAGACCAAAACTACTCAAAATTTTAATTGCAGTTGATATATTTCCTATTTTTGAAATAACAGATAAAGGATTTTGTTTGACTGAGTAAATTGCACGTAGTTGGTAAACGTCTATTTCTAAATTGGTGAGACAGATAACCTGTCTGAAAATCTTGTAATGTAGCAATTTCCACTTGTTACAACTATATATGAATAATGCACACCTTTGTGGACATTATAGTTGGACTTTTCGAGCATACATTTGCTTTATAGTACTGCCTCAATCCTAATTATATGTACGTTATACTTATCTAAGCTAGAAGTTTAAGAAATTAATAAAATAAAATTTTAATATGTATGGTCTTAAATGAATCATAAATATTTGTTTGATTATAAATTATTCTCTAAGGCTTTAAGGTTAAATTATTACTTACTAACTATAAAAAGATATTATTTTCTTGGGACTAACCGAAAAGAAAAGAGTTTCATATCAATTGAGATGAACTACTACTTGATTGTAACTATCCAGCCAAAATACGATGTTATATTATTTTTAAGTAATTTTTACTATATCTTAGAATAAATTTTAAAATATAAATTCATTAACTAAGTAATTAAATTAATTATTTTATAGGGTTATGGAATGACGGAAGCTGGGCCGGTGTTGGCAATGTGTTTGGCATTTGCAAAAGAACCCTTCGATATAAAAGCAGGAGCATGTGGTACTGTTGTGAGGAACGCCGAGATGAAAATCGTAGATCCGGATACGGGTTGCTCTCTTCCTCGTAACCAACCCGGTGAGATTTGCATTAGAGGTGACCAGATCATGAAAGGTGCGTCTTTTATTACTTCAAGTTTTAATTTCTGTATCCTAATTAACATTGTTTTAAGATAAGTTAACAACGTTTAATTGTAATTACAATCTAAAATACGTATTGCTGTACTTATTAAAGGCGTAATTAATGTAAGGTTTTCTACAATATCTAGTATTTATAATGTTTATCTTATTATTAAAAGTGCTTTTTTTGTATCCAGTTTGGTAATGTCATTGTGGAACTATAATCGTCTTTATTAACACTAAGTTTGAATAATGTGGCATGTCTAGTAATTGTTGGTATTCGCATTTTCATATATTATTTTCATGAGAATTATTCGTATAGGCACTAGATGTCAACCAAGTGTTCCATTGGTAACCTATGTTAGGTGACCGCACGTAGTTCCAATTACACGTTTTATCTTTTCCAAATTCCAATTATTTTGAGCACGTCAGTGAGTTTAAGAACAAAGCTACCAAATAGTAGACCCAGACCGATATGCAATAGGCGGAGATTATTTTGCATACTTTTCAAGTTTTCAGCCTTTTGTTTTGGTCACAGAGCTGACAGCCTGTGTAGGCCACAGGGTTTGCTTAATACCAATGCCAACAAAATTAGTAAACGATCGGATCACCACCTACCTTCTCCCTCACCTACTCAAATAAAGCAAAAATATCTTGACTTATTGAAAGAATAATTCGTATTATTAATTTGGATTTAGAGAACATCTAATTCATCTTGTAAAATGAATTATTACATATTTTAAGGAAATGAATAAGACCAGAATGAAAGGTATATCATTTTCTTAAATTATAACAGACTCAAATCAATATAGTTGATGGTATTGACAGGTAATGGGTATAATTGATTGGTATCGCTTTCTAATATCATTTATCATTCAATATATAGTAGAGAGCCATATTCAGGCATCTCATCCAAAGGGTATATCACAATGTTAGCCGTGAAAGTGATTGCATTCCTAAATCGACAAAAGAGGACCAGTCCTGTATTAACTCTAATCTAGGAGCTTCTTTTTACCGATTATTGGAAACTTGTGGGGACCTAACCATAAAATAATTGAACTCAACAATGTGGAACTATTCACCGACCCACCAACAACTTATTAGCCTTTGCTCTTAAAAGCTTTACCTACCATTGCCAATTCTGTCAACAAGTCACCAAACCCTTTTGTATTAAATTAATGGTATTTATTTATTTCTAAACTAAAATTGACAAGGTATATACTTTATTTATTGACGTGAAATAAAATAATAAATCAAAACAAATATTATATTAGTGTAGGTTACCTGAATGATCCCGAGGCCACAACGAGAACAATAGACAAAGAAGGATGGTTACACACTGGCGACATTGGGTTCATTGACGAGGATGACGAGCTTTTCATTGTGGATCGATTGAAGGAATTGATCAAATACAAAGGATTTCAAGTGGCACCTGCAGAAATTGAAGCCCTTCTCCTCAACCATCCCAACATTTCTGATGCTGCTGTTGTCCCGTAAGTTTGCACAAATAGTCGTTGGATTTACTGTAACGGCCTAATTAATGTTCCATGCAACTAGAAAATAGTCAAATTCTCATCATTTGTTAACTGTGTTGCGTAGTATGAAAGATGAGCTAGCGGGAGAAGTTCCGGTGGCTTTTGTTGTTAGGTCAAATGGATCTGCCATCACTGAGGATGAAGTCAAGGATTTCGTCTCTAAACAGGTTAGTTTAATTTCTATTTATTTAATTAATTGATGTATTTTATTTGGAACACTGACATTATTCATGGAACACAAAACCAACATTTACATCCATTGAATATATCCTAGTACTACGTACTACTATCTGTTTTTACAACATTTAATATAGAATAGTTGAAATCATATATAGTGTACTTTACAAGATCTTGATCATGTGAAGTGAGGTCCATGCTACTTTTAGCACGTGATATACTGGAAATAGAATCACGAGGAAAAAGTTAATGCAGTTTTTTTATTTTTTGGTTATACTAGTATATTTTAAATTTCTGATGCAGAACAAGAAGTGATTGTTTCCTTTTTAAAAAATTTCAGGTGATATTTTATAAAAGAGTAAAGCGTGTATTTTTCGTGGAGACGGTACCCAAATCTCCGTCGGGAAAAATTCTTAGAAAGGACTTGAGAGCTAAACTGGCTGCTGGTGTTCCAAATTAATTCCTTTTGGCTTGGTATTTGATGGTGGTAATAAACTAAACAAGTCCACCATTGAAGATATTACATGTTCTTTGAATTTTACCTTCACCCGAATGTTTGGTATAATTTCCAGCTTGGCAACGGGCGAAATGTCTGTAAATTAATTTATAAGACTTTTTTATTCATTTGTTGACATTGTTTATGTGATAATACGGTACCAAGAATCTTATTTTTTGTGGAAAACGAATTATATCGAGAGTATGAGTTCACATAATGTTATTGTTCATGAAGAATTTCCATATAAATACTAGTTTATGAGACTTATAGGTTTATCTTTGCGAAAACAAATCTGAATATTCAACCACGATGAATTATCAGTCATTGGAATCTTAGTATATTGATGAATTCTCTTGTTTTCCTCTAAAAGCTATACGTTGATCAATTAATCTTGCAACACGGTAAAAGAGTCGTTTTTGTGCGCTTATTATATCATAGAAAAATCAAGTAAAAAGCGTCTCAAAGCAACAATTTATTGATTGAAATGATCACAATACAACAATGTAAACGAGTCCCAAACACATTAACTATTACCAATTGGATCTTTCTTACTCGCGGTTAATTATGTAAGAAGAAAATTAGCGAAAGTATAGGACGAGCTCTAATGCACCAAAGAAGAAGAATGTTGGATGATAAAAGGGCAACACAGTAATTTCATCCCTTCACGTTAGTTATTAAGTAAATGTTAGTTAGTTAATGGTTGTTAGCTTAGACGTCAAAAATTAGTTAATTACTATATATATATATATATATATATATATATATATGATCAATTCAAGTAATGAAATGTTCTTCCTTCTCCATCCTCTCACTCTATCACTCTCTTTTCTGAAATTCTTCTCCTCCCTCTCGAATTATAACATGGTATCAGAGCCCATGCTTGCAAAATCAAGGCTCGTTTTCTGGACTTCTTCTTTTGCATTGTTTCTCTTCTGGAAAAAACCTCTAAAACTCTAAATTCTTGTTTTGAAATTTTCTGATTCTGAAACTCTTGAAAATTCTGAGTCTGAAGCTCTGCATGTCATAAACGAGTGTTAAATTCTTAGCAAAGATTCAAAGAAATAAAAAATAGTAGTAAATGAAGGAGTACCAATTGTGAATTCTGGGCAAAATACTGGAAATCAAGCAAATCCAGTAACTGGGATTGATTACAATCATCTTCTTTTTCCCCTGCCGATGTTAATGGAATTCAGATAATTTCATTCCAGTTAACAGGTATTGAAAACTATTCGATTTGGAATAGATCTATGCGAGTTGCTTTATTAGGTAGGGATAAGCTTGGTATGGTTGATGGTACATGCAGTAAGGATAAGTTCCCAGATTCAATAGAAAATCATTGAGAACGTGTAAATGCCATAGTTCTACTTTGGCTGATGAACTCTGTGCCCAAAGGACTTCTTGGAGGCATTATGTACACAATCTGTTTGGGAAGACTTAGCTGAAAGATTCAATAAAGTCGATTGCTCAAGAACTTCCAATTTATATAAAGAAGTAGCTACTTTAACTCAAGGATCTGCTTCTGTCTCAGTATATTTTTCAAAACTTAATGATCTTTGGGAAGAATTTGAGGCTTTAGTTCCTGCACCAGGATGTGATTGTCCTAAATTAAGGGATTTTGTTAACTATCTACAGAAGCTAAGGTTATATCAATTTCCAATGGGACTGAATGAGTCTTACTCACAAGCTAGGAGTCAAATCCTTATGAAAACCCCATCACCTACTGTAAATCAGGTCTATGCCCTAATAGTGAGTGATGAAAGTTGGAAATCTGTAGCTGCTAATTCTGGGATACTTGGAGCCAATCACGTAGGAAATTTTGAAGTTGCAATGTATACTAGACATGGTACAGGTGATCAAAGCCAGAGGTTCAAGAAAAACTTCAATTTGCAATGTGATTATTGCAAGATGAAGGGTCATGTGAAAGAAAACTGCTACAAGCTTGTTGGATACCCTCAAGAGTTCAGACAAAAGAAGAAAGAGGGATATAATGCAGGTCATAATGTCAACTTTGTGAACGAAAATGATGATAATCAAAATTAGAATTCTGATGCACCTGCTGTTACATATGGCAAAAATACTAGTGGTTTAAATCAGTCTACTTCTGGAAGTCAGGTATCTTATGGTCAAGGATTAGAAGAAGTTTCAAACCAACTAAGAAACTACACCTTCTCAAAGGATCAATATGATCAAATTGTGTAGCTGTTAAACAAAGGAGTAGCCACAACAAGCATTAACAATGAAGATTCAACTGCCAATGCAACAGGTACAAATACTGAAACAACACTGTTGGTCTCAAATGGTTCACAGGATTGGATTATAGACATTGATGCACAAACCACATGGTATCTGATACTAGTCTTCTAAATGAATCAACTATAGTTCAGACTGTTAATCTTAAGAGAATTTTGTTGCCCAATGGAGATGTATCTCTAGTTACGCATACAGGGGAAAGCTCAATTACTGATAAGAGTACTATATCTAATGTCTTTCATGTGTCTCAATTTAAATGTAATCTTCTTTCAGTCTCAAAAATGACAAAAGAACTACAATGTGCTGCAACATTCTTTCCTTATTTTTGTGTTTTTCAGGATCTCTTCACTGGGAAAGTGAGGGAGATTGGTAAAGAAGTAAGAGGACTATACATACTGCTAGCTAGATTGGCCATTAATAGACAAAGGACTGATTATGCTGCAAGGGGATTAACAGCAGAAGAAGTACATTCAATAAATGTATAGCTATTGCATCAGAGACTTGGACATATTTCTGTTATTGTAATGAAGAAAATACTGCCTATCAGTATACAGAATATCATAAATAAAATAGATAGTTGCATAATCTGTCCCTGTGCTAAACAAACTAGACTACAATTTCCTTCTAGTGATATCAGAAGCATGCATTGTTTTGATTTGATTCATGTAGACCTATGTGGTCCTTATAGAATAACTACATTTGATGGTAATAAGTACTTCCTTACAGTTGTAGATGACTACAGTAGAAGGACACGGGTATTTCTTCTCAAGCAAAAATTAGATGTTTATCAATGCTTACAGCACTTCATCAGTTTTGTCAAGACTCAGTTTAATAAAGTCATCAAGGTTATTAGAATAGAAAATGGTACATAATTTGTAAGTTCTTTGTGTGAGAAATTACTCAAAAATCTTGGAATGATTCATCAAATGACTTGTGCATACACTCCTTAACAGAATGGAGTAGTAAAAGGAAAGCATAGACATATTTTAAAAATAACTAGATCTTTAAGAATGCAAGCTAATATTCCCATAAGATTCTGGGGTCATTACATTTTGGCTGCAATATATATTCTTAACAGGTTACCTAGCTCAATAATTGCAAATATATCTCCTTATGAAAGGTTGTATAATGGAAAACCCTCTCTAAATCACTTAAGAGCGTTAGGGTATATATGCTTTGCTAAAATAGTTCAAGAACATGACAAACTAATGTCTAGATCAGGGGTATCTGTGCATATGGGATACTCAGAATTTCATAAGGCTATGTTCTATATGATCTAGAAAATAAGGCATTCTTCATCAACAAGGATATAATATTCAAAGAAAATATATTCCCATTTAACAGAGCAGAATTCTTTCAACACCTATATTTCTAAACACTACAACCAATGCAGGATCATACATGAACAATTCAGAAGATCTCTTGGAATAAAGGTTTAATACACAAACTGATACAAGCAATTCAGGGAATTCCACTACACCTAATGATAGTGTAGCAGAGAACCACAACTTTGAGGCAATACAGGATTTTCAAAATCATATACAACTGAGGGGATAGACAAACATATCAGAACTATCATAGCACATCAAAGGGGGAGTCATAGGCACAACAGAACTGTCAAAGCATATCAACTGGAGCTGCTCATAACAGAAATCAAGTGAGCTCAAATAAACTCACTACCAGGAAGTCCACTAGAGATAAAGAGCCACAAATATGGTTGAAAGACTTTGTCTCCCTAAACATTAATCAAGAGATACGTTATGCATTAAATAAATATATAAGGTATGATCACCTATCTCCTAAATATCAAGCCTGTATTGCTGTTTTTTCATCAACTACCGAACCTACTCCATATGCTGAAGCAAGCAAAGATCCAAGATGGATATTAGCCATGAAAGAAGAAATAATTGATCTTGAAGGTAATAATACCTGGACACTAATCACATTACCAGAAGGTAAGAAACTCATAGGATGTAAATGGGTATATAAAATTAAATACAAAGCATGAGGAGAGACATAAAAATTTAAAGCCAGGTTGGTTGCCAAAGGTTACAGTCAACAAGAGGGAATTGACAGCAAAGAAACATTCTCACCAGTGGTGTTAGAACAATACTAGCTCTAGCAGCAGCTAAGCAATGGCATATACATCAAATGGATGTATACAATTCCTTCTTGCAAGGTGATCTATTAGATGAGATCTATATGGACTTACCACAAGGATTTAGCAATCAGGGGGAGAAGAGAGTGTACAGACTCACTAAATCCTTGTATGGTCACAAACAAGCTCCTAGGTAGTGGAACTTGAAATTATCTGAAGCCTTGTTGAATAACCTTCAGTTCAAGCAAAGTCAGTTTCACCACTCTCTATACATAAGGAAAACAAAAGAAGGTATGGTGTTACTCCTTATCTATGTTGATGACATGCTGATTATTAGAAGCAATCTAAAGCTGATTCAAGACTCAAAAATTGCTCTACAAAACATCTTCAAAATGAAAGACTTGGGGGAGTTAAGATACTTTCTAGGTTTAGAATTTTCTAGATCTGATAAAGGTATTGTTATGCATCAGAGAAAGCACACATTAGAGCTCATAGCAGAAGTTGGATTAACTGCAGCAAAACCATCAACTACACCAATTAATATCAACACTAAACTTGCAACAAAACAGTATAATTAACACATTTCAAATGATGAAAGATCAGTTGATGATCCTACTGTAGATCAGACAGCTTATCAAAAGTTAATAGGTAAACTCTTATAATTAACTGTCACTAGACTAGATATAACCTATGGAGTTCAAACTCTAAGCTAATTTCTTCAACAACCAAAGAAATCGCATATGGAAGCTGCATTAAGAATTGTAAAGTATGTAAAAAATAATCCTAGACAAGTATACTACTGTCGAGCCAATACAATACAACCATCACATCATACTATGATGCAGATTGGGCTATTTGTCCAGTCACTAGAAGGCATGTTTCAAGTTTTTTTATAAAGGTAGAAAATTTCCTAGTGTCTTAGAAATTAAAAAAAAACAAGTTACCATATCAAGAAGCTCAGCAAAAGCAGAGTACAGAAGCCTAGCTGCAACTGTAGCAGAATTAACATGGCTAGTAGGAATGTTAAAAGAAATCAATACAGAAAAAAATAGCAGTAGATATATTTACTGATAGCAAAGCAGCTATTCAGATTGCTGCTAATCCAGTCTACCATGAAAGAACCAAACATATTGAGATTGATTGCCATTTCATAAGAGAAAAAATTCAACAAGGATTAATCTGCACAAAGTATATACCTACCAGAGATGAACCTGCAGATTTGTTTACAAAAAGGCTGAGCAAAGTTCAACATGCATATCTGAGTTCCAAGTTAGGTGTTCTTGATATTTTTACACCACCTAATTTGAGGGGAAGTGTTGGATGATAAAAGGGCAACACAATAATTTCACCCCTTCACATTAGTTATTGAGTTAATATTAGTTAGTTAATGGTTGTTAGATTAGAGGTTAAAAGTTAGTTAATTACACTATACACACACACACACACACACACATACATATATATATATATATATATATATATATATATATATATATATATATATATATATATATATATACACACACACACACATATGTATATATATATATACACATATATATACATACATATATATATATATATACATACATATATATATATATATATATATATATATATATATATATATATATATATATATACATATATATATATATACACACACATTGATATGATCAATTCAAGTAATGAAACATTCTTCCTCCTCCATCATCTCTCACTCTATCACTCTATCTTCTGAAATTCTTCTCCTCCCCCTCGAATTAAAATAGTTATATACAACTACATAAATTTTACTGTTAAACAAACATGTATATATCAATCAAAACTAACAAACTAAAAAGAAAACATCAAAAAGCTAATTAAGAGACTAAAAGCCAAAAAAAAAGAACAGCATTGTTCGAGAATCACTCAAACGCCCGAGCACTAATTCCTCTTTACCTCATCCTCAAGGGGTAAAATCATTATTAATGTTGAATATATCACATAATTCTGCTGGTGTTTTCCTCTAATTATAATAGAAACTTCATTGCATGTTACATCCGACAACTCATCATAGGCAAGAAAATCAGCAGCTACGATGAGTTCAAACAATTCCGAGCGATGCATCTTCACGAAATTCTTGTTAAAAATGTTCAGCTTATCCTCTAAAATTCTTTTTTCCAAGTGTTTCTTCCAATATTCGATCACTTTAATCATTGTATCGCTTCTAACATTTGGCAAATAAATGGCGCCTTCGGCTTCTTCCATACTTTTGATGAGTTGTAACCTCACAGCCATTGACTCTTCTATTGGATCTTTGCACCATCACTGGTCTTTAGGGTTAACACTACTATAAATCAGGAAAAAAGGAACAACATTTGGCGATTAAAATTGATCTGTCAAGAAAAGCGACCGACATTGGTCGCTAAATTGGAAAAAATAATTAAATAATTATTCCAAATACATTACGACCAAGGTTGACCGCTTTTTGGTTGCTAATTTTGTCAAAATGTTAACCGGACTGGTCAGACTTGCTTGGTCAAATAAATACTGAAATTAACGATTAACTTTGATCGCTAAACTGGGACTCAGTTATAAACTTTTAATAATTATATTATTATTTAAAAATATAAATAAATATAATTTAAATTTAGCGACCAAAGTTGGTCGCTCACGAAATGAGAAGCAGATAGAGACCAACTTTGGTTGCTAAACATGGACCCAATTATAAAATTTTAATAATTATATTATTATTTTAAAAAATTATAAAATATAAATAAATATAATTCAAAGTTAGCGACCAAAGTTGGTTGCTTACTAAAGGGTAAGCAGATAGAGACTAACTTTGGTCGCTAATCTGGGACCCAATTCTAATATTTAATAATTATATTATTATATTAAATATTATATAAAATATAAATAAATCTGATTTAAATTTAGCGACTGACATTGTTCCCTAATTTTAATTTTATGGATATTTAGTGACCAGCTTTGGTCGCTAATTTAAATTTCTGAATAAGTAGCGACCAAAGTTGGTTTCTTTTCACGTCAACACTGGTCAAAATTAAAACCACTTTTGTATTTACTATCTAAATAATATAAATGTAATTCGTTAACACTTTTGTAATTCAAGGGATGAATACACTAAAATATATTCTAACATGCTATATATGTAGTTAAATAGTACAACAAAACGTGTTATATACATACATCATAGTATTACAGTAAAGTGCATGTGTTTGTGTATCTCTCTCTCTCTCTCTCTCTCTCTCTCTCTCTCTCTCTCTCTCTCTTTCTATATATATATATATATATATATATGTATGTATGTATGTATATCTCTGTGTGTGTATGTGTGTGTATGTCTACATATATATACTAACACTTGTTATAGTATATGTTAGTGTATGTATACGTATGTATGTGTGTGTGTGTGTGTATATATATATATATATATATATATATATATATATATATATATATATATATATATATATATATATATATATATATATATATATATGTCTATGTATGTGTAATGTGTGTGACAACGCAAAGGGTTATCACCTATTTTAATCAAATTCTATACTTTTGAGGCCTTGAAAACTTCATTTAGAATTGCCTCGATTTGCACGCGCAATCCGGGCACGTAGCCGGAAAGCTTAAATATGAAATTCTGTGAAAATGCTAAGTTTTGATTTAAAAATAAATAAATTTGACTTCGGTCAATATTTTGGATAAACAGACCCGGGCCCGTAATTCGACAGTCCCGAAGGGACCGTAGGAAAATATGGACTTGGGCGTATGCTCAGAATCGAATTTCGAGGTCCCAAGACCGACAAATCAATTTTCGAGTAAAATTATTTTCTGGAAATATTTAAGGAAATTTTGAAATGAACGTTGATTAAAAAGCGATGGTATCGGGCCCGTATTTTGGTTCTGACGCTCGGTACATGTCTTATATATGTTTTAAGTTATTTTTGTAAAATTTGGATGCGTTGATGTGAAATCGGATGCGTTGATGTGATTCGGACTTCTAATGGAAAATTTGATATTTTAAAAAGTTTGAATGAATTCATGGATTTTGATATTTAATTCGATATATATGATATTATCTTAGCGATCTGATCGCACGAATAAGTCCGTAGGATATTTTTGAGGTTGTGTATATATTTGGTTTGGAGCCTCGAGGGCTTGGGTGAGTTTCGGGTAGATTCTGGAAGGTTTTAGGCTTAATAGGACAGATATTGCAGGTCAAGAGCTATTACGCTCTCTGAACCCGTTATTGCGACCCGCGAGAAAACGTGTGCGGCCGCAGAGGGGGCCAGCACGGTCCGTGACTGCTTTCAAGCGGTCGCGGTGGGTACTGTGTGGCCGCACTCCATTTTGTGTTGTCCGCATAGTGTCACAGGCCCTCAGGTTCGCAAGCCTGTGCGGCCGCGTTCCATTTTGTGCGGTCCGCACAAGGGGTCTATCAGAGGTATAAATAGACGAAATTTTCAGTTATTTTTTACTTTTCAAAACCCTAATAACATAAGAGGCGATTTTTCAAGCAACATTTCTTCTCCAAATCAATTGTAAGTCATTTTTAACTAGTTTTCTTTAATTATTAACATCTTTTAACATGATTTCAACTTGAAATCAAAGGTTTTCACGGGAGAAATTAGGTGTTTTGGGTAGAACCTTGATTTTTCAAAAATTGGAAATTTAGACCTCAATTTGAGGTCCAATTTCAAAACAAATTATGTATTTGAGTTCATGGGGGAATGGGTAGTCGGATTTTGGTATGAACCTCGGGGTTTGACCACGTGGGCCCAGGGAAATTTTTGACTTTTTTGGTAAAACTTTGAAAAGCTCATTTTCATGTATTGAGATCGGTTCATTTAGTGTTTATTGATGTAATTAAGTGATTTGTGATTAGATACGAACGAGTTGGCAGTGGAATAGAGGGGCAAAGCTATAATTGAGTCTTGAGTGGTGTTCAAGGCATTGTGGTAAGTGTTTGTCTAACCTTAGCTTGAGGGATTAGTTGTTGAGTCATATTTGCTATGTGATAATTATTGAGTACAACGTATAAGCATGGTGATGAGTATCTACGTTGGTGTCTAGCATGACCATAAATCTTTATATTGTGAATATCATGATTTGATTGTTTCTTTCATGCCTTGGTGATGATTTTTATATGTTGTGAAAAGCTTGTGAAAGAAATTGTGACCTTGAACATCGAGGATCATTTGCTCGAGTTATAATACGAATCGTGAAAGTATATAAGATGATTGAACCTTTTGGAGCATTGGTTCAAGTGGTAAAGTGAGTTGTGAAGTAAAAGTGAAAGAAAGAGAAAGAATTATTAAATTGTTCCCTTGTCGGGATGTTTGTGATTTTGCTGATTATCTCCTTTGCAGGGATGCTGAGATTATTGATATTGTTCCCTTGCAGGGATTGAACTGTTTAATTGTGTTCCCTTGCCGGGATTTCTATTATTAATTGTTTTCTCTCGTGCCCCTTTATTTGTGATTGTTGTTTGGGTGTGGAAGAGCATTAAAGCACGAAGGGTGATGCCGTACATTGTTTGCTATTGTAAGAAAGAGTGTAAAGCATGAAGGGTGATATCGTGCCGTACGATGTACCATTCCATACCGATTTTCATTGATTTTATGGTGAGGAAAAAGAGTAAAAGCACGAAGGGTGATGCCGTGGACATTATCACTATATGATTGAATTGGTAAGAACGAGAGTAAAAGCACGAAGGGTGATGTCGTGCACACTTTTATTGTCAAATATTGTTTGGTAAGGACGAGAGTAAAAGCACGAAGGGTGATGCCATGTAAATTGTTTGATTTCTTATTCTTGTTGATATTCTAGTTATGTCGTTTCTTTCCTTACTTGATGTTTTCTATTCGGAACTGTTACCTCCCCCACAGCATGTTTCCCCTAGCGTCTCCCCCAATCTCTATTTCCTGTTTTCTTTATCTTTATTCAGAGACAGTGTATTGTTATTTCTTCAGACCATGTATGTAGTAATCTTAGACAGTCTGTGATACTGTAACACCAGATTTTGGGTATTAGAGGATTTGAAAAGTTGTAATAAACGCTGCTTTTAGATATTCCATCGTTACCTTCCGCTTAAATAATTACATTTACATTATTTTCATATTATCGCTGATATTTTTTAAAAAGAAGTAATTTGTTAATGAAAAGGTTAGTTAAGGGTTGGCTTGCCCAGCTCTCATTAGTCGGTGCCATCACGGTTCCCAAGGGTGGGAAACTGGGTCGTGATAAGTTAGTATCAGAGCCATAGGTTATATAGGTCTCACAGTTTACAAACAAGCTTAGTAGAGTCTGAACGATTGGTACGGAGACATCTTTATTTACCCCCTAGAGGCTACAAAGTTAGGAAAAGTTTCACATTTGTTCTTTCTCATTGTGCGATTTGGTTTCTCAATGCTAACTGAATTTCTACACTATTGTTTCGCAAATGGCGAGAATATGCACTTCCTCCTCTACCGCTCAGCAGCCCGATCCCCTAGCACAACAGCCCTGAACAACAGGGTGAGGCCATGCTAGAGGCCGAGGCAAGGGCAGGGCTCAGCCCTGCACAACAGCACCAATGGCGGAGCCTCGGGTTGATTTTGATGAGGAGGTTCCGGCCCCAGTAGTTCCGGTGGGCCCAGCTCAGGTCCCAGAGGAGTATTGCTACCCCAGTTCTTTCGGATGCTCTTGTCCGATTGGTGGGTCTCATAGATAGTGTCGCCCGAGCAGGTTTGCTTCCCGCAGCACCAGCCGTCTCTCCGGCTGGATGAGGGGCTCAGACTCCTGCTACTCGCACTCCGGAGCAAGTAGCTCCTCAGATTCAAACTCTAGTGATTCAACCAGTTGGGGTAGTACAACCGGGTGTGGTAGCTCAGAACGGCGATGGAGCAGCTATGTTCGTTGATTCTTTATAGAGGCTAGACAGGTTCACCAAGCTCTTCACTTCTAGTTTTATCAGTGCATCTACCAAGGATCCCCATGATTATCTGAATAGATGTCAAGAGGTTCTTCGGAACAAGGGCATCGTTAATAATAATGGGGTTGATTTTGCTATATTTTGCTTGTCTATATCCGCCAAGACTTGTTGGAGGAATTATTGCTTAGCTAAACCAGCAGGATCGCTAGCCTTGACCTGGGAGCAATTCACGCAGCTATTTCTGGAGAAGATTCTCCCTATTACACAGCGAGAGGCCTATCAGAGGCAGTTCGAGCCTCTCCAGCAGGGATCCATGATAGTCACACAGTACAAGATCAGGTTCATTGATTTGGCTCTCCATGCACTTATTATATTACCTACTGAGAGGGAGAGAGTGAGACGGTTTATTGATGGACTCATTCAACTAATTCATCTCCAGATGGATAGAGAGGCTGGGATTGAGATATCATTCCAAGAGGTGGCCAATGTGGCGTGGAGAGTTGAGATGGTGTTATCACAGGGGGTTGGTCATAGGGTAGACAAGAGAACCCTTCAGTCAGGCAGATTCAGTGGTACCTCGTCTCGAGGAAGAGATTCATATGATAAGGGTCATCCTCCTAGGCCCTTTCAGTCAACACTCCAAGTCTCTCATGGTACTTCATGTAGTCGTGGTTTTCAGGCACATTATTCTAATTAGAAGTCTTACAAGGCACCACCAGCTCTCATCAGTACACCGTCGCTTCAGAGTTTTTGGGGTGGTCATTCAGGTCGACCAGGTCAGCAGTCCTAACAGCTGAGGGCTTGTTACACTTGCGGTCATACGGGTCACATTGCTAGGTTTTTCCCTCGAGCACCGAGTAGCTCTCAGAATCAGGGTTCCCATGCCATAGTTCAGGAACCAGGTGTTCCACATCCCGCCCAGCCAGCTAGAGGTGGGGGTAGAGGTACTAGAGGTGGAGGTAGAGGTACTAAAGGTGGAGCTCAGGCCATTAGAGGTAGAGGCTATCTAGATATAGGCCATCCCAGAGAGGTAGATCAGAGTGGTGGGTCCCAACCCCGATGTTATGCTCTTCAGGCTAGGCCCGAGGCGGAGGCTTCAGATGCAGTTATTATAGGTCTGATTTTGGTTTGTGATAGGGATGCGTCAGTGTTATTTGATCTGGGGGCTACGCATTCGTATGTGTCATCTTATTTTGTCCCGTACTTGGACATTCCTTATGATGCATTGAGTGTTCTTATTTATGTGTCTACACCGGTGGGTGATTCTATTATGGTCGATCGAGTCCATCGTCCTTTTATTGTGGTGATTGGGGATCTTGAGACTCATTTAGATTTGTTTCTTTTAGACATGGTTGACTTCGATATTATATTGGGGATGGACTGGTTATTACCCTACTATGCTATATTGGACTGTCATGTCAAGACTGTGACCTTAGCTTTATCGAGTATACCTCGATTAGAGTGGAGAGGGGCTCCTGGTCATTCTACCCGTAGTGTTATCTCTTATGTGAAGGCTCGACATATGGTCGAGAAGGGGTGTTTGGTCTATTTAGCCTATGTTCGTGATTCTAGTGTTGAGGTTCCCTTTATTGATTCAGTGCCTGTTGTTTGTGAGTTTCTTGATGTTTTCACTTCAGACCTGTCGGGTATGTCACCCGACAGCTATACTGACTTCCGTATTGATCCACTTGCGATACTTAGCCCATTTCTATCCTACCATATCGTATGGCACCGCCTGAGTTGAAAGAGTTAAAGGAGCAGTTGCAAGACTTGCTTGAGCGGTTCGGGCGCGTAGCCGGAAAGCTCAAATATGAAATTATGTAAAAAATACAAAGTTTTGACTTTTAAATAAATAAATTTGACTTCGGTCAATATTTTAGGTAAACAGACCCGGACCCATGATTTGACTGTCCAGGAGGGTCCGTAGAAAAATATGGGACTTGAGCATATGCTCTGAATCAAATTCCGAAGTCTCAAGCCTGAGAAATGAATTTTTCTGTAAAATTATATTCTGAAAATATTTAAGGAAAATTGAAATGAAATTTGATTAGAAAGCGAAGGTATCAGTCCCGTATTTTGGTTCCGGTGTCCGATACATGTCTTATATATATTTTAAATCACTTTTGTAAAATTTGGTTGAAAATTGACATGGTTTGACGTGATTCGGACTTGAATGTCTAAATTTCAAACTTGATGAAGATTGAGGAAAAATTCATGATTTTGCGGTTTGATTCATTGTTTTGGGGTTATTTAGGCGAATTGATCGCACCGATAAGTTCGTATGATGTTGTTGAGTTAGTGCATGTGTTTGGTTAGGAGCCTTGATGGCTCGGGAGTGTTTTGGAGGTGTTTCGGAATGGTTTTTAGCTTAAGAAGTGTTGTAGGTTTTCTGCTGTAGTGCCCAAGGATTTTACCCTTCGCGTTCGCGTGGTCCCTCTTGCAAATGCGTAAGGCAAAGATCCCAGGTGTCATTTTGGCTTCTTCGCGAACGCAGAGGTTGAGACGCAAATACGAAGCTCAGGGGGAGACCCTTCGCGAATGAATCTCTCCACTCGCGAACGCGTCCTTCCCCTCGCGAACACGTAGGGTATAAGGGAAGGGCCACCAGTTTGTTCATCGCGAATGTGGCTCTTTGCACGCGAATGCGAGGTTAGAGGGCTTACTCTCCACGAACGTGAGCCGCAATACGCGAACACGAAGGATTGTGGACCTGACTCATCACAAACGCGTTGAGTCCGTCGCGAACGCAAAGAAGAATTTCACCCAGTTATTTTAAGTTCCAAAAACAGAACCCATTACAGGATTTCTCAAATTTTTACAAAACTTCTTCTTCTCCAAAGCTCCTAAGCGATCCTTGAAGCACTTTTTCACCACAACGTCTTGGATAAGTAATCTCCAACTCGTTTTCTTTCATTTCATCAACTTCTAATGAATTTCTAGGCCTAAAATATATGATTAAGGGTAGAAAATTAGGGAATTGGGTAGAGTTAGGGATTTTTAATTTTCCTTGATTTAGACCTCATTTTGAGGTCGAATTTGAAAATAAATTATATATTTGGGCTCGTGGGTGAATGGGTGATTTGATTTTGGTCCGAACCTCGTGTTTTGACCAAGGGGGCTTGTGGTTGATTTTTGAATTTTTGGGAAGAACGATTGAAAAGCTATAATTAGGTATTGGGTTCTCATTGTTTAGCATTTATTGATGTGTTGAGTCATTTATGTATTGATACAATCTATTTGGACCCAAATTCGAGAGGAAAAGCGCTAATTGAGGATTGAATTGCCCTTGAAAGCTTACGGTGCACAACAGTAACCAGGGAATCATCCTTCAGTCCATGAGATCCCGAGGTAGTCCTGCAGGCATCCGCTGGCCCGTCATCTCTTCTATCTCTTTTATGCATTGTTTCCTTTTGTATCGAGACAGAGTTTTATTTCATTATTTTAGACTCTTATATTTAGCACTCTTAGATAGTATGTGTACGTTGTGACACCAGGTGCTGGGCAGAGACATGTTTGGGCTTTTGTAAGTTTGGATTTTCTATTTATCTGAACTTCCGCAAAATTTCATATTCCGCTGTTATTTAATTATTTATCACCTGTTAAATGTAAGTTGTTAAAAAGGCTTAAAACAAAGGAGTTAAAGATTTTCGAATTTCATGGCTTGTTTAGCTTTCACGAGTAGACGCTATCACGACTCCTGAAGGTGAAAATTGTGAGTCGTGACCACAAAACTATTATCATACAATGATATACAATGATCCAAATGCCTATGTATAACTTATATACAAGTAATTTTAAACTGGTGTCATACGTGAAATATTGTAGTCAAAAATCAAAGCTAACAAGCACAAATAAATTTACCTTTCAAATGTTGACAAACAATGAAAAGCTGGCATCGGGTTACAGAAGTGTTCCTCCTTATTTTAAATGGTTTTCATTTTACAATTCTAGAAAATAAAATTGACTAAGTCTGTTAAAAGAATTTTAAACCTAAATTGACATCAATTACTTCACCAGAAATTGATTACGTATCTTACGACAATTATGGTAGAAGAATATTAAACCTTGTGACATTAATTGCTTCTCCTCATTGGATTCTGATTTGAAAATTTTGAAATATCAAAAATTAGCTTTGAATTGTATCCTACGGCAATTATAACAAAAAAAATACTAAACATAAACTAACATTACTTGCTGAGCAACTTTGGTAAAAGAATCATAAACCTAAAATAACACTAATTCTATGAAAAACCAACCTTTGATAAAATATAATAGTAAAACCTAATGTGATATTAATTGCTGATATTTTGATTTTTCAAATTATTTGTGTCTATAATTACAGTTTTATCTATCACACTATATATTTGCGAAGGATAAAAAAGGCGAACAATATTTTATTAAAAGCCTTCGTGTTTAATATAGTAAAAATATAGATAGATAGATACGTGTGTTGCGCGTATTTTCCGTCTCGTTGTATGATTGTTGCAAGAAAATTACATAAATAATATTTTAAATTTTTTATGTTCATTATAAAATGAAAATATTAAGCTCCTGAAATTACTAAATTGTAAATACTATATAGCTAACTCAATAAATAAAAAATAATAAATATTAAGATTCATGTTTAAATGTTCGGCATTTGAATAATTTTATATGCTTTTGTACTTTCATTGAATGAACTTCTATGTCTTCTCTTTAGGGCTGATCTCATGAAAACTATTGCTTATCAAGATCAGCATTCTAAATTCTACGTATTTGAAAATTGGTAAAATTTATATAAAGAAAATTTTAGTTAATTTTAAAATATTAAATATTAGGACTCCTACCTAGTTTAATAAAATTTAATGAGTAAAATTTTAGTTTATTCTAAAGTTCTAAATATTATAAAAGTAACTTAATAACTTGTCCAATGTGACAACTATTTTTTATAGAGTAAAAAAAAGTAAAAGCAATGAATTAATAGAAGACAATCTAAAAAAATAGAAAAGAACGAAGATTTATATATAAGTTGTATATGTCGATTTGTCTAAGCACATAATAATATAAGGTATTACAGTTATGATACAAAATCCAAATAAGGAAAAAGATTTAAAGGTAAAATTTTCATCGATTTGAAAGTCATAAATATTAAGATTTTCTATATAGTTCAAATAAAAAAAAGATTTAGTAACCAAACTTTTAGGTGATTTCAAAATCCTGAAAATAATTAAATGACTGTTTTGTCTAGTATGAGTTTAACTTTTAGAGGATATAAAAAGCGAACAATATTTCGTCAAGAATCTTCGTGTTTTTAATATAGTATAAATATATAGATATAGAGCTTGTTTTAAAAAAATAAGAGTTAAATAAAATTATAAGTTCATCAATGATTATTATTGATATTAGTCGTAATCATATATTTTGCATTTCTGCCATTCTGTTGATCAATATATTTTGATTATTCACTCTAAATCATAATGTCTTATATATATATATATATATATATATATATATATATATATATATATATATTGATTTTTGATATTAGATTATATTTTGTATTGTGCTGTCACGATCCATTTTCGTAATAAGTTATGAAGGCGTGCGACACTGTTTGCAAGCAAATCAAAGCGGAAACATAATTAAGTTCTTATTTTACTTTTATCGAGAAAGTGAGTGAAATAGAAATCTTAATTTAAGGTTTGGGCCAGAAACGATAGATGGTGTATATAACATGATTATACAATCCCCAAAAAAATAATGTCTATCAATGTGTGCTAAGATCTGGTGTCAGAAGCTACGGGCAACTAGTAGAATATAGAAGAGAAGCATACTATCCTACAATCCAAATCAAGATAGACAGCAAAAGAAATACATACGAAAGACTCCATCCGACTTCTGAACGACATAGGAATAAAGCAGCTCATCGTGGAAATCTCGGTCACTAAATTAGGGGTGCGCACCAGTCTGGTAACCAGATGAACCTGCCTCAGATCCTGTACAATTAAGTACAGAAGCGTAGTATGAAGATATAAGTAATATGTACCCAGTAAGTATCTCGTCTAATCTCGAAGAAGTAGAGACGAGAGGTCGACTTGATACTTAATAGGCTCAAAATAATATAATAGTGAACTGTGCTAAGCATGGGATCATCAAAAAAACCAACAATTTATAACGAAAAACAATAATCATGTTCTTGTCCATATTTTAGTTAATCATTTACATTCTCAAGTACTTAGCAAAACATGTCAGTTATAAGATTCAGCATAGATATCATGCGCACATTATACCGAGGTTGACGGCCTGCTCTAGCAAAAAAAAACTGTGCACTACCGAGGGTCGAACGACGCGAATTATAGATGCATCTATTTACACCAAGGCAACCGGTCTGATCCATAAATATCACGAAACAACAAGAATATACACGAAGAGCATTTATATACCAATAAATTCTTACAAGGGTTCCACAAGTACATATGTTCACTTTCATTTCTTCCAAGTCTCTAACATATCATAAATGATCATATAAGCAAGTTAATATGAAGATATTCACAATTTAGGCAGGATATGGGTCCTAAACTACCCAAGCAATTAACATTATAGTAGTTATGCACGAACTCTCGTCACGTCGTACATACGTAGCCCCCGCATATAGTAGCAAATTCCAATTTTTATACTTATAGGACAATTCTCTCTTACAAGGCTAGAAAGGAGACGCACTTCGCTCCAAAGCGCACTTCGAGATATCAAGAACAAGTCAAAGCCCTCACCTCAGAGTCGAACACTCCCAAACTAGTTAAACGAGATAAGAACTAGTCAATATAGACTCACAAAATCAAATTCTAGCTATTTAAGAAATTTCCCAACCTTTTACTCAAGTTTCCTAAATTCCGACCTCGGGTCCACGTGCCCGGATTTCATGATTTTATGAAGAAAGTTATTCTCTACAACCTAAGGATCAATAATATGTGATTTCAAGAACTAGTCAATATAGACTCACAAAATCAATAATAAGCAATTTCCCAACCTTTTACTCAAGTTTCCTAAATCTAAGTTTTATTAAAACCCTAGGTCTTGCTCCAATCCCTTGAATTTTGCCTAATTTCTAGTGTTTACTCTACCTAATATGCAAGTATTAAACTAAAAATGGGTGGAATAAACATACCTCACAATGCTAAGTGAAGACCTCATGTGCAAAGCTCCTAAATCGCCCAAAGGAAAAGTGTATATGTGATAAAAATGGTCTTGAACTCGTATTAAATGAACCTCACTGCCCATCGATTTCCGCATCTGCGGTCAGGGGACCACATCTGCGGTGAGAGGACCGCATCTGTGGTCCCCCATCTGCAAAAGAGGGCCGCACCTGCAAAATTGGGCAAAAGTGCTAGCACCGCATTTGCGGAGCCGCATCTGTGGCTGGAGAGCCTCTTCTTTGGTATTGGCCTAGCCTGCCCTGGACCGCTTTTGTGATTTGAATGACCGCACCTCCGCTCACGCATATGTGGTCCAAGAATTGAAGATGCGGTTATGACAGAAGCAACAAATCTTCAGCACTTAATTAAATTTTCCACTTCACTCGAGCCTTGTCCGCTTGACGCTCGAGACTCCCGGGCACCGCCCGAATATACTGACAAGTCCAAAATTATGAGACGGACCTACTCGAACCTTCAGAACACCCAAAACGACACTAAATCTAGAAATCATCCCCTAAAACCAAATAAATCAAACTTATGAACTTCAAGTTCTTGATTTTTCCTCTAACGGCTCAAAACGCCCTTAAACTACTCGATTGACACCAAATTATACGGGCAAGTCTTAAATGATATTCAGACTTGTATCAGGCTTCGGAATCAACATACAAGCTCGATACCCAGGAATTCAATGATTTCGTA
This sequence comes from Nicotiana benthamiana, assembly GCA_034376525.1. Taxonomy (NCBI): domain Eukaryota; kingdom Viridiplantae; phylum Streptophyta; class Magnoliopsida; order Solanales; family Solanaceae; genus Nicotiana; species Nicotiana benthamiana. Next base: position 12,555,105 of record CM067325.1, read on the forward strand.
GTTTTCCTTAAATCCTTAAAGCTTTAAATTAATAATTTTTAATAAAAATTTATTACTCAGGCTAGGGACATCGGAATTCGATTTCGGGCATACGTCCATGTTTTATATTTTTTCACAGATCCTCCGGGACCGTCAAATCACGAATCCGGGCCCATTTTCTCAAAATGTTGACCAAAGTCAAACTTAGTTTTTTAAAAGAATCCTAAAGAAACAAATGGTAATATTCCACTCAAAGATCTTCCAATTCCCAAATCAACTGCCCCTCGTAAGTCGTAAATTAGCTAAAGCAAGCACAAAAAGTCTTATTTACGGGAACAAGGTTCTAGAAGAAAAAACGACCAATCAGGTCGTTACATTCTCCACCTCTTAAACTAACGTTCATCCTCGAATGGACATAGAAAGTAGTTGATCTACCGAATAAATGGGGATATATGCTCCGCATGTCCTTCTCGGACTCCCAGGTCGCTCCTCAACTGGTTGGCCCCTCCACTGGACCGTCATCGCAGAAATCCTCTTGGACCTCAACTGGTGATCCTGTCTATCAATAATGGCAACTGGCTCCTCCTCGTAACCCAAACTCTCATCCAGCTGAATAGTGCTAAAGTCTAACACATGGGAAAAGTCGATATGACACTTAAAGCATCGATACATGAAAAACTGGATGAACTCCCGATAAGCTGGGGAGTAACGCACGCTCATTAGCAATCTCTCCAACTCTCCTCAATGCCTCAAAAGGTCCAATAAACCTTGGGCTTAACTTTCCCTTCTTCCCGAACCTCATAATGCCCTTCATTGGCGAGACTTTCAAGAGGACCTTCTCGCCAACTATAAATATTGCATCCCGCACCTTCTGATCCGTGTAACTCTTCTGCTTAGACTGAGCTGTACGAAGCCTCTCCCGAATCAACTTCACCTTATCCAAGGCATCCTGTACCAATTCTGTACCATACAACTTAGCCTCACCAAGCTCGAACCATCCAATAGGGAAACGAAAATGGTGACCATATAGAGCCTCGTACAGAGCCATCTCAATGCTGGACTGATAGTTGTTGTTATATGCAAACTCCACCAAGGGAAAAAACTGATCCCACTACCCTCCAAAGTCAATCACACAAGCTCTAAGCATATCCTCTAAAATTTGAAGTGTTCACTCTGACTGCCCGTCGGTATGAGGATGGAATGCTGTGCTAGGCTCTACTCAGTTCCCCAACTCACTCTGAACGGCTCTCTAGAAATAGGAAGTTAACTAAGGGTCTCTATCTGATATGATGGAAGCAGGCACACCGTGCAACCGGACTACATCCTGAATGTAAATCTGAGCATATCTCTCTGTTGTATAAGTAGTCATCACTGGAATAAAGTGAGCCAATTTGGTCAACCTATCAACTATGACCCATACTGAATCGAACTTCTTCAAGGTCCGCGACAACCCCACTACGAAATCTATGGTGATACGCTCTGGTATAGCCATCTGCTGAAGTAGGCCCCCTAGCCTCTGGTGCTCATATTTGACCTACTGGAAAGTCAAACACCTAGCCATATAGTCTACTATGTCTTTCTTCATCCTCTGCCACTAATAATGATGCCTCAAGTCACGATATATCTTCGCAGCTCCCGGGTGAATAGAATACTGCGAACTGTGTGCCTCCTCTAGGATCCTCTTCCCAGACCATTAACATTAGGAACACATAGACAACCTTGGAGTGCAAAACATCATCCTCGCCAATAGAAACCTCCTTGGCACCACCCTGAAACACCATCTCTCTGAGGACTGCCAAATGTGGATCATCGAACTATCGGGTCATTATCTCCCCCAGTAATGAAGACTGAGCAACTATATACGCAAGAACTCGGCTAGGCTCCGAAATGTCCAATCTCACAAGCCTGTTAGCCAAGGACTGAATGTCCAAAGCTAGAGATCACTCCACTACTGGAATAAATGCTAAGCTACCCATACTCTCCCCCAGAAACACATGAGTACCCCTGAGACACGTCAAGATTGTGTTACAGCATTGATTTGCATAGCTTATAAGGTGGAATACGTGGTTGATGATTGTATAAGAAAAGATGTTCCTTTCTGATGTCTCGAGCGTTGGATTCTAGATATCATAGAGGAAATATTACTCTTATCAAACCAGAGGTAGCGGAGATTCAACAAAAGAAATTGCAACTGATCATAAGTCATCAAAATTGGCTGAGACTCGAAGAATGATGGGAAAAATTGTGGGTCACGAGGACACGAGGAAAGAATTGAAAGACAAACTAATATAAGGATATGCAAAGCTAGATGTTATCTCAATCTTCGGCATGCCCGGACAAGGCAAGACAACTTTGGCCCAACAGTTGTATTATGATGAGTCAATTATTGAACACTTTGATATTCGTGCATAATGTTGTGTGTCTCACGTCCATAAACGTATGAATTTGCTAGTGGCCATTCGACATGGTGCTACTGGAAAAAGTTCTAGTTCGTCTACAGAAGATGATGTGGCAAATGAGCTTTGGCGAACTTTACAACGCAAAAGGTATCTTATCCTTATTGATGATGTGATGACAAAGCAGGAAGTAGAATTATTCGAACAACATGACATCGTGAAGTTGCCGAATACGCTACATTGGTTAGTGGCCCCTTTCATCTTCGTAGGTTTACCGATGATGAAAGTTGGGATTTAGTAAAATCTAAAGTGATTGGTGAAGAAAGTTGTTCCCATCCACTTGAAAAAGTTGGGTGACAACTACCAATAAATTGCGGAGGACTTCCTCTTTCAACTGTTTTGGTGGCTGGTATTCTCGCAAAGGAGGAGAAGAGAGAAGAGAGTTGGAATCAAGTGGCTATGAGTTTAGGTTCCCACATCTGTGATGATTCAAAGCCATTATAGAACTAAGTTATAAGGCATTATACTATCATCATAAGCCTTTCTTTATTTATATTGGAAAAATTTTATCCCCACTTCCAACCGAGAGGTTGTGAGTTCGAGTCTCCCCAAGAGCAAGGTGGGAAGTTTTTGGAGGGAAGGATGCCGGGGGTCTATTTGGGAACAGCCTTTTAACCCAAGGGTAGGGGTAAGGTCTACGTACGTACTAACCTCCCCAGATCCCACTAAGTGGGATTATGCTGGGTTGTTGTTGTTGTTTTATGGGACAGTGTGATCAATGTTCCAAAGTTAACGAGGCTATGGATATCTGAAGCGTTTATAAAAAGTTGTGAAGCCAAGAAACCAGAAGATATAGCACAAGGTTACTTAGAGAATCTTATCAGGAGAAATCTAGTCATAGATGCTGTGACAAGTTCTACTAGTAAGGTCAAAGCATGTTGTATTCATGATCTATTACATGATTTCTGCAAAGAGAGAGCAAGGAAAAAAGAGTTCTACTATGGATAGAAAGGTAATACACCAGTTCTTGACGCGCGATTAATTTTATGATTTTACTTTAATTATTCATAGGGATAAACATGTCAATCCTTCTTCCTATAATTGACATATGATTTTACTCTATATATTTACAGAGATCAATATGTCAATCCTTCTTCCTGTATTTACTTTCACAAGAAGCATGCACAATACCACTTGGCCTTTTGTAAAGTGGATAACCTTGAAGAATGGAGCTCGTCTTGCTCACTTGTTGGTTCTGTACTTTTGAGAATTCATAGAGGCATATCCTGGCAACATTTCGCAATTCCAAACATTTTTCACAATTTCAAGCTTATGAAAGTGTTGGAATTAGAGGGAATTGTTATTGATTGTTTTCCAACTGAGCTTGTGTACTTAAAGTATTTTTCTGTAAAGTTCGATCAAGACTCCATTTCATCATTCACGGTCAATCTGTGGAAACTTGAAACTCTAATAATAAACTTTTGGGGAGAAATACAGTCTCATATAACACTTTGGAAGATGATCAAATCGAGACATCTACATACTTTAGATAGCCTCAATAAAAATAATGGAGATGAATTACTCGAGGACTCCTCAATGCTTTATGATCTGGAAACTCTTTCTTGTCCATATTTTTCTTATGTCGAGGTTGCGGAATTGGTGTTAAGAAAAAGACCTAACATTCGGGAACTGAAATGTCGAAACCCTACTGTTCGTAATGGTCCATTTCCTATGTTAGATTTTCCAACAGGTCTCGAGACGCTAAACATTCACTACTAGAAAGTCGGTAATTAGCGATCACAAAAACCGTCCAACGTTGGTCGGTTTTGGTAAATTACCGACCAAAACGCGTCCAAACATGCTTGGTCGCTATTTTGGTGGTTGTTTTAGTATAACGACCAAGGTTGGTCGCAAAGGTTAAAGGACCAAAGATGATAGGCTATAATTATGTATTTTATTTAATTATTACACTCCGATTTACTGCACTTTAGTTGAGTTTGCGCTTTAATCGCTAGTGTTTTGCACTAACAATATATTTTATGCTTTATAGGAGTGATTCCGAGCTATATAAATGTTATAGAATAAAATTAAGTGATTTGGAGCTTTGAAATTTGAGTAAGAGCTCAAGAAATTAAGTCGGGATCGTGTTTGGGGGTCAAATTTGATAATTAAGCACGAACGAAGACTCAAGGAGGTATATTGTGTACTGTCTAGTAAAATAGACATAACTTTTCGCTTAGAACTCTATTTGGGCTCCACAATATATAGTTGGAAATATAACTCAAAGGACTACAACTTTCATGTTTTGCGTTTTTTTAAATTCGCAACACAACAGGGTGAAAAACACGTGAAGACACGCGCAAAGTCGCGCACATTAAGGGCTGAGGCAGAATGGTGCACGAAGTTACGCGCGAAGGGCGTGCGAGCTCTACTGCCAAGTCGCGCGAGCCACCCGGAAAAAGTGTCCTTTTTCACATTAGAAAAGGTATAAATATTTGGGCCCAACCCTAATTGGTATATATAGAAACAAAATCTTGATAAATTCGAATATAGTAAGGTTATCCTCCCAACTGTGGATCATTTATGGATATTAAATTCATCAAGAGATTCTCATTGATATCCTTTTTTCCCTTGTAAGTTGAAAGGAATAGTTAGCAGACAAGATCTGAAACAGCTCTAGCTTGCCTGGAAATTTTTTAAGCTTAAGGTTCAGTGTGAATTCTGTTGAGCCTAAGAAGGTTGTTAAATGGGGTGTGTTCCAAGTGTTGCCTAGTTGCTCATATTTAATCAAATTGTTCTGAAGCTTCTTTAATTTTTCTGGTTGAAATAAGTGCATTGTGGCCAAACCGGGGGGGAGGGGGGGGGGGGGGGGGAGTCAATTAAAATGAAGTATGGTGGTGACTCAATTCATCCCAAGTTTGCTTGGGCCAATGGAGTTGGGTCAAATACGTAAGGGATAACAGATTATAACACATCCCGCCCAACCCAAGTCCAATTCTTGAACAAGTTCTCGTTACAGTTGTGTGTAAAGAATCTTTCTATCCATTTTTTCTGTTCTTTCCTTCTAGTAGTTTAGAGATTGAGTAACTTATTGAGTGCTTTTTAGCCTTAGATCTTCCATAGGCGGGGTTGAGAATCAACTAGAAGACTACTGAGTTTTACCCTACTTCAGTGCAGTTGAAGGTCAATTTGGGTTGAACCATTGCACCGGTCCTTGATTATGTCACTAATCTAAGCTGTCAAACTTACCAACCAAACTTGTCAACCTTTACTCTAGTCCGGTAAATATAAGCTAATTTTGATATCTTATAGTATGCTTTTCTCTGATGAGGATTAGTATAATCTACCTTAACATTTTTTCTCCCAACTAATCATTCACTCATTTTGTCTGTTTTATTTTTCTTGGACAGCAAACGGTTGAATCAGGATACTCTCTTGTCAAAGAACAAAAGTTGATTATGGATAGCAAACTTTCAAAAGAATACATGAAGAACATGGATGAATAGTAAGTGATTATATGGTTTATAAAGGCTTGATATTATTGTGTATACATCTTGATATTATCCGTAAAGGACGAACCGGAAAAGGGGAATCTAAGTTTATTTCTTCTATTTCTTTTTTTTTCTTTTTTTGCAAAAGAGCTGAATGTTTTCCTCTCTGTAATACTGAGGTCCCAAAATCAGGACATTCCAGGAACTTTTTTTGAGAAAAAGGATGTGAACTCCCTCTTTATTCTTTAAGTAAATGATGTAAAATTGTCGGCCGAAGGAGAGCCTTGGAGCAATGATCAAGTTGTTTTCGTGTGACCTATAGGTCACGCGTTCGAGCAGCACATCACACCCCCTTGAAATACGGCATTTCCCCAGATCCTGTGTAACGCAGGATGTTTTGTATACCAAGCAGCCAATCTAAAGTCATCGGCGTCTGCTTTTATGATGGCCCGTGATATTCTAAATTGTGGGGGGGGGGGGGGGGAGTACACGGTTATCCACTAATAACACATATTTAATTTTAAGCCACTGTTTAAAATGTCTATAGTCACCGGTTAACAAATTTTAACTGCCCGGATGAAAATACTCTTCTGCTCATGTCCTTAACTTTTGAACATAACTTCAGGACTACATGTCATTAACTTTTGAACTTGGAACTCTAAGTTCAAGACTTCAGGATTACATGTCCTTAAGTTTTGAACTTAACTTCAGGACTACATGTCCTTACTTTTGAACTTAACTTCAGGACTACATGTCCCTAACTTTTGAACTTACAACTGTAAGTTCAGGACCAAGTGTCCTTAACTTTTGAGCTTGTTAGTCTAAGTTAAGGACTTCAGGATTTTCTACTACTATCTACCTACTTTTCACTCATGCTATGCTATGCCCTCTACTTTGCAAGATTAAACCTTGTCTCGTTACATCATATTATTGCATATCATGGGTTAAAATATCGCCAATCTGTCCAAAGACGTCATAGTCTAAAGGTACAATTCTCATAGCCGGAAGACATTATGCCATGACCTAAGGATCCTTCAAATTTGCATATCATTATTCAAAGGCATCATAGTTCGGAGGCCTGACCTCTACCTTTAATAACTCTACCTCCACCTCTAGCACCTCTACTCCACCTTTAGCTGGTTGAGTTGGCGGTGGAACACTCGGTGCTTGAACCATGGTGCGGGAATCCTGATATTGAGAGCTGCTCGATACTCAAGCTCAAAATCTAGCAATATACCTCATATCGCTGCAAGTATAACAAACCCTCAGCTTCTAAGACTGATGTCCCTGGCAACCTAAATAACCTCCCTGAAAGCTCTGGAGTGGCAATGCACTGATAGGGGCTGATGGTGCACTGTAGGGCAAATGATTAGAATACTGCATATGAGAACCACGGCCACCTGGCATACCATGAGAAGCCTGAAGTGCGGAATGAAACGACGTGGAAGGATGGCCCCTACCAAAAGAATCCCTGCCCCCAGATGAGGCACCATCGAATCTGCACTAATAATGAAGCCTCTTGTCAAACCCATGACCACTCCCCTGTGATAGAACCATCTTAAATCTCTTGGATACATTGGCCGCATCTTGAACAGAAATCTACACTACAACTTTTACTCTTAGTTATCTAGGGTCCTACCTACCCACCCCTTTCCCCCAATGTGAGCACTGTCTAGGGTCCATGAGACTACTCTGAGCTCTAACACATTGGGGCTGGTCTTCCAACCTGTTAAAAACTTTTTCCTTGAATGGTTCTGGTCTGAGCATTGCCCGAGTTCCCTGAGGCCCTTGGAACTTTAACACATCAGAAGCCCATTTGTGTATTATGGATGGCCCTACCTGTGTACATCAGACGCTTTGTGTTATGCTTTGGTTCCTTTGATTTTTCTTTAGCCTAACTAGATGTCTTGTGATTTTTTTATCCTAATATGCCTCTACTAAGTCTCCTGGTTCAACTTTTTACTGATTCCATATGTGTGTATTCAAATACAACCTAAGGAATCATAATCACCGTGCCGAAATGACTAGATTACATTTTATGGCATTTTACGGCCATAAAACTGGAAATCCGTCCGAGTCCCAAATTTTTGTGTGTTCTAGCCCTTTCCTTCCGTCGTGGGCCCCGAGTGAGCAGGACCCAGATTGCCTAATATTTGTCCGGGACATCAAATACGACCAAAGGAATCATAAGCATTGTGCCGAAATGACCATATTATATTTTTTGGCATTTTACGGCGGTAAAACTGGAAATCCGTCCGAGTCCCAAGTTTTCGTGTGCTATAGCCCTTCCTTTCCTCCGTGGGCCCGGAGTGAGCCGGATCCAAATCATCAAATATTTGTCCAGAACATCAAATACGATCTAAGGAACGATAATCACCGTGCCGAAATGACCAGATTACATCTTGTGGCATTTTACGGCCATAAAATTGGAAATTCGTCTTATTCCCAAATTTTTGTGTGCTATAGCCCTTCCCTTCCGCCAAGAGAGAGGAGAGAGAGGTATCACGACCCAAACTGAAGGGCCACGACGGGCACCCGGTGCCTTACTCAACCGAGAGCTAGAGTAACATATCTTTCTTATTATGTTATCATGAGTAAATGAGCCAGAAATCCCGTTATGAGATAACAAGAATAAAACATAAGGGAATACTCAACATATGATGACCCAACATGATATACAAACTTAAACATGTGACATACAGGCCTATAAGGCCGACATGACCATTTGTAAACGCAAAACATAGGCCGACAAGGCCATACAAGTATCCATAGATCTGACATTTGTCTACAAGCCTCTAAGAGTACATAAAATCATAAAGGTCAGGAAAGGGACCCGCCATACCAATTAATACATATCCAAAACATACTGACTAAATAGGCAACTCCGGAGCAAGTGGAGTGCACCAACACCTCTACTGAGCTGATAGCCTACTATGAGGGATGTCAACCTATCAATTAGGACCTGCGAGCATGAAACGCAGCGTCCCCAGGCAAAAGGGACGTCCGTACAAATAAAGTACCGAGTATGTAAGGCAGGGAAGAGGGGTTGCTCTTATGGTAAGCAACCCCCACTTCCAACCGAGAGGTTGTGAGTTCGAGTCTCCGCAAGAGCAAGGTGGGTAGTTCTTGGAGGAAAGGATACCGGGGTCTATTTGGAAACAGTCTCTCTACCCAAGGGTAGAGGCTTGGTCTGCATACACACTACCCTCCCTAGATCCCACTAAGTGGGATTATACTGGATTTTTGTTGTTGTATGTAAGGCAGGGAAGCATAATCAAGAAAAGTAATGTACAGAGGGATAGAGGAGATACAACTTGTAACATTTGAGTGCCTCCGGGGGCTACTGACATGAAATACATAATACATATTTATACATAAACTTTTAAAAACATACACCTTTGTGGGCATCATCATCATATCGTACCCGACCATCACAAGGCTCGGTAGAATCGTACCCGGCTACGTGGAGCTCGGTAAAACCCAACTGATCAGTAGTTGCAACAATAGGTGTCGTACCCGACCAACTATAGCGCGGCTCGATAGAGTAAAATAAATACATATATAATGCATGTTGGACTTATGGAATTACGTTCTAAACCTTTTGGAGTGACATATGGTTGTTGCACCTTTTATTAAGATTATAGACATCATACCATCAGTATGAACCTCAATAGAATTCAAGCATCATACATACATGCTTAAAATAATTTTATAAGGAAAGAACAATATGGACAACCTTAGTTGCTAGGAGTAGCTCAATTATGAAATAGTTTCATTTCACCATAAATCATGCCAAAAGAAAGAAGGAATAGCCTTAGCATACCTTAACTCCATCGAGTCCTTAATACCTTCCAAGTAATTCTTCATATAATTCAACTCAATCTACTATAGCATAAGGAGATTCAAAATTAGTGTTGAGTAAAGGCTATGTCCGCAACTTAAAATAGTAGTTCGTTAATGTAAATTTTGGTAGCATCTCCCCTGCAACAAGAGCCTCATCCAGTACCATGTTCCAACAACAATGACTAGAGAAATCTAGAAATACATAATTATCAATAACAAGACACAATAAAATAACAACAAGTCATAACCACTTCACGACGAGCGGCAAACTCCAATCGAAATTCATATACCTCATATCACCCCTTATTGTCTTCTTACTTTAACTTAATAGTATCATTAACATGTTAATGAATTCATTCTTAAATGATTCAAGCCTTATACCATATATTTATAACAAGGAAAACAATCCAATACTCCAATTATACTCAATTAGAAATTGTATTCACTAGTTCATGTCTAGTCCATCCGTTTAACTTAATTAATTTCAAGATAATCTAAAGAAGAATCAAGAACACAAAAAAATTACTTCCTACAGTGGATTCAAGTCGAAATCCATGTTACATTTAGCTTACAACATCCCAATACACCCCAATCATTTCATACCCAAAACGACAATTATAATAGTGTTAAGCACGCCGAAAATATTACAAAGAATGGGTTATCCACCATTTATCTATTATTCGGTGTTTCTCCACACCATTTCTCCTCCAAACACTCCATTAAATAGCAGAAAAATATACATCCCAAAAGCAACACAAAACACCCCAAAAACAAGTCTAATTATTTGAACTCACAGTTTCCGATCACCGTCCCGTGAGTTCTAGCTATTAGAAAATGAATTTATCAACCTTCCTTCATATTTAAAAGCTTAAATACAGAAATAAGGTATTTTCTTAACTATTAAATACCTTCCAAAACTCAAACAACAAAGAAAAAGAGAGGCAATATAGCGATACTTACGTCATGGGGATCGTTCTAGTGTTATTGCTTCGTGATTTTGTGACTCGGACGATAATCTTGTTGGATAACCTTCTGGACAGCTTAAGGGTGAGATTAGGGGTCTTATTTGGTCGAGATCTCTGGATTGATGAAGAAATAAACGACATAGGAAGATCAATATCCATTTTGGTTGAAAAGTCAAAAGGTGCTACTTGGCACCATCTCGTTGGCCTTTTTTCAAATTACTTATATCTTTTTATCCGGATATCGTATGAATGAATGATCAAGAGTGTTGGAAACTAGATTTCAAGATCTTAAATGTGATATAAAATATGTCCAAAAAGACCTCATATAACACACAAAATGTGTTGCTCAAAAAGCTTTAGTGACACACCCACTTGCCACCTATGCAGTCTGTGCATCTCGCAAAACTACAAATATCTCTCTACCCCGATATTGTATCGACAAATCATTTAATGCGTTAGAAATTGGAATTGAATATCTTAAATTTAATATGTGGATCATCTTGTAATTCCAAGTATATTGGGCAAAAGCTTCACTACATTGACCTAATATTTATCACATTTATAAATGCAACTTGTGATGACCTTTGCCAACTTTTGTTCCACAATTTGCTTGACTTGAAAACGTAAAACATGAATATCATAAAACTAAAATAACTTATAAAATAATCTCCTTATCATGTTAAGAAACTTAGTCTCACCGCAAAGTGCATGTTATAACATTCCAAACTCGTCGACTGTTGGCGAAACTTATTTTCTTCAATTTATTTAGCTTCTAAGCCTTTCCAAGTATCTTGGTACTTGTTATTCATGTTCTTAAATATTTTTTACTACCAAGGTAACATTATTAACTTACTTTATGTACTTTCAAAGATAATCTCATTTCTGAATTTACATCATTGACTTATGACGTATTTTTGCGCACGAAAACGTAGGGTGTAACATCATTTCCCCTTTTGAAAAATTCGTCCTCAAATGTTGGATGTTACACTTATTAGTCTCATAACCTTGCTTTTATGAATACTTTAATACTGTACTTGCCATCTAGGCAATTGTTCTATGAATATATCCCATGATTTGTTGTCCGAATTCTTCAAATTCTGTAACTGTTGCTACCCTCTATTATGTAGCTTGTAAAACTCTGACTTTGTAAGTGCCTATGCGAATCTTCTTTCCCTTTTTCTCGGGCTTTTAGCCAATATTTAGGCCTCACCTTGGGAACATATACAAAACTATGACAAGTTGTCCCTATGGGTATCTATAGGTACACTGAAGTTCTTCGGTTGGTAATTTGTCGAATGTATGACAATTGCTATATTTTTTTTCATAGCCTTGGTTATATGTCCATATAGCTTTAGTGCATCTTGGTAGGTCATGATGTACCGTAACACTTACTCTAGCTTATTGTTACGGAGGTGTGCTACACAACTCTAGGTTACTCTTTCGTTGCTTATCCTATATGCATAAGTCTACGTCTTTTAGTTCTTCTTCATTACTGTTCGTCTTAAGAATGACGGACTAATCGCATCTCATACTTTGTAACTTTTCTCCGTCCATTGTTGATTCACCTTAATGTTTCCATAATCTACCATTGATAACTTGAAACCTCTTACATAATACATTGTCACTAGGGCCTATGTCTCATCGGGAAACATATGATGTTATTTGCTTGTTCCACCTAGGGACAATACTATACTTCAATAACTATTTCATGCCATCCCAATGTGATTCATTTTATGGGGGTGTGCTAATCCCGTGCAATTCATGTAACCCCTTTCTCGTTAAATCATTGCTCAATCAGTGGTCATTCTACTATCAGGAAACATTTCATCTCTTCTAAATGCACCTAGTCTTAGACTCATCTAACTTCATTTAGGCTGTACTGAGCTTTTAATAACTTACGGAAGTCATCAACTCTCTTATTTTGATGGGTTTAATCCCGAGGACTTACCTATTCTTGTCACATTCTCACTCATCTTTTCTTATCCTTACTCTTATCTACATAAAACCTTGTCGCTCTATGATACTTTAGCTTGCGACCTACATATATCTATTTATGCTATTCGCAACCTTCATTTCCTTTTATGCCTTCTCAGTTGCCTTTAAACATAGGCACTTGATTTTTCTTGTCATTCCCCACTTGTTGCATGAATGCTTGGATTATCTTAGTGCCCGGGAATACTGAAATTTCCTGTAACTCATATGATCTTAAATATCAGCTTTTGATTTTTTGCTTCCCGTTCATTATCAACAATAGGTACAACTTTCTTATGAAGTGTATACAATGTTGTAGTGAGATTATTGTTACAAGATTATTTCTTCTTCAAGTTGCTATGCTTAGGTTGAAGCCTTCTTCCTTTTACCTCAATTGGTGTTTCTTTATAGTACTTAAGGAGACCTTCTGGCTCTTGTAAAGTAGCGAGCTTGTTATATTGTATATCGAAAGGAATTTTTGATGTTATTACTTGCCTATAATTATCCTTAGTTACCTACCTTCGCGCCCTTATGATCGTAGGGTTACTTTTGAAATGATATTTTATCTATCTCCCTGGTGGCACTTTCTTTTATCCCCATAACACTTATACGGTACTTTTAACTACCCCAACTCCTATCCAAATGTTTCTCAAGGATAACGATGTCATTATATCTGTGATACTGAATTCACTATGTTGGGATTCACTATGTTTACCTTGCACAATCTGTATGATTTGTCTGTATCATCTTGTCTAGCCATAACTAGGCTCTTCCCGAATCAACTACTAACTACTCGTTGGTCCATTCTCATAGCTATATTCTGCGTAATCTCTCTTAGGATATTTTCTTTGTCTTACTTTATCACTTGTAATGGCTCCTTATCTATCAAGTGTTCATTCGCAATTATTTATCAATAACATCTGGTATGGGAACCCTTACTTCCTTTCCCCGACGGTGTGCTTGCATAATGTTCTGGAATCGTAACATATCTGTAGGGTATGAATAAATTTAGTCTCATTTGTTTTGCGTTTCTACCACTTTCTTCCTTTATTATTCCATAGTTACCTGGACCAATAACTTCGACTTAATACCATATCACACCATCTCCCCCCCACCCCCACCCAGAAAAGTACTAAGATTTAGTTCTACGAATATCTACCTATAGATGTTTTACCTTTTTATCTTTGGTGTCTTTTCATATCATGAATGACCTTTACTCGCCTTATGGTAACCTTTCTGTACCAGGGATAACTGAATTTCTTATGCACAAAGGTGACACCTAGTGTAACTGGCACATTTAGTCCCTTAAGCTTAACGTTGCTCACATTGCTCGCTTTAGGGAAGTCTTTTCCTTAATGACATTTGAATTTTATTCTTCTGTTGTCCATTCTATTATAGTTGGAATACGATCTCTGAAGTTCTCAGGATGACGACTATTGCCAATTCCTTCGATCCCTAATTCATGTTCAGTTTATCTTGTTTCCTAACCCATAGTGATATTCATTATTCCGGTGGTCTAACTTAGCCTTTTTGTAATCACATTCGGGTCACCAACTTATTTCTCGAAATAAGGATATGACTTTATGGTTTATACTCATTTATATTTTCAAGGCATGTCTACTCTTGTCTTTTCCTTCACTTGATTGTAGACTCTGTCATCCTGTCATATTTTGATTTACCTTTATCACACATTTATCACATCTTTTTCATAATGCTTCATGTACTCTCTTTTTATTCTCTGACTAATATTTCTATCTATCACTTTATTCTAAAAACTTCAACAAAACGTTTTAGCTCCCCTTGCTTCATCTCACTGGCTCTTCGGGACGCCTAAAATTCTCTCCCTCTCCCTCTCACACACACACTCTCTCTCTCTCTCTCTCTCTCTCTCTCTCTCTCTCTCTTTTACTAGGGGTGTAAGTCATACTAAGGTAAATATTTATTCCTTCTAGGATTCCACAGCCTATCTCCTAAAATTTCTTAACATTCTAGTATTCATATATGATTGTACTATTCTGTCCACGTTTTCACCATCCTTCAGAAATGTTAGCTAATGATAACAATCTATCCACAAATTTGGGTTACTCTAACCTCAGCTAGATCTTGATATCCTATCCTTTTTTTAAAACTATATTTGTTAGCTCCCATAGGGAATAATTAAGATGGGTGTAGCCAATTGTATATATCTCTGTTACTATTAAAAGTAACTCAAAATGCTTATATTTCTCTGCCTGAATTGTAATACTGATAATTTCACTAACTAGATACCTCGTACCCTTCTTCACCATGCTTCTTCTACTTGTTGTAACTTGTATCTACCTTCTAATTCTCTTATTGCTTTTTACCATATGGGTGTATAGATAATCATGCCTTAGGGCTCCTTATGAAGAAGCTTACACATCTTAGTACACACGTGATCTATTGAAAACCTCATATTTACTCATCATAAGCTTAATGCAAAATCAAGTTCCTTTGACTCAACTTTTCCACAACCACATTCGATCTCATACCAACTGCATGTTTGGATGAGGTATCATTATATTACGAATATAATTGAAATTAGAAGTTTGAATTCTTACAATTGAGCTCTACAACACGATCTAGAGTAAGAAGAAAGAATGACAGTCCTAAATGCCCTGTAGCCTCCTGCTTATAAGCGTGGTGCACAACACACCCATAAACAAGACTCTACTAGACATGGCTTGTAGAATCCCTAGGACAGAACTGTTCTGATACCACTTCTGTCACGATCCAAATCGAAGGGCCGCGACGGCACCCGGTGCCTTACTCAACCGAGTGCCAAAGTAACATATCTTTCTTATCATACTATCATGAGTAAATGAGCCAGAAACCCCATCATGAGATAACAAGAATAAAACATAAGGGAATACTCAACATATGACGATCCAACATGATATACAAACTTATATATGTGACATACAGGCCTATAGGGACGACATGACCATTTGTAAATGTAAAACATAGGCCGACAAGGCCATACAAGTATCCATAAACCTGACATCTGTTTATAAGCCTCTAAGAGTACATAAAATCATAAAGGTCAGGACAGGGTCCCACCATACCAATCAATACATATCCAAAGCACACTGACCAAATAAGCAACTCCGGAGTAAGTGGAGTGCACCAACACCTCCGCTGAGCTGATAGCCTACTAGGAGGGATGTCAAGCTATCAATTGGGACTTGCAGGGACGTCAGTACAAATAAAGTACCGAGTATATAAGGCAGGAAAGCATAAACAAGAACAATAATATACAGAGAGACAGAGGAGATACAACATGTAACATCTGAGTGCCTCTGGGGGCTACTGACATGAAATTCATAATACATATATATACATAAACTTTTAAAAATATACACCTCTGTGGGCATCATCATCATATCGTACCCGGCCTCAGAGAGGACTCGATAAAAACGTACCCGACATCATAAGGCTCGGTAGAATCGTACCCGGCCACGTGGAGCTCGGTAAAACCTAACCGATCAGTGGTTGCACAATAGGTGTCGTACCCAGCCGACTATAGTGCGGCTCGGTAGAGTAAAATAGATACATATATAATGCATGTTGGACTCACGGAATCACATTCTAAACCTTTTGGAGTGACGTATGGTTACTGCACCTTCTATTAACATTACGGACATCATACCACCAGTATGAACCTCAATCAAATTCAAGCATCACACATACATGCTTAGAATAATTTTATAAGGAATGAACAACATGGACAACTTTAGTTGCTAGGAGTAGATCTGCTATGAAATAGCGTATTCGTTTCACTTTAGATTATGTCAAAAGAAAGAAGGAATAGCCTTAACATACCTTAACTCCATCGAGTCCTTAATACCTTCCAAGTAATTCTTCAAATAACTCAACTCGATCTACCATAGAATAAGGAGATCCAAAATTAGTGTTGAGTAAAGACTATGTCCGCAACTTAAACTAGTAGCTCGTTTATGTAAATTTGGGCAGCATCTCCCCTGTAAAAAGAGCCTCCTCCAATACCATATACCAACAACAACGACCAGAGAAATCCGGCAATACATAATTACCAATAACAAGACACAATAGAATAACAAAAAGTCACAGCTACTTCACGACGAGCGGCAAGCTCCAATTGAAATTCATATACCTCATATCACCCCGTATAGGCTTCTTACTTTAACTTAATAGTATCATTAACATGATAATGAATTCATTCATAAATGATTCAAGTCTTATATCATATATTTATAACAAGGAAAATAAACCACAACTCCAATTATCCTTAATTAGAAACTTTATTCGCTAGTTCATGTCTAGTTCGAGAGCTTCTTCTGGTTGTCTAGAAGCTCCTTTAGCAATTCCTCCACTGAAGCGGGCACCTGAGGCTGCGGTGGAGCTGCCTGAGCTGTGAATATACTGGATAACGCATATAGCCTTGATGTAGCTACATGCATCTAGTTGTTAATGCTAGATAAAGTCTGGTTAAGCCAATTGTATTTGTTTTTTAGAGATGCATTTTCGTTTTCTTATTGAGCTCCTTTTTTGTAGGCCTTTGAAAAACTTAAATCCGAGATTCTTTGCCGTGAAACTAGGTTGCAAAAAGCCTTGGACAGGGAGAAATCCCTCAGGCTTCTTTGTGATAGAAAGAGAGATGAGTTGGTATACCTATGGTATGAGGCAAGTCGGAGCCAGAACTACGAAAACTATCTCGAGGGACTGGTAACCTATGTTTCAAGGAGGTGCATGATTCTACTTCTACCCACTGGGATTAATATTTTGACACTTCAGTTAAAGAAAAAGACGAAGGACTTAGAACGACTTTAGGGCGAAGTTGGTGGGGCCAAGTGTGAGTGTGATAAGCTAAAGGCTCAGGCTGATGCCCAAGTTGCGGCCAAGAAGAATTCTTTGGCCAAGGCTTTTGCCCTCGAGGTGCAACTTCGGAATGTTCGTGAAAATAGCTCGGTCCAAACAGCATGATTGCAAGGCTCACATATACGTTTTTGAAGATGAAGGCCGAGGTTGTGGACGCTTGGGCTGAAGCTGAAGAAATTCGAGCTAAGGCCGATAAGAAAGTGGCCTTAAATTTAAAAGATGTTGTTGACGCTCAAGCTGCGCTGAGATAGACTTCCCATAGAGAGAGCAGAAGCAGCGAATATTCCAAGTGCAAATCTTGGAGGGCAGGAAGCGCATGAGTGGTGAGTGGAGCAACTGCTAACCCACAGGTGCAAGAAAAGAGGCACATGTTCAATGGAAGAAAATATTCTAGAGCTATAGGTTAGCTAACAATCCCCTTGAGTTTTCTACCTAGATTTTCTAATTAATATATCTAGTTTATTGATTGACAGTGTCAGGCACCCCTCTTGGTCCACAACTATGGGTCCTGGCCGAACTTATATTTACAAATTAATCCATATAAACAGTTAAGTCAAATAAGTTGCAAGTAAAGGACTACTTTAGGCTTCTTAGCCTAAGTTCAGGAGATATTGTCCTTAACTTTTGAGCTTGTTAGTCTACGTTCAAGACCAAGTATCCTTAACTTCTGGACCAAGTGTCTTTGACTTTTGAACTTGAAGTCGAAATCAGGACCAAATGTCCTTAACTTTTGAACTTGTAACTGTAAGTTCAGGATCTACAACGTAGCAAAAAACCTAAAATACATCACAAAAATCACAAACCGAACTACATCAACCACCATAATTGTATACGATCAAATTTCATTTTAAGAAAAGCTGTAATTACTCATTCCTTCTCCCAAATCAAATAAACATGAAAAACCCCACTACTCCATTTTTTCTGCCTCTGTTGCTGCACGAGAAGTTTTATTTTGTGTCTCATACAACTGATACTAGTTGTATGATGCTTTTTTTTATCTTACAAAATTATGGACCCCAATTTTATACTGCTGAATTTACAAAATTATAAAAAAAAAGTTATCTCATACAATTAGTGTAAGTTGTATGAAACACAAAATAAAATTTTCCGTTACTGGACTATTGAAACACGTTCACTTTATATCAAGACTCAATTTTTATCCTCCTAATCTGAATCTTTTTGCATATCTTGTTTAATTTTCCAATACCCGTTTGCCATTTGTTTCAATTTTTACCTCTTCACTTTCAATCAAAACTCAATTTTATCCTCTTCTCGTCGTCCTTCAAGTAATTTAGCTAAGCTTAGTTCGTTGAGCTTCCTATAACACAATTTTTTTATATTAATTTTAGTAGACTAGTGGTTATTATTACTAAACATTAAAAATATTAAATAAAAAGTAAATACCACTTTAAAAAATGATTATTTATCTCTTAAGGCTAAAGTCCCCGTCTAATTTAATGCGAATTAAATTGTTTACAAATAGACCATTTCCTTTCCCCACAGTCCCACCAATTTGATGAGTATAGGATGATCTTGACTAACTGCACTTGGTACTTTTCTGATGGAAGCCTGCTTTCATTGGGCTCATTTATTGTGAGAAACCTGTTTTTCTTCCTTTCTACTTAGTTTATCTTTTTTGTCTTTGTATTTGGAATAAACATGTGCTAAAAACAAAGCGATTATCTGCTGAATCACCAATCCCCAAATTTGACACTGCTATTGGTACAGATTTTTTGTTTTCACTATTATTCGAATCCTGTTCTTCAAGGTATTTATCCACTTCGTTCACGGTTGGGCTGCACCCTTAATTGCTTTTGGCGTTAAATCATATTATTGTGATGGAGATTTTCTAACTTTTCTAAATGGGGTAGATCTACTAGTATAATAAAATTACATTGTTTAGAATACTTGTAGTGTGTACTTTATTAAAGAATGACAACCAGATTAAACAAATCAAAAGCCCAGATTACCGTTAAAATACTATAATCAAAAGGAAGTCACAAATATATATTAAGATCTTTTTATAATCGTGCCAAGCTTTGTCCTTAATAAAATCAATCTAAAGAATGGCTCTCGCTGACGAATTTGAGGACCGTTGTATACATCATTCATCATGCCGAAAAAATAATACA
The DNA here is from genome assembly GCA_034376525.1 of Nicotiana benthamiana. NCBI lineage: Eukaryota > Viridiplantae > Streptophyta > Magnoliopsida > Solanales > Solanaceae > Nicotiana > Nicotiana benthamiana. The sequence continues at coordinate 12,574,757 of CM067325.1, forward strand.
TAATCGCAATGAAAGAGATGCCAAAGGCATTATAAATTGATAGAGGGGCAAGAAGTCAAAACTTAATTGATTAAAAGCATTAATGTTGTGCATTTCAGTGAGTTAGGATGGAAGTTCCTTATTCCATCCTAAGAATAACAAATTTTATATATCTGTTACAAAACTTAGCTCAAAGTAATAAATAAAAAGATAGATAATAAAGTAGAGAGAAATAGAGAAAAAAATATATTTCTTCTATGTATCCAAGTATATTACAAAATGATTTCTCATCCTCTATTTATAGTACACATATAGGTATACTAAAAGAATTCCATAAATATGTTATTAAGCTTTTGAGATCATGGAGGAAGATCATGGGGGAGATCATGGAGGTGTGGGAGTTACAACCATAAGTATTGGAGTAGTGGGAGTTATGGAGATAATGGATAAAAGTAGTGGGTGTTATAGGAGTTATGGACTTCTACCATAATCTAATATTTCATAACACTCCCCCTAGGATGTCCAAAGATAATGTGCCTCGTTAAAACCTTAACTAAAATAAAACCCAATAGGAAAAAAAAAATTCTAGAAAAGGAGAAAGAGTACACATATCTAACAAAATGCATTTTTTGTTGCCTCGTTAAAAACCTTGCAAGGAAAACACAGTGGGACAAAACCTTGTAAGGGAAAAAGAGTGCAACGCGCATTAACTCCCCCTGAAAAGAGCATCAATTCACATCCTTGAGCCTTCGCATTCCAATCTTGTGTACCAGCTTCTTGAAGGTTGACGTTGGTAGAGATTTTGTGAACAAATCAGCCATATTATCACTTGAACGAATCTGTTGCACATTGATATCACCATTCTTTTGAAGATCATGTGTGAAAAATAACTTTGGTGAAATATGCTTTGTTCTATCTCCTTTTATGAATCCTCCCTTCAATTGGGCTATGCATGCTGCATTGTCTTCATACAAAATCGTGGGTAGTTTGTCACATTCCACATTTGTCTCGAATATGATGTATTATAGACCTCAACCACACACACTCTCGACTTGCTTCATGAATAGCGATTATCTCAGCATGATTAGATGAAGTTGCCACAATTGATTGCTTAGTCGATCGCCAAGATATGGCAGTGCCTCCACAGATAAACACATAACCTGTTTGAGATCGAGCCTTGTGTGGGTCAGATAAATATCCAGCATCAGCATAACCAACAAGATCATGACTGCAATTATTGCTATAAAATAAGCCCATATCGGTAGTCCCTTTTAGATACCGCAATATATATTTGATTCCATTCCAATGTCTCCTTGTGGGAGCAGAGCTATATCTTGCTAAGACATTAACTGAAAAAGTTATGTCAGGCCTTGTAGTATTTGCAAGATACATTAGTGCGCCAATTGCACTAAGATATAGTACTTCAGGACCAAGTAGCTCTTCATTCTTTTCTTGCGGTCGGAATGGATCCTTATTCACATCAAGTGATCGAACAACCATCAGAGTACTTAAAGGATATGCTCCATCCATGTAAAACCCGTTTCAATACCTTTTCTATATAGGCAGATTGATGAACAAAAATTCCGTTTGCCAAATATTCAATTTGCAAACCAAGACATAATTTTGTCTTTCCGAGATCTTTCATCTCGAATTCCTTCTTTGAATAATCAATTGCCTTTTGGAGTTCTATGGGAGTTCCAATAAGGTTTATGTCATCGACATATACGGCAAGTACAACAAATTCCGATGTTGTTTTCTTTATAAAAACACATGGGCAAATGGCATCATTTATATAGCCTTCCTTTAATAAATACTCACTAAGACGATTATACCACATTCGTCCTGATTGCTTTAGACCATACAAAGATCTTTGCAATTTGATTGAAAACATTTCCTGGGACTTTGAATTATGAATGTTTGGCATTTTGAATCCATCGGAAATTTTCATGTATATCTCATTATCAAGTGAGCCATAAAGATAGGCAGTAACCACATCCATTAAATGCATGTCAAGCTTTTCAATGACAGCAAAACTAATGAGATAACGGATAGTTATAGCATCCATTACGGGTGAATATGTCTCTTCATAATCGACACCAGGCCTTTGAGAAAATCCTTGTGCAACAAGGCGTGCCTTATATCTTTGTACCTTATTTTTCTCATTTCTCTTGCGTACAAAGACCCATCTATAGCCAACAGGCTTAACACCATTAGGTGTTTCAACTATAGGCCCAAAAACTTCACGTTTTGCAAGTGAATTCAATTCTGATTGGATTGCTTCTTGCCATTTTGGCCAATCAAGTCTTTGTCGACATTCTCCAATAGATTGAGGTTCAAGATCCTCACTTTCTTGCATAATGCTAGATGCAACATTATATGCAAAGACATAATCCACCACTATATCCACTCGATTAAAATTTGTCTCAATATCGATTGGATTTATTGATCGTTCCTTATTTTCTGAGTCTCGGGCTCAATGGATTCTTCATGAATCTCAGAATTTATTAAATCGTGAATTTCCTCATGAGATTCTTTCGTAGTGTCATTTTGATCATTTGCTTTCCTTTTTCTAGGATTTCGATCTTTGGAACCTAATGGCCTGCCACGTTTTAGGCGTGCTTTCGACTCATTAGATATGACACTAGAAGATTGTCCAATAGGGACATCAATACGAATTGGAACATTCTCTACGGGGATGTGAGATTTTGTTATCCTTTTCAAGTCCGTGAATGCGTCAGGCATTTGATTTGCTATTCTTTGCAAATGGATAATAGTTTGCACATCTTTTTCACAAATAGAGGTATATGGATCAAGATGAGATAATGATGGATTTTTCCACAAAATTTCCCATTTGGTTTCACCAACTTCTCCCCCTAATTTTGGGAAAAGTGTCTCATCGAATCGACAGTCTGCAAATCGTGCAGTGAACAAATCCCCTGTCAATGTTTCGAGGTAGCGAATAATGGAGGGCGATTCAAACCCAACATATATTCCTAACCTTCTTTGCGGACCCATTTGGGTGCGGTATGACGGTGCTACAGGCACATATACTGCGCATCCAAAAATTCTTAAATGGGATATATTAGGTTCATGACCCAAAACTAATTGCAACGGGGAATATTTGTGATAATTCGTCGGTCTGAGACGAACTAGCATTGCTGCATGCAAAATGGCGTGACCCCAAACCGAAGTGGGCAGCCTCGTTTTCATGAGTAATGGTCTTGCAATCAACTGCAGACGTTTAATTAAAGATTCTGCAAGACCATTTTGAGTGTGAACATGAGCTACAAGATGTTCCACTTTTATCTCAATTGATAAGCAATAATCATTAAATGCTTGGGATGAAAACTCAGCAGCATTATCTAGTCTAATAGACTTAATTGGATTATCAAGAAATTGTGCTCGTAATCGAATTATTTGTGCCATTAATTTTGCAAACGCAAGGTTGCGTGATGACAATAGGCACACATGAGACCATCTAGAGGATGCGTCTATTAAGACCATAAAATATCTAAAGGACCCACTAGGTGGGTGAATAGGTCCACAAATATCCCCTTGTATACGTTCCAAAAACGTAGGTGACTCAGTTCCAACCTTTGTTGGTGATGGTCTAATAATTAACTTGCCTTGATAACAAGAAGTGCAAGAAAATTCATTATTTAAAAGAATCTTTAAATTCTTTAATGTATGCCCATATGAGTTTTCTATAATCCGTCTCATCATAATTGATCCAGGATGTCCCAATCGATCATGCCAAAGTACAAAAGTATTGGAATCAGCAACCTTTTGGTTTACTGTGGAATGTGCCTTAATTGCACTAATTTTTGTCCAATACAGGCCACAAGATAAAGATGGGAACTTCTCAATAACCCTCTTTTGGCCAGAGCATTCTTTGTATTGATGGGGTATTCAAGATTATTCTCATCTATTGTCTCAATATGATATCCATTTTGACGGATATCTTTAAAACTCAACAAGTTCCTCTTGGACTTGGAAGAGAACATTGCGTTCTCTATGATAATATTGTTCCTTTAGGCAGAGTTATAGTTGCTCTTCCGGAGCCTTCAATCAATTTACTACTACCAGAAATTGTAGTAACATTTGCCTTACACATACTTAAATGAGAGAAATATTTCTTCTCTTTGAATATCGTATGTGTGGTACATGAATCAATTAAACAAATATTTTTTCAATTGGACGTTGATCCAAGTTTGCTTTGCGAGATATCCATATTTGCTTCCCATGGTTTGACATACAAAAGAAATATACGAAAAATATTAGTATTTTTTTTTATAGATATGAGAATAAACAAATTTAAGTCTATGATTCAACATAATAGTTTCAGTGCGGTCATTATGAAAAAAAATATCTTTTATCATTGTTATTCTCCTTTTAATACTCTTGTATCCGTTGCTTAATAATTAAATAATATTTTCAAAATCTGTTGAGGTTAGTCAATTAACTAAATCGGATAGTCGACTAACATGCCTTGCGGAAAAGGTCCAGTTTAATAGAATATATTGGTTAATCGATTATCTGTTATGTTAATCGATTAACTTACTGAAAAATCATTAAAAATAAAGCATAAGATGAATGTGTAATCTAAAGTTATATATTTTAAAACCATAATACAGATTATTTGTCAAGTTGATAAAACTCTTAAGGTACATATCGATATTTGATCATTGATTGAATTGTTTTGAACTGAATGTTTCACCTAGAATGATTCAACTAATTGAGTTAATTGATCATTCTGTTTAATATATTTTTTTATTTTATTTCAAGCATATTATAATTTTAACGAATACTTGCTTGATACTTAGCTTTACTAGCTTAAAGCAGAAAATATAAAATTTGAACCATATCACAATAATAGATAACTTATGTAAATTATGATAATTGTTTATTCATTAACTACTACGAATAAGTAAAAATAAAAATATCAAACTGCTCAATCTTCTTTAACCATGGATCCATCACCGATCAAGTGATCTATTTTCCCCTCAGAGTGCTCAAAGAAGTCTGCCACATCCAAGTGGGTGATGTCAAAATTATTGTCAGAGACAAAATTGGTTCCAGGGCCTTTATTCTTTAGAGATGCTTGATAAAGCTCAACGAAATGTTTTGGTACATGGCAAATTTTTGCCCAGTGCCCTTTTCCACCGCAACGATAACATATAGTTTCTGAACTATTTGCTTTTGGATTCTCATAATTCCATTTCCGCTTTTGGTGGTTATATCTCTTTGGGGGGTGACTAACATCAGGAAAATTTCTTCCTCGCCCACGTCCACGGCCATGACCCCAACCACGATCACGACCATGATTAAAGCCATAGCCTTTTCCACGCTTAACATAATGGGAATACACCTTATCTACTTTAGGCAATGGTGTAGACCCAGTGGGTCGATTTTCGTGATTTCTCATGAGCAGGTCATTGTTTCGCTCAGCCACAAGGAGAAGAGAAATCAGCTCAGAGTACTTTTTGAAACCTTCGTCTCTGTACTGTTGTTGCAGAACCATATTGGAGGCATGAAACGTTGTAAACGTTTTTTCAAGCATATCATAATCAGTTATAGTATCTCCACAGAGTTTCAATTTAGAAGTAATTCTAAACATTGCAGAATTATATTCAGAAACAGACTTAAAGCCTTGGAGCCTCAGATGAGCCCAATCATATCGTGCTTGTGACAGAGTGACCAACTTTAAGTTGTCATATCTCTCCTTTAAGCCATTCCACAAGATAAGTGGATCTTTGACTGTGAGATATTCAATTTTCAAACCTTCATCAAGGTGATGGCGCAAGAAAATCAAGGCCTTAGCACAGTCTTGGGTGGATGCATTATTTCTGTCTTTAATGGCGTCTCCAAGACCCATTGCATCCAAATGGATTTCAGCATCCAACACCCATGTCATGTAGTTCTTGCCAGAAATTTCAAGGGCAACAAACTTTCTTTTCATAATGTCAGACATAATTAAAACAAAATTAGGAGGAGAAAAAATACCTTAATTTTCTCAAAGAGATTCTTGAGATAGTAGAGCTTCGTGCTGATAACGTGTTACAAAACTTAGCTCAAAGTAATAAACAAAAAGATAGACAACAAAGTAGAGAGAAATAGAGAAGAGAATATATTTCTTCTATGTATCCAAGTATATTACAAAATGATTTCCCATCCTCTATTTATAGTACTACATATAGGTATACTAAAAGAATTCCATAAATATGTCATTAAGCTTTTGAGATCATGGAGGAAGATCATGGGGGAGATCATGGAAGTGTGGGAGTTACAACCATAAGTATTGGAGTAGTGGGAATTATGAAGATAATGGATAAAAGTAGTGGGTGTTATAGGAGTTATGGACATCCACCATAATATAATATTTTATAACAATATCTTACTTTTATCTGTTATAGTAGGTAATCGTCTGATTTTTACGATTACAAATTTCACCTTTTACAGAAGGTTACCGTAGTTATATTTTGCATGGCCTGATAATGTAAAAATTCATATATGTATTATCGGTTTATATAAGTTATAACTCTATATAAAATTTGTCAAGATCATATAAGACAATAAGAGTAGTACTTAATATTGTGGTGTAGGGCTTCTTTCAAGGTAGGTGAGCTAGTGTTTTCATGCTTCATGAAATTCCCACTTCTAAAACAGAATAGAGTGGTCCATTTTGCTAATCCATTACTTAATAAAAATATTTTCAAAACCTAACAAAGTGCTTAATTTTTTGCCGCTATGACTAACTCAGAGGTTTCACTTCAAATTATTTAAAGATACCATCATTGATCAATGAAGAATAAATCCACTAAATAGTCTATTTCTTCAAATTAATTGTCATCGCTCCAAGGAAAAAGAAACTAGAATAAAATAAAAATTATCAGTCCCAGCAAAAATAATAGTATTTCCATGGTCTAATTGGGGATAAAACTATTTTATTAGAATAATCAAAGAAAAAGTATGAGGAGAATTATTTATTAAACTTCATAAAAAAATTTAGGTACCAATTAAGAGGTTTCTAGTCTTGAATTGTTAATACAAAAAAGAAACAATATCTGGGTCAGTAGAACTGTTAGTTGAAGTTGACGAAACGCAAACGAAATCTTTTGGTCTATCACCCCACTCTTTTTCTTTTCTTGTGTTTTTTAGGAAAGATTCGTACTATCAGATGCGCGCTTTTCATTTTTTACGAGTACATAATTCAAGAATTTACGTATAACACACACTTGTTTGTCCTTTCAATTTCGTTATTTATATATTCAATTTCGTCATTGTAGTGAAAATTTCATTCTTTTACGTACCCTTGAGATGAAGCTTATAATGCAGTAGCTCTTGATTATGCCCCCAAAAATCAAATGGTGCTTTTATATCTATACCCGATTTTTGGGTCATAATTGAACATACACTTACTTTTTCAAAAATTGCAAACCTACTTACTTTACGATCAACTTCAGACTTATCAGGTCTGAAGTTAAAAAAGATTAGTCTAAAGTAAAAAATTGCACTTCAAATGCACTTAACGAACAATAAGGCAAAAACAGATTAGAAATATATTGAGCCCCTTCTTCTTCGTTTCTCTCGGCGCACGTTAGTAAACGTACGAATAGCTTGTATCAATGGCGAGAGGGAGAGGCAGAGGTAGAGGACGACCTCGGAAGATTCCATTAGCAGCTATTAAGAGAGTGATAACAACTATAAACCAGCCATCTAAGGAGAAAGTAGTCTCCATGGACTCATCTGTGGAGAGTGTCGATCCGCCAGTCGAAGATGAGAATGAGGCAACCAGGATGACATCGCAGCAACCTATTGTGTCAAAGGAGCCAGATCTAACCTACCCAGCTTCGATTGAAGCAGTTTCAGATCCGATGAAGAAGATAACCAGCGAAATTGCAGACATGCAGAAGTCAATGCATGTCCATATCCATCCAGTGAAGGAAGTAGCGGAGAAATCAGAGGAAATTACAAGTAGAACTGAGATACCAAAACAGAACTGGGTTAACCTTTTTCAGAAAAATAGATTTTCATCTAATGGTATGGCTCTAGAATACATACCTCCGGTAATTGTTGATGGTCAACCAATAGTGCAACTGAACAAATCAGAGGTGGAGGAGGAAGAGAAAAAGTGGAAATGTGCGTTAATTGTGTATATCCTAGGGGACGGTCCTGGTTTCAATGCGATGAAGAGGTTCATTAACCTCCATTGGGCACTTGTCTCAGAGCGAGACTTGTTCTATCACGAGGAAGGGTACTACATAGTCAAGTTCAGAACAAATGATGATGCTAAGGAAATCCTATGTGCATGACCTTACTCTATAGCAAACAGACCCATGATCCTTAAGCAATGGTCTCCAGACTTTGATTTCACAGAGGAATTCCCTGTTGATATCCCTCTATGGGCAAAGTTCCCTAAGCTTCCTATGTCTTGTTGGGGAATGAGAACACTAATTGCAAGTGTCTTAGGGAAGCCTATCTTTGCATATGAATGCACAACCAAACAAACTAGAGTATCATATGCTCGAATGCTTATAGAGATGAATGTTACTAAAGAACTACCGAGAGAAATATGGTTAATGGATACAAATGGGAGGAAATTTCTACAAGAAGTAGTTTATGACTGGAAACCTTCTTATTGTGAAAAATGTCAAATTATTGGTCATAGCTGCTTGGCCCAAATGAAGCTAAATACACACCAACCTACTCAAGTGAAGAAGACAAAAGTGACTCAGGAATGGAGAACCAAGGCTCCAGTACAAACTGGTACTAGCCAGAATGAGGTACCAAGTCAACAGAATGGTGCAAATGAGGCAAGTCAGAGGAATGAGATCCATAAAGAGCCTAATGAATCTCCAACTCTAGTAACAGAGAAGACAAAACAGGAAGAGAAAGGAAAGAAAGTTCAGAGCCCAGAATTCAATCTCATCAACTTTCCACCTTTATCCCCTATTGTTGTTAGCAATCGTTTTGAAGCAATTTCCAATAGTAGGCCTGAGATCCCACCAGGGGATAGAGGTGGACCAAGCAGCTGCCAATGAAGTGGTTATTCTGGAACATTAGAGGTGTAAATAAAAGGTATAAACAAAAAGAAGTTAGGGAGTATATAAGGAGAAATAAAATAAACCTTGTTGGTTTGGTTGAAACTAAGGTTAAGGAAACAAATGCAAGAAGAATTGCTAATCTGCTGGCTCCTTGTTGGGGTTCTCTAACAAACTATAATGGTTCTATAAATGGTAGAGTGTGGATCTTATTGGACACAAAGATGTTCAGTTGCTGGTATCCAGGAGGAAGCTCAATTGATAGACTGCAGAGTCAGAAGCATTAATGGGGATGTCACTTGCTATCTCACTGTGGTATATGGGCATGATGGGTTGGAGCAAAGAAGATCTCTATGGAGACATCTGCAGGATTACTCAGCAACTATAAATGAAGCCTGGTTAGTTGCTGGAGATTTCAGTGCTGTGTTATATGCCAAGGATAGACAGTCAAGCAATCTTGTTAAATATTCATAGACTCAAGAGTTTAGTCAATGCATACAACATGCCAGGCTTTCAGAACTACCTTGGAAGGGTGATTACTTTACCTGGACAAACAAGCAGACAAGAACTGATAGAGTCTGCAGTAGATTGGATAGAGTATTTGGTAACTATGAGTGGATGATCAAGTGGAGCCATGTGGAAACAGAGTATGAACAACCTCTAATCTCTGACCATAATCCTATGATAGTAACACTGGCAGCAGCTACTAGGAAAGGTAAGATACCTTTCAAATTTTTCAATGCATGGACTAAGCATGAAGACTTTTAGCAGTTGGTGGAAAATAACTGGCACTATAACAATCTGGGATCTATGGAATTAGTATGGACTAAATTCAAATCATTGAAAGGACCCCTAAAGACTTTAAATATCAAAGAGTTTAGGAACATTACTCATAGAATTGACCATAGCGGACAGGAATTGAAAGACATACAGAATCAAATGGTACTGGCATACACTGATGAGTTGCAACAAAAAGAGAAAGAGATAGTATTGAAGCTGGAAAGATGTTCCTTGATTGAAGAAAGTATACTACAGCGGAAGGCTAGAGAAAAATGGATTCAACTTGGAGAATCTAATAACAAATATTTTTCTGCTGTCCTGAAAGAAAGAACTCGATATAAGCATATCAGAGAACTCACTACAGCAATGGGAGTTAAAGATAATACACATGCAGACATTAAAAGGGAATCATTGGTTTCTACAAGTCATTAATGGGTCCATCAGCTACTTCCCTTCCAGCCATAAACATAATGTATATGGCTAATGGCCCTACCCTAACACAGCAACAGAGAAGGGAGTTATGTGCTAATATTATTGATCTTGGAATTGTGGAGAGCCTAAAAGCAATTGGGAATGATAAAGCTCCAGGAATTGAGGGCTATAATGCAGTATTCTTCAAGAAGTCCTGGAACATTATTGGCAAGCATGTCATAAGTGCAATCAAGGAGTTCTTCCAAACAACCAAGATGTATAAGCCAATAAACTGTGCCTCTATTACCTTAATCCCTAAAGTCTCAGTCCAACCACAGTTAAAGAGTATAGACCAATTGCATGTTGCTCAGTACTATACAAAATGATTTCTAAAATCCTGGCCAACAGACTACAGAAGCTCATGCCTAATATCATTTGTGAGTCTCAAGCAGGCTTCATTCCAGGTAGGAAGATTGCTGATAATGTCATCTTGGCTCATGAGTTGATCAAAAACTATACCAGAGCCCATGTGACTCCAGAGCATGATAGAAATTGACCTTCAGAAAGCTTATGATTCTGTTGAGTGGATCTTCTTACAACAAGTAATGGAGGGGATGGGCTTCCCAACCAGGTTCACTAACTGGATCATGGAATGTGTCCAAACAGCGAGCTTTACAGTGTTGATTAATGAGGAAACAACATAACCATTTCAAGCTGCTAAAGGCCTCAGGCAAGGAGATTCATTATCCCCAATCTTATTTGCAATAGTCATGGAGTACCTTAGCAGATTACTGGCTGAACTAAGGAAAGATCAAGCTTTTCAATATCATCCTAGATGTAAAAAACTGGGCATTACTCACATAAGCTTTGCTGATGATTTACTCTTATTCGCTAAAGAAGATATCAAGTTTGTCATAGCCATGTTATAGTATTTTTCTCAATTCACTGAAGCTTCAGGACTGAAAGCTAATCTGGGCAAGCTCAGTATATTTTGGAGGGGTTAAAAAAGAAGTGCAACAGCAGATTATTGACCACCTTGGCTATGTTCATGGAGAATTACCTTTCAAATACCTGGGCATTCCTCTATCCACAAAGAAGATGTCACCGATTCAATGGCAACTATTAGTGGAAAATATCACTGCTAGGATCACATCATGGACTGCCAAGAAACTGTCCTATGCTAGGAGGCTGCAACTTGTCCAATCTATGGTGTTTGGAATACAAGCATACTGGGCTCAACTCTTCATCATTCCAGCTAAAATACTGAAGCTAATTGAAACAAGCTGTAGAAGCTTCATCTGGTCTGGATCAAATGTCATCACTAAAAAAGCTTATGTATCTTGGGAAAGAATGTGTACTCCTAAATCAGCTGGTGGATTGAATCTTACTAACTTATCTCTATGGAACAAGGCTGCAATTTCTAAGCTCTGTTGGGATATAGCTCACAAGAAACACAAGTTGTGGATAAAATGGATACATGATGTCTATATAAAGCTGCACCAATTAGAGAACATGCCAGTTCCCTGGCAAGCTAGTTGGATGGTTAGAAGGATCATAGCAGCAAGAGATGTGTTGCAACAATACCAAGGCTTCAATATGCAAATGTGCTCCATCAGGAAGATTTATCTACTACAGATAGGACAAATGCCGAGAGTCTCTTGGAAGAACTTAACTGTCCAGAACTATGCCAGACCCAAAACTGTGTTCAACCTATGGTTAATACTTCATGACAGACTTCCAACCAAGGATAGGCTAACACAATGGGGAATTAATGTAGACCAGAATTGTGTGATGTGTCAAAACCATGCGGGAACCAGAGACCATTTATTCCTTTCTTGCCCATATTCAACAGATCTATGGGAGCAAACGATGACTTGGATTCAAGAGGACCATCCCAGAATACAGAATTGGGACCAGAAACTCCAGTGGATAATTAGCAAAGCTAAAGGAAAGTCTTGTAGAGCCAATATATGTAATATAAGAGGAACTCCTAAAGTTAGACAACAGATGAAGCAATTTCTCTTGTAAATATAGTTAAGGTATAGTTACAGGGATAGTTGTGTTTAAATAGATATAATGAGATAGTCAGCTGCGTATAAGCTGGACTATGATAGTGTATTGCAACATCTTTGGTGATTAATAAAATTCTTAATTACCAAAAAAAATGCACTTAACGAGAAATAGGTCTGAAGTGCAACTAATGGTTTTATGACGTTTTCCTACACTTAAGGCCAATAAGTCTGAAGTAAAAAGTTGCACTTCTGAAGTACTTAAGGCCAAAAGGTCTGAAGTGCAACCAACGTTTTCATGCACTTAAGACCAAATATCCGTGAAGTGCAAATTGCCCAGAAAGAAAAATTTGTTCTTCGAATTTTAACAATTCAATATATGATTTAATACCTAAATATACTTCAAATGAGCTCAAATTCAAAAGATAACCTTCAAATATCGCTAAGAATAAACCTCAATCATCAATTTGTCAAAATAATAATAAATATAACAAACCCCTTTCGAAATTAAGAAAAAGAAAAAGAAGAAATCCTAAGAAATAGTAAAAAATAAAGCGTGACAACAGTTCACCACCGTAAAATATTATAAACTATTTTAAAATATGTTCATAAATACCATATAAAATCAATATTATCTGAAGAAGAAAAAGAAGAAGAAAAAGAAGAAGAGAAGAAAAAGAAGAAGAAAGAGGAGGAAAATGTATGAAGTTGTTTAAATAAAGTGTACAAGTTAAAAATAAAAATAAAAAATAAATATATATTAAATGGGGGCGATTAAATAAGATTCCTCGTACAATTTTTTACACTTTTATTGAGCCGCCTCTAAGACTACGTTTAGTGTTCATCCGATAGAATAATTGTGATATCCCTAATTTGATACCTAACTCTTAACAGAATAAATATATTCTTTTTTCATGTTATTGTTCGTTTCAGAGATTAAACAATGAAAAAAATAAATAACAATTAACTCAGTACCCACTAACCGTGGTTTAGCTGTCATTCTAAAGTCAATATATTGGGTTGGAAAACTAAGATTCACTTTCCTCCAAGAGCCATATTGGTTGAGGATATCAAGTTGAAAACAACCGTATCAACTTGATGACTACTTGACCATACAATATATGGCTTTCTTCTGGAATCATATTATGAAATCACTAAAGATGTGGTGCAATGAATGTGATTGCTCTTTTATTAATTAGAGGTATCAGATTTGAATTTCGAAAATAGAAATTTTTTGATAGGAAGCGCTTCCTTCCAAATAGAGCATTACACGACTTGAATCCGGATATAATCGAGTTTTAATATAGTACCGAACACCGAATGATAAACCAAAAAAAACATAGTATGATTATCTCCGACAATCCTCCATTAAAAATTATGTAAATAAGTGGTTAGAAGGTTAATGCAGCCTAAATATATTTAATTTTTTTTTTCGACGTAAAGCCAAGACAAAGATTAAAACCAGTATAAAGTAGAAAACAAAGGAAGAAATAGACCAGACGATATAGCTTTGTCACTAATTAAAAAAAACATCATATGATCCTTTCAACTGTCCTAATGTAATTGGCAAAACATTTTGCCCCCTAAAACAAAAGCAACTCCTTGTTGTTTAATTTGATCATAAGCTATATCTTAAAATTTTCAATAAGAGATTCAATATTTACTATGATAATAAAAAATTTATCGTATATATACAATGTTATTTTTTAGAGAGAAAATTAAAATAAACCGTTATGCACCTCTAGCTCCGCCGTCTCTTTTGTTCCCTAAAACTAGGGGTGTTCATCGGGCAGATTGGGCGGCTTTTTACTCTTAACGGTTTGGCTTAACGGTTATCGGCTTTTAAATGTATTAATCCGTTAGCCACCCGATAAGATATCGGGCGGATTGGTATCGGGTTAGCTCTTATAGGGCGGTTATTGGGCGGCTTATCGGCCTAACATACATGTTTACTAGAATTTGATAGATCTCTTCGGGCAATTATAGATCAAACACCTATTCCAGTATACCTTCATATGAGCTAGCTTGTTAATGTCTTTTCAGGGCATTCATTTAATCCTTTTGTAGTATGGCTTTGCCCTCCTCACTTTTTTCTTGTCCAGCACCTTCATCTCCTTTATATTGGGAGAGTACATGCAAATCAACTAGATTCCGAGATTAAAAATGCTTAAAAATGGAAATAAACTTTTGTTAATCATTTTAAAGGGTTTTAGTTTTTTTATATTTAATATGTATAAATAAAATAAAATTATATATATATATATAATATATTTATATTCTTAACGGGTTAACGGATTAACCGTTAAGAAAATATAATCCATCCCCAAACCGATAAGCCGTTAATAAAAAAAATTCAATCTGTTCCCCGTCCATTAAGCCGTTACCAATAAGCCGTTAAGCTTCGGTTTGGATCGGTTTTCGGTTTCGGATCGGTTTTAACACCCCTACCTAAAACAAAAGTAACTCTGTTGTTGTTGGATCATAATTAATATTTTTATAGAAAGAAGAAATTTTATTACGAAATTCAACATTTACCATAATTAATAAATTTTAAATGTTATAACGATGTGATTTTTCGAGAGAGAATTCAGTTAATGAGTCATTTTCTTTCTCAACAAGAACACCTAAAAGACTCCAATAATTACTACTTCATGAGTATAAAATTCATTTTCAAATTGATTATAACCACGTGGTCCAAACGACTGCCGACACTACGGAAAGTCCTCTCTTGGATATTTGATTAAAAATTAATATAGTTAATACTTCTAATTGATCTATTTCTCTCACTATGTTTGACTCTATAATTTTTTGTTGAATCCTTAGACTTCATTTTAATAAATTTTCCACCCAACCAATATGAACAACTTCTGTTAGAAAATTTTAGATTTTCTATAGTTTTGTATTACTATGTGAAAAGAAAAACATAAGGAATTGAAACGGTATAACATGAGTGATGACATAATTCTTTAATTGTTCATTAGCTCTTAACCGCTAACATAATTCAAATTTTGAATAACGAATCAAATCCTTTTGGTAGTGATTTAACACTTTTCTAAAAGGCAATGTATAGTTCCTAGTGCTATCCGGAGGACTTAGATTAAAGTAACCAAGTATTATAACAAGTACATCACCAAGCTAAGTAAGAACCTACAATATTGAGGTTTAAGTGTCGTTTTCTTTTAACTAAGGTACAATAACAACAAATTCAATTTAATCTCATAAATGAGTATGAGAATGGTAATGTGTATGCAACTCTTACCTTTAAAACAGTATACAATTTATCCATAATTTTTCTACAATTTATCTATAATTTTTATAGTATATCTTCTTCTTTTTCTTCGAGTTTCAATTTGAATTTCAGTCAAAACCAAGTCTAATTCACCAAAACACCTCAAAATTGAGATATAAACTCCAAACCATATTCCCGATTATTTTCAATAACACCCAATCCAATAATGATATTTAAAAATTCAAATTTGAATTCAAAGCTTTCAAGTTTTTTAATGTATATCAATGATGGAAAATATCTGGAAGAATATTTACTTCCATAATTGTAGCTCGATAAACTAGGAGGATTCAACTACTATTAATTAGTATTTAATGATGGTATAATAACTATAGAAAAAAATGCGTACGGGGAGGGTAATTAGAAATTATGCACATTTTTTGTAATAAGGTTTCATATATGGTATAGGAAAGAAAAAATCTCTTAATAAAAATATGACTTTACCCTTATATATATATATATATATATATATATATATATATATATATATATATATGCTAGGGTTTCAATTCATTGTCTCCTACTCTTTCTCAGCCGCACTCTTCTGTTGCTTTATCTTCATTCTTCATAGACCTTAGTAGTTACTCCTAGATTAAGTCTTTAATCTTATACATTAAACTTTTAATTTCTATAACAAAATTCATCTTCACATTGGTATTTTTGACTATTATGATTCTTTATTTTTTTTTTTATTTCTTAATTTTGTGAGCTCAAGTGTGCATCCTATACCTACTACCAATTTCTCTTCACACTTATCAATTCTCAATCAACAATCTTCGTAGTTTTGAGTATATTTTTTAACATTATTCTTCTGTTCGGTACACCGAGATTTGATAACAGGACAACATTTTCTTGCCTTCCAGGTGTTTTTCATCTCTATGTTAGTATTTGTCACGCACAAATTAATGTTTTGCTCTATGGTTTCTTTTCACGTTAGCCGTTTGACAAACAACATCCAATTTATCTTGGACTGTTAGTACTATATGTTTAAACTTGTTAATTTTGAGGTGAAATTGCTACTACTTGTATTATTATTAATGTATCTGAACAATTGTTGTTGAAGAATTAGTACTATTTCAGTTGTGGCGAATTAGTACTATTCCAGTTGTGGCCACTGGACAGAACGCAGAAATGAATAATATACTATATGCGAATTCTTCTCTTTTTTACTTAACTCCAGTGAATTATCTTCTCTTTTTTTCTTAACTCTAAATTGAGTTATCTTATCAGGTAAACCGACCGATAGTGATCGATAATCGATTAGTCGAAATCGATAAACGATATCTTATCGCTTCGATTATCGGTTTATCAAATTTGTAAATCGATGATCGATAAGCTAAACCAATAATATTCATAATCAAACCGAACGGACTGATGCCCACCCCTATAGTTTAACAAAAGGTCTTGATCGACAAAAAGAGCTTTTTCCACTAGTATTTTAGGTCGGGCAAGTCATCGCTTCCTATCCTATAAAGGGCTTTTTTCCTTTTCACGAAAGTTCACCCCAAAAACTATTCCAGAGGATATAAATATGAATATGAAAAAAAAATTAACTGCCGAATTTGAATGCTCTTGTAGTTAAAAGAAAGAATTACAAGAAAATAGATATGATTTTACACCATAACAAAAAATGGCCCATGATTTTAAGTTTTACCTCACCTAGCCTACATTATACATATTTTAAAAGCACTTGCAAATTCAAAATGTGTGTTTTTACATCATTATTTCTAAAAGCTATGGAGTTAATTCTTTATTCTCACAACTATTGCTTTCACTCTCTCTTCCTCACATCTTCTACATATGCTTCAAAGGGTCGTGTATTTTCTGCTTCTCCTCTTGTGTCACCTGCTTACAATGAAAAAAAATTGAAGAGTAGAAGTCCACCATTGAAGACCATTCAAAGCTTTATTTTTGAAAATGAATTTTTTTGAATTTGTTAGTTGTTTGGATGGGATATTGTTTCAATTGATTGAAAACATCAAAAGGAGTTCAAAATTTAAAATTTTGAAGTGATTTGGAGTAGATTTGAGCAAGATTTTGAGTTAAATTTCATAAAATACACAAGGAAGAAGACGGAGTCAGTTTTTTTGTATAATTATGTATAATCTTGTATATGAGTGTGGAAACACACCTTATACATTATTATACACTTTTATACACCTTATACAAGCGTCTGTAGACGAACTTCTTCCACGATTTTCAGTTCTAATTCTTGTTCAAAACCAGCCCAAATCTCCATTAAATGACTTCAGATTTTACATACAACCTTCTTATACTATTTATAACAAGTCTAAATAACACTCACTCTAAATTTCTCAAATAATCAAATTCGATATTTAAGCTTGTTAAAAATCTAATTTTTACCACCCAAATGAATTTAATTTGTTGAATTAATATATATGTCATAATTACTGATTCGAAAATTAATTTAAAAGCTTGAAGAATCTTTTTAAAAATTAAATCGCAATTTTGAGAACCTATTGGAGTTGGATGTTGAATCTTAATATATGATTTATGAGCTAGTTAATTATAAATTAAAATATAGACAACAAAATTAAAAAGTATGAAACCAATTGTTCTAATATAAAAAATTTTCTTAGTTAAAACTACCTTTATAGTCAATTCTTTAGGGCTGTAACCCTCTATCCGGATAAAAACCAGTATCCCGAGTCCGGACTACTGCAAAAAGTTTCTTCATTCTCATGAGAATCTTGTGTCCTCCCTTGATTAATACCAATTAAACGCCAACTTTGGATAAAAACGAATAAAGTGAAACTTTCCGTTGGAAAAAAGAGGATTCTCTCTTACTTTCCAAGTGATGTAAATCATGAGAATTTTAACCAATTTTAAGTTAATTCCCTCCTCAAAGAAAACAAATGAGATGTTGATCGTTTATTCTTTTTTCTGAATTTCGAATCTAATTAATCAGATTAACCCAATCACAAAGGCCTAAATATCACCGACAATCAAGAAATAAGAAGATGCTTAAAAAAATAAAATTCCTCTATTTTTGTGAAATAGAATTATCTTTTCTACTTTTATGTAAGTTAAAATCTCACAGTCAAACAAACCGCCCAATCACCAGAATTTCTACTTTTTTATGTTGCTTTCACACTTAAACATGTCACTTTGTAGTTTGTATCCACTCAAGTCAAAGTAACTTGTTCTCACAAAAAGCAAAAAAAAAAAAAAAAAAAAAAACAGTAACAGTAGAAAAAATAAAAACAAAGTCCAACGCGTAAAACAACCACGTGGCATGAAAATTATTTCTTAAACAAAAGTACTTTAGAGCAGTGTCACGTGTCGGCGGGTAGATTCCTAATCTAAAACCGAACAAACAAACAAAAAAAGAAGGAAAAAAACATGAAAGTGGGAAAATGGTCATTAATTCCACTCCTTATAAAAGTAGAAAAGTGGCATTGAGCCCAACAGAAAACAGTGTTATGTCCTCGTTTTGTTTCCTCTCAAAATAAAAATGTGTAATTTGTTCTCTTCTTTTTGAAGAAGAAAGGAAAATATAGAAGGTCTGGCCGGGTTAAAGATTTTGGTGAGTAGATTGGGAAGTGGTGGGTGTAAAAGTATAAAGAAGAAATTGAAGATCAAATTCAAAGTAATGGATGATTGGTGGCAAAAAATGGTTTTTCCTGTTCGGCGTGTTTGGTTTGCTGTATCTGCTCGTGTTAAAGCTCGAAAAAATGGTTAGTTTCTTTTTCTTCCTTTATAGAAAGAGTAGTGATTTGAGAATTTAACAATGATTCAGTGAATTTGAATTCTCAACATGCAAAAGGGTACATATGAATGTCGTCGTTTTAAGATTATTTTCCCTGTTCTCCTTTTTTCATGGAAACGGCCTCTCTTCCCCTCGGGTAGGGGTAAGGTGTTGGTGTTGTTCCCTGTTTTCCTTTTTGCTGGGGAAGTAAGGGGAGGCGGAGGCGGATTCAAATTTAATTTTATGGATTAATTTTAATATTTTTAGTATTGAAACTATTACATATTTAAAGTTATAACCATTTATGCAATTTTATTTATAAATTTTTACATACAAATACAATTAAAGAGAAACTGGAAGATGAGTTTTTCTCTTTTTTTTTTGCACCAGTATTCGTTTTGAATTTAATTTCACGCTCATTTGCGAGTTAAGCCTCCTATGAAAAGGGATTCCATTTCTAAAGCTCGAATTCAAAACTTCTGATTAAGAAGGATGGAGTACCTACCATTCCATTAAAACATATGGTGAAAACGTAAATTTTCGATTTTTCAGATAGATTAGCCGTATGAATTTTACTAAGATTTTTGGGGCTTGCCCAATTTTTTAATTTTTTTTCCAAAGAAATTATTATCTTTATATCTTTTACTCATCTCTCTCTTCCCCTCCTTTTAAATTACTGGTTGAGTCAGTGCGGTGAGTGGGTGGGAGTTGAGAGGTGCGGTTGTGACATGTGAAGATGAAGGAGAATATGATCGTGGAATTAACTCAGCACGCAATATGACGCACGTGGAAAATAAAAAAATATAAAAAAAAAAGATAAAAATTGAGTTTGGAAACTTGATAGAAGAAAATTTACTTTCATAATTATTGAGACAAAGCATTTATATGACTTTTTTAACACAGCTTTTTCTTCTGTGTAGCAGATACATAATTCTTTAATTTGGACACCATTTATGACTTCATATGCTTATCAGTTCTGATAATAAACCATGTACTAAACAAAGTGCTAATTGAAACTTAATTGAAGTTGTCATGCTTTCTTTCTTTTTCTCTTTCTTTTTCTTTTTTCTGTTTTTGGGTTGGGGGTTGGGGGGGAGGGGTGATGGGGGATGGAGGAGTGTTACTTTTTTGTTATCTACATTCCCTGTTGAATTATGTTTAGAATTGTGTAGAATAATCCAACATATTATACAAAAATTATTATGATTATAGAGAGGCCAGAAAAATGTGAGGCATGTTTGATTACCTAAAATTGTAGTCTTATCTTTAATCATAAAAGCAGTGAAACATACCAAATATGTAAAGAATTCAAATCAGCATTTCACGTATTAAAAAAAGGCAAGCATATTGTTTAGGATCCTATTAGTGGCTTACTTCCATCCACTAGCTTAGTGCCATCAGAATCCACTCATCTTATTTCCCTTAGAATATATTCTAAGATCCCGCATAGAACCCAAACACAGGCCAACTTGACAATAACATAAAAGCCTCTACCAACCAAATATATAATGGCTTTGTTTTCTGCAATCTTTTATCTATTTTCTTATTGCTACGCTTAAGTGTTTTATATACTCTAGTCAAAACATGGGCAATTTCGACTATTTCACCGAGTACCTGCTTCCTCTCACCAGCACCGATACAAGTTAACTCTGTCCACTAAAGCTTAGGTAGATAAGAAGATGTCACCTAGTGTTTGCCTTCGCCAGGATACGAATATGAGACCGCATGGTTCTCCTACCATTTTATTGACCACTAGCCACACCCTTGGATGTGATAAGCAGATAATATTCCAAATTCTAAATATGCCGACGTAGTATCCACTTCCTCAATGATCCAAATTATTCTAGAAAAAAACAAAGCATCTACCACTTTATATGTCTTTAGCTGAAAATACAAAGCATCCGATTCCTCAACGAAGACCATATACTCAAAAGTATCAAGAGGATTATCCGAATTACTTTTCTACAGCATGTTTCAAAAAGTGTGATATATATATTTTTTTTACATCTTAACCAAATTTGAGAAAGAAATTTGACAGGAAAAGGGAATTGATGAATATTGCATATTTTGAAAATAGAAAAAGTTAGCTTTGAAGATTCACTTACGCTTCTGTACCTTGACTATTCTTTCCTTCAGGTCCTGGGCTTTTGAAGCTTCGTGATGATATACAAACTTGTGGCTATGAGGATGTTCAGGTTATGTGGGAAATGCTCAGAAGAACCGAGTCTGAAGTGACATCTAAGCACCAGAAGCGCAAACGCAGACCATTGTGGAGGATTTTTGTATGGTCTACCCATAGTTCTAACTCATCCTTCTCCTCAGATCATACTCATCAGTAGACAACTTTGCCGCATCTTCAACAATAATAAAAGTATCTGAAGAGTGGAGACATATCTATGTCAGTTCCATTTCTTGAGCCCCACAGGGTGGTATTACATGAGATATGGTACAAAAGCTACTGTATGTCCATATCAGCATAGGATGAAGTATATCTACTATACCTTTATAGCTAGCATGACCATAACGAGACAATCTATGATGGTGTCATTTGTAAATAAACCATCTTTGTGATGATCCGCGATCATGTTACAGCATTAAAGATATAAAAAGAACTGTGAAGAGCTCAGATTTCCTCTGGGAGGTTAATTTATGCTATTATGCTTATTACTCACATCTATCATCTGCAGCTGAATGTACATCTAATGAAAAGGTTCGAGTATAAACCAGCCTCATTGTCCTGAAAACTGTTAAACATGTTAGCAGCAAATACAAGGACAGAAGACATAGGTGTTAACTCTACTCAAGCTCCAGACAGCATGTGCACTTACTCAAAGTATGCACTCTCCTCTGTGCAATTGTAAGATGACAGATGTAAGAGGACAATAGGTCACAGTAAAACTCTTAATAATTCAGTCACTTAAAATCTCACAACTACATTTAGAAAAGAAAAGAAAAAAAAAGGAATTAAGGGCAGGGAATTCTGGCCAAAATAATCTAATCATGCAGTCACTTCAATGTCAAACCTTTTAGAGTAGGAAATATTTAAACTAGAGGGGAGAAAAATTCTAGCGAATGGAAAAGACTATTAGTAGTTGATACGAAACTAGGATCTACAAATTTGTACACACACTTTTTTACAAGGTGTGGTTATCAATTCGCCAAAACTAGCCAATAGAGCGCCAATGCAACAGTTTGGCATACCAACTTGATAGAGAATCTTGCACTGCCTCAACTTTGCTTCCTCCTTCTGTATAATGTCTGTCCTGGATGCAATGCATAAGTTTAAGTAGTTGTCAAGCTGATTTGAGCGACTAAGAAAATCAGACTGTTAAGCTGATCCATTCACCCAAAAAGAAAAAGACATCAAAAGCAGAAAGGGATATCAAGGACAAACAATGGTGGCTGCAAATGCTAAGCTCATTTCATGCAAAATCAGAACAAAATCCAAAGAGATTGTGATGCAAGAGAACTAACTCTTATCTACCTGTCGATTAAAGAAAGAGGAGAAATTCACCCAAGTGAAGAAACAAGTAATTTGCTTAGCCTAGGTAACTTTCGTAGTCATTTTGTACAATTTCAAGAAAGCTTTATATGCTTTCTGCTTCTCAGAAGTTACGAGGAGAGCATTAAATCACCTAAACATCATCCTTCCTCTCGGAGAAAGAACAGGTTCATCATGACTGTTCTCATCTGCTATTTACTATTACATGGAATCAAAACTGAAGAGAAATACCAAACTGCAATTGCCCTACATGTTAAATCACTGAATAAGCATGTTGAAACCTATTTCAAAGTTGATCGTCAAGTAACACATAAAATTGGTGGTGTCCACAGAAACTAGATAGAATTTTAGGGGCTCCCAGTTGGTATAATTCAATTTTAGGGGTTCTCAGTAAATCAAGTGGTTGAAATGCAGGTGCTAGCATGAACATCAAGGGTGTAAAATTGGGTCTCTTCCAACAAACTACTTAGGACTGCCTCTCGGATCAAAAACCAAATCACAGGAAAGAAATATCAAGTGGGGTATTGGAAAGATGTCAGAAAAGATTAGCCAGATGGAAAAGTCAGTACCTCTCTATGGGGCATGGAATGATTTCAGCAAAAAGTGAATGGATTCTCTACCTACATATATGATGTCATTATTCCCCCATACCAACAAAGGTTGAAAAGAGAATAGATGCTTTGGGAAGGAACTTCATTTGGCAAGGAAATACAAAAAAGAGATGTTTCCATTTGGTCAGATGGAGTAACCTCACTATCTAGGCATAAGACACTTTTTTGAGAATGAAACATTTTATAAATATAGATCAGCACATTATGCTGCTAAAAGTGACAGAATACAACAACAACTACTACCCAGTATAATCCCACAAAATGGGGTCTGGGGAGGGTAATATGTAGACGAGCCTTACCCCTACCCGAAAGGGCAGAGAGGCTGTTTCCAATCGACCCTCGGCTCAGTGAAGGAAAGGAAAAATAAAAACAAAAAACAGAAGAGCATTATTAACTCCAGTAGAAATAGCGTAAATATTTATCTAAACATAAGAACCATAAATAAAATAGCATGCAATTATATCATACAGTAACTACCATAAATAACTGCCATAAGAGAGACACTCCAAAATACAAATCATCTATGGATAGCCCTGCCAAGCATCACCCAACCCCGGGTGAGGAGTACAAAAAACTCTAGGAGCCCCTATCCTACAACCCTGATACTAGACCTCCAGACTTTCCTGTCAAAGGTCATGTCCTCGGAAACCCGCATTCTAGTCATGTCATGCCTAATCACCTCTCCCCAATACCTCTTAGGCCTCCCTCTGCCTCGCCGAATGCCGACAATCGCCAGCCGCTCACAACTCCTCACCGGGGCATCAGGACTTCTCCTCCGCACATGCCCGAACCACCTCAGCCTCGCTTCTCGCATCTTCTCATCCACCGGGGCTACCCCCACCTTCTCTCGAATAACTTCATTCTTCATCTTATCTAACCTGGTGAGCCCGCACATCCACCTGAGCATCCTCATCTCCGCAACCTTCATTCTCTGAACATGAGAGTTCTTCACTGGCCATCACTCCGCCCCATACAACATTGCAGGTCTAACCACAGCTCTATAAAATTTCCCCTTGAATTTCAGTGGAACTTTCTTGTCACACAGGACTCCTGATGCAAGCCTCCACTTTGACCACCCCGCTCCTATACGATGAGTGACGTCCCCGTCAATCTCTGCATCACCGACCCAAGATATCTGACACTGTCCCTCTTGGCGATGACCTGAGATCTAATCATCACGTCCCTGCCTACTTTGCTCGGCTCGGCGCTAAACTTGCACTCCAGGTATTCAGTCTTAGATCTGCTTATTTTGAAACCCTTAGACTCGAGAGTCTGTCTCCATACCTCTAACCTCTCAATAACACCGACCCTCGTCTCGTCTATCAAGACTATGTCATCAGCAAATAACATACACCAAGGCACATCCCCTTGAAATGTCGGGTTAGAGCATCCATCACCAAGGCAAACAAGAGAGGGCTAAGCGTTGATCCTTGATGGAGCCCCATAACCACTGGAAAATGGTCTGAGTCTCCACCCACCGTCCTAACCCTAGTCTTAGCTCCATCGTACATGTCCTTGATTACTCTGATGTAGGCTTCCGGCACGCTCTTCGCCTTCAAGCACCTCCCTTGGGACCTTGTCATACGCCTTCTCCAAGTCGATAAGCACCATGTGCAGGTCCTTCTTCTTATCCCTGAACTGCTCCACCAGCCGCCTGACAAGGTGGATAGCTTCTGTAGTGGAGCGACCCGGCATGAAACTGAACTGGTTCACAGATATAGATGTCATATCCCTCACCCTCGCCTCGATCACCTGCTCCCAGACCTTCATGGTGTGACTTATTAATTTTATACCCCTATAGTTGTTGCAGCACTGGATGTCCCCTTTATTCTTGTACAAGGGCACCACTGCACTCCACTTCCACTCATCCGGCATTCTTTTGGTCCTGAAGATCGCATTGAACAACCTGGAGAGCCACTCCACTCCTGACCTATCCATGCACTTCCAGAACTCCACCGGGATCTCGTCAGGCCCGATCGCTCGACCCCTACTCATCCTACGCAAGCCCTCATGACCTCCTCCGCCCTAATGCGCCTGCAGTACCCAAAGTCTCTATGTTGCTCTGAATGTCCCAACTCCCCTAGCTCTATGGTACGGTCCCCCTCCTCGTTAAGTAAGTCTCTAAAGTACGCCTGCCACCTCTGCTTGACTTGAGAATCCCCCATCAGAACTCTACCATCCTGACCCTTGAAGGCGCAGCTGCAGAGCGTCGAACCATCGACACGAGTTAGAAAGTTTGGGCGCTTGACCAAACAAGCTACCTAGCCAATCATCTAAAAGTGACAGAATACATCCCCAAAAAGTAAAAGAATCCCCCATTACAAAAACTTACAAGAATTCTATGATATCAAGTATGGAGTTACTATCATTTAGAGGGCATTCTTTACACCAAAACAGAAAAAGTACTAAACAGTTCATTTTGATTTTCTGAATAGAGTTGCTAACCTCCTTAAAACATCTGGAGTTCCTCTTGTTCCAGACTGACCACCAAATGCAGGCTGAGATGTTCTGCCACCATTTCTTCTGTCTGACTCCACCTGTCACCCCAGCCCAGCATCTCAAGTGGTCGGATGTATATTTTGGCATGACCTAGTTCATTCAGACAACACTTAGAAACATGTGCCACAGTTGAGAGGTAACAACACAGTAAAGAAACAGGTGGAAGTTGTCTTCTGCTTCCCTTCCACAGAGATAGCATCTGGAGGTCAGTTGATATCCCCTTCTCTTAAGTTTTTCATCAGTCAAGCAAGTTTTTTCTGGCCACCAATCATATAAAGCATAGCACCTTTGTGGGTGCATTAACCTTCCAAATTTGTTTCCAAGGCCGACTCCTATCAGAATGAGCATTTCCCATTAGGCTTTTGTAAGCAGAATTCACCGAGAAATATCTGGTGATTGACCCCTTCCATACCAAAGAATCCTCACAATCTGAGAGGACACTTAAAGCAACAGAATTTAATTCTACTTATCAAAAGTCTATGGAGGTTTTGCGTAAAAGAACAAGCTCTATGGAGGAGAGTAATTAATGAAAATATGGGACTGAAGATCAGTGGGTTTCAAGAATGGTAACTACAGCTTATGGGGTTAGTGTATGGAGGTCAACGAGAGCTTTTTGGCCCATTTCCAGTTCCACTGTCAGCCTCAAATTGGGGAATGGGATGAAAACTTCTTTCTAGGGAAACAATTGGTTAAGACAGGGGTCTCTAAAGCATTTCTTCCCAGACATCTTCAACCTAAGTCAGCAACAAAGGGGCAACTGTTAGCCAAATATGGGGTCAACAGCAGTAGAACCTGAGCTTTAGAACACTGTTGATTGATTGAGAAGGCAACAGAATGCTGATTTTTCAGAGTTCTGGATCAATTCAAATGAACTTGCGGACAGGTTATCATGACAGAGGCAGAGCAAAAGCAATAATACAGATAAGATCTTCCTTTTAAACACTCACTCATATTGGAGAACAGGTTAATTCTTGGCCTTTCACACACATATGGAGAGTGAAAATTACTTATCATCTGTTTTGTATGACTTGTTAAAGAAGCCCGCCTGACCCAAGATAATTTGAAGAGAAGGAGGATAGTGCTATGTTAAGATGTTATTTGTATGGGAAGGAACCAGAGATCAACAGTCACCTTTTTTGCACTGTGGAGTCACTGACCAACTCTGGCAATTAGTCTTAAATATGAAAGGAAACAACTGGAATAGCTGGAACGCTGTAATAGCTCTGGCAGCCTTTTCATGCAGAAGAATAGCTGGAAAACAATCCATGCATGCATATGAACGAAACACAAGATGTTTTTAAACACAGACGTAGCTCTATTCAGAAGATCAAGATGAATTGTCTTCTTTCGTTTCACTAATGGTGTAAAGAGGTATTTTTAGATGATGCAGCATTACCTCTAGATGTTATTAAATCCTTGCAAGAAGAACAAGGACACACTTTTGTAATTTCAAACTGTAAGTATGGCATTCAGCACTACCTTTCTGCTGTAGTATATACAAGCTATTACCTTCCTCAAAAAGTGTCCCAGCCCCGCTCAAAACCTCCACTGCCCAGAAGCCCAGTGACTTCCCAACTTGGCTTCCCTGGTGAATCAATCGCCATTTCTCATGGTTAAAGGAGGAGGCTTCTTGCCACTAGCTACCCCAAGTCAAATAGTCTTCTAGAATTACCCAGGTGACCGCTTTTCTCCTACAAAAAAGGAGCATAAGATATTTAAGGCTGTGATTAGTACTTGAATAAATTACCGCAAGATGGAATGGAGTTTGACAGACAAATCTTTAACTTGGAAATGCACAGAAGACAGAACAGAAATAGTGGTTGATTATTAGCAGGCTTATTGGTGAACTTCATATGTCCGATCCTACAATTTAGCAATACTTTTATCAAGAAGAAGTGCCAATGTTATTAGAACAAGTACACAGCAATAACTCATGAAGCACATAAACTTAAAAGACTAAGAGCCAAGCAATAAGGAATACAAACTTGCAACATAGGAAGATACATAAGAAACGAAATAGTACAGTTTCCAGAGAAGATATGCATTTGTTCAGTTCTTAGAAGAAAATTCAAGTACTCAGAGCTAAAAGACATATAGATAGAGAGATAAGGAAAGAGATCAACTTTCTTCTGACCTTTTCTGTTTTCCAGTAGGTAAAGTTTGTCTCAGGACAAGAAATATTGTCCGCAGTCTTCTGCTCTATTTCCAACTTTTATTCCATCTTCAGAACAACTTACTTTATTCATATCTCAGTCTGTTGTCCGTCTTTCCATTCAAGGTACCCCCCACTGCCACATTTCATTTGAATGCATACACTGAATCTTCCAGCCGAGGATAGGATATAAGCTCATTTCTTTTTCTTTTTTTTTTTTCATTTAAAGTATATGAGCTTATTTTTCAGACCAGCTCAACCGTTGATTCTCTGACAGCATGAGCCACTTTGAATATAGCAGCAATTACACATCGTTGAGATCCAAATTAGCCAGAAAATAAAGTAACCAAGTGATAAATACACCAAAATATCATAAAGAAATGCCCATTAAGTCATTCATGCTATATCATTGACTATCTAGAGCATGAAAGCAATCAAACCACCAAAATAAGTGAGCTTAGTCAATGAACCTAATGAATAAAACAAAAGATTCTCAAATATTTCCTGGAAAGAAATAAAGACTAAATGAAGAGCAGTATATTGCAAGAAATTACTTGAACTCATAGAAAATCTTGAAGCAATGGGGAAAACAGGAATTTTGAACTTCTACCAAACCTCTAAGATTAGTTAAGCACTACCAAAATAATAACATAGTTATCCGTTAGTTAAAAGGTGGACATACACCAGATTAGATTTGGACGCTTTAGGGTACTAGTACAACAACAACAACAACCCAGTATAATCCCACTTAGTGGGGTCTAGGGAGGGTAGTGTGTACGCAGACCTTACCCCTATCCTGGGGTAGAGAGGCTGTTTCCAAATAGACCCCCGACATCCTTCCCCCTCCAAGAACTTCCCACCTTGCTCTTGGGGAGACTCGAACTCACAACCTCTCGGTTGGAAGTGGGGGTTGCTTACCATCAGAGCAACCCCTCTTGTCTCTTACTAGTAAAAAGCTTTATTTGATCCTATAGAGCATGTTCTACAAAACACACCATTGACAATTCGCTCAGTACAGACACCATCACGAAATGTCAACAATTAATCAACCACTTAAATGATTAGTTTATGGGGGCTTCTTCAAATCGAGAACAAAAATAACTTTGTAATCGAAAGTCGAGCAGATGGTCAAGTCAGTTTGAGGAATATCAACTCCACATTTAGCATCATGGTTTATGAGAAAGAGAATCAAATAATCAAACTGTTCCGGGGTATACATTTAATATAGTAAGAAAAGATAAAATACAGAAGTGGGCAACCGACCCAATGAACATCAATCTAGAACTTAAAAATAATAAGATGATAAACCTACTGGTGAAAACGTGTTGTTAATATTGAGGTTCAACCAATCTTGATTTTGAAGATACACAGCCATTCTTGCATCATCTAGTTTCACCTTTCTACTGAAGTCCTAGGCTACACAATTATTCCTGCAAAACTTGTGCCATATTTGCTCTTTACTGTAAATTACAGGAGGGAGAATGCAGAAAATATCCAGAGAGAATTATGCTAATCATACATCAGCGCGACCAACGCGGGTGTTCCTTTCTTCAAGTCCCTTTCAGTGGTTGCTAAGAAATGGGGTGTTTCCAGGCAAAGTTAAGCCCTGTAGCAGGTGAGACAAAGATTCAGGGCTCTGTGCCTATCATCTTCAAGAGACATATTGACCTCAAGAGTTGTTGACTGGTTCAAAAAGGCCACAAAAGCTGAAATGATGTGGCTGCGCAGAAACTTTAAAAGGAACAGTACCCTTAAAGCCAGTAGGGACCAAACATTCAACTGGATGGTTCATGAATGCCTGATTCTTCAAATGTGTGTGTACATATTTTTTCCAGCAGCAATGGCCAGTCTTCGCCAAGTTGCCGGAAGTTCAGCTCCATGGCAACCCTAAAATCTTGCAACGATATCAAGTTATGGGGAGCATGTTCTTCCATGACTTCTGAAGGTCTACCACTACTTATCTGAAAATGATGACCTGGTCTGAGGCCATTGACGAGCTTCATATGGGTCTGCTGTTTCTTGGTGTTCTTCGTTGTAGGCTCATGCCCTGACCTTGCCCCCACAAGTTGAACACAAGATCGAATTAAACCTCTTAAGTAAGAATCTAATCCATTGTTCAACAAGTTGGCACAATCGATGGACACTCCTTCAAGGCCTTGTTCTGCAGCAATCTGCTCCATGCGTTCCTTTAGTGATACACTATCCAACAAAGCACCAAAACTAGAAGAGCTAACACATTTACTATTTGTTGCCAAAGGCAATGCTTTACGTGCTCCACCTACACTAACAGGGCAAAATGGAACCCCAAGCGGAGCTTGGAGCTGACTCCTAGCATGGATCTCTTTCCAATCATCTCTAACCTGGTCTTTGTTATATACAGAAACAGGATCTTCCTGTGATCTCTTTATTACAGAATATCTGGCAGTTTCTTGACCACATGCCTCCCTTTCATCATCAGTTTGCTGCAAGAATCCTTGATAATGCTGCACAGCCCTCCGTGCATCAGGTGGATTAGTATCCCCATTTTCCATAACGTCAAAACTCGATTCTGTTGTAGCCTGTAGTTGAAAAGTGAAATTGGTCTTCCCATTTTGACCTAGTGCACTACGGAGCACCGCAGTACTATGATCACGGGAGCTTGTTCTGGCCTTTCGGGGAGATAATGGGAGAATATTCCCATTAGATAAACCTGGTTGTCTTGAAGCCTGGCTCGAGGAAACATGCGATCCATTTTGCTCATAAGCATCGTTTTGGGGCTCATTACTGCCAACTGCTGCACTAAGCTTCAAAACATATGTCTCATGAGTTTCTGGTGGAACTTTCGCACTACAAGCATTTCTCAAAATAGAATGGATGAACTGATTATGCAGTGGAATGTTCTCTCTGCCCAATAACCTAAGACAAAGCTTATTGAACTCAACCTTGCTTATTTTCAAACTCAATAACCTATTTAAGTAATAGAAGTACTGTTTAGACCTGTCAGGTCCAAGTTTCTTCACAATCTGAGCTTTCAGCTCAGCAAGATTGATCCGCGAATGCTGATGTGGCGGTTGCATCTCTGTCAAATCATAAAGTCCAATATTTTAAAATAACACAATAAGTCAGGGTCAGTATCCAAGTCCAACACTAAATTAGGGTTTCGCCTCAATTCCAAAAACCCATAGTGGAAACAAGATTGTACTCCTTTAACAGCAATTCAGGCAATGCTGAATCAAAATCCATCTCAAAAACTCCAACTTGTAACAGTGTAGCTATTGGAGGGGGTTCTAGAGATCCATAATTATCAACTAACTCTCCCTCCAAAAATCCCAATCCTGGAAATTTTCAAATTCTCAGTCCAAGAAAACTTCAACCTTAAAACCAATCAAAATCACAGCTTCATAAAAACCCTGATATGTCACTGCAAGTCCAAGTAAACCCACAGCTTTATTCCCAAATTCAATAAGTTCAAATTGCCTGTAAATTACAGGGCAAGACCTAAACAGACAGAAAATGCCTCCAAAAATGTAAAGCTTCAAGCTTCCCACTTCAACAACAACAACAACAACAACTACCCAGTATACTCCCACCAGGTGGGGTCTGGGGAGGGTAATATGTAGGCAGTCTTACCCCTACCCAAAAGGGCAGAGAGGCTGCTTCCATGCGACCCTCGGCGCATAGCACAGAATGAAAAGCAAGCTTCTCACTTCAAGTTTAAATATATCCCACTCGAAATTGGGATTAAAGAAGAGATATTTAAGCTTGAAGGAAGAGTGAATTAGAAAATATAAAGAAGCTAACCTTTATTGGAACGTCACCAAAATTTATTCGAAATTCAGATTTAATATAAAGCCCAAATGCTTTTCAACTCTCACTTGTTCATAGCTTCTTCTACCATTGCTCTTCTTTACAAATTGCTTCGCATTTCAATTCTTCCAAAAATTTACTGTTCTGTATCAGAAACTACGAAGACCCACTTTCCCCCCACACACACACAAAGAGTCTCTCTCTCTCTCTCTCTGATCGCTCTTTTCCGATACTTCTCTCTCTCTCTGTGAATCGGACTTCTTTTCGTTTTTGTGTCTGATCAGAAATAGCAAATTCTTTTTCTGCAATTTTTCTACTTCTATTTTTCTTTCTTTCTTCGCTTATAAAAGCTCACGTATTCACGCTCTTTCTTCAGTATAGGACTCAACGCGATTAGTAATTAGGCTTCAAAAGAGCGTCTGAGTTAAATAACGTGAGTGCGCGTGGGTATTTTTGTTCTTTGATGATATATTTAGATGAATTTTGCAATTAATTGTATCATGGGAAAATAAAAAAGAGAATTTTGTTTTGCAGGAAAAAAGAACTAACAAGATTCTAAGTACTAACAAGGAAATGAATAATATAGTGTAGTACAAAATTGCTTCAAGGTATCTTATAGTGAGCATTGAACCAATTTTTTCCTAGGTTTTTTTAAGCTCCATGCCTAACTTGAAGTTTCTTTCTATTCTGAAGATGAAGATGTAAAATTGTTGAACTGCTGCATAACAGAGAGCACATAGTTTACCGAATTAGGAAAAGCCAATTTGACATTCTTCTTCTAGTTGTAAGGGAAATGTGATTCTATGTTGTTTTGTTGCATATACCAACTTTTAAGTTTTAACCTCCTTGAGCACCTAATGCTAAAATGTAATTCTGAAATTATATCCCCCTGTTAGGAGTATGGCCAACTTCGCATGCATGAGCTTGCTCGTATTCTACGGGGAAAATGGCCAAATATATTTCTCTGCTTTAGGATATTGTCTACATTTAACCTTCGTTATACTTTTCGACCAGATTTACTTTTATTATTATATTATTTGGGCAAATTTATTGTTATCATCAGTAAAAGTGACAAACGGACGGGTAGAATCGGATATGATTCGGATCGAAAACGAGTAACGAAAAGAACGGATCAAATTGTCCGACCCGATCGGATTAACCGGCAAATAATATGGATAATCATATTATCCATGACTTCTTGCCTATGAATACTTTTAGGAGAATGTTTTAGTCTCTCTAACTTGAGGAACCCCCAATTTAAGGCTTTTACAAATGTAAAAGTTAGACCCGTGGGTTATCCATGGTTACTCATTAGTTATCTATTTTCTAAATGGATAATATGATTCTTATCCATATTTGATCTGTTTTTTAAAATTTTATTATCCAACCCATTTTTTAGTGAATAATATGGGTACCACCACTAACTATCAGCAAACATTTAAAAATTACCCCTTGATCTATTCAGAGACGCAGCAAAAATTTGAAGTTTATGGGTTCGAAATTTTAGTTTTTTAAGTTACTAGGTTCTAAAATAATAATTTGTACATATTACATGAATTTCACAAGACAAATACAGAATCTGTACAAAAACTATTGGGTTCGTCCAAACCCGTAAGCATAGGCTGGCTCCGCCCTTAGATCTATTAAGTAATCCAAAATCTTCCAAATTCCTTTTATTTAAATCACTTGTTGTTCTGCTTGCTCCACTGTTATTAGAAATCACTATAGATGTGAATGTTAAAGTTACTATACTATATAAATTATTCATCAATATTTTTAATTATCAATGCACCCACCTCTCTTCTTGTAATAATGGGTTTGAAATTGGTATAAAATTTTATCTATTTTTTAACCATATACACACTGTAGAATCCAGTAGGTCTATTTATTGTATATTACATGTAGTTGATCATCATGTATGTACATATATATTCAAATATATATTGTCATTGTCTGGTTAGTATAGAGTTCGATATAATAACTTAAAAATGCATAATGTGTAGGCATTTGATTAAAACAAAGTTGAATTCGACAATGTAAAGTCTCTGAGGAACTTCAACTTCAATAACTAATAATTGCAAAGTCTCCATACATTTGGTGCAACAAATTCATTAAAATTGGGATGCGTCACGATCCTAAAAAACAAGTGTTGTGATGACGCCTATCGCGATACTAGACAAGCTGACAACTCACAAATACAGACATCTTTAATTCAAAATATACTGAAATAGGTTTTAAGGAAATAAAATCTCATAAAAAAGGGTGAAACACCACAACTCAGTACAAAACTTTCCCAAAATCAAGGTGTCACGAAGTACATGAGCATTTATAAAATAACACGGTCTGACAACTGAAATATGGTCTAGGGAGATAGAACAATATAAACAAAGCTAAAAGATAAAGGAGGAGAGTCAAGTTCTGCGGACATCAAGGCACTACCTCAATAATCTCTGAATTGATGAAGCTCTAGAAATCAGCAACTACCGTACACGAAAATACATGGATCTGCACATGAAGTGTAGAGTGTAGCATGAGTACAACCATCTCAATAAGTAACAAGTCTAACCTTTAGGCTGAAAACAGCGATGAGCTCGAACAGTACAGACCAAGCACATAATCAAATAGTACGAAAATGACAAACAATATGACAATAATATCTTAGAGAAACTCATAATATGCAAGTA
Source organism: Nicotiana benthamiana (assembly GCA_034376525.1). Classification (NCBI taxonomy): domain Eukaryota; kingdom Viridiplantae; phylum Streptophyta; class Magnoliopsida; order Solanales; family Solanaceae; genus Nicotiana; species Nicotiana benthamiana. The sequence continues at coordinate 12,609,206 of CM067325.1, forward strand.
CCAGTACAAAATGTAGACATGCTTTAAAGTTTAACATTTAAGCTCAATATAGATAAAATATGCCAAGTCTGAATAATATGAGGAATAGGGCATCTCTATATCTACATGTCAATATGTATATCTTATGTGATGCAATACAATGAAAGCCACGCGTACTCTCACTCTCATAGTAATCATCCCGGCTGTCTCAATTCTTACTCATCCCACTCAATCACTCAACTCAGTACGGTACCCGTTGCGCGAGCACTAGATCCCATCAAAAATTAATAGAACCTGCGCTCACTACTGGTATGTCACACTCCGGAGGGGCGGATCCTGCCAAGTGCTAATAAGTCCTGTTGTGGTGTGCAGCCCGATCCAATTGTGAATCAATTATACCTATTGCAATGTGCAGCTCGATCATATCATAAGTCAAAAGTATATGTTGCAGCGTGTAGCTAGATCCCATGAATATCACTCATAACAGGACATCGGCCTCACTCAGTCATCAATCCTCTAGTCTCTCAGACTCACAACACATATGCCAAGCAGCCCAGATCAATGATACATGATATGACAATATATGATAACAGAGATTGAGTTATGATATGCAAGGATGAATGCGATTGAGTACATAAATGCAATTAAGCAAATAACTTAACAGCAAGGAACAGCCGTTGTGGGTCCTAATAGCACTAACATAAAGCCTAAACATGTTTTTTTAACATAAATCACAACTCAAGAACTCTAACACATAAAGTACAGTAAAAGTATTCAGATAAGATGACTACACAGTTTCACGTAATCGACTCAATCACAATTACTGTGGTGTACGCCTACACACCCGTCACCTAGCATGCACATCACCTCAACACCAATCACATATAACATAATTTCAGGGATTCATACCCAGAACCAAGTTTAGCGGTGTTACTTACCTCAAACTGTGTGAATCTCTACTCAAATAAGCTCTTGCCTCGCGAATCAGCCTTCGAACACCTCGAATCTAGCCAATAAACAATCTGATACAATCAACTCAAGCTATTGGAATCAATTCTATATGAAAATGGTAAGTTCCTAATCAAAAGTTAAAAAGTCAACTCAAAAAGCCAATCACGGGACCACATCCCGAAATCCAATAAAAGTTACAAAATCCTAACACTCATTCAACCACGAGCCCAACCATACTAAATTTACCAAATTCCGACACCAAATCGTCACTCAAATCCCTAAATTTCACTCTCCAATCCCTAGCCCCAAACTCCAAAAAATCCACCTTAAAAACACACAAACTAGGTGAAAAATTCAATGGATCATCAATATTATTGAATAAAAACGAACAAAAGTGACTAAACTCAAGAAATCACTTGAAACCCCTATAAAATATCGCCTTCAACCCTGAATCAAAAGTCAAAAAATGATTTAGAAAAATCTCGGAACTTACGTTTATATTTTGCCAATACTTTTCGAACCTGCGACCCACTTAACCGTATTTGCATTCTTGAAGAAGCGACAATCTGCTTATGCGGTTCCCTTGGCGAACTACACGCACATGAGGACAAGGTTCCGCACCAACGACCCCCTCTCTCTTCTGCGAAGTTTGCTGCCACATACCCACTTTGAACATGCGCTCCTTTTCTCGCTTCTGCATCGTCACAGGTGTGGCCAATACCTCGCACATGCACATCCCCTCAGCCAGCCAAAATCTTCTTCTGCGATGCGATCCACGTATCTACGGCCTCGCACCTGTGACCAAGACCTTCCCAGGTGCGATCACACCAGTCCATTACTCTTCAGCAAATTCTTAAGTTCAAAATTCGATCTGTTAACCACCTGAAATCCACTCGAGGCTCCCGGGACCTCAATCAAATATACTAAAAATTCCTAAAACACGATATGAAGTTATTCGAGGCCTCAAACCAAATCAAACAACATCAAAAAATTAATCGCACCCCAATTCAAGCCTAACAAAAATTAAAAAATTCCAACTTCTATAATCGATATCGAAACCTATCAAAACAACTCTGATTGACCTCAAGTTTTGCACACAAGTCATAATTGATACAACGGACCTATACCAACTTTCGGAACAAAAATGTGAGCTCAAAACCCCCAAAGTCAACTCTCGATCAAACTTCACAACTTCCCAAACTTTAAATTTTCCAACTTTTGCCATTTCAAACAAAAATCACCTAAACCTCCAAATCACAATACGGACACACTACTAAGTCTAAAATCACCCTATGGAGCTTTCTAAACTATCAAAACTCTATTCCGGAGTTGTTTACATATAAGTCAATGTCCGGTCAACTATTTCAACTTAGGCTTACAACCTTGGCACTAAGTGTACCAACTCATTTCGAAACATCCCCGGAAATAAACCAACTACCCCGAATAGTCACACAATAACAATCAATCATAGAATAAGCAATAAATGGGGTAATGAGGCTAAAACACTCAAAAAAACGGTCGATTCATTACATTATCTCCACCTTAAAGAAACCTTCATCCTCGAATAGGTCTACAATCATACCTGGAGTCTCAAATAGGCATGGATATATGCGATGCATATCCCACTCAGTCTCCCAAGTACCTTCCTCGATTGGCTGACCTCTCCGCTACACCTTCACTAAAGCTATATTCTTTGACCTTAACTTCCGTACCTACCGATCCAAAATGGCCATCGACTCCACATTATAAGTCAAGTCACCATTTAACTGAACTGTGTTGAAGTCCAAAACATGAGAAGGATCACCGACATACTTCTGGAGCATCAAAACATGAAATATTCGATGAACACTCAATATACTATGTGGACATGCAAGCTTATAAGCAATCTCTCCAATCCTTTCAAGCACCTTAAAAGGCTCAATAGCTGAGGGCTCAACTTGTTCTTCTTCCCGAATCTCATAACACCCTTCATAGGTGAAACTTTGAGCAGTACCTTCTCCCCAACCATGTAAGAAACATCACGAACCTTCTGATCTTAGCTCTTCTGTCTAGACTGTGCCGCGGGTAGCCGCTCCTGAATAAGCTTAACCTTGTCCAAAGCATCCTAAACTAAGTCAGTACCCAACAACCTAGCCTCACCCAACTCAAACCATCCGACCGGATACTGACACCCTCTCCCATACAAAGCAACATACAGGGCCACTTAAAATGCTTTGGGAAAAAATGTGAGCTCAAAACCCCCGAAGTCAACTCTCGATCAAACTTCACAACTTCCCAAACTTTAAATTTTCCAACATTCGCCATTTCAAACAAAAATCACCTAAACCTCCAAATCACTATATGGACACACTCCTAAGTCTAAAATCACCCTATGGAGCTTTCTAAACCATCAAAACTCTATTCCGGAGTTGTTTACATATAAGTCAATGCCCGGTCAACTATTTCAACTTAGGCTTCCAACCTTGGCACTAAGTGTACCAACTCATTTTGAAACATCCCCGGAAATAAACCAACTACCCCGAATAGTCACACAAAAACAATCAATCATAGAATAAGCAGTAAATGGGGTAATGAGGCTAAAACACTCAAAAAAACCGGTCGATTCATTACATTATCTCCACCTTAAAGAAACCTTCATCCTCGAATAGGTCTACAATCATTCCTGGAGTCTCAAATAGGCATGGATATATGCTATGCATATCCCACTAAGTCTCCCATGTACCTTCCTCGATTGGCTCACCTCTCCACTACACCTTCACTAAAGCTATATTCGTTGACCTTAACTTCCGTACCTACCAATCCAAAATGGCCATCGACTCCACATTATAAGTCAAGTCACCATTTAACTGAACTGTGTTGAAGTCCAAAACATGAGAAGGATCACCGACATACTTCTGGAGCATCAAAACATGAAATATTGGATGAACACTCAATATACTATGTGGATATGCAAGCTTATAAGCCATCTCTCCAATCCTTTCAAGCACCTCAAAAGGCCCAATAGCTGAGGGCTCAACTTGTTCTTCTTCCCGAATCTCATAACACCTATCATAGGTGAAACTTTGAGCAATACCTTCTACCCATCCATGTAAGCAACATCACGAACCTTCTGATCTTAGCTCTTCTGTCTAGACTGTGCCGTGGGAAGCCGCTCCTGAATAAGCTTAACCTTGTCCAAAACATCCTAAACTAAGTCAATACCCAACAACCTAGCCTCACCCGACTCAAACCATCCGACCGGATATCGACACCCTCTCCCGTACAAAGAATCATGCAGGGCCACTTAAAATGCTCGATTGGTAGCTGTTGTTGTAGGATAACTTTCCAAGAAGAAGAAACTGATCCCAAGAACCCCAAAAATCTATGACAAAAGCGCATAATATATCTTCCAATATCTTAATAGTGAACTCGGATTGTTCTTCCACCTGATAGTGGAATGTTGTACTCAACTCAACCTGTATGCCCAACTCTCACTGCACTGTTCTCCAAGACTACAATGTAAACTATGTGCCCCGATATGAAATGATAGATACCAGCACGCCGTAAAGGCGATCAATATTACGGATATAGATCTCATTCAACCGCTCTGAAGAATAAGTAGTCCCAATTGGAATGAAATGCGCGAACTTAGGGAATCAACCCATAATCATCGAAATAGCATCAAACTTCCTCAAAGTATACAGGAGCCCAACTATAAAATCCATGGTGATAAACTCCCATCCACTCCAGAATCTCAAGCCTCTAAAGCAATCCACTCGGTCTCTGATGCTCGTACTTCACATACTGACAATTTAGGCACCAAGCTACAAACCCCACTATATCCTTCTTCATCCTCCTCCACCAATATTTATGCCCCAAGTCTTGATATTTCTTTGTGGCACTAGATGAATAGAGTACTGAGAACTGTGTACCTCATCAACGATCAACTCACGTAGCCCATCTACATTGGTACATAGATCTGAACCTGCATCCTGAACACCTTATCTTCCCCAATAGTAACCTCCTTGGCATCACCACGCTAAACTGTCTCCTTAAGGACAAGCAAATGAGGATCATTATATGACACTTTTTGATGCGAACATATAAGGAAGACCGAGAAGCCACACAATCTAGAATCCAACTAGGCTCCGAAATATCTAGATTCTAGTCTCAAAAACTGATTGGCCAAGGCATGCACATATGATGCAAGAAATCACTCTTCAAAAAGAATAAAAACAAGGCTAGCATTCTCACCGCCTTCCTACTCAAGGCATCGGCCACCATATTGGCCTTCTCAGGATGATACAGAATTGTAGTATCATTCTTTTAGCAGCTCCAATCATCTTTGTTGCATCAAATTTAGATCCTTTTGTTTGAAAAAGTGTACTTCACAAGACACTCCATAGAGATAGTGGCTCAAAATATTCTGTGCATGAACGGTGGCTACCAACTCCAAAAAATGAAAAGGGTAGTTCATCTCGTGGGCTTTAATTGATGCAAAACATAAGCAATCACTCTACGCTCCTACATCAAGACACATCCAATACCCACTGAGAAACATCAAAATACATTGTATAAGATCCTGACACTTAAGGTAAAACTACCACTGGAGTTGTGGTCAAGGCAGTCTTGAGCTTCTGAAATCTCTTCTCACACTCACCCAACCACCTGAATGGAGTAAGCTTCTAGGTCAATCTGGTCAAAGGAGTTGCAATAGACGAGAAAATCTCCACAAAGCAACAATAATATCCCACCAAATCGAGAAAACTCAGAATCTCAGTAGCTGAAGATGGTTTGGGTCAACTCTAAACTGCATCTATCTTCTTTGGATCCACCTTAATCTCCTCACTGGACACCACGTGACCCAAGAACGCCACCGAACTAAGCCAAAACTCACACTTGGAGAACTAGGCATAAAGATTCACCTCCCTAAGACGCTACAATACACTCCTCAAATGCTTGACATGCTCCCCTAGCTACGTGAGTACACCAAGATATCATCAATGAATACTATGACAAACAAATCGAGATATGACATGAATACATTATTCATCATATGCATGAATGGTGATAGGGTGTTGGTCAGCCCAAAAGACATCACAAGGAACTCATAGTGACCATAATGGGCCCTGAATGTCGTCTTCAAAATATTCGATCCCAAATCTTTAACTTGTGATAATCAGACCTCAAATCAATCTTAGAGAACGCCATCGCTCCCTGAAGCTGGTCAAATAAATCATTAATGTGTGGCAAAGGATACTTGTTCTTGATTGTAACTTTGTTCAACTGCCTATAATTGATGCACATATACATAGTACCATCCTTCTTCTTCACAAACAAAATCGTTGCACCCCAAGGCGACGTGTTAGGCCCAATAAACCCCTTATTAAGAAGTTCCTCAAGTTGTTCTTTCAAACCTTTCAACTCTACTGGTTCCATACGATACGGAGGAATAAAGATGTGCTAGTGTCGACACCAAGTCAATATCCCTGTCGGGTGGCATACCTGGCAGGTATGCAGGGAGCATATCTGGAAAGTCTCTCACTATTGGAACATAATCAATAGTAGGAGTTTGAGCACCAACATCCCTCACAAGGCCAAATATGATAGACATCCCTTCCCAACCATCTGTTGAGCCTTCAAATAAGAAATTACCCTGTTGGGAACATAATCTAGAGAGCCCCTACACTCGATCCTTGGCAATTACGGAATCACCAATATCACAGTCTTAGCATGGCAATTGAGAATATCATGACATGGAGACAACCAATCCATATCCAAAATCACATCTAAGTAAAATATACCAAGCAATTAGATATCAACTGTAGTATATAATCCCCCTAGTAGTCACTACACACGATAGACATACACGGTCCAAAATAATAGTATTACCCACCGATGTAGATACATGAACAGGTGAAACTAAAGACTCACGGGGAATATCCAAATAACGAGTAAAATATATTATACATACGAATAAGTGGAACCATCATCAAATAATATAGAAGCATCCCTATGGTATACTGACACAATACTTGTGATCACTGTGTCTGAAGCAGCAACCTCTGGCCTGGCAGAAATAGCATAGATACGAGCATAACCGTCACCTGATTGCCTTCCCCTTCTAGGGCGACCTCTGGCTACCTAAGCCCCATCCCAATCTATTAGAGTAGGTGGTGAAGTAACTGGTGGGAAAGTCGTATCCTGACTCCTCTACTGAACTGGACCTCCCAAAAGGCGGGGACAATGCCTCTTTACATGACCAAACTATATACACTCAAAACAACCCTGCTCTGACAATTGCGGTAAGTACTGAAGCAGACCCTGAGAACCAGAATAACTACCAGAGGAGCCCGATGCAGATGAACCCTGAACTGAAGGAACATGAGATGAACTCTAAGCTGGGAGTGCATTGTGGGATGACTGTTCCGGGCGAGAACTGTATGAACTATGCTAGCTGATGCGCCATGATTAACTGGATGAGCCATCTGAGCCTATAAGGACAACCTCTGTTGTGGTGGAATTAACCCCCAAAAGAAATACTATTGAAACCACCCGAACCATGAGGCATCTTGGCTTCCATCTCCTCACCTTCCTGACTATGAACTAGCTCTAGCCTCTGAGCATTATCAACAACCTCTCCAAACATAGCACCCGACACATTCTCTCGAGTCATAACAAAGCGCAATCCATAGTTGAGGCCATTAATGAACCTCCTAATCCTATCCCTGCCTATGGGAACCAACCAAACTACATGATGCGCCAACTTTGAGAATCTCATCTCATACTGGGTCACAGACATGCCCTCATGGAGTAGCTTCCAAGCTGCCTACACAACTCATCCCTATGGGTTGGTGGCAAAAACTTCTCTAAGAAAAGAACGGATAACTCATGTTTTGAAAGTGGTGCGCCACCGACTGACCTACTCATCTCATAGGTGTCCTACCATCTGAAGGAAGCCCCTGATAGTTGATAAGTAGTAAAGGAGACTCCACTATGCACCACATGCTTTAAAGTGCGGTCGGCAAGAGTCTGAGCACCTCCCCCGGCCTGAGAAGTGGTGGGTGCAGCCTAAACTAAAATCGCCTGAGCAAGGCTAGTGCAAATAGTTAATATCTGGGCCAAAGCCTCCTGAAGGCCTAGAATCACAATAGGCATAGCTTATGCTTGAGCTGGCCCCACCGGCTTTACCACATCTTGAATCTGCTACTGAGATGGAGAAACTGGTGGTTATACAAGTGCCGCTCTAGCTGCCATACGAGTTGTACCTTGGGCTCTACCATGGCCCTGGCCTCTCGTGGCCCTAGCTGGTGGTATTGGTGGTCGTCCACCCGATCCGGTAGCACATGTCCTCACTCTATGTGTGAGAATAAAATAACAGAAGTTGAGTTCCCAGAACCAACAAATTTGCACGACAAGAATACATGAATGTGAAGTTTTCCTAAGGGTTCGGTAGCCTCTCAAAGATATATAGACGTCTCTATATAAATACTCAAGACTCTTCTAAACATGCTCATGACTCGTGAGACCTATGCAACCGAGGCTCTGATACCAACTTATCATGACCACAAATCACAAGTGACGTAATGACACATATCGCGATACTAGGCAAGCCAACAACTCACTAATACATTCATATTTAATTCAAAATATACTGAAATAGGTTTAAGTGAATACAATCTCATAAAAATTGGTGAAACACCACAACTCTATACAAAAATTCCCCAAAATTCAGGTATCATGAAGTACATGAGCATCTACTTAATAACACGGTTTGACAATTGAAACACTGTCTAGGGAGATAGAACAATTTCTCGTCCATTACTTTCTTACCTTAAAATCTCGTATGTTGTTCACCTTTACCTTCTTACCTTAAAATCTCACATCGTATCTTCTATCTCTTTCATGACCTCCCTTCCACATAGGTATAATTCGCGTCCATAACTTGAAGATCTATTATAATTCTTACACCTCTGGTGCATAGATAGTCCATCGAGAGCTTCATACTGACTTCTTATGAGGCTGGTACTCTTCAGCTGGCTTCGTCATAGAGCTATTATAAAATATAACTACTTTACTATCTTTCTTATACCTCTGCTACTTAAGAGTGATCCTGAGGTCTATAATTCCCTTGGTCCCTCATGTTTTGCTTATTCGCTTTAATCTCGTCTTCTTTCTAATGAACCTATATGTAGGCTTAAGATATCTTCCGACCTACCACTCTTGGTATTAGTTATTACTTTAGCCTTTCACGGTCATTATGGAATATCCATGATACAAGCTTCTAACAATTCAATCCTCTGTCTATGCCCTGGGCTCAATTCTTTTGTTTAACTTATACTGGAGTCTCCTATAGCTGTATGATTGTCAACAAATATGCTGCCTGGATAATGCTCCGAAATCTTGAGTGTATCCGTCATGTACTAACTCAGGATCATTGATCAAATAATTCTTTCATTCCATCTTAGCTTTCTTTCAACGCAAGCTATTACTTTTCTTAGTCCTTCTGCCCCCTTGTTGCGCCCATACTTAGCTCACCTTAGTGCCCACATTTTCCAGAGTTTTCATACAACTCATATGATCTTGAATATCACTTTTAATTCTTATTTCTCGTTCATTAGCCACAGTAGGTACCACTTTCCTTTGGAATGTATATAATGTTGTTGCGAGATTGTTGTTACACGACCATTTCCTCTTTAGGCCGTTGTGTTTAGGTTGAAGCCTTCTTTTTTATCTCCTTATCTAGTCTTTCGTTGTAGTACTTAGGGAGAACCCTTGACTCTCGTAAAGATGTGGGCTTATTACGGACCTTTTTGATGTATTTACTTGCCTATAATCATCCGTAGTTGCTTACTTTCATGCCCTTGCGCTTGTATGATTTCTTCTCAACTGATATTTTGACTGACTTCCCAGTGGAACCTTTTTTTATCCCCGTAACACTCATACGGTACCTTTAACTACTCTGAATCTTGTTTGAATACATCTCAAGTATTATAATTATATTCTTTGAGGCTGAATTCTCCATGTTGGGTTCAACTATATTTATTTTACACGATCTGATGACTCGTCCGTAACTTCCTGTTTATCCATAACTGGGATCTTCCTGACCAATTACTAACTACTCATTGGCCGATTCTCATATCAATATTCCTCGTAATCTTTCTTGGGTTATTTCCTTTGTCTTAAATTATGTCTCGCACTGCCTCCTTATTTACCAAAAACATCCCGGGTAGGAACCCTTATTTCCTTTTCTTGGTGCCGCACTTGCACAATATTCTTGACTCATAATGTATCTGTAACACTTGAATAAGTAAATCTCTTCACTTTCTCATTCTTATCGCGTTCTTCCTTTATCATTCCGTAGTTATTAGAATCACTTAATTCTGACTTAATGTCACATCACTCTATATTCCCCCCTTTAGGGGTGCGCTAAAAGCCTAAGCCATGAGGATCTACCTATAGATGTTTTACCTCTTCATCTATGGCGTTTTTTCTCAATATCAATGATCCTTACTCGCCTTGTGGCAATCCTTTTGTACCAAGAATGACAAATTCTCTTACTCGCGAAGGTGACATTTAGCGTAACTGGCACATACAGTTTTTAAGCTTAACTTTGCTCATATTACTAACTCTAGGGAAGCGTCTCTCTGAATGACCATTCTCTGAATTCAACATGAATCTTTTTCTGTGGTCCATTCTATTACCGCTGGAACAAAATTTGGAATTACCATGATGTCAAGCACTTTCCAATCATTCAACGTCTAATTCATACTTAGTTTATCTTTTTCCAACATTCCATGCTAACTTCTATTATTCTAGGGTCTAACTTTTACTTCTAAATTATGTTAGCGTCGCGAACTTGTTTCTCGAAGTGAGGATATGACTTTATGGCCTATACTCTTTTGTTATCTCAAGGCCTGTCACTTGTTGTCTTTTCCTTCACTTGACTATAGACTCTAGAATACTGCCATCTTTTTGGCTAGCGCTATCATCTATGTATCACATCTTACTCATAGTGCTTCATTAGCTCTCTTCTTATTTCCTGCAAACATTTCTGTCTATCACTTTATTCTGAAAATTTCAACAAGATACTCTTTTACTTTTAGCTCCCCGTTGCACCATCCACTGGCTTTTTGGGTTGCCTAGCATTATCTCTCTGCTAGATACGGGAGTCATACTAAAATAATATTTATCCTTTTCAGGATTCCAGTGCATGTCTTTGTAGTAATCATGTTAGTTGTACTATTTTTGAGTGCACCATCTAGGTATCTCATAAGGCGTACCTTTTTAATATCCTTCCGAAATGTAAATTAGCGCAAACCATCCATCCATAATTTTAGGTTACTCTAACCTCAGCCGGATCTTTCTATCCCATCCTTCTCTTACACCATATCTGTTAGCTCCCTTAGGGCATGACTGAAATAGGTGTGGCTGATTGTACGTACATCTGTTACTGTTAAAGGTAACTCAAAATGCTTATATCTCCCTTCCTGAATGGTAAATAATGATAATCTTTATTAATTGGGTACTTTGTACCCTTCTTCACCTTATTTCTTTTACTTGCTAAAACTTGTGTCTAACTTCCGACGTTATTCCTTTTTACCGTATGAGTGGATAAGTATTCTTGCCTTAAAGCTCCTTATCAAGAACCTTATACGTCTTAGTACATACATGATCTACTAAAAATATTACATTTACTTATCATAAGCATCATGAAGAATCGACTTCCTCTTACTCAACTCTTCCACAACTCTATCTCTTACCAGTCGTCTTTCTGGATGTAGGCATCATTATATTATGAATAAGATGGAGGTTAGGAAATTGGCTTCTTACAACTAAGCTCCATCACACGATCTAGATTAACAAGAAAGAGTGATAGTCCTAAATGCCCTATAGCCTCTTGCTTATAAGTGTGGTGCACGACATACCCATAAACAAGACTCTACTAGACAAGACTCGTAGACTCCCTAGGAAAGAACTCCTCTGATACCACTTTTGTCACGACCCAAACTGATGGTCTGTGATGGGAACCCGGTACCTTACTCAACCGAGTACGAATGTAGCATATCTTTTTTATTACATCATCATATATACATGACATACGAGCCTAATAGGACAACATGATCCTTTATAAACTCAAAATGTAGGCAGACAAGGCCGTACAATATTTTATATACACAACATATGTCTACAAGCCTCTAAGAGTACATGAATGTCATGAACATCGGGACAAAGTCCTGCCATACCAAACAATACGTGTCTAAATCACACTAACCAAACATGCAACTCCAAAGCAAATGGAGCGCACCAACATCTTCCTTTGAGTTGATAGCCTACTTGGAGGGCTCTTGACCTGTCTATCAAAACCTGCGGGCATGAAATGCAGCATCCCAAGCAAAAGGGACGTCAGTACGAATAATGTACTGAGTATGTAAGGCACATAAACAAATACATAAAAAAAGACATGGAAGAAATATAGAGTACATGACTCAACCTGTTAGTCTGAATAACTTTGTATATCATAAATTACCTTTAGCGCCATGCATATGCGTATGAATGTCATGCCGTGCGTAGATACATGTTTGATAATATTATTAGCCTCTGAGGGCATCCCATCATATCATATCAGTCATTGTGGGCAAAATCATCATCGTATACCAGTTGATCAAGTGGTGGTGCGTATATAACGCCATAACCTTCCCCATATCCCATATACACACACACACACACACACACACACACACACATATATATATATATATATATATATATATATATATATATATATATATATATATATATATATATATATATATATATATATATATATATATATATATATGCGTATATAACGCCGTCTGAGTCATGGGTCAATGTACATGTATAAATGCTGAAATGCATATGAAATACGATAAGAAAATATCTCGGTACGTCATAAGACCATTATACTTCTGATTAATATCATAAAATCATTTTACGTATTTTCTGAGACCCATTCAAGAACATAAGCACTTCTAATACTTCTATGAATAGAGTCATATATGGAATTTGTGCATTTGCACGTTTCCTTTGCATTGTATTGATCATGCCAAAAGAAAAAAAAGGATAGCCTTGTTGAAAATAAAATTAAAATAAACTTGATTTTGTAATAATTATTTGGGCTTAAGAAATTATGAAAAATAAAGAGCCCAATTAGCCTATTTTCTAGAACGTGAGCCTATTTGGCCCATGTTCTAGAAATGTGCTTTAGAAATATCTTTAGAATAGTAGAATGATATAGATAAGTATGGAGTGATCTAGAGAGTGGATATTTTTGTAGAATTGTGTAGAAGGTGATTTGTAGCCATTAGATTAAAGTTGTGTTGGATAAATTTTGGCCATTGATTGAGGAAGTGGCCAAGTATAAATAGGTGTAGGATTGCTCATTTTGTATTAAGCCAAAAAGAAAATCAAAAACAAGTTTGAGTAATAAAAGTTTCTCTTCTCCAAAATCTTTCTACTCTTCCAAAATTCCCTTAGCCTAAAAACCTCCCTCCAAATATTAATAGCAATCCTCTTCCAACAAAGTGGTATCAGAGCCACAAGATTCTAACAAAAAATTTCTAAAACCATGGCAAATTGTGTTGCATCCTTCCAAGTTCCTATGTTCAACAAGAGCAACTATGATAATTGGAGTATCAAGATGAAGGCTCTCCTAGGTGCACATGATGTTTGGGATATTGTAGAGAAAGGCTACAATGGGCCCCGAGATGAATCTACATTATCCAAAACACAAAAGGATGGTGTGAAGGATTAAGAAAGAGAGACAAGAAAGCTCTCTACCTCATCTACCAAGCATTGGATGATGATGGGTTCGAGAAGATCTCAAGTGCAACCACTGCTAAGGAATCGTGGGAGAAACTCCAAACGTCTTGCAAAGATGCCGAGCAAGTAAAGAAGTTACGTCTCCAAACATTAAGAGGAGAATTTGAGTCTTTACGTATGAAAGAAGGGGAGTCCATTTCCGACTATTTTTCAAGAGTTTTGGTGGTTTCAAATCAAATGAAAAGAAATGGTGAAAAATTGGAAGATGTTAGAATTATTGAGAAGATACTCCGGTCATTAACTTCCAAATTCGAGCATATTGTCATAACAATTGAAGAAACTAAGAATTTGGAGGAGATGTCAATTGATCAATTAATGGGATCCTTACAAGCATATGAAGAAAAGCATAAGAAAAATCAAGATATAGTGGAGCAATTATTCAAGATGCAAATAAAAGATAAGGAAGAAAATATCGGAAATGGACGAGGTCAATATGGAAGAGGTCGTGGTCGTGGACGAGGTCGAGGCCATGGACGTGGACGAGGAGGTTTCAACAACAATGAAGAAAGAAGAGAATACCCAAGTCGTGGGAGAGGCAACCAAGGTGCAAGGTACGATAAATCTCAAATCAAATGTTATTCTTGTCAAAAATATGGACACTATGCTTCACAATGTAAAGGGTCTCAAACCAAAGTCGAAGAGACCGCCAACCTTGTGGAGGATAAGGGCCAAAAAGACCTGACCCTACTTCCAGCATACAAAGGAGAAGAAGGGAGACAAGACAACACTAAGTACGTTGACACCGGGGCGAGCAACCATATGTGTGGAAAGAGGAGCATGTTCGTGGAGCTCGACGAATCGATGAGTGGTAATGTTTCTTTTGGTGATGAATCCAAAATACCAGTGAAAGGCAAAGGTAACATCCTAATCCGCTTGAAGAATGGAAATAACCAAAGGATGATCGATGAGTTCAAGCAAGCGATGGCTAAAGAGTTCGAGATGACCGACATTGGGCTTATGGCGTACTATCTTGGCATTGAAGTCAAACAACTTGAGGATGGAATTTTCATCTCACATGAGGGCTATGCGAAGGAGATCATAAAGAAGTTCAAGATGGATGATTGTAACCCAGTCAACATACGGGTGAAGTGCGGGATCAAGTTGTCGAAGCATGATGAAGCTGAGAAAGTGGACACGACGATGTTCAAGAGCTTAGTTGGGAGCTTACGATATTTGACTTGCACGAGACCCGACATTCTCTACGCCACCGGCCTCATAAGTCGCTACATGGAGAATCCAACTACTACACACTTGAAGGCTGCAAGAAGAATTCTCCGCTACCTCAAAGGTACAATCAACTTTGGCTTGTTCTATTCAACTTCTAATGATTATAAGCTTGTTGGTTATAGCGATAGTGATTGGGCCGGAGACATTGATGATAGATAAAGTACCACGGGCTTCGTGTTCTTCATGGGAGACACCGCCTTCACTTGGATGTCCAAGAAACAACCAATTGTCACTCTATCCACATGTGAATCTGAGTACGTTGCTGCTACCTCCTGTGTATGTCATGCAATTTGGATGCAAAGTTTGCTAAAGGAGCTCGGATGGCCACAAGAAGATCCAACTACAATTTGCGTGGATAATAAGTCGACGTTGGCGTTGGCGAAAAATCCGGTGTTCCATGATCGAAGCAAGCATATTGACACACGCTATCACTACATAAGAGAGTGTATCACAAGAAAGGATGTACAAGTAGAGTACGTGAAGTCCAAAGACCAAGTTGCGGATATCTTCACCAAGACACTCAAGCAAGAGGACTTCATCAAGTTAAGAAGTTTGCTTGGAATGACAACTCAAGTTTAAGGGGGGGTGAAAATAAAATTAAAATAAACTTGATTTTGTAATAATTATTTGGGCTTAAGAAATTATGAAAAATAAAGAGCCCAATTAGCCTATTTTCTAGAATGTGAGCCCATTTGGGCCATGTTCTAGAAATGTGCTCTAGAAATATCTTTAGAATAGTAGAATGATATAGATAAGTATGGAGTGATCTAGAGAGTGGATATTTTTGTAAAATTGTATATAAGGTGATTTGTAGCCATTAGATTAAAGTTGTGTTGGATAAATCTTGGCCATTGATTGAGGAAGTGGCCAAGTATAAATAGGTGTAGGATTGCTCATTTTGTATTAAGCCAAAAAAAAAATCAAAAACAAATTTGAGTAATAAAAGTTTCTCTTCTCCAAAATCTTTCTACTCTTCCAAAATTCCCTTAGCCTAAAAACCTCCCTCCAAATATTAATAGCAATCCTCTTCTAACAAGCCTTAACATTCCTGTGGTAGGAAAAACTCCGTATAATAGTTCGTTGGAAACCTTCGCGAAATGAACTTAGAACCCAAAAATCAGATTAAGGTTCTACTTTTAAAATTCTTGCACGAAAACTGCTCCGGCTTCTTCATATTTTTGAGCGAAATTTCTAAGCTTCTGGATTCTTGACGTATTGAACGAAAGAATGCAAATCCAATTCGAGCCTCAAGCTTCTTGATTTTCTTGCCTTTCTTTGAGGGATGAGCACGTTAATTCTTTTTCAAAATGAAAAAAATGGAGACTTTGACGTATGAGTTATATTTGGAATTTAAAGAACATTCTGACTCCTCCAAAAGAACATGGAACCAAGACATTTACAAAGCTTGCCTTGTTAATAATTAATTGATGTATGGCAGCCACCTACTCATAATCAATATGAGTCATTTTCTTAAGTAGTGGCCTTTTGCCATGTTTTCTTGGGGGAAGGGATTTAATCTTATCCCTTATTAGTTCATCGGATAATATTTTGTTATTCGGTAATTAATTCATTATTTGTATAATTTAAAAGTTACTATAAATTATTTAAAATATTACTCACTTTTCACATATCTTATACACCTTACTATCATGGCCATGTAGTACCTTGTATGGTACTAATCCATAAATTTCAGATGTTTTAACTCGGACAGTGTTACCCCAACATGCCAAGCTTCGAAAAACTTCGTTTTCTTCGATATCACTTACCCTCTTACCTTCACGAATTTACTCATCACCTATAATCGTTATAATCCCCAAATAATTTTTACCTTGACTGATGCCAATTACCTTTCGAAGACAAATTCAACGTAAAATACTGCAGAACATAATATTGACATAATATTGCGAGATGTAACAAGCCCGATCCTATCATGAATCAATAGAACATGCACTCACTGCTGGTATGCCTTACTCTAAAGGGGTAGCTCCTACCCAAACACTAATAAATCCTATTGCGGTGCGCAACCCGATCCTATCTTGAATCAATAATACCTGCCGTGACGTGCAACCCGATCCCATCATGAGTCAACAGTACCTGTTACGACGTGCAGCTCGATCCCATAAATATCACTCAAAAACAGGCCTTCGAGCACCTCGCAAATCGGCCTTCGAGCGCCTCAAATCTAGCCATAAAAAATTCGATACTATCAACTCAAGCTATTGGAATCAATTCCATATGAAAATGTTAAGTTATTAATCAAAAGTCAAAAAGTCAGCTCAAAAAGTCAACCCCGAGCTCACGTCTCAAAATCCAATAAAAGTTATAAAATCTTAATACCATTCAACCACGAGCCTAACCACACCAAAATTACCAAATTCCGACACCAAATAATCACTAAAATCCCCAAATTTTACTCTCCAATTCCTAACCCCAAACTTCCAAAATTCCACCTTAAAACATGCAAATTAGGTGGGAAATTCAATAGGTCATCAATATTATTGAATAAAAATGATCAAACGCGACTTACCTTAAGAAATCACTCGAAAACCCTCTAAAAATTGCCTCCAACTGAGCTTTAAAAGTCCAAAAATGATAAAATCTCAAAACTTTACGTTTATATTCTGCTAGTGCTTTTCGCACCTGTGACCTAGTTAACTGTATTTGCGATTTTGCATGAGCGACAAATCCTCTACTTCTGCGGTTCCCTTGGTCACCTATTGCGCTTGCACTTACGGACAAGGTTATGCATCATCGGGGTCACACCAGCAACTCCCCTTCTTTGCTTCTACGCAGTGTGCTACCACACGTCCACTTCGCACTTGCGCACCCTTTCTCGCTTTTACGCCCTCACATGTGCGGCCAATACCTCGCACCTGCGAATCCCCTTAGCCAGCGAAAAATCCTCTTCAACGATGCTATCCACGCACCTGCATCCTTGCACCTGCGACCAAGACCTTCGCAGGTGCGATCACACCAGTCCAACACTCTTCAACTAATTCTTAAGTTCAAATATCACTCTATTAACCACTCGAAGCCCTCGGGAACTTAATCAAATATAATATCAACTCCTAAAACATGATACGAACTTAGTCGAGTTCTCAAATTACATCAAACAACATCAAAAATACGAATCAGACCCTAACTCAAGCATCGCAAAAACTAAGAAATTCCAACTTCTACAATCGATGACGCAACCTATCAAATTTACTCGTATTGACCTCAAATTATGTACACAAGTCATAATTGATATAACAGACCTATTCTAACTTCCATAATAAAAGTCGAGCTCGGCAACCACAAATTTGACTGTCGGTCAAACTTCTCAACTTTTCAAACTTTAAATTTTTCTACTTTCGCCATTTCAAGCCAAAATTACATTCGGACCTCCAAATCACTATTCAAACACACTCCTAAGTCCAAAATTACCCTACAGAGCTGTTAGAACCGTCAAAAATTCATTTCAAAGTCATTTAAACATAAGCCAATATCCGATCAACTCTTTTAACTTAAGGTTTCAACCTTGGTACTAAGTAACCCAACTCATTCCGAAACATCCCCGGAACCAAACCAACTACATCCACAAGTCACATAACAACAATTGAGCATAGAATAAGCAGTAAATGGAGGAATGACACTACAACACTTAAAATGATCGGCTGTGTCATTATAGTTGTAATACTTTTATAATTTTGACAAGCTACCTAATTTAGATTTTTAATTTACTATAATTTATTTATTAATGACTATATTATTTAATATTTTTTTCTCCAATTCAAAAAGCAGTTAAATACCAATTATTTCAAAAATAGTGGACCAAAAGAAGATTCAATAACTTAATTAAAATAATTTAAGAGACTTCGAGTCACTTGACAGACTAAGGGGTAATTTTTTAAAGTTTGCTAGTTATATGGGTAAATTTAGTCCGATAATATAACGGTATGGGTAATTGGGCTCGATAGTATAACGGAGGTTAAATGTAAATAATATCTGAAAGTAGAGAACTGTATTTGTCCTTTTCCCTATTCTATATATGATTTTTTTCGGAGAAGGGTCAAAAATAGCCCACTATAATTAAATATTATTTATACTTACCTTCTGTTATACTATTTGGTCTTATTTTTCCTTACCGTTTTACTATAGAACATATTTATCCCTCAGTTTAACGAAGGAGACATATAGCGGCCTTCTAAGCATATTTAACCCCTAATCCATTACCCATATTGGTTACCTAATACGCATAACCTTCAGCCTGACCCATTCCAAGACTTAAAATAACTTAATCCTCCTCCTTTCTCTATATTTTATTTCCTTCCTCCATAACTAAGTGCTTTCAAATTTTCTAAAAAATGTATCTTTTTGTTTCATAGAATAAGCTAAGAAATTATTCAACATATCCTTGTTTATTACCTTGATATCCTAAGAAATCATACAAAAAAGAAAAATTCCAAAAGATTTTTTTTTCCTTCTCCGTTGGGTTTTTAAATCTGCTCGTAAAAGGACCTGTTTGTTTTGAAAATGTTGCTTGAGATTTGAATCAGAGTAGTTGTTGAGCTTGAAACTCTGTTACACTGTTATTTTGAAAGAGATCGGAGGTGAACTCTTTGTGAAGTTAAAAGTCACGGGTGCGACTGTTGAGTGCTAGAAAATCCGAATTGGTTTGATTGTCTGGACTATCTCTTTATGTCAAAATTGTGCTAAAACTTGACTTGAATAACTGGATAGAATAATTAAACTCCTACTGCTAGGTTGTTAAGTTATGGCAAGGTGAAAATATAATGGTCGAAATGTTGAATTATTCTACTAAAATTATTGTTAGTAATTGAGCTTAAATTGTTACTACACTGCTGAAACTTGGATTGAGGAGGAAGAATCTATAACTGAACGCATGAGACCTTGGCTCAAAAATTTCATTTCGAAGCTTCAAGCTTCTTCTTCCATGGTGGGATTTTGAATCTAATATTCAACATTGTTTCGGCTATTTGGAGTTCGAAAAATCTATTGTTTATCTAACGATTATCTACTAAATGAAGGTGAAAATTGAAGGGGGGAAACAAGAACTACCCACAACTTTACAACTTTTAGCTCATGTTCTTCGTTGCTCCTAGTAACCATAAAATGATTACATGGTGTTAGTTATTTGGGATAAAGCTCGACTATTTCAGCATTCTCACTGTTATGGAGGAGCTTCCATGGCGAAGGAGATGAAATATAGAGAAAAAGAAGAGGATTTAGTTATTTTAAGTCTTCGAATAGGTGGGGTTTAAGACTATGGGTATCAGGTAATTAGCATGAGTGATGGGTTGTGAGTTAAATATGCTTGAAGGCCGCTACGTGTCCTCTCCGTTAAACTGAGGGGTAAATACGTTGAATAGTAAGAAGGTAGGGATATAAGACCAAATAGTATAACAGAGGTAAGTAGAAGTAATATTCAATTATCACGATCCAAATTTCATATTAGACAATAATAGCGACCAACGTCATTGTTAAGCAAGCCAACACTAATCAAATAATAAATTCTCATTTGTGTTGTTAGTACGTGGTAACTTTTCATTGTTGATTAAGAAATTTAGATTTTATAAATTTAAGAATATTTAAATGGAAGTAATAAATGCAAATCTCAATCGTGAAGACAAGCAAAAATATCATAAGTCTATCAATGTGTGTGCGAAGATCTGGTATCACAAGTGTATGGGCAATCAAGTAGAATATACAAAATTATACTATCCTACTGTCTTGAAAAGAAATAGATAGGAATATAAAGAGAAAAGAGAGACTCCAGCTGCTGCAGAATGGCTCAAAAGGGCAGCTCAAAAAATTCTCAAGCTGAGGAGTCCACTCTACGCGCCGGATTGATGGCCAGATGTGCCTGCCTCAAAGCATGTACAATCAAGCACAGAAGTGTAGCACGAGTACATAAAAATATGTACCGAGTAAGTATCTCGTTGTTGATACCTAATTTTTCTCTATATATTTTAATATGAATAAAAACCTTCAAAATAGCATATATATGCATATATAAAATAATTCATTTATTTTATTCATATACTTATACCAAAATATGACTAGTATAACTTTTATGTATTTTTACAATTACATTTAGTATTTTTTAAGCTAAATTACATATAATTATAATATTAGCCCATTTTAAATATAATTATATTTTATATGCATAAAATTGAAGCCTGTATTTTTAAATGTTAATTATATATATAAATTATTTTGGCACCTTAAGCTATTTTTCAGATATTACTTATTATTTAATTCAAATTAAAACAGGGAAACATTGGCTATTTAAATAACAACCAAATTTGGCTTTCAATTATTGCCTAATCAGACCCCAATACAAGCCCAATTTATACTTAATACCCCGATCTAGATGCTCTCATATTCTCTCATCTCTCAAACCTAATCCTAGACTCTGTCTAACGCTTCATTCTCCGGTCATCTTCGGCGACTACCTCTCAACCCCAAGCCTCCAATGGTTTCTCCACCGCCTTGCTTATCATCTCTAATGCCCTCAAGGGTTCTAGGCCATGTCAATTGGGACCGAGGGTCTCTGCTTCTATTGTTTGAGACTTTTCTGGTGTGATTTTGGGCAAATCACACAATATGTGTTATGATTTGTGAAGTTACAACTGGTTCTTTCGATTTCTAGTTGGGTTTCCATTTTGAGACCTTAACTCTCTTCTGAATCTCTCAGATCTATGTCATTTTCATGCTTTAAGCTTGTTTTCTTCTATCATTTGCTTATTCTCGAGCTTTCTTTTATAAGATCCTCTACTTTTAAACCGTTTTTACTTTCTTTGAAAACTAGAATTTTCTTGAAGTTCTTTCTACACATGTTTTAACCAATTTCTTTATGATTAAATCTTTTTTCCTTGTTTATTTTGACCGATTTTATGTTCCTACTACTTTTTAACTTGACTCTATTAAAAGCCCTATTTTTTAAAATAATTTTCTTTACTTCGTTTTTGTGTTTTAGCATGATTTTATTTACTTTATTTCTGTGTGTTAGCATGATTTTCTTTACTTTATTTCTATGTGTGTTAGCATGATTTTTCTTTACTTTGTTTCTGTGTGTTAGCATGATTTTCTTTAGTCCGTTTCTATGTGTTAGCATGATTTTCCTTACCTCGTTTCTGTGTGTTTGCATGATTTTCTCTACTTTGTTTGTGTGTGTTAGCATGATTTCCTTGCCCTAATTTTGTGTGTTAGCCTATTCACCTGATTCTTGTTAATCCCTCGTGGTCCCCATGCTTCGAATATATTTTGCTGAATCTTTAGCCTACTTATATCACCTCTATATGATTGTGCTTGCTCATCTCTTGTTTCTTTTGTCTATATAAATGACTTTGTTTGTTTGCTATTCCTGTTCAGTCGTCTCTATTTATATGTTGAAATATACAGAATCATGAATTCCATGATTAATTCTGATTTTCTTAAATTGATGGTCATTGAAACATCTTCTTTTAAAGCCCTAAAAGCTTTACCTCGCATGTTTAAATTAACTGATTTCATTACCTTATTTATCACGGTACTTTGTTTACTTAGTCTTTCCTTAATTGGTTTTTTCTGAATTTGGTCCTAATTGGCTACTTTATGCCTACTGAACCTTGACTCCTTCCTTCTTTAATTTTTCTTCCTGCCTTATATAGTACTGAATCTTTCTGTCTGATCTTGATTCCTTTAACTTAAGGAAGTACTTCCTTGATTCTCTAATTGATTGATTCTGAGTTCTTAAATTAGTATACTACTATGATTTTTACCTTATTCCACTGCCTACTTTCAATTATAAATACTCTAAGTCTTTTACAAACAAGACACTACACTTGGCTTTCAAAAACTCCTCTCTTATTAAAAAATCTCGGTAATCTCTTCTTCCTTGTGTTATTTTACTACTATTAGCCGGTTGCAAGCCAAGGCTAATCATCTGTGCTCTTTGATTCGTTTATTCTGCTTACTTCTGTATTCACTGGTATGTCCTAGTTTAATTCCAAGCCTCAACAACAACATATTTCTCTTCTTGTTTCAGTTTCTTTTATTTCTAGCATGCTTTTACTTATGGTTCTGCTGTGAAGTTTGTAGTTAGGTTATGTTATCACCATGCTAGTATGACTCTCCTCCCTTTAAATTCATGTATTCCATTGTGTGATTCAAACATGCCCGAACAATTATTTTTTACCTATTGTGTGCTTACCATTCTTATAAATCCCAAATTCACATCCCCCTCTATGTGTTTATGTTCTCCTTGATTGGTTTGTGATTATGCCAGTTTCATTTATTTCTGAGCATGTCCAAACCAGTCCAAATACCCTTGCTGGGGTTATGTGTTTGTAGCCAAATTCTTGTGTATCCCCAAACCCTTTGACCCCTGGTTGACAACCAGATTCAGTTGGACTCTGTGTGTGGTCCTATCCCGAAGTGTTTTATTTATCACTCCAACCTCTTTCAAACAACCTCTATAGCCTTACTCATTGCTTGTACTTTTAAATCAAGTCTTTAATAGATTTCTTTCAACTTGTGTTATGTACTTCCACTTCACTCTTAGTTAATACGTTATTCCCCTACTAGTATGTGTACTGCTTTGGGATCCCGTTGAGAACCCTCTGAACTCTGGCATATTGAGGATGTCCTTTCCACACTGCACCGGTTCAATGCTTCGCTACTAAGTCTAAGTGTGAGCATTGCCCGGGGTCCTCGAGACCCTTAGGGAACTTTGATGCACCTAGACTATGATTTGTCTATAGAAATGAGGCTTGAAAGACCATTGGAGGCTTCAGGAAACTTGGGCCTAATTGC
This sequence comes from Nicotiana benthamiana, assembly GCA_034376525.1. Lineage (NCBI taxonomy): Eukaryota > Viridiplantae > Streptophyta > Magnoliopsida > Solanales > Solanaceae > Nicotiana > Nicotiana benthamiana. The sequence continues at coordinate 12,633,005 of CM067325.1, forward strand.
AGACTCTCTATAGAATAGCTTATTGATTTTTCATTTTTACTTACGTGGTTCATTCATTTGGCCTATAATAAATTGTAAATAGATATTTGGGGTATTTAGTAAAAAGGGTGGGTAGATGTATACTTTGTAGGGTAACATGGGTAGAAATCCTGCTCTTAAGGTTTATTTGCAAATCTACATGCTTTACCCAATAGAAAATATGTCCATAGGGTTTTTATTCTTGTTGAATATGATTGCTTTTTGAATAATTGTATCATGCCTATATGATTCCACTTTTAATTTCATTTGCATCATGATAGAGAATCATACTTATAAGATTTCCCTTCTAATTCCATTTGCATCATAATAGAAATCATGCCTATAAGGACTTCACTTCTAATGTCGTTTGCATCAGTAGAGATCATGTTCATAAAATTCTGCATTTTTCATGTTAGAAACTATGTTTCTGGGTTCCAAGCCATCATGTCTTAATCAATTCAAATATAGATACCACGTCTATAAGGCTTAATTTCAATTCAGTTTTAATAAGTCTTTCATATGTTGATGTAAATTGACTAAAACGAGTAACACACCTAGATACCATGCCTATAGGGATTTCTACTTGCAATTATGACAAATAATCTAGCTAGCCTAATAAATCGATTTCATTCAGCTTAGTTTACTTTTTAAAATATGCCTTATTAAGCGATGGCATTTCCTGAAAATAGTTCTTTCAAATTTGCTTTAACCTCATTAAATATCCTGCTTACAGGTGTTAAAAGGGTCTATTTTGAAAAGTTGTTTGTCTCTGCATTAATATAGACAAGTACTACATATAGGCAAGCCTTAGAGCATTTTTTAAAACCTACATTTCCCTGAAGTTGTTTCCATCATTTAACATTTCTGAGTCTAATAAGATCTTAAAGAGGAGTCTCTAGGCAACAACTAGGTTATAACTTCTGAATCTAAAAGTGGTCTATTTCTGCATAATCACTTAAAAATCCTGTTTTAGGACTTTAATTAATAAAGATTTTAACTCTGTTTGAGTTGTGCTGCTTGTATGTTTGTTTGAGGAAGAATTTGTGAGCCTCTTAATTGCTCCCATTATGTGAAATTCCTAAATGTTTTTGACTGTCACCTTAGATTTTTTTTTTCTTTAAAACCTTAGGGGTACGTTTAGAACCACCTATATGTAAAGTTCCTAACTTCCTCGGGGACAATTAAGAAGGGATGGCTAGCATCACACAATAGGTATCAGTGATTAAGTACTTGCTTTGCATGACTACTAAGGGGATGGGAAGGTTAGATATGGGATATGATGACTACGCGTTAATGTCACGTGTAACTCCTCATTGAGGAGTGTCTACTGGATATTGCGTGGGGTGATCTAATAGGATAAACAACCTAGGACCCCTCCTTACCCTATATCCTCTCTTTATTTAAAACTTTGCTTTTATAATTTATTCAAACTTCTATTTCACTACTTGAACTGTTCAATGTGCTTTACAAACAACTTATTTGATTCAGCTATTTGTACAGAGCAGTTTGGTAAATATGAGTTCGGTTGGGACCCACAATTGTGGACCAAGAGGGGTGCCTAACACCTTTCCCTCGAGGTTACTTCAACCCCTTACACTAATCTCTGGTAATGTGAACCAACCTAAGAGTTAACTACTCTAGGTGCCCTAACGTGCCGTAATCCATTAGATGGCGACTCTTAAAATACCTAATTCACAAAAGGAAATAAGTGATCATACCCCGTGAATGTCAAAAACCTGGACTCCTCCCTCGGGGAGGGAAAAAAGAGAGCGCGACACCATGGCGACTTTTCTGGGGAATGTCTTTAGGGCCTTAGCATAACAAACTTGCATTTACAAATTAGTCCAAGCATGCTTTATCTCGTACTCTTCTCCCTTATTTGAATTTAATTTAAAAGCATTTTTTATTCCTTTATTTCCCAGAAAACTGACTTGTCTCCTTGTTTTTATTTCTCTGTAACTGTCTTTACAATTATTTAAATGTTGTATTTATTTCTTCCTACGTGAAAATACTTGCCTACATGTTATTAACTTCTTCATAAACTATGCTCCACATCATATTCCACTCGTGCGTATCAAATCCTATAGCAACATTTTAATGAGCGATTGGGCTCTTTCTATTTACTACCCTTAAATTCAAAAAGGCTTATTTGTGGTAAAACCAGTCATCGGCGGTGCAGTCGATGGTTCCATGCCTTCCCCCTCAAGTTGTCCGCTTGAGGGTACCAGTCTAAAACCCTATAGAAACTTTACTCTGTTTAAATTGTGCATGCATCATGGTCAAACCTAGTCGGGTCAGTTATGTTTTCCAAATAATGATCCTTTAAGATAAGCCTTATCCAAAGTCCATCGGGTTTTTCATAATCCCAGCGGACGTAACCACGTTCTATGCATTAATTTGGATAACTAAATACCGATATGCTAATCATAAATGTATAAATAGTTGAGTCCGGTGGGAGTAAGGCCTAACCCTTTGTTTTGCAGAAAATGAGGCACGAGGTCCCCAGATTCGGTATGGTTAGTAATATCCCCCTATTGTTTCTGGATTGGTGGGAAGATCTCTCCTCAAGTGACTGGAACCATATGAAAAAGTATCTGGGCAACTTTCCATTCCTACTAGATATTGAACCAAACAACGAATTGGCCGAGGCTGCTACTCTACTATGGGATAGTGAAAGAGTGGTGTTCTGTTTCAGTGACATAGAAATAACACCGCTTCTAGAGGAAACAAGAGGGCTTGTAGGATTAACTTGGGATAGTCCTAGCTTTTGGTGCCAGAAAACCGTACGGGCAGGGGATTTTTGAAGATGATGGGTTGAAAAAGAATGTCGACCTAGTGTTCCCGAAGGAGTCCTACATGCCTTTCGAATATCTCTACAAGAGGTATGGTCATAGCAAGTCTTTCCGCACTTACGATGATGAGATCGACCTCACTTCACTGGGTCATATCCATCACAGAGTGTTCATGTTCATAGTGTGCTTTCTGGGGATGATAGTATTCCCGATGAAAAAGGGAAGAATCCACACTAGGTTGGCCATGGTCACCAGAACTCTGATGGAGGGGGTTGATAGACAGACTCATACCATCGTCCCCATGATCATAGGAGGGATACTGGAACTCTGTCAAATGGGGGTCAAGCATTTCGAAGGTTGTAACTTATTTATGTAGTTATGGTTGTTGGAGCATCTCCAAAAGGGTCGCCATCGCCAAGAGTTTCCGTAAGGGCTTGGAACAACCAGATTGCTTTCCATCGCCCTAAGAAGATGACCTACATTCCGGATAGATTTGCTCAGCCATAAAATGCCAACGAATGGGTAAAGTTCTTCGACAACCTAATCGAGGGATAGGTATAGTGGATGGTTAAATGGTTTGCAATGGAAGAGTTTATTATCAGGTCCAGGGATGCTCCACATTTGGTATTTATTGGGTTGAGAGGTATATATCCATATGTCTTTATGAGAGTTATGAGGCAAGCGGGTAGACATCAGGTTGTACAAAGGATCGTCAAGATGAGTCACTTCAGGGGTAGACTTTCAAGACGACGATGTCCCTTACAAGTGCCAAGCTCAACATATGTGGCACTGCAAAATCATTGTGGAGAAGAATACCATTAAGCCGGACAAATATCATGCAGGGTGCGAACCTCTATACCCATCCTAGCTAGGGGGCAATCTGAAAGGAACAGTGACACCAGGGACCAGTTGAGGAAACATAATCATAGACGAGGAAGTTGAAACCCAAGTCAAGTACAAAAGGCTGCACAAAAGGGTTCACGTCTCTGAAAATGAGCTATGGGAAATACATGAGAAGAACGCAAGGTTTATTGAGGAATGGAAAGAAAGGTTAGTCAACTCTAATAGGAAATTGGAATACCTGGAGTGAGGAATCGTGGAGCTAGAAGGCAAAGTCATAAAGAGGATCGAAAATTGCCTAAATGCTAATGGAGCTGAGGGAGGACATCTGGACCGAGACTACTCGATGCTTGGACTGCACGAGCTGGGGGGTCTATATGATGGAGTCTGGAAGATCAAATCTGGGGAAGGTCCTCTTAGGACCAAACAGATTAGGATTTATTTGCTTTCCTTAAAATGTAATAAGGTCAAGTGCCAGTAACGACTTGTTTTACTATTATGTCAGTGTCATTTTTGGATTCATCTACTTTTATGTTATGAAATGAGGCATTTATTGGGATTTGAAGTTCTCCAAATTTATTTGTCACTAAGCTACCTCGGGAACAATGAGGCTCCCAAATTTGGATATGAGTTTATATTTCGCAATATGTGTTTAAATACTGCAAACATTTCAGAATTCCCCACTAACTTGTTACCTTTTGTTTTGTTTATTTTTATTATTATTTCCATCCCCATAGGTTGGTTTATCCATACTGGCATCATCAGCATATCATACCAGATCTAGAGGCCGTCCATCTCTTCCTCCTCCAAGCAACACAAAAATCAGAGTGAAAGCAAATATGGACCACTTAAGCGGAACTCAAAAGAAAATATTGAGAACGCAGAGACTTACGATGGCCGTAGTACTCCAGCGCCGAACGACTTGGTCTTGAGACTAGAACAAAAGATACTAGAACTGGTGAGAACTTGAGCAGGTCCGCAACTTGGAAAACCTATCAGTCACCCTCAATGTCCACCAATAAAGCGCAAAGAACCCAACAACCTCTCAGAACACATAAAACCAACAGTCGCAAAATCCTACCATACCAAATCAATAAGTCACTCTACCACGAAATATCAATCCATTGCTAATACCAACTCCACCACAGCAACAACAATCGATACCGTACCCACCAACCATTGCTTACCATACCCCCTAAAACACATCACCACTCATTCCTGATCCATAAAACTCTACCAATGACCATCACTACGCCCAAGTCCCTGGCACCCATCAGAGCAACCCCATATACGTGGAAACCGTACCACATTCTACCCAACCAATCTCCTATGCATCTAAACCCTCTGAAAAGGACCTAATCATTAAGAACATGGCCAAAGAACTGAAGAAGTTAACAAGTGAGTTCAAGGTACTGAAGGCGATAGAGGAATAGAAGATTTGAACTACGATAAGAATACAAGCCTCCTAAGTTTGAAATGTTCAATGGTATGGGTGATCCCAGGGCTCACCTAAAAAACTATTGTGACAAGCTTGTCATGGTTGGAAAAGATGAAAAGATTCAGATGAAGCTCTTTATGAGGAGCCGTTTTGGGGATGCTTTATATTGGTATATCAGCTAGAGTCCCAAGAAATGGTCAACTCGGTAAGCATGACGTCACAATTCATGGACTGGTTCAAGTTTAACATAGAGAATGCACCTAATATTTTCTACATTCAGAATCTCAAGAAGAAACCTACTGAGACTTTCTACGAGTATACTACATGTTGGAGGTCGGAAGCCGCCAAGGTCAGGGCCTCTCTAGATTAAGAACATATGAACAAATTCTTTGTTAGGGAACATGATCTACAATATTACAAAAGGTTGATGGTTATCGAAAATCACAAATTCTCTGATATCATCAAGCTCGGGGAAAGGATCGAGGAAGGAATCAAGAGTGGGATGGTAACAAATTTCAAGGCACTGCAAGCCACGAATAAGGCACTCCAATCAGGCGGCATATCAAAGATGAGAGATGTTGGGCCATTAATGCTGGCCCAGGACCCAAAAACTTCACTCACATATCAAGCTCCTCCACCCGCATACCAGATGGCCGCACCAACATATCAAGCATCACCACCCACATATTAACCTTCATCTCCCCGATATCCCCAACCAACCACTATCCCTCACACCTATAATTCCCAACCATCCTACTTCCAATCACCACCAATTCGCAAAAATTACCTAAGATCAAGACCCAACTTCGACCGCAAGCCACCCGGGCAATACACCACCATTGCTGAGCCCATCGACCAATTTTATGAAAGGTTAAAGGTCGTAGGTTATGTCACTCCTGTTCCCACTGTGGCACTAGAAAATCCATTCCAATGGGTCAATCCGAACAAAACTTGTGCATACCACTTCGGTATGAAAGGACACACCACTACTGAATGCCAAACCTTAATGGATAAGATCCAGACACTCATTGATAACAAGGTCATAAAAGCAAAGGAAATCGCACCTAATGTTCGCAAAATCCTCCCGCTGATCATAGATGTGGCGGTCTACATATTATAGAAACAAATAAGGAATGGTACCCTAAGGGGTCAGTGGGGTTTATCCGAGAAGGCGATGACTCTCAGGTTGCAGATACACGTACTCCTATCGTGGTTCAGACTCAGGAACCTATTGATGTTGAGGTAACTGCATCAGTTCCATTCGATGCGGAAATAGCTCCTTCCGCAGCCACCTCCGCTCCATTTGAAGTAGAAGTGATCACACCTTTTACTGTGACGGTGTTCACCACACTAGCATTCAACTCAAAAGCAATAACTTGGGATTATGTTGCCGAGGATCGGGGACAAATGAAGACTAAAATAGAGGAATCTGACACTGGATGACTAGAACTAGAAAATTCTACACACCTGGACACTTGGGAGGTTCAAGTAAGGATGCCACTGCTAGACAACCTGCCATTGAGACCGGAATGGATGACTTGTGGAGGAAAGTACAGGTGAAAGAGTATTCTGTTGTTGGCCACTTGAACAAAGTCCCTGCTAAGATATCTATCCTGTCACTATTACAGAATTCAGAGGCACACAAGAAAGCCTTGATGAAAGCATTGAGCGAGGCTTATGTACCTAATAATATCACTGGTGGAGAAATGGCCAACACGGTTGGTCAAGTGCTGGAGAGCCATAATATTATCTTCCGTGAAGATGAACTACCACCTGAAGGTTTAAATCACAATCGAGCATTGTTTATTACGGTACAATTTGTGGACAAGTTCATTGCTAGGGTCCCGGTTGATGGAGGATCTAGTTTGAATATTTGTCCACTGGACACCTTGAAAAGTTTGGACAAAGGTTTCCATGAAATACGGACAAGAAGCATTAATGTAAAGGCTTTTGATGGGTCCTAGAGGGACACGATTAGGGAGATCAACCTATGCTTGCAGATGGGTCCGACTTGGTACGACGTCGAGTTCCAAGTGCTTGGCATACCAGCCTCATATAATCTTTTGTTGGGACGCCCGTGGATCCATGCTGTTGGAGCCTTGCCCTCCATACTACATCAAGTTGTAAAATTCAAGTGGAATCGTCAGGAGGTAATCATTCATAGAGACGGGAGTAACCCCGTCTACACCGGTCAGACCATACTAGCCATTGGACATAGAAGGAGTCTAGGAGGAGAAACATACCATCACATTGAACGGGTCAATTCTATCGAGAATGATAAGTGGTGGAGTAACAAAATAGAAAGCATACTAGCATGGTCTGGATATGAACCCGGAAAAGGGTTGGGAAAGAACCTCCAGGGTATCACCAAGCCGATACGGTTGAGAAAACATGGTACCACATTTGGGCTCGGGTACCAGTATACATGGCAAGAGTACAGGGAGTGGTCGCCTCCATAGCATGGACCGTATTACCATTTTGAGCAACCAGTACCCCGTTTGGAACAAGATTTCCATCCGGTGGATACAACATGAGGAACTGCTAAAGAAGAAGCACTAGTTGCGCTAAAGGATCTGTTCTAGGAAGATAAGGATATGGATTGCAGTGCCATAATTGAAGAGGAGGAGGAAGAAGACCTCTCCATTTAGACCGTCGCAAAAGGAACTGTTCTCAGAATCTGGACCGCCACACCATCGCGAGCTCGTCGAGTCCCTGGGTAGCTTGGCAGAATTTATTGTTGTTCTAGGCATTTAAATTTTCTAGCAATTTTGTTTTAAAATTTCTAGTTTTAAAATAAATGCTCGATACACCGAGCCAAGCTTTTGTCTGAACAATTTTCTCAATTTTAGTCAAACGTATCTATCCTTTATCAGTATTCATTACTATTTTTTTTTATACTTTTCCCTTCTACATTGTTATTATTACTTTTCCTGATGAACCCGTGACTGTGACATTTAATGTGGCAACACAACATGAGAATAGTGGATCATAGGAAAAAGATGAGATACCCGAGGAAATTATCAGGGAAGTTGAGAATTTTGAGAACAAGTCTAAATCCAACTTGGACAAAACGGAAGCAGTAAATTTGGGAGACCCCGAGACTATCAAAGAAACCCGCATCAGCATTCATTTGTCACCAATAGAGAAAGATGAGTACATTTGTTTTCTAAGGAACGAGGATATCTTCGTATGGTTGTATGTCGATATGACCGGTTTGAGCATATCTATAGTAGCACACAAGTTGCCAACCAATCCCATGTGCCCGTCAGTCAAGCTCCTCAGTTAGATTTTCAAAGAGTTCGACCCATTCCCTAGCATTCTCCGCTTGCGCGAACATGTTGGGCATGTAATTCATTCGCTTTGGGTGATGAAAGCAATATGATCATCACAATCCCTTTGATGGATTTCATGTCGGTACTCACCCTTTTGGAGATGTTCCACGAGCCAAAGTTGAAGTAGCAGATTACAACTCTCGAAGTGCATGTCTCTTTGTTCACACTTTTTCAAGGCTCGGTATATTTCTGCAATGATCATTGGTATGAGACTGAATGGTTGTCCGTTAATTCCTTCTACTAGAGTTTTGGTGGCCATAGCTAGCCTGGTGTGGATCCTTGCTTTCTTCATTAGAAATACTACCATTCCCAAGAAATAGAACATGAAGACAAATACCTTCGATGGATATGCCCAATGACGTAAGGGCGAACTCATCAGGATAAGTACGGTAAGATCTATTGTGACCGTACCTCTCATACAAGTAGTTAAAGGGTATGTATGACTCCTCCAAACATGTCAAGTCTGGATTATTCTTTAGACCCATCATTTTGAGAAAACCTCTGCCTTTGCGGTTTTCCGTCATTAATAAATCTGGAGTTTCCCACGGTATACTAGCCAGTCCTCCTATTTCCTCGAGCAGGGGTGTCATCTCAATGTCTCCGAAGCGGAACACAAACCTACCACAATCCCAGAATAGAGTAGCAGCTTTTATGACTTTATTGTTGGGTTGAATTTCCAAGAGAGGGGGTAGGTTCCCTACATATTTTCATATGAGCGTCTGACCACTGGAATGAAAATTCTTCCACCAGCTTAGCGAATTGGGATAGATGTTGGTGACCATGCCGAATTTGGGGATCTCGCGCCTCATGTTTCTACAAGACAAAAGGTTAGGCCCTTACCCCCACCGGACTTGACTGCTAAATATCAATAATTGGCATAGAAGCATTTAGTTCTCCAAATAAATGCACAAATGTGGTAATGTCCATTTGGGTTTAGGGGAAACCCGGTGAAATTTGGATAATGCTATCTTAAAGATCGCTATGCGAAAGACATAACCGACTCGGCTAGGTTTGACCATGATGCATGCACAATTAAATAGAGTAAGGTTTTTATGGGGTATTAGACTGGTACCTTTGAGCAGACAACTCAAGAGGAAAAGGCACGGAACCTTCGACTATACCGTTGATCGACTAGTTTTACTCAAATATGCCTTTGTCGGATTTAGGGGGTGATAATATCAGAAAATAGAAACCACTCATTATAAGCGTTCCTATGGTATTTTGTTTGGCACGAGTGGAATATGGTGTTGAAAATACGCAGTTACAATAATTAAAACAATTTGCCATGTATTTGCATGTTCATAATAATAATTACAGTAATTTAAAATAGTAATAAAGAAATGCGGTAAGAAAGCAATAAAAGAAATAAGGGAAAGAAACAAAAGACAAGTCAGTTTCGTAGCAGGAGAAGGAATTAAAGCTTAAAAAGATTAAACAAATAAAGGGTATAAAAAATGTAAAGTCATAGTAATAGTTTGAAATGGTAAAAGCCTAAAGAAAATCCCCAGCATAGTCGCCATGCTGTCGAGCCCCTTTTTCTCGCGAAATTGGATTTTTGACATTTGGGAAGACGGCTCGTTCCCTTTCGGGAATTGGGTTTAAGAGAATTGAAGAGTCGCCACCTAATGATTATAGTGCATTAGGATACTAAGAAAGGTTCAATTTTGGATAACCAGAGATTGGGTAAGGGCATGAAATTATCCTGAGGGGAAGGTGTTAGGCACCCCTCAGGATCAACTAGTGTGGTTCCCGGCCAAGCTATTGTTGTGACTTAAATACAAATAACACATAAGCAAGAGTATCACATAAGAGGGGATTTTCACATAAAGGTTAGAAATAAACAAAGTTGAAAGGCATATGAGAGAGTTGATTTAGAAGAAATATTCTTAAAGATTTAAAGAAACAAAGATCAAAGGGAGGGGCATCCTAGGTTTATTAATAATATGGACCATGTTAATGCAATACCCGGTAATCACTCCTCAGAGAGGGGCTACGCGTGGTATTAACGCACCGGTCATCATATCCATGTCTACCCTTTCCCATCCCATTAAGGTACTAAAGCGTGGAATGGTCTCGTTTCCTTACTGCATGCTATTACCCGTCCCGATCCTATCAACCCTGGATGTTCTTGGAACTACTAATCTTAAAAGAGGGAGGAAAGGCCAGGCTTATTTGTGGTTTTAAAGGTACGAATACTAAGGAGACAAGCAAGAACACATATGGCAAGTTTGGGGGGAGCATATAAACAATGAAAGGCTCAGACAAACCTTTTTTAGGCAAAGAAAAGCAAGTAGTTAACATCACTATCATGTACTGTTTACGGTCTGATTAAAACTTAAATATTTGAGGCAGACTGATCTATTATAATTCAGATAGGATGTCTGACTCAGGCCTTCCTACTGGTTGTAGTTAATAAAAATCTGATTCAGTTTATAAGATTACCCTAAGACTTGCATAAGTGTTAGACAGAAACCTATAAGTGTGATATCTATTGATTTCAGAAACAAAGAAGCAAACTGATTGCAGATTGATTCAGAAAAAAAATGTTTCCACTTTAAAGCGGGTTTTAGCAGAAGAGCACAAAGTCTGTAATTGGTAATACATTACTACTAATAGTTTTAGACTAATAAGCGAGTGAAACGTTTCAGATTTGGTAATTAATTCCTATATGCATGCGTTCTAGGCATTGTTGATTTTATGCACTTTAACAGACATGGAAAGAGTATAGAAATCCTATAGGCATGGCATCTAAATACAATTAGTTATTTAATCCCTATAAACAGGTTTGGAAACAGTGACAAATGCATATGCATGAGGATTTCCAGTTGATTATGAGCATGGTATCTATATGAGAGATGCAAAGTATTCTTGTAGACATGGTATCTATATGTGATAATGCAGAAAACTATAGGCAAGGATATCTATATAAATGCAAAAGTGCAGAACTATAGATAGGATATCTATATGAATGTAGAATCATAAGTTTCCTATGAACATGATATTTATGTGATGTGAAGTAGTCTTGTAAAATCCAAAGTGCAAACAGGAAGGTAAAATACTACAAGTGAGAGTTCAGAAAGATTGTGAAGTTGTGAAGTTGTGAAGTTGTGAAGTTGTGAAGTCTGAAGTGTGTGATTGTTAATCGTGTGTTTGAAAAAAGAGAAGAAGGGTCATGTATTTATAGTGCAGAAAGAAGGAAAAAATAAGGTAAAAAAATATTTTGAAAACTGATTGTTAATCAATTACAAAAAGCTCCATTTAATTAAGGGATTCAGGTTCAAACGGGTATAAACCAATTAAGGAAAGAAAATAATCAAACACTTTATGTAAAGTAGGAAATTAGAGGAAAATACACAAAGGTTATTTAAGGACAGGGTCTTGACAGTACACGATTTGTGCAAATAAGGCAATGGAATCAATTCACCGCCAGTATATCACAAGGTCTGAGATTTGGTATGACTGAACCAAGTCAGACAAGTGGAAAAGGTTTTAACTTAAGGAAAATCAGCAAATAATCAATTAGACCTATTTAAAAAGAACTCCGAATCAATCACAAGTTTTAAAATCATTTGAAAGGGAGACTCGTCACGTATAAAAAGCATACAGACACGTTATGCATGAAAGAAACTTGTCATAAAATCAGTAAAAATTCCAATATAGGAGAGTTCAGCAAAAATTTAGAATTGTATGAAAACAAAGATGTTCAAACCTAGTTCACAGACTCAAAGTTAGTCTGAATGAATTAGGGATATTTTGAGCATACGCTAAAGCAAGGATGAGATGGCAGGCAATAGAATTGAAATCACATTTAGAGTTTTATGCAAAGAGCATGCTTCTTCCACAACAGACCTCATGAGAAAACGTGATAGCAAAAATAACATGCAAACAGTAGCACGATTGAGAGGACAGAATGGAAAATACTGATGAGAACAGTAAAGGAAACGTGCTTAAAAGCCTCTTTCTAGAAGAACTCAAACAAGGTTCAGTAGAAGGCAAACAAAGAAATTATAAGAGCTTAGTAGAAAAATACAGTCGAAGAACACAAGAACACCGAAAAAGTATTAAAAAATACATATAGGAAAACGGAGTAAGATAAACATGCAAGAGCATGATAAAAGGAAAAAACACAAGAACACAGTAGAAGAACGAAATATAGAAAGCACAGTAGAGGAATACATGTGGTAGAAGGAAAACATAAGAACAAAGTAGCAAAGCATATGAGACCCTAATATAGGAAAACATAGTAAGAGAAGCATATAAGAACATGATACAAGAATACAGTGGTGACAAATACACATAAATGACAAACAAAAATCATAAAAACATTTAAACATTTTTCAAAAAACCCTAGATCGTAAAAAAAAGACCTTGGAAAGAAACTTTTGAAAGAAAAGTTGGAGAAATCATTTGAAAACTCAAGTAAAGCACATACACACAACGGATTCAAGAAGATCGGAGAAGAAAACCTCGAAGGGTTTCAAAAGAACCCTAAAATGAGAAAGGCTTTGAAAAGGTCACCGATGGGAGTCGGAGAAGCCAGAACCAGGCTCAAACAACCTTGATACACCGGAGCTAGACCGGAGATGACCTTGAGACCTCGAATCGGAAGGTCTGAGTGAAGACCTTGAAGGTCTAGCCTCGAATCTTCGAGTATGAAGCACATAAGAGCAATAAGAGGTGAGTATAAGACTCACATGGCCGGAGAAGCCATGGTTTTTGATGGGTTTCGAGGTGGAAGTGATTAGAGGTGGCGGGGGTTAGGGAAGATTCTTGAGAGTTTGAAAGAGGAGAGGGGTTTCAAAGGAGGCATCTTAGACAAAATGATTTAGGGTTGGGGGGTTTGAGAAATTAAAAAAACAAGGGGAAATCGTGGTTGTTGATCAAAATGATCAACGACTTGGATCAAAGGGGAAAGCTGGGCGGGTTGGATAAGCGGGTCAAGGGCGGGTTAAATGGAAATGGGACAAGGTAATTTGAATTTGAATTTTGTTTACTTGTGGTTGTCAGATTGGGGTACAATTGAAATGAAATAGGGCTAGTATTAAATAGCCACTTTTTTCTTTTTATTTTATCAAAAATAAAAATGATTTCTAAAAATAAATTAAAGGTTCTATTTAACTAATTGTATATATAATAGATTAAAAATACTAGAATCAAATTTGTAATTATAAGCGCAATTAATTCTTAAAATAGGCTAATATCGCAATTAAGTGCAATTTAGTTTTAAAAATGCTAAACAAATTTGTAAAAATGTGTAAAAATTAGCTTAGCTATATTTTGGTATAGATATGAGAAAAAAATAAATTAATCACCAAAATGATAATTTGAGAAATAACTATTGGTTTTTGTACTTTTAAAATAGGGCAATAAATTGGTTTTAAATATATATGATTTTATATATATGTATACACACACACACACACTAACTATTTTAAAAGTATTTTGTATATAAAGAAATATACAGAAAAAAAATTAGGTATCAACAAGCAGCACATTGGGTTATATTGACCCTAATTTTATGGAGATAGGCCCTATGGGAAGTCTTTCATGGTATACAATCCATATGAAGGCTTTGATCTTGTTAGCAAGCTTAAACTTCCATATCCACATGTAGCATTATTTTCCTCTTCCACTTTCAAGGAGTTTTGTCAGCAAGGAGGCTATTAGCTAATTTTATAGCTGAAGAGGTCATTGCTAGATTTGCTCCAAATCATTTTGTCCTCATTTATGAGATTGGATGGGGTAAAGGTAGTTGATCGAAGATCTCTGCTATTATAGGGATGCTCAATTATATGGAGGAGGTGTCCCAAGCCCCATTGTTATAAATAATAGCTAATATAGATGAATGACTAGTTTGTGTAAGAGGGACCTCAATCATATGCATGATTGGTGGGTGGTTGGGGATCCAAGACTCATTTAGGAAGTTGACTCTGTTACCTTTGTACACAACCATTTTATGGATTTTCTGTGGGTGTCCCAGCCTTTTAGAATATACTGCTATATAGAGGATTTGGCTTTTTTTTTGGGGGGGGGGGGGGGGGGGGGTTAAAATGATTGGCAATCAGAATATTTGTTCATAGTGAGGAGGAGTTACGAAAGAGTCTCCATGCAAGGCCCGAATGAATAGCTTTATTTTTATGCTCAATTTTTTGGATTGCCAACCCTCCCTGATTTTTAGGCTTGGTAACAGTTTCACAGCCGACTAGGTGCATCTTCTTCTTGTTGGATTTGTACCCCCGATGAAGTTCCTTTGGATTTTGTCAATTTATTATGTGACTTTTGAGGGGAGATTGATGAATTACATGGCATGGCTTGGTATGCTATTCAGATAGGCTTGTGCTAGGGTAGTTCTTCTAGTCATCTTTAGGAGGTTTGTTTTCCATTCAATTATTTTGGAGTGCATGTTATTAATAATGAATTGGGAGTCACTATTGACTAGTCTTTTATGGGAGATAGGGAAGCTAAGATATTTACCAAAGGTAGATAAGGCGTGAATGGATAAGCTAGCAGAATTAGCCTCCATATGGTGGATTGGTGTTGGCAGTTAGCAGAGAAGAAGACCCATGGTTTTGTGAGGTTAATTTTATGAAGACTGATTAAAAGAGAGTTTAAACTTTAAAGTATTGATGATTGTGGAGCATATTTTTTGGGTCAGCCCTAGCAAATAATATTAGGTCATCAACAAAGAACAGGTGAGAGATCTTTGGGCCAGACCTTTTGATGATGACACCACTCCTTAGTTTGAATAGCTTAATAAATTAGTCTAGAGAGTCTTTTCATACACATGATGAACAAATAAGGGGATATAGTGTCACCTTGTCTTATGCCTCTTGATGGTTTGAAAAGATGGGTTTGGTCCCTATTAACCAGAATTGAGATGGATGAGGAGCTTACACAGGACAAGATGAGGTTGATAATGTCGATGGGAAAGTTGAAAGCTTGGAGAGTGTCCTTGATAAAGGACCACTCAATCATGTGAAAAGTCTTTTCCATGTCAATCTTTAGGATCATGTGAGGTTTCTTGCCTCTAATTCCCAAAGTAGGTGATGTATTTCTGAAAAATAATAGCATTATCAGAAGCTCTCCTATTGGATAAGAAGTTGGCTGACTTGGACCAATTAAATGGGTTAGGTAGGGCTTGATTCTATTCACTAGGATTTTAGTCACATTTTTGTAGACAGTGTTATAGAGACCTATGGGTCGAAAAAAATTTTCAAGGAGGCCTGGGGGCTTTTAGGTATAAGATACAATAAGATCTCATTCATTTTAGTTTGAATTGACTAAACTGGTAGTTTGAAGATTTTTGGATACCAACGATCATGGACAGCTATCTCTTCTTCTTGTGGAATATGTTACCAAAGGTGTGTTTATTCTAATTAGTGACATAAGTTATGAACGTTTGATATGAAGGAATTGATAAGGAGTTTAGTGGGAAGGAGTCTCAAATGAGGCTAGGGAAGGCAAGATGATTGCACCACATGGACTCATATTTGAAAAGTCTTGTGTTAATATTTTGGGAGCCATTTTGTAACTTAATTAGAAGGGAGCAGTGATCAGAGTGAGTCCTAGGTAAGTAGGTTACAAAGGCATTAGGAAATTCATAAATCCAACCAATATAGCAAAACACATATCAATTCTTACCAGAATTAGGTTTGTCTTGTTCATATATCTCTTGTCTGACCAATTGCATTTACTACCTTTATATCCTAGGTATACTAATTTACACTAGTTAATATGGTTCCAGAATAAGTTATTTCTGCTAGTGTTAATGCAATTTCCATCAAACATGTCTCTTGCTTTTAAAACTTCATTAAAATCCCCGCCCACAAATCAACTACCATTTATGCTATCTGAAATATCTATAAGATTTCTCCAAATGGTTTTCCTATCCTCTAGATTATTACTTGCATAAATAGCGAAGAATAACCAAGGGGAGTTCGAGGGTAGTACATTGATCATTGCATTAAAATCTTGGGGTATGACCGATACCTCATCCACCTGGAGGACATTTTCTTTCCACATGATGACGATACCTCCAGAGTGACCCACTGCTGGAATTGGATATGCATGGCACATTGCAGTTCATCTGTTAGCTTCTTGTGGTCTGCCATTTTTGTCTCACCTACTTGTGGATTTTGATTATCTCTGAGCAGTATCTCCTGAACTCCACACTATTTGCCTCTCTAACATTCCATATGATAAAATCCATTAAGGGGTTGCCTCTCTAAAATTCTATTGTTTTGGGAGTCACTGTCGGTGCCTTTTCATTTCCCTGGATAGGCATCATTTCCTTCCTCCTTGATGCGTATCTAGCACTTCCTGGCTCCGATGAGAACCCAGACTCAATCCACATTTGGCAAGGATTTTAGGGCAGAGTAGTATTAGGGTCTCGTTGTAGTCCACACTTAATTCCACTGCCCTCATTGCCTCTAGCCATAAGGAATCTATCCTTAATGGAAAATAGGAGCTCTAGTTTGCCACCTCCTTGTTGTCTTCCTTTCTTTTCAATATCTCTAGTACTTCTGTTATTTCGCTTGAAAAATTCCCCAGTGGTGCTGATTGGTGCTTCTCTGGTGCTGAAAATGAATGTTCTTACTAAGACAATTATTCGATCACTGAGAATTGTGGCGTCGTGTTGCTCTACTGTTGCTGGGTTTGGGAAGAAGGGGATCTGGTTGAAGATTTATTGCATGAGGTTGTGCACTAATGGAGCATCGTTGTTTGGTTGCGGTAGGTTAAAGCTGCTCTGCAAAATCATCAACATTGCCAGAATCGGGTTCCAAATGTTGTCAAACCCTTTTTAGAGCCTCCATTGTTAGTCTTGCTAGATAAGATCGGGTTTTGGATGATGAGAGAGATTGGTTAATTTCCCAACTGAAAAATTATAGCATAGGCTCTGACCCCTGGAGGGCCACTTACAGACAAGACACTGATGTGTGGTCTGGTGGCGGCGGGGTGGAAGTTAAGACGATCAGGGGTTTGATATGCTGGTCCATTTTTGGGTATTTTTTTATTTTCCTTTTCTGGACATGTATTAATAAGGGTGGTTTTAGGGTAATCAATATATATCTGTGGTATTGGAGTTAATTCATCACCCATATTTTGAATTTTCTAAATTGTGTCTAATACCTGAGATATTAAATTAAATATATATCCTATTGCGTTGACGAAAAAGTATCAAATCACCTGAGCTTTTGTGATTTCTCAGATACAACACTTGAGTATCCATATAGTAGTTTTTTTGCAGGATTATTTAGCAGGGGTGATGTAGCTCTATAGGGGGCATCATTGATGATGGGATTTTCCAAGTGGATATGGACCCCTGTGACGGAAGGGATAATTGGGTCTGAGTGGGTCGTGCTTTGTTGATTTGGTAGGCCCCCACTTGTTCCTTTTGGGTATATTGCTTTATTTTCTCTTGGGAGCCATTTGAACTAGACCTTTTGAATTTGTAGGTCCCGTTTCTTTGCTGAAATTGGGTCTTCGCCTACTGGGGACGCTTTCCTCTTTGTCCTTGTGTTGGTCTATTCCCGTGTGGGTTATTCCTGGGTGGGCTGGCTCTTTGAGATGGGGGTATCTTCTTTGGGTTGTGGTTTATGTTGGTAGGGCGTTTAGAATTGACCTGTATGAGGTTAGTCTTAGAGTTGTATCAAAAAGTCTTAGTTTCAAGAAACTTACCAGAGATTGCATTGAACATTTTGACTTGGATACCCCAGGTTGGGGTGGAATATTTTTTATTTTTTGCCTAGGGCATTCTAATCTGGCCTTGTGGTGGAGGGTGTCCCTATTTCCTTCTTTTGGGGAAGATAACTGTTCTTCATTCCTCTCTCCCATCAGCGTTGACTCTTGAGGAGGAGCATTCAGGTTGGTCCTGGGTTGGAGGATGAGACTTTTATCTGTAAGTACATGATTTTAGGGTGTGTCATATCCTTCCACATCATGTGCATAGGACATTTTCCCCATCGTATACCACCACTTGATTGTGATCCCCAACAATTATGGATGTTTTTACTGGAATTTTTATTGGTACTTGTATACAAATTTGTGTGTATCTTCCCCTTAATGTAGTTGATGTGAACATATCAATTTTGAGGAGTTTCTGTAGCTTCATCCCGACCTTATCAAGTATATCTTTGTCATAAAATTTTGTTATTAATTGTGGCAACCGTATCCATATAGCAGCAAACGCACTATTGCCTCTTGTGGAATAAATTTTGGTTCACACCTTCTGACGTAGGAAAGTTTTCCTATAGGAACCATGGTCCTTGGTGTAGTGCCTTTATTAGGTTCTCCTCCTTTCCAAATTACACTATAAAGATGTCTCATCCTAAGTCAATTACGATTAACTGTTTGAAGGGGTTCCATAGATCAATTAGTTTGGGTCGAAGGAGATGATGTGGCATTCTTCTACGAAAGATTTTGATAATAACCGAGAAATATCATGGTTCATATAAGTGGGTATTATCATCGTGGAAAAGGATGGTTGGGCCTAGATTTTCCTTGCCCTTTTCATCTCTTTCTGTTGTGCCAAGCTCATTTCTGTTTGGGTTGTGTCTTTCTTGTCTACTGGCATTTTCTTATAGGAAAGCGTTGGGTTAGTATCTTCATCCATGGTGTTAATGTCTGATGGTTCCAGAGTGTATGTTAGGTGGTTTGGTTATATTCTCCATTCTATGTGTAGTGAGATGTGAGAGTTTCTCACTCTAAAAAATTTTTCTTTACTCCCTCTGTGTCATATTGAATGACCTACTTTCTTTTTTAATCTGTTCCACAATAAATAACACATTTCTAAACTTGCTAATAATTTAATTTTAAATTCTTCATTTTATCCTTTTTGTCCTTAATGAGAAGTTTTTATAGCCACACAAATGGTATTGTCTCATAAACTTTTTACTCCTTAAACTTTTAAGATCACAACTTTCAAAAGTTTTCTTCTTTTTTAAATTTTGTGCCGAATGAAACTATGTCAAATAATATAAAACGGAGGAAATAGTATTTTAGGGTCCATATATTTTCACTTAAAAGGATAGGATTAGTCCTCCCCATGTACTAACGATATTTCCACCTAAAAAGTTTCTCTATTTTCAGCTTTAAAAGGAGATTGCACTCTGACAAAACGTCACTATTACTGGCGTCTTACTTTTGACGAGACTCTGTCCTAGTGCTTGGTGGACGTGGGGAAGGTAGATTCTTTCCTCCATATAAGCCTTCATTTCGCACGGGACCAAAACACAACATTAGCTTCTTCTTTTCTCCTGTACTGCTAAGTTGCTTACAATCTACCAGTTCGATATTTCATACTACTATGGAAATTTTACCAGGTTAGTATAAGCGTTGTGTAAGCTAATTTCAGTAAACCATTTTTCCTGAAATATAAACTGATGCAGATTTTCTTCTTTTCTTGAAATTTTGATAATAGGATCACGAGAGCCTCTTCTAGTAAATGAGAGTGGATTTGGGGAAAGTGCAGAAATCAGGATTCAGGTAAGGGGTCTTACAAAGGTGTCGGATAAGGGCATTTCTATATTGAACAATGTGAACTTTGACATACCCAAAGGTATAATCATGGGTGTCATTGGCCCAAGTGGTAGCGGAAAGTCAACCTTATTGCGATCACTTAATCGGCTGTGGGAGCCTCCTTCCAACACTGTGTTTTTGGACGGTCAAGATATATGTGATCTGGATGTACTCACTCTCCGCCGTAAGATTGGCATGCTGTTTCAGCTTCCTGTTCTCTTTCAAGGTATGCGATTGCAAATCCTAAAATTTACCTGTATTATTGATGGGTTAGATAGCTCTAATATTTATCCATTATGTTTTGATGTTTAAAAAGTAGTAGACGAATTCACGCAAATAGCCGTCCACCCAATCGTTTAAACTAAAAATAGTCGATAAATATATAATCCAGTACGGCTGGATCACCTACTTTTGATGGAGAGCTAATGCTTGTTGGGTATTTTCGTTTGACTCTGCTTCGTACCACCACCGCCACCACCCAAAAAAAAAAAGAAGGAAGGGAGCTACGTCTGAGTTAAACTTGGAGATGAAAGTCTTCTTTCTTTTTCGACGGTGAAGTAAGACCAAGCTCATGAGCTTTTTACGTCCTCATGTTCTCCCGCGTGGCGCTATGGGGGAAAAGGAAAGAGATGGATGGGGTTTCTCTCGCTTTTGGCATAGGGCCCCCTGTGGGAGGCTCGCACGACGGGCTATTAGCTTAGTGGTAGAGCGTGCCCCTAATAATATCATTTATGTATTATATATGTATAATTGTGTTTAATCAATGTATAATCTATGTATATGCCTAGAAAAAGTAAACAGTAAATATGGCCGACTATTTGTATAAAGATCCCTTAAAAGTATCGGTTGCCTGAAACAATGCTCAATCTAGTGGGAGAGGGTGGCAAAAATCAACTAGTTTAGTTTTGAGCTCAGTAGGCTCACAAAAGGAAATATCCTAACCCTGGGAACTGGGGCTGTCGGTAGGTGGACAACTATCAATATTAGTTGACTGGTGACAAGGATTATATAGTTTTAGAGTTGGATCAAGTTTTAAAGCGTGGTTATGGCATCCTATCTAGTAAGAGCTTCTAAAGCTATGTTCGTCGTAATCAATATAATAGTTGGACTCAGTTGGGCTCAGCTTTACCGAAGGAGAAGGGCGAAGTCTCAACTATCAGGCTACTATTATAACTTAATAAAATGTAACTCCTTTGTCACATATATTTAATTGTAGAGTTTTAGTAACTGGTGCTTGATTAAGTGCTCTCTGTGGAAAATTGTTTCAGGCACCGTTGCAGATAATGTACGATATGGGCCACAATTAAAAGGAAAAAAACTAAGTGACAATGAGGTATACAAATTGCTGACTCTAGCTGACCTGGATTCGTCTTTCTTCAGCAAGTCCGGAGGGGAACTCTCTGTGGGTCAAGCACAGAGAGTTGCACTTGCTAGGACATTGGCTAATGAACCGGAGGTAAATTTCAAATATATCAAGATTTCACCAGTTTTGACAAAAGAGACTTCAGTCAACCAATTACGTTAAATGTGAAATAAGAATCTAACCTTATGTTTCTGTATTATGTAAGGTTCTGCTGCTGGATGAGCCAACAAGTGCACTGGATCCGATATCAACACAGAATATTGAGGATGTTCTGGTAAAGCTGAAGAGAGAGCAGAATTTGACCGTTGTGATGGTTTCACATAGCATCAAACAAATAAAGAGAATTGCAGATATAGTATGTCTGTTAGTTAATGGGGAGATTGTAGAAATTTTAAAGCCTGATCAACTCTCTGAAGCTAAACATCCCATGGCGCAAAGATTTCTTGAACTCAGCGCCTAACTTCTTCCCCGCATATCCCCACCCTTCTTTTCTGGATATCTTGTGTTTTTTTTTTTTTTTGATGCTTGGATGGTGAAATCCAGGAAACCAGTTCCATATGTGTAATAGCATTTGATTTATCATAAGTATATACTTGAGTTACCACTGCGATGTTTGCAGATTGAGTAGCAATTGGCCAAGCAAGTGAGAGTTTCCCTGCTTAAAGAAGTTTCTAAGACAATATTCAAGCAAGTGAGACTTGTCTTGGTTGCTGATCGATTCGTAAGACTTTTTTGATATCGTATTGTAACAAATCCTGATATAGCAAAGGCGGTTCTTGTGGTCCCAGCTTGAATGCCCTTCCTAAAGAAAGAACGCATCTAACCACCACATGATCTTTAAGTGTGAGATATATGTGATAACTTGTAGCGAGCCTAATTGAGGGGAGCATGTTCATTCTCCTTTTATTTGGAACAAATCTTGCTGTGGAAGGATCATGTAGCATGTCCATAGTGTGTTTTCAGATTTTATTAGTCGTTCTTATCATATCCCACTTGGGGGATTATACTGGGTTGTTGTTTGGGATGCATCGCTGGATTATCATCCAACGCCCGAAGAAGCAGCTTAATACGAACAGTCTAGCTGCCAAACAACCTTGGTGGATTTTGATTTTATCATACACTAGACCCTTGGTCGAATTTGTGCAAGATCGAGTAGCAAAAGGCCAAGCAGGTGACACTCAATATATTAAAAGAAAACATACATATATTCATCTGAGTATTCGTAAAGAAATTTCAGTGCCTGTCTCTGAAACATGACAGTAATCTGGCAGCTGAGATGACATTCGCTTTACATTAACAGTGAATTTTTGCGCTAATTACAACGATATATAGTTTTATTTACTTTATTCAGCATACATTATTTGTTTGAATACAAATAGATTCGACATATAAGGAAGTAGTGACTTGTGAAAGAATCTTTGGATGACTTTATATCTTTGGACTTTGCTACAGCTCCAAACCTTTTATGGTATTAAGGAGTGTCTTCTGAAGAACAAGGGATAAATGGTTTCACTATCTTGAATTATACAAGGGTTTCAAACCATGCTTTAATGCAGCCTCCCACACAACATCAATCTGATCAACGTCGATGGCTCCAACCTCATGGTGTGTCCAAACTTCAAGAAGATGCACTAGCCCACCCGCGTGACAAGCATGAACTACGCCTCTTCCCATTGTATACTGGTGAAGTACAGAAGCACAGTGAAAATTCATATAAAACATGTAAAAGGAGCAGCCAGGTGCACTAATCTTGAAATGGACTATATTGGGTCTGTTGTATGCAGTCTTACTTAGTATTTCCAGATTGTTTCCATCATGCAAAACATGTAACAGTGTCATAAACTACCGGTGCTACTAACAACAGGCGAGACTATGGAATTTGGTTGTCACTAACACAACTCTATCTATCAAACTTTGGATTTCACACTAAATTGTTGTCCGATTGGCTTAGTGTTTCTATGATTTTCTATTTGAAAAAACGTCGCAGGAGAAAAGGTGATAGCACATGATGTGATGTATACCTCACAAGTTCCTAAGCCAGTGACATCTTTTGGAAGTCTCATTGCTGCTAATTTTCCATAGGTACAGTCTCTGCGAAAGGGAATGACAGGAGGAACCACAAACTGATAAAAATGAGTTCCAGATGGAGCCCAGCTCTGCTCTCGAGGAGTAGCCCATTTGCCAAGTATCCACGTCTGTCATTCACAAAACATCGCAACTCCTTTATATAATCATATTATAACATTTCAGCTGCAACAGATACTAGTGGAAATATTTCAGTAAACATATGAAGGAGTTAGATTCCACCACACAATATATTTTTGTTGGGCAAAGTTATGATCTTAGCCTTATCTCAGATTTGTTTAAAACGAATTATGCAAAATCAGTTCCCTTAAATCTATTAAACTAATGAATACTGCCTCTGATATCCAACAGTTGAGTGGCACGCATGTATTTCCTATTTTGGCTTCTTTAAAAAGCCTATTTGTGGAAATATCTTCAAACCATTACCTTACAGTGTTTAGCCCCTTGGTACTTTGTCACTTGAACCAGAAACTTCTGACAATCAGCAGGAGCTTCTCTTTGTATTTTCATGAACCTCTCAGTGGACTGAGTCAGCATCTGCATTAGAAGACTACCCTTATTAGAATGGAAAATTCAACGGCAGCAGGGTCTGGTCCAAACCAACTCAATTCTACCTAACTTTAAGGAAATGCTACATAATGTCCCATCACTTCAATATATCTAATTCCCTATTTTCTCTGAATTATATTGTATTCTCAAAACATTTTTAAATAATGGAAGCCCTTTCTCTTGCTTTTCACCTTTTACCGTCAGGCAATATTTACAGGTTTATTCTGATTCGGAATGGGAGCTAGCCAGTGTTGTGCATCTTCCTCAGTTGTCTTCTGATAATCAAGTCCCAAGGGTGAAGGGAATGATAGGAAGGTATGCAAATATGTTAACCTGATCATTTACTGATTTTGGCTTTTGACAAGAGGGGTTGCTCTGATGGTAAGCAACCCCCACTTCCAACCGAGAGGTTGTGAGTTCGAGTCTCCCCAAGAGCAAGGTGGGAAGTTCTTGGAGGGAAGAATGCCGGGGGTCTATTTGGAAACAGCCTCTCTACCCAAGGGTAGGGGTAAGGTCTGCGTACACACTACCCTCCCCAGACCCCACTAAGTGGGATTATACTGGGTGGTTGTTGTTGTTGTTGTTGTTGGCTTTCCTAAGATTTTAATTGTTCCAAAAAACAGCTCCATCCATTTTCAGTATATATGGATGTCCAGAAAAGTAATATCGTTGCTATCTTGGTCTGGGAGGCCAACCCCGGTGGAGGAAGAAGGCATACTGCCAGTAGCTTATTTGTGACCACTTAATTCCACCACTGGTTTTTATTGAGCAATGCTTTGCTTTACTGTTACTGCATTGTCAAGTTTTGATAGCAGCAGGTCACTGGAGGAAGCGATGCGTGTAACTTTTTCCAGTATGTTGTTTTAGTTATATGGATGAAAACCAACTACGATGAAGTCAGAGCTGAATTCATCACTTTTTAGACTCTTTCCACTGTTCCAAATGAAGAATGAATAGTCTAAAAGCAGCCACATATGATTCTTGGTTGAGAAAGCATAGTACAGTATAGTGAAAAGCTATCTGTTGTTCTTTTGTTTAGGAAAACAAAGGGGTGATGCTTGTGGTGTCTAAGTTAGAAAGATATTACCAATATATACGAAAACAAAAGATCTAGTACAAAATTTAAATTATGAGCTGGTTTCTCATGGGGATAATTATGAAGTTCGGCTGTTTTTTCAGTCTCGATTCTGCAAATTTTGCTAGTCAAAATAAGATTGGAGAAGTCTTGAAATTCGCTGCATGATTCATTTAAGCAGCGGCCACGTCAATTTTGACATCGAACATGATAAGTTGCTCATAGTTGTGGTCGGGTATTGGAAGATGAGAAGTCTATGGCCATTCATTCCATTAGCTATGAGAAACTCAGAAAGTTATCATGACTGTTAAAGAGCGGCATCGGTTAAGCGAGGATAAGGAGAAGTCGGATGCTACAGGCAGGTTAGAGCATGTATCATTCAATAAGCATGTGCAAGGGTGGGATGGATGTCATGAGGAGGACAGAAGTGAAGTGCAGAGTTTGGATCTTTAAAAAACTTCTGTGATGATTGTGTAAGGTTATAGTGTTTGAGATGACTTTCAGAAAATTGGAAGTGGACTGAGGTTCAGAGGGCAGGTTCTTGGTGAAATCCTTGTTAATCTTCCTCTGAAGAGGAAGGGGTGTGACTTCTTCATAGAGTCTGTCTGGCTACTTTGCTTTCCTAACTTACCATTTTTTCGTATGCATTGTCTTGGATTCCCAACTTAATGGTAGAAAAATATAAGAAAGAGGCAGATTCCTCATGATACACTATGATGGCCATCAATATTGTAGAATAATATGCTTAGTTGATGCTCCGGTGAGAAGGTGCGAGAGGATGGCATGGGAGGGCCAACGAAGAGGTAGAAGCAGGCCGTAGAAGTATTGGGAGAGGTGATTAGGCAAGATATGGCATTGTTCCAGCTCATGAGGACATGACCATGGATAGGAAGGCGTGGAGGTTGAGAAAAAAGGTAGAGGGTTAGGTGGCCGAGTGTTGTCCTTGTTTGTAGCAGTAGTTTTGATACACCACTTGGTGTCTTTCGTGTTTCTTCCGTACCCCTAGACTTCAGTTACTACTTGTTGTCTTGTATCTCGGTTTCCTAATTGCATTGCCTACTGCTAGTTTTGTATTTCTGCTTTGGTTGTTAGATCAGTTTGATTGCTATTGCCCTTCCCCTCTCCCCGTCCTGAGCCGAGGGTCTATAAGAAACGGCCTCTGCCTCTCTGCCTTACTAAAGACAGGGGTAAGGTATGCGTACATGTGCCTACTTGGCTACTTCTATGCATTTCTTTTGCTTAGCAGCCTAACAAATTTCTCTTGATAATGCAGAATCCTGAAGAGTTTAATCTACTTAGCTAATCTTACCAGAACTCTGACTCCTCGACGAGCAAGATAGAGTGCAATGGCTCTCCCAAGCTTAGAAGTAGCACCTGTTAAAAAGACCTCATTTACATCTCGAGGAATCTCATTTAAGATCACAGCAGCTGTCAAGGTGTTCCCATGGACTACTCGGACTTTGAGATTAGGATGCTTGTTGACAAAGAGTGTTCCACCGCCATTTAGAGCTTCATTCTGCAGTAAGTTTCTTCCATAAACAACATGACCAATAATAATGAGTCGTTCCTATTCTGAACATATTAATATCTCATCCCTTAATTTTGAAGGATTTTCCAGTCTAAAACTAGGAAAAAGGCGTATATTCTAGCGGATGTAGAATGCACATTGCACTAAAGTAGCCAGCAAAGACTAAGGATTCTGTAAAGAAACAATAGAAATTAGAAACAGGAAATGAAAATGAGACTTACCTTGTTTAATGCAGCAAGGCTTATGACCTTGACGCCGAGTTTATCAGCTCTAAGAATAGCTTCTTCAATGAGATTATTTATGCCTTCTGCAGCAAAGGGCAAGAAATACTGCAACATAATATATGTTTTAGATAACCAGAAATGGAATGGAAAATATATGCTCTGAATCCAACAGCTTGGAGATTCAGTTAGGCATTATCTTTGAAACTCAATTACCTGAAAACCAGCCCTTGGCACAACCCAAGATTGGTTCAGTTTCCCTCGTATGTTGTAAGAGCTGATCAAAAGAACCTTGGACTTCAGCCACATACTAAGCACGATCAAAAAGGCAAAAGGCCATAACGGTAACAAGAAGAGCCTTGTAGAGAAAGGCACTGAGCTGAATGACCGGAACAAAAACGGGGTATGCATTGATGACATAATATCAACAATATGTACTAGAAACACAAAATCCGGTGCTCTTTCATATTTGCCTTCGAGAAAAGGGAACCACTTTTCAGAAAATATAGAAGATCTAATAATAACATGAACATCTACTTTTACTCTAAAATTCAAGGAACCTAGAAAAAGATAGAGAGCTGGGAAGAGTAACTAACTTGTCCTTGAACTTATTTCTTTCTGAAGGTTCCAAGAATCGGTATTTAAAGTATTTCCCAATAAATCATAGAGAGGCATGAAGAGGCAGAAATTAGTCTTCATATACTGATGGTGTAGACTGTGGTATCTGCAACAAAGGGACATACATTAAATTACTGGATTTAATTGTCAATACAAAGCACAACAAGAAAGTGGAAGAACGTTCTAACTTGGCAAACATGAGTTGGAAGGACAATTCATTAAAGAAAACAGAAAACTAGAAGCGATTTCTTAATCTAGATGAGTCAGTTATGGGCGCTTACGTTGGGCAGTAAATAATATATCTAAGCAGAGGAACATGCTGGTAGAAACTATGAGGAAAGATTTCTACGTTGCTGTGTCCCAAACATCTTAAGAAATCGAATGCCAAAATATAACTGTACATAACGCTTATTGACCCGTAACCAATAAACGCAGTGCCCAGGGTTGGAATTCCTACAATCACACAAAGCAAAAGATGTTCCAGGAATGTTGCATGCCCAGCTGCACCACAAACAAAATTGTTAGCGAAACTCTACAGCAAATTACCAGATTCAGGTGAGACTGCAAATATCGATGAAGTTACATTACCAGTAAAGGGGTGTGTAATTTTAGACTCATGGTGTCGCCAGTGGTATAACGGAAACAAATGAGGGGAATGCAATAATCTATGCATCCAATAGTACAGTGGCTCTGAGATCCCTATATGGAGTATGAAACAAGAAATAAAGCCTCTTACATCCCATACTGGAAGATTGGCCAGTGCAGGGAAGTTCAAGTAGGCGAACGATGCCACAATCGCTTGAAGGATAAGGAAATTGTCCCTGTTTGAGATCAAATCAGAAACAAGACACAACATCAAGCTGAAGATTTGTGAGTTATTTCACTTGAAATTCTGCTCAATCAAGTTTTTCAATATTTCATCAGTATCTGCAATTACTGATGATTGCATAGGGTAGGCTGCCTGCATTACACCCTCTTGGGGTGTGGCCCTTCTCCGTACCCTACGTGAATGCGGGATGCTTTGTTCGCCAGGCTGCCCTCATCAGTATTTGCAATAATTAGTCTTGTTTTCCTTGTTTCTTTTATTCTCATTGTGGATGAATAAACTGGAAAATGGTTGGGAATGAAAACATATCTTACCAATGCCATTCATTATCAATCTGCTCAAAACCTATGCCTTCTTGAGACACTCGTCGTGTTCGAACTAGATATAACATATTGCTATAAGTACTCCATAGCTGATGAACAAGGCCTCTCAAAGCACACAAGATAAGAATATGCAAACACCAAATATCCTCCTCCATGTTCTCTTTCCAATACAAAGAATATATGACTTTTGCAAGAAATGGTCCATATAACAAATACTACATGTAACACATGAAATTATATCAGAAATCCAAAACAAAAATCATCAATGAAGGGTATATATACATCTATATTAAATAGTTGCATAGAACAAAAATTCATGCCTTATAATTGCCCAAGTTCTCCCATGGCCAAGCAAATAAAGCTGCATCTTTTTTTCTCAACAAAGAATCACTTCCCTCATTCTGTTTCTCCATATTACTATTAATTGCACTGAAAGAGCAAATGATGCCTACCTTAGTCACTTAGTTGAAATAAATAAATACTAATATAACAGTATCCCAACTGATAAGCAACGGTATATATAAAGAAAGACAAATTGGGAATAACGACAAAAAAAAAGGAGAAGAAAACTCTTTCTTATTGGATCCTGCAACCCTTTTCTTATCTACTACCTTTACGCTTAATTATTACACCGTACATATTGGTATTATATACACTCGCGGTCTATTTTAATTAATTTATTTTGTTATTTTTACATAATTAAGAAATTTACTGTTTAACATTAGCTAACGATGAAATTGTCCATATTAACCATAATTTATTAATTGAAAATATAAAAACCATCCTAAATTCTTAATTCCTTCTTGATATCTTAAAAAATTAAATATTATGTACCATAAAAAAAATAACAGAAATTCAATTAAAGTGGACCGGAAGGAGTATATATGTAGCTCCAAAATTATATATTCCCTCCAGTTCACGATAAGTGATCAGTTTTCTTTTAGTGCGGTCATTAAGAAAACAAAATTTCCTAGTATAACTAAATTATTCTTATTAAATATTGGTCACATAGTTATAGTAAGGAGTGAGAAAACTTTTTAGAGATATGCACATAAGGATAAAAGAGTAAAAATAAATTATTTTTTTTAATTATCTAATTAAATATTTATTTTGAATCAAAATAAAAAATATAAATTGATCTCTTGTAATGAATCGGAGGGAATAATTGCATTTAGCAATATCAAGAAAGCTGAGCTCCTTTTGATAGGCAATTAATTGGCACACTAAGGTCCATTGAAATTTGAGAAAACTTAGTTGAACAAACATAGGAGACAGCCATAGGGGACATGCCAGAGCATAGCAAGAAATTAATAAGAAAGAGAAATATAGAGAACAAAATGGTTAGGGGACGGGTGGTGGATTGCCGTTGGGATGTGATTGTCTATAACTGTAAGCTAATTAGCTATTTCCTGCGTTCAAATTTACTAATTCACTATGCTAAAAATAAATATTCTTTTTTACTTATTCAGTTTGAAAAACTAATAAAATAATTTATTATTTTATATTTAGTTTACCCTTCTTACAACAACAACCCAGTATAATCTCACATAGTGAGGTTTGGGGAGGGTAGTATGTACGTAGACCTTACCTCTACCTTGGGGTAGAGAGGCTGTTTCCAAATAGACCCCCGGCATCCTTTCCTCCAAGAACTTCCCACCTTGCTCTTGGGGAGACTCGAACTCACAACTTCTCGATTCGAAGTGGGGGTTGCTTACCATCAGAGCAACCCCTCTTGTCGAGTCTCCCCAAGAGCAAGGTGTGAAGTTCTTGGAGGAAAGGATGTCGGGGGTCTATTTGGAAACAGCCTCTCTATCTCAAGGTAGGGGTAAGGTATGTGTACACACTACCCTCCCCAGACCCCACTAAATGAGAATATATTGGGTTGTTGTTGTTGTTTACCCTTCTTATTGAGTACTACGCAGTACTTATTTCCAATATAAGATAAATAGGGATGTGATTAATGGTGGATCTACGTAGACATTTATAGGTGCTCAAGCACCCATTAATATATTTACATTGATAATTAGCAAAAAATTTAGCTAAGTAGTGAGTGTTCATTGATAGCTAATTCTTTTATCGTCTTCTTTCGGAACTCTTTCCAACAAGTATCTATTATTTTAAAGTTTTGAATTCGGTACTAGAACTATTATCATGTTATTGCTTGTTTCTTAAAGAGTGTGTCAAGTTAATAGTGGACAATAAACTTGGATGGAAGGAGTAGCAAATAACCTTTTTTTTCTAATTAATTGTTGGATTTTGATGCTTAGACCTTTTACTACGTGGACTAAACCACAGTACATTATTTCACCACATACCCAGTCTATTCCCACCACCTGATGGGATAACTAGGTAGTTGTTGTTGTTGTATACCCAGTATATTCCCCGTGGGAGATATGGAGATTGTTGCACAACGCTACTCCAAAAGCTACAATAGTGAAGGCACTATTTCATTGATTTTTGTGAATGTAAGGGCCAAAAAAAGAACTGGCGATGGGACCAATGGCCTAACTGTTTTTCTTACCTAACAGCCCCACAAAAGTTGGCTTCTTTTGGAGGATGATATTCCATAGAAGAAACATGTGTAAAAAGAGCAATAGGGGCATAGGTAGATTCATGCGTATTGTATGCCATGCCCATTACTAGTGTGATAATCTTAAGATATTCGATATATAAAATTTATTGATGAGGCTGATTTAGATTTATCGACTAATCTGAATTCGCGTCTGATTAAGTCCAATGATAAGGTAGAGGACTTTCTAAAAAGTTTTTCATTTTCAAAATTCGAAAACAAAGCCTCAAAAGGTGAAGAAAGCTCAATCATCCGACTGTATTTTTCAATGCCTTATCTCTATTATTTGAGGCTAATGTTGATAGCGCTTAAATAAATAACTTCTTTAAGCTGCCTGATTTTTCCCTTTATAATGGAGTAGCTCCCGGCACTTGACACTTGGCACTTGAAACTTGGCACTTGCTCACTAGTCCACGTGCTTTGTTTTCTTTTTCCTCATCTTGTTAAGAGAACCTGAATCCTTCCGAGTAAATGATATTTATATCGGAGTACAATTTATATATCATATCATATTATATTATTATATTATATGTATATACTTTTAGGTGAAGTTAGTTTACTAAAATGTCCTTTGAAGTTGAAGACCAATTTATCCTTCCTATAAACACTACATATCCTATAATAATTTTGTATCAAAAAGAATATTTACATTCCAATAAATGATAAATATCTATAGAAGTAAATTAAATTATTATTTTTAAAATTATATAAGATTTAGACCTTATTGAATTCAAAATGTGATGTGCTAATAGAGAACCGTTACTCCAAATTTAAAGTGTTTATTCATCCTTTTTCCCCTAGTATTTGATGCATAATATATGCAATACTCACTTCTACTATTTAAACAGTTTTTATTTATAATGTATGTGGTAATTAACAAAGCAGATGATAGGATGAGCAAGAAGATATACGGCTAGTCCAGTTAGGCAATACTGCCAAATATTCTTCCTGTTCTAAATCATTTGACACTTTTTCTTATTTAAAAGGTTCAAAATATTTTTTTTCTAATAAAGATACGTTTATATTAAAAAGCTAAACACTAATATTATTATAATGGTGGATTAATTATGGTACAGTAACGTCTGAAAGGTCTTTATTGAAAACATTTAAAATAAATTATGGTGGAGATATAGTGTATTGGACTCCACTGCAGCTGGCCTTCAGAAGGAGTTGGGAGTATGCCATATTTTGCGAGGATGTTAGCTACACCGTTTGCCTCCCGGTAGATGTGGTCAAGTGTGCATGCCTGCAGCTAATGGAGTAAAGTCCTGCAATCAAAAATAAAATGTGAGTATGCATCATTTTTATGGCGTATCATAGAGATAAGTTGTTGTTAATCTGTTTCAATTTTTAAGGGTAGGAGAAGGAGCTCAGTTGCAAGTTGGAGGCCTAAGATGAGGGCTCGGAGTTCTGCTTCTAACGCAGTAGAGCAACAGATTGGCATAGTGAAGCCTTGAATCCATAGTCCGTGGTGATTGCAGATTATTCCTCCAGTTGAGGCTTGTAGTGTGTTGGGATTAAAGGAGCCATCGGTGTTAAGTTTGAAACAGTACCATTTGATGTGTTGAACATGAGTAGAAGGGACTGGTGGTTGTATAAGAGATACGGAGTGGAATTCGACAACGTGAAAAAGTATGTTGGTGTGTTGACTGGGTTGCGGAGGTTGTTAAAGAGATTATCATTTCTGATTTTTCAAATATGCCAGAGGATAAAAGGAACCAGGAGTGATGCAGGAACATCAATACCATAATAGGTGAAAGGTTCTTGTGGGATGGCACAATAAGGCTTGAGTCAGGCCAAAAAAGTTGTAGTTGGAGGTGGAATGAGGAGGAAAGACCATACGCGATGTGCATTCGAACATTGGAAAAAGAGGTGCGCGAGCGTTTCAGGTATGTGGTGGCAATAGTGGCAGTTTGGGGTGGTAAGCATATTGATGGATGCGAGGAAGGAGGCTGTAGGAGACGTTGTAGTAGAAGAAGCCAAAGAAAGGTTTTGAGCTTCGGTGGAATGTGAAGTTTCCAGAGCCATGGTAGGTCGGGGATGGATTGTTGTTGGGGGAATGAGATGTGTAGATAAAGTTGATATGCGGATGCAGTGGAGAATCCACATTGGGAAAACCCCCTGGAGAGTGTATCAAGCCGGTTAAGAGATGGGTTGAAATATGTATTATGTATTAATTGCACGATATGGGTGGGCAACTGGAATAAGAGTGGAGAGGTATTCCATTGTCCTTGTTGAATGAGGGAGTTAACAGTGAGATTTGATTCCGAGGAAGTGAGGGGGCCTTGGATAAGGGTTCGAAGGGGGCAATTGTTAGGTAGCCAAGTATCGACCATACATTGATGAGCGATCCATTGCTGATTTGCCATTTAATAGATTGTGTTGAAATATTATATCCTTTTTACTAAGGACTTCCAGATGAATGATGCATGGTTTTTAGTTGTAAGAGTGGTGGGGTAGTGGTGTTGGCGTCTATATTTGGCGTTAAGTACTTGCGCCCAAAGTGTATTGCGCTGGGTGCGAAAACGCCATGCTAGACTGATAAGAAGTGTCATATTTTTGCATTTAGTTTTTTGAATACCCAATCCACCCTGTCGTTTGGGGAGGCTAACCTGGTGCCAGTTGACCAAATGTAAGCATTTCTTTTCCGCAGTAGTGCCCCATAAGAAGTTTCATTGAATTTGGTCAATGTGCGAATAATTTTTGGAGGGAGAAGATTATTTTGCATAGCATAAGTGGGAATGGAAACCAGGACAAATTGGATAAGGGTAGTACGTCCCGCCATGTTAAGAAACTTTGTTTTCCAGCCTTGCAATCGATTGCGCATGCAATCAAGAAGATATTGGTAGTTGGTACTCTTGGGTTGAAGGTTGGTGATAGGTAGTCCAAGATATTTACCAACAGAGGAGGATATATGCATGCCAAGAATAGTAGAGATGTGTTGGCGAGTATTTTGTGGTGTATTAGGGGGGAAAATAATTTTTGATTTAGCGTAGTTGATTTTTTTGCCAACGAGAATGCCAAAGCGGTTGATGATGGAGTGAATGTTAGATGTGTTTTTAATGTCTGCTTTGGCAAAAAGAATTAGGTCAACTGCAAACATTAGATGAGAGATAGGGGGCCCATTACGGGAAAGCCAAATAGGGTCCCATTCGTGAGTTTCTGTAGCATGTAGAATAAGATGAGTAAGTGTTTCCATGCAAATAATGAATAGATAAGAGGAAAGCGGGTCGCCCTAACGGATACCTCTTGCGGGTAAGAAGAAAGGTATGGGTTTGTCGTTTACCAGAATGGATATGGAGGATGTGGATATGCAGTTCATAATGAGTGTGATTAAGGATGGTGGGAGGTTAAGGCTAGCGAGGGAGTATTGGATGAAGGACTATTCAAGGCGGTCAAAACTTTTTCTAGGTCAAGTTTGATCAGCATATGGCCTACAGCCCCTTTGCATTTGTCGAAAGAGTGTACTGCTTCTTGGAGAATAATTGCATTGTCAATGGCTCGACGGCCTAGAACGAAGCTACTCTGGTAAGGGCTGATTAAGGAGGGTAGGTAGGGTCGAATGCAGTTGACAATAATTTTTGTAGTGGTTTTATAAATGGTGTTGCAGAGGCTGATCGAACGATATTGAGTGATGCGTTCCGGATTTTTTACCTTAGGAATTAATAAAATATAAGTTTGATTAATATCTGGCGGAAGAAAAGAGTTGGAAAATATGTCCTTACAAAAGCGTGTAATGGCTCATTCGGTTTGAGGCCAGTGTTTTTGGGAAAAAATAGGATGGAATCCATCCGGAACGGGTGCTTTAAGTGGCTTAAAAGAGTGTATGGCACTGAATATTTCATCGTCAGTTAGCAGGCGACTAAGATGTAGAGAAATTTCTTGGGTAAGTGCTTGAGGTGCATGTAGTGATGTTTGTTTAAGGTAAGGAGAAGTTCGGTGGTGTAAGTCTGTTCAAAATGGTTTGTGATAATGTTATTTATAAGGGTAGGGTCCAAGACCCAATTACCGACATTGTCATGGAGTCCGAGAAAACGATTTTTCCGACGACGGTGGATAGTACTAAGATGAAAAAACTTGGTGTTGGCATCACCATCATGGAGGTTTTGGATACGTGGTTTAAGGTTTCAAAAATCTTCTTCATTTGTAGTAGCATATTAAATTGTTGAATAAGTGTGTGTTCGAGGTGTAAATGGTTACTTGTTTTAAGGTGCGGGTTCATTTTTTGGATTCTGTCAATTCTAGCTTGAATAATGTTCATTTGATGAAAAATATTCCCAAAGCAAGAATTATTCCAGCTTTTAAGGACTTCAGTAAATTGTTGGATGGTTAGGAGGTAATCATTTGTTGTAAACCAAATAGTTCGTACGATTCGAATGAAGTCCGGAAAGGTAAGCCACATGATTTCAAATTTAAATTTCGTAGTGGTTCGAGATATTGCACGTGCAAGATTTAATAGAAAAGGACAATGGTCAGAGTGTATGCGGGGGAGGTGTAAGACAGAGGAATCTTGAAAGAGGCGTAACCAATCAGAGTTGGCTAAAAACCGGTCAAGTCGTTCTAATATAAGTGTTCGGATTAACTTTCTTTTATTAGTCCAGATGAAGCGTGGTCCAGTGAAACCAATATCATGCATACCTATATGATGTAAGCATTCAAGAAAAGCATTTGTTCTCGTATTATTCACTGGATTACATCCAAACTTTTCGGAGCCGTGGGCTAATAATGATGCAAGTAAATAATAAAAAAGTTTACGTGGCATAGCTAAATCTAAGAGCTATTAACAAATAATAACTATCTTTTAATTTAATTATTTTTTATAGTTACATTGAATTTTTAATTTATCCATCGTAGCTATACTATATGCACCAAATTATTCCACTGTATAATCTTTTCTCGGAACCCTCTTTCTCTCGTTCTCCCTTAACTCTCTCATTTTCCCTTTTTCTTCTCCCTCTGCAGTAGAGAAGTCACCGACAGCCGTCTTCTCATGCGGAGCTCTACGAAGCCTAAATAGCGGCCTCTTTCTCTCTTCCCCACACATCACCACCCTCTTATATATACCCCTTTCACCCCGAATCACCTTTAAATACCATCATCACCCACCGTTAAATCCAAATCTGAAATCACGAAGTTACAATCAATTTATTACCAGACGCGAAAACAATCGAGGAAGAAGATCGGAGGCGTCATCAGATCTGGATCTCACGGAGATATCGGAATTCATGGCTTCTACTCCTTCTTTGTAGAATTCGTCTGACTTGAGACTTCTCCACCACTATTTTTCACGCCGAAAAAAGAAGCGGCCTCTTTCTTCTCCACTACCTTTCACGTGGGAAAATCATTGTGTAAACACAGTGTATTTTATATTTCGTCACAGATCTAAAGTGTATTTTAGATTTTTGTCAGAGATCCGATGAGGTTTGATGGTACATTTTATTTTTAAATATAGTGTATCTTGTATTCTCAACGAAGATTTGACTGTATTCTTTATTTGTAGTTAAATACAATCTTTTTTTAAAAGGATTTGAAAGTATTTGATACAACGTCTCAAAATTCACTGAGAAATGGAAAGAAATTAAGCTTGCCTAAAGAGCAAATGAGAGAATTGATCTTGACTAGCTTGCTTGATATTAGAACTCGACTAAACTCTAAAGTACAAAGATAGAGGATTTTATTATTCCAAATTCCGGTACCTTACATACAAGAGAAACACAACTATATAGCGGGGAGGTGGGAGAGTTAGTTATAACAAAATTTTGGATATAGCTTCCCAAGCCACTTATGCGCATGTGCGTGTCACGTGAAACTTAACTAACCTAACAACCTTTAACAAATCAAATGAAATTGGTTCATTTAATCCGGTACAATCGATTTATTGATAGAAATGAACAAAAATAGAAAGATTACTCATTGTGATCGTATCAATACCTCTCCCCTTCAGATAATCCTTGTCCTCAAGGATTGAAGAGCGGGAACTTCTGCTTAAATTCATAGTATTCCTCACATGTACTATCCTAGGGTGTAGCATTGAACCACATAGCCAAAACCTGAGCAACAACCTTCCCATTCTTCTAAATCATTCTCCTATCTAATATGGCTTCTGGATCCAGCAAAACATGGTCAGCCTCTGAGTGCACTATTTGTAGGGTGACTGATGCAGAGTGAGATCATATCTTCCTTTTCAGCTGTGAAATATGAAAGGTTGGGTAGATTCTGGTGTCAGCAGGTAGGTCTAAAGTGTATTCCATTGATCCAACCATTGATATGATTTGGAAAGGGACAAAGAATTTAGATAAAAGCTTCTCAAAGGCGCGTTGCTTAAGAGATAGCTACATGTATGGTTGTAGTTTGACATACACCCATTCCTCCACGGCATGCATAACTCCTGTCAGTTTTGTTTTATTAGCATGTACCTTCATCCTATTTTGAGCTTTTTTCTAGTTGAAACTTGAGGGTTCTCAATGTAGCTTCCCTGGTTGCAGGAGGTTGAATACCTCTCAATAAGACCTTATGTCCCATGATTTTTGTTAGAATAGTTATGTAAATAAGAATAGGAATAAATAACCTTAATGTCATATGTATTAGAAGTAGGACAAGTTATTTATATATATATATATATATATATATATATATATATATATATATATATATATATATATATATATATATATATATATATATATATATATATATATATATATATATATATATATATATATATATATATATGACTCATTGTATCATTGTTAATTAATAATATATATTTTTCTCGTGCTTTCTCACATGATATCAGAGCATTAGTGAGAAACCTATCGATGTGCATCATTCCAGCGACTTTCAGGAAGAAAGACCTCGTCGCCGTGTAATCTTTCTGGCAACTTAGAAGGCTGCCCGTAATCAAGTCACTTTCTATCGGTGTTATGCAAAAACCAACACCACCACGAGGCAAATCTCATCGTCGACCAACCTTCTAAAATAACTCCGGCAAAAAAGCTGCCAAGCGCCCACACGCGTCGACACAAGAAATTTTTCGGCGAGCGCGTGACCCCCACGCGTCGGCTCGTACGCCCGCCTCCGGCCATTTTTTGACAACAGTTATTTAGAACAGTTGGGTCGCCTACTAATTTTGACCCTACCTATCATGTTTTCGTTTGATTACGACCACTTTGATTTTTTTTCCGGCGACTATACTGATTTTTTCCGGCATCTACAGTACTTTTCCAGCAAACACAGCGAATTGTTAGTTGATTCTTTTTGTTATTTGGTGATAATCTAACCATGTCTTTGGGAGTCAATGATTTCGGGTCTAAAAACCCCGATACTGGCAATTCCTGTGTTATGATTACCTCAGAACCTTTAATGGGAGGTTCAAACTACTTAGCTTGGACTTCGTCTATCGAATTGTAGTGCAAAGGTTAAGAAGTTCAACATCATTTAACAAAACAGGATAGCGAAGGTGATGAAAAGGCCAAAACACTATAGGATAAGGTCGATGCTCAGTTATGTAGTATCTTGTGGCGATCTATGTTGATGACATTGTTATTACCGACAATGACCATGATGGTATAACTAAATTGAAGCAACATCTCTTTCAACAGTATCAGACTAAGGATCTGGGCAAACTAAAGTATTTTCTAGGTATTGAGGTCCCTCATTCTAGCTCAGATATTGTGATCTCACAACGAAAGTATGCTTTAGATATTCTTGAGGAGACAGGAATGACAGGTTGTAGAACTGTTGACACTCTGATGGATCCGAATTCTAAACTTCTGCTAGGACATAGGGAGCCTCTTAGCGATCGTGCAAGACATAGATGGTTGGTTGGTAAATTAAATTACCTTGCAATAACAAGACCTGACATTTCCTTTTCTACGAGTGTTGTGAGTCAGTTTATGGATTCTCCATGTGATAATCATTGGGATGCAGTTGTTCGATATATAAAATCAGCTCCGGGAATAGGTTTATTGTTTGAGAATCGAGGCTATGAGCAGATCGTTGGATACTCATATGTTGATTGGACAGGATCACATTCTGATAGACGTTCTACGTCTGGATATTGTGTCTTAGTAGGAGAAAATTTGATATCCTGGAAGAGTAAGAAACAGAATATGGTTGCTCGGTCTAGTGTAGAAGCAGAATATCGAGTGATGTCTATTCTGACATGTGAGCTCATTTGGATCAAACAGTTGCTCAAGGAGTTGAAATTTGGTGAGATTAGTCATATGGGGCTTGAGTGTGATAATCAAGTTGCTCTTCATATTGCTTCAAATCAAGTGTTCCATGAGAGAACTAAGCACATTGAGATTGACTATCACTTTGTCAGAGAAAAGATACTCTCGGGAGATATTGCTACAAAGTTTGTGAAATCGAATAATCAGCTTGAAAATATTTTCACGAAGCCCCTCACTCGTCTTTGTATTAACTACACATGTAACGAGCTTGGTACATATGATTTATATGCACCAGCTTAAGGGGGAGTGTTAGAATAGTTATATAAATAGGAATAAGAGTAAATAACACTAATCTCATATTTATTAGGAGTAGGACATGTTATTTATATAACATAGGACTCATTGTATTATTGTTAATTAATAATATATTTTTCTCCAATGCTTTCTTATAATGTTGAACTCCATCTTGAGTTTCTTAAAGTTCCACATGATGTCACCCAAGGTTATCATCATTGCATTCCCAGAACCATGTTACAACCTCCAATTGGTAGAACTAATATGTTAGAACAAAAAAAATACCTTGCATATTCCAGACTAGTTTCTTGCATATATAGTTAGACTAGTTTCTTGCATATATAGTTGTTTTGTACCTTTTTGCCATAAGCAATAGATACAGCAAAAGGGGAGATAACTGTCAAAACACATCATAATTTCTTGGCAGTGCTTAGGTCAAAGAAATTATGAATACTACCAATATTGATTAAAACTTGTACAGTTTTTCCCTTGACTAATACAGTTACCCTCATGGTTCTAAAATCATGTAGTCAATTCATGGCATGGACCGACACATGAGGCAGGATAGATCCTCGGCATCAGTCTCCAACCCATGGCCTATCATGGTTAACGACTCGGCAGGATCCAACATTACTTCCTCTTCTAGTTCAAGTTCTTCATTACCCTCCTCCACTTCCATAGAAAATAGTTGTCTCATGTTCTTACGCACATGTACAAAGCTATATTTCTCTTCATAATTATAAAATAGACCTAAGGGTGCAAACGGGTCGTAACAGGCCGTAACAGGCCGGTCTTCATATTCGAACCGTCAGGCCCGGGACCGCCTGGCGGGCCCAACGGCTATTCTTTAAAAAAAATTTTGAAAAATCAGTAACGGCTATTTTCAAAAATAGCCGTTTTGAACTTTGTAAAATAGTCATTTGGCCCCCAAACTTTAATTTAACCTCAAAATTTATATAATTACACTTTTTCCCATTTCTCAACTATAAATACCCCCTAATTCTTTCATTTTCATTCACCAATTCATCAATATCTCTCAATCTCTCTCAAGCTCTCTTTCAATCTTTCTACTACAATTGCTTAATTTATTGTTGAAAATTCGTGAAAATTTGTGAAGTTGTTGAATTGAAGTTTTCAAGTGTTCAACGATTTTCAATTTTCAAGAAGTTGTTCGGCAATCCGGTAAACTCGTTTCAACTCTTATGTGTTAATAATATATTTTTGTGTTGTTTAGTTTGCATAATTCTAATTAGTATGGCATTTTCTTTGAAAAAAATGTTCGGTAAAGGAAAAGGTAAAACCGGTGAAAGTAGTGGCCATAATACTACCCTTCCCACGGCTCCCCGACCTACAAAAGATAAGCAAATTGAAAGTAGTCGTCAACCTAGACGTCCTACTCCGCCTCACGTAATGCTTGATAGTGATCACCCTTATTTTCAATTTACCGATAGTGAATTTCTACATGATGTTGCAGTAGGTGATAGATTAGATGATGAAATTATGAATGCTCTTTATCCTAATGAACCTATCTTAGAGGAAAATGAGGATTATAATGATGATGATGAAACCCAAGCACCAGATTTAGATGATACACCTACTAGTCCCGTTCATAACTCAAGTAATGCACAGGCACACCCACCTGTAGAAAGTCCAACTTTTAGTAGAAAACCTGCTAAACGTGCAGAAAATCATTAGTTTGGCATCTTTTTACTCAAGTAAGAGAACAAAATAAGGCTAAGTGTAAAACTTGTGGGAAATTATTTGTTCATAAATTTACTGGAGACCGTAGCGGCACAGGTAGTTTGGTTAGGCACATAAAAATACACCCTAGAGATAAGGCTAGATTTTTTCAAATGCAAGCACAGCAAGAGGGGGGACAAGTGTAGATTCTCAAGCTAACCCTAGTACAGGTTCAAATCTAGTTCAACCAGGAATTAACACTGTCACCGGAGGTATTCTATATTACGATCCAAATAGAGATCGTGAAGAAATAGCAAAGATGATTATTGTTATGTGCTTGCCTTATACTTTTGCTTCTAATCCTAATTGGGTTCACTATATTAGAAGAGTTTTTAATCCTACTAATAAAGGTTGGCCTCGCGCAACAGTTAAGGCCGATATTTATAAATTCAAACATGAATATGAACAATATTTGCGCTATTTATTTACTCATATACCTAATCGAATTTCTATTACAACTGATATTGGTAGAAGTAATAATGACTGTGATTATCTAACTGTTACAAGTCATTGGATAGATGAGGACTAGACAACGCAAAAACGCATAATTGCATATAGAATAATTAATCACGTCACACGGGTAGGTTTATAGCTAACACTGTTTCAGATATATATAGATATTTTTGCTTTAGCGATAAAATAATGGCAATTTCTATGGATAGTGCTGCTAGTAACACTAGTGCAATAGGCATGCTAACACAAACCCTTAATCCTGCATTTAGTAATATTTTCCATGTTAGATGTATTTGTCATATTTATCATTTAATTGTTGGTGATGGTATGCGAATATTAAACATAGAAATTGAAAAGCTGAGAATAGCTCTTAATTGGCTATTTTATTCAAACCGTAGAACTAGACTTAGAGAGTATTTTAAGAAATATGATGAATATGGCCTTAGAGAAAGAAAGGTTCCTAAACCTTGCCCGACTAGGTGGAATTTCATGTACGAAAGTTTAGTAGTTGTGTATGAATATAGAAACCCAATTAATGCTACGTTTAATTCTTGGGTAGGTGGTGAGGATGATGATGAAATGCTTACCACCCAAGATTGGACTAATGTTAAAATCCTTTTAGATTTTTTAAAACATTTTCAAGTTGCTACAAATGCATTTTCTGGGCAATATTATCCTACTGTTTCAAACAGTTTAGTTTATATTGCCGCACTAGCTGATTTGTTTGTTTAATTTAGCGAGGGTGGGGATATTTATGAACTTGCTATAAATGAAATGAAACAAAAGTTTTAAAAATATGTTTTCCCTATCCCTCCTATTTTTGGTGTAGCTGCAATGTTAAATCCAACAATGAAATTAGGAGGTCCTCATATTTGGTATTCTAATATTTATAAAGCTTTAGATCTTTCAGAAGAGGAAATTGCTACACTTGCTGATGCAAAAGCATCAATTAAAGTTAATGCTCAAACTGTTTATAATGCTTATAAACATGTGTTAGAGCATGCTAGGCCAAATATTTCAACCCCTACTTCGTCTAGCTCAAAATCATCTAAAAGAGCTGCGGGCTTAACAGCTCTTTAATCTTGGAC
Organism: Nicotiana benthamiana; assembly: GCA_034376525.1. Classification (NCBI taxonomy): domain Eukaryota; kingdom Viridiplantae; phylum Streptophyta; class Magnoliopsida; order Solanales; family Solanaceae; genus Nicotiana; species Nicotiana benthamiana. Next base: position 12,675,848 of record CM067325.1, read on the forward strand.
GGAGTTCCGGGGTTCTCAAGGTGATAATTTTGATGGATTTTCACATCTAAATGAGCTTCAAGTTTACTTGTCACGGGGACTAGAAAAGGAGAATCCAGACGGCTCTTTCGATCTTTTGGAATGGTGGAAGTCAAGGGAAAAATATTTTTTCGTTCTTGCAAGGATGGCTCGGGATGTTTTATCAATTCAAGCTTCAACTGTTGCATCGGAGAGCGCTTTCAGTCAAGCAAGAATACAAATCGGTGGTCATAGAGCGGCGATGAGGGAGAGCTTGGAAAAATCGGTGCTTTTTAGAGATTGGATCCGCGCGGAAAGAAGAAACTTTGGCATTGCAGAATCACAACCGGCGATAGATGAAGCATATAAAGAAATGATAGCAGAACTTTCGGAGTATTCGGCTTCGCCCGGAAGTGGTGATGAACAAGCTTCATTTCCACCACCACCAACACAACCTCCTCCCAACCTTGACGGATTTATGAGATTTGTTAGAAATACAATGTAGATTATGATGTAACTTGTACATTGGCACATCTTCTTTTAGTTTTTTTCCTTTTAATGGTGGTATCAGTACCTTGTTGTGCTCATTCCATTGAGGGAAGGAAGACTAAGAAAGATATGTCATTTTGGTCAATAAAAATGCTCTTTATCATATCCTTGAATATCTTTTTTCTCAATATTTCTTTGTCTTTACTTCGATATCAATCCTTGAATATAAATATATATATATATATATATATATATATATATATATATATACTACAATAAAATATATACGAGAATGTATATACATAATGTACAACCTAAACTACAAGAAAATATATAAGTAATAACATATATACATAAGATACAATTTATATAAGAGAATATATATACATTATACATAAGAGATATAATATATATACAATATATACTAATTAGTACAACACAATATACTAATTACTACAACACAATATATACATTATATGCAATATATACTAATTACTACAACACAATATATACATAATATATATCAATATATATATATATAATATACAATATATAATAATTACAACAACACACTATATACATAATATACAATATATACTAATTACTACAACACAATATATGCATAATATACAATATATACTAATTACTACAACATAATATATATTAGACTAATAACTTAGTACACCATATAAAATATATTCTACACTATACTAATAATTACTATAGAAGATATTGCCTTAAAAAAATACCCGTCATGCCCGTTAGGCCCGCTAGGCCCAGGACCACTGTGGGCTTAGGCCCGTCGTGGGCCGGTCTCAACTACCAGGACCGTCATGCCCGGCATACGAAGCCCGAAATCGCGAAGCCCGACCCGTCAAGCCCGTTTAGGCCCGGGCCAGAAGACACCCTTACATAGACCTTTGCTCCTCCTTTCTTCCAATTTAGTTGGGGCCAACTTCTTAGCATTTTTGTATGTGGGTTTTGCAGTTGCAACAGGAAGATTTTGGGATCTATTAAGTGGTTGGTTTTAATTTAGAAGGGATTGGGGTTGAAAGTTGTGGAACATGGGGTTAACAAAAGAAAATCTTAGGGTTCTTTTGGTGGAAGATGGAAATGAGGTGGTCATGAAAACTTATTTTTGCACTACTAGGGCATGCTCCTGAATCTTGGCCAAACTAATTGCCATAGCCAAGGTTCTTGGTGCTAACATTTTGACGCGCAAATCAATTTATGGTTTTAATCCTCCAACAAAACAACTAACAACATACTTTTTTGATAGCTCTACTCTAGTAAGCAATTCATCAAGCATATCAACATAGTCTTGCGCAGAATTTACCTGTCTTAAATCCTTGAAATCTCCCATAGGATCATCAAACAATTCAGATCCAAACCTTGCATACAGGCATGCTATATACTGACCCAACAAGGCCGCTCTCTAGTCACCATGTGTTTCATAAAGGAACGGTGCTATTGCAGTGCTTTTCCTTCCAACTTGCATGAAGCCAATTTCACCTTGGAGTCCTCAGGAATGTCATCCATAGCAAAGAACATTTCACATTTATACATCGAATCTTTCAATCCTAAACCATCAAATTTGGGGAACTCCACGTGATAATCGCGAGTTGGCAACGAGTAACCCCTAGGTCTTGTAGCTATCACTTATGGATCTTCATTCTCTGCAGGAAGTTCAGGTCGAGAATTTTCAATGGTGGTCAAATTGGTCAATAACAACTTTCGGATTTCCTCCCGAGCTTGCCTACCTTGAGATCCATACCACTTCTTAGCTCAAAAACAGAATTAGTAACTGCATCCAGCGAACACTTGAGATGTCAAGTTCCTAATGGAGCTCTTGCATACGAGTATTGTGATCACCCAACTCCATAAATCCAAGGAATGAGAGTCTGATACCAATGATACATCTTCTAATTTAACCGAGAAACGGAAAGAAATTAAGCTCGCCTAGAGAACTTGAACAGCTTGCTTGATATTAGAACTCAATTGTTTGGTCATATCATCATCAAAATCTCCCTTCCCCAAATCTGAAATCCAAAAAGGGTACCTGTATTTTTTCCTTTTGGCAGATGAAGGCGGAAGGAAGGGTTTGGGGAGGGGGGTTACATGTGTTTTTCCGCATTGATTTTGTTCAATTTGGGCGGCTGGAACTCAATTTCCGGCTAACTGAAGCTCACCGGAGTTCTGCAAAATGTCGAAGCTGACGTTTTTAATGGTGGAATGATCTAAAAATTTGTGAAAAGTTAGATTCGGAGGCAGAGAACAATCTTCATTGTTTGGAATTTCTTGATTTGGCCCAGAATTGAGCTGGAAAGAAATGGCCAAAAATGATTTTTCCGGCAATGAATGATAGTTGGGGAAGATGACAGTGAGTGAATCCATGTGTCCTCATCTTATTCGTCACTCTGGCGTAAGGCTGTATCCGGTTCCGGTTCTGGGTCTATTTGGATCTGCGGTTCCGGTTCTGGGTCTGCGGTTCTGGTTCTGGCGGTTCCGGTTCTGCGGTTCTGGCGGTTCCGGTTCTGTCCGTCCGGTTCCGGTTCTGGCGGTTCCGGAACCGCGGTTCCCGGCGGTTCTGATTTTTTTTTTAAATCAATATCTTGTAGTGTAGTCATTAGTATATTGTAGAATATATTTTATATGGTGTACTATGTTATTAGTATAATATATATTGCGTTTGGTAATTAGTATATATTGTGTATAAGTAGTGTATATTTTGTATATAAGTAGTATATATTGTATTTAAGTAGTATATATTGTATATAAATAGTGTATATTGTGTTGTAGACTTGTAGTTAGTAATTAGTATAAATTGTATATAAGTAGTATATATTGATAAAAGAATATTGTCATTAGTATATTGTGTTGTATGTTATATATTGTATGTTATATAAATATTCAAGGATTGATATAGAATTAAAGACAAAGAAATATTGAGACAAAAGATATTCAAGGATATGATAAAGAGCATATTTATTGACCAAAATGGCATATCTTTTTTTATTCTTCCTTCCCCCAATGGAATGAGCACAACATGGTACTAATACCACCATTAAAAGGAAAAAAAACTAAAAGAAGACATGCCAATGTACAAGTTACATCATAGTTTATGTATTATTTCTAACAAATCTCATAAAACCTTCAAGGTTTGGAGGTGGTTGTGTTGGCGGTGGTGGAAATGAAGCTTGTTCATCACCACTTCCGGGTGAAGATGTTTCCTGACCAAGTTCCGCTAGCATTTCTTCATAGCACTCATCTATTTCTGGTTGTGATTCAGCTAGCCCAAAGTTCCTTCTTTCTGCACGGATCCAATCTCGAAAAAGCACTGATTTTTCCAAGCTGTCCCGCATCGACGCCCTGTGATCACCTATTTGTAGTCTTGCTTGACTAAAGGCGCTCTCCGATGCAACAGTTGACGCTTGAATCGACAGAACATCCCGAGCCATCCTTGCAAGAATGGGAAAATGTTTTTCCCTTGCCTTCCACCAATCCAAAAGGTCGAAAGAGCCGTCTGGATTCTCATTCTCTAGTCCCTACGACAAATAAACTTGAAGCTCATTTAGATGGGAAAAATCATCTACATTTTCACCTTGAGTACCCCTGAACTCCGTCCACGATTTAAGAGCTGTTAAGCCAGCAGCTCTTTTAGGCGCCTGTGATGTGGACGAAGTAGGGGTTGGAATATTAGGCCTAGCATGCTCTAACGCCTGTTTATAAGCATTATAAACAGTTTGAGCATTCACTGTAATTGATGCTTTCGCATCAGATAGTGTAGCCATTTCTTCTTCTTCAAGATCTAAAGCTTGATAAATAGTAGAATACCAAAAGTTAGGACCTCCTACTTTCATAGTAGGATTTAACATAGCAGCCATACCAAATATAGGAGGGACTGGAAAAAAAATATTTTTTAAACTTCTTTTTCATTTCAGTAATTGCAATTTCATAAATTTCCCCTCCCTCGTTAAAATCAACAAACAAATTAGCAAGTGCGGCAATATAAACTAAACAGTTAGAAATAGTTGGATAATATTGGCCAGATAAAACAGTTGTAGCCACATGAAAATGTTCTAAAAAATCTAAAAGAATTTTAACGTTAGTCCAATCTTGATTAGTTAGCATGTCATTATCTTCCTCCCCACAATCCCGAGAATTATAAGTAGCGTTAATTGGGTTTCTATATTCGTACGCCACTACTAAACTTTCGTACATGTAGTTCCACCTAGTTGGGCAAGGTTTAGGAACCTTTCTTTCTCTAAGACCATATTCGTCACATTTTTTAAAATATTCTCTAAGTCTACTTCTACGGTTAGAATAAAAAAGCCAATTAAGAGCGAATTTAACCTTTTCAATTTCTATGTTTAAAATTCTCATACCATCACCAACAATTAAATGATAAATATGACATATACATCTAACATGGAAAATATTAATAAAAGCAGGATTAAGTGTTATAGTTAACATACCTATTGCACTAGTGTTGCTACTAGCGTTATCCATGGAAATTGACATTATTTTATCACTAAAACAAAAATATCTACATACATCTAAAACAGTGTTAGCAATAAACTTACCCGTGTGCCGTGAATTAATTATTCTATATGCAATAATGCGTTTTTGCATTGTCCAGTCTTCGTCTATCCAATGACTGGTTACGGTTAGATAATCACAATCATTATTACTTCTACCAATATCAGTTGTAATAGACATACGATTACTTATATGGGTAAATAAATAACGCAAGTATTGTTCATATTCATGCTTGTATTTATAAATGTCGGCTTTAACTGTGGCGCGAGGCCAACCTTTATACGTAGGATTAAATACTCTTCTAATATAATGAATCCAAGCAGGATTAGAAGCAAAAGAATAAGGCAAACACATAACAGTAATCATTTTAGCTAATTCTTCACGATCCTTATTTGGATCGTAATACAATATACCTCCGGTGACTGTGTTTATTCCTGGTTGAACGAGTTTTGAACCAGTACTTGGGTTAACTATTGTTTCAGGACTTGTCCTCCCCTCTTGTTGCACTTTCAATTGGAAATATCTAGCCTTATCGCTAGGGTGTAATTTTATATGTTTAACTAAACTACCTGTGCCGCTACGATCTCCAGTATACCTATGCACAAGTAATTTCCCACAAGATTTACACTTAGCCTTATTTTGTTCTCTTAGTTGAATAAAAAATTGCCAGACTAATGAAGTTTCTGAACGTGTGAATTACATGCACTTTATGTGTTTGGTTGTCTCCAAATTTTGTGCCCAAATGACACAGTAAAAGACCTAATTAAAGTGTTCAAATGAAATTGATATAAAATAAGGTGTTTTAAGTCAAAAACGGAGACAACTTTAAGGAACTGCCGATGTATTTGACCATACATAAAATGTAGCTACAAATTGTTAAAAGCTCTTTAAAATGTAGTCTTTTCCGAAAGTTATGAGGACCAACTTCTGCATGTATTCAATCAAATAGGAAAGTTGATAATATCAAGGACTACGTTTCCAAAAATTTAGGCTAATATACAAAAATCAGTCTAGTAAATGCAGGCATAAGCAGAGACCATAATAAAACCAGCATATCACCGCCTACTGGAAACAATTGTACAAATCAAAACTAAAAACCGGCTACCAATCATTTCTCCGTTACAGTTTCAGCTACTCCATGTCTAAATATTTCTTTTTTAACTTTAATGTACGCCAGTTGAACACTACGACTGTGTTCGAACTATAAAGATCACAATATGTCCCCTATGCAATCCCTATTTCAAGAGTTATTTTGAGCGTTTTCTGCTTTGTATTTTTTAAGCTCTTCTTGAGCACGTATCAGCCTACGATCAAGGAAATAAAAGTTTCAATGTCAGCAGATATAATCTTCAATATAGACACATATGGCATTATTGGACAATGATGATACCTCCCCTGCAACTCAGTGATTTCACTAATTAATTCCTTTTCTTTGTCATGAGCAACCTCCAACTACAAGAATCAGAGGAAGGACATACGTTACAGTGATACCGAAAAAGATGCAAAAGCTGCTTAAATGGTTCCGATTGAAAAATGTTGAAAAGACTACTATAAACTCATACCAGTGATTTCTCCACTCCAGACGAATTTGACAGCATGCATCCAGCATCCACTGCAAGGTTGGTGGAAAAGATAAAGTGAGACCAACATAAATGGATACAATGCATAAAATTCAATATGAATTGATTGTTCATACCTGCAGAGTCTCCAAGGGCCACTTGCCTCATCAGTCTAAGAATACTCTCCTGTTGAGGAGGAAAAAAGAAAAGAACCATTGGATAAACAAAAACTGAATATAATGCGTCATAATTGTAGATCCGTTCTTACCCTTTGAATAATATTTGCCTCTAAAATATTCAGCAACGTTGGAAAATGGGCTGGGGTAAGAAGATTTGATGGTGTAGCATCAGGTGGTAATGGTAGAGTAGCAGCCAGGTTTTGTGGAATCACCTACATGATCCATTGCATTTTGTTTAGAAGTTGTAATAGAAATTATTATTAAAAAGGAGAAAAAGACGAATAGATACAACTGTCACAATATCAACGCAATATCTATTTAGTCGATGTTAGGTATAAATGTAAGCTAAATATTATCGGACGAAATAAAGAATTCGCTTACAAGCTAAGCATTTAGTGAGCAAAAGAAATATGTTAAGCCATTAGAAAAGGTACTTAAAAATGAGGGAAACCAACCAGCATGCTCCGACTCTTTTGTAGAATTGGAGATGCACCTACCTGAATGAAGAAATTAATTCTTGTGAGGCAGGTATAACAATATGTGTATGATATATATATATCATTGCAATTCAAAAAGCTAGTTGTGGTTGGTTATATGAATCCTCTGAATCTAGTTGACTACTTTTATGTTCGCCATCAACTTACCATAACTGATCTCCTTTATCTGGGACTAGGAATGGCTGTGCTTTGCAAAGCTAACATAGGTGGAGTATCTTAATGATATTGCAAGAATGAAGACTAAAAGGTATACATTCACCTTTTCCAAGTCTATATTCTCGGAGGTAACTTTGAAACGTCCTCTCTGCTGAACAACATGACCCTTAGTCTTCTCATCAAAATCTTCACTGCTAGCTGCTAAATACAGTCTTGATTTAGCAAGAAAATTTTAAACCAAAAGAAAACAGAATATGCTAAAATACTATTTTTTAAAGAAAACAAATCTACTGAAAGTTATTTGTTAAGATCAAAAAGCCATGTAATATCACAATAACTTGCCTGGGGTTCTAGAATGTTTACTGATTACTTCAGCTGGCACATCATCGCCTGTTTGAAGAACAGAAGTCCCATTGCAACTGGATGCATTTTGGAATTGGCTTCTATCACTTAATCACAAAGGGAAAAAGCAATTTTAGGGACTTGGAAAAAAAACATGGCACTACTTAGAATAGTGATTCTACAAGCTAGCTAAGCATGTTGACTAATTAAAGTAAAAGGAAATCAGAAGTCAAACTAAGCAATTTAGATACTGATACACATTTCACAATGCACAAGCAAAACAAGATTAAGAAACAAAAATTGAAACATTAAAGAAAATGGTGATGGTTTCACTAGAATTCCTTTCTTTTATATAGTTGATTCCCTGAAATTCTATGAATTAATAAAGAACAAGCTTTAATCCAACGAATCAAACAAGAAGGCAGACCATGCTCCAGTTTAACAAGAAAGAGCAAATTTCAATGTAAAAAAAATCTTTGATTAGGTTCCTCTTTCCTCGTGCAGTTTACCTAGCTGGGCTCACCTTTTGCTTTTTAGAAATTCTTGGCAGAAACTTCTGCTTCGTTATTTAACTGATATTATTAATAGTTGTTTCTCACTCCTCAACAAATAATTCCACATACTAACATCGTCCTAATACAAGCTTGAGGATGTCAAAGGTCCATCGACGCCCAAAAGTAACAGCAAAAGAGTTGGGATGAATAAGGGTCCAAATGGGATATCAGATGTTCCAAAATGTAGAGAGCTTCCAACTGAGGGAGGAAGCTAGGGGTGGGCGTTCCAGTATTCCGGATTGGATCGGATTTTTTAAGTTCGTTTTCGGATTAATCGGTTTGGATATTATGGATTTTCGATTTTGAGCGTATAAGTTGAGATGTTTCCACATTTTACAAAAATGAATATCCAAATGAAGTACTCATTTTAAATTGCCTAAAAGTTCCTCATTCTTGCCGCAATCATCCAAATAAAGTATTCAAGTAATGAAATTATTATTAAAAAAATACAACAGAGACATTAATACGGTCGATAAGAAGTAGAAATAGTAAAATCATGTCCAAATTAAAAGTATTCTGGCACTAACTTAATAATTAATATATTGAATATATGAGATAATATCTAATGGGTAGGGTATTGAACTTATAATATTCGCATATGGATAATTGACTAAATATAAAGTATAAAAATTCTGTTTTTTCGAATATCCAAAAATCCGAAGTACCAAATGCAATATCCAATCCGAAATCCAAAAAAAAATTAAAAATTAAATCCAAAATCCAACCCGTAATCCAAAAATCCAAAAAGTTCGGATTTAGGTACGGATTTCGGATTTGCCCAAACTATACCCACCCCTAGAGGAAGCATTTTGGAAACTCACATTTCATTTCCTTTTAATCAAAGGATGAAGTTAACTATCACTTCCATCCACTAGAATAAAATCAAGCAGAGTACTATCTACGTAGCAAAACTAATTGATTTGCTAACAACATAAATCCAAGTTAAAAGTATTTGCTTGGAGCAAGAAAGGCTAAATTTAACAAGTCAAAGAGAATGCTAAAACATATTGTGCACTAATGATTCATGAGGCTAAAAGTCAAATTTAATTCAAACAGCAGTCATATAAGTATATAGAAATACCTCAAAAAATGTCTAAGATTGAGCAAGTTATGCCATACCTCTGGCGAGAATTTACGGGCATGCCTTCAGACAATTTGGCATCAGCCACTTGTTCACCTTTTCCCACCAAATTCATTTCCATGCAATTCTCATAACATGGCGAAGAATTCTGTGAAATGTGAGGTTCATGAACTGAACTAGCAATGCTTAAATCATCATCAGATTTCTCGCACTTAGTTCTGAAAAGTTAAAAAAATAAAAATAAAAGGAATGTTTAGCTACTGATCCTAGCAAACATAACAATGTGCTCTTATTTAGCATAGCGAAAACATGATACAAGACTAATGGTGAAACTCTAACACAGCATGGAAGACATACATGCTATAAGCCACATTCTGGTTGGCAGGTGAAGGAGGGGCAGATGGATTGTTACTGTCCTGTTGAGAGATGTACTATATTAGGAAAGACCCCATATTGCAACATGTCCTATAGAATAAAGTAAATCACGACATACAAAATCAGTAGCATCTGAATATTGACTTGAGAAGGAGAACTGATGCTGAAACTTGTGTAGCTGTTTCCCTGGAATGTCAAGCCCAGACAGTGCATTCGAACTCCCACTTTGGTCCTTGTCACCAATAATTTCCTCATCTGGAATCTAAAAGCAAAAAGATTTTGAAAAGATAAAAACACAATGCTTGAGAGTTGATTTTGTTTCACTTATTAAGAAGAAATTTCCAATCTGGACAACCTAGACTGACTTCATCCCATAACAAGTTTCACAAGGCGGAAATTTTTATCATTTGAAGAGGTCAACAAAATCAAGCTTGAGAAACTACCCATTAACCAAGAATCTCTATTTGCATACATTGAGAAACTAGTACATGAATGAAAATACTGTGGTATGTGTGCATCAGAAAATTGATCTACGTACCAAAGAAGCCTGTGCCTTCAAATCTTCAAGGTTAAAGTTCCAGCTGCTAATTCCCCGTTTGTATTCATTCTGCACATAGTATTGAGTCACAGTAAGATCTAATTTGCAAAGATGAAAAGGGTTTTTAAAATGATGGACCAAAATGAAGCAGAAAAATGAGAGGAAAAACGTAAGCGAAACATGGCATGGAACAAGTTCTAAAACTTGTATCACTGCTCTAAGCATAATATTCTTGTATGTTGCTTTCCTGCTAGATGAAGAATAATTTCTTTATTTTCTCTTTCAAACTTGGAATAGGTATTCCAAAAAAATAAAAAATAAAACGAAATTTTCCTTGGGGTTTCCTGATCAAAGTTATCAAACAATCACCTAGGAGTTCAGAAATTTCCTATAAGTTGACAATCCTAACAAATAAAGGAAGTTTGCTTTCGCAGTCGCACAAATGGAAGATTTCTTAGGATCTAAAAAGTCAATCTTTCGTGACTATGTTGAAAATGCACTACTTTAATCAAAAAGCACAAGATATTTTCTGGTTAACTAAAAAAATTCCCTCCAAAAGTACTGCTTTTTCTGGAACCTGCTAGTAACCTGTTTCTGCCTAAGCTCTGGAAATGACTTTCCTGTGTCCATCTTGTATATCAAACTTAAAAATAAGCAGTGGATATATGACATATCAATTGGCATGAACTGGTGAGCCTAGTCGTATGAATTACTTGCCTCTGTTAAATCCTGTCTCCTTCTTGTTTGTCATATTTATTTTCCATAACTAAGCAATTTCAATAGAAAAACCATTATATTGCCTACTGCTCGCTTAACATAAACATGCAAGGTATTCATTATGTTATATAAGGCAATAAATTAAAAATAATATGTTATACAGATATCAAATCTCAGTTTTCTCATGAAATTGGTTATGACACAGCAAACCTGTGATATTTCTTCTTTCTGCCCATCTGGTATCTTCTTCTGTGCTAGCATGTCTTCTTCTTTCCTCTACAATTAGGTTAGAAAAAAAGTCTTTTTAGCATAGAAATGCTGAAGCAATACTATCATGTGGTTCCAAAGAGGAAAAGCGTCAGATTGTGGCACGACAAATCACCTTCAATGCCTTCATGCGATCTCCAAGTGCTGGCAAACCCTCCAACAATGTTCTTGCTATGTAATCATTGGACCTTGCTTGCTTAAAGAAAGGGTGCTTCAGCAATTTTTTGGCAGAAGGTCGTTTTGAAGGATCTTTCACCAAGCAACTAGCAATCATTTGCTTAAAAGACTACAAAGGCAACAGAAGTGTAAACAGCGCGCCAATAACATTATCAGTTAATCAATGCTATCCGATTACCTTTGAGAACTTCTTATCCCTCTCATAGTCAAGGCCAGGGGGTGCATTTTGCAATGTCATTAGCAAGACCTGATAAGCACAGAATATGTAATGCATTAATAATTCATAATAAGTACTTCAAGAGAATAAATATATCATGTCACTAACAATATTCACCTTCATCGGAGGATATTTGGAGAAAGGAGCATGTCCGTGAGCAAGCTCCAAAGCGGTTATGCCAAAGGACCAAATATCAGCTCTGTGGGTAAGCAATGAGAATGGATAAGAAGAAGAAAAAATGAAAAAGTGGAAAAGGGAGACTTCCATCAGATAAAAGTACACATTCTGCACAGAAACATTACTTGAAATCATAACCATGCAATTGCTCCATGACCTCAGGTGCCATCCTGTAAAAGAAATCTAAATTATGGAAAAACATTATATGCAATATGAGCGAATCTTCATCAGTATTTTTAACATCTTAGTTTCTAGATGCACACTTTATGCATGCACTTATTGTCACATGTCCATAGTAGTTAGGACCACAATAGATCAAAAGTTCAAAGCTTATCAACCATCAAATAAATCATGAAAACTAAGTAGATAAAACTCTACAAGCATTCTCTTTGGTTAGAGCATACCAACAAGGAGTTCCGACAAATGTGTTCCGCATACGTTGCCTATCACCTGAATCAAATAAATAAGCAGATACGCCAAAATCTCCCAATTTTATTCCACCTCGTGAATCAATAAGAATATTTCCAGCCTGCAATAATCACAGAAGTACGTCATAAACCTAGGCATGGTAATGGAAAAGTTAATGTTACTTAGAAACATTTGGGTGTTCATGCAGCTGATGCCAAATGTGAATAAGATTTGTCCTTTGTCATACTTACATGGGATCTTAAGTGGAACAGGAATGCTATAGTTTCTCGAAAGGAATCCATGTTCAAACTCAAAAGAACAACAAATGACCTTTACTACAACTTTCAAACACATGTATTTATAGATCATGTCTGGTGAAGCAAGTTTCAATTAGAGTGCCAAGACAAACATCCTATTAATATCATTAAATCAAAACTTGTAAAGCTGAAATGTGTATGTACTGTCATCCAATGTAAAAAGATCAGACAATGCACGGAAATCAGTAATGGGTTTAAGTAACAATTGAACTTACTTTAACATCACGATGGATGAAGCCATGATGATGAAGATATTCCAAACCCTTTAGAACTTCCCGCAATACTGTTGCAATAACAGACTCTTCAAACCCATCCTGATGAGCAGCCTTTAGAATGTGTAGACAGGAACCTCCAGCCATGTAAGGCATGACAACCCATAGGTTATGATCACTAACAAAGGAGCAGAGTGATTTAAGAACATTGAGATGATCAATTAGGAGCATTGTTTGGGCTTCACGTGAGATGTTATTCTGGATATAAATACGAAGAGGGATCAGAAATTTGTTTGATCCTATAACCAGATTATAGTCGACCAAATTAAACAAAATGCATGGGCACTTAATTACTCCTTTCCCGGAGATATCTAGTATTATTCTTGCTACAAATAACCTAAGCTTCTATCAGCTAAAACTAGAAAGCATTGAGGTAGAATATTAATTCACTGCTTAAAACTACTTTTATTTGAGCCATTCATGGACAATTTACCGCAAAATAACCTGTTGAATTGGTTTAAACAGGTATAAGCCAATTGTTATGTCTCAACTCTTTTCACAGAATGCTAGCATGTTGTATGGAGATATTTTAACGCCCATAAAAACTGAAATTAATAGTTAAATCAAAAGCACATAGATACAGGAAGTTGATAACCAATCAATAATCAACATAGCACGTGACATTTTTTTGAATAGGGTCTCAGAAAGCGTGAAAATAGTTAAATAGAAGAAGTGTACCAAATCGGAATTATCGCGTTCGAAGTCGAGGATTTTGATGGCAACGACCTCATTGAGAGGATTACATAAAGCACGATGAACCGAGGCACTCACTCCCTGTCCTACCTCCTCGTAAAGCGTGTATTGCTCCGGCCCAATCGGATATTTCTTCTTGTCCATTGTCCAAAATCAGAAGAAAAAATATCCCAGAGAACAAAATCCTTCTGACTACTGAACGTCAAATAACACACAAATGCAGCCCGCCGGCGATCTACAAATCCGAATTCTACGCAAATTCCTCTATCACAACCACAAAAAATCAAAATCGTCCAATCAAAATCAGGCGAATTTCAACTTTTATCAACAAACAGAGCCTTTAGAAGAAAAAATGAGAAAGAAAACTCACGGGTATCAAGTTCAGATCCATGGACTAGAATTAAATAAACATACGGAAAAGGCAAAATATGGTAACCAAAGCAACCGAAATTATGATGTATAGAGAAAAGAAGAAAAGGGAAAAATTAAAAAAGGAAACCTTTAAGTATTCATATATCTGTATAACGATAAAGCAACAAGAAAAAAGAGAAAAAGAAAAGAGTGAGAAGAAAGGAAAGAGGAGAGGAAGAGGAGGATTGTCTTCTCCGTTTTCTCGTGAGTGAGAGAAAGCGCGCCTATCGGATCGCCGCTCCAACAGGAAGGAGAAGCTTTTTTGTATTGCATAAATCCCGCCACTTGTTGTGTTAACACTCGACCTTTTCCCGCATGTTCGATATTTTTTACCTATTCATGTACCCTCAGGGTACGACTGGGCTTTCATATGGTACAACTAACTTAAGCGATTGATACGGGATTTTTAGATTTATTTCGAATGGATGTCACGTGAGAAGCGAGTGCCTCTCTGGTTAAATATACAGGCTCAGTGATGATCGTGTCAAGTACGAGGTTTTCAACTTAATTGCCCAAAAGTCTTCAGATTACACATGAGATTGAGCTATAATACTACCATATTAATTCGACTGGAATATATCGTAACCTTACGGTGAATTAGATATACCTATAAATTCATATGCGCTTTGATTATTTTGTCGAATACTTTCACTTTTGTTAAATAATTTTTAAGTAATTATTCACGTCAAAATACCAAGACTTACCCGTGAAAAGATATCAACTAACTAGATTGTATTTGTTGGATTCAATCTATAGTTCTCTATGATGTTTATTCTTTCTTTGAAAGCTACTTTATTTTCTTATGATACGTAAATGTAATCATTTTAGAAAAATAATTTGTACGAGGAAAGATTACTAGGGAGGAATAAATAGTACTACTAGAAGATACCAGGGTGACAACTTTAAAACGTTGCCTTCATTATTCTTGTAGTTGTTTGGTTGGGATCTTTAGAAATTTTTTGCCTATTTTATTCAAAGTGTTTAACAATGGTGCTAAAAGAAAAGGAACAACTATAAAGCAAAAGTAGATCAACTTTGGTCGGCCAAATGATGCACATGAACAAATCATATTTACTCCATGTGGAACAATGTGATACTATTAGTTACTTATTTTATTCGAGGAAGAATAATTTTTGCATGAGCGGAAAACTTTTCTTTCTTTTACATTCATATATTACATAGGAAACTTTTTTACCCTTCATATTTAAGATTTAATTTAATTATATTCATATCTCACGTTTCTCTCTCCCCTTAATTCCTAAGATCTTACCAGCGTTATTTTCTCCCTCACATTTCTTTCTCTTCTCCATTCCTTCTTCTTCTAAAAAAATACAAAGATGAGACTCATTGACTATAATCAGATTTTTAGCCAAAGAGATTCAATATGAAACTCGTTGTTTCGGTTATTGTAATTTTTGGTAACTGTCAGATATTGTCCTTAATTTTAACAACTACGAGACCGAGAGTAGATATATGATACAGAAGACTTCCTCAATCGATCTATCAATAATTCTCAATTGAAAATTTGTGGGGTAGCCATATGAATCTTCTGTAAGTGTGACAGTGTGGGTGCAATTATAGTTTATTTGTAGTTTTTTGTAGAGATTTTGTAGATGAAGAGCAAATTTTATTGTCAACTTTTTTTTCCACATAAGATTGTAGTTTAATTGTAGTATAAATATAGTAATTTTATAGATACCCTTAAAATAATACAACTTTATACAATACTTAAACTGATTTGCAGACTTTTTGTAGTTTTTTTGTAGAAATTTTGTAGATGAAGATAAAATTTTGTGGTCAATATTTTTTTCAACATAGACTATAGTTTAATTGTAGTATAAATGCAGTAATTTTATAGATACCCTTAAAAATAATACAACTTTATACAATATTTAAATTGATTTGTAGTTTATTTGTTGAAATTTTGTAGATAAAGAGAAAATTTTGTAGTCAATATTTTTTCCAACATATATTGTAGTGTAATTGTAGTATAAATGTAGTAATTTTGTAGATACCCTTCAAAACAATACTGCTTTATACATATGTAAACCGATTTGTAGTTTGTTTGTAAAAAATATGTAGATTAAGAGAAAATTTTGTAGTCAACATTTTTTCAATATAGATTGCAGTTTAATTGTAGTATAAATGTAGTAATTTGTAGATACCATTAAAACAATATTGTTTTATACATACTTAAACTGATTTGTAGCTTATTTTTAGATTTTTTGTCCAAAATTTATTGACCCAAGCAGCTGCGCATTAGCTCACTCCCGTCAGGAATAAGAGCTCCTCCCTTCGAATAGTTGACGAAAACAGAGCCTTGCATGTTTAAATATGCTCATAAATTCCTAAAATATAAAAAAGGAGAACCAAATCAAAAATATCTTGAACTTTAGAAAGGAAAGGCTGTTATATACCTAGAGAAACAGAAATACGTGAAAAATGAGGAAAGAGAAGCCTGCAGAAAAAGGAGGAAACAAATCTGATGTGAATATGAAAAAACATTTAATCCCAAATTTTTAGCCGCCTAATTTGGAAGGAATGAGCTATTCAAATATTTATCCCAGATGTGTAGGCGCCTAATTTGGAAAGAATCAGTTCTTAATATTGAGTATTTAATGAATGGTATAAATTTTGTAGAAAAAATATAAACATGGCGGATAATAATGAAAATATGCACATATTTAATAATAAGGTTTCATATATGGTATAGATAAGAAAAAAATCCTTTTTTTAATACTCTTCTTCGAGATTTTAAGACAAACACCATTATTCAAGTCTTCAAAGGTCCATTAATTTGTTCAACAAAAAATTGCTTAGTGTGGTTTCGCATAACGTCGGTCTAATCTTAGTGGAATATCCATGCAATTAGTGGTATTTAATAAAGAGAATTTTTCATAAAGTACCATCGTTTAGTCCTGATTAGCCATTTATAGATACCCTTTATTATATTACATTTTATAGATAGCTTTTATGTTTTTATACAATGTATTTCGTGTATTTAAGATGTTGTATTCATTAATAAAAAAAACGATAAAACGGGAAAATGCAACTAAATATTATCTGTATTTAGCTGTATTCAAGCGAAATTTCTGCTGAATACAATAACGGTTTGCGCAATTTCCGAAAACGTAAAGTTGTTTTAAATGGAAGGAAATTAAATCACTTATAGTCTCCTAATTTAACTCAACGAACTAAAATTAGTACACATTAATCTGTATTTGATCAAACAAAACAACTGAGCGAAAAACCAGAGCAACATGTGATCGAGCTGCTTCCATTCTCTTCTACTATTTCTCGATTGATATAAATTTTATACAAAATAAGGTATAGTTCATCTATACATATGGCAAGTTTAACAGTTTTTGTTGCGTCATTCTGGCAAGTGGAACGATGAGGGCAATTATATCAATTTTTCAATTGAGGGAATACTGATTAAGGAGTACGCCTCCTTCAATTATCTAGTTGCTTCAATTTCTAATCAACTTGGTATTGATTTGACCTCAAATACCATTAAAATACAATACAATGTTGAAGGAAATCGCACGCCAATGGAAATACACAATGACATGGGTTACATAGTGTATGTAGAATTGAAAAAAGAAAACAGAGAATCTGGGGTGTATCCTTTGTGCATAACAACTATCGAAAAAGAGCTTATATCTGGAGTTAGTGTAAATCAAGGCGATATTGTGCAAATAGATGAAGCAGTTGAAAGGTACGATTATGATAAAGATGATACACTAGCTATAGAATTTGTAATTCAGGAGAAGCGATTGGAGAGTTCGAACTCCACAAGGTTGATAATTTCAAAAACTAATCAAAAGGAGGTTATGGCTGGACAAGTTTATAAGGATAAGGCTTCATTGAAAGAGGTGATGAAAAATTGTGCTATAACTCAAAGGTTTCAATTCCGGGTTGATCGTTCTAATGCTATCAGGTTTGCTCTTTGTTTACCTATGTTGTATTTATGCGTATTTGTGTGTTTCCTGATGAACAAATATGAGAACATATTATATTTAGGCTGCTTAAATATATGTATTCAAATGTATTTTACTGGTGTAAAAACACAACAGTAGCTTTAATTATTTTATTATTTTGTCTACTGTGATATTAAGTATTTGAATATTCATACAAATGTATTTAGTTGTATTTATTGTATTTTAACGTGTGTAATTATATTGGAATGCAGTAGTATAGAAAATGAATTATACACTTGTAAATTTTTTAATACGTATTCATGATGTATATATATCAGATTCCATTTGTCTGATGTGAGAGCTGTATTTTTTGTAAACAAGTATGCTAATCAAATGTAAAATGATCGTTGCAGCTATGCATTATTATGTATTCAGAAAATTGTAAAATAGAGGTTTAAGGCTTCAAGCATTAATAAATCAGAAATATTCAAGGTGAGATAATTCAATGACAATCATACAGGTCTATTAAAGGATAAGGTGTACGAGCAGCGACAGGCTAGTAGCAGTCTTATAGGTGGTATTATAAGGCCAAAGCTTACAACCCATTAGAGGAAATACACTCTGAGAGACATTATTGATGATGTAAAATCAGGTTTAGGTGTAGATGTTAGCTACATGTTGGCGTGGAGGGCTAAAGAAAAGGCAATAAATTTTTTTAGAGGTGAACCGGCTGATTCATACAAAAAATTACTAGGATACTTATATACAATGGATACGACATATCCAGGTTCCCATATAAGAATGGTAAAATCGCCAAAGAATGAATTCATGTACGTGTATATACCATTGTATGCCTTTATAAAGGGGTTTGATCATTGTAGACCAATTATTGTCGTGGATGGAATTCACCTAAAATCTTAATACACAGGAACATTCGTTTCGGCAAGCACGCTGGATGGTGCAGGTAAGTATTTGAATAATAATCAAATCTGTTAACATTTTATGTATTCAATTATATTGTGGTGTATTCAACTGTATTCATCTATGGTCAATTGCATTGAACTGTATTAACCACTTAGCGTCAGTTGTATTCAATTGCTATATTCAGTATTATTCAACATATGTATCCATCTGTATTTAGGTATTTTTTATTAAATTCAAGTGTTTTAATCCCCTAATTTTTTTGTAATCAAGGGCATTTTCATTCAGAGTTATTAAACGCCTGTATCCATGTGTATTCAGCTAATTTCTGTATGCAAATGTATTCAACTTTATTAAAAATTTGTATTTATCTACAGTATATACATTTTCAATTGAATTCAACTACATTAGTCAGCTTAATTCTGTTGCATTTATCATAAGCTTTATTCAACTTGTATATTCAGAAGTATTTCTAAACATCTGTATTAATTTATAGTAGAAATGTATTCCTCTGTATATTGGCAATACTATTTCCTAGTTCAACAGTTAAAATCACCCTATTTAAAAATAATTATATTCAATTTTATTTACATGTCACATATTTCCACTAGCATACGGTGTTATTGATTTAGAGAACGATGCTGCTTGGACGTGGTTCTTTGAGCATTTCAAGACAGCATATGGTGTAAGGGAAAACATGTGCATCGTTTCAGGTAGAAATGAGAGCATCATTAAATCTGTATCGAGAGTGTATCCGGATGTACCGCATTTGTCTTGTATATAGCATCTACGGAACAACGTATATAAGAAATTCAAAAAGAGCCATGCCAAGTTGAGCGAAATATACTTCTCGATTGCAAAAGCATACACACATGCTGAATTTGACAGCCTGATGGAGAAGGTGGGGAAGGTAGATATTAGAGTGAAAGAATACTTAGAGTTAGCTGGTTACGAAAAGTGAGCTAGGTTGTATGACCGTGTTAATAGGGGATGGACAATGATATCAAATATTGTTGAGTCAATCAATACCGCACTAGTTTCAGCAAGGGAAACCAATATACGACTTCATAGAAGAAGTTAGGAAGATGTTTGGACGTTGGAATTGTAGTAACCGCAAAGAAGCTACACATACATACAAGTCGTTTGGCAAAAAAATACCAGGAGATGCTGGAGTTCTATGAGACAATATGTACACGTATGACTGTAAGTTAATTGTTACTGTCATTTGTCTATATTTTTTTAGTTATTTTCAGAATTACTTATATGAATACAACTGAATACAATTATTTTTAAGTAGAACTACTGTTAATATATATATATATATATATATATATATATATATATATATATATATATATATATATATATATATATGAATACAACTACATTCAAGCACATATTAGGCATATTTTTCCATATATCTGATATGAATACAACTTAATATAACTAAGTAACATGTTGGAAAATCTATTGGAATACATCAGAATATAACTAGCTGTATGATATTTAATGTTAACATGTATTGTGAATACGGATGATTGTAATGATCTTGATATCATGCTATTGCCTAAAGTGCAGTATACATTTGATAAGTTCTGCAATTTTCCATTTGATATTTTGCTGGTATAATGTATGTTGTATCGATATATATGCAATAGGCGTCTATTCTATGCAAATTATTAATTCTGCATTATAAATCTGGTAATTATGGTATATGTGTTCAAAACTTATATTTCTATTTTTAAATATAGGTGATACCATCAACTGAATACTTACATATGGTTAACGATGATAGGAGGAATTACACTATCTGCCTGTTAGACAGAAAATATGTTTGTGGAAGGTTCCATGACCACATGCGTGGGCTGTACTGAAGACCATGTTTCTAATGTCAAAAGAATATTGCTCTAACTATTACAAACCAAGTACAATTGTAGTGACATACAATGTGCCTGTGTACCCGCTACCGGACAAAAATGACTAGAATATACTAGAACATGTTACAGAGGAGGTTGTACTACCACCAAAATGGAAAAGACCTCCTGGAAGGCCAAAGAAGAAGCGTGATAAAACTTTAAGTGAATTTCTGCAGCCGAAAAATCAACATTAATGTAGCATATGTGGGCAGGGAGGACATAACAAGCGAACATGTAGAAATGCTTCATGTAATAAATAGTTGTATTCTGACATGTATTTGTGGTTGAATGATTTGTTAGTACTTATGATGACATTATCAGCTATATTAAATTCTCTTTGTCAAGTAATATTTTGAAATAAATTTCGTTAATATTTTCTGAGTACTTGTAGTTTGAATTATTTTTATACATATAAATATATATCAAATATATAGTTGAGTGTAGTTGGTTATGTTTGAATTCTAATTAATAAAACTGTATTTTTAAAAAATCAGTTGGGTCAGCAACTGAATACAGTAAAATACATTTGAATATATCTGAATAATAAACTTAAATACAAATAGCTAATACTGAATAATACACTTAAATATAGCTGAGTACATCTATACCTATTATCTGAACTTGAAAGATATATCTGAATGGATGTTGTTGAATATAATTGAATACAACTTGAATGAAAAAAAATACAACTGTATTTTTTTACATAACCTACAGTAAGCTGAATACAATTGAATACAACTGAATTTTCAATTGAATACAACAATTGGGCCAGCATCTGAATACACCAAAATACAACTAAATATATTAGAATAATACACTTAAATACAACTAGATAATTTTTGGAATAATACACTTAAATATAACTGAGTACATCTGAATATATATGACCAAGTGCAACCTACTTAATACATCTAAAGTTGTGTTCTTTAATATGTATTATGTGAACTTGAAAGATGTATCTGAATGGATATAGCTGAATACAATTGAATACATCTAAATACATCTGAATAATCTGCTTAGATGCAGCTAGATATACTGAACAATACACTTAAATACAACTGAGTACATTTGAATATATATGACCAAGTGCAACCTGCGTAATACATCTGAAGTTGCGTTCTTTAATATGTATTATCTGAACTTGAAAGATGTATCTGAATGGGTGCAATAGAATACAACTGAAATGAAAAAAAATACAGCTATATAAGCATAAATTCTTATGAACAAAATAGTAAAACTGTCATTGAAAAGTTGCAATTTTCATACATGAACACTGTTGCTATAAGTGGCAATTTTTTCAAACTAAGTAGCATCTACACCCAAAAAATACTCAGCATCCTTTGCGTGCGTAAACTACAGTCCAAAAATAAAATAACATAAAGCTATTCTAAAACTATCTGCATCTTTGACTTTGACTTAGTGATTTACCTAACAATCTTTGAAGGTGCTTCATTCTCGTTTATGGCATCAACGTCTATCTTGCGCATATCATATAAGAGAGCACCATATCTTATACGGAGAAGACTGGAATCAAATGTTGTTTTTGGAATTTCTCCAATAGTGCTCAGAAATTCTGAATGGGTGCAATAGAATACAACTGGAATGAAAAAAAATACAGCTATATAAGCATAAATTCTTATGAACAAAATAGTGAAACTGTCATTGAAAAGTTGCAATTTTCATACATGAACACTGTTGCTATAAGTGACAATTTTTTCAAACTAAGTAGCATCTACACCCAAAAAATACTCAGCATCCTTTGCGTGCTGAAACTACAGTCCAAAAAAAAATAACATAAAGCTATTCTAAAACTATCTGCATCTTTGACTCTGACTTAGTGATTTGCCTAGCGATCTTTGAAGGTGCTTCATTCTCGTTTATGGCATCAACGTCTATCTTGCGCATAGCATAGTCACATAAGAGAGCACCATATCTTATACGGAGAAGACTGGAATCAAATATTGTTTTTGGAATCTCTCCAATAGTGCTCAGAAATTCTGCGTATGTTACAACATGCACTCCACAATCCCTAAAAAATAATTGATTGAAACAATTAAAAATAATTCATACAATTAGATTTGTATACAACATACAAGAATGGTGATTGCACACTTACATGATGTCCGCTTTCTGTTGAGGCAAATGTGAAATGAAACAAACTTCAAAAGGATCATTATGTGACTTGTCGGTATATGCTGGACAAGCAGACCAATCTATGCCTTGACTATCTCCGTAAAAGCCATTGATTAATAGATAAAGAGGTAGAAGCTTAGCTAGCTTATCAATCTCCGAAATTACATAGGCATCATGACCTGCAGATCTGTACGAGTCATACACTTTGATACATCTCTCCTTGAATGTTACAACAGCCAATACCCAGTGTAGTTTTTCCTTCAAGTTGAATGGTATCAAGACATTATTCACAGTATGCCAAGGTACATTAGCATGCAGTCTGTAGCCCTCATATACTCACATACCACGTCCTCTTGTTTGACTACATTAGCATCACTATTTGTATCTTCATACCTGTCGTATATTTCAGCGATTCCTGTCTTGAATATACAATCAACGGTTGTATACTTGAAGTCCATATTTTGATTGTACTTTCCCTTATTTCTCAAATAGTGGAATATTACATCCATATGCTATACATAAAAAATGTTAGTAGATAGTGTGAGTTAGACGGCTGAACTAAGAAATAATATAACTGAATACAGAGAAATACATGACTACTATTAACATGAATTTGGATACAGAAAAATACAATTGGGTCAGCAGCTGAATACAGAAAATACATTTGAATATATCTGAATAATAAACTTAAATACAAATAGCTAATACTGAATAATACACATAAATACAGCTGAGTACATTTATACCTATTATATGAACGCGAAAGATGTATCTTAATTGCTGAACTAAGAAATAATGTAACTGAATACAGAGAAATACACGACTATTATTACTTGAAGTTGGATACAGAAAAATACAATTGAATACAGAGAAATACAATTGGGTCAACGACTGAATACAGAAAAATACATTTGAATATATCTGAATAATAAACTTAAATACAAATAGTTAATACACTTAAATACAGCTAAGTACATCTATACCTATTATGTGAAGGTTGCATACAACTTGAATGAAAAAAATACAACTGTATTGTTTTACATAACCGATGGTAAGTTGAATACAAATGAATACAATTGAATATTCAATTGAATACAGCAACTGGGTGACATACTGCTGAATTTAGAAGTTGAATAAAACTTATGATAAATGCAAAAGAATTCAACTGAAAATGTATTTACTATAGATAAATATAGATGTTTAATAAAGATGAATACAATGCATACAGGAATTAGCTGAATACATATGAATACACCACAATATAACTGAATACATCTGAGTAAAACAACAGAATATATTTGAATGAAGCAACATGTTGTTATTTACGTAAAATTTAGTCAGTTTGGGGAAAAACTTACGTTGTCATCCCATAGCTTCCCGCCAATTGATAGATTGTAAAATCAAAATTTGAATTAACTTGATCAACTCCAAAATCCAATGGTATGTGAAGAACAGACTTGTTTTTCTTATAATGGTCTTCCAAATTACTTCTACAAGTAATATATAAAAATTATTATATACATTTTTAAAATTTCGAAAATATAATAAAATGAGAAAACTCACTTCTGATCATGTCTAGCTAGAAGACCATCACGAACCCATTTGTCATATTCTTAAATGATTAACATGGGATATGGCCCCGTTATTGTATCATCTCAAAGGGATGTCTTTTCTCAAAAATGGGGGTTAACTTACACAGGTACCTGTTGTACATTGATTTCGTGATTAGGGAGTTTTAAATGACAAAGCCTAAATGAACGCTCAATCTTAAGTTTGAAAAATAACTTACATCCTGAATCAAAGTTAGACTCATAAGGCGAAGAGTTCCATCTACTTGGTCGGTCATTCCTATGAGATTGAATTTGTGGCTTCAATTTTTCTGCATTGGAGTGAATCACAATTCTAGTTTATGGTATTTGACTGGGAAGAAACTTGTCGTCCAGTTCAAATGGAGATACATAGAATTCTGTAAATACACCCTCTTGAACTGTAGATGGTATGTTGGACGGTACCTCTGATGTAGTTTTCTAGTAGTTGTATGTATAATTGTTAGTGTAGTAAGTTAATGTTATAGTGCCTTTAAATACAAATAATTATCTAGAATACATTACACATGAAATAATATTAAATGCAGAAGTTAATTACCTTTACATATTAAGGTTAACATAAATGTGAATACATGTAAATACATATGCTCAATATGTTAAAGATAAACAAATTAGAATACATCTACATATAGCTGGAAAAAGTTAAATACAGGGGTTAATTGCATTTACATATACATATTAACATAAATATGAATACAAGTAAATACTTATGCTCAATATGTTAAGATTAACATATCAGAATACATCTACATACAGCTGTAAAACAGTTAAATACATCAGTTAATTGCATTTACATATACAGATTAAGACATATATGAATATATCTAAATACATATGCAATATATGTTAAAAATTACAAATCAGAATACACCTACTTACATGAGAAATAATTTTAAATACAATATTTATATATACAAATTAACACATATATAAATATAGCTAAATACAGGTGCTCAATATGTTAAGTATACATATAAATAAAGCTAAAATACATTTAATTACATAAGTTAATTGCATTTACATATTATGGTTAGCCAAGATACGAATACAACTGAATACATATTCTCATAGAGGTAAATACATGTGCTCACTATGTTAAGAATGAATTTACATATGAAGGTTAACATGACT
Source organism: Nicotiana benthamiana (assembly GCA_034376525.1). Lineage (NCBI taxonomy): Eukaryota > Viridiplantae > Streptophyta > Magnoliopsida > Solanales > Solanaceae > Nicotiana > Nicotiana benthamiana. The sequence goes on from CM067325.1 coordinate 12,701,438, forward strand.
TCTATTAACATGAATTTGGATATTGCAAAATACAATTGAATACCAAAAAATGCAATTGGGTCAGCAACTGAATATAGAAAAATACATTTGAATATATCTGAATAATTAACTTAAATACAAATAGCTAATACTGAATAATACACTTAATACATATAAATAAGTTGAGATACATTTAATTACATAAGTTAATCGTATTTACATATTATGGTTAGCCAAGATACGAATACAACTAAATACATATGCTCAATAGAGGTAAATACACGTGCTCGCTATGTTAAGAATGAATTTACATATGAAGGTTAACATGGTGTATATGAATAGAGGTAAATACAGATGCTCAAGACGTTAAGAATGTTAAACCTCAATATTATCTCCGACAGCTGTGTCAATGCCATCATCACGTCTCCATGTGGGTTCAGTTTGCTTATTTTGTTGAAGATAGTCTAAAAAGTTCTTGAAGTTACCATTGATCAATGTTCGTAGAGACTTGAACTCTCCCACAACCTTAAGAATACAAAAATAGTTAGAGGATAGTGCCAAAAATATATAAATGCTACTCATTGAACTGTAATATTTATTCTATGGTTAAATACTCACGTATTCTTTGAATGAATTTAGATCTTTCCTCAAAGAAGATACTTCATCATTTTGGCCTTCTAGCATCTGATTGTCATGCAAAACTTTATGTCCAATTTCGGAAACACAAACATGAGGAATGTTGGGCTGATATTTTGTTTCATTATGGTGTCTTTCGTGTTCCTTTATATTTTTTATGGGGCGGTGATGAAGATGGACTAACAATTGCAACATGTTTCTTCTTACGTGGAAGATCAGGTGTCAGAGAAAAGTCATCCGAATCCTCTCCCAATTTGTCTGAAATAGATGGAGTAGGTCTGTTCTCAACATCGACGGCTACAGGAGGAATCTGGATAACGGCAAGCTCTATATCGCTTGGACTGATGTCCTTGAAAACAATATGAAAAAAGAAATATAATAAAAGTCAAACTAAAAACTTCCAGATGCAGATATTGAATACAAAATGATGTTTATATTGAAGATAAGTCAGAGTTGATGATGTTGGAATTAATATGCATATGTATGAAAAATTAATAATGAAGGCTACAACAGCTGTATATTGTTGTATGCATATTAATAGTATTATATGCAGTACATGTATTCAACTGTATGCATAATCTGTATGGATTTGTATACAAGTTTATGAAGGTGATTATTAGTCCATATGCATTTGTATAGATGTATATTGAATCAAACATGTAAGTATACATCTGTATGCATCAATATTTGTATGCAGCTAATTATACAAGTATTTCCATCTGTATGTATATTTGTATAAATGTATTTTGCAAGTGAATGCAAAACCTACAGCAGGTATTGGAGAATAAAAAATGTATATGAATGCAACTTCATACTTCTATATGCAAACATATGCCTATTAATTATTCATAAAATCCAAAATAGGAGTGATACAATTTGTATATTACCATGTTTTCGGTGTCGTTAAACATGCCGTTCATTAGATAAGAAAAGGTTGGCTGATTTTCGGTGGTTTTCCAATTGAGTATTCTGGGGACCACGTCATCAACTCGGAGCACAATCTTGGAATAAACAGAAGAACAACACTCCACACTTGCATAGCTAGGGGCATCCCAGCTATCCTGTAATACTTCTTCACAGCATCCATCTTCTTGCTAATCGATTTTGTCAATATCTCAAATGCTTTTAAACCCCAATGATATTTAGAATATCGCCCACTCTCTACTAAGTCAAAATGTAGCCTTGGTATAGTGTACTATTCTTCTCGGTGAAAAAATAAAGGTGTGTATGAAATACAACAAAGATATCTTCAAGGCATCACCATCATTGTCGGGACCCCATGTCTTGCCATAGAAGCATTTCATCAAATATTTCTTATTGACAAGATTAGCACCCCAAAAGTAAGCCTCAATAAGCCGGTTAGGAAGAGTTTCACTAACTCAAATTCTTCATCATTGCCAACACATTTGAGGCCACTCACAAGCGCAAGCTCCCTTAACATGAAATGTAATTCAGTACCATTGTCGTGTACTGCAAATACACTGTCATGAGTGCCTTCTAACTGGAGAGCCATGAAGCATCTGAAGAGTTGATGTTGAAATTCACATCGCTTCATTTAAAGAAATAAGCCAAAGCATGTATTGTGGAATTGTTGGTACTGAACAGGAGTAAGGTTCTCTTTTAGCTAGGAGACTATATCATTTTTAGGATAAACACTAATATGGGGTGCAAATTTTGGATGGTGTTTTACAAACAAATTAAATGCCTGCAATTAACAATAATAAATACATGTTAATAGAGTTGGATGCATTGCATATTTCATATTAAATCAGTTATTGAATACGTAGCAATACAACTATAAACACTTACAGAAGACTAAATGTAGTGATCAGGCTAAATACATATTAAAAAACTAGATACTACACAAATGACATAAAAAACAAGTAAGATGAATACATATGAATACATTTGAAAACATACTGGAAGATTAAACAGTTGCAAACAAAATAACCAAAGCTGAATACACATGAATACATATTAATACCAGTAAAATTGATATTAATTTTGAAAAGTTGGAAGCCAAATCTGAATACACATGAATACATATGAATATAAGTAAAACTAATATTAAATTTGAAGAGTTGGAAAACTAAAGCTGAATACACATGAATATATATGAATACCAGTTAAACTGATATTAATTTTGAATAGTTGGAAACCAAATCTGAATACACATGAATATATAAGAATACATATGAATACAAGTAAAACTAATATTAAATTTGAAGAGTTGGAAAACTAAAGCTTATTACACATGAATACATATGAATACAAGTAGAACTGATATTAAATTTGAAGAGTTGCAAACTACCAAAATACATAAGAATACTTATACATAACTAAAGAAAAACATAATACAGTATACAAAATGGAACAAAAATACTATCAGATACATATGAATACAACATCGTACTGGTGTAAAAATGATTGAATAATTATGAACACATATAATTTTCTTTGAATGAATATTGATACAAGTAGCAATTACCTTTTGGTGTCCTGTATCATTCATATGTTTTTCCTCTTTGAAGCAACTGAAATTTTGCTTCAACTGAAATTTTTGTTTCTTTTGAAGATTTCTCAACTTGGACTTCTTTCAACTTGTCATTCCGTAATTTAGTTCTTCTCTCAGCAACTAGAGATGCTCATAAACCTGCAAAATCTGACTCCGCTTGAGTTATTTGCAACGAGAAAGAGCCCCCATCAAAATTGAGAATTTTGGTGGGTATACCTCTAATCACTCTGTTGGGTGGCATTGAAATCTCCATTGGAGAGAAAAATTAAAGCTTCCTGGTGAGAAAACAATAACAATGGTTATTGTTTCAGAAATTTATCAAATAATCGGTATCAAAATCGAAGAAAAAAATGGTGTCAAAATCGAGGAACGCAAAATTGGTATCAAAATCGAAGATCAAATGTTACCAGTCGTATGGGCTCAATTCACGTATATCGTTTGGGCGCAATTCGAGTGATTTCGGTGAATCTGGGTGGAAAAATAGTTAAGAACATGGTTATGTGGGAGAAGAGAGAAACTTGTATGCAAAAAAGAGAGAGAACGTGTATTTGTATCTGATTATGCGAGAGAAAATAGTAAAAAGGACAGAGAAAAATATTAAATAGCATATATGGTGTCTTAAAAGTAGGATATAACTATAATTATAATTTTTGCTATAAAGAATAAAAGGTATTTATATAATATAATATTTTAAAATGATATTTATTTAATATAAATAGGGTACTAAGGTTTTCTATTGGGTGTAAAATTTACTTTAATAAATGGCCCTCGCATCCTTTTCTTTGTGTAGGCTTCATCTAAAATCTACCAATATGATAAGATTTTAATATAACAATTTTAGCTACAAATTCTACCATTTGTCATATTGTTCTATGCCAAATTGTAATTTTAAAAAAGTACGTTGTTGAACAATATAGATTAATTATGACTATCAAGTAAATTTTGATGAACAACTTTATAGATAGGCTGATTGCAGTAATACAAAATCATGCTAGTCTGGTAGAGTTTGACGAACAATTAAACAATACAAAATCATGTTAATTGGGTTGAATTATAAACAATTTAACAATTAGATAAAATGCAACTAACACAAAGTTATGTTAATCTAGTAGAGTTTGGCGAATAATTAAACAAGCACAAAATTAAGCCAACCAGGTAAATTATCTATATATGTGCATGACAGTTGCTGGCCGGGGCCGCTCAACTCTTCGAGCGTAATGCAGTGGTGTTGGTTCCAATTCAACAACGGTAGAATGTCTGGTCGAAGGTCCAGTACTGTAGGTAGCAGGCATATTCGTTTTGGCTCGATGAATTATTGCTTAAAGAGTTTCATTATCGAATTGATCTCGAAATTAAATCCTAATAGTTATTGCTATCTAAAGGTGCTTTATGAAAGTCCCTCCTCCTCCTCCCTGAAAGTTGACTTGAGGAAAGCTTATGACACACTGGAATGGCTTTTCTTGCAGCAGATTCTGGTAGCTTATGGATTCCCAGCCAAGTTCATTGACTGGATTATGGCATGTACCACTACTGTATCCTTTTCCTTAGTAATTAATGGAGGGTGCACTAAACCATTCAATGCCAAGAGAGGGATAAGACAAGGAGATCCAATGTCTCCATATCTATTTGTGCTAGCTATGGAATATTTGAACAGAAGCATGGGACAACTCCACAGAAATGGCAACTTCAATTTTCATCCAAAGTGCAGGTAGCTAAACTGTACACATATCTGTTTTGCAGACGATTTACTTATGTTCTGTCGAGCAGACACCATCTCCATCCAGATATTACACCAGACTTTCCTTCAGTTCTCTAAGGCATCTGGACTGGAAGCTAATGCAAGCAAGAGTGCCATCTACCTTGCAGGGGTACCACAAGAGGTCAAGACAGAATTGAGAGAACTCTTGGGCTTCAGTGAAGGCAAACTTCCTTTTAGATACCTGGGCATTCCCCTGGATTCTAAAAAACTCTCCATACATCAGTACCTGCCCCTTATTGAGAGAATCACAGCCAGGATCACCTGCTGGTCTGCAAAATTACTTTCCTATGCAGGAAGATGTCAGTTAATTAAGGCTGTCATCTTTGGCATACAAGCCTTTTGGTCCCAAATCTTCCTCTTGCCTAAGAAAGTATTAAAGGCCATTGACACAATATGTAGGACTTTCCTATGGACAGGTGCTGCTAGTGTATCAAAGAGAGCCCTAGTGGCTTGGGATAGAGTCTGCAGGCCCTTAAATGCTGGAGGTCTAAATATATTGAATATAACCATCTGGAACAAAGCAGCAATTACAAAGCTACTTTGGGACCTTGCTAGGAAGAAGGACTGCCTATGGGTACGCTGGGTTCACTGCTATTACATCAAAAGAGCTGATATTGACTCAGTCAATGTACCCAAGCAAGCAGCATGGGTCATCAGGAAGATCATACAATGCAGAGAGGAACTTATGGCAAACCAGCAGCTACAGGGCACCCTTGAAGACAGATTCAAGAATGTGTGCTGCCTTGACAAACTTCAAGTCCAGCAACTCTATATCAGCATGCTCCCTAGATTTGATAGAGTTGACTGGAGGAATTTACTTATGGTTTAAAATGTCCTGCCTCGACATAGATTCACTGCTTGGCTGGCTGCCCAAAGAAGGTTATCTACTGTGGACAGACTAGCAAATTTTGGTATTCAACTCCCTTCACTGTGTGTGTTTTGCAAACAACAGGTGGAAACTTTCCAGCACCTCTATTTTGAATGTTCTGTTACCAAGAGTTTATGGTCCAGAATTGGTTGCTGGTTGGGCTATTCAAGACAAGTTCTTGACTGGGACAGAGAACTACTATGGATCTGTAGTAAAGCTCGCAGTCGTGCATGGAGGAATGCCATCACTGCTGCTGCTTTTGTGCATGCTGTAGCATTAATATGGCAGGCCAGGAACAAAGCTCGATTTTAGAACTCGGTTTATAATGAAGATAGAACCACTAGAGAGATTGCATTACTCCTTCACATTCGTGGGAGACATTGCGAAAGCTAGCAGATTGGTCTACGACAACTCAACTACTTTCCGTAACTATTTTTGTGTTGTTACTTGTGGAACTCAATACATATGAGTTTGCGCTTCTTTTGGTAGTTTCGTAGAAATTGAAATGTAAATAGCATCAGTAGCTGATTGTCCAATCGGCTACTCGTAGGAACACTTGTTCATTTTTTTTTTTGCTATATATAAATACCAAGCTTTAACTGGAAAAAAAAAAAAGTTCCTCCACAGCGAAAGTACGATTTATTTGGTTGATCGAACGAATCGTTTCTTGCTTTAATGAAAAGGTAGATTATGTATAGAATAAACTATCAATCGGGTAGAGAATCCATGAAGAGCAATAACTATCCCGGGTTATTTTTTGAATACTGCCAATTACTAGGACCTTCGGCTAAGACCTACTTACGGGATCATTCTTGTCAATCATCCTTTATTAGAGGTCTATATGAATCAATTTGGCCCAATTTCGACTATGATGGGCTCGTTATTGGGCCGGTCCGTGGTTTGGCACACTGCTACAGTGCTACTTTTGCTCCAGGCACGTGGAAGACACGCGCAAAATATATTTGTCGAGGAAGTGCAAACTGTACAGTTGAAAATTGAAAACCCCGAGCGCTGAATTGTCAAATTCTCTATATTCCAAAAACTTGGAAAGCAGTGTCGTGTGGGAGAGGAGTGACAGCCGATCCATAGCAGCATTTGGAGTTTCTAGGGTTTCGTTTTTTTTTTTGTGAAGCCCTGCTCTTTTCTCACTCCTAATTGGCAGATATGAAGCTCACTGTAAAGACTCTCAAAGGCAGTCACTTCGAAATTAGGGTTCAGCCCTCCGATACCGTTAGTCCTTTTCCTTCTCTCTCTCTCTCTCTCTTTTTTTTGGCGTCTTTTTCTTTATATATATATATATATATATATATATATATATATATATATATATATATATATATATATATATATATATATATATATATTATACATACATGCATTTGTGTTGTGCAATTCCAGTTTCAAAATTTCACCTTTCCTTTCTCATTTCTCGTTTTAATTTTTTCGTGTGTTCATATTCATAAATACTAAGTTGATAGTTTGAATGAGGAAAAAAGACAACTTTAGCTTTCATTTGCATTTTGACAATTTTGTCCTATTTACCATTTAATACATTTGGTTATTTACTTGGAGCTATTTATTTATTTGCTATTAAATCCTGGTTTTTAGATGTTTATGCTTCACACCTTTTTTATATCCCTAGGTTAACATAAGCTAAATGGTTGTTATAACTTGTGCTCGCGTGTGAGTTATGTCAAGTAAAGCCAATGTTTAGAAGCATTGGGTGCGCAGCACCCTCAACCTATAAAATTCCTTATCAATCTTATAACTGTAAAGTGCATTTTACTAATCAAAACATTACCTGTCTAATTTCCGGAGTCTCAGATGGTATAATTATTTGATTGCTTTGAGTTTTAAAATGATGGGGCTACACTTAATTGATTATTTATTAAAATTTATTTTCTGTGTAATGGGAGATGTGATTTCTTGGGATTGTAGATTATGGCTGTCAAGAAGCACATTGAAGATGTGCAAGGAAAAGATAATTACCCATGTGGACAGCAGTTGCTGATTCACAATGGTAAAGTGCTGAAGGATGAAAGTACATTAGTGGAAAACAATGTCTCCGAGGATGGTTTCCTCGTTGTCATGCTTAGCAAGGTATAACTGTAGATCTTCAGGTTCTCTTTACTTTTGGACATTTATTGCTCTTAAGTGATTGGGTTTTGATATCTCCAATGCTAACCTTAGACCTTAACTCGAAGAATTTCCTGATTTTATGTCTATTTATGTGTTCTTTGTAGAGCAAAACCGTTAGCTCAAGTGGGACAACATCTGCTCAGGTACTATGTTCGAATAGCCATTCAGGATTTCATTCATTAGGTAGTTTTAGTTTATCTAGCTTCTGATAGAAACCTTCTTATTTTTCCTTGTAACTTTGCATCTTCTTGACGCCTCTTTTCATGAAACATATAACTTCATTTAAAAAAAGAGAGAGAGAGAGAGAGAGATCGAAACCTTCTTATTTCTTTTCTTTCAGCAGCCATCAGTTACTGCAGCTAATCCTACTCCAGCACCTGAAGTGACTCCACCATCACAGTGAGTTACAACTTTCACTAATCACTATTGCTTATGTTGGATCTGCACCTTCTCATGATGCAAATGATGTGTAGGGCCCCAAAGAATGTTGCGTCAGCTTCTGATGCTGCAGCAGCTAGGTAAGAAAATTATGCTAGTATATTACAAAATACAAACTATGTTCTTTTGGATCTCTTCTGTTCCTTTTCTCAGACTGGAACTCATGGAGAGAGTGTTTCGACTCCCATATAGAGGGAATTAACGTCTTTTACATTGGTGCAGTCTTCGAACGGATGATTATAGTCAAGCTGCGTCAAATCTAGTTGCTGGCAATAATCTTGAGCAGACAATACAACAAATTATGGATATGGGCGGTGGCAGCTGGGACAAAGAGACAGTTACACGTGCACTTCGAGCAGCTTATAACAATCCTGAAAGAGCTGTTGACTACTTATATTCAGTATGTTCCTGGTCCTCCATCACTTTAAGAAGTTTGAAAGAATGCACAAGTTTGTTTGTCTTTTGTTGTTTGACAAGGGTTCTTTTGTCTATAGGGAATTCCTGAAACAGCCGAAGTTGCTGTACCGGTTGCTCATGGGGGAGTTAATTCTGCAGCTGGGACTACTGCAGCGCCTACTGCACCTTCCTCTGGCGGACCTAATTCTGCTCCTTTAAATTTGTTTCCTCAGGTCTTTCAGAGCGTTCCATTAATATTCAAGTCTTGTGTGTGTATTTGTTATGTGATCTGAACTGGAGCTGCTACAGGAGAATGTTGCTGGTGCTGGCGGTGCTGGTCTTGGATCCCTTGATTTTCTCAGGAACAACCAACAGGTAGGATTCTATTCATTTTGCATTCATTTTCACTTTTCCATGTGGTCCTCCCTTTTGGTCTCGAGATCACCTCTCGCTTCTTGCATTCTTCCTTTTCATAAACCCACTCTGGATATATGGTGTGTTTAAGTTGCTCTAACCTCCTTAATCCTCTTGCTACTTATGTTTCTTTTCTTTCTTTTTTTCCAGTTCCAAGCTTTACGTTCTATGGTTCAAGCTAACCCACAAATTTTACAAGTAAGTATTGTTCTCTAATTTCGTTCAGTTTATTGTTGTTGTCATCTGAGTGTACAATTGGATACTTTTGCAGCCTATGCTTCAGGAACTAGGAAAGCAAAATCCTCAACTTTTAAGATCTATACAGGAGCATCATCAAGAGTTTCTTCAATTAATTAATGAACCTGTACATGGTTCCGAGGGGTTAGTGGCTTTCAGTGTGCTCTTAACCAAGCTAGAGAAGAAGCATTATGCATATTTATTGCCATGATGTCCTAGCATTTCTCCTTTCCAGTTCAAAAGATTTTAGCTTTGTCAAATCAGTTGTGGTCAAGTATAAAAAGACTTAATTTTGCAATCCTAATACATGGCAGTACTTAAAATTATGGGAAAAAGGAAGAGGTCAAAGCTTTGTTCTTAGCTGTGAGATTTTAATACTTTTGGATGGATATTTTGCAGGGACATCTTTGATCATGCTGAGCAAGAGATACCCCACACAGTTAGTGTCACACCAGAAGAGCAGGCGGTGATTGAGCGAGTATGTGACATCATTTTAACCCTACCTGCTCTTGGACATTCAATTGTGCATCGATTTTGTAATATCAGTTACCTAAATTATTTTCTCACTTGCAGCTGGAGGCAATGGGTTTTGATAGAGCTCTTGTCATTGAGGCCTTTTTGGCTTGTGATCGCAATGAGGAACTAGCGGTAAATTATCTGTTGGAGCATGCAGGAGATTACGAAGATTAAGTGGCAAAATATTTTAGCAGTATTCATTTGCATTCACCAACAGGTTTTGAGTAGTTTTATAGTACTCGAGATGGATTGTCAAGGAGGTTCTACTTTATTGATTAATCGTTGGATCCAAAAATTCTCCCCAATTGGGGAAGCTTAACTTGTTAGCTTTTCTTTTTATTCATACTCTGTCCGCAAAGCAGGAGATCCTCATTATTTTCCCAAAAGAAACCGAAAAGAAAGTTACTTTTGGATAAATTCTGGTTTTTATCATTCTATTTTACACATATATTATCATGTTAAGCAACTAAATCATCTTGTAGACTTGTGTTTTTGAATCATATAAATGTTAACGCATTGCTATAAATTTTCAAGTTATATATTTTATGAATTTTTATTTTATTTCCAACATGTTCGTTTTGAAAAAAATTCGTTTAACTCACGCTGGATGGTTTTTTGATCTTACACCCGGTTCGATGATATAAATAATGTTCTGCTATGCACTTCCATTTAGAATAACGCTTCACTACAGTATGAAGTTCTATAAATGCCAAGTACAACAATATACATGTTATTGTCAGCTACTGACTGGCAACTGATTTTTGAATCTGAAATGTACAATTTATAGTTAAATCCCCACAATATTAGCATCTGAAACGTATTCCATTAAATAAAAGCAAGCCCACATTTATATCCACACAATTTCGTCTGAATTGTACAGTCACATGAAATCAGACAACTTGCACCAAGTGTGTTGTTCGAAAATGAAAAGGTACTCGGGATTTGACGACTCAGTGACATCTTAAACATTGTCCACACGACAAAAAGGAGCATTGAAATCCTTGCATTATGGAAGTGCCTGTCCTCCAAAAGCATAGTTCAAACTTACATTTTAGAAATGACAATATTCATTACTTGGGTTGCTCAGAACTCTCTGTCTGGAAACAGAATTGGAGCAACCTGAGACCAGATAAACAAAGCAGCAGTTGCCCACCCAGTCACGATCCTGACCCAGACAGATGGCCACCCGACGTCCACCAATTTTCCACTCTCCCCCACGGAGGTTGACCAGCCTGTAAGAAGCATGGCCGAGTACATACTGGCAAGAGAAAAGATAAGGTGGAAGAAAGAATAGGAGTATGTGACTGGCTTGGCTCTCTCCTTTTCTTCCTCCTCATCAACCTTGTCCAACGGCAGCAAAGGCTTCCCTGCACCATCAACAGAAAAACTAGTTCTTTAGGAAATGATCCACATATTAGGGGATCATACTCCGCCCATATTTATGGAAACACCAACTGCTTCTATCAGCGAAACTTAGTAGTGCAGGTCTGCAGTAAATCTGAATGCAGCCAATATGCAAAAAGTAATAGAGAAACACCAGAAACTTGAGTCAGAATACAAAACTGCTCCGCCAAATCAAGTACAATGTACAATTGATTTGCGAAGAGACTCCACATGTAAACTATATCTATCGGGTCAATTAACAACTAAACTAGTAGAACCGGTCAGAGCAACTTCCAAAAAATAATATACAAGAAATTTACTAACACAACCGAGCCTAGAACAAGTAAAATAAGCCACCACATAACATAAGCAAACCAAAATGAACAATGAAATGTAAAATTATAGTCCAGTAAACTGACACTGCAACCAGTCGGAACAAAAAACATCTTAATGAAATAGCCCTGTAAAATGGTGGAAACTAACCTGCACGTGGTGAGCTTGGAGGAGAAAGCAGAGTTGTTGAAGAGCCAGCACGAACAGCAGAGTAAACAACAGATAGGACAGTTGTTAGCAGCCCTAATGCAAGACTACCGCTGGAAACAGCCTTAGAGTGCTTATGTAGACCATTGCACTCATAATCCCTAGGTTCACTTGCAAGTGCGCTGTAACAAAGGTATGTACAGTACAAAGATAAAACTGATGCAGGTAAAATGCTTCCTCTCACCTACATTTAGAAAATTTGATCTCAGAGAAAAGGAGAAAATTCCACAGTATGGAACTCATATTCTTGACAACAATAACAGCAGTAATAGAAAAAATTATTGTCTTCAACACTTGGTCATTCAGCAGCAAGCTTAAATACCTCAAGATAAACAGATCATGATCACAGATCAACAAAACCTATTCTCCTTTTCAGTGGAAACACTAACATAGAGTGTTCGGATGATTTAAGAGGCGAACATCAATTAATTTTTTTTCCATGCATAGATATTGTCCAAAGGTTGCACCTCATGGAACCTTTTAACATGTTATCTGCTTATTACAAACCTTAGGAGGGTTTCATTTTCTTAATTCGGATTGGGGAGTTGGGGGGAAGAAGAAGACTTAATGACATAGATGATTTATGAGGGGGGCTTCCTGGAAAGGTTGCATCATCTCAACAGAGATATAGAGATATAACCCAGCTATGAGTCATTCAAGAGAGAAGTATTAGCAAGAATTAGTTCTCTACTGTGCTCCTCTTCCTCCCCACTCCCCAAAAGAAGTGTGTTTCATCTTTCTACTTGCTCCTGTTGTTACCTTGATCTTGACTAGTGAAATAGGTTATATTTTCATTATTGATCTTTTCTTAGAGCTTGCAATATAGAAGAGCTGTTGTAAAGATTGCGGAGGACCAAGTTGAGAATGAATGCAATACACTATTTAGCAGTTAAATGCCTGGTTTAAGCAACAGTCCAGTCAGACCATACATTTTGGTAATTCACAAAAAATGAAGTGGTTTTCATACAATACACTTGGTATGTTTTTATGACGATGACTAACTAACGTGCCCTTCAACTATTCCACCAGGTACTTGCTACTTTACACGAGCACATGTACCAGGTGGTAACTCTACCCACCAAAGCTTAGGTAGATAGATGGGAACAAATCATCTAGTGTTTCTGTCCTAATCTTACAAAACAATCATGGGGCCTTCCATGAAAAAGAAATTAAAAAGCTGACAGGCTCGCTAGTTCGATATATTTCTCTAGCTTGGGATTAAATAAACTGCTCTAAAGATTTAGGGCCAAGATGAATACTTTAAAAAAATATCCTCTGCAGCTTTGGATTAAATAAGCTGCTCTAAAGATGTAGAACCAAGATTAATATCCTAAACAAACACGGCATGCCAACTTTTCACATATTTCAACAAATTACTTTTAAGTTCTGGGATCTTGAAAGAAACACATGAGATGCCAGCTTATTTGAAATTTAAAGTCTTCCTTCTCATTGACACTAGAAATAAACCACACTATTTTCCTTCAAACTACTAAGAATCAAAATTTTCAAAAGATTTAAATAGAGCGTAAAAATTTCTGACAAGACTCCTTGAAGATGCAACGAAGAAAATGCTAACACGGAGAGAGATAATGCAGCATATGCTAACATAAAACCCAAGCTTTTTAGCTTCCATGATTTGCAGTAAACTCAACTACAAAAAGAGATCTGCTTTTTCTAGTAAGGCCACATTTAAGCTATGGAAATCAGTACGAATAGTGGCATCAGATGAGAAAAGCAGATGAACATGTATACAAGATCTTGTTAGCCTGCAAAATTTAGAACTCGTGGAAAAGTTCACAAGTAAAGGAAGTATTCTGCAGCAATAAAGGAATTAAAGATAGAAAAATTACCGATGGATGCAGTGTAACAACAGCAAAGACGAAGATGACTATAAGGGTTATCACTATAAAGAAAGTGTTAAGCCCACAGTCATGCCCAGATGGAGTGAAAAAGTGGAAGAGCAGTCCATTGAAGGCAAAGGTAGCCACATAACATACAAGTGAAACAACAAGCAACACCACATACCTGAAAAACACACAATACAAAGTCCAAGCAAGAACAGGAAGAGAGATTAGAATGAAGAGAATGGCGAGAACAGCTAGCATTAATATGCAATACATGATGCAACTAACCAGAATTGCTCATCGTATCCAACCCATTTGTCATTCCAACTATGCACAAAATCCAACAAGAGCACAACTTGCACGAGGAGAAATAGTCCAGAACCAAACTTGGAAATTGTCTCTGTAAATACAATTTTTTTTAATAAGGATCTCTCTATATCAAATAAATACACATGTGCTGCTTCTCAAGAAAAGAAAAAACACTCAGGTGCAGATCCACGTGTATGGGAAATAGAGTTTGAAATTTAGCACAATAATTTAATTCATGAATTTCAAAAGGAAAGCTCATCTTATCTACACCATACCACTTACTATATGTAGTGCAGCAAATTAGCTAACCAAGAAAATAAGAGAATACCTCATTCTTCTAATTATTTTGTCTTAGATGATACTCTAGATACTCGCCTTAACGCCTTGAATAAAAATGGTGCAACAATGTGGAAGTCTTAATCACTCTTTGAAAAGAATTTCTTTTAGTATGGTCCTATGGGAATGTATTTCTTGCCTTAAAGTGATACTCAAATTATATGGAGAATCCAATGAGCAGAATCCTGAATCATAATTCTTTACACTAAAAGACACAATGTTCATTACCAAGAACTGCCCAAGACAGCTTGAAAGACTAAAATGTGCATGCTCAAGACCCATACTTCAATGACAATTTACTAACCCAGGTGTGCCAATGGAAACAACTAATGATTACACAAGATAAATTAGCATGTCTTGACAAATTCGTGTTTACTTCTTGCAATTTTCATGTGAAGCAAAATAGAAGTGATATCAGAATTCACACCAGTCGTGCTATGAAAAAGGCCAACTAAGTCAAGGGAGGCTGCTACTTTCGAAAAAGTTAAGCCGCCAATGGGATCCGATTCCCTGGAGGAATCATCACTCCACTGATGGAGAGACTGGCCTATGTCTCCACATGACACTCATTGAGGTAATTTAACTTGGCGAAAGATACAACTAGGTGCTGTAGCAATAACATCACTGAGCAGAAAAAGGAGTAGCGAACAAAAAAAAGGGGGGGGGGGGGGGGAGAGAAGAAAGACAACACAATAATATTACAAGCACATCATGCTCCAGAAAAGGGCATGAATTAGTTAAACAGATTTTTAAATTTTTATTTATAATTATACCTAGGGGAAAGGGGAGTGGGTAATGAGGGAGCAGAGTTCATACGGGGATCAAACCCTCACCTACAAGGCGGAGGTATGGATAGCCCACCCAGTGAGCTATCCTAAATCCCAAGTTAAACAGATATGAAGAATCCATATATAATGATTTACTTTATTATTTCTTCCTCTTTTTCTTCCACCCTGACTTCATACTTGCTCTACCCCAACAAAAAGGCATGGCTGGCTTTAGAACTAGATGGTTTGCAGAAGGAATGAAAAGTGCTTAGCTTCAGAACTAAAAACCACGACAAGACACTTGGCAGGATTGAATGGAAGTACCACAGGCTAAGAGTATGACCAAGGTATTTTTCAGCTTACAGGAACTGGACTTACACAACTATCGTCTTTCAATAGGTGAAAGAAAAACAGATTTCGCCAAGATGCTAACATACAGCACGCAATCTTTATTAAGCAAAGTTGTGTCTTTCTCTCTCTTATCTCTCTCTCTCTCTCTTTTTTTTGGTGGGGTGTGTGCGCGTATGTGGGTTTTGGGGTGGGGGGGTGGGTGGGGAGTTGACAATAAGTTTAAAAATTAAGGCATATTCATTAGGGATGATATTGCTTACCATAGAAGCTGATGATTCCATTTGGAAGGAAAAACATAAATATTACCATGAGGCACCAGCAAATGATTTTCATCATCCAACCTCCATGGTGCATGCTGTCACGCGGGTCTTTCTGGTTCTTCACGCCAATCATTAAGATTGCTAAGATAGTGAAAAATAGGAAGTTCCCCAGACTAACCCGAAGCACAGCATCTGTCTCAAACCACTCTCTGTTCGGTGTCGAATGAAAGCTATTAATCCCTGCAATGTAATGAACATTAAAGATGTCTTGGAAATCAGAAAAGTCCTAAGAGTAAAACCTATAATGTCATATATCAAAATAAAGGTTTTAGTAGCCGGCGCTACTGATAAGCTCACAATATAGCCTCAACGCATTAACTGGGGCTGAAAGGGACAGTAGAGAGTAAGAAAGACACACGCGCGCAAGTATTTCATCCTATGACTCAATGATCAGACATTTGCAAACAAAAACAGCTTGTCAAAGCTTCACCATTGCTAATCACATAATTAAAGACTCGACGCTTGATACCAGATAAATTCAGAAAAGCAAGCAAAAAGAGTTTCTGGCCATTTTCATCCATTAAGTATATTTGACCTTCATTTATTTTCAAAAGGCGTTTCACCACAAGTGACAAAGGACAGCAAGCTCTGGTTTACGTTTTTGTTCTTAACTTCTTCACTTCTAAAATTTTAGCAGTATGGAGCACTACCTGACCATTATAACCTTTGAAGAAGATTCTCCTTAAAGCATCTCTAGTTTTTATCACCAAGATTTCATTAATCTAATAATCTTCAAGGAAGAACATTGAGAGATAGTAAATTAACTATTCACTACCTAAGCTCGCAGATGCACACAACTATGTGGGTCTTCCATTTTTCATCATCTTATAACACTCCTAATAACCAAAGATGCAATTGGGAGTTCGCGTTGCACTCATCATTATTGCATAGGCCAGTTTTCCAGGTTGAATTGACATGGCTGAGAATCAAATCACAGGCCGACATGTTCTACAAATTCAAGATGTAATCTTTCTCGGGATTAATAAAATTTTGATTGGCAGAAGGGGTTACAAATTCCTTAAATGTCAGTTTAAAACAGAAGTGCTTAATTGGCCCTATGAGAAGCATCAAATTACTAACAAATCCCTGTCGTAGATATAAATTTGATTTGGTATTCGTGTTCTGTAAAAGAATGACTTATTTTTTGGTAAAGCACCAAGCTTTTCCAAATAAATGTGATAGCTCAGTATCGAAAATTTAGAGAGACTGAGTTGGATGAAGATGCTTAAAGCCAATAACACAAGAGGCGGACCATAGATATAGCAATTAGCCATTTGTACATCAGGGTGCCAAAGTTAGAATTGAAATTAATAATACCCAACAACAGGAGAAAGCTCTGACAAGTTAAAAGCTCATGCATCATAGTTGTAGGGAAAATAACCTCACATGGTATTTTCTCCATTAAAGGAGCAGCAACCTCTCTAAGTATCCACGAGACAATGAGTGACAAAGCGAAAAGACCACAATAGGCAATCCTGGCGGAACGACGGCTGATCCCTGACACTACCGTACGACAAGCGTCACAAGCGCACGCTGCGCAGCATGACGCAAGGCAAGAAGCTGCCCACATCTTCACAAAAGCCTCTTAATCTAGCTCCTCCTCAAAGATTGTCCAATAGCAAACCCTGAAATTCCAAAATTGAACCTTTTTACTGCACACGAGAAAAATTCCGCCGATCAATAAATAAATCGAATCATAATTCAAGCAATAATTGGAGAAGTGATCAGTAAATTTGTTAAGGAGATCGTCTTTCCAATAAGCCCTAAGTACGAGAATTAAGAAAACGACAAACGAGCCATGAATCAATAATCATACAGTGGTAATATTAGGGAAGAGAAAGTCCACCGGAGGGTTTTAACTAGAAAGATAAAAACTACACCTTATAGCGATGGAGAATGAAAGACGACGGATGATCGTGATTTGAACAAGAACTGAAGATGAACCTTCTTTTACGAGTTCTGCAACCAACAACAAACCCCGGGTGAGTCGTACAAGAACCCCAGCCTCCTCCACACTCCATACATGATATTTGTTATTATTGTATTTATGTTTATATAATTATTTATTTTATTTATGCGGGATTTATTAATGCTTTATTGTTTTGTTTTGTCTTGTTTTTATTTTTAATTTTGTCTTTATTTTTATTTTTGTTTTTGTTTTAGTGCAGCTTTTCATTTTATCCTATGCGCCAAGGTTCGAATAGAAAACATCTCTACCCTTTCGAATAGGGGTAAGGTTCGTTTGAATAAGGTTGGTCTGTATATTACCCTTCCCAGACCCCACAAGTTACTTGTTCAGAAAAAGCAAAAGTGGGCTCAACGAATGTGTAAGTCGAGTTCGTTGGATGCGATTTATGCAATATGTAAATCGCAAGCTAAGTATTTCGCACTAGCTTAATGCACTTTACACTCTGCAATGCCAACCTCATTCCTAACCCCTACTAAGTAAAGTTGAAGGTATTCAGTCCCAAGCATCTTTGTCAATTCTCCGTTTACCCCGTCGGAGTTGGTATTTACAATTGCGTATATAAGTCATATTCACAAATGCGATTTTAAGTAATTGCAATTTATTAATCCATTTCTTGAACAAGCTTCATAAGTTGTATTGTGAACAGTTTGTATTTGTTACAACTTGTTAGTATGGTTGTTACTTAAATTTTATTGTACCGTATCATTACATTCGTCATTACACAACTACGAAAAGTATCATTTATGGAACGACCGATTTAATGTGGCCGCTTAGTTTTCTTTTTTTCCCTCTCATATTGTCTTTCCATATAATAATTATACCTCGTACCTTTTTTTTTTTTAATATTACAAGTTTATTCTTCATATTGTTGGTTTATGACATCATAAAACACGAAAAACGATACAATCTATTCGAACATTATATACATCCAAACGATACAGTATAATACAATACAATACTATACGATATATTATGAAACGATACATAACGATCATCCAAACAAGCTGTTAAAACAACTTATTAATCATATTTTTGAAATTTACTTTAAATCGCATACATAAACCTCAAGTTGTATATGATTAATATGTTTCTAATGCTAACAATGAAATCAACTAATCAGCTAAACATAATTGATAAAGATAAAAATATTATTTTGATTTATCTTTTAAGTTACCAAAAAAATAAATAAAGAAATCATTTGTTATTGCATCATTTTGTGAATTTTGCAAATGGTGTAAATCATATTTTTTCTTTCCATTCCATTGATTAAATCAAGTGACTTTTGAAATTTAAAATCTTAAATATGTCATATGATTTATTCGTCCACCGCTCTGAACGTCTTTGACTATTGGATTAACTCATTTAGGACATATTATTTTAATTTGAATATGTGCTTGCATATAGTTAAAAATATTTATTGTTCGGAAGAAAGTCTTCTTATTGGGCAAACAAGGTACTCTTATTTTTAAGAAATCGATGCCTTTCTTCTTTTCTTTTGAAAAAGCCGTATTTTCAGTTCACTTCCCCTTTTCTCTGTTGGTCAACAACCAACCCCCTAGTAGATATAGAAAGAACCATCCCAACAAAGCTAGAGGGTGGACCGATGATCCAACCCCATACCGAGATTCCTTTTGATAAGTATGTTACAATTTCATCTTTCGCTCGTTCCCTCAAGAGCTAGATTTAAGGAAGTAGTTATGTCAGCAAGCTCGAGGTCTAACCTCATCCTAAAACTACTTCTCCAAGCCGTAGACGGAAGACCAAGATTCTGATAATGATACATCCTTAGCTATGGGAAGAAGTACGATGCTTTTAGCCAATTCTACCTCTTAGCGTGACGTCACCCTCGTTGCAACAATTGGTGACATAGGGGGGATAGCCGGACAGAGAAATTAGCCTTCACGGGGCTCCCGTAGGGTGAAGCAAGGAGGTCAACCTCTTTCAAATATACAACATGGATTCTGGCAATGTAGTTGTACTCTCATGTCGATCCGATAGCACTTATGCTGCTTCACGCAACTATATTCAATCAATTGAGTAGAGAGGGCAATTGAATCAGTCGTCATCCTTCGCTCTTGTGCTAAAGGCTCTCTTACCACAGGTCGCCATTCCATCCTTTTTCGAAAGGGTAGATGCTTTTCTCCTCGATTCATCGAGATTTCAAGTTGACATCTCGAACATAATCCTGTTGTTGGTAGGCGAACGGGGCTCCCAGGCCGGGACGTCTGGCAGAATGCTTGGCCTCCTGCGCTGGAAGCGAGACCCGAAGGGTGAGCTTATGGCGGTTAGCTTTTTAAATAATAGGCATTAGGCATTCTGAGCTGAAAGGAGGCAAGCAAATGAAGGGAGGCATTACGGGCCGACTACAAGAAAAGCAAAGCTTCGTAGACTCGGTCAAGTCGCAATGGTAAGCTGATTCGCTTCTGGGATGATGTTTGGCCGCGCCACTCTATTGCAGGATCCATCCCATAAATGTGAAAGGAAAATAAAACTTTCTTTAGCATAAAATATCGTACTGCCAAATTTACAGAAAATGTGATTTGGGTTGCGGGATCTTTTTAATTGCTTTCACAAGGTGAAACTTTGACATTTACATTATGATGATGTCATACATGTTGCAAGCAAGAAGTATTGGACGTTTATAAATAAATAATTCCTAACTCAGTTGAAGATAAAAAATAAAGAGAAAGACAGTGATACGCATATTAAGAAGCAAAATACTCTATAAGAAAAAATATAGAAAGTTTGAGCAATATTTGTAATGACGTGGAAAATTAAAAGAGAGTTATTTCTTTGAGTGTGTATTGGTATTGGAGTATTTTACGAGGTACCACAAAGTGTAAATATTCATGCTATAGTGAAATCAGTTGCTTCTTTCAAACCGTGATTTTTCCCTTATTCAAAAGGGTTTTCCACGTAAAAATCTCAGTATTCTTCTTTCTTTTAATATTACTGTTGGTTACTGTATTTTAGTAATCTACATTTATTGTAGTCATATACCATAAATATTATTTCAATGGGGGTTATTTTCTTCCAACAATTGGTATCAGAGAATATGTTTTACTTACTCACAAAAATATTATTTATGGTCAATTTTACTTTGCGACAAAAAAACAAATGTCAGGAGAAAAATATGAAGTAACAAGATTCAACGGTAATGACGATTTCTCCATATAACAAAGAAGGATGAACGACCTACTTATCCAACAAAGGTTAAACATTGTAATAGACGAAAAAGAGGCAAAATCTAAAATCATGAAAGCTGATGATTGGGAGACATGGATAAACAAACAACAACAACCCAACATAATCCCACTTAGTGGGGTCTGGGGAGGGTAGTATGTACGCAGACCTTACCCCTACCCTTGGGGTAGAGAGGCTGTTTCCAAATAGACCCCCGGCATCCTTCCCTCCAAGAACTTCCCACCTTGCTCTTGGGGAGACTCGAACTCACAACATCTCGGTTGGAAGTGGGGGTTGCTTACCATCAGAGCAACCCCTCTTGTCAAACGGCTAGTGCAATTAGATTGCACTTTTCCGATGAAATACTCAATAATGTCAGGGATGAAAATAGTGCATATGGTATCTGGAAAAGACTAGGAAGTCTATACATGTCCAAATCCTTCACAAATAAGTTATTTTTTAGAGAGCAACTTTATATTATCCATATGAGTGAAGATACAAATTTCTTGTCCCATTTAAATATGTCTAATGGATAAATCACACAGTTGCCAAACCTCGGAGAAACAATCATCGAAGTAGATAAGGATATCATGCTTTCTAAAGTCGTTGTCATCCTCATATGATAATCTGGCAACAGTCATCCTATATGGTAGAGATACCATCGATTTAAAGGAGATCACATTAGTCATCCTACTCAATGATATGATGAGGAAGAAGTAAAAAAAACCAGGGCATGCTCTTATAATAGAAAATAAAGGAAAGAAGTTTTATAGAGCATCGAGTAGTCATCAAAAATCCAAAGCTCGTGAAAAATCCATAAATCGGTCAAAGGGTAGAAATTGCTACAGTTGTGGTCAACCTTGTCACTTCAAAAGAGGTTGCCCAAAGAAAGGTCGAGGCGAGAGCGGTGACCAAAAGAATGATGACAACACAACTGCTACAATACAAAACAATGATTATGTGGTTCTCTTAGTTCACGAGGAGGAGGAATGCATGCACTTAGCAAGCCAAGAGTCGGAATGAGTGGTTGACACATCAATATCCTACCATGCCACACTGGTAAGAGAATTCTTCTGGAGGAACAAAGGCGGAAAATTTGGAATGGTCAAGGCGGAAAATACGAGTCACTCAAAATTTGTATGGATTGGCGGCATTTGTATCAAGACAAATGTCGGATGCACATTAGTTCTAAAAGATATGTGGCACATACTATATCTGAGAATATGATTTCAGAGACAGCTCTAGATTGATATGGGTATGAGAATCACTTTGCCAATAGGAAGTGGAGACTCACCAAGGGATCATTGGTGATTGCTAAATAAGCTTCTCCTTACATGTTGTACAAGACACCCGCTGAGATAATTGAAAGCGAATTACATGGGGTTGTAGATTATACGTGTCACAGTCCCAAATCGGCCCAGTCGTGATGGCGCCTCTCATGAAGATAAGACCAACCGACACAATACCCATATTAACCCTTTAATCATTAAAAGTCATTTTAAGCCTTTAATTTAATAATATTTCATAACATAAGTCTGAATGAATAGTGCGAAAATAACATACAAGCCCGACATCAGAGTGTCACTAGCTATGGGCATCTACCAAGGTCTGAATATGACAAATGCAGTCAAATTACTAAGTACAGAAAAAAAAATGAGAGGAAGGAAGCAGTGTTGCGAACATCGTGCATCCACCTTGCTAACTCTGATGACTCCACGTCTGAGCAACCAACACCCGCTATCGTGTTCTGAAATACCTGAATCAGTACACGAGGTGCATGGAGTAATGTGAGTACTCCAACCCAGTAAGTAATAAGAGTAAATAAAGACTGAGGAAACAATGAATCCACATTTATGTTAAACTGAATAAGCACAACATGCTTTCAAATCATAATACGAGTCAATCGCCTCATTCAAAATCTAGCTTTTGGTAAAAATTATTTAAAATACCTTCCAATGATTTCAGTAGGGATTCAATACCATTTATAATAAAAGAGATGAAAACCATAATCGGCCCCTCGGCAAAACAGGAGTCATAAATACCTCATAATAAGAAAATTTCAGTAGAAATAACAAAAGCCAAATCAGTTATTAAGTTTTGAACATCTTATAAACCTCAGCTAAAATGAAAGTTGTTTAAAAATATTTATTCAACATTTTCGACAGAGGCTCAGTATAAAGATGAGTGAAAATAGTCAATAAATCAACATATTCGTTAGAAACTCACTTAAAGAGGAGTAAAAAAATCAATAAGTTCATAAACAGGCCTCTCAGGCAAAGCATAACTCATGTGCATGTATATATCTATCGCCTCTCGGGCTAGCCTCTCAGTCACTCGCGACTTAACTCTTACCAATCAGTACTCATGCTCAATAGGTACCATATAGTAACCGCTGCGGCGCGCAGCCCGATCCATGTATTGCTGCGGCGTGCAGCCCGATCCATATATCTCGTCGATGGCGCTCACTGGGGGTGTGCAGACTCCAGAAGGGCTCCTACAGCCCAAGCACTATATCGATGCGGCATGCAGCCCGTCCCAACATATCATCACGGTGTGCAGCCCGATGCATATCCATATATATTGTTGCGGCGTGCATTCCAATCCATAAATATATAATCCTCACAACAAGGACCTCAGGCTCTCCCAGTCATTAACCTCACAATCAGACCCTCGATCTATCTCGGTCATCAACCTCACAATCAGACCCTCGATCTACCTTAGTCATCAACCTCACAATCAGACCATCGATCTACCTCAGTCATCAACCTTACGATCACTCGGGCCATTAGTAAAACAAGGAACCTAGCACAACACTTTTCACATTTTGAAGAAATAAAGTGATAAAACTATATAAACAATAAACAGGTAAAACATGACTGAGGGTATGTTTTCAAACAAATAGAGTGAGGAAAAATAGTGGAAGTGCCCCTAAGGGTCTCAGCAGGTCGTCACAAGGCCCCAAACATGGCATACAACCCAAAATATAATATAAATCTCTAGAACATGGAATATCATAAGATTTTAAATCAAATACGCGACTTAACAATCGTATGGGATGGACCAATTCACAATCCCCAACGATGCACAACTCCACACTCGTCATCTAGCGTTTTTGCCACCTCAAAGTAACATAACAATGTGAAATATGTGATTTTAAACCCTCGGGACAGTATTACAATCATTACTTACCTCGATCCGGTCTAAACTATAGACCACGATGCCTTAGCCCGTACGAATCGACCTCTGGATGCCCCAGATGTAGCCATAATCAGTGCATAATCATTAAAATATGTAAAGGGGATGAAGCCCACTTAAAAATATCAAATTTACATCAAAATCTCGAAATTTTCTCAAACCCGGCCCTCGGGCCCACGTCTCAGAATTTTAAAATTTTCACATAAACGGATTCTTCAACCCCTCCCCTCACGAGTCTATACATATCAAGAACATCAAAATAGGACCTCAAATGGCCCCTTAAAATCCCAAATTTACACTCTCCAAATTCAAGCCATAATTCCTCAAATTTAGGCTTAAATCCATGGTTAATTAGGTAAAATTCACACAAGAATCGAGTATTGAGTATAAAAATCTTACCTCCAGGTGTTATCTCTTGAATCCCTCTTCAAGTCCTCTAAAAAGCTCCAAAATCGCCTAAAAATGGTGAAAGTTAGCCCCCAAAATCGCGGACAATGGATATTTAAACATCTGCCCAGGCATCAAAACCCTTTTTCGTGAACACGGTCCAAGCCTCGCGTTCGCGAAGCACAAAAATCCTTTGACTAAAAATTACCTGGTGCGAACACGACCTCCACCTTACGAACGCGGAGCGTCTGCTTTCCAAACCATCGCGAATGCGAACCCTTTACGCGAACGCGAAGCACAAAAGGGCTGGGACCCCATCTAATCCACTTACTCTATACGAATGCGACACAGGCCTTGCGAACACGGAGAATCAAACACCACAGCATCGCGAACGCGACACGATAAATGCGAACACAAAGGCAAAATCCACGCCTAAGAAGAACACCCTTCACGGACGCGGGTCCCTGACCGCGAACTCTATGAGCAAATTATCTGCAACACTTCAGCTGGTTTTCTACAATTCAAACAACATGAAATGGTCCGATTGACCATATGAAACTCACCCGAGGCCCTCAGAACCTTAACCAAGCATGCCAACCTATCTCATAACATCATTCAAACTTGATCCCACCTTCGGAATGCTCAAAACAACATTAAAACACCAAATTTGCATAAGATTCAAGCCTAAGAATTCCAAGAACTTCCAAGTTACGCTTTTAATCAAAAACCCAAACAAACCACGTATGAATGACCTGAAATTTTGCACACACGTCACAAATGACACAACGGAGCTACTCCAACTTTCATAATTTCATTTCGACCCCTATATCAAAATCTCAGCTATCAACCGAAAAATACCAAAATCTCAGTTTCGCCAATTCAAGCCTAAACTTTCCACGGACCTCCATAATGCATTTCGATCACGCTCCTAAGTCCCAAATCACCTAAAGGAACTAACCAAATCATACAAATTCTGATTCGAGATCATATACAAACAAGTCAAATCTTGGTTAAACCTTTCAAATTCCAAGTTACAAACCGAGAACTATTATTCCTAATTCATTCTGATTACCTTGAAAACCAAAACCAACGATTTACATAAGTCATGATACATCATATGAGATAAGTCATTCCCGAGAAATTACGAGCAAAATGCAAAGCTCAAAACGACCGGTCGAATTGTTACATCCTCCCCCAGTTAAACATATGTATGTCCTCAAACGTGCCCAAAGTTGTTCTAAAAGCCATCCAATCGCTGAATAATCTTACCATGCATATACCGGGGGGTAATCCCACGTCACCCTATCTCATATAGTCCTCACAATACAATGTAATTGAAATTTTCACAATCCAACCTAGCCCATAAGCCTTAGAACCATATTTCCACTTCTGAAATCATCCACAAGATTCGAATATCATGTCTATACTCTGAATAAGTCCGAACCAACTGCAATAACTCATACCTGCAACCTTAGGTGTAATTACATGATATACCACACGACTCGAACACTTGTAGCGATAACTTCTAATCACAGCAGCTGCACTCAATATCCGAATACCAGTAAGAAACCTCTTATCAGTTAAATTCTCATTCCAAATCTTTCATATACTACCAATGATAAATAAACCACACAGTAAGCTATAACTATTTCTCAGATCAACCATTCATGAAGCCACTTCTCCTTTGGCAAAGACCATAGTAAATTTCTGAGTTGAACCTTGATATTATCATTCCAACTTGCTTAAATCGACGACCCAAAGGGTCATCACCTATTTTAATCGAATTTCGTATCTTCGAGGCCTTGAAAACCTAATTTAGGGTTGCCTCGATTTGCATGTGCAGTCCGGGCGCGTAGCCGGAAAGCTTATATGTGAAACTATGTGAAAATGCTAAATTTTGGTATTAGAATGAATAAATTTGACTTTGGTCAATATTTTTGATAAACGGGACCAGACCCGTAATTTGAATGTCCAAGAGGGTCCGTAGGAAAATGTAAGACTTGGGCGTGTGCCCGGAATCAAATTCCAAGGTCCTAACCCGAGAAATGAATTTTTGGGTAAAATAGTTTTCTTAAAATATTTAAGGAATTGGAAATCAAATCTGATTAGAAAGTGAAGGTATTGGGCCCTATTTTGGTTCCGGCGCCCGATACAGGTCCTATATAGGGTTTACGTACTTTCTGTAAAGTTTGGTTGAAATCGGACGTCGTTTGACGTGTTTCGGACTTAAAATGGAAAATTTGATGTTTTATGAAATTTGAAAGAAATCATGGATTTTGAGGCTTAATTCGATGTATATGATATTATTTTGGCGATTCGATCACGCGAGTAAGTCAGTAGGATGTTTTTGAGGTGGCATGTATACTTGGTTTGGATCCACAAGGCTTGGGTGAGTTTTGGATAAGCCGTGAGTGCATTTTTGAACTTAGAGAAAATCTGGTATCTTCAGTTCTGGAATTTTCGCATTTGTGAAGCAGGTCTCGCAAATACGAGCTCACAAATGTGAGCCTGGCATAAAAAATGCGAGGAAGGGAAGTCCTGTAGCTGGGTCGCAAATGCGACCATTTGGTCCACAAATGCAAAGTAGAGCCTACCGCAAATGCGACATTTTGGCTCGCAAATGCGAAGCCGAGAGTGCTGGGCAATGTTCGCAAAAGCAAACTTTATCTCGCAATTCCCATACCTGCAAGGTTCGCAATTGCGAACCCCTATTCGCATTTCCCATATCTGCAACATGCATTTTTCATACTTAGTCGAATGTTGAACCATTTTCACCATTATTTCAAAATCCAAACACACTTAGGCGATTTTCCAAGGACAAGACTTCTTCCAAATCATTTGTAAGTTGGTTTTTACTCATTTATTTCAATCTTTAACATTATTTCACATGTTTTCAATTTAAAATCAAAGATTTTCATGAATTAAATTGGGGGTTTTTGGTAGAACTTAGGTTTTACTAAAATTGGGGATTTGGACCTCAATTTGATGTCTAATTTCAAAACAAATTACATATTTGGTTTCATGGGGGAATGGGTAACTGGATTTTTGTTCGAACCTCGGGTTTTGACCATATGGGTCCAGGGGCATTTTTGGAATTTTGGGCAAACTTTGGGAAATTCATTTTTATACATTCAAATTGACTCATTTAGCGTTTTTTGATGTAATTAAGTAACATGTGACTAGATTCAGGCGAATTTGTGGTGGAACCGAGGGGTAAAGCTATAATTGAGGCTTGAGTTGTATTCAAGGCATTGAGGTAAGTGTTTGGTCTAACCTTAGCTTGAGAGAATAGGTGTTGGGTCTTACTTTCTACTTGTTTATTGTCGAATGCGATGTATAGGCATGGTGACGAGTATTTATACAGTGGTGTCTAGCATGACCGTGAGTCTTTATATTGCAAATATTTTGATCTTTATGGTAACTTCCATGCTTAATTGATGATTTCTATATGCTGTAAAGAGTATGTGAAAGAAATTGTGATCTTTAAACTTCGAGGAGCATTGCCTCGAGTTGAAATACAAATTGTGAAGGTTTATGAGATAGTTAAATCTTTTGGAGCATTGGCTTATGTGATAATGTGAACTATGAGATGAAAATGAAAGAAAGAGAAAGAGTTTCTGATTTATTCCATTGTCGGGGCGTTTTGTTGTTTTGTTGATATTCTCCCTTGCCGTGACGTGTATAGTCGTACTGTTGAGTTCCCTTGCCGGGATAGTATATATTATGGTTAACCCCCGGTTGGGACTGTTGTCATGATCAATGTAAGTCGTATATTTAGATATTATAATGGATCGGGTTGCACGCCGTAACAAATATTATATTGGATCGGGTTGCACGCCGCAACCGATATTATATTGGATCAAGTTGCGCGCGCAACAGATATCATATTTGGATTAGGTTGCATGCCACAATAGCTATATGCATATGGATCAGGTTGCACGCCACAACAGAGTTAATTGATAAGGACTCGGGTTGCGCACCCCAACAGTAGTGTTATTGAATTATTGTAGATATTGTTCTGTTCTTTCATATATCTATTGGGTTTCTGTTAGGTTAATATTGTTCCCTGAATCATGTACCTCCCTCCCTTGTAACTGCTCATTACTTGCTTATTTTCTACAATATTTATTACGTAGCTGCACAGGTTTACATGGTAGTCCGATCTAGCCTCGTGACTACTTCACCGGGGTTAGACTAGGCACTTACCAGCATATGGGGTCAGTTTTGTTGATGCTACACTCTGTGCTGTTTTGCACAGATCCAGGTCTTGGACAACAACAGCAGTAGCACGGGAGCCATCCTTCAGTCCAGCGAAACACCGAGGTAGCCCTGCAGGCGTCCGCAGGACCAACGTCTCCTTTATCCTTTATTTTAGTCTGTTATCTCATTCTATTCGAGACAAACAATTATATTTTCTTTCAGACGATTGTATTTAGTACTCTTAGTAGTTCGAGAGTATTGTGACACTAGTCTTGGGTAGAGGACTATGTTGGATTTACGCATTTTAATCAACTCTTTTAATGAAAGACTTTCGCTTATTTATTTATTTATTTTCTTTGTTTATGATAATTGTTGAAAAGGATTATATTGCAATGAAAAAGTGATTAATGTTTGGCTTGCCTAGCTCCCATTAGTAAGCGCTATCACGACTCCCGAGGGTGAAAAATCCGGGTCGTGACAAGTTGGTATCAGAACTCTAGGTTGCATAGGTCTCACAACTCACGGAATAGCTTAATAGAGTTTGAAGGATCGGTACGGAGATGTCTGTATTTATTCCCAGAGACTACAGAGTTGGGAAAAGTTTCATATTTGTTCTTTCTTATCGTGCGGTTTGGTTTCTCAATTCTAATTGAATTTCTACTATGTTCCTTCGCAGATGACGAGAACACACGCTTCCTCATCTTCTGATCAGCAGTATGAGCCCTAAGCAACTCCCACTAGAGGCAGATGGCGAGGGCGAGGCCGTGCTAGAGGCAGAACTCTGCCTCAAGCAGCAGCACATGTGGCGGAGCCTATGGTTGACTTTGACGAGGAGATTCCGGCCCCAGCTCCGGCGGTTCCGATGGGCCCAGCTCAGGTCCCAAAGGGGTTCATTTCCACCCTAGTTCTTCAGGATGCTTTGGTCCGATTGGTGGATCTTATGGCTAGTGTCACCCGATAAAGTTTGCTTCCCATAGCACCAGCCGTCTCTGAGGCTGGAGGAGGTGCCTAGATTCCTCCTACTCGTACTTCGGAGCTGGTAGCTCCCCAGATTCAGACTCCAGTAGTTTAGCGGTGCATCTACCGAGGATCCTCGGGATTATTTGGACAACTTCCACGAGGTTCTTCAGAACTTGGGTATTGTTGAGACCAATGAGGTTGATTTTGCTACACTCCGGTTGTCTGGATCTGCCAAGACTTGGTGGAGGGATTATTGTTTAGCTAGACCAGTAGGATCTCCAGCCTTGACCTGGGAGCAGTTCACGCATGTATTTCTGGATAAGTTTCTCCCTATTACACAGCGAGAAGCCTATCGGAGGTAGTCATGAGCGTCTCCATCAGGGGTCCATGATGGCCACCTAGTACGAGACCAGGTTTATTAAGTTGGCCCGCATGCTATTGTTATACTCCCCACTGAGAGGGAGAGAGTGAGACGGTTTATTGATGGACTCATTCATCCTATTCGTCTCCAGGTGGCTAGAGAAGCTGGGAGCGAGATATCCTTTCAGGAGGCGTCCAATGTGGCCCAGAGGATTGAGATGGTATTATCACAAGGGGTAGTCATGGGGCAAAAAAGAGACCCCGTCAATCAGGCCGATTCGGTAGTGCCTCATCTGGAGGCAGAGATTCGTATGATCGGGGTCATCCTCCTAGGCCCTTCCAGTCAGCGCCCTAGGTTTCCCATGGTGCCTCAGGTGATCATGGTTTTCGTGGGCAGTTTTCTGACCAGTAGTCCTACAGTGCTCCATCAGCTCCTATCAGTGCACCGCCGCTCCAAAGCTTCCGGAGTGGTCATTCAGGTTGCTAATGTCAGCCTTAGTTTCCTCAGCCATAGCAATCGGGTGGATGTTATGAGTATGGTAAGTATGGTCATATCATGATGGCTTGTCCGAGGTTGAGGGGTATTTAGTCGCAGCAGCAGGGTCCCCGCCCTATGATTTAGGCACTAGATGTTCCATAGGTCCCCAAGCCAGATAGAGGCGGGAGTAGAGGTACTAGAGGTGGAGGTAGATGCCATAGAGGTGGCGCTGAGACCGCCAAAGTTGGAGGCCAGCCAGCAGCAAATTGTCCCAAAGAGGTGGATCAGAGTGGTGGGGCCCAGCCCCGATGTTATGCTCTTCAGGACAGACGCGAGGTAGAGGCTTCAGATGCGGTTATTACAGGTACGGTTCTGGTTTGTGCTAGAGATGCTTCAGTTTTGTTTGATCGGGGGTCTATGTATTCGTATGTGTCATCCTATTCTGCCCCGTATTTGGTCACGCCTAGTGATGCATTAGGTATTCCTGTTTATGTGTCTACGCCGGTGGGTGATTCTATTGTGGTCAATTGAGTCCATTATTCATGTGTTGTGGTGATTGGGGATCTGGAGACTCGTGTGGATTTATTGCTTTTGGATATGGTCGACTTTGATATTATATTGGAGATGGACTGGTTATCACCCTGTCACGCTATTTTAGACTGCCATGCCAAGATTGTGACCTTAGATTTACCGGGTATGCCTCGTTTAGAGTGGAGAGGGACTCTAGGTCATTCTTCCCGTAGTGTTATATCGTATGTGAAGGCTCGACGTATGGTCGAGAAGGGGTGCTTGGCTTATTTGTCTTATGTTCAGGATTCCAGTGCTGAGATTCGCTCAATCGATTCTGTGCCAGTTGTTTGTGAGTTCCCTGATGTTTTTCCATTAGACTCGCCGGGTATGCCACCCGACAAGGATATTGATTTCTGCATTGATCTGGCTCCGAGCACTTAGCCCATTTCTATCCCGCCATATCCTATAGCCCCGCAGAGTTGAATGAGCTAAAGGAACGGTTGCAGGATTTGCTTGATAAGGGTTTCATTAGACCTAGTGTCTCACCTTGGTGTGCTCCGTTGTTATTATCAAGAAGAAGGATGGGTCAATGAGAAAGTGTATTGATTATTGGCAATTGAACAAGGTAACAATCAAGAATAAGTATCCACTACCAAGGATTGATGATTTGTTCAATCAGCTTCAGGGTACCCATGTATTTTCTAAGATTGACTTGCGATCTAACTACCATCAGTTGGGGATTAGGGCATCCCATGTCCCTAAGACAGCTTTGCACACTTGGTACAGGCATTATAAGTCCAGCAGATTTCATGGACTTGATGAACCGAGTGTTTAGGCCTTATTTGGATTCATTCTTGATAGTATTTATTGATGATATATTTAAATATTTCCGCATCCAGAAGGATCACGAGCAAC
The DNA here is from genome assembly GCA_034376525.1 of Nicotiana benthamiana. Classification (NCBI taxonomy): domain Eukaryota; kingdom Viridiplantae; phylum Streptophyta; class Magnoliopsida; order Solanales; family Solanaceae; genus Nicotiana; species Nicotiana benthamiana. The sequence goes on from CM067325.1 coordinate 12,733,342, forward strand.
ACCTTAGAGTGGTTCTTCAGACTATGAGGGATAGTTAGTTATATGCAAAGTTCTCCAAGTATGAATTTTGGTTGGGTTCAGTTGCATTTCTGGGTCATGTCGTATCAGCAGAAGGTATTCAGGTAGACCCAAAGAAGATTGAGGCAGTCATGAACTGGCCTAGACCATTATCAGCTATATAGATTCAGAGTTTCTTGGGATTTGCAGGCTACTATCGTTAATTCATGGAGGGGTTCTCGTCTATCGCAACCCCCATGACGAGATTGACCCAGAAGGATGCCCATTTCAAATGGTCGGACGAGTGTGAGACTAGCTTTCAGAGGCTCAAGACAGCTCTAACTACGTCACCGGTATTGGTTTTGCCCACAGGTTCAGGGCCTTATACAACTATTGTGATGCTTCTCGTGCTGGGCTTGGATCAGTGTTGATGCACGATGGCAAGGTCATTGCCTACGCTTCGAGGCAGTTGAAGATTCACGAGAAGAACTATCCGGTTCATGATTTGGAGTTGGCAGCCATTGTTCACGCATTGAAGATTTGGCACTATTTGTATGGCATGGCATATGAGGTGTTCACTGACCACAAGAGTCTTTAGTACTTGTTCAAGCAGAAAGAGTTTAATTTGAGGCAGATGAGGTGGTTGGATTTGTTGAAGGATTATGATATCACTATCTTATATCACCCGGGGAAGGCCAATGTGGTGGCCGATGCTTTGAGTAGGAAGTCAGCCAGTAGGGGTAGTCTTGCTTATATTTTGGTCAGTCAGAGGCCGCTTGCGTTGGATGTTCATGCTTTGGCGAATCGATTTGTGAGGTTGTATATTTCTGAGCCTGGTCGGGTGTTAGATTGCACGTTCGCTCGTACTTCATTATTGGAGCATATCTGTGATCGGCAGTTTGATGATCCCCATTTATGTGTCGTTAGAGACACGATGCAACGAGGAGGTGTCAAGCAGGTTACCTTAGATACTGAAGAAGTCTTGAGATTGCAGGGGAGAGTTTCCATGTGCAATGTGGATAGGCTTCGAGAGTTGATTTTAGAGGAGGTTCATAGTTTCTGGTACTCTATTTATCCGGGCGCCTCAAAGAAGTATCAGTACTTGTGGTAGCATTATTGGTGGCGTAGAATGAAAAAGGATATCTAGCATATGTGGCTCGTTGTTTGAATTGTCAGCAAGTTAAGTACGAGCATCAGAGACCTGGTGGTTTATTATAGAGGAATGAGCTTCCCGAGTGGAAGTGGGAGCGGATCACTATGGACTTTGTTATCGGGCTTTCGTTGACTTAGAAGAAGTTTGATGCGATATAGGTCATTGTTGATAGGTTGACCATGTCAGCCCATTTCATTCTTGTGGCAGTCTCCTATTCTTCTGAGAGGTTAGCTGAGATCTATATTCAGGAGATAGTTCGCCTCCATGGTGTGCCCGTATCTATCAATTCGGACCAGGGTACACTGTTTACCTCACGCTTATGGAGGTCAGTTCAACGAGAGTTGGGCTGAACTAATGGAGAAGGATATCATAGAATGAAGAAGGATATCGTAGCATATGTGGCTCATTGTTTGAATTGTTAGCAGGCTAAGTACGAGCATCAGAGGCGTAGAACGAATAAGGATATCTTATTGGTGGCGTAGAATGAAGAAGGATATCGTAGCATAAGTGGCTCGTTGTTTGAATTGTCAACAGGTTAAGTACGAGCATCAGAGGCTTGGTGGTTTATTGCAGAGGATTGAGCTTCCCGAGTGTAAGTGGGAGCGGATCACTATGGACTTTGTTACCGGGCTTCTGCAGACTCGGAAGAAGTTCGATATGATATGGGTCATTATTGATAGGATGACCAAGTCAGCGCATTTCATTCATGTGGAAGTATCCTATTCTTCTGACAGGTTAGCTGAGATCTATATTCGGGAGATTGTTCGCCTCCATGGTGTGCCTGTATCTATCATTTCAGACCAGGGTACACAGTTTAACTCGCGCTTCTGGAGGTCAGTTCAGCGAGAGTTGGGCACACAGGTTGAGTTGAGCACAATATTTCATCCACAGATAGACGGTCAGTCCAAGCGGACTAATCAGATTTTAGAGGATATGCTACAAGTTTGTGTTATTGACTTTGGAGGTTCGTGGGATCATTTTTTGCCCTTAACTGAGTTTGCCTACAACAACAGCTACCAGTCGAGCATCCATATGGCTCCATATGAGGCCTTATATTGTAGGCGGTGTCGGTGTCCGATTAGATGGTTTGAGCCAGGAGAGGCTCGGTTGTTGGGTACAGATTTGGTTCAAGAGGCCTTCGACAAGGTGAGGATCATTCAGGATAGGCTTCGTTCAGCTCAGTCCAGGCAGAAGAGCTATGCAGATCGCAAGGTTAGGGAAATGGCTTTTATGGTTGGTGAGCGGGTATTGCTCCGAGTGTCGCCTATGAAGGGCGTGATGAGATTTGGGAAAAAAGGCAATCTTAACCGTAGGTTCATTGGTCCATTTGAGATTCTTGATCGAGTGGGAGAGGTGGCTTATAGACTTGCCTTGCCGCCGAGCTTATCAGCCGTGCATCTAGTGTTTTATGTGTTCATGCTTCAGAGGTATCACGACAATCCAACCCACGTGTTAGATTTCAGCACTGTCCAGTTGGACAAGGACTTATCTTATGGGGAGGAGCCGGTAGCTATTTTGGACCGGTAGGTTCTTCAATTGAGATCCAAGAGTTCCCCTTCTGTTCGTGTTCAGTGGAGAGGTCAGCCTCCTCTGGTATCGACCTGGGAGTCCGAATCCGATATGCGGAGCCGTTATCCCCATCTATTCCTCGACTTAGGTACTTCCTTCTTTTGTCGTTCGAGGACGAACGGTTGTATTAGAGGTGGAGAATATGACGACCCAAAGGGTCATCAACTGTTTTTAATTAAATTTTGCGTCTCCGATGCCTTGAAAACCTCATAGAGGGTTGCTTTGATTTACGGGTATAGTCAGAGCGCGTAGCCAGAAAGCTTATAGGTGAAATTCTGTGAAAAATGCTAAATTTTGGTGTTAATGAATAAATTTGACTTTGGTCAACATTTTAAGTAAATAGACCCGAACCCGTAATTTAATGTCCCAAAAGGTCCGTAGGAAAATATACGACTTGGGCGTATGCCCGAAATTGAATTCCAAGGTCCCAAGCCCGAGAAATAAATTTTTGGGTAAAATTTTTTTCTGAAAATATTTAAGGAAATTGGAAATTAAATATGATTAGAAAGTGAAGGTATCGGGCCCTATTTTGGTTCCGGTGCCCGGTACAAGTCATATATAGGGTTTAAGCACTTTGTGTAAAGTTTGGTCGAAATCAATGTCGTTTGACGTATTTCGGACTTAAAATGCAAAATTTGATATTTTATGAAATTTGGAAGAAATCATGGATTTTGAGGCTTTATTCGATATATATGATATTACTTTGGCGATTCGATCACGCGAGTAAGTCCGTAGGATATTTTTGAGGTGGAGTTTAAATTTGGTTTGGAGCCCCGAGGGCTCGGTGAGTTTTGGATAGGCCGTGAGTGCATTTTGAATTTAGAGAAAATCTGGTATCTTCAGTTCTACAATTTTTGCATTTGCGAAGCAGGTCTTGCAAATGCGAGCCTGGCATCGCAAATGCGAGGAAGGGAAGTCTCGCAGCTTGGTCACAAATGTGACCATTTGGTCCGCAACTACAAAGTAGAGCCTGTCGCAAATGCGACATTTTGGCTCGCAAATGTGACATTTTCGCTCGCAAATGCGATGCCCGGAGTGCTGGGCAATGTTCGCAAAAGAGAACTTTATCTCGCAATTCCCATACTTGCAGGGTTCGCAATATCGAACCCCTATTCGCATTTCCCATATCTGCAACCTGCATTTTTCATACTTAGTCGAATTTTGAACCATTTTCACCATTCTTTCAAAACCCAAACACACTTAGGCGATTTTCCATGAACAAGACTTCTTCCAAATCATTTGTAAGTTGGTTTTAACTCATTTCTTTCCATCTTTAACATCATTTAACATGTTTTTAACTTAAAATCAAAGATTTCCATGGGTGAAATTGGGGGTTTCTGGTAGAATTTAGGTTTTTCTACCATCGGTGAAATTGGGGAATGGGTAACCGGGCTTTGGTTCGAACCTTGGGTTTTGACCACATGGTCCCAGGGGCGTTTTTGGACTTTTTGGGCAAAATTTTTTGAAATTCATTTTTATGCATTCAAATTGATTCATTTAGCGTTTATTGATGTAATTAAGTAAAGTAAGACTAGATTCAGACAAAATTGTGGTGGAACCGAGGGATAAAGCTATAATTGAGGCATGAGATGTATCCAAGGAATTGAGGTAAGTGTTTGTTCTAACCTTAGCTCGAGGGAGTAAATGTTGAGTCTCACTTGCTACTTGTTAATTGTCGAGTGCGATGTATAGTCGTGGTGACGAGTATCTATACATTGGTGTCTAGCATGACCGTGAGTCTTTGTATTGCGGATGTTTTGATCTTTGTGGTAACTTCCATGCTTAATTGATGATTTCTATATGTTGTGAAGAGCATGTGAAAAGAATTGCGATCTTTAAACTTCGAGGAGCATTCGCTCGAGTTAAAATACAAGTTGTGAAGGTATATGAGATAGTTAAATCTTTGGAGCATATGCTCATGTGATAATGTGAACTATGAGATGAAAATGAAAGAAAGAGAAAGAGTTTCCGATTTATTCCCTTGCTGGGGCGTGTTATTGTTTTATTGATATTCTCCCTTGCCGGGACGTATATACTCGTACTGTTGAGTTTCCTTGCCGGGATAGTATAAATTATGGTTAATCCCTTGCCGAGACAGTTGTCATGATCAATGTAAGTTGTACATTTAGATATAATATTGGATCGGGTTGCACGCCACAACAGATACTATATTAGATCCGATTTCACGCCGCAACAGATATTATATTGTATCGGGTTGCATGCCGTAACAGATATCATATTTGGATCAGGTTGCACGCCGCACCAACTATATGTATATGGATCAGGTTGCACGCCGCAACAGAGTTAATTGATAAGGAATCGGGTTGCGCGCTGCAATAGTAATGTTATTGAATTTTTGTAGATGTTGTACTGTTCTTTCATATATCTATTGGGTTTATGTTAGGTTGTAATTTCCCCGAAGCATGTAACCCCCCTCCCTTGTAAATGCTCATTACTTCATTATTTTTTTCAATGTATATTACGTAACTGCACAGGTTTATATGGTAGTCCGGTCTAGCCTCGTCATTACTTCGCCGGGGTTTGACTAGGCACTTACCAGCAGATGGGGTCGGTTGTGTTGATGCTACACTCTATGCTGTTTTGCACAGATCCAGGTCTTGGACAACAACAGTAGTACCGCGGGAGCCAGCCTTCAGTCCACCGAGACACCGAGGTAACCCTGCAGGCGTTCGTAGGCCCGGTGTCTCCTCTATCCTTTATTTAGTCTGTTATCTCATTGTATTCGAGACAAAAAATTATATTTTCTTTCGGGTCGCGACAATTAAAGACACCAACGATCCCATCTAATACAACACAATTACTTTGGTGACATGACACATGAATACAGGCTGAAGCAGAAACTTATGCAATCCGCGCACCAATAAGCAAAAATCCAAACACACTCAAATTAAGAAAATGACTCAAAAGAAATAGCTATACTGCAATCTCACTGGTACCACCACATATAATGCCGAGAACCCGACACACATCATAGAAATAGAATACACGAATCTAACCCGAAGGATCATACCTTCACATAGCTTCGCTCCAATATGCGACCTCATCAAACACTAGTCCACGTGAATCACATCAAGTCACTATGCTCAAAATCGACAACCATACGCAATATGATGTCTAAAAATTAAAGCATTCATCATAACCACCATGAAGCAATTTACATACATTACATATACTCGAAAGGGCATAACCGATACGCCATCCATCGAGCAATAACCAGTACTCTTCCCGATCGAATTCCACTATGAAACCCCAATGAAACCGCACCATTTGTGCCAATTACCAACAAATCGTAAAGTCTCGCAACACAGAAAGATAACTCATAGATCCCCCTAATTGCTAATAGCAACTTGAAGTCAACAAAGCCGTCTCGATGTCGGACTCATTTTCATATAGGTCTACCAATGGACCACACATCAATGCTAGTTACCCTTAAAAGATAAATAATCCTTCAAAGGTTCACAATGACTGAATCATAGCACATACTAACATCTGACTAACTTACCCACATTTTGCCATCCACAACCACGAGCTAACCTGTATATGAGAACTTCTAGTCTCCAAGTCCATAAAATACACGAATTACCATATCTCATCCCACTTCATCCACTCACATATATAACTCACCTCAAGTACTCAATCGTTCCATGAGAGATACTCTAAGATTCTTTTAGCTGCCAAGCAAACTCTAATATCAGCAGTCAATCTGACAAGAAGTGTTGCAATACTACTGAAGTACCATCAACTTAATCACACTGCCTCTTTTTGAAACATATACCCTCATCAAATTACCTCAATTAGCATCACCATTTCCTTAATCATCTTAAGATCTTTCTCAAATCATCTGAAGCTTATTTCTCTAATTATCTAAAACTGCATGTACTGCCTTAGAATTTATGATCTTCCATTCAAATCTGAACCGTGACCTTACACATGCCAATCTCCATCATACACAATATACCCCATAAACCGTACCACTCTAGGATAACCGCCAGAACTTCATATCCCTTCCAAGCCCCAAGCAACTATGTACTCAACTAACCAAGAACTTCCCATTGATCCCATCAGAAGAAAATCACTATACATCCCATACTCCCCACGCCCATAGGAAAAATATACCTCCATAACTATGGTGGAAACCATCTAGAACTTCCAAATCCCATTTGCACAAATCTAAATCATCAAGACTGAATCCTTCTAACTCGACCGAGCTACACAGGTCACTAAAATCCAAGAGCATTGCCACGAAACACCTGTAGAAACTCATTATCTCAAAGGAATCCAAAGAACTAATCATATCCTTACCATACCAACCCGACCTATTTCCAAGCTATCCCATCTATCCGAATTCCCTTCGGACTTCCCTTCAACTTGATACTCATTCTTGCTATAACATCACAATTCCTCAACCCATACTTACCACACGGGACCCAAGCATAAAGCCACATCGTCTTAGGCTCATAAGCAGCTGAATACATTCTCAGGTATTCCCAGGAGCACCATATTCAAACTCTTTACTATGAAGAGACTTCCTGCAAATCTAAATTCGTTATCTTTATCTTCCTGATACTAATACATATAATCCCATAGTTAATATAGAAATTGCCATAAATCTTGACATCGTCCAATGAAAATTTAGTTTCTAACCACATATACAACTTTAAAATACCCAATTGTTACATGCAGAATCTTGAACACATTAGAACCATTCTCGAGAGTCATTCACTATATTCAAACTGCAGTTAGCCGTATCAAACAAACAGAACCACCCGTGACTCAATAGCACTCCGACACAAATGAGTATAACCTCATCCTAGAACAACCAAGCCACTTCCTACTCTATGCACCGAGCATCCATTACCAACAAACACTCAAGACATTCCGTGATTCTCATACACCTATGAAGCATGACATAACCTTGTATCAAAATTTTCCTTTACTCGAGCCATCCTCGATCTCAATCTCCGTAGGCCATAACTGATTCACCAGTATGCGTCCTACTGGAACCAACATAGCACATAACTGTGCAATCAACTAATCAATGCCAGACTCCCCCACTTGGCTCGAATCCATAGATCAAAACATACTCAATAACTCATAACACATATACTCTATTGATGCCATAATACCATAGTGAGATTAAACTCAAATCCATAGTAAGCTTGTGAAATACAGACCATCTGGTACTTTAAATCTTCTGCAAACTTCGCATTCACTCTCACAACAGTTGAACCTCACTCTCTTATGTGACCTAAGTTTAAATTGCAAAACATATATTACACTTGCAAGTGAGATCTTCTAACAGACAACGTAAGGACCACACAACTTCAGAACACTCCACAGGAGATAACCCACCTACTTCGCCTCAAACTAACATTTTTGTATACCTTCTACTGTCATAACATTACACAGTCACTTAATCTTCCTAAGTCTAAACTCATATCGCAACATGAAATTTACTTCACTCCCAATCTAGGAAACATGAGAAGATTCTTCACACCCATAACTCGGGGCTATACCTCCAATCGAAATGAAAATCAAGTACCTAATAGTTCTCTTATCTTCTAGCAGACCCTTCTCGTCGTTACCTAATCATATGAATACACCTTGCAGTCATAACATACTCATCACGTAGCTATTCAATCATTACTTCTACCAATATTGCACTACCAAACGTATAAGTTCAAAAACACTTGCTCACACAATCAACACCTTAGTGATCAAGCTATAGACAAAAATCCAGCCTCAAGTCCTCCAGACTGGACTGAATATCAACTCACCGAGATCACATCTCGCCCCTCGATCAGGGAATCACAAGCCATCTATGAATATCTGATACTAAGAGCTCATGCGCGCAGATGAATGCATAGAGGGAATTCAAGGAGTTACTTTTCAAGATGAATCAAGGATGCACAATAAGGATTCCAAGAATGTGAAGTTTTTACTAAAGGTTCTGCAACCTCTCAAGGATAAATTCAGACGTCTCTGTACCGATCCGCAATACTCTACTAAACCTACTCATAACTCGTGAAACCTATGTAACCTAAGCTCTGATTGCAACTTGTGATGACCTCAAACCGGCCCGGTCATGATGTCGCCTTTGATGAAGATAAGGCCAACCGACACAATACCCATATTAACCCTTTAATTATTAAGAGTCATTTTAAGCCTTTAATTAAATACTATTTCATAACATAAGTCTGAATGAACATTGCGAAATAACATACAAGCCCGACATCGGGGTGTCACTAGCCATGAGCATCTACCAAGGTCTGAATACTACAAAACAAGTCAAAATGTACTAAGTACAGAAATGAAAATGAGAGGAAGGAAGCAGTGATGCGAACGTTGTGCAACCACCTTACTAACTCTGATGACTCCGCGTCTGAGCAACCAACACCTGCTACGGGGTTTTGAAATACCTAAATCTGCACACGAGATGTAGGGAGTAATGTAAGTACTCCAACCCAGTAAGTAATAAGAGTAAATAAAGATTGAACAGTAGAAAACAATAAATCCACATCATGTTAAACTCAATAAGCACAACAGGCTTTCAAATTAGAATACGAGTCAACCGTCTCATTTAAAATACAACTTTTGGTAAAAATCATTTAAAATACCTTCCAATGGTTTAAGTAGGAGTTAAATACCATTTATAATAAAAGAGATGAAAACCATAATCGGCCCTTCGGGCAAAACATGAGTCATAAATACCTCAAAAGAAGAAAATCTCAGTAGAAATAATAAAAGCCAAGTCAGTGATTAAGTTCTGAACATCTCATAAACCCCAACTTAAATGAAAGTCGTTTAAAAACATTTATTCAACGTTTTCGACAGAGACTCACAATAAAGATGAGTGAAAGTAGTCAATAAATCAACATATTTGATAGAAACTCACTTAAAGAAGAGCAAAAAAATCATTAAGTTCATAAACAGTCCTCTCAGGCAAAGCATAACTCATGTGCATGTATATATCTATCACCCCTCGGGCTAGCCTCTCAGTTACTTGTGACTCAAATCTTACCAATCAGTACTCACGCTCAATAGGTACCATATAGTAACCGATGCAACGCGCAGCCTGATCCACATATCGGTGCGGCGTGCAGCCTAATCCATATATCTCGTCGACGGTGCTCACTAGGGGTGTGCAGACTCCGGAGGGGCTCCTACAGCCCAAGTGCTACATCGTTGCGGCGTGCAGCCTGAACCAACCTCACAATCAAACACTGAGTCTATCTCAGTCATCAACCTTATAATCACTCGAACCATTAGTAAAACAGGGAACCTAGCCAAACAGTTTTCACATTTTTAAGAAATAAAGTGATAAAACCATATTTAAACAATAAACAGGTAAAACATGACTAAGGATATTCTTTCAAATAAATAGAGTGAGGAAAAATAGTGAAAGTGCACCTAAGGGTCTTAGTAGGTCGGCAGAAGGCCCCAAACATGGTATACAACCCAAAATATAATATAAATCTCTAGAACATGGAATATCATAAAATTTCAAATCAAATATGCGACTTATCAATCGTACGGGACAGACCAAGTCACAATCCCCAACAGTGCACAACTCTACGATCGTCATCTAGCATTTTCGTCACCTCAAAGTAACACAATGGTGTGAAATCCGGGGTTTCAAACCCTCTGGACAGTATTTACAATCATTACTTACCTCGATCCGAACCAAACTGTAGCCCGCGAAGCCTTAGCCTGCACGAATCGACCTCCAGATGCCCCGAATCTAGCCACAATTAGTGCATAATCATAAAAATATGCAAAGGGAACGAAGCTCACACAAAAATATCCGATATATATCAAAATCCCGAAATTTGCTCAAACTCGGCCCCCAGGCCCACGTCTCAAAATTCAAAAATTTTCACATCAACAGATTTATCATTCCCCCACGAGTCAATACATATCAAGAACATCAAAATCAGACCTCAAATGACCCCTCAAATCCCAAATTTACACTCTCCAAATTCAAGTCCTAATTTTTCAAATTTTAGGCTTGATTTCCATGGTTAATTAAGTAGAATTCACACAAAATCGAGTATTGAGTTAAAAACTCTTACCTCCAGGTGTTATCTCTTGAATCCTTGTTCAAGTCCTCTAAAAGCTCTCCAAAATCTCCCAAAAAAGGTGAAAGTTAGCCCCAAAATCGCAGACAATGGCTATTTAAACATTCTACCCAGACATCAAAACCCTTCTTCGCGAACGCGGTCCAAACCTCGCATTTGCGAAGCACAAAAATTACCTTATGCGAAAGCGACCTCCAGCTCGCGAACACGGAGCATCCGCTTTCCAAGCCATCGGGAATGTGAACGCGAAGCACAAAAGGGTTGGGACCCCATCTAATCCACTTACTCTATGCGAACGCGACATAGGTGTCGCGAATGCGGAAAATCAAACACCACAACATCTCGAATGCGACACAATAAACATGAACGCGAAGGCAAACTCCGCGCCTCAGAAGAACAGCCTTCACGAATGCGTGTCCCTGACCGCGAATGCGTTGAACAAATTATCGGCAACATTTCAGCTGGTTTTCTGCAATTTCAAACAACATGAAATGGATCGATTGACCACCCGAAGGTCACCTGAGGCCCTCGGGACCTTAACAAAATATGCCAACCTATCCCATAATATCATTCAAACTTGTTCCCACCTTCGAAACGCTCAAAACAACATTAAAACACCAAATTTGCATCGGATTCAAGCCTAAGAATTCCAATCCAAATTATGCTTTTAATCAAAAACCCAACAAAACCACGTCTGAATGACCTGAAATTTTGCACAGACGTCACTAATGATACAACGAAGCTACTGCAACTTCTACAATTTCATTCCGATCCCTATATCAAAATTTTATCTATCAACCAGAAAACCCCAAAATCTCAGTTTCGCCAATTCAAGCATAAACCTTTCACGGACCTCTAAAATGCATTCCGATCACGATCCTAAGTCCAATCACCTAACGGGCTAACAAAATTATAAAAATTCCAATCTAAGATGATATACAAACAAGTCAAATCTTGGTCAAACCTTTATAATTTCAATCTACAAGCTGAGAACTGTTATTCCAAATTCATTCTAATTACCTTGAAAACCAAAACCAATGATTTACATAAGTCATGAAACATCACATGAGGCAAGTCATGCCCGAGAACTTGAGAGAAAAGTTCAAAAGCTCAAATTGACCGGTCAGGTCGTTACAATACGCATGCAGTTTTGTGGCACCAGCGGTTGGGCCATATGAGTGAGAAAGGACTGCAAATCCTATCCAAGAAGCCACATATCTCATTTTCAAATGGTACAACTGTGAATTCTTGTGATTATCGTTTATTTAAAAAAAAGAGGGTCTCATTTGCAAAACATATTTTGATGTTTGTAGTACAATAGATATATAATCAATGAGAGGTAATAAATATTTTCTCATATTTATTGATGATGCTTCAACGAAATTACGGGTTTACATGTTGATAACAAAAGACCAGTTATTTTAAGTTTTCATAAATTCCATGCTCTGGTGGAAAGGGAGACATGTCTAAAGTGTCTCAGGATAGATAATGGTGGAGAGTATACTTCAAAGGAGTTTGAAGACCACTGCTCAAGCCATGAAATCAGACATGAGAAGACAGTTCCTGGAACCTTACAACACAATGGTATAGCTGAAAGGATGAATCACACCATTATCGAAAAAGTGAGAAGTATGCTCAAAATGGCAAAACTACATAAGTCATTTTAGGGTGAAGCATCTCGCACAGTCTGTTACTTGATTAACAGAAACCCATCAGTTCTATTAGAGTTTGACATTCCAAACAAAGCTTGAACTAATAAAGAGGTGTTCTACTCCTATATGAAAGTGTTTGGATGTCAAGATTTTGCACATGCGTCAAATGAGTAGAGAACAAAGTTGGATGGCAAAGCTATTCCCCGTATCTTAGTCGGTTATGGAGATGAAAAGTTTGACAATAGATTGTGGGATATAGAAAGGAAAAAGATCATCAAAGGAAGAGATGCGGTCGGGATTGATGGTGATCAATCAACAAAGACCAAAAACGATAATGACATAGTTACTAACTTTGTTATTGTTCCTATTGTACCTGTACGTAATCCTTCCACACGTGAAGATTGGCACACAACATGTATAGATGAAGAGGTTGTTAAGTAGGGGGAGCATTCTATTCCATAAGAGGAAGAAGAAGAGCCAGAACAACAAGAAGAAGGACAGTAAATTTTGAGAAGATATGAAAGAGAGAAGGTAGAGTCCACGAGGTATTATTCTTCAAAGTATATCCTCGTCACTGATAGGGGGGCCTAGAGAATTTCAAGGAGGTACTATCTTATCCAGAACAAATCTAGTGGATGGAGGCCATGCAAGAAGAGATGAATTCTCTACAGAATAATGGCACATACGATCTAGATGATTGTAGGACAAGACAAGAAGTTGATTGCTAAGTTGAAGGAAGATTTGTCCAAGTTATTTGACATAAAAATACTTGGGTTCAGCACGACAAATTCTAGGAATAGAGATTGACCGAGATAGGACAAATAGAAAGCTGTTGTTGTCACAACAAAAGTATATTAAATGTGTACTTAAACATATCAACATAATGGGTGATAAATAGTTAGCATGGCTCTTGATGGTCATATTAAGTTGAACAAGACAATGTGTCATACAACAAAGGAAGATAAAGAAAGTATGGCTAAAATTCCATATTCTCTGTTGTCCAGAGCTTGATGTATGCAATAGTATATACCATATATGATATTGCTCATGATGCCGGTATTGTTAGCAGGTTTATTAACAACCCCGAAAAATAACATTGCGAAGTTGTAAAGTAGATACTTAGGTATCTCTCAGGTACCTAGGAGACTGTTTATGTTTTGGAGGATCTGATCCAATCTTGAACGACTATACAGATGCTGATATGACATGTGACATTACTAATAGAAAATCCACTTCTGAATATTTGTTTATATTTTCAGGGGGAGCTATATCATGTTGCAGAAGTGTGTCACAATTTATAAAACTTAAGCAAAGTACATTGCCGCTACTGAAGCTAGCAAGAAGATGATATGGCTTAAACAATTCATTCAATGGCTTGACTTGAATAATAATGAGTATGTTCTCTATTGCGACAGTTGATGGTAACCTAGGAACATGAATTTTAGCCGCATTTTGCACTATAATTATTGTATTTTACGTGTATTCGATCTTAAATGATGGTGATTTGCACTTATTATGCATTGTACGAAATTATTTTGAGTTAAAATGATAAATTGGAGCTAAATTGAATAATTCAGAGCTTTAAAGTTTGAGTAAAACCATGTAATCAAATCGAGATCACATCGAGGCCTCATGGACCAGTGTTGCATATGAAAGTTGGAAAAAAGTGCAAGGGCTAGAGCAAATATACTAGAGCATCGCATAAGGCGTGGCATGGAGCAACATATTAGTGCAAATGTTTGTCAGAAATTTGAGAAGTTCAGAGACTTGTAATTTTTGGATCTGATAAAAAAATACAATAGTACAACGCATAATGTGTGGCATAGTGCGATTGCATTAGTACAAAAATCTATCAGACAAGCAGAGTTCAGAGAGTTTGCAACTGAGTAAATTACACCAGTGCAATGTGTCGACACCCCCTTTTTTCCCTCGCGAGAGATTGGGTTTACGACATTTGGGAGGACAACTCTATTCCTTTTGGGAATTTGGGTTTTGGAATTTTGAAGAGTCGCTACCTAATGATTAAAGTGCATTAGGACATTAAGAAGGGTTTTGGGTTGAGGAAACCAGAGTTCGGGTTAGGGCTAGATCATCTCGAGGGGAAGATGTTAAACACCTCTCAAGATCCACTAGTGTGGTTCCCGACCATGTTATATTGTGAATTCACATAATCAAGTAAGCAATTAAGGGCTCAAAAATAGGGACTTGCATGTAACATTACGGATAATTTGAAACTTTTAAGGGAAAGTAAAGAAGGTACAAAAAAGATCTAAACCTTAAAGAAAGCGTATAAAAAAAGCAAGTAAAATGGAGGGGAGTCCTAGGCTTATGACTAATATGGATCATGTCGATGCAATATCCAATAATCACTACTCGGAAGAGGGACTACATGAGATATTAGCGCATCGGTCATCATCTTCGTACCTACCCTACCCACCCCGTTAAGATATTAAAGCGCGGTAGGGTATCATTGCCTATCGCATGCTATTACCCATTCCAATCCTATCAATCCCCGAGGCATATGGGATTACTAATCCTAGAAGGGAGATAGTGGAGGCTTTTGAGAGTTTTCAAAGGACAAAATGCTAAGGCGACAATCAAAACATATACAGCAAGTATTAAGAAAACAATTAATACAACTCAAATAAACCTCCTCAAATCAAAGGAAAGCACATAGTCTAGCATGTCTTACACATACTGGTTATGGTCTGAATGAAAACTTAAAGATTAAAGAGGCAGACTAGCTTATTACATGTTTCAGATAACAAACCGGAATCAGACCTGTCTGTTGGCTGGAATTAGTGGACTGATGCAATTATAGTTTTTACACTAAAGCTTGCCTAGGTGTTAAACAGAACCTATAGGCATAATGTCTATCAATTCAGAAAGAAGTATGGGTGTCTAACGGGCCTACCGGTCCGGGCCGGGTCAATTTTTTTAACCCGTACGGGTTACGGGCCGGGCCGGTTCTGGGTCGTACCTTAACGGGTTTAATAGGTTTGGGTTTATACGGGTAAAAATTAAACCGTACGGGTTGAGTGGTCCGGGCTGAGCCGGGTTTAGTATAAATATTGTAAGTTATATTAATACAAAGTACTAACATAAAGAATACAAGGAAGATGAGAAAAAAACTGCACTTATTGCAAGTGGTAAATTTATTTCTTAATTCAAAGTTTCAAACTTACAAATTAAAAGGTTTACATTTTTAACACCAAGTAAATTCAAAGGTTTTGCATTGCCCTTGCAAGTTCTTCATAATCAATATGAACTGATTGACCTTCTTCTGGAGTGTTAAATTCGGCGTTACCATATGTTAATATATCTCCAAATTCCTCATCTTCGAGGCTATCAACATCTTCACGTCCTTGATTTCTTGTTCCGATCTAATCCAATCTTTGAAACATACTAAAACTTCCAAAGCATTGCTTCCCAATGAGTGACAGTGACTCCAAGTTGTTGTCTTGCTTGGCTAAATGCACTCTCCGATGCAACAGTAGAAATTGGCACATTCAGCACGTACTGATCCACAGCAAAAGGATTAGGAAATTGCTTTCCATTCTCATGCCATCGAAACGGTGAAAATTCCTTTGTGCGAGGCTCTTTTGCTTCTGCAAGTAGAATTGAAGTTCATAAATGTTCCTGCTACTGGTATGAGTGTTAGAAAATGTAGAAAAAATATCAAAACTATCAAGGCCTTCTTCATCATCCACAGTAGCAGAAGTGGTACAGTGCACAGTGGGATTAACATTGTCTACAGCACGAGCATCATCATCAATTACATTTGCATAATAATTATATAATTGTTGTAAATAATTATTTAGCTTGTTTATAGAAACATATAAGTCTGGGGTTTCAGTTGGTCCAATCTCCATATAAGTATATAAGGCATTCATTAACTGGTGACAATAAGGCATCTTAATAGAAGGATTTAAAACAACACCAATTAAGTAAATCAGAGGAATTGGAAAGAAGTATTTTTTGAATTTTGCTTGCATTTTTTCAACAACATCCTTATATTTTTCTTTCTTCTTAAATTCAAAGAGTAGAAAAGAAATTTCAGCTATATGTACTAACGCCATAGTAACAGTAGGGTAATATGCTCCAGAAAACTCAACATTAGCTGTATAAAATTTATGTAAAAATTTAACAACATCATTAATGACCTCTCAAGTACTAGTTGTTAACATACGGTTTGGATCAGTACAATGCGCATTAGCAACTTCAGTTATTGGGAATATATTTGTAGCAACATTTTAAAAATATATATGTATAATTCCATCTAGTAACAATTTCGTCTAGCATGAATCTGGGTTTAAGGTTATACTAGACACACTTATTCTTAAATTTCTTTATTCTAGATTGTCTATTATTTCCTTGAATAACACCAACTGCTCTTCCAACATGAGTAATCTCAGTTGAAAATAAATCAAGTCCACTTTTAATAATTAAATTATAAATATGACATACACACGTAACATGAAAAATATCATCAAGAGGTGGTTGCAAATGCAGTTTAAATATTAAAATTGCGGTCTTATTATTAGAAGCATTATCAAAAGACATACACAATACCTTTTGCTTTAGATTATAAAATTCAACAACTTCACAAATAGTACTACTTATAAACGTAGTGGTATGACTTTGATCTTCATCACATCTAAAAAAGATAATACGTTTTTGCATACAAGTAATATCATCTACTCCAATGACATGTAATTGTCAAATAATCATTTCTATTAACAGCATGGCCAATATCAGGAGTTAGAGAAACTCTAAAAGGAAGGTGACTGAACAAATAACGTATGTATGTTTGATATTGTCCATGAAGTCTAAAGATATCAGCTCTACAAGTGCTTCTAGGGATACCTTTAAATAAAGGATTGTAAATCCTTTGAATATACATAATAAGATATGATGAAGAAGTAAAAGAAAAAGGTAGACAACCCAAAGCAATCATTTTTGCTAACTCCTCACGATCCTTCATTTTATCATATTTCACTAGACCTCTAATAGTAGGGTTAAGAGTTGTCTGATTTCAATCATCATCAGCGCCCATTCTATGGGATACTCAATTTTCATATGTCTACTAAACGTCCCAGTCCCCCCTAAATTTACCAGTCAATTGTTTAAAATCACCGCTACAAATTTTGCATTTAACTCTATCAGTACCCTCTATTATTTCAAAAACAATCCAAACCTTACTTCTTTTTCTACGATTAGTAATCGGAGCCACAGGTGGTCTACTCCTAGTGCCACGACCACCACCCCTTGTAGCAACCCCAACTCTACCAGCTCCAGCACTAGTAGGTGTAGCTGGTATCTCATCTTCCGTTCCTATTTCATTATCTTCTAGTACAAATCTTCTTGTAATTGTTTATAATCTATATCTATATTATCATTAGGAGATGTTTCAGAAACATGTGTAAATGATAATGAGTTATTACTATTACTACCAGATGCTGAAGAACTACCTCTTTTTTTATTTTCCCTACCAGTAACTCTTTTACACGCTCTTTTAGAAGCACTAAATATATTGTAAAAATTAAAGTATAAGCTAAAATTAAATATTTAATTAAAATAGTAAATAAGAGAAAGAGTTAGAAGGAGTGCACCGAATTCGACAATGAATTGAGTACTTGATTACGCAATTCCGATGTTACCACGAACAAACGTCAAATCGTTAAGCAAGAATTTTAAATTTTAACTTCAATTGATCAAAGTTGAAACTTCAAACTTCAAATTTCGAATGACAAAACACGATAAATTAAATTCAAGAAAAGTGAGCCAAATAAAATTAGAAGATGAAATGATGAATTGAAGTATTGCAATTTGCAAATTGGAGAATGAGATAATTTGAGATTGAGCTATGAGATTTGAGTGAAGAAATGAAGAAGTGGAGGGGGGTATTTATAGTTTTAAAAAAAGGTTAATTTTATAAATTCAAAAAGGGTTAAAAACTTAAAATTTAAAAAAAAAGGCTATTTTATCAATAGATTTGTTGGCTAACGGATCAACTGTAAAATCTGACATTTCCAACGGATAGTGGGCCCCACTTTGAAAAGATTCGTTTTAAATTTAAAATATTTCTGTAGGGGGTGGTGAAGGGAGAGCCCCAATTGGTAGAAAAAAAATAAAAAAAAATTTGACCGTTGAACCGGGCCGGTTTAACCGCTTACGCACTGTTCATGCTTACCGATTTCGTCGGGTCCGGTTAACCGGTAATTTTTTTTAAACGTCCAACCCCCTCCCACCCCCCTACCCAGCCCACCAGACCCCTTAAGAACCAGGCTGGTTCGGTTCCGGTTTGAACCGGTCTGGGCCGGTCCGGTAGCGGGTCTAACTGGCTCGTTAGATAGCTATAGAAAGAAATAAACTGATTGTAGAAAAGAATTATTGATTGCAGGAACATTATTGCTACTGATTTTTTAGACTTGCCGACTCAGGTTTGGTAGATAGCTCCTATATGCATGCTTTCCAGGCGTCATTGCTTTTTAAGCACTATTAACATTCAGAAGTCCTATAGGCAGGTCGTTTTTATGCAATTGGTTATTCAAATCCTATAACAGCTTTGCCTAGTGACAGATACATATGCAAAAATGCGGAAGTCCTATAGGCATATCATCTATATGCAGAATTTTAGAGATGACTTATAGACATGATATCTATATGAAGTGCCGAAGAACCTATAGCTATGGTATCTATATAAGATGCAGTATTTCAAAAGTAGTGATTCTCTATGAACATGGTATCTATATGAAATGTAGAATTCAAGAAGTAGTAATTCCCTATGAACATGGTATCTATATGGTGAAATGCAGAAACTTAAAGACATGGTTCGTAATGCGGAAATGAAATAACTTATAGGCGAGATTTCTACATGCAAACTTATAGGCAGAATTTCTACATGAAATGCATAAACGAAGGAACAAGCTCAGGAGGCTAGGATATGCCGGAGCAAAGCCGGAGATGGACGAAAAACTTGAGTCGGCGAAGGTCTGGTCTTGAACCTTCAAGCATTAGGCACACAGGAGTAATAGGAGGTGAGTATATGTTATCTATGGCCTGAGAAGCCATAGATTCAGGTGAGGTTGTGGTCAGAGACGGTAGAGATCATCAAAGAAGAGAGAACTAGAAGGTTCTAGAGAGAAGCGCGAAAAAGAGATGAGATAGAGAGAGAGACAGTCTCGTGTAAATGAGGGGTCGGGGGGGGGGGGGGGCAGTTAGGGATTTAATTAAGGCAAACAAATCTGAGTCGTTGATCTTATTTGATCAACGACTCAGATCAGCTCTGAGTAGGGTCGGGTTGGTTTGGGTATTGGGTTGGTCTGAAATTGGGATAAAAAATTGTGCCAATTTAGGCTATAATTGAAATACTAAATATGTTGCAATTGCAATAGAAGTAGGCTAAATTTTAAATAGCCAATTTTCCCCTTTTAATTTTATAAAATATTAAAAAATGATTTTAAATAAATTAAAAGAGCTGATCTAATTAATAATATAAATATATTAATAAAAAAAATACTGAAAAAAATTTTATAATTGTAAAATGATGTTAATTAAATAATAAGTTATAATTGCAATTATATGCAATTTAGTTTTAAAAATACCGTATAAAATTTATAAAATATGCATAAATCACCTTAATTATATTTTGGTGTAAACGTGAGAATGGAAATAAATTATTCACCAAAATGATAATTTTGAGAATAATTACTGAATTTTGCACTGCTAAAAAATAGACAATAAATTGGTTTTAAAATCCTTAAAAATTAGGAAAAATTACCAAAACTCTCGAGTATGCTTATAGGTGCATACACACACTATTTGAAATTATTTTGAGCAAAAAAAATATATAGAGAAAATTTGGGTATCAACACAATGCATAGTGTGACACATGATGTGCAAAAAAAGTTGTAGGTTTTATCATTTTGGCTCAAAGAGGGTGTCACGACACCGAATCCAAACCCGATCGTGATGGCGCCTATTGTAAAACAAGGCCAGCTGACACAATTGCCCAATCCATTTAAACAGTTATAATAATTCAATTTAAGTCATTAATCAGTAATAAATCCCAAAATAGCGAAGTAATCAACCCTCGCTAGCAGGACCAGAGGCTCCTGAATCTACACACAAGATACAGGGAGTAATGTGAGTACGCCAACTCAGTGAGTAGCAAAAATAAAGGCAGCTGAGCGATAAGAAAATATGTAAGACATAGCAAAATGCTACAAAGAGGCAGTATAAAGCCAATACAATGCGATAAAATAGTGAAAACTTAAAAAACACCTTAGTTCAGTAAAAACCTTTTTTAAAACATCTTTAGTTAGTTCAACAAATAAATGAAAAAATGGGGAAAAGATAGATACATAAAGCAACCCCTCGGTAAAGAATATCAATAGAAATCAGCCTTCGGACAATAACATGGAACAAAATCAGCCCCTCGGGCTATATCACATATCACACTGGGTACCCGCACTCACTGGGGGTGTACAGACTCCGTGAGGGGGCCCTTACGGCATAAACGCAATAACAAGCCATCTCGTAGCATAATCAACATGTTATTTGCTTCATAACAAGCCACCTTGTGGCATACAACTCAGGCCCTCTGCCTCATAATTATGAATTAGCACAAAATAGCTGCGGTGCGCAATCCAATCCCATAGCGACCTCACAATACAGGCTCTCGGCCTTACTCAGTCAGAAATCTTTAAAAGCCACTCGGACACAGTAAAATATGATGCTCAGCTCAAAATATAATTAAAAACAGAGTAAACATGGCTGAGTTATGAAAACAGTAGAATATATCATGACTGAGTATAAGTATAAAGTCACAACAGTAGGGAATAGTAGTAAAAATCCCCCAAGGGTCAAAAAAGTTGGAACAATGCCCAAATATGACATTCAGCCCAAAACATGATGATAGCAAATAATTTTCAATCAAGTATGCAGTAAAACAGTCATCCGGGATGGACTAAGTCTCAATCCCCAATAATGCACGACCCCACGATCGTCGTCTAGCGTGTACATCACCTTGAAATAGCAGAACGATATGAAATCCGGGGTTTCATACCCTCGGATCACATTTATAATCATTACTTACCTCTATCCGGTCCAAACTCTAGCCCGCGATGCCTTTGCCTCTCGAATCGGCCTCTGGATGCTCCAAATCTAACCAAAATCAGTGGACAACTATCAGAATATACTAAGGGAACAAATCCCACTCGAAAAGTAATCAAATTACAACACAAATCCTGAAATTGACCAAACCCGACCCCCCGTCCCACGTCTCGAAATCCGATATAAATTGCATCAATAAACTCTTTATCACTCTCCAGGTTCATTCATATTAAAAGTACCAAAATCCAACCACAAATTCCCCTCAAATCCTAATTTTTGGTCTCCAATTACAAGCCCATATTCTTCAAAATATAGGGTTAAATTCTATAAATTTCATGATTAATTAGGTAGAAAAAACATTAGGATTGAGTATTAAGTCCATAAATCATTAAATCTTACCTCCAAGTGTTCTCCCTTGATTCCCTCCTCAATCCTCTTTAAAAAACTCTAAATTCGCCCAAAAATGGTGAAACGTAGGCTAAAAATTGCGGAATTGATCTTATAAAACATTCTGCAACACTTAAAACATCTTCTTCACGAACGCGGTCAACACCTTGCCTTCGTGAAGCACAACCTGGCGTTGACCATTTTTCTTTCATCGCGAACGCGACACCCTGTACGTGAACGCGAAGCCTTAGCCTTCCCACTTTTCGCGAACACGACCCCACACCCGCGAATGTGAAGCTCACTGACCCAACCCTTCGCGAACACGGGACCTCCATCATGAATGCGAAGGCCAAACCTCCTGCCTCTTATCATAACCCTGCGCGAACACGAAGGCTCACCCGCGAACGCGAAAGCCAAAAGTTTGCAACACTTACGACATATTTTTTGCAATCTTTTTCAACTTGAAATGATCCGTTCAACCACCTGAAACTCACCTAAGGCCCTCGAGACCCCAACCAAACATGCCAACCTATCCCATAACATTAGTCAAACTTATTTCAACCTTCGAAGCGCTCAAAACAACATCAAAAAACCAAATTTGCATCGGATTCAAGCCTAAGAATTCCAAAATCTCCCAAATTCTGCTTTCGATCAAAAAGTCTACCAAAGCACGCCCGAATGTTTTGTACACACATCCCAAATGACACAACATACCTACTGTAACTCCCGAAATTCCATTTCGATCCCTATATCAAAATCTCACCTACTAACAAAAAAAGGCAAAAATTTTAATTTTGCCAATTCAAGCCTAAATCTACTCCGGACCTCCAAAATACATTCTGAATCTAACCGAACTATCGGAACTCATATTTGAGCCCTTTATCACCTAAGTCAATATCCGGTTGAATTTTTCAACTTAAGCTTACTCAAAAGAGACTAAGTGTCTCAAACCTTACCAAAATCTCTCTGAACCCGAGCCAACCAATTCGATAACACACAATACAAATGAACAAGACAATAAGAAGCACATAAAATTACCGGCCGGATCGTTACAGAGGGTAGTTTCGTTCGGGTTCTTTCGTACTTGGTATAAATACACTGGAAATACATTTTTGAAGGGGCTTTTAACCTCCGATGTTGAGGGAGAGCATTGGAGGCTACAAGACGTAGGATTTCATCATCTTTCTATCAATTCAACAGAGCGTGGATTGTAAAGTTAGATTGATATTCTTTTACTCTTTATTATATTTATGATGGCTTCCTCCATAATTATTGAGTAGTTTACCTTAGGGTTTGACATGATCTGGTGACTTGGTTGTTATTTATGGATTTGACTATTTTTTAATTGCTTGAATTTATTGGAGGAGATTTAATATTAGTTTTGATTTTATTTTTTATAGTGTTTAATCGGAAGAGGACATCTTATTGAATATTATTGCAGTGGATACCTTAATTTGTTTTGGTGATTCTTTAAAGTAATCGAGAGAGCTTTTTGAGTTAGCGTTTAAATTAATATTAAAAAAATATTCGTGAGAAGTTTCTCTTTGATCAGTCATACCAATAGATTCTTGCAAGTTTCACTACACTTCACATTAGTTTATTGAAAGATTTAGATTTAATCGAGAGAGAAATTTGAATCAGAAGTTAAGCTAATCACCTACTAAATTTGCGAGAATCAATATAACCTCAAGAATGGAATATAATAGCGTCATATCCAGAATAATAGCCTTGCACCCATCATGTTAAAACTCCTATTCCTCAAATTGACAAGAAACTAACTATGTTAATCTCTAGTTCATTGCAGGCAATTGTCAGTTGCTTTACTTTAGTAGTTAATCGTAGTTGTAATCATTCCAAATCAAATTTTGATCGTCCTGAATGGCGCTGAACTAGAAATTACTAAAGTATTATTTAAATCCAATCCATGTAGAGATGATAAATCAACTATACTATCTTTGCCTAGCGAGCATCAATTCCGTATTGTGTTTTGCGCTCGTCAACAGTCAAAGTGCAATAGACTTGACTCTTGAGCAAGAACTCCATGTACCATGCAAGAACAAAACATATTAATGTGAGATATCATTGGCGTGAGCAAGTAGAGAACGAATCTTTGCAGGTCAAGAATATTCACACGAGTGAAAATCCTACGGATATGTTGGCTAAGATAGCACCAAAAGATAAGTTCTAGCTATGCAAAGAACTTGTCATCACGAACTCTATATGAAATTGAAGATATCTCCTTCAGATGTATGGGATTGGAGGGAGGAGATTGTAGGGTCCATCCCATGAATGTGAAAGGAAGACAAACTTCCTTTGACATAAAGTACCATGCTACCAAATCTAGATGAAATGTGATTTGGGTTGTCAATTTTTCATTGCTTTCACAAGGTGAAACTTTGACATTTACATTATGATGATGTCATCCATGATGCAAGCAAAGAGTATTGGACGTTTATAAATAGATAGCTCCTGACTCAGTTGAAGATACACCAAATAGAAAGAAAGGGATTGATTCACAGAATAAGAAGCAAAATACTCTGTAAGAAAAAAAGAAGAGTTTGAGCGGTGTTTGCAGTGAGATAAAAAAAAATCAGAACATGATAATTTTTTTTGAGTATGTAGTGGTATTAAAGTATTTTACTAGGTACCACAAAGTATAAAAATTCATGCTATAATAAAATCAGTTGCTCCTTTTGGATCGTGATTTCCTTATTCACAAAAATTTTTCACGTAAAAATTTTGATACCCTTGTTTCTCTTATTATTACTACTATGTTAGTAATTTGTATTATACAGTCATATAGTTGAAAAGAAAAAGAGAGTAATTAATCAGGTAAGAAAAATAATTTAAGACGTCGACATCGTAATTGATATTAGAATAAAATCACGTCTTCTGTTCCACTCAAACTCTATAATTGAAAGCAAAACATTCTAATATACTAGCTTATTGCATTATAAATTACTTTCATGTTTCAAATTGGATGACATATTTCACTTCTTCAAAGTAAGTTTGCCTAAGCTTTAAAACTAAATTGGATTGGTTCAACTCAGTAGTTTAAAACTAAAATTACAATATCCAAAAATTATACAAAAAATAATACTAAGATATAATTTTTGTTATGCCAAAGATAAAAGAATTATTTTAAAATATTAGTCAAATTTCACATAGTTTAACTCTCAATAAGAAAATATATCATATAATATAAACAGAAAGGGTACAAATTTTATAAGAAAAAATTTCGCAGTTATCTGTAATATGATTTGAGATTATAGCTATAAAACCAAGTTTGGTTTGCTCCTTCCATCGAAAATATTTAGTTGGATATGAGCTTAAATAAGATGTAATATTCACATCTTGTAAGGTGTTAATCGCCTATCCATGCTTCGTTTTAAAATGACAAGTTAGCATTCTAATTTATATTAGTATTAGTACTCGTACGATATGCGGACACAAATTATATCAAATTGTAATTTATGTTATTTGAATCATATGCAGATCACCCTATAAACCTCTTAGATAAAAATTATATAATATTAGATATTAATAAAGAAGCAAGATATGAAATTATTGTTCAAATCTTATATAGACAATGTATTTTTTCTACATCTACAGCAACCTAACCCCTTGATTTTAGTACTTGCATTTCGTTTCGCTGTCAATATTAAAGAATACTAAACATGTCATGTTGTAATCTTCTTATTTGCGCACATTAGATTATATTATTTTAACAAAATTTATTTTTCTGAAGGTCAAATATATCTTATTCATCACATCATTTTCACGCAAATTCTTTTTTCTTTTTGTTCTTTTCTTATATAGTTATTGTATTATTTATTATTTAACATTAGTATTCTATTATATAATCTTTAATAAGCTTAATAATTAACTTAATGTCTGGCTTATTAATCCTTTTAATAGTCTTTATAAATATAAATTTTTTATTCTTGAAAGCTAATATATTTATATGCTTTTATCCTCTTATTCGAATTTATTTAATCATTTAAATCTATTAGTACTATTTTTAAATATAATTTAGTTATTAAATTTATTTATTTTTTAAATTAATTTAAAGTATAAGTATTCTCACACTATCGGTATTCTTTTACACATTCTCTTGCTACTATAAATTTCAATTAGTTTTTATATTAATATTTTACTATAACCATAATAATATCACATTTTATTTTAAATTGTAACTTTGAATTAGTCCAAAATATTAACACATAAGTTCTTTTATTATTATGTTCCAAATGTACTTATTTTCTTATAATTATTTTTGTTTTAGATGCAGTTAAAATTTTGATTAACTTAATGTCTTGCTTATTATCCTTTTGTTAGTCTTTAATAAATATAAATTTTTTCTTCTTTTTTTTTTGGTAATTAAAATTTTTATTAATCACCAAAAGGATGCCTTACAAAATCATAGGACAGTTTAATCTCAACTGCCTATCAAATTAGAACATGAAGTATCTATGCTACTCTAAATATTCAGCATTTATATCATAAAATGCTGAATATGTGAACTAAGCCTAGGAGGAGCTCGAACATTACAAATATAGGCTATGCTACTTAGGAGTTTATCACTATTACAATAAATATTTTCAAAAATTCTTGCATTTCTCTCTAACCATATACTATATAGCATTTCTATGATAGTCATCTTGAAGGTGAGGGCTCGGACAGATTTTCCTTTGGACTGCATAATGATCCATTGACAGAATTGTATCCAATATTGTCCAGTGAAATCATCAGTTCTCAGCCATTGCATTGTTTGATATCTCAACAGTGAAGCAAAGGAGCAATGCAGAAATAAATGATCTCTAGTTTCCAATTCTTGCTGGCACATAACACACACTCCGGAGATGTTCAGCTTCCATTGTAACAGCCTGTTTTTGGTGGGAAGTCGATCCTGCAGTAGCAACCATAAGCTGAAGATAGCTTTAGGTCTAGCTGCATTTTGCATTACCATATTCTTCCATGAAACTCTAGCTGAATCTCCCAGCAGCTGCAAGTATACCTTCTTTATAGAGCAGACAGTGTCACCTAGCAGATTTTGTTATTGCAGCAGTTTGACTCCTTCCACAATTTTCCTTACCATCCAGCTAGCATTAACTGGGATAGTAAGGTTCTCCAACTGGTGTTGTTTGACATAGACAGTGTGAATCCATTTCACCCATAACAAGTCTTTTTTATGAGCTAAGTCCCAACCAAGTTTAGCTATTGCAGCTCTATTCCACATTGATATATTTGTTAAGTTCAGTCCTCCAACAGACTTAGGCATACAAACTTTCTCCCAAGCCACATATGCTTTCTTAGTGATGTTAACAGACCCTGACCAAATGTATGTTCTGCATATAGTCTCCAGCAGCTTAACAACTTTAGATGGCATGATAAATAATTGAGCCCAGTAAGCTTGAACTCCAAGAATAACTGATTGAACCAATTGACATCTGCCTGCATATGATAAGTACCTTGCTGTCCAGGAAGTAACTTTTGCAGTAATCTTATCAACCAAAGGTTGCCATTGAGCAACTGATAACTTTTTGGCAGTTAAAGGGACTCCCAAATATTTGAAAGGAAGATCCCCCTTAACATAACCAAGAAGATCAAGAATTTGTTGTTGACTCTCATTTGACACCCCACCAAAATACACAGCACTTTTGTGTAGGTTAGCCTTAAGCCCAGTAGCAGCAAGAAATTGAGAAAAGAATAGGAACATAGAACTTACTGATTGAGGCTCCCCTTTGACAAATAATAGCAAGTCATCTGCAAAACTCAAATGAGTGATTCCTAACTTCTTACACCCTGGATGATATGTGAAGCTTGTAGTATGTTTCAACTCTGCCAGAGATCTACTAAGATATTCCATTATAATAGCAAATAAAAATGGAGATATTGGATCTCCTTGCCTCAATCCTTTGGCAGCTTGAAAAGGCTTTGTTGTTTCACCATTAACTACAATAGTATAGCTAACAGTTTGAACACATTCCATGATCCATCTAATAAATCTGCTAGGGAAATTTTTTCTTCTTGAAATTTAATATATTTATATGCTTTTATCCTCTTATTCGAACTTATTTAGTCATTTAAATCTATTAGTAATATCTTTAAATATAATTTAATTTTTTAATTTATTTATTTTTAAATTAATTTAAAGTATAAGTTTCCTTACACTATCGGTATTCTTATACATTCTCTTCCCTACTATAAATATTAATTAGTTTTTATATTAATATTTTAATATAACCATAATATCACATTTTATTTTAAACGGTAACTTTGAATTAGTCCAAAATATTAAAACACAGTTCTTTGATTATTATGTTCCAAATGTATTGAGTTTTCTTATAATTTTTTTTTACATTAGACGTAGTTAAATTTTCTTTCTTTTTTAGTTTTAAGATAAAAATTCAATTCTTACTTTTTATTAGTAAAATTACCTATATTAGAAATTTATTTTGTATTTTTAAAATTTTATTTTAATCATAGAAAAACAGTTTCTTTATTGTTTGAACACATTATATCTAAATATTGTAGTAATAGTCTTACTGTCATTTTATTTCTTTACGTAATATTTCAAAAATAAATAAAATTATGAATAAAAGAATCTCATCTCAAATTCAAATATTTCTTATCATTTTTTTTTCTAATTTGGACAGTATTTTTGAAAAAATTATTCTATACTTTCAAACTTAAACTATTTACAGTTCATTAAGATATTAATCGTAAAAAAATATTTTTTTAATTGTTTGAACACATTATATCTAAATATTGTTGTGATATTTTTAGTGTCATTTTATTTCTTTACGTAAAGTTTCTTTCCATTTTAGTTTTCAAATACAAATTTAATTTTTAATTTTCATTAGTGAAATTACCTATATTAGAAATTTATTTTGTATTTTGAAACTTTTATTTTTTATCATCTTTTTAATTTTCATAAATAAGATTTCAATTTCATGGTATTATCCATAGTTTGAGCATTCTCATCATACGTCTAAGAACTTTCTAATCTCAAATTCAAAAAGTCTTTCCCTTTCATTTCTAATAGTAAATTTGTAATAATTTCTTTAGTTTTGCTATTTTTTTAATCTAATACATAGTCTTATTAGGTTTTATGTAAACTTTCCTTAATTTGTAACTTTATTTAATGTCATTATCAACACTATTCTTAAAAATAATATAAATAAATATATAATATCATTAATCATAAAATAGTTATTTATTTTGTAATAAAAATATTACTAGAAAATTTTATATTATTTAAAATTTTAATAATATTTTTAGGTATTGTATATTTACTTTGTTTTATTTTATAAACTTATGATTTATAAATATCCTTATATTATCTCTAATTTATTTTTAATATTCAATGTTTTTAGTTTTGATTTTATCTATTTGACTTCAGTTATGTTGACTTATCCATATTATGATCTTTCTTATCGTAGTTTAAAAAAATTCTCATCTCAAATTTAAATAAGTTTTACCCTTTTTTCTCTATGATAAAAAATTTGAATTTTTATTTTTCCTCTCTTTATTCATTATTTGTGCTTTTATATTATTCAATACTTAATATTTATTATAGTATATGGTTTTAATGACTGTGATCAGATGAGGATGCTGTGGAAGTCTATTATGAACTTATCTGCTGGTATTACTGATCCCTGGATCATTGCAGGTGATCTTAATGCCATTCTGTCTAGCAAGGAAAGACAATCCTGCCAACAAGTTAAGCAAAAGGACCTTGTTGATTTTAATAACTGCATTCAGCAATCAGGCCTGGTTGAGCTTCCATGGAAGGGAAATTTCTTCACCTGGTCTAATCAACAAAGTGGTAATGATAGAGTATGTAGTAGACAGATAGGGTATTTGGCAACTTTGAATGGCAGATGAAGTGGAATCATGTACACACTGTATATGGACCTCCCCTCATCTCTGATCACAATCCCATGTTACTAACCCTAACAACAGATTCCTCTACAAGGAAGACACCATTCAGATTCTTCAATGCTTGGATCCAGCATAAGGAATTTCCTTCTATGATAAGAATTTACTGGAAAAACAAGGAGCATAGTACTCTTCAAGGAGTGTGGAACAATCTTAAATCCCTCAAACCAGCCTTAAATTCTCTTAATGTAAGAGAATTTAAGAATGTTTCTCAAAAGATTGAAAGTAGCAGAAAGGAACTGGAAGTTGTACAGCATCAAATGGCAATCTCCTACTCAGATTCACTACAGCAAAGAGCAAAAGTCCTGGTTCAACAGCTTGAAAAGTGGTCCTTAATTGAAGAGTCAGCTTTGCAATAAAAGTCAAGAGCTAAATGGATCAAACTTGGTGACTCCAATAACAAATATTTCTCAGCAGTCATGAAGGAGAGAAATCAGTATAAGAAGATTATTGAACTCACCACAGAAGGAGGACTGAAGATAACTGATCCAGCAGATTTGAAGAAGGAGATCAGGGACTTCTATATATCACTAATGGGAACTACAGCCAATTCCCTACCAGTTGTGAATAAATTGTATATGAGGAATGGCCCAAAACTTTCTCATCATCAAAGGAAGGAGCTAGCTGCTGATATTAGTGACACAGAGATTCTAGACAGTTTGAAGGCTATTGGAAATGATAAAGCCCCAGGTATTGATGGATTTAATGCCATGTTCTTCAAACAGTCTTGGCATGTCATTGGCAAGCAGGTTATGCAAGCAATCAAGAATTTCTTTCAAACCTCCAAGATGTACAGACCTACTAATTATGCCACACTCACTTTGCTTCCCAAGGTATCCAATCCTCAAACAGTTAAAGAGTTCAGACCTATAGCTTGCTGTTCAGTCTTATATAAAATTATTTCCAAGTTATTGGCCAACAGACTCCAGAAGGTTATGAGTAGTATCATTTGTAATGCACAGGCTGGCTTTATACCAGGAAGAAGAGTAGCAGATAATGTCATATTAGCTCATGAGTTAATCAAACAGTACTCTAGATCACATATATCTCCCAGAAGTATGATCAAAATTGATCTTCAGAAAGCCTATGACTCAGTGGAATGGTGCAGTTTACAACAGATTATGGAAGAACTGGATTTTCCTAGCAGATTTATCAGGTGGATCATGGAGTGTGTCCAAACTGTTAGCTATACTGTTGTGGTTAATGGGGAAACAACTGTGCCTTTTCAAGCTGCCAAAGGATTGAGACAAGGAGACCCCATATCTCCATTTCTATTTGCTATTGTGATGGAATATCTTAGCAGATCCTTGGCAGAGTTGAGTCATACCAAAAGCTTCATATATCATCCTGGTTGTAAAAAATTGGGAATTACTCATTTAAGCTTTGCTGATGACTTACTGCTGTTTGTCAAAGGAGAGCTTCAGTCAGTAAGCACCATGTTCTTATTTTTCTCTCAGTTCCTTGCAGCTACTGGACTGAAAGCAAACTTACACAAAAGTGTTGTGTATTTTGGAGGGGTTAATCCTGGGATTCAGCAACAAATTCTTGACCATCTTGGTTATGTTCAAGGGGACCTCCCTTTCAAATACTTGGGAGTGCCTTTGACTACCAAAAAATTGTCAGTTGCACAATGGCAGCCTCTGGTTGACAGGATTTCTGCTAGAATTACTTCCTAGACTGCTAGATACCTATCCTATGCAGGCAGAAGCCAATTGGTCCAATCAGTTATATTTGGAGTTCAAGCTTACTGGGCTCAATTATTTATCATACCTTCAAAGGTTATTAAAATGCTGGAGTCAATATGTAGATCCTATATTTGGTCAGGTTCAGTTAATATCTCAAAGAAAGCTTACGTGGCCTGGGAAAAGATATGCATGCCAAAATCTGCTGGAGGACTGAATATAACCAATATTTTGCTGTGGAATAAGGCTGCTATAGCCAAACTTAGTTGGGATTTAGCACATAAGAAAGATATTTTGTGGGTGAAATGGATTCATACAATCTATATCAAACAATAATATTTGGAGAACCTAACTGCCCCAAAAAATGCTAGCTGGATAGTCAGGAAGATTGTGGAGGGTATTAAGCTGCTACAACAACATCAACTGCTGTATAATTCTGACTGTACCATAAGGAGATTATACTTGCAACAGATTGGAGACACAACCAGAGTCCCTTGGAAGAATTTGGTAATAAAAAATGATGCTCGACCTAAAGCTATCTTCTGTTTATGGCTGTTACTTCAAGATAGACTTCCTACCAAGAATAGGCTGCTGCAATGGGATCTGAATGTATCAGGCAACTGTGTTATGTGCCAGCATGATATGGAAACTAGAGATCACTTATTCTTGCAATGTACCTTTGCATCCCAGCTGAGATACCAGTCCCTTCAATGGATTGGAGTTGAAGACTTCATTGGGCAGGAGTGGTCACACTTTTGCCAATGGTTCATTGAGCAATCTAAAGGGAAATCTCCCCGAGCTCGCATAATCAAGATGACAGTAACAGAAATGCTCTATGGTTTATGGTTAGAAAGAAATGCGAGAATCTTTGAAAACACATACTGTAACTGTGATAAGCTCCTCAATTGTATAGCCTATATATGTAATGTTCGAGCTCCTCCTAGGCTTAGCTCATATGTTCAGCAGTTCATGTTATAACTGCTGACTTTGGCTTGAGTAGTATAGGTAATCTTTTTGTCCAGTTTGATAGGCAGCTGAGTTAAAGCTGTCCTATAATTTTGTAAGGCAACCATTTTGGTGATTAATACAAATTTAATTACCAAAAAAAAATACTTAATATTTTTACATTATTATGTGACTTTTCATTAGCTTGTTTGGATTTAATATCTATTTTTACCAAACTCATTCTAATATAATATAGATAAAAATTTAAAAACTTTCTCATCTCAAATACAAATAATTCTTATCATTTTATTTTTTAAATTAGATTGCATTTTCAAAAAATAAAATAAAAATTATGTTATACTTCCAAACTTAAACTAACTGTAATCAATTCAGATATTAATCATAAAATATTTTCTTAATTATTTGAACATATTATATCTAATATTGTATTAATATTTATTTATAAAATATTTATTTTCCCGATTTATCAATATTAATATGAATATATTATTCTTGTTATTGAAATGTTTTTGCTCATTATTTAATTTTTTTCTTACCTTATAAATAATTTGTATACTCTATGTAAGATCCGATTTTGCTGCTTGAATTGTTTAAAATTTTAATGTTAATAAACCTTTAATATTTTAGGTAAATTTTAGTTTTATTTTATATTTTAACTTACTATAAAGTATAAATAGGCATAGGTTATATCAATTTATGTCTTTCCATTTTTATTCTTTTTTTCTTTTGTAGTTTTTAAATTATTTTTTTATGTTCATAATTCTAGTTAATATAAAAAATTCATAAGTAAATTAATATATCGATATAAATATATATAAATTTATAAACCGGAAAACTAAATAACGGGGAGTACATTCCAGCTTCCAATTGCCAACACAAAAAGGAATGTCTTTGTTGTCTAATTGGCTTGATCCCTTTTATTTATCGCTCTAGATTCTAGAAGGTGTGAGATTGATCAATCATTTGCTATGAGAGGTGGAATAAAGCAGTCTTGTCCAAGCTGCTATGGGCTTTAATGTTAAAGAAAAACAAGCTCTGGATCAAATGGATCCACTGTCACTATATAAAGAAAAAAGCAATTGATAACATGGAAACACCAAAGCAAGCTAGCTGGTTGGTAAGGAAAACATTTGGAGCAAGGAAAAGTTGGACACATGATAGTGCAGCAATGCAAGCATGCTGCAAGAATGGAAACTATAGCATCAGGATAGCATATACACACTCTACTCCACAGTATCCCAAAGTTCACAGGAAAAAATTAGTGCTGGTGCCTGGACTGCTGCCAAACAGAAGTTCATATTATGGATAACATTGCATAGGCGCTTGGCAACAGTCGACAGGTTAGAAAAGTGGGGTATCCACACTGATCAGTCATTTACACTGTGTGGGACTGACATTGTAGAGACACATGATCACCTGTTCTTTGAATGTTCTTATTCCCAAAAATTGTGGCAAGGATTGTTAAAGTGGTTGAACTTCAACAGATTGATAAACAACTGGGAGATAGAGGTGCAATGTGTCTCTGCTAGAGTAAACAACAGAAAGCCAAGGAAAACCATTATAGGAGTGGTGTTTGCAGCAGTTGTATACAATATTTGGATGGAAAGGAATGAAAGAAGATTTCGACAGTCGAGCAAAGAAGTTACAGACAGAGCACGACAGATCGCAATCCAAGTGCACATTACTGGACTAAAGAAGCCAAAATGGCAGCCTACCCTGCAGAACATAAATTGCTACCCTCAATGTACTCCTTGACTATATCTACATTTTTGTATGTTAGGAGTTAGTTAAACAACAATGATTGTAGAGTAGCTAGTTGATCAAATTTTGAGATTTGTTCTATAGTCCCAAAGAACAATTGATGTACATTGATACTGGTTGAAATACAAATTTTCTTTTTGACAAAAAAAAAAGATTGATCAATCAGATCATAAATCTTGAAAAAGGTCAAGTGATAATTCTCGAAATACATGGAAAGTGTTAAGAATAGAATTCTATTTAGAGTGAATGTCTATCTTGTAGAGAGTTTTACTTTGAGGCTAAGTTATTTTTCCTCCTATAAATAGAGGGGTCTTACCCCATTGTAAATCACCCCAAAATTCAATAAGAATTTTCTCTCTCTTTCTCTGCAATATTGCTCTTGTTCTTCTATTGTTTCATAATACGTTATCAGCATGAATCTCTACTATTTCAAGAATCTCTTTGAGAAAATTAAGTACAGAAAGAAAGGTTTCAAAAAGTACTCTGAGCTGATTTCTCTTCTCCTTGTGGCTGAGCGAAACAATGACCTGCTCATGAGAAATCACGAAAATCAACACCGTTTCAGCCGTACAGTGAGGTGTTTGGACTGCAGAGGTTCAGAGAATGTGAGCTGATCCATAGGAGATGGGCTATGTTGGCCACACTTGGTGCTTTGACTGTTGAATGGCTCACGGGTATTACATGGCAAGACGCCGGAAAGGTACTACCTACACCATCTTTTGCTTTTGCATGAACGTACAATCTAATATTTAACTTATTATTATAGTGACAGTGGCAAAAATTAATATTATCATATCACTTTATAAATAATTAACTACCAATAAGAAATGGAACTAGCTACATATATAAGTTATGTAAATTTTTACTGGTAGTAATATCTAGAACAATAAACAATTTTAAGTTGTTAGCTACATGATATTAATTAAATTCTCAGATTTATAATGTAGTAGTAGTACATTACTTTCTTTGAATAGATAAGTCTTACAACATGTTAATTCATGCTCTTAGAACTGTTGTTTGTAATTGTACGCATATATGAACGGAACCTACTAAATGCTAATTGAATTATACTACATGTACATGGAAATTTTGAAGAAAGAATTATTTAAATATAATTTTTGCATAAATCGTAATTAAAAAGTAATAGATGTTGTGGTAAATTGAATATGTTATGTTCTTTGAGCACCCTGAGGGGAAAATAGATCACTTGATCGGTGATGGATCCATGGTTAAAGAAGATTGAGCAGTTTGATATTTTTATTTTTACTTATTCGTAGTAGTTAATGAATAAACAATTATCATAGTTTACATAAGTTATCTATTATTGTGATATGGTTCAAATTTTATATAACTTTAGATTACACATTCATCTTATGCTTTATTTGTAATGATTTTTCAGTAAGTTAATCGATTAGCATAACAGATAATCGATTAACCAATATATTCTATTAAACTGGACCTTTTCCGCAAGGCATGTTAGTCGACTATCCAATTTAGTTAATCGACTAACCTAATGACCGTTACCTAAGTTAATCGATTATCACTTTAGTTAATCGATTAACCTTATGTCCGTTGCCTGTTCATCGACTAGTTTTTTTTTAAACGTTGAAACAGGTTAGTCGATTATCTATTTGGTTAATCAACTAACCTCAGCAGATTTTGAAAATATTATTTAATTATTAAGCAACGGATACAAGAGTATTAAAAGGAGAATAACTATGATAAAAAAATACTAATATTTTTCGTATATTTCTTTTGTATGTCAAACCATGGGAAGCAAATATGGATATCTCACAAAGCAAACTTGGATCAACGTCCAATTGTAAAAATATTTGTTTAATTGATTCATGTACCACACATACGATATTCAAAGAGAAGAAATATTTCTCTCATTTAAGTATGTGTAAGGCATATGTTACTACAATTTCTGGTAGTAGTAAATTGATTGAAGGCTCCGGAAGAGCAACTATAACTCTGCCTAAAGGAACCATATTTATCATAGAGAATGCAATGTTCTCTTCCAAGTCCAAGAGGAACTTGTTGAATTTTAAAGATATCCGTCAAAATGGATATCATATTGAGACAATAGATGAGAATAATCTTGAATACCTCATCATTACAAAGAATGTCTCTGGCCAAAAGAGGTTATTGAGAAGTTCCCATCTTAATCTTGTGGCCTGTATTGGACAAAAATTAGTGCAATTGAGGCACATTCTACAGTAAACCAAAAGGTTACTGATTCCAATACTTTTGTACTTTGGCATGATCGATTGGGACATCCTGGATCAATTATGATGAGACAGATTATAGAAAACTCATATGGGCATCCATTAAAGAATTTAAAGATTCTTTTAATTAATGAATTTTCTTGCACTTCTTGTTATCAAGGCAAGTTAATTATTATACCATCACCAACAAAGGTTGGAACTGAGTCACCTACGTTTTTGGAACGTATACAAGGGGATATTTGTGGACCTATTCACCCACATAGTGGGTCCTTTAGATATTTTATGGTCTTAAGAGACGCATCCTCTAGATGGTCTCATGTGTGCCTATTGTCATCACGCAACCTTGCGTTTGCAAAATTAATGGCACAAATAATTCGATTACGAGCACAATTTCTTGATAATCCAATTAAGTCTATTAGACTAGATAATGCTGCTGAGTTTTCATCCCAAGCATTTAATGATTATTGCTTATCAATTGGGATAAAAGTGGAACATCCTGTAGCTCATGTTCACACTCAAAATGGTCTTGCAGAATCTTTAATTAAACGTCTGCAGTTGATTGCAAGACCATTACTCATGTAAACGAGGCTGCCCACTTCGGTTTGGGGTCACGCCATTTTTGCATGCAGCAATGCTAGTTCGTCTCAGACTGATAAATTATCACAAATATTCCCATTTGCAATTAGTTTTGGGTCATGAACATATTATATCCCATTTAAGAATTTTTGGATATGCAGTATATGTGCCTGTAGCACAGCCATATCGCACCAAAATGGGTCTGCAAAGAAGGTTAGGAATATATGTTGGGTTTGAATCGCCATCCATTATTCGCTACCTCGAAACATTGACAGGGGATTTGTTCACTGCATGATTTGCAGACTGTCGATTCGATGAGACACTTTTTCCAAAATTAGGGGGAGAAGTTGGTGAAACCAAACGGGAAATTTTTGTGGAAAAATCCATCATTATCTCATCTTGATCCACATACCTCTATTTTTGAAAAAGAGGTGCAAAAGATTATTCATTTGCAAAGAATAGCAAATCAAATGCCAGACGCATTTACGGATTTGAAAAGGATAACAAAATTACATATCACCGCATAAAATATTATAGTACTATGTAATAAGTCTGAAAGAAGACAAAATTATTACCGTGAAGGTATTAATGGATATGGACGTGGCAATAGACGAAATTATAATCGTCATCATTGTGATAATGAGAATAATAAGGATTCTCAAAATATTCCTTCACTCTGTGAAAGTAATATATGTCATCGATTTGACATGAGATTTTATACAGCACATATAGATGATTATGATCCATTCATGGTGTGAATGTGACATAATATGATTTATGAATACATATTCATTATTGGAAGAATATGAACATGCTATTGGTATTGAATATACCACACTCACCTCTAGAAGGAGGGTTGAGATGATATAAGAAAATAATGTCATTATTATGGCATGAATGGTCATTGGTGACGTACCTATTGTACGCCAAAATATTTTGGCAATATGATTATTAAAATAATGCAAGAAACATATATTGCATATAATTTTGACATGACCATAATGGTACAACTTTAAGAGCCAATTATATTATTTTGGAGAAACATAATTGATTACCAATAAGGTATTGTATTGTAGTAAGTCTCAAAGAAACTTATTCAGTTTCCAAAGTATATGCGAAGCGATTGATTATATTGAGACTATAAATAAAAGAAAGATTTGATATCTTCTATTACTACAACTTGTAGCATGATAATATGCATGTGAAAAGTTACCAGCTTTATTCTCCAATTTGTACTATACAAACAAAAGAATGCCACAATAAAGTGGATGTTTATTGATATAAAAACCCATATCGTAATAAACTTAGAGTTTATCGATAATTGCACATGTCATGATGTAAACCTGAATTTTATCAATATTGATAATTTATTCAATTGGCATTAGGGTTAGCCATATCAATTTAAGTATGATGTGCAACAATAATAGAGAATTCACATGGGTAAATATTAAAGAACTAGAAAGTTCTTTACGAATTCTCTTATATTACTTGTTCTCATTAATTAATTGACCAACTAAAGTTGGGTTGAATCCCATAAATTCTGAAAATATCAAAAGGCGAATATGGGCCCATTCGCCTTCCATGTATACCACATATGATGCATCTATGATATGGTTACATGTACGATTATTATTAACCTGCAACCTGGCCGGTGCTTGCGAGGTAACTTGCTCAGTAATCTAATTTCGAGCATAATTTCCAAATTTTCTATTCAAGATAGTTCATCTTGATAAGGTGGTTTACATCATAGTTGGTTTAGCAAAATAATTTATTGAGTGCCTCCACTTAATAGCTAAATTATTGCTTATGAGAACAAAGTTATCTATATCAATTTGATATACGTTATACACGAGAGTATATTATATTCTCCCCTCACAAGTGGTTCAGGGTCAGGAACCAAATAATTTCATCTTATTATTATTGATGTGCAGTGTATATTAACATGATAATGCACAAAGATGATTTCCCAGAGTTGAGGAAACAAGTTAGTTTTTATAACATGAGGGGAGACATGATAAACACTTGAGAAAAAGTTACATGGAACGAATTATCATTTGTATATATAGATCCTCGAATATCATAATATGAACTTGAAGTTCATAAAAAGATAATTCAATTGCAACATACTGCAAAGCATGCCATACGCATTTGCTGACCCAAAGAAAGTAACTATATTCTCACTGCAAATGCTCATATTAAGTCCTAGAAGGACAAAGTCTTTGATACGCTTAAAGCGTATAGACAAATCGGTTTCAAATAGAACTTCTTGATAAAGAAGATG
This sequence comes from Nicotiana benthamiana, assembly GCA_034376525.1. NCBI lineage: Eukaryota > Viridiplantae > Streptophyta > Magnoliopsida > Solanales > Solanaceae > Nicotiana > Nicotiana benthamiana. The sequence continues at coordinate 12,772,754 of CM067325.1, forward strand.
AGCAAATGATTAAAGTGATCATAATAAATGAGGCAAGTGATCTAGAAGGTCACGTGACATAACACTTCATAAAATCTCATGAGAGATTTAGGTACCTCAATATATGAATGAAGAGATCGCTATGTTATGTCTTTATGGAAAACTTTTGGAACCGATATAAAATATTTGTCGTCGACATCTATCATAGCGCTAAGTTTAGATGAGGATCTTAAGTCTATCGAATATAGACACAAAAATATTGGCCAAATGGTAGAGACACAATTCAAGTAGAAATGATTCCATATGATAGACATGTAGTTTTGGACATGTAGTTCAAATACTTGAAAGTATAAAGTCAATGGTATGTGCAATCAGTTTTCAATATCTAATTTGTCTAGCATGACATGAAAAACTTGATATGCATCTAAACTCTAAAGTCTATTATATGGCTTATATGACTTAACTTATATGTCAATCCATGAAAGATTTAAGTTGCTTGAAGCATATACACTTCTTGATCTTGAAGTACTGTTTCCTTAGTGCAATTTGTGCACGAATATATCTTGCTATAACTATAAGCATGATAATGTGATAGCAAGAGTTTTTCACCTCTATGAGAAGATATAGAACTGACGATTCCAACAAGATCATACGAAGACGATACATCTATTAGGGATGATGATTTTAAAGTGAAACAAATTCATTCAAGTTAATATGGCTGATTTATTTATCAAATATCTACCAAAGATCTCTTGAAGATGGTGCACAAGATTGGAATGCGAAGGCTCAAGGATGTGAATTGATGCTCTTTTCAGGGGGAGTTAATGCGCGTTGCACTCTTTTTCCCTTACAAGGTTTTGTCCCACTGGGTTTTCCTTGCAAGGTTTTTAACGAGGCAACCAATAGGCGCATTACTAAATATGTGTACTCTTTTTCCTTTTCTTGAATTTTTTCCCATTGGGTTTTATTTTAGTTAAGGTTTAAATGAGGCACATTACTTATTGAGTAGACATTCAAGGGGGAGTGTTAAGAATAGAATTCTATTTAGAGTGAATGTCTATCTTGTAGAGAGTTTTACTTTGAGGCTAAGTTATTTTTCCTCCTATAAATAGAGGGGTCTTACCCCATTGTAAATCACCCCAAAATTCAATAAGAATTTTCTCTCTCTTTCTCTGCAATATTGCTCTTGTTCTTTGAAGATAACAGGAAAATCCAATTAAAAGTGTCAAATTAAGAGTCCGTTTGGAGAATTTCTTCTCTTTTTTTCCAATTTTTTTCCGAAATCAACATTGTTCATAAAAATTTTAATTTTTTTTTGAAGATATATTGTAGAAATTTTTAAAAATTTAAAATTTTCAAAAAATTATTTTTCAAAATTTTTATTTAAATCACTTATTAAATTTTAAAAATAAGTTATAATTATATTCATGTCCAAACATAACTCTAAATTTCAAATGCTATTTTTATTTAATTTTTTTTCCCTATTTTAAAATTTTATAATTTTTATGTCCAAACGCCCACTAAAATTCCACCAATGAAGCGAATTAATGAAGAAAAAGAAAAAAGAAAAAAGAAAGAGAAATACATGGAGCGCACCACCGGGGCGTACAGGAGTTAAAACGAAGATCCGACCCTTGGATCAACCCAAGGGTCAAACAAAACCGATATCAGTAATAATATTCCAGTTTAAAATAAATAAATAATAATATTCCAGCTTCACCAAACAGCAAACCAAAAAGTCCCAAAGCTGACAATTATATAAAGTGCCCATATCTCGTACGCGCAATATTTCAATTTCATCTCTCTCTCTACCCCCTTCTCATGTTCGTAACATTGAGAAAGTGCGTAGACGCTCCGTGTTGTCGCCGGCAGCTCTCCTCTCATCGTGCCGCGACTCAGGCTGTTCCTCTCTCTCACATTTGCGAAAATAGGCTATTTCGTGTGAAGATAGGGAGATCGTATTACTCCCTTCAATCAATTTCCCGATAACGAAAAGGACAATTGCTTTAACCCAGCGCATTTCCTCCGATAGGTTGGACGGCTCCTTTCATTTTTGTTTTGCTTCAATCTTTTCATTTTTTCAGATCTGCTGTGTTTAACATCCCCCCCCCCCCCCCTCCCCCGGAATATTTTGGCTCGTTGTATCGATTTTTATCATTAATGCAATTGATTGAGTTCTCCATTATTTTGACTGTTCGTTGTACTCGTTCCTTTAGATTGTTTGGGAACTATTGAACTTCAGTTCTATTAAATTAAGATCCATAGGGATTTTAGTGATTCTGTAGATTTAATGTCATAGGATTTTGAACATAATTTCCCAATTTGGAGAATAGAGTCAAATAGGTTAATTCCTAATTCCACCTGTGTACTCTGTTGATGAGTTGAAAAGTTATGATCTTGAGATGCAGCATACATAATTCCTTCACAGATTGCACAAGCAAATTGGTAAATTGGTGTAAATCAGCTGTAAAAAGTGGCGAATAACCATCTAATACGTTTTTGTCTCATAAAAACAAGCCGCTGAATGACTGCTAGTGAGCGTGTTATCTGCATGCTGAATTTCTGCTATTGGGTCTATAATTTTCAAATTCCTACGCAGAAATGGTTCAAGTTTAGCTAAGGAGCAATTGGACCTAGTTCCCCCTCTATCAAAAACTTATTTGACTTAGTTCCCCAATTTGAACTTTAAAGTGGATTTTTGCATTGGCATTTTCTAGATTTTTTTTGGATGCTGCCATCATCTACTGAGTATCATCTTATCTGTGGGGAAGAATCCACAATTCCTTGATGGTGCATGAACTCGGTCCAAGTGGCTATAGGAATCACTCACAGATGCTAGTAAATAATGCCTGAATATATTGCTTTATTTGATGTATTTCCCATCTTAAAGGATCTCCCCTTTCCTTTAGAAATGGATAGTGTATGAAACCATTCTTGGTAAAATTGATTACGAACCAAGTAAGTTAGATGAATCTCAATTAAACATGTTAGCTATTGTTCATAGTTGTGACCAAAAGTAAGTGAGTAATAATCAACTTCATCATGCTCTCTCCCAGGTTATTCTTCGCTATTCATAATTTACACCTCTATCTTTTTCCTGATCCCTCTGACCCTATCTATATAATTTGCACATCTAACCAATTTAGTGTAAGAAGAAGGATGAAAGACATAAGATGCCTATTTTGTGAGCCCTTGTCTTTGCCATTACTTCTACTTTCATCATTGCCATTCTGTACTTCTTGCTTTATTGTGTATTATTCATTCTGTTTTTAATATTATAGTTGTCTCTCTAGTACTGATGTAGACATCCTTTGGGGTTGCTTGGGGCGAATCTTTTCGAGAAGTTGCATAAAATACAGTTACTATGTTGTTTTGCTCACCACACTTCTGTTTCTCTCTTCCTCCACCTTCTGTGGTGCTTTACTTGGGTTTAACTGTCATTGAATCTAAATATATTTCACTTCCATATAGGAGTCCGTCAACACTTCGTAATGTTCTATGCTTTCTGTGGATACTTTTGGTGCTTACCATGTCGATTGAAATATATGCAGGAATTGTGATTGGCTGCAGTGTGTAAGTTATGGCTCTTGACAGCATAATAACTTCTCCTCATAGAAGGTCACAGACACAGACAGCATTTTCATCTTCAGCCTCTCTCAAGAGACAATATTCCCGATGTGATGAGTTTGGAAGCTGTTCAACATTACTTCAGCGCCACCGATTCCTTCTAACTACGCTTGGCCTCCTAGCTTTTCTCTGCACTATCTATCTCTACTTTGCAGTCACTCTGGGGGTTGGGCCTGGTGACTCGTGTTCTGGCTTGGCAGGGACTCAAAAAGCAGCATGTTATGTGGAGCATGGGAAAGCTCACATGGGCAAAGGAAAACTTAAGTTCTTTTAGCAAATAATTGGCTACTGGCTAATAATTTAGTACTATATATATGATATTTCTATTTCTTCTGAGGGGCATAAGCCCAATCCAAAGTCTTTCTTTAGGTTTTTTGGGTCTATTGGGTGGTCATTAATTTGGCTGTATTCTTAAAATGTATAATTTGGTTCGAGTAAACTGTTTAACATCTGTGAATAGTTGTCTCTGTTGGGATGAACTCAACTCATGGATGCTGGGGAGGGCTGGCCGACTGTTAAGTAGCATTTCTGTGGAACATGAACTTGAAGATAATGTGATTATTAGTGTCTGGTAAATATAACATTATTAGGTGCAAATGAACAAAAAATTAGTAGCAAAACTATCATTCTTTGAGACTTCTAGTAGCTCGTGGCGGACAGCTTGTTTGTCTAACTTTTGACTTCACAATGACCTTGTGCGTGATACCTTTGCTTGTGAGTTAGCTTTTTGTAAATTCTTGCAGCTACTTTCTCATTAAATCAAAAGATTTTTTACTACCAACCAGTCATGTTCTTCTAGCGTTGGTTTTGACGGAGAATGCCATCATCACCATGTGGACCAAGTCTTGCATGTGACGAGTATCTCTTATTTAGTAGCCGAGCTTGGCAGTAGGCAGCTGGAATTTTTTATATCGTTGCTAATTTTATGTTTGACAGTGCTGAGAATGTATAGTAGAACTCTCTATATTGGTAGAGATAATCCATGAGCAATCTAAAATTGAAAGTCATACGGTTGGTAAAAACTTATTCACAGCCGACACTTGCATCAATCCAATGAATACATGATACATGTCTTCATATAGACTTATTATTACTAATACTAGTAGTTATATAATACATATACTTCACCTTAATTTATGACTTAACCGTGTTAAATTTGCCTGAATGGTGTGCGAATAAATTTCTATGATAAGAATTTGGGACTTGCCCATCACTGACTTATCCGGCAGCAGCTTCTCCTAAGGAGATGTCTCGTAGTTAGTGATACCAATTTAGTATCAAGTTGAGCAATGGAATAGTGAATTTGAAAATAAGAGAAGGAGAAAGAAGAGAAGAGAATCAGAAGAAGAGAAATCAGATTTGTATTATGATAATTGCATAAGGTCCCTATTACAATCGCCCGACTTATACTAATTGACAATTGAAAGGAATTCAAAATAACAAGTGCATAAATTGTGACTATCTTAACTAACTATCCCGCCAAACTAAAATGTAAAAGAAGAGGCCTAGCTGCCGTTTGAATTTGTCTAATCGGCTGCCTAATCAGCTACCCACGTCACTTGCAGTTGTTATTTGTGTATCAATACCCCCCCTCCCCCTCCCCCCGATGAGCAATACCTTGTCCTCAAGGGTGAAAGACGGAAACCTGGTCTTCAAAGCAGCGGCAACTTCCCATGTTGCATATGAATTGTCCAGATCCTTCCATTTGACCAAGCATTGGGCAACAACCTTGTTACCCTTTTTGATGAGCCTTCTGCAAGTATAGCCTCAGGGAATGGACATAAGGGATTGGAAAGATTAGTGACATGAGGGTGAACGATTTCAGAAGGAATGTCATAGCAGAATTTAAGTAGGGAAATATGGAAGGTGGGGTATATTTGGAGTTCAGGAGGTAAGAGTAGTTTATAGGCATCAGAGCCAACTATTTCCACAATTGGATAAGGGCCAAAATATCTGGAGGTAAGCTTGTGGTATGGAGAAGTAGACAAGGTGGACTGCCGATAGAGTTGGAGTTTAACAAAACCCAATCACCAACAACAAATTGTTTATCAGTTCTGAGAGCATTGAGTTGGCTTTCCATCCTCAACTGTGCTTTAGCCAAATGAAATTTTCTAGCTACAACTTAAATTCCCTGAGCAAGGCAGCTTCTTCAATAAAATCTAAAGAGGAATCACCGGGAAGATATGGCCGATACCATGGAGCCATATAGAAACTCAAAAGGGAAAGTTTGAATGGCAGAATGAGTGCTAGAATTATACCACCATTCTACTAAGGATAAGAAAGAGGACCAATCACAAGGAGTGTCTCCACAGGAGCATCTTAAATAGGTCTCCAAACATCTATTGTGGACCTCCATTTGCCCATCAGTTTGAGGATGATAAGCAGTGTAAGTTTGCAATGTAACTCTATGGACTGACATGAATTCTTGCCAAAAAGAGATGATGAAAATGGGGTCCCTATCACTAGTGATTGTGGCAGGAAAGCGATGAAGCTTATAGATATGATCCAAGAATATAGGTATCAATGATTGTGCAGAGTAAGGATGATTTAAGGCAATGAAGTGACCATATTTAGTTAACCTATCCACAATGACCCAAACAACAATTCTTCCCTTAGACTTGGGTAATCCTTCAATGAACTCCATATTAATCAGTCCAAGGTAAAGAGGGAATAGGCAAGGGTTGCAAAAGGCCAGAGTAAGCACTGGTGTCATACTTGTTCCTTTGACAAATTGAATATTTCTGGACAAAATTAAGGATATCATTTCTTATTCTCTTCCAATAAAAATAAGCTAGGACCTTTCTGTTAGTAGAATCAATGCCTGAGTGCCCTCCAACTGTTGTAGAATGCCATAAGGTCAAGATCTTGGTCCTCAAAATGCTGTCATTACCAATAACTAATTTGCCCTTTCTCCTGAGTTGGTTATTAAGCCAAGTGCAATATTTTAGGGGAGTAGTCTACAAGGTGCTGATGAGAGCTTGCAGCTTAGGGTCAGTGTTCTAGCTGCCTTCAATCTCCTTCCATAATTCTTCATGTACTGCAGATATCATCAAGGTCATAAGCTCAGTACATGAGACCCTCGATAGTGAATCAGCTGTCACATTTTCCTTGCCTTTTTCTTAATGGATTTCAAAGTCAAATGGCAGAAGTCTGGCGAGCATCTGATTTGAGAATCAGTATGTAGCTTCTACTCTAGGAGATACTTAAGAGCTTTTTGATCAGTCCTTACAGTAAAATTATGTCCTAGGAGAGTGTGACCACTTAGTCATTGCAAAGACTAAGACCAACAATTTATGTCCTACTGGAGTATGACCACTTAGTCATTGCAAAGACTAAGACCAACAATTCCCTTTCATAAACTGAGAGAACGATGTGCCTAGGAGTAAGTTCTTTACTGATAAAGGCAATTGGATGATCATTCTGCATAAGGACAGCCCCAATACCTGTACCACTTGCATCTGTCTCTAATACAAATGGGATGCTATACTCAGGTAAAGCCAATATAGGAACAGAAGTGAGGGCAATCTTCAGTTCCTTGAAACACTGTCTGCAGCTTCAAACCAATGGATCCCTGATAGGAGGTAGTGAAGTAGGCTCAGCAAAGATCTGGGAGTACCTTCGAAGTAGGTGCTCGGGAGGAGCTGGAATACTATGCTCATTAGCCAAATGAAGAGCACTAAGCTGACTGTTCTTTGTTGATGCAGGCTGAGCTCTGACCACATGTAACATGAAGAGTTGGACCTCCTCACTTTTCAGTTTACCTGTTCCTTTTTAACTGAGCACCTTACATTCATCGATGACATCTTTCAATAAATGGAACTTGCCTCGGTAGTTGAATGCCATAGCGAGCTCATAATAATCCATAGCGACAGGCCCCAAGGTCTTAATCCATAAAGCACCCAATACCAAGTCATACTTACCTATTGGAAACACAACCAATTCAGAATTAAAGATAGTACCCTGCAGGATCTATTCAAAGTTTCTCACCACTCCTGAAGTAGCTTCCAAAGTATTATTTCCCAGACTCACATATCCTACCTTAGTAGGGTGAACTGTGCAGCCCAATCTCTTAGCAGACTCTTCATCAATGAAGTTATGGGTGCTCCCACCATCCAGTAAAATCTGAATTGGTCGCCTATCACTATATCCAGTCACATGGATGGTCTGAGCGCCCTGCAAACCATTAAGAGAACACAAGGAAATCATAGGAGTGTCACCTTCAGAGTTGGACCATTCTTCTTTAGGCGAAGCACACTCAGATTTAGACAAGTCTTCCTCCACCAGTTCTTCCTCATGAATTCCAAATCCATAACAAACATTTGTTTGGGAAGGTTACATTTCTGACCTGGAGTATACTTTTCATCACAAAAATAGCGAAGGCATTTATCTCTCTAGCTTGCATCTTAGCAAGAGATATGGTTTGTCTAGTTCTAGGAATGTTGGTAGTGTTTGGTGCTGGTAGGGCTAATTTGGGCATAGAAGCTGGAATAAGGTGGCTCGGTTTATGTGGAGGTGGTTCATAGGTTGGTTTCCAGGTGGTATTTCAGTTGATGAGAGTGGCAATCGCCTTTTCCTTTCTGACTCCAATCACCATAGAGTTATTGTACTAGATGGCAGTGGAATGATTTTAGACTCTGTATGTGTTAGGCTTGCATTGGTTGCTTCATGATATTTTTGATGGTTATATCGTACTGCTAAAGCATAACGGGAATTGCTTATGCAAACATTATCATTCTTGAAATAGATTGGTTCTTCTCCTGGTCATGAAGATGGAGAATTTGAATATGCGAAGTTAAAGCGTCCGGCAGCTTCTTTTTATCATGCCACTAAGGACTGCCTATATCTTGTGGACTCAGAGGTAATTGCATTGAAGCTCTTTATGTTTCTTATGATATCCTATCTCTCATTGTTTAATTTTGATGGTTAAGAGGGATAAAAAGAGAATGAAAAGGAGGTGGGCGTGCTTGATGTAGCAAAAAGTGAAAAATAAAACCACTCCATCACACATGATTTCGATCTTTTGGAATGTCCAAAGTTGTTAACTCACTTGCAGAAAAAAGAATCAGCTGATATAAGAGCTACGCTCATTTACTCATTCATTTCTTAAAGCATCATGTGCTGTGTTTCATCTCAAGCTAACTATGAGAATATTCCAATAGTCAAAATTTTCTTTCTTCTTGCCACAAGAGTATTATATACATGAGACTAATATCTTAATCGTTGTATGTCCCTAAATCTGTTATATAACGGGGATAGAGGGAGTTAAAACGTTAGGTAAAAGAACATTAAACTAAAGCGATGAGTGTTGCAGAAGCATTTAGCATAATTGCGATTTTTTATTTGTGTATTGGCGGATACAGCCTGGCTTAAGCTTGCTAGTGATAAGCGAGTTGAGCTCGTACCAGCTCAAGTTTGGCTAGTTTAAGTTACTGAATTTTTTTTTCCAAACTTTTATATATTTATATTTTATTAAAAATAAAAGCAAAGATAAACATTAATTGAGTTATTTGTTTTTGAACAAGTCAATATATTCTTCCTTCACTGAGCCGAGGGTCGATTGGAAATAGCCTCTCTGCCCTTTCGAGTAGGGGTAAGGCTCGTCTACATATTACCCTCCCCAAACCCCACTTCATGGGACTATACTGGCTAGTTGTTGTTGTTGTTTATAGGTTGGTTTCTTCATAGGTAAAGGAGAGTCAGTTGAAGGATAGTGTCTGTGAGCTCTGACATTAGCTGCTAAGGTTGCCTCAGCCAACCTATCTAACCGATAGGTTAAAGAATGTTTTAGATTCATGCATCTTCACAGGGTTCACCAATTCTTTCTTTAACCCTCTTAGAAAACAGGAATAGCTAGGCTAACAAATATATCACATGGAGCAAGCAATCGTGCAAAAGTAAATTGGAATTCCCTCAGAGATCCCATTTTCCTAAACTATTTCAGTAACATTGGATCTGCGAATTCTTCACTGAATGCTTCGACTAAAGCAGCCAAATATTCCTCCCAATTAGGTGAAATTACTGAGTCTTTACATTTGAGATATGATTGGTGCCAAACTAATTCCTCATCATCCAAATTCATTGCAACCAGGTCGACCTTTAGGTTTTTAGGTGTATTATCAACAATGAAGTACTGTTCAACTCTATTGAACCATGTTTTCAGATTTTCCCCATTGAATCGAAGAAACAACAAATTCTGCCCACGACCGTTAAAATTAGTGTAGTAAGGATTAGGACTTAAGATACATTGTCTTATTTGAGCTCCCTAATCTCTGTTATCGGAAGTTGATGCATTCTCTCAAGGCTGTTGATGTAACTGCACTCCATCAATGGAGTTTTTGAGTGCGCTGACCATCTGAATCATCTTTGTGTGCCTCGCTCCATATCATCCCTTAAATCATGTATTTTTGATCAATTATAGCTCGCAAATCCATCTGGTGTGCTGCCAGATCTTCGTACTGCTCTTGTAGATCATAGATTGGATTCTAATTGACAACATCTACTGCTTTATGAGGAACCATTGCTTACGCACTCTCTGATACCAATTGATACCAATTTGTATGAAGTTGAGCAATGGAGCTGTGTATTTGAAAATAAGAGAATTATCATCCAATGAATTCATTGCAACACCAGAAACAATGAGACTTCTGTCTCGCTTACCTGCCCGACGGGTAGACCCAATAGAATAAATATAAGAGGCTTGACCTAGAGCTCTTCTCTTCCCCCTGAAAAAAATCGGATATTTGGCATGAGTAGCCTACGAGACCTTACTTGATGTCTGTGCTAACTGCCCTATAGCCGGTGAATCCTTTGAATTATAGGAATGGCAAAATCAGAGAATCAGATCAGAAGAAGAGATCTCCGACCTTTACCCCATCTCTTAATCCTAATTATTATATATAGATACCTTTTCAATATTATGTTTTATAGATACCTTTTATGTTTTTATATAATGTATTTCATGTATTTAAGCTGTTGCATTCATAAATACAAAAGAAAGAGGCGTAAAACATGAAATCCAGCTAAGTGTTGTCTGCGCAATTTCAGTTGAATACAGTAACGTTTTTGCGCAATTTTTGGAAACGTAAACTTGTTAAAAACGGAAGGAAATCAAATCACTGATAGTCTCCTAATTTAACTCAAAGAACTAAAACGATTAAACATTAATCTGTATTCTGGTCAAAGAAAGCAACAAAAAACGTGAAAAGAAGGAAAACAAAGAGCAACAGCTGATCGAAATTCTTGAATTCTCTTCTCTTTTTTTTCTATTGATACAAATTATATACAAAATAAGGGGTAGTTGTTGTACGCATATGGCAAGTTTAATAGTTTTGTTGCGTCATTCTGGAAAGTGGAACGATGGGGGCAATTATATCGATTTTTCAATTGAGGGAATACCGATTAAGGAGTGTGCCTCCTTTAATGATCTAGTTGCTTCAATTTCTAATCATCTGGTTATTGATTTGAGCTCAAAGACCATTGAAATACAATACAATATAGAAGAAAATCGCACGCTAATGAAAATACACAATGATATAGGTTGCAGAGTGTATGTAGAATTGAAAAAAGAGAACAGGGAATTTGGGTTGTATCCTTTGTACATAACAACTATCGAAAAAGAGCTTATATCTAGAGGAAGTTTAAATCAAGGCGACATTGTGCAAATAGACGAAGCAGTTCAAAGGTACGATTGCGATACAGATGAAACACTAACTATAGAATTTGTCATTCAGAAGAAGCGATTGGAGAGTTCGAACTCCACAAAGATTTGATAATTTTAAAAACTAATCAAATGATGTTATGGCTGGACAAGTTTATAAGGATAATGCTACATTGAAATAGGTGATGGAGAATTATGCTATAGCTCAAAGGTTTCAATTCCGAGTTGATCGGTCTAATGCTATCAGGTTTGCTGTTTGTTTAACTTTATTGTATTTATGCGTATTTGTGTGTTTCCTCCTGATGAACACATATGAAAACATATGTTTGTTTAGAGTGCTTAAATACATGTATTCAAATGTATTTTACTGGTGTAAAAACACAACATGGGCTCTAATTATTTTCTTATTTTGTCTGCTGTGGTATTAAGTGTTTACATATTCATACAAATGTATTCAGTTGTATTCATTGTGTTTAAACACATGTAACTATATTGGAATTCAATAGCATACAAAATTAACTATACACTTGTAAATTTGTAATATGTATTCATGGTGTATATATGTCAAATTCTATTTGTCTGATGTATGAGTTGTATTTTTTGTAAACAAGTATTTTAATCAAATCTAAAATGATTAATTCTTTGCAGCTATGCATTATTATGTATTTTAGAAGATTGTGAATGGAGGTTTAAGGCTTCAAACATTAACAAATCAGAAATATTCAAGGTGAGAGAATTCAATGATAACCATACATGTCCGCTAAAGGATAAGGTGTACGAGCAGCGGCAGACTAGTAGCAGCCTTATAGGTTGTATTATAAGGCCAAAGCTTACAAACCATAAGAGGAAATACACTCTGAGGGACATTATTGATGATGTGAAATCAGATTTTGGTGTAGATGTTAGCTAAATGTTGGCGTGGAGGGTTAAAGAAAAGGCAATGAATTTTCTTAGAGGCGAACCGGCTGATTCATACAAAAAATTACCAGGATACAATGGATACGACATATCCAGGTTCCCATATCAGAATGGTAAAATCGCCAAAGAATAAATTCATGTACGTGTATATATCATTATATGCCTTTATAAAGAGGTTTGATCATTGTAGACCAATTGTTTTCATGGATGGAAGTCACCTAAAATCTTACTACACAGGGACATTCGTTTCGGCAAGCACTTTAGATGGTGCAGGTGAGTATCTGCATAATAATATAATCTATTAATATTTTAAATATTGAAATACATGTATTTAAAAATAATTATATTAAATTGTATTTACATGTCATATATTGCCACTAGCATATGGTGTTATTGATTCACAGAACGATGCTACTTGGACGTGGTTCTTTGAGCAATTCAAGATAGCATACAATGTAAGGGAAAACATGTGCATCGTTTTAGATAGAAATAAGAGCATTATTACATCTGTATCGAGAGTGTATTCGGATGTACCGCATTTGGCTTGTATATGGCATCTATGGAACAACTTATATAAGAAATTTAGAAAGAGCCATGCCAAGTTGAGCGAGATATACTTCTCGATGGCAAAAGCATGCACACAAGTTGAATTTGACAGTTTGATGGAGAAGGTGGAGAAGGTAGATATTAGGTAAAAGAATACTTAGAGTTAGCTGGTTACGAAAAGTGGGCTAGGTTGTATGCTACTGTTAACAGGGGATGGATAATGACATGAAATATTGCTGAGTCAATCAATACCGCACTAGTTTCAGCAAGGGAATTGCCAATATACGACTGCCTAGAAGAAGGTAGGAAGATGTTTGGACGTTGGAATTGTAGTAACTGTAAAGAAGCTACACAGACATATAAGACGCTTGGCAAAAAATACCAGGAGATGCTGGAGTTCAATGAGACAATGTATACACGTATGACTATAAGTTAAATGTTACTGTCATTCCTGTATATATTTTTAGTTAATTTCAGAATTACTGGCGTGAATACAACTGAATACAATCATTTTTAAGTAGAACTACCATTAATATATATATGAATACAACTACATTCAAGCACAGGCATATTTTTCCATAGATCTGATATGAATACAACTGAATATAACTAAGTTACATGCTGAAAAAACTATTGGAATACATAAGAATATAACTAGCTATATGATATTTAATTTTAATATGTGTTGTGAATACGTATGATTCTAATGCTTTTGGTTGCATACTGTTGCCTAAAGTACAATAGATATATGATAAGTTCTGCACTTCTCCCAGTTGATATTTTGCTGGTATAATTTATGTTGTATTTATATATATGCAATAGGGGTCTGTTGTATGTAACTTATTAATTCTGCATGATACATTTGGTAATTTAGGTAAATGTGTTCAAAACTTATATTTTTATTTTTAAATGTAGGTGGTACCATCAATTGAACACTTACATACGGTTAACGATGGTAGGAGGAATTACACTGTCTGCCTGTTAGACAAAATGTGTTATTGGGAGGTTCTAAATTGATGAATTGCCATGCCCACATGCTTGGGCTGTATTGAAGAGCAAGTTTCTAATGCCGGAAGAATATTGCTCTAACTATTACAAACCAAGTACAATTGTAATGGCATACGATGTGCTAGTGTACCCTCTAAATGACTGAAATATACCAGAACATATTGCAGAGGAGGTTGTACTACCACCTAAATGGAAAGAACCTCCTGGAAGACCAAAAGAAGAAGTGCGATAAAACTTTAAGTGAATTGCTGCAGCCGAAAAATTAACATTCATGTAGCATATGTGGGCAGGGAGAACATAACAAGCGAACCTGTAAAAATGCTCCACATAATAAAAAGTTGTATTCTGACATGTATTTCCGGTTCAACGATTTTTCAATACTTATGATGACATTATCAACTATAATAAATTCTCTTTGTCAAGTAATATATTTTGAAATGACTTCTGTTAATATTTTCTAAATACTTGTAGTTGAAGTATTTTTATACAACTGAATACATTTGAATAATACATTTAAATACAACTAGCTAATACTGAATAATAAACTTAAATACAACTTAGTTCATTTGAATATATCTAACTAAGTACAACCTGACTAATACATATGAAGCTGTGTTGTTTAATATGTATTATCTGAACTTAAAAGATATATCTGAATGGATGCAGCTGAATACTATTGAATACGACTGAAAGGAAAAAAAATACAGCTGAATGAGCAGGAATACTTATGAACAAACCAGTGAAACTGTCATTGAAAAGTTGCAATTGTCATACACGAACACTGTTGCTATAAGTGATAATTTTTTCAAACTAAGTTGCATCTAAACCCAAAACTACTCAAAACAGTATCCTTCTTGAAACTACTATCCAAAACTAAAATAACCTAAAGATATTCTAAAACTATCTGCATCTTTGCCTCCGACTCAGTGATTTGCCCAGCAATCTTTGAAGGTGCTTCATTCTCGCTTATGGCATCAACGTCTATCTTGCGCATAGCATAGTCCCAGAGGAAAGCACCATATCTTTGATGGAGTATAATAGAATCAAATGTTGTTTTTGGAATCTCTCCAATAGTGCTCAGAAATTATGCGTATGCTGCAACATTCACTCCACAATCCCTAAAAAATTATTGATTGAAACAGTTAAAAATAATTCATACAGTTAGAATTGTATACAACATACAAGAATGGTGATTGCATACTTTCATGTTACTCGCTTTCTGTTGAGGCAGATCTGAAGTGAAACATATTTCAAAGGGATCATTATGTGACTTGTCAGTGGATGCTGGATAAGCAGACCAATCTATAACTTGACTATCTCTATAAAAGCCACTGATTGATAGATAAAGAGGTAGAAGCTTAGCTAGCTTATCAATCTCAGAAACTACATAGGCATCATGACTTGCAGATCTGTATGAGTCAGGGTGATTTTAGGGGGATTGGAAAGAGGAGAAGACGGGGAACCTGGGGTATAAATTTGGGTGAGTTTGAGGCTACGCCGGCGGCGGCAGCGATTTCCGACCGGCGGCGAGCGGTGGCGATATGGCGGGGGCTGGGCGGTGTTACACCAGCGAATTTAGAGTAAGTTTGGACAGGGTACGAGGACTAATGGTAAGGGGTGTTATATCCGACCTTTAAATAGTGTGACACATTTATATTTTGACCATTTGATCAAGTTTGATCAACAGTTCAGATGTTATAATGTAAAACGACATCGTTTTTCACCTGTGGCTTTTGGGGCCGGACAGGGTGTTGGGTTTAGGTCTATTTTTAATGGGTTTGGGGGTTTTGGGCTAAGCTTTGCTGCAAGAAATAGGCCTAAATCAAAGTCCAACATATATACAAATAATTACTCTCTTTTTGTGCATTTTGTTTTATTATTTTTTTTTCAGATTTTATAATAACAAAATAAAAATAGCCAAAAATATATTTAACAAGAAATAAACTAAATAAACTCTAAACTCTAATTTTCAAAGAAAATTAACCAATTTTTGTTGTTTTTCCTCATTTTCAATATTAACATGCAAAAATTAGATCCTAAATGCAACCATGCCATCTTTTATATTTTTTATGAATTATGTTAATTAAAACGTGCAATCCCGCAAATAAACGCAAAATTATGCAATCAATTTCTAAAATTCAAACAAACACAAAATCACACAAACAAATCCTGAAAATTCAAATAATAAAAGAAAGACGCAAATAAACACAAAGTCACACAATTAATTCCTAAAAATTCTAATAATAAAAGAAAAATACAAATA
Organism: Nicotiana benthamiana; assembly: GCA_034376525.1. NCBI lineage: Eukaryota > Viridiplantae > Streptophyta > Magnoliopsida > Solanales > Solanaceae > Nicotiana > Nicotiana benthamiana. The sequence continues at coordinate 12,788,752 of CM067325.1, forward strand.
AACACAAAACACACAATTAATTCCTAGAAATTCAAATAATAAAAGAAAAATACTAATTTAATGAATTTCATAGCAACATGTCAAGCGACGCAAAAATCACGTGCTCAAATGATGTATTATGACTGATGTAAATTATTGGTTTTTGTTTTCACGAGAACCAGGATGAATTTGAAAGAACAATCGCAGTTGAAAGCTTTGAATTTGAAAGTTTTGACCAAGAGTTGACTTATTTGTATATGAGCTCAGATCGGATTTTTTTTATGATTTGGTTAGCTTTGTTGGGTGATTTATGACTTAAGAGCGTGATCAGAATTGGTTTTAGAGGTCCGGAGTAGAATTAGGCTTGATTTGGCGAAGTTGAGATTTTGGCGATTTCCGGTTGGTAGGTGAGATTTTGACCAGGAGAATTGCAGTAGCTTTGTTATGTCATTTGGGATGTGTGTGTAAAATTATAGTCCATTCAGAGGTTATTTGGTTGGGTTCTTTTTATCGAAAGCACATTTCAGAAGTTTTTGGAAAACTTAGGCTTGGATTCGATGAGTTTTGGGTGATTTGATGTTGTTTGAGGTGTTTTGATGATTGGAACAAGTTTGAATGAGGTTTTAGGATGTGTTGGTGGCATTAGTTGAGGTCTCAGGAGCCTCGGGTGAGTTGTGGGTGGTCAATCTGACCATTTTTGGAGTTGAGAATTACAGAAAAACCAGCCTAGCAGTTGCAGCTATTTTGGCCGTTGCATTCGCGAAGGGAAGCTCGCGTTCGCAAAGGTCTGGGTTCTGGAAGCTATGCGTTCGCGAGGGCCTAGGCCGCGTTCGTGGAGGGTTCATCAGGCTGTTGATTGCGTTTGCGTTATGGTTTATGCGTTCGCGTATAAGGAATTTGGTCCAGGAGAATTTCTCATCGTGTTCGCGGAGTTATAGGAGGAAAGACATCGCATTCGCGACCTGCGTGTCGCATTCGCATAGAGTAAAAAGTGGTCAACGCGAATTTTTTCATCACGATCGTAAGGTGTTGACCGCAATCGCGAAGAAGGATTTTTAAGTGCTACGCAGAATGTTTTAAAAAGGCTATTCCGCGATTTTGAGGTTAAAGACCTCCATTGTTGAGCGATTTTGGAGCTTGGAAGAGCTAACTAAAGATGGATTCAAGAGGAATCGCCTTGAGGAAATATTTTTGAACTCAATACTCGTTTCTATTGTGAAATCTACCTAGAAATTCATGAAACCTAAGTTAAAAATGGAAGAAACTAGGGCTTTGGATTTTGAAATTTGATTTGGGGACTTGAAGGACCAATTGGGGTCAGATTTGAGAACTTTTACTATGTATGAACTTGTGGGAGGATAAGGAACCCGTTGATGTAAAAAGAAATTATTTTTGAGAAGTGGGCCCAAGACTCGAATTTTGCTAATTTCGGAATTTTTGATGTTTTTCTATTGTTTTCGCTTGGGATTTGTTCCCTTGGCATATTGTGATGTATTCATTCTCATTTTGCATAGATTCGATGTGCGTGGAGGCCGATTCGAAGGGCAAGGCATCACGAGCTAGAGATTTCGTCGGTTCGATGTGAGTAATGATTGTAAATGATATCTTGAGGGTTTGAAACTCCGGATTTGCAGATTGTAGTATTGCATTAAGGTGAGGCACGCGCTTGATGATGAGCGTATGGTCGTTTACTATTGGGGATTGTAACTTGGTCTGTCCCGATTGATGATTTTACCGCATATTTGATTGTAATTCATTTGTTATCATCATGATTTGGATTGATTGTCATGTTTGGGCGTTGTTCCAACTAGTTGGACACTCGGGGGATTTTTATCACTATTTCCTCACTGTTTTGACTTACTACTTGAACTCAGTCATACCGTTTTCCACTATTTTACAACTCAACCACATTTACTTGATTTTGAAACTAAAATGATATATTAAATGATGTTTTAGGCTGAGCACTACTATTTTACTAATGCCCGAGAGGCTTATATGATTGCTAGACTGAGTGTGGCTGAGTGCTACATGTGAGGATACTATGGGATCGGGCTATCGCGCTGCAGTAGTGTTATACTGGTACAGACATGAGGCCGAGGGCCTAGATTTGATGCCACGAGATGGCTTGATATTGTGCTTGGGCTGTAAGGGGCTCCCTGAGTATGCACACCCTCAGTGAGCATCGTCGACGAGATATATGTATCAGGCTGCATGCCGCAAAGATATATGGATCGGGCTGCACGCCGTGGTGGTGCTGGTGTTGTTTTATGTGTTATACTTTATTTCATTTGTCTGTCGTTATCTGTTGTTTGGGCCACTTCATGTGATACCTACATGATTGCCTGGCATTATCTGTTAATTGAGTGTTTGTGTTGGCAGGCGGATTTCTGTGCTTATCTGCACTATTTTATTTTGCATTCATTTCTGTAACCGTTGAAAAAGTCTTTCAAAGAGGTTTGAACTGAGCTAAGATGGTTTCCAAAGATTTCACAGCTTCGCTGCTTTTCTCAAAGGGTTTTAGACTACTCTATACAGCATGATGGTTTGTCTTACGTGATTTCTTACTGCTCAGTTATTATTTACCTTTATTACTCACTGAGTTGGAGTACTCACTTTACTCCCTGCATTTTGCATGCAGATGCAGGTATTTGTTCTCCTGGTAGCAGATTTTGAGCTGATCGGAGGCTAAGTTATCAGAGTTTAGCAAAGTGACTGCCAGCGTTCACAGCACCGCATTTCTTCCTTTTGTTTATCATTCATATTTTGTATATATAGACCTTTATTTATATTCTAATAGATGTTCGTGACCTGTGACACCCCCATTTGGATTGTGGTTGAATTATATTTCGTAATTAATAAGAAAATCTTTGTTTAGACTGTGATTATTTAATTATGCTAAAACTATTTATTAATATTTAACTATTCTGAAAAGGAGAAATGGGTTGGTTGGCTGGACGTATTTTCACGAGAGGCGCCATCACGACTGGGTCGAGACAAAAAGTTCCTAACATTTCTATTAATTTTTTTACAGTTCGAGTAGAGGAAAGTCAAAGAGGTCGACACCCCTCTGGGTTGTTTCTCAGGGGCCTAAGATGTGCGGCGACAGATACTCCTTATGGAGATGACTTGATATTGTGCTTGGGCTGTAAGGGGCACCTCCCCGAGTCTGCACACCCTCAGTGAGCATCGTCGACGAGATATATATATCAGGCTGCATGCCGCAACGATATATGGATCGGGTTGCACGTCGTGGTGGTGCTGGTGCTGTTATGTGTGTTTACTTTATTTCATTTATTTTTCGTTATCTGTTGTTTGGGCCACTTCATGTGATACCTACATGATTGCCTGGAATTATCTGTTAATTGAGTGTTTGTGTCGGCGGGCGGTTCTGTGCTTATCTGCACTATTTTATTTTGCATTCATTTCGGTAATAGTTGAAAAAGTCATTTTCAAAGAGGTTTGAACTGAGCTAAGATGGTTTCCAAAGATTTCACAGCTTCTCTGCTTTTCTCAAAGGGTTTTACATTACTCTATGCAGCATGATGGTTTGTCTTACGTGATTTCTTACTGCTCAGTTATTATTTACCTTTATTACTCACTGATTTGGAGTACTCACTTTACTCCCTGCACTTTGCATGTAGATGCATGTATTTGTTCTCCTGGTAGCGGATTTTGAGCTGATCGGAGGCTAAGTTATCAGAGTTTAGCAAAGTGACTGCCAGCGTTCGCAGCACCGCATTTCTTCTTTTTGTTTATCATTCCTATTTTGTATATTATAGACCTTGTAGTCGTATTTATTTTCTAATAGACGTCCGTGACCTGTGACACCCTATTTTGGCTGTGTTTGAATTGTATTCCGTAATAAATAAAGAAATCTTTGTTTAGACTGTGATTATTTAATTATGCTAAAACTATTTATTAATATTTAACTATTTTGAAAAGGAGAACTGGGTTGGTTGGTTGACCTTGTTTTCACGAGAGGCGCCATCACGACCGGGTCGAGGTTTGGGTCGTGACAAAAAGTTCCTAACATTTCTATTATTTTTTTTTACAGTTCGAGTAGAGGAAAGTCAAAGAGATCGACGTCCTTCTAGGTTGTTTCTCAGGGGCCTAAGATGTAAGACGACAGATACTCCTTATGGAGGTGAGTTTTCTAATCTCGTCAAATTAAAATGTCAATGATAAGGTAATTGTCAAGCAGAATAGAAAATAGTAATTGATGAATTTTAGTTGGTTTAGATATATAAATCAATGGCCGCTTTGGATTTTTGAATTAGTGTTGAAGTTTGTGTTACAATGTTATAACGGGCTTGAGTCTTGGTGCTCAAGGAGTTGAGTTGAAACTAAGTACTTAGTATTGGGAACTAAAGTATCTAGAGAATTGAAGCTACCTAAATTTCTCTACTTCATTTATAACTGATATCTGCTTCATTATTAAAGAATGGAGTATTCTAATTTGATTATCATAAATTGCTTCTGTGGACCTAACTATTTCTTATTGAATAATTTGAGATGACTTATTTATATATTTATTCAATTTAGATTCTAATAATAAGTGCTCCTTGGCCCATTACATCTATATCCTTGTTATACCTATGTATATCTATGAATAAATGCATGTTTCCTCTACTAGCTTATCAACTGTATTAGTTGCAGACAAATTTATGAATTGTTTTCTCTCTTACCCATAACTGAAACTAGTGATTCCTTTTGCCAGGTAAGTTATGTCGAAATTAAGAAAGTTTGTAATGCAATTGCTGAAACTATCCTTGAGACAACAACTATTGGGGTACCACCTCCTGGAGGTGGCCCTAATAAGTTAGTTATCGTTGTCGTATTTAAGTATTCTGAAGGGTCAAAGCACAACTTGAAATCATTGAATGTTTCTTTCAACTCAGGTTTGCAGAAGAAATTGAATCCTCTATTCAAGATATGCATTAATATTCAGCTTTTGTAATACTAAGTGTTGAAAGATTTGTCTCCTTAGCAGGCCTAAATATTGCAGGTTTCACATATAGTAGCCCTCCCTTCCCTTCCAAGAACAGCAACAAATAAAGTCATGAGAAGAGTTTTGAGACAACAATTCTCTCAAATTGGCTTTAAACTGTGATTTATGCAACTATTTAGGCCCTTGATTTGACTTTTAATTATATTAGTTTGATTAGAATTATATTATGAGAATAATGAAGTGTTTAAATAATTATTCAGTAGTGGTGTATTATTATATTTGGTTAAATATTTGTTTATGGCTATGTCTAGTTCTTTAAGTGTAATTCAGCTTTTCACTATTGTACTTATAGTTAGTTTTTAGAGTCGAAATGCATTATTTGACTGTTTTTCTGTTCGTGTAAATTGACAAATAACCGAAATTTTCAGACATTGAACCTAAAATTAATGTTTTGTTATGAAATAGAAGATTCTTACACTTCTATTTAAGGTGAATGTCTTTAATGTATTTAATTAGAGAGATTTTAGAGTCCTATTATTGGTAGCAAGATCTTCCTCCTCCCTATAAATAGAGGTGCTCTCTACCATTGTAATTCACCCCTGTCAACTCAATAAAAAGAACTCTCTCTACTCTTCTCTCTATTGCTATTGTTCTTGTCTTTTGCTTTAGTTTATAACACGTTATCAGCACGAGACTCTACCGTCTCAAGTATCATTCTCGAAAATCCAAGGTATTTTCCCTCTTCCTAATTTAATTTTCGAGTATGTCTGACATTATGAAAAGAAAGTTCGTTGCCCTTGAAATTTCGGGCAAGAACTATATGACATGGGTGTTGGATGCTGAAATCCACCTAGATGCTATGGGTCTCGGAGACACCCTCAAAGATAAAGAAAAAGCATCCACCCAAGATTGTGCGAAGGCCTTGATTTTCTTGCGCCACCACCTTGACGAAGGTTTGAAGATTGAATATCTCACCGTCAAGGATCCACTCGTTTTGTGGAACAGCTTAAAGGAGAGATATGACAACCTGAAGTTGGTCACTCTGCCACAAGCACGATATGATTGGGCCCATCTGAGGCTACAGGACTTTAAGTCCGTTTCTGAATATAATTCTGCTATGTTCAGAATTACTTCTAAACTGAAGCTATGTGGAGATAAAATCTCCGATTACGATATGCTTGAGAAAACGTTTACAACGTTTCATGCCTCCAATATGGTACTGCAGCAACAGTACCGAGAGAAAGGCTTTACGAAGTACTCTGAACTGATTTCTCTCTTACTAGTGGCTGAGCGAAATAATGATCTGCTCATGAGAAATCACGAAAATAGACCAACTGGGTCTACACCACTGCCTGAAGCAGATATGGTGCACTCGCATTATGCCAAACATAAAAGGGACCATGATCACGGTCATAAACGGGGTCAAAGCCAAGGACGTGGACAAGGAAGAAATTCCAAAGAAGTCCATCACCCCCCAAAGAGAGATAACCACCGAAAGCAGAAACGGGGTCCAGAAGATCCTAAGGCAAATAGTTCAGAAACTATATGTTATCGTTGCGGTGGAAATGGGCACTGGTCTCGGACTTGCCGTATACCAAGACACTTGGTTGACCTTTATCAAGCATCTCGAAAGAGAAAAGGCCCTGAAACAAATTTTGTCTATGACGACAATGAGGATATCACCCACCTGGATGTGGCAGACTTCTTTGAGCAACCCGAGGGAAAGATAGACCACCTAATCGGTGATGGAACCATGATGAAAGAAGATGGAGCTGTTTGATTCTACTTGTATTAGTCAATGAATAAATTAATAGTCATTAGCATTAGCTCGTATTAGTTAATTCATGATATGATGTTAGTATTAGCCCTTTAGAATGTTTCAATATGCTCAAATATTTTTATTGTACAGTAGAGGTAATCGACTAACCTAAAAACTAGTCGATCGTCTAATATTTAGCAATAAAACGAACTTTTTTCCGCCAGGCCAGATATTCGAATATCAGAGTCTGATATTCGAATATCTGGGCCAGATATTCGAATATCAGAATTCCTATATTCGAATATCTGGCAAGATATTAGAATATGTGCTTAAATATTCGAATATCTAATATTTTTCGCATTAAAGTATTATTTTTTCCGCAAGGCATTATATTCGAATATTAGAATACAATATTCGAATATCCTAAATAACTGCTTCCCAAAACGCTGTTTAAACGCGAAACAAAAGAATTGAAGTTGTTTCTTATATTTATGTATTTCTTTTGTATGTCAAACTATGGGAAAGCAAAATGGATATCTCACAAAGCGAACTTGGATCAACATCCAACTGTAAATGTATTTGCCTAGTTGATTCATGTACTACACATACAATACTCAAAGAAAGGAAGTATTTCTCTCAACTGAATATGTGTAAGGCAAACATTACTACAATCTCTGGAAGTAGTAAATTGATTGAAGGCTCCGGAAGAGCTATAGTAACTCTGCCCAAGGGCACGATGTTAATCATAGAGAATGCAATGTTCTCCTCCAAGTCTATGAGAAACTTGTTTAGCTTTAAAGATGTACGCCGGAATGGCTACAATATTGAGACAATGGATGAAGATAATCTTGAATATCTCGTCCTCACTTCAAAGAATGTCTCCGGCCAAAAGAGGGTTATTGAGAAATTCCCGTCTTTATCTTGTGGCCTGTATTGGACAAGAATTAGTGCAATTGAGGCACATTCAACAGTAAATCTAAAGAATACTGAGTCCAATACATTTGTACTTTGGCATGATCGACTGGGTCACCCAGGATCAACCATGATGAGACGGATTATAGAAAGCTCATATGGGCATCCGTTAAAGAATTTCAAAATTCTTTCAAGTAATGAATATCCTTGCACTTCGTGTTATCAAGGCAAGCTGATTATCAGACCATCCCCAACAAAGGCTGGGACTGAGTCACCCCAGTTTCTGGAACGTATACAAGGGGACATTTGTGGACCTATTCACCCACCTAGTGGGTAGTTTAGGTATTTCATGGTCTTGATAGACGCATCCTGTAGATGGTCTAATGTGTGCTTGTTGCCATCACGCAACCTTGCGTTTGCAAAGTTAATGGATAATAGATGAGAATAATCTTGAATTCTTCATGAAAACGAGGCTGCCCATTTCGGTTTGGGTTCACGCCATTTTGCATGCAGCAATGCTACTTTGTCGGCTGCCCGCTTCGGCTTAGGGTCACGCCATTTTGCATGCAGCAATGCTAGTTCGTCTCTGACTGACGAATAATCACAAATATTCCCTATTGCAATTGGTTTTGGGTCATGAACCCAATATATCCCATTAAAGAAGCTTTGGATGCGCAGTATATGTGCCTGTAGCACCGCCATCCCGCACCAAAATGGGTTTGTTCACTGCACTATTTGCAGACTGTCAATTTGATGAGACACTTTTCCCAAAATTAGGGGGAGAAGTCGGTGAAACCAAATGGGAAATTTTGTGGAAAAATGTATCATTATCTCATCTTGATCCACATACCTCTATTTGAAAGAAAGAGGTACAAAAGACTATCCATTTGCAAAGAATAGCAAATCAAATGCCTGACGCATTTACGGACTTGAAGAGGATAACGAAATCCCACATTCACGCGGAAAATGTTCCGATCCGTATTGAAGTCCCTATTGGACAAATATCTGGTGTCATATCCAATGAGTCAAATGCACGCCAGAAGCGTGGCAGACCATTAGGTTCCAAAGATCGAAATCCTAGAAAGAGGAAAAAGAACGATCTAAATGACACTATGAAAGAATCACATGAGGACGCTCATGATTTGATTAATTCCGAGATTCACGAAGAATCTATTGAGCCTGAGACTCTTGAAAATACGGAATGCAAGAATGTGAGGATCTCGAACCTCAGTCTGTGGTAGTACAAAATTAATTGAGAGCTCTCGAAGAGCCAATTATTACTATGTTGGAGAAACACAATTGAGTATTGTGCTGTAGTAAGTCTCAAAGAAACTTATTCAGTTTCCAAAGTACACGCGAAAGCGATTGATTATATTGAGACTATAAATAAAGGAAGGCTTTGATTCTCCTATTACTACAACTTGTAGCGGGGTAATTTGTATATGAAAAGCTACCCGCTTTGTTCTCCAGTTTGTACTACACAAACGAAAGAATGCCACAATAAAGTGGATATCTATTGGTATAAAACCCATGTCATAATAAACCCGAAGTTTATTGATAAGTGCACATGTCATGGTGTAAATTTGAAGTTTACCAATATTGATAATTTATTCAGTTGACATTCGTGTTAGCCATCTCATTTGAAGTATGATGTGCAAATTCACATAGGTGAAAATCAAAGAACTAGAAGTTCTTGTTCTCAGTAATGAACTGACCAACTAAAGAGTTCGGGTTGAAGCCCATAAATTCTGGAAATATGAAAGGTGAGTATGGGCCCATTCACCTGCCATGTATACCACATATGATGCATCTATGGAATGGTTACATGCGCAATTGTTATTGACCCGCAGCCTGGCCGGTGCTTGCGGGGTAAATCGCTCAGTAATCTAACTTCGAGCATAGTTTCCAGATTCTCTACTCAAGAGAGTTCATCTTGATAAGTTGGTTTATATCAAAGTTGGTTTAGCAAGATAATTATTGAGTGCTTCCACTTAATAGCTAAACTGTTCCTTATGAGAACGAAGTTGTATATATCAGTTTGATATAAGTTGTATACGAGAGTATATTCTCCCCTCAAAAGTGGTTCAGGGTCAGGAACCAAATAATTTCATCTTATATTAAGGTGCTGTGTATATTGACATAATGCACAAAGATGATTTCCCAAAGTTGAGGAAACATGTTAGCTTTACTAACATGAGGGGGAGACATGATAAACACTTGAGAAAATGTTACATGGGATGAATTCTCATTTGTATATGTATATCCCCGAATATCATGATATGAACCTGAAGTTCATAAAAGGGATAATTCAAATTGCAACATATTGCAAAGCATGCTATACGCATTTGCTGACTCAAAGAAAGTAACTAAATGGAAGAGATACAATTCAAGAAGAATTGATTCCATATGAAAGACATGAAGTTTTGAACCTATAGTTCAAATGCTTGAAAGTATAAAGTCAAAGGTATGTATAGTCAGTTTTCGATATCTTATTTGTTTAGTATCACTAATGAAAGCTTGATATGCAGCTAAAGTCTATTATGCGACTTATATGACTTAACTTGAAAGATTTAAGTTGCTTGAAGCATATGCAATTCTTGGTCCTGAAGTACCGCATCCTAAGTACAATTTGTGTACATATGAATCTTGCCATAACTATAAGCATGATGGCATTGAGAATGCATCTATGGAGATATTGAAGAGCTATTCCACGACATTATATGAAGATGTTCATATCTATCAAGAGTGATGATTTCAAGGTGCGGAATATTTATTCAAGTCAACATGGTTGATTTATTTATCAAATCTCTATCAAAGATCGTTTTGAAGATGATGCACAAGATTGGAATGCAAATGCTCAAGGATATAAATTGATGTACTCATTAGGGGGAGTCAATGCGCGTTGCACTCTTTTTCCCTTACAAGGTTTTTTCCCACTGGGTTTTCCTTGCAAGGTTTTTAACGAGGCAACCAATAGGCGCATATTCAAACATGTGTACTCTTTTTCCTTTCTTTAATTTTTCCCAATGGGTTTTGGTTTTAAGGTTTTATGAGGCACATCATTGAATAGACATTCAAGGGGGAGTGTTATGAAATAGAAGATTCTTACACTTCTATTTAAGGTGAATGTCTTTAATGTATTTAATTAGAGAGATTTTAGAGTCCTATTATTGGTAGCAAGATCTTCCTCCTCCCTATAAATAGAGGTGCTCTCTACCATTGTAATTCACCCCTCTCAACTCAATAAGAAGAACTCTCTCTACTCTTCTCTCTATTGCTATTGTTCTTGTTCTATTGTTCTTGTCTTTTGCTTTAGTTTATAACATGTTTCAATTAGATTGTGCAAAAATTGGATAAAACTTGACTTTTAAAATAAATATTAATGTTTAAATTGTAATAATAAATTAACAAACTTTGACTTATCAATTAACTTTTTTTTCAATCATTGTTCCTCTACTTATTCCCTCTCGTCAATTTTAGTTGTCATGTTTCTCTTAGGAAACTACTCTCCGGTCTACTTTAATTATTTTTTGGTTATTTTTACATATATTAATGAATTCATCTTTAGTGTTAATTAACTATAAAATCAATCATTTTAACCTAGATTTGTTCATTCAAACACTCCTAGGCTCTTTATTTTAAGGGCAAGTTTAAAAAAAAGAAGTTAATTCCTTCTTGATATTAGTAAAATATTTAATATTATAGACCATAAAAAATTGGTCAAAAATCAATTAATGTAAACCAAAAAAAATATTAATAAGAAGAGGTTGACTACTATACCTTTGTTTACAGTTCACATTGAGGTTTTCTATACTGTATATCAATGTCTTACTTTCAAAACATCAAGTACTAAGGACAAGTCAGGAAAAAAATAATTGTGTTATAATTTTTTTAAATGATAGTAATTATTTTAAATTTACTATTTTTAGCAGTCCTGGTAACAGAGTATTATTTTCATTCTCCAATGATGTCCTTAGATGAAAGGAGCTACTATGGAACCCGTTGAACACATGTATAATAAGGAGTATATCGAGATTAAGCTATAATTTAAGGACAAAAGTGGAATTTTGTAACCCGGAGTGCACAATGCTCACCTAGCACAATTTAGACACCACTAGCTCATTGTTTCTTCACCGTATAGATAATCGAAAAGCTTAGCAGGAAGTTCCTCCTTTGCAAGCTCTCAAGTTCCACCTTACCGGCGACGGAGTGAACCTCTTCGGCCGGCACGGTCTTTATGGAAAAGTTTTCTCCACAATAAGCTCGATTTTCAGAAATTAGTACAAAATCTAGGGTTCTTATTGGAGGAGACATATTTCATGGCGACAACTCTCATCTCGAAACCTACCCTTTCCTCTGCTTTCTTCGGCCAACAACTGTACGTATCTCTGCCTAGATATATCGTCCCCGGGATTTTCTTGTCTATTATAAGTCGTATATTGAACATTTGGGATCTGTTAATTTGTTGTCGAAGCTTAAAAGTTCCTATTATTAATTATTGTGCAGTTCGAGTAGAGGAAATTCAAAGAGGTCGGCACCCGCTGGTTTGTTTCTCAGAGGCCCAAGATGTGCGGCAACGGATGCGCCTTATGGGGGTGAGTTTTCTAATACTAGCACCCATCAAATTTGGATATCTGGGGTATGTGTTGAAGTTTGTGTTACAATGTTATAACAGGCTTGAATCTTGGTGCTCAAGGAGTGAGTTGAAACTAAGTATTTAGTAGGGGAACTTCATACTCAAAGTATTCAGAGGCTCTATAAATTTCTCTACTGACAACTCTATTGAAAATAGTAAGGGATTAAAACAAGAATTTTGGGGCACAGATATCTCTCTGAAGCCTTAATCTTTCCCTCCAAGCCAAATTAATGAAAAAGGCCGTTGACTTTTTTTACTTAGGTAAGTTCTTTGTGTTTCCAAGGAGCTGAAGAATAGGGAAAGAAGGGTGGTTAAGTTAACCTTTTCTTTTGGCATTGGATATGATACATATGTATATTGGTTCTCAGGTTCTTTTCAGAATGTTTGTTTAAAATGCTAGCATTAAACTTCTATGCTGATGTTCACGATTTGATTTTGGAAGGTAATATTCCACAGTTTCCTCGAGTGAATGTTTGGGATCCCTACAAACGCCTTGGAATTAGTCGCGATGCTTCTGAGGAAGAAGTTTGGAGCTCACGCAACTTTTTGTTAAACCAGTATTATAATCACGAGAGAAGTGCAGAATCAATTGAAGCTGCCTTTGAGAAGATATTAATGGCAAGCTTCATAAATAGAAAGAAGACAAAGATTAACTTGAAAACAAGGCTAAAAAAGAAAGTCGAGGAATCTCCCCCTTGGGTTCAGAACCTCCTCAGTTTTGTGGAACTTCCACCGCCTGTAATTATTTTGAGGAGATTATTCCTCTTTGGATTCATGGCTTGCTGGAGTGTGATGAACTCTGCTGAAGCTGGACCTGCATTCCAGGTTTGTTCCGTCTCCATTTTGATCCATGAGATGTCTTCAAAGCTAATTTTTCTTGACGATACCCGTTGGGATGGGAAGGGAAGGTTCTTACTGGCACACTATGCTTTCTCGCTGTGAATAAATATTTTCAATGAGCGCAAATTGATTCAGAGATAAGTTTGATAGTCGAAAAGATCTATACAAGTGTTTTTTCTTTTCCATTTTGGTTATTAGAGCTAAATTTACAGCCTACAAAGATTGTTGCTTAAAGGTTATTATTAAATTCACTACTTTTTAATGCATTAATTTGGCTCTTAGCGCCAGGTCGTTGATAGTGTCTCTCTACTGCGATTATGAACTGTACATGCATTCCACATTTGCCAACCCCTCCTGTGTGCCAAACCAAAAAATAGATAAATATGGAAAACAAGAGAAATGAGAAAACTTTACTGATATCAAAGAAAAGGAAAGATAAGGATACCCAACACAACATGTAAAGAGAATGAAAATGTCAATGTTCTCCTGGTGATAAGAATAATATCTGATAGTCTGCAAAAAGGCAAACAACTTGTTTTTTATTCATCTGAATTGTTTCCCTTTTTTATAACCATGGTGTTCGGCTAGTTTGTGCGCGCCTTGACTAATTCCATGGGTACCTGCTATCTCCCACCAGCACAGCTGCACATGTACCGGGTAACTCTGTCCACCAAGGCTTGGACATATGTTAAAAAATCAATTAGTTATTTACCTCTGCTGGGATTTTCATCTGAATTGTTCCATGCTGCCTGGTAATATCATTACAATAAGATATCTTTGCCGAGCATCTTCATTTGACCTGTTCTCGACGGTGGAAAGGTGGAGGGGGCTTGTTTAAGTAAATATCAAGCGGCCACTTTATATTGTTGTTTGATCCCGGCATTTCTAAGTGTATGGACTATATTCTATGATGATCCTCACTGCTGGAGCTAGGTTTTGTGATGAGTTAGGTCTAAGGTCCAGTTTCTTTACATGTTATTATAGTCAGACCTTTCCCTGATGTTGAAGCACCCATGTTATATTATTCCGCATTCCAGACATCCAACCTTGAGCATGAGGGGTGTTAAACTCCCTCATAAGTAAAGTCAATGAGTTGTAGTCTTTTCATATGGTCTTGGAGAAACCTCAGTACTTGAGCTAGCTTTTTGGATTAAGTTAGGCTCAAGGTGCATTTTCTTGATTCCAAGTTGAATCATAGGAAACAACCTTTTGTAGTCTCAAATATCTTTTTATAATCCTCTTTCGTCTCTCTAGCTTCTACATATTAGAAGGGTTCATCAACTATGAGCCCCATACATCTCCAGGGAAATGGAAAAAACAGAGTAAAAGAGCTGTAAAAGTCGAGCAGTTCATTGGACAAAGAAGTATTAAGTAAAAAAATACCCAAAATCCCGCTTATTGCCTATACAAAACCACATAAGAGGCCACTAGTTTTGCAGTTTTAACTCCTTAACAGTATAAATCCAAAGGCTATAACTGATGTAAATTAATCTCCTGTATTTTAGCTGAAAAATGCAGACAGTTCCAGAGCTTGACCTATTTGATAATGCAAAGTTTATATTGGGAGGCTGTTGGTGGAATTGTGGTTTGGTTATTTCAGTCTGGATCACTCCTCTGAAATTATTGGCTCTTACAAGCTTTTCAAAATTTTATATGGATGTGTTCCAATTTTAATTACAATTTGTTCTTTCTTTTATGCAGGTAGCTATATCTTTTGGAGCTTGTGTGTACTTCCTTAATGACAAGACAAAGAGCGTAGGAAGAGCTGCTCTTATAGGGTACGTTTATTGGTTCTCTCTGTTTTCATGAACAAAAAAGTTGCTAGTTTCTAAAGTCCAAACATTTTCAGATATTTCACTTTCATTATTGACTTCGACTATAACCAAGTGTGAAATTTTTCACATTTCAGGTTTGGAGCCCTAGTGGCTGGTTGGTTTTGTGGTTCACTGTTGGTTCCCATGATCCCTCCAAATCTGTTGCACCCAACTTGGAGTCTTGAACTCTTAACATCTCTCTTCATTTATGTTTCCTTGTTTCTGGGCTGTACTTTTCTCAAATGAAGCTGTACAGAACCCATTTTGCTGTAGCAGTTTTTACATGTCGCATCCTGATTAATTCATGGTGTTCCTTCAGTATTTTGTACCTTCAAGATCATTATATTGCGATAGGAAATTGTTATCGAGTTACTAGGAGTTTAGTCCGAATTTGTGTCCTCCGTTTATGCTTGAATTTTCCAGTGATGTTGCAAGTGATACACATATCTGGCATTCTCGTTTTCCTTTCACCAAATTAAAGTAAAAATTAAGCGAGAGAAAACGTGCCTTTTGCTACACCTACTCATCCTATTGGTTCCTTCATCTTCTACTCTGGCGTTTCTCTTATCTGCTATTTAATTGCGATATCAGAGGGAAGGATTTGTGGGGATCTAAAGGACTTCAAGGCTCAAATCAAATCATATATGTTCGACATATTGACGTAGCATGTGCAGAGAGATGAAGCAATCTTGTGTCATGGTTCAATTGAAACATTTTCCTCTCATTTACCAGAGATTTTGAACTATTTTGAATGGCTGACAGTGATTACAGTACATTTAGGGCAAACTCGACTGTATTAAAGTTCTAGGGCAAAACTTCGTCCTACTGCTTGTCAATTTACCAATTAAGTTTTACTAATGTGAATCAGAAAAAATTGTGTACATTAGGTCTCTGATAGATTTTGGCAAGCTTGTTGTCGGTGGGACGTCCAATTCTAGCAGTAGGGAAGCTTCTCGCTAAACATATAATAAGAGAAGAGAAGTGAGTAATAAACAATAAATACAATATCAATGTCTTATAATATCCAAATCAAGCTTCCGTCAAACAAATAATCATTAGGAAAATGGAAATGTAGCAAACAAATATGGCTCGTGGGTATGGTTTGTGCCTATGGTATCCCTTTGATCTGTTGTTCCTGAGAGCGCAGCAGCCAACGCAGTAAACAATGAGGACGACAAGGAAGAGGCCAAAGTTGACGAGGGACAATTTCTTCTAATCTTTCTTGATTTTGTCAAGGAATGCTATCTTACATTGATTGGCAGTTGAAGCAGAGCTCTGTTTGTACATTGCTCCATATTTTGCAGTCATTGTCTAGTACAGCCGGCCCTGTTTTGGGCATGTTCCAATCGGTGGCACTGTGGAACTCTAAGCCACAGTAAGTGAGTGGCTGACAACAACTCGACTGCATGTGCACAAAATATAATTAGGGACTTTGGTTCGAAGTACTATATATATAGAGAGAGTTATACTTGAGTAATTCTCACATAACAATTCATGTTTTATTTTACTGCATAATATTTTTGCACGATTATTCATGGCGTGTTAATCTTTTTATTTTTTATACATAAACAATATGTAATTTCGGACTGTATACGAGTACGACTCATATAAACATGAAACACAGACAATTAAAGCAAGAGGAAACAATCCCAACAAGTATCAGGAGATATTACAGCAATTTCAGAAGAAACCTTTGATGCATCTTGCTACGAATTCACGATATTAGGGAATTTTTGTTTGCTCTGGAAAAGCAAAAACAATTTTTTTTAAAAGGCATTTTTATTTTTGTCTTTTTTTTTCTATTTTATTTTATTTATTTATTTTAAACAGTAATTCATGCCGAGATTCAATAGCAGTGACTATAATGGTTTACATACTCAATGTCTCTGAGAACTGGGGGATTAAGTAAAATTAATTTGATCATATTCATATATGAACCCTTTTGATTTGAGTTGATTTGATTTTTCCCCCTCTAAAAATTTGTAACTCCTTATTGTTTAACCGAAAAATAGATTTTTGGGTCAAAGCTAGAATTTAGAAGAATCAGGTTACTGATGATCAAAAAAGTATATAAAAAAAGAGACCTGAGAATTATATTATCACAAAGCAAGTAATTTAAAGTATATTCCAATAGCAACTTCTGTCCACAATTGTTTGTGACTTCCCCTTTCATAGCCATTTTGGGGATACAGACTTTACCTCTGCATAACAAGACAATTATGGGCAATTAATGACTTTTAAATGTTACGTTATGTAATCATATTCTTTAAATACATATTCTCTAACGTTTCTCGCATTTAATGCTCATTAAATGTTGTATCTGGGCTCTTATTTGCTGTCAGATTCATTCCTTTGAGTTTTCACGATCTTTGACCTTTAAATGCTTTGAACGGGTACTAGCATTTAATGTCTCGTATGGCTGCTCGTGTCTCTTCTGTTTAACTTGCTCGTGTTTGTTACTGCTCGTACCTATTGAACAACTTTACTTCTTTGACTGTTTGACTAGTCTACAAGCCATGACACATTATCTCCAATATGCAGAGTAAATTTTTCGCAACAGATAGTCCCCCCACTTTTTTGTTAGTTGAATATTTGGGAAGTGAGGATTTCATAAAAGAGAATTTTTATCATCATTAATACTATGACAAGATTGACGCTTCAATGGTTACATCTATTTAATGTTCTTCACACGTGTCACCTCCTTATCAATTCTGTAACTTGCATCCCTTTTTAAGGTCCTTTTTTACAACTCTATTATTCAGGAAGTATCAATTATCATTATTGTGGCTCTTCCATTACTGCGTTTTACTTTTTGATGGTTGCCTATAAATATAATTTTACCCTTTACATTTTTCCACACAAAACTCTTTTGAACATTTGAGTTGTGCAAATTTTATTCACCTCGTCTTCTTCCTCACATGTCTTCTTCGAACCCTAACCCTAGAAGAGCTCATTCTTTAGAAAATTATCCCAATGCCCCTTGTCAGACATAGAAGGGGTGAAAAACTTCCTTTTTCTTGCACCTGTTTAAATGTTCTTGCCTCCTCCCATTTAGTGAAATAATCAGTAAGTACGAGAAGAAACTTTACCTGTCCCTTTGCATGAGGTAATGGTCCTACTATATCCATTTCCCATTTCATAAACGGCCACGATGAAATGACTAGATGTAATAATTCTGCTGGCATGTGTATATTGTTACCATACTTCTGAAATTTATCACATTTAGCCACGAACCTTTTCGCTTATTCTTCCATTTTAGTCCAATAGTACCTTGCTCTAATCAAGGTTCTCACCAGTGATCTTCCTCCTGCGTGATTCCCGCAATGCCCCTCATGTATTTCCCTCATACTCTGTTTGAGAAGGTATGAAGCATCTTGTTAAGGGACCACCGAACATTTTACGGTAAAGGTTTTCTTGTTTTAAACAGTAACGAGCAGTCTTTTTGCGAAGTGCATGCGCTTGTCTCTTGTCATTTGGAACGCTACCGCACTGTAAAAACGTAACAATTTCGTTCCAATCCCAAGTTAAATTATTAAAATTTACCTTATTCTTATCAGGTTCGAGAACTGAATGAAATAAATGTACAATTGAGACGTTTGCATCATCTACCACATCAGCTGTGGATGCGAGATTGGCTAAGGCATATGCTTCACCATTTTCATCCCTCGATATTTGTATGACCTTCCAAGTTTGGAATTGCTTTATCAATTCTCGTACCTTTTCCAAGTACTGTTGCATCATTGCTTCCCTAACCATGTAAGTCCCTAGCATTTGATTAACCACGAGTGCAAATCACGTTTGATCACCGCTTGATTTATATCAAGTTCTCGTGCCAACTCTAGACCTGCAATCATAGCTTCATACTCCACGTCACTGTTAGTCATGGAACTACACTTAATAGCTTGCCTAATAGTTTCACCCGTAGATGGTACTAATTCACTTCCTAATCCTGCACCTTTTACATTAGATGAGCCATCAATGAATAAGGTCCATATTCCTGGATTAGCTCCATTAAGTATTTGTACTTCTTTTTCTGCTTCTAACTGCATCCTTTGGCTAAAGTTAGCCACGAAATCAGCTAATATATGGGATTTTATTGTTGTTCTAGGTAGGTACGTGATTTCATATTCTCTTAGCTCTATGACCCATTTGGCTAACCTTCCTGACAATTCATGCTTATGCAATATACTATGTAAGGGGTATGCAGTTACCACAACAATGGGATGACATTGAAAATATAGTCTTAACTTTCTAGATGCCATGAGTAAAGCAAGTGCTAGTTTTTCCAGTTGTGGATACCGTGTCTCTGCATCTAATAAATATTTACTAACATAGTAGATAGGAGATTGTTTACCCTATTCTTCTCGAACCAAAACCGTGCTTACCGCAACTTCTGAAACAACAAGATAGATGAAAAGTTTCTCCCAGCATTTGGCTTTGCAAGCAAAGGTGGATTTGATAAGTATGTATTCAAATCTCTAAGTGCCTGTTGGCACTCTTCATCCCATTCAAAATGACCATGCTTCTTAAGGGCCAACAAGAATTTAAAACATTTTTCCGATGAATTAGAAATGAATCTTCCCAAAGCTGCAATTCTTCCCGTTAGTTTTTGAACTTCTTTCTTGTTTGAAAGTATATTAGGGATTTCTTCAATGGCCTTAATCTGTGCAGGATTAACTTCAATACCACGGTTAGAAACAAGAAAACCTAAAAACTTACCTGACACCAAATGCACATTTTTCTGGATTTAACTTCATATTATTTTTTCGTAAAATTTTAAACGTATCAGACAGGTGCGATATATGATCTTATGAATGTTGAGTCTTAACTAGCATATCATCTCTATATACCTCTATGGTCTTGCCTAAATGTTCTTCAAATATTGGGTAACTAACCTATGATACGTTGCACCTGCATTCTTAAGACAAAAGGGCATTATCTTTTAATAGTAAGTCCCCAAGTCTGTTATGAAAGAAGTTTTTTCCTCATCTTCTGGATCAATATTTATTTGATTATAACCTGAATATGCATCTAAAAAACTTAATAGCTCATGCCCTGCAGTAGTATCAATTAATTGATCTATGTGCGGTAAAAGAAAGAATTTTTCGGACATGCTTTATTAAGATCTGTGTAATCTACACAGGCTCGCCACTTACCGTTCTTCTTAGGAACCACAACAATGTTAGCTAACCGTCAGTGATATTTTACCTCACGAATTGAACTAATTTTTAGCAATTTTTGCACTTCTTCTTGAATCACCTTATTCTTGAAAGTTCCTTGCTTTCTTTTCTTTTGCTTGACTGGAGGATATGATGGATCTTCATTCAATTTATGAGTCACGGCCTCCTGTGATATCCCTTTCATGTCAAAATGGGACCAAGTAAAACAGTCTGCGTTAGCTTTTAAAAATTCAATTAACTTACGCTTTACCTCTAGGCTGAGATTGGCTCCTATGTACACTTTCCACTCGGGCTAGTGTATAAATAAAATCACAGCCTCTAAATCTTCTATCGTTGTTTTGATGTTCTCGTTCTCCTATGGTTCTTGAATGGTATCAGGTCTTAAATCCACATCTATTTTTCCTTGTTCAGTTGAGATTGATAACATGTTACCCTCAGCTAAATTCTGTAATTGCTATTTGTCGTCACCCTGAATAGTTGAATCTGCAACTGAATTGATGCTCCTAGATTTTTGTTGGTCGCCTTTAATTTGGCATATCCCCCATGGTGATGGAAAGTTAATAACCAGATGTAATATTGATGGTACACCATCCACATCATGGATCCATGGCCTTCCAAGAATCATGTTGTAAGCCATTTCCATATCTACGACTTAAAATTTGGTATATTTGACAATGCCTGTTGCGAATGTAGTGAGGATTGATTCTCCTTTCGTTACAACACTAGAGTTGTTAAATCCCGACAAAGTATGTGCTTTTGGAACCAGTTTATCCCCATCTTGCATCTCACGCAACACTCGTATCAAAATAATATTCATAGAACCACCTGGATCAATTAAAACTCGTTTGGTGTTAGTATCATGTACGAGTAAAGATATTTCCAGTGCATCATTATGTGGTGTTAAAAACCCTTAGCATCTGCATCATCAAACGTGATGTTTTCTTCTTCTAACACATGCCGCAGCCACTTCCCATGGGTAATTGTAACTTTCGAATTTTTCTTAGCTGCGGTATATGACACAACCTTGATATCTTCACCCCCAATTATAACGTTAACTGTTCTTTTTGGAGAAGGTGTTTTGGTGGCTCCTCTCTGTTTTTCGTAAATGTCTGTTTTCCTTTCTCACTGAATAATTCAGTGAGATATCCTTGTTTTAACAAATGATCAACTTCCCTCTGCAAAAACCTGCAATCTGCTGTTTTGTGTCCGTGATCGTTATGAAATTCACACCAATGATCAGGATATCGTCTGTTAGGATTTGATCTTATCTCCTTCGGCCATCGTACCGTATCTCCCATGCTTCTTATAATAACTACGAGTTCAGAGGTGCTTACGTTGAAATTGTATCCACCGAACCTTGCCTTTTAAATTTCATCATCGCCTTGTGCCCGCGTGTGTTCTGATCGTTCCCAAATCTTGAAGTCGAACCTGATTCTCTAGTCCTTGATTTGTAATCGAACCTTTGACTATCTTGCTTTGATCGTGAGTCTCTTCCCGCGGGTCCCATATATGGCTTTTACCTATTTTTACCAGATCTTTTTTCATTTTTCATGTGCCTTGAAATTATTTTTTCTTCTTTTTTATGTCTTAAAATAATATCATCTTCAATCCTCATCTTTGTACTGTATCTTTTGTAGACGTCATTGCATGTTGTTGCCGGGAATTCTCGAAGGCTTTCTTTGAGTCGTCTCGTAGCTTCTAAACTCTTATCATTCAAATTACTGGTGAAGGCTATGGCTGTCTAATTTTCAGGTACTCGTGGTAATGTCATCCTTTCCTGTTGAAATCTGTCCACGAGTTCTCTAATCAACTCTGAATCTCCTTGATTGATTTTGAAGATGTCTTCAATTCTCTTTTCCATTTTTTGATCTCCCTAGTGTGCTTTGATAAATGAATCTGCAAGCTCAGCAAAAGAATTTATGAAATTTTCACAATACCATGTTAGTGCTCCTTGAGTGAGCGTTTCACCGAATTTTTTAACCAAGACCGATTCAATCTCCTGCTTGGTCAAATCGTTGCCCTTTGACACTTGTTGTAAATGCGATAACCTGATCTTGCGGGTCTGTTGCTCCATTATACTTTGGAATATCAGGCATTTTGAACTTCTTTGGAATTGGGAGAAGCGCGGCACTTGGCTTCCAGGGTTGTTGAGAATACTTATCCATATCTACCCCCTTGATCACAGGCGGTACCCCGGGTATTTGCTCTATGCGGTTACTTTGCTTCTTGAGCTGTTTCTGCAATGCTAGTACTAGATTTTGTAAATTAGAATTAATCGGATTACCTGGGCCTCCCTCATGTGTTTCATTGGGGGTTCCACCACTGCCGGAATTAATCAGCCAGAACGAGGATTCTCCAAAGTATTGTGATTTGGAGTAGGTGTGGGTGTAGCAGCAGGTAATTGATTAATAAAAGCCTGTAAAACCTTGTTGACCTGAGTAGCGATAAGTTTTTGTAAAGCTTCATCCATAGTTTCAACATTCTCAAATTGAAGTTGACCGTTTGTGTGAGATTCTTCAGGAGTTCCTTCACGAGATTGTCGCGGCGAACCTTGTGGAGAAGGAACTAAAGCATTATTGTCTCGCAAATCTCTATGCAAATCTCCTTGGAATTGGGTGTTGTCATTATTGTTCGACATAGTTGTTATAACAAAAAAAAATCAAATTGAGATATAATTGATTACTAGACGTTGACAATATTCAGTATCAACCAAACAACTCTTAATTTCCTCCCAGTTCTCTGAATTCACCACATACTTTTGCAACCAGTGCGAATAATCTCCTAACAAGTCCTTATAATTTTTCCCAGATAGAGCTCTGTTCACGTATTTTTTAGTGACCATAACAGTGAATACCGAGAAACAAAGCAATCCCAGCATGAGCAAGAACAACAAGAACATGTATAGCCACATAAAAAATGTGACTTGCCACCCGAACCCAACAAATCCCAACAGCGAAACAACCAGTAGAGAAGCTCCAGTATCAGTAAAGGCGTCTGCAATAGTTTTCGATCGGCAAGGAAATTCATCGTCAAACGACAATAGGCATACAAGAGAAAACCCTAGAGTTACCAAATTAAATGTGATTATTATATTGGGAAAAATTGTATTCATATATATGACGACGTATCATGACACGTGGGATGATCAATAAATTATATTTAGCTACGGTTCGAGAATTACATATCAGGTACGAGTAAGGAGAAAGGAAGAGCCACGGGGCGAGAGTATAACCGTCTATGTTTGAGCTTATTCACATCCGAGCAATGAAATAATGAATCTAGTTAAAGAAAAGGGTGCAAATACAGCATTAAAGAGTATTAAATGTTGAATCTATTAAGGAATATATGCATTCAACGTAATGATCATGTAACGTGACATTTAATGTCATTAACTACTCATAATAGTCTCATTATGACTTAGGCATAACGTACATTCCCAAAGGGGCCTATAAAAGAAGAGATATGTAATTGATTGAGACACAAGTTATTATTGGAATATACTTTAATTTACTTGCTTTCTAATAATATCATTCTCAATTTTCTTTCTTTATATACTTTTTCGATTATCAGTAACCCGACTCTTCTAAATTCTAGCTTTGACCAAAAATCTATTTTTTGGTTAAACAAATTGGTTCCGTTACCAGGAATCTGATAATCAATTATATCTTAACTTGATTTTCTGTGTTGAACCAACTATGTCGAACAACAACAAGCTCAAGGAAATCAAATCACTCAGCAAAATCAAGGAGTTCCGCAAAATAATGCCAATCAAGTTCCAATTCCATAAGACTCGCCACGACAATCTCATGAAGGAACTCCTGAAGGATCTCACGCATACGATCAAGTACAATTTGAGAATGTTGAAACTATGGATGAAGCTTTGCAAAAACTTATCACTACTCAGGCCAACAAGGTTTATAGGCTTTTGTTTGTCAATTACCTGCTACACCTACACCTACTCCAAATCACAATACATTGGAGAATCCTCGTTCCGAGCTGGTTAATTCAGGCAGTGGTGGAACCCCCAATGAAACCCATGAGGGAGACCTAGGTAATCCGGTTAATTATAATTTCCAAAATTTAGTACTAACATTGCAGAAACAGCTCAAGGAGCAAAGTGACCGGATAGAGCAAATACCCGAGGTACCGTCCGTGATCAAAAGGGTAGATATGGATAAATATTCTCAACAGCACTGGAAGCCAAGTGCGACCCCTCTTCTAATTCCAAAGAAGTTCAAGATGCCCGATATTCCATAGTATGATGGAACAACAAACCCGCGAGATCACGTTATCGCATTTATAACAAGTGTCAAGGGTAATGATTTGACCAAGTAGGAGATTGAATCAGTTTTGGTTAAAAAAGTCGGTGAAACGCTCACTCAAGGAGCACTAACATGGTATTATCTTTTACCTGAAAATTCTATAAATTCGTTTGCTGAGCTTGCATATCTATTTATTAAAGCACACTCGGGAGCTCAAAAAGTTGAGAAAAGAATGGAGGATATCTTCAAAATCAAACAAGGAGATTCAGAGTTGCTTAGAGAGTTTGTAGATAGATTTCAACGGGAAAGGATGGCATTTCCACGAGTACCTGACAATTGGGAAGCCATAGCCTTCACCAGTAATTTGAATGAGAAGAGTTCAAAAGCTACGAAACAACTCAAGGAAAGCCTTCGAGAATTCCCAGCAACAACATGAAATGATGTTTACAACAGATACAGTACAAAGATGAGGATTGAGGAAGATATCATTCTACGACATAAAATAGAAGAAAAATTAAATTCAAGGCATGAAAAAAGATCTGAGAAAAATATGTACAAGCCTTACATGAGACCCGCGGGAAAGGATTCACGGTCAATGCAAGATAGTCAAAGGTACGATCATAAATCTAGAAGTAGGGAATCAGACTCCTCATCGAGGTTCAGAGATGATCGGAACTCACATGGACCACGAGATAATGATGGAAGCTTAAAAGCAAGGTTTGGTGGTTACAATTTTAACGTAAGCACCTCTGATCTCGTAGCATTTTTAAGAAGCATGGGAGATAAGGTACAATGACCGAAGGAGATGAGATCAAATGCAAACAGACAAATCCTGATCATTGGTGCGAATTTCACAACGATCACGGGCATAAAACCGCTGATTGCAAATTTTTGCAGGGCGAGGTTGATATTTGTTAAAGAAAGTGTATCTCACTGAGCTATTTAGTGAAAAAAGGTAAACAAGCATATATGAAGAACAGACAAGAGCCTGCGAAATTTCCCTCGCCCAAAAGAACCGTCAATGTTATAAGTGGGGGTGAAGATATCTATGGCGTTTCCTATACAGCAGCTAATAAAACTTTCAAGATATCAATCACTCATGGGAAGCGGTTGCGACATGTACTGAAAGAAGAAAATATCACATTCAACGATGTAGATGCTGAGGGTCTCTTAACTCCACATAACGACGCACTGGTAATATCTTTACTTGTACATGATACTAACGTAAAACGAGTTTTGATTGATCCAGGCAGTTTCATAATATTATTATGATACGAGTATTGCGTGAGATGCCAAGCTGAGGATAAATTGATTTCAAAAGCACACAATTTTGTCAAGATTTGACTACTCTAGTGTTGTAACGAAAGGAGAAGCAAGCCTTTCTACATTCGTAGAAGGCGTTGTCAAAAACACCAAATTTCAAGTCGTAGATATGGAAATAGCTTACAACATGATTCTTGGGAGGCCATGGATCCATGACATGGATGTTGTTCCATCAACATTACATCAAGTTATTAAATTTCCATCGCCTTGGGGGATATGTCAAATCAAAGGCGATCAACAAACTTCCAGAAGCATCAATGTCGTTACAAGTCCGAATGATAAGGGTGAAGAAAATAGCAATTACAGAACTCAGGTGGGGGAGACATTGTATCAACCTCAACTGAACAAGAGCAAATAGATGTGGATTCAAGACCTGATACCATTCAAGAACCATAGGAGAACGAGAAAATCAGAACAACCATAGAAGAATTAGAGGCTGTGGTTTTATTTATACACTGGCCCGAGAGGAAAGTGTATATAGGAACCAATTTCAGCCCAGAGGTAAATTGTAAGTTAATTGAATTTTTAAAAGCTAACACAGATTGTTTTGCTTGGTCCCATTCTGACATGACAGGAATACCACCAGAGGTCATGACTCATAAACTAAACGAAGATCCATTATACCCTCCAATCAAGCAAAAGAAAAGAAAGCAAGGAACTTCCATGAATAAGGTTATTCAAGAAGAAGTTCAAAATTTTTTGAAAATTGGTTCAAGGAGGTAAAGTATCCTGATTGTTTAGCTAAAACTATTGTGGTTCCTAAAAAGAATAGTAAGTGGCGAATCTGTGTAGATTACATAGACCTTAATAAAGCATGTCCAAAAGATTCCTTCCCTTTTACCACACATAGATCAATTAATTGATGCTACTGCAGGGCATGAGCTATTAAGTTTTTAGATGCATATTCAGGCTATAATCAAATCAAGATAGATCCAAGATATGAGGAAAAAACTTCTTTCACAACAGACAAAGGGACTTATTGTTATAAGGTAATGCCCTTTGATCTTAAGAATGTAGGTGCAACGTATCAGAGGTTAGTTACCCAAATATTTCAAGAATATTTAGGTATGACCATGGAGGTGTACATAGATGATATGCTAGTTAAGTCTCAACATTCTAAAGATCATATATCCAACCTGTCTGACACGTTTAAAATTTTACGAAAGCATAACATGAAGTTGAATCCAGAAAAATATGCCTTTGGTGTGGCATCAGGTAAGTTCTTAGGTTTTCTGTTTCTAACTGTGGTATTGAAGTAAATCATGCGCATATTAAGGCCATTGAAGAAATCCCTGATATACTTTTAAACAAGAAAGAAGTACAAAGACTGACGGGAAGAATCGCAGCTTTGGGGAGATTCATTTCTAAATCATCGAAAAAGTGTTCTAAATTTTACTCGACCCTTAAAAAGCAGGATCTTTTTGAGTGGGATGAGGAGTGTCAACAGGCACTTAGAGATTTGAAGACTTACTTATCGAATCCACCTTTGTTGGCAAAACCAAGGGCTAGGGAGAGACTTTTTATCTACCTTTCTATTTCAGAAGTTGTGGTAAGTGCGGTTTTGGTTCGTGAAGAACATGATAAACAATCTCCTATCTATTATGTTAGTAAATCTTTATTAGATGCAGAGACACGGTACCCACAACTGGAAAGACTAGCATTTGTTTTAACCATGGCATCTAGAAAGTTAAGACCATATTTTCAATGTCATCCCATTGTTGTGGTAACTGCATATCCTTTACGTAGTATTTTGCATAAGCATGAATTGTCAGAAAGGTTAGCCAAATGGGCCATAGAACTGAGTGAATATGAAATCACGTACCTACCTTGAAAAACAATAAAGTCCCAGATATTAGCTGATTTCGTGGTTGATTTTAGCCAAGATATGCAATTAGAAGCAGAAAAATAAGTACAGATACTTAATGGGGCTAATCCAAGAACATGAACCTTATTCGCCGATGGATCATCTAATGTAAAAGGCGCATGATTAGGAATTGTGTTAGTACCACCTACGAGTGAAACTATTAGGCAAGCTATTAAGTGTCATTCCATGACTAACAATGAAATGGAGTGTGAAGCTGTGATTGTAGGTCTAGAGTTGGCACGAGAACTTAGTATAAATCAAGTAGTGATCAAAAGTTATTCGCAACTCGTGGTTAATCAAATGCTAGGGACTTTCACGACTAGGGAAGCAAGGATGCAACAGTACTTGGAAAAGGTACGGGAATTGATAAGGCAATTCCAAACTTGGAAGGTCATATAAATATCGAGGGATGAAAATGGAGAAGCAGATGCTTTAGCCAATCTAGCATCCGCAGCTGATGTAGCAATTGATACAAACGCCTCAGTTATATACTTGTTTCGTTCAGTTCTCGAACCTAATAAGGATGAGATAAATTTTAATAATTTAACTTGGTATTGAAGTAACAAAATTGTTGTTTTTTTATAGTACAATACCATTCCTAATGACAAGAAACAAGCACATACACTTCGCAAAAAGGCTGCTCGTTACTATTTAAAATATGGGAACATTTACCGTAAAAATGTTTGGTGGTCCCTTAGCAAGATGCCTCAGACCTTTTCAAACGGAGTATGTGATGAGGAAAATACATGAGGGGCATTGTGAGAATCACGCAGGACGTAGATCGCTGATGAGAACCTTGATTAGAGTAGGGTACTATTGTCCTAAAATGGAAGAAGTAGCGGCAAGTTTCGTGGCTAAATGCGAAAAATGCAAGAAGTATGGTAATAATATGCACAGGCCAGCAAAATTATTATATACAGTCATTGCGCCGTGGCCATTTATAAAATGGGGAATGAATATAGTGGGATTGTTACCTTAAGAAAAAGGACAAGTAAAATTTCTTCTCGTACTTACTGATTATTTTACTAAATGGGCGGAGGGATGAGTATTTAAACGGGTGCGAGAAAAGGAAGTTAAAGATTTATTTGGAAAAATATCATCTGCGGATTTGGTGTACCAAAGGAAATCATATGCAACAATGGCCCTTAATTTATCGAGCCTCAAGTTACACAATTTCTTGAGAGTTGGCAAATCAACGAACAAAGTTATAATCAATAATTTAAAGAAATGATTAAAGGAGTCAAAGGGTAATTGGCCTGAAGTATTACCCGGGGTTTTATGGGCATATCGCACAACAACAAAAACAAGCACAGGTGAAACACCTTTCTCTTTGGTTTATGGAGTTGAAGCACTAATCTCGATTGAAATAGGAGAACCAAGCACAAGATTATCACAAGCAGCCAAAGAGTCTAATGATGAAGAGATGCAGATCAATTTGGACTTATTGGAAGGCAGGAGAGAAGCTGCATTAATAAGAATGACAGCACAAAAACAAGTGATTGGATGATATTACAACAGGAAAGCTCGTCTGAGATACTTCAAAATTGGGGACTTCGTGCATAAAAAGTTTTTCAATAGACAAAGGAAGTCAATGCAGGTAAACTAAGTCCAACATGGGAAGGACCCTACAGGGTTCGTGATGTTGCAAGAAAAGGAGCATATGAATTGGAAACAATGGACGGGAAGATACTTCCTTCACATTGGAATGATGTTCATTTGAAGAGATACTACTTCTAAGGGAAAACCCACAATCAGGTATCACCATGTTAAACTTTATTTTTTTATTTGTTAAAATTTTACTAACGATTTTAGATGATAGGCAAAACGCCCACCCATGCTAAATGACGAGTCACGACCTGTACGACAAAATGGAATAAACTAAAATTCTTGGCCCAGGGTTATAATTAATCTGATAGACATATAAATGGGTTAAGCAGTCTTCATCTATAATCGCACCCTCAAGTCCAGTATGTATTTCCTTTTCAGGAAAAAGACCAGGTGAAAGAAACTATCAAGCACTCGAGGCTTCATACTTCAACACTCGAACACTTGGGGGACTACATAGGATATACAGTCACGTGTATATAGAAGGCAAGAAGATTGAGTAAAATCAAGCCTAAGAAGAGTTAAGTATGGAGTGGAAGTTAAAGAGTCATGGCATTCATCATAGTGTTCTTTCCCATGAAAACAATGGAGTCACTTCTCAAACCATTCCTAATGTATTGAAGTTAAGGGGACTCAAGGTACCTCAAAACAGTTAGGGTAAAGTCTATGTGCTAAAACGGGTTATAAGGAAAAATCTTGTATCTATTGTTCTTCTTTTGTATAAATTTGTTACAAGAAAAACAGTTACGAGAAAGTTATAGATGTAACTCAAATACATGTAAAGCATTATTCGAAACTTGTCAAGGTTCAGAAATAAAAACTTGTCCAAGTTATTGCAAAGAAACATGTGTGTTCCTATTTCTTTTATCATATAATAAACAACATTATGAAGTTGAGACGTCTTCTTCATCAAGTGTCAAAACATAAAAAAGCCCTCTTTTATAAAACTCGTGATATTTAGTCATGCGGTTAATAGAAGCATTTTTAAAGAACAAAAATGCTGATATTCTTTATGCCCTTGAAAATAAAAGGCACGAATAGAATAGAGAGAAGTTTAATGATAACTTTTTAATATTTTAAAAAAACTAAAGACTAAGTATAAACTTAGTCATCGAATTGTTCATACAAAAATGCCCCATAACAATACTTGGGGAAGACTTGTATTTCTAAAGTCAAACCTTAACTGATAACCAAGGGTTTGATTATAAATAAAAAAAAGAAGCGAACATTATTGCAAGAAGCGAAAAACCTTAAACATAGTTTTCCAGATAGATACCTACAAAAAGGTAATTTGAAACAAATATGATTTTCTTTAATTAAGAAGAAGGAATAGAAGAAGGATCATCAGCAAGCTTAATTGGAACAACATCGTCAGCAGTTGAAGGTTGATCTTTAATTAAAGCAGCAGGAGCGTCAACAAGCAAAGTCTCAGCTTGACTGGCAGCAAGAGGCACAAATGGACTTGAGGAAGGTGTGACACTCGTGGCAATTTCAACATTCATGGGAACTTCAATCTCGGGAGATGAAAAATCTTTTGGTGGTTGTGCTCGTTCAATGGCCTCATTCACCTTGGCTAATTCTGATTCCAAGCTAAAATTTTCTTGGCCCATTTCCACCAAGGTGTCACGACGAGACTTTAAGAAGGTCCAGCTTACCTCAACATTGGTTGACTCTTCAAGAAGTTCATAATCTCTCTCCCAAGCAACAACTTCATTCTTAGCCGAGACAGAATTATACCATAATTGAAGGGAGGTATGAAAACTCTCTAGGGCATGTACCTTGTCTGTAGAAACTCTTAGTTCTTCTTGTGCTCGTGAAAGGTTTTGTGCTAGCTCCCCAGTATGTATCTCCTTCTGATCCAGCAAAATCTTTAGAGCCCTATTTTCCTCGTTGGCTTGGACAGCTATTCTGAAAAGGAAGATTCAAGGCGCTCTTTTTCTTTCTCAGTTTGGATTGAGGTAACTTTAATCATCGCCGACTCAGAGGTTAACATTTGAACTTTCCGTTCTAAGGTATTTTTCCTCTCCTCAAAATTCTCCATGTCAATTTTTGCACTTTCAAATTGGTTCTTCCAGTTGTTTGGCTCCAATTGAGAACCACAGGTAGCCTATTCTGCATCACAAGTAGTCTTCTCCAAGTCTTGAGCCAACTTCTCCAAAAGGGAGACTCGGGTCATTAGTTCATTACCAATGAGGTTAGCCTACATAAACAAAAAAAAGGAGGTAAGGTCAGGATTTCAAAATCAAAAAGTTTTAATAAGATAAAGGACAAGAAAATACCTTTAGAGTGGCATATACTATATCGTTCATAAGGGTCAGATTACTATGGCTTGCAAGTTTAGCCTTCTCAGTAGGGACAATCAAAGGTTCGAGCCAAGTATCGGCTTGTCCAGATTTTCTTAAAAGACTGTTGTTAGCAGGAACCTCACTGGTTATTCTCCTCATAGCGGAACCCATACTCGAAGAGCCCACATCCGTACGGTAGACAATGGGGGGAGGAGTTATTGAAGGAGTAGTGGTGGAAGCAGTAAAAATAATGGGGGAAGGGATAGAAGTAGTAGCTGATGAAGGTAAAGAAACAATCACAGGTACGGAAGAGGTAAAAGAAGACAAAAGAGGTTCTTTTAGAACATGTCCTAAAGTTTCACTACCGAATCCACTGAGACAGAGTTGATTTATTAACTCATTAGTATCAGAAGGAGAAACATCATCATCAGGGATTATCATCGGAGTAATAACAGGCTCGGAAAGAAATATGTAAGGGGAGACATCAGCCTCGTCTTTAGAGACAATACGTCTCCTGGCTCGTGGTCTTGACATCAAAGAACCCTTGTCTTCTTCCTCTGAATAATCTTCTTCAACAGATTTTCTCTTTACAGAGGCCAAGAATCTATCTTGGGCTGAAGAAGTGTGAATACTTAAGGAGTCAGGGGATGCCAAGACGGCCTCTAGAGTAACTCTTCGAATGGAAAATCCTGATAAAAAGAAGGATGAAAGTTAGAACAACAAAAAATATTTAAATATAGACAAGGTGGAAATAGAAGTACTTACCATGAGTCTTTAATTTCCAACCATAACGGTTGGAAAGAGTTTTCCATGATCTACCCTCCATTGGAGTAGTTTTCAGCAATTTTTCTACCCAACCACGGAAGTTGGGCACAGACTCCATAACTCCCATGGTTGCTAAAAAGAAAAGAAGTAAAAATAAAAATAAGCGAGCCTAGAAATAAAAAGGCACGATAAGGGTTTAACACTTATGTGCAAAGTTCCACTTCTCCGGGAAGGGAGCGTTATTTTCACCCACTAAACCAGCAGTGGGAGCAGCAACAAACCGGGCATACCAGACATGGTCTTTATCATCCTCGAGACTCACTTAGACCCTCTTACTCCTGGCTTCTAAACCAAATACGTCGTTTCAGAAAAGCGTAGGGGAGTAAAGCTGAATTAGGAGGGGAAAAGTGAATTCAATATCCGCCATGTTAGCAAGATGTCTCAAATCAGGCGACAACCCTCCAAACAATCAGACCAGTTTGACCCAAATACACGTCGAAAAAATGGTAGAAGTCTAGAATGATCGGGTCAATGGCCGGTTTAAACCCTAGAGTAAAAGGGTATGTGTAACCAGAAGAGAATCCTATTAATTAAGATGTGATCCTCTGATTTGAATTAGGAACGATGATTGGAAATTATCATTCCAATAACAATCCTTACGAACTATGGGAGCTAAAATATTCGTGATTTGAGTAGGGAAAAGATTAGCACGGTCTAAAGAAGCAACTTGGGTCCTAAGAGATTTTCTATCATGATGAAAGGAAATTTCAGAAATGATTATTTCTAAACCATAGGCTCACGAAGTAGCTCAGAAGATTCTTTGTTCTAGGAGGAACTCCTATGAGAATGTGAACCTTTAGTGTGAGAAGAGGGACCAGATCTAAAAGAAGGAGTTGACATACTACCACCCCGAGCAGATTCAAGGTTACGGAGTCTACCCCCTCTTCTATGTCTAATTGGAGCATTAGGGAAGCTATCCAGAATAGGGGTTCTCTTAGGGTTAGGATTGGTGAAGCCATGGCAAAAAAAGTTGAGGTGAAGCAGAAAATAGCAGAAGTCTCGAAGGATTAGAGTGTGTGACAAGATACGAAAAGAAGTTATATTTATAATAATGGGTAACCAGCAAAAAGGAAAATTATGGTAATGGAAGAACCATAATAATGATACTAACACTTCGTGAACAGTGAAGCCGAAAAGAAAGCCTAAGAAAGTGCTGTGAAATTATGCAATCAATGAAAGAATGACATGTGTCTAGAGCATTAAAAGGAAGTGACAATTGAAGCGTCAACTCTCTCAGAGCATTAACGATGACAAAAATTCTCCTTTAATGAATTCCACTTCCCAAATGTTCAAACTGATGAATAAATGGAAAGTGAGGGACTATCTGTATTGGAAAAATTGTATTCATATATATGACGACGTATCAGGACACGTGGGATGATCAATAAATTATATTTAGCTACGGTTCGAGAATTACAAATCAGGTACGAGTAATCATAGCACAGAGGCATAAATACAGTAGATATACATTCTCAAATTATATTTAGCTACGGTTCGAGAATTACAAATCTGGTGCGAGTAATAGCACAGAGGCATAACTACAGTAGATATACATTGAATCAGGTATGATTTCTCAAATTTACCTCGAAAATAGTTCTACTTAGATGAAAAATAAACATAGCACAGAAGCATAACTACAGTAGATATACATTCTTAGTTGCTCTCTTGAAATATTTTAGTCAATATATAAAATGACCTAATTTGATTACAATGACCACTTTTAAGGATATCAGATTCAATTGGTGAATCAATGTGCTAAAGTTTTCTTCTTCACATCTATGGAGTTACAAATTTATATAACTAAATTTTAATGTAGAACTTTTACCAATATGATTTCTTGCAGGTGTTATAGGGATGGGACGGGGACGAAGGAGAGAGCTTAAATCGTTGTCCTCAGAGGTTTCTGGAAATAAGGTGGGATCCTTTCATCATAATGCTCTTCACACTAGTCAAGGAATGACAAGAACTTCTAACAACACAAGATTAAATTATACAATGTTTGCTACTCAAGAAATGCGAACAACAAATGTAAATCCCTCTGTTCATGAGAAAAAGCATGTGCAAATTGATATTGCATTTTCTCCATCTACTGATCAAGTGATGGAATCCACCCAAACAGTTGAGCCAAGTATGTTCTCAAATCTATTCGATCATAAATTGATTATTCGTGTAATATTTACAAACACTTTTACATTATGTAAATGTAGGTTCAGGTACTAGTAAGGTAAAAAAGGTTCGAGGAAGTAACAAGTGCAAATAAGTTGTATCACTTGAAGTGGGGCAGAAGCTAAAAGTAACATTTTACAATAATCGAACAGTTGGAAAGAATAGCAATTTATTTGCGAGGCACTTGGGAAAATTAGTTCGTAACCGTAATATGTGTCCGTTGGGAGTATCATTGTAGCATTACATTAAGGAAGAAAAATTAAATCATATGTGGGCAGCTGTTGAGGTTACTGGATTGAGTGTTTTGTTTTTATTCTTGGGTTCCTCTTTTCTTACTAATCTGGAGATATGGCTATGGCCTCTATTACTTATATATTTTTCTCTCATTTGATTATATATGCTAGGAGCTTTATTTCTTATATTGAATGAGCTTATTTGTTGGAGAAGAGATTATAAGACTAAGTGGACAATTAATGCACTTACTCCTGCTTCTACTTTTGTTGACTTCTTAGGTTGGCAAGGAATTATCTCTGTAATGCTAGAACACGGATGTTCCCTAGTAATTTTTTTTTTCTTATTGATTGAATTACATGAATTTTTGTCTTTTCAGTAGATACTATCACGGAATTCCAATTTACTGACATTGAATCATTGAATGACTACTAATTTATTTTCAAATACTCTAAAGGTTTAAAACTTATTTATTTTATTGTAGGATAATTTGAGAGTGATGACATAAATATTCATTGGGATCATATTTTGAGTTGGATGAAAGAATTATGAAATAAATGAAGAGGACAATTGCATGCAAAGTATGTGAAGGGTACGCCAATACAAGAGGCTCTTAGAAATGTGCCAAAGGAAGTAGATAAAAAACAATGAGAATGGTTGATAAAGGAGCATTTTTCTTCAGAAAGTTTTTCAGTTTGACATATAATACTTAGTTATATATTTTTATTTCATACTATGATCAATTGTTTGAGATTTATTTAGAACGTTTCAATCTAATATTGTTACGTAAATATAGACGAGAAGCCATATGAATGCAACAAATAGAGCTAAGCTAAAGATGCTTCATCATATTGGTAGCAAGCCCATTAGAGAAATTATTTATCAAAAGGTGCTATCATAATATATCTCAATCCTTTTCTTTGAATATTGACATACACTATTTGACATGGTTTACTTTGATTTGAAGGGCGGAAAAGATGGCAATCCACCAGTTGGCAACTATTTTATTTGAGACTCGCAAGAAGAATAATACACTTGTTGATTTTGAAATAATTGAAAAATATGTTCGTTTGATTAATTAAACATCTACCTTACTTTTAGATAGCACGTGCTCTGATAATCGCTTTATATACTTTTTAGGCTCAAATCCAAGAATTGGTGATGTCCGAACAGTCTCTTCCAAGCATAGAGATTGTAGAAAAATATTTTGGACCACAAACTCGTAGCCATGTATTTGGTTTTGGAGGTGGATTAAAAGCAAAAGACTTGAAAGGTGGCTCTTCTTCAAAGGCTGAACTAATATCTGAGTTACGTTCAACTCGAGAAAACAAATCTTTGAAGGATTGTGTGTCTACATAAGAAAATGAGATGAAAGAAATGAAGCAAGTAGTATTGTGACGACCCAAAGGGGTCATCACTTATTTTCTCACCTATTATGTACTTCCTAGGCCTTGAAAACCTCATATGAAATTGTATCGATTTGCGTGCACAGTCCGGACGCGTAGCCGAAAAGCTTAGATGTGAATCTTGTGGAAAAATATTAAAATTTGATATTAAGTTGAATAAATTTGACTCCGGTCAACTTTTTAGGTAAACGGATCCGAACTCGTGATTTGACGATCTCGGAGGGTCCGTAGGAAAATATGGAACTTGGGCGTATGCCCGGAATCGAATTCTGAGGTCCCAAGTCTAAGAAATGAAATTCGATTAGAACGTACTGGTATCTGGTCCGTATTTTGGTTCCGGCACACGATTCAGGTCTTATATATGGTTTAAGCACCTTATGTAAAGTTTGGTTGAAAACAGACCCGTTTGACGTGTTTCGGACTTAGAAATGGAAATTTGATGTTTTATGAAAATTTAGAAGAAAACATGGATTTTGAGGCTTAGTTCAATGTACATGATGTTATTTTGGTGATTTGATCGCATGGATAAGTCTGTATGATATTTTTGAGGTTGTGTGCATATTTGGTTTGGAGCCCCGAGGGCTCAGGTGAGTTTTGGATAGGCCATGAGAGCATTTTGGAAGTTGAATCACAGCTGATGCATTTCTGACCTGCATGCTTTGCATTTGTGAAGCCTGGTTCGCAAATGCGATATTGCAAATGTGAACGGCCTCTCGCAATTGCAAAGATAGCCCAGGTCCACCCAATCTTGCAAATGCGAGATTCTACTTCACAAATGAGAAGGTATCCTTTTTCTACTATGCTCGCAAATGCGACCAAGGGCTCGTAAATGCGAAAGCATAGCGTTCGCAAATGCAACTAAAAGTTCGCAAATGCGAATTCTTTTTGGCATGAGTTCGCAAATGCAAGCTATGATTCGCAATTCCCACATTTGGTCGGGGTTCACAATTCCCATATATGCAGCACAACAATTTCTATACTTAGTCAAGGTTTAGCCCATATTCACACCACTTTCAAAATACAACTCCTTAGGCGATTTTTCAAGAACAAGTTCCATTCCAAATTATTTGTAAGTTGATTTTACTAAATTCTTTCAATCATTAGCATCATTTAACATGCTTTCCACTTAAAATCAAGGATTTTCATAGGTGAAATTGGGGGTTTTGGTAGAACCTAAGTTTTTCAAAACTTGGGGATTTGGACCTCAACTTGAGGTCCAATTTCAAAACAAATCATATATTTGGATTCGTAAGGAAATGGGTAAACGGGTTTTGACCATGTTGGCATGAGTGGCGTTTTGGTCATTGTACCTAAATCCGCGTCTTAGTTTTGAATAAATAGTAGAATCAGTTGCTTGAGATGTTATTTACAATGTGTAATTGAATTGAATAAATTTGGGCTATTTAGAGTCGAGTACTCATGGCAAGAACGTCGTTGCTAGTTGATTTTAGCCGGTTCGAGGTAAGTATCTTGTCTAACCTTGTGTGGGGGACTTCTCCTTAGGATTTGGGTCTTCTTTGTTGCTTGTATTCCTTGTACGCGAGGTGACGAGTGCGTGCTCGGATTTTTTTGTGAACAATTTGTCCCTTTTTGGCTCTTAGATCCTTGTAATCACCAAATATGAAGTTGTTCTTGATACGATTGAGTTCCCTGTTATTAGTTTCTCCTCTCCATGTCTTACTTGGAATATATTTGCCCTTTTTGGTTTGTTCTTGTTGCCTAATCGACTTTTACTTGATTAACTGTAGACGTTTACCCTTTTATAGCCACATTATCATTCCTAACTGATTGTCTTCATTTGGAAAGTATTATTTCTGTCTCTTGTGTAATTAATTGGTCTTAATTGGAAAGAAGTTATATATCCTATGTTGAGTTGATATTTCCTTAATTGTAATTATTTGATTCATGTAACTTCCTTACTGTTGAATCGAGTATTATGTAATCATTGTTTCTTATCATTTATTCCTTGTTGAGTTGTCCTTGTTGCGATTAGTATTTCTCTGTTACAGTTATTCCTTGTCAGTTAGTTGTACCGCCTTTTGGTGAACGAAAATACCTGAGTTGATTCTCTTGCTGGTTCTTGTATATATTGTAATTTTTGTTGTTGTACTTGATATTATGATGCACAAGGTTTTTGCCATGCTACTGTTGATATTATGTGCACGAGGTTTCTGCCGTGTGGGTGTTGATACTGTGATACACGAGGTTTTTGCCGTGCTACTGTTGATATTGTGGTGCACGAGGTTTCTGCCGTGCGATTTTTGTTGAGGGTTTGCGCGAGGTCTTTGACATGCCACTGTTGCTATTGATATATTGTACATGCGGCATAATAAGGCGGGATATGTTCATATGTTTATATGTGGGTTGCAAATGTGGCGAAATAAGGTGGCAAACACTATGATGCACATGCGTCGAAATAAGGCAGTACTTATTATGTTATTAATTGCACACATGGCGAAATAAGGTGGGCTATGTCAGGGGTTGATTGTAAAGAATTGTGACGGCCTGTGAAGGCATTCCTTTTTGTTTAATATTGTGATTGTGGGTTGCTTACCTGTATGAGCTTTACCGCTTGGAAGTTCTGAGGAAATATTGTACGTGCTGTCCGTTCTCTTTTCTTATTTACTAGATGATAGCATTCTTGTTAGAAACCACTTGCACAAGCATACACGTGGTTGGACACCCCATTAGAGGTGAATTCCTTCCGATTTTTCTAAGGGTGGAGATGCGCATTCGTTTACCCATTATATATGCGAGAGTGGCCCTAGTTAGCCAGTTAGTTGTCAGTATGATCGTGATATTGATGGGGCACAGGATGCCAAGTGTTAGATTTCAGATGCTGAGTTTCCGTGAGTTGTGGTTGTCCGAGATTTTTGAAAAAAATTGTGGAAAGCGTTGGATAAGACCCTATGTGATCATCATTGTAGGATATGAGTTATTGACTTGTTTTTTTTCCTTGTTGTATTGTGACCTTAGGATTTGGATTACGATTCTGCCATCATTTCGTATCATCATTGTTACATTCGTGTTGTTACTTGCTGTCCCTTTTTCTTTACTGTGAATCGTAGCATTTTCGGTCCTTCATGCAGTCTTTACATGCACATGCATATACATCGTTTCCATTATTCATATGATTATACTGTCTATTTGACCGGTAGGTATCTTGACTGTTCCTCTTCACTACTCCACCGAGGTTAGTCTTGATACTTATTGGGCACCGCCGTGGTGTGCTTATGCTACTCTTCTGTATATTTTTGTTGTGCAGATACAGGTACTTCCACTCAGTTCCATCAGCCTTGGAAGGAGGCGTATCAGTAGAGACTTCGAGGTATATCTGCTACGTCCGCAGACCGAGGAGTCCCTTTCCAGCTTTCTGTAATAAGTGTAGCTCTTGCAGAATTTTTCCTTTGTATTGATATTCTTAAGTCAGAGCCTCTTATGTATCCCTTAGCTTGTTATTTGTGAGATTCCCGATTTTGAGAAATTCTGTTAGCTACGAGAGTTGTTATTGCATGTGCAAAGCGACACCTTAAACACATGGTTATTTTACTAAATTAGTTTTAATTATTATCTACAGAGCCGTGGTTAGACCTGCGATGTTGTATGGGGCGGAGTGCTGGCCCGTGAAGAACTCGCATGCGCAGAGAATGAAGGTTGCGGAGATGAGAATGCTTAGGTGGATGTGTGGGCACACCAGGCTGGATAGGATCAAGAATGAAGTTATTCGGCAGAAGGTAGGGGTGGCCCCGGTGGACGAGAAGATGCGGGAAGCGAGGTTGCGGTGGTTCGGGCATGTTCAGAGGAGGGGCCCCGATGCCCCGGTGAGGAGCTGCGAGCGGTTGGAGATTGTTGGTGGTCGGCGAGGGAGAGGGAGGCCTAAGAAGCATTGGGGAGAGGTGATTAGGCAGGACATGGCCAGAATGCAGGTTTCCGAGGACATGACCCTTGATAGGGGAGTCTGGAGGTCTAGAATCAGGATTGTAGGTTAGGGGCTCTTAGGTGATTAGTGTTTTAGTATGGTAGTACTGCTTGTTATTATTGCATGCGACTGTATTTATGTTGCTTATGTTTTCATAATTATTTACGTTACTTTTGTGGGAGCACCTATGCTTTATTATTTGGTTCTGTCTTGCTCGTGTTTCTAATTTTACCTCTGTTTCTTAATGCAGCTTTCCCATTTTTATCCTATTCGCCGAGGGTCGATTGGAAACAGCCTCTCTGTCCTTTCGGGCAGGGGTAAGGCTCGTCTACATATTACCCTCCCCAGACCCCACCTGGTGGGAGTATACTGGGTAGTTGTTGTTGTTGTTGTTGTTTAGTTTTAATTATTTTCCGCAACTTTATGGTTTATCTTCCGCATTTTTAGGCTTACCTAGTTGTAGGGAGTAGGTGCCGTCACGACATGTTCACGGTGGGCGAACTAGGGTTGTGACAAGTATTTACTCAACACTCCAATGTCCAGCCTCCGACATCGACCATTTCAGGAGAATGACCATCTGATTAAATACCAAGTTAGTAACAACTTACTTGGAATATTAGTTCATTTTTTTAATTGATTGTGCATTTGCTGCTTATCTACATGTTCCAGTTCTACTGTCGCATTCGACACCTTTCTAGTTGCTGTAATTTTCCTTGAATATGAAAGTCGACATCTATGATGGATTCTTGGGACCTTTAATTTTCTAAACTTTAAAAGAGAAGCTTTTTTAACTTTCACAACAACTAGTCTGCATATAAGAAAATTCATCTAAATATCTAAATAGTGTTAAGAACTAGTCTACTGATTTTCAGGATAATTTTGGGATCTGTTTCTAAATATTTGTGGTGTGTATTGTGGGACATATGCAATAGCACATGTGCTAATGAGAAGTGTAGCATAGATAATTTGGATCATGGTTTAATTTGGATCTCAGTAGTGTTTCACTTAATACTCAATTTGAAGACAATTGAACTACGTACACTGATTTTTCTTCACTAAATAAAAAAAAGGAAGTAGCAATCTCAGTAGTGTTTCATTTAGGAATTTTGCTCATTACAGGCTGCCTGCAAATCTTAGTCGCTTTTTGTTCAAGTAATATGAGGTACCCCTAGAAAATATAAGATTTCTTTATGAAGTTGTTTATATATGTGGTATTTTGAAAAAATTCATGAATAGAGCTGACATGCTTAAAGTTCTTATTTCGGAACCAAAGCTATGAAAGAAGCATTTACACTTACTTTCGAATG
The DNA here is from genome assembly GCA_034376525.1 of Nicotiana benthamiana. Classification (NCBI taxonomy): domain Eukaryota; kingdom Viridiplantae; phylum Streptophyta; class Magnoliopsida; order Solanales; family Solanaceae; genus Nicotiana; species Nicotiana benthamiana. Next base: position 12,830,013 of record CM067325.1, read on the forward strand.
TGCTTGCATCATGGACATTTGTGCTGCTGCCTCCATATCTACCTTCTTTTAACTCCACAACTCTGATAATTTGGAGGAATGCCAGATAAAACTAGGTCTTCAATAAATCTCTCTACACCAATGAATAAACTCTACTCTGCTTGCTTGCCGCAAACTAAAAAGCTTTGTTTCTGCTTCAGCTTCCGCATGGGAAGGAATTACTCTAGTATATGAAAAGAGCAGGGGAAAGAAGTAGCTGAAACTAAGTGATTTCCTATTGTCAAGCTTTTGCTTGGCGACTATTCTTGGTATATGGCTATATGCAAAATTTAATTTTCTGGATTTACTAACTTGACTATCTATCCAACTTAGGTTTATTGTCAAAGCCATTGGCTATGAATTGAGTGCCTTGGACGAGGCATCCTTTGAGTCTCAGAATTTTATAATTTTATGCAGTTCACTGGAAAGAGAGTCGTATGCATAAGTTAGCAGCCAAAATAACACCATGGTTGGTTGAAAATTGCTATTTTGGAGTATTACGTAGAATCCATAGCAATAACCCTCAAGGGAAGGCTACACAAAGCATAGAAGTAGCAAAGTTTCTTCCAACCCAAATATGTCAATTCATAATTCTTTGTATAGTGCTTAAACCTCTAAGAATTTGCTAATGTTCCTCCTCCTTCACGTAATGTGATTAAGCAAGAAGTAACTGCTAGTGGTTCTATTCCAATAAATTAATTGATTTTCTAATTTCTTTATATTTTTTTCTTAACAATAATTGTTTGTATCCTTTTTCCAAGTTTTGGAGAGTACAACTTACAAGTCAAGATGCAATATTTGAAGACTATTATCTTAGAAGATGACTATCGTTTTGGAGACTATCTTATAGAAGATGACTATCATTTTGTTAGGATATTATTGCAAAAAATATTACTGCAGTCCTAATTTAGGGATATTAATTAGGTATGTTTGCTATGGGATATTGTAAAAGTTATTGTGACTTACACCATGGCTATATATCTTTCCATGACTTACTCAATTTTTGTAATACAAGATTTATCTTAATAGTATTTTTTGTGCGAATGATTTTTAGAGAATTTGATTAATATTGAGATTTATTGATACAAATTTTTAGGGACCAACAATAATATTTTTATGGACCAGAGTGATTGTCCCTACAATATTAATTTTGATCAGTTTAATGTCCAGTTAGTTAATCATTAGGGACCAGAAAAGTAGTCTCTAAATCAATTAAGGACCCGATAATGATTAATTTAAGGTGTTGTTATTGTTTTGTCATGGACCGGAAATATGGTCCTCAAAAATCTTTTAGAGACCAGAATGAGCCGGTCGTTGGAACCCTTTAGGGACCAGTGTAAAAACCGTCGCTATTGACCTTTAGCGGCGAAGCCTACAGCGACGGGTCGCGACTAGATGAACGTGGTCGCTATTAATCTTTAGGGACCGAATTTTGATTTTTAGGGACCGAATTGCAATCTTTAAACTCCGAGGATAATTGGCTCGAGTTGAAATACAAGTTGTGAAGGTATATGAGATAATTAAACCCTTGGAGCATTGGCTCATGTGATAATGTGAACTATGAGATGAAAATGAAAGAAAGAGAAAGAGTTAATGGTTTATTCCCTTACCGGGACATTTTGTTATTTTTTTGATACTCTCCCTTGTCGGGACGTATATGCTTGTGCTGTTGAGTTCCCTTGCCAGGTTAGTATAAATTATGGTTAATCACTTATCGGGACTGTTGTCATCAATGTAAGTTGTATATTTAGATATTATATTAGTTCGAGTTGCACGCCGCAACAGATATTATATTTGGATCGGGTTGCACGCCGCAACAGCTATATGTATATGGATCAGGTTGCACACTGCAACAGAGTTAATTGATAAGGGATCGGGTTGCACGCCGCATAGTGTTATTGAATTGTTGTAGATGTTGTACTGTTCTTTCATATATCTATTTGGTTTCTGTTATTGATATTGTTCCCCGAAGCATGTACCCCCCTCTCTTATAACTGCTCATTACTTGTTTATTTTTCTACAATGTATTACGTACCTGCACATGTTTGCATGGTAGTCTGTTCTAGCCTCGTCACTACTTCGCCGGGGTTAGACTAGGCAATTACCAGCACATGGGGTCGGTTGTGCTGATGCTACACTCTGTGCTCTTTTGCACAGATCCAGGTGCCGGAGAAACAGTATTAGATCAGGAGCCAGCCTTCAGTCCACCGAGACACCGAGGTAGCCGTGCGGGCATCTGCAGGCCCAACGTCTCATCTATCTTTTATTTTAGTCTATCATCTCATTGTATTCTAGACAAACAGTTATATTTTCTTTCAGACGATTGTATTTAGTACTCTTAGTAGTTCGTGAGTATTGTAACACCAGTCTTGGGTAGAGGATCCTATTGGATTTCCGCATTTTAACCAATTCCTTTAATTAAAGACTTTCGCTTATTTGTTTATTTAGTTCCGTTGTTTCATGCTATTTCTGATAATTGTTAAAACGGAGTATATTTTAATGAAAAGGCGATTAAGGTTTGGCTTGCCTAGCTCCCATAAGTAGGAGCCATCACGACTCCCGAGGGTTGAAAATCCGGATTGTGACACAAAAGTTGTATCAGAGCAATTTTGTTCTAGCGTTGTCTATAGACTGTGTCAAGTAGAGTCTTGTTTATGGTTGTGTTGTGCACCACACTTATAGACAGGAGGCTATAGGACATATAGGATGTTATCTTCTCTTCTTATGTTAGATCGTGTGATATAAGCATTCATGTTCCTAGCGATGTATTAGCGATACCTCCGAAGACTACAATTTATACGGGGATTTGGGTTATGATAACCTATCGCAAGCATCGCCGTAAAGTCGCTTAAGAAACTTTGTAACCATATGCACGACAGTGTATGAGAGAAGTAGATTAGAATAGTTAATAGTGTAAACTTTCGCGACAGTAACATGCTACACTGATTGGGTAGAAATTCTTTCACCTTTGGTGTTTATAACTTAAATTCATATAATTTGCAATGCTTCCTTGTGTAATGCAATGAATATTTCATCTAGAAAAGATATAAGCAGCTCTCTAGTCCGAACTAAAAGTTAAACACCTAAATTTTGGGAAGGATCTTACATTTTGTGCTTATCTTGTGTTTACAATTACTGCTAACTTGGCCAAAAAGAAACAACAAGGATTTTGGCAACTGAAATCACAGTTTAACTTTATTTTTACATATCGGATTTCATTAGCAATTAAAGTTCAAAAATATATTAGAGTGAGAAAGACAGAAATAGATACTGTTCGCTGCCGCCAAACACAATGTCGTCGCTCATGGCTGTGGTATTCGTCGCCGCCAGTGAGAGAGTGCAGATTCGGAGGGAGAGACAAGAGAGAGCATAGAGGAAAAGAGGAATAAAATAGGAATGGGAAAAATAAAGGGTGTCTGAAATTAATACTCTCTCCATTTTAATTTATATGAACTCATTTTTGAGAGAAAATTTTTGAATTTATGGTATAAAATGAGGCACATTTATTTTACGTGGCTAAAAATTATTGCATAACGGTAAATTATTTTTAAATAAAAAAATGGATTAATATTTTTGGCACGAATTAAAAAGAAAATAGGTTAAGACTAAAAAGAAAATAAGTTCACGTAAATTTAAAACAGATGAAAATAAAGTTTTAGCCTACTGTAGTCGAAAATTAATATCCTCGATTTTCCCTAGTTTCCAATTACATTAATCGGAAAATTTAAATATTTATAATTAACTTTAAAAAATTTCGACTAACTATAGTCGAAAAATTTGATCAAGATTTGTGCGACTTTGTTCATTTGACAACCTTCTTGAGTTTTGACGGAGCCATTAATGTGGACATCATAGAGTTCCAAACTAACCCTGCACTTTATCCTCGAATCCATTCTATGCTTTCATCATATTCACCTGTTATCTCGTCTGCAAAAGCTTACCATTTCTTGAGATTACTAATTTTTATTATATCATAGTTATGTACTTATGTAGTTCCTAAATATATTAATATTGTCGTTTCTAATATCAAGATAAAGCGGACAATTCAGTTAGTGGATTAAGTTTTTATTTGAAATTTGTTTTTAACAAAACACTACCTATTCAGAATTGAAGCTATTTGGAAACACTTATTAATGCTATTTAATTATTATTTTCTATTTACGGAGTAAACGACTAACTAATAGGTGGTTCAACTTATAAATATTTTGTGGACTTCATTAGTTTGTCCATGAAATTTAAATTTTTTATTCACCTCTACAGCTATTTAGGAACTTATTTGTTAGTTTATATTTTTCATGGAACTAACAGACTGTTCATTTGCTTGGACCGTAGTGAAAAGATTAAACATGAAGTTTTTCGGGATTCTTTTGTTGTCTCGTCCTCTCATTCCCCTCCCTACTTCCTCGTTTCCTTTCATTACACTATCAAGAAGGAGATCTCTTTTTCAAAATTACCCTTGCTTAAGAGTATTTCTTATATTTTCAATTAACAAATTAATGTTAATATGATTGATCTTATTGTTAATTAATGAATTTTTTAGTTTGTATAAATATAACTAAAAATTATTTAAAGTGGATCAGATAGAATAATATATAATTTATGTATATTAACTAGAAAAAATAAATAATTAATTCAGTTGGCTATTTGTGTAAAGGGAAAAGGATCAGAACTGTCCCTAACGTATTGACTCCACGTTAAAAATGCCATTCGTTAACCTATTTTGAAGAAAATGTCCTTGCCATTAAAATGTGGTATATTTGTGCCCCTAAGTCTAACAACTGACTGTACTTATATTTAAAACGGTAGGGGACATTTTTTTCAAAATAGATTAACAGTAGGGGCATTTTTAAACTGGAGTCAATACGTTAGGGGCACAAATATGTCAGAATTTTAACGGTAGAGATATTTTTTTCAAAATAGGTTAACGGAAGTCATTTTTAAACTGACATAAAAAAGAGACAAGCCCATCAACGTTCAATAAGAAACTGGAGCCCATAAGTTATCAGTTTTCCCGACTTAGCAAAGGCAGCAACCGTCCCCGGTTATTTCCATTTCTGTAAATCAAAAAGAGATCTTTCTTCTCCACTCTAATTCTCTAGCTGTGATCTACTGATCTCCTTTTCCATTTCCCTCTTCTCACTTCACAGATTCTCAATTCTTCACCAAATTTATAACTATTTGTAATAAATAATGACAGATTCTTTCAGATCCCAACACCGTAAACTTGAATACAAGCGTTTGGTTCCATCATTTCTGTCGTCTCACCGTACTCTTCTTACTCTTCTTTGGACCGTTGGATTTATTCTGATGCTCGCATGGCAAAGGACAGCTGTGGATCGCCTTCTGATGTATCGAGGTTGGGCCCCACCTCCTCGGCCCATCCCTAAGCTACGGCCTCTAGTCTTAAATCTCTCCGATTTCGGAGCTGTTGGCGATGGTGTCACTTTAAATACAAAGGCATTCGAGAGGGCAATATTGGAAATTCGAAAGCGAGGTGGCGGCCAGCTCAATGTTGAGCCCGGTTATTGGCTCACGGCGCCGTTTAATCTCACTAGCCACATGACGCTCTTCTTAGCTGAAAATGCCGTTATACTTGGAATTGATGTAAGTTTCCTATGCGTACTAGATATCGTTTAATTTCCCAGTGCTAAACTGTTTGAAAAGGTTCTGTTTTTAGTTTAATTACAGGAAATTTGGTTACTAACTACAATAGAACGAGTGAGTTTACTTGTATTTCAAGTTCTAATACCAACCGGATACCTGATAGTTCACCCCTTTAGTGTACATAGTTGGGTTTTGGCATCAATAGTGATCGCAGAGATGTTAGGTCACCTGCAACTCAACATGCAATGTAATGGTGGAAATGTCAGACTTCACGGCGGAGAAGTGGTGACGGGTCTAAAATTTAAAGAAAAAAATAGTACTATTATTTATTCTCTGTAATTTTTATGTTACTCAAGTATACTGGAGTTTGGAGGGTAATAAAAGGAATCTAGTAAATGTTACTAATATATCTTAAAAGATTTAGGACAGGTCCTAATAGTAATTTTATGTTTAGTATGCCTAATAGGGCTGGAACGTTACCCTTTTCTGTTCCTATACTAACAGCAACCACAAGTTACTGCCATTGTGTATGTACACGCATGAAAAATTGCATACATTGGGGGGGGGGGGGGGGGGAATTTTGCACCTACACCTGTCGGAAATGGTCAGAAATATATATACAAGGGCAGATGCTAAGAAAATGCCTATTTTTCCATGTAAAGAAAAAACAAAATATTCCTGTTTTATATGCATGTGCACGAGAAAGTCATGTACCTAGGGAGGAACAAATGCAGTTACACCTGTCAGGAATGCCCAAAATTATGCATTTATGCTGAAATGAGAAGATGGTACTGACCTTGTTATGTGCAGAACTGTTAAATTTAGTTGCAGAGAGTAATGCTATAAAATCAACTGAAGTTTATTTAACTTTTGGATAGTTCAGACTCGTGAAAGATGAGTACAGTTGGTTGTTTGCCAATAGACTCGACTGCTGTTGGACTTTTGGGACAAACTTTGACATGAGATCTTGTCTCTATTAATGTGTCAAAGTTCATCTTATATTAGATGGTTGAGATTGATTACTGTTTGAAGCTTTTATGAATTGGTTCATTAATTTCCTTCTTTCAGAAGTAACTTCAGCACATGTTGTTTTGTCACATCCGAACAATTAGGTCAATTGTGGTAAAACAGTATAGGCAAGTATGCTCGGTCAAAGGTCATATACGTGCTGTTGCTAAATTATAAGGATTTAAATGCATGTAACAGGACGAGAGCTATTGGCCACTATTGCCTCCTTTGCCATCATATGGTTATGGAAGAGAATGTCGTGGGCCACGTTATGGAAGTTTAATCCATGGGCAAAATCTTAAGGATGTCGTCATAACAGGTAAAGTTGTAATACCTCACTAAAAAGCTGTAAAGTAGTTTTCCAATTATTCCTTCAATTTTGCATCAGTGCTAATTTCTCACTGTTTACAAATTAATATAAATAACTATACATTTGAAGTGTTTCCCAAGATATCTGTGTGGTAGTTAAGGCCTGGTGAGAAGGACCCATTCCTCTTCAAGATTTGTGCACATGCTAAGTTATTAAGTTTGTCTCATGTTTCCCAATATATCTCGTGTTACAGAACCCCTAGAAGGGCTGGCCTGGTGGCAATTGACTTGAGCATTGGGGTTTGCTCCTTCTCAAGGTCTCAAGTTCGAAACCCACTGGGTGCAAACAGTTTTTGAGGGCTATCGGACTGGGGAAAACCTGAATTAACCGTGGTGCACTCGCGGGAAACTCCTTGCCGAGGGCCTATGCACCCCCAGGATTAGTCGGGGCTCTTATAGACTCGGACACCCGGTGCAAATCAGAAAGTATATATATATATATATATATATATATATATATATATATATATCTTGTGTTACAGATAGGGTTAAAAAGCTCAAAATAGTAAAACTATAATTATGTATGGTCACTGTCATGCGTGCTGTTCTGCGGAGTGTTCCTATTTCTGCTTTTGGCCTCTAATATTGACTTGATAAGCTGTGTATCTTGTTTTCGGATAACTGCGTGTTGCCTCTGCACCATGTTTTCTCCTATAGCGACAAGCTCGCCCAACAATGTGCATATTTAAATGTGATACTGAAACATTGATTGAGCATAGTGCGAAAATGTTTCTGATTGTTTAAACAATTGAGCGACAGGCCATAATGGTACCATTGACGGGCAAGGCCGGTCATGGTGGGAGAAATACCGCAAAAAGCTTTTGAATCACACAAGGGGCCCACTTCTTCAACTTATGTGGTCGAAAGACATTCACATTTCTGATGTTACATTCCGTGATTCTCCATTCTGGACTCTCCACCCTTATGACTGCCAAAATGTTATTATCAGAAATTTAACTATTTTGGCTCCATTGTCTGATGCCCCAAACACTGATGGAATAGACCCTGGTGAGTCCTCCTTATTCCCTTATATTAAGAAATCGTTCTTCATGCCTTTCTTGGTCCCTTGGTTTTGTATCTGTAATTTGGATATCGGCTTTCTGCCACTTCATCACCTTTGATCTTTTAAATGCTTGTATTTGCTTTCTCAACCAAAAAACTTTTGTAATGTGAAGATATAATTGTCAAAAAGAATAAATTTGCTCCATCTCATCCAAGACTTCTTTCCTTAGAAACTAATGCATTCAGGGCAAGTGTATAAAATAACCTTCGTACCAGCAGAAATATCTTGTTTTGCTCTTGACTCCTTGACTTTTCTTACAAATGTTTCATTGAACACTAGTTCTTAAAAAGCTACATTATTAAACCTGCTAATTTTTACTGTTTGGTAAGCATGTGTTTTCTGAAGATTTACTTTCTATTTTAGAAAGAGCTAGCCGTGTTTTATCTCACTCCCTATATATAATCTTAAGTCTGAAATGGTTCATTCATTTTGGAAAGGAGGGACTTGTGAGGTTGTAAACTGGAAGACTAGGTCATTTTTACATGTTCAAGGCTATTGCATAAGTATGTTTTTCTGTGGCATATCCTTTAAGACAAAAATATTGAGCAGATGGATCTTATATTGTTGTTTGGCCTATGCAGATTCGTGCGAGAATATGGTGATAGAGGATTGTTATATAAGTGTGGGGGATGATGGAGTTGCAATAAAGAGTGGCTGGGATCAGTATGGAATTGCATATTCCCGGCCTTCTTCCAACATCACTATTCGTAACCTCATAGTCCGCTCAATGATTAGGTAATATTTGTTTCCCTATTATATTATAATTTACTTCAAGTTTACTCCTTGCTGCAAAAAAATATCAGTTCCTGTTGTTATTACCTCTCTGGATCTGTCAGCGTAAAAGTTATGCGTAATCACTGCAGCATTAAATTTTTTCAGCACTAACTTGCGGTTAAATATTTATTTTCTCACTTCATTGCTAGAGACTAAGCCAGAGGTTTAGTGCTGCGTCCTTTTAGTTTTAATGTCAACTACTCGTTCATTATTAACAGTGCAGGAGTATCAATTGGAAGTGAAATGTCTGGTGGAGTGTCAAATATAGTAGTGGAGAATCTCCTTGTATGGAACTCAAAAAGAGGTATAAGAATTAAAACTAGCCCGGGTAGGGGTGGTCATATTCGACATGTAAGCTACCGCAACCTGACACTAGAGAATGTTCGTGTGGGCATTGTAATTAAGACTGATTACAATGAGCATCCTGATGAAGGTTATGATCCAAAAGCCCTTCCAGTTATTGAGGATATAAGCTTTACTGGTATTCGTGGACAAGGAGTTCGAATACCAGCACGTATTTATGGAAGCCCTGAGATTCCTGTTCAGAATATTACTTTTCAGGACATGTCCGTAGGAATAACATACAAGAAGAAGCATATCTTCCAATGTTCTTTTGTTCAAGGACGTGTTATTGGAAGAATCTTCCCTGCCCCATGTGAGAATCTTGATTTGTATGATGATGGAGGAAAACTACTTAGGCGAGCAACAACTCAGAATATGAAGGACCTGGATTATGATGGTTGAGACGAAAGGTGCTCTATTCTTTAAATGAAAATGTTGGCACAACAGCTAATGGCTCGTCGCCAGCAACATTTGATCTTCTTGATCCATCGAATCCACAGTCTAATGCTGGGAGGTTAGAGCATGTTCTAAAGTGTTTGCAGTTGTTACATAGATTAGCAAGAATGAAAGGAGTACATGGATGGAGTACCCACCCGGCAAGCTTTTAATAGGCAAACATTGCCTCAATCTCCCCGGAGAGGGTACTATTTTGGTTGCGAGGCTTGCGACCAGGAACAGAAGCTCCAGTGCCCAGTCATACCCAGGCTGGTTGGACATCTGCCATTAATACAAGGGCACAAAATTCGTCATGGTTTATTGCAAAAAATGAAGCTGGATGTCAATTCTTGGAGAAATCGCACAGGCCTGGAGAGTGGGGACACCACATCTCATTCATATTTTTTTTCTATTTTATTTTTGTTTAATCTTCTGGTTCGATATGTCGGAAAAAGGCACCGAATTGTGGAAAAAATGGTGTAGGTGGTTTTTGTATATTTACTTCATTTCCATAGAAATATGAGAGAACACATTCATACATTAACAGATACAATATCTTATTCATCCCCCAGGTTATACAGCAGCGTTGACACACTAACTTGTCCTGACTGTCGTTACTTACTTTCAAATAAAGATTATTCCTCATCTCGAATTTGGTTCATATGCTTCCTTTAGGATATGGGTGATAGATAGCTTGTCCCTACTGAGCTTATAGCATAAAAAGTTAGATTGTGTATATCAAAATTAGTAATTGGTTTTGTACGGCATCGTTTGTTCCAAAAAACATTTTCAATCTGTAATCAGTATATAACTGCTTTGTTATCTAAATAGCTTCGTTTGGATGACCATTTGGCTCAATGAAGGATGTCACAGTTCTACTATAGCAACAGACAATTATGCAAGGATGTCCTCTCTTTTTTGGATTGAACATTCACTAATATTATAGTACATGATAATCATCATATGTTACGATCAGAACGCCATTTTTCCAACAGTAATTTGTATAACTGTATTAACAAGGTTTTAACCAAGTACAGCTAATACATGAACTGCATATATACTTTATGCAGCTTTTATATATGGGAGAAATTAAATGAACTGGAGATGGGATCAATAATGGATAGTTTTACACAGAATATATTTTTAATTCACAGACGACCCCTTGATTCATCTAGCACGTCAAACAATTTATAAGCACTGGTTATCCTACGTGACTCAAGTCACATAACAAGAAGATTTTCCACCAAAAGGCAGAAAATAAGATGAAATAGGAGTACGACTTCCAAATTACAATAAAATGATACAGCAGCTCTCATCTACATCCTCCAAAAGAAAACAGAGGGCCTCGAACAACTATGATATACCAAGTACACTTTATACATTAGACTATTTTTAGTTCTTTAAGCCATGCAGTATGTAATGGGCATGGATCTGGTTTCCCTTCTGCGATTGCCTTCTCAGAGAGTGAATAGAACCATCCATTTCTCCATTTGAACTACATGGGATCAGACAAACGTGATGGTTAAAATACAAAATTCAAAATGTGATGTCAACTAAGAAATCCAAATTTTCTTACCTCCTTGACAGCCGTTGGAAAATGTGCAACTGCTCGGGAGTAAGCACAGAGCCTATCCTCCATTGCTTCCTCAAAAACTAGACCTTTCTCTGCAGCCGCTGCAGCTGCAAGCTCAGCGATCAGTTGAGACACCTGAAAACAGTGAACTTAGTTAATTATGTCCTGGCATCTACATTATCATCAGTAATTGCTGCAAACAATTAGAAAGAAAGCGAAGCATCCAACTTTCAGCTCCTCTTATTAATGGCATGTGCTTGACAATGACCAAAATGGCCATGGAAAACCACATTAGTTTGGAAAAATGAGGGGGACAAAAAGAGGAAAAGCAAAGAATGGGTGATGCGGAGAGCCTGAAACCCAGCCTAGGTTAGGTGGTACTTTGCCTTTTCATGTGGACAAGGGAGTCTCAATTTGGTAAAACAGGAACAAGAACTTTCTAGAGTGCATTTAGCCCCCATTGCATACAATGTATAGCTGGTCTAAATACTGACACAAGTCACAGCATGGATTAGAAGATCCAAGAATTACTGTAGAACCGAATAAAAGTGATATGGTCCATTGATGCGGCCTCGAGCAACAATTATGGTAACTATACAATAGAAACAGAGTTGATGAGAACCAAACTTAGTTTCTCTTGATACACTACATATATGTAAGAAACTTAGTTTCTCTTGATACACTACATATATGTAAGCCACTAATACCATGAATATCGTCAATACACAGTGTTTTGGTTAATTCTATTTCCACTAGTGAAATCTTCTGTGTGAGATCTGAGCTGCAAATGTTCCATATTCTTAATCCTATGTACAGGAAAATAAGTTGAAAAGTGAACTAAAGTATCAGTAGTTATTTGAGCTTTCCTATTACCTCATACAAGGTCTCTACTTAGGCTTAGCAACAACAGCAATACAAATCAGTTTGTGTTCTCTGTCACTCTCACTTTAAACCTAAGTTGCTCGGACTCGGGTGCGGGTATCCGATACGGGGATGGCTCCGAGTATCGGATTCCGCAAAATCTAAATTTTAAGATTTGGAGGTGCGGATCCGGATATGGATATGGATATGGATACGGGTGCGGGGATCGGCTAATAAAAAAAAGAGCTATAAAAATATTATAAATTTTGAGAGATATTCTGTGAAAAACTTACATGAACATTGTAGAATTCGATCTTTCATTCTCTAAGATGGACATTACTCTTTCATTCTCCTATATCCTATATCTGTTTTATTTTTTATTTTGAGAAATCAAAATCTCATTTTTTTCTCCCAAATTTGTCAAAGTGTCTGAAGTCAGTTGACTGAATCGGGGACATATCCTGCTACTGCTCCCGTCCCCTTCTCGTATCAGGACGGGGACGGCACCAAAATCGAAGAGCCCGCACAACTTAGCTTAAAACAAGGTAGCTTCTTTTGATTTTTTTTTTTAATTTTGAAACTACCAGTAGTCTTAAAGGAGTTATGGTGTAAGGGTAGTTGATTAAAAGTGAATATCTTTCAAAAGCAAATTAAAAGTGGATATCTTTCAAAGGACTTCATAGATGAGTCACTGACCTCAGAGCGATACTCTTCTTCAACAGCTCCTACTGTTGCTCCAGGATGACGAGCTCCAACAAGCATGAAAGCACATATCCATATAAGCTTCTCCAACATTTGCTTCTGAAAAGGCTCCTTCTCAAGTACCTGGTTTTTCACAAACACAAAAAGCATTACAGATCCGAGTAGTGGATTAGTGCAGGCTACTACAAGGCACAGTGCTTGAAGATGAAGCCTCCCGCTATGCGCGGGGTCCGGAGAAGGGCCAGACCACAAGGGTCTATAGTACGCAACCTTACATGTTGAATTCGAAGCCTCCAATGGAGGAAAGTGAGTCTAGTTTTATGATTAAGGGAAAGTGAGTCAAGTTCATCATGGAGGAAAACAAACTGATGCTAATGTTAAACATGTATGTTGAAGTGTTCAAAATACAGCACACTGAACTTAAATCCTTAATGTGAAAAATGTCTTCTAGCCAACTTTCAATTCAATAGCATCAAACGGGAATTTTCACTGCATGATTATAGTGTTATAATGAGCAAATAATACCATGTGAAGTTCATTCTTTACCTTGCAAGAGAGTCCACCAGCCTGTAATCTTGCAGCCACTGCAGATGCCCATTTTCCATAAGCTGCTGTCAATCCTTCTGGATTGGTATCAGTTTTCCCATCAGTAGGAGGTTCACCAAGCTTTGATACTGCAAAATATGCCAAAACTTGGTCTGCGTCACCGAGACCTTTACTTTGGAACCAAGGCTCCAGCATTCCATTCTGGAAAAATACCAAATCTGCCACATCAAGATTTATTACAGGGTCACATCATCCATTAAAACATAAGTTAGCCCAAACTACACCCAAAAATAAAATCAGGAAAAAGGAAAAAGTACATTAACAATGCAACACAATAAATACGCCTCAATCCCAAGGAAGTTAGCATCAGGTATATGAACTCACTATTCATATCACTCCATTTACATAAAAATAAACTACTTAATACTCTAATAAAAATAAAAAGCAACACTAAAGTTCTCTACATTTTCTATTGGCATATTAATATTTATTTCAAATCTACCAAAAGGCTCCAAAGAAATATGGGACAGTACACCATCAATGCACGAGGGAAAAACAACAAATTTATCACATCAACAACACTATTATTAACAACAGAAATTTCTGCAGCGCCTAAGCTTAGCTTCAATTAAAAGTCACAGATATTAACAACTATAGCATAACACCTTAGAATGAAATTATCGTGTTGTACGTAGTAAACAAAACAACTGAAATGTACTAATGGGGGAAAATAGCTATTCTTTCAATTTTGAATTTTTTATTTTACACTTGACAATATTATTTATAGTCATACAATTTTTTATTACTTGTTTTTATAACATGTTTGAGAAATCCTTGAACTCCATGCTCAATCAAACAATAGTACAGAGTAACAGTATAGTAAGGGGAAGTCCAGCATACATACCGCTCCAACGAGATTTAGGAGTAGCTTCAAGTACTGCTTCAAGATCATCATTCCTAGTGCAAACCAATATTGGACCAGCAAAATCAACGGGAACAGGTTCACCCCTTTTAACCAAAACATCATCTCCATTACCCAAATCTTGTATAGCTCTGCCTACACGTCCACCTCCGACTATGATAGCAGGAGTTACTTTTGTTGTGGTGCCAGTTGCCATATTAGCTGAGGTGGATAATGATGCTCTAATTCTGAAACTGAGGTTGATTCTTGAAATGGGGTTTGTATAGTGGTGCCAAATTGTTGAGCTAGAAAGTGTGACAGCGTTCAACATTGCTGCCTTCATGGTGTCCAGTTTTTGGGGCCATGGTTTTTTCTACTTCTGAGTATTAATTAACGAAAATTGGGTCAAGAAGAGAGCCACTCGTTTTCACTTATGATCCAGAATTTTTATCACTTTATTAGCGGCGTAGGTGGTAGAAATTTGGATCCGGTTTGATGAAAAATTCTAGTCGGGCATGTATCCGGATTGCTTGTTTTGGGGCTTGGTTTTAGACTGGAAATTATTGGGCTTGGCTAGCTGAAAGCCCAAATCGACCTGGGTTTACTGGCAGCTTGGTCGAGGCTATTTGGACAAACAGCCACTTTGATGGCTGCTATTCAAAACATGGTCACAATTTAAAAAGTAGTGCAACTTTCGCTATTTATGAACATGTTTTAAAGAGCTACTAAGTTGCCAAAAAAAAGGCAATAAAAGTGACTATTTCTACATGAATACATATTGCAACAACAACAACAACAACCCAGTATAATATCACTTAGTGGGGTCTGGGGAGGGTAGTATGTACGCAGACCTTACCTCTACCCTTGGGTAGAGAGGCTGTTTCCAAATAGGCCCCCGGCATCCTTCCCTCCAAGAACTTCCCACCTTACTCTTGGGGAGACTCGAACTCACAACCTCTCGGTTGGAAGTGGGGGTTGCTTACCATCAGAGCAACCCCTTTTGTCTTACATGAATACCTATTGCATCAGGGACAAATCCTTGCAGCCAAACTGGCGGTCAATATAGCGCATACATATAACTCAATGACCCGCTCACCCTCGGAACAATATACGATGAGTGACGTCCCCGTCAATCTCTCCGTCCCCCTGAATCACCGACCCAAGATATCTGACATTGTCCCTCTTGGTGCTGATCTGAGATCCAATCATCACGTCCTTGCCTACTTCGCTCGGCTCGGCGCTAAACTTGCACTCAAGGTATTCTGTTTTAGATCTACTTATTTTGAAACCCTTAGACTCGAGAGACGGTCTCCATACCTCTAACCTCTCAATAACACCGACATTCGTGTCGTCTATCAAGACTATGTCATCACCGAATAGCATACACCAAGGTACATCCCCCTTGAATATGTCGGGTTAGAGTATCCATCACCAAGGCAAACAACAGAGGGCTAAGCGTCGATCCTTGATGGAGCCCCATAACCACTGGAAAATGGTCTGAGTCGCCACCCACCGTCCTAACCCTAGTCTTAGCTCCATCGTACATGTCCTTGATTACTCTGATGTAGTCTTCCGGCACGCTCTTCGCCTCCAAGCACCTCCATAGCACCTCTCTTGGGACCTTGTCATACGCCTTCTCCAAGTCGATAAGAACCATGTGCAGGTCCTTCTTCTTATCCTGAACTGCTCCACAAGCCTCCTGACAAGGTGGATAGCTTCTGTAGTGGAGCGACCCGGCATGAAACCGAACTGGTTCATAGATATAGATGTCATCTGTCTCACCCTCGCCTCGATCATCCGCTCCCAGACCTTCATGGTGTGACTTATTAATTTAATACCCCTATACTACAACACTAGATGTCCCCTTTGTTCTTGTACAATGGCACCACTGTACTCCACCTCCACTCCTCTTGCATCCTTTTGGTCCTGAAAATCGCATTGAACAACTAGTGTACAGTTGTCTGCAAACACAAGATAAACCATATTTAACCACTGCACCTCTTTTAAAGCTTTACCCACTTAAAAAGCACAAATAAACTCTAGCCTTTTTCTTCACAAATTTAACTTATACTGTTCACTTTTATTTGACATGTATATTAAAAATAATTATTTTTACTTATTATTTTACGTATATCAAGAAAATATAAAAATTTTTCTATTATACTCACCAGTATTTAATATTCTAATTACTTTTTTAAATCCAATAAAAGATATATTAATTAATATGAAAATATCATAGTAAATTATATACTATATTTATTATTTCTTAAGGGGTGTAAAAAGTTAAAACGTACAGAGCAAAAGTGAAGAAAGTATATACCAATAGTATAAAAAATTTCTTTACACAATTAAGTAGTTTAAAAGATAACTAAAAATAATTATTAGCAAAATATAAGATGAGTAATATGAAAAATAAGGCAGTTTGTCTACTATACCATGTTACAATATATTGATAGTCAGGAGCAGATATAGTGGATCATTCGAATTTAGTAACTTTAGCTCAGATCATATATATATTTGTTAAAAAGTTATTAGATATAAACAAATACTGATAATTTTTGAATCTATTAAATCAAAAGAGTTAATGAAATAATTTCAAACTTGAACCGATAGAATTCAAATACTGAATGCGTGTCCTTCGGAGTAAAGTTTTTTTATTATTTACAAGTTAAACCCTTTTTCTAAATTGCTTCCCAACAGAGCAACTATATCCTTATATAGCTCTATTTCAATTTGCCTTGTTGACACTTGCTGTTCTGCTCTTTCCAAATTCGGTTCTGTAATAGCTTACACACAAAGACCAAATGTCTGGCTTCAAGAAATTCCATCCTCTCTTCGTTCGTCAAATTCATATAATTCCCTTTATGATAATCCCTTGACTGAGCTAAGACAAAACAGAAGCAGCAGCAGTGGCAGTGGCAGCACTATAGGAGAAACATTGTGTGTTCACTTGCTCCAGAACCAACTCATTATCTCTGATAACAAAGAGGATAAGACACCAAATAAACCTGAAATATTCCGATCTTTTTGATAAAGAAAATGCTTTACCGTTTAATTTGGACTAATAAGGTTGTGAATAAAGAGTCTGCTTTGAAAGACTCGGTTTTGAAGCCATCTTCACTTCAGTTATGCATACAAGAAAATGAACCAGAGTCTAAGATTGGGTTGAAAATTTGGGAACATGCGGATATTGAGACGCCGAATTCTGCTAATATTTGGGATTATTCTGATTCTGAGGCTGCTCCAGCTTCTTCTTGGTCTACACTTCCAAATAGGTTCACTTTTACCTCTCTTGTTGCTTAAATTTATGAGTTAGGCTTGGTAGACTACAACTACAACATACCCAGTGTAATCCCATATAGTGGCATCTGGGAGGGTTGTTGAGATATAGGCTATGATGATACACTAATTCTGAGCCTAATAATTGGTCATTTCCTTAATTATGGCTAATTCTGTAATTCCTTTATTCTTTTGTATTCTTTTGTAAAATAGGCTATATGTGCAAATAGGCTGTATTTGTAAATAGGCTGCTTTTGTAATAAGTATATTTAATATATACACTCACATAACTCTTTACCCTTCAGAAGGGTCATTTGCTCAGTTTCTGATAACCGAGTCTTCTTCGAGACTCTTCTATTCTCTCCTCCTTCTCTCTACTTTCTCTCTCTAAATTTTCTCCGATTCTCTGTATGTTTTCATGGTATCAGAGCCGGTACAATGATCCGGTGATGTTATCGTGTGAATCAATAGTTCATCTGAACTATTTTTTTTTGAACAAAATTTGGGATTTTTCTGAGATCGAAAAGATCGATGATGGTTTCAACCATGTTAGGGTTCTTCGGTCCCTTTACCTTCACGATCTACGTTTGTTCCTTCTGTATTGAACGGTTCAATCGTTTATTGTGAGTTTTTCGGAGATTTTGCGGTGAGTTTCAACCTCTAGGGTTTTCTGGTGGTCAAATCGAGTGTTTGATTACCATCCGGTGGTTTGATACTTACTTTGCTGAAGTTCTAGTCATCATCGGTGGTGCTGTGACATCTTTGTCAACGTTTGTGGTAAAGTTTTGACGGTTACACTACCTAGGGTTTTGCCTATTGTTAAAGGCCGATCTTCCGGTTGCGAAGAAGGACGGTAACCTCGTTCCTATTCTCTGGTTGTGATTCCTTGTTTGTATATGTGACTGTCTATTTGTGAATAGATCATTTGACTTGAGAATATTGACTGTGTAGACTGTGAATATTGTTTGGTGATTTTTTTTTCAAAAGATTTAATTCATTTGTTGAGCATGGCTGCTAACATGAATGCTGGTAGTTCTGGTGCTAACTCCGGTCCTATTGACCCTTCCAATCCATTATTTGTGCATTCTTCTGATGTTCCTGGTGCATGTTTAGTCCCCACTCCTTTCTCAGGAAGTGGTTATGGAGGATGGAAGCGTAAAATGACTATGGCTTTATCTGCTAAAAATAAAATCTGTTTCATTGATGGTTCCTTTTCCAGACCTAGTAATAATGTGAGTTTGCAGAGGTTGTGGGATAGATGTAACATGCTTGTTATGTCATGGTTAACTTCTTCTGTGTCATCTCAAATAGCTGACAGTGTTCAATACTCTGACACTGCACGAAGCATGTGGTCTCAACTTGAGAAGAGATATGGTACTCCTAACAAAACCAAAATTTTTGAACTAAAGCGAGAACTCTCCCAAACTTCCCAGGGTTCCCTTGATGTAGCCTCATACTTTAATAAACTCAAGAGTTTGTGGGATGAGTTGGGGACAATGGTCCCAAACCATGGGCAGAAGTGCACTTGTGCTGCTAAGAATGGTATCATTGAGGAAGATGATGAGAACAAGATTTATCAGTTCCTTATGGGACTAAATGAGACATATTTGGGTGTAAGAAGCAATTTGTTAATGATGCAACACTTTCCTTCCCTTGACAGTGTTTATAATATTGTGTTGAATGATGAAAAGCAAAGACAGGTCAAGTCCATTTCCAATATGAGCCCAGACTCAATGTCTTTTAATGCTCACACTGATAGGCCCCCTGCTGGGTCCAACCAAGGGAAATTGTCTGGTTTTAATTTCTGACCTAAAGTCAATTTTGAGCAAAACAGAGGAAACTTATTTTGCAGATATTGCAAGAAGTCTGGACACTTAATTGATAAGTGTTTCAAACTCCATGGTTTTCCTCAAAGCAATTCTTACATCAAGGGAAGGAAATCTGCTGCTCATCTTTCCACTAGTACTGATTGTGTATCTGTTGATCCAAGAATTTCAAGTGTGTCTGCTCCTATAGGGGATCCTATTGCCAGTCAACCTGTGATACCAGGGTTGAGCAGACAACAATGTGATCAGATTGTGAGCTTGATTCAACAGACACTTTCAACCAGTGATCAAACTTCTTCTTCCATGAGTTCTGCTAATTTTGCTGGTACTTTCATGTCTGAGAGTCTTGTTTCTGATTCCAAGTTATGCATGCTTACACACATAAATTCTGCTACCTGGATCATTGATTCAGGAGCTTCCAATCACATGACTTATGATAAAAATCTATTGTTTGACATTATACCCCTAACTGTACCTTACCTTGTTTCACTTCCTAATGGCTATAAGGTCAAAGTTACTTGTACAGGATCATTTGCATTGACTCCTTCCCTCACTCTTCATAATGTGCTTCTAGTTCCTTCTTTCAAACATAATTTGATCTCTGTTCATAAGTTGATGAAACAATTGAATTGTTTAGTCTTGTTTACACCAACCTCATGCCTTCTTTACCTGTTACAGGACCTTTCTCTGAAGAGGCTTCTGGATCTTGGTAAAGAGGAGGCTGGCTTGTACAAGTACTCTTGGTCACCCTCTTCCTCTTCTGCCTCTTCCAAGCCTTCTTCTCTTGAGCATAGTGACTCAGATGTTTGTAATGATGATATTGTTTCTGATAACAAACATTTTAGCTCAGTTATTCAATCTTCCAGTTGTAATAATGCTGTTCCTGATGATATGAACTATATTTGGCATTTGAGATTAGCACATACATCTTTTGCTAATATGAAACATGTTTCTAATTTGCCTTTTTCTATTGCTGCTAAACAACCTTTCCCTTGCTCAATTTGCCCTATGGCTAAACAAACCAGATTGCCCTTCCCTGACAGTAGCATTAGCACTACCAAACCATTCCAACTTATTCATGTGGATACTTGGGGTCCTTACCATACCCCTACATCCCTTGGTAGCAAGTATTTCCTCACCATAGTTGATGACTTTTCTAGAGCTACCTGGACACATCTAATGGGTTCTAAAAGTAATGCATTCCCTCTACTACAATCCTTCATTTCCTATGTTCAAACTCAATTTAATTCCCTGGTCAAGGTTGTCAGGAGTGACAATGCCCTGGAACTGGGTTCCAGTGCTGAAGGGATTTCCTATTTTAGTAAACTTGGGATTGTGCATCAAACAACTTGCCCTCATTCTCCTCAACAGAATGGGGTTGTTGAGAGAAAGCACAGGTCTTTACTTGAAACTTGTAGAGCACTTCTCTTTCAGTCTGGTTTGCCTATTTCTTTTTGGGGTGATTGTCTGTTAACTGCAACATACATCATTAATAGACTGCCATCCAGGGTGCTTCATTACAAATCTCCTCATGAATTATTACATGGTTCTCCCTCTTCCTATTCTCATCTGAGAGTTTTTGGCTGTTTGGCTTATGCTGCTGTGCCTATCCCTCATAGGGATAAGCTGAAATCCAGAGCTCATTCCTGTGTTTTCCTTGGTTATCCCTTTGGTAAGAAAGGTTATAAACTTTATGACTTGAATTCCAAGAAATGCTTTATTTCTAGGGATGTTGTTTTTCATGAAACTCACTTTCCATTCAAGTCTCCTCCTCCCTCTTCTCCTTCTCCTCCACCTGTTCCCTTTTCTGATGACATTCTCCCTCAATCTTTCACCCTACCATCTTCCCATGAATCTTCTCCTTCTTCTCCTACTCACTCTTCTCCTGATTCTTCAGTGTCTATTCCTTCTCCTATTTTCAGTCATGACATCTCCCCTCCTACATTGCCTGTCTCCCAGCCTGTTGCTTTGCCCAGAAAGTCCACCAGATCACATCTCCCTCCTTCTTACCTCAAAGACTATGTTTGCCAATTTCCAGCCTTCTCTGGCTCCTCTTCCTCTCACTTGGAATCTGAACCTATGTTTTACTCTCAAGCTGCCTCTGTACCAGCTTGGCAGGATGCTATGAGGAAGGAATTTGATGCATTGGATGCTAACCACACTTGGGACATTGTGCATCTTCCTCCAGGTAAGAAACCTATTGGCTGTAAGTGGGTTTACAAGATCAAATATAAATCTGATGGCTCTATTGAAAGATACAAAGCAAGGTTGGTTATTAGGGGTGACACACAGGTTGAAGGTCTGGACTTTACAGACACTTTTTCTCCTGTTGTAAAGATGACTTCAGTCAAGTGTCTCATTGCAGTGGCTGTTAAAAATCACTGGCCATTGTTCCAACTGGATGTTAACAATGCCTTTCTTCATGGTGATTTGGATGGGGAAGTGTATATGAAACTTCCTCCAGGTTTGGTGGTGTCTGATCCTTCTTCTACTTCTTCTTCTACTGCTTCTTCTTCTTCTTCTTCTCTTCCTCTGGTCTGTAAACTAAAGAAGTCTTTGTATGGGCTCAGGCAGGCCTCCAGGCAGTGGTATGCTAAGCTGTCCTCTGCCCTTCATTCTAGAGGTTACATGCATTCTTTGAATGATTATTCACTGTTCTTGAAAGGTAATCCTGATTCCCTTGTTGTGGTGGCTGTGTATGTGGATGATATAATTGTTACTGGGGTTGACTGTGATGAGATTGCAGGCTTAAAAGCCTTCTTGGATGATACTTTCAAGATAAAGGATTTAGGGTCATTGCATTATTTCTTGGGTCTTGAGGTTAAACAAATCCCTGGTGGGATTCATCTGAATCAGCATAAATATGTTCATGATTTGTTGCATCATTTCGACTGTGTCTCTGTTTCCCCTGTTGTATCCCCTCTGGACATTTCTTTAAAATTACATGCTGATTCTGGTGATCTTTTACCCGCTCCTGATCAGTTCAGGAGTCTTGTTGGCAAATTATTGTTTTTAACCCATACTAGACCTGATATATGCTTTGCCGTGCAACATCTGAGTCAGTATCTCAAATCCCCAAGGGTTCCCCATATGTCTGCTGCTTTACATGTTTTGAGGTATCTTAAGGGCACTTCCTCTTTGGGTCTATTTTACTCTGATGCTGCTGACTTCTCTTTGTCTGGGTACTCTGATAGTGATTGGGCAGCTTGTCCCGACACTCGCCGCTCTGTTACTGGTTTTTGTGTATTGTTGGGTGGCAGCCTGGTAAGTTGGAAGTCGAAGAAACAACCTGTTGTCTCTCTTTCTTCAGCTGAAGCTGAGTATAGGGCTTTAAG
Source organism: Nicotiana benthamiana (assembly GCA_034376525.1). Lineage (NCBI taxonomy): Eukaryota > Viridiplantae > Streptophyta > Magnoliopsida > Solanales > Solanaceae > Nicotiana > Nicotiana benthamiana. The sequence goes on from CM067325.1 coordinate 12,852,649, forward strand.
TAAGGTTACTGCTGAACTCACTTGGTTATCTCGTTTGCTTGCTGATCTTGGGGTATCTGTTTCATCTCCTATTTCTGTGTTTTGTGATAGTCAAGCTGCTGTACACATTGCTAATAATCCAGTTTTCCATGAGCGTACTAAGCATATTGAGGTGGATTGTCATTACGTTCGTACTTTGATACGCAATGGTTTTCTAACACTTTCCCATGTTTCCACTTCTCAACAGTTGGCTGATCCGTTGACGAAAGCGTTATCCGGGACTGCTCTTTCTCCTATTTTGTCCAAGTTAAAGGTGGTTTCCCCCCCTTCAACTTGAGGGGGGGGGGGGTGTTGAGATATAGGCTATGATGATACACTAATTCTGAGCCTAATAATTGGTCATTTCCTTAATTGTGGCTAATTCTGTAATTCCTTTATTCTTTTGTATTCTTTTGTAAAATAGGCTATATGTGCAAATAGGCTGTATTTGTAAATAGGCTGCTTTTGTAATAAGTATATTTAATATATACACTCACATAACTCTTGACCCTTCAGAAGGGTCATTTGCTCAGTTTCTGATAACCGAGTCTTCTTCGAGACTCTTCTATTCTCTCCTCCTTCTCTCTACTTTCTCTCTCTAAATTTTCTCCGATTCTCTGTATGTTTTCAAGGGTAGTGTTTGCTTCAAACCTTACTCCTAACATTTTTTATACGAAATTAACATTTTTTTTTCCTTTTGTGCATTTTGCAGGTCATTGTTGTATAGGCCTTTGCCTATAGATATTGGAAGACGTACATGTGTGATAGTGAAGGAATCATCTTCAGAAAGCCGGGACGGAGGGACTTTTTACTCACTTTATACTAATGTAAGGCTCTTCTTTATACTTTTATTAAGTTTATATAAAGCTGTAGTAATTAGCATTGTCTGCTATTCAGTGCTTGATTTCAGTTCTTTGTTGAGTTGATGTTAAGATATGGTCTATCTTGTGTTTAAGTAACACGTTACGGTTCACTTCAATTCAAACATAGAGGAAACTGGATGAATTTTCCTTATGGAAAGGAGACAATACACCCCACAAGATTTCTTAAGTAGACAACGCAATAGTAGAAAGATAATAAATGGAGACAGTTTTGCACCAATTTCACATAACAAAACGAACATTCAAAAATGAATTGTCTCCGACCAGATTATAGTTGGTCTAATCACAGAGTTCACACTGTATCCTTCCCTTAGTATCATACCCGTGTAACGTTAGTAGAGTTTTGGTTAGTCCATTGAAAGATTTACCAACAATGAAACTGATATGTGTCACATTTGTGCATATAGATGTTTTTGTGGTACAATTGACTTAGATGTCACTTATCTTGAACTACTGTTTCTATATGCATATATTGGTAGTACTTCTGATGTTGCTCGAATTCTTATTTTTTAGCGACCCTGATTGAGTTTGTGCGAAGCTCACCTGTGTTTTTGAATCTTGAATTTGGTTTCTATGATTCATATCTTTTGCTTCTATAGGAAAGGGTAATATCTTGGGGCAGGGACTTTAGGTAGCTCGATAACATTTTACACAACTATTACCAGAAAAATATGAATATTAAGAAACAAGACAGATGTTCATATCATCATGCTAGATAATCTTTATGAAAGATTTACTTATATGACAGGATAGATCAACGCCCAATTATGTCTCTACCAATGGCAACAGACATGTGGATTCGAATATAGGTTCCAGATTCCATTAAGGTATCTAGCCATCTGCCACAGGGTTATTGTATAGTCAAAGGTACTCCACTAAGGTGGATTCTTTGGAAAATGATTGTCGCTATTACATATCAGAGATTTCCCTATGTACAAATGGTTACTGCTTTCTCTTCTCTTTGAATACGTGAGCATCAGGCATATTTGAATTTCTACAAGTCATTGCAAGTATGAAAATCTTGTTCACATATGTACTCTTGTGCTTGACCTGAAAATTTTTATTTATGAAGTTACACTTTTTGATGGACTTAGTTCGGTGGTGAATTTTCTTTTCCATATCCTTGAAAATTTTGTTACTGCCATCCTCTCTAAGCTGGTTGACATCCATCCTTCAACCTTTGTGTTGTTTAATGCTTTCTAATGGAATCATCATACAATTGTTGTCAACTGCTATAAAATCAACCTGACTGAGGAATCGACACCATCAGCTCATGTCTTAACCTTTCTCTTTATCAAAGGCAAGTGCAAATGTGTTTAGATCACCCAATGCTAGTATTTTTGTCCGACGGCTTCTTTCTTCCACTCCTAAAAGCTGATCCAAATTTCAACATGAATTTTATCTTTTGCGAGTTTTTCCTCTTGTCACTTGAAAACTTCTATTCCAAACTAATGACCTGTCACCCAAATTTTCCTCAGAAGCATTGTCACCAGTATTATTCAGAGCTATAATTAGTTAACATGCTTGTCTACTTTCAGCTTATGGTTTATGACTTAATCTTTTTATGTCTACAAAAGATTCTATTTGCTTAAGGAACGGAGCAGCAGGGTTCTGTGCATAGTTGAGAGTTATGCTATTACAGGTCCTGCTTGGGAAACTGGTTTTTGAACCAAAGTGTATTTTTAGAACTTTGACATATGTACTGATATCTATTTCCTGTGACTTATTTAATAACTGAAGGAGGGCCATGGACGTCAGAATCGGAAACTTGCCATTGCACATTACAGAAGGCGTGGTGGAAAATCTGAGTTTGTAGTTGCTCAAAATACAAAGGGATTATGGGGAAAATCAGGGGACAGTTTGATTGGATATGTAACTGCTAATCTACTGGGTTCAAAATACCACATATGGGATCCTGTAAATATTCTTTCAGCACTATCATGAGAGTATGAGAAAAGAAACCCAGGGTTTAATGGAATCATTCCAAGGACACACGCATGCTATCAAACTCTTGCTGCTGCTGCTTAACCAATTTAATTATTTCAGGGCCGTCCCAATTCTGCAATCAAACAGTCAAAATTGCTTGGTGTTGTAACGTAAGTTTTGTATCTGTATTACACAAAAATGCCACAGTATTCCAGAAAGTGGCACCCAGACCATAACGATAAAAGTATCTTACGGTTTTCTCCCTTGTTGTCCACAGATTCATGCCTATCATCGCAACCTGGACTGGGAGCTACCGAAGGATGAAAGCATGCATACCAAAACACCAGTCAATGCAGTTGAAGGGTACAACTCAGGTGAGAATAGTTGCCAAAAAATATAAATAGGACACTTTAAAAAAATTATTAGTATAAAGTAAGCTAATTTGCTGCTCTATATACAGCACATCAATGGACTACCCGCGGATTGGGAGGAGCACATGACAAAGTAAATCAGCTGTTTTCAAAGATTCCACTTTACAATAAGGTACTATCTGTTAGAAATTTATGAGTTCACTCCCCATTTAAGCATCTCATATGCAATTATTTGGTACATGAAGGTATCAAGACAGTATGGGTTAGATTTTAGAGATAGAGGAAGAGCAGGACTCAGAATCCAGAGTTCAGTTAAGAACTTCCAGCTGACAATGGAGGTACTGAGATCATTAGAGAACCTTAATGACAAAAATATACAGAGATTTTGAACTTCCAGCAAAAAATAATATTTGATAGTGGTTGTTTATTTATGCCTTTAACTGTTTGTTTTATGATTGTTAGTAGAAGAATGGAAGGCAGACAATTCTGCAACTTGGTAGAGTGGGGAAAGCTAAGTATGTGATGGACTACAGGTATACTCTAGTTCAATTCTACAGCTGGAAAAAAATCATCTCAACAAGCAATCGAATAATGCTAATAACTTGAGATTTTATGCTGGTACACAGGTATCCATTGACAGGTTATCAAGCGTTTTGCATATGTTTGGCTTCTATTGATTCAAAGCTGTGCTGCACGCCGTAGATGGAATTTCTGAAGCCTTTTGTTGTTCAACCTCTGAACAGCAAGTCATTGAATTGACTAAGTGTACTGTTCTGCAATTTTTTCTCTGAGGCATCACCTGAGGTGGAATAGGAATATTGTGAACGCGATAGAAGTATCATTATTCATTTACTCTGCTAGTTAAGTTTCCTTAATGCATATGATGGAAAATTTTGTACATTAATATGCCTGTGTAAGCATCTAACTTCATCAACTTACATGCCCCATTTTCTGACATTTGATAATCCGTACAGCATTGTGGTACTCCCACAACTATGATATTGCATGACAATATATAATGCAACACTTTCTTGAGTAAAGCAAGATGCAGCTCTTGTATTAGAAAGGGATTCTACCGCCTAAAATGGCACTTCTCAACAAGACTGGAGTTAATGCCTGGTCAGTCTATTATGAGATTACAATGTGGCAAGTAGTAGCATACCAATTTCCAACGTACAGCAAAGCTAAATTGGCGGTGACCAACTTCATATGAATTGTTACATTATGGCAACGTAAATGGGTTTGTTCCCTTAGAACTATATTTACAGGCACTTAATTTGTGATGAGACTTGGCAAATGAGTTAAAGCCTGGATGTGTAAATGCAGAAAAACATTAAAAGGAAGATAACACTCAAATTCCAAACAAACACGTATGCTTATATGCATAGGAGTGGCAAACAGGCTGCGCGAGTATAAATTATCCGAGCCGATCCATATTTAATATGGATAGAAAATGATTAATCGGCTGATAATGATGATCACTTCCTAGTGTTCCAAATTTGAAGAACTCCCAATTTGAGTCTTTACAAATATAAAAGTTAAACTCATTAGTTATCTATTTTTAAATGTATAATATGAATCTTATCCATATTTAATCTATTTTTAAAAGTACATTATCCAACCTATTTTATTGTGGATAATATGAATAAATAATCGTTTATTTTATCCATTTTGCTACCACTACTTATGCAATACAATCATATATACTGAATGAATCTTAGATCAAACTCATATTTCCAATAAAACAATTAAAAATCTCAAAGCAATAATATGATTCAAACGACCTTCACCATAAAGTGAGATTGATAAGTTGTATACATCCGATACGAAAGTTCAACTACAAATAAAAAACACATACTTTTGTCGGACTTCAAGTGGCAACAGTCTTATTATTATTATTATTGTAAAACTCACAACTGATCAAAGAATGTCTATCGCTTTCGCTATCTACATACTAATAAAGCAAATACAATATTGCCAAAATATATAAATAATAACAGTCCATAAATAAAATACTAAAAATACTACCCTCATTATCTCCTCTGCTCTTGAAGGAAAAAAATCATTTTAAAGGAAATTATCTGGTTTGATTTTCCTTTTTCTCCTTTTTTTTTGGTTTATGTTGCCTACCCGAACTCTCCTTAACTTAAAAACAGTATTCACAAATAATCTGTATATCTCACGTCCACAGTTATTAATTAATACTTCTAAGTTCCTTAGGGTAAGCTCGCTAGCTATCAAGCTCACACTGAAACATATTGGGCGATGCAAAAGAATCCAAGTCACCAAAAATAATGTCATGCTCCTCAATAAAGCTACTCGACTCTTGGCAATCAAAGTACGTTTGAATATCATCGGGAAAGCTCCGCCGTGGCCTATCCGACTCCGGTGGCGTCTCCGGACAGTCAGCTGCCGATGTTCTTTCAAGCATTTCCTTGAACTTTGAAGACTGCAACAAAAGCCCTAATGCAGATGAAGCTGTAGTGCCGACAGCTGGACATGGCAGCGCCACATCTGTTGCATCGGAGTTCGAGCTTTGTTGTTGTTGCTGTTGCTGTTGGAGGAAACAAAATTCCATCTCCTCTTTGGTGTCAGGCATGGAATGAATTTCATCAGCGTTAGGGTTAGGGTTTGGTTCAGTATTGGCACTAGGGTTGTTAATGGTAGTAATGTTATTAGTTAGGTTGGAGGGACGCAGCCACTTGATATAACGGCTAAGGTCAAAGTTTGTAACTGCGTTTAACCCACGATATTCAATAGCTGCCATATCATAAGCTGTTGCTGCTTCTTCTTGAGTAGCTGCATGTGATCATCGGAATCAGAAATTTTAATAAAAAAGTTCAAAAAAATATGCAAAAACGTCATACTTGAGATTCGAACCTATATCCTAAAGTGATTTTCGAATCACATTCATAACTATTGTAGAAGTTTTTATGTTTAGGAAATTCATCAATATATATATATACTCTGGGCTTGTAGGTGATCTTACCTTCCCAATAATTTTTTTTTCAAAAAAAAGGGCGCGATGGAGGACGAAAAGAAAGAATTGATGTTGATGGGTATTTTGGGAATGATGCGGTTATAATATATGTATTTAATTCTAGAGACTTATTTGCATGAGAAATTGGGTGAGATCTTGAAAAATGAGGACATGGGGCATGTGATATGAAATCTTAAATAGTCGCAGACCTAGCAGTTGAAAGTTGGTGATCTATATACCCAACAACTAACTATATTCAATTCTTTTCCTTCCCTAATCTAACTTCTTAGCTGTTTTGCCTCACTTATTTGACTTATTCTTTTCTTCCATGCCTATGATTTTTACGGCTGCAATAACTAAAAGAGACCCTCAATTTGTAACTAAACATAACTGTATTCATTTGGCAATACTAATACTGACAAAGAAGTACATGTTAACGATTACATGTAGTGACATGTGGCAATCATCATGCTTATTTTGTTCTAACTGCAATTAAGAATAATATCACAACACTTGGATTGATTTAGGGACAAATGCTTTTGAAAATTATGTCTTTGTAAGGTTGTTTAGGTAAGCAACCAAAATATATTAATTTTGGAGCACTACCCTCAACTTGCCAAACTTATTTAAAGTTTCTGTCTTTCTTATCCGACACCTTTTATTTAAGCCGGAAACATCAATTTAGGAGGAAGGACTAATTAAATTTTTATTTTTATTTTTATTTTTTGCTTTTTGGGTTTTCTATACCAAAATGATGAGGGGGTTGGGTTAAAATTCAACATAGTAAATATAGAGAATACTACTTCAATTAATAGGAAATACATACTAGTAAGAATCTCCTACGTACCATATGTTCCGAGGTAGAGATATTTGTTGCCAAACACCCTTCCAATGCGAGCCTCCCATCTTCCATTATGGTGGTGTCTAAAATCAAAAGTAAAAGAATACCACTTAAAACTTAAGAAGAAGATCACCATCTCATGGTCAATGAATTGAAGACTAAGGTTTAATTACATCCTCGCAAAGATAACATAAGTATGTGATTTCTTCCTATCCGTCTAAATGTTTATGGATATAATTGTATGATATTTGTGCTGGTAGGATGAAGCACACAGAGGCGGAGCTAAGATTTCAAGCTTATGGGTTCGAGATTTTAATTGTTTTTAAGTTAATGAATTCTAAAATAATAATGTATATATATTCAATGATTTTTTTAAAATAAATACATGGTTTGAATTAAAACTACTGAATTCGACCGAACTCCACTTAATTCTTTAGATCCGCCCCTAGCAGCAGGTACCTAATATAATAGTAAAGGTGCGAACAAGTTAATTCGTACACCAACATTATCAATATGTGTATATAATAGAAATCAACTCTTCAATTGTGATGAACTACATACGAGTTGATGAAGTGGAGTGTTACAAGTACATGGATGGAAGAAACGTGAAGCATTTAAGAAGAGACCAAAGTGGTTCAACGTACCAATAGGACATATTTGGATGAAACATTACCATGAAGGATGGGAAGGGGAGAAGACTCCATAATAGTGCATGGTAGAAACTAGAGAGGCAACATGGGCATCTTACTACAACTTTTGACATTTTCAAGCTTCATTTATTATGTTTTACCCCCCCCCCCCCTCCCCCACCCCCCCCCCCCCTCTCTTCCCCCTCCTCAACTCAAAAATATTACTAGAATTTGTCAAATGCATGCCAATTATTCCCTTTTTCCTCCCAACAGTTCGAATCTATATCCTTGCACTTGCCAAGAATATCTTCTTTTTCCTTCTTCCCTTAGTTATTTTTTTTTTGGGGGTGGTGGGGAGGGAGGGGTGACCAGTTCGTAGCTTTAATGAAATGCAGCATTTTTAGATCACGAATATTTTTGCGGCAAGTATTAAGGTCAAACATTTCTCGAGGATACTCTAATTTAATACGTAGCTGGGGAAATAATAGTGTAATATAGTTAATTGACATAAGGAGCTACACGTTCTCCACCAAATGATTTTGTACGGAGCATTCAGTGTATATATCAAGAAATTTAATTTGTACTTGTGCTATGAAAATGAACATTGAAATTTTCTCTTAATTACCTTGCTACGCCTCTATATTTTGATACTCCCCTTGAAAACCCACTGCTTTTTCTGCAAATATATCATGAATAAAAAAATTCATTAATTAGCTATGTAAAAATTAAAGAGGAAACGATTCTATTTTTCCCGGAAATCAACATGTACCTTCTCAAAGAACCAATATATTCTTCTTTTGATTGAGCTTCCATTTCCTTTAGCTCGTTTTCGTACGTCAACACCTATATTATTTTCAAAATAAAAGAACAGTGATTATACACGGTTAAAAAATTCTACATTACTGAGGAAATTAATAAGCAAATTAAAAAACAGTAATTAATAGAAGTCCAGATTAATTACGGGGAAATTAAGTATGGTGTCTTGACCCCAATACTTCAACGCCGCCAAATCATATGCATGTGCAGCTGCTTCTTCATCATCGTAAGCCCCTAAGAAAAATTAAAATTCAGAACAAAAAATCCATTTGAATTCAAAATCTCAGTTGTAAGTTACTGTAAGGTGACATTTGCAATGTATGTTATTAAATTGGAGGGCCTTGCGTCGGCAAAGGCTTAATGTGAAAATGATATGTTCATGATAATATTGAAAAAAATTAGAATGATAACGACAGAAACTAAACTTACCCAAATAAACTGCATTTTAGTCGGATTTTGTGATAAGCACGATTTGCGCCAGCGCAACCAAAGTATAAACGCCAAAACAAAAAGGAAACTTTCCATCAATAAAATGTAGTTCAACAACATCGTATCTAATACTAACTAATCTCTAAATCGGTCACTAACCAAAAATAAAAATAAATTTTAAAAAAAATGCTGAACCTTGTCTTCCTTTTTTGTTCTGAGTTTCGTTCCAGCAGTTTTTATCCCATAAATGAGCTTCATATCGGCCCGTCCACCGGTGCCTATATATGATCAGAATATTAGTCTGAAAAAAATGAAATTAAATGACGCAATTAAAAGGACAAAAAATAAATTAGAGAAAAATTATTATACCGAGTGACGCCTCTGTAAATGGAGCTACGTTGTGGAGGAGAGTCTCTGGGAACACTCTTACGTGTTCGTTTCGCTTTGCCAATGGCATAGCCATCACTTTTATTACTAGAAGAAGACGAAGAAGTAGTAGTATTAGTACCATTCTTCTGATTCGACTTTGAGGTTTTCGCCATGAAAAAAATGTATAGAAAAAAAAAACAGAGCTCGTTTAAATTAGGAATGAATCCTCCAATAAGAAAGGGGAATGAGATGGATATTTATATGAATAACGATAGAAACAGTGGAATAATATAAAAATAAGGAAGATTTAATTTAATTAGAATAGAGGGATGGAGGAAGGAAGAAGGTGGCAAAATAGAGGAGGAAAGCCGGCGGAGGAAATGGTGGAATTTGTTTGTGTATGGCCGTCTCGTCTCTTATAAGGCAGGCGAGGCTCTGTTTTGGTGTTTCTTTCTGAATTGTCTTCACTACTGTTCCTTTGCCCTTTCCTTTTATGATGTTTCTCTCTCTGTGCGTATATGTAATATATATTCTTCAGATTGATTTGGCCTTTCCGCTTTTTCTGCCTTGATTTATATATATATCCTTTTACTCAATCAGACTTTCCTAATCCCATTTAATTCTTTCTTTTTCCTACTTTTATTTCCCACGCCCCTCTCGGATTTTAGGTTAAAAATTAGGTGCAGCATTTTAGCTCCACCAAAAATCCGTCCTTTTTTCTTTTCCTTATTACTAAAATATATTTATGGCCGGTAAAAACTTTTTCTCGTCCGTAGTTATATTAAACTGATAAATATATATGATATATGTCTTTATTATACTATTAGTTTTAATGTATGTGTGTTGCACGTGTATATCACGTTAATTAAATATAAAACGGATAAGAAGAATAAATTATTAAAAATTAGCGATTGATGTTATACTAAATGTGATATTTGTTCAAATGGTCGAAATGAATGTTATTACATCTATACAATAGTTGAATTTAATATAAGATGATATTTGGTTGAATTAGTTATATAGTATTTGGAGTTTAGAGATTTTTTTATCATTATTATATAAGATATAATAATTTGCTCTGATGGTAAGCAACCGCACTTTCAACCGAGAGGTTGTGAGTTCGAGTCTCCCCAAGAACAAGGTGGGAAGTTCTTGAAGGGAAGGATGCCGGGGATCTATTTGGAAACAGTTTCTCTACCCAAGGGTAGGGGTAATATATACAATATGTTATGTTATTATATCTCACTCAACATCTCCTTTATTAATAATATCATAGTACAAGAAAATAATTGTTAAGAATAGAATTCTATTTAGAGTGAATGTCTATCTTGTAGAGATTTTTCTTTGAGGCTAAGTCATTTTTCCTCCTATAAATAGAGGGGTCTTACCCCATTGTAAATCACCCCAAATATCAATAAGAATTTTCTCTCTCTCTTTCTCTGCAATATTGTTCTTGTTCCTTTATTATTTTATAACACGTTATCAGCACGAAGCTCTACTATCTCAAGAATCTCTTTGAGAAAATTAAGGTATTTTTCTCCTTTTCTTTTGATAGATTTCTACAAAATATCCATAAAATTATTTACTTTGATACTGAAAGTTTATATTACATATGGCTCACAGTACTAACTAATAACGAACATGTAATATATAAAAATTTATGATTTTTGCGCCAGATCATTAATCACTTTGTTTTACTTATATTTTCTGCATATAATAGTTTACAGTGCATGTAAAACTTAAAACGTGTATGTATTAATTTGTATGAATGTTATGTTAACGAGCTAACATTAAAGTAATTTTGTGTAATATTGTGAATTTATGTTGTTTATCAAACATAGGTAACTCTGACACTTTTGGCACATTTTTATAATATTTGTTTAGTGTAATTTATAGCATTGAAATTGCCACAAGTATGACATGAATATACACTGTTACTACGTTGCAACTGATTTGTTTGATATAGTTGGTTTGTAGTCACTTATTATATATTTTATGGTGTGAATATTATGTTTCATATGCATTACTTAAGAGATTTCGCATGATAGTGGTTACATTACACTAACTGCTAATAAAATTATGTGTAAGTTTTTTTTTAGTCAACATATGAGGTAACATTTGTAGTACAATGGTGTAACAATTAAACACAATGCTGATCTACATATTAAAAAGCACCACTTGTATAGTCTGTTTTATGAAATCATATATTACAAGTGTCACTACTGTAACGGCAGTTTGTTCATACATATATATTAATACACATAGTATTTAGTTATTTTTGTGCTGGATTGCCAAGTAGAGTTTGTTATTTGTACAGTGAATACTAGGTTAACTATATACGTGTACATTTTTATACTACTACATGACATGGGTGTTGGATGCTGAAATCCATTTGGATGCAATGGGTCTTGGAGACGCCATTAAAGACAGAAATAATGCATCCACCCAAGACTGTGCTAAGGCCTTGATTTTCTTGCGCCATCACCTTGATGAAGGTTTGAAAATTGAATATCTCACAGTCAAAGATCCACTTATCTTGTGGAATGGCTTAAAGGAGAGAATAATATTTATCATAGAGAATGCAATGTTCTCTTCCAAGTCAAAGAGGAACTTGTTAAGTTTTAAAGATATCCGTCAAAATGGATATCATATTGAGACAATAGATGAGAATAATCTTGAATACCTCATCATCACAAAGAATGTCTCTGGCCAAAAGAGGGTTATTGAGAAGTTCCCATCTTTATCTTGTGGCCTGTATTGGACAAAAATTAGTGCAATTGAGGCACATTCCACAGTAAACCAAAAGGTTACTGATTCCAATACTTTTGTACTTTGGCATGACCGATTGGGACATCCTGGATCAATTATGATGAGACGGATTATAGAAAACTCATATGGGCATCCATTAAAGAATTTAAAGATTCTTTTAAATAATGAATTTTCTTGCACTTCTTGTTATCAAGGCAAGTTAATTATTAGACCATCACCAACAAAGGTTGGAACTGAGTCACCTACGTTTTTGGAACGTATACAAGGGGATATTTGTGGACCTATTCACGCACCTAGTGGGTCCTTTAGATATTTTATGGTCTTAATAGGCGCATCCTCTAGATGGTCTCATGTGTGCCTATTGTCATCACGCAACCTTGCGTTTGCAAAATTAATGGCACAAATAATTCGATTACGAGCACAATTTTCTGATAATCCAATTAAGTCTATTAGACTAGATAATGCTGCTGAGGTTTCATCCCAAGCATTTAATGATTATTGCTTATCAATCGGGATAAAAGTGGAACATCCTGTAGCTCATGTTCACACTCAAAATGGTCTTGGAGAATCTTTAATAAACGTCTGCAGTTGATAGCAAGACCGTTACTCATGAAAACTAGGCTGCCCACTTTAGGTTGGGGTCACGCCATTTTGCATGCAGCAATGCTAGTTCATCTCAGACCGACAAATTATCACAAATATTTCCCGTTGCAATTAGTTTTGGGTCATGAACCTAATATATCCCATTTAAGAATATTTGGATGCGCAGTATATGTGCCTATAGCACCGCCATATCACACCAAAATGGGTCCGATTTGCAGACTGTCGATTCGATGATACACTTTTCCCAAAATTAGGGGGAGAAGTTGGTGGTGAAACCAAACGGGAAATTTTATAGAAAAATTCATCATTATCTCATCTTGATCCACGTGCCTCTATTTGTGAAAAAGAGGTGCAAAGAATTATTCATTTGCAAAGAATAGCAAATCAAATGCTGAAAAGGATAACAAAATTATATATCCCCGCAGAGAATGTGATAGCAGTATGTGATAAGTCTGAAAGAAGACAAAATTATTACCATGAAGGTATCAATGGATGTGGGCGTGGCAATAGACATCATTGTGATAGTGAGAATAATAAGGATTCTCAGAATGATCCTTCACTCTGTGAAATTAATATCTGTCATCGATTTGACATGAGATTTTATATAGCACATATAGATGATTATAGTCCATTCATGGTGTAAATGTGACAACATCTGATTTATGAATACATATTCATTATTGGAAGAATATGAACATGCTATTGGTATTGAATATACCACACTCACCTCTAGAAGGAGGGTTGAGACGATATAAGAAAATAATGTCATTATTATGGCATGAATGGTCATTGGTCACGTACCTATTGTACGCCAAAATAATTTATCAATGTGATTATTAAAGAACAATAATAATGCAAGAAACATATCTTGCATATAATTTTGACATGACCATAATGGTACAACTTTCTCTTTAAAAGAAATATTCACTATATGGATATTGATTAATATGTAATAGTACCAAATTAATTGAGAACTCTGTAAGAGCCAATTATATTATTTTGGAGAAACACAATTGATTGCCAATAAGGTATTGCATTGTAGTAAGTCTTAAAGAAACTTATTCAGTTTCCAAAGTATACGCGAAAGCGATTGATTATATTGAGACTATAAATAAAAGAAAGATTTGATATCTTTTATTACTACAACTTGTAGCATGATAATATGCATGTGAAAAGCTACCGGCTTTATTCTCCAATTTGTGCTATACAAACAAAGGAATGCCACAATAAAGTGGATGTTTATTGATATAAAAACCCATATCATAATAAACTTAGAGTTTATCAATAATTGCACATGTCATGATGTAAACCTGAATTTTATCAATATTAATAATTTATCCAATTGGCATTCGGGTTAGCTATATCAATTTAAGTATGATATGCAACAATAATAGAGAATTCACATGGGTAAATATTAAAGAACTAGAAAGTTCTTTACGAATTCTCTTATATTACTTGTTCTCATTAATTAATTGACCAACTAAAGTTGGGGTTGAATCCCATAAATTCTGGAAATATCAAAGGTGAATATGGGCTCGTTCACCTGCTATGTATACCACATATGATGCATCTATGATATGGTTACATGTGCGATTATTATTAACCTGCAACCTGGCCAGTGCTTGCGAGGTAACTTGCTCAGTAATCTAATTTCGAGCATAATTTCCAGATTTTCTATTCAAGATAGTTCATCTTGATAAGTTGGTTTACATCATAGTTGGTTTAGCAAAATAATTTATTGAGTGCCTCCACTTAATAGCTAAATTATTGCTTATGAGAACAAAGTTATCTATATCAATTTGATATACGTTATACACGAGAGTATATTATATTCTCCCCTCACAAGTGGTTCAGGGTCAGGAACCAAATAATTTCATCTTATTATTATTGATGTGCAGTGTATATTAACATGATAATGCGCAAAGATGATTTCCCAGAGTTGAGGAAACAAGTTAGTTTTTCTAACATGAGGGGGAGACATGATAAACACTTGAGAAAAAGTTACATGGAACGAATTATCATTTGTATATATAGGTCCTCGAATATCATAATATGAACTTGAAGTTCATAAAAAGATAATTCAATTGCAACATATTGCAAAGCATGCCATACGCATTTGCTGACCCAAAGAAAGTAACTATATTCTCACTGCAAATGCTCATATTAAGTCCTAGAAGGACAAAGTCTTTGATATGCTTAAAGCGTATAGACAAATCGGTTTCAAAAAAGAACTTCTTAATAAAGAAGATGAGCAAATGGTCAAAGTGATCATAATAAGGAGGATGATCTAGAAGATCACATGACATAACACTTCATAGAATCTCATGAGAGATTCAGGTACCTGAATATATGAATGAAGAGATCTCCATGTTATGTCTTTATGAAAATTTACTGGAACCGATATAAAATGTTCGTCGACGATATCTATGATAGCGCTAAATATCGATGAGGATCTTAAGTTTGTCGAATACAAACAAAATATTGGCCAAATGGAAGAGATACAATTCAAGTAGAATTAATTCCATATTAAAGACATGTAGTTTTGGACATGTAGTTCAAATACTTAAAAGTATAAAGTCAATGGTATGTGCAATTAGTTTTTCATATCTTATTTGTTTAGCATGACATGAAAACTTGATATTCATTTACAGTCTATAATATGGCTTATATGACTTAACTTATATGACAATCCATGAAGTATTTAAGTTGCTTGAAGCATATACAATTCTTGATCTTGAGGTACCATTTCCTTAATGCAATTTATGCATAACTATATTTTGCTATTACTATAAGCATGATAATGTGATAGCGAGGATACCTCTATGGAAATA
Source organism: Nicotiana benthamiana (assembly GCA_034376525.1). NCBI lineage: Eukaryota > Viridiplantae > Streptophyta > Magnoliopsida > Solanales > Solanaceae > Nicotiana > Nicotiana benthamiana. The sequence goes on from CM067325.1 coordinate 12,868,112, forward strand.
TTGAAGAGCCATTCCACGACATTTGTGAAGACGTTATATATCTATCACGAGTGATGATTTCAAGGTGCAAAATATTCGTTCAAGTTAATATGGCTGATTTATTTATCAAATCTCTACTAAAGATTGTTTTGAAGATGGCGCACAAGATTGGAATGCAAAGGCTCAAATATGTGAATTGATGCTCTCATTAGGGGGAGTTAATGCGCGTTACACTCTTTTTCCCTTTCAAGGTTTTGTCCCACTGGGTTTTCCTTGTAAGGTTTTTAACGAGGCAACCAATAGGCGCATTTCTAAATATGTGTACTCTTTTTCCTTTTCTAGAATTTTTTCCCACTGGGTTTTATTTTAGTTAAGGTTTTAATGAGGCACATTATTTATTGAGTAGACATTCAAGGGGGAGTGTTAAGAATAGAATTCTTTTTAGAGTTAATGTCTATCTTGTAGAGAGTTTTACTTTGAGGCTAAGTCATTTTTCCTCCTATAAATAGAGGGGTCTTACCCCATTGTAAATCACCCCAAATATCAATAAGAATTTTCTCTCTCTCTTTCTCTGCAATATTGTTCTTGTTCCTTTATTATTTATAACAATAATAAAATAGTTATTACTTAATTAATTGTTAATTTGGGACAAACTTTTTTTTAACGCAATTAAGCGCACAGTCTTTCAGTTGGTATGGATGAAGTAGAGAAACTTTATGCTACTCATCGTGCATGTAAGGAATAAATCCATTTTCAATTTTTCTAGACAATACAAAAATAAAATATAATTTAAATTTATCAGGATTCTAAAATAAATATTTTATGTAGAAAAATGAGGTTAAGCAATTTCTATGACAAAAAATATTAAAAGTTTAAGAAAGTGTTCTCTATTTTTTTTCTTTTCTTGGGTTGAGTATAATATTAATTTTTTTGTATTTAAATATTACATGTCTATTTTTATCATGTGAAATTTTTTCTTTGTGACTTAAGTACATAAAATTCTTATTTGCTCATTTAAAGTTCATCAAAACTATAAATACCATAAGTGAACCTCTTCTTGTGTAAATATATTGACTGGATTCTTATTGGTCTAAGTCTAAAATCCTTCTAATATATATATTCAAGACCAAATAAAAGTTAAAACTACCTTAAACTCATTCCGGATAAACTCTTCCATTAACGATTTTAAAGTTCCAAAATCAAGTTCGTTGAGGACAATTTTTAAATTTATAGCTATTTCAAAATTTCAAGTATATTATTTTTATTTAAAAATTAAATATCGTTTATAGTTAGAATTTTACATATTATGGATGTGAATTAATTATTTTTTAAATTAAAATTACCACGACAAATTCTGACTTCTAGAAATTTTGTACCGAAAATTAAATTATAACTTTTTAAAACTAAAAAAGGAAAAAAGTTAACATGCAATGGTGATGTCTTCTAGATAATAATTATAGAACATATTTGTAAAAGAAAAACAAACTAACATCATACACATCGGAGGCTAAGAATACGTATTTGTAATGACGCAAAAGATCATTATTTGTTTTAGAAATAAATTTTACGTTTTGAGACCTTAAAGACCTCTATCGGCATCAGTTCGATTAGTGTGCACAGTCCGAGCAAATAGTCAGAAAGCCACTATGTAAAAATATGTGAAAAAGATAAATTTTCCTTTAAAATGAATTTAAGTTGACTTCGATCAATATTTTGGGTAAACAGATCCGGACCCATGATTTGACGGTTCTATAGGATTCGTAGGAAAATATGGAATTTGAGCGTATGTCCGGAATCGAATTTCGAGGTCCCAACCTCGAGAAATCAATTTTTAAAGAAAATTATTTTTTGGAAATTATGTGAGTTTTTAGAAATGAAAAATATTAGGAAGTTGTTGGTATCGAGACCGTCTTTTGGTTCTGGAGCCGATACAGGTCTAATATGTGATTTAAGTCAAGCCTTTGAAATTTGGTAAGAAAAGGAAGTCGTTTGATATGATTCGGACCCGTAATTAAAAAAAATTGATACTTTGAAAGTTTGAGGTTTTGTTAGATTTTTATGGTAAATTCGTTGTTAAAGATGTTATTCTTGCTATTTGATCGTACGGATAAGTTCATATGAATATTTTTGAGTTAGCATACATGTTTGGTTTGGAGCCCAGAGGGCTCGGGTGAGTTTCAGATCGGTTTCAGAAGGTTTTAAACTTAGAAAAAATTGCCGGTTTTTAGTTTCTGGTGTTGTGGTGTGTTGTTCTTCGCCTTCGCGGAAGGACGCTAGCGAACGCGAAGGGTAAGTCAGGTTGAAGGAATTTTCCTTCTACGTGAACGCGAAGCCTTGGGGTTGTTTCCCTTCGCAAACGCGGACCTACTATCGTGAACGCAAAGGTTTTTGGGCCTGGGCAGGGGGAAGGGGATTTTGTTCTATCCGAACGCAGCCAGTGGCCCGTGAACGAGAAGGTTCGAGGAGTCAAAGTTCCGTGAACGCGAGCTTGTGATCGCGAACGCAATGGCCAATTAAGCCTGACCCATCGCGAACGCGATGAAGGTCTTCCCAGTGATTTTAAAACAGAAGCAAAAACGGGCAGAGCCCATTTACTTCAATTTTTCAAAATTTGGGAGCATTGAGGCGATTTTCAAAGAAACGTTTCTTCCGCAACATATTGGTAAACAATTCTAAACCTTTTTGTTTCGATTTCCTATTGCATTTCATCAACCGTCATCCTGAAATCTAGGATTTTTATGGTAAAAATTAGGAATTTAGGTAGAGTTAAGGCTTATATTGTCGATTCCCTTACCGGGATATTGTTGTTTCTTTATTGTTCACTTGTTGGGACTCCCTTTGTGATTTTGTGTTGAACTGTATATGTGAAACGGGTTGCATACCGCAATAATATTATATTTGAATAGGGTTGTACACCGCAACAATATTATATTTGGATCGGATTGCATGCTGCAACAATATTATGTTTGGATCGGGTTACACGCCGCAACAATAATATAATTGGATCGGGTTGCACGCCACAACAATGATATATGATATGGATCAGGTTGCACGGCGCAATAGTATTTTTATGATTTAGATCGGGTTGTGCGCCACAATAATAGATAATAAAAGATGTTTGTTGATTGGTTACGAGTTCCTTACTCTTTTACTGTGAATTCTAAATTGTCCTTATGCTTTTCTCTTAAATTACAATAAATGACATTCTCTCGCAGCATGTCCCCCTCTCATTTTTACTTGTTATTTTTATTTCATTTTCCACTGTGTATTATATAACTGCACAATTGTATTTCATAGTCTGGTCCTAGCCTCGTCTCTATTTCACCGAGGTTAGGCCAGACAATTACCAGCGCATGGGGTCGGTTGTGCTGATACTATACTCTGCATTGTGCAGATCCCGGAGTGGCAGCTTTTTGACCATAGCTTTGGGTGGCAGCCTTCAATCTAGTCGAAGATCCCGAGGAAGTCCTACAAGCGTCCGCATGCCCCAGAATTCTCTTATATCCTTATATTCTGTTTTTATTTACTTCAGAGATAGATTGTATCTTTCTTTTCAGAAAATTATTTGTAGCATTCGTAGAAGGTCCGTGATATTGTGACGCGGGTTTAGGGTAGAGATGTATTCGGTATTGTCGTACTGGTTTTTGGATAAGTTATCAGGTTACGTCTTCTTGCATGTATTTAATTATTTTTAATATTTCACTGTTGAACACATGAAGGTTGCGGAGATGAGGATGCTCAGGTGGATGTGCGGGCACACCAGGTTAGATAAGATTAAGAATGAAGTTATTCGAGAGAAGGTGGGGGTGACCCCGGTGGCTGAGAAGATGCGAGAAGCGAGGCTGAGGTGGTTCGGGCATGTGAGGAGGAGAAGTCCCGATGCCCCGGTGAGGAGTTGGGAGCGGCTGGAGATGGTTGGCGTTCGGCGAGGCAGATGGAGGCCTAAGAAGTATTGGGGAGAGGTGATTAGGCATGACATGGCTAGTATGCGGGTTTCCGAGGACATGACCCTTGATAGGAAAGTCTGGAGGGCTAGTATCAGGGTTGTAGGATAGGGGCTTCTAGAGTGTTTCGTACTCCTCACCCGGGGTTGGGTGAGGCTTGGCAGGGCTATCCATAGATGATTTGTGTTTTGGCTTATGTCTCCTTTATGGCTGTTAGTTATGGTAGTTACTGTATCATATTATTGCATGCTATTTTATTTATGTTTCTTATGTTTAGATAATTATTTACGCTATTTCTGCTGGAGTTACTAATGCTCTATTGTTTTTGCTTTTGTTTTTATTTTTGTTTCTCCTTTTCTCCACTGAGCCGAGGGTCGATTGGAAACAGCCTCTCTGCCCTTTCGGGTAGGGGTAAGGCTCGTCTACATATTACCCTCCCCAGACCCCACCTGGTGGGACTATACTGGGTAGTTGTTGTTGTTGTTGTTGAACACATGTTGATCTAAACCGTTAAAGGGATAAATAAAGGAGTTAGTGAATCTATAGTACTCGATTTGCCTAGCTGTCACGAGTAGGCACCATTACGACTCCCGATGATGGAAAATTCGGGTCGTGACAAGTTAGTATCATTGCTCTAGGTTACATGGGACTCACAATTCGTGGACAAGCTTAGTAGAGTCTGAGGGATCGATATGGAGACATTTGTACTTATCACTCAAAGGCTACAAAGTTAGAAAAAACTCCACATTTATCCTTTCTTATCGTGGAGTTTGGTTTCTCAATGCTAATTGAATTTCTACTTTGTTCTTTCGTAGATGGCGAAAACATGCGCTTCCTAATCCAACGATCAGCAGCCCGAGCCCCCAGCAGCATCTTCCACAAGGGGAAGAGGGCAAGGCCGAGGTCGTGCTAGAGGCCGAGGTAGGGGCAGAGCTCATCCCAAAGCAACAACACCAGCGGCGGAGCCTCAGGTTGACTTTGATGATGAGGTTCCGGCCCAGACAATTCAGGTGGGCCCAACTCAGGTCCCAGAGGGGTTTATTGCTACCCTTGTACTCTAAGATACTCTTGTCTTTCTAGTGGGACTTATTGGGAGTGTCACCCAAGCAGGCTTGCTTTCCTATAGCACTAGCCATCTCTCGGGCTGGAGGAGGAGCCCGGACTCCTGCTACTCGCACTCCGGAGCAGATGGCTCCCCATTTTCAAACTCCAGTAGCTCAGCCAATTGGAGGAGTTCAGCCGGGTGTGGTAGCCCAGACCAGTGATGGACCAGCTATATTTGCCGATTCTTTGTGGAGATTGGATAGGTTCACCAAGCTCTTCACTACTACTTTTAGCGGTGCATCTTCTGTGGATCCCCGGGATTATCTAGACAGCTGTCATAAGGTTCTCAGGAACATAAGGATAGTGGAGATCAATGGGGTCGACTTTGCTACTTTACGCGTGTCTAGATCCGCCAAGACTTGTCGGAGAGATTATTGTTTGGCTAGATCAGCCGGATCGCCAGCCTTGACTTGAGAGTAGTTTACTCAGCTATTTCTGGAGAAGTTTCCCCCTATCACTTAGCGAGAGATCTATCGAAGATAGTTTGAGTGTCTCCAGTAGGGTTGTATGACCGTTACTCAGTATGAGACCAGATTCATCGGCTTGGCCTGCCATGCTCTTATCATACTTCCCACCAAGTGACAGAGAGAGGGTGAAAAGGTTCATTGAGGGACTTATTCAGCCAATAGATGGATAAGGAGACAAGGAGAGAGATTTTTTTAGGAGGCGGCCAATTTGCCGGGAGAATTGAGATGGTTCTGTCACATGGGGTGGTTAGGGGTCTGACAAGAGGCCTCTTCATTCAGGCACATCTAGTGGTGCCTCGTCTGGAGGCAAGGATTCGTATGGTCAAGGCCATCCTCCTAGGACTTTCCAGTCAGCACTCCAGGTTTCTCACGGCGCTTCGGGCGACCGTGGTTCTTACATGCAGTATTCTGATCAGCAGTCCTACAATGCACCACCAACTCCTATCAGTGCACTGCCATTCTTGATTTTTCGGGGTGGTCATTCAGGTCGCCAAGGTCATTCTCAGTTTCCTCAGCCGCCACATTTAGGTGGATGCTTTGAGTTGTCAGTATGGTCATATCTGGAGGGCTTGTCCGAGATTGGTGGGTGATTCTATTGTGATAGATCAAGTCCATCATTCGTGAGTAGTTGTGATTGCGGGGACTTGAGACTCGTGTAGATTTGTTACTTCTAGACATGGTTGATTTTGATGTCGTATCCTATCTGGGTTTATCTTATTTAGAGTGGAGAAGGATTCCTGGTCATTCTACCCATAGTGTTATCTCTTATGTGAAGGCTACGTATATGGTCGAAAACGGGTGTTTGGCCTATTTGTCATATGTCGTGATTCTACTGTCGAGGTTTCTTCTATTGATTTTGTGCCTGTCGTTCGTGAGTTTTTTGAGCTATTTCCGTCATACCTGCCGGGTATGCCAATCGATAGGGATATCGACTTCTGCATTGATTTGGCTTCGGGTACTCAACCCATTTCTATTTCGCCGTATCGTATGGCCCCGCCTGAGTTTAAAGAGTTGAGTGAGCGGTTGCAAGACTTGCTTGAAAAAGGTTTCATTAGACTTAGTGTTTCGCCTTGCGGTGCTTCAGTGTTTTTTATTAATAAGAAGGATGGATCGATGCGAATTTGTATAGATTACCGGCAGTTGAACAAGGTTACAATCAAGAATAAGTACCCATTGCCGAGGATTAATGATTTGTTTGATCAGCTCCAGGGTGCCAAGGTATTTTTGAAGATTGACTTGAGATATGGCTATCATTAATTGATGATTAGGGCATCTGATGTCCCTAAGATGGTTTTACGCACTCGATACAGGCATTATTAGTTCTTGGTGATGTCATTCGGGTTGATAAATGTCCCAGGAGATTTTATGGATTTGATAAACCAGTGTTCAGGCCTTACTTGGATTCGTTCGTACTAGTTTTTATTGATGAAATTTTGATCTATTCCTACAGCCGGGAGGAGCACGAGCAACATCTCAGAGTGGTCCTTCAGACCTTGAGAGATAGTCAGTTGTATGCCACGTTTTCGAAGTGTGAGTTCTGGTTGAGTTCAGCTGCATTTTTGGGTCATGTTGTATCAGCAGAGGTTATTCAGGTTGATCCGAAGAAGATAGAGACATTCAAGAACTATCCTAGACCCGTATCATCTACAGAGATCCGGAGTTTCTTGGTTTGATAGGCTACTATCATCGGTTTATAGAGGAGTTTTCATCTATTGCAACCCCAATGACCAGGTTGACCCAGGAGGGTGCCCAGTTCAGGTGGTCAGACGAGTGTGAGGCGAGCTTTCAGGAGATCTAGAAAGCTTTGACTACGACACCAGTGTTTTAGAAATAAACTCTATGTTCTGAGGCCTTAAAAACCTCTTTCAACATGAACTTGATTTTCGTGCACAGTCCGAGCGCATAGCTGAAAAGTCATTATGTGAAAATCTGTGAAAAAGATGAATTTTTTCCTTTAAAATGAATTTAAGTTGACTTCAGTCAATATTTTAGGTAAACGGACCCAGATCCGTGATTTGACGATCCCGGAGGGTCTGTAGGACAATATGGAACTTGGGCGTATGTTCCGAATCGAATTCCGAGGTCCCAAGCCCGAGAAATAAATTTTTAAAAAATATTATTTTTTGAAAAATATGTGAGTTTTTAGAAATGAAAAATGTTAGGAAGTTGTTGGTATCGGACCCTTATTTTGGTTCTGGATCCCAGTAGTGGTCTTATATGTGGCTTAAGTCGAGCCTGTGAAATTTGGTAAGAAACGGAAGTCGATTGATGTGATTCGGACCCGTAGTTGTAAAATTTGATATTTTGAAAGTTTTGAGGTTTTCTTAGATTTCTATGCTAAATTCGTTGTTAAAGATGTTATTTTGGAAATTTGATTGCACGAATAAGTTCATATAATATTTTTGAGTTAGTATGTATGTTTGGTTTGGAGCCCCGAGGGATCGGGTGAGTTTCAGATAGGTTTCAGAAGGTTTTAAACTTAGAAAAAGTTGCAGGTTTTTAGTTTCTGGTGTTCTGATGTGTTTTTCTTCGCATTCGAGGAAGGACTCTTGCAAAAACGAATTGTATGTCAGGCTGAAGAAAATTTCCTTCTATGCGAACGTGAGAAACATGACGCGAACACGAAGCTTTAGGGGTGCTTCCCTTCGCGAATGCGACAACCTTTGAGTCTGGGCAAGGGGAGGGGATTTTATTCTACGCGAATGCGGCTAGTGGCTCGCGAACGCGAGGTTGTAATCGTGAACGTGATGGCCAATTAGGCCTGACCCATCGCGAACACGACACGCCCATCGCGAATGCAATGAAGGTCTGTCCAGTGATTTTAAAATAGAAGCAAAAAGGGGGCAGAACCCATTTACTTCATATTTTCGAAATTTGGGAGCATTGAGGCCATTTTCAAAGAAATATTTCTTCCCCAAAACATTGGTAAATGATTCCAAACCTTATTCTTTCGATTCCCCAATGTATTTTATCAACTTTCATCCTAAAATCTAGGGTTTCTATGGTAGAGTTAGTGCTTTTAATTAATTGGGATTTAGACTTCGTTTTGGGCTCGGATTTCAAAACTAATTATATATTTGGGCTCGTGGGTGAATAGGTGATCGATTTTTTTTGTTTGAACATTTAGTTTTTACCAAGCGGGCCGGGATTCAGTTTTGGACATTTTGAGAAAAATGATAGAAAACCTAAAATTAATTATTGGATATAAATTTTTTAGCATTTATTGATGTTGTTAAATCAATATGGACTAGATTGTTTGGAGGTGAATTCTAAAGGAAAAGTGGTGCTTGAGGCTTGAGTTGGCCGTGGAAGTTCGAAGTAAGTGTTTGTTCTAACCTTAGTTTGAGGGATTAGGAGTTGCATCTTATTTGCTACGTCTTACTTGTTGAGTAAGATGTATAGGCATGGTGACGAGTATCTATACATTAGTGTCAAGCATGGCCGTGAGTCGTAAAGTGAAATTGTTGTGTTCTTAATAAATATTACGAATGCTTAAGTTGTTGATTCTCTGTGTTGAGCAAGAATTATGATTATTCTCATGGAAATTATTTATGATTGAGAATTGATGCTAGTTGAGGAAGTTAGATGTTGGAACAAGTTTGGTCATAGCCAATTTTCTCTTGTCAGGACGTATTCGCTTATACTGTTGATTTCCTTGCCGGGATACTGTTGTTTCTTTATTGATCCCTTGTTGGGACTCCCTTTGTAATTTGGTGTTGAATTATATATGTGAAATGGGTTGCACGCCGCAACAATATTATATTTGGATGGGTTTGCACGCCGCAGTAATATTATATTTGGATCGGGTTGCACGCCGCAACAATATTATATTTGGATCGGGTTGCACCCGCAACAGTGATAGATGATATGGATAGGATTGCACGCCGCAACAGTAATTTTATGATTTGGATGGGATTACGTACCGCGATAATAGATAATAAAAGGTGCATATTGATTGGTTACGAGTCCCTTACTCTTTTGCTGTGAACTCTAGATTGTCCTTATGCTTTTCTCTTGAGTTGCTATTGATAAATGGCATTCCCTTGCAACATGTCTCTCTCCCATCTTTACTTGTCATTTCTGCTTTATTTTTCATTGTATATTATATAACTACACATGTTTATTTGGTAGAGTGGTTCTAGCCTCGTCGCTACTTCGCCGTGGTTAGGTCAGGCACTTACAAACACATGCGATCAATTGTGCTGATACTACACTTTGCACTGTGTGCAGATCCCGAAGGGACAACTTTTGGACCATAGCTTTGGGTGGTTGCCTTCAGTCCGGTCAGAGATCCCGAGGTAGTCCTGCAGGCATCCGCAGGCCCCAATGTTCTCTTCTATTCGTATATTTTATTTTCATTTACTTCAGAGATAGATTGTATCTTTCTTTTCGGACTACTGTTTGTAGCATCCATAAAAGAATCTGTGATATTGTGACACTAGCTTCGGGTAGAGATGTATTTATTATTGTCGTACTGGTTTTTGGCTAAGTTATCAGGTTATGTCTTTTGCACATATTTACTTATTGTTAATATTTCATTGTTGATCGCATGTTAATCTAAACTGTTAAAAAGATCTAAATAAAGGAGTTAGTGAATTTATAGTACTCAGCTTGCCTAGCTTTTATAAGTAAGCGTCATCACGACCCTCGAGGATGGGAAATTCGAATCGTGACAAACATTAAACTCTAAAAGCATGTCCACAAGCAAATAAATGCTGGTTTAAGCAAAGAATTGAAGTAAGGCGAATTTTGATTGAATAGGATTTGAAGTAAGGTAAAATTTAATTGAATTTAAAGTCCTAAATGTTAGGACATTCTACATAGTTTAAATGAGTATTTTTTAAAAAAAGTATTTGATTTTGAACTTTTAAATATTAAAAATAATTAAATAACTATTTTATCTAGTATGAAATCTGTTTTTAAAGAATAAAAAAAATTCACTAAGGTAATATTTTATAGAAAGGTAAAGATGGTTCGTTTCTCACATCAAATTAGAATGAATTTGACACCTTTTGAGAAGAAATTAGATTGCATTCAAATTAAAAATATAACATCTCTAAAATTCAAAAGATAAATAAAAAGGGTTAAGAAAAGACTCCTAAGTTTTTATTTTGACAAGGATCCATATTCCCGAAAAAGAATCCCATAACAAAAGTAGTTAGAATTTCTTTTTTAATAAAGTAGTTCTCTTTAGTTACAATTTGCTTACTTGTTGAAAAGATATTTTTTTTCTCTTTACTTAGCTTTGATTTTAGGAATTGAAAAAAATCTAATTCCTAGTTGAAAACAAATTTGCTCATTTATTTATGTATAAATTTTAGGAATGCAATTTGTTTACTTTTATTTTATTTACATTAAAAATTTAAGAATGTTTTAGTTTTGTCTTTTAACTTGTAGATGGACTTTTTTTCCCTTTTCGTAAGTACATTTCATATTAGATAAATTGCAAGTATACTCAATATATGTCTTTTTTATTTAAATTAGGAATTATTAAACACTTTGAGAATTATTTTGTCCCTTTTTGAAAAGATATATTTTTTTATTATTTTCGGGATTGTTTTTCATAAAAAATTTATTTTGATACTTTGACATAAAAGAAATAGGGTTAATGAACATATTTCGAAGGATCAAATTAACAATAAAATTGCTTTCTTTTGGTTATCATAAAGGAAGAGAAAGTTTTCAAAGCCTCTTCCTTCTTTTACTGCTTGATAAGTAGCAAATTTTTCAAGAAATTCTTTTTCAGAAAAATAACAGATAGCTGTTCCTTCTCACGCAATTTTGAAGGAATTAAAATTAAATACAAATTCCTAAGATACATTTTTTTTCGGGTAAAAAGGTATAGAGAAAACCAATGTTGTATATTTATAGTAAACTTTAAAAGTTTTAAATGATTCAAATAAGAAATATTTTATAACCAAAATCTTAGTTGACTCATCCTAAATGACTATTTTGTCTAATGTAAATTTTATTTTAAAGGGATAAAAAAGACGAACGATATTTCGCTAAAGGCCTTTGTGCTTTTAATATAGTACTAGTCTAAGCGTAAACGCGTTGCGCGTGTACTCTATCAATAAGTGTAAGATATTAAAAAAAAATTACATAAATATTTTATTGTAAGTTATTTGAGTTATATAATAAAATAGAAAAGGTACAGTGTCTTCAAATATCTAAGTAAGAAAGAATATAAATTATCAATTAAGCTTTTAATTTAATGAAACACTTACAAATTAATTTAATGAGAATAACGACAATTTTGAACCTAATAATAGATTCTATCTATAAAATACTGTTGAAATACTTATGAAAACAAATTTCAAGAATAGTAAAAAGTATAAATTATCTTTTAAAAAATTACAAATTGAGTTTTATGAGCAATGAATAGGTTATATGAAAGAAAAAAAGAGGGACAAAATTGCTTTTATGCGGTTAAAATTTTAAAATATAATGACAAAAGGCCGATGTAGAAAACTAAAATTACTCGGAATTAATTTTTGTGGAATATTTCTTATCAAAAACAACTTTGCCTGTCTTTTTATAGTCTTTTATTTTCTTTCATCCTTATTAGTGAACACTAATACCTACCAAACTAAGCTTTAAAATAAGAAATAACTACATAAGAGTTATAAAAAAAAAATAGATACTTCATCGAGGAACATAGGCGTGAATACCCTTCCATTTAAATTCTCAAATAAATATTATACTTATATTACATAGTTCAAATAAGAAAAAAATAATTATAAGGTAAAAATTTTAAAATCTTAAATATTAAAACTTCTTACGTAGTAGTTAAAATAAGGAAAAAATAAATATATAAAATTCAATAGATTCTGAAGTTCTAAATATTAGGAAAATATTAAATGACTTTGTCTAATGTGAAACCTATTTTAAGAGGGTAAAATAGGTGAACGATATTGCACTAAGGGGCTTTATGTTTTTAATATAGCGTGTGATCCTCGTATTAATAAGAATAAACTTTTAAAAACAATATGTTATGAAATAATATAAAAACAAGAACAATAATGCAAGAACAAGAGCAAATAGAGAGAAGAGTAGAGAGAGTTCTTCTTATTGATACTTAGAGAATGTTAGGAGTTGATTACAATGGTAGAGGGCACCTCTATTTATAGGGAGGAGGATGATTTAGCTACCAAGAATAGAACTCTAGAATCTCTCTAATTAAAGACATTCACCTTAAATAGAAGTGTATTTATAACACTCCCCCTTGAATGTCTATTCAATGATGTGCCTCGTTAAAACCTTAAAACAAAACCCAATGGGAAAAATTAAAGTAAGGAAAAAGAGTACACATATTTGAATATGCGCCTATTGGTTGCCTCATTAAAAACCTCGCAAGGAAAAACCGGTGGGACAAAACCTTGTAAGGGAAAAAGAGTGCAACGCGCATTAACTCCCCCTGATAAGAACATCAATTTATGTCCTTAAGTCTTCGCATCCCGATCTTGTGAACTAGCTTCTTGAAGGTTGACTTTGGTAGAGATTTTGTGAACAAATCAGCCATATTGTCGCTTGAACGAATCTGTTGAACATTGATATCACCATTCTTTTGAAGATCATGTGTGAAGAATAACTTTGGTGAAATATGCTTCGTTCTATCTCCTTTTATGAATCCTCCCTTCAATTGAGCTATACATGCTGCATTGTCTTCATACAAAGTTGTGGGTAGTTTATCACACTTCAAACCACATTTGTCTTGGATATGATGTATTATAGACCTCAACCACACACACTCTCGACTTGCTTCATGAATAGCAATTATCTCGGCATGATTAGATGAAGTAGCCACAATTGATTGCTTAGTCGATCGCCAAGATATGGCGGTTTCTCCACAGGTAAACACATAACCCGTTTGAGATCGAGCCTTGTGTGGGTCGGACAAATATCCAACATCAGCATAACCAACAAGATCCGGGCTGCAATTCTTGCCATAAAATAAGCCCATATCAGTAGTTCCCTTTAGGAACCGCAATATGTGTTTGATCCCATTCCAATGTCTCCTCGTAGGAGCCGAGCTAAATCTTGCTAAGACATTAACTGAAAAGGATATGTCAGGCCTTGTAGTATTTGCAAGATACATTAGTGCGCCAATTGCGCTAAGATATGGTACTTCAGGACCAAGTAGCTCTTCATTCCTTTCTTGTGGTCGGAATGGATCTTTGTTCACATCAAGTGATCGAATCATCGGTGTACTTAAAGGATGTGCTTCATCCATGTAAAACCGTTTCAATACCTTTTCTGTATAGGTAGATTGATGAACAAAAATTCCGTTTGCCAAATATTCAATTTGCAAACCAAGACATAGTTTAGTCTTTCCGAGATCTTTCATCTCGAATTCATCCTTTAGATAATCAATTGCCTTTTGGAGTTCTATAGGGGTTCCAATAAGGTTTATGTCATCGACATATACGGCAAGTACAACAAATTCCGATGTTGTTTTCTTTATAAAAACACACGGGCAAATGGCGTCATTTATATAGCCTTCTTTTAACAAGTACTCACTAAGACGATTATACCACATTCGTCCAGATTGCTTTAGACCATACAAGGATCTTTGCAATTTAATTGAGAACATTTCCCGAGATTTTGAATTGTGCGCGTTTGGCACCTTGAGTCCATCGGGAATTTTCATGTATATCTCATTATCAAGTGAGCCATAAAGATAGGCAGTAACCACATCCATTAAGTGCATGTCAAGCTTTTCATGGACAGCAAAACTTATGAGATAACGAAAGGTTATCGCATCCATTACAGGCGAATATGTCTCTTCATAATCGACACCAGGCCTTTGAGAAAAACCTTGTGCAACAAGGCGTGCTTTATATCTTTGTACCTCGTTTTTCTCATTTCTATTGCGTACAAAACCCCATTTATAGCCGACAGGCTTAACACCATTAGGTGTTTCAACTATAGGGCCAAAAACTTCACGTTTTGCCAGCGAATTCAATTCTGATTGAATTGCTTCTTGCCACTTTGGCCAATCATGTCTTTTTCGACATTCTTCAACAGATTGAGGTTCGAGATCCTCACATTCTTGCATAATGCTAGATGCTACATTATAAGCAAAGGCATTATCCACCACAATATCCACTCGATTAATATTTGCCTCAATATTAATTGGATTTAGGGATAGTACCGTATTTTCCAGAGTCTCGGGCTCAATGGATTCTTCATGAATCTCAGAATTTGTTAAATCATGAGATTCTTTCGTGGTGTCATTTTGATCGTTCTTTTTCCTCTTTCTAGGATTTCGATCTTTGGAACCTAATGGTCTGCCACGCTTCAGGCGTGCATTCGACTCATTGGTTATGACACTAGATGATTGTCCAACAGGGACATCAATACGGATTGGAACATTTTCCGCGGGAATGTAGGATTTCGTTATCCTTTTCAAGTCCGTAAATGCGTCAGGCATTTGATTTGCTATTCTTTGCAAATGGATAATCCTTTGTACCTCTCTTTCACAAATAGAGGTATGTGGATCAAGATGAGATAATGATGCATTTTTCCACAAAATTTCCCGTTTGGTTTCACCAACTTCTCCCCCTAATTTTGGGAAAAGTGTCTCATCAATCGACAGTCTGCAAATCATGCAGTAAACAAGTCGCCTGTCAATGTTTCAAGGTAGCGAATGATGGAGGGCGATTCAAACCCAACATATATTCCTAACCTTCTTTGCGGACCCATTTTGGTGCGGGATGGCGGTGCTATAGGCACATATACTGCGCATCCAAAAATTCTTAAATGGGATATATTGGGTTCATGACCCAAAACCAATTGCAACGGGGAATACTTGTGGTAATTCGTCGGTCTGAGACGAATTAGCATTGCTGCATGTAAGATGGCGTGACCCCATACCGAAGTGGGCAGCCTCGTTCTCATAAGTAATGGCCTTGCAATCAACTGCAGGCGTTTAATTAACGATTCTGCAAGACCGTTTTGAGTGTGAACATGAGCTACAGAATGTTCAACTTTTATCCCGATTGATAAGCAATAATCATTAAATGCTTGGGATGTAACTCAGCAGCATTATCCAGTCTAATGTACTTGATTGGATTATCTGGAAATTGTGCTCGTAGTCGAATTATTTGTGCCATTAATTTCGCAAACGCAAGGTTGCGTGATGACAACAGGCACACATAAGACCATCTACAGGATGCGTCTATCAAGACCATGAAATACCTAAACGACCCACTAGGTGGGTGAATAGGTCCACAAATGTCCCTTGTATACGTTCCAGAAACGTGGGTGACTCAGTCCCAACCTTTGTTGGTGATGGCCTGATAATCAACTTGCCTTGATAACACGAAGTGCAAGGATATTCATTATTCGAAAGAATTTTGAAATTCTTTAACGAATGCCCATATGAGCTTTCTATAATCCGTCTCATCATGACCGATCCTGGGTGTCCCAATCGATCATGCCAAAGTACAAAGGTATTGGAATCAGTAACCCTTTGGTTTACTGTTGAATGTGCCTCAATTGCACTAATTCTTGTCCAATACAGGCCACAAGATAAAGACGGGAATTTCTCAATAACCCTCTTTTGGCCGGAGACATTCTTTGTGATGACGAGATATTCAAGATTATCTTCATCCATTGTCTCAATATGATAGCCACTCCGGCGTACATCTTTAAAACTCAACAAGTTTCTCTTAGACTTGGAGGAGAACATTGCATTCTCTATGATTAACGTCGTGCCTTTGGGCAGAGTTACAATTGCTCTTACGGAGCCTTCAGTCAATTTACTACTTCCAGAGATTGTAGTAACGTTTGCCTTACACATATTTAGTTGAGAGAAATATTTCCTTTCTTTGAGTATTGTATGTGTAGTACATGAATCAACTAGGCAAATACTTTTACAGTTGGACGTTGATCCAAGTTCGCTTTGTGAGATATCCATATTTGCTATCCCATAGTTTGACATACAAAAGAGATACACGAACATAAGAATAAACAAGTTCAATTCGTTTGTGTCACATAATATTTTCAAAATCTGCTGCTAACAGTTGACTAACAAAATCAGATATGTAATCCATTACTTTGCAGTTTGAAAATTTCAGTTTAAACGTTTTCTTCAAACAATCGATTGTTAAACACAAACAATCGATTGTTGAACATTGACAATCGATTGTTAAACACACACAATCGATTATTTGCTATTTTAAAAAACTTCAGATCATACTGTCTTAAGACAATCGATTGTTATGCATAGACAATCGATTGTCGGCTATTTTGAAAAATTCCAGAGCACACTGTTTTAAGACAATCGATTGTTAAGTATAGACAATCGATTGTTGGCTATTTTGAAAAATTCCAGAGCACACTGTTTTAAGACAATCGATTGTTAAGTATAGACAATCGATTGTTGGCTATTTTGAAAAATTCCAGAACACACTGTTTTAAGACAATCGATTGTTATGCATAGACAATCGATTGTGGATGATTTTTGAAAAATTCCAGATTACACTGTCTTAACGACAATCGATTGTTAGACAAAGACAATCGATTGTGGATGATTTTTGAAAAATTCCAGATTACACTGTCTCAACGACAATCGATTGTTAGACAAAGACAATCGATTGTTGATCAATTATTTTTCAGCTTTAATGCGAAAATAGTAGATAATCGACTAGTTTTTCAGGCTAGTTGATTACCCCTACTGGAAAATAAAATTTTTTATTGATATTTGAGCATATTGAAGATATTCTAAAGAACTACTGCTAATATTGCATCATGAACTAACTAATACGAGCTAATACTAATGACTATTAGTTTATTCACTAACTAATACAAATAAGTAGAATAAAATCAAATAACTCCATCTTCTTTCATCACGGACCCATCGCCGATTAGGTGGTCTATTTTTCCCTCGGGTTGCTCAAAGAAGTCTGCCACATCCAGGTGGGTGATGTCCTCATCGTCGTCATAGAAAAAATTTGTTTCAGGGCCTTTTCTCTTTCGAGATGCTTGATAAAGGTCAACCAAGTGTCTTGGTATACGGCAAGTCTTTGACCTGTGCCATTTCCCACCGCAACGATAACATTAGTTTCTGAACCATTTGCCTTAGGATCTTCATGACCCCGTTTCTGCTTTCGGCGGTTATCTCTCCTTGGGGGTTGACGGACTTCATTGGAATTTCTTCCTTGTCTACGTCCCTGGCTATGACCCTGTTTACGACCATGACCATGGTCCTTTTCATGTTTGGCATAATGAGAGTGCACCTTATCTGCTTCAGGCAGTGGTGTAGACCCAGTGGGTCGATTTTCATGATTTCTCATGAGCAGGTCATTATTTCGCTCAGCCACTAGTAGAAGAGAAATCAGTTCAGAGTACTTTGTAAAGCCTTTCTCTCTGTACTGTTGTTGCAGTACCATATTGGAGGCATGAAACGTTGTAAACGTTTTCTCAAGCATATCACAATCGGAGATATTATCCCCGCATAGCTTCAATTTAGAAGTAATTCTGAATATTGCAGAATTATATTCAGAAACGGACTTAAAGTCCTGGAGCCTCAGATGAGCCCAATCATATCGTGCTTGTGGCAGAGTGACCAACTTCAGGTTGTCATATCTCTCCTTTAAGCCGTTCCACAAGATGAGTGGATCCTTGACGGTGAGATATTCAATCTTCAAACCTTCATCAAGGTGATAGCGCAAGAAAATCAAGGCCTTCGCACAGTCTTGGGTGGATGCTTTTTCTCTATCTTTAATGGTGTCTCCGAGACCCATAGCATCTAAGTGGATTTCAGCATCCAACACCCATGTCATATAGTTCTTGCCCGAAATTTCAAGGGCAACGAACTTTCTTTTCGTAATGTCAGACATAATCGAAAATTAAATTAGGAAGAGGGAAATACCTTAGATTTTTCTAGAATGGTTCTTGAGACGGTAGAGTCTCGTGCTGATAACGTGTTATGAAATAATATAAAAACAAGAACAATAATGCAAGAACAAGAGCAAATAGAGAGAAGAGTAGAGAGAGTTCTTCTTATTGATACTTAGAGAATGTTAGGAGTTGATTACAATGGTAGAGGGCACCTCTATTTATAGGGAGGAGGATGATTTAGCTACCAAGAATAGAACTCTAGAATCTCTCTAATTAAAGACATTCACCTTAAATAGAAGTGTATTTATAACACAATATAAATAATATACGTGAATTCAATTCAAATTAGTCTGTGAATGAATACAACTACTAATACAAATAGGTGAATTCAAAATTCAACTACTAATAAAATATCTGTTTGCTTAACAAAATAGAATTTGAAAATTCTTAATTTTGTAGCTGCTTCTCTAACAACGTTAAGTTTTGAAATAAGATATACAATCATATCTTCTTAAATAGAAGTAGTCGCTTATATAATTCAAATAAGAAAGAATTTATGTAAGATTTGATTGTGTATAGTTCAATAGATGAAGAAAATATTATTTAAAAAAAAATAAAGACTCCAAAATCAAAAGAAGTTCAAAGTGTTTGATTTTTACTAAACCTAAAAGGAGTACAAGGTGGTAAAATTTAATGAATCTTCTGTAGTGTGAATTAATATATCAAAATTAACTAAAAAGACCCTTCTAAACCTGAAAGGAGAAATTTAATACTCCAACCTATGAATGAACTTAACATGAACAAAACTTTCATGGTATAAATTGAATTTACTTGAAATTCTAGAACATAAAAGACTTAAAACATAAATGTTCTCAATATTAGGGATAATTAAGTGACTACTCCTAAATAATAGGAAACTAATTAATTCTTTATTCCTAAATATAGAAAAATACTTCTTCCTAAATAATAGGAAAATAATAGAAAGACTATTTTGTCTAGTGTGAACTTTAATTTAAAAGGATAAAAAAGACGACATTTCGCTAAGGACCTTCGTGCTTTTAAGATAGTATAAATAAATATAGATTACCATTAAATCAGTATATTCTCACACTAATTTATCACATAACTATGATAAATTAGTCTGATTAGAGGTAAATATTGGATGCATTGTTTATGGCCCACTTTGATCTAGAAAGAATTTTGAGGAAAAAAAAGAAATTGAAAGTTGGGGATTTGTATTTATACTCGCTTTTTGGGTCACGTTTTAATTTGTGCCTATTTTACAAAAAAAAATTTAAGCGTTCTCACTTTTTTGCGTAACTTCAGCATACGAGACTGAAGTAACATAGACAATCACGCAAAACTTGAGCATTCTAGTAGACATGCCTGAAGTAGCAAGTGTGCTAAACCAAGTGAACTGAAGTTTTTATTTGTAATTGTTAAACTTAAGCATAGTAGCTAAAATTTTATTCTCAATTTGCTGAAATTTTTGTTTATAATTGCTGCTTGCTGAAGTTTTTGTTTGTAATTGCTGAACTTAAGAATACTAGCTGAAATTTTAGTCTCCATTTGCTAAAATTTTTGTTTGTAATTGCACTAAATAAGCTGAAGTTATTTTATTCTAGATTCAATAGTTTTGCTATTAAGCTTCTTCAAAAATTTCAGCATAAGATGCTGAAATTATTTAGTTCATTTATGAAAACTTCAACACTAAATAAGCTGAAGCTTTTCGTCCTGGATAACCTTTTTCAAAGACTTCAACAGAAGATGCTGAAATTATTTAGTTCATTTGTAAAATCTTCAGCACTAAAAGATTAAATTTTTTTGTCCTGAATTCATTAGTTTTATCATAAAGCTTTTTCAAAAACTTCAACATCTTATGCTGAAATATTTAGTTCATTTGTGAAAACTTCAGTACTATATAAGCTGAAGTTTTTAAAAAAAACTTTCTAATATACTAGATAAATAATCAGATTGTCAACAGTATCTAAATCATAAATTTTAAAAATAATAAACGTGAAAAGAATAGAATTATCATTGTCTACTAACTCACGGACGTGAAAATATTCATAAATTATTGTCTACTAACTTATGTAATTATTTATAATTTATTTTTAAATAATCTGATAAACATATTTATGACGATCATCTCATGAATTAAAGTTTCATAGCAGCACCAACAACAACAAAAGAAAGAAGAAGCTGAAGAAGAAGAAGAAGAAGAAGAAGAAGAAGAAGATGAAGGAGGAGAAGAAGAAAAAAGAAGAGGAGAAAGCGGGTTGAACTTGTTCAAAAATAAGTACAATCTAAAATTTTTTTAAAAATAAATATAAATTAAATGAAGCTGACCAAATATGACGTCTTGAAAGCGTATAACCTAGTTAGGTGGAGAATAGATTCAAACTTGTAATACCACGGTCCAATAATAACATATTGGGCACGGGGCTGCTTTTGCATGGACAACCCCATCTTTTTGGAAAATTTTGAACAACGAGTAGCAACAAGGATAATTTGGAATGGTAAATTTGAAATATTCAAGTATATCAAAATAGACTGAGTATACATTACTGTCCATTTTAATATCTTTTCTTGATTCATTTCTCTTCTTTACTAAACTTATGCTATGATTCTTTTGGTAAACAGTAGAATTTTCTCTTTCCATTTTATGCATTGCCGTTTCAAAATAACGGCATTAACATTTAGTTATGTAGAGTTGATACGAAAATAAAATGTTTTTGGAAATCCATGTTGCATCAAATAAGTATATGCAATAAAAAAATGCATCAAAAAGGGGAAAATAAATAATTAATGAGTGAACAAAGGACATCCATAAGAGGAAACCAGTAAAGTCGAAAGTGAAATTACCATGTTGAAACAAAATGCAAGAAGCATGAAAATATGAGGACTAAATTTTATATAAGAAAAATAGCTGCCAAAATTTTAAAGATCCATTAATCAAAGTTAGTTGTAGCGTTTGGGGGTGTAAGTAAAGTAGGAGCACCTACTTATAATTAGCTAGCCACTCTCTATTATGACTCCTGAATTATTAAATTACAGAGTAATGACTTAGCAAATCTCGAATTAACTACGAATGTGGACCACCCGGATTCTTGCTGCTATAGGTTTGATACAAATGTCTCCTTACTAGTCTCAGCTAAGCTAGGATTAAACTGGTTCAACGTGAAAAAAGGTGTTTAAAAATATGTAATGGTCTATCACGTGTTCCTTGGCAAAAATAATTCAAGTTGTATATTGTAATGTTACGATTTGAATTATATTATCCTCCTATTAGCTATGTCTATCTTGAACCACTATAGTTTAAAGCCTAATAACTTATTTGCCTAATTAATATTCAATTGTTACTAATTTATGTCATGTATTTAAACGTGCAACGAATACAACCTGCATCAATTGTATTCGTTCGCGCAACGAATACAACCTTTATCAATTGTACTATTTCGCGCAATTATATTCACTTGTGAAATGAATACAATATGTATCAACCGTAATCAAGGCGAAATACAAGGGTGTGTACAAAGGATACCACTTGTATTAACTGTATACATGGCATATACAATATACGGGTAAAATTGGGGCAAAGTTTTCTCAAACTCACCGATGAGAGAACGAAGGGGAAGCACGACTCAACGTGATTATCGAGGCCAGGATCCCCTCGTATCAAGACCTGGAAGGAATGAATGATGTATCTGAGATCGGACACTATAAAACGACGTACCCAGACCAAGTATAGCTTTTGGACCTGGGGAGGCGCAATGAACGACTAAGCTTGATGGAAAAGGAGACGTATATTCGCCCTTAACTGGATATTACGGCGCGAATCCCATTCAGTATCAATTGTAAATCAACATTTACCGAAAAAGAATATTTTTGCCATTTAGACTTGTACTAAGATTGAAATTTCCCTACTATATAAAGGGGATGATTTTCTTTATTCTGATACATTGTAACAAGCAAATCAAGCAATAAAAAGTTTACTTTTACCTTCTAGCTATTGTTCAAGGCATTATTCATTTGTTCTTTTCTTCGCTCGCGGCGGAGCTTGAATCGAGGGTCCAAACGAGGACAAATTCTAATGTTCAATCTAAGATCAGGCTTGGTTATTATATTGTGATTGGTTTGGTTATTTTTCTTTAATTCATTTACTTGTTTTTCTTAATTATGTGTATTGAATTAAACAACGTATCTTTTAAACTGCATACAAATTTAATTGTTACTCATTTTTTGGGTAAAACAGTTTGGCATCCGCTGTGGGCTAAGGATAATAGTGGTGATTTGATATGGATCTCCATAACACACTATATTTTATGCTTATTCTTTGAAATCTTAATTCCAATTCAGCCTAAGAATGTCAAACTCTCAGTCTGCTCATTTGAACGTTGACGTTGAGCCAAGATACCAAGGCGAGAATAATAATTTGGTGTCTAGTAATGATGTGCCTCCTGTCGATCCTAATGGTGTCCCAACAGCCGACCAGATCGATGCTAACTCACAGGTGGCTATCAACATCAATTTGCCAACTGATCCTGATAGTATCCGCGGGGGACCCAGGCTACTGGCTCAAAAAGCGGCCGAATGTGAAGGTGATGGGATGAGCCTATGATTGATTTTTGAAATATTGCAGGGTCAAAAAACGGCAATAACATAGTTGCAGAACCAAAACCACGCCCCAAACGGGGTTGAGCCTGAAGAATCCCCGGAAAATACTCGGAGAGAATAACAGGTTGCCGTAAGTGAAGCCTATCCCGGAGAAACTTCATAGGTAATGAAGACCCTCGAAGCATTAACAAAATGGGTGGAGTCAGGCGAGAAAAATATTGAGGCCAACGACAAAAAGGTGGAAACATACAACTCTAGGGTCGATTAGATCCCAGGAGCACCAAAGATATTGAAGGGACCAAACTCTAAAAATTCTAGAAGACCTTCCGCACGAGCATGACACTGAAGCCAATCCCGAAGAGGTTTCAAATGCCCGATATTCCCAAGTATAATGCAACCATAGATCTGAATGAGCATGTAACCTCCTATAAATACGCGATCATTGAGTCGGTGTTACTGAAAAAGTTTGGGGAAACTTTGTCCAAAGGGGCAATGATACGGTATCACAACTTGCCTCCAAATTTTATTGACTCATTTGCTATGCTTGCAGATGCTTTCTTAAAGGCCCATTCCAGAGCCATCAAGGTCAAAACAAAAAAACTATGATCTTTTCAAGGTCAAACAAAGGGATAACGAGGTAGTTAGAGAGTTCGTGTCAAGAGTCCAGATGGAACGGATAGATCTGCCACAAGTTGCGGATGATTTGGCCGTTCCGACATTCACTCAGGGGCTCAACCTCCAAAGTTTTATGGCTTGTCAATAATTAAAATAAAATTTGGTGGATTTCCCAGCAGTTATTAGAATAAGTGCTTAACGCTAGAGGGGGGGGTGAATAGCGTATTATAAAAATCACAGGAAAATATAACTCAAATGCGGAATTTAAAGAGTAAGGAAGAAGTGCACCAAAGTTATACTGGTTCACCACAAACCGTGGCTAAGTCCAGTCTCTTGAGATACAATCTCAAGGTTCAACTAATTCCGTTAAGCTTGCGGGTGCCTAACAAACCGTTACACTTGCTCAAGGATACCGCACCTTAAGACTTCACTTGCTCGAGGCTACCTCACCCCAAGACTTCACTGTTAAGCTTCCGGGTGCCTAACAAACCGTTACAACTTGAAAACTTGAATCACACAAGTCTCAAACAACCTTGCTCGAGGATACCTCACCCCAAGACTTCAAACGAAGGAATAAAATATTCCTTCTTACAACAAGGGATTATAAAATCTCCCTTCAAGTGTATGAAAACACTTAACACTCACTTAAACAGAACTCTCTTTATAGAGTAGATATGAGTAAGCAAGTACGCTCAAGAACACAACAATAAATTCAAAGAATTGGCTCTCAAAATATAATTAAATATGATAAAATGAATGTAGAGAGTATTTGAAAGCTTATGAATGCTTAGATCAGATGTTGTGTCTCAAATGAGAGATTTTGGGGTGTATTTATAGCCCCAAAATCCCTTCTAACCGTTGCTTAAAGTTTAAAGACAGATTCTGAAATCTGTAGGTTAGTCGACTAACTTATGGTTATTCGACTACCTATTTGAAAAACTAGTCGTTGGGCAGGCAACGGCTAGTTGGATAGTCGACTAACTAAAGTTGGATAGTCGACTACCTTGGCAACGGTCATCAGGTTAGTCGACTAACCAATATCAGATAGTCGACTATCTGACCCTGCGGAAATGGTCCAGTTTAATTTCGATTAACTTATTGAAAATAAGTTATAAAATGTTTTTCATTTCTTTGTTTGAAGATAATAAATATTATAAATATCTTAAACATGAAAAACAATTTTAAGGACCATTTTGGATCAATAAAAACATTTAAAAACATTTTGTTTTAAATGCAAGGAAAATATTTATGATATAACATTTAAAATCAATTTGTTTTAAATGCAATAAAATATTTATGATATGCAATAAAAATATTTATGATATGCATATATCGTAAAATCATTTTTGAGAGAAGCCAAGACTCAAATTTAAAGTCGGATCAAGATCACAATAAAGATAATATAAATAAGACTCAACAAATGTCTTCATTTATTTTCATTGCTTCATTTCTTCTCTTGATCTTGTCTTGAACTTCTTGGACTCCAATTCTCGTCCGCTCAATAATTTCGCATATCCTTTTCTTCCCCTTATATAATTTTGCATATCTACAAAATAAACACAATTTAGTTAAAATATAAATCAAAGTGTATTTCAATAATAACTCACATTTATTTGGCATATATTTATTTTCCATCTAATTCGGTTTGTCAATTATCAAAACATATAAATATGAACATACATATATGTTCCAACAATTTTCCCCTTTTTGATAATGGCAAATCAATATGGTGATATGCATAAAAATATAATTTGACTATGCCAAATATTATACAAGTTATTATTGAGTTCCCCCTCAATTTATGCATAAAATATTTTTAAAATAAAATGCATAAAAACGAAATGCATATCCCCTTATCTTCCCCCTTTTGACATTAACAAAAAGACAATTTTATTAATAAAAAAGGAAAATTACATAAAGAGTAATACAAAATAAAAGTTCAAAAATAATATTTAAGAACTATTGTCGTCGAAATCATCGCTAGAATCACTTGCGGAAAATACGTGAGAATACGAATAATTGACATGGTCAAAATATCCGTGGAGTTCTTCACTAAGTCTTCGCACATTTCTTTCCGTGCGAGACACACTTCTATCAATTCGATTCATTGAAGTTGATAGAGAAGCAAGTTGCTCCGAGATTGTTTGAAGAGACGCATCCGGTTGAGCACGAGGACGACGAGCTTGAGTTGGAGGAGGAGGAAGATGTTGTTGATCATGGCCATGGAAAGAAGTTTCTTGTATTTCCCAATGTTTGGTACGATTTTTCTTGGTGCCAACATTGGTGTTGATTTGAGACGCTTCAAGAAGATGCATTATAAGAAATGCATATGGAAGAGGTTTGTCACCTCCTATTGAATCAAGCATATGTGTAAGAATAAGTTTACACCAATTTATAAATGCATTGGAAATAATAGCATGCATAATTTTTGCGTCTTCACGGCCAATTGTGGTGTGATTGCTTTTTCTCGGTTTGAGAACACGAGTGATAATGTAGAAAATCAAACGAAATTCCGGAAGCAAATTTTTGATAGGGGCACGCTTGTGCTCTTGAGTGAATTCAAAGGGTCCAATTCCAATTTGGTTGAAAAGGACTTGTTCATCAAAGAGCATTCCTTCGACACCGGTATATTGATTGATGTCTTGGCCATCACGGGGAAGGTTTGTGAGGGCTTGAATATTTTCTTCATTTAGAAGAATAGGAATACCATTAATTTTTGTAGAAAGTACCCCTTCCTCATCTTTCTTTAGATTTGAATAGAAAGCTTGAATCAAGTGAGGATGAATGAAATCGTATTTTAGATAAACAAAGTCGATTATTTGACTTTATAAAAGAATGTTTGAATGAATAGAATCGGCAAGATATCTTCCGGTGGTAAATCGAGGAGGAAGAATTTCTCGATTATCAAATTTTTGAATGAAACCTTGAAGTTCGACTTCTTTTTCGAACCATAGAAAAGTTCCATCATCATAACAACATGTAGATAGAGGAATGTTTGAAGAAGAAGCAACATTCTTTCCGGCACGAGATCGTTTAGAACTTCTATTTGCCATTTGAAATTGTTGGCAAGAAGAACTTTTGAAGAATTTGAAGACTTTGAAATAGAATTCTTGTGAATATGAATGATTTTGAAGTGAGTCCTTTGAATACATACTATTCCTATTTATAGAGTCAAGAAAAGAATAGCATTAAATGCAAATTTTCAGATTTTTGGACTCTACCAACGTATAGAAAACGGTCAGATTTTTGAACTGGCCGTAGGTAGTCGAATAACTTTTGGTTAGTCGACTATCTGGAAACAGCTTGAATTTCTGGATAAGCAAGCTATTCGAATAACTGAAAGTTAGTCGATTAACTTCGACGACTTTTGAAAAATCGGCAAACAGAAAACTTGAAAAATAATTTTCATATTATGAAATTTGTTTATTTAAAAATAAACTATAGTTTTGATAAATCTATATGATAATTTATCAAAAATTTTGTAAAAATGAAAAATATTTTTATCAAGTCAAAGATGCTATTTCCAAAATCAAAGATTCACAAGCCAAGCAAAAATAGACTTAATTAAACTTCATCTTGGTTCCCCCTGTCTTTAGGGCGATATCTGCAAAAAAGAAAATAAACGTCTCCGACGCTCAAGTTAGTAAATATTCAAAAATAAATGCAACCTAAATGTATGCATTAGATCAACGTAGAGTCAAGAATTCCGAGTTCAATTTGAATACGGAAGAACGACTCTTTATCCAAAGGTTTGGTGAAGATGTCGGCCAATTGATGTTTAGTTTCAACGAACTCAATTTGGACATCACCTTTAAGAACGTGATCTCTAATAGAATGGTGTCTAATTTCAATATGCTTCGTTCTTGAATGAAGAATTGGATTCTTCGTCAAGCTTATGGCACTAGTATTGTCACATCGAAGAGGGACGTGATCAATGCTAAGACCATAATCCAAAAGTTGTTGTTTCATCCAAATAATTTGTGCACAACAACTCCCCGCGGCAATATATTCGGCCTCGGTTGTGGATAAAGCAACACCAACTTGTTTCTTGCTAAACCAAGAAACTAAGGAGTTACCGAGCAAATGGCAAGTGCCACTAGTGCTCTTGCGGTCTAATATGCATCCTGCAAAATCAGAGTCGGAATAGCCAATTAATTGGCATGAAGAACCTTTGGGATACCAAAGTCCCACATTCAAAGTTCCAATTAGGTACTTCATTATCCGTTTTAATCGCAGTAAGATGTGACTCCTTCGGACACGATTGATATCTAGCGCACAGACAAACGCTAAACATTATATCAGGTCTACTAGCAGTAAGATAAAGTAAGGATCCAATCATACCTCGGTACTTCTTGGTGTCTACCTCCTTACCTTTCTCATCTTTGCCAAGATGGTCAGACGTGCTCATTGGAGTGGCCATTGCTTTGAGGTTGCTCATTTCAAATCAGTTCAGCAACTCCTTGCAATATTTAGTTTGACAAATGAAAGTTCCCTCTTTCATTTGCTTAACTTGCAGCCCCAAGAAGAGATTAAGCTCGTCCATCATTGACATCTCAATTTCGCTCGTCATGAGTTTTGGAAACTCCGAAATTCCTTTTTCGATGCAATGAGGTTTCGTGCTTGCTGCATTTACCACAGTATTATAGTCTTCAAGCACACCTGCAAAAGTACCTAAGGATAGGTTTTTGGTACCCAACCCCTTTTGGGTCCTTGGGGGTTAGGCAAATAATAATTATAGCTACAAGATAAATCCCTATGTTTCGCAAAACATATGGGTGCTATGTGTCCTACCCGGTTACAATAGTGACATACTACGTTCAGGTTGTGCCTATGCCTAGGTTGTGCCAAATATGTTCTAGGTGAGCTAAGGTCATTCCTAGAGGCGTTGAAATTCCTAGAGTCATTTCTAGGTGGTCTAGTATAATTCATTCTAGACTTATCAACAAAAATCCTAGAATCATTTCTAGGCGGTCTAAAAAGGTTAATTCTAGACTCATTCCTAGAATTATCTCTAGGTTGCCTAAAATGATTATTTCTAGGCTCATTTGCACAATTCCTAGAATCGTTTCTAGGTGGTCTAAAATTATTAATTCTGGACTCATTGACAAAAAATCTAGAGTAGTTTTTAGGTGGTCTAAAGGGGTTAGTTCTAGACTCATTAAAAATCCTAGAATTATTTCTAGGTTGCCTAAAATTATTATTTCTAGGCTCACTTGAAAAAATCCTAGAACTATTTCTAGGTGGTGCATCACGATTCTTATTCATCTTACTCCTCTTGTTTTTCTTAGGCTTTTTCTTCTTAATCTCTTCAACTACTTTAGGAACGTCTACACTACGTTTTTCTAGTGTTTTCCTAAGTTCTAAGTTCTCTATTTTCAACGAATCACAAGATAAGCAATTAGAACTTTGATCAATTGAAGAGGCTTCATTCATCGCCTTAATTTTATTTTTAAGGTCGACATTATCATTTTAAAAAAAATTATTTTCATCTTCTAAAGCACTGATTTTAGTCTTGGCTTCTTTGACGATTTTTGAAACCTTTTTCAATTCACCAAATAATTCTTTAAAAGCTATTTTCAATTCTTCAAAAGAGTAGGAGTTAGAAGTACTTACCTCTTCTTCTTCGTTGTCCATGAGGCATCGGGCAGTCAGTTCATCACATGAGCTGTCCGCTTCTTGAGGCGTACTATCATAAGTGACCTCAAGCTTATCCCACATTTCTTTGGCAGTTTTGTAGTGGGAAATTTTCCGATATTCCTCCTGATTCAAAGAGCTATACAACATATTGATTGCCTTGGTGTTGTATTTACTTACCATGGCTTTTCCAACTTGTGTCGTTATTTGTTCACCATACTTGATGATTTGCCATAGACGAAAGTTGTTTGATTGGATGAAGATTCTCATCCGCTCTTTCCAATATGTGTAATTGCTTCCATCAAATAGTGGAGGCAAAAAGGTGCATGAACCTTCACCTATTCCTGCATAAGCACTACGAGTAGAAGCCATAGAAAGATTCTCTCAAACGGTTAAGTCTTACAGAGAGTTAGGCTCTGATACTAATTGTTAGAATAAGTGCTTAACGCTAGAGGGGGGTGAATAGCGTATTATAAAAATCACAGGAAAATATAACTCAAATGCGGAATTTAAAGAGTAAGGAAGAAGTGCACCAAAGTTATACTGGTTCACCACAAACCGTGGCTAAGTCCAGTCTCTTGAGATACAATCTTAAGGTTCAACTAATTCCGTTAAGCTTGCGGGTGCCTAACAAATCGTTACACTTGCTCAAGGATACCGCACCTTAAGACTTCACTTGCTCGAGGCTACCTCACCCCAAGACTTCACTGTTAAGCTTCCGGGTGCCTAAGAAACTGTTACAACTTGAGAACTTGAATCACACAAGTCTCAAACAACCTTGCTCGAGGATACCTCACCCCAAGACTTCAAACGAAGGAACAAAATATTCCTTCTTACAACAAAGGATTATAAAATCTCCCTTCAAGTGTATGAAAAT
Source organism: Nicotiana benthamiana (assembly GCA_034376525.1). Taxonomy (NCBI): domain Eukaryota; kingdom Viridiplantae; phylum Streptophyta; class Magnoliopsida; order Solanales; family Solanaceae; genus Nicotiana; species Nicotiana benthamiana. The sequence continues at coordinate 12,898,195 of CM067325.1, forward strand.
ACTTAACACTCACTTAAACAGAACTCTCTTTATAGAGTAGATATGAGTAAACAAGTACGCTCAAGAACACAACAATAAATTCAAAGAATTGGCTCTCAAAATATAATTAAATATGATAAAATGAATGTAGAGAGTATTTGAAAGCTTATGAATGCTTAGATCAGATGTTGTGTCTCAAATGAGAGATTTTGGGGTGTATTTATAGCCCCAAAATCCCTTCTAACCGTTGCTTAAAGTTTAAAGACAGATTCTGAAAATCTGTAGGTTAGTCGACTAACTTAAGGTTATTCGACTACCTATTTGAAAACTAGTCGTTGGGCAGGCAACGGCTAGTTGGATAGTCGACTAACTAAAGTTGGATAGTCGACTACCTTGGCAACGGTTATCAGGTTAGTCGACTAACCAATATCAGATAGTCGACTATCTGACCCTGCGGAAATGGTCCAGTTTAATTTCGATTAACTTATTGAAAATAAGTTATAAAACGTTTTCATTTCTTTGTTTGAAGATAATAAATATAATATATATCTTAAACATGAAAAACAATTTTAAGGACCATTTTGGATCAATAAAAACTTTTAAAAACATTTTGTTTTAAATGCAATGAAAATATTTATGATATAACATTTAAAATCAATTTGTTTTAAATGCAATAAAATATTTATGATATGCAATAAAAATATTTATGAGATGCATATATTGTAAAATCATTTTTGAGAGAAGCCAAGACTCAAATTTAAAGTCGGACCAAGATCACAATAAAGACAATATAAATAAGACTCAACAAATGTCTTCATTTATTTTCATTGCTTTATTTCTTCTCTTGATCTTGTCTTGAACTTCTTGGACTCCAATTCTCGTCTGCTCAATAAATTCGCATATCCTTTTCTTCCCCTTATATAATTTTGCATATCTACAAAATAAACACACTTTAGTTAAAATATAAATCAAAGTGTATTTCAATAATAACTCACGTTTATTTGGCATATATTTATTTTCCATCTAATTCGGTTTGTCAATTATCAAAACATATAAATATGAACATACATATATGTTCCAACAGCAATAACCTGGAATGACATCCAAAATAGGCACTAATCGAAGATCAGGGTTGGAGACGACCAACTCAGGGGCCATTTTTAGATCTATTTACCCGTCAGAATCGAAGATAGATCTAAGAGAGAATTGATTAGGAGCCAAGGTGATCAACATGATCATTGGGGGAGTCTATGTCCCTTAAGGGCCAATGATAAAACACACTAAAGTGTCTATTAAGAGGGAATAATGCACTCATGATTATGTTCCAAAGGAGGTATCTCGTTCGGGGATGAAGATCACGAGGGCATTGTACAACCTCATAATGAGGCACTGGTAATATATGTATTCATCAACAATAAATCTCGAGTTAAATGTGTGTTGATTGATCCAGGTAGATCGGCCAACATCATCAGATTAAGGGATATAGAGCAATTGGGGCTATAGGATCAAATCATACCGGTGGTCCGGGTATTGAATAGGTTCAACATGGCGTGTCAGACCACGAAAGGAGAGATAACTTTACCGGTAAACACTTATTGGCCAACTAAAGAAATGAAGTTCTTCGTGATCGAAGGGGAAATGAGGTACAACGCTTTGTTCGGAAGCCATACGTCTAAAACATGAGGGCGGTACCTTCGACCTTGCATCGGCGCTGAAATTTCCCACGTCGGGGGAGTCAAAATTGTGTACAGAGAACAACCGGATGCAAGGGAAATGTTTGTCGTCAATAAAGTGATCCAGGTCCCCGCGGTCTCAACATCAAGAAGCGCAGAACCAACCAAAAAAGAATAATCTGAATAAAAGTCAATGATATCGGACTTAGCGGAACCCTAGAAACAGGAAGGACAAGGAGCAAACAATGAGGGTGATTACAATGTCCCAAGACCATTCAAATCACCCGATGATGCCGATGCCACCAAATCAAAATGGTCGAGGAGTTAGAACAAGTTATATTAATTGATCACCTATCGGATCGAAAGGTATACCTAGCACATGGTTAAACCCCGAGCTCTGGAAAAATTTTCTTGATTTTCTTAAAGATAAAGCTGATTGTTTTGCCTAGTCTCGCCTAGACATGACAGGGATCCTATCTGAGGTAGCCACTCACAAGTTGAGTTTGGATCCAAAGTTCTATCCGATCAAGCAGAAGAGAAGGCCACAGTCCGAGATCAAATATGCGTTCATCAAGGATGAGGTATCCAAACTTCTAAAAATAGGCTCCATCTGGAAAGTTAAATACCCGGATTGGTTAGCTAACGTAGTGGCAGTACCCAAAAAAGGAAATAAATTGAGGAAATGTGTAGATCATAAGGATATAAACAAGGCATGTCCAAAGGATTCTCTCTTTGCGTAACATCAATCGAATGATTGACGCGATGTCCGGACAAGATACTCAATTTTCTTAATGCCTATTCTGGGTATAACCAAATTCGAATGGACTCGGACGATCAAGAAAAGACTTATTTCATAACAGTGTTCATCACCTACTACTATAACGTAATGTCGTTCGGATTAAAGAATGGCGGTGCCACATACCAATGCCTAGTAAACTGATGTTCGAAGAACAAATATGAAATTCAACGGATGTTTATATTAATGATATGTTGGTCAAGTCCCTATAAACAGAGGACCATTTGAAATATTTGTAGGTAGCCTTCGACATATTAAGGAAATACAACATGAATGTAAACCCGCAGAATTATGCATTGTGGTTGATAAGGGCAAGTTCCTCGGGTTCATGGTGTATAATCGGGGGATAGAGATTAGCCCCGGCAAAATAAATGCCTTGGAGAAAATTACTAATTGACAACGTCAAGGCGGTTCAGAGACTGACCGGGTGGATAGTCCTGTTGGGCTGGTTCATCTCGAGATCATCAAATAAGAGCCATTGATTCTTCTCACTATTGGAAAAGAAGAATAATTTTTCTTGGACTCTGGAATGCCAGCAAGCTTTGGAAGAACTCAAGAGATATATATTGAGCCCTCCTTTGTTGCACACTCCGAAAGCAAACGAACAGATGTACCTCTACTTGGCGGTTTCTGAGGTGGCGATAAGTAGGGGTGTCAATGGTTCGGTTCGGCCGGATATTTTATAAAATTTGTACCATACCAATTTTTTTGGTTATTCTATTATGTATAACCAAAATTAGACTTTTCAAAACTATCCCAATCATGTTATTTTCTCTTCGATACAGGTACAGTTCGGTAATTTTATGGTATTTTTTTCTAATGTCATTTGAAAGTCATTAGTAGAAATAGAATGCATACATACATACTTTTATATGACTTAAAAATATCTATACATTTTTATAGTTTAAAAGATGATGAATTAAGAAAATATAAAAGATGGGTGGCTAGAGTGTAGATCCTTCAACTATTCTACATCAGTGTAAAAGAAACTAAGCAAATATAAAAACAATACAAATCATACGAGTGGAAAAATATTAACTAAATTGGAATTCAAGAATAAAGTCTATAGAAGATTAAATATCTAAAAAACTAAATCAAAATCATATGAAAGGGAACATATTCAATACATTGTAGTTTGCTACTCATAATCGCTATTATACCTTGTGTTTTGCGAGTGAACATGCTAGAAATCATTTAATTTCAAGAGGAGTAGCATAATAGGTTTAGGAATTAGGATTTCGAGTTTAATTACTTGTTGGCTTGTAACTATTTTATAATTCCAAGGCCCAAGATAATTTTTAGTACATTAATATTTTTAAACTTAATATATAAATATATTTTTCACATTGTAAATTTATTCAATATGATTCCGCATTTTTTGGTTTATTTTAACTAAATAAAAAACATACCCTAATTATCGGCATGATTATATGTTACATTTCATGCTTTCGTACGTGAGAGTACGTCGTAAACCAATTGATGTAAGCTCAGAAATGAGATTATTTTTGAAAGTACATAATTTAAGTTTTATCTTGTTATCTTGAAGGTTATAAATCTCTAAGATCATGAATAACAAGTACCAAAAGGGTTGGAAAGCTTAGACACTAAACAAACAGAAGAAAAGAAGTTTTGTTGAAAGTCGACAATTTAGAATGTTATAACATGTACTTTATGGTGAGACTAGGGTTTTTCACATGATAAGGAGATTATTCTATGAGTTATTTTAGTCGTATGATATTCATATTTTACATTTTGAAGTCAACCATGTCGTGGAACAAGAGTTGGCAAAGGTCATCACAAGTTACATTCATACATTTCCTGAAATTTAGGTCAAATATAGATGCACTTTTCTCCCAATATACTTGGAATCAAGGGATTATCTATATACCAAATTGAATATATACAAGTCTTTTCTCCAACTTAAACTGTTCATCCATACGACATCATAGTAGAGAGATACTTGAGTTTTCACGAGACCGCGCAAGCAGCTCCCAATGGGACCCACTTAGGCGGTGGTTGAGCTGCTTCAATTTATAAACGATTTGGATGCTATTTTTTCTCATTTTTCAACTCAACCTAGTCTCCAAATTTCTCCTAACTCTTCTAGACAGATTTCACAAGGGTTTGAAGTGATTACACCATATTTCAATATCAAACCTAGTCCTAGTGAAGAACAATACCTCTTTGCGGTTGTGTTGTCATTGAGGATTGTTGTGGGCTGTACTTGGATGAAATTCCAAGTTTTTGCTGCTGTCTAAGGTGAGTATAATAGCCTACTAATTGTGCTTAATCTTGCTTGTATGTTTGTTAAGTTGTTAGGATGATAAACTACAAGATAATACTTGGATTAGCTTAAGTCACATCTATGGTGTTGTATTGCTATTGAGAGTTATCGTAAGCTGAATATAACTTGGATTTCGACTTGAAGTTACTGTAGGAGGTAGTTATATTGTGTTTTTGCATGTGCCTAAGGTTATATTGGTGTTGATTAAGTTAAATGGATGGAGTAGACATGAACTAGTGAATAAAGTTACTAATCGAAGATAGTTAGAGTTGTGGATTATTTTCTTTGTTATAAATATATGGTATAAGGATGGAATCATTTATGAATGACTTCATTATCATGTTAATGATACTTGTAAGTTAATGTATGAAGTCTGTAAGGGGTAGATGGGTTATACGGATTCCAATTGGAGCTTGCCGTTCGTCGTGAAGTAGTTGTGACTTATTGTTGTTATGTGGTGTCTTGTTATTGACATTTATACGTTGATGGATTTATCTAGTTGTTATTGTTGTATATGGTATTGGTGGAGGCCCTTGTTACAAAGGAGATGCTGCCCAAATTTAAGTAAAACGAGCTACTAGCTTAAGTTATAGACTTGGCATTTGCTCAATACTGATTTTGAATCTCCTTATGCTATGATAGATCGAATTGACTTGTTTGAAAAGTCACTTGGAAGGAATTAAGGACTCAACATGTTTAAAGTATGTTAAGGCTAAGCTCCATCCTTCCTTTTAGCACGAATTCTCGGAAATTCCTAAGACGTCAAATGTGATATTTTACTATTCTATTGCTAGAAAGACCTTCTGTGAAGGCATTGGGATCATAGCTGAAGAATTTTCATGACGCTATTAGGTTGATGATACACTCATTCGATTAAATAGGGTATTCGACATCTATATATGTCATTTTGTCAGCTTTCTTTGCTATATGTCTATATATATAAATTCTTATTCGTCTTTGGGTTGTGTGACTAAAAAAAATAAAGGCATTTAGTATTTGCGACCAGTCCTTCTTCCTTATTAAAGTGTAATTAAAATCTCTGAAGTGACACGTTGATTTCCAATAATCTCAAATATAATTTTTTTTATTTAAACTACTAAAACACTCGATTTTTTTGTTTTGAAATACTTTCTTTTATTAAACATCGAGAAATCAGGTATAAAGACTAAGTGAAGCACCTTAAGATTTTTATGAGCATCTTCAGAGTTAAGTTATCTTTCTAAAAGTCGAGTTAAGTTTTCAAGCTTATTCAAAAGAAAAGAAAGATATGAGGTTCCACGAGACAATTGTATGCAATACGGAGGTGATTATGAGATCATGAGAATAAGATTACCTATGAGCCAAGATTGGCTAAGTTCTTATTATGTGCATTCACAGTTCATATCATACATGGCATATTATGCATGGACTTCGAACTACATTCGAAGGTAAGAGGCCTATTTTCCCTAAAAACTATATGTTGTATTGATGGCCACAGGTTGTCAATATGATACCGGTTAGCTATCGGAATAGACCGCTACTGCTAGCATTTGGTTGGGCATGTCATGTATTTGCATCAATATATATGTATTCACCACATATGATTACACGATCATACCATGCATATTTGATTACTATGAGGTTGGATGTCATCCATGGAGGCTATCAGAGTTTCAGTGTCATGTGGTATCTCTATTATTATTTTTACATCAGCTATGTATGATTCTACTTTCTGCCTTACATACCAGTACATTTTTATTCGTACTGATGTCCCATTGTCTGGGGACACTGCATTTTTGTTTCGTGCGTGTAGGTCCAGGTAGGGACTCTGATCGACCCCTCTGCTAGGACTTCGAGGTTCAGCTGTGAATTGGTAAGCTCCACCTCTTCCTGGAGATTTTATATGATGGTTACTTTTGTTGTACAGTTTGGGTATAGTCGGGGCCTTGTCTCGACAATGCTTATGACACTCTTAGAGGCTATTGTGGACATAGTAATCTAGGTTTCAATTTGCAACTTCCACTCTCCAGCCCATAGGCTTGGCATGTACATATATGTGTGTAGGCATGTATGTCTCCAATCGCGGCCTCGTCGGCCAGCTAGTACTTTATTATTTTGGCTCGTCTACTTTTGGTTATATGGCTTATTGTTATTCAGGTCATGACCTTAATGGTCCAGGATTGGTATTTCAGATGTTGTGCTGCCCAATCTGTTGGGCCCCCAGTTTAGTTAGCTAGTATGTTTAGTGGCTAACTCAGTCAAATACAGTATCGAAGGCCAGTCGTGCCTCCCATAGTTTGGGGCGTGACATTATAGATTTATATAAAAACTTATAATTTTTAAAAGAAATCTAAATTTTGGTTCGGTACGGTACAATCGGTTTTAAAATATCCATTGACACTCCTAGAGATAAGTGGTGTCCTAGTTCGGGAGGAAGAAGATGCACAATTTCTATTTATTATGTTAGTAGAACCCTAGGCGATGATGAAATAAGGTATCCTCACCTAGAAAAGTTAGCGCTCTCCTTACTAAGCGCTTCTAGGAAACAAAAATCGTACTTTTAATGGAAACCCATATGTGTCATGACCTCTTTCCCGCTGAGGAATGTCATGCATAAGCCCGAGTTCTCGGGATGGCATGCCAAATGGGTCGTAGAGATCAACGTGTAAGATATCTAGTACAACCCCCGAACTTCTCTAAAGTCTCAGATTTTGCAGACTTTGTGGCAGACTTTATGCCGGCCTTGATACCCGAGGTCAAAAGGGAATTGTTGTTCACTTTGGGGGCTAATTCGAGGATCTAGAACCTATTTACGAATGGTGCCTCTAATGCAAAAGGTTCTGGGCTTGATATCATGTTAAAACCACTTGTGTGTAGCATAATTAGACAGTCTATTAGACCTGTAATATTTACTAACAACAAAGTCGAGGATGAAGCTATGATAGTAGGTATAGAACTTGCTAAGAGCCTCGGGGCTGAAGTTTCAATGCCAAATGTGACTCCCTCATCGTCGTAAATCAAGTTAACGGAACATTCAAAGTAAAATACGAACGGATGCGGAGGTAATTGGACCAATTGCAGGTAACCCCTACACCAATTCAAAGAATGAACTTTGCAGCACGTACCTCGAGATCAAAATAGTGAGGCCGATGCACTATCCTACTTGGGGTCATTATGTCGACTTCGATGAATTCAACTCAAGGGCAGTGGTGCAGCTGATGAACTCAGTGGTAGAAGAAGGTCACGCCAAAGTAAACTCGATAAGATTTACTTAGGATTGGAGAAACAAATACATAGACTACGTGGAGATAGGAAAACTGCCATCGAATTCGAGGGAAGCGAAAGACCTGCGCACCAAAGCTGCTAAATTTAGCTTAGTCAAAGGGAAATTGTTCAGGAGGTCTTTCTTCGGCCTACTGGATAGATGCTTAGGTCCCGGAGAGACCGAATACCCCATGAGAAAATTCCACGAGGACACTTGCAGGAACTATTCGGGGGCAGAATCATTGGTTCGAAAGCTAATCCAAGTTGGATACTAATGGAATGAAACAGAGAAATCATGGAAATAACTTCGTACAAAAATTCTACGAGTGCTAATAACATGCCCCGATGATTCATCAATTGGGAGAGATGTTTCACCCGCTCCTATTGCCATGGCCGTGTCTCAGATGTTCGAGAATGTTTGCGACAATGGAAAACAATTCATCGACATCAAGGTAAGTAAGTTTTTTGACGATATTATCAATGCCTTAACACCCTAGTAGGAATAAGCAAGCGGAATCGACGAACAAAACTATGCTCCAAAGCTTGAAAGAGATTGACCGATTCAAATGGAAAGTGGAAGGAAATCTTACCCGAAGTCTTGTGGGAATATCGTACGACTTCGGAGTCGATTACCAGAGCAACCCTGTTCTCTCTAGTCTATAGAGCGGAAGCCTTAATACTAGTCAAGGTATGGGAATCGAGCCTCAGGTTCTAGTATGCTACCGAAGTGTTAAATGGAGAGGCCATGACCACGAGCCTAGAATTACTGGACGAAAGGCAGGAAGCCGCCCTGGTCCGGTTGGCCGCGCAAAAATAGCAAGTAGGGAGGTACTACAACTGAAAAGCCAACATTTAACATTTTCAAGTCGAGGACTTGGTGTTGAGAAAAGTAACGCTACACATCAGGAACCCAAATGATAAAAAACTAGACTCAAATTGGGAATGACCGCATAGAGCTGCTGGAGTAATTGGCAAAGGCTCGTATAAACTCGAGTAGGGAAACAATGTACAACTACCGAATAACTGGAACGTGGAACACTTAAAAGTGATACTACTGCTAAGGTACTAACTCAATTTTCTTTTAAATATTGTTATAATATGGGGTAACTTATGCAAGTATCCTCCAAGGGAAAATGTGCCGATTAAGTCTGAAAGAACGTATTGCGCTCTTTTTTCCTTGAATTGATTTTGTCCCGAAGTGAGTTTTTCGGCAAGGATTTTAACGAGGCAATAGTAAAACATGATACCTTATTTTTGAAGACCGGCCTTAAACCAGAATTGTTGATCGTTTACACCAAACCAAATTATTCGAGTCCTCAGAAGTTCGGCCTCAAATACTGGGGGCCATTACCCCTAGGTTAAAGATCTTTAGAAAGGGAAAAATTTATATATCAAAAGTCAAGGCTTGGTGGTTAGGATTCATCGTAAGGGTCAAGTGGTCAAATGAACCGTACCCATGTAGCCCACTCTAGCCATGACACGAGGCTTATGCACCTTCAATTATGTACTCTACATATAAAGCAATGAAGGAAATCATTGCTTCCTTCATACTTTATTGCTACACATTTTACTTCGTTGATGCTTCATAGTGGATCCTAAATCCTAAAGCCCACGGGCTACCCCGACTCGGGGACTGTCGTCCAATAAGAAAATCGAATGGCTGAGGGTACCGAATACCGAAGGCACCGGTCCTATTAGGCAGGCCCTAAATATAAAAGGTTACGATTTCCCTAAAATGGCTCGGAGACATTCAAAGTCCGTACTCAGAAAGTAAGGCCCTTACGTATAATCAAAACCTATCAAAGGGTTACCCTCGGCAAAAACATTATCGTGTATGACCGAAATACTTAAGCATCTTAAAGGCCTTTGATTTTATCAAAATTTTGAAACCACGGGCAATACGGAGTTGCAAACGAAATCAAACCCCATTCGGACTTTCGGAGAACATAAGCTACATATTACGTTTGATTCTACGCTTAGGCATTAGGGACGAAACACAAATAAAAATTGCAAATAGATGCTAAAAAGTAAAAATATGGTGTTTCTAAAGGGAAAATTTTATATATATTTCAAAAAATATTTACAAAGGCATGATAAAGCGGCCTCAAAATACACAATAAAGAAAATTTACAAAAAGGAAACCAAAAAAAGAACTAAGGCCTACCCATTTGATCTTCACCGGAGCTCGACTCGGCACTAGAACCTTCAAAACCTTCAGAGCTTTCGAAACCTTCGGGACTTTCGAGCTCATAAATTTCCTTTGCCTCGTCCTCCAGCCGCTTGTTTTCTTCAATCTCGACCAATAGATCGAATCCTCAGGCGTGAACCTCCTCGAGGGTCTTCCTCCGAGACAGCCGCTTCACATACTCTGTCATCGTCTTTAAATAGGCCTTGGCTATCTATGCACTAGCCTTATACTGGTCAAGCATTTCCTCAATTTCAGAGGAATCGATCGAGGTTGCCTCTCATTTGGACTTCAACGCAGTATATTTCTAGCCAAGGGCATTCCCCTCCGAGGAGACTAAATTCATTTGTGCCCAGAGTTCATCATTTAGCCGTGACTACTTGTCGGCCTTGTCCTTTGCCACCAGAGCTGGTTCTTGACCGATGTTAGCTCCTCTTTAGTAGCCTCCTTTCTTGAAGCCAACAGGTCCATCCTGCCCCTTAACGCCTCGGCCGTGGTCTTGACCTCATCCATCTCGGCGGCTCGGCCCGAAGTTGGTTAATCAAGTCTATCTTCTCTTGGACCTGTGATGTTGTGTCGTTATTCATCACGAGTAGCCTCTCATTTCTAGCCTAAAATCCTTACTTTCTCGAATAGATCGGCATACTCCCATTTCACGGGTGAGGCCTCCTTCTGTGAATTTTCCAGCTCGGCTCGGAGACGTGGGAGGTCGCCTCATGTTGTTGTTCATTGAGATCCCTGTGCATGTCCTTCTTCTGGACTTGCTCGAATTGGAGTTGGCTGATTTCCATTCGGGATCGAAGGAAGCCTTCATGATGGAGCACCGAACCCTCAAAAACAAAACGATAAGGTCTTAAAAACATGCTGAAACTAAGCAATATTCACAAAAGGTACAAGGAGTAGACATATTACCTGGTTCAGTGCCTATTGCTTCTCTTTAAAGAGACTCGGTATGCCTATTTCGTTCATCTTTGCTTGTTCCTCCTCAGCCACTAGGCACTGAAGAGAACTAACCATACCCACCATAGTAGACAATACCCAGGCGTCTGCGAGGATAGTAAGCACGACCCTTCTTTTACGGTTAGGATCCACACACATGGCAGGGCGCTGTCTCACTAGCTTTGGGATCGAGCTCAGCTTGCCCTCTCCCGGTGGCATGTCCTTTTTTGGGACCTCTGGTTAAACAAGCCCAGAATAGTCTTCCAACGCGCTCTTGTCCATACCGTCAAAGAACATGTTAATGGAATCATCTGTGCCCCGTGTAATCTCATTTGACTTAACTTTATCGACTTGAGACTCATCGAACGTAGACTATATGTGGGATAGAATCTCTGCGATATCGATAACACCGGCTACTTCCTTTGGGCAGGGGCGACTTCTTAGGAGGTCGTGGCCTCTGATTCTCCTTCTGGCTCTCGAGCTAGAGGGGTATCAGCCTCTCGAACACCTTCTCCAGTTTACGCCTTTCTTCTTCGTCGATGGTCGACCCATGAATGACGAACTCCAGATCCTCGTCCTCAGGGTAATCCCTGAGATGGAAGAGGGAATAGGGGTTCGGTACCCTGGCTTTGGTTCTTTTTATTTCTTTTCAGAACCCCGACAACTACCCTCTTTTTCTTCACATCGGCGTCCAGGGAGCTAAAGGATTTTCTCTCTGTCTTATTTTTCTCCTCATTTCCAGCATCTCTGGGTTGTCCCCGAGCTGAGGGTGTAGCAAGAAAGGACGGGGACTCATTCTCATCCAATGGACGAATCTCATTGGTCTTGGGAAAACCTATAAAAGTTAAAATACTTAGTAGAAATGAGAGTTAAGTATGTAAATGTGATTATTCGAGAGGAAGACTCACCATGGGAACATGCCTCCCACTTTCTTTTCAAGATCTTGCTCCATTGGCCCTCGAAGTAAGGCATTTGTTTGTAGATCCCCTCGATCCATTCCTTGAAGCGGGGGAATGCATTGGGAACTTTGGCAACCTCTAAGCAATGGTAAACACATGCAATTAGAAAAATAATAAAAGGAAGCAACAAGTACTCAAGAAGGAGAAGCCTTATAGTATGAGTTCCACGTTTTAGGGAATAATAGAAATTCCGGGGGAATTAGGCCTTCGATTTTGACCTGAACGAACCTCTCCTGCCAACATCGATCTCGATCTTCATCGATGCTCGAGAATGGAGTTTTACTTTCTCGACGAATGCTGATACTCAATTTTTTTCTGTATTTTTAAATATGCAAAAATATCTTCAAAATAGCTTATATATGTATATATAAGTATATCACAAGGATTCATTATTTTTCCTTAATTTTTCAATGATTCTAAATCAATTTTATTGCGCTATTTTATCAAGAAAAACTAAATAGTTGTCTCGCAAAATTATCATTTTAGTGATTCCTTTATTGGATTCTCATATTTATACTTAAATATAGCTAACATGATTTTTTCATATTTTTTACAAATTTATTTAGTATTTTTAAAGCTAAATTGCATATAATTGCAATATTAACCTATTTTCATATTTAATTGTGTTTATAATTATAAAATTGACTCCACTATTTTTATTTTCATAATTATATATTATTAATCATTTTCGTACCTTCAATTTATTTTCAAAAATTATTTTAGTATTTTCTATAAAATAAATGAGGAAAAATGGCTATTTGAATGTTAGCCCTTTGGTATTTCAATTTTGACCGGATTTGGCACCCTAATTGAACCAACTTTTAGTCTCATTATCCGGCCCAATTTTTAAAATTACCCAACCCACGACCCTTTAAAATAACCCACCCAGTCCCCCTTTTTAACATTCGTCCTTTCCTTTTTTTAATTTCCTTATAACCCCAACCCTAAATCATTTCTCGCCAGTAGCCACCCTGGACTACCCATCTCCCAAATTCTCTCTCAGAAACCTTAGCCGCCTCCCTCCACTTCCACCCTAGAATCACCATAATCCATGGCTTTCAAGGCGATAGAAGTCCTATACTGGCCTCATATGACTCCTACATGCTCAATTATCATGGTTTCGGGGCCAGACCTTAAGAATCTTGGTCCAGACATTGGGTGCTTTCAGTCCTATACTTGTCTCCGGTCAACTACGACCTTGCTCCGGCTAACCATGGCTATTCAAGCCTGCTCTTGGTTTCTCTTACTTAGATCAATGACCTTCCAAGCCTTTATCACCATCGGGGTTCTTCTGAAACCCTAACCTTCGAGGTTCTTCTGATTCTTTTAGATCCGTTATAGATCTATGCTTTCTCTAAGCTCCTAAATATTTTCTCATGGTTTCTTTCAAAACTCTACTTTCCGAACCTTTGTCTTTTTCTGATTTAGGGTTTTTGTTACTTTATTTTGAAGCTCTTCTGATTTTCTTAAACATGTCTACTGTGTTTCCTATGTGTTTCTTCTACTATGTTCTTATGAATTCCCCTAATGTATTTCGCATGTTGTTCTTCTACTATGTTTCTTACTAGTTTCTCCTACTGAAAGATGCATGTTAAAGGCCTCAATTCCTTCTGACACCAATGGACTTGTTTCGTTAGTATTTCTGCCCGATTACTTATTTTCGTCTCTACACTCGACTAATGGAAAAAACCATAGAATTTGAGGGTTCATCCAAGTTTTGAGACCATTGGTTATGTGATGCTTGTTCTTCCGAACTCGTGTGGATTTCAAAACCCTAACTTCTTTGGACCTATTTCGAGTTTCTGAAGTTGTTTCATCTATTGCTCAACTAAGTTTCAAAATCTTTGTTTCAACCTTTGTTTCTTTAAACGATTCTGATTCCCTACTAAACTCTTCTAAGGTCTTTATATTGTACCTTTTGTATGCTATTTGATACTCTTTCTTCTCCATTACTGAATTAAACTGTGATTACCATGTTCCTAAAGTCCATTACTTAGTGACTTTTGCAATTGCATGACACTTTTTCTTTGTCCTAAATTCAACTTAGCATGCTTGTGTGATCTTAATATGAGTGAGATTCCCTCTAGAACGGCTTTCAAATTTTGAATGATTTCAGACTTCCTTCGTGAAAGCCTGATTGATTTCTTTCCTTGTTTGCTGATTTCCCTATTACTTGGATTGGGTCGAAAATCTTCCTTAGCTTTTCTGACTTGGTTCATTCATGGACCAATAATTACAAACCTCTGACTACTTGATTTACTGTGTACTAATTAATTTTTAGCTTATTTTGTTTTAACCATGTTTTCAAAACGCTTCCCCTAAATAAACTCTTATGTATTTACTCCTGATAGCCTACTTTGCACAAGATGCTTGTTTGATTTCTTTCCTTAAATAATTTTTTACCGTTTAAGTCTGAATTCCTTAATTAAAGGAAGTCTTGTACTGATTGATTTTAGTTAATACCAGTTCCGTAATTGATTTCTTACCATATTTCTGCCTATTTTTCACATTATAATACCTGACTCTTTTATTGACAAAACACATGAAGACTCTTAGTTTTCTATAGAGGAGCACTCTTAGTTTTCTAAAATCTCACTCACACTCAGAAACTATTCTCTTTGTTACTTGTACTGTGGCTTGTTTTTCAAGTCCTGCTACTGCTTTTACTGTATTTTGCTTCCTTTAAAACTGGTATGTCCTGATTAAGATTTTCAGCAATCACAAACAATATGTTTACTTATACCATTACTCGCATGTCTGCCTACTACTTGTGTTTAGTTCAGTGTTTACTTTAGCATGCTATAATTTTCTCCTATTATGAATCCCAGACCCCCTACCTCCAATGTGTTTGATGCCAATGGTTTGTTTAAGACATGGAAGTATTGAGTATTATTGTCAATGGCTCTAACTTGATTCCCCTATAATCGTAACCTCTATGTCACCATCATATGTTGTGTATTATTGTTGATTCTGTAAGCATAAAAGCATTCTTTATTGTTGTTCATCCCCATAATTGGCTAATGCCTAAGCACATAGGCTCTTTGGAAATTTCCCCTATCCATGAACCCTTTGTTTGACTTGTTTATAGCTGTTTCCCAGCACTTCTCCCCCTTTCTTTACTTTATTATCTCCTTAACATTTTGTTTCTACACTTGCACTCTCTCTTAGACTTTTAAGTTTTGTCCCCAGCCTCCCCCCTCTTGTGAGCCTTGCCTTGGGACCCATTGAGCTCCCTCTGAACTTGGACATCTGAGGGATGTCCTTTCCACACTGCACTTGTCCCTATCTTGGTGATACAATTTGGGTGTGAGCACTTCCGGGGCACATCGAGGCTCTTAGGAAACTCTGACACACTCAAATTGGAGCAAGGTTTTAGATTAGTGATCTTAGAGTTGGTCTATCTCATAATTCAGAAAAGAAGTCAGAATCAGGCTTCCTCTAGTTGTATTTTCTTTATATTTTTTTATTTAATTTATTATTTTAGATTTGTAATACGTTGAAATGAACATTTGGGGCTGGCTAGTAAAAAAGGCGGGTGACTATGCATGAGAAAGGGTAGAAATCATGCCTATACGTCTATTACAAATTTTACATGTTCAAATACACATAGAAATCATACCTATAGGTCTATTACAAATTCTTCATGTTCAAATACATATAGAGATCGTGACTATAAGTTTATTACAATTATGTATATTCAAATACCTATAGAAATTATTCCTATAGGTTATTCTAATTCTGCATATTCAAATACCTATAGAAATCATGCCTATAGGTTGTTCTAATTATGTATATTTAGAAATTATGTTCATATGTTTTAAAACAAGTTCTGCATTTTTAGATACCATGCCTATAGGTTTAAAATAATTCCTGCATTAGATACCATACCTATAAGTTCGAGAACAAGCTTCTGCACGCAGATGCTACGGCTAAAGTCAGTAATGTATAGAAAGCATGCCTATAGGATTTTCTAAATGAATCTGACTCGTTTCACTCAGTGTTAGATATAAAATGGGTAATAATGGATACTATCAGTTGCATAACTTGTAATCAATTCGTTTAAATTTAGCCCCTCTTTAATAATCTGAGTCCCTCGCTTAACCAAAGTTTAGAAAGAATGCCTATAGGGTTTTTAAATAATTTGTCTTGAGTTTTAATATATTATTACCTTCCAAATTCAGTAGATATCATGTCTATAGGACCACATATTAACACTTAGGCAAGCCTTAGGATAATAACTATAAAAAATGAATCTACTTTTGTAAACTATTACAACCAGTAGGCAGACCTGATTCGGGATTCTTATCTGAATTATGTAATAAACCATGTCTGTCTCAACTTTTAAACTCTCTCATATTTGGTATTTAATCAGACCTAAACAGTATGTGAAAGTCATGCTAATTATATGCTTTCTTTATTTAAGGAGGTATATGTGTGCCTTTATTTATTCATGTGCTTTCCCTATAATATGCAATATGTGTTTTGTCGGTCGCCCAAGATTTTAACCTTTGAAACTTCAAATAATCCTAATATCCCTCCCTTTTTAGGATTAGTAGTCCTAAGTGACTCTAGGACTGATAGGAGTAAGACAGGTAATAACATGCAATAAGTAATCGAGACCAATCCGCGCTTTAAATACCTCAACAAGGTGGGAAGGGTAGATGTGGATATGATGACCACGCAATAATGTCACATGTAGCCCCTCATTGAGGAGTGATTACCGAACATTGTGTTGGGTGATCCATACTTCTAATAAACCTAGGACCCCCTTGTCTTTATTCTTTACTTCTTTTCAGCATTTTTAATCAACTTTTCTAAATTGCTCTTTCAAATCTTGTTTACTCCCAAACCATAATGTGTTGAAATCCCCTCTTATTTGAGCCTTATTTTTTTCATAAGTGTACCCAAATTCACAATAATTATCTGGCCAGGAACCACACTAGTGGATTCTGAGGGGTGCCTAACACGTTCCCCTTAGAATAATTTCAAGGTCTTACCCAATCTCTGGTTATCCAAATCAGAACCTTATGGTGTCCTAATGCACCTTAATCATTAGGTGGCGACTCTTCAAATACAAAACCCAATTCCCCTAAAGAGAATGAGTTGTCCTCCCAAATATCATAAACCCAATTTTTATGGAGGAAAAAAGGGGGCGCGACATTGAATGAGCTTGATCAACCCCCCGGAAGACTCATGGATTGTAGATATGAAGTAGGTGATTGAGGATGAACCTAGGTACTTCAGTGTTGTTGACGAAATGGCGTAGGACGTTTACGATCCTCCAAAAAGATGGGTGAATCTACCTGATCTAGACCTCATACCTTTTTAAAAACCGAGAATGATAGGGTATATCGGGGCGAGCGTGAAGGGGTAAATGTAAACACATAGATATCCCTCCACGTGAGTAGTGATGTCTTTGTTGGGCAGGGAGATAATCACTTCCTTGCCCTCCCAGTTGCAGTCCACCCGAACTATGGGGAGTGTATCATTAGTAACTGAGCATATGTACCCCCATGCTCCTTCGCCTCGGTCCTGTTGACTAGAGGTTTTCTCGACTTTGAAGTTTTTTTCAATGAAACAGTCCCGGGGGACGAAGCTCTTCAAAGATGGCTCCTGGGCCACCTCAGGAACAGCTACATTGTCATCTATGGCTGAGTTGGAAGATGAAGAGGCGGTCTATTGAAGCACGGATTCGGAATTTTTCGCCATCGAATTCTAGAAAATATGAAGGTTTAAAGATAGAGATGAAGATTTGAAAATAGGATGAAGGTAAGAAGGTATGACTTGAAGATTTAAAGAAGGGGTATGAAAATTTGAAGATGAAGGTATGATGACCAAGAAAGCAATGTATAAAGATTTGAAGGGGTTAGAGTTAAGCGAAGAATTCGACGGTAAATCAAGGAGCTACAGAATCGAAAAGTAAAAAGGTGAAAATGGGGTCAGAACAAGGAACAAGGTACAGCGATGCGACTGATGGGCCGTTTCACTGACCCGTCAACTCGGTTGTAGCGTACAGAACAAGGAACTGGGGTTAATCTATCGCTTCCCGTCGCTTTGATAAATCTACTCTCCAAAAAATGAGAGGACTATATATACGGGTAAAATCGAGGGCAAAGTTTTCCCCGACTCCCTGATGAGAGAACGAAGGGGAAGCATGGATCAACATGATTATAATCGAATCCAGGATCCCCTCGTATCATGATCCGGGAGGGATGAATGATGTATTTGAGATTGGATATGGTAAAACGATGTACCTGGACCAAGTATAGCTTCTGGACGTCAGAGGCGTGGTGAACGGTTAAGTATGATGGATAGGGAGCCATAATATTTTCTCTTAACTGGATATTACGGCACGAATCTCGCTCTGTATCAAGTGTAAATCAACATTTACTGAAAAGAGAAGATTTTCACCTTTTTAGACTTGTACTAGAATGATAATTATCCTACTATATAAATGGAGTTTTTTTCTTTGTTCTGACACATTGTAACACGCAAATCATAGCAATAAAAAGTTTACTTTTATCTTCTAGCTACTATTCAAGGCATTATTCATTTGTTCTTTTCTTCACTAGCGACTGAGCTTGAATCGAGAGCCCACTCGAGGACGGATTCTACTGTTCAATCTAAGATCAGACTTGGTCATTACATTGTGATTTGTTTGATAACTTATTTTATCTGTAATTCATTTACTTGTTGTTCTTAATTAATGTACTGAATTAAGTCACGCATCTTTTAAACCACATATAGATTTAATTGTTACTCATTTTTTGGGTAAACATATATAAATGATACAACCTGTATTGGTTATATTTGTTCATGCAATACAGAAATATAAAATGTTCTTGTTGAAATTCAAACTCACGACATTCCCTTGCAAAGCAGACGTTCTAATCAACTAAGCTACAAAAGCTTGTGGCTCTCTTGTTTCAGTTCAAAAGAATTAATCTTTCATTTTATAAATTTACTATAAAATTCAAATATAACTATGAATAATAAATTTTTTAAAGGTATAACTGTGAATAATAAATATTATATAATATTTTATGTGTCAGCATAAGTTTCCCTTATTAAAACAAGAAGAGAGAAGCAACAACAGCTACTTAGAACGGATTCTGTTTTGTGCCTATATCTTCCATGCTAGCTTTTCTTTACGTAAAGTTTTATGGGGTGCCTCATTTAATCACTATCTACTCGTTAAGGAAAGTTTAATTAGTAGTCAAAGTAAGATAACTTCGAACAAATTGCTTCTTTCTCTTTTTCTTCTCCTCCTCCTTCTTAGTTGCTGCAAAAATAAAAGTGACGGCATATTTATATGGTATGCAGGTCTTAAAGTGTTTTAACGATAGTGAACTGTTATGGGGCTACTTTCTTTGCTACTCTTTATGGTTTCTTCTCCTTTTTCTTCATAGTTTAAAATAAATTTATTAATTCGTTCTTTTGAAAATTTGATAATTGAAATTTGTTCTTTATGATATTTGAAAGTTATGTTTCAATTTTGAGCTCATTTAGTCTTAAGTCACTATAAAAATTTAGCTGCTTCTCAGACTAATTAGTCTTAACTACATTATAAAAGTAATTAGTGTTGAGATAAGAGAAAATACATGATATAGCCTTGTATGGCCTTGTATATTCTTTGTATACACACTGTATGTTTACTGTATACTCATGGGATGTTTTATGCTGGGCTGTGATGATTGGACCGTGTATCTGAGCCCAACCAACAGTTATTTAATTTTGGGCCGGTTCACCCGACCCGACCCAAGTGTAAAGTGTATATAGGTTAGGTATCGGAGATATTTGTAGCGGACTTCATTTTGTTTCATTATTCTGATTAATAAACTCCCTCTCTTCTAGAGAGTTCTCAAACGCTCCTCCTTCTCTCTAAATTCTCTCACTACATTCTTCATGATTCTTCAGTTTAATCTCAAGGTTTTCATGGTATCAAAGCCAGCCCCATCCCAATTATTGTTACCGATGTTGGGCCCCCATTTATGTTGTCCCCGCTGCAGAGATCTGGGCGTGATGGGGGGTGTTGAGTTGTCCCACATCGGAGGGATTTGAGGTCCTTGGTCTCTTTATATGGCTTGGGCAATCCTCACCTCATAAGCTAGCTTTTGGGGTTGAGTTACGCCCAATGTTCATTCTTATCATAGACGACGATCCGACTATGTTTTTCTGCATCTTGTTGTTCTGGTTGAAGTCTCTTTTGAGATTCTTTTTTTGGGGTTGTTTCTGAGACCTCATGGTTGATGACGATTTCGATATAAATCGGATGCTTTTCTGAGACTTTCTTTGTGATATCTGAGTATATCTTCTCCACTCGAACGTTCTGGGAGATTTTCCGATGATTTTTGGGTGATTTTTCGGTGACCTATCGGCTTCTAGGGTTTCTGGTGGTTTAACCTAGCGTTTTACTACTATCCGGGGGCTCGATCTTCACTCAGTGGATGTTTAGGGTGACTTTCCGACATCCCTGACTATATTTCCAGCAAGGTTTGCAACGGTTGCACCTAGGGTTTTCTCTGATTGATTGAAGGCCGATCTTCTCCGGTCGCGAAGAAGGAGGGTAACTCTGTCCTTCTCTTGAGTATTGTATACTTTGTGTGTGATTATTTGGCTTCGCATGTGAGTATCTGGTTTTGTGTGTGAACATCTGGTTTCGTGATATTTTGCTTGTCGAAACTGTTTTCTTTTCAAACTGGTACATTAATCATGACTTCTAATACGAATGCTACCTCCTCCTCGGTATTGTCCTCTCTTTGTATACTCCTCTGATGTCCCTGGGGTCTCTCTTGTTCCCACTCCCTTCTCGGGAAGTGGTTATGGGGGTTGGAGGAGAAAAATGTTTGTTGCATTATCTGCTAAAAATAAGATTGGTTTTGTTGATGGCATGTGCTCCCGACCAGCCACTAATGTGGCTCAACAAAGGTTATGGGATAGGTGCAATAACATGGTGATTTTGTGGTTAACTGCCTCCCTCTCCCCTCAAATTGCTGAAAGTGTGCAGTATTCTGATACTGCACAAAGTATATGGTCCCAACTTCAGGCCAGATATGGCACTGCAAACAGGACCAAAATCTTTGAATTGAAAAGAGAGTTGTCCCACACCTCTCAAGGTTCCTTAGATATAGCTTCGTATTTTAATAAGCTAAAAGGTCTATGGGATGAACTTGATTCAATGTGTGTTAATCATGGTCAAAGATGTGTTTGTGCTGCCAAAGATGGTATAGTACAGGAAAGTGATGAAAATAAGGTCTTTCAGTTTTTAATGGGTCTAAATGAAGCATATATGGGGGTAAGGAGTAATCTTTTGATGATGCAGCCTTCTCCAACCCTTGACAATGTCTATAATATGGTCCTCAATGATGAGAAGCAAAGACAAGTCCAGTCTCCTTCTCATTTTAATCCAGACTCTGTCTCTTTCAATGTCCATACTAATAGGCATCCTGTTGGATTTAGTGTTGAGTTGTCCCACATCGGAGGGATTTGAGGTCCTTGGTCTCCTTATATGGCTTGAGCAATCCTCACCTCATAAGCTAGCTTTTGGGGTTGAGTTAGGCCCAAGGTCCATTCTTATCATGGTATCAGAGCCAGGCCCATCCCAATTATTGTTACCGATGTTGGGCCCCCATTTATGTTGTCCATGCTCCAGAGATCTGGGCATGAGGGGGGGGTGTTGAGTTGTCCCACATCGGAGGGATTTGAGGTCCTTGGTCTCCTTATATGGCTTGAGCAATCCTCACCTCATAAGCTAGCTTTTGGGGTTGAGCTAGGCCCAAGGTCCATTTTTATCATTTTGATCAAGCCAAAGGGGGAATCTGGGGCATTTGAGGAACTGACTCAGATGTTGCACAGCAAAACAGATGTCAGGCCTAGTATGTGTTAGAAATAAGAGCTTACTAACAAGACTCCTATACTGATCAGGGGAATGCAAAAGGTAACCAAAATCAGCATGCAATTTTGCATTAATGTCCAAAGGACAAACAACAGAAGAGATATTGACACAGTCAAACTGTTGCAGCAAATCAGAAACATATTTATGCTGATTAAGGATCATCCCACCAGGAACAGCTGACATCTCAATGCCTAGAAAATAATGTAAGGACTCTAGGTCCTTAATTTTGAACTGATCATCCAGAAACAATTTCAGGTCAACAATTTCATCACAGTCATCCCCAGTAAGAATAATATCATCCACATAAACAGCAACAATCACAAGAGACCCTGGTGTACCTTTGATGAATAGAGAGTAATCATTCAAAGAATGTCTATAGCCTCTGGAATAAAGGGCAGAAGACAATTTGGCATACCACTGTCTGGAAGCCTGTTTGAGCCCATACAGGGATTTGTTTAATTTGCAAACAACGGGAGTAGAGGCAAAGGAGGCAGAAACAGAGGCAGGGGCAGAATCAGTCAAACTTGGAAGGAGCTTCATATAGACCTCCTCATCCAAATCACCATGCAAGAAAGCATTATTAACATCTAGTTGAAACAAATTCCAATAATTTTTCACAGCCACAACAATAAGACACTTAACAGTGCACATTTTAACCATAGGAGAAAAGGTGTCAGTGAAATCAATACCTTCAACCTGAGTATCACCTCTGATTAGGGGTGTTCACCGGGCGGATTGGGCGGCTTTTACTCTTAACGGTTTGGCTTAACGATTATCGGCTTTTAAATGTATTAATTCGTTAGCCACCCGATAAGATATCGGGCAGATTGGTATCGGCTTAGCTCTTATAGGGCGGTTTATCGGCCTAACATACATGTTCACTAAATATCTCTTATTCTCCTCGTCTTAGAAATAATGAATTGCCATAAAAAATAATATTTTAGAGGCAATATGATGTAGCTAATGAAACAATCGCCATCAGCATGTAGATTATAAAATAGATAAATTCACTACTAGTTCAGTATCGAGAAAAATAAAACAGAACTTATCTTCTATTAGAGGCCACACTACATGTGTACTCATAAGCTTCGGATATAACCAAAAAAATCTGTCGCGCAAATTTCCATTCAGCTCCCACAATGAACTTTTAAAAACTGAAGTGCTCTGGTAAATTCGACTCTCTACACTCCTCTTCTATAAATAACTATCGTTCTCCATTTTCCACATCCAATCATCCAAAATGCACAAATTTATTTCATGGGGTGTCGTTCCTCTAGTCATAACCAACCTTTCAATTCTTCTTTTTCCATGACACACATAGAACCATATATGTATTAGACAACTCAATTCTATCACTATTATATATATATATATATATATATATATATATATATATATATACATATATATATATATATACATATATATATATATATATATATATATATATATATATATATTTTTTTTTTTTTATTATTATTATATTCTTAACGGGTTAACGGATTAGCCGTTAAGAAAATTGAATAATCCATCCCCAAACCGATAAGCCGTTAATAAAAAAAATTCAATCCGTTCCCCATCCATTAAGCCGTTACCAATAAGCCATTAAGCTTCGGTTTGGATCGGTTTTCGGTTTCGGATCGATTTTGAATACCCCTACCTCTGATAACAAGTCTGGCTTTATACCTTTCAATACAGCCATCAGCCTTGTATTTGATTTTATAAACCCATTTACAACCAATGGGTTTCTTACCAGGAGGAAGATAAACAACATCCCAAGAATGGTTTGTGTCCAAAGCATCAAACTCCTGTCTCATGGCAGCCTGCCATGCTGGAACAGATGCAGCTTGAGAGTAATATAGAGGCTCAGATTCCAAAGAGGAGGAAGATGAACCAGAAAAGGCAGGTAGTTGGCAGACATAATCCTTAAGGTAAGAAGGAGGATTATGCTGTCTTTGAGATTTTCTAGGAGCAGGAATAGAAGGAGAAGAACCCAAAACAAGAGGTGAGATGTCAGGATTGAAAGAAGAATGGAATGTAGAATCAGTAGAGGCAGGGACAGTATAAGGCACTTGCACAGATGTGGGAGAAGAGGGAGAGGAGAGAGTATGGGAGAATCAGAATCATCATCATGTTCCCCAGAAGGAACAAAAGGAAAAGATGAAGCAGAAGGATGAGCAGAAGGAGACATAGTTTGAAAAGGAAAACATGATTCATGAAATATGACATCCCTGGAGACCAAATATTTTTTTTGAAGCAAGATCATACAATCTATAACCTTTTTTCCAAAAGGATATCCCAGGAAAAAACAAGGAATGGCTCGTGGCTATAACTTGTTCCTTTGAGGGATTGGGATAGTGGCATAGGCAAGGCAACCAAATGTCCTCAAGTGAGTATAGGTTGGAACTTTCCCATACAAGATTTCATGAGGAGATTTATTATGAAGTAATCATGTGGGTATTCTGTTAAGTAGGTAGGTGGCAGTCAACAAACAATCCCCCCAGAAAGACACAGGCATGCCAGATTGGAAGAGCAAAGCTCTACAGATTTCAAGGAGGGTTCTATGCTTCCTCTCAACAACACCATTCTGTTGAGGGGTATGAGAGAAGGAGGTTTGATGTATGATCCCCTGGCTGCTAAAGAAGGAAATACCCTCAATGCTAGAACCCAATTCTAAGGCATTGTCACTTCTATCAGTTTGAACCACATCATTAAATTGGGTTTTAATCAGAGAAAGAAATGACTTAAGCATAGAAAAAGCATTGCTTTTGGATCCCATTAAGTGTGTCCATGTTGCCCTAGAAAAATCATCAACAATTGTAAGGAAATATCTACAACCAGAAGAGGTTGGAGTATGATAAGGTCCCAAAGTGTCCACATGAATCAGTTGAAATGGTCTAGAAGTCTTAATGGAACTATCAGGAAATGGAAGCCTAGTCTGTCTTGCCATAGGACAGACTGAACATGGAAAAGGTTGTTTGGAAGCAAATGGAAAAGACAAACCAGAAATACATCTCATATTTGCAAAAGGAGTATGAGTAAGTCTTAAGTGTCAAATGTAATTCATGTCAGATGTAAGATCATTATTACAGATGGAACTATATACATGTGAAGGCAATGGAACAACCTTGCTATCAGACAAAATGTCATCATTACAAGTAGTAGACACAGAACAAACAAAAGTAGAGGAACAGTTAAAAGAGGAAGAAGGGGAAGGAGGAACCCAAGCCAGTTTATATAAGCCAGCAGCTTCCCTACCAAGATCCAGAGGCCTCCTCAGAGAAGGGTCCTGTATCATGTGCAGTAAGCATGAATGTTCAATGCACAAAACTATACAATACAACTGCTTCACTAACTTGTGGACATAAATCAAGTTGTGTTTAAAAGAGGGAACTAGCAGTACATCGTGAAGAGTGATGGAAGGAGTCGTGCAAAAGAGCCAGTGCATGTTACTTTCACTTTATAGCCATTAGGAAGAGTGACAAGATATGGCAGAGTTAAAGGTGTGATGTTAAAAAGTAACTGCTTATCATGTGTCATGTGATTAGAGGTACCTGAATCTGTAATCCAGGTGACAGAATTAATATTGGTAAGTAAGCAGAGTTTGGAATCAGAAATGGGGTCACAGTTAACATAGTACCAGCAAAGTTAGCAGCATACATGGGAGGAGGAGTCTGAGCAGTGGATTCCCCTAACTGGTTCTGTTGTAATAAATTCATCAACTGATCATAATGTTGTCTGCTCAACCCCGGTATCACAGAACTCTGGCCATCTATTTTTGCAACAGATTGATGGCTTTCAGGAGGATTCCCTTGGGGAACAGACATATGTCCTTCAGAATGAGGAAAATCCAGACCAGCACTAAGATGAGCAGCAACAGATCTCCTACCCTTGTTAAAATTTGTGCTTTGTGGATACCCATGGATCTTGAAACACTTATCAATTAAGTGTCCAGATTTTTTACAGTATCTACAGAATAAAGGTCCTTTGACTTGATCAAAATTGACTCTCTGTCTGAAAGGAGAAGGAGGAATAGGCACTGTGGCCTTGTTAAATCCAACAGGATGCCTATTAGTATGGACATTGAAAGAGACAGAGTCTGGATTAAAGTGAGAAGGAGACTGGACTTGTCTTTGCTTCTCATCATTGAGGACCATATTATAGACATTGTCAAGGGTTGGAGAAGGCTGCATCATCAAAAGATTACTCCTTACCCCCATATATGCTTCATTCAGACCCATTAAAAACTGAAAGACCTTATTTTCATCACTTCCCTGTACTATACCATCTTTGGCAGCACAAACACATCTTTGACCATGATTAACACACATTGAATCAAGTTCATCCCACAGACCTTTTAGCTTATTAAAATACGAAGCTATATCTAAGGAACCTTAAAAGGTGTGGGACAACTCTCTTTTCAATTCAAAGATTTTGGTCCTGTTTGCAGTGCCATATCTGGCCTGAAGTTGGGACCATATACTTTGTGCAGTATCAGAATACAGCACACTTTCAGCAATTTGAGGGGAGAGGGAGGCAGTTAACCACAAAATCACCATGTTATTGCACCTATCCCATAACCTTTGTTGAGCCACATTAGTGGCTGGTCGGGAGCACGTGCCATCAACAAAACCAATCTTATTTTTAGCAGATAATGCAACAAATATTTTTCTCCTCCAACCCCCATAACCACTTCCCGAGAAGGGAGTGGGAACAAGAGAGACCCCAGGGACATCAGAGGAGTATACAAAGAGAGGACAATACCGAGGAGGAGGTAGCATTCGTATTAGAAGTCATGATTAATGTACCAGTTTGAAAAGAAAACAGTTTCGACAAGCAAAATATCACGAAACCAGATGTTCACACACAAAACCAGATACTCACATACGAAGCCAAATAATCACACACAAAGTATACGATACTCAAGAGAAGGACAGAGTTACCCTCCTTCTTCGCGACCGGAGAAGATCGGCCTTCAATCAATCAGAGAAAACCCTAGGTGCAACCGTTGCAAACCATACAGGAAATATAGTCAGGGATGTCAGAAAGTCACCCTAAACATCCACTGAGTGAAGATCGAGCCCCGGATAGTAGTAAAACGCTAGGTTAAACCACCAGAAACCCTAGAAGCCGATAGGTCACCGAAAAATCACCCAAAAATCATCGGAAAATCTCCCATAACGTTCGAGTGGAGAAGATATACTCAGATATCACAAAGAAAGTCTCAGAAAAGCATCCGATTTATATCGGAATCGTCATCGACCATGAGGTCTCAGAAACACCTCTCAAGGGTCCTTCGAAATAGCTTCGTATTTTAATAAGCTAAAAGGTCTGTGGGATGAACTTGATTCAATGTGTGTTAATCATGGTCAAAGATGTTTTTTGTGCTGCCAAAGATGGTATAGTACAGGAAAGTGATGAAAATAAGGTCTTTCAGTTTTTAATGGGTCTGAATGAAGCATATATGGGGGTAAGGAGTAATCTTTTGATGATGCAGCCTTCTCCAACCCTTGACAATGTCTATAATATGGTCCTCAATGATGAGAAGCAAAGACAAGTACAGTCTCCTTCTCACTTTAATCCAGACTCTGTCTCTTTCAATGTCCATACTAATAGGCATCCCGTTGGATTTAACAAGGCCACATTGCCTATTCCTCCTTCTCCTCTCAGACAGAGAGTCAATTTTGATCAAGCCAAAGGACCTTTATTCTGTAGATACTGTAAAAAATCTGGACACTTAATTGATAAGTGTTTCAAGATCCATGGGTATCCACAAAGTACAAACTTTAACAAGGGGAGGAGATCTGCTGCTGCTCATTTTAGTGCTGATCTGGATTTTCCTCATTCTGAAGGACACATGTCTGTTCCCCAAGGGAATCCTCCTGAAAGCCATCAATTTGTTACAAAAACAGATGGCCAGAGTTCTGTGATACCGGGGTTGAGCAGACAACATTATGATCAGTTGATTGATTTATTACAACAGAACCAGTTAGGGGAATCCACTGCTCAGACTCCTCCTCCCATGAATGCTGCTAACTTTACTGATACTATGTTAACTGAGAGCCCCATTTCTGATTCCAAACTCTGCTTACTTACCAATATTAATTCTGTCACCTGGATTATAGATTCAGTTGCCTCTAATCACATGACACATGATAAGCAGTTACTTTTTAACATCACACCTTTAACTCTGCCATATCTTGTCACTCTTCCTAATGGCTATAAAGTGAAAGTAACATGCACTGGATCTTTTGCACTGACTCCTTCCATCACTCTTCACAATGTACTGCTAGTTCCCTCTTTTAAACACAACTTGATTTCTGTCCACAAGTTAGTGAAGTAGTTGCATTGTATAGTTTTGTTCACTAAACATTCATGCTACTGCACATGATACAGGACCCTTCTCTGAGGAGGCCTCTGGATCTTGGTAGAGAAGATGCTGGCTTATATAAACTGGCTTGGGTTCCTCCTTCCCCTTCTTCCTCTTTTAACTGTTCCTCTACTTCTGTTTGTTCTATGTCTACTACTTGTAATGATGACATTTTGTCTGATAGCAAGGATGTTCCATTGCCTTCACATGTATATAGTTCCATCTGTAATAATGATCTTACATCTGACATGAATTACATTTGGCACTTAAGACTTGCTCATACTCCTTTTGCAAATATGAGATGTATTTCTGGTTTGTGTTTTCCATTTGCTTCCAAACAACCTTTTCCATGTTCAGTCTTTCCTATGGCAAGACAGACTAGGCTTCCATTTCCTGATAGTTCCATTAAGACTTCTAGACCCTTTCAACTGATTCATGTGGACAGTTGGAGACCTTATCATACTCCAACCTCTTCTGGTTGTAGATATTTCCTTACAATTGTTGATGATTTTTCTAGGGCAACATGGACACACTTAATGGGATCCAAAAGCAATGCTTTTTCTATGCTTAAGTCATTTTTTTTCTCTGATTAAAACCCAATTTAATGCTGTGGTTCAAACTGTTAGAAGACAATGCCTTAGAATTGGGTTCTAGCATTGAGGGTATTTCCTTCTTTAGCAGTCAGGGGATCATACATCAAACCTCCTGCTCTCATACCCCCCCAACAGAATGGTGTTGTTGAGAGGAAGCGTAGAACCCTCCTTGAAACCTGTAGAGCTTTGCTCTTCCAATCTGGCATGCCTGTATCTTTCCGGGGGGATTGTTTGTTGACTGCCACCTACCTACTTAACAGAATACCCACCATATTACTTCATAATAAATCTCCTCATGAAATCTTGTATGGGAAAGTTCCAACCTATACTCACTTGAGGACATTTGGTTGCCTTGCCTATGCCACTATCCCAATCCCTCAAAGGGACAAGTTAAAGCCACGAGTCATTCCTTGTGTTTTCCTGGGATATCCTTTTGGCAAAAAGGGTTATAGATTGTATGATCTTGCTTCAAAAAAATATTTGGTCTCCAGGGATGTCATATTTCATGAATCATGTT
This sequence comes from Nicotiana benthamiana, assembly GCA_034376525.1. Taxonomy (NCBI): domain Eukaryota; kingdom Viridiplantae; phylum Streptophyta; class Magnoliopsida; order Solanales; family Solanaceae; genus Nicotiana; species Nicotiana benthamiana. Next base: position 12,927,628 of record CM067325.1, read on the forward strand.
TTCCTTTTCAAACTGTGTCTCCTTATGCTCATCCTTCTGCTTCATCTTTTCCTTTTGTTCCTTCTGGGAACATGATGATGATTCTGATTCTCCCATGCTTCTCTCCTCTCCCTCTTCTCCCACATCTGTGCAAGTGCCTTATACTGTCCCTGCCTCTACTGATTCTACATTCCCTTCTTCTTTCAATCCTGACATCTCACCTCCTGTTTTGGCTTCTTCTCCTTCTGTTCCTGCTCCCAGAAAATCTCAAAGACAGCATAATCCTCCTTCTTACCTTAAGGATTATGTCTGCCAACTACCTGCCTTTTCTGGTTCATCTTCCTCCTCTTTGGAATCTGAGCCTCTATATTACTCTCAAGCTGCATCTGTTCCAGCATGGCAGGCTGCCATGAGACAGGAGTTTGATGCTTTGGACAAAAACCATACTTCGGATGTTGTTCCTCTTCCTCCTGGTAAGAAACCCATTGGTTGTAAATGGGTTTATAAAATCAAATACAAGGCTGATGGCTGTATTGAAAGGTATAAAGCCAGACTTGTTATCAGAGGTGATACTCAGGTTGAAGGTATTGATTTCACTGACACCTTTTCTCCTATGGTTAAAATGTGCACTGTTAAGAGTCTTATTGTTGTGGCTGTGAATAATCATTGGAATTTGTTTCAACTAGATGTTAATAATGCTTTCTTGCATGGTGATTTGGATGAGGAGGTCTATATGAAGCTCCCTCCAGGTTTGACTGTTTCTGCCCCTGCCTCTGTTTCTTCCTCCTCTGCCTCTACTCCCTTTGTTTGCAAATTAATCAAATCCCTATATGGGCTCAGACAGGCTTCCAGACAGTGGTATACCAAATTTTCTTCTGCCCTTTATTCCATAGGCTATAGACATTCTTTGAATGATTACTCTCTATTCATCAAAGGTACACCAGGGTCTGTTGTGATTGTTCCTGTTTATGTGGATGATATTATTCTTACTGGGGATGACTGTGATGAAATTGTTGAGCTGAAACTGTTTCTGGATGATTAGTTCAAAATTAAGGACCTAGGGTCCTTACATTATTTTCTAGGCATTGAGATGTTAGTTGTTCCTGGTGGGATGATCCTTAATCAGCATAAATATGTTTCTGATTTGCTGCAATAGTTTGACTATGTCAATGTCTCTTCTGTTGTTTGTCCTTTGGACATTAATGCAAAATTGCATGTTGATTTTGGTGACCTTTTGCATTCCCCTGATCTGTATAGGAGTCTTGTTGGTAAGCTCTTATTTCTGACACATACTAGGCCTAACATCTGTTTTGCTGTGCAACATCTGAGTCAGTTCCTCAAATGCCCCAGACTCCCCCATATGACTGCTGCCCTTCATGTATTGAGATATCTTAAAGGCACTCCTTCTCTGGGCCTCTTTTATTCTGATTGCAATGATTTCACTGTTGTTGGTTATTCTGATAATGACTGGGCTGCATGCCCTGATACAAGGAGGTCTGTTACTGGGTTCTGTATTGTTCTGGGGTGGTTCCTTGATTAGTTGGAAATCTAAGAAGCAACCATTGGTTTCTTTATCTTCTGCTGAGGCTGAATACAGGGCCCTAAGTAAGGTTGTTGCTGAATTGTCTTGGTTGTCTCGTTTATTTCTTAATCTTGGTGTTTCTGTCTCTCTTCCTTTTTCTGTGTATTGTGACAGCCAAGCAGCCATTCACATTGCTAAGAATCCTGTTTTTCATGAACGGACTAAACACAATGAAGTGGATTGTCATTTTGTACGCGATCAGCTCCAGAATGGCCTTATTCAACTGTTTTATGTCCCTACTATTCGCCAGCTCGCTAACCTTCTGACCAAGCCTTGGCCTGGTGTTAGAATATACGCTTAACGCTAGAGGGGGGGGGTGAATAGCGTTATAATAAAAAACAATGTAAATTTGCGGAATTAAAAATTGCAGGAATAACGTAAGTGCAGTAATTAAAATGATAAGGAGAGAACACACCGAATTTTATCCTGGTTCACCACAACGTGTGGTTAGTCCAGTCCCCGAGAGACTCTCTCGGTTTTACACTAACTTTGTTAAGCTTACGGGTGCCTAACAAACCGTTACACTTGCTCGTAGATATACACTCTACAAGACTTCAACCTGCTCGAGGATACCGCACCTCAAGACTTCAATCCAAGGAACTACTTTTCCTTCTTACAACAAGGGATTAGACTATCTCTTCAAGTGTGTACAAACACTTAGCACTCAAGACAAGACTCTCTTTATAGAGTAGATATGAGTAAAAACAATACGCTCAGGAACGCAACAACTTAGTCAAGAGTTTGGCTCTCAAAAAGCTATGAAATGAATATAAAATGATTGAATGAGAGTATGTAAGCTTTAGCAAGAATGTAATCAGTTGTTATATTTAGAAGAGTGATTTTGAGTTGTATTTATAGTGCTCAAAACACCCAAAACCGTTGCTTAATTGCCAATCACAAATTGCTGATTTTGTGCTAGGATAATCAATTATCTGATTCTGCATAATCGATTATCTGCCAATCGTTTAAAAATCATTCCCAGATTTTAAGCAGAATAATCGATTATCCAAATCGTATAATCGATTACCTGACAACGTTCAAAAATCAATCCCCAATTTTATGCTTAACATAATCGATTGTCTGATTGTACATAATCGATTATCTTTCAGTGTTTGAAAATACTTTGGCAACGGTCTTTAATATAATCGATTACCAGAAAAGCCATAATCGATTATTTTGCTACTTTGTAAAATCTGATGCTCACTGTCTCAACATAATCGATTAGTCTAAGGCACATAATCGATTATCTTGTAGCTTTGAAAAATCTGGTGAACACTGCCTTAACATAATCGATTATCATAAGGTACATAATCAATTATCTTGCAGCTTTGTAAAATCTGGTGAACACTGCCTTAACATAATCGATTATCATAAGGTACATAATCGATTATCTTGCAGCTTTGTAAAATCTGGTGTACACTGCCTTAACATAATCGATTATCATAAGGTACATAATCGATTATCTTACAGCTTTGTAAAATCTGGTGTACACTACTTTAACATAATCGATTATCATAAAGTACATAATCGATTTTGTTTGTCCAGATTTGAAAGACATGTTTAGAATTCATTTTAGTTAAAATGAAATATTTGAAAATCATTTTGCTTTAAATTAAAGATGCATGGTTTGATAAAAATAATTTTACGAGAGAAGCCAAGTCTTGAATCAATTGTCGGATCAAGATCACAATTATAGAACGACTCATGTATAACTTTGTTGCTTTACTTAATCTTGATCTTTGTTTCTCTTGTGCTTGGACTTCGGAATATGTCAATTTTCCGTTCACGTCGGTTTGTCATTTATCAAAACCTACAAATATGAACACACGTTTAGTTTAGCGACTTGAGAACGTGTTTCAACACCTGGCACTATTCTTCATCCCTTGTTTCTCAAGTTGCAGGTGGTATCCCCCTTCAACTTGAGGGGGGGTGTTGATAAGAGAAAATACATGATATAGCCTTGTATAGCCTTGTATATTCTTTGTATACACACTGTATGTTTACTGTATATTCATGGGATGTTTTATGCTGGGCTGTGATGATTGGACCGTGTATTTGAGCCCAACCAACAGTTATTTAATTTTGGGCCGGTTCACCCGACCCGATCCAAGTGTAAAGTGTATATAGGTTAGGTACGGGAGATATTTGTAGCGGACTTCATTTTGTTTCATTATTCTGATTAATAAACTCTCTCTCTTCTAGAGAGTTCTCAAACGCTCCTCCTTCTCTCTAAATTCTCTCACTACATTCTTCGTAATTCTTCAGTTTAATCTCAAGGTTTTCAATTAGTCTTAACTAGTTTGTCTTAAGTGCATGCAAAATTTGGCTACACTTACTAATTAGTCTTAAGTACAATTTTAACACTTTGAAGGTTTATATAAGTTTAGACACGGTTGTTTGAAGTTTGCACTGCCCAAACATTATTCGAAATTTGTTAACTTCAAGTCTGAAATTTACACTTTCACGAGCATAACTTCAGACGCAAAAATTACCTATAATTTTTTATTTCAGACACGAATTTTTGGAACTTCAAACGTAACGTCTCAAGTGTGTTCCGTAACGAATAAAGTTATAAATTTTTATGCAATGCATATATAAATTTAACGATAACCCCGAAAATTGGGATATATCTATGCTTCCCCCATTCTTTACGACCTACCATAAGGGACAATGGCATTTGCACAAATTGGTCCACTATTTTGACCCGTTAATTCAGTGATGAAATTCATTTGCAAAAATAAAAATTTGTCTAACTATTTTGAAAGTGTTATGAAATAATATAAAAGACAAGAACAATAATGCAAGAACAAGAGCAATAGAGAGAAGAGTAGAGAGAGTTCTTCTTATTGATACTTAGAGAATGTTAGGAGTGATTTACAATGGTAGATGGCACCTCTATTTCTAGGGAGGAGGATGATTTATCTACCAAGAATAGAACTCTAGAATCTCTCTAATTAAAGACATTCACCTTAAATAGAAGTGTATTTATAACACTCCCCCTTGAATGTCTATTCAATGCTGTGCCTCGTTAAAACCTTAAAACAAAACCCAATGGGAAAAATTAAAGTAAGGAAAAAGAGTACACATGTTTGAATATGCGCCTATTGGTTGCCTCGTTAAAAACCTCGCAAGGAAAACCCGGTGGGACAAAACCTTGTAAGGGAAAAAGAGTGCAACGCGCCTTAACTCCCCCTGATAAGAACATCAATTTATGTCCTTAAGTCTTCGCATCCCGATCTTGTGAACTAGCTTCTTGAAGGTTGACTTTGGTAGAGATTTTGTGAACAAATCAGCCATATTGTCGCTTGAACGAATCTGTTGAACATTGATATCACCATTCTTTTGAAGATCATGTGTGAAGAATAACTTTGGTGAAATATGCTTCGTTCTATCTCCTTTTATGAATCCTCCCTTCAATTGAGCTATACATGCTGCATTGTCTTCATACAAAGTTGTGGGTAGTTTATCATACTTCAAACCACATTTGTCTTGGATATGATGTATTATCGACCTTAACCACACACACTCCCGACTTGCTTCATGAATAGCAATTATCTCGGCATGATTAGATGATGTAGCCACAATTGATTGCTTAGTCGATCGCCAAGATATGGCGGTTTCTCCACAGGTAAACACATAACCCGTTTGAGATCGAGCCTTGTGTGGGTCGGACAAATATCCAGCATCAGCATAACCAACAAGATCCGGGCTGCAATTCTTGCCATAAAATAAGCCCATATCGGTAGTTCCCTTTAGGTACCGCAATATGTGTTTGATCCCATTCCAATGTCTCCTCGTAGGAGCCGAGCTAAATCTTGCTAAGACATTAACTGAAAAGGATATGTCAGGCCTTGTAGTATTTGCAAGATACATTAGTGCGCCAATTGCGCTAAGATATGGTACTTCAGGACCAAGTAGCTCTTCATTCCTTTCTTGTGGTCGGAATGGATCTTTGTTCACATCAAGTGATCGAACAACCATCGGTGTACTTAAAGGATGTGCTTCATCCATGTAAAACCATTTCAGTACCTTTTCTGTTTTTGTATAGGTAGATTGATGAACGAAAATTCCGTTTGCCAAATATTCAATTTGCAAACCAAGACATAGTTTAGTCTTTCCGAGATCTTTCATCTCGAATTCATCCTTTAGATAATCAATTGCCTTTTGGAGTTCTATAGGGGTTCCAATAAGGTTTATGTCATCGACATATACGGCAAGTACAACAAATTCCGATGTTGTTTTCTTTATAAAAACACACGGGCAAATATGCGTCATTTATATAGCCTTCTTTTAACAAGTACACACTAAGACGATTATACCACATTCTTCCAGATTGCTTTAGACCATACAAGGATCTTTGCAATTTAATTGAGAACATTTCCCGAGATTTTGAATTATGCGCGTTTGGCATCTTGAGTCCATCGGGAATTTTCATGTATATCTCATTATCAAGTGAGCCATAAAGATAGGCAGTAACCACATCCATTAAGTGCATGTCAAGCTTTTCATGGACAGCAAAACTTATGAGATAACGAAAGGTTATCGCATCCATTACAGGCGAATATGTCTCTTCATAATCGATACCAGGCCTTTGAGAAAAACCTTGTGCAACAAGGCGTGCCTTATATCTTTATACCTCATTTTTCTCATTTCTTTTGCGTACAAAGACCCATTTATAGCCGACAGGCTTAACACCATTAGGTGTTTCAACTATAGGGCCAAAAACTTCACGTTTTGCCAGCGAATTCAATTCTGATTGAATTGCTTCTTGCCACTTTGGCCAATCCTGTCTTTTTCGACATTCTTCAACAGATTGAGGTTCGAGATCCTCACATTCTTGCATAATGCTAGATGCTACATTATAAGCAAAGGCATTATCCACCACAATATCCACTCGATTAATATTTGCCTCAATATTAATTGGATTTAGGGATAGTTTCGTATTTTCCAGAGTCTCGGGCTCAATGGATTCTTCATGAATCTCAGAATTTGTTAAATCATGAGATTCTTTCGTGGTGTCATTTTGATCGTTCTTTTTCCTCTTTCTAGGATTTCGATCTTTGGAACCTAATGGTCTGCCACGCTTCAGGCGTGCATTCGACTCATTGGTTATGACACTAGATGATTGTCCAACAGGGACATCAATACGGATTGGAACATTTTCCGCGGGAATGTGGGATTTCGTTATCCTCTTCAAGTCCGTAAATGTGTCAGGCATTTGATTTGCTATTCTTTGCAAATGGATAATCTTTTGTACCTCTCTTTCACAAATAGAGGTATGTGGATCAAGATGAGATAATGATGCATTTTTCCACAAAATTTCCCGTTTGGTTTCACCAACTTCTCCCCCTAATTTTGGGAAAAGTGTCTCATCAAATCGACAGTCTGCAAATCGTGCAGTAAACAAGTCGCCTGTCAATGTTTCGAGGTAGCGAATGATGGAGGGCGATTCAAACCCAACATATATTCCTAACCTTCTTTGCGGACCCATTTTGGTGCGGGATGGCGGTGCTATAGGCACATATACTGCGCATCCAAAAATTCTTAAATGGGATATATTGGGTTCATGACCCAAAACCAATTGCAACGGGGAATACTTGTGGTAATTCGTCGGTCTGAGACGAATTAGCATTGCTGCATGTAAGATGGCGTGACCCCATACCGAAGTGGGCAGCCTCGTTCTCATAAGTAATGGCCTTGCAATCAACTGCAGGCGTTTAATTAACGATTCTGCAAGACCGTTTTGAGTGTGAACATGAGCTACAGAATGTTCAACTTTTATCCCGATTGATAAGCAATAATCATTAAATGCTTGGGATGTAAACTCAGCAGCATTATCCAGTCTAATGGACTTGATTGGATTATCTGGAAATTGTGCTCGTAGTCGAATTATTTGTGCCATTAATTTCGCAAACGCAAGGTTGCATGATGACAACAGGCACACATGAGACCATCTACAGGATGCGTCTATCAAGACCATGAAATACCTAAACGACCCACTAGGTGGGTGAATAGGTCCACAAATGTCCCCTTGTATACGTTCCAGAAACGTGGGTGACTCAGTCCCAACCTTTGTTGGTGATGGCCTGATAATCAACTTGCCTTGATAACACGAAGTGCAAGGATATTCATTATTCGAAAGAATTTTGAAATTCTTTAACGAATGCCCATATGAGCTTTCTATAATCCGTCTCACCATGATCGATCCTGGGTGTCCCAATCGATCATGCCAAAGTACAAAGGTATTGGAATCAGTAACCATTTGGTTTACTGTTGAATGTGCCTCAATTGCACTAATTCTTGTCCAATACAGGCCACAAGTTAAAGACGGGAATTTCTCAATAACCCTCTTTTGGCCGGAGACATTCTTTGTGATGACGAGATATTCAAGATTATCTTCATCCATTGTCTCAATATGATAGCCATTCCGGCGTACATCTTTAAAACTCAACAAGTTTCTCTTAGACTTGGAGGAGAACATTGCATTCTCTATGATTAACGTCGTGCCTTTGGGCAGAGTTACAATTGCTCTTCCGGAGCCTTCAATCAATTTACTACTTCCAGAGATTGTAGTAACGTTTGCCTTACACATATTTAGTTGAGAGAAATATTTCCTTTCTTTGAGTATTGTATGTGTAGTACATGAATCAACTAGGCAAATACTTTTACAGTTGGACTTTGATCCAAGTTCGCTTTGTGAGATATCCATATTTGCTATCCCATAGTTTGACATACAAAAGAGATACACGAACATAAGAATAAACAAGTTCAATTCGTTTGTGTCACATAATATTTTCAAAATCTGCTGCTAACAGTTGACTAACTAAATCAGATATGTTATCCATAATTGATTACTTTGCAGTTTGAAAATTTCAGTTTAAACATTTTCTTCAAACAATCGATTGTTAAACACAAACAATCGATTGTTGAACATTGACAATCGATTGTTAAACACACACAATCGATTATTTGCTACTTTGAAAAACTTCAGATCACACTGTCTTAAGACAATCGATTGTTATGCATAGACAATCGATTGTTGGCTATTTTGAAAAATTCCAGAGCACACTGTTTTAAGACAATCGATTGTTAAGTATAGACAATCGATTGTTGGCTATTTTGAAAAATTCCAGAACACACTGTTTTAAGACAATCGATTGTTATGCATAGACAATCGATTGTGGATGATTTTTGAAAAAATTCCAGATTACACTGTCTTAACGACAATCGATTGTTAGACAAAGACAATCGATTGTGGATAATTTTTGAAAAATTCCAGATTACACTGTCTCAACGACAATCGATTGTTAGACAAAGACAATCGATTGTTGATCAATTGTTTTTTCAGCTTTAATGCAAAAATAGTAGATAATCGACTAGTTTTTCAGGCTAGTCGATTACCCCTACTGGAAAATAAAAATTTTATTGATATTTGAGCATATTGAAGATATTCTAAAGAACTACTGCTAACATTGCATCATGAACTAACTAATACGAGCTAATACTAATGACTATTAGTTTATTCACTAACTAATACAAATAAGTAGAATAAAATCAAATAACTCCATCTTCTTTCATCACGGACCCATCGCCGATTAGGTGGTCTATTTTCCCCTCGGGTTGCTCAAAGAAGTCTGCCACATCCAGGTGGGTGATGTCCTCATTGTCGTCATAGACAAAATTTGTTTCAGGGCCTTTTCTCTTTCGAGATGCTTGATAAAGGTCAACCAAGTGTCTTGGTATACGGCAAGTCTTTGACCAGTGCCATTTCCCACCGCAACGATAACATATAGTTTCTTAACCATTTGCCTTAGGATCTTCATGACCCCGTTTCTGCTTTCGGCGGTTATCTCTCCTTGGGGGTTGACGGACTTCATTGGAATTTCTTCCTTGTCTACGTCCCTGGCTATGACCCCGTTTACGACCATGACCATGGCCCTTTTCATGTTTGGCATAATGAGAGTGCACCTTATCTGCTTCAGGCAGTGGTGTAGACCCAGTGGGTCGATTTTCGTGATTTCTCATGAGCAGGTCATTATTTCGCTCAGCCACTAGTAGAAGAGAAATCAGTTCAGAATACTTTGTAAAGCCTTTTTCTCTGTACTGTTGTTGCAGTACTATATTGGAGGCATGAAACGTTGTAAACGTTTTCTCAAGCATATCATAATCGGAGATATTATCCCCGCATAGCTTCAATTTAGAAGTAATTCTGAACATTGCAGAATTATATTCAGAAACGGACTTAAAGTCCTGGAGCCTCAGATGAGCCCAATCATATCGTGCTTGTGGCAGAGTGACCAACTTCAGGTTGTCATATCTCTCCTTTAAGCCGTTCCACAAGATGAGTGGATCCTTGACGGTGAGATATTCAATCTTCAAACCTTCATCAAGGTAATGGCGCAAGAAAATCAAGGCCTTTGCACATTCTTGGGTGGATGCTTTTTCTCTATCTTTGATGGTGTCTCCGAGACCCATAGCATCTAAGTGGATTTCAGCATCCAACACCCATGTCATATAGTTCTTGCCCGAAATTTCAAGGGCAACGAACTTTCTTTTCGTAATGTCAGACATAATCAAAATTAAATTAGGAAGAGGGAAATACCTTAGATTTTTCGAGAATGGTTCTTGAGACGGTAGAGTCTCGTGCTGATAACGTGTTATGAAATAATATAAAAGACAAGAACAATAATGCAAAACAAGAGCAATAGAGAGAAGAGTAGAGAGAGTTCTTCTTATTGATACTTAGAGAATGTTAGGAGTGATTTACAATGGTAGAGGGCACCTCTATTTATAGGGAGGAGGATGATTTATCTACCACGAATAGAACTCTAGAATCTCTATAATTAAAGACATTCACCTTAAATAGAAGTGTATTTATAACAGAAAGTGAAATTTGGCTAACTTGACTAGTGACATAAATTAAAGTCTGGCTTCAAACGCAAACTATAGGGAGCTAGGTCAATATTAAGATTGCCAACCCTAAACTACCCACAACCCCCATCGGAAAAGAAAATAATTACAAATTAAAATAAAAATATAATTTTAATATAGAAATAAATAAAAGTAAAAACAAGAAGTATTTATAATTTTATAGTGGCATGTCATCGGAGCCAAAAATCATCTTTGGTGTGTAAACACCTACTACCACTCCCGAGGTCCATTTCTATGCATAAACTTATATGATAATTGATTACTTTGAGGAAAGTATAAAACAAAGACTACATTACATCATATCCTTTAAAATTACCTCATGTTATTTTCATTTCAAAATTGGCATCTTTTCTTTTTGACTTATTTTTTGAACTTTCTTCTCTTATATTCCCTTACTAATCATGGGAGGATTACATAGATTTACTATCTATGGTGATCATCAGGCCCCCTTAAATCAGTAGAACATGTAATGCATATTCTAGTTCTATTATTTATTATTTATTTTTACCTCACTGTAAATTCATTGAGGCATTTTTGAGCATGACTTTAATTAACAATAATATAAACATAAAAACAATCACTAATTACTGTATCTCACATATGCCTATCACGCTCATTCCTTCCATTCTCCTCCTCCTTGTCTCTCTTTTTTAATAAGATAAATTGTTTTACTAAAAAATTACTTTTATCCAAATTATTTTTTCCCAGACTTATTTGACAAAATTTTATCCATTGAATTTGGTTTGCAGGTACATACCAAACGAGGCCAATTCAGTCGATCAAACACAACAAACAAGGGCCTCGTTATCTTATGAGTTACATCTAAGTCGGGCCCAATATTGGAAAATAATTAAAAGAAAATCTCACTTTATATCTATTAATTTTAAATTATTTATCCTTTAATGTTTAAGTCCAAATTATTTACTATTCCTACTCATGTGCCCCAAAATATTTACCCCCTTTATTATGTTCCTCTTCTTCTTCCTCATTTTACCTTCCTCCAATTCTTTGCTCAACTCTCCAACTGTGCCAAAACCCCTTCCCGAAATTATTAGTTCAACTTCTCGCCCACTCTCAACCCCTATATGTCTATCTCTTTTTTCAATAGTATTTACTTTCAATTTATATGTTATAGTAAAGTTTTAAGGAAGAAAATAGTTTTTTTTAAAAGATTTATTGTTTGATTCAATGTGGTGCTATAAAATATTGCTTATAATATCTTCGAGTAAGCTTTTCAGATCTAAATTTTTGTGTGTATTTGAATATCCACCATTGTTGGGCTTGAACTCAATTTATTTTTGAAGATTTCTTATTTGATTCAAGGTGGGTGCGGTTAAATATTGCTTATAGTACATTCTCGAAGTTCACACTGAAATTTGGTAGCATTTGGAACGGATTTGTGGTGATCAAGATTGAAATTTTCAGTTGAAAATCGAAGAGGAACACATCTACATTATACCGCTACGGTATACAATATGTTGTACGAGTATATAGCTATACTGCAAACACAGTTACCTAACAACGTACCGCTATAATATACAATATACTATAGGAGTATATAGTTATACTGTAACAGTATACTATATTGTTATAGTATACTGTAATAATATGCAATATACTGTAACAATATGTTGTAACAGTATACAATATACTATAATAGTATACTTATTACCTATAAATTCACTTGCCTTTTCCCTTTTAATTTGCTTTAAAGTTTTATCGAGCGTGAGAGGCAAATTAAAAATGCAATATATATATATATATATATATATATATATATATATATATATATATATATATATATATATATATATATATATATATATATTTATATATATATATATATATATCCTATATAATGTAACAGTGCACTCTTCCAGTTAGATCCTTTTAGAATTTATTGAAATTTTTATTAACGACTGATATATTTCAGTTTAATAATTAAATTGAATTTTTTTAACTCTTCGTGTATAATTATATTTTCTGTTGGTATAACTATATACTATACTGATATTATATGTTAGTTAATATTTTTTTGATTGTATTAGTCATATTTAATTGACACACAATTAATTTTTCTTTAGTAATAATATAAAAAAGAATAATAAAAATAGTGAAATAGTAAATAAATTAGATTATGTAGAGAAAATAAATATAAAAAAGAAGAAGTTAAATGAAATTAGAATAGAAAAAATAAAAAAATAAGAAGAAAACGAGAAAAAGAAAAGGAGAAAAGAAAAAAGAAAAGAAAAGAAGCATAGAAATAAAAAAAGAATTGGAGAACAAAGAAAAAAAATTTCACAAAACCTACCATGGGTAGGAAATATAATTAGTTTATGGATAGAAAAATAAATGGTAGACAAGGATAAATAGTTTTGTTGTTGTGGGTAACTGTGTCAAACCCCCAATAATCAACAATAGCCTAATTTACGGCTAGTAGTTGAAACAACCACAATTTTAAAAATAATTGAAATTTAGTCACATTTTTATGTAAAGTTAAAATTTGAATAAAATACCTTTAAAAATTCAAAAATATCAGCTTGAATTTTTACATGTGAGATTCCAACATAATGTGTTGGAATTTCATAATATGCTAGAGTTTCAACATAATATGTTGGAAGTTTATCCACATGAGCTCCATAATCCAATACTTTATACTGGTACTTTTCGTATTTCAATTAGAGTATTTTTGTCTAAATTTTATCTTCACGTAAAATAATGGCGATTTTTCAATATCTTTGCAATTACTGGCTATTTTTTTATTATTGGTCTGAAAACTGATTGCCTGTGATTTTGTCTTGTAACTATTCACGGCCATCATGTGATTGGATCAGTCATGGTTTTCGCCTTAGTGGATCTAAAGTCAAACCGATTCAGGGTAAAAATTATGGGGTAGTCACTTTTTATCCAGCATTTTTAATGCTTAACAATAATAGTCACTAATATATTAAAATTAATATGAAAAGAGTGTGTTGCCATTTCTTCTATCTTTTTCATGTGTTAGGGAGAAGAACTGTACCGTCTGTAAAGAAAAATTCCCCTTTTCGGCCAGTTACTCGTGAATTGTCAATGTTACAGGAGCTCCATTCCAAGTATCAGAAGGAGGTATATGTTTTTGTTTTAGAAGGCAAATATCACTTAAAAAATTATTAGACATGTAAGAGTTCCATGCTTGAGCTTGAAACGTGATCTCTTCTCAGCACACATGATGTTTCCTTGCTATGAGAATGTTACCAGTACTGGCGCTTCTTATAACAGAAAGTATAAAATTACATGCCCAAGGAAACGAGACGACTGCGTGCTTAAGCAGCTTCGTTGGTGTAGCATGTTATGATAGATTGGGTACAGGAATTGCCTTTCATAATTGCAGCACCCTGTTGTCCCACTCGTCTTTTACAAGTTCAAAAGTTAAGGATAGTTAGTCATAAACTCAGACGAACAATCTCAAAAATAAGGACAATAGGTCTTGAACTTACAGTTACAAGTTCAAAAGTTAAGGACAATAGGTCCTGAAGTCCTGAACTTAGACTAACAAGCTTAAAAGCTAAGGACAATAGGTCCTGAACTTAGGCTAAGAAGCCCAAAAGTTAAGGACAATAGGTCCTGAACTTACAGTTACAAGTTCAAAAGTTAAGGACAATAGGTCTTGAAGTTCTGAACTTAGACTAACAAACTCGAAAGTTAAGGACAATAGGTCCTAACTTAGGCTAAGAAGCCCAAAATTTAGGAACAAGAGGTCCTGAACTTAGACTAACAAGCTCAAAAGTTAAGGACACTTGGTTCTGAACATACAGTTACGAGTTCAAAATTTAAGGACATGCAGTTCTGAAATCCTAAAGTTAAGTTCAAAAGTTGAGGACATGTAGTTCTGAAGTCCTAAATTTAAGTTCAAAAGTTAAGAACATGTAGTTCTGAAGTCCTGAACTTAGAGTTCCAAGTTCAAAAGTTAAGGACATATAGTCTTCAAGTTAAATTCAAAAATTAAGGACATGACCAGAAGGGTATTTTCGGCTGGGCAGTTAAAGTTTATTAAGCAGTGGCTAAAGATTAAAGATAATTTTAAATAGTGGCTTAAAAGTAAATACATGTGTTATTCGTAGTTAACCGTGCACTTCCCCTTGTGAATGTATTCATCTTAGCCTGAATTGGGGGGAAATACACGGTTAGCTACTAATAATACATGTATTTACTTTAAGCCACTATTTAAAATATCTTTAGTCTTTAGCCACTGCTTTAATCAACTTTAACTACCTGGACGAAAATACCCTTATAATTATGTCCTTAATTTTTGGAGTTAACTTCAGAACTTCGGGACTACATGTCCTTAAATTTTGAATTTAACTTCAGGACTACATGTCCTTAACTTTTGAACTTAACTTCAGGAGTACATGTCCTTAACTTTTGAACTTGTAACTGTAAGTTCAGGACCAAATGTCCTTAATTTTTGAGCTTATTAGTCTAAGTTCAGGACTTCAGACCTATTGTCCTTAACTTTTGAACTTGTAATTATAAGTTTAGAACCCATTGTAATTAACTTTTGGGCTTTTTAACCTAAGTTCAGGACGTATTATCCTTATCTTGTTAGTTTTATTAGTCTAAGTTCAGGACTTCAAGACCTATTGTCCTTAACTTTTGAATTTGTAACTGTAAGTTTAAGACCTATTGTCCTTATCTTTTAAGATTATTCGTCTGAGTTTATGACCAACTATTCTTAACTTTTGAACTTGTAAAAGACTAGGGGGACAAAAGGGTACTGCAATTATGAAAGGCAATTCATGTACCCAATATGTCATCACATGCTACACCAACGAAGTTGCTTAACCACGCAGTCGTCTCATTTTCTTGGCGTGTAGTTTTATACTAACTTTCTATTATGAGAAGCGCCAATACTGGTAACATTCTCATAGCAAGGAAATATCCTGTGTGCTAAGAAGAGGTCATGTTTCAAGCTCAAGCATGGGACTCTTACCTGTCTAATAATTTTAAGTGTTATTTGCCTTCGAAAACAAAAACATATACCTCCTTCTGATACTTGGAATGGAGCTCATGTATCATTGACAATTCACGAGTAACTGGCCGAAAAAGGATTTTTTCCTTACGGACGGCGGCATATTTCTTCTCCCTAACACATGAAAGAGATAGAAGAAAGCGTAACACATTCTTTTCATATTAGTTTTAATATACTAGTAGCTATTATTGCTAAGCATTAAAAATACTGAGTAAAAAGTAAATATCACTTTAAAAAGTGATTACCCCATACAATTTTTACTACGTATCCATCATCCAGGTCTAATTTACCAACAAATGCGGTGGAAGCTTATTTATTTATTTTAAATATGAACATAAAGTTTTACATGCTTTTTTAAGTACACTAAGGTCAATTAAAAGCAACTAGAGATAACCGTCTAAATTAAGCATGAATAATACCTAATAAAATATAGTGATGTGAGTAACTAATTATAAATGTAGAGGTGCCAAATGGGTAAATTGGGCTAATTTAGGCGGGTCAAGATAGGTTATGTCAATAAATGGGTCATTACCCAACTCATCCAAAATTGTACTTGGGCTAAGATGGGCTTGGTCAAGATGAACTAAACAATGAGTCATAACTCAACCCGCCCAACTTAGCCCATATTTTAGAACCGTGCTCATCTTGCATAGAAAAAACTTTTTACCTTAAAATATGTAAGTTAAAAAATATTTTGCGGGTGGGGGTGAGTGGTGCAGAAAAATAAAAAAACAGAAAACAAAAAATTGAAAATGCAAAAAAATAAGGGGAGGGGAGGGGAGATAGAAAAATAAAAAATAAAAAATACAAAAAAAAATTAAACTTTTTTTGAGGGGGTTTAGGGGTAAGGGGGTAAGGGGTGGGTGGTGCATAAAAACATATATAAAAAAAAATTGAGCGAGTCTTTACGGGGGACGGGGGGGGGGGGGGGGGGGGGGGGGGGAAGCGTGGTGTAGAAAAACAAAAGAGCAGAAAATTGAAAATATATAAAAAAAAAAAAAAAGTAAAATTGGGGCAAGAAAGTAAATTTCTAGATAAGTTGTTGACATCCTTTTTTTGGGTGAGTTTCATGGGTTGTATTTGGGCTACTTAATGGGTCAGAACGAGCGATAAAAAATAATGGATTAACTTGCACTTGACCTAAATTGACCAGTGAGCTAAAATTTTTGTAGCCCAATTCATTAATCTCTGGGTGGGTTAGACGGGTTAGATGAACTTAAGCTCAAATTGATATCCCTAATTATAATTATTGAAGATATGAGAGAAGATCAATGAAGTTGTAAGAGAAGGAAAATGAACGAGAAGTTTCTAGAGAGTGTTCTCCATTTGAGAGAAATCTGAGCTATATTATTAAAAATCTTAAAGAGTACAATGAGCTAATCACCTATATATACACTTTACAATTGCAACTAACTCTACAGCTGTATCGATGCTTACAGTAGATAATCTGATAATTAGTTATAACTAACTACAGCCTTCTTAATCGACTTAATCCTTCTCTTCTCACGTGACATGCATGTGCACGTTCCTTTCTTCAATACTCCTCTTAAGCTAGATGGTGCGAATAGGTTGAGCACCCCTAGCTTACCCATTAGACATTCATGTTGTAATCTTCTTAGAGCCTTTGTAGACAAGTCTGTTTCCTGATATTTTGAAATCACATATCTTGTTTTAACAACTCCTTGTTGAATTCTTTCTCTAATGCAATACAAGTTTATCTCTATATGTTTTGTTCGTTCGTGAAATATGGGATTTGCATCAATTTGGATTGCTGCTTTGTTATCACAATGTAGCTCTATTAGTAATTTAACCTCTGCATCCATTTCCTTGTACAACACCGTTAACCATAGAATTTCTATAACTACAACAATCATGCTTCTGTACTCAACTCCTGCGACGCTTCTTAATAATGTGCGTTGCTTATTTGATTTCCAAGATACTAAAGAATTTTCCAGTTGTATCATATATCTTGTAAAAATGCCTAGTCAGCAACACAAACGGCTATGAGCTTTGGGGATGATTTTGAGCTTATTAGTAAACCTAGGTCTGGAGCCTCTTTTATGTATCTCACAAGTCTTACTGCAGCTTCCATGTATGACTTTTTTGTACAATGCATGGATTGACTCAGCACATGCATTTTATGGCCTCATCATGGTGAGGTACAATAGCCCCAACTAGTTTTTTGGTATGGTCATGCAACTGGAAACTTCTCATCTTCTTTCAGATTCAAATGTTGATCATATTCCACAATGGTGAATCTCTGATTGGATTCTATTGGGGTAGCCAATAGCTTTGATCCTTCTAGTCCAAGGTCAGTGATCAATTCAATTTTAAATTTTCTTTGATTCATCAATATCCCTTCTTTTGATAGTGTTATGTCAATTCCAAAGAAAAATTTCAACTCCCCCAAGTCATTGATCTTAAAGTCGCACTGCAATATAGACTTTGCCTTTGAAATTTGGCAATGTCCATTCCTAATTATGAGGATATCATCCACATATACCAGGATGATTACTAATTCGATCCCTTATTGCCTTGTATACAAAGAATAATCAAAATGACTCTACGCAAACCCTGAATTGGGCAAATCTTCAAAAAAGATGTGCTCCATGAACTTCACATCCCTGCTAACATAAAAGGTGTTAGTCAAGATATGATATCGTTTGTAGCCTTTCTGGGATGAGGAATATCCCATCAGAACAACTCCAATAGCTATTCCTGCAAATTTATCTTTTCATACTAGAACTTAGCAAAATAAAGACATCTAATAGTCCTCATATGCCCAGAGATGGTGCTCTTTCATATATTATCTCAAAAGAATATTTTCCTGATATTACTGATAAAGGGTGCCTATCGATTACATAGATTGATACCTTTACATACTACCAAGAATTTTGAGAGGTAAATGACCTTGCAATCTAATTGCCCTGGCCACTTCTAGTATATGTCTGTGTTTCCTTTCCACCATCCTATTTTGTTGTGGAATGTGGATACGTGAACTTTGGTGAATCCTTTTATATCATTGAAATAAACTACTGCATTTAGAATTAAAAAATTCAATTCCATTGTCACTTCTTAGAATTTTGATTGTTCCACCAAATTGATTTTTTATTAAGGCAAAGAATTGTCTTAAGTATTCAACCACTTCACTCTTGAGTCTTAACAAGTAAATCCATATCATCCTACTGTAATCATCTAGTATAGTAAGACAAGATTTGTATTCGTTGTGAGTTACCACTCTATATGGACCATATACATCTATATGAATCACCTCAAAATGTATATTTGATCTTCTTGTACTCTTTGGGAAGGGCAATCTTCCTTGTCTAGCTAGAGGATAGATTGTGAAATCACTTATTCGATTATTATTGGTCTTGAATTTCATATTTGGAATTTGTTTCACTACTTTGTCTGAAGCATTTCCAAGTCTCCCATGCCACATTCCCAGATCCTCCTCTTCTATGGAATCACCATGCACTTGTACAACTCCAACATTGACTACATTATTCTGATGCGGAAAATTGTACAAGACATGTAGTTCCTTACCAAACCCCTTCACTTTTCAATTGTGAAGGTCCTGCATGATGATAAGTGTGAACTTTGACTATTTATTAACAACCATTTGCTTTTATTTTATTTCAAAAGTATTGATTTATGTTCTCAACACTAATGAAAGTGTGGAAATTACAGGGATGTTGGAAATCCGGGTTTCAATAATAAAATCTGACTCAAAAAAGAGTGTTCCGACTCACAAGGCAAAAGGGGCACGGGACATAAGAAGTGCATTCCGCAGAGGTATTTCTGCAGCCTCAGATGTATTGCGGATCGCAGAATTCCCTCTGCGGCCACGAACAAGTGAAGATGCCCAGCAGATTTTAAGCCAATATGCGGACCTCACATGGATTGTGCGGCCGCAGAAAAGGTTTGCACTAACAAAAATTCAAATGTTCAGAAAGTGTGCAGATGACCAAGACTTAAGCCTTGCATGAAGTGTGGACTGCACAAGAATTTTGTGGTGCATTGCAGCCGTAGACCAAATTGTGCGACTGCAGAATCCAAGTCCTTGCAAGCTCAAGCATTCTGCGGATCGCGCATGGAATTGTGTGGCGGAAGAATCTCCCGAGGGGTATTTTCATCAGCGAAGTTGGGCCACTATAACTAGATGAGAATCGTATTTTTAGGTCAAGTTTTGAAGCTTGAGCTGATGTAGCCGTCGTATTTTGCTATTTTAGGAAAGTTTTGATTATTTTGTGATTTAAACATCATATTTTATCATTTTAATCATAGATTATGAGTTTAATTTCTTTTTTATTTTCTTTATTTCTCACGATGAGTAGCTAGATTCTTACTAGGGTTGTGACTCAACCCTAGTATGTAAACCTTATGGATATTTAAGTCAACGATTGTTTATGATTATGTATTGATTATTTATCCAAGTTTATGCTTTAATTGTAGAATTAATGGTTATAAACATTGATTCATGCCCTTTTTGACTTGGTCTTTGCTTGAGAAAGAGATATATGATATAGGAAAACTTGGGTAACAAGAAATAGAGCTAATTAAGAGTTTAATTAGCCTAATTCAAGAGTTTGAACTAGAGATAGTGAGAACCCAACTTGAGCTCATTTCAACTATTTAGCTTGATACCAATTTGAGCTTGAGAAAGCCAAATTGCGCAAAATCACTCTGTGAGTAAGAGTAGTTGAGTGGGTAATTTAGAGTTGAGAGCTATAATACACTCCGATCAAAAAATAATTATTAATGTATTTAACCCATTAGGCAAACACCTAGGTTAAGGTTACATCCTTAGGCTTTCTAAATATTTAGAAAAATAATGAAAACAATCATTTGCTTTCTAGCTTATTCTCTTTAGCTTATAATTGTTACATTTAATTTAGAAGTATAAATAAAAACTGTTTGTAGGGAAGTGCAATTTAGTTGTTTCATGTGCTTTCATAAAGTGTATACCCCTAACACCCATATTAAACTCCCTGTGAAAATCGACCACGACTCTTGTTTGGTACTATTCTTTCAATGATTGTTTTCACTCACTATTGAGTGCGGATTGGACGTGAATCACACGATCCAAAAGTCATGATAGAAAGATATGAAGCATTGTAAGTCCTTATAAGTTTGGAAACAGATAATAAGTTGTACTTGAAATCTGGAATATTGAGCACATTCCTAATGACATAACCTTCACTAATTTTAATTTCTCTAGTTCAAGCAATAGCTAATGAAGTACCATCAGGTAGGTAAACTATAGAGGCAGTCTTTAGGCTATCAGTGTTTATCTCGTCAAGTAATTCTCTGGTGTGAACCATGTGGTTGGTTGCACCAGAGTCTACTATCTAGTTTTCATTCTTTGTTGTGTCACGTGTTGTGGTGATCTTAGTTGTACCTATAAAATGCTTTGAGTTGTCACTTACATCCTTGTTAATCTAATTTGATCATATTGTTCCTGAGTGAACATGATGGGTTGAGCTTGTGTAGGATTTCCAACTAGTGAGTTCATCATCCGTTGTCTCTCCTGAGATACTGCATTTGTTGTTGCCTTACCCATCGACTGTTATACTTCATATGTTGTGGCGTTGACCATTGGTCGTTGAGGGAAATTATTGGTCTTTTTTCTCATTTTGAAGTCAACTCGATAACAATGTATCTTAAAACATGTCTTTCTTGTGTGGCCTTTGTAGTTGCATAAATATATAATAGATTGTTCTTTCTATGCTTATAATTGTTGCATGTGGTCATGCCTCCTTTATTAGTAAACAATGATGTATTGTCTCCCATATCAATTGTTTGTGTAAACTTTCCCAAGGTTCTTTGGCTTTCCTCAGAAATCACCACAGAATATGCCTTGTTAATAGAAGGCACTGAACTCTTCATCAAAATTTGACTCCTAGGTTGTGCATACATCTCATTTAGGCTCATTAGAAACTGCAATAAACTATGATATTCAAAATGCTCTGAATAATCACATCCATGACACACATCGAAGCATCATATTCTTTCCAGAGGTCTATCAACTTTGAGAAATAGGCAGGCACAGTAGAAATTCGTTGCGACAGAGTAGCTATTTCTTTATGTAGAAAAAAATACGATATCTATCCACTTTGTCATATTTGTCCTTCAAATCTGTCCAAACTTTATGTGCACCTGATTTGTATACAATTCCACTGAGCAATTCCTTGCTCATATAATTCATAATCCATGATAAAACTATTGCATAGTATTTCTCCCAAAGTTCATGCAATGACGAATCAAACTTATCCTTGGCACATCGTCCATCAACAAACCCTAACTTACTCTTAGCAATCAATTTTATTTTCATAGATCTACTCCATAATGCATAGTTCTCAGTTCCTATTGTCGCATGGCTATAAGAACAGAGGATGATGATGATCGATGGTTGTTATGGTTGTTCCCGTGCTGGTTTCAGCTGAAACATCTTCTCCAATTGTCATAGCAATCAATTCAAGTAATCTAAGTATTTCGGTTTCATAATTCACAAAATCACCAGTCGCAAATTGTAGTAATCAACAAACCCTAGCTTAATCGATCGAGAAAATCACAACCGTTCTACAAAAAGACTTTGTGTAAGAAACATTGAATGATAATTGCAGCGAACATGAATCTATTTTCCCTGCTTTGACACCATATTGAAGAGTTAAGAGAAGCTCAGTGAAGTTGTAGGAGAAGGAAAATGAACAAGAAGGTTCTCGAGAGTGTTCTCCATTTGAGAGAAATCTAAGCTATATTATTGCAAATCATACGAGTACAATGAGTTAATCACCTACATATATACACCCTGCAATTAACAACAAACTACACAGCTATATCGACGCTTTATAGTAGCTAATCCGATAATTAGCTATAACTAACTAATAACCTACTTAATAGACTTATAGCCCGTTTGGCCAAGCTGCAAAAATCAGCTTATTTTGAGAAGTGCTTTTCTCAAAAGTACTTTTGGTGAGAAACAGTTTGTATTTGGCTAACTAGTTTGAAAATTACTTCTGAGCAGCAATTAGTGTTTGACCAAACTTAAAAAATGCGTTTAAGTCATTTTTCTCAAATGTGTTTCTTAAAAGAGTGCTTGTGGAGAGAAACTACTTTTTTCTACTTTCCTAAAACTGCTTCTGCTTCTCCTCAAAAGCACTTTTTTTCCTTTCAAAGCTTGGCCGAACACTTTAATTTTTGGCCAAACGTACTTTTGGCAAACAAAAAAAGCACTTTTGGCCAAAAAGAAGCTTGGCCAAACAGGCTATTAATCCTTCTCATCTCACACGACATGCTTGTGCTTGTTCCTTTATTCGATAATAATTGATTAAAGGCAAAATACCATAACCCACCCCTAAACTTAGGTCAGATTATTAGTATCCTCCCTGAACTATGTACGGTCTTAACTATCCCCCTAACTTGGCCTTTTGAGGGGCATTACCCCCTAGACGCTGATGTGGCAAAAAGTGTGGGTGAACTCGCCTGCCACGTGGACTTTTTCTTCTATGTGGTATTTTTTTGAAAAATAATTTTTTTTTTACCTTTTTAAGAATATTACTTTTTAGATGATTTTTTTCGTAAACAATTTATAATAAAGCTTGGATAGAGCTACATTATTTAGGATAAATATTTTAATTTGGCCAAAAATAACCAAAGTTTTAGTTATCTTTTTTTAAATTTGACCTGAAAATAAAGATTTATACAATTGAAATAAATAGTCAATACATCTAAAAAAAATTATAAAAAATACACAGTTGAAATAAATAGTCATTGCATCAAAAGAAGAAATAAAAAAGTGTACAATTGTACTTGTAATCTTGCAATTATGCACTCTTTTTATTTTTTTCTTTTGATACAATGACTATTTATTTCAACTGTGTATTTTTACTTCTATAGGTAAAATCTATAAATAAAAATAAATAAAATAGAGCACCGTAATTTAGAGCTATAAAAAAATTTATAGCCAAAATAATTAATTTCAAAGTATGTATTTTTATAAATTTTTAGATGCCTTAACTATCTATTTCAATTGTATAAATCTTTATTTTTAGGTCTAATTCGAAAAAAGATTAATTGAAACTTTATTATTTTGGCAAAATAAAAATATTTAGCCTAAATAACGTAGTTATATCAAAATTTTATTATAAATTATATTCAAAAATTTTTATCTAAAAAGTAACATTCTTAAAAAGGTAAAGAAAATATTTTATTTTTAAAATAAATGCCACATAAATAGAAAAATTTACGTGGCAGGTGAGTGCACCCACTTTTTTTGTCACATCAGCGCCTAGGTAGGTAATGACTTTGAAAAGGCCATGTTAAATGGGGTAATTAAGACTGGGCATAATTCGAGAAGAATATT
The DNA here is from genome assembly GCA_034376525.1 of Nicotiana benthamiana. NCBI lineage: Eukaryota > Viridiplantae > Streptophyta > Magnoliopsida > Solanales > Solanaceae > Nicotiana > Nicotiana benthamiana. The sequence continues at coordinate 12,951,493 of CM067325.1, forward strand.
AATAATTTAAGCCAAATTTAGGGGTAGTTGAAGGTATTTTGCCTTGACTAAATTACAATGATATTATAAAAACTGCTTACATATCCGTGCATGTATTATTTTTTAATGATGAGGTGTATCTTATTTGTTTGGCTGAGAGGTAAAAGGCAAAATGGAGGAATAAATAGAACCTTTTTACCTTTCTATTTGGTTTAAGAGCATATAACTATCTAGGCAGGCTCAATAGTTGAGTAATATTTTCTCCTTCTTTCTCACATAGTTGAGTAACTTATTACGTTATGTTTGAAATTTGTGGCAACCGAGAAAAGGACATATAAACAATTCAAGGCTCGTTTAATAGTAGGAGGAATAATGAATAATTAATTCAAATTTAAATTTAAAATGAGTTTTTTTTTTAATTCATGTCTTCTTCTTTACTTGACTTCCCAGTTTCCGTTGACTCTGTGAACTACTTTCATTTTGATCTGGATCTTACCAGCTTATGAAATCACTGAACAATAATAGTTAGTAGTTGAATAATGAGGGTAGAAGATGAACTTCCATTAGAGGGACAACTACACAAAGTAAAAATCCAAAAGAATAGAATGTTGGGACTAATTCTGAAACCATATTATTGGTTCAGAATGCTATGTGATGAATTTCACTGGAGCTTTGTGTCGGGTGTGGTTATTATATATGGTATTAATCAGGGATTGAGTATAGGTTTAAGCAAGATTAGTACTCAGTATTATATGAAGGATGAACAAAAGCTACAGCCTTCTGAAGCTCAAATATATTCAGGAATAATTCAACTTCCTTGGATTGTGAAACCTCTTTGGGGCCTTTTAACTGATACTCTTCCCATTAGAGGATACAGAAGGAGTCCATACTTCATTCTTGCTGGTATGTGATTTAAGTGGCAATAAAAGTTTACTAATTACCATTTGTATTTTTCAAGATTATTGCTCTTAACATTAATGATATCCCATTTGTTTGTATTTAATCATCATTTATGACTATGTCATTAGTTTAAATGGAGTAACATGTTCGTTGAGGATCTGTATAGACGACCCAACTTGTTTTGGACTGAGGCACAGTTGTTACTGTGTTGTGTGATTTCCAAATTAGAACATTAAGTAGTGAACATTTTGGTTTGTTTGCTCAGACCAATGGCTTTCGAATTGAAATGTTGAAAAGATCAAATGTCTTGTTTAACTTATGAACTTCTCCAGTTTTCCTATTTCAATTTCTTCTGACTGAACTCAAAAGTTCCCCTTCTGTGACTTATCAGTTGGGTTGGGTTTTCTGATTGGAGACAAAGCTGTATCTGAATACTGAATTATTAACTGAGCTCTTAACCAACAACACAGAATTAAACTAAATCTTCGTCTTCATTGGTTAACTTCTCATTAGCTGTGATAATAAAGTTCTTATCTGATATTTTGATTACTGCCACTCCTTCGAGAGTTCGACTTGGGGAGGGTAGTATGTACACAGACCTTACCACTACCCTGGGGTAGAGAGGCTGTTTCCAAATAGACCCCCGCCATCCTTCCCTCCAAGAACTTACCACCTTCCTCTTGGAGAGACTCGAACTCACAACCTCTCGATTGGAAGTGGGGTTACTTACCATTAGAGCAACCCCTCTTGTCTTACCTCTAGAACCAATGCATTAGTAATAATAAGATGATGTCACTGTGAGATGGGAGAATATGTATGGTGTTATCCGACGGCACTGTCTCTGATTTACCTTTTCATTGTAGCTTCTTTTGGATATGCACATAGACAGAGAGGGAAATTCGAAAGGCTGAGCAAGATGATATTTGTTGTCATTGTTTTGTAAACCAGCTGTCATGACCCTAAATCCGGATTCGGTCATGATGGTGCTTTTCGTGAAAATAAGACCAGCCGACACATACCCAATTTATTTTTATCAATTAAAATAGTACAACTAAGTCATTAACACAATTAAATCCCAATAAAATCAGTGAAACAATACAAATTGCGGAAAAACACAGCGTGACATCGGGATGTCACTAGTCATGAGCATCTAACATAGTCTAAGTGTGTGAAAGAGTTTATACAATCTATTACATAACTAGAGAAAGGGAGATAAAATAGGAGGGTGAAACAATGGACTGCGAACGCCGAGTAGCTACCTAGTGGACTCCGAATAGCCTGCTGAGCAATCAACTCTCACTGGCGGAACCTGGAGCTCCTGAATCTGCGCACGGGGTGCGGGGGTAAAGTGAATACTCCAGCTCAGTGAGTAATAATAATAATAAATGAAGACTAAGCGATAAGAAATCACGTAAAGCACAATAGCATGCTATAAAAAAGCAGTGCAAAACCAGTAGAAAGCAAGGTAACAGTGAAATCTTATGAAACACCTTAGTTGAGAATAAGCTTCTTTAAACACCTTTCTAACAGTTAAACAGTTAAACAAGTAAATGAGAAGCAGCTAGGAAAGATAAACACATAAAATCCACCCCTCGGGCACAATGTCAACTGAATCACAATAACATAGAACAACACTAGCCCCTCGGGCTATATCTCATATCACAATGGGTACCTGCACTCACTGGTGATGTACAGACTCCGGGAGGGGCCCCTTACGGGCCAAGCGCAATATCAAGTCATCTCGTGGCATAATCAATAGGCTCTCGGCCTCATATCAACAAGCCACCTCGTGGCGTACAATCTTAGGCCATTGGCGTACAAATTCATTCGGATTATCCTGAAAACCAAAATTAACGATTTAAATAAGTCATAATACGTCACACGGAGCTAGACATATCCGAGACCTGGCAAGCGAAGTGCAAAAGCTTAAAACGACCGGTCGGATTCTTACATAACTTATGGCTGTTTTGAATTCTAAAATATTTGATTGCTCATTGCGATCATCGCAAATATACATTTCTATAAGTTGTTGTGCTTCTGCTAAAAATGACATTGCATTTCTTGATGTATCTGTACTATAGAAAAGACACATTATACGTATTGAAACAAAAAAAATCCTAAATAGACTGGAATGGATATAGAGCATTCATATCATTGACCCCCATTAGTTTGGTATTGAATCATCTTTGAGTGACTGATTAATTATCTTTTCTAGAAGGTAGAAATAGCTTGCTTCTTTTTGTTGGCTTAAAGAATTTACTTTATCCAATTTCAGATGTCAAGTTGTCAAATAACAGACAGAAGAGAATTATTATGACTTGCCTCCCTTTTTTCTTTAGGTTTTCTTGGTGCTTTTGCCATGCTCAGTTTGTCATTCGGCCACAACTTACAACTTGCATCTGCTTTGTTGTGCCTGGTGGGTGGTAGTGCTGCGCAGGCAGTAGCAGATGTTACTATTGATGCCTGTGTCACAGAGAACAGCATAAGCCACCCTTCTCTCGCCAGCGACATGCAAAGCTTGTGTGGAGTGAGCTCTTCAGTCGGGCAACTGATTGGGTACACTATCAGTGGCTTTTTGGTTCATCTAATTGGATCTAAGGTTTGGTATCTGTCACTTATTTCGATCATTGTGATGGAATATTGCTTCTGCTTTAATTTGCATTTGGCTAATTGGCTAATCATTTATCAAGACTGAGGAGTTGTTCTTGATTTTTTTTTTGTTGATGAATCTTGTCGAATGTTTTTTCCCGTTAGATGAAACTACTGTATATAATTTAGATATATTGATTTGTTAATATCCGCAAGAGTTTATGGCTTCATTAATCTTTTGTGGCTTAACCTACTCTAGCTTACCTCTACAATGAACATAATGATGCTGCTTCACGAGTAGCCTGAATTACCTATGCCTCTTGTCACTTGATATTTCCTTGTTTTCTGATAAATGTTAGTATCTGGTAGGGAGTGTTTGGAGTTTTAAGCATTCCAGCTGCGCTGGTAATTTTGGTAGGAATGATGCTGCACGAACCCTTTATACACAATGTTGCATACAGGCAGGTATATTGGAACCTCGTATATCCCCTTTGTTCGGCTTAGGACAGTTCTTGATCTTTTTGTATTTGTATAGTGAACGTATGTTTCTGCAAACAGGTAGGTCAAAAGTTCTTGGATGCTTGTAAGGCTATGTGGATGGCACTGAAATGCGAGAATGTGTGGAGGCCGTGTCTGTACATGTACATTTCGCTTGCATTGAGTTTGCATATTCATGAGGGAATGTTTTACTGGTATACAGATGCAAAGGGTGGCCCACTGTTCTCAAAGGTACTTGAGCTTTTATCTATTCATTCATTGTTTGTCGACAACTTTGTGATTCAAGATCTTACCTCTTGCTCATGACTTTGCATATTCCTTATTTGTCTACTTACGGAGTTGGAAAATAACATCTTAATCACAGAGTATCAATCCATTTTCGACATTTATGCAGGAGATTGTAGGTACAATATCCTCTGTTGGTGCAGTAGGCTATCTTCTTGGAGTTCTCCTCTACCAGAATTCTTTTAAAAACCATCCTTTTCGTTTCATACTTTTTTGGTCTCAGCTATTATATGGCGCTTCAGGACTGCTGGATTTGATATTGATATCACGAGTAAACCTGCAGTTTGGAATCCCTGATTATGTTGTTGCTGTATGCGATGCAGCAATTTCTCATACGATCGGGCGTCTCAGATGGATGCCTCTTCTTGTACTCAGTTCAAAGCTTTGCCCTTCTGGCATTGAAGGAACATTTTTCGCTTTGCTAATGTCAATTGATCATGTTGGTAGTCTCACAGCATCTTGGGCTGGAGGTCTTTTACTTCACACCTTGAATGTCACAAGAACTCAATTTGACAACCTCTGGATAGCAGTAGTTATCCGGAGCATTTTGAGGGTCCTTCCAATTGGCCTTCTATTTTTGGTGCCAAGCAGTGATCCCACTGCTTCTATTCTACCAACTGAGATGTTGAGCATGAAAAAGGGCGACGATAACTTGGGCACTCAAAAGCTGGAGATGACTCCGCTAGTAACCTACGTCGATCAACATTTAGTGGATTCATAATTGCCAATAGAGGGAAACTGTACTCTACCATTCTGGTGTGAAATGAGTTTTAGCAGCACGATAGAGATTGTACAAGAAAGATGATTTACTAGCTTTCTGGTAAAGAAGTTAGAGCACACTGAACAAACCTATTTACCTGGTACGGCTCCACTTGATGTTAACCATTTGTATTTTGTAGCATTCTACCAAATTAGTCTATCGGAAACAGACTCTACCTATCCAGGTAGGGGTAAGGTTGCGTACATCTTACCCCCAGTCCCCACTTGTGGGAATACACTGGGTCGTCTTTGTTGTTGTTACCATTCTAGCAAATGACCTTGTAAATTTGTTTTTATGAAGTAGTACTTGTGAATCCAGCGCAAGAATTGAAACATGCTACTGTGGTTGGCTCTGGTATTGTTGTGATTTCGAAGAGAAAAAGGAATCATTTTTTTGGCTCTGTCATTTTTCTTTCCTGCCACAACCTACGGACTACAGGCTCGGTTGTCGAGACATTCTATTGTGGGCCTGATGCCTGTTTTTATATGCTGGTAAAGAATATGCTAATTTGTATTTTCTTTTCCTATAGTAAAAACTTTTGATTTTGATAAGATGATTAAGCATCAGTATTTTCTGACTCACCTAAAGCAAAATTCATTTATCTTCTTGTCTTTGTACATATTACTTAGTAGTGTTGTTATTATAGAGAAAAACAATTGAGGTTCCTCTCTTGTAGTCAATATGCTGTTTTCACATTTTATAGAAGGATTGAACTGTTACATCATTAAGAGAAGTTTATGGGATATTTTACATAACAATAACTACCAACCATAATATCTGTATCTTCCTCCATAAATAAAGCTCCAATAGTTATCTCTGTCTAGCAAAATAGTAAAGATATCATCGCCAACGAGTCATTATTGGCCTTAGATATTTTGTGTCATCTACATGAAACTGCAGGTTTCTTTTGCAAATCCAACTTGTGACTGTTTTGTGTCATATATGACCCTAGTGTTTCTCTGCTGAAAATTTCCAATAATTCCAGTCCCATCTTCATATTGTAGACTAGCCAAAGCCAAACAGACCTGAGATGCATCACTCTTCACAAAATAGAAAACACCAGCAACATTCAATTCCATATTTTAATGGTTGGAATGTTCACTTCTTCATATGCAGAGAGGTCAAAGCAAGTGTCAAGAATTGAATAACCTTGTGCAAAAGGGTAACCTGAAAATTGTTTCAAGAACTCAGCTTTAACAGCTTTGTAAATGGAAGGAGGAAGCCTTGTAATAACAGTGCCAGAATCAATGAGAAATCCACTTTGGCCAAAACTTGAATCTTGAAGGCAAACAATACGAGAAAACGCCACCAAACACATCAGAAGTTTGAGATATTAAAGAAAGATCACTCCTTCCAAGTCCCATAAGACCTGAAGCTAAACCAAATAAACCTCTATTATTCCTACCACAGCCAAAAATAAAATTGTCAACTGAACTGTTTCCAAGAACCAAATGCTCCTGACCAAGTTCACCTTTAGTATAAGATCCATCTCCATAACTTACAAGGTAATTACAAGCTTGTGAATTAGTACCACAGAGTCCTGAATTCCCTGTTGCAGATACAAGAGATTGACAGGCTGATGAATTACATGCAACTGATTGATAAGAAGATGATAATGAGGGGTTGAAGAGAGGTTGTGGTTGATTGTAACATAATCTACAAGGTTGGCATTGAACCCAAGTTAGATCACTTCCTGTGTCTACAATTACTGTCATGTTTCGACCGCCTAATGTCACTGTGACAATGTAGTTTAGAGTCTGCATTGTGACACCTGAAGTAAGGGGAATTCGGGTGGTCTGTGATGAAGTTTCAACTTGTTGAGAACTGATGTTCTTGATATGTGATTGCATTGACCGAACTCGAATATCATCAGCTACTAATTGTTTCTGCAGCCTTTCATTCAAGTCACCTCTTGATCTAGAGCAGTAATCTTTTGCTTCATTTCTAATATTGTTGCCCCATTTTCACTTCCTGGAAAACCACATATGATGACAATTTAAGTATCAATAACACGTACTGGGGGACGGATTCAGGATTTAAATTGAGGGATTTATACCTTCAAGGTAATTCTTAACACCGAACTCACTGTACTACTTTGAATTTATGGGTTCCAAATTTGATACAACAACAACAACTACTACCCAGTATAGTCTCACAAAGTGGGGTCTGGGGAGGGTAATATGTAGACGGGCCTTACCCCTACCCGAAAGGGCAGAGAGGCCGTTTCCAATCGACCCTCGGCTCAGTGGGTTCCAAATTTGATATTTAATGAAATGCTAATTAGTTTGCACATATATATGGAATATACTTATGACAAGAGGGGTTGCTCTGATGGTAAGCAACCCCACTTCCAATCGAGAGGTTGTGAGTTCGAGTCTTCCCAAGAGCAAGGTGGGAAGTTCTTGGAGGGAAGGATGCCGGGGGTCTATTTGGAAACAGCCTCTCTACCCCAAGGTAGGGGTAAGGTCTGCGTACACACTATCCTCCCCAGACACCACTAAGTGGGATTATACTGGGTTGTTGTTGGTTGTTGTATATATATGGAATATACAAATAGCCTACATCTGGCTACATACTGCTTTTAGGATATCGGAATTAGAGAAGCAATAACTATGTTAATTAGATCACTTAAAGCATGAAAAGTGGCTGAATATATGATAGCAGATCCCAATAAAGAGTTTGATAATATTGATATGAGAAAAGCTAAACAACCACTAATATACACTATACGACATAAATAAAAGAATAGCTCAAGCTACAATGTCTTTCTTTTTTATGTGCACAAACTCACTTGATTTTTGAGATGAACAACTTGGGCCATAATGGCTATGTTGTATCCTTTGAAGTGTTTTGAGTGGGAGAAGTTCATTATCTGCCTGACCAAATGCTCCATTCTCAGAAGAAGTGAAGAATAGTACAAAAAGAGAAGATAAAGAATGGAATATTGGCAAAGTGACATTGTTTTTTTAAAGTTCTACAATTGCAGCTTTTGAAGACGAACTCAAGAAAGGTTTAAAAACATAAAAAAAAAAGGAGGAGGAGAAGAGAGTAGAGCTAAGCTAAGAGAGAATGAGATTCTTAGGAGTTGGACAGCGGGCAAGAGAACAAAAGGAGAGTGGCTGGCAAAAAGAGGACCCCACAAATGCATGAGAAATTATTGGGATTTCACGTGCAGATACTTGGGAAAAATAAAGTGATTTTTGTAAATTGTTTGTGGAGACAACGAGGACAAGACCCCACTTCCAACCGAGAGGTGAGTTCGAGTCTCCCCAAGAGTAAGGTGGGAAGTTCTTGGATGGAAGGATGCCGGGGATCTATTTGGAAACAACCTCTCTACTCAAGAGTAGGAGTAAGGTCTGGGTACACAATATCCTCCCCAAACCCCATTAAATGAGATTATACCGGCTTATTATTGTTGTTGTTGTTTGTGGAGACAATGGACAACTTTCATTGAGCTTGTTATTCAGAAATTACATTTTATTGGTTGTCCTGTGATATCCATGGATAAGGACTCCCCCTCCACGAACAAGGGTTGTAGACTTGTAGGAGTGGTAAATACTTTATTGTTCTTTATCAAATGTTTCATGTTTGAATTTTTAGTATGAAGTTATTTTTATTAGAGTTGTGAAATTTTCTGTCGCGAATCTAAATTTAATTGAGCATATTGATAGCGGACACCCGGAGGTCACGGATTTTTAGCCGTAAAAGCAACCTTTTGTAAAAATGCAAAGTAAACTACATATCATAGACCCTTGAGGTTCGACTCTTCTTCGAATACCGTACATAATGAAAATTTAATACACCAAACTACCCTTTATACATATATTGAACACCAGATGCGAAACCAAAGAGAACTCTTCCTTCAGGAAATCAACTTTCACAACTCTGAACCTTGCCAAACGTACAGTACTGTACAGAAACAATACAAGGCTAACTTAGCTTTGTTTTGGATGATTTTTGGGTGGACACAATGTTGGGGGCTCGTGTCCTTTTCCATTAAGATTTAAGTTATATACCTGACAATATAATGAATTATAATTTAAGTTATATACCCAATGTGTTATGTATCATTTTCTTAATGCTACCCATTAATATTTATCGACTAAGTAATATTCAATTACTTTTTAAATAATGTTATTGTATAAATATTTTGCAACATCAGTATATCTTTCTCTTAATGCCTAAGCCATGTAAAGCACTTATAGTCTTTGGATACGTTCTTCCGAAGTTTCCTCCTATGAATAGTAAAAAATTGCTAGTCAAACTTTTGCTGTGTATTGTTACCAGAGATTTTAGAAAAATCGTACTATTGGTACATTATGTCCTTTTTGTTATAAACTAAAGCAAAAGACAAGAACAATAGAACAAGAACAATAGCAATAGAGAGAAGAGTAGAGAGAGTTCTTCTTATTGAGTTGAGAGGGGTGAATTACAATGGTAGAGAGCACCTCTATTTATAGGGAGGAGGAAGATCTTGCTACCAATAATAGGACTCTAAAATCTCTCTAATTAAGTACATTAAAGACATTCACCTTAAATAGAAGTGTAAGAATCTTCTATTTCATAACACTCCCCCTTGAATGTCTATTCAATGATGTGCCTCGTTAAAACCTTAAAACCAAAACCCAATGGGAAAAATTAAAGTAAGGAAAGAGTACACATGTTTGAATATGCGCCTATTGGTTGCCTCGTTAAAAACCTTGCAAGGAAAACCCAGTGGGACAAAACCTTGTAAGGGAAAAAGAGTGCAACGCGCATTAACTCCCCCTAATAAGAACATCAATTTATATCCTTGAGCATTTGCATTCCAACCTTGTGCATCATCTTCAAAACGATCTTTGGTAGATGCTTGATAAATAAATCAACCATATTGACTTGAATAAATATTCCGCACCTTGAAATCATCATTCTTGATAGATATGAACATCTTCATATAATGTCGCGGAATAGCTCTTTAATATCTCCATAGATGCATTCTCAATGCCATCATGCTTATAGTTATGGCAAGATACATATGTACACAAATTGTACTTAGGATGTGGTACTTCAGGACCAAGAATTGCATATACTTCAAGCAACTTAAATCTTTCAAGTTAAGTCATGTAAGTCACATAATAGACTTTAGCTGCATATCAAACTTTCATTAGTGATACTAAACAAATAAGATATCGAAAACTGACTATACATACCTTTGACTTTTATCTTTCACGCATTTGAACTATAGGTTCAAAACTACATGTCTTTCATATGGAATCAATTCTTCTTGAATTGTATCTCTTCCATTTAGTTACTTTCTTTTGAGTCAGCAAATGCGTATAGCATGCTTTGCAATATGTTGCAATTGCATTTCCCTTTTTATGAACTACAGGTTCACATCATGATATTCGGGGATATACATATACAAATGAAAATTCATCCCATGTAACACTTTCTCAAGTGTTTATCATGTCTCCCCATCATGTTAGTAAAGCTAACATGTTTCCTCAACTTTGGGAAATCATCTTTGTGCATTATGTCAATATACACAGCACCTTAATATAAGATGAAATTATTTGGTTCCTAACCCTGAACCACTTTTGAGGGGAGAATATATTCTCGTATACAACTTATATCAAACTGATATATACAACTTCGTTCTCATAAGGAACAGTTTAGCTATTAAGTGGAAGCACTCAATAATTATCTTGCTAAACCATCTTTGATATAAACCAACTTATCAAGATTAACTGTCTTGAGTAGAGAATCTGGAAACTATGCTCGAAGTTAGATTACTGAGCGTTTTACCTCGCAAGCACGGCCAGGCTGCGGGTTAATAACAATTGCGCATGTAACCATTCCATAGATGCATCATATGTGGTATACATGGCGGGTGAATGGGCCCATGTTCACCTTTGATATTTCCAGAATTTAGGGGCTTCAACCCGAACTCTTTAGTTGGTCAGTTCATTACTGAGAACAAGAACTTCTAGTTCTTTGATATTCACCTATGTGAATTTGCACATCATACTTCAAATGAGATGGCTAACATAAATTATCAATATTGGTAAACTTCAAATTTACACCATGACATGTGCACTTATCAATAAACTTCGGGTTTATTATGACATGGGTTTTATACCAATAGATATCCACTTTATTGTGGCATTCTTTCGTTTGTGTAGTACAAACTGGAGAACAAAGCGGGTAGCTTTTCATATACAAATTACCCCGCTACAAGTTGTAGTAATAGGAGAATCAAAGCCTTCCTTTATTTATAGTCTCAATATAATCAATCGCTTTCGCGTGTACTTTGGAAACTGAATAAGTTTCTTTGAGACTTACTACAGCACAATACTCAATTATGTTTCTCCAACATAGTAATAATTGGCTCTTCGAGAGCTCTCAATTAATTTTGTACTACCACAGACTGAGGTTCGAGATCCTCACATTCTTGCATTCCGTATTTTCAAGAGTCTCAGGCTCAATAGATTCTTCGTGAATCTCGGAATTTATCAAATCATGAGCGTCCTCATGTGATTCTTTCATAGTGTCATTTAGATCGTTCTTTTTCCTCTTTCTAGGATTTCGATCTTTGGAACCTAATGGTCTGCCACGCTTCTGGCGTGCATTTGACTCATTGGATAGGACACTAGATATTTGTCCAATAGGGACTTCAATACGGATCGGAACATTTTCCGCGTGAATGTGGGATTTCGTTATCCTCTTCAAGTCCGTAAATGCGTCAGGCATTTGATTTGCTATTCTTTGCAAATGGATAATCTTTTGTACCTCTTTCTTTCAAATAGAGGTATGTGGATCAAGATGAGATAATGATACATTTTTCCACAAAATTTCCCATTTGGTTTCACCGACTTCTCCCCCTAATTTTGGGAAAAGTGTCTCATCAAATTGACAGTCTGCAAATAGTGCAGTGAACAAATCTCCTGTCAATGTTTCGAGGTAGCGAATAATGGAGGACGATTCATACTCAACATATATTCCTAACCTTCTTTGCAAACCCATTTTGGTGCGGGATGGCGGTGCTACAGGCACCTATACTGCGCATCCAAAGCTTCTTAAATGGGATATATTGGGTTCATGACCCAAAACCAATTGCAATAGGGAATATTTGTGATAATTCGTCAGTCAGAGACGAACTAGCATTGCTGCATGCGAAATGGCGTGACCCTAAGCCGAAGCGGGCAGCCGACAAAGTAGCATTGCTGCATGCAAAATGGCGTGAACCCAAACCGAAATGGGCAGCCTCGTTTTCATGAAGAATTCAAGATTATTCTCATCTATTATCCATTAACTTTGCAAACGCAAGGTTGCGTGATGGCAACAAGCACACATTAGACCATCTACAGGATGCGTCTATCAAGACCATGAAATACCTAAACTACCCACTAGGTGGGTGAATAGGTCCACAAATGTCCCCTTGTATACGTTCCAGAAACTGAGGTGACTCAGTCCCAACCTTTGTTGGGGATGGTGTGATAATCAGCTTGCCTTGATAACACGAAGTGCAAGGATATTCATTACTTGAAAGAATTTTGAAATTCTTTAACGGATGCCCATATGAGCTTTCTATAATCCGTCTCATCATGGTTGATCCTGGGTGACCCAGTCGATCATGCCAAAGTACAAATGTATTGGACTCAGTATTCTTTAGATTTACTGTTGAATGTGCCTCAATTGCACTAATTCTTGTCCAATACAGGCCACAAGATAAAGACGGGAATTTCTCAATAACCCTCTTTTGGCCGGAGACATTCTTTGAAGTGAGGACGAGATATTCAAGATTATCTTCATCCATTGTCTCAATATTGTAGCCATTCCGGCGTACATCTTTAAAGCTCAACAAGTTTCTCATAGACTTGGAGGAGAACATTGCATTCTCTATGATTAACATCGTGCCCTTGGGCAGAGTTACTATAGCTCTTCCGGAGCCTTCAATCAATTTACTACTTCCAGAGATTGTAGTAATGTTTGCCTTACACATATTCAGTTGAGAGAAATACTTCCTTTCTTTGAGTATTGTATGTGTAGTACATGAATCAACTAGGCAAATACTTTTACAGTTGGATGTTGATCCAAGTTCGCTTTGTGAGATATCCATTTTGCTTTCCCATAGTTTGACATACAAAAAAATACATAAATATAAGTATAAACAACTTCAATTCTTTTGTTTCGCGTTTAAACAGCGTTTTGGGAAGCAGTTATTTAGGATATTCGAATATTGTATTCTAATATTCGAATATAATGCCTTGCGGAAAAAATAATACTTTAATGCGAAAAATATTAGATATTCGAATATTTAAGCACATATTCTAATATCTTGCCAGATATTCGAATATAGGAATTCTGATATTCGAATATCTGGCCCAGATATTCGAATATCAGACTCTGATATTCGAATATCTGGCCTGGCGGAAAAAAGTTCGTTTTATTGCTAAATATTAGACGATCGACTAGTTTTTAGGTTAGTCGATTACCTCTACTGTACAATAAAAATATTTGAGCATATTGAAACATTCTAAAGGGCTAATACTAACATCATATCATGAATTAACTAATACGAGCTAATGCTAATGACTATTAATTTATTCATTGACTAATACAAGTAGAATCAAACAGCTCCATCTTCTTTCATCATGGTTCCATCACCGATTAGGTGGTCTATCTTTCCCTCGGGTTGCTCAAAGAAGTCTGCCACATCCAGGTGGGTGAAGTCAAAGTTGTCATCAGAGACAAAATTTGTTTCAGGGCGTTTTCTCTTTCAAGATGCTTGATAAAGGTCAACCAAGTGTCTTGGTATTCGGCAAGTCTTAGACCAGTGCCCGTTTCCACCGCAACGATAACATATAGTTTCTGAACTATTTGCCTTAGGATCTTCGGGATCCCGTTTCTGCTTTCGGTGGTTATCTCTCTTTGTGGGGTGACGGACTTCTTTGGAATTTCTTCCTTGTCCACGTCCTTGGCTTTGACCCCGTTTATGACCATGACCATGGTCCCTTTTATGTTTGGCATAATGAGAGTGCACCATATCTGCTTCAGGCAGTGGTGTAGACCCAGTTGGTCTATTTTCGTGATTTCTCATGAGCAGTTCATTATTTCGCTCAGCCACTAGTAAGAGAGAAATCAGTTCAGAGTACTTCGTAAAGCCTTTCTCTCGGTACTGTTGCTGCAGTACCATATTGGAGGCATGAAACGTTGTAAACGTTTTCTCAAGCATATCGTAATCGGAGATGTTATCTCCACATAGCTTCAGTTTAGAAGTAATTCTGAACATAGCAGAATTATATTCAGAAACGGACTTAAAGTCCTGTAGCCTCAGATGGGCCCAATCATATCGTGCTTGTGGCAGAGTGACCAACTTCAGGTTGTCATATCTTTCCTTTAAGCTGTTCCACAAAACGAGTGGATCCTTGACGGTGAGATATTCAATCTTCAAACCTTCGTCAAGGTGGTGGCGCAAGAAAATCAAGGCCTTCGCACAATCTTGGGTGGATGCTTTTTCTTTATCTTTGAGGGTGTCTCCGAGACCCATAGCATCTAGGTGGATTTCAGCATCCAACACCCATGTCATATAGTTCTTGCCCGAAATTTCAAGGGCAACGAACTTTCTTTTCATAATGTCAGACATACTCGAAAATTAAATTAGGAAGAGGGAAAATACCTTGGATTTTCGAGAATGATACTTGAGACGGTAGAGTCTCGTGCTGATAACGTGTTATAAACTAAAGCAAAAGACAAGAACAATAGAACAAGAACAATAGCAATAGAGAGAAGAGTAGAGAGAGTTCTTCTTATTGAGTTGAGAGGGGTGAATTACAATGGTAGAGAGCACCTCTATTTATAGGGAGGAGGAAGATCTTGCTACCAATAATAGGACTCTAAAATCTCTCTAATTAAGTACATTAAAGACATTCACCTTAAATAGAAGTGTAAGAATCTTCTATTTCATAACACTTTTACAATTTTAAATTTTGAATAAATATTTTTTATATATATTTTATGTGTAAAAGTAAATGTGTAAAGAAAGAAATAAAGTCATAAAACTAAAATAAATTTATAAAGAGCCAAAAAATCAATTGACCCGATAAAACCTATTCATTTCTTTCTCTCTTCATTTTAATACTCCAATTTGTTTTGGATGGTTGGGTGGGGGCGGGCGTGGGGGATAGGGACTTAAAAGGCCAAAATTACACATTCTCTTGACAGATTTCTTGAATATAATATGGCAAACAATTTGATTTACTTGAATTGATAATGGCGTCATACAGGAGATTAATAGACCTTGCACATATATTGGCCTCAGCAGCTTTAACAAATCCAAACTTCGTAATTCTTCAAAGTTATTGCGGAATTATTTGATCACATGTATTTCTCTAAATAATATTTTTATAAGCTTAGTTCAAATTTCAAATTTGTTATAAAAAAATATAAATTGATGTTGAAGTACGGAAATATTTTATCAAATGACTCACCCACCAATAAAGACCCCGACATCAGCACATATTATATAGAGAAATAAATTAAAGCAAATAAAGTTTTATCCAATAAAAACCTGATGTATGCATTACTGAAAGCAGCAACAACAACAACTATCCAGTATAGTCTCACAAAATAGGGTTTGAAGAGGGTAATATGTAGACGGGTCTCACCCCTACTTGAAAGGGCAGAGAGACTGTTTTCAATCGATCATCGGCTCAATGAAGGAAAGGAAAAACAAAAACAAAAACAAAAGAGCATTAGTAACTCCAGCAGAAATAGCGTAAATAATTAACTAAACATAACAACAACAACAACAACAACAACAATCCAGTATAATCTCACTTACTGGGGTCTGGGGAGGGTAGTGTGTATAAAGACCTTACTCCTACCCTTGGGTAGAGAGACTATTTCCAAATAGACCCCCGGCATCCTTCCCTCCAAGAACTTCCCACCTTGCTCTTGGGGAGACGCGAACTCACAACCTCTCGGTTGGAAGTGGGGGTTGCTTACCATCAGAGCAACCCCTCTTGTCATAAGAAACATAAATAAAATAGCCTGCAATAATATCAGACAGTAACTACCATAAATAACTACCATAAGGGAGACACGATCCAATACACAAATCATCTATAGATAGCTTTGTCAAGCCTCACCCAACCCCGGTTTAAGGAATATAAAAATTTCTGGGAACCCCTATCTTACAATCCTGATACTAGACCTCCAGACTTTTCTATCAAGAGTCATTACTGAAAGCAACTTGCAATATTATAAATCATAGGTACGGAGAGAAGTCATCAAATTTTTTTGCCTTTACATAGCGTTGTGAGTTCACGAGTTTCAACATACTATCATTATTACTATTATATACTATGCAGTTTTTTGGATTCAGGCCTATTAGTTACCATCATGTTATAAGGCTTAGTATTCATCCACAACTAGCACTTGAACATTTCAGTCCTCATGCCTGGGCAATATCATTTCATCTTTATTATAATGTTTGTGATTTTTCGTCTTAACTTGAGTCTCCATCATATTTATTTCCTATTTCGATTGTAGCTTTTGATTGGATTAGTGTTGCAGGAAAATATTATTTTAACCATGATTTTTTGAAAATTTCATATTCGTGTCAGTTCTCTCCGCCAAAATCCTGTTAATCCTATGATAAAAGTTCTTGGAGAGTTATTAGGCGCATGATAACCTGGTGTACCTTTCTCGGGGTGGCTCAACAAAGTTGGTGGCCTAAATTAAGAAAGAGACCTATTCCACAGAATTTATACAATAGTGAGACATAAGAGACGAGAGCCGGTGTTATTTGCTGATGATATTATTGCATGCTATTTATTTATGATTCTTATGTTTAGATAGTTACTTATGCTATTTCTGCTGGACTTACTAATGCTCTTTTCTTTTTGTTTTTATTTTTGTTTTTGTTTTTGTTTTTGTTTTTGGTTTTGTTTTTCCTCTCTTTCACTGAGCCGATGGTCGATTGGAAACAGCCTCTCTGCCCTTTCGGGTGGGGGTAAGGCTCGTCTACATATTACCCTCCCCAGACCCTACTTTGTGGGACATTACTGGGTTGTTGTTGTTGTTGTTGTTGAGACATAAGAGATCTTCTGTTCTAATGAATGTGTCAATCAAACATAAGAAAGTAGCTAAATCAAAGAAATTGAGTTTTTTTTTACACAAAAAATGATAATAATTGAATTTATATTGTGATTTTAAGGACATATGATTTTACTTGGCACAAACTGAGAAAAAACGTAAATTGATCTTGAAATTAAATGCAAATAGAATAAAAGCAAACAAAAGGAAGTGTATGGCTTTGGTCCTCGAACCAAACGAGTATTTTACTAGAAAATATGAACAAAATAACAGGGTATTAAGAGCTTAAGAGAAAGGTAGTATATTGCTTTGTCTTGCGTGAATATGATGCCTTTTATAAATGCACAAAACTCCTTTATATAGTAGGGGAATCCAGCCCTTAATGCAATCCCAAATATAGTGAGAAATCCCATGATTAGCTGATTAATCGGCCTCTTCTTGATATGTGCCAAGATTTTTGCCGTGATCCTCGCCCGATTGTGAATATCTCGGCTTTTCTTTATTTGGCTCGGTAGGCTTCCCTCGATCTTGCTCGATATCTATCCTGCTTGGTATCGATCTTGGCTGACCTCGATCTCGATCAGTCTCTGAGTCGCGATATTGGCAATCTAATTTCGTGTCACGGTCCTGTATGACACGCGGTCTAAGCTTGACCTGCTACGCCCCAGTCTTGATTTAGGATAAAAAAGAGCAAGCATGATTTGACCGTATACAGATAGTCCCCTCGATTTTTAGAGAGTAATGACAAGAAATGATTTGATCCCTCGATCTTCACCTAGATACATCATGGCGTAAGCAGTAGGGGTAACCGATATGTATCGTCACTATAATTTCCTAGGTCATTAATCGACGATCGTCCATTACTGGGTTTGAACTGTCATCATAAGCCTATAAATGTATATTTCTTCTTTTGCCCAAACTTGATTTTTAAATCTACTTCACTCTTATCTTCTAATCCTTCGCTTTCCTTATAGCTTTACTCTTTCAGATATTGGTTTTTCTTCGCTTGTTTCATCCTAAAATACCAAGTGCTACTCCTCAGTTACCATTCTTCTTTATTCATATAAGTAAAAATGGCTAAGACTTCAAAAATCGTTCCATAAAAGGGACTGCTTCATCGTCACTGCCGACCGGTGGGGAATCGGTGGTGGAGCCATGCCCTGAAGGATTTTTTCCCTGAGGGTGTGTCATCGATTATGGTTTCAATGTTAAAAAGGCTTCATCATTGCCGAGTCAATGCGAGGGAGTATCGAGGTATATATGCTAGATAACCAAAAAATTCCTCTCCTAGGTTAAAAAAGATTGCAACTGGGGTAAGAAACATGTGGTGGTGCCTGTTCCAGAAGAATTAATCACCACCCACGTGGAAGGGTTCTTAAGTGCTACACTTACCCTTTATGTTAGGTCCCTTGGATCTGATTGTCATACATTTCTGCAAGAAGTATGAGGTGACCCCCGGTCAGATTCATCCCTCTTTCTGGAGGATAGTGATGCAACTTCGTTTCTTCGTAAGCAAAGTCGATGGGATTCCCTTCACCGTCGACCACCTCATACGCCTATATAGCCCCCAATTCTATTGAGGGGGACTAATAAAGCTTCAACGTCGGGCCATCAGGGAACCTTTCTATTGCATAGATGAGGATAAATACTGGGGATGGATTGGTCAATTTGTTCGAGTGAAGACCTCAGACTTGATCCTAATCGATAGTATGCCATTTCCTGAGAAATGGAATATGAAACGTAAGTATAATTTTCATCCTTTCTTATCAATGATTTACTTGATGCAACCATTGCCTGGATACTGGGTGTGGTTCCTCAACTCGAGGACTAGGTAAGGGGCCTAATATTGCAATCGATGCATGCTAAGCGCACATGGTGCGATTTGGAAAAGGGTCGATGAGAGGTTAGTAGTCATGGTAAGTTTTTCTTCCTGACTTAATGATTTTACCACTATTTGAATATTTTTTTGAACTAACTCATTTCTCCTTCTGGTGGTGAAGAAGTTCTTCCCCCATCATCTGTCTCGAAGACGGTGGGGGAGAAGAAGAGAAAGAGGGCTTCGACTTCCACGAATTCTGAGGGGAAGAAGCCCAAAAAATAATAGCCCATAAACCTAAGGGGAACATCATCCCTTTAAATTTGGAGTCATTCCAACAGTTAATTGAAGAAGAAGAAGAAGAAGAAGAAGAAGAAGAAGAAGAAGAAGAAGAAGAAGAAGAAGAAGAAGAAGAAGAAGACTCTGGGCTGGTGGACCGTGTGCAAGCTGGCACCGAGATTCAAGGAACTACCGAGGTGGTGAGAGCTGAAGCTGCTCTACCTTGACTTGATGTGATTGAGGGGAAGGCTTCGACCAAAGTCCCTGAGCCAGAAAGAGCTGAAGATGTTTCGCCTCGAGGTGACAGGGCTACTAAGGAGGAGGTTGATGCTGGTATAGAAACCGGTCGAGGCTCCTCAAGATAAAGGCGGTGCTCCCAAAGATCTACTTGGTGTGATGGATATCGGAGATTCTCCCTTATTTCCTTCATTGATTCGATGATACATGAAGCTCAAGCGGTGGAGACTTGCCACGAGGAAGGGGTCCATGGAGTAGAAGACCCTTTCCGTGGCTATTTTGTTGGAGTGGAAGATGTCACCGATCTGGGTGACTTGGAGGTACCAAGGAAAAGCTTTAGTTAGGATTCCTCGAGCTTTAAGTTGACTAATTAATTTCTGGCCCCCAGTTGTAGTCTCGGGCATAACCGATCAATTATCATCTCAGTCCCGGAGGATGCTCGGGTTCTATTTGCCCCCATAAGGGTGGCTAGCTATCTGCTATGCTTGGTCACTGAAAAAGACCAAGCCAAGATGGATGAGGTGGAAACACCTTGTCTTTTTAATAAAGCCCAACATGCTCTAGATTGGGTAATCCCATATTTCCTTGTCGGTATCCATTTTTGTACTTAGACTTTTCTCCTTTTATATAACTCTTATTCCTATGTTTGTAGGCTTCAGTGCTTCACCATGAGGCTTTCCTCCAATCCTGAGGGGAGCTGAGCCGATATGAGGCCGAGGTCCGAGGGCTTACTGAGGAAAAAGATGCCTTCAAGCTTCTTAGTATGCAAAGACAAAAGGGAAGCTAAAGGCCTCTGTGCGGAGCTAGAATCAGAAAAAACACGCCGAACTGGCCGATCAGGTAAAACAAATCTTTGAATTTAATGGCGGTGACTCAGGCGTGGTGGCTAATGGTTCAAACCCGCAGGTACAACAAAAGCTCGATATGATCGGGCAACACCGTGAGGAAGTAGACGGAATGAAAATTGAGGCCGAAGAATGGAAGAAGAATATGGATCGCCTTGTCTAAAATAAGGATACTGCCCGGGCCCAACTGGCCTTGGCTGAAATCCAACTCCATAGCATGAAAGAGAAAAACTTGGAGCAAGCCAGGAATATCCAGGAGCTCCAATCTCAGTTAGGTTTAGCAATTTCCGATCGGAATAAGCTGGTCAAAGAGCTCGAAATGACCAAGGCCAATGATGATGCAGTGGTGGCTATATACCGGGAAAATGCCGAAGCTGCTCAGGTCGAGCAAAGGAGATCATCAAGGATGCTAAGGTTTGAGAAAATTAGGTCAACGAGCACGCCAAATGCCAATCTAGAAGGGAGACTCTTGAGGATATACATGCTCGGTGTTTCGATCTTTCAGCCGAGATCGAGATTGCTAAGGAGCTCGAAGCTGAAACCAAGGGCTAGCTTACCCTATTGACTATGATCCTGAGAGCTTGAGCGGATCTGAAAGTGGAGAGGGCCTCGATGGTGAGGATGCTGCTCCTGGAGATGACTAGGCCTTTTAGGCTTATGAATAGTTTTTATATTTCTATCGAGGCTGCTTTGGCCTTTAGCAAAGAACTTCTATCAGGCGATGTTGCCCTTGTAAAAAAAGATTTTGATGAATATATAAAACTTTTTTCCTTCCATGGCTTCTGTATCTGTTGTCTTTTTGGGTTCAAAGCGCCTTAGCATCAAATTATATAGTTGTATTCGAGGATCCAAGGTTTGAGATGGAAAGGATCGGTAGTAAGTACCGCCCTTGACCGTTTTTGATCTTTAATCCCTGAGTGAATGTTCGAACTCAAATTAGATTAAAAGTCGGGTGAGATTTTCTCGAACCAGAAGTGAAAGTAGCCCTTTGGCTTTATGGTCGAATGGGGACTTTCTTGAACTAAAGATAAGGTAGCCCTTGGGCTTGATAGATAGTCCCCGAGTGTAGATTTTCTTAAACTCGGGTTAAAGTAGCCCTTGGGTTTTGTAGTCGAGTGATAACTTACTCGAACTCGAAGTAAAAGTATCCCTTAGGCTTTATGGTCGAGTGAGGACTTTCTTGAACTTGAGATAAGGTGGTCGTTGGGCTCAATAGATAGCCCCTAAGTGAGAATTTGCTCAAACTCGGGTTAAAGTAGCCCTTGGGCTTTGTAGTTGAGTGAGAACTTGCTCGAACTCGAAGTAAAAGTAGACCTTAGGCTTTTTGGTCGAGTTAGGACTTGCTCGAACTTGAGATAAGATAGCCCTTGGGATTTGTAATCGAGTTAGAATGATCTCTCGAACTCAAAAAAAAGAATCGCTTAGGATTTATGCTCGAGTGAGGATTTTCTCGAACTCAAGATAAGGTACCCTTTGGGCTTTGTAGTCAAGTGAGAATGATCTCTCGAACTTGAAGTAAAAGTAAATCTTACGCCTTTGTACTTTTGCTTTCTTTTGTGTCTTTTTCGAGGCCATTTTGTTAGGGGTTTTGTACGTCTTCGAGCCGTGTTAAATTGGCCGTAGCCTTTTGGTTTAGGTGTAGCCAAGTGAGCTTGCTCCCCCAAGCTATCCATGCTTGCCTAAGATAACAGTCCCCGAGTGGGTATGGCCGTGGATTTTAAAATTTGAGGGTTTCCTAAAGAGTCTTGTGCATTCGACGCTCAATAGTTTGATATGTTCGAGTTTTATATTTTGGACGGCAATCCCTGAGTATGGGGTTGAATATCTGAACTCTGGTTATGATCGTCCCTTGAGCTCGTTTCCGTAATAGGTTGAAAGTATGGAGTTGTAAAGTAGAAAATATTTTTCTACGACATGAGATCATTTCAAGGAAAAAATAATTTTCTTTATTCTTGTGCAAAATGATTACACATGCATACATGTTTTGAGCCAGGGCTCGAACAACCTACGCGAGCACGGTTCATTTGATCGTTTGGCCCTACCGAGACAACATCATTATGAAGCAATTTCCTCGCAACAAGTTGACATCCAATGGCAATGCCCCCAAGTATTCGACATTGATTGTAGGGGAACCTTGGATACTATTAATATTGTCTTTGACATTGATTCGTGATCGGCCTTTGGTTCTAAGCTAGCATGATCCACTGTTTCCTCGTTATAACCCTTGCCGAAAACCCTAATTGGGACAAAAACGGTTCAAAGGAAAAAGAGTGCAATGCATTCTTTAAGACCTAAGGCTTCGTGTCACTCCTTGTCGATAACCTGCAAGTGTTAGTCAAAAATAAAAAATAAAAAGAATTAAAATAGGGCCGTAGTAGTAATATCGTTTGAGATAAGTTACATTCCAATTGTTCGATATTTGTTCTTCATCCATCGTTCCGGGCTTATATAGCCCTTTCTCTATGATCTCCAGAATCTGGTACGACCCTTCCAAGTTCCGGCCTAATTTCCCTTCACCTGGATTTCGGGTGTTTAGTGTGACTTTCCTCAGTACCAAATCACCGTAAACTTTGACCTCGATGATTTCTCATTTCCTTCCGTGCAGAATTTCGCCCAGATCCGCTTCCTCTACGATCCTACAATGCATTTGATATCGATCTTTATTTGACCTTGGTTCTCGGTCAATATCTCTCTTGATTCTATCTATGGGCCTAATAGGATAAATGGACCTAGACGGAGCTCCCAACTTATCATCCTCGACCATGATCTTTGATTGTTACCGATTATGCTCATCCGCCTAAGTGATAGCTGGATATTCGATCAAATTTCGCTTCAACTATTGTGAAACCACTGAACTTTGAACGTTGAGACCTTGAGTGAAAGCTTGAAACAGCCCAATCATCGGTGACCGATGGCAAATCCCTCTTTTCCATTTGGACTCGAGATACGAATTCCCTCAGCGTCTCGTCGTCCTTCTGCCTTACCTTGAAAAGGTTTGGTTTCCTGGTTGCGACCTTGATGGCCCTGGCCTGTGCCTTTACAAACGAATCCACAAGCATAGAAAACGAGTCAATAGAATTAGGCGATAAATTATAATACCATATCACAACACCCTACGATAAATTCTCCCTAAATTTTTGCAATAAGGCAAATTCAATCTCATCATCTTCCAAGTCATTTCCTTTGATAGCATACGTGTATGAGGTGAAATGTTTATTTGGATCAGTCATCCCGTTATACTTAGGAATCTCAGGTATACGGAACTTCTTGGGGATTGACTTCGGAGCCGCACTTGGGGGGAAAGTTTTTTGTATAAAATTTTTGGAATCTAGTCCTTTCAATATTAGTGGTGCCCCTTGAGATTTCGTCGACCCTGAAGTTATACATTTCCACCTTCTTATCACTTTCCTTGATCTTCTTTTCCCATGTCCCGGTTTGCTTTGTCAATTCTTCGAGCATCTTTATGATAGCAAGATCGGTCTCCGATTCCTTCTCATTTGATCGTCTCGAATCCAATTTGACCTCGTGTATGACTTCCTAGGAGGCCTCGAGTGTATTTTGGATGCTCAAAGAGCCGTTTTGAGTTGCTAAAAAGTTGTAGAAAAATTCAGGTTCAGGTGTTGCAGACCTTACTTCAGTGTGATCACATCCCTTCACCCGTGTTTGCATAGAGTAATTCTGGAGGGGGGTACTTTGTTCTACGAGTTCGCATCACCATGTTCGTGATCGCGAAAGTCTGTGTGTTCCTCCTTCTTGTTCGCATCCTCTACTACGTGTTCGCATAGTTCTCCTCTTGGGCAATAAATTATTCCTTCAATGCGATCGCATCCTTCTCCTTGCAATCGAAAAGGGTAGCTTTGGGAAGCAGAAAATTTCCTTCAATACGCGATCGCATAGCACATTTTGACAATGGCTTTTTCCTCAAATGCGATCAGATACTTGACCACATGATTGCATAGTGAAATTCTGGGCAGCCATAAAAATTCTTCTACGTGATCATGACTCTTATCCAGCGATCGCAATGCACAAATACCTGGGCAGACAGAATATTTCCCAAAGTCGAGGGTTTCACAATTTTCTCCACATTTTGACTTCTAGAGCTCGGTCCTTGGTGATTTTTGGAGGGATTTTTACTTGGGTGACTTGAGTAACGATTCTAAACTCCTTTTTGCTTGTAATCCACTAATCAAAGCATGAATTCCTCCTTTAATTTTGGATTTTTGAATGATAATTTGATAAAAACTTCATAGGCCAAGTTATTGAGTTTTGATTGGTTTTTTGACATCCGATTTGAGAGTTTTTTTATATGATTAGACTCGTGGAACTACGGGATTTCTAAAAATGTTAATTTCACCCGATTTAGAGATGTTGGCCTGAGGGACATTTTGGTTATTTTACCTAATTTCGCATCTTCGCTTTGAATTAAATCGTAGAATCAGTTGCTTGAGATGTTATTTACGATATTGAATTGAATAGATTTGGGCCATTTGGATTTGAGTACCCATGGCAAGAACGTGGTTTCTAGTTGATTTTGAACTGATTCGAGGTAAGTATCTTGCCTAACCTTGTGTGGGGAACTTCCCATTAGGATTTAAGTCTTCTCTTCTGATTATATTCCATGAGCACGAGGTGACGAGTGCGTGCTCTGATTTATTTGTGGGAAAATTGACCCTTTTTAGGTTCTTAGGTCCTTATATTCACTGAATATGAAGTTGTTCTTGATGTGATTGAATTTTTCTATTAGTAGTTCCACCTCTACATGTTTTACTTGGAATTAATTGCCTTATGGTTCATTCTTATTGCCTAATTGACAATTACTTTGCTTAATTGAAGATCCTTACCCCTCTATTGTCACGTTATCTTTTATAACTGCTTGTCTTTATTGAAAATTATTATGTTCACTCATGTAATTATTTAGTCTTAATCGAGGTTATGATTATCTTCCCGCTGCTCATCCTTAAGTAAAGTTGTTTTATATCCTTCGTATCTTGCCAAACCTTAAAAGAAGTGTAGTTATACTACATTTAGTTGACATTTATTTATTTGATTCATGTTAACTTCCTTGTTGTCGAACTACTTGTTAGGTGATTGTTGCTTCATATTGTTCTCTCACTTGTTGAGTTGTTCTTATTTTGCTTAGTATTCTCTATTATGGTTATTCATTGTGAGCTAGTAATTACCGTCCCCTGGGAACGAAAGTTCTTGAGTTGATTCATTTGTCGTGCTATTGTATATATTGTCATTATTGTTGTTGTACTTGTGGTGTCGATGCACGGGGTTTTTTCATGCGGTTATTGATATTTTGATGCACGAGGTTTTTGCCGTGTGGTTGTTGATATTGTGATGCACGAGGTTTCTTCCATGCGGTTGTTGTTGCGAGGCCGTGCTACTGTTGCCATTGATGTATTGCACATGCGGCGTAATAAGGCGGGACACGTTTATATGCTTATATGTGGGTTGCACATGTGGCGAAATAAATTGGGAACATTATGATGCACATGTGGCGAAATAAGGCGGCACTTATTATGTTACAATTTGCATACATGGCGAAATAAGGTAGGCTATGTCAGGGATTGATTGTAAGGATTTATGACGGTCTATGGAGGCATTTCTATTTTCATTTAGTATTGTAATTGTGGCTTACTTTACTGTATGAGCTTCATCTTGTGGATGTGCTGAGGGGACATTTTGTGTGTTGACAGCTCTTCTTCTTACGTTTTAGGTGGTAGAAAACTTGTTAAAGCACTTGCACAAGCATACACATAGTTGAAACACTCCTATTGGATAAGAAGTCCTCATGATTTTGCTAAGTATAGAGGTATGTCCTCATTTAATAATTTTATATGTGAGACTGGCCCTATTAGCCAGTTAGTTGTCAGTATAACCGTAAGACTAAAGGAGGCACAGGATGCCAAGTGTTAGATTTCAGATGCTGGGACTCGTGAGTTGTGATTTGATCGAGATTCGGTAAATTCGTGAAAATTGTTAAATAAGACCTGATGTAAATACCACCTTAAGACTCGAGCTATTGTTGTGTGTTTCCCTTTCTGAATTGTGACCTTAGTATTGGATTGTGTTTTTGCAGTCATTATGTGTCATCATTCTTTATATTCTCGTTGTTACTTGTTGTCTCTTCCCTCATTGTGATTGTAGCATTAATGGTCATTTCGTACAATCTTCAAATATATATATCATGATCCGTTGCTCCTATAATTATACTGTTTATTTGACCGGTAGGTGTTATGATTGTTCCTCCTCACTACTCCATCGAGGTTAGTCTTGATATTTATTTAGCACCACCATGGTGTGCTCATGCTACTTTTCTGTACATTTTTGTTGTGCAGATCCAGATACTTTCACTCAGTGTTGTCAGCCATGGAAGGAGGCATTTATTTTGTTGAGACTTCGAGGTACATTTGCCACGTCAGTAGACCGAGGAGTCCCTTTCTAGTTTTTTTTTGTAATAAGCATATCCCTCTCAATATTTCTCCTTGTTTAGACATTCCTGAGTTAGAGCCTCTTATGTATCCTTTAGCTTCTGATTTGTGAGATTTCGGGCTTCATAAATTTTGTTAGTTTCTAGATATGTTATTGTATGTGTTGAGTGGTACCTTAAACACTGTTTTACTTTACTAGTTTAGTTTTAATTATTTCTTCCACAGTTATGGTTTATATTCCGTATTGTCAGGCTTACCTAGTTGTAGAGACTAGGTGCTGTCACGATGGTTCACGGAGGGGGAATCGGGTCCTGACAAGTTTGTATCAAAGTTCTATGTTCATAGGTGTCATGAATCACAAGCCGGTTTATTAGAGTCCTGTGGATCGGTAGGGAGACGTCTATACTTATCTGCTAGAGGCTATGTAATTGTTAGGAAAATTCCATTACGTTTGATTTCCCTGTCGTTCGAGATTTTTTACATCACAATCCTAAAACCTCTATTTTCTACTCTCTCACATATGGTGAGGACACATACTACCCGAGGTGATCAGACACTCGCGCCCCCTGCGGCCGTGGTAGAGGCCGAGAACGCACATGTGATGTAGCTAGAGCACCTGTGCGAGCTGCCGCCGAGGTACCACAAGTAGATCCAGCCGAACACCAGGAACCTGATACGCCTACTGTTACTATTACTACAATCCTTCAGGAGACTTTACCATAATTCATGAGCATGTACACTACTTTGGCTCAGGCATGGCTGCTTCTCCTTGTTGCAGCCACATCCCAGGCCGATAGAGGAGCACAGACTCCTGCTGCCCGCACTCCTGAGCAGTGAATGTATGTTGAGTAGGTCCTTGAGATTATTTTTGCACTGCCCCCAGTGCCAGTTCAGCCCGAGGGCATGGCAGCGGCTTCCGAGCAAGAGCAGTTGAGGCTTAAGAGGTTCAAGAGGTACAAGCCTTATGAGTTCAGCGGTCTAGCATCTGAGGATACTTTGGGATTTCTTGATGAGTGTTACCGCATTCTCTGTAATCTGGGCATCTCAGGATCGAGCGGGGTTTGCTTCACTATTTTCCAGCTTCGAGCTGCCTATGATTGGTGGTGCACCTATGAGTTAGACAGTCCATACGAGGCAGCTTTACTAAATTGGACCCAGTTTTCAAATATATTCCTAAGAGATTTTGTTCCTTAGAGCCTCAGGGATGCATGGCGCACGAAGTTTGAACATTTGTGCTAGGGTGCTATGACTGTCTTGGAGTATGCTTTCTATTACACCAACTTTACTAGACATGCTAGGGTGCTATGACTGTCTAGTTGATTTTGAACTGATTTGGGCCATTTGGATTCGACTACCCATGGCAAAAATGTGGTTTCTAGTTGATTTTGAACTGATTCGAGGTAAGTATCTTGCCTAACCTTGTGTGGGGGACTTCCCCTTAGGATTTAAGTCTTCTCTTCTGATTGTATTCCATGAGCACGAGGTGACGAGTGCGTGCTCTGATTTATTTGTGGGAAAATTGACCCTTTTTAGGTTCTTAGGTCCTTATATTCACTGAATATGAAGTTGTTCTTGATGTGATTGAATTTTTCGATTACTAGTTCCACCTCTACATGTTTTACTTGGAATTAATTGCCTTATGGTGCATTATTATTGCCTAATTGACAATTACTTTGCTTAATTGAAGATCCTTACCCCTCTATTGTCACGTTATCTTTTATAACTGCTTGTCTTTATTGAAAATCATTATGTTCATTCATGTAATTATTTAGACTTAATCGAGGTTATGATTATCTTCCAGCTGCTCATCCTTAAGTGAAGTTGTCGTATATCCTTTGTAACTTTCCAAACCTTAAAAGAAGTGTAGATCTCCTACGTTTAGTTGACATTTCTTTATTTGAAATTATTTGATTCATGTTAACTTCCTTGTTGTCGAACTATATGTTAAGGGATCGCTGCTTCATATTATTCTCTCTCTTGTTGAGTTGTTCTTATTTTGTTTAGTATTTTCTATTGTGGTTATTCATTGTAAGCTAGTAGATACCATCCTTTGGGAGCGAAAGTTCTTGAGTTGATTCATTTGTCGTGCTCTAGTATATATTGTCATTGTTGTTGTACTTGTGATGTTGATGCATGAGGTTTTTGCCGTGCGGTTATTGATATTGTGATGCATGAGGTTTCTGCTGTGCGGTTGTTGATATTGTGATGCACGAGGTTTCTGCCGTGCAGTTGTTGTTGAGGGGTTGCACGAGGTCTTTGTCGTTCTACTCTTGCTATTGATGAATTGCACATGCAGCGTAATAAGGTGGGATACGTTTATATGCTTATATGTGGGTTGCGCATGTGGAGAAATAAGGTGGGAACATTATGGTGCACGTGTAGCAAAATAAGGCGTCGCTTATTATGTTATTATTTGCACGCGTGACGGAATAAGGTGGGCTATGTAAGGGTATGTGACGGCCTGTGGAGGCATTCCTATTTTCGTCTAATATTGTGATTGTGGCTTGCTTTCCTGTATGAGTTTTATCTTGTGGATGTGGTGAGGGGACATTGTGTGTGCTGCCTGCTCTTCTTCTTACGTTTATCAGCTGGTATAAATTTTGTTAAAGAACTTGCACAAGCATACACGTAGTTTAAACACTCCTATTTGATGTGAAGTCCTCCTGATATTGCTAAGTATAGAGGTACGTCCTCGTTTAATCATTTTATATATGAGAGTGGACCTAATTAACCAGTTAGTTGTCAGTATAATCGTAAGACTGAAGGAGGCACAGGATGTCAAGTGTTAGATTTCAGATGCTAGGACTCGTGAGTTGTGATTTAACCGAGATTCGGTAAATTCGTGGAAATTATTAAATAAGACCTGATGTGAACACCGCCGTAGGACCCGAGCTATTATTGTGTGTTTCCCTTTCTGTATTGTGACCTTAGGATTTGGATTGTGTTTTTGCAGTCATTATGTGTCATCATTCTTTATATTCTCGTTGTTACTTGTTGTCTCTTCCGCCATTGTGATTGTAGCACTATTGGTCATTTTCGTACATTCTTCACACACACACACACACACACACACACATATATATATATATATATATATATATCATGATCTGTTTCTCCTATAATTATAATGTTTATTTGACAGGTTAGGTATCTTGACTGTTCCTCGTCATGACTCCGCCGAGGTTAGTCTTGATATTTATTGGGCACCGCCGTGGTGTGCTCATACTACTCTTCTGCATATTTTTTTGTGCAGATCCAGGTACTTCCACTCGGTGTTGTCAGCCTTGGAAGGAGGCATTTTTTTGTAGTGACTTCGAGGTACATCTGCTACGTTCGTAGACCGAAGAGTCCCTTTTCTAGTTTTCTTTGTAATAAGCATAGCCCTCTCAATATTTCTCCTTGTTTAGACATTCCTGAGTTAAAGTCTTTTATGTATCCTTTAGCTTGTGGTTTGTAAGATTTCGGGTTTTGAGAATTTTGTTAGTTTCAAGAGATGTTATTGTATGTGCCGAGCGGCACCTTAAACAAAAGTGTTATTTTACTAGTTCAGTTTTAATTATTTCTCCCGCAATTATGGTTTATATTTTGCATTGTTAGGCTTACCTAGTCGTAGAGGCTAGGTGCCGTCACGATGGTTCATGGAGGGAAAATTGTTTCATGACAGTACTGAAAGATTAGGAGTCGTCGTGCGAGAATCTATCTCATGCTGAAATTACGAAAAGAGAAAACAATGGTAAGGTACAAGACAAACAACAGCGAAAAATTCTTCTTTATACAAAGTCTCCGCGCAAATGAACGCAGATTACATGAGGCCCAAGTTAACAATGAAAAAAAGAAGAATAAACAAACAATGAGAGAAAAGGAGAAGGAAAGAACAATGACAGCTGACAAAAAAACGCAAAAAACAAACAAAGACAATATTCTTTCACTCTGAGTCATCACCACCACCATCATCTCCAGGGAACTCCTCCTCACCACCCATACCCTCATCAGCCTCTTGAGTCTCAGAGTCGTAATCACAGTTGGCAGGATCCTCTCGCGCCTTCACCTGCGCTTCTTTATATGTGGTCTCGGTCATGTTGCCCGCCTCCCACAAATCTTGTATATATTCCTCTGGGCTTCGGCATAAACCAAATTTCATGCAATTCGCGAGGAACAGCAACTGAGGAGGACCCAATTTGAGCTAATAGTCGCTTTTTTTCAGCGTCTAGGTCTACTACTCGATTTCCCAAAACTAACGCTTCCTGGTCGATCTCACGGATGTGCTCCTCAAGCCTCGCCTCCATTTATGTGGTTGTTGCCCTCTTCGATTCCTGCTCAGATTAGAGGACACGGATAGTGTTCTCCAAGGCCGCCACCTTTTCCAAAGCCGAGGACCAGGCACTCTCAGTACTCTCCAGCCTGCAACCTTTCTCTCAAACATTGCCAATTTGCCCATCCACTTAGTAATCTTCGCCTCGACCTTGACCGGGTTCTGATCCATCTCGGATTGCATTAACCTCAGCTTCTCTTGAAGATGCTCGCACTCTGTGGAAACCCCTTTGCCCAACTCGAGTTCTTCATCCTTGGCACAAAACTATTCCTCAAGCTCGCTCTTACTACGAATAGCCTCCATCAACTACCGGTCTCTCTTCTCCAATTCTTCGCCAAGGGATCGAGCACCGGGATTCTCCCTCAAATGCTCGTGCATCTTATGATACTTATTGCGATAGCGTCGATACTTTTCCAACATCTTCAAGAAAATTTTGGCCTGAATGTTGGCCCTGCGCACACTCTCCACTACCACCAAATAAGTCTAAAACACAAGGAGATGTGTTAAAGCCATATCACCAAGAAAAACGAGAAGAAATGTAAAGGAAAAAGTGTAACGTACCCTCAAGCCCTTAACGGCAACCTCATTCATCAAATCAACATCAAGAACGCTCTGGAGATCCTCGTTCTCAGCAGCGGAACACAAAATATCGAACTGCGGTACCAAATCCTCTGTATCCCCCAAGAGATTAATATCCGAAGGGATCTCGAGAACACGATCTGTGCCCTTCGCACGAACAACTTAATGAGTAATACCCTCCCCAAACATCCTAACATCATCAGGATCAAGGTTTGACTTGGATTCATAGTCATCGGCCACAATGCCCTTTCCTCTTTCGGTAGTTGGGGAAGAAGCATGAACCAGGTGCACAGGACAAGGGTACGTCCGAAACCACAACAGCCGTCACAGGAACATGGCTCCCCATCACGACATGTTGCTGATTGGATACAACGGCAGGATTCTCCGACGAGGCAGATACGATGGTTGGCTTTGTCTCTCAAGAGGGAATGGAATCAACCCCCGGCCTAGATCGCGATAAGGGAGAGTCGTCCAAATAAATCACGATTGGGGTGTTGTCTCAAATTCTACTTGCTGCCTTTTGGACAGACCCTCTCCTTCCTCAGCAGGGGGAGACTCACCCATTAAATGAGCGGCACGGGGCAGGGCCCTGATATGAGGTACGACCTCTGTAAATATAGTCGCTGCCCCAAACTCAATCGAGGCAGCCTTTGATGAAGGTCGAGCAGTAGATACTGTGGTAGGACGAACAAATGATGCCGGCTGTCGAAAATCTAATAAAGGAGCCCTTGCTCTCTGCACTCTCTCTGACATCAGCAAGCGCGCATAAGAAACTAAGCAAAAAAAGAGGAGAAATAGCAAACAGAGACGATATCTCACTCGTAAGAGGTTTTCACCTATGTTTATCATAGAAGGCCGACCAGGTGCGAACCCCCGCTATATGAGGAAGGACAACAGTCACCCACTCACTAATACCTTCGACAGGTGGAAAAGGAACTTTGCAGCTGCAGAAACATAACAAGATTTAATATGATAACAGAAAGTTGTCGGGCACCACTCTTACTGAAAAACATAGAAACTTATATGCGAAGTTCCACTTCTTAAGGAATCCTGTTGGATCCGCCACAAGGTGCTCAGTCCGCACGTAGAAATAATTCATGTAGAAATGGTGATTATCCCTATCGTCCATCTTCACCACCAGACTCTTCAATCCCCGATGGCACATGTGAATCATCGTACTACGAATAAGCTGAGGGGCGAAGATGTTGAGCATTTTCCCCAAAGTGACCTCATGACCGGCAAGCTCGTGAATTTAAGTAACATGAGGAATATCTTAGTTATGGTGAAATTTTAGTGGGGTATACCTCATAAAAATGGCAGAAATCCACCACGAGGAGAGGAAGGTGAAGTGTGTACCCAATGAGGAAGGGGTAGGCGTAGAATGCGTAGTACCTGAAGCGATCGAAATGGACTATGTCATCCCTTAATGCCGGCCATATTTCAACATAACGGGGAATTCCCCATCGAGCTTTCAGATATGCATTATCATCCTCCTTCATCACTGAGGGGACAGGTTCCGGACCCTCCTTGGCGCGACTGCTGAAATTAGTCCATGATATTCCAGGGCGAGGTAAGATCTCAGCTACCGATGGGACCTCATCATCCTCTACAAGCTCTGCCTCTTTGGTGGCCAGAGTATCATTTTTTTAGCCGGAACTGGAACGAGAAGGTTAGCGCAAGAAGAATCACCAGCCATTATACCAATTTGGTAAAGAAAAGAGGCAGCAAAAAGGAAGGACAACGGTTTTTAATTAACTAGGAGCATGTAAAAATGCGAAGTATGAGAAATATATTCACAAAAATCCTTTCAAACAAAGGGTAGGTGAGTGAGTCAATCAAATGAGAAGTTCCTTCTATTTATAAGAAATAAATTCCACCCAAGCACGAAATTCAAGAGTCACCAGTTGAATCCGATAGGGCACGAGACATTGTGGTTCCCTAAGAACGTATGCCATAATGGCGGCAACCACGAAATAACGTTTTAATATCGAACGACGTTTCGATTCAGAAACAATCGTAACGGTCCGAGGATACCAAAAGGGAGTCGTCATCTGTCTTGAAATCTAAAAAAGCATAGCCGAGGAACGAGAAGTCATATTTCTCTCGAACTCGTAGTACTCACGTGGCCCAACAAGGGACGATCCTGATAGACAGAGGAACTAATTGTATTGGTCAAAATCTGACAGCGGCCAAACCAATATACATCCCGTCCAGATTGCAAGGCGAAAAAGACGACACGGCCCACTCCATACGCGGCATCCGTCGAGTCAGACGAAACAACATCTAGAGGACGACCTAAGCAACCTGGTGAAAGAGAGAACATCAGACCAAGCAGATAGTCAAGGCCCTTTGGCTATATATAGAAGGGGCAAACCTTCGAAAAAGAAAGGGAGAACTTTCTCTCGAGCTTTCTGGCTCTCTAGCTCTCCACCTATCTCTCTCATGTAATTTTTCGACAAATAAAAAGCCCAACGAGTCAATCTTCAGCCATTAATGCAATATGTAACATGCTCCTCTCCATCGATGAAGGGGAACAATACCGGAAAGGTTCAATAAAATCATCTATATTCACCTCTTTTTATATGCAATTCTTCCCTCAAGTTCATTGATCTGGATTTTATTATGTGTGACTAAGATTTACCCTTTCATTCTTTAATTGATTTATTCAAAAAAATTATAATATTTTTTGAGTCAAATAGAAATATCTCTTCTTCCCCAAGTTGGTAAAGGGGCAACTTGGTTTACTAGAGGAAGCAATTGTTATGCATCATAATTCATAGCCATTACTCCTATTTCTTTTCTCGATTTTATAAAATCTTAATATACGTGATGCGTTCTTTTGTATTATATTCTGTTTCTCGATTATTTTACTGCGGTAACAAAGTTTAGTGAGAAAGTCAATTTATGTTAATGTACGCGCCATTAGCTTTACTTTTAATTCTTTTGAGCGGAAGCTGAGACGAGGCGGAAATTATGAAGAGGGATTGAAACATAAGAGGTTAGTTTTCTATTTTTTATAATAAATTGGAAATATCTCTTTCTACCCAACTTGGTAAAGGGCCACTAGACCAACTTGGTTAACTATGATAGCTTAACAAGCAATTCTAATGCATCATTCCTGTATTTTTCTGCCTGGTTAAATCTTAACTACTTAATTAGACAATGTGATATGTTGCTTTCATATTATTATCTGTTTTTTTTTTTGCTTTATAATAATTTTAAAAAAAAAGCTTAGCGAGAAGGTTCATGTAAATGTACGAGCCATTTATGCCATATTAATTTTCGTTTAAAATTCCTTTGAGTGAAGGTGGTATATTTCTTCTTGAACCGACGGTTTTCTGGAAATAATCTTTTTATCTTTCGAGGTAGGAATAAGATTTGCGTATATATTATTTTTTTAAAATTTTAATTGTAGAAATATATTGAATTGTTATTGTTGTTATTGTAGTGAGGTTGGTATGTGAATAGTGGAGAAGGAAATTATGAAGAGGGATTGAAACTTAAGTTTTGAGTTTATCCAATTAATTTATGGAAGGGATTCCAAAAAGAGTTAAGTATAGAGTTAATTCTTCTCAAAAAATAGAAATTACATTGTGAGGAGTAATATATATGGTATAATTAATTTCTTCCAAACAAAAATCAACGGTCAAAGAGATTAAGGTGTAAAATCATTAATGATTGGTCTTATAAAGACAGCGCGTGAATTATAAAGCCGCCGTAATATGAAAGGAAAGAGGTAGGAAGTAGGTGCACGCGTGTCTATTCCGTCATTCGAATCCCGACAAAAAAATATAAAATCCCAAATTAAAAAGCAATGAGTCCAAAACATTATCCACAAACGCAGTCCATCCAACACATCCAATTCAGCCTCTTACGTGTCATAAACTCTTAGATTCGTCCACGTGTCACTTTGCCCCATCGCAGCCGTTTATCCGAAACTCGAACCTTCCGGAGTTTGCGCCTCGTCAGCATTTTATCCAAAACTCTCACGTCCCTCACGTGCTCCAGCACATTTGAGGTGGAGTGGAGTACAAGCGCGTGAAATTGACACGTGTTTATAAAACATATATAAATATAAAAATAATAGATGTAGCTAGCAGTAAAAACGAAAATTGATTTCTCTTCTTCTGGTCCGACTCGTACGGCTTAGATATATTGGTGTTTGTTTGATTAATTCTTCGTTTTTTCAACTATGGTTCAATTGATGAATACTGTTGAAGTGTTGCCGGAGTTGCAGTGGCGGAAGGGGAAAACGGAAGTGGTGAAGCTGGAAATAGAGGATGATTTAGATGAAGCACAGGGCCCACTCAACAAGCGATCAAAGATTTCCTCTCCTCTCCAAGTTTGTTTTCTTTTCTTTATCTCCCTGCTTGTTCTATTCCGCATACTGAGTTTCTGAATTACTTCTATTTGCATATTTACAAACAAGTTGTCACGCTTTTTGCTATTTTGTTCCCCGGAGATCCCTTTTTTTCCCTGTGCAGAGGCAAATCTGGAATTTAAAACTTTTAATATTTTCGGCATTGAACTAATTATACTATTGAAATATGAGTTCAAATCTAATATTTGTTGAGATTTAGTAGGTTTTACACAAGTATATATTATACTCCGCGTCGAATCTACTGTTTTTGTGTTTGTGCTTTGCTTGCTATTTAGCACAATAACAGATAGATATTTCTCCGCCTCATTATAGCGTTGAGCGGAGACTGGCTTTAAAAAGGGATTTTTAAGCTTAATAGTATAAATAACATATCTAATAGGCTCTAGCATTAGCCTTATTCTACGTGCCATGTTATTATTCCTTGAGCAAGTCAATTAAGGGAGATTAATGACAAATAGAATGTTAAGATTAAAGAGTTCATAGATATAAAAAGGTGTAGCAAATAGAAAGGGCCGGGAAGGGTGCCACATAGAAGCTAATGGAGGGAGTATCTTATAAGCATCTATAGCAGTATGACAGTAAAAGCTTATCCTGTGCTTACACCAAATCATACTAATTTATCATGGTTAAGTCATAAATTAAGGTGAAAACATGTATTAATTAACTATGGTTTAGTGATAAGAGTGTATGTGAAAATATATGTCATATAATCATTGGGTTGGTGTAAATATCGGGTGTGCGAAAGTAAGCTTTACCGTTGGTCGAATTGGGTATAAGTAGTAGACTCATGCTTATTGATGTATTATTACTGGCTATGCCTTTTTATACTGCTTTAAGGTGATTCCTGTGACGCTTATTGTATGATTAGCTCATCCGAATCCGGATCTTTTTGCTATAGCAGCAATTGAGTGTAGGAGCTGATGGTTTTCCAGTGCCACCATCGCAGTACAACCCGCTAGATGAGCCCAGTCCATTAGGTTTGAGGCTACGGAAGAGCCCATCACTGTTGGATTTGATCCAGATGAAGCTTTCCCAGGGGAAGAACCCCAAGGTGGGAAACCATTGGAAGGAGCAGAAAGGAAACTCTGTAACTACTGAAAAACTAAAGGCTTCAAACTTTCCTGCCTCAGTCCTGAGAATTGGGAGCTGGGAGGTATATTTGGTTTCGAGAATCTACAAATTGCAGTTTAGAAGTACTAGTAATGATTGAAATTCTGTTACGTGTGCAGTATAAGTCAAGATATGAAGGGGATTTAGTAGCAAAATGTTACTTTGCGAAGCATAAACTTGTTTGGGAAGTCCTTGACGGCGGTCTCAAGAATAAGATAGAAATCCAGTGGTCCGATATTATGGGCCTAAAGGCAAGTTACCCAGATGATGGACCTGGAACTCTAGACGTAGTGGTAAGTGCTAATGGGTCGTCTCTTTTGCTGCTGTTACTGTTAACATATATGGCTACATAAGAATTGGCAAATGTATTTCTGCAACTCTTTTCATTGTCCTTAAGGTGGTGAAAGGACTAAGGGATTCTTGTGTTGCAGCTAGCAAGACAACCTCTTTTCTTCAGGGAAACAAATCCACAACCCAGGAAGCATACTCTGTGGCAAGCAACATCTGATTTTACTGGAGGACAGGCTAGCATACACAAGTATGTTTCTGATCTTGTTTTTAGTCATTAGCGATTTATCTTGATTTCTGTATGAACCAGAACTTATAGTTGTTGTTTTTACTAATTTTCCTTTTTTTTTTTCCTGGGCACCAAGTACCTTCGGTTGCTTATTTTAGCCGGTTGCTAGGACTATGAAAGTATCAAGATAATGAGTGAAACTTAACTGCGACCTCAGAAACTGTGTACTTTTAAGGCCTAAAGTGAGTCATTACTGATTTAATGTTGACATCTCGAGTTTGAGAAAGCTTTGCGGATTATATTGGGCCTCTGTAGCCTTTTTTTCCTTTGGATATCGGGAAACTTTTCACTAGGATCATTCTACCTCTATTTACTCTATGAAGTTAAATAGCAGTGTAGCGGCATTACACCTATTGTTCGCAATGCTACACTATTGTTCGCAATTTTGTAGCATTTCCTTGACTAATATCGTTATCGTGGTTCAGTTTTGATGTTAAACCCTATTTTGATGTTTCCTTTTTAGGCAACATTACTTACAGTGTCCACCGGGCTTGATGGAAAAGCACTTTGAAAAGCTCGTTCAGTGCGATCCTCGTCTTAACTTCCTGAGTCAACAACCAGAGATTACACTAGATTCTCCATATTTCGAATCCAGAATTTCAGTATTTGAAGACCCAAATGTATCTAACTCGGAATTTAATCTGAATAATGAGAAAAATACCCCCTTTCTCAACTCACGAGGTCCTGCCTCACCTTCAGGAGCCTATTGTTCTACCTCAATGGCTGAGCAAGATGTTGTTAGAAGACCATTGGAAGGTGTTCCTCCAGAGAGACGTACGCCAATCTCAGGTAATAATATATTAAATTCGTTTGGGTAGAAACCTGAGCCTTGTACCAAGTTGGATTTCTCTGTTTGATTCATCTTTGAGGACATCATATTTCTTTTTTTTTTTCTTTAAGGTTTTGTTGTTCAGGTCCTGGTTTTATTTAATATATTACATTCTTTTTCTGTCGCTACAGTTACTCCTTAGTTATGTGAACCTAGCATCTAAGGACATTTGACACTTCCAAATTATGTTGGTGCTCTAAGCTGCATCTAACTGATCCTGAACTAATGCTAGTTACCGACACAAGCAACCATTATGGAAGTTTGCTGGTCTTGAATCTGTTTTAATTAGATTTAGTGTCATGTAACCTGCAGTGATGGATACAAGGACAACTCAAGATGTTATGAGTAGAGATATGGAGAAATTGAAAGGTCTCAGTAACCTGGAGCAGGTCAAAGTGCCTGGTCTTCATCCTTCCATGTCAATGAAAGATTTAGTGAGCCACTTTGAACGACGTTTCTCCGAGCAGGGCGCATGTGAAGTCATGAACTTGTCAAGTGATGAACTGCAAAGCTTGCAGG
Source organism: Nicotiana benthamiana (assembly GCA_034376525.1). NCBI lineage: Eukaryota > Viridiplantae > Streptophyta > Magnoliopsida > Solanales > Solanaceae > Nicotiana > Nicotiana benthamiana. Next base: position 12,990,503 of record CM067325.1, read on the forward strand.
TTCTGGAAGATATCTCGAGGTTCTTGTTTAGTGACACTCAGAATATGCCAGCATCAGACGAGAAATCTCTCATGTCAAGGGTCAATTCTCTGTGCTGTCTTATTCAGAAGGATCCTGCAACAACTCATAAGAGTGAGAATTCAGGTTACGTTGCTGTTGGAGGAAATAGAACTGATGAATTGAGTTTCTTTCCCGTAGCAACAAGTTTAAATAAGGTTGAAGATCCTTCTACAACAGAGGACAAATCAAATGATCCAACCCCGTCAATGTCGAGAAAAGATTCCGTAGGGGAGTTGTTGATGAATCTGCCAAGGATAGCATCATTGCCTCAGTTTTTGTTCAATATCTATGAAGATTCTGAATACCAAGCTAGATAGCACCTGCTTAGTTTGTCAACATTTGAAAGGATGGTAAAGTTAAATCTTGTATATAACAAGTCGTAGTGCCCTCGAAGACACTGCTTAGCTATACTGACTTTTGAATTTGACATGTTATCTAGTCTTTAGATGTTGTGCAGGTACTTCAATCATCTTCTGTTTAGTTGGTACCAACATATAATGTTCTCCAAGTAGTTCAAGTGTATCTTGCATTCTTTCATTATTTTTCTCTAAGTTATCCGAATATGCATCGGATGGTGGTCACACGCCCAATCTTACTTAGAACGAGCTACATTTGTAATTTGGTACCAAAACTTTGGCAAAGCCGTAGAAGCTCGTGTTGAAGTCATTGATTTGATTTAATGGATCGGGATACAAAGGACAATTTTGGTTTTGTTGGATATAAGGGATGATTTTGATGTAGTTTGTGATTTGGTGTAACCCTCCTATAGACACATCACTTATTGTGACAAACATTTCCATATTCTCATCATTGAAGCTATCTAGACTCGAGGATAAGAACTGTTTGGTTTTGACTGACCAATTTTCTATACCCTTGCTTCAGTCAGTTCGAACAATATAGGAAGTCGCAAAACCCAGCAGCTAAGATATTTTGGCCATTTAGAAGGCTTCTAAAATCCTTAATTTCCTTTTTCTATATGATAAGAAGTTTTATTCTGTATTTTTTAAATTATGTTCTGCGAAAAAGGGACGCGTGTTGAAACTTCTGGATTGTTGCCTTGATGGAACTGGGTTTGAATAGTCGTTTCTTTCATTCTACTGTCTCTCCTTGTTGCATAGTGAGTTCCTTCTGTTACTGTACCCTATAATATTTTTGACTTTGAATGAATACACAACGACTAGCCTATTTGGCCAGCTTCTAAAATTCTTATTTTAAGAAATATTTTTAAAAGAAGTGCTTTTGCGAGAAGTTATATTTCTTGTTTCTCAAAAATTATTTCTGCTTCCATTTAAATGTATCTTTTTCCTTCTAATAGCTTATTTGAATGGTATCGTTTCATAATGTATCATATAGTGTTATATTGTATTGTATCATTAGAATATATACAATAGTTGAATAAATCATATTATTTTTTATCATTTCATGATATCATGCATCAACAATATAAAAAATAAACTTGTAATGTTATAAAGAAAAAATAAGACACAATGTACAATTATTATATAAATACAAGAAAAAGTAAGGTACAATATACAATTATTATATAAATAGGTTCCGCAAAGCATAAAATATCATTATTTAATATAAAAGGACAAGATGAGAAAAAAAAAATGACGCGACAATACCAGATCGACCGTACCATAAAGTGATACTTTTTATGTAACAATCAAAATAGATATTATATTTAAAATAATAATACAATCCAACAGGTAACAACCATCCAAACAAACGACGTAAGTTTGACCAAACACCTTTAACTTTGAAGAAAGCACTTTTGGCAAAACAAATTGGCACTTTTATCCAAAAAATGCCTGACCAAAGCAGGCTACACAACGAAGAGCCCAAAAGGCTAAATGGACGGGCACAGCATTCGTTGGGGGATTTCAGCAGTCACCATTCATAATCAAACACTTTTTTCCTTTTATTTTACTTGACTGCGTTTGACCAGACACAAAGTTTACTAATGAAAAACGAGCGTCTAACACAAACTATATATTTACACCATATTAGAAGTTCTTAGAATTAAACAGTACATACTATTGTGAAGTACTGGTGCATTCTTAAACAGATATAAATACATCTTGACCGCATAACAGAAACTTACTATATCCGTCCTATTATTGTCTAAACAAGTCTACAAAAGAATAAAAGCCTACTAACTAGGAATTATCTGTACCTTCATCATCAACGCCGTCGTCGTTTTCCTGTATCATGTTCATAAGCACATCTATCTGGCTTTGCAACATAGCATTTTGTCTCTCTACATCGGCACGCTTGCTTCTTTCTTCTAGCAGCTGTATTTGCAGATGTTCCAGACATTGCGCATCTGCTTCTAACTGTTCGTTCAGACCATCTATTTCACGATCCTGCAACATTATCACATGCTTAGTTTCCATTTAATATAAACTGGGAAAGACGAAAACTTGAACACATATAAAAGGGATTGCGAAAAACAGAACATGCAGATTGGAGAGAAAATGGTCATTTTGAGAACAGCACCTTTCTATTAATTTCCTGCAGAGCGATTCTTCGCATACTTTCAACAACATCCACATTTACAAGCTTCCGTTTCTTCCCAGCAAGCCAACCTTTGGGGTAACATGCAGCGTCAAAGTCAGGTGGAGGGAGCAAAGATTCAGCTAATGGCCTTCGCCCATTCGTATTCGTAACCGGTTCCAATGGTTCAAATAACGCCTTTCTACGCTCGGAAAGTTCAGAAGACGGGTTGGATTCCTGCATCTTTTCATCAGCTGAAGACTCTTCTTGTTTTTGAGGTATTTCATCAGCTTTTGCAGTCACTTGGTTGTCCAAGTTCTTCCCACTGGCTACAAGGTGAAGTATTTTCTTAGCACGACACAGGTATCATATGAAATGTGAACTGTGTAATGATCCGCTTATATTCATTAAATCTTTGCGAAGCATGACATACAACAGGACTTATCGACAAATTCAGTACAACTATAGTATGTTCAGAAGTTGTTGACTGGTTCAAATTCAAATATCAACTGTGGGCATGATTAGAACTGAGAAGTTTGCGATATAATGAAAGCACTTGAACTAAACCGACGGGGTTTATAGAGGTCACAGGATGTGGAAGGACATTAATTTCTCTTCTGTTTAAGCCACTCTCATGTACATAAACAATTCCATATGCAATCAGATGCTGTTATTATAGCATTTTAAACCTGAGACTTTCCCTTGTTCCATTGCTTATTGTTCCATTATTTTTAGAGATCTAACAACAGTCCTATACGAAAGTTCAACCGAAGTCCGATACCCCTAGCCCGTTATTTAAATAGCATGTTGTAGAAATATTACTCCACTTTAGAAAATTTCCATACAAAGCTCAAGAGTTCATCTACCACAAACCTCTAAATTTTGAGACGGAAGTCCGAAAAATGGAAGAAGTAAACCAGAATATTTTTCGTTTTTGTATGAGTGACGAAATCGCGGCTGTGTTTTGGAGTTTCTGGCCATATCCGTTGCTAGTGGAGTCTCCACTCACCGGCGATCAATTCCGGTGAAGCAACAGCTCAAGTGAGGAAGTTGGAGGGAGAGCAGCTAGCTATTCTATTGGGGTTGGTCGTTCATGGCGGAACTGTTAAATGCCAGTTGCTGCTGGCTTTATTTTAGAGAGGGAGGTCGTTGGTGCGTGTGTGTGTTTTCAGGCGATTTCGGTGGTGAAGGGAGGAGCTGGGGGCTGTTATGAAGAAAACGTCTAGGGAAGGAGGGGGAGGGGTGGGTGGTTCATCGGAGAAGACGACGTAAGGGGGGCGGGGCGGGTTATAAATTTGGGTCGGGCGGGTTTAAACAATTGACTGGGTGGGCTAATCTGGTCCAATCTAAGACTGCCACGTGTTTAAAAGTAATGAGGAAACATGTTTTAACGGTGGAAGGTTATATGTGGCCCGAATGTGTAACGGTAGGGATACATTTGTTAAAGAATTCAAACGGAGGATAAATATGGCCTATTTTGAATAGTACAAGGATATATTTGACCCTTAACCGTATATTCAAAGATCAAGCTCTGTAATTAGCTATAATATAGAAATGACGTGTCGGCAAAGACACCACCAAATCTTGCTAATCCCACATGTTGCTAATGTGAGATTATACTGGGTTGTTGTTGTTGTAGGAGACCTACACCTAACCTATAATGTCCCAAATTATCCCTTTTCCCGGGGAAAAAAGAAAGAGGAAAGAAAATGATTTGAAGGAAAAACTTAAGCAGAGGAAAATGAACAGATACTTACTTAGTAATTAGAAAATTCAGAGAAGTACAATTTCACTAAGAAACAAAGAGGTAACACTAATAGAGAGGATACCTAAGAAAGCATTTTCCTAACATGAGAGGGAGAGCGAGATCTAGTGTTCTGCATGCAACTCACAGAGAACTTCGCACAAATTTTCGACAAATTCCGTCTTAAATGAATATAAAATACTTACAATCAACATGTTTAGTACTTTAATTGATCTTAAATTACTAGTTGACGGAGAAAAAAATTAAGAGCAAGGTCTGAGACAAGTACCAGATCGTTTCCTAGACTTCCAGAAGACAGGAGTTGTATTAACAGGTGAAAATCTCTCCAAAATCCCCTCCATCTTCAGCTTCGGTTCCTCCATAAAACACCTTTCAACTTTCAAAAACTCATAAAAAACAGAGAGATGAATAAAATAAAACTCTAATTTTCTTTTAATTCTACCGTTCTATGAGAGAGAGAGAGAGAGAGAGAGAGAGAGAATCGATAGCGTAGGAGTTGAACTTAGTCTGGTTGTCGTTGTATATGTGAGGAAGAAGCGTTATTACCCACCTATTTCATCACACAACAAATATTGTGGCCTTTTTTGACAAGTAAACAAGATATGGTTAGAAAGAAGCATAGAGGGTGACGAAACCATCAAGCCAAATCAACGGTCCTGATTTTGTTGTTCTTTTGGTTTTTACGGTGATGTTTGTTTTTCTTGTTTTGTGTTCCTATCCATGCCGGACCCACCCTATTTTTTGCTGAACTTAAATTATTAATTTTTCTTGTTGGGAAAAATGCACCTGGGTTTTTGTGATTTTCTCTAAAGAAAGAAAGCCCGCGGTCAAACGGCATCCAAGAATTTAATAACAAAAGGATATAGGGCAAACATATCTTTTAGCACGTAGCTAAAATTATTTATATTGTTAATTTTAAAGTATATAAAATTTATATATTATATGTATATATATACACACAAAAAATAGATTAAAAAATATATTTTTTAAAGTGATATACGGTATTATTTTTCTTAAAAGGATATACGTGTTCGGGTCGAATGTTAGCCCAATATTTGTTTATCGGGCGAATTAGAACGGTTAAACAGTAAAAACTCTAGCCCATTCGGTTATCGGGCGGGTTGCAAGAAATTCGGGATTATTAAGGACAGTTTGAGTTCAGGCTAAGCAGGTTCGGGCGGATCGAGCTACTTTTTTTAAATTAAATTTTATTTTTCATATTTAATATTATTGATACTTAAGTATTGCAAACTTTTAAGACTTAGAATTAAACTTTGAAATTTAAAGTTTAATTTTCAAATTTGAAATTTATATTTTAAAATCATAAATTAAAATTAGAAAGTAAGTGATTACAAAAGTTATTTAATAAGGCCAATAGGTAATATGTAAGGAACAAACTCCGAAAACTTTCATTGCATATTCTTAATACTTCAAATTAATTTGTATGTTCTTTTTTGATTTTTTTATTTTTGAACTTGCAAATTAAAAGTTTGCAACAACTCTAAAATTCGAAATAGTATATCACATATTTTGTACCATTTTTGTAATTTCTTCCATGTCAACATGAGGTTCTAGGTTTCCGACATTGGTTGAGTCGGAACCATAAATCAATATATCTTCAATTTCTTGGTCCTCCTCTTCATCTACCTCGACACGCCATTGATTTCGTCGTTCTAATTTTATCCAATCTCTGAAGCACACTAAAATTTTCAAAGCGTTGATGCCCGATGAATGACGGGTATCTCCTAGCTATTGCCTTGCTTAGATAAATGCGCTCTCTGGTGCGACTGTTAAAATCGGCACATTTAGCACGTCTCAAGCCATGACTGACCGAAAGAACAGGAAATTGATTTGAGTTGCTTTTCCACCAACTTAGCTTTAGAAAATCCTTTATGGGGGGCTCTTGTGAAATTTGCAAGTAGAATTGTAGTTCATCAATATTCTCGTTATTGGTTTGTTGATGCTCTGCTAGTGTAGACCAAATCAGATAATCTTGAACACAATCATCTCATCCATAGTTGTTCAGATGTTGAAGGATTAGTTGAACGAATATTTGCATCTATAATCGAAGAAGCATCAACAATGTTAGCATAATAACTATATAAAATTTGTAAATATGTGTGTAGCTCAGAAATAAACGTGTAAATATCAGGAGTTTCGGTTGGTCCAATATCCATATAAGTATATAAAGCTCTAATTAATTGGAGACATTCTATTATTTTGACAGTATGGTTTAAAATAGCACCAATTAGGTAAATATAAGGAATTGGGCAGAAATATATTTCAAACTTATCTAGCATAGATTCAACAACAGTAGCATATCCTTCTTTTTGCTTCAAATTATGTAGTAAAAGAGGAATTTCAGCAATAAGAACTAAATCATTTGCAATAGTCAGATAATAAGCTCTAGAAAACTCAAGTGTAGCCACATAAAAATTTTGTAAAAATTGTACAACATCATGAATGATATTCCAAGTTCTAGATGTTAACGAACGGCTAGGATCGGTACAATGAGAATTAGCAGCTCAGTTATAGGCATTATATATTTATAACAACATCTTAAAAATAAATAAGTATAATTCCATCTAACAAGTATTTCTTCAGGAATGAATCTTGGTTTTAGTCCATATTGTACACATTTTTCCTTAAATGCATTTAATCTAGCACTATATTATTTCCTTGAATTACACCAACAGCTCTCCTAACTAAAGTAATTTCATCTCTAAATAATTCAAGGCCACTCTTCACAATCAATTTATAAATATGACATGCACATCTAACATGAAATATTTCAAGAAGTGGTAGGTGTGGATGCAATTTTAATATTGTAGCAGCAGCATTATTGTTAGAAGCATTATCAAATGACATACACAAAACTTTTTCTGCAAGATTATAAAATATAGCAACTTCATGTATAACAATATACGTTTTTGCATACAAAAATTATCATCTTCCAATGACATATAAATTCATTTCCATTTACAGCATGACCAATATAAGAAGTACGAGAAACTTTACAAGGAAAACTTGCGAACAAATAACGTTTATATATCTGATATTGATATCAGCTCTGCAAGTACTTTTAGGAATATCTCTAAGCATCGGGTTATAAATTCTTTGAATATAAGTAACAAGATACGGTGAAGAAGCGAAACTAAAAGGTAAACAATCTAAAACAATCATTTTAGCTAATTTTTCTCGATCTCTCTTAATATCTCATTTACCAAATAACCCATCAGTACTAAGGTTATGTTTTTGTTGCCCAGATGCCTCATCTACTCACCAATCAAGAGGATATTTCTCTTCCATATGCCTACGAAGTTGACTCGTTCCCCTTTCTTTATCGGGCTCATGTTTATAATGATCAATACAAATTTTATATTTTACATGATTTTTTTGATCTTCTAATCTTTCAAAAAAACATCCAACACTTACTTCTTAATCGCCGATTCTTCTTAGTAGGGAGAGGAGGCCTACGTGTTCCACCCCTAACAGTTTGAGCTTGACTAGCATTACCAGGTATAGGTGGTGGTGTTTCAAGGTTATCGGGTGATTGAATATCATCTAACATTTCATCTAAATCATCATCTATACCAAAATTTTCTTGCATTCGCTCATAATCTAAATTTAAATTTTCAGGTGAACTTTCAAAAATATATGTAAAGCTACTAGAAGAACCAACACCACCTCTTGATCTTTTGAAAGTTTTTTTTCTTCCACCTTTACCAGTGCACGCTTTTTTGGCCACTCTAAGTAAATTCGTTATGTAAATTAAATTAAAAAATTAAATTAATAATTCAAAATAATAAATAAGTGCACACCAAATAAGAGAAAGAGATGGAACGAGTGTACCAGGATCCCGAATGCCGCACTAATTTTGAAGTTTTGATATCAAAAATTAAACTTTAATTGATAGGCGAAACTTGATAGTTGATACTTGATACCACATTCACTTGAATACTTGATATTTAATAATAATAATTTCAGTTTGTAACATAGAGGGTGTTTGGCTAAGCATATAAGTTTGTCAAACTAGCTTATAAGTATTTTTCAACTTACCTACGCGTTTGGTAAATTAAAAGTGCTTATAAGCCAAAAAAAAGTCAAAAACTATAAGTTGGTCTCTCCCAACTTATCATATTTCAGCTTAAAAGCACTTTAGGTGTGACCAAAATATTTACTATTTTATCCCTAAAATACTTTTTTAGAATAAAACTCTCGTATACCCAGTTCTTCAGCTGCTTATTATTTGTTTCAACGCTTTTATCCAAATACGTAATTATTTATTTTTTAAGTCAGTTTCTAACACTTAAAAGTGCTTTTCAGCACGTAATGCTTATCAACTACTCTTAATCGGCTAAGTCAAACGGGCTCATAAACAAGTTGCAACAAAAAAACAAAACAATCGCTGTATTCCGAAAATTCACTCACGTTCAAAATCATGATGAATACATGGGGAAAAGATCCTTTAAAACCTTAGGCAAGGAATAGTAGCATAAGGCTTCAACAATAAAATAAACTAGGAGAACAATTCAAAATTGAAATGATAACAATTACAAAAAAGGAAAAAACTACAGTGAGCAGTTTGAATGCAAGCTGCCAAACCTAAGCCTGCTAATTGTTAATTTGAAGCAGCAGCAACAACAATAATATCTCAGTATAATTTTATAAATAAAGTTTGTGAAGAATAATATGTATGCATACCTTATCCCTATCCCGAAGGGCAGAGAGGTTTGAAGCAACAACAATCTAAAAGAAAGATAAAAATAAAAAGTTTTATACCCTACAAATCTGCTATACTGGAGATGCCAATCCACTTAAGATATTAGATAAAGTTAGATTGATCGAGAACTCTATGTCCACTTATTGTCTCCGTGCACAACTCCAACCACTGATGCCAGAACTTTTTAAGTTGCCAAGGCATTTATCTCTCAAAAAATGTATTTATAGGCCAAGAATCAAATCTAAAGTAATCTAAGAAATTAAACAATCATGCTTTAGGAAATGAGAAGTTAAATAATCAGTAACATATACTCTTTACATACATCCCCATCAAAATAATACTAATTGAAAACCTATTGATTCAATTACTATTTTACACACGCAACATTTCTAAAGTGTATCTAAGACACATTATTTTCTTTTGACAAGATTTTCAAAATATGTGTAAGATCACGCGCCAATAAGATCGTGACACGTGCCTAACTCAAGAAAAAAAAATACTAAATTTACAACAATTGACAATATTTAAAAGAAAACAAACACAAAAAAAACAACCCCCCCCACCCCACCCTCCACGTTTCACTTCTTCTTCTGATGACTTCCCATACCATCTACTTTCTCCTCTAAACTCCAACACACATGGCAAATCCTCATCAGAACAAAATGTTGAATCAAGCACTTATTCATACTATTGAAGCATCCAAACTTATCAAAATTTGAAATTTTTATTTACCAAAATCAAAATTATAATCTACAACTTTAGATTCTCTTTCAAGTTCAAAATGCACAAAAATTCTAGCTCTTTGCTGGAGTAATTAACAGCGAGATACGCTGTTAATGGCTAGATATAATAGTGGTGTTGTACCTTCATCAACCCAATCTCTCCGCCCCCCTGAATCACCGACGCAAGATATCTAACACTGTCTCTCTTGGCGATTACCTGAGATCCAATCATCACGTCCCTGACTACTTCGCTCGGCTCGGCGCTAAACTTGCACTCCAGGTATTCTGTCTTAGATCTGCTTATTTTGAAACCCTTAGACTCGAGAGCATGTCTCCATACCTCTAACCTCTCATTAACACCGACCTCGTCTCGTCTATCAAGACTATGTCATCAGCAAATAGCATACACCAAGGCACATTCCCTTGAATATGTCGGGTAAGAGCATCCATCACCAAGGCAAACAAGAGAGGGCTAAGGGCCGATCCTTGATAGAGCCCCATAACCACTGAAAAATTGTCTGAGTCGCCACCCACCGTCCTAACCCTAGTCTTAGCTCCATCGTACATGTCCTTAATTACTCTGATGTAGGCTTCTGGCACGCTCTTCGCCTCCAAGCACCTCAATAGCACCTCCCTTGGGACCTTGTCATACGCCTTCTCCAAATCGATAAGCACCATGTGCAGGTCCTTCTTCTTATCCCTGAACTGCTCCACCAGCCTCCTGACAAGGTGGATAGCTTCTGTAGTGGAGCGACACGGCATGAAACCGAACTGGTTCACAGATATAGATGTCATCCAAGCACCTCAATAGCACCTCCCTTGGGACCTTGTCATACGCCTTCTCCAAGTCGATAAGCACCATGTGCAGGTCCTTCTTCTTATCCCTGAACTGCTCCACCAGCCTCCTGACAAGGTGGATAGCTTCTGTAGTGGAGCGACACGGCATGAAACCGAACTGGTTCACAGATATAGATGTCATCCCCCTACCCGCGCCTCGGTCACCCGTTCCCAGACCTTCATGGTATGACTTATTAATTTGATACCCCTATAGTTGTTGTAGCACTGGATGTCACCTTTGTTCTTGTACAAGAGCACCACTGTACTCCACCTCCACTTCTCCGACATCTTTTTGGTCCTGAAGATCGCATTGAACAACCTGGAGAGCAACTCCACTCCTGACCTACCCATGCATTTCCATAACTCTATCGGGATCTCGTCAGGCCCGGTCCCACGACCCCTACTCTCCAAGCACCTCAATAGCACCTCCCTTGGGACCTTGTCATACGCCTTCTCCAAGTCGATAAGCACCATGTGCAGGTCCTTCTTCTTATCCCTGAACTGCTCCACCAGCCTCCTGACAAGGTGGATAGCTTCTGTAGTGGAGCGACACGGCATGAAACCGAACTGGTTCACAGATATAGATGTCATCCCCCTCACCCGCGCCTCGATCACCCGCTCCCAGACCTTCATGGTATGACTTATTAATTTGATACCCCTATAGTTGTTGTAGCACTGGATGTCACCTTTGTTCTTGTACAAGAGCACCACTGTACTCCACCTCCACTCCTCCGACATCTTTTTGGTCCTGAAGATCGCATTGAACAACCTGGAGAGCAACTCCACTCCTGACCTACCCATGCATTTCCATAACTCTATCGGGATCTCATCAGGCCCGGTCGCATGACCCCTACTCATCCTACGCAAAACTCCCATGACCTCATCCGCCCTAATGCGCCTGCAGTACCCAAGGTCTCTATGTTGCTCTGAATGCCCCAACTCCCCTAGCTCTATGTTACGATCCCCCACATCGTTAAGTAAGTCTCAAAAGTATGCCTGCCACCTATGCTTGACTTGAGACTCCCCCATCAGAACTCTACCATCCTCGCCCTTGATGCACCTAACTTGGTCAAAATCACGCGCCTTCCTTTCCCTTTCTTTAGCTAATCGGAATAACTTCCTGTCCCCGCCTTTCTCCCCTAATTCCTCGTACATGCGACCAAACGCCGCGTTTTTGGCTTCCTTAACCGCCATCTTTGCTTCTTTCCTCGCCGCCTTGTAGATCTCCCTGTTCGCTCTCCATTCTTCCTCGCTTGTGCTCCCTGCCATCTTAGCAAATGCCGCCTTTTCACCTCCACTTTCCCTTGGACTACATCGTTCCACCACCAGTCACCCTGATGTCTGCCTGAATAGCTCTTTGCTACCCCGAGCACATCCTGTGCTACCTCCCGAACCAAGTTCGCCGTCTCTGACCACATAGCATCCGCTTCCCCAGAACTTCTCCAAGCTCCGCCCTCAGCTAACCTCCTCTCCAACTCCTGTGCTTTCTCCTTGTTCAAAACACCCATCTAATCCGCGATTGTCCCCGAGCACCCCTCCCTTCCTCTTCACCCAGAGACCGACATCCATCACTAGGAGTCTATGAGGAGTCGAAAGGAACTCTCCCGGAATAACCTTGCAGTCCTTGCACATACCCCTATCCCTCCTTTTGAGGAGGAAGTAATCAATATGAGTCCTCGCCACAGAACTCTTAAAGGTGACGAAATGCTCCTCCCTCTTCTGAAATGTCGAGTTCACAATCAAAAGCTCGGAAGCCCTAGCAAAATCAAGCAGTGACGTGCCTCCTTTGTTCCTAACCCCAAGACCGAAGCCACCGTGCACCTCACCATAACCACCAGCATCAGCCCCAATATGACCATTAAAGTCCCCTCCAATAACTAACTTCTCAAATTGGGGAATACTACTCACCATATCATCCAAGTCCTCCCAAAAGCGCCTCTTAACCTCCTTGTCTAAGCCCGATTGCGGCGCGTAAGCGCTGATGACGTTGAGGATGCAACCCCCGATAACCAACTTAATAGACATTAACCTATCATTCACTCGCCTAACCTCTCCACAGACTCACTTAGATCCATATCAACCAAGATGCCCACTCCATTATTACCTTTAATGACCCCAGAATATCACAACTAAACCCATCTGCATTCCTCGTCTTCGACCCTTTCCACCTAGTTTCCTGGACACAGGCTATGTTAACTCTCCTCTTCTGAAGAACCTTCGCCAACTCAATGGACTTACCCGTCAGAATGCCTACGTTCCATGACCCGGTCCTTAATCTATGAGCGTCCGCTACCCTCTTCCCACCCTTACCTCCGGCCCTACCCGCATAACCGCTCCTAGCCCCCCTGCTCGCCCCCTGCACCCACCCATGCCCCCCGAGGACATGACCTTACTCTACCATCTCCCGCCGCGGCCACTATCCCCAACCGATTACGAAAAATAGTGATGCACCCACGTACTACAGCGGAGTACGCAAAAGGATGCAAGCTAGGAATCGACAAAGTAAACCACACACAGGGTGCTTAGATAGAAAACGTAAAAAGGTGTACAGAGTAAAAAAGGAGGTCGGGAGGTACCAACTCCCGATGGAAAAACCTGGAAATATACTCTGATTCGCCCGAGATCAACTACCGTTAGCTCTTGCACACTTCGTCCGGTGTTGCTTTGCTCTTCGCGTCCAAATGTTGTACGCTCTCCTTGTCTGCCGCGGCTTATACCTGAAAATCACGCACACAACAAAGCCCAAAAAAAATGAGAGGGCTGCCTAGCTCGGGAAAGGGGGGGTTGCCTGAAAGTCACAAAAAGGGGGTGGGGTAGGGGGCAATGGCATGAGAGAAGGGGGAATAGAGAAGAGAATGTGTGGAGAGAGAAGAGAGGTACCTTACTATGGGGGTCGCCGGAGAAGAGGGTTGCCGGAGTTAGGGTTGGCAGGGGGTAGGGGTGGGGGTAGGGAGTGAGGGCTGGGTAGTGGAGATAGAGGAGAGAGAGAACTTATAGGGGGTCGTCGGAGAAGGGTCGCCGGAGGGGGAGGGGGGTCGCCAGAGGGAAGGGTAGCCGGAGGGGGTAGGGGGAGAGGGGGGCTGGGAGCTGGGGAGGGGTTGGTGGAAGTTAACGTTGGGAGAGATAGAGAGTAACTGGAGAGAGAGAACAGAAAACTCACTACGAATAGTGCTAATAAATGGAGAGAGAAAAAGAGCAAGTAAATGGATTGACAATACATCAGTCAAGTAAATTTCACCTGTAAAATTTCCTTAAAATGAGGTAAATGGACTGTCCATACTCATGTTTGTTTGGTTAAGGATGCAAAAACATATCCTAGCATTATCCTGGAAGCTGCCAACTTAGACCATATATGGCAACAAAAACAAAAAATTGAGCCAGTAGACCCATGAATATCTTAGGAATTCTGACCCGGTAAGCAGAAACGATCTCTTCTTGTTCTTGATAAACAGCTATTTCAGTTGTCATGCACATACTCGAAAATCCCTCGCCTCAGTATAAAATTAATCATCCTTGAAAAGAAGAGAATGGGGGCCTTGGAGCAACAGTAAAGTTGTTTCCGTGTGACCTATAGGTTGTGGATTCGAGCTGTGAAATCAGCCACGAGTACTTACATTAAGGTAGAAAGACTACGTCACAACCCCTAGGGGTGTAGCCCTTTCCCGTATCCTGCATGAACGCGGGATGCCTTGTGCAGCAGGATGCTTATCCTAGAAAAGAAAGGTCATTGTCCACCATAAAATAAATTTCTACTGAAGAAAGTAGGATCAAGAAACCCAATCATAATCAACTGTCAGCATACGCTATAATGATGAAGTACGAAATAGATAACTTGATAACTGGTAAATCCAGCAAAGAGAAATAGAAATTCATAAACACACCTAAATGGTCTTGCCTCACTCTGTTGCCACCATGACCGAGAATAAGAGGTTCCATGAAAGATTGGTTCCTGGATATGTTTGTGTAACAGTTACTCTGCTGCTAAATAGTTGGTTGAGCTGTTACCAAACCAGGTTGAGCAGATAAAGGAGCTGCTACCCAAACAGGTTGAGCAGATGCCAGAGCTGCCACTGTTCTAGCATATCCAAGATGAGGGGGTAATGTTGAACTGCTGCTAAATGGCAATCGAGGAGGAGGCAAACCACCTTGAACGCACTTGAAGGGATCAGGTTCAGAGAGTCTTAGATCAGCTATACCAACAGCACCTAAGTTTGTGCTGTTAGAAGAATTAAGTCGCGCGTCTGGCATTAAGCTAACACATGGAGGAGCACTTGTTCTAGAGCCTGGAGCAAGCACAATTTCATCATTGTTTGAAGAGCAGGTTGAAACACCGAAATTCCTGGCTGAATTTGGCAAACCACCACTATCACAATTGAAATTTGGAATACCACCAGGAACACCATGAGCTAAACTTGAGATATTTCTTTTCATTTGTTGGACATGAGGTTGTTACTTTGTGACAAGACAGCTTCCCCCAGTCTGCTGCTGACCTCTTTGGCACTGAATCAAAATTTTGATCTATTATATATGTTACTTCCTGTTCCAAGGGTCAGAAAACTACCATCAATGTTTTCTGGGGAAGAAAAAGGAACAGAATTGGCCTTGACATCATTATGAATTCCTATTCCACTAATACTTTTAGTAGTCTGCATGAGTTCCACTTGCCTGCGAGCTATTTTGATTAATACCTGTGGCTTTCCCAGCCTTTTCAAAACATCCAGCTGCATTGCTTTGCATAGGCATAAAATTCATGCTGACCCCTGGATTCTGAATTCCCTTGGACAAGACAACTTCATTCAAGAAGCTATCGGAGGCCAGCATGTTGTTATTCATATTTGAATGGTATATCTCTGCTGCATTTCCCATGGAATTTGGCATTCCTGATGGAGCGGGAAGCTGGGAGCAATATTTCTAACATTAGCCAAATTTGTTTCAAGCTGGTGATGATAGCTATAAAGATTCTTCTGGCCATCTGAAAGTTGTTTCATCTCATTAACATTTCCTGGAAGAGGACGGGCCGCTGGCGGAGATACAAAAGGGAAGGATGTGACATTAGCCCCTGAACTGACCCCACCCTGGACAACACCGTTATAATCAACAGCTCCACTTTGTCTGATGCTGAGGGCAAGATCATCAAAAGCATGAAATGAAGTAGGGTCTGGCAAGTTCTCTGGTTTGTCACATCCCATTGAATAACTTGGATCTGATCAATTAAATCAAAAGGTAAGCTTCACTACTCCCATTCACATAACGACATCCACTTCATAAACTAGAGGAGACGACAAAGAGAAAGAAAAGCATAAAGCGATTATACTTAAATGCTCCTCCAATTCTTCTGACCAAAGCTACAACTATAATTGCACATAGATAGAAGTGAATTCAGGATTTCAACCTTATGAGTTTGAGTTCGGGATTCTACCACAACTCATTTGTTTTACTGGGTTCGAATCAATTATTTGTACATATCTTGTAAATTATTAAGAATATATGCAGGGTCCGAGCCAAAGCCAACGGGTTTAGATGATCCCCTAGATTGAATTCTACATCCACCCATACACATAGAAAAAAGATCTTCTAAACTATTCTCGAGATTAGCTGATTGAACATATTTTTCTATTGGGGGTGGGGGAGAGGTCCATTTTGGTGTCACAGAACCTAGAGTATTTTGATGTGAGCAATTTCGAAGAGCCAATTTACTTCAATTGTAAAAGGGTAAAATCAATCACATTTTCCAATTGGCTCAAAATTAAAACTATGAAACAGATTCAACAAAATCAAAATAATGCAATTACATTATAGTTGGAAGACCAACATGAGATACTATCACAAATGCTCGAGGAAAGCAAGTTTAACCATAATAATTTTTAACCATATAGATTCCACTGCTAATAAAGATAAGAACAATCACATTATCACCAGATTGGCAGAACAATAAAACAAGATGAACCGGCTGCGAATACACAGAAAATAAAATTACATCAAAGTTCACAGTCGAAAGGCCGCAAAATGGGGACAAAATGCATAAAATACTAAAGAGAAACCGCACAATAAAGACCGCCAAAATTCTTGAGCTGTCTTCATTGATCAAGGCTGAATTAATTCTCCCTTATATAATTTTTTGATTGATCGCTATTCAACACTGAGATATACGCGAAGCAAGTTTCTGATATGCAAATTGTGGAAACTAAAGGCTAACTACTTAGAGCAGAAGACTACATGTAATGTGATCCCAACCCAGCCTCCAGGGACAAAAACAAATATAAATCATGAAGTTCTAGCATATCATCAAACGCCCAAATTACAACCAAAAAAAGGACCCAGACGTACTAAAATTTGTAAGATATATGGATTTATATCTAGATATATGGACTTATATATACATACATATGAACAATATATGGATAAATTATATGTTATGTGCTATCTTTTGGTTTGGCCCAATTTTGTGGTCTTATGGACATTAAGTTAAGGGGGCCAATGTATTGTCATATAAAGTGTAGACTAATGTGTAGATACCCAAAAGGGTAACCTTAGTTAATGATGGGCTAACTAAGGTAACATACATGTAACCATGGTTACATGCTTATGACTTTTCATAAGTTATAAGAGGGGGTTATGGTTCCCATTTGAAGCAAGACTCCAATCCTCTTGAAATCCCATTAATAGAGAGAGAAATTTGGTTTGCTATCAAGTGGAAAACCATTCCTCAATTTTGGTTGTGAAAGCAATACATCAAAGGAAGGACTAAGGAGCTTTCAAGCAATCTTCTAAGGAGGACTTCGGATTTCCACATATGGATTCAGGTACGTTTCCGCTCATGTAGTAATTCCAAATAATTCGATATGAAGGCTATTATGTTTTTATGTGGATTCATAAATGATTTTCTATCAAAATTAACCTGTATGCATAACACACAAACTATTCTATTGCCTGCTCTTGGGCGTTATAAACCCTAGATTCCATCACAAGGAACTCAAGAATAGTGAAACCCAGAAAATGGAGAAAACAGACACCCATAAAATCCTCTTTGTTAGTATGAGAACTCAATAACGGAAGGACAACCTTAATGAACAAACAACAAATACAAAAGTTGCAACCTGCAACAATCCAAAGAATACAACTGACTCTGCACCATAAGGAACTGATCGCAACACGTAATCTCCGTCATTAATCACAAACCCAACCCAACCAATTTCCTTTTTTAAAAAAATCAAAATTAAAGCAAAAGATTTATTCAAAAGTTATGAAGATAGATGAAATCGATACGAGCTGGCCCATCGGTTTAGAAGAATTCGTACCGGTGATGATCTGTATCTGAACGGAGAAATTTCTGAAAGTGAGAAATTAGAGAGAGAGTGAGAGGGAGTTTTTAGAGGGAGTGAGTGGTGGTAGGGTGTGGCGTTTGGGGTTTGAGGGTGGTGTGTTTATGTGTGCGCGTTTTTGGCGCTTATAGAGGCTCAATATAACAGTTTTTAAAGGCTTCGGTTGTGGGACCATTTGTTGTTTTGCTCTATGACACGTGGACTCGAAAAGGCTTACCTTTTGGCTTGAACTTCATAGCTGACGTGGCATCGTTTAATATACTTATGAGCTTTTCATGTTTCCAAGTTAAACTGAGAGGGTAGTTTTGGAGTTAGAAGCAAATTCGAATATAACATTGGCGTAATTAGAACGCGGACCTAGGTAATGGCTCAATGCTGTTTAGACTGTCCATTGTTTTTAATTTAAGGCGTTAAATAAGTGAGTTGGAATAAATTGTAAAATAAAATTGATTGAATTATTAATAAACATTTTGATCATAACTAAGTTTAGAATTATCTTTGGTCAAAATGAACGAGTCAATTCGATCTAAATAGTTGGTACTAACCCTATAGTCTAGCTAAAATTCTTTTTTATCTCTTTATATTTTCTTTTATAGTTTGTTTACTTACTAACTAAACTAAGAAGTTTGTTATCACGACTGTCCATAACCAGCCAAATTCTAAACGGTTAAGGGTCAAATATATTCTTGTGCTATTCAAAAAAGGATATATTTACCCTCCGTTTGAATTCTTTAACAAATATGTCCCAACCGTTATACATTAGGGTCATATATATCCCTCAGCCGTTAAAACTTGTTTCTAGATTTTTTTTAACACGTGGCATTAAACCATTGGATCAGATAACTCACTCATTCGATTAATTAAACCCGCCCGACCCAGTGTATTAAACCCGCCCCGACCCCAGCTTATTATATACTCCAGTTTGGTGGTGCAACTGAAGCAATCGGGTCCATCTTTGCTTTGAAGTGTTTGAAAGTTTCCAAGTTTGTTTTTCAGCGACGTCTTTAAAAGGGGCTTAATTGCTGAAGAGATGCATGTGATGACTTCCAGCCGTACTTCTAGATGTTCAAACCATAGCCGCCATGGGAAGCATCCTTATTCACACGGGCAGCCCACAATGGTTGAACAAGCCAACCATAGCCGCCATGGGAAGCTTCCTTATTCACACGGGAATTTCCACAAAAAATCCTCACCATTTTTGCAATAAGTAGAGGTGCTTGCCTTCATTGTAAATCATCACAAAATTAGAGTGTTCATCACCAAGAAGAGTGAGAACAAGAGTGATCCTAGAGAGTGATCCTCGTTTGTGAGTTTTGAGAGTTTTTTTTATGAGTTTTGTAAATACTCGTGTAATCTATTCTTGTGAGTAATAGAGGTTGTTTTTCTCTCAAATTTGTGTTTACCAACGCCCAATCGATCCACATACCCCCAACAAGTGGTATCAGAGCGAGGTTAGAGGCGTTGGTCGAGTTTTTAGGTGACAGGCCAAATTTGGTTTTTTCGGAGTTTTGCTCGAAATCCAATTCTGACGGCACCATTGGATTCGTCTCGTCGAACGGAGTCCAACGCACCAAACGGCGACCTAATCGGAGTTCAAACGAGCCAAGAAATCGCGGTCAAAGTTTGGTTAACTTTGCCGGAGGTTCGCCGAGAACTCGCCGGAGAAGACGACGGTCAACTGTAGCGAACCAGTCAACTCTCTGAAATTGCAGATTGGTCCCTCAACTTTCAAAATTTACAATTTTACCCCTATAGTGAAATTTCAGCCACGAAGTGTCAATTCCACCATTTTCGACCGTTTCGGACGCAACGGTGAACTCCGTGTTTAAAAATTCAACCCCGATTGTGTTGAAAAATTATTTTGTTAGATGATAATATCCACAGAAGAGTCAACATCATCTTTCGAAGCCATGATTACGCTTACTGCCACAAATTACATGCTATGGAGACCTCGGATGGAAGATCTCCTAAGCTGTAAAGATTTGTTTGATCCCATAGAACTGATGGGTAAAAATCCTGACTCCGCCAAGGAGTTAGAGTGGAAGAAATCAAATCGAAAAACTATTGGTCAAATCCGTCAATGGATTGATCATAGTATCTTCCACCATGTTGCACAAGAAACAGACGCATATACCCTCTGGAAGAAGTTGGAAGACATGTACCAGGCCAAGACCGCTCGGAATAAGGCCTTATTGATGAGGCGCTTAGTCAATAGGAAGCTAAAAAATGAAACTTCAGTTGCCGAGCATACCAGTGAGTTCCAAAATCTGGTCAACCAATTGTCGTCTGTAGAGATGCCACTTAGCGATGAAGTTCAGGCGCTGTTACTACTCAGTTCCCTTCCCGATAATTGGGAAACGCTGGTCGTATCACTCAGCAACTCAGCCCCTAATGGCAAACTTACCATGTCAATGGTCAAGGATGCCCTATTCAGTGAAGAGGCAAGGAGAAAGGAGATGGGCACAGATCAGACCCATGCATTTGTCACAGAGAACCGGGGGAGGCAACAAAAGAGTAGCAAAAGCAAATGGAGAGGCAGAAGCAAGAGCAGGGGCAGGTCCACTGATGGCAGAAAACCAACATATAAGTGCCATCATTGTGGAATAGAGGGACATATGAAGTAGAACTGCTACAAATGGAAAGAGGAGCAAGGCCAGAGCAGTTCGCAGCCGAAGAACAAGGGTGGAGAAACGTTAGTTACTATCTCTGGTGATGTAGCTTATTGTTCAACCCAAGATGAGAAATGCCTTCACGTCTCACGAGAAGACACGGAATGGGTGGTAGATACTGCAGCATCCTGCCACGTGACTCCAACAAGGAATACTTCACAACATACAAAGCCGGTGACTTTGGAGCTGTGAAAATGGGAAATTCCAGTTCCGCTGAGATTGTCGGAATTGGTGATGTCCAGATAAAGATAAGTTCCGGGAGCACAATCACTTTGAAGGATGTCCGCCATGTGCCAGATCTTCGGCTAAATCTATTGTCAGGAATGGCTCTTGACAAACAGGGCTATGATAGTCACTTCAGTAAAGGCACATGGAAGTTAACAAGAGGCGCTATGACAGTCGCCCGAGGACATATTTGTGGCACGCTATACAAGACTCATGTGAAGATATGCACAGACAGCCTCAACGTTGCAGAAAAGGAGGCTTCTCAAAATTTATGGCACCAGAGACTCGGCCACATGAGTGAGAAAGGGTTGTCTACCCTAATAAAAAAGGAGTTCATCAATGTGGACAAGGATGCTGTACTAAATCCTTGCAATTATTGTCTGTTTGGTAAGCAGCATAGAGTCTCGTTTATTCCTCTTCAACGAGAAGATCAGAGTTACTCAGTCTAGTACATTCTGATGTTTGCGGTCCCTTAGAGGTTGAATCACTCGGCGGAAATCGATACTTTGTAACGTTCATTGATGATGCTTCTCGAAAGGTGTGGGTGTATTTCTTACGGATGAAGGACCAGGTGTTCGATTACTTCAAACTGTTCCATGTCATGGTAGAACGTGAGACAGGAAAGAAGTTGAAGTGTCTTCGATCCGACAATGGAGGTGAATACTCTTCCAGGCAGTTCAATGCCTATTGTAGATCATATGGCATTCGACATGAGAAGACGGTCCCACGCACCCCTCAACACAACGGTGTAGCTGAAAGAATGAACCGAACAATCATGGAACGTGTTCGGAGCATGCTTAGTATGGCTAAGCTGCCAAAGCCATTCTGGGGAGAAGCAGTCAGAGCCGCATGTTACTTGATCAACCGATCTCCATCAGTACCATTGAATTTTGAAGTTCCGGAGAAACATTGGTCTGGAAAGGATCCATCATATTCTTACTTGAGAATATTTGGATGTTTGGCGTGCGTACACGTATCCAAGGAACTCAGGCAGAAGCTAGATGCAAGGACCTCTCCATGCATATTCATAGGCTATGGAGATGAAGAATTTGGATACAGATTATGGGATCCAAAGGAGAAAAAGGTGATCAGAAGTAGGGACGTAGTGTTCCATGAAAACCAGACAATAGAAGATATTGAAAAGCCCACAATATCTCAGAAGCCAAATGTTGCTCCTCAGGTGCCAGAGGTAACAGCAGAATCATTCACGAGAAATGAAGATACAGCGCCAGAAGATATTCCAGAAGTAGAAGACAATGAGGAAGAAAACGGTGTTGAGCAGGGGGAGCCACAAACCACTCTGCCGGATGTTCCAGAACCATCACAAGACTCAGATGATGGTGGATCGACTCATATTCCAGAAGTTCGTAGATCTGAACGAGGTCAGATTCCATCGAGAAGATATCAAGAATCTGAATATCTTCTACTTACTGACGATGGAGAACCAGAGAGTTTCCATGAAGCAGTATCTCATAAGGACAAAGAACAGTGGTTGCTCGCAATGCAGGACGAGATGGAATCTCTGCAGAAAAATCAGACTTATGAGATCGTAGAACTTCCACAAGGGAAGAAGGCACTGAAAAATAAATGGGTGTTCAAGCTGAAGAAAGATGGCAGTGGAAAAGTGGTGAAATACAAAGCACGGTTGGTAGTCAAAGGATTCCAGCAGAAGAAGGGAATCGACTTTGATGAGATTTTTTCACCCGTAGTCAAGATGACTTCAATCAGAACCATACTTGGATTGGTCGCAAGTATGAACTTGGAGCTTGAACATATGGATGTGAAGACAGCGTTTCTTCGTGGAGATTTAAAAGAAGAAATCTATATGCAGCAGCCCGAAGGTTTTGAGGTTTCAGGAGATAACCTCGTGTGCAAACTAAAAAAGAGTTTGTACAGTTTAAAGCAGGCACCAAGACAGTGGTACAAGAAGCTTGACTCGTGCATGGTGAGTCAAGGGTACAAGAAAACTGCCGCAGATGAATGTGTTTACATTCAGAAATTTTCAGATGGGAATTTCATTGCTCTTCTACTATATGTAGACGACATTTTGATCGTGGGGAAAGACGCAACGAAGATCAACCAGCTGAAGAATGAACTCTCTAAGTTTTTTGACATGAAAGACTTAGGACCGGCTCAACAAATATTGGGAATGTAGATCACCCGAGACAGGAAGAACCAGAGGTTATGGCTATCTCAGGAGAAGTATATTGAACGAGTGCTTGCACGGTTCAATATGAACAATGCCAAACCAGTTAGCATTCCATTAGCCAACCATTTCAAGCTGAGCAAGAGTTCCTGTCCCTCATCCAAGGAAGAGATTGGGGAGATGTTGTCAGTACCATATTCTTTAGCAGTTGGAAGTTTGATATATGCTATTGTGGGTATGAGGCCCGATATTGCTCACGCAGTGGGAACGGTGAGTTGTTTTCTCTCCAACCCCGGGAAAGAGCATTGGGAGGCAGTAAAGTGGATTCTTAGGTATCTTAAGGGTACAATGAAATTATGTCTTTGTTACGGGGGAGCTGATCCAATCTTGGAAGGCTATACAGATGCAGATATGGCCGGAGATCTTGATAGTAGAAAATCTACTTCAGGATTCATTTACACTTTTGCAGGGGGAGCTGTTTCATGGCAGTCTAGGCTACAGAAGTGTGTTGCTTTATCCACAACCGAAGCAGAATACATTGCTGCCGCTGAAGCTGGAAAAGAGATGTTGTGGTTAAAGCGTTATCTCCAAGAGTTTGGAATCAAACAAAAAGAGTACAAGGTACAATGTGACAGTCAGAGTGCTTTGGATTTGAGCAAGAACTCCATGTACCATTCCCGGACAAAACATATTGATATTCACTATCATTGGATACGCGAGGTGATGGATCGACAACTGTTGAGACTAGTGAAGATCCATACGAAGGAGAATCCAGCTGATATGTTAACAAAGGTAGTAACTCGAGAAAAGCTAGAGTTATGCAGAGACATAGCCGGGATGTTTATTTCAGATACGGCTGGAGAGGGAGAATTGATGACTTCCAGCCGTACTTCTAGATGTTCAAACCATAGCCGCCATGGGAAGCTTCCTTATTCACACGGGCAGCCCACAATGGTTGAACAAGCCAACCATAGCCGCCATGAGAAGCTTCCTTATTCACACGGGAATTTCCACAAAAAATCCTCACCATTTTTGCTATAAATAGAGGTGCTTGCCTTCATTGTAAATCATCACAAAATTAGAGTGTTCATCACCAAGAAGAGTGAGAACAAGAGTGGTGCTAGAGAGTGATCCTCGTTTGTGAGTTTTGAGAGTTTTTTTTATGAGTTTTGTAAATACTCGTGTAATCTATTCTTGTGAGTAATAGAGGTTATTTTTCTCTCAAATTTGTGTTTACCAACGCCCAATCGATCCACATACCCCAACAGCATGAAGTTGGAATTATTGTTGCCCTTGAATCTGAGAAAGACGTGATAGAGTTGGACAAAAGAATCAAGAAGACAAGAGATTGCATAGACAAAGAAGATACTCATGATTCAATAATTCATAAAAAAAAATCAAAATAGAAAAGGATTAGGGATTTATAAATCTTCTGTCATTGCAGTAGATTTTCATTACAATATCTTTTTTTTTTTGGGTAAATTTCCAGTATTCTCCAATATGTTACTATTTCAACTTTATTTTTGAACTACAAGTTAGTAATTTGACAAATTTGATTTTTTTACTTAAATTGGTGTGCTGGTTAAAATTTTGCTACTTCATTGCCTATTACCCCTCTGTAAAATTTGTGTGTTATATCTATTTGTAAACGCAAGCGAAAAATGTTTATCATAGTACTTGCTACCGTAGAGGTCATCTAATATCATTCGAAACCATGGAATTAAGAAGGAAACGTGCCTCTGCAGCAATATGGTATTCACATCACGTGTATTAAATAAAATATACAACTATTTATTCCATTTTTCTTTTTTAACTTTGAGAACATGAATTCAGGATCTTCT
Organism: Nicotiana benthamiana; assembly: GCA_034376525.1. Taxonomy (NCBI): domain Eukaryota; kingdom Viridiplantae; phylum Streptophyta; class Magnoliopsida; order Solanales; family Solanaceae; genus Nicotiana; species Nicotiana benthamiana. The sequence continues at coordinate 13,015,309 of CM067325.1, forward strand.
CGAGATATATTATTAGCTCTTTAATCTCACTACACTACGCATTAGATGTCTACTACTTTTTAGTTTGTATCATATAGAATTGAGGGTGTTTTTATGTTAGAATTGAAGGTGTTTTAATGTTGAAAATTGATTTGTCAAAATTTTGGAGCTGGCAATCGAAGTTTTAACTAATATTAGCACCAACTGGAGTGTATAATAAGCTAAGGTCGGGGCGGGTTTAATACACTGGATCGGGCGTGTTTAATTAATCGAATGGGTGGGTTATCTGATCCAATGGTTTAATGCCACGTGTTAAAAAAAAATCTGAAAACAAGTTTTAACGGCTGAGGGATATATATGGCCCTAATATATAACGGTGGGAACATATTTGTTAAAGAATTCAAACGGGGTAAATATAACCTATTTTGAATAGTACAAGGATATATTGACCCTTAACCGAATTCTAAATACTCACTCCTCTTCAGAAAGAAAACTTTTTATTATTCCGGGAGTCAAGATTATCTTTGACCATTTTTTTTAAAAATAATTTAATTATTAACGATTGTAATTTATAGTACTTTTTATGTGATTTCTAAACATATAAGTTTTATTTTAAAAAACTTAGAAAATCTATATCCAAATTCACACCGAAAATTAGTCAATTTGACGACAAACGCACTCTGAAAAAGTTTTATATTTCGATTAATCTTATTATGAGTTGATTTAGGCACAATCTGAAATAAACTGCTGAATTAACCTAAACTTTAAGACTGGTAAACTTGGAATAAGCTCAAATTTACCTTGCATTGCATAAATGTCTCACCAATCCGCTAAATGTAAAATTAATATTGGGTAGTTACTTTGTGACTGTCCTTTCGCATTATATTATAATGGTTTAAAAGGAAGGGAAAAGAGCAATTCTAGAGAAAGAACAAGAGAATCCAAAAGGAGATAAGACAAACACAAAGACAAAGTCTTTGGTCATGGCCCTACTTCACACAAAAAATTGATTATCCATGGCACCGTGCAAAGCGTATTAGGACACCATTGCTATATTTACAAGGGAGGATTACACACTAGTATAATTCATACATATATATTACAATTAGTTAACTTAATTACAGCTTTATAAATTTTTAGCTCAAAAATAAAAGGTTAAGGTATGAAAAAAGCTTTATTTTGCACTACCAACTATTATTATTATTCCTTCATTATAAATTCCTACGCTTCACACAGATTCCAATTGAAACAATCAATTTTAATGGTGGTATTTAAATTTTTAAAACAAGTAAGGCTTTTATATTTGAATTTGCTTTTCTTAATGTAAAATTGCGTAGAAGTAGAAGCAGTAGAAACATCTACAATTCTAAAGGAGACTTAGACTGTTTAGATGATAAAATGAGGGTAGTGATATATTTTAGAACCATTAATGTAATTGCAGGATTTTTGCAGATCTTGTATTTGTTTCTTCCCCTAGTTTCAAATGGTAGAAATCAAAAAATAAAAAAAATAAAAAATTGCTGCAAGTTTGAAATATAGCAGAAAAATACAAATATTTGATTGTTACATAGATTTTCCGAGAAAAAGTAAGAATAAAATACAAACATTTCAATTTTAATTTCATATATATATATAAGAAAAGAAGAAAGAAAAGAGGAGGAGGAGGAGGAGGAGGAGAAAGTTTCAAACTTTTATGGAGGTCAATTATACACATAATATTGCATAATGAAAAAAAATTATATTTATATAATATTATACATAAATATACATATTTATACATAAATATACACAAATATACACACTTGTAAATATTTATATATAATTTATACAATATTGTATAAGTATGTATAAATACCAATTATACAAAATTTAAATTAGAAAACACCTTATGTCCATCACCACACCTCTATTTTAACACCAAAAATTTGCCTCACCGATTAATAATATCATTATTAATTAATACTCATCCAAATTGAAGCACGAAGTCACAGTTATATTCGAATTAAAAATTTTCAAAACGCGAGTCGATGTTTTTGAGAACCCAGCAGTAGAATTGAAAATTTTTCGTCGAAAATTCTTCGCACAATTGAGTTCAATGCACATGGACATCCATGACCCATATCGTGGAGCTTTGAGTTTCAACGAAGATGACTTTTTCAGATCTAAAACTACAATTCAAATTCAAAGGATACATCTTTTGTGGTATGACAAAGAAAAAAATAAAATAGACAAGAAAACATTTTCTGTGATAAGATAAGAACAAAGAGTAATGGAAGAAGATGAAAAAGGAAGGAGTTCTGAGGGAGAAGATGATGGAAATAATGATGAGAGCGTAAAGGCCGTAAGTCGGGGGGCGGAATAACATAAGGCTATTACTTTCACACCTCTCTATCCATAGATAGAGAGAGATCCGCTGCGTGAGCAACCCGACCGTGCCTTACATGTGCTCTACAGGCCGCACGTAATCTTTCTTCCCAACGAGCCCTTTTTTTTATTTGGAAGACAAGCATCGAAGAAGCTAAGGGAAAAGAGGAGAAGTCTTTGTATCATTTATAAAACTATGGGCCAATTTTAATAGCATCATAGTATCAATTGTATTTGAGCATAATTTTTCCTACAATGTCACCACCGTCGTGTCTATCCTAGGTCCATTGTCAAGTCTTCGTCGCTAAGGGAAGTTGGGGTTGAGTGGATTAACAAAAGTATAGTAGATAACATCTTGTTTTTTCTAAGCGGTTAAATTCGGAGAGGTTTGATTTTTGGAAGAAATTTCAAACAAGCGTTTTTATCGGAAATAGTTGTTATTAGACTAAAAAAGGCAAAAGAAGACAAGAAAGGTAGAGATTTCACTTCAAACAAAAAAAAGTAAGAGAGAAAATCGTTGGGAATCTCAATAAATCCTGAACTTGAGACCTATTTCTCTTTCTTCTCACCACAAGGAAAAGTATACGAATAAATTGAGACCCCACAAAAATAAGATTAAGACGGCAAATACTGTACATAAATAGAATAAAAACAATCTTGCGAGAGGAAAAAGGAATATTCATTTAGAAAGCATAAATAAGAGAGAGCACAAGTGTCGTAGCTCGTAAGTAGTAAAACCCGAATGTCCAGAGAGACTTGTACAAGTGGTTGAATTTACAAATCCATAATGTCCAAGTTAAGAGAAACAAAATGCTAGATATCTTGTCTTTTCACAATGTTTAAAGAATTTACTCCAAACTAAATGGACTACACTCTTGAAAAAGAAGAAAGATATACTGAATATAGAAAGAGAGCAAAATTGGATATCATATTGCTATGTAGTTGAGTAACAAAGGCCTAACTTCGTCCCAAGACTATTATTAGCATCAAGCGCCTACCACGGCTAATTCTCAGAAGCCAGACTCTACTCTTCTTTTAGATACCACTGGCGCTTACGGAAGAAAATGCAGCCCAAGGATGCCAAAAGCCCCCCGAGATAACCAGCTATAGCTCCATAAGTCACACAAATAGGCCATTCCTACATGAAATACCAATTGTCCATGAATGAGAACAAACAACTTAATAAAACATTTTCCAATCCCGTTGAGAGGTCCAAAAAATAGAAAAACCAATCTTTTCAGAAGCGCATAACCAAAATATAAAAAGTATGCCCGCTGCCACTTCTAAAACCTAGGGAGAGAAAATACATAGTTTAAAGGAATAATCATTCAAGCACCAATGGAACCCGTGAGTCGCTAATAACCGTGGCCCTTTTAACTGGAAGAAAATACAGATTAATCAAGCAAAGATGCATGCACCAGCTACTAGTTGGCACATCTAAGATACAAAAAATTACCAACAGCTAACTAGAACTAAAACACAACTTGATATAACCAAATTTCTGACATACTCTTGGTATAAAACTGCCTCCCTCTTTCATTTTTCGCCTTAACTGCTATTGTTTCCATTTACCTAACACATAATAAATGATGTAAGATTTGATAAATATTTTGAGCGAGGAGGAAAAACATAAATGGTATTTTGATGGAAGATGCGCCCATTTTGAGGCATAACTAATTAGCTTTTATTTTTCTTTATACAGGCATACCGTAAGCAAGAAAAAGAAATTAAATTCCATATCTCTGTAATGGACGTGTATACTCACATGACAAAAACACAACTGGAGGGCTTAACACCAAAAGGTGAAACAACGTGACTGAAAAACAGATGATTTTGGGAGGGGTATCTTTGGAACTCCTTAAAATCGGGATATAACACGAGCTGTTTTAGTTTATTAATAATCCTAGCATGGCACATGGAGATCTTGTTCACAAAGCACACTTAAAGTGGTGCCCTTACTCGAGTGAAGAATTTTACAGATAGCAGTGCAATTTGATCTCACCTCGGGAAAAGAGGCCACAGAGTACCGACCTTTTCTCTTCTCTCTTTTTGATCACTTTATCTTTTGCATTCATATTAATATAGCGGGATTTAATACTTTATTAAGGTAAATGATCTATGAGCTTAGTCTCTCTAAAAACATCATTTAGCAGATTCTCAACACCTCTCATTTAAAGACATGGTTCCTTTCGAAGTGTCCAGAGCAACATAAACAGGTTTCCAGCAGGGTGTGCATGTGTGTGTCTTCCATAAGGGTCACTGATCTGGGCGCCGATGAAGTGGGAACCCTCTCCAAGGAAGCATAAAAAGAATGACAAGAAAACAGGACAAACAACTCCATATAACCCTCATGCTATCAATCAACAACAAGGGCATCAAGTTACTAAGACATACCATAAAAGTTTGGGAAAGGGTGGTGGGAGGGAGGGTGAGGAGGGCAGTGTCTATATCTGACAACCAATTCAGGTTCATGCCGAGTCGGTCCACTACGAAAGTTGTCCATCTTATCGGGAGGTTGGTGGAACAATACAAGGATAGGAAAAAGGATTTGGTGTTTATTGACACAGAGAAAGCGTATGACAAAATTCCTTAGGGAGGTTCTTTGGAGATGCCGAGAGGGTAGCTTACATTAAGGTATTAAAGGACATGTATGATGGAGCTAAGACTCGGATTAGGACTGTGGGAGGTGACTCGGATTAGCACTTTTCGGTTGTTATGGGGTTGCACCAAGGGTTTGCGCTCAGCCCGTTCTTATTTGCCCTAGTGATGGATGCGTTCAAGGGGAGGTGCCATGGTGTATGTTGTTCGCTAATGATATAGTATTGATTGATAAGACGCGAAACGACATTAATGAGAGGCTGGAGGTTTGAAGACAGACCCTTGAGGTTAAAGGTTTCAAGTTGAGTAGGATAAAGACAGAATATCTAGAGTGTAAGTTCAGCGATGAGTCGAGGGAAGCGGACATGGATGTGAGGCTTGGCTCACAAGTCACTCCTAAGAGAGGAAGTTTCAGTACCTTGGGTCAATTACTTAGGGAGGTGGGGAGATAGACAAGGATGTCACGCATTGTATATGAGTGGGGTGGATGAAATGGAGGTTAGCATCTGGAGTCTTGCGTGACAAGAATGTACCATCGAAACTCAAAGGCAAATTCTATAGAGCGGTGATTAGACCGGCCATGTTGTATGGGGTTAAATGTTGGGCAACCAAGAATTTTCATACCCAGAAGATGAAAGTGGCAGAAATGATTATGTTGAGATGGATGTGTGGCACACTAGAAATAAGATGTTGATATTCGGGAGAAGATGGGCGTGGCTCCCATAGAAGACAAGATGCGGGAAGCGACGCTTAGATGGTTCAGGCACATGGAGAGGAGAAGCATAGATTCCCCGATTAGGAGGTGTGAGCAGTTAGCATTGGCAGGTACGAGGAGAGGTAGAGGCTAACCTAAGAAGTATTGGGGTGAGTTGATCAAGAAGGGCATAGCGTGACTACAGATTTCCGACGGCATGGCTCTAGATAGGAAGGTTGGAGGTCGAGCATTAGGGTTGTAGGTTAGGAGGGAGTCGTGCATCTTTCTTTTTGTTCCGAGGGCGGGGCTGGCCTGTTGATGTTTCGATGTGGGTTGTTAGTGGTTTATGTAGTTTCCTCACTATTTCCTATGGTAGTATTGTTGTTTATTATTATTGCTTTTACATCTATTTTTTTTATCTCTTATGATGTTGTTACTCGAGAAGATGCGTGAAGCGCGACTGAGGTGGTTCGGGCATGTGCGGAGGAGAAGTCCCGATGCTCCGGTGAGGAGCTGCGAGCGACTGGAGATCGTTGGAGGTCGGCGCGGCAGAGGGAGGCCCAAAAAGTATTGGGGAGGGGTGATTAGGCAGGACATGGCTAGAATGCAGGTTTTCGAGGACATGACACTCGATAGGAAAGTCTGGAGGTCTAGAATCAGGGCTGTAGGATAGGGGCCCCTAGAGTTTTTCGTTCGCTCCTCCCGGGGTTGGGGGGGACAGCAGGGTTACTCATAGATGACGTGTGTTTACTGCACGTTACTATTACTTGCTATTGTATTTTGGTATTTTGTTTCCTTTGTTCGGATTATTATTAACGTTATTTATACTGGAATTTCTAATGCACTAATGCTATACTGCTTCTGTTTTGTTTTGTTTATGTTTTGTTTTACTACTGTTTTTCCCTAGCCCTATGAGCCGAGGGTCGATTGGAAACAGCCTCCCTGCCCTTTCGGGTAGAGGTAAGGCTCGTCTACATATTACCCTCCCCAGACCCCACCTGGTGGGAATATACTGGGTAGTTGTTGTTGTTGTTGATGTTGTTACTATTTTTATCTTCTATTGCGGTCACTGATCTATTATCTATTGTCTATTGTTTATTTTTCTTCTTCTCGATCCGAGGGTATTTCGGAAACAACCTCTCTAACTCTTCGCGGTAGGGGTAAGGTCTGCGTACACTCTACCCTCCCCAAACTCCACTTGTGAGATGTTAATGGGTTGTTGTTGTTGCTATCAAACAAATCCAAAGAGAGAAAGCAAAAAAAGAGCTTCAATATTTGATTGATTTCTGTTCATATCCACTCCTTTAAAAACTCTATTTTCTTCTAACTAAATGCACCATCACGGATAATTAGGAATGGATATCAGATGCTTTGCCTGTGTATCCTACTTTTATATGTGCAAGGTTCATTAAGGTGTGCAAGGTTCATTGAGGTGGCTCAATTTTTCTTAAAAAGAATCGAGAGAAGACTATTTTAAAAGAGAGTATAATATAAACAAGGGCATGCTGAGCAACTTCTGTATATCTTTCGATTGCGAGACTATCAAAAGATTGTACGGTGGATTACTGAAGCTTTAGTGAATGCAATTAAGGCATTTGAAATTCAAAAAATTTGCACCATAAAATGGACTACAATCTCTATATTGTGAACCTTGACTCCATCACAATTAGGTAACATACCTGCCATGGGCTTTCCCAATCAAGTGGCATTGGCCAAGCACCAAACCACGCTCCAATAACAGCTCCATGAGCTGGTAGACAGATCATACGGTCTGTGGACCCATTTGTCCTGCAAGAACAAACATGCCAAATGAGCTCTAGCACAGCTCTTAGACATAAAACATTAAATGCCCAAGGATGACGAAATGGAAATTACTTTGTTTTAGCAAATACACGGTGCCAATCAGTCCATGATGAGCCGAAAACACAAGCTGCTGGTACAAACTGCCAAACCAACATTTTGTAAAGTTACTTATCCCAGAAAAGAAAAGAAAATAAATAAAACAGCTAAACACCATAGGAGAAAAAATGAACAAGGATAAAATATCAAAGCTACATCTCATTAATGTGTGACCATAGTAGTCAAAGTATCCTATCATTTTGTCAGCTTTCTGAATGTGATAATTCCCAGGATTTCCCTGCTAACTTTTCGTTTCGTTTTTTCTCTTAAAGACTTCAACCAGATTTTCTGTAACCATGGATGAATCACTAAACTACAATTGTTGTAATATCCCCCTGGCTTACCAGAGAAATCTTTTCAAACAGTAAATAGTATGTTTTAGTAGTTAATACTTACAGTGAGCACTGACATCAGAAGAGACCAATTAAGGGTCTTAGGAAAATACCTGTGATGAGACACGATCAACAACTACTTAGCATTAATAACTAATGCATTTCAGAAGCTATAACAAAGAGAAAGTAACAGAAAACCATTATAATTCGTATTAATATCCCAGTTGAGGTTGGGCAGGACAGCACAAAGTGACTCCTAATCGACAAAAGCTCAGACTGGAAGCCGGTGTGAGAAATATAAGCGACTCAATAGAATGTCTTAATTATTAATCTCTAGCGCTTTTGTGAAGCCCAAAGAGCACTTAACATGCCTGATGATCAGGCAATGACATTGTCATCACATCTATTTTCCCATCCAACCTCAACTATGGCTTCAATTCCGTATCCCCCTATAAATGACTCGAAGCACATGTACAGCATTACATACTCGAAACCAACAGGTGCCCCTAATATAGTAGCTCCCGCTGCATTTACTACGGCCCCTACAAACATGATATAACAAAATTCACGCATATTAATAGATGAATCTTTGACAAATAATGTTGATAGTATGTCACAAAACCGCGGAGGCAAGTTTAGTAAGGAGAACTTGTTTATAACTAAAACTAACCAGCAGGAAGCGCCAGCAGGCCTCGTCCTATAGCTTTGACGTACTGAGAGAAGCCAGAAATAATTGGAATCAAATTACAGCAAAAAGTGTGTAAAATGTAACTATTGAAACAAAAAATCAAGAAAAAGAAGTAGCAAGTAGAATTAGAATTACAGAGCATTGGCTCCTATCATGTCGAAGGTGACTGTAAAGAAGAACCACTATTGGAGCCACAAACACCTGAAAAACTAAATTCGAATCAAAATAAGGAATATAAGAAAGCAAATAACAGGGATTGAATGTGAAGTATATTATAATGATTGTGGATTGAGAAAAACATACAGAAATCAGACGAAGCGTTTGCGATGGATGAGTGATGAGATCGACGGCGTAGATGCGTTCAGCTGCCCAGAAAGCTAAACCTAACCCTACTCCACAGATCAGATGAACAGTAATAGCTTTCAATGGTGATACAGACAAAAATATCGCACTTCCACCTTTTGGATCATCCTGCTGTTTCTTCTTCTTCATCATCTTCTCCATATTTTTCGTTCCTCAATTTTGGAAACGAACCAAAAGCCGTTTTGTTCGTTCACTTGAAATATAAATCAGGAGAGTAATTTGGGGCTTAGGTACGGCCAAGTCTCAGCCCAACTACTCACTCTTTATATTGGGCCTCTAATGTTAAAGAGATTATTACACAAATAGCCGGTTAGATCCACTTGTTTTTTTTAGTCAATATATATATATATATATGTGTGTGTGTTATTAAGCCTATATTGTGATTCGGAGCCTGCTTGGGATCATTCCGGAACCGCGGGCCAAATAGGCCGATTCAAACGAGCTCGGTCTCTAGCGGTGCAAAATCCTGCCGTGGGCCGGTCCTAACCAAAAACCTCGCGATCCGGGGACCGGCAGGCGGGCCTGGGACGGTTCAACCGGGCCAATCAGGCAACATAGCTTTTTTTAATGTTTAAAAAGGGCCAATACTGATATACATAATATATATAAGCTATATATAAGGCAATATATATATATATATATATATATATATATATATATATATATATATATATATGGAAATATATATACATATATATTATATATACTAAATTTGAATTATATATATATAATACTAAATTTTGCTCATTTAGGTCTGGGCCCAGCCCAGAATACAACCTTAGTTATATATTATTCGCCTAAATTTAGTTTAAGAAATTAGGTAGGCATCTATTTTGGACTAATTCTTCAATACTTAAAGACGTGGAAGGTGCACAAACAATTATTCTTAGGACTGTTATTCAAGGATTAGCCTGTAATTATTTTATTTTAATATTTGAATTAAAAATCTTAATTATCGAAAAACTTAGAATATTTCTATCTTGAAAAATTAAACTGAAAATTTGAAATCTAAGATATATTTAGTTAATTTTTAAATAATAACCCTTTAAAATAACTACCTAATGTCATTTCCAGTTCAAGGACTTGATATCACCGGTTTTGGTCGGTGATTGGATCTCGAAATAACCTTTGCACTACTACTCAGTTTTTAATTTAATTTAATGATATGATCTGGCTTCATTTGTTCATTTCCAACCAGCTTTGCTTATAAGGTATCTTGTAGAATTGGTTTTTCCTCGTTAGACAGATATAATCATGACCTATAAAACTACAATTAAGTAAGTAAAAAAAATCTGTTGTCGCTTAGGCAACATTTATTATTCGTCTAAGAACTTACATACTAATTCAATGTACACTGTTTTTTAACGTAACAAACATCATTAAATTATTTTTTTAACTGTGTAATAAACAGTGATGGACATTTAAGTGTGATTAAATGTCATTTGTAACCTAATGTTGTGCTGCGAGTGTTTAACTCTTTATCATGTCTTCAATTGTTTCACCTTGCACTTGTAGGGTATTGTAAAATGTTTAATGATGTTAGACGATAGAGTTGAGTCAAAATTTTGTCTCTCACCTTTGGTTAAACTTACAACTTACGTAACAGTTAACACAAGTCGAATTCTATTTTTTTAAAGTTCACAAAAAAGGAAAATATAGTGTTATCAACCTGCAAAAGGGAATTATATGGGACTTGGATCGTGAGTACAAGTAGGGGTGTTCATAAAAATCTGAAAACCCGAACCAAATAAAAAATCGAACCAAATTGAAAATCGAACTAAACGGACAAAAAAACTCGATATTTTTTAGGTTTAATTTGGTTTTGGTTTTGAATTTTAAGAATCGATCAAAATTGATTTGGTTTTGGTTTTAATAAAAAAAATCGAAAAAAATCGAATCAAACCGACCATATTTAAATTTATTATATGTGTGTGCGTGTATTTTTATATAAAATTTCTAAAATTTTATGGTACATATTAGTCATTTGTATTTTTAGTCTAGTTCTTTGCTATTATAATCATCTAATTATTTGCCTTTAAATTCTAGTTTTATTGGAAGTTTTCTTTTGCTAAGTACAAGAATTCATTTCAGGTTAAAAATCATCTATTTTTAATTGAGTACATAGATTATTCATCACCATTTGATTCAATTATCATCAATAAATCTTGGTATATGATAGATTTCTGAAAGAGTAATGAATCTGATTGTGTTACGCCAAAAATGCAGTCCCCGAAATATGCGTTTGGTAGTGTGTGTCTCATATTTAATAAAAAACTAATAAATAATCGAAAAAATCGAAAAACCGAATCAATAAAAAATTAACTTAATTTTTTGGTTTGGTTCTAATATTTGAAAAACCGACTTCCTTGATTTAAAAATTTTTTTAGTACAAAAACCGATCCAAACCGAACCACGAACACCCTTAAATATAAGGAGAGCTTTTCAAGAATAAGAGGAGAGCAAAGGGCAATTAATAGTTTTGTTATTTCTTCCTTATTCCTTTTCAGAAAGAGGCGCACGTATGCATAACTTTATACAAGAGGGGTTGCTCTGATGGTAAGCAACCCCCACTTTCAATCGAGAGGTTGTGAGTTCGAGTCTCCCCAAGAGCAAGGGTGGAAAGTTCTTGGAGGAAAGAATGCTAAGGGTCTACTGGGAAACAGCCTCTCTACCCTAGGATAGGGGTAAGGTCTGCGTACATACTACCCTCCTCAAACCCCACTTAATAAAATTATACTGGGTTGTTGTTGTTGGTATCATAATTCGAAAAAATAAATAAATAAATAAACTGTTATAATGATAAGTAGTGTCATTTTTTATACATATCCCTAATATTTTTATTTTTTCTTATAAATATCCAGTAAAAAATTTCGATCAAAGTGACACCTCATAGTACAAGGTGAAAATGCCCCTGAAAGGCACAAGTTATCACTGGTGAAATAAGTAGTATAAATAGTACAGAAATATTTAATTTGTATATAATATATTTTAAAGGTGTTTAATTGATTATTTTCAACTTGGCTCAAGTATATTCAAATGTCGGTGAAATAGTTAAAGTGCCTGTTAGCTAATGTGGTTAAAAAAAACAAGAGAAAAGAAACACGGGCCACATGCAACCTCACAAACATTTTAGTTTTTTGCTAAAGTAGAGTGACAAATAATGGTGACATATAGTGCCATTATTTCATATCCATCAAAATAATCACCATTCATTTCCAAGTTTTGCATTAAAAGCAAATGAATATATTACCATATTTAGTACATCCTCATAGACTTCTTAAAACTTTTACCTAAAAATGTTAGAAATGTGTAAAAGAAAGGGCACATGCCCTATATTTATCGTACGCTGTAAAGTCTACATGACCGTTATTTCCAGTTAGAAACTTTTTTTTCCAACTTGCTTCTTTTATGTTCAAAGAAAACGCGGCTCTCACCACCTTCCTCCTCATATATATATATATATATATATATATATATATATATTTTTATATAAATAACTAAACCTAAATGTGAAATCCTGAATAAACTCAACCTTAACCCAACTTCTTCCTGGAAATTAGGTTTTTCTTTTTTGCTTCAATTCTGAGGCAATTGAAGTTCAATTATATAGGAAAAAGAAGGAAAATTTAGTTAAAAATTTGAAGGGAAGATGAGTGTGAATGAATTTGGAGATGGTGTTTGCGTGGTACAGAGGAGCAATGGTAGGAAAAGGAAGTTTTGGATGTGTTTATTTGGCTACTTTGAGGAATCCTAGATTGAAAAACAGCTATTTTCCAGCAGTTATGGCTGTGAAATCTGCTGAGGTTTCAGTTTCAGGTTCAATTCAAAAGGAAAGGGAGGTTTTAAACAACATCGAGGGTTGTCCTTATATAATTCGATGCTTTGGTGATGAGACTACCACAGGTCAAAATGGTGCTATGGTTTATAACTTGTTGTTGGAGTATGGTTCAGGTGGAACCCTAGCTGAGAGGATCAAAAAATCAGGAATCAAAGGATTGTCTGAATTTGAGGTAAGGAATTATACAAGATCTATGCTTAGAGGGTTGCATTTTATTCATACAATTGGTTATGTTCATTGTGATATGAAACCAGATAATGTGTTGCTCGTGCCGAATTCAAGCGACGGTAGTGATGCTGAATTTAGGGCAAAGATTGGTGATTTAGGGTTAGCTAAAAGAGAAAATCAGAGCAAGAAGAGGAGGTTGGAGCCTTACTGGAGAGGTACTCCTATGTATTTGTCACCCGAAGCGGTTTCGGATAACGTGCAAGAGTGTCCTGCTGATATTTGGGCTTTAGGATGTATTGTGCTTGAGACGTTAACTGCAAAACCTCCATGGGATAGGAAAGAAGATATGGATGCTGCGGATGTCCTTAAAAAGATTGGGGGAGGACACGAATTGCCTAAAATTCCAGGCAACTTGTCGAAGGAGGCAAAAGATTTCTTGAAGGGTTGTTTCTTGAGGAACCCTAGGTATAGATGGACGGCCGAGATGCTGCTGAATCATCCATTTGTTGAGGGATTGATTGATGATGAAGGAGTTGAACGACCTCTGGAAGTCGAGGATATAAATGTAGTTGATTCTATTCTCCTGGTTTCCGAGAGTGATGATGAATTGGCCTATTATTCGGAAGATTGGAGTTGTGTATCTGAAGATGATTCCCTTGGATACTGGTCTGAGGATGATTATGAGGAAATGGAGAATGAAATGACATCTTATTTTGCTGAAGAAGAGATATATAAAGTAGAAGAAAGTATAGCTGCTATAAGCTCCACCATTGATGGTGGTTCTGATCGTTTAATTGACGCATCAATTGAGGTCCCTTCAGGGAGTCCCTCAAATAATTCGCCGAAATGTCCATTAAATTTTACCATTCCTGCAGGAGTCTAGCAATAGTTGGCAGGATGGAGATTTAAACATAGAGTATTACCTTAAATTCATTGATTTGTTACTAGATGTATGTGGTGTAGTCTGTGTGCAGTTCAAATTTGATTGAGATTAAATGTTAAAGTCTGTTATTCTTTTCCATTATCTCTAATTCGTTGCTTCCAAGGCTCTACCTTTGCATTTTGCTGGTGCGGAACTCCTTAACAGTCTAAATTTGTGTTTACTGCTCCATGTTTCTTTGGTTATACATAGACCACTCTGTACTTGGGTATAAACATTAACCACAAGTAGCTAACATGCCAATTCTCATTGTAACTCTTAACTAACCATGCGAGCTCAATGGTTTTTGTAGGATGCTTGCCAGATTATGCATCTAACTGAAAATCTTGGAACAGCTGTAGTCTTCTTCATCACTGTTTCTTATCATGAAATGAATGAACCGGCTAACAAGCTAGTGAAGATTTCAGTCACCAGCCTTTTGAGTCAACATTTTTCTAATTAGACGGTAGAGAAGGTTAATTCTCTTAGGTTGCTTGTCTCAACATTCATGTATTAGATCTTAAAACTCTATGAGCCTTGATGGGTTTTTAACTTTGCCCTGATTTCCAGGAGCTAAAAGCAAATTTATCTTTACTCTCACTTATGTATCCCTGTCTATCTGATGTCAGTAACGTCAAAATCCTCTTTGATATTCTTTACCGTTCACCCAATGGGGAATTAGGGGGAAAAGGAGGGACAACAGAAGTAGGAAATCCTTGTGTTTTGAGTCAATATTGAGCAGCCATGGAAGTGACTTATTAGATTCTGTGACTAAGGAAACTATATAGTTTTCTCCATATGCATGCATGTCTAAGTGAACTTGTGGTAGTCAGAGATATCTTTTTTATTCTTCCACAGAGCTTGATTCTCTTGTTTCATAACGATAGTGTTCTATGGATCATATTGACATGGCAACCCCTTGATGTGAGGGTTCTGCTAGATGACTTTGAAACATGAAGTTTAGGTAGTTCAAAATTGCAGAAGAATTTGGAAGAACATCTTACAAATTCTATTTGAATCAGAGGAAACAATACATCGAGAAGAGAGGGCAACCATATAAACGTTGTCCCAACTGAATTAGTAGAAGAATCAACTTCTAATCTTTTCAATTGTTAATTGCTCAATCATTCCATCATTTTTAGGGTGGGTTAACGTTCAGTGTCCTCAGTTCAGACTTCAGACCCCTGGATTTATTTATTTATTTTTTAAAAACTTCTGACTTCCGAATGTGCTCATTGCCAGATGAGGATTTCATGTCTGGAAGTATATGGCTACGCTCTACAGCTGAAGTTGCTCCAAAAGCAGTGGTGGCTTTCAAGCCTGAAAATGAAGAGCTGTTTATGAAGCAATGCTGATGATAACAAAGATATCACTTTAGTATTGTTATGCTGGCAATTAGCGATGGAACTGCAGGTATCGATAGTGAATATTAAGGTGATGTTTGTTTCAAGTGCAGCCACTTCTCCCCATCTTGCTATTCGGAATTCATTGTCAGGCAGGAGGTACCAAGAGTCAAGGTACTCGGCTGGATATGTTCTTATTCTCCTCGGAACTATTTTGTATTCTTCTCATTTTATGTACTTGGTTTAGCTCAAGGGAGTTCCATCATATCTGGAACTTTTTACTCATATGCACTTTGTGAAGTCCAAATTCTCTTGTTTTTCAGGTTCACCACAGAGTTGACACTAGGTCCAAATTCTTCTTCTTTTTCCATTCAGTAAATACTTTATGTGCTAATAGTGCAATTTCATATGTTATGGCAGGTTATCTACTTTATCACGTCACAAGCAGAGGCGAAGCTATGGATGGCCAAGGGTAGTTACCTGAACACCCTTCCCAAAAAATTATACTATGTATAGGGTAAAATATTATTATTATTAATTAAAAACAGACATTGAACACTCGTGTATAGCCCACTCACAAAGGGTGTTTTTAAAAAAAAAAAAAAAAACCTCCCAAATTAGGTGGATTTTTAGTGTTTTCATACTTCCCTTCCGGGGTGACTCGAACCCAGAACCTATTTTACCGCAAAAGGTGCTCAAAATTGAATTTCCTAGCTTCGTAGTCTTCTAAAAGCAAAATCACAAAGGAAGTGGAAGGAAGAAGGAACCTAAGAGGAATCCATGTTACTTCTTCGTTTATCCCTGTTGGTTTGGCGGCTAAGGTCGATAAAGAATCATTAAAAGCTAAAATTGGTTTGGCCCTTGTATTTCAATGGAGTTTAGAATCAGTGCTGAATTTTTTTCCAATGATTTTACGATGTCCGAATCAGCTTGTATGTATCTCGACTGATTTTATGAGATATTTGTTATCTTTTTGGGTAATTCTATCACCAAAGCTCAAACAAGTAGCTGGAAAATCAACATTGATTTAGTGATGGCCAAGACCATTATTCAACAATTCCTAAAGCCAAAATGACAATAGCTGGATTCCAAGAAAGCCATGGGGTTTAAAAGCCATCTAGAGTCAAAATGGAGTCAATGGTCATAGAAAGCGGCTAGAAATTGATTAGTTATCAATTTTAGAAACAAACTGAATTTTCAGGTACAGATTAACATAATTTGTTCCTGTTTTACGGATAATCTTGTCAGAGTTGTAAATCCATTTTTTTTGTAGAGAAGCTGTGAGAGTACATGAAGCAATACATGTATATTAAAACTTGAGTTGACAAAATAAGTTGTATAGTTAACTTTTTCTTATCTATCTAAATTTCGGTAGAAGATAATAGCTTAACAGATACCTTATAGTAAGTTAAAGTGCGCATAAACTAATCCAAATATTATCGTTATCCGAAAAAATGACTAATAGCTTAAAAACCCATACATAAAGAGTGGGAGTTGAAATCATAAATAGGACCAATTTTGGTATCTACTCATTCTATGGAATAACGTTTTGCTTCTGAAAACAAAAGGCAAAAGAAAGATAAAGAAAGCTTCACGCTATTTTTTTTTTTTTTTTTTTTTTTAGACTAAGAGGATGCCGGATGAGTGGCGGTGGAGTACAGTGGTGCCCTTGTACAAGAACAAGGGGGACATCCAGTGCTGCAACAACTATAGGGGTATTAAACTAATGAGCCACACGATGAAGGTTTGGGAGAGGGTGATTGAGGCGCGAATGAGGGGGGCGACGAATATATCGGGGAACCAGTTCGGTTTCATGCCGGGCCGCTCCACCACTGAGGCTATTCACCTAGTCAGGCGGCTGGCGGAACAATTCAGGGATAAGAAGAAGGACCTGCATATGGTGCTTATCGACTTGGAGAAGGCGTATGACAAGGTTCCGAGGGAGGTGCTATGGAGGTGCTTGGAGGCGAAGAGTGTGCCAGAAGCCTATATCAGAGTTATCAAGGACATGTACGATGGGGCTAAGACTAGGGTGAGGACGGTGGGTGGCGATTCAGACCATTTTCCTGTGGTAATGGGGCTCCATCAAGGATCGGCGCTGAGTCCCATGTTGTTCGCCTTAGTGATAGATGCTCTAACCCGTCATATCCAGGGGGATGTGCCCTGGTGTATGCTCTTTGCTGATGATATAATATTGATAGACGAGACGAGGGCCGGTGTTAGTGAGAAGTTAGAGGTATGGAGACAGACCCTCGAGTCTAAAGGTTTCAAGATAAGCAGATCTAAGACAGAATATTTGGAATGCAAGTTCAGTGACGAGCCGAGTGGGGTGGGCAGGGATGTGATGCTTGGTTCTCAGGCCATCGCCAAGAGGGACAGTGTCCGATATCTTGGGTCTGTGATTCAGGGGGACGGAGAGATTGACGGGGACGTCACCCATTGGATAGGAGCAGGGTGGTCGAAGTGGAGGCTTGCTTCTGGGGTCCTGTGTGACAAGAAAATCCCACACAAACTCAAAGGGAAATTCTACAGAGCCGTGGTTAGACCTGCGATGTTGTACGGGGCAGAGTGCTGGCCCGTGAAGAACTCCCATGTCCAGAGAATGAAGGTTGCTGAGATGAGGATGCTTAGGTGGATGTGTGGGCACACCAGGCTGGATAAGATTAGGAATGAAGTTATTCGACAGAAGGTAGAGGTGGCCCCAGTGGACGAGAAGATGCGGGAAGCGAGGCTGAGGTGGTTCGGGCATGTACGGAGGAGGGGTCCCGATGCCCCGGTGAGGAGCTGCGAGCGGCTGGAGATTGCTGGTGGTCGGCGGGGTAGAGGGAGGCCTAAGAAGCATTGGGGAGAGGTGATTAGGCAGGACATGACTAAAATGCAGGTTACCGAGGACATGACCCTCGATAGGGGAGTCTGGAGGTCTAGAATCAGGGTTGCAGGATAGGGGCTCTTAGAGTCCTTTGTTTGCCTCACCCGGGGTTGGGTGTGGGATAGTAGGGTTACCCATCGATGTCTAGTGTTTTAGCCTAGGTCCCCTCTTGGTTGCGACGGTATTTATGTTCCTTATGTTTACATAACCATTTACGTTATTTCTGCAGGATTACTTATGCTTTGTTTTGTTATTTTGTTTTGTCTTGCCTTGGTTACTAATTTTGTCTTTGTTTACCAATGCAGCTTTTCATTCTGTCCTATGCGCCGAGGGTCGCATGGAAGCAGCCTCTCTGCCCTTTTGGGTAGGGGTAAGACTGCCTACATATTACCCTCCCCAGACCCCACCTGGTGGGAGTATTTTGGGTAGTTGTTGTTGTTGTTGTAACTCTTCATAACGGCATATAATTGCAGCTTTGAGTAAGTGCGACATAAGATTTCCAATCTATGAAGAAATTCTTTACGCATTTCCTCTTAGACCCTACCTTTACGTACACGGATGAAAAATATATGATGTTTTAAGTTATTTTTAAGCGTTTATGGACCTAAATTTTGTAAAGAATTATAATGATGGAAGTGGAGAGCAGAGCACGAGAGATTATTGCTCGATATCAAAATAACAACGAGCAAAAATGCATATACGTATAATAATGTTACCATTATTTCTTTGCGATTCATTAAAATGATATTGAATCTTTCGTAAGATGAATCATGGTATTTTCACTAAAGGGTGTCACAATTTAAAGAAGTAGATATAGAAAGAAGTCAAAGGGATTCAATACATAGTATATACATATTTGCAATAATTTTTAGTTGTGTAATAATATAATTTTCCGACGAAAAAGTGTCAACTCAGTTGACATCCATTGGAGCTATGTGGCTTTGCCACTGATGACAAGTAGTATCTTTTTCCCGTATTTCTTTTAGGGCAATTCTGCTGAAATTCGTCTCCCATTTATCCTATTCCTAAAGTAATACGGACACCGAAAGTAGTTGCTGCTTGTTTTATCCTAAAAATTTGAATTAAAAATCTTTGATTCATGATTAATTCAGGACATTTGTCCCGAAAAATTGGAATCCATGACACATCGGTTAATTTTTAAATAATAACCCTTTTAAGTGGCTACCTAGTGTCATTTCTACGCCACAGAGTACTGATTTTAGCAGACTTACTACACAAAGCTAGTAACTTCAGGCCCAATAAGAAAATAATTTTTTACCTATACATCTCATATACCAAACCTTACTACCATTATTGTGCATTGTTTGTTTATTACCCTCATATCTCATGTTTTTGTTACATAATATGTACCAAACAAGATATTTGCTGATTTTCCATCCTAAATTAACACTAGACAATTAAGGCTAAAACAGAATCTTAATAAATTAGACACCTACAGTAACGCCAATCAGTTTTGAATGATAATTAATGTTTGATTTTCTACCAAATAAATGCCAAATCATGTAAGGTAACATATTAAATGCTCCAAATATCTCCTCTAAACTAAACAGATTATGTCCTTTAAACGGAAGATCCATTGGATTTTTTGACAAAACAGTTTCGAAATTGATTACTGTCATTCCTCCAAACCGAAATTCGTCAAAACTGTTTCGAAATTGAGTACTCTCATTCCTCCATTTAAAATTCGACAAAACTGTTTGGAAATTGACTACTCTCATTCCTCCATTCAAAATCAGATTTTCTTGTTATTCAGTGATAGCCTAATTCCTCCAGATTCTCTCTTATTTTTTCATATTTTGTAGTTCTTCCGTGACTGGCAGTAAGGAGATTCTACAATGTCAAAAGTTGCGATAATGCTTAAATGTAATGGTTATTGAGATAACTATGGCAGTTTCAGAGATTTTGAAGTTGACGCCATTTTGGTTGATGAAACTGCAAGCTACGGAATTCTCCAATCTACAATTGCAGAACAATTATCGATTGATACATCTGATAAAGTTGTAGAAATAAAATACATTGTGAATGATAATTGTCCTCCATTGCAGATTAGAAACGATATTGGCGTTCGTGTATATATGGAAACGAAAAAAGAGAATAAAAACTTAGGTTCGTATCCGTTATGTATTAGCATAAGAGATTTCAATATGGAATTGACAATCACCAATGAACGCCCCATCAGTATAGGTAAGTTTGCGTCGAAACCGAATTCGTAGATTTTTTGTTCTCTAATCAACTACAATTTGACGCAAATTATCTATAATGAATATACAATGTGAATGTATTGTCTGCAGGTTCTTCAGGATCATTAAGGTTATTAGAAATTCCATCTTCACCAGCTATTGAGGAATATCAAAGTGAAATAATAATTGAATCTTCTCAAACATGTATTGAAGAAGGTCAAGTGTACCAGGACAAGAAGACGATTGTTGCTGCAATGAAGAATTATGCAGTTATGCAGAAGTTCCAGTTCAGAGTTAAAAGGTCAAGTTGTAGAAGGTTTGTAGTTAGTTGTTTTGTTTCAAAATTAAAGTATTATTTTTATTTATGCAGTTGTATACAATTGTAGTTAATGTAGTCAATTGTAGTTAATTGTAGTTAACTGTAGTCAATTGTAGTTCATTGTAGTCAATTGTAGTTGTTTGTAGTCAAATGTAGTTACGGAAAACCAGTTTGTCGGTATTTGTAGTTAGTTGTAGTTAAATGTAGTCAATTGTAGTTCATTGTAGTATTTAATAAAAATGTTTGAAAATTGGATTTTTTTGTAGCTACTGGCTTGTATGTGTTGCGGAGAACTGCAAATGGCACTTCAAGGCAACATCTATTCATGATTCGTCATTGTTCAAGATAAGAAGTTTTAGCCGACAACACACATGTTGCCGAATGGACGAAACATTCATAAAGCGCAAGTGTACTGCAACATTAGTTGGTAGCGTTGTCGTTCCAAAGTTTTGTGATCCTAAGACTGTTTACACGCCAAAGGACATACAAACTGACATGTTATCCGAACATGGAGTCAACCTAAGCTACATGCAAGCATGGAGAGCAAAGGAAAAAGCATTACGATTTCTGCGAGGGAATCCGTGTGACTCGTACAACAGATTACCAAATTATTTTTATATTCTTGAGAAGAATTATCCCGGTTCTGTTGTTAAATTGAAGATGGCAGCAGATGATTGCTTCTTGTATGCATTTGTTGCTCTTTCTACATCAATAAATGGTTGGCAACATTGTAGGCCGGTAGTAGTGGTTGATGGGACATTCTTAAAATCATCATACAGGGGTACTATGCTGACAGCAAGCACCATGGATGCAGCAGGTAACAGATGTAATAATGTTGTAGTTACAATATAGTTAATTTGTATAAATCAATGTATTTTAAATTGCCTAAATTATCCATATATATTTGTATTTAATAGTTAATCTCAAGTTATGTCTACAAATTGTAGGTTCTATTTTTCCCTTGGCATATGTTGTTGTTGATTCTGAGAACGACGCGTCTTGGAGGTGGTTCTTTGAACAATTCAAGGAGGCATATGGTGAAAGACCTTCTATGTGTGTTGTCTCAGACAGACATGAGAATATATCGAAGGCAACATCCGTAGTCTATCCTGGAATGGCACACTACTTTTGCATGTGGCATATATGGACAAATATAAGGTCAAAATTCAAGAAGGTACATCTACAATTACATGAATTGTACTTTGCTACAGCACGGTCATATACTCTGGATGATTTTAATGAAAGAATGATGAAGATTCAGGAGGTAGACCCACGTGTTTCGTCTTACCTACATGATATTGGCTATCATAGATGGTCAAGAGTACATGCAACGGCAAATAGAACTTTTACTATGACATCAAACCTTGCAGAGTCGTTGAACGCTGTTACAAAAGAGGCAAGAGAGCTGCCAATATTTGATCTATTGGAGTATATGAGGACTATTATAGAACGTTGGACAAAAGACAAGTTATTGAAGGCAAAGGGTACTTTCACATTACTTGGGCACAAATTCAACAAAGAATTGGAAGATAACAATACATTATCCCAGAAACTAAAGGTAATATATTATTGTTTGGTGCATGAAAAAAAAAAACAAAAAAAGTAGTAGATGAAAATGTTGTTTCCAGAGAGTTTTAAAATGTAGACGATTGTAGTAAAATGTAGTTAATGTTTTATGAATTATTTCCAGAGAGTTTTAAAAATGTAGACGATTGTAGTTAAATGTAGTTAATGTTTTATGAATTATTTCCAGAGAGTTTTAAAAATGTAGACGATTGTAGTTAAATGTAGTTAATGTTTTATGAATTATTTCCAGAGAGTTTTAAAAATGTAGACGATTGTAGTTAAATGTAGTTAATGTTTTATGAATTATTTCCAGAGAGTTTTAAAAATGTAGACGATTGTAGTTAAATGTAGTTAATATTTTATGCCGTTTATTTGTAGCTGATTTGTAGTTAACTGATTGTTGCTAACATAGTTAACTTATTGACACCTTATTATTTTCTTTTTGATCTTGAATTGTAGGTGAGAGCTTCAACCGATCATATACACACTGTGTTAGATGGCGTGAAGCGGTACATTGTATGTTTTGAAAATAAGAAATGTAGTTGTGGACAATTCCAAGTTGATGAACTTCCATGTGCACATGCTTTGGCATCATTAAGGCATAGGAATGAAAGGCCGGACAACTATTGCTCACCGTATTACACAACTAAGAGCCTACTACTTACATATGAATTGCCAGTTAATCCTCTTCCTGATGAAGCAAAATGGGATGTTCCACAACATATTTTGGATGATGTAATAAAGCCACCGGCTGGAGATAAAAGGCAGCCAGGAAGACCTCACAAGGAAAGATATAAAAAATGTGATGAAATAAACTCAAAGAAGTACAAGGTGTCATATGACAATTGTGGAGGTGAAGGGCATAACAAAAGAAGTTGCAAGAATGCGCCGAAAAAGGCATGAATATAATGTAGCTACAATAGTTATTCAAAATAAATGGTAGTTATCCCAGATTATCGGAATTTAATGTGTAACTGTAATACGTTTTTGACGATAATAAAGAAGTTTACTAATATACTTGAGTAATGTAAACTGTTTGCAGATTGTTGTTATAATGTACTTTAAGTGATTTCTAAATGTGTTATCGACATAATAGATAAAGACAGAATGTTGTAGATAAAGAAAAAACATTGTAGTTCATTTTCATGAAATCTAAGTAAGAAACATCATCATGTTTATCTGAAAACATATATTGTGCAAATGTACTGCAACAGTGCATGTAGCTTTGGACTTCCAACAATTTGTAGTTATGTAATTGTAGTTATATGTAGAATAAATGTGTAGTTATATGTAATTGTATGTAATTATAGTCACTACATTAATAATGTCTAATGTATTCATGAAGCTATTGTTCATTACAACCAAATGACTACATTTACAATACATATTGCCTTGAGGAGAAGAGGGAGCATGATATGGAATTGTAGATAATTGTAGTTTCCTTTAATATTGTTATCATTATCAATAGAGTTAACATCTGTATTGAGGCAATTCTAAATCGTCGAATAGATTTAACTGGCTTCAAATTTTATTTGATAGTTTTTAGTTCAGACCTGTAAGAACACCTTGGATTCCAATCCAAGAAGTTGGATAATGCAAGCACTGGCATGATAATGTCTAATGTATTCATGAAGCAATTGTGCATTTAGTTTGCATTTCTGAAACAAATATGTTCTAAACTGAAATGGGAGATCACAGTTGTAATCAGAATAAAAACAATCTCACAACAAAAGTGAACATACAGTGCAACTAAATGCACAGATGAATCTCAGAAAAATGGCAAACAGAAATGCAAACTTAAGGTTATTTTTCCAAAGCAATTGTTCAGTACAACCAAACTGACATAATTCTCCACTAACTACAAAATTGTTCAGTATCCATGAAACATTGTGGGTTACAATCAAAGTTCATTACAACAGTACACACTATTTTCTCTTTCGTTCCACTTTAGTTCTCTCATTTTTTGGCGGCGGACCCCTCCTCCTTGCAAGCCTGCCTGTAATCTCTCTCTCACTGATTGAACCGTCATTTAGCTTCTTTGTGGCGTAGTCACACAACAGAGCTCCATAGCGTCTACGGTGTTTGTTAATATCATTAAGATCCTCCTTTGGTATAGACAAATCACCATTGCTAATATATTCCGCAAATGCAGCCACAAATACACCGCAATCCCTGCAGATTATGAGTAATTTTCATTAAATACCAAAAAACAAATAAATTTTAATTAAACATATAGAAAGGGAGTTTAGTTTTATACAGTGAGCCTTCCTTTTGTTGTGGAATCTCGGCAACCATCCATTGTATGTCTAGAGGGTCCGTAACTGGCTTCTCTACGTATGACTTTGTAGTCTTGAAGTCAATGTCCTTGCATTTACCGTAGAAACCAGTGCATGACAAATAAAGAGGAATAATTGTTGAAAATTTTTCAGCCAAAGCTTGAACTGTTTTGTTACGCTTTGCCCTCACCAATGAATCATACACATACAGTTGCCGGTCCTTTATGTCAAACACTAACAACAACCAATGGAAGTTATCTACAAGGTTAACAGGCATTACCACATAATCCACAAGATCCCATGCTACATTTGCAAGAATTCGATAGCCCATAATGTATTCTCCAATATCGTCATCGGCTTTTACAACAGAATTCCTTTGATTAATTGGAGCAGCAGAGAACTTATCATAGATACTTTCAACTTTTGTCTTGAACAAACAGTCTGTTGTTGTAAATCTACAGTTGTTGTTGGGGCCATATTTCCCCTTCTTTCTCAAATAGTACATTATAACATCGATGTGCTGAAAAAAGTAAAAGTTGCATTTATAATATGTAGTTCAAGTCTGTACATTAAGGCAATCTGTCTTTAAAATGCTGTCAACAGTGTTCAATAAACTACATGTTGTAGTGAATTGTAGTTAAATGTAGTGAAGTGATTTTAAATGTAGTTAAAGCAATCTGTATTTAATGCAATTTGTAGTTAATGCAAATGTATTCAACTGTAGTCATTTGTAGTCAATAAGAACTACATTTGCATATAACAAGACATACTTAAAGATGTTTAGATAGAATAAGCTATTGGATATCAGTTGTTCAATATCAACAATTAACAGAGCATACAAGATGAAAGAAAACAAATAATGGCTGTGTATAACAGTTTGACAGCTACAAAAGTGAAAATAACAGCTACAAGATGCAAATAAGAGCTAAAAAATATGTAGTTCATGTCTGTGTATTTCAGTTTACTTATAACCCATTCTAGTTATGTGTAATCTAGTTATAAGTCTGTACACATCAAGGCAATCAGTATTTTAAATGTAGTCGTTGGTAGTTAACTGTAGTGTCAATAACTACATAACAGTGAGCCAAGCTACCAGATAAAGACAAAACTGCAATGATAATCCATATACTTACTGTACAATTTATTAGCTGTCCGGGGTGAGCAAGGGCGTAGAACCAGTCCTTCTTATCTATTTTTTCGCAACCCAAATCCAACAAAGGATTGAGATGGTTATCCTTCATGGAATAGAAGTTCTTCCTCCTGTAATAATATTATAATTAAACAAACAACTACAAAAAACAAAAACATTGACAACTTTAAATTCTAAATTCAATAGAAAGAAAAGTAAAACAAATACATACAACATAAGACATTTAAGCACCATACCTCCTAGATGATTTGTCACTTCGATGGTATAACAAGGTAGTAAAACTATCTATTAGTTGAGGATCAACATCTTCACCAATGGGACTTGTGAATGGGTGCTTTATGTAAACAAATTTTGGCCCAAAAGACGTGCTGCCTTCAGTACTGTAGAGTGGCGTGAATGGTGATCGTGCATGTTTTCCAGGTAACCTTGTTCTTCCTTGATGAAGAGGGGTTGAATCAACTTGAATTGGGTCACCATACATGACCATTTGTGATAGGTTTTCTGGAATTTCAAAATCGTCCAGTGTCATACCTTTATTTTCAGTTCCTCCACACATCACTCCAATCTCCTCTTCTTTTTCAATGCATTCTTCGACAATTTCAGTCACAGTTACACCATGAATTGGTGACTGTGGAACATTGTCTTGTTGTTCAAGTTGTTGAGGAGAAGAAGGAGCTGAACAGGTAAATTTATTTTTTATTAGCAATTCAAGATGGAAGTATATATGTATGTATGAATTATCTAGATACCTGTTGTACTGGGGCCTGCACGGACTTGAGGACCAAAATTGAACTGAAATTCTTTGTTTTTCTCTGCTTCATTATGTTCGTTATATCTTTTTGAACTAGCAGCAAACTACATTGTGAGATGAATGTTTTAGTATTAGAATACATTATCATAAATATTATATAGTGTTAGTTACAAATAACAGTGACCCAGCTACAAAATACAAATAACAGATACACAATATTTATTTCAATTCAATTCTGTATACACAATATTTAATTCAATTCTGCAATCTGTAGTTACTGCATTGTAGTTTATGAAATCTGTAGTCAATTGTAGCCAGTAAGGACTACATTTGGATATAATAAGACATACTTAAAGATGTTTAGGTAATAGAAGCTTTTGGATACCACTTGTTCAATATAAACATTTAAGAGAGCATAGAAGAGGAAAGAAAACAGGAAGAAATCAAAATACAAATGCCTACAAATGACTACAATTAACCCCTGTTAAATATCCAGTTATTGAACACTACATTTAACTACAAATAACTACATTTAAAATACAGACTTAGACCAAATGTGATGACTTATAACTAGAATACATATAACTAGATTTGGTTATAACAAAATTGAAATACACAGACTTGAACTATATATAGTGTTACTTACAAATAACAGTGAGCCAGGTAAGTCATATGTAGTTCAAGTCTGTATATTAAAACATTGAGCCAGCTACAAAATACAAATTACATCTACAAAACTACAAATAACAGCTACAAAATTGTAGTTCAAAACTGTACATTAATGCAAACAGTAGTTTTAGTGTATTCAATTGTATTGAAATGTATTGTTCAGGAACTACAATTTATGTAACAGCAAACTACATTTTGATAGTAATGTTTTAGTGTTAGAATAGATTATCATAACTATTATTAGTGTTAGAATAAATATATGTAAATTCTTACCTTAGACTCATCCAATTCATTTCTATTGTTGACAGCATTCACTAATCTTTTCAAAGATTGATCTATGAACTCTCGAAGTTTTGAGAGTTCATCAAAAACATCATTCCTCAGCTGATCTAACTTTCTAGCCACCTAAAAATTAAATATGTATGTGAGTTGGTAAGAATATTCGATTTGTTACACTAAAATAAAAAGAAACTACAATGTCGAAGGAATGATTTCAATTGGTACTAAACAATGACTACACAACTGTAAATTCTAACAGTACCTGCTCAATCTTCTGTTCCAACTTCCTCATCTGGCTTCTTACAGATTCCATATCATTTGAAGATTTAGCCTCTTCATGTTGAACTGTCGGAGAAGCAGCAGATGGGACTTTTGAAGGTTGAGTAACCTCTTCATCTTTATAATTAAGGTTTACTGGGAGGTTGAGCGCTCCAATCTCGGCTCCGGATGCAACCAAGTTTGAGAACTGAAAGAAGGATGAAGACAGTGAAGTAAATTTGAAAGAAATTGTAGATGTCATGTAGTTACTATTGTAGTTATTGAAGAATTACACAAAGGTTAACAAGAATACCTTGAGCCACTCATGCTTGATGAATTTTTCTTCAAAAACATTCAACCAAATCTGTCCTTTTGTAGCCGACCATCTTAAAATACGGGGAATGGAGTCAGAGCACCGTATAGCAAGCTCGGTGCTGACAGAAGAACAACACTCGTACAGCCACACTTGTAAGGCTAACGAGCATCCCCGTATAAGATAAGAATGGACGTTGGGACTGAGACGATGTCTAACAGACTCAAGAACTTGCTTAAAAGATTTTGTACCCCATGGGTACGAATCAAAATGACCACTCTCTATAAGAAAAAAAGTAAATTTGTCTATCAAACAAACATTGTCCTTATCAGAAGGACAAACAAAGAATTCCAACATATACAAGACACACAACTGTACAGCATCCAAATCATTTGTCCAGGATTTGGATGTCACTACATTTCTCAAAAGCGATTTCTCTACCCGAGATTTGTTAGGGAAGTATTTAGTCATTAAATGGCTAACATAACTAGAATTGTAACCATGGTCCGATAAACTATCAACACAGTTAAACCCAGTTATCAAACAAAAATCCCTCAAAGTAAAAATTAATTTTTGCCCATTTAAAAGAACAGAAAAATAGTCGCCAGTAGACTTTGATAATTCATACTTCATTAGAAGATGAATAGATTAGTTCTGCATGCAGATAGGGGGCATATCTAGTAAATAACCAAAACAAGTGTTCTTGAAAGCACATAATTGTGTTGGGGATAATAAAGACTTTATCTGGGATGGTATCGTTGCATCACACAAGCTATGGAACCGTATCACACCATAATCAACATTATGTTGTGCATAGTAAGGTCCATTCTGCAAAAAAAGTACATTAATGGTCATTAGAATGAAGCTAGATTTCAGCATTACAATATATAATGTAACATATCATATAACTACATTTTAAACACACAAAATACATTTTTAACATACAAACTACATTTTTCCTACATTTTCTGTATATTGAAATAGTGAGCCCATATGTATTTCAATTCTGTATATGTATTTCAATTCTGTATATTTCATTTTACCTATATACAAATGTAGTTAAATGTAATGTAGTTATAGGTTTCTTTACACTAATGCATTGTGTAGTTTAAATGCAATCTTTAGTGTTCACCTACATACAGATTTTATTCAATTGTAGTTATATGTAGTCAGTTGTTTTTAAATTTTGTTAATGCAATCTGTAGTTACTGCAATTGTAGATAATGAAATCTGTAGTCAATTGTATCCAGTAAGGACTACAGTTGGATATAATAAGACATACTTAAAGATGTTTAGATAATAGACGCTTTTGGAAACCACTTGTTCAATATAAACATTTAACAGAGCATAGAAGAGGAAAGAAAACAGGAAGAAATCAAAATACAAATGCCTACAAATGACTACATTTAACCCCTGTTCAATAGCCAGTTATTGAACACTACATTTAACTACAAATAACTACATTTAAACAACAAATAACTGTGTATAACAGCTACAAGATACACATGAAACTACATTCAACTACAACAAACTACAGTTAACAACTACATATTTGATTCCACAGTATACTAAATCAATGAAATTTAGGTCAACTAAAACAGTTCCAAATAATCATTGCATTAAACTACATTAAACTACTAAAACGACAAAAATATACAATTTTGATTCAGCTGTGACATTGTCAAATAAAACATTACATAACACTACATTAAACTACAAAAACCAACAATTGACTACAAATTTTTTTCAACACTATATTCTGCCAAACAATTACACATTAACTCCGAATAATAACAATTAACTACAATTTGTATAAGCAACCCTAACATGCAATAATACATAAAAGTTTTACAAAAAAACACTTAGACGACAAAAAAAGAATTGATTTCTAATTTTTTCCAAAAAAATATTAAACTACAAAACATTGTAGATAAAAAAAAAGTTGTTTACCTTAACCGAAACTTGTTGTTGAACCAATTTTGTGGGTTTTTTAGAGGGTTTCACCTTTTTTTGCTTTGAGGGTGAATGAGACACCTTCTGTATTTTTGTTTTTTGAACTTTGGGTGAATCGTCCACAAAATCATCATCATCCGCCATCAAGCTTTTCCCCTTTCGCTTGCGTTGTTTGTCGGCTTCAATTTCAACACCGGTTGCATCAACCTCCTGCAAGTGCTTTGTTCGAGTTTCAACTCGTATTTGTCTCGGCGATGCAGGAACACTTTCTTTTCCACTTGCATGGACAGATTGTTGTCTTTTTACTGGAGATTTAGGTGTTAAAATACCCAAATCAAATGTTGGAATTTCGCCTATTTTTTGACGTTTGGGGGTATTATGTTTTTTCACCATTTTGAATATGGATAAGTTTTTTTTCACTGAAAATATGTTTTCTTTGAAGAACTTTGAAGATTTTTGGCGAGAGAATGCTGCTAATGGAGAAGATGACAATGGAGAGAAACAGTGAAAAGAAGAGAAAGAGGTAAAGGTATATGAAAGTACACGGGGGGTAGGGTGTAGTTTTTATTGGGAAATGTTAGCGGTTTATGGAAGAAATATAAAAATTAACAAAAAAAACGTGGGGTTAATTAATAATGTTAAAAATATGGTGGAAGAAAGAGAAAAAAATGGGGAAAGAAAATATGGAAATATTATTTTGTTCCACAAATAAAGCCCATAATAAATGATTGGTAATTAAACCTTAAAATTCAATTTTGGTACATATAATGAAATATGGTATATTAAAATGTAATAAATACTAATCTTAAATATGAGTGGTTATAAGGTTTGATATATGGGATGTATATGTAAAAATCCCATAAGAAAATGGTAAGTCCAGTCCAAAATCTACTTTTTCGTTTGGAAACTTGAAGACTTCAGAGTTGGGATAAAGGTCGATCTTATGGCCAGATTCTAAATCCTTCAACAGAAAAAACAAACGGAGATTCAGAAATCTGATGTAAATATGTAGTAGCTTGTTTTGGCACGGTCTGATGTTAAGTTAAATAGAGGGAAATGAAGACGATACTTGGTTTGATTACTTGCATCAGAATCGAGACAAATGGACAATACGTGTACAATTTTCTAATAATTTTGTAAAATAGTTTATAGTATATTTTTCATAATTTTCTCTTCGAGTTGACATTAGGTTTTGATATGTGTTTGAGACTTTTGGTAAGGGTATCTGTAAGCATTTAAATTTTATCAAATTTAAATCGAAAAATAATTTGGATTATATTTTAAATTTAAAATATTTTAGGTCAGTAAATTTATTGGGCTAATATAATTGAACTTCAATGTATATGGATTAAATAAATAAGTCTTCACCCATTGAGCTAGTCCATTTAATTGGGCTAATGTGATGAGCTCAATTTGTTAAGTCCAAGATGTCATCTTCCTAGAGGTACAGTTTGTTGCCACGTGTCAAATAATGTGGCACGCCAAGTCAAGTGGAAGAGCCAATAGGATCATGCAACGTGTCACAATAAGAAGGCATGCCAAGTCATACTAAGAGGCCAATGAAATCACGCCATGTGTGCAAGTGGCATGTTCTGGCCAATCAAATGCGGCCCTGTAACACTTCAATTTGATTGGTCGGAAAGAGTTTGTTCTTATCACAACTCCTCCCTTCCACAACTATAAATATGAGTCTTCATAATTCAGAAAAGACTATAAGTTATAACAAGAAGCAAGAGAGAGCTCGTGGCTCAGACACTGCAAATTCCTCCACAAGTTTCAAGATTCAAGCAACCAAGTTCAAGTTCAACAAATCAAGTTCAAGCTCAAGAACGAAGAACAAATCAAGTTCAAGCTCAAGAACGAAGAGCAAATCAAGTTCAAGCTCAAGAACGGAGAACAAATTAAGTTCAAGCTCAAGAACGGAGAACAAATTAAGTACAAGCTCAAGAACGGAGAACAAATCAAGTACAAGCTCAAGAACGGAGAACAAATCAAGTTCAAGCTCAAGAACAAATAACAAATCAAGGTTTAAGGAGTGCGAGTTCAAATTAAAGTTCGTGTCAGTTGAATTCAAGATTATCGTTCATGAAAACTATAGATTAAAGATCAAGCTCAAATGCTTTGAGTTTATTTACTATTCAAAAGAAGAATCAGAGAATTCATAGAGATTGTAGCACTCAAATATTCGAAATAAAATACTACGATTATTGCGATATTTTTGGTCTTAATTTTATTTTTTTGATGAAAAATTATTGTCTACAAATTCTGGCACGCCCAGTGGAACAATCTCTACCTCTCATCTCAAATTTTCAATCACCAATGTCCAAGAATATTGAAATGGCTTCAAAGAAAATCAACTCCGGTTCAACTTCCGCTAATGCTGCTAAATCCAGGTTCTATGCCGATGTGGAAAGTATCCTCGATGTTACCTTTTGGAAGCTTCAGACCAGTTAGGAGGAGGAGCTCTTTAGGACAACAATCAATGCAAGTGTCATCCGCATCAACTCCTGTTTTCGGATCTTCATCCTCAAAAGGAACAAGATCTTCCATAAACTCACCCGAAGGAGGAAGCGATGTTGCTGAAAGATCAAGAAAACTCTTGCTCTGTTTGACCTCTCCGGATCTAAGCGCTCTGTTATGAAGGAATATGATGATGCTTACAAATTAATGGATCCTCCCCACTTACACTATATAGCGTGAACCAATCAAGGATTAAATCTGTGTGAAAATCCATGCTACTCTCCACCATCTACAACAATCATGCAAGTCATGGTGCCAAACACCTCATCTGTGGAGGAGCAGTTGGCAAACTTGACGGAAGCAATCGCTGGCTTGACCAAATGCATGCAAAATCAAGATGCTATAATTGACAAGATAACAGATAAAGTGGTAATCTTGATGGAAGAAGAATCTAACCACGCACCTGGCAAGCTCTCAGAAGTTCTAGAGAGTGAGTCTCCTCGAACACAAGTAGCATCCGCTAAGGCTATCCCTATCTCATCTGAAGGGATGATTCCAATCGATCAACTGAAGTAGTTCATTGAAAGAACCATTAAGAAAAAATATGAAGTCTCTACCAAGTCCTCCCTTGCATATACAAAATAATACACTGCAATGGTCGATATGTTGAATATGTCTGCTAGTTATCAACCTTCAAAGTTTTAACATTTTGATGGTTAAGGTCATCCAAAGCAACATATGGCGCACTTCGGGAGACGTGCAACAATGCCGGGACTTATGGAGATTACCTCGTCAAGCAGTTTGTATGCTCTACAAAAGAAAATGCTTTTGACTGGTACACAAACCACGAAGCTGGATCTATCAATAGTCGGGATCAACTGGAGCAAGAGTTCCTCAATTGCTTTTATAGCACGAGCCATAATGTGATTATTATAGAACTTACAAACACCCGTCAACAAAAGGGAGAACCAGTTATCGACTTTATCAATCGTTGGAGGAATGCAAGCCTCAACTGTAAAAATAGGCTTAGTGAAACTTCAGGCATAGAGATGTGCATCCAAGGCATGTATTGAGAATTGCGCTACATCTTGCAAGGTATCAAGCCTAGCACATTCAAAGTTCTTGCAACTTGTACCCATGACATAGAATTGAGCATGACCTCTACCGGAAATGAAAGATTGCACATCTATGAACCTCGCAAAGGGAACGATAAGCAAGATGTCTGGAAGTGGGGCAAGTTCATACCTAAGTCTGAAAAGCAAAGAAGCTATGAATGTCAATACGCCACCCATGAAGTTTACGACGAAGGTGAGCAAGAAGCAGACTATGAAATCCACTTATTTTAAAGATAAGCCAAGTGGAAAGTTGACTCTAAAAGAAATGGAAGAGAAAGAGTAGCTATTTCTGGATTCTGATGTGCTAGCCATTTTCGAAAAATTCCTCGAGTTAAATCTCAATGAGCTTCCGGAGATGAAGTGAACAAATGAAGCTGGGAAAACGAATGATCCAAATTACTACAAATACCATCGACTTGTGAGCCACCCTCTGGAGAAGTGCTTTGTTTTCAAAGACAAAGTCATGGACTTGGCTCGCGAAAAGAATATCATGCTTGAAGATGAGAAATCAAGCGCAAAACAAGTCTCTATCACCTTTGGCTCATTCAATCCTGATGAATTATGTGGTTCTAAAGAAAGTAAAGATGAAGAATTACTGGAGAACAGCAAAGTTGAAGACGATCAACCTGATGACGATGAAGGTTGGACGTTAGTGACTCGTCGTAGGCGCCACAAAAAGAATCAATAGGATGTTGATGGTAAGAAGACCAACGAAAAAAATCCGTTTAGGCGTTTGAATAAAGCAAAAGCAGAGATGCACCACCCTCAAAAACGACGACATACAATGACCATGGAGGATTTCTTACCATCTTGGTTTCGCATGAAGATTTTTTGTGATGGTATTGAGGCCTCTTTTTGCAATGCCGATAAAGAAGAAGAGAAAAGTGATGCCTATCGTTGGAACCATCTTCGGAAAAACTCATCAAGTCCACTCCTTAAGAAGCTAATGTGTGTGAGGAAAAAGTCACGTTCACAAATGACGATATTTTGCTAGGTGACACTCTTTATAGCCGCCTATTATACCTGGTTGGCTATATGTGTGATAAAAGGGAAAATCAAATTTTGGTGGATGGAGAATCCTCAGTAAACATCTTGCCAATTCACACTGTGAAAGAACTTAGTATTCCTATGAACGAACCCTCGAAAAGTCATGCGATGATTCAAGGATTCAACTAATGGGGGCAAAGAACCATAAGCGTGATCTCACCATTGAAGATATGCAATCAAGTGCATGGATACATGTGATCAATGCAAAGACTTCATACA
The DNA here is from genome assembly GCA_034376525.1 of Nicotiana benthamiana. Lineage (NCBI taxonomy): Eukaryota > Viridiplantae > Streptophyta > Magnoliopsida > Solanales > Solanaceae > Nicotiana > Nicotiana benthamiana. Next base: position 13,049,939 of record CM067325.1, read on the forward strand.
ACGTCTTGCTTGGAAGGCCTTGGATACATGAGAATAAAGTAGTTCTATCTACCTACTATCAATGTTTAAATGCTACGATGGTGAAGTCGAGAAGACGATAGTTGCTGATGATGAGCCATTCACTAAGGCAGAGTCACACTTCGTTGATGCAAAGTTCTACTTGAACAACCGCATTATGAAAGAGTTGAAATCCAATGATTGCATGAAAAGCAAGAATAAAGAGCTCTCAACTAAAAGAGAAGAGGTGACTACTGGTGAAGCTAAAGCTATTACTAAAGAGGTACACCCCGACGTGAATGAATCTTATTGAGGGAATATTGCGTCTTATGGAAAAAAAGTAAGTCATGTGCTCCAATATGTCTCTAAAAGGAAGAAAGATGAAGGTGAATCATCTATTCTCCAGGTTAACATGCTAAAGGAGTTAACTCTTCCAGTCAGACGAATTGAGGCAGTAAAGTCGTCCTCAATGCCGCTTGCAGGGTTTGTGGCCCAAAATCATTTGCAAAATGTGGCACTCCCTACAAAGCAAACAGATGAAGGTTTTGATCCTAACACTTACAAGCTATTTGCAAAAGCTTGATACAATCCTAATGAGCCGTCAAAGTTAGGGAAGCTACCATCAAAAGCTGCAATGATACAACCACGTAAAGGTTTGGGATACAAGCAATCGTCACCAGTGCGCATCTCAATAAGAAGGGTGGGCAATAATTACATCACTATAGAAGACGAATATGCCGCTTCAAACAGGTCTTTTGTCTTTGACCGACTTGGAAAATCAACTGTGAGAACTTACGTATTTGAGAGATTGGGTCCAGTAAAGAAGGGGGACAAGTTCCAGAGAAATTTTCAAAGCATAAGAACACCCACTCCACCCAAAATCCAGAAGATCTCTAAGAATTTCCATAAGTTTGGTTCCTTCTAGAATGAGGCGACAAACAAAACGCGTGGTTTCATGTAAAAGTACTGAAGGTTAAGCCATATATTGTGGTCTACACTAAGGAATGTGACAAAGAAGAAGAAAGTGTAGGTTATTCGTATCATGTCATTGTATAAGGCAAGAATGGTGTTCTGTCTTCGATGGAGGATAATGCGGAATTGGAGGATATTTCACCGTGTTATCACATATCCTTCAATGATGGGAACCCTAAAGAAGATGAAGATGTGAAAGATGTTTCATCTGAACTTGAAGAAAGAGTGAAGACGATTTATGCCTTAAAAGAAGTTAACCTTGGCACCAATGAGGAACCAAGACCCCCTAGTTAAGTGCTTTACTCGAAGTTTATGAAGAAATACTTATATTGAGTCACTCAAGGAGTTCAGGGATTTCTTTGCTTGGAGTTAGAAAGAGATGCTTGGCTTGGACCCTAAAATGGCAACTCTATCACCTTGCAGTCCTAAAATGGCGCTCATTATGTTAAGCAAGCTCAAAGGTGCTTTAGGCCAGACTTGGTTCCCCTGATTGAAACTGAAGTTAACAAACTCATTGAAGATGGATTTATTCGGGAAGTTAAATACCCAATATGTTTCAAGTTCGTCCCTGTAAGGAAGAAGAATCGACAGGTTCGAGTATGCATTGACTTCAAGGATCTCAATAATATGTGTTCCAAAGATGAATTCCCGCTTTCTATTCCAAAGCTAATGATTGATGCTACTACAGGTTACAAGGAAATGTCTCTCATGGACGGTTCCTCGGGCTATAACCAAATCTGCATGGCACCAAAAGATGAAGAACTTACTGCATTATTACCCCCAAGGGTATTTACTGCTACAAGGTAATGTCTTTTGGCTTGAAGAATGCTGGTGCTACTTACCAAAGGGCTATGCAGAATATTTTTGACGATCTTCTCCACAAGAATGTCAAATGCTATGTTGAGGACTCGGTGGAAAAATCAAGAGAGAAGGGAGACCACTTGAAAGACTTGAGAATGGTGTTTGAGTTGCTCCGGAGGTATCAACTTAGGATGAATCTATTGAAATGCACCTTTAGAGTCACTTCCGGGAAGTTCCTTGGTTTCATTGTTCGACATCGATGGATTGAAATTGATCAAGCCAAATAGATGCAATCTCGAAAATGCCTGAGCCTTTGGATATTCAAAAATAAAAAAGTCTGCAAGGAAAGTTAGCATACTTTAGAAGATTCATTTCAAACCTAGCTTAGAGGTGCCAACAATTCAGTCACCTTATGAAGAAAGGTGTTCCCTTCAAATAGGTCCAAGCGTGTAGCAACGCCTTTGAAGGCATTAAATCCTACTTTATGAAGCCTCCAGTATTGGATGCCAATATACTCGGAAAGCCGCTGATATTAGTAGACATGCAATTTTTGACCCTCCCCAAGATTTTACACATTTTTAGCATAAATATTTAGTTTAGGTTTAGTATTGTTCTCTTTACTTTATTTATTAACACAATAAAAATTACAAAAATATTTTTCTCTTATTATCTAGCTACTATTTATTTGTCTACCTTACAAAGAATACAAAAATACAAAAAGTAGTTTCAGGAATATTATCTTAATTTTACAATATTTTTTCCATTTTTATCTTTAGTATGATATTTTCAAAAAATAAAAAATACCAAAAATTTTAACGGATAGTGTTATTTTAATAATTATTTTACTTAAAATAGGATTAACTAATAAATGGTGTAGTATTTTGGTCTTGTTTTAAAGGAAGAGTATGAAATTTGAAACTAATTTTATTTGATCTTAATTGAAAAGGCCCAATTTAAGATAGTCAGTAATATTTAATCCATATCTACTCTCCATTTGACCTAATCTAATCTCTACCCCTATAAAATAATGCCTAAATTCTTAATCAAAACCTAGAGCTGGACAACCACAAAAAAATGGTGAGCAAAAATAAACCGACGGGCTAATACAGTGTGGTTTCCATACCAACACCACTTTCGAAAAAGATTTGAAACACATTCCAATAACAATGAATGCCCATTTTCGTTTCTTGGTGCTAAAAAACGAACTTTGAAAAGAAATTAAAAACGCATAAGAAGCTGCCGCTAAAACAAGGATTGTTGCTTTGTTTAGCCTGATCGGTTTACGGTTTTCAGCTATATTCATCAATAAAATGTCCATTTTTCAATTTTTATTTCCATTTCATTGTGTTATAATAAATTGGTGCGCGTGTTCATTGATTTTTGATTCTACGTTGTTTCATTTAAATTATTTTAATTAATTATATTTTGATTGTGATGTATCTCGTCTAGTCTTGATTTTTGAATAAATGCTTTTAATTGGATAGATGAGAAATTGGAGTTATTTTTTTGTTGGCAAGGAATAAGAATAGGTCATGAGTATTGTTAAGTTAGAAAAATGTGTAACTCTTAAGCCTCACTTAACCTCAAACATAGGAAATTCATTAATAAACATTCGCAGTTTGCTATAGGCGCATTTTCAATAAACCATCATGATTATATGTACGGTTCCTGTGACATAATTACGATACGTAAATTTCAATTCGGGTGTACATTTTATGTGACCCCGTTCTAATTTTCAACAAGGTTAAATAGAACGTGGCTTGAATCAAGGGTGCATTTCATGTAGTGTGGCTTATGATGTGTTTTAAATAACCTTGAAATAATTCCTTAAATAAATTAAAGCGGTTTTAAAAGTAAAATGCACATAGGTTTAAAACTTGTAAATCAAATAAGTAGGCCAATTTTAATAGTTTAAGCGACCGTGCTCGAACGACGGAACCCGGGAATGCCTAACACCTTCTCCTGAATTAATAGAATTCCTTACTTAGAATTTCTGGTTTCGCAGACTTTTTAAATAAAGTCAAATTTTCCTCGACTTGAGATTTTAAAATAAACTGATAATTTAGGACACCAAATACACTTTTTCAAGTGGCGACTTTGATAAATAAATAGAATAATTCTATTTTGAATAATAATACTTTAATTGGAGAAACACCCTTATATCCCCTATTGGGTGGTAAAAAGGAAGCGTGACAGTTTTGGCGACTCTACTGGGGATCAAACCCCAGAACTTCCATTCAGGATTCAAGAATTTGAGCTTAAGATAACTGTTGTAGTTGGCTTTTATTTATTATATGATTTTTATTGCATGTTTGAGCCTAATATGCAAAATGTTATTTTTTATCATTTTGATTTTATTTGGACTGTATATAAACTGTTACGAAATCCTTCTCTCCTCATTGTAGGGGATGTGCACGTTGGTGTGACTCCTCTTTCTGTTAGTGTCATACCTTAAATTATAAAGAGGCTCGTACAGTTCCAAAGCTAGATGGCATTTTGGTTCCCGGTACGTAGGCCCTCTCTCGGCTCGAGTTGTCTGCTCGGGTACACTAAGTCTAGAACAATATACCCAGGTTTTAAACCTACAATAACTCGGCCTGATACCGGATCCCTAGTAGCAATGGTTGTTTGCATCATATGCATTTTACTTTGGGGACTAAATATAGGGATTGGGTCCGTCTAGGACAGGTGGACCCCCGAATCAAAAGACCATCCTGGTGCATTTTTTATGTGCTACCTGTAAAATTATTTGCTTCGATTTACATGTTGACTGGTTGCTAGAATAGGGACAAAATTGAAAGAAAAATAAATCGAGGTATGAGATAGATAATTACCCGCCTTTCAAAAATCTGGTGTCCAAAATATATTGAAACTCTGGAGTAATCTAGAAAAACAAAGAGAAGAGAAAAGAGAAAAAGAAAGGTCATTCCAAATTGAACCAAAATATTCAAGTGCCATGTTTCCCTGTTCCGTCAAAAATGACCGAAACTTAGAGGTTTGATTCTCACCGTATGTGAGGTATGAAGGCAAACCTCATCGGTTCCGACCCCAATTTTAAAAAAATCAAAAATATTTTTATTTACTTTTTTTTTTAAAAAGTCTTTCTTTATGACCCTATTTTAAAAAACAAAAATCCAAAAACTATTTTTATTTACTTCTTTACAAAAGCCTTTTTTTAAGAAACCAATTTTTAAAAATAAAATCCCAAAAAAATATTTTCTTTTAGTTCCGTCTTTAGAAATCTTTCCTTAGAAAGATAAAAAAAAATCTTAAACTCAACAATAGTTTTCTTCTTTCTTTCGTATGGAAAAACAAATAAAAAAATCATAATGAATAAAAATTTGAAATACGGGTTTTCTTTATTTTGAAATATTTTTTCAAAACTAAAAGTAAAAACAAAAAAAGAGAGGGAAATATTCCTTTCTTTCTTATAAAGTATTTTTTTGTAAATGTCAACAAAAAAAAATTTTGAAAAATTAAATTCCAAAAATATTTTTGCTTTTCTTAGAAGTACTTCTGTAAATAAATAAAAAACTCAAAAATTCAAAATATTTTTCTTAGAATTTTCTTCTTTCAAAAATTAAGATGCAACATCCAAAATCGAAAAAAAACTTCTTTCTTCCTTAGAGAAAGATTAAAACAAATAAAAAATTCAAATAAAAATATTTTCTTTTTACTTTCAAAATTCCCAAAGTTCAAATCAAAAGCAAATAAACTTTTAGAAGTCTTTCTTCCAAAAGCAAAACAAAAATCAAAATAAAAAAAATCCTTTTTATTCTTTTAAAGCATTTCTTTCAAAATTCCAACCAAAAAGAGAGTTAGTTTATTTACTCCATTTCCAATTTTCCCAGACTATGCAAGATCTGATTTATGCAGCGTCATGATACGTAGGCAATCCCCATCGAGCTCGATCATAGTCATAAAATTAATTGAGTGAAAAATAGACTGAAAAAAAGAGAAAGAAAAATTCAGTGAAAAAAGAAGAAGAAAAAAGAAAAGAGTGAAAACAACAAAGAAAAAAAAAAGCGGCAAAACCTAATGAGAAAATCAAGAGTGATTAAAGAGATGTAGAAAATAAAAGAAAAGTGGTATAGAGTGCAAAGTATTAGTTAAGGCCGGGATGAAACATGCAACCGTTCAAGCAAATTGTAGAAACGTTTAAGTGTTTAGGTGCATTGCGTCCGAACGTGAAATTTTCTATGTGTTAAATGTCTCAAAATCTAATAAGGTTATTGGATGTGCAAACTAGCCAGGTTTTGGTGGTTGGTTTTGTCGGTAGTCTAGCCTCCCCTCACTCACAAAATCCAAAGGCACATATGGCCTCCGCAATCAATCTACCAATCATCAGTTTTGAGGATAGCCCGACATTGGCTATTCTGCAGCTAGAATCAGCAACTGTTGAAAAGAATAGGATGTTGCGTCTCCGTATATTGAAAATGTGACGCCTGGTCTAATGGTAGGGAACCGCCAAGTGCAATCCCTGGGTTCCCTGAATTGATTCCCACGTCAGGTCAGGTTACCAACGTCCCTGTGCCCAACCCGATTATCCCATGCAGGCACCCTTCAATGCCCTCTAATGATCCTGGCATGCCATATGTGATTCGCCCCTAGGAACCGGCTTCAAGGGAACCGCCTCAAACGTTCATATTTCAAGGTCCACAACTTCAACCAAAAATAACATATGTGACCCCGTACTCTTTCACTCAATCTCCGCAATATGATCTCTCGGGGGAGCAAGAAAAAGTTGTTAAAAATCCCGAACAAGAGGAAATGGCTCGGAAGATGAAGAGCATGGAACAAAGCTTGAAAAACATGCAAGGTTTGAGTGGCCAAAAGAGTGTCTCATTCTCTAACCTCTATATGTTTCCCTATGTCCACTTGCCAGTTGGCTTCAAGATGCCAAAATTAAAAAGTACGACGGGCATGGAGACTCGATCGCTCATATGAAACGATATTGTACCTAGTTAAGGGGTGTTGGAGGAAAATAGGAGCTGCTAATGGCCTTTTTCAAGGAAAGCCTCATCGAAATCACTTTTGAGTGGTATACGGATCAAGAAATTACCCATTGGCATGTATGTGACAATATGGACTGAGATTTTGTTCGTCACTTCCAATATAATATGGATATCGCTCCTGACAGAAACTCTTTGTCCAATTTGAAAATGAAAACAACGGAAAGCTTCTGCGAATATGTCGTCAACTAGCATGAGCAAGCTGCCAAGGTAAAGCCATCAGAGGACGAAATTGAAATGGTTACGGTCTTTCTGCAGACCCAAGAGGCTGACTACTTCCTGAACATGATGTCTTCCATAGGTAAGCCATTTGCTGAGGCTAACAAAATTGGGAAAATGGTTGAACGCGGTTCGAAAATAGGGCGAATATTGAGTCATGCTACCTTTAAGGCCACATCACAGGCTGCTCGGAATGGTTCCGAGGGTTTGATGAACTACAATGGAAGTGAAGAGGGAGCCATGATGGCTTCAAGATCGAGAGGGGCTTGTAGGTCATTCGACCAATCATATATGCTTCCTAAAGTCTCTCAACGTTATTATACCCTACAAGATGATGCTTATATCATGGAACTACCTCCCTATGCGGTGATGAACACGCAACCTTACCCGCAGCCACAACAATACCCACAAAATCGAGCTTTACCTCTCAGAAATGTCCATCCTCACCAAGATCCATATAATCCTCAACCAAATGATCCGCAATACAATCCTCATCCAAGAGAGCCTTTTAGAAAGAATCAGTTCACCCATATTGGTGAATCGTATTCAGACTTGTTCCAAAAGCCAATTGGGCTAAATCTATTGTAGCTAGTGGCCCTGAATCGGCCAAACCCCGAGTCCCCCTCACATTGAAAAGATGCTAGATGTGAATACCACTCCGTAGCAGTGAGACATAGTACGGAGGATTGTTGGACCCTCAAAAGGGTAGTTGAAGATTTGATTGAAGCTAAAAGATTATCTTTCGGGATGAAGAAGCTCCTGATGTGATGAACAATATGTTGCATGCCCATAACTTGGGGCAATAGTCGAAATAATTTGTTAAGCACAGAATTTTTACCTTATTGTCTTACTTTCTGATGTAAACTCTTCTATCTTCAAAAAATTGAAAAAAAATTCAACAATTAAAAATCAAAAATCAAATGAAATTAATATTTCATTTTCTAGGAATATCTCTTTTCTTAATCTTGTTTTTTTCTTTTTTATTCTCTTTTTAGTTCTGTTAAATGTAAATTTCAAATACATGACATGCCTGCGGACTTCATTCCCAGATCCTGAAACGCTGTCAGACCTCAAAATAATGAATCAAGAATTAGATCACAATTTGTAAACGATTTGGGTATGTTGATGTTTTACATTTTTCTTGAATATCTTTTACAAGAATCATTGATTTTTAGTTATTTTCACCTTCTTCTAAAGTTACGATTTTTCGGAACTTCTTCTACACTTTGTTTAAATTTATTCTTTATGTTTTAACTTATATCCTTTGAATATCTTGACCGATTCTATGTTTTTACTGCCTTTTGAACTCACCTGTGTTAGAATCCCTAATATTTCTAGATTTTCTTTGTTTGGTTTTGTGCTAGCATGACTACTTTATTCTTTTTTAGTTTCCGTGGTTACCTTGCTCATATGTTCTTACTGAGTTCTTAGCCAAACTAATACCACCTTTATGTGATTATGTTCATCTTGATTGTTCAAGACTTGCCTCTTTCTATTGATATTGTTGACCTGCCTGTTCGATACGTCTGGTTGCTCTTACTCTATTTATATGTTTAGTATTGAATCATAACTTCCGCTTGATTGGTTCTACATTCCTTCTTTTTAGGGTTTGATTGAAATATTTTCTATTAAACCTAAATTTCTATATCGTCTGTCTAAATTAACTGATTCTCCTACCTTATTTGTTGTGGTATTTTATTCTTACAGAACTATTTCCTTAAAAGGAATTTTCTAAACTTAGCCCTAATTGTCTACCTTATACTTACTAAATTTGAATCTTTCTTTATTAGTCTTACACTGATTTCTTTCCTTATTTATCATTATTCTTACCGTTTGGTTAATTTCTGACTGACTGATTTTGACTTACCAAACCATAGTCGTACCCATAATGCAGAATGGCGACGAGTGTCTTGGCCACTACCGAGATCGAGCCATCGAAAGGCTTGCACGGCAGAATATATGCGGTAACGCTTGAGCGAGTAAATAAGATTATAGTTAAGAAGAGGTATGGGGGTTAAAGACCATTTGGTAAATGGAAAGATTTGTATATATATATATATATATATATAGCAAGAAAAGGGAGTTCCCTGGAGAGAAAAAAAGGAACAGAAGAACTGGGAGAGACCTCTGACAACAAAGCAAAAGCCTAGATTGTGGATGCAAACCTTTGTAATCGTCATTGTTGAATCAATAACGATAGATCTCACCGATATCAATCGAAATTCCTTTTTTTTTCTTTGTTCTTGCAATTATGGAATGATTTATCAATATAAGCTTACTATTTATGTTTGATATCTTTTAATGATCTTAAGAAGTGTTATATAAATTCGGCTTCATTTGATTATCATATTCAATATGCTTAAATCCAGAATTAATTATACTAGACTAAGATTTATCTTTTGTTTCATCATTAATTAGTTTAACAAAAGATTCAATACATTTTGGTCAAACAATTATAAACAGAGGCATAAAAATTAGAGAAGGAAGCAACATCACCAACAAAATTTTAGCCAAAAAAGTGAGTACTTGCCGAAAAATTCTCTAGCAATCTTCCCACTTTCATGTTGTCTGCTTCTTTCCTTTTTAAAGTACTTATATATAAGAACCATTAACCTACAAAATAAAAAAAACATTATAGCAAATATCCTTGATAGGAAGAATTTCAAGGGAACTTTCCCTAAAGAACGTGAAGAGAACGAGGGGGAGATAATATTAAAAAAATTATCTTAAAAGCCTTATTTGTTATAAAAAATAAAAGAAGAAGAAAAGTATTACAGAGAAAAATAAATAAAAGAGAATTTTTATTGATATGGATCCATTATAATAGAGTAAAATCCCTCTATTTATAGAGGAAAGTGACTTAACCACCAAGTAACAAACTCTAGAATCTCTCTAAAATATTGACATTCACCATAAACAGAATTCTATTTATAACATCCCCCTTAAATATCTATTCAACAGATAATGTGTCTCGTTAAAACCTTAATTAGAATAAAACTCAATGAGAAAAAATCTAGAAAAGGAAAAAGAGTACACAGATCTAATAATACGCCTTTTGGTTATCTCATTAAAAACCTTGCAAGAAAAACCCAATGAGACAAAACTTTGTTACGAAAGAAGAGTACAACACATATTGACTTCCCCTAATAAGAGCATCAATTCACATCTTTGAACCTTCGCATTCCAATCTTATGCTCTAGCTTCTTGAATGTCGGCGTCGACAAAGATTTGCTGCATAAATCCGCCATATTAACTCCAATGAATATGTTGCACCTTGAAAATCCTCGCTATCATATTATCATGCTTATAATTATAGCAAGATAACTTTGTGCACAAATTGCACTTAGGATGTAGTCATTTGTGACCAAAAAATTCTCCAAGAAATGCATATGCTACCAGTATTTTAAATCGTTCATGGATTGCCATATAAGTATAGTCAATAAGCCATATAAATAGAGTTTAGATTTGTATCAAGTTTTCATCTCATGCAAGACATATAAGATACATAAAGGTAATAGCACACACCATTGACTTTATTCATTTAAGTGTTTGAACTGCAAGTCCAAAATTACTTATCTTTCATATGAAACGAATTCTACTTGAATTGTATCTCTTTTATTTGGCCAATATTTTTGTGTCTATATTCGATAGACTTAAGATTCTCATCTATCTTAGCGCTATGATAGATGTCGTCGATAAATATTTTATATCAGTTCCAATATATTTTTCATAAAGACATAACAAAGAGATCTTTTCATTCATATATTCAGGTACCTGAATCTCTCATGAGATTTAATGAAGTGTTAAGTCACGTGATCTTCTAGATCACTTGCCTCTTTATTATGATCATTTGCTCATCTTCTTTATTAAGAAGTTTTATTTGAAACCGATTTGTCTCTGTGCATTAAGCGTACCATAGACTTTGTCCTTCTAGGACTTAATAGGAGCATTTGCAATGAGAATATAGTTACTTTCTTTAGATTAGTAAATGCGCCTGGCATGCTTTTCAATATATTGCGAATGAATTATCTTTTATGAACTTCAAATTCATATTATCTTATTCGAGGATCTAGATTACACATTATAATTTATTACACGTAACTTTTTCTTAACTATTTATCTTGTCTTCACCTCATATTAGAAAAACTAACTTGTTCCTCAACTTTGAGAATCCATCTTTGTGCATTATAGTGTTAATCAAAATATACACCGACATCAATAATAATAAGATGGAATTATTTGGTTCGTGACCCTCATCTTTGTGCGTATAGTGTTAATCAAAATATACACCGCACATCAATAATAATAAGATGGTTATTTGGTTCCAGACCCTAAACCATTTGTAAGGGGAGAATGTAATACACTTTCGTATATAACCTATATCAAACTGATATAGATTACTTTGTTCTCATAAGGAATAGTTTATCTATTAAGTGGAGGCACTGAATAAATTATTTTGCTAAACCAGTTGTGATGTAAACCAACTTATCAAGATAAATTACTTGAATAGGAAATCTGGAATATGCTCTAAATTAAATTGTTGAGCAAGTTACCTCGCAAACACCATGTTGCAGTTTAATAATAATCGCACACGTAACCATCTCATAGATGCATCTTATGTAGTATATATGGCAGGTGAATGAGCCCATATTCACCTTTGATATTCTAGTGTTCATGGGATTCAATCTCAAGTTTAGTTGGTCTATTAATTACTGAGAACAAGCAATGTAAGAAAATTCATAAAGAACTTTGTATTTCTTTAATATTTACCCATGTGAATTCTCTTTTATTATGATATGAGTTTTTATATCAATAAATATTCACTTTAATATGGTATTATTTTATTTGTATAGTATAAATTTTGAGAGTAAAGCGGGTAGCTTTTCACATACATATTATCCCGCTTCAAGTTTTTTTTTTGGTAATTAAATCTTGTTGTATTAATCACCAAAGGGTATTTCTTTACAAAATCATAGTTCAGCTATACACAGCTGACTATCACCAAAAAGAGACCTAATTAACATCCATATTGACTATACCTATATTCTTAGTTACATAAGAGAAAGGGGAAGTTGTAGGTTAACTTTAGGAGGACTCCTAACATGACATGTATATGCAATATTTCTAAGCAGTTGTCCACTGGAACAAGAGATGTTCTTAAACAGCCTTGAATTCCTCTCTAACCATATGTTATAGCACATTTCAGCAAAGATCATTTTGATGAGTTGAGCTCGACAAATCTTCCCTTTAGTCTTGGCTATGGTCCATTGAATGTATTGTTCCCAGTTTTGATAGTTGGCCTGTGTTACTCCAATCCATTGCAATATTTGGTGTCTCAGTAGGGTAGAGAATGGACAGGAAAAGAAGAGATGATCTTAGTCTCCTTGTCTTGTTGACATAGTGCACATGTGTTGTCCATACTGATATTCCACTGTTCCAATCTATCCTTAGTAGGTAGTTTATCTTGGAGTATCAACCAAAGATTGAAGACTGCGTTGGGTCTAGCATAGTTTTGGATGGTTAAATTTTTCCACACCACTCTAGGCAATTGTCCAATCTGTTGTAGGTACAGCATTTTTATTGAACAAACTGATTGGTGCATCACCTGGGACTGTTGCAATGTAATAGTAGCTTCCATGATCTTCCTGACCATCTAACTGGCTTGGTTAGGAATGATTAAGGACTGTAGATGTTGCTATTTTATGTATTCAGAATGGATCCATTTTACCCATAGCACATCTTTCTTGTGGGCCAAGTCCCACCCAAGCTTGGTGATTGCAGCTCTGTTCCATAATAGCAGATTCATAATATTCAAGCCCCCAGCAGACTTAGGTAGACAAACCTTATCCCAGGCTATATATGATTTCTTTGAGATGTTGGTTGATCCTGTCCAGACATAAGATCTACAGACTGCATCAAGCATCTTTAGAACTTTTGAAGGAATAAGGAAAAGTTGTGCCCAGTAAGCTTGTATACCAAAAATGACTGACTGCACCAGTTGAACTCTACCTGCATAAGACAGTTTCCTAGCAGTCCAGGATGTGATCCTGGCAGTAACTTTATCCACCAAAGGTTGCCATTGTAGCAAGGAAATTTTCTTGGTCGATAGAGGAACTCCCAAATATTTGAAAGATACTCCCCATATACATAACCAAGATGATTTACAATTTGCCGCTGCATATCCTGAGAGACACCACCAAAGTAGACAGAACTTTTACTCAGATTAGCTGTCTTACCAGAAGCCTCAGTGAATTGAGATAAATACTTGAAGATGGTTGTTACAGCCTTAAGGTCTCCTTTGACAAATAACAGGAGGTCATCTGCAAAGCTAAGATGAGTAATACTTAATCTTTTGCAGCCAGGGTGGAATAAGAAGCCTGGTTCCTTCTTTAACTCAACAAGGGATCTGCTAAGGTATTTCATCACTATGAAAAATAGGAAGGGGGAGACTGGGTCCCCTTGCCTCAAGCCTTTAGCTGCTTGGAAAGGTTCTGTAGTTTCCCCATTTACCATGACTGTATAGCTCACTGTTTGGACACATTCCATAATCCACCTCATAAACCTGCCTGGGAAATTTAAAGATTCTATCACTTGTTGCAAGAAAATCCATTCAACAGAATCATATGCCTTCTGTAAGTCTATTTTAATCATGCATCTAGGGGACACATGGGTTCTTGTATAGTGTTTGATCAGCTCATGTGCTAGGATAACATTATCAGCAATCCTCCTTCCTGGAATAAAACCTGCCTGGGAATCACAGATAATATTGGCCATGCATTTCTGTAATCTGTTTGCCAAAATCTTTGATATTATTTTATATAAGACTGAACAGCAAGCAATTGGACGAAATTCCTTAAATGACTGTGGGATAGCAACTTTAGGAATCAATGCAAGGGAGGCACAATTAACTGGTGTATACATTCTGCCAGAGTGAAAGAAATTCAGGACTGCACTGGTGATCTGAGTGCCAGTGAGCCACCAAGTCTGTTTAAAAAAAGTAGCATTGTAACCATAAATACCTGGTGCTTTGTGATCACCAATGGCTTTTAGGCTATCTAGAATCTCATCGGTTGTGATATCAGCAGCTAACTGCTGATGCTGTCTATGTGTGAGCTTTGGACCATTATCCATATAGGACCTATTAATTGCTGGTAGAGAAACATTTGAAGACCCCATCAAAGACTTGTAGAAGTTCTTGATCTCATCCCTAATATCATCTGGATTGGTAAGTTTGGTACCCCCTGCTGTAACCAGTTCAGTTATGCTTTTGTACTGGCTTCTTTCTTTCAGCACAGCATTGAAATACTTATTATTTGAGTCTCCCAGTTGTATCCATTTGGCTCTGGACTTCTGTTGTAGGATACTCTCTTCAATCATTGACCATTTCTCCATCTCCAATACCAGTTCCTTCTCTTTAGTCTGCAAGTCATCAGTATAGTGCAGCCTCATTTGATTCTGTATGTCCTTTAGCTCCTCCCTGCTAGCCTCAATTTTCTGTGTAATGTTCTTAAACTCTCTAACATTTAGAGATTTTAGAATAGGTTTGAGTGCCTTGAGATTGTTCCATATCACCTTAAGAGTGCCCTGGTCAGTATTCCTCCAATTTGCCTTCATAATGTTCTGGAAATCCTTGTGATTAGCCCATGCATTGTAGAACCTGAATGGGGCCTTCCAGGTAATGACATCTTCCTTCATAGTAAGCACCATTGGATTATGATCAGAGATTAAAGGGGGGGGGGGGTCATACACAGTTTGTACATGACTCCATTTAATCATCCAGTCATAGTTACCAAAAATTCTATCCAATCTACTACAAACTCTATCATTGCCAGTTTGTTTGTTGGTCCATGTGAAGAAATCTCCTTTCCAAGGAAGCTATGATAATTCAGCCAGTTGAATACATTGAGTGAAGTCCAGAGTTTCAGCTTGTTTGACTGGATTACATGATTGTCTGTCATTGATAGACATCACAGCATTGAAATCACCTGCAACCAGCCAAGGATCAGTGATACCAGTAGCAAGATTTTGTATGTGTTGCCATATTTTTCTTCTTTGATCTAAACCATTGAAACCATATACCACAGTAAGGAGACATATCAAATCCCCTGCAGGAGTGTGGACACTACAATGAAGGAATTGAGCCTCCACCTGAATACTAATAACACTAATCTTCTGAGGATCCCATAGAATCCAGATTCTACCCCTTGGAGAATCCCTATAATTAGTTAGCATACTCCAACCTGGAACCACCAGATTAGATATTCTCACTGCATTGTTCTCTTTAACCTTTGTTTCTACCAAACTAACAAGGCTAAATTTATTCTGTCTAAAGTATTCTTAGCTTCCTTCTGTTTATATCTCTTATTGACACCTCTAATATTCCAAACTAACAACTTCATTGGGAATGACTAGGACCCCCTACATCAGGGGGTTGTCCTGGTCTACTACCTGACACAGCTTGAAACCTATTACTCAACACCATAGGGGATAATGGGGGGAAGTTTGCAAGATTGAACACTGGAGATTGCACCTGCTTGCCTTTATCCACCAGTGTGAACCCTTCAGTACTATCTAAAGGGTCATTAACCTTGGGAGGTACTGCAGTCTGCTTTGGTGCTATCTGTTGATTGAGATTCTCCTCAGGCTGTGTATCATTCTGACTTGGCACTTTACTCTCCATTCCTGAACAATTCTGGCCTTTTGTGTAGGTTGAGGAGGTTTGGGAATAGTCAAACAATTATGTCCTACCATGAGGCACTTCTCACAATATGTTGGCTTCCAGTCATATGTCACTTCCTGTATAAATTTCTTGCCATTAGGATCAATAAGCTCAATCTCACTTGGCAGAGCCTTGGATACATTAACCTCAATGAGCATACGTGCAAAAGAAATCCTAGTCTGTTTAGTAGTGCACTCATCGGCAAAAATAGGCTTGCCAAGGACACTGGCAATCCTACTCAATGACCTACTACCCCAACATGACATAGGAAGTCTAGGGAACTTTACCCACAGAGGAATGTCATTCGGAAAAGCAGCAGTGAAGTCAAAGTCAGCAGTCCATTGTTTCAAGACCATAGGTCTGTTAGCAATGGAATATGGTCCAGCACATATGACCTCTTTAGCATCTTCCATGGATTGAAATTTAGCTACATAATAACCCTCCTCATGGTAGTATAAATCTGGCTCTGGAACATGAGACCAGTGTAGACTAATGAAACGCTGCATAGCATTGTACCCTGGTCCAGTCCCCAAAACAAAGATCACTAGGGCACAGTCCCGCTTTAAGTTGTAGTGATAGAAGTTATTAAATCTTTCATTTATTTATAGTCTAAATATAATCAACCGCTTTGGCGTATACTTTGAAAATTGAATAAGTTATTTTGAGACTTACTACAACACAATACCTTATTGATAATCAACTGCGTTTCTCCAAAATAGTAATAATTGGATCTTCCAGAGCTCTCAATTAATTTGGTACTACCACGTATTCATCAATATCCATATGGTGAATATCGTTTTTAAGGGGAAAGTTATGCCATTATGGTTATGGTCCAAATTATACGCAAGATATGTTTCTTGCATTATTGTTGTCCTTTAATAATCACATTGCCAAAATATTTTTGCGTAGAATAGGTACGTGACCAATGACCTTTCATGCCATAAAAATGAGATTATTTTCTGTATAGCCTCCTTCTAGAGGTGAGTGTGATACATTCACTACCACTAGCATGTTCATATTCTTCCAAGAATGAATATATATTTATAAATCACATGTTGTCACATTTAAATCATGAATGGACCATAATCATCTATGTGTTTTACAAAATATCATGTCAAATCGATAACAAATATTACTTTTACATAGTGAATGATTATTTGAGAATCCTTATTATTATCAGTATCACAATGATGACGATTATAACTTCGTATATTGCCACGTCCACATCCATTGATACCTTCACGGTAATAATTTTGTCCTCTTTCAGACTTATCACATATTGCTATTACATTCTCTTAAGGGAATGCGAATGGAGCAAATTCAATGGGACGTGTTTTCACTTCTTGTGCTCACGATCATACATGACTTTGATCATGACAAGATATAGAAATTTTACCACTTCTAGTGGTTATAATCTCTTACTAACTCCATTAGAGTTATAATCAAAATTTATTTTCTTTGCTTGTATTTAAAATCAGATTATAGAATAAAAGAGAAAAATACGGCAAATACATACCTTAAAGTTAGTTTAATCATGAAGGAAGGGTTTTTTTAATCATGAAGGAAGTTTATGGAACATTGACAATCATTATGCTTAATCCCAAAGCTTCTATCCAATTGGTTAGAGTCTTGCGTTGATAAAGTATTATAAAACAATAAAAGAAGAAAAAGAGTATTGCACAGAAAAATAGAGAAAAGAGAATTCTTATTGATATGAGATCCATAATAATGGAATAGAACCCTTTTATTTAGAGGGGAAAGTGATTTAATCATCAAATAGTAAACTCTAAAATCTCTGTAAAATATAGATATTTACCATAAATAGAATTCTATTTATAATATTATTTAAGTTTTAATTATTTTTTCTGTTATTTTATATGTGTCTCCTATTAATTGTTCCAGTTTTGCATGTATTGGTATTCACGCGCTTCATTTGAAGTGATACAGTAATCCGGTGTTCAATAAACATATTTTACTGTGAGTTAAAGTATCTAATAGGTACAAAGGCTTGTTGAAGTGCCTAAATAAAAGTGGAGCCAAGTGTAAGGGGTATTTGGCCAATAGAAATAATTTTGATACAAATGAACCACGAATAAGCATACTTAAACTTGGATTGTCAGCTTTGAGTAGAGGCCCAAAGTCATAACGGCTGAGTGTTGGCCCAAGCCCAAAGCTTCCCGCGCTCTCCAGAATTTTCTGGTTACTCTTTATACTCATAACCAACTTTCGGAACTCAAGAATTTTCTGGTGTAATCCATTCCTTCTTCGTCTTCTCGCCGCCACAACGTGTATTTTTTCCCGAACACAGTAGAATTTCTTCGACCTCACCCCTCCGGACATTATATATACCCACATTGCCTCGCTTTTTGCTACGACGAAAACCAAAGAACAAATAAAAATCTCCGAGAACACTCTCCAAATAACTCTCCAATCTCCTTTCAAAAAACCAACCTTTGTTAAAATACTCGCAGTTTTATAATGGCGAAAGCTGAAGGAAAAGCTATTGGTATTGATCTCGGCACAACTTACAGTTGTGTTGGAGTATGGAAAAATGATCGTGTAGAAATCATCCCAAATGATCAGGGCAACAGGACTACTCCATCATACGTTGCCTTCACAGATACAGAGAGGCTTATCGGCGACGCAGCCAAGAATCAAGTGGCTATGAACCCGCAAAACACCGTCTTCGATGCTAAACGTTTAATCGGTCGTCGATTCTCTGACCCTTCTGTCCAGAGTGACATGAAGCACTGGCCCTTTAAGGTTGTTCCCGGCCCAGGTGATAAGCCAATTATCGTTGTACAATATAAAGGTGAAGAGAAACAGTTTGCTCCTGAGGAAATTTCGTCTATGGTTTTGACGAAGATGAAGGAAGTAGCTGAAGCCTTTTTGGGACAAACTGTAAAGAATGCTGTAGTTACAGTTCCTGCTTATTTTAATGATTCTCAAAGGCAGGCTACGAAAGATGCAGGAGCTATTTCGGGGCTTAATGTTATGAGGATTATTAACGAGCCTACGGCTGCAGCAATCGCTTATGGTTTGGATAAAAAGGCGTCGAGAAGTGGCGAGAAGAATGTGTTGATTTTTGATCTTGGTGGTGGAACTTTTGATGTTTCATTATTGACTATTGAAGAAGGGATTTTTGAAGTTAAGGCGGCGGCTGGTGATACGCATTTAGGGGGTGAAGATTTTGACAATAGACTCGTTAATCACTTTGTGCAGGATTTCAAAAGGAAGCACAAGAAGGATATTAGTGGTAATGCTAGAGCTCTGAGGAGGTTAAGGACTGCTTGCGAAAGGGCAAAAAGGACTCTCTCGTCGACTGCTCAAACAACGATTGAGATCGATTCTTTGTACGAGGGAATTGACTTCTATGCTACTATTACAAGGGCAAGATTTGAGGAGATGAACATGGATTTGTTCAGAAAGTGTATGGAACCTGTAGAGAAATGTTTAAGGGATGCAAAGATAGATAAGAGTCATGTTCATGATGTAGTTCTTGTTGGTGGCTCCACTAGGATTCCGAAAGTACAACAGTTGTTGCAAGATTTCTTTAATGGTAAGGAGCTTTGTAAGAGTATTAATCCTGATGAGGCTGTGGCTTATGGTGCTGCTGTTCAAGCTGCAATTTTGAGTGGAGAAGGTGACCAAAAAGTTCAAGATTTGTTGCTTCTTGATGTCACACCTCTAAGTCTTGGTCTTGAAACTGCTGGAGGTGTGATGACTGTTTTGATTCCAAGAAATACAACTATTCCAACAAAGAAAGAGCAGATCTTTTCAACTTACCAGGACAATCAACCTGGTGTGCTTATTCAGGTGTATGAAGGAGAAAGGCCTATGACAAAGGATAATAATCTTCTTGGGAAATTTGAGCTCAAAGGTATTCCACCAGCACCAAGAGGAGTGCCTCAGATCAATGTTTGTTTCGACATTGATGCTAATGGTATTCTCAACGTATCGGCTGAGGACAAAACTGCTGGTGTGAAGAACAAGATCACAATCACAAATGATAAAGGAAGGTTAAGCAAAGAAGAAATTGAGAGGTTGGTTCAAGAAGCTGAGAGGTACAAGGCAGAGGATGAGTCGATGAAGAAAAAAGTCGAGGCGAAGAATTCATTGGAGAATTATGCCTACAACATGAGGAATACAGTGAGAGATGAGAAATTCTCAGGGAAATTGGATCCTTCTGATAAGCAGAAGATTGAGAAGGCTGTGGACGAGATGATTGATTGGTTGGACAGGAACCAATTGGCTGAAGTCGATGAGTTTGAGGATAAACTGAAGGACTTGGAGAACTTGTGCAACCCAATTATCGCGAAAATGTACCAAGGTGGCGCAGGTGGAGATGTGCCCATGGGAGGCGGTGCTCACACTGGAGCTGGTTATGGGCAAGCTGGATCAACAAATAATGGTGCAGGGCCTAAAATTGAAGAAGTGGATTAAAGATGATATGTTACTCTAGTAAATATTTTTGTTTTAGTTATCTACTTGTGTACTAGTTGGTTTTTACTTTTAGTTGCAGGAAGTTGTTTAGTGTCCCGTTTGTGTGTGTGAGAAACAATTACTACTTATAAACTATGTAGACCTATGTGTTTTTCTAAATAAAACTCATTTTTCATCTTAGTTCTTTTTCCAACTATCTTAGTGTTTGGTTAAGTGATTTAATTGCTTCTTATCTGCAATTCCTTCCAATACCTTGATTGACTGATGCAGCACAATGCACATAACTTTTCAAAAGTAGGACATAGAAATTATCAATAGCCATGAAAGTTATAGCATTAACACTCTACAACAAAATTGATATGTTGGCCTCTGTAATTGTTCCTAAGATATAAGACAACACAAAGTAAACATATAGTATCTGAGATTGAGCCGGGTGTAAATCCAAAAAAGTCGAATGCTTTAGTGATCTGCGACTGCTGCTGTGTACGATGATAGTGTTGATTCCCAGAAACTTTTATTGTTTATCAACAAAAAAGAGCAAATCTTCTCAACCTATTGTGCTCATTTAGGTGTGTGAAGGGGATGCCGATGACCAAGCATAATAATCATCCTATGAAATTTGAGAGGGTATCCCACAGCAGCATCAAGGGGAGTGACACAGATCAATAACTGCTTTGACATTTTTGCTAACAGCATACTGAATGTGTCAGCCAAGGACAATAATGCTAGCCTGAAGAACAAGATCGCGATCACACGTGAAGAAGCTGAGAGGCACAAAATGCATTTAAGAACCTTTGCCTAGAAGATGAGGAATACAATGAGGGATGAGAGATCCTTCGCGAAATTGGTATCTTTCGGACAAACAGAAGATTAAAGAGGCTGTGGACGAGACAATTGACTGGCTGGATCACTTTTTTCTTTCTAAATTAGGAAAGTTGCAAGACCAAGAGCACATTGATTTTGAGGCCCTACAAGCATGCCTGAGGCAATGAGGCTTCTATGAGAAAACTTCAGTTAGAAGAAAATGGAGCGTATCATATTCTCTTGAGTTGGTGGAAAGATTAAATAACAGAACGTCTAGAAAATGTTCGAATTTAACCCTTGATTATCAAAAAGGGACACCATCAGCTGTCAAGAATGTGTCAATGTCAGCTTTAAGAAGCATCAAAGCCTAACATATCCTTCTTTGTTACCACAAAATAATAAGAGGAACAACTTTGACCTGATCTGATAAGCTATTCGAGTATACTATAAGCCACCTTGTGTGCAACCATACTACTCTTTATCTTTACAAGACAGGCCCACAACTGCATCAAAATTAGATAGATGATTCCAAACGCTTCAACTACAAAACAACACTTCTTTAGAAGTATAATAATAATGTTTGGTTAACCAACAAGGGTTGTGATGGAGTGGTAAGTACTTATTCATCCTTAAGCAGAGGGTTCGAGCCCTAGGTATTGAGTTACCTTTGTTAGGGAACGCTTTATCTCTCAATCTGGGACTTTCAGGCGCGAATCTAGTTTTAGTCGGGTCCCATGCGGGTACTGGACACCCGGAGGGAAACCAAAAAATGTTTGGTTAAGCAAAGCCATCCTCTGTTCCTCTGTCCAAATGCAATTGCTTCTGATTCAGTTAAAATTAGGACTTCAAAAGGCAGGCTGTATCAGCTACCTAAGATTTACAAGTGATTATTCGTGAATCTTGATAAAGGAACAGTTGATGTGTATCACATTGGATAATCAGTGAATGGTTATATCCTAATTTTGGATTCTTCCAAGTTTGTTAAGCATTCAAAATTCTATTTAGCATGAAATAAAATATGGCACACATGGATGATCAATTAACTTCAAACGGACGACAGCTAGGTTGTTCATATGCACAAGCTAAAGAGGAACTTTCCCATAGAATAAAAAAGGCAAGTCTCAAAGACCAAAATAATTTTGGTCCCATCAACGGGGCTGAGGCGTATGATATAAAAAAACTGAATGAAAATTAAAGGAGAAGAGGTAGGGGATCAAAATTGAGAAAAAGCAACAATAACATCAAGATTAGCCCTAGCCTTGGTCCAAAGCTAAATAGTTCACCATTTGATCATCCACCATCCCCTATTCGCCACTTTCGATCTTTTAGTTCTCTCCTTATCCAAAAGGCTATAAGAAAAGGAAAGACTAGAAAAACCAATACAGACATTTAGATTCAAAGGAAAATGAGGATTTCTTTCTTCCCTTGTTTTGCTTTCCTGTTATGTTCTCTTGCAGTAACAAGCAGGGCTTCTGAAATTTCTCATACGTTGAAAAAAAGAGGTGTCCATGTCCCAAAACATCTTGCTAGTGCACCAGAAATAAACAGTGAGAGTGCTGTTGCAAATATAAGCGGCGACACCAATAAGTTTGAGTTAGCAACGAAGCATTTTATACCAGATATTGAGAAAAATCAGAGAGGAAAAGGATCAAATGGGGGTGGAAGTATTGCTCGTCAGCCACGTACTATTGATAAGAATTCAGCTATAATGCTTAACCGGCCCTCCATCTCCATGTCAACTACTGATTTCATGTCTAGCTTGCTTCTTTTCCTGGTTTTGCCGTTTGTCATTTCCTAAAAACAGACCAAACATTTTTTTCCTTTTTCCAGTTATCCTCATTGTGTTTATGACTCTATGAGTAATGTTCTGTTGGTTTGTTTTAGTAAAGTTGTATGTCTACTAATAAACTGATGTGTCGTGTAACATTGTAAGATTGTTATTGCATCAAAGGAGTCTTTCATATTTGTATGCATCAGTGCGTAGTGGAACAAAGAACATGATTAAGCAGTCATGTACACACAACACAAATAAATAACAAGAATTAATCAGTGAAAAGAACTCTATTACTAACACTGCTAAAATTGTACAAACATAGCAGTTGGAAATTTAGAGACGAAGTTCTCTTAGACAAGTTTATGGAAAATGCTTTGAGGCTTTTTCTATGTCAAGGGAAGAACTATGCAATGAATACGGCCATATGGGGTCAAGCTGTGGTGCTCTACCGACATAGGGAACATTAACACAGCTGATGGAAATAGTTAAGTCGTCCTTAGTGTCAAATCTGACTTCTAGTTTTATGTAACATTCAACAGGGAGATTGCAGGTAGCTGTAAGAAACAGGTTGAGCATATTATAACTTTTTATACACTCTGCTTAAGTTTAGTATATGCAATATGATATGCTCTAGTTTTTCATAGTAACCAAATGCACTTAAGTTCTTTTCCCAGAAAAGCTTTTACCACTCAAGATGTCCTAAATATGTTGCTACAATCTAAGTAAGTGAAAATAACTTGAGGTCTCTTACAGGCACAAAACATTAACAGTTCAGCTATAAGAATTTAAATCCATGCTGCATATAAGCAGGAATACAACTGATGTATATTATGAATATGACCGAAGTTCCACCGAGGAAAAAAGAAGAAGCAACAACAACCTCCAATGAAAAAATAAAAGGAGTCTCTTTTACATGTCCATCAATATAAACCCCAAAAGAAGCAGCACAATGATTTGGTTTCTTTCAAAAGTCATACAAGAACTTCTCGAAAAGCTTCATGTGTTCTGCTTGCAGCGAGATGGCAACTGATTGACTGCCATCATTTGTAGGACTTGGCAATATAAAGCTTAAACCTTCATAAGCTATACCACCAGGTCCCATAAATATAGGCCTACCCCAGCCAAAATCAGCATCATGAATTGGCAGCCTAGACCAACTAGTTATTCCTAAATTGGGGCACTTAAATGTATGTGCACCACGAACAAGAGCCTTTAAGTCAGGCTGCAACTCCAGATAATCAAGAGCTGATCTTAAATAGTCATTGTCCATTCTAGCCAATGCATCATGTAATTTACTGGCAGCATACCAAATAGGCTTTGATTGGATATCACCAGCCACTGCAATAGGAGTAGTAGTAAATATCACATTACCGAAATAGCCTGGTGGGAGAGAGGGTCGAAGCCTGGAACGTCCATCAGTTGCAATGTACAATTTGGTTTCTTGATCATGAGCGAGTCCTCGTGCCATGCACGTGGAGCGCCACACATGTCCTGCCAACATCTCGTAGGAGCTGTAGTTAACGGTATTTCCATCTTCCTTGGACTTGGCTTTGAGGGTATTGATTTGATCACGGGTTAATTTGAAGATGGACACGCTGGTTTCAGGAACAATTTCAGGGTTGGTGGTGTTTTCCGGAGTTACTTTGAGAGTGGGAGGTGGCTGGTACTCGACATGGGGAAACTGAGGTTGAGGTGGATCACGAGCACGGAGGAGGGTCCGGTCTATAAAAGGTGGGATGGTGAGGTCCAGACCACGAGCCATATCGGACCATGTGTTGATGAAGTGAAGACCAGAAGCTCCATCTGCTGCGTGATGTTGCATGCCCACACCAAGGGAAACTCCCCCACATTTGAAATGTGTTATCTGTTCAACAGATCGAAATATCAATTAAGTGATCATCCGAAAATTACAGAAAATATCAAAGTCAAAGCAGAAAAGAGGAAAAACTAGAGTCCGATCAAACAAGATAGGGTGGCATTGCGCGAAATGCATTGATCTAAACATGAGTATGTGGTAGTAATTTCAAAATAACTAAGTCCAAGTGTTATGCCTTAAACCAAATGTCAATATGAGTTTTTACATGTGACAAGCCTTCTAGAAGCTATGGACAAATGACTTATTTTGTTCAAGTATCATCTTGAATGAAGGAAATTTGACAAGTAGAACATTTGTCTTGTGTAGAAGCTTTCTTTAGGCCTATATATAGTCATGATTAGGCCATCATTCTTCACATTTTCCTGGTTTCTGTATCCTCTCAAATGGAGATGTGGGCTTGTTTAATCCTAGAAAAATATTTCACATTGCTGAAATAGTTTCTTAGGATAGTGCCTAGCACAACTCAAGCGAGTTGGTATATTTCCGCTCAAAAATCATTTTATTATACTATTATTATTGTTGTTATTATTTTCAGTGTTATTTCCCTACAGAGTATTGGTTGGACAAGGGTCGCAATTAAATTAGTGGTAACTTTGTCTTCAATATAAATGTATAATGTAATTATTTAATTTAATCCAAACTAATATACTATTGCTATTACACAGTTTGATAATAAAGGAATGGCGTAACACTTAGGGTGTGTTTTTGTACTAGGAAGTTATTCATGAAAATATCTTTATCTCTTCTTTTTATGTTTAATCATTTTCATGTTTTGATTGGAATAAAAATTGGTGACACAGTAATTGTACAAATTTGTAAAGGACTACACAATCAATTCTCCCCTTGTAGGTGTAAATAATGTAAGAATTAACAATAGTAGAAGGGCTCCTTTTCCCTCCCCTACTTTAAAATTCGATTATTTAATAGTTCTTTTGTGTATTAAACATTGATACTAAATAGTGCCATAAGCAATGACTGTGATAAGAAATTAAGAACAGCCGACGAAATTAAGAACCGCAAAATACAAAATCGCATATGCAACTCCGTATCAGTGTTTTAAAGACGTGGGCATACGACATGCGTTTTAGATATGCGTCAACGAGCGTAAGGGCGCCCCATAAGTATTTAATTTTTAACATTTTATAAAATAATATAATTATAATAAATATTTATAAACTAGTAAAATTACATAGAAAATAAAAAAACTATAAATATATGACATATAATGTTTATATATATGTGTGTGTGTATATGCACGCGCGCATACCCCACAAAAAACTAGTCAAATAACTTATTATACGCTACTAAGAAGCTCAAGTAACTTGAGTCTTCACAATAAAGTTTTCTACATGGAGAAACAAAAGGATGACTAACCTGCAATTTGAACTTTGAACTTGCCGCTACAAAGAAGAATGTGCTTCTCTTTGTATTTGCAAAAAAACTGAATATTCGTTGCTTTTGAGAGATATTAACAAACTAGAGGACAAGATAAAGAATTGAAAAAGACCATGAATTGGGGATTCGGTCAATAAAAAAGGTCTTAACTTTTAAATTTAATGTACTTCAATTCCTTTATATTATTTTTTACCAAGTTGAATTTTGAAAATTTTGATATTATATAAAGGACTTATTCAATAAAGTTTGTTTTAATTTGAAAATATTTTTGAAGCTTACGCTCCACTAAAAAAATACATCCCAAATACCCGGACATATATTTCAAATTAATAGACATATGCCTCTTAAGACTTTTGCTCTACACAATCACTTCGAGGCATTTATAAAGCTCCTCACGAAAATACCTTTTAAAACACTGCTCCGTATAAAGAAGTAAGACCTTTTGAGAATTTACTACTTCTATAAAGAATGTAGAAGTAAATAAAGAATGACATGTGGCAGCAGGGTTAGGTGGAGCGAGAAAGAGAATCAAATGAAAACGTAAAGCCACCTAAATTCGTCCAATATTGACTTCCAAATATAGCTACTCCTGAACTTTTTTCGCTTCATATGTTTATCAATATTAAATCGAAGGACCCTTAAACTATCAGAATATTATTTGAATACTAGCTAATTGTTGGGTTTTATTAATTAAAAAAACAAGTGTGAACAAAAAATAATAGGAAAAGAAACGGAAGAAATGAAATTTTGAATTAATTCTTTTACAAGGGAATAAAGAGGAAAAATTCGTGTGCTTACATATAGAAGCACTTCTTTTAGTTCTTAAGAGTTGAAAAGAGAGTAAGCCTCGTATCGTCGTCGCACGTTCGACTTCGAATTTGGTTGATTGATTGATAAATTTTTTGGACCAAATATTTTTTTTTCTATCATTTAATGTTTTTTCTTTTCTAATATTTTTTCTACAAAATTAAATTGGAAAATTCACGGCAGTATTTTTCCAACGGTCAAATACACGACCAAATATTCCATTTAACAGAAATTAATACAATTTATGCTTAATAGACACCTTACCAAAGGAACATGTACTTTTGAACTCGTTGGGACTCAATTTTGTTGGCTATAAAAAAAGAGGCTTAGCCTCATTTTTCACCACCGAATCTGAAAACTTTCCCCTCTCTTATGCTTTGATTTTCAAAGCACATTTTATGCCATTTGAGTTTGGCATAATTCTATAACTTCAAATGCCGCTATTACGGAATAGTTCTTCTGTTCTATCTTGATAAGAATTAATCCAAAACCTTAACAACTTTGAGGGAATTAAATTTTTTAAGGACACAAAAAACTTGTGAGTTCATTTTTTATTTTCTTAAACTAACGTTTTTTTTTTCTGATTTTGAATATATAACACTAACACTAATCATTGGCATAATCCAGTACAAGGATGCAGTAAATAAAGTTGACCCAAATACTCTCAATTATGTGGCATAGTTGACCTAGACGTTATTTAAAATACAGGAAGAAAAAATTTAGAATTTGTAATTTTAAATATTTTATGAATTCTTTTAGCTATAAAAGTATGGCATTAAGAATAACTTTAAGTTAAGTTATTTTTAAAGATAAAAATATATAATTTTTAAAAATAAATTAATAAAACAATATTGACACAAAATAAATTAAAAAGAGTTTGACCACTAATATGGCATCCTTGTGCCACTGGAGAGAGATTTTTTATGGAATTAAAACTTGTATCCAAAGTCAACCCTGGCGTTCAACAACTGGTCCTTGAATTTTTATTTTATTTTCCCAATGGAAGCAATATGCATTAATCAAATACCAGTAGTCAGTCGAAAATGGAGTCTTTGGTTGATAAACTTGATTATCATTTCCTATGCTTGTAGATCTGAACCTACATATTTTTTATGGAATTAAAACTTGAATCCAAAGGCAACCCTTGAGTTCAACAACTGGTCCTTGAATTTTATTTTATTTTCCCAATGGAAGCAATATGCACTAATCAAATACCATTAGTCAGTCGAAAATGGAGCCTTTGATTGATAAACTTGATCATCATTTCCTATGCTTGTAGATCTGAACCTACATATTCTGTTTGTTTCATTACATATATAGCATGTAATTTTAAAATATATTTAAGACTTTTGAATCTTGATGAATCTTATTGTCTTAAATATATTCGTGTTATTAATATAAAGACAGCAAAATAAGAATATTAGAATTAAAATTTTCTAACT
Source organism: Nicotiana benthamiana (assembly GCA_034376525.1). Taxonomy (NCBI): domain Eukaryota; kingdom Viridiplantae; phylum Streptophyta; class Magnoliopsida; order Solanales; family Solanaceae; genus Nicotiana; species Nicotiana benthamiana. The sequence continues at coordinate 13,078,200 of CM067325.1, forward strand.
ATTACTTCGTTCGATCCACTTTGACTTTTTAACCTTTATTTTGTGGTTGTCAGAAATTATTTTCTTTTTTCAAAGTTGTTCTTGAAATAAAGAGTTTACGAATAGTTTATTATATTTTTAATGAACAAATTAAAATTAATATAATTAATTTTATTATTAATTAATATTACTAGACGAATTCATTAATATATGTAAAAAGAAAAAAAATTATTTAAAGTGGATCGGACAGCTATATCCAACTATTCGCGTGCCTATGTCCATATTCAACTATTCGAAGCAACAGATAGTCATATTATTTTTAATAGAAACTTATGGGTTTAGCATTTAGCCAATTATGATACAACACACATATATTAAAAGTTAAGAATTCATGGTAACCAAAAACGTACCTGTAACACTAAGAGAGCATACGATTGAATTCCTTGTGAGTAATCAACGGCGGGGATGAGTTGACGGAGTTCCAACGTCGGCGCAAAATCACCAAAATCATCCACCACTCCATCCGACTCAGCTTCCACAAAAAGCACCCCTTGACCTTTACAGTCAATTTCAATACGACCATCTTCGTCCCTACACAGTCTCCCCGACATAGGATAAAACGGCACAAGTGCTTTGCTTAGAGCTTCCTTAAGCACCTTTCCGTCGAAGAAATTTGGGGATCCCGTCGGCCTATAAAAGTAAACACTAGGCGTGTGGAAATTTGGCACCACCAAATCCACATTAGAGTTCCACAGCCTCTGTTGCGGCGTCTCAGTCGCCGGCTTCACCATCGTTGATTCTCTCACCTCGATCTTCATCGTTGATCAACCGGTACAATTCCCTGAAATGAATTCCAAATACTTCTCTATAATAACTGATCGAAATTATAAACTTATGGATACATTATTAGATAGAAATTCATTTTCAATTATCCACTATGAATATGATCGGCCACCTACTTTCCATGTTAAATACCTATCATTAAAATTTATTCTAGTTTTCTCGGCCTCATAAAATGAAATTGTACACATAATATAAATGGAAAAATGGGTTAACTAAATTACCTTGTAAATAAAAAGCGGAGTTGAGCTTTTCTGCCTTTTTGTTATGGGTACAGTATGGTTGAGAGTGGGTTGAGAAATATAATACAAAACCTCCCAGAAATGACGAAAACACAAAGTTTCATATATATAGTATGGGGTAGGTCAGATTTGGTACATTGGGGCTCGAAATTTGACTTCACCTACCACGCCTGTTAACTTGACTTATTTCCTAAATAAATTCCTACTGCTCACGTCTAAGTTCTAACCCCAACTTTTCTCCGCTCATTATTAGGTAATATATTTTAAATATGACGATATTCATATTATACCCCCTTCGATTCATATCATGTCTTTTAAGATTTTTAAACATTTTTTGGAAAAATATTTACTAATCTTAATGATAGAATATTTCTAAATTACTTGTTGATTAATCATCCTTAGATGTCTCATTTTATAAATGCTCTACTAATTGGAGTTGTACAAGTTTAGGAAATATGATAGAAGTACTATATAACTTCTTATTTTTCTAATATGTTACATGTTTTGCAATAAATTTTGTTTGCATCTAAGCTATTACAAACTATATCTTTAATATCATAGTAAATGATAGAATAAGGAACCAGATTATTCATGCCATAAATGAAAAAGTAATTAATTTTTTTATAGTCGGTTCAGGCAAGCTTCTCTTGAGCAGCAAATACTGTTTGAACAAGATTTTTAAAAGTGTTTTTAAATTATATTTTCTCAAAAGTACTTTTGAAAACACTATTTTTTTCTATTTCTCAAATATTATTTTTGTTTGTACTTTCAAATACTTTTTTCCTTCTAAAAACTTGATATAACACCTTAACATTATAAAAAGGTATTGTTGATTAAAAAAGATTTTTGGCCCAAAATAAACTTAATTAAAGAGGCTATTAAACACGAAGTAATTGGAATCTCAAATACCAACCAAAATAAGGGAAGCAAAAGGTGGTGGATATGAGCATCAGAAAAGGTGGGGGTGATATGGCGGAGAGAGTTGGTGAGATGGTGACCTAAAACTTTGTTGAAGTGTCTAAGCTTTAGTTAAACTCTAAAGCTCAGCATTTTACCAACTCTTTTTTGCGCAAAAAGATAAGGCAGAAAAGTGAAAAGTGGGCCAGTAATGGAGAAAATCCTTACAATACGTAAGTGTATAGTGGTTAATTTTGTGAAGTTTAACTTGTATTTGTTTTGTAAAAAAAGAATTGCTAAGCATATTTGTTTTTTTTGTATAAGTTTAATATACGGGGTTAAAGTAGTAAAGATAATCACGTAAAATTTCAGTATTCTAGTAGACGGGCCTGAAGTAGCAAGCGTGTTGAACCAAGTGCGCTGAAGTTTTTGTTTGTAATTATTGAACGCAAGCATAGTAGCTGAAGTTTTATTCTCTATTTGCTGAAGTTTTTGTTTGTAATTATTGAAGTTTTTGTTTTTGTAACTGGCGAAATTTAGCTCTAGAGCTGAAGTTTTTGTTTTATATCTGGCGCGAGTTGAAGTTTTTATATTTATAACTGCTAACTTTAGCTCTAGAGCTGACGTTTTTGTTTTTGTAACTGGCGTATTTCAGCTCTAAAGTTGATGTTTTTATTTTGTAACTGTCAAACTTTAGCTGAGCTGAAGTCTTTTAGTTCATATGTAACTATATAAGTTAAAGTTTTTGAAAACGCTTTCTAACATACTACATATATAATCAGATTGCCAACGGTATTTAAATCATAAAATTTGAAAACAATAAATGCGAAAAGAACAAAATTAGCATTGTCTACTAACTTATGTACGTAGAAATATTCATAAATTATTGTCTACTAACTTACGTAATTATTTATAATATATTTTTAAATAATCTGATAAATATATTTATGACAATCATCCGATGAAGTTCCATAGTAGCACCAACAGGAGCATGAGAAAGAAGAAGAAAATAAAAGAGGAGAAGAGGAAAAAAAAATGATGATGAAGTTATTTAAAAATAAATATAAATTAATTATTTTAAAAATAAAATAAATATAGACACTCCGTACAATTTTTAATTTTGTCGTGCAGGAGTGGACGTCCAACATCGACAATCCATCATTAGTTTCTGGTTCTGGAGATTCGACTAATTGGTATGGTTTTTGGAACAAAGTCGATGTGGGCCTTCACGGGGGTTGGTGAACTCTTAATAACTCAACGATTCTATATCACCAGCAAGTTTACAATAAAAAAGATACGGCTAAAATATAATTGCACCTACTTTTATCATAGATTAATAGAAGTTTTCATTGCATGGTGGTGTTTGTTGTGTTGGAATATATAATATTAACCATGAATTTAATTTAAATATAAATTATTATGATAATAATATTTATTTAATTTTAATAAAGTTTTAATATATTATAGTAGTCGGTATCTTTTGCTTATATAGTAGATGATTTAATGTATAAAATTTAGCTTATACACAGAAGATTAAATCATCGGTTCTTATAAGTATAAAGTTTGAGTTCACAATCTAACGATCAAATTGGACAAATAATCAGGATTGATTGTAGCACAAGATTAAATATAATTTATCTTGATTATGAAAATGATATAAATCCAACTTCTTGTGCAAGTATATTTTGTATGTACTAGTGTTAGTGTACATATTCTGTGCGTGTACCTAACTCAACAAAAAATTTACTTAAAATTTATTTTTGAGTAATAAAATAAAAATATAAGTTCTTAAGAATAACAAATATTGGTCGTTTATAACTAATAAAAAATAAAACTATTCAACAAAAATATTCAATCACCGGTCAAATAATTCAACTTAAAATGCAATCCAAATAATAACTGAAGTTAGAATCGCAAGTATGTATTTAGTTTGTGTTATAAATAGAACTCTATTTAAGGTGAATGTCTATATTTAGAGAGATTCTAGGGTTTACTACTTGGGGGCTAAGTCACCACCTCCCTATAAATATAGGGGTTCTATTCTATTGTAAACCATCCCAAAAGTATCAATAAGAATACTCCTCTCTCTGCTTTTCTCTCTATTGTTCTTGTTCTTGTATTATTGTTCTTGTTCTTATATTATTTCATAACACGTTATCAGCACGAGTCTCTAACCAATTGAATTTGATTTCTTCCTTCTTCAAGAATTTCTATACGAAAAAATAGAAGAGATGGTATCATCATAAAGTAATGCAACGGGATGGAAACTCAAGAGGTATATTTGATATCACAACATTTATTGGTATACCTTAAAGGTAAGTATTTTACTTTTCTCTTTCAAATTCTTGAAATTCTACGATTTGATTTCATATACAAACAAAGACAACAAAGTTTGATTATAACTCTAATAGAGTTTGTAAGAAATTACACTCACATGAAGTGGTAAAATTTCTATGCCTTGCCATGATCAAATTCATGTATGATTGTGGGCAAAGAATTAAAAAATCCGTCCAATTGAATTTGCTCCATTCCCTTTAGAGAATGTGGTAGCAGTATGTGATAAGTCTGAAAGAAGACAAAATCCGTCCAATTGAATTTGCTCCATTCCCTTTAGAGAATGTGGTAGCAGTATGTGATAAGTCTGAAAGAAGACAAAATTATTACCATGAAGGTATCAATGAATGTGGACGTGGCGATAGACGGAAATCGTCATCATTGTGATAATGAGAATAATAAAGATTCTCAAAATAATCTTTCACTTTATGAAAGTAATATTTGACATGAGATTGTATATAACACATACAGATGATTATAATCCATTCCCTGAAGTGAATGTGATAATTGTAATAAAGCCCGTAAGTATGAACACGCTCTTGATGTAATTTTGTTTCATGTCTGACATTATGAAAAGAAAGTTCGTTGCCCTTGAAATTTCGGGCAAGAACTATATGACATGGGTGTTGGATGCTGAAATCCATTTGGATGCAATGGGTCCTGGAGACGCCATTAAAGACAGAAATAATGCATCCACCCAAGACTATGCTAAGGCCTTGATTTTCTTGCGCCATCACCTTGATGAAGGTTTGAAACTGTGCTAAGGCCTTGATTTTCTTACGCCATCACCTTGATGAAGGTTTGAAAATTGAACATATCACAGTCAAAGATCCACCTATATTGTGGAATGGCTTAAAGGAGAGATATGACAACTTGAAGTTGGTCACTCTGCCACAAGCACGATATGATAAGAATCCAAAAGCAAATAGTTCAGAAACTATATGTTATCGTTGCGGTGGAAAAGGGCACTGATTTGGTTGAGCTTTATCAAGCATCTCTAAAGAGTAAAGGCCCTGAAACAAATTTTGTCTCTGACGACAATTTTGACATCACCCACTTGGATGTGGCAGACTTCTTTGAGCAACCCGAGGGGAAAATAGATCACTTAACCGGTGATGGATCTGTGATGAAGGAAGATGGAATTGTTTGATTTTATTTTACTTATTTGTATTAGTTAGTAGTCATTAGTATCAGCTCGTATTAGTTAGTTTATGATATAATGTTAGTATTAGCTCTATAGAATGTTTCAATATGCTTAAATTAGTTATTCGACTATCTAATATTTCGTATTAAAAACTGGATTTTTCGCAAGCTAAGTTAGTCGACTAACCAGTTTAGTTAGTCGACTAACCTGATGACTGTTTACTAAGTTAGTCGAATAACTCATTAGTTATTCGACTAACCAATATTTCGCATTAAAACTGGGTTTTTCCGCAAGGCTAGTTAGTCGAATATCAGGTTTAGTTATTCGAATAACCTAATCACTGCTTCCCAAGATAGTCGACTATCATCTAAGTTAGTCGAATAACCTCATCAGATTTTGAAAATATTGTTTAATTATGAAGCAACGGATTAAATTTGTTTATTCTCATGTTCGTATATCTCTTTTGATTAACTAATTCATGTACCACACATACGATATTCAAAGAGAAGAAATATTACTCTCATTTAAGTATGTGTAAGGCAGATGTTACTACAATTTCTGGTAGTAGTAAATTGATTAAAGGCTACGGAAGAGCAACTATAACTCTGCCTAAAGGAACAACATTTTAGAGAATGCAATGTTCTCCTCCAAGTCTAAAAGGAACTTGTTGAGTTTAAAGATATCATTCAAAATAGATATCAGATTGAGACAATACATGCGTATAATCTTGAATACCTCATTTACTCATGAAAACGAGGCTGCCTACTTCGGTTTGGGGTCACGCCATTTTGCATGCAGCAATGCTAATTCGTCTCAGACCGACGAATTATCACAAATATTCCCTGTTGCAATTGGTTTTGGGTCATGAACCCAATATATCCCATTTAAGAATCTTTGGATGCGCAGTATATGTGCCTATAGCACCGCCATACCGCACCAAAATGGGTCTGCAAAGAAGGTTAGGAATATATGTTGAGTTTGAACCGCCCTCCATTATTCGCTACCTCGAAACATTGACAGGGATTTGTTCACTGCACGATTTGCAGACTGTCAATTCGATGAGACACTTTCCCCAAAATTAGGGGGAGAAGTTGGTGAAACCAAACGGAAAATTTTGTGGAAAAATGCATCATTATCTCATCTTGATCCACATACCTCTATTTGTGAAAAAGAGGTGCAAAATGTTATCCATTTGCAAAGAATAGCAAATCAAATGCCAGACGCATTTACAGATTTGAAAAGGATAACAAAATCACATATCCCCGCAGTGAATGTGACAACATCTGATTCACGAATACATATTCATTATTGGAAGAATATGAACATGAAATTGGTATTGAATATACCACACTCACCCCTAGAAGAAGGTTTGAGATGATATATGAAAATAATGTCATTATTATGGCATGAATGATCGTTGGTCATGTACCTATTGTACGCCAAAATATTTTGGAAATATGACTATTAAAGGACAACGATAATGCAAGAAACATATCTTGCATATAATTTTGACCATGACCATAATGGTATAACTTTCTCTTTAAAAGAGATATTCACCACATGGATGTTGATGAATCTGTGGTAGTACAAAATTAATTGAGCGCTCTAGAAGAGCCAATTATTACTATGTTGGAGAAACGCAATTGATTACCAATAAGGTATTGTGTGGTAGTAAGTCTCAAAGAAACTTATTCAGTTTCCAAAGTATATGCGAAAGCGATTGATTATATTGAGACTATAAATAAAGGAAAGATTTGATATCTTCTATTACTACAACTTGTAGCGGGATAACTTGTATATGAAAAGCTACCCGCTTTATTCTCCAGTTTGTACTACACAAACAAAAGAATGCCACAATAAAGTGAATATTTATTGGTATAAAAACCCATACATAATAAACTTGAAGTTTATTGATAATTGCACATGTCATGGTGTAAATTTGAAGTTTATCAATATTGATAATTTATTCAGTTGGCATTCGGGTTAGCGATCTCATTTTAAGTATGATGTGCAGTAATAGAGAATTCACATGTGTAAATATTAAAGAACTAGAAAGTTCTTTACGAATTCTCTTGTATTACTTGTTCTCATTAATTAATTGACCAACTAAAGAGTTCGGGTTGAATCCCATAAATTCTGGAAATATCAAATGTGAATATGGGCCCATTCACCTGCCATGTATACCACATATGATGCATCTATGATATGGTTACATGTGCGATTGTTATTAACCCGCAGCCTTGGCCGGTGCTTGCGAGGTAAATTGCTCAGTAATATAACTTCGAGCATAATTTCCAGATTTTCTATTCAAGATAGTTCATCTTGATAAGTTGGTTTATATCATAGATGGTTTAGCAAGATAATTATTGAGTGCCTCCACTTAATAGCTAAACTGTTTCTTATGAGAACAAAGTTATATATATTAGTTTGATATACGTTGTATACGAGAGTATATTATATTCTCCCCTCACAAATGGTTAAGGGTCAGGAACCAAATAATCTCATCTTATTATTATTAATGTGCGGTGTATATTTTCATTAACACCATAATGCACAAAGATGGACTCTCAAATTTGAGGAAACAAGTTAGCTTTTCTAACATGAGGGGGGGACATGATAAACACTTGAGAAAAGGTTACATGGGATGAATTTTATCATTTGTATATATAGATCCTCGAATATCATAATATGAACCTGAAGTTCATAAAAGGATAATTCAATTGCAACATATTGCAAAGCATGCTATACGCATTTGCTGACCCAAAGAAAGTAACTATATTCTCACTGCAAATGCTCATATTAAGTCCTAGAAGGACAAAGTCTTTGATACGCTTAAGGCGTATAGACAAATCGGTTTCAAAAGGAACTTCTTAATAAAGAAGATGAGCAAATGATCAAAGTGATCATAATAAGGAGGCAAGTGATCCAGAAGATCACATGACATAACACTTCATAAAATCTCATGAGAGATTCAGGTACCTGAATGTGTGAATGAAGAGATCTCCATGTTATGTCCTTATGAAAATTTACTGGAACCGATATAAAATGTTCGTCAACGACATCTATGATAGCGCTAAATATCGATGAGGATCTTATGTTTGTCGAATACAAACAAAAATACTGGCTAAGTGGAAGAGATACAATTCAAGCAGAATTGATTCCATATGAAAGACATGTAGTTTTGGACATGTAGTTCAAAAACTTGAAAGTATAAAGTCAATGATTGAAGTTGCTTGAAGCATATACAATTCTTGGTCCTGAAGTACCACATCCTAAGTGGAACTTGTGTACATATGTATCTTGCTATAACTATAAGCATGATGACATCGAGAATACCTCTATGGAGATATTGAAGAGTCATTCCACAACATTATATGAAGATGTTCATACCTATCAAGAATGATAATTTGAAGGTGCGGAATATTTATTCAAATCAATATGGCTGATTTATTTATGAAATCTCTACCAAAGATCATTTTGAAGATGGTGCACAAGATAGGAATGCAAATGCTCAAGGATGTGAATTGATGCTCTTTTCAGGGGGAGTTAATGCGCGTTGCACTCTTTTTCCCTTACAAGGTTTTGTCCCACTGGGTTTTCCTTGCAAGGTTTTTAACGAGGCAACCAATAGGCGCATATTCAAACATGTGTACTCTTTTTCCTTTTCTATAATTTTTTCCCATTGGGTTTTGTTTTAGTTAAGGTTTTAACGAGGCACATTATTGAATAGACATTCAAGGGGGAGTGTTATAAATAGAACTCTATTTAAGGTGAATGTCTATATTTAGAGAGATTCTAGGGTTTACTACTTGGGGGCTAAGTCACCACCTCCCTATAAATATAGGGGTTCTATTCTATTGTAAACCATCCCAAAAGTATCAACAAGAATACTCCTCTCTCTACTTTTCTCTCTATTGTTCTTGTTCTTGTATTATTGTTCTTGTTCTTATATTATTTCATAACAGTTTGAAAGTATCATTATTCAAGTGAGATAAGTATTTAAATAATACTACTAATTAGCTAGCTTAGACAAGATTTTAAGTATTTATTTGCAATTATATTTAATTTAATATGGAATTTTTTCCAAATAGTAAGAAAACGATTAGGTGAAAATTCTTCCATGCATGACATGTTCCAAAATAAGAAAATAATAATTCTTTGAAAATCTAAAAATTTTAAGAATCACTTTATACCATAAATAATGCCTACAGTAGAAATGCTCTTTTAGAAATCATAATTATAGTCAAGAAACTCCTTTATATTCAGCAATATTTAATACTATCTAGAAAAGTTAAAAGATCTCATAAATTATCTTGTTGGAATAATGGATAATTTTGGAAATTATTATTGATTTTTTCTCAATATTCCAAATAATTGTAATGGCTAATTTGAAAGCTTCGAAAACTAATATAACATAAAACACAATTGTTAGTGGAATAGTCTCCTGTATATTCTTAAATACTTTTATGTAGAAGATTTGCACAAAAATTAGATATTCAAGTTTTAAAAAAGTCGACCACTTCCATATTATCCAAAGCCAAACGTACTTCCTCTTTTTTTTAATGTTCTTAGATATATAGATAGATAAATAATTACGCCGTTGTATGTGTACAGTAAATCAATAAATATAAATATTTCAATAAAAAAATACATAAATTATATTAAAATGTGTTTGCGTTAAAAAGTAAAAATTAAAAATATATACTTTTTGGAAATAATGAACGTTAAACACGGTACCAAACTCAATAAAAGGAGGAATCTAACTACACACAAGTCCTTAGAATGCTTTATTGTAGTTTTGATATGAGTTTATTTGCTTTGGAAGTCAAGAAATTTAAGACGGACTTGTATTGACATTAGTCGCAAGAGTAATTTTGCAGAATTCTAAAAGATCATATCTTTAATACGAAGATACTATCAACACGAAATTCATGAAGAAATAATAGAATTTGATTGTCTAAATACACATATACTGCTGTCCATCCTTTTGGATACACCTATATATGAAAAATGTTAATTAATTTATGATATTTTAGCATAGCTAAATTGCTAGGAATTTGATTGTTTTTGTTTTTTACAAAAATAGTAATAATTACCTGAACAGTAGAACGAACAACAGGATCATAAAGATTATACGTACGACGTGATTTTGGAGTCCAATTTCCGGAACCATATCTGAAATCCCAAGGGTAAAAAAAGACAGCGAGATGTCAAAATATAACAAACTATATATTTAATTTCAAAAATTTTGGGACAATTCTTATCTCACAAATGTTTTAGGATTAATTTGATTTATGATTATTGAATTTTAGTATTTTACTTATTATAATAATAAAATTACAGAATAATTTTTTCTTGTTATATTAATATAACAAAATGTTAGCAACTTAACATTAATTTACTACATTGTATCCATAATAACATTAATGTAACAAAATGTTAGCAACTATAACATTAATATACTATATTGTATCCACAATAATAACAAATTATTATTTTTCATTAAAGTAATAATACTTTACCCATTATAATCACCAAACTTATCTATTATAATGACCACCTAAGGTGGCATATTGTTACAGTGGATGAAGTTAAGTCAATTCTGACAAATTAAAATATTTTTATGACTTTATTACTATAGATAAAAATGTTCACCACTAAATTAAAAGCTTGGCTTGGGATGATAAGTATCCCGATTTTGGGTTCGAGCCCTGAGAGTCAAATTTGATAAGAATTGTTATATTTTAAAAGTGTATTTTTTAGCACGAGTTTGGATTAGTCCGAATCCAAAAAGGAGACAAAAGGCAGCCCGATGCACACAGGGCCCGAAAAGGGCCAAAGTGGATTAAAAAAGATTCAGTGACCACAAGGAAAATAAAAAAAAAATGACCATTTTTGTATACTTACCCAACAACGAAGAAGCCAAATCCATCCAAGTGCCAAGAGTCCATCACTTTTAGCTCATTTTTAACGACAATTTCCAGCCACCCTTTGTGTTCGCCAGAGACAACGAACGTACTATGAATAGTCTCCGGCAGGCTGCTATTCGCCCAAATTGCAACAGCAATAAGTCCAATATAAAAACATAGAGGCGTCATATAGTTCAAAGTTAATTCCCCAATGAAACAAAATTTCCACATAAAGCAAAAATTTTAAAAAATGTAAGCGTCAAATATCACAATCAAGCTATAGATATGAGAATCAAACCTTCCAGAATCAAAGTCGATAAAGCAAGACATTGATAATTTGATACGTTGTAGAATTGCAGGTAAACTTTAGCCGCTAACTCACGTTACGTTCATTATTAGGTTTTTATAGATGCACCTAAGTATGTATTTATCTAGAGTTAAAAGGCAAACTTTAATTAATTTTAAACCGCTAATTCTTAGGAAAATAGTTATTGATTGTTTTGTCTAGTGTAAAATTTATTTAAAAGGGGTAAAAAAGACGAACTATATTTCGCTAAGGGCCTTTGTGCTTTCAATATAGTATATATATATATATATATAGATATTAAACGGACCATGTAAAGATAAATATTTTATACTTACTTAATAAAATAAACTCTCTACTCATTAAATATACTTATACTCTTAATCTTGATATAATTATTATTACATATTATATTATTACCGTTTTGATTTATTAAGAGGCGAGATTCTTTCATAGGTCAATATGCCTGATAAAGTGGATAATAATAATGCACATTGGCGAAGTAATAGTTAGTTGATGAAATCCATGTCTCGGTTTAGAGATTGATGATAACCTTTATGAAAGCTTATAAGTTTTCATGTGTAAACCCATCCAATGGATTTTGTATCCGACACATGAAATAAGTTAAGCAAAAGTCTAAAGGAAATAATCAATAAATTAAATCGCCAGTAATTTAATTTAATTGATTAGTATCTGTATCTTAACATGGAGAGTTAAATAAGATTTGATGGATGAATTTCGAAATTAGATAAGGAGTGCAATTACGAATTTTTAGTGAAATAATTCATAATTAATTATGGTAGATACAAATTTCAAAAGTTAGAAATTAGTTCCCTAATTGTAGCCTTGTTAACTAAATTCTATAGTCCCTGCTCTTCCTAAATAATAGAAAATACAGGAATCTTTTTTCTGACGAAAAGGAAAATCTAACAGGTTTTGAAAAATGATTTTAACCCTTAAAACTTGTGTTATAAATACATAAGGTTTTCCACCTAGAGATAGTAGTCATAGTGGCCGAAATTTTCAGCCTTTTTCCTTAGAAAATTGCGCCCACACAAAATTGTTATTTCAGGATATTATTTGGGTAATACAGTAGAAGACCATGAAACGTTCGGAGATCGTGATCGTGCGGGTGGTGGAGAATTCATTAAGTTGTTGTGCAATTGGAGACTCACGTGATAATGGAGTTTTATTCACGATTCAAGAGATAACCCGTGAAATTCCGTTTATACTAATTGTCTAGATTATGTGCGATTTTGATACTGAGATTGCTTTCACTGCTTATTATAATCCATCGTGATAATCCTATGTAATATTTAAGAAAGAAAGAATATAAGAATTTATGTCTTATAACTGTAAAAATATTTATTAAAAAAATGACAACATGGAAAATTTAAGATCTAATTTCGAATATAAAAAAATATCTTTCTTATAATATGGAATAGTAAAGAATTGGTGCCACATCAAGTGGAATACATGGAGCCTGTAGAATATGTCTTTCTTATAATATAGAATAGTTAGTGTTTGTTGATACCATTTTGAGAACATAAAACAAACAGAAGGACCTGAAAGTTTAATTTGCAAATCCAACGGCGTTTTGAGAATTCCAGACGTCGAATTCAGAACTGCCCACGTTGCAATGTTAACTTTTACTGTACAACAAAATCATTAATCCCTACAGTCTACAGAGAGGGAAATGATATATAGTACGTTGAAAATTTTATTTTGGATGATTGAAGATACGAAAAATTACCGAGTAGGTGCCCTTTCCCCCCTCACAGCTCTTTCTACCTAACATTTAACATTATTAATATATGCAACTAATGTCCGGTCAACTTGTGCTTTCATTTGAAGATGAGTGTATTACCAAGTGAACTATTCCTCAATCTTGTATCCACATGATTTATTTTGCAAATTTGATCAATTTGAATTCTTTACTTAAACCGACTTAACATTTAGTGGCCATTTGGACATAAGAATTGTAAAATTTCAAAAGAGGTGAAAAAATTTCAAGTGAAAATGATGTTTGAAATTTTGAGTGGTGTTTCACATGAATATTATTTTGGATTGTTTTCGAAGTTTTATGAGTAGTTTGAGAGAAAATTTAGTTTTGGAATTTTTCAAATTTTTCGAAAATTTCCAAAATGGATCCTCAGGTGAAATTGAAAAATTTATAAACAAATCCAATTTCGAGAAAAAGTGATTTTTCTTTAAAAAAAAGAAATTTATGTCCAAACGGGCTCTAATAATATTACAATTGAGAGCCTAGTTCAGGTTATTAGCTTGCAACCCAGTTGGTTCCATTAATTCTGTTCTTTCTGATGAATTCATCAATCGCATGCAATTAGATATCGAAGATTAAGAAGAGAGAAATTTAGAGAGAGATTTTTTGAGAAGAAGAACATAGCTCTTACTTTCAATTGCAGAGAGAATGATGACTACTTAACAGAGTAAATGGAAAAACGGCACTTAACTACTCTAACTAACTAGTGGGGCAGCAATTGCAAGAGCTGATTTGCTATCACAATAAACTGGTACATGAGACTGGTGCTCGATTCCCAGTTATTTGAGTAAGCTAAGTATCCATACAATTTGAGCAACAGTTGAAGCAACGCTGTGATATTCAGCCTCAGCTAAACTCCTAGATATGATTGTCTGTTTCTTTGACTTCCAAGAAATGAGAGAACTACCAATCTTGACAAAATATCTAGTGACTGACTTGCGTGTATTGGGGCATACAGCCCAATCAGCATCACAATATGCTGATAATGACTTTGGACATTTTGCCCCAGAAAAACTTCCTAGTCTTGGACTAGTTTGATATATCTCACCACTTTAACTGTTGTTTCCATATGTGAAACACTGGGACTATGCATGAATTGACTGAGACACTGGACAGCAAAGGAAATATCAGGCCTCGTGATAGTCAGATAAAGCAGCTTACCCAACAACCTTTGATAAAGTCCAAGAACAGTTAACGGTACATCATCAGATAATCCTACATGGTTGTCAAACTCAGAAGTAGTAAGCTTCGGATTAGGCTTCACAGGGCATCCCACAGGTTTTGCACCTAAGATTCCTAACTCAGAAATAAGCTCCAACGCATATTTACGTTGATGCATCAATATTCCATTGTAAAAGCTTAATTTTTGCCCCATCTTTTTCCTCTACATTATACATTATATATATATATATATATGTGTGTGTGTGTGTGTGTGTGTGTGTGTGTATGTGTGTGTGTGTGTGCATGTGTGCGTGTTTTTTTTCTTATTTGTGTATGTATAGGTTTTATGAGTTAATTAATGGTTTGATAATTGGGGCAGTGATTGGACTAGCGTGTTTTAATTAAAATTGAGCCAAAATTGGCCCAAAATTTGAGCCCATTTCATCCAAATCCGGTCCACAAGGGGGCTGCCAGGGGAAGGTCCAAACTATGTAGTTTTGGATTAAAACTACGTTGTTTTAGCTAAAGAATCAGAGATTTAATCTCATCCATTCATATCCCGTTGATCTAACGGTCCAAAATTGATCTTAATTATTAGTATTTAAAACCTTAAGAAGCCAAAATTTGCCCATATTTTTGCCCTATTATCTATTTCATCACTCCTCTCTTTACTCTCTCCTCTCTCAATGAACCGCCCGCCGCCCCAACTCTACCGCCGAAAATCGCCCACCGGCGCCGGACGACCTCCAATCAACCCCGTTTTTTCTCCATCTCCTCGTATCCTCCTCCTCTTCCATATCTATAACCCAAATCCTCAAACTCCCACTCAAACTCCACCAAATCCGGCAAAATCTCAAACTCCCACTCAAACTTTTCTTAATTTCGTGATGAATCAGCGACCCCCACCACATAGCCTCACATGAACATGTATATCTCTAAGATATGTACACTTCCCCTTTAAGTTTATCCCTAAAATCCATCCCCCCGCACTGCCGACCACCCCGTGCCGCGACCACCCAAGACCACCAGTGCTTCTCCACTCTAGCTTATATCTCGAATTAAAAGTACTTGTTCCCTTCTAGAATGATGCCAAAACTTATTTGTTTGTCGCCTGCCAAAAGGAAACGTGTGCTTCAATGTCAGACAGTCATGGGTCGTCGTCCTCGGCATCTCCTCGTTCGATTTGGCATAACCCTATTCCTTTTCTTTATTTTTCTAATTTGTCGTTCTATTATTAAGACTAGGATCGTATTTAGTTTCTGTCTTGTTTAATCTCACGTAATTCGGTAGTATTTTTCAATAAGTTTCAGTTTTTTATTCAATTTTTTTATATCATTTATAGGTAGTTTAAGTGTTGGTTCTGACTCATGTATATTAGTTTGAATTATACATTTTGTTTCAATGTTCAAGTCTTTTGGTTAATATGCACTCGTTTAGTATTGTTTGTATTTGTTGTGTTATCCTTTTTGATTGACATATCCTGGGAAACATGATCAATTCTGTTAGTTTACCTTGTTTTATATTTTCATGTTTAACTGGATGGTAGTTGCTGGATTCAAATCGTGTTTTGGTTTGGGATTAGCAGTTGATAGTTTGGTTGTTTCATGTTGCTTCAGGACCATTGTTTGATAGTCAGAATAATTAGCTCCTAGTTTTGTTTGTTAGTTTTTCTGTTAACTGGTTGATATAAGTTATGAAGTTTAGTTAGCTTGTTTAATTGTGTTAATTGATCATCACTCAAAGACATCAGTGATCATGATTCATTCTGAAATGGTTAATTTGTTTAGTTGAGTCATTGATCTTTTCAAGACAAGAGTTCATTTGTGCTAATGAAGTGAAAATCTATTGGTTGAATGCTTGATGGTAGTCTGTGTTGAAATACTTAGTGTATTATCACTTCAATAGTTATGAGTGTATTTTAGTAAGATTTGGTTAATATGAGTCATGTGTTTGGTTTAAACATATAATCTAATTTGGGAAATTAAGAGGAAAGGGAAAGAAAAGACAATACTTGAGTGTAGGGTTCTTGGTTTGGTTGCTTTTACTGTTGCGAACTGTTTTGGAATACAATACTCCAAAATTCTGTCCACAATTGATAAGAAAAGCTATTCATTGACCAAAATTCTGGTTTAGGAAAGATTTTTGGTCAAAAATCTATCATTTTGGACAAATTTTTAGCCCAACAAAAATCTGTCCCAAGGCCTTTCCTCCTCATATAAAAGGGGGACTTTCACTCTAAAAAAGACACGTTTTGATAACATCTTTGAAGTTGCTTGAACACACTTGAAAAAGACATCTCTTATACTCTAAAAAGAGGCAACTTTGAGAGTAAAAATAGGATCTAAACACTTAGTAGGAAACTGATAATGGTGAGCTTTTGTGAGTGTCTTCTCTATGAGCAAAGCCTTTCAAAAGCATAAGAGTTTTGAAGTTGATTACTAAGATCATTTTTCTTTTAACTAAACTAAGTTTAAGGGTCTTTTATGGGTTATTTCTTGGGTTAAAAGTTGTTGATTTGTTACTAGTTGTTGCTGCTTTGGCTGTCATTTGTACTAGAATTTCACTTCATTTTGCTGTATTTTGGTATTTTCTAAATTTCATGCAATTATTCATCCTTTGTAATGTAGATTTGTAATAGCAATCAGTGAAGGTTCGAGCATATTTACATTATTTGAGCATCTTTAAAGGAGTTTTGCCAGAAGTTCTACTTTTAAATCCAGCTTGTGGATCATAGTGCTAAATCCATGACTTTGTTACTGTTTTTTTCCTCAGTAGTATTTTATTTCTTTCTATCTTTTAAGCATTATTTCAATATAATCCTTGCAATATTTTAGAAAAGGAAATAGCATGTTGAATATTTAATGAAGACTTTGGTAGTGGACAGAAGTAATCGAGCTTATGGAAAAGTGTCTTGTTTGGCTTAAAATCTCTGACATTTTGCTTGTTGAAAGTTGGGATTAATATCATCAAAGAATCACATAATGATCTAGTTTATTATTCCCCTATTGTAGCAAAGTTATTTTCGGCTTTAGTTGATTTCTCATTGCCCAATTTTTCGTTCTAGGTTTTATGTTTCTTTTACTAGTCCCCTTTTAGTACTACTTTTGTTAGTGAAAGCTGAAATATTTCTTTCTTCCAAGTCACATGAAAATAGTGCGGGTTGTTTGTGCAGTTGTTAAGCTATTGGCTAATATCAGCTAATGAGTTAAATTTGTGTTTAATTAGAATTTGCCCCAACAACTTACAAGTTGTTCCATTTTTTTTATCAAGAAGTTAGCTCATTTCTTTAAAATAGATCCAATATTAAATTTTCATGTTCTCCCATAATAATTAATCCAAAAAATCAAAAAATATTGAACTATTTGAATAGTTTAGATACTCTTAAATAATTTGAGCGCCAAGTATATTGGCAGGAACATGAGCACATAATTTATTTATTAATTTATTTTTTGTTCATACTGATTCCATTTTTTTAACTAATAATACTAATAAAAACAAAAATAAAATTATAAGGTCCAATATCAATAATATTCATATATTGTCCTACAACAATTAACCTATAAAGAAGCATTTCATTTTCACAATAAAGATGAACAATTATTTTTTCCATAATCTAACCCCTATAGTAATTCGTCTTTACTAAAGGTAAATAATTTTGTCTTAACCGATGTCAGGAAGACTTGCTTCGGAATAAATACATAAATAAAATGTCAAGGTCGTGAGGGCATGTCATGTTCCAATTCTTTCAAATAAATAAAAATTTTATTGCTTTCCAATAGGCTTCGATTTTAGGTGCGACGCACGAGTTAAGATTGGGGATACTCGTCTTGGCTAGTGAAAAGTGGACATAGGCAAACAAAAAATCAAATAAACCATAGTTTTATCTTAATTAATTCAATCCAATTTTAGTCAATAAAAGTGATCTTGATAGAATCACGTGGACTCGAGGAATGCCTTACACCTTCTTTCCGGTTAACAAAATTTCTTACGTGGACTTTATTTTCTCAAACCAGTAATAATAGAGTCAAACCTTCCTTTGAATAGGGATTCAAACAAAATGTGACTTGTAACATCCAAAAAATCAATTGCAAGTGGCGATTCTGAACAATAATATAATCCCTACTCAAGTTTTGTTATTATAATTGGAAAAACTCTTTAACCCTCAATCCATAACACACATATTTTTCAGGGTGTGAAAATGGGGTGTGACAGCTCTGGCGACTCTGCTGGAGATATTTAAGAATTCGGCTTATACATTGACTTTGTTTGGCTTTATTAGTTTTTTGTATATAATTGTGATCTATTTGGGCATAATCTACTACTTGCTTGATCTTTACCGCTTTGATATTGTTGAACTATATTATAAATTTTCTTTTTTCGCACCCCCTCATAGTCTTCCGAATACAACTTGAAAATCGCGGATACGCGCCCCATTCATTGTTGAGATAAAGCCGATGGGCCTGGGCTCTCGGTGAAAATTATTAGTCACCCATATTTAAGAACGGGGAGGGTCCAGTAGTTAAGCTAGAGAAGTATTGCTCCCAGTACGCTACCCCTTACCAACTCGAGTTGTCTGCTCGTTTTATGGCCAGTCTAGATACGCCTTATCCCCTAGGACTTTTCAAACCTCGAAGAACAAGCCACATGACTGGTTATCCCAAGTAGTATCATTTTGTTGCATCATATGCATTTGACTTAGCGAAGCTCGGTATAGAGGCCGAGTCCGTATAAGACAGGTATCCTTTTTGAGACCATCATGTTCACTCATGTGATACTTGTTGCATCATTGGAAGACTTGCTTGCATTTCTTGACCGGCTTTAGAAAATTAGTTGAGCGAAAAAAAAATCATTCCTCCAGTTTGTACAGGTAATTCATTTTTACTAGATAAAAATAAATAAAAATGGTCTAGTCTTGGTTTGAACTACACATGTCTGATTCTTACAATTTTAGTGGGGTACGCAGGAAACCTTCATCAGGTTTGGATCCATTTTTGCAAGAATTTTCGAAATCGGTTTGACTATGATATTTTTCTTTTAGTAAATAAAAAAAGAAAATCGATAGTTTTGCTTTTTTTTTCTTTTGCTTTTTGGTTATTTTTGTCTTTATGTTCGGTCATGTTTTTTAATACAACCTCGAAACCTTCTTCGGAGCCGTCGAAGGATTATTTTCGTAAATATAGCTAATATTTTACCAATTTTCCCCAATGTGGAACCATTTTGGCTGAAATTGCCTCAAAACCTTTCTCGGAATGCCTAAGGGCTATGTTCATACAAAATGATTATTTTGGTCGTTTTTAACACCTTTCACCATTTCGTCTTTATTTTTGACCGTTTTGTCGGGATAGCCTTTCAACCTTCCTGGGAAGTGTCGAAGGGCTATTTTTATGAAAATAGTCATTTTGTTTTTGTCATGTCATCCTTTGTTATCAACCATTATTGCCAAGTCAACCTTGCAGTTTTTTTGAAATTGGTGTTTTAAAAAAGATAAGCTTTTATTTATTTTTTAACCCGCTTATTCATGTATTTAGATATTTTTACCGGGACTGCCTCAGTACTTTTCTTGGAGGTACTAAAGAGCCATTTTCATAAAAATAAGTGTCTTCTCCTCTTCGTCACTTTTTATCATTTTTTACCTTTGTCCGATCATTTTTGTTTCCTCGGCGAGATACCTGAGTAATCCTTCCAGAGTCTAGCCCCCTTATCATATGAAGCTTATCCATTGTCTTATGCAAAAGTTGTTTGGTGTCATTTATTCGAGTTTAGATTAGGACTCGACCTCATAATTTTATTTATATAGGTACGATATGGATTCTGTTAGTGGGAGACCGTAAAATAGGCCGAGAGATGAAGAGCACTCGCCGTTTAAGATTGTCGACAGAGTGCTTAATTTATTGAAACAATGGTGGAAACCCATGGATGGGTTTGAGAAATGAAAGTTCAAAGATTATTTAAAAATTTTGGTGAACATTATGGAGATTGAGCCCAAACAAGAACTCATCGAGGCTTTGGTTTATTTCTGAGACCCGAAGAATAATGTGTTTCGTCTTAATGGGTTTGAAATGACTCCTACCTTGGAGGAATTCGCTGAATATACCGATCTGGGGCATAAGAGTCGAACAAAGAGACTTTTGGCTCCCAGGGATGTTGCTGCTACCAAGTTCCTTGAGAAGATGAGGATCAGCCACACGAGATAGCTTATGTGGTGCAAGGGCAGGTCCGCCTAGATTTCTTGTATGACAGGTACATTCATGAAGGGGGGTTCTCAGAATATGGGAAGAAGCTAATTAACAAACAGAACCAACACTAGGCCATGGACGGAAAGCCTTCATTGTTGCTTTCTTGGGGTGCATGGTATTCCCGAGAGAGGATCAGAAGATCAACATTTGGTTATCTGGGATAGCCACAGCCATGATGAAAAAAAATGATTCCTCCATTCTTCCAATGGTGTTAGCAGA
Source organism: Nicotiana benthamiana (assembly GCA_034376525.1). Lineage (NCBI taxonomy): Eukaryota > Viridiplantae > Streptophyta > Magnoliopsida > Solanales > Solanaceae > Nicotiana > Nicotiana benthamiana. The sequence goes on from CM067325.1 coordinate 13,099,248, forward strand.
TACCTTTCGTGCCTTGACCAGGTGCTAAGAAGGAAAAGGTTTCTTTGAAGGTTGCAGCCTCCTGCTCCAGATGTTATTCATGGATCGTCTTTTTCGTCATCCTTATCTGGTAGACCACCGTACTTGTTGGGCTAATCATGTTCGCCAGTATAATGCTAGATTGAATGTGAGCTGGAGATCCGTATTTTCCCAGAAAGTGTCAATGATTGGAAAGAGTATCTTCACTCCTTAATAGATGATCATATCACATGGAATTATCCTTGGTTCATCATAGAATATGTCATCTATAAGTCATCTTGCTATCCGTTTCTGATCTTGATGGGGCTTCGAGGTTATCATCCATATGTTTCCATGAGAGTGCTATCTTTGTTGGGTCACAAATAAATAGTGCCCCCGGTAGAGGCTATGGAAAATTTTATCTGGGAAGCAACATCAGAGAATCACATTCGTGAAGCTTATGCTCAACGTGTTTGGAATGGCACTAAGATACTCGAGCGTAGCACCATGGTGGCAGATCGAGGAACGGATGAGTTGAATCCTTCTTATCTTGAGTTGTTCTATAATCAAGATGCTCTCGCAAATAGACCAAAGACAATCGTTAAGAGCACTGCAGAGTGTGAGGATGAGATTCGAAACAGAGTTGGGTTTGTTGCGGAAGAGATGAAAAAGGGTTATGAATCTGACTTTGGAGTACTGTAAGAATATCTCGACATTGTTAAAGTAGACAGCGATCTGCTGTATGATGCTTTTGAAAAAGAGAAAGCTCAGTGGGCAGGAGATAGGCAAGCACTCAAATCCTAATTTCGAAAGAAGAACATAATCGCAACCGCTCATCAACAAGAAGATAGAGAAGCCCAGTTCAGGGTAGATCATGAGCGCATGAGTTATGCTCCACTAATGAAAGGTTTAAGGGATCAGTTAGAGGGAGTTGGATCAAGCAAGGAGAGCCAGATCGTGGAGTTTGAAGTAGAAAGACATCACTATCAGATTATGATCAATCGGTTGGATGGGGAGTTACTAGAAAATCGGTGCTAGGAAGACATGGCCTTGGACCGCGAACGTGATGCGCTGGATCTAGCTGAGACCCGTGGTCAGCAAAATCAAGAGTTGCATGTGGATCAGGAATACATTAAAGGAAAGATCCTCGAGGTAGCCACATATACCTCAAGAGCATGTAGGAGTTGCCAGGGAATCGCCCGAGCATTTTGGAGAAGTATCATCGATCATTTCTCGTCATATATCTGCAGACTTGGAGAAGATATACCGCAACATTGGGGGTCAGCTGCAGGAACAAGAGCCTTGATTACAGTGATGCTGGTGGATTCTACTGCAGAGATCAAAGTTTTCTTTTAGTTATTAGTCCTTTTCATTATGCTTTTGTTGTTTTTGAGTTTGTAAGAGTCTTTTGGTGTTTTTAGTCTTGTTGTTTTTCCTTTTATCCTAAAAGTCTGTTTTAGTCAAGTTTGATCTTTTTTATCTTTATGTAACTTTTGCTTTTAAGTCTTATATAAAAATAAGAATTATATGGAAAATCAATGAAAAAGATTTTTGTTTAGAAAAATTCTAAAATGAACCAAAAATATGTTTGTTTAGTAAAAAAAGGTCTTGGACCTGAACTACGTAATGATATGATTCATGTGGCGACATGATACGTAGGCAACCACAAAAGTTTCGATCAAATATTTTTCAAATGACTTTAAAGTGAGGGATTAAAATAAGGGGAGAAAAAAAATGAAAAAAAAAGAGGAGGAAATAAGAGTGTCAATAAGTAACAAGCGGATAAGCTGGAATGAAACATGAAGTCTTCCAAAAGCATATAAGAGATGGTGATATTTTAGGAGCTCGTATATCTACGTGTGATTCCTATCTGTAAAATGCTTAACCCTAACACGTTTGTTGCCTCTTACATATTAAGCTTAAAGTGGTTGGTTTGTGGTGAAGCTGGCAACACATCATTACTTCACAAGATCTAAGGGAGCGGTGGTAATGGATAACAGTGATGAAATAAAGTTGGTCACTGACAATCCACATGGTCATTCAGTTGAGCAAGAGTCAGAGGAAATAAGAAATTGAGATAGCAACTGTCAGATGTATATCAGGCATGGGTTTCCGGTCGACCTCCACCCCAGGGTCCCTCAGCGGGAACTTCAACCATACCCCAGGCTACTCAACCACATCTCCATGCAACGAGTAATCCCATTGCATCACCAGGGTATGTTCCAAACTACAGCCTTCATACTTCCTCCGGTACCTCTACCATGCGGCCTCCATTTGCACCAGTCAGGAACACCTCTCTCGTCGTGTCTAGCACACCGGTATATACAATCCTGCCACCACCTCTTGTGACGAGGCCGAACAATGAGCCACCATATCATGTTTATGATGGCCAATACTATTCTCCAAATATGGCTTTCGAGGTCTCATCTCCATACAATCAAACTCCATAGTACGAGTCACTAGTGGAAAATGAAAAGCCTGCCACGACGATTGAGCCAGATGTGATAGCCAGGAAAATGAAAAGTCTTAAACAGAATATATAGGGATTAGGTGGTCGCAAAAGTTTTTCATTCAGTTATCTATGCATGCTCCCTCACATCCACTTGACACTAGGCTTCAAGACCCCAAAATTTGAGAAATATGATAGACACGGCGACCCTATCGCCCACTTGAAAAGGCATTGCAACTAGCTGAGGGGTGCAGGAGGAAAGGAAGAGCTGATAATGGCTTACTTTGGGAAAATCCTTGTGGGGGTAGCTTTCAAATGGTTCACCGACCAGGACATCTCTCATTGGCATGTTTGGGATAACATGATCCATGCTTTCGTCAAACAATTTCAGTACAACATTGATATTGCGGCGGATCGTAATTCCTAGTCCAATATGAAGAAAAAGCTTATCGAAAGTTTTTGGGAGTATGCCATCAAGTGAAGGGAGCAAACGGCTAGAGTTATGTCACCCATGGATAACCACAAGTTGATCACTATTTTTCTGGAGGCTTAAGAGCCTGATTACTTTCAGAACATGATGTCCGCAATGGGTAGACCTTTTGCAGAAGCAATCAAAATAGGGGAGATGGTCGAAAATGGAAAGAAGAGAGATGAAGCGTCCATGATTGTTATGGGATATAGGGAAGTACAAAGAGGGGCATCGCACCCTTATATGTAGGTTCAACAGGGGCAATCCAGCTACCCTCAACACTACTATCCCCTGCCAATTCTTCAATACTCTGTGGGCCCACCATAATATACAATGTTCAATGCTCAATCATATGCTCTCCCTCCCATCAGCAGGTACGGGCACCAGCTCTAAAGGCCCCTGACCTCAATAGCAAAATTTTTGGGCACCTTACAAGGCTCGTCCTAGGCAGGAATATGGCCGAGAGTAGAGGCCAGGAGAACAATTCACTTCATTGGCCGAATCATACTCTAGTTTATTCCAGAAACTGAAGCAAATGGGCTTGATTGGACCCATCGCTCCCCACCATATGCATCCTAATTCACATGGATTTCAAGCAAATGCTAGATATAAATATCATTCAGGTGCCTCGCGGCATAGCACTCATGACTGTTGGACATTGAAAAGAGCCATAGAGAGACTCATTTCTAAAAAATTGATTGTAGTGACGAATGGGAAAGGCCCTCCTAATGTGATAAACAACCTGTTGCCAACACACAATGATGCTCATTTTGTGGGAATGATTGGCAGAGATCAAGAATACAAGCCGACCGATCAAGCAAAAATGATAGTGGGAGTAATTAAAAAAGGAACAAATTTGGAAGTGAGTCCAAGCCGAGATGTGCCGTTGATTGTAAAAGGTGCCCCGAACTCAGAAAAGGTAACTTCATGTGTGCCTAAGGTATCGAGGTTAGAGGTTCACTCCAATGTTCCCAGCCCAAGGTTGTATGTTCTTGGAGGCCACCCCATCACAAGGCATAATCAGGGTGGTATGAATGGTACAACGAAGTCGATCATAATCAAACCTACCGTGCAACCCCCTATGACAAACACAAAAACCATTCCTTAGAACTACAACGAAACTGTGATGACCTACAAAGGCAAGGAAATCATAGAGGAAGCGGGGGAAACTGGAGGTTTGACTCGATCAGGGAGGTGTTACTCTCTAGAAGAGTTGAGAAAGGCCAAGCTAATCAGAGAAGGCCAATTTCAAATAAAGAAACCAGTTACTGAAGCAGAGGTGGAAGAGTTTTTGAAAAAGATGAAGGTTCAAGATTACTCAATCATTGACCAGCTAAGAAAGACAACTGCCCAAATCTCTCTACTATCTCTACTCATACATTCCAAAGAGCATGCCCGTGTACTAATCAAGGTCCTAAACGAGGCATATACCTCAGAGGAGACCATAGTGAATCAGTTAGAGAAGATGGCCAATAGATTTTTGAGGGGAACAAAATCTCCTTTGTTGATGATGAACAGAGTCATGGTTGATGGAGGCTCAAGTGTAGATGTATTCCCTCTCTCTACCTTGAAAAGCATGAAGATTAATATAGACATAATCCGACCCAACAATGTTCGCATCCCGGATTTTGATGGATTAAAAAGAGATACCATTGGGGAGTCAACCTCACCATAACGATTGGGACAGTTCAATTTGAGATTGTCTTCCAAGTAGTGTACATGGCCACTTCTAATAACTTTCTTCTTGGAAGGATGCGGATTCATACAGCCCGAGCTGTGCCATCAACCTTGCATCAAATGCTCAAATTTGAACATGACAGGCATGAAATTATCATTCACAGGGAAGACGAGTCTTCCATTTATAAAGACACGTTAATCCCCTGTATTGAGGCCAAAGAAAGGTCTGACTCCATTGTTTATCAGGCTTTTGATGTGGTTATTATAGACAATGTCAAGGAAGGAAAGCCCATTCTGCATCCTCGTCTTTCCTCCACATATGTAATGGTGGCCGCAGTTATGATGAGATAAGGTTATGAGCTAGGAAAAGTCTTGGGGGCATCATGGCAAGGAATTTCAGAGCCTATTTCACCGTTCGGTAACCAAGGTACTTTTGGCTTAGGCTTCAGGACAACACAAGCAGACAATAACAAAGCCAAGCACCGCAAAAACAAAGGATGGGTATTGCAACAGCCTATCCCTCATATTTTTCTACACCTTTGTCAAGCCACGACTCCGAGAGGGTCAAAATTCCTCGGCGCATACAAACATTGATAAAATTTGCCATAGCCTCATCCAGATATTTTTGTAAGTGAATATGATCCAGGCTGGTAAAGGCACTAGCCGTGCCTATATGCAACTAATTGGCCCAGATACCATGCTCAACAACTGCGAAGCAACTACTTTCCCCACAAGGAAGGAGTCTTGGTAATTCGCTTTTGCAGCTTCTTTTTGTATTTTGGGTTACTTTCTATTCTTTCAAACAGTTTCCTATTAAGTTTTGTATCTTTTACTTTTCCTAATTCCTATCATTTTATTTCCATTTCAGTTTTGTTAATGTAGGCTTTAATAACATAGCATGCATGCGGAATTCACGCACAGATCTTAAAAAGCTGTCCAATATCGAAATAATGCATCAAGAGGTTGAATATGATGAAGATGAGGTTGTTGAGGAGATAAAAAGAGAGCTGGAATAATTTGAAAACAAGCCTAAGCCAAACCTCAATGAAACTGAGGCGATTAATATCGGAAGTTTTGAAGAAGTTAGAGAAATATAGATAAGCCTTTACACTGAACAAAAAACCAGAGATGACTTGATTCAACTTTTATTTGAATACAGAGATTTGTTTGCTTGGTCTTACTTAAGATATGGCAGGTTTAAGTGCTGATCTGGTGATTCATAAGCTTCCCAAGTATCCTGGTTTTCCACCAGTCCAATAAAAGCAACAAAAATTTAAACATATATGAGTGACAAAATCAAAGAGGAAATAATGAAGCAACTGAGCGCCAATGCGGTCAGAGCTGTTTGATACACCACGCGGTGGCGAATATTGTGCCTATACCGAAAAAGGATGGAAAAACTAGATCTATATTGACTATTGGGACCTGAACAAAGAAAGTCCATCAGATATATTTTCTTTGCCAAATATCCATATTCTTGTAGATAATTACGCAAAATATGAGATATAATTGTTCTTGGATTGCTATGTTGGGTAGCACCAAATTCTAGTGGATGAGGATGATGCAAGAAAGACTGTTTTCACCACGCCATGGGGTACTTATTGTTATAGGGTCATGCCATTCGATATAAAGAATGCAGGGGAAACTTACATGAGGGCCATGACCACCATTTTTCCCCGCATGATGCACAAAGAGATTGAAGTATATGTCAATAATGTCATCAAAATCAAAGACACAAGCTGATCACGTGTGCGGTTTGAGAAAGTTCTTCGAACGGCTTCGAAGATATAACCTTAAGCTTAATCCAGCCATGTGTGCATTTGGGGTTCTATCTGGGAAACTCCTCGGCTTTATAGTCAGACAAAGAGGCAACGAATTAGATCTATCAAAGATAACGTCCATTCGAGATCTGCCACCCTCGAAGAACAAAAAGGAAGTCATGAGTTTGCTCGGGAGGTTGAACTATATCAGTAGGTTCATTCCTCAGCTCACAACCACATGCGAGCCCATCTTTAAGTTGCTGAAAAAGGATGTCGCTATCAAGTGGACGAACAATAGCCAAAAAGATTTTAACAGGACCAAGTATTATCTGTCAAGGCCCCGTGTATTGATCCCACATGAACTGGATAGGCCTTTGTTTATATATCTATAGGTGAAGGATAACTCCTTTGGATGCGTTCTTGGACAACATGATGCAACATGCAAAAAAGAACATGCAATCTATTATTTGAGCAAGAAGTTCACCAATTATGAGGTTAAGTACATCCTTTTAGAAAGGATATGTTATGCCATGACTTGGGTCACTCAGAAGCTGAGACATTATCTTTTGGCCTACACTACTTACCTCATATCAAGAATGGATCCTATGAAGTACATCTTCCAAAAGCCAATGTCCACTAGCAGACTCAAAAAATGGAAAATCCTGCTCATAGAGTTTGACATCATCTATGTCACTCGCACCGCGATGAAAGCACAAGCTTTGGCAGATCATTTGGCAGAGAATCCAGTTGATGATGAGTATATGCCACTTAGCACATACTTCCCAAATAAAGACATCAACTTAGTAGAGGAAGTGGTTCCAAACAATCACCCTGTATGGAAAATGTATTTTGATGGGGTTGTCAATATCAAAGAAGTTGGGATTGGGGCAATCCTCATCTTACCTATTGGACATCATTACCCTGCAACGGCCCGACTTCAGCTCTTCTGTACCAATAATATGGCAGAATATGAAGCTTGTACCATGGGTTTCAAAATGGCCATCGATATGGATGTGCATGAACTATTGATTATGGGAGATTCTGACTTGCTTATCTGGCAAGCCCAAGGCAAATGGGAGACTCGAAACATCAAGCTTATTCCGTATAGACAATGTGTGCGAGACTTGAGCAAAAGATCAAAGAGTTCAGGTACATTCCCAGGTTTCACAATGATCTAGACGATGCCTTGGCTACTTTAGCCTCGATGCTCCATTATCCAGGCAACACTCATATTGATCCACTAGAAATCCAAATTCGGAATCAACACGGTTACTATAATACAATTGAGACAGAACTAGATGGTGAACCATGGTATCATGACATAAAACGATTCTTAAAAATAAGAGAATATCTAGAGCATGCTAAAGGAGATAAAAAAGAACTATAAGGCAGCTCGCGAGTGATTTCTTACTGAATGGGGAAATTCTATACAAGAGGGCCCCAAAATTAAATTTTTTGAGATACATAGCTGCTACAGAAGCAGGGCGGATCATGAGTGAATTGCATTCTTGGGTACGCAAACCTCACATGAATGGATATGTTTTGGTGAAGAAGATTCCGCGGGCAGGGTATTATTGGCATATATGGAGCGAGGTTGCTTCAGTTTTGTTCGCAAGTGTCACCAATGCCAAATTCATGGTGACCTGATTCACTCGTCTTACTCGGAGTTGCATCCCATGTACTCTCATTGGCCTTTCGTTGCTTGGGGAATGGATGTTATTGGACCAATCGAGCCAAAGCCTTTAAATGGGCATAGATTCATTTTGGTTGCAATTGATTACTTCACCAAGTGGGTGGAGGCCGTCACTTTCAAAGTAGTCACCAAGAAACAGTAGTACACTTTATTCATTCCAATATCATTTTGTCTCTTTGGTATCTCAAAGACCATAATCACTGACAATGCGACCAATGTAAATAGTCATTTGATGAAGGAGGTATGCGAACAATTTAAAATCATGCATCACCATTCTGCCCCTCACCGGCCAGAAGCCAATGGAGCCGTTGAAGCAGCGAACAAGAATATCAAGAGGACTATTAGGAAGATGATCCAAGGTTCTAGGCAATGGTATGAAAAGTTGCCATTTGCTCTTTTGCGATACCGTACGACTGTTCGCACATCTGTTGGTGCAAATCCGTATCTTCTTGTATATGGAATTGAAGCTGTAATACCTGTTGAAGTCAAAATTCCCTCTCTTCAAATTATTATAAAATCAGAGATTGAATACACTGAGTGGGTCAAGACCCGATTAGAACAATTGATGCTGATCGATGAAAAATGGCTAGCAACAGTGTGTTTCGGCCAGTTATAGCAGCAAAGAATGTCGCGCACTTACAATAAGAAAGTGCACCCAAGGCAGTTTGAGATAGGCCAGCTGGTTTTGAAACGCATATTTTCGTACCAGGTAGAAGCTACAAGAAAGTTTGTCTCGAACTGGCAAGGGCCGTACATCATCAAGAAAGTGTTACCAAGAAAGGCCTTGCACATGATAGATGAATAAGGACGGGTACCAGACATGACTATTAATGCAGATGCATTCAAAAGATATTATGTCTGACATATATCCACTGTAGAATTTCACGCATTGATTTTCTCAAATCGAAGTGACGAAGGCTATCATTTACTCGTTATTCCAAATAGGTGTCACCCTTTTGTTAATCCTTTTGATCCGTATTTGTCTTCCTTGTTTCTCACTTTTTGGAACCTGTGTACTTGTAAAAAAATCCAAACAATAAATCTCTGAGACATTGAACTACGTCCGACCTGATTCTGAAAGGATACGTAGGCAGCCTTACCCTGGGTTCGGTCCAGTCAGAAAAAAAATTCATATTCCCAATACTCCAAAACTGGGGCAGAAGTTTATTTTATTTTAAGGTTTACTATAAAAACGGTTCCAAAAGTTGTAATTCAGTTCAAGATTCATTTCGCCTTTTTACCTTGCAAGAACTTCTAATCAATGTTTTTGGTGAATGTTTGAAGTCCCCATGCCAAAGGCTTTGGGTAACCTCCCTTATGCAGTATCTTATAAAAAAAATTAAAAATTAAAGAAAAAAGAAAAAAAAAGAAATGAGAGAGTCTTATCAGTAAAAACCCGTAAGGGCAATATAAGGTGACAATGAGCAGACAAATGAGAGAGTCTTATTGGTAAAAACCTAGATTGGCACCATAAGGCGACGGTTAGTAGAGAAATGAGAGAGGTTAGTTAGTGAAAAACTGCAAAAGGCGCTACCAGCCGAATGAGGGTCTTTGATTCTCTGGCATGAGCACAACCAAGACAAATTCAAGATGAACTTTTGCGGAAGATTTTGAGAATTAGACAGCTTAGACGGATCAGGTGTCGAGTCCAAAATACATGTCATGATTCTTTGAAGTCGGCACATATCTCCAGATAAGTCTCCCTATTCCTTTCCCTAAAGGGACACCTTTTGTTTAAGCACAGTTCTGTTTTCACTTTCAATTATTATACTTTTTTTACCCATAGTTTTTTTTAAGTCCCTTTTAATCTAATCCTGTATCAAAAGCGAAGCGAACCAATAGCTGCAAAACTAGCTTCAATTTCCCCGTAATATCGAGCACAATTTGGGGCATATATGGCATTGACGAAGGCACGAATCCATCTGTGATCTCATTCATTAAGGCAAACAAAGTGTTTCAAAGAAACTGAAAAGTCACTTGAGCAGGACCTGCTTCATGAGAAAAGTTGATAAGCACTACAGACACAAACTGGTATTGGGTGCAAGACAACTGAGTTTGATTTTTAAGAAAAAATGCATTGCCTTAGAGACAAGGTAGTGGTACTATGGACATCTGGGTATGAAATAGTTGGGGGAAATAATATAAATCCAAGGTCTCTAGAAAATTATACTGAGCAGCCAAGTATCTCGGTACCATGCAGACAGAACCGGTTCTTCGACAGCAGCGCCCATGAATCAAACTACTCAAGGCCTCAAGAGTTCAAGGCCACAAACCAAGCACCACTTTAAAAACTCAAAAATTTTCTTTGTTTGAAGCAGGAAAAAAGCAGTGCAGAATATCGGTTCTAAAAGAGAGAATGATACCAAACGTAAGCTATTTAAAATCTCTATTTTCTTTTATTTTCTCATGCATCACTATTGTTCACACCTCCCATCTTTGTAGCTTAACTTTGTAGAATCCTTTCGCCTAGGGGGATCCAGCTCAAATTTTCAGGTAAAAGTACTCTTCGCTCATGGTGTTTTACGCAGCTTAACTCAGGTAGAATACTTTCGCCTAGGGGGATCCAACTCATATTTTCGAGTAGAAGTACTCATTGCTCAAGGTGTTTTATGCATCTTAACTCAAATAGAATCATTTCGCCTAGGGGGATCCAGCTAATAGTTCCGGGTATAAGTACTTTTTGCTCAGGTTATTTTGCGCAGCTTAATTCAGATAGAACCAGTTCACCTAGGCGGATCCAGCTCATATTTCCGAGTAGAAGTACTCTTCGCTCAGGGTGTTTTAAGTAGCTTAACGCAGGAAGATCCCTTTCGCCTGGGGGGATCGAGCTTATATTTCCGGGTAGAAGCACTCTTCACTCAGGGTGTTTTACACAGCTTAACTCGGGTAGAATCCTTTCTCCTAGGGGGATCCAACTCATAGTTTCAGGTAAAAGTATTCTTCGCTCAGGTTGTTTTACGACACTTAACTCATGCAGAACCAATTCACCTAGGGGGATCCAACTCAAATTTTCGAGTAGAATTACTCTTCGTGCAGGGTGTTTTACGCAGCTTAATCAAGTAGAATCTTTTCGCCTAAGGGGATCGAGCTCATATTTCTAGGTAGAAGTAATCTTCACTCAAGTTTTTTTATGTAACTTAACTCAGGAGAACCATTTCGCCAAGGGGGATCCAGCTCATATTTCCGGGTAGAAGTACTCTTCGCTCATGGTGTTTAACGCAGCTTAACTCAGGTAGAATCCTCTTGCTAGGGGGATCCAGCTCATAGTTCCGGGTAGAAGTACTCTTCACTCAGGTTGTTTTATGCAGCTTAACTCAGGTAGAACCAATTCACTTATGTGGATCCAGCTCATATTTTCAGTAGAAGTACTCTTCGCTCAAAGTGTTTTACGCAGCTTAACTCGGGTAGAATCCTTTCGCCTAGGGGGATCGAGCTCATATTTCTAGGTAGAAGTAATCTTCAATTCAGGTTATTTTATGTAACTTAACTCAGGCATAACTGTTTCGCCTATGGGGATCCAGCTCATAGTTCCTGGTAGAAGTACTTTCACTCAGGGTGTTTTATGTAGCTTAACTAAGGTAGAACCGTTTTGCCTAGAGGGATTCAATACCTTATTAATAATATAGGGTGACAACCCCTGGTTCTATTTTTTCCTAGAAATACAAGGTTCCATCCTTCAATTCCATTACTTTGGTAACATAAGGTACTACCCATCGTGGTTGCATATCCTCACATAGCTAATTGGTATTACTTCCTATGTTTTCATTTCAACAAATTAGATAGTTTATAGATTTCCCTAATAACTCACAAAAATTTTCTAGTGCAAAACTGGGGCAGAAAATTTTTGTTCGTTTTGTTCATCTTTGATGGCTTTGCAGGCCTCGCCGCAGAGCAGGCGTTATAACGATTGAAGCTTGTAGTTTCAGTTATAATCATAAGGACGATCACATGATAGCTTGGACTTAACTTTGACAATTTATCGTCAACACAACGTCTCAAGATTCATCTTCTCAAGTTCTGTGAAGGAAATCAAGCAATGAAGAACAAGCCATAATCTTTTCTTCAAAAAGGCATCAAGATCAAATCTAAAGTCAGCAGCAACGAGGAGGTCAAGAATCAAGATTTAACTCCAGAAGACATATGGATAAGAATTTAGTACTTTTAGTTTGCAGACATATATACTGTTCTTCTCTTTTTCTTTTTATGTAAGAAGCGAGTTACAGCGACAACAACAGCAAAGTCTTAACTCCAGTATCTGGTAGTCCCAACTACCAAATATTTCTCAAAACTACACTGACCTGATTCCTTTATAGCCAAGGATATATAGGCAACCTTGGAAGAAAGGTTCGGTTACCATTTTTTCAAAAAATGGTTTCAGTGGAGTGATATGCGAGCAAAAATTATCCATGGCATTCATTTGTCTTTGCACAAAAACTCTTCATGTTCTCGAGCAAAGAAGGACAACTGTAAATATCTTTTTCCTCTATATTATATATATATATATATATATATATATATATGTGTGTGTGTGTGTGTGTGTGTGTGTGTGTGTGTGTGTGCGCGTGCGTGTGTGTGTTTTTTTTTCTTTTTGTATATATATAGGTTTTAAGAGTTGATTAATAGTTTGATAAATGGGGTATGAATTGGACTAGTGTATTTTAATTAAAATTGAGCCAAAAAATGCCCAAAATTTGAGCCCATTTCGTCCAATTGCGGTCCACAAGGGGGCTGCTAGGGGAGGGTCCAAACGACATAGTTTTGGATCAAAACTATATCGTTTTAGCTAAAGAATCAGAGATTTAATCTAATCCATTCATAGCCCTTTGATCCAACGGTCCAAAATTGATCTTCATTATTAGTATTTGAAACCATAAGAAGCCAAAATTTGCCCCTATTTTTTCCCTACTATCTATTTCATGACTCCTCTATTTACTCTCTCCTCTCTCAATGAACCACCCGCTGCCCGTCGCCTCTACTCCACAGTTGGAAATCACCCACCAGAGGCGGACAACCTCTAATTAACCCCATTTTCTCCATCTCCTTGTATCATCCTCCTCTTTCCATATCTCTAACCCAAATCCTCAAACTCCACCAAATCCGGCCAAATCTGAAACCTTACGCTCCAAAATTTTCTTTCTCAATTTCGTGATGAATCAGCGACTCCCACAACATAGCCTCACATGAACATGTATATCTTTAAGATATGTACACTTCCCCTTTAATTCTACCCCCAAATTCCATCTCCCACCACTGCCAACCACTATGCTGCCCCGACTACCCAAGACCACCAGTGCTTCTCCATTGTAGCTTCATCTCGACTAAAAAGCACTAGTTCCCTTCTAGCATGATGCCAAAACTTGTTTGTTTTGGCACCTGCTAAAAGGAAACGTGCGCTTCAATGTCGGACAGTCACGGCTCATTTTCCTCGGCATCTCCTCATTCGATTTGGCATCGACTTACCTCGTTTGGTATAACCCTATCCCTTTTCTTTATTTTTCTAATTTTTGGTTCTGCTGTTAAGACTAGGATCATATTTTAGTTTCCATCTTGTTGAATCTCATGTAATTGGGTAGTATTTGTCAATTAGTTTCAGTTTAGATTCAATTTGTTTATATCATTTATAGGTAGTTCTAAGTGTTGGTTTCGACTCATGTATATTAGTTTGAATTATGCATTTTGTTTAAAGATTAAGTCTTTTGGTTAATATGCACTTGTTTAGTATTGTTTGTATTTGTCGTGTTATCTGTTTTGATTTACATATCCAGGGAAACATGATCAATTCTGTTAGTTTACCTTGTTTTCTCTTTTCATGTTTAACTGGATGGTATTTGCTGGATTCAAATCGTGTTTTGGTTTAGGATTAGCAGTTGATAGTTTGGTTGTTTCATGTTGCTTCAGGACCATCATTTAACAGTCAGAATAATTAGCTAATAGTTTTGTTTGTTAGTTTTTCTGTTAACTGATTTATATAAGTTATGAAGTTCAGTTATCTTGTTTATTTATGTTAATTGATCATCATTCAAAGGCATCAGTGATCTCGATTCATTCTGAAATGGTTAATTTGTTTAGTTGAGTCATTAATCTTTTCATGACAAGAGTTCATTTGTTCTAATGAAGTGATAATATATAGGTTGAATGCTTGATGTTAGTCTGTATTGAAATACTTAGTGTATTATCACTTCAAAAGTTATGAGTGTATTTTAGTAAGTCTTGAGTAATATGAGTCATGTGTTTGCTTTAAACATAGAATCTGATTTGGGAAATTAAGAGGAAAGGGAAAGAAAAGAGAATACTTGAGTGTAGGGTTCTTGGTTTGGTTGCTTTTACTGTTGCGAACTGTTTTGGAGTACAATACTCCAAAATTCTGTCCACAATTGGTAAGAAAAACAATTTATTGACCAAAATTCTTGTTTAGGACAGATTTTTAGTCAATAATCTATCACTTTGGACAGATTTTTACCCAAACAAAAATCTGTCCCAAGGCCTTTCCTCCTCATATAAAAGGGGGACTTTCACTCTAAGAAGATACATTTTTATAACATCTTTGAAGTTTCTTGAATACACTTGAAAAAGATATCACTTATACACTAAAAAGAGGCAACTTTGAGAGTAAAAATAGGATCTAAACACTTAGTAGTAGGCTAAAAGTGGTGAGCTTTTGTGAGTGCATTTTCGGTGAGCAAAGCCTTTCAAAAGCATAAGAGTTTTGAAGTTGATTACCGGGATCCTTTTTCTTTTAAAGTGTCTAAGTATAAGGGTCTTTTCTGGGCTATTTCTCGGGTTAAAAGTTGTTGATTTGTTGCTGGTTGTTGCTGTTTTAGCAGTCATTTGTGCTGGAATTTCACTTCATTTTGCTGTATTTTTTTATTTTCTACATTTCATGTAATTCTTCATCCTTTGTAGTGCATATTTGTAATAGCAATCAGTGAAGGTTCGAGTATATTTATATTATTTGAGCATCTTTAAAGGAGTTTTTTCAAAACTAGAATGAATCCAGCTTGGGGATCATAGTGCTGAATCCATGATTTTGTTGCTCTATTTTTCCTCAGTAGTATTTTTTTTCTTTCCATCTTTTAAGTAGTATTTCAATATAATCCTTGCAATATTTTAGAAAAGGAAATAGTATGTTGAATATTTAATGAAGACAATTGTATTGGACAGAAGCTATGGAGTTTATGGAAAAGAGTCTTGTTTGGCTTAAAATCTCTGTCATTTTGCTTGTTGGAAGTTGGGATTAATATCATCAAAGAATCACATAATGATCTAGTTTATTATTTCCTTATTGTAACAAAGTTATTTTCGGCTTTAGTTGATTTCTCGTTACCCAATTGTTCATTCTAGATTTTATATTTCTTTTAATAGTCCCCTTTAGTACTACTTTAGTTAATGAAAGCTGAAATTTTTCTTTTTTCAAGTCACATGAAAATAGTGTGGGTTGTTTGTGCAGTTGTTAAGCTATTGACTCATATCAACTAATGAGATATGAGTTGTATTTGTGTTTAATTAGAATTGGTCCCAACAACTTACTTCATAATAAGTTGTTCCATTTTTTAATCAAAAAGTTAGCCCATATCTTTAAAATAGATAGAGTTGATCCAATATTAAATTGTCATGTTCTCCCATAATAATTAATCCAAAAAATCAATTGTTTTTGAACTATTTTAATAGTTTAGATACTCTTAAATAATTTGAGCGCCAAGTATATTGATAGGAACATGTGAACATAATTTATTTATTAATTTAATTTTTGTTCATACCGATTCCATTTTTTTTTTAAATCAACTTTGAGTATTGTATTCATAATCGCAAAATATACAATTTCCTATTCATAACTGGTTGGACAGCCAGTTATATACTCTAATTACATCAGTATTCCTATGAATCTAGCAAAGCAACAAAACTTGTTTATAGGATTTACATAACTAAGCAACAGTTAAGGAAAACTATTTATTTGTTGAAGTCCATATCGCCATCTTCTACAATGTCTGCCACGAATATGAAGGAGCATAGCAATTTCTCTAGCAGTTGTATCCTCGTCATATGCCACACTTTGAAATCTGATATTGTTCCTCGCCTTCCATATTAAAGCTATAACATAAGTGAATGCTGCAGCAGTAAAAGCCTTCTTCCATGTATTGCTTCGAGCTATTTTGCATATCCATTTCAGTTCCTCTTCCCAGCCAAGAATCTGTCTCTGATTTCCCAACCAACGGCAGATACGAGACCATAACCTCTGCGTAATACAACATTCAAAGTACAGATGATGGAATGTCTCATCCTGCTGTTTACAAAACACACACAGAATGGGAATCTGAATACCAAATTTTATCAATCTATCCACAGTAGGTAGTCGATGTTGTGCTGCCAGCCAAGCAATAAACTTGTGACGAAGGATTACATTATTAACCAATAACAAATTCCTCCAGTTTACTCTTTCAAAACAAGGCAGCATGGCAATGTAAAGCTTATGAATTTGGAACTTCCCCATATAACATACTGCATTAAATCTGTCAGTTAAAGAGCCTACCATTTGTTGATTTTCCATTATACCATCTCTACATTATATGATTTTTCTAACAACCCAGGCAGCTTGCTTGGGTATATTAGCTACTCCAACATCAGATTTCTTTATGTAGTAACAATGCACCCATTTCACCCAAAGACAATCCTTCTTCCTTGCTAGATCCCAGAAAAGTTTAGCTACTGCTGCTCTATTCCATATTATCAAATTCATTATATTGAGGCCACCAACATTTAGAGGTGTACAAACTTATCCCATGCAACCAAGGCTCTTCTTGAAGTATTGGCAGATCCTGTCCAAAGAAAGGTGCGACAGATTGTATCAATAGCCTTAAGAACTCTCTTTGGTAATATGAAAACCTGTGACCAATAAGATTGAATACCAAAGATAACAGATTTTATAAGCTGGCATCTCCCAGCATATGATAACAGCTTTGCAGACCAGCATTTGATTCTGGCTGTAATCCTCTCAATGAGGGGTAGATACTGATGGACAGAGAGCTTTTTTGAGTCTAAAGGGATACCCAAATATCTGAAAGGAATAATACCTTCACTGAACCCCAATCTATCCAGCACTTCTGTCCTGAATTCTTGGTTCACCCCTGCTAAGTAAATTGCACTCTTATTAGGATTAGCTTCCATACCAAAAGCCTTAGAAAACTTTATGAATGCCTGATGAAGAATCTGTATAGAAATAGTGTCAGCCCGACAGAACATAAGCAAGTCATCTGCAAAACACACATGTGTGCAATTCAGTTTCTACACTTTGGATGAAAGTTAAAATTCCCATTCCTTTGCAGCTGTCCCAAAATTCTGTTTAAATATTCCATGGCCATCACAAAAAGGTAGGGTGACATTGGATCACCCTGCCTTATCCCTCTCTTGGCTTTAAATGGTTTTGTGAATCCACCATTCATAACTAAAGAGAAAGAAACAGTAGTAGTGCATGCCATAATCCAGTTTATGAATTTAGCTGGAAATCCATAAGCTGCTAGAATCTGTTGAAGAAAAGACCATTCCAATGAATCATTAGCTTTCCTCAAGTCCACTTTCAATACACACCTAGGAGATACTCCCTTTCTTGTGTACCCTTTGAATATATCATGACTGAGTAGTATATTATCCACAATACTCCTCCCCTCTATAAATGCAGATTGAGCTAAACCAACAATATCACTAACAACCCCCTTTAATCTTCTAGTAATGATCTTGGATATAAGCTTATACAGAGTAGTGCAACATGCAATTGGCCTATAATCCTTGACTGTAGTAGGGGAACTATTTTTGGGAACCAATGCAATAGCTGTAGTGTTTATGAAATGTGGCATAGTGCTGGTCTTGAAGAATTCCTTTGTGGCTGCTAATATATCATGCTTGATGATCTCCCAGTTTTTGGTGAAGAACTCCACAGGATATCCATCTACACCAGGGGCTTTATCCTTTGGCATATCCTTCAGTGCATCAGTAATTTCTTCCATAGATACTTCTCTGATTAACATCCTCTGTTGAGACAGATTCAAACACTTCCCCTCCTTTACAGTAGCTATGTCCACACAAGTCAGTTCTTCAGCTCTTCCTCCCAGCAATTCTTGAAATACAGTGAGAAATTCATGTTCTACAGCAGCAGGATCAGTTAGATGAATTCCAGTATCTGTGTAAACTGAAGTGATGGTATTCTGGCTATTCCTAATCTTCCATTGAGCATGAAAATACTTAGTATTAGCATCTCCACATTCAATCCATGTAGCCTTGGATTTCTGCCTCATGACTTGTTCCTCAATATTACTCCATTTTTCAATTTCTGCCAATGCTTCCTTTTCCTCAGTAAATAGATCCTGTGAATGAGGAATAAACTGCATTTGGGACTGAACAATATCAAGTTTCTCTCTAGCCTGAATGAGTCTTTGCTTATAGGATGCCATGTAACTGTTAGTCTCCTTTAATTGCTGCTTCAACAACTTGAGTTTTAACCATACATGTTGCATTGGACTCCCTGTACATTCTTGCTGCCATACATCCTTTATTTTGTCATGAAATTGTGGAAACTCCATGATCCCAGTGTAGAATCTAAAAGGCTTAGGATGTAGTAATTTCTGACTCCCAAACCTTATACAGATAGGTGTGTGATCTGATACAGAAGGATTTAAAAATTCAGCTTCGATGTATTGCTGCACCCATTGGAAGTTCCCCAAAGCCCAATCTATTTTGCTATATACTTGCTTATTTGTCCAAGTGTAGTTCCACCCTATTCTTTTGAGAGGAGTAAGCTGCAGATCATCAATGAGTTGTTTAAACCCCCTGACTTCAGCTTCAGTAACTATGGACCCTATTCTATCCTCAGCAGATAGAACATTGTTGAAATCATCACAAAGTAACCAAGTATCCTGTACAGGTATAGAGATACCCTTTAGATCATTCCACAATCTACCTCTAAGAACACCAGTATTGTGAGCATATACTATACTAAGATGAGTCTTAGCATGGCTAAATGAATCCCCTATATGGCATTGTATCAGCTGATCAGTAACACAGGAAATAGTGACCTGGATATGAGGTTTCCAGATCAACCATATCCTCCCATTTACTGCCTCAGAATAATTGCAAAATACTTTCCAACCTTTAGCAATCTTCCCTTGGATCTTCTGAGCTTTATGTTCCTTAACTCTAGTTTCAAGACACCCCATTACATCTACTTTATTTACATTCAGAAAGGCTTTTAATTCTTTCTGTTTATGGGCTAAATTCAGCCCTCTAATATTCCATGTAACTATGATCATGGATATGAGGGTCCAGGATCATGCTGGCTATTCCTACCAGCAACTATCACCTCCAATTTAGCTTTCCCTCTGCTGCAATTATCCACCAATGCTCTTCCTATGCCTGGTAAACCACCATTACCCTGATCCACTACTACATCTGTGCTACTTGGGACAACTTCAGTGACTTGATCATTTGTTCTATTCTGAGAACTCTGATATATACTCTCCAATGCATCTGTCTGGTGTGCCTCAATTATAGAACTCACAATCAGCCCATTAGCTTCCTGATTGACCACAGCAGCTTGAGATACACTAGCAGCAGGAGCCTTTTTCACAGTCCATCTCTGCCTAGTAACTTTGACTGGTTTACTAGGCCTCCTAGGTGCTTCCTGAACTTCCTTATTTGTAACATCATCATCCTTGGCATTGTACCAGCAATCACTAGTGTTATGACCAACCGTTAGACAATGGTTACAAAATGTGGGCTTCCAATCATAATCAATCAGTTGAATTTTATGGCCATAAGGAGTTTCAATGTCTATCTGATCAGGCAAAGGTTGTGAAGCATCCACTTCCACTAGTACACGAGCAAATGAAATTCTCTCATAATGGGCAGTGATCTTATCAGTATACAGTGGTGTTCAACTGCACTAGCAAGCTTGCTTAACACCTCTGCTGACCAACACTCTACTGGCAGCCCAGGGAACTTCACCCAAACAGGTATTGTACTCAGAACATCACTCTGAAAAGAGAAATCAGTTTCCCATGGCCTCAACACCATCGTTTTACTCCTATATGAATATGGCCCAGATTGTAGCACCAAATCCATATCCATTTTGCTCATAAACCGAAATATACAATACCCTTCTTAATGAACTAAGATCTGTGGCTTAGAGACAAAATTCCATACATGCAAGACAAAATTCTCTATAGCTTTTTCAGTAGGGTTATCCCCAATTATATATCCAATTAATGAGTCCTTCCAATACTCAGCTTGTGGTTTTAATTCTTCCTCACTAATAGTGACTATCTTCTTCCCTTCCCTACTAACTGGAGGAACAAACATAAGGGAATTACCCATCTGAGTGAGGCGATTCCCTCGAACAGCTTCAGCAAATGTTGGGGGAGGGGTTTCAGCATCAACAACATTCGAAAACTGCAATTTCCTCACGAGTTCTTCATTTTGATTCTCCACTGTTTGCATGCAAGTTTCAGTAGCTTTTCCCAATCTTCCTTCATTCGATTGCAAAGCAGGTGGTAGAAAACTACCAAAAGTAAGAGGTTCTAGTACTTTGGTCTCCACTGGAGCTGGAGTAATAGTCTGCAAGGCAGTTGTAGGTGGTGGACGACGCCGGCGAGCCATTTTCCGGCAGAATTAGCGCCTTGCTAACGTGCGCCAGAGGTGGAACTGTTCCATTGCCAAACGTGCGCCGAGAGCATTTTAGCGTGTGCTGCCTATTTTTTTTTTTTTTGAAGCAAAATGTGACTTGGAAAACCCAAAAAATCAATTCCAAGTGGCAGCTCTGAGCAATAAAATAATCCCTTTAAGTTTTACCACTTTAATTTGAAAAACTTTTTAACCCACAATCTATAACACACATATTCTTTTTGGATGTGGAAAAATGGGGTGTGACATCCATCACCATTTCTGGAAAATCATAGGCCTAGGAAATATTAAAGCTCTCCTAGATCCTTGATCTTGAAAGAAGATCACGGTTTATCTTTAATTTGTTGAAGCAATGCAGGATCATCCCCATTAATAAGTAGGTCATAAATATAGACCAAAACAATGACTATGTGAGCTTCTGTCTTTCTGATGAAAAAAGAATAATCCAGGTGACTTTGTTGAAAACCAGCATCCCTTAGGGCTGAAGTTAACTTGATATTACATTGCCTGGATGCTTGCTTGAGTCCATAGAGAGACTTTATCAACCTAAAATCTATGGACTTAGTGGGTGAACCATGGAAACCTTGATGTTAAAAGAGCCAATACACTCCTATCAGTTACTATTTTCACTACAGGTAAAAAGGTCTCTTTATAATCCAGTCCTTCCCTCTGATTATATCCTTTGGCTGCTAGACGAACATTGAATCTTTCTACTTCTCCTGCTGCTTTATACTTGATCTTATGGACCCATTTGCACTCTGTGGCCTTCTGTCGTTGTGTCAAAGGAACCAAATCCTAAATTTTATTATCCTCCATGGCTTAAATGCCTGCCAGCAGTGCTTGCACCCACCTTTTATCCTCAATTGCTTAAGAGTATGTTGTAGGTTTCACCTCAACAGAGAAGCTAGACAAATAACTTTGATACTTTTAGGAGACCACCTTATATCCAATATCGTTTGAGATAGGATATTTGCAACAACTCATAGAACCTGATTTGTCTGGTCTAACATAATCCTTTAGCCATATAGAGGCCTTGGATACCGTGGTTGATTTTCTTAGTCCCATATCAATGGGAACATCAGAAGAAATAATTGGGGCTAGAGGAGGATTAGGTTGAACTTCAACATTACTATGAATAGTAGTAGAAGGATTGTCCTATTAAGTTAAAGGAACAGAAATCATAGTTGTATGGATTGGAACATTAGGTGTGGAATAAGAGCTATCTGTAGTTGAACAGTCCACTGCCGTTGGTTCTTCACTGAAATCCTTCCTAGGCACTGAACACAAGTCTAAGAAGAATGAGTTAGATGTGCTTTCAACTGCATGAAAAGGAAACATGTCTTCATAAAGCACCACATCTCGACTGATAAAAAATGCTCTATTCTCCAAATCCAACAACCTATATCGCTTTTGATGTGCAGCATAGCCCAATAGAACAAACCTGAGCTCTTTGGTGCAAATTTGTTAGTGTTTACTAGGTTAGTATCAAAGCACATGCAGCCAATAACTTTGAGATGTGCTAATGAAGGTGGTTTACAAAAAAAATAGCTCATAGGGTGATTTATACCCCAAAACAGATGAAGGAATCCTGTTGATGATACATACAATAGAGTCAATACAATATCCCCAATACCTGACAGGTAAGTGTCCTTTTAATCTGATTGCTCGAGCAGTTTTAAGTATGTGTCTATGTATCCTTTCAATAACTCCATTTTGCTGAGGAATGTAAGGGAATGAGCATTGATGAATAATTCTATGTGACTGAAATAAATCTCTACAGGCATAATTGAAGGATTCACCACCATTGTCTGATCTAAAGACCTTGATCTGCTTGTTTAACTGTGTCTTAGTCATAGCAATGAAATTCTTGAGCAAGAAAATAAAATCAAACTTGAAACATCTAGTATAATCATAAAGTACTGTAAGAAAATATCTCATTCCATTATGAGTGCAACCTTATAAGATCCCCATAACATTTATATGAATCAAGTTAAAACTGCATATACTTCTACTAGTACTAGTTTGAAATGATACTCTACTTTGTCTAGCTAAGGGACAGATTTCACATTTAGACAATGTACTACTGTGTATGTTGCTACTATATTCTTGTAGACTGGAAATTCTTCTAAGAACTTGAACTGGTACATGTCTTATTCCTTTGTTCCATATATCTATGCTTCCTTATTAGTCACTGCAAAGGCTTTATTCACTCTCTTTCCTAGTGCAGCTGACAGAATGTATAGATCTTCCTCTCTTTTACCTATCTCTTTCATCCTCCCAGACAAGAAGTCCTGAAATACACAATATTGAGGAAAAAAAGTAACGATGCACTCAAGATCTTCTATTACTTTTGAGACTGACATAAGATTGAACTTGAAAGATAGTACACATAACACATTCTTCAATACATCACCTCCTGTGAGTTGACATTCTCCCATATGAGAAATAGTGGTTGAATCCCCTATAGGTAGTTGAACTTTCCCTAAGTTTCCTACTGAAGTTTCATTTTAGCAAACTTTAATCACCAGTCATATGATTAGTAGCAGTAGTATCAACTATCCATTTGCGTAGCTCTAGGTTTTCACAAAGTGCTATACTGCCACAGAAACATTTACCTGCCATGTTGACACTTGCTTCTCTAATGAAGTTCTTATTTAGCAATTGCAACAATTGATTATATTGCTCTTTGGTAAAGGATTGACTTGTCTCAGCATTGCTTCCTGATTGATAAGTAGTCTAGTTGAGTCAACATCACTGCATTGGCCTTCTTTTTCTGCTTGAAGTCAGTTGGATATCAAACAATCTTATAACGATTCTCCTTGCGATGTCTGCCTAATTACAAAATTTACATTTCATTAGCTTAGAGCACTCAATCATCGGATAACCTTTTAAATGACAGAATTCACATTCTAAGTTAAAATTTCTTCTTGGTCGAGCAGTGAAAAGAGTTGTAGGATCAGTGTGCTCTGCTTGGCCATATGTATTTCCAGCAATCATCGTCTTGTTTTCGTTATGTAGTACCATAGCATAAGCTTTATCTATAGACGACGGTGTTGGGATCAATAAGATTTGACTCCTTGCTTGCTCAAAACCATCATTTAACCCCATTTAAAATTACAACAGACATTGATATTCCAATTACTCAATGTATTCAGTAGCATATGAAGGAGGTGACTATATTGAATCATATTCTATCCAAAGGTCCTTCAATTTAGTAAAATATGTTGAAACTGGAGAGATTCCCTGTGTTAGAATGAAAATCTCCTTGTACAAGAAGTACAGTCTCGATCCATTTATTTTTTCAAATCTCTCCTTGAAAGCTGCCCATATGTTCTGAGCATTAAAAGAAAACAACACTCTTGTGACTAGTTCTCTACTTACATTAGCCATGAGGTGACGATGGCATTACATCGATCCCATTGACTTTCCAATTCTGTACCAAAATCTTCCCTTGATGTCGATCCGTCAACTAGGCATAATTTGTTCTTCCCTAGCAATGCGACTTTCATTGCACGACTCCACAAAGAATGGTTTTTCATTCCTGTCAAAATTAATCCCACCGACATGCATCCAAGACCGTCTGAAGGATAGAGGTAAAGAGGATGATTATGATCTAGTATAGTCATGCTTCCGACAACTCCAGTTCCAGATCGAGCTCCAGCATTTGCATTCGTGGTTGAATATCAAGAATTGTCATTGAAATACAAAAAATTAGGGTTTAAAGTTTCGAATTTGACTAGATTCTCTCGAATTTTTCTTCAACTGCTCGAAATATTCCTTAGAATCACTCGTTAATACTGCTTTGATACCATAATAAATTTATCAATGGCATGCAATTAGAAATCGAATATTAGGAATAGAGAAATTTAAAGAGAACTTTTAAGAAGAACTCAGCTCTTACTTTCAATTGCAGAGAGAATGAAGACTACTAAAGGGAGTAAAATGGAAAAGTTGTACCTAACTACTCTAACTAACTAGTGGGGCCTAGCTGTACAACTAATTACAACTAAATCAACTTAACTAACTATGATTAACTACTAACTATAACTACTCCTATATCCTTTACACTTTCCTCACGCATGTATCACGTGGGTGATGTACGAACAATCTGAACTTTTCCACCCTATATTTGCTTTCTCTTTCACGTTGTACTCGTCGAATTTGAAGTTCCTTTCTTTTTCATTTCATTTTCCTTTGTAGAGTACATTACAGGAGCGCCTTTGTGTAATTGCGTAAGTTTCACATGTTCTTGATTTACAGCCTGGAATCAATATAGTTTACCATTTATTTTTACTTTTATATTGCATACCTCATTACCTTGTCACAACATTTAGACGATAATTAAATATTCAAAAGTTCCCAAGTTAGGTATATTAGAAGTCAAAACAGATGCAAAGACGAAAGACTGAAATTGAACGAAGACAATTAGGGTATTCATAGGATTTTACACAAATAATCGGATGGATTAATTATTTACTTTTTTTATCCGATATATATGGATTATGCACGATTATAGATATTTTATCTATTTTTAATGTAAGCAATTGGGCAAATAATTATTTATGTCATTCTTTTATGCAAAAACCAAAAGAATCCTCATAGCTTGCCTCCATAGGTATTGGATCCTTGAAATGGACCTAATACAGTGCTTGCTAACCAACAACCCAATCTTTCGAAATACTCAATCCTGTGTGAAAATAGTACGAGTTAATTAGTTTCGGATTGATAATTGAAAAATATTTAGTATTTATAAAATTATTAAAAAATAATTATTATTTTTCTGAAATATAGAAAGTTCGAGCATAATATGCTGGATTATGGTGCTTTTCGGTATAAACTTCCGTCATATTACATATTTCAGCATATTTTGCTAGAATCTCATATACACAAAATAAAAAATTAACTCCAAAGAATATTATGCTGGAATTTTTGTGGATCTTTAAGGATATTTTTATTCAAATTTTATCTTTACATGAAAAAGTGGCTAAATTTTAATTATTTAAAACTGTGGTTATTTTTTAAGTATAAATTATAAATCTGGCTAATTCTGATTCCCCCCCCCCCCCCCCCCACCACCACCCAAAAAAAACCCCAACCAACCCCAAATCCTAGTCGATAATGTACATTCTTCAACAATCTTTTAGTATCCATTTGGCCATAGATTTTGGGTACATTTTTTCAAAAACATTTGGAAACACTCTCTGTTCATGGAACATGATCAATTTTAGGAAAATCATGAATTTTCTTTCAACTAGTTTTTGGGTGAAAATTTCTACTCTCACAAAACTTAAAAAAAAAAATGTATGTCCAATCACAATTTCAACTCAACTTTAATTTTTTTTTTTTTTTAAGTTTCAATCAAATCTATATTCAAACTCTAGCTTAATTTGTGGAGTTGGAAGCAAGAGTACTACTTACATTTTTTGTCTTTCCTTTGGGGGGATGTGTGTTGGTTTGTATTAAATATAATACACAGAGAGCTGTGAACTGATTGGTTGTAGCTGAAGCCAGTAGAATGATGAATATGGATGGTTTAATTTGGATTTTTCTAGACCAAAATTGGCAGCAAGCAACTTCTATGAATTAATCAACTTTTGTTCAAGTGTATGGAGATAAATATCTCGGTCAAATTTACTCTCAACTAGCATGGAACAATGCACACCTTAGTGTATGGTCGACCTCTTCGTAATTTTAGGGTTATAATCGGTACGTGAAACATTAATTTAATAACATGAACAACGACAACAGTCATGAAAAACCATTGTAATCACCAAGAAATTATCACAACTCACATCTATATATGTCAAAATCTGATCATGGATTAATCCCTAAGAGGAACAATATGGATTTGACCAAGTCATAATCATGCCCACAAGACAGCATGGCAAAGGACACCTCAGCCATCATCGGGGCAAGATCGTAAGAAAGCTTACGTAGTGAAACCGATGTATGGTAACAAGAAAGTATGCTAGTCAAAGACCATTGAACAAATATGGAAACTGTAAATATAAATAGGGGTAGTTAAATCCGAAAAAAAAAGGGAGGGGGGGAGGGAGAATCAAGAGAATGTTTAAGGAAGAACGGTTCTTTCACTTCTTTTCTGTTTACTTCATGTTCATGAGACAAATCGATCACAAATGTAAGCTTATCATATATGATTAATGTAAACATTATCTGCGATTACTCTTCTTCTTCCTTTATTCTCTATGCTGCATATCTAGATTTGGGATTAATTATGTTTCACTAAGATTTACCTTCTTCAATTTTAAAAATTAGTTCGACAAGATGGGTTTTATACTTGTTTGTTCAAATAATTTGGTACCGTCTCTGGGGAGCTTCTTAGCCAAATTTTTTAGTTTCCTTCAGATCTAGAACCGGCAAAACGCCGCCACCCACTTGAATGAGCGATAAATAAACCTTCGAGATGACAAATCTAACCCAGGCCAAGTTGTTGCATAAGAGCAAAGTTACAACCAGTATCTCTGCAAAACCCACTCTATCCAATAGCGATAGGGTTGGCACAACACACATACGTTCGAAGCAGGATCATAGTCATCTGGAATTGCCACACCCCCATTCGACGCATCTTGCCTACTTGTATTAGCCCGTATTCCTATTCTTTATGAAAGAACAGGAGCTTACCAAGCGGTCCTAATGGGATGAGCACACATGTTATCCCATGTCCCTTGTTGTAGATACAAATCAAACAAGATCAGACCTGAACTCGATTTCAACACTTCAACAAGGAAGGTGGCTCAACCCGCATGAAGCTCAGATGCTATTACAGATGGAACCGAACACGGCCGTCAAATTTAAAACCAGGTTGTGCGAGTAACACTCAAATGCCGCTTTTGTCGCTGACCCGTCAGATCGAGATACGGGAAATTTCATTTGGGTTTATCCTATGTTGCTGATTTAGACAGGAATGCATGCACTTGCTTGGGCGAGCGAGCAAGGGAGAATTCCAACTAGAGACAATGGAAGGAAAAGCACTACCAAACTATTGGAATGTCGCTCAGCTCAAATGCTTCCACTTCTCAAAAAAGGACGCCACCCAAAATTGTACTCTCTTTTCCTCACCAAGGCTTTGTCCCAATTGGGATTTCCCAGGTAGGTTTTTAACGAAGCGACGAAGGAGATGTCTCGAGGTTCAAAGTATAATTCATCACACCTCCCTCCCGCCGATTACCTCTCCAGGACGAACAATGAATGGACTAAATATAGGGAAACTTCTCCAATATATGTATGTAATGGACATATATAGTACTCTCCAATGAATGAAACAGAGCAACATTTTGCACTTCCTATCAAGGTATTCTACAATGCAAGCAAAATTAAGCAAACTAGGACTCACCCAGAAAATGCATCGTATTCTCCAATGTAAAAAAATTAAGCAAATCGGGACTCACCCATGAAATGCAGAAGCTAATTAGAACTGAAGCTCTCAATATTCTCTGGTAAAAACAAAACCAAGAACGCCGGGATGCACCCCGAAGCATGCATAAATAGTATGGCGGCTTGTGAAATTATCCAAACTCTAAGAATATCACAACGGTTTAACATTCGACTGTAGCTCGAAATAACACCCCTACGGCCAAGGGACATCGCCAAAAGAAGAATTCAACCTCGTTCGAATCGCAACGGGTTAACATTTCGACCGTAGCTCGAAATAACACTTCTGCAGCCGAGGGCCATCGCCCAAAGAAGAATTCGACCTTGTTCTAATCACAACGAGTTAACATGTTGACTATATCTCAAAATAACACCCCAACGACCAGGGCCATTACCAAAAGAAAAATTCGACCTCGTTTGAATCACAACGGGTTAACATTTCTATCGTAGCTCGAAATAACACTGTTACAGCCAAGGGCCATAGCCAAAAGCCCTATGACCAAGGGCCATCGCCAAACGAAGAATTTGACCTTGTTCGAATCACAACGGGTTAACATTTGATATTAGCTCGAAATAACACCCCTACGCCTAAGGGACATCGCTAAAGGAAAGATTCAGCCTTGTTTGAATCACAAGGGTTGACATCTCGACTATAGCACAAAATAAAACCTATACGGCCAAGGGCCATTGTCAAAAGAAACACTCGACCTTGCTCGAATTGCACAAACCTCGTTGAATCAAAAATAAATTTGCCTAAAGAGACGTAGCAAAAACTGATCTCACCTAAATGTGCAAACCCTAGGAAACTTCGCTCGAATTTACACGACAAAATCCTACTCGACCCTGTCGAGGTCGAATTCCCATTACAAGAAATTAGGAATTTGCCGTACAAAAGTCTGAAGACCTACATCAAAATGGAGAATATAAAGCAAGGGGGAGGGGAGAAATTCAAAAGACATACAATGTCGAAACATTCCTTTTATTTAAATATGCGCAATGACTGCACCTTACATACGGCCAAAACAAGCCCAATACACACACACACACAAAAAGACCTACACTAAGGTAACAACTTTTAACTCGGTGCCATCACCGCTGTTCTCCAATTGTCCTCTCCAGGAAACTCCTCAGCATCAGCATACTTGCCGACCTCTTACGTCGCAGGGTCATAGCTACAGTTGATACTAGCCTCGCGTGCCTTTGTTCGGGCTCCTTGATAAGCGGCCTCAGAAGCATTGCCCACCTCCCACAAACTCTTATATATGTCCCGTTAGGCCTCAACACGAACCAAAAGCTCGTGCAAGTGGTGAGAGACAACGGCAGAGGCAGATTCCACTTGGGAAAATAATTATTCCTTCTCAACCTCGAGTACGCCGACCCAATATTTCAAGTTTGAAGCTTCCCCATCAATTTCTCCAATATGTTCTTCAAGGCTCATTTCCCTTAGTATGGTCGTTGCCCTCTCAGATGCCTGCTCAGATTGGAGGACGCGGATAGTATCCTCCAACGCCGCCGCTCTTGCTAAGGGCGATGCCCGGGCACTCCTGGAGCTCTCTAACTCGGACACTTTCCCCTCCAGCTCGATCAGTTTCCCCATCCATTCAGCACTCAAAGCCTCTATTTTGATGGGATTTTGATCAAGCTCGAATTGCAACGACAACACCTTCTTTAAAGATGCTCACATTATGCAGCGACCCCCTTTCCCAACTTGAGTTCTTCATCATTTGCACGAAATAGCTCCTCGAGTTCACTGTTCCTACGAATCGAATGCATTAGCTCTTGATCCTGTTTCTCCAGCTCCTGTATGAGAAATTGATTATCGGTGCTCGCCCTAAGCCGCTCATGCATCTTACGATATTTGTTGCGGTAGCGCCGATACTTTTTTAGCATCTTAAGAAAATTTTTGGCTCGAGTGTCGGCTCTGCGAGAACTTTCGATCTAAAAAATGTAAGACTGAAAGCAGAAAAAAAGAAGAAGAGAAGAGCGAGGTCAGTGAAGGCCAAGTTCACCAAAAACAAAGGGAGCACAAAAAAAGGGAGAGAAGAATCTTACCTCAGGCCTGTGGGTTTTAAAGATGAAAAGATGCTAGAGAAAAGTGAGCAGAGAGAACTTGTTGAGGAAAAATAGAAGCTTAATTAATCTGAAACTTGGACTCACAAATTTATAAACTGAAAAACAGAAAGCATGTTGAATATCAGCCACTATGTTTAACTACTTCCTAAACTCTAGGACTCCATGATTGACTAACTAGAAACATAAAAATAGCTAACATAATCCACTACTGCAGAATCATGGTAGATCATGTAGTTAGTGTTTGAAACAGTCTTCTAACACTCCTCCTTGCTTCAAACACTGCAAACTCCAAGCTTCATCCTTAGCTCCTCAAACTTACTAGCCGGCAGTGGCTTAGTAAATATATCAGCTAACTGATCTGTAGACTTGCAATAGATCAGAACAATTTCACCATCCTTTTGCACTTCTCTAAGGAAGTAAAGTTTGATCTTGAAATGCTTAGTCTTTCCATGAAAGACTAGATTGTTTGATATTGCAATTGCTGCTTGATTGTCAACTAGGATCTCAGTGTTGGTCCATTGCTTCAGTTGCAAATCACTTAAAATCTTCCTTAACCAAATCACTTTATTGGCTGCTGCTGTAGCTGCAATAAACTCAGCTTCGGCAGTGGATTGTGCAACTGCCTCTTGCTTTTTGAAACACCACGAGAAAACACCTGATCCAATACTGAAACAATAACCGGAGGTACTCTTCATGTCATCAACAGAACCACCCCAATCACTATCAGAAAAACCAAGCAGCTTCAGCTCCTCACTTTTCTCAAACTTCACACCAAATTCGATAGTCCCTTTGATGTAACGAACTACTCTTTTTGCTGCCTTCATATGTGTTTCAGTAGCGCAATGCATGAAACGAGATAAGAGGCTTACAGCAAATTGGATATCAGGCCTTGTAGCTGTGAGATACATCAAAAAACCAACTAGGCTTCGGAAGTACCCTTCTTCAACTTGATCAGCTTCATCATTCTTGCTTAAGTTCTCCTTTTGATTGATAGGCGTGTCAATGGCCTTGCAATCTTCCATGCTGAACTTCTTAAGGATTTCCTTTGCATACTTCTTTTGGCATATGAAAACATAATTTTCCAGCTGCTTAATCTCCATCCCAAGAAGTATGACATCAATCCAAGGTCTGTCATCTCAAAAACTTGCTTCATTTCTTCCTTGAACTCGTCAACTAGCTCAGCATTTCCACCAGTGATTAGGAGATCATCCACATAAAGAGATACTATGAGCACATCATTTTCCTTGCGTTTCACATAGAGAGTAGCCTCTGACAAACTTTTTTCAAATCCCAAGCTAGACAAGTGCTCATCAATCTTGCTGCACCACGCCCTTGGAGCTTGTTTCAAGCCGTATAGAGCCTTTTTCAGCAAGAACACCTTCTCCTCTTCACCTTGTTCTACAAACCCCTCAGGCTGCTCAACATAGATCTCCTCCTGCAACGTACCATTGAGGAATGTTGATTTTACATCAAGTTGAAACACCTTCCATCCTTTTTGAGCAGCGGTAGCTAACAAGAGTCGAATGGTGTCAAGTCTCGCTACGGGTGCAAAGGTGTCTGAATAATCAACACCAAAAACCTGTGCATACCCTTTTACCACGAGTCTCGCCTTGTACTTGTTGATAGAACCATCAGCATTTAGCTTTGTTGGAAACACCCATTTGACGCCAATTATTTTCCGATCTTTCGGTTTGTCAACGAGCTCCCACGTCTTGTTTTTTATAATCATTGACATTTCTTCTTTCATGGCATTCCTCCAATTCTGGTTCTTTGCAGCTTCTTCGAATCCAGCAGGTTCACAGACAGCAACATTGCATCTTTGATAAATATCAGAAAGTGATCTTGTCCCTCGGATTGGTGGATCATCTTCCAACTCATCTTCAATCAGATCCAAAGCTGGCTCCTTTTGGTTTGCTACTTGAACCGGAAAGCTTGACTTTCTCATACCTTTTACTTGCATCAGCTCCCAATCCCACTGCTCCTCTTCTTTGAAAGATACGTCCCTACTAACAATGATCTTCCCCGTTTGAGGTTGATATACCTTGTAGGCTTTTGAAGAAGAACTATATCCCACAAAGATTCCAAGTTCCGACTTTTTGTCAAGTTTGTCTCGCTTGACTTGTGGAACATGAGAGAAGCATAAACAACCAAACACTTTTAAGAAATTAAGTGAAGGTTTGTAACCATACCAAGCTTCAAATGGAGTCTGCTCCTTCAATGCCTTAGTAGGCAATCTGTTCTGCAGGAACACAGCTGTGCTTGCAGCCTCAGCCCAAAATTTCTTCGGTAACTCCTTGTCATGAAGCATACATCGAGCCATCTCCATTATGGATCTGTTTCTCCGTTCACTAACTCCATTTTGCTGCGGAGTGTAGGGAGCTGTAAGTTGATGTTCAATGCCAGATCCTTCACAAAAGGTATTGAACCTGTTTGAAGTATACTCCTTTCCGTTGTCAGATCGCAGACATTGGATATGACAGCCACTTTGATTTTCCACCAATTTTTTGAACTTCCAGAATGCATCAGCCACTTCAGATTTGCGCTTCAAGAAATAAATCCAACACATTCGGCTGAAATCATCAATGAAAATGACATAAAATCGGTTGCCTGCTAGCGATTCAGTTCTTTGAGGACCAGCAACATCAGTATGAATCAGCTGCAGCTTCTCAGAGGCTTTCCAAGTTGATGTAGGAAATGGACTTCGGTTTTGCTTCCCGAATTGGCATGCGGAACAGTTTGGCAGCTTGTCCGCAAGAGTCGGCAGTCCGAATGACATCTCCTTTGTCAACTGCAACATCCTTGAAAGATGACAATGGCCCAACCTCTTATGCCATGTTTCAGTCACGTTCTCCTCCATGGAATAGGCAGCTTGTTCCGTCATGGCTGGTCTGAAAGAGAAGCTTTTGCACCTCATTTTTATCTTGAGAACATCTCTACCTTTTGCATCTTGAATTTGGCAGAAGTTGTGCTCAAAGATCACCTTGAATCCTTTTTCAACCAGCTGCCCCACACTCAACGGATTTTGATTTATTTCAGGTACAAAGAGAACATCAGATATCAATTTTGTACCTCAATTAGTCTCAATAGAGATAGTGCCTTTTCCTTTCACCGGAATTTGATCACCATTTCCTATTGTGACTTTGGTGACAGTTGTGGTGCGTAGCTCCGTAAAGAGAGCTCGATCATGAGACATGTGGTTTGTACAGCCACTGTCTATCAGCCAACTTCCATCGGATACAGAGGTAGAGAAACAGCTTGCCACGAACAATTGATCTTCTTCATCTTGTCCAGCAACTTTTGCATTTGCTTCCTCCTTATTTTTGCAAATCACTGCCTCGTGTCCAAGCTGGTTGCACTTGGAGCATTTTGCATCAGGCCTTCTCCAACATTTGTACGGAGGATGACCCTTCTTTCCACAGTGTTGGCAAGGAGGATACTTCCCCTTTGAGGATCCATTCTTGCTCTTGTTGTCAATTGTGGCATTCGAACCAGAACTGCCTTCTTGGTTTTTCTTCTTCTTCTTTTTGTTCTTATCAGCTTTATAATGTTTGGCTCGTAAGGCTCCTTCAACATCATCTTCCTCCCTCATGGCTCTCATTTGCTCTTGTTCTTGAAGTGCACTAATCAACTCCTTGAGACTGAGCTTTGTCATATCCTTGTTGTTCTCCACAGATGCAATAGTGGCTTCAAACTTCTCAGGTACAGTAACAAGGATTTTCTCAACAATCCTTGATTCTGTTAATGAAGAACCAAGTATCCCAATTTGACTTGAGATGTTCAGCAAGCGATCTGAATACTCTTTAATGGTGTCAGTCGATTTCATCTTTTGCAACTCGAAATCCCGCATCAGATTCAGCACTTGCATCCCCCGAACTCGATCATCACCTTTAAATTCAGTTTTGAGAAAATCCCGTACCTCCTTTGCTGATTTCAAAGGCATGATCCGAGGGAAAATAGTGGGAGAGACAGCAGCGAACAAGTAGGCTTTTGCCTTGGACTTTTTCGTCTTCTTCTCCTTGTGTAGCTTAATCTGAGCCATTGTAGGATTTTCAGGAAGCACCGGGACTGGATAGTCTTCTTCAACGGCTTCCCAAAGATCCAGAGCATCAAGATGGGCCTCCATGTGTGCTACCCATACTTGATAATTATCTCCATTGAAGACTGGTGGAGTAAGAGGTGAAAAACTTTGTTCACCCTCCATGACTGGTTTCACTCTCACACAGGTCCCTTAAGAAGAAAGTTCTGATGCCAATTTGTAGGTTTTTAAGATGAAAAGATGCTAGAGAAAAGTGAGCAGAGAGAACTTGTTGAGGAAAAATAGAAGCTTAATTAATCTGAAACTTGGACTCACAAATTTATAAACTGAAAAACAGAAAGCATGTTGAATATCAGCCACTATGTTTAACTACTTCCTAAACTCTAGGACTTCATGATTGACTAACTAGAAACATAAAAATAGCTAACATAATCCACTACTGCAGAATCATGGTAGATCATGTAGTTAGTGTTTGAAACAGTCTTCTAACAAGGCCCATAGCGGCCACTTCGTGCATTAACTCGACGTCATTAGCGTCCCAAAGAGCCT
The DNA here is from genome assembly GCA_034376525.1 of Nicotiana benthamiana. Lineage (NCBI taxonomy): Eukaryota > Viridiplantae > Streptophyta > Magnoliopsida > Solanales > Solanaceae > Nicotiana > Nicotiana benthamiana. The sequence continues at coordinate 13,134,009 of CM067325.1, forward strand.
CACATTCTACAGCGGAGCATAGGAGATAAAATTGCGGTACCAAACCCTTTGTATCCCGCAGCAGATAGAACTCTGATGGAATCTCTAGGGGGGTGGGGGGACCTCTCGCTCTTACCATAGTACGGGTAAATTCCTCCTCGAACATCCTGACATCTTCAAGATCGAGGTCAGATTCAGATTCATAGTCGTCGACCACAACGCCTTTTCCCCTCTCTGTGGCTGAAGAAGCTCTATTCGGTCCGAATGACGAAGGCCCGCCCAAATCGGCAACAACGGCCTCAGGACCCCGACTTCCTATCACAATAGCCCTTTGATCAATATTTTTTACTTTTTTGAAAATATCTTCTAAATGAATATTTGTTAGATAGTGGGGTAATAACTTAAGGTTACGACAAAGTAAGAAAATATTGTCGCAATTATGTGTATCATGTTGTAAAGGTTCATATCAATGGCAAGTTGCAACAAGTGACATCAGCGACGGAGCTAGAAGTCAAAACACCGGTTCATCTGAATTCAGTAGGCTCAAATAATATATTTTGTATTAAAAATTTATTAAATAAGATATAAGATATTAAATTTAAAATTCAGCTATTAACACTTAATCGTCGTTCTAAATTTAGAACCCCTAAAATTTGCCTTTGAGTGACGTGGGTATGATATGGGTATATTTATAAGAAGATGAATGAGATACCTGTATATCACTATTTGGAGAAAGGTATTTTCGACAATTTAAGGTAATAAGACGTTGTACGAAATATAATTAAATAACAAATAGATGCCTTCACTCAGGTCTCAGCCATTGATAGCAGATAGGAAAATGGATATCTAATATCACTGTCATATAGAATACAAAAACTGAACATTAATTGGTGATAGGAGACGCCTTTCTTGAATGTTATTTTCTTTAGTAGATTATTCTTTATCAAGTTCCTTTAGCCCCAAAAGAAAAAGAAAATATCAATGTCCATTCCTGACAGCAACAATATATTGTTTTAAGCAACAATTTATTAACCATGAACTCATTTGCATAATTTTTTTTTTCTTTTTGAATTTTTGCCATTTAAGCTCACAAGGAGAGCCCGTTTGGAATGGCTTAAGAAAATGACTTTAAGCGCACGAGTTTAAAAGCAGCTTTTAAGTATTAAGGTTTATTTTATAAATAAATAATTATTTATTTGAACAAAAGTATTGAAACTTAAAAAATTTATAAAGTGTTTGATAAACAAGTGTTGTTAAGCACTTTTTTCTATTAAAAAAATAAAAATATCCTTAAAATTGTTAATATTATAAAGGAGTTGATTATTATAATATATTTAATTATAAATTAATGAAAATAAAAAATAATTTATATTTTAATTTAATTTTAATTTATATAACTACTTTAAATAATTTTTATAAAGTAAAAGAAAGATACTATATAGTCAAGTAGAATTGGTAGAAACTAATGCAAGTGGATCAGAAAATAATATTTAAGAAAAGTGTAGAAAATGAAAGATGAAATAGAGAGAAAGATGAAAGAAGAAGAACGGGTCATGTGAAGAAAATAGGAGAAGTAAATGTTTTTGAGATTTCTTTGACTGAGTGTAAGTTTGGAATTATGAAAACTTATAATGAATGAAAGAATAATTTTATTAGTCAAACTAAAATGATTTTTAAGTCAAATAAAAAAAGTTGGGATCAACCAACTTATTGCTTTTGATTTTTTTAAAGAATATTTTAACTTTTTTTAAGTAATTTTGTTTTTGCTAAATATTCCATAAAATAAAAAGTGACTTAAAAACTGATTTGATCGGCTTTAAACCCATCCAAACACCGTATCCAAAGGTATCAACCGATATTTTCTTTTTCCGTTATTTGGTGCAAGATGTACTCCAAAAAAGGGTAACGATATATATATATATATATATAACAAGTGGAACTTTAGACGTCTACTTGACAAATTCATGAGTATAATTACCTTGTTTCTATGAATAGTCCAAGTTCATTTTCACTATTAAATTAAAATATTGTTTACCCATACGTTTCTCATCCATTTTGACGTTTTGTAATGTGAATATCTATACTATTTAATTTGTGAGGTGAAACTTCGTTCATGACCCATGACATCCAGTACTCTTTTCTTCATTCATTTTTTATTAATGGATTGAAATTGATCATATGTCCATGACGAACTGGACTAACCATAAGTCTTGTTTTTCTTATACCATCTTCGAGGTTCCATATGTATGCTAAATAAGGTTGTCAGTGTCGTATAAGAAAATTAATATCAAAAGTAATTCAAAGAACGAAAATGAGAATTGAGAATGAAAGAAATCTTGATTGCATTAATGAAAGCTATCACAGAAAAGTAACATAGTGTCGAGGGTAAAGAGACACCAATTCAAAGAATTATTTGCTTGCTAGAAAGTTTGATTATCTGATCCCTTCTAATAATGCTTAAAAAAAGTTAAACAAAGTTACAAGACTTGACTTAACTAAGCTAGAGGAACTTAATGGAAGTACGTGAAATAAAACTACTCTATATTTACAATGAAAACGATTTAGTCTTCTTCGAGGTAGTAACAAGTCCGTTATCAGCAATCTTGTCTTTAGCATTACAATCAGCGTGCGCGACTCCGTAGGCATCTACTGCGGCTGGGCACTAGCGAAGACTTACAGTGAGCGATAAAGGCATATGCACGTTTGTCACTTAACACAATCAAAATTACAAAATTGTTCAAAATGCTAGGTATTAAATGACTTACTAGGACGCCATAGGACACGTCAAAGGGGTCATAGGGCGTTGCTGAAAAGCTGTCCATGACATTACTTGTGTTTTATAAGAACAATTCTATTGGCGAATTACTACAATTAGTACAGAGAAAGCGTGCTCAAAAATCGAATGGGGTAACGTGTGTACACCTAATAATATAAAAAAACTTATAGAAATGTCCCAAATAAGTCTTAACTTTTCAATCTTTCGCTATTAATTATAGATTTATTAAAATTAGTCAAGCACATATAAATATTAAAAATCGATATAAATAAGCTTTTTTCTCCTCAAAAATCAAAAATCTCCTTTCGTATTTTTAAGTGTGATTAGTAACATTAGATGCAAGGAGGAAAGAAAATTTCATGGATGAGGTAGCAAATAAGGTCATGATACACACACACACACACATAAAATATTCCAAAAATCTAAGCAAAAAATAACTTTTTCAATGGGTATAGTTGAAATTCACTGAAAACGTATATCAAACGTATCGAGTTCCAAAAATTCTTCTGCGACACATGTATCAAACATGTATCACGCATATATCTCATGCACATTTATACATGGATATACATGTGATATACAATTGATACACTATGATACATAGGTGATACACATATAATTTTTTTTCATGTTCATCTTCTACTTCGAATTTTCAATTTAAGCCACCTAAAAACTTCACCAAATCATTCCAAAACTGAGATACAAACTCCTTAAAATGTACCTAATTTATTATAATAACACTTAACCAAAAGAAAGCAAAGTTTGACCCTTTTTAGCTATAAATTACTAATTGGCTAATATTAATAATTTGGCTAATATTAGTAATATTTTATAAATTGACCAATTTTTATAAGATACTTATAAATGGACATAACTGGAAGTTTTCTAATAATATAGGAATTTTACCTCCCATAGCAAAGGTTGATACCTTATTTATTTTAGATAAATACCATTTTTAAAAATTATATTCCATAACTACCTTTTTTTTTTTAACCAAATATCTATTTATGATCACCTCCTACCCTTAAGCCATAAAATATGCTTTATATTATTTTTCTCTCTCATTCTATTAGATTTTCTCCACCCTCACTGTCAAAGTTGTTTTCTCCAAGAATACAAATTCATAGATTCTTTCTCATCAATTCCTCCTTCGATGGTAGTTCCTTGAGTTTAATTTGAAGATTTTGAGGAAATCAAACATCTTCTGAGGGATTTCCCTAATTCATCAAATTCAAAGATAACATATCATCTTCAAGAAGTTGCACTATTGCAAACAAAGGACAAAAACACCTTCTTCACATTTTTCTTCACCGGGTAACTGACTCGAAAACGCTTTGAATTTCCCATTCCGTAGCCAAAAGAGAGCGTTGAAGCTGGTGATGTAGGGATCTGCAGCTTTTCATGATCATACTCCTCAATTTCTGATCTCGAACGGTTGTTTCTTGTGTTGAGATTATAAGTAGTGATTGGAATGGAAGACATCGAAAACGACGACGAACAAGACGATGACATAGTATTTGTGCTGCAAAAGATATTTACTTAGGGTTGCAACTCAACGAGACAACATTAAGTTTGTTCTTGAACAAAGACGGCGGAGTTTGGGGCTGAGCAACTTGAAGATTTTGTTACTTTTTTAAAAGTATATTTCGATGTATCTTACTGTATTTCCATATATTTCATTGTAGTCATTGTCTTTTTTCAATTGTTTTCCATGTATTTCATTATACTAACTATTTTGCTATATTCCATGAATGTATTTATATAATTTTTTAAATAATATAATTTATGTATTCAGATGTATATGCAGTATGTTTTCATATGTTTTTGCACTACAGATGACTTGCTATACTTCATGTATTCAATGTATTTTTATGTATTTAACCATATTCAATATAATTATATAATCTCTATGAAGATTGCTATGTTTTTTGGGGTATTTTTCGTTGAGAATCTTTTTTATATCTGAAAATAAAAAAATTCGTGTGTTTTAATTGAGTTTGTTAAATTATATTAAGAGTCTATTATGTTAATTGATTCATTCCCGTTTAAAAACAGTTGTATTCCCTTATTTCACGCCGTGAATATAGTCAAATACAAAAACTTGTCTAGCTGTAATTTCCCGTCTCATGCCTAAAAATACTATTGTATTCATGAATACAATAGCTTAAATACATCGAATGCATTCTGAAAACCTTAAAGTATAGCTGTAGGAAGTAATATAATAAATGATAGCTACGACTAACTAATAATCACTAAAATATAGTGATTTTTGAAAGTTTCTCTATAATATATGATACCAGTAGAAAAATATATCTATATCTATATTATTCTAAAAGTATGAATACAATGTCGGTTTACTGAAATAACTTTATAATATTATGGATAATAACTCATTATAAAAGAACATAACAGGAATTCTAGATATTAGCCTTATAACCCTATTAGTTTTAAGACATAATACTATTTGTCAGGAATCCTACATGATTACTTTTAAGAATTGTATTAGTATAATTATTAGTATAATTCATGTAGAAAATATTATAATACTACAAATAAGAATATTTTTATCAAACAATATTATAATTTGAAAATATATTATAATACTACAAATTAAATTAAGAATGTGTTATATTGTCAAATTAATTTAAAAAAAGAAGAATTTATATTATTATAAAAGCATAATACAATATAATATACTAAAATAATCCTAAAATATTAAACGGAAAAACTCATAGGTAAAGGACATAATAACCTACTTTTTGACGATAGTACCTTGTATGCTAATTTTTAATATTAAGATTTTAAAAATAATACAATTTTATTTATTAATTCTTATTAAAAATATGTAAGAAGGCTTAGTAACAATAATACAATTTTATTTATTATGCATTTAATAAGAGAATTATTACTATTATTAGATTAAAATGTAATTTGTGCAAAGGACATGATAGAATTTAAAAGATATCTTAGCATTTAAAAATGAATATGTTGATCAACTAAATTAAAGATTGATTACAAATTTTACAGTAAAAACAAAATATTTTTCTATTTTTGACTCAACAGAAAATGATACCAATAATTACTATAAAAAAAATACTTATATACTCTAATACCAAATGGCCTTCTATTGATCTTCCGTTGTATATAGGTTAATTTTGAAGAAAAATTATATTTGTCATGTTACTGAAAAATTTAGATATATTGAATAGCTTATATAATAGCACACATATACAATGACGGATCCAGAATTTATAGGTCGTGGGTGCTTCACTAATTTTATTTTAAATTCATGATGGCCTAACGTGATCATAGTGAGTGCTCATGGTCAATTATTAAATTTTTAGATATTATTTATGAATATATTATATAATTTAGCCAAAGTAATTGGGTGCTTAGTACCCATATCTCCAAAGGTGGATCTGTCACTGCACACATGGTATATAGAAATTTTAATAATAATATCATACATACAAAAATTATGATACTGGTCAATATACTTCTAAGTATATTCTTTATCCTTGAATTCTAACTTTTGTCTTTCGAAATTAAGGAATATCTTTTAAATTTTTGTGAAAATCATTTTTAGTATATTTATGTTTTGTAAATATAATAAATAAAGTACAAGGAAAAACATCTTAAACATTAGACTATATTTTTTTTCATCAACAATTGTATGTTGTACTTTTAAGAGGAATATGAAGATTGACAACAAAGATTTTGGTTAAGGCAGAGCAATCAAGCATTAAAAAGAAATATACATAAAAAATATTGTCAAACAAAGAAATATTCGTTAAAATACGATCACATTAAATACTTTTAAATTATAATATATAATTAACATGAAAAAATAAATTATTAATTTAATTTTATTATTTTTAGTATAAATAAATATTTAAATTATTACGTGCCATTATAAATGTACGACAGGCGTTCATAAATATCAGTTTAATCAGAAAGGCCGAATCCTGCCAGTAATTTCGAAAGTAGTTACCTTACTAACTTGTGCATGTTGACAGCTTAATTAAAGCCCATAAAATACTAAAAAAATGCAAGATCAACTTTTGCTCTGCATGTATGCCACGTGTGTTAATAGTCATGCTCGTCTACGCGTTACGGTCTGTTTGCCACGGCAATCCAACGGATATACATTATCCAGAAAAAAGAATTTGAGGGACGGCTGAGTCGCCGACGGTTCTTATCTTCAGACTACACACAGTTCCCAAAGCGTACGAACGCACCTTCTGTACTGGATTCACACTGAGCCACATGTGATGACTTGGAACCACCTCATACACTCTCTTTCCTTCGATTTTGATTTGTTTCTACTAGATCTTCTCTTGTATGACTTTTTAAATCTTCACTGTATTATATTATTTTAATAAATATATTCTCATTATTTTAATTTATTTAAATCTGGTTGATTAGATTATTCGAAATTTGTTGTTCTAAATAAATGAAATATGATTATAAAATATTTTCACTATATATTAAAACAAAAATTTAAATTAAATTATTTTTAAATTTAAAAAGTGATTATTCTTTTTTAAACGAACCAAAAAAATTTATACCAAATTAATTGTTGAAAAAGACACTTTTCATTGCTATATAATAACAAATTTAACAATATAATAACTGCAAAAAAATTATATTTAAAGTAATAACACAATATAATACAATAGTTAATCCAAACAAGCTTTTAATTGACACAATATTTTATCGAACAATTAAAACATTAATTAAAAATGTAATTCCAAATATAAGATGACAATTTTCGTGAGATGAGCAAAAGAACAATGCCAAATAAATCGGGATAAAGTAAACATTATCTATCCATTGCGACTCACTCTTTCAACTTATGTCTTATAATATCTAATTCAAAAAATATATATATAAAAAGTTCTTTCATTTTAAAAATTTGACAACCTTTAAAGCAATTAGCAAAAATAAGATGATAAATTAGAGTAAATCAATTAAAGCGGTATTTCAGATAAGAAAAAAAAACAGTTTTAACTCTACTAAAAGTTAGGGACGTCAATTTTAGAAAAATTCAGTCAAAAAAACACGATATAAACGAATGTGTTATGAAATAATATAAGAACAAGAACAATAGAGAGAAAACTAGAGAGATGAGTAATCTTATTGATACTTTGGGATGGTTTACAATGGAATAGAAACCCTATATTTATAGGGAGGTGGTGACTTAGCCACCAAGTAGTAGACCCTAGAATCTCTCTAAATATAGACATTCACCTTAAATAGAGTTCTATTTATAACACTCCCCCCTGAATGTCTATTCAATAATGTGCCTCGTTAAAACCTTAACTAAAACAAAACCCAATGGGAAAAAATTATAGAAAAGGAAAAAGAGTACACATGTTTGAATATGCGCCTATTGGTTGCCTCGTTAAAAACCTTGCAAGGAAAACCCAGTTGGGACAAAACCTTGTAAGGGAAAAAGAGTGCAATGCGCATTAACTCCCCCTGATAAGAACATCAATTTATATCCTTGAGCATTTGCATTCCAATCTTGTGCACCATCTTCAAAACAATCTTTGGTAGATGTTTGATAAATAAATCAACCATATTGACTTGAATAAATATTCCGAACCTTGAAATCATCACTCTTGATAGATATGAACATCTTCATATAATGTTGTGGAATAACTCTTTAATATCTCCATAGAGGTATTCTCAATGCCATCATGCTTATAGTTATAGCAAGATACATATGTACACAAATTGTACTTAGGATGTGGTACTTCAGGACCAAGAATTGTATATGCTTCAAGCAACTTCAATCTTTCATGGATTTACATATAAGTTAAGTCATATAAGCCATATAATAGACTTTAGATGCATATCAAGTTTTCATGTCATGCTAAACAAATAAGATATCGAAAACTGATTACACATACCATTGACTTTATACTTTCAAGTATTTGAACTATATGTCCAAATCTACATGTCTTTCATATGGAATCAAGTATTTGTCTATACGCTTTAAGCGTATCAAAGACTTTGTCCTTCTGGGACTTAATATGAGTATTTGTAGTGAGAATATAGTTACTTTCTTTGGGTCAGCAAATGCATATAGCATGCTTTGCAATATGTTGCAATTGAATTATCCCTTTTACGAACTTCAGGTTCATATCATGATATTCGGGGATTTACATAGACAAATGATAATTCATCCCATGAAACCTTTTCTCAAGTGTTTATCATGTCTCCCCCTCATGTTAGAAAAGCTAACTTGTTTCCTCAACTTTGAGAAATCATCTTTGTGCATTATCATGTCAATATACACAGCACATTAATAATAAGATGAAATTATTTGGTTCCTGACCATGAACCACTTGTGAGGGGAGAATATAATATACTCTCGTATACAACGTATATCAAACTGATATATATAACTTTGTTCTCATAAGAAACAGTTTAGCTATTAAGTGGAGGCACTCAATAATTATCTTGCTAAACCAACTTTGATATAAACCAACTTATCAAGATGAACTATCTTGAATAGAAAATCTGGAAATTATGCTCGAAGTTATATTACTGAGCAATTTACCTCGCCAGCACCGGCCAGGCTGCGGGTTAATAACAATTGCGCATGTAACCATATCATAGATGCATCATATGTGGTATACATGGCAGGTGAATGGGCCCATATTCACCTTTGATATTTCCAGAATTTATGGGCTTCAACCCGAACTCTTTAGTTGGTCAGTTCATTAATGAGAACAAGTGATACAAGAGAATTCGTAAAGAACTTTCTAGTTCTTTAATATTCACCCATGTGAATTCTCTATTATTGCACATCATACTTAAAATGAGATGGCTAACCCGAATGCCAACTGAATAAATTATCAATATTGGTAAACTTCAAATTTACACCATGACATGTGCACTTATTAATAAACTTCAGGTTTATTATGACATGGGTTTTTATACCAATAGATATCCACTTTATTGTGGCATTCTTTTGTTTGTGTAGTACAAACTGGAGAATGAAGCGGGTAGCTTTTCATATACAAATTATCCCGCTACAAGTTGTAGTAATAGGAGATATCAAATCTTTCCTTCATTTAAAGTCTCAATATAATCAATCGCTTTCGCGTGTACTTTTGAAACCGAATAAGTTTCTTTGAGACTTACTACAGCACAATACTCAATTGTGTTTCTCCAACATAGTAATTGGCTCTTCTAGAGCTCTCAATTAATTTTGTACTACCACAGATTCATCAACATCCATGTGGTGAATATCTCTTTTAAAGAAAAAGTTATACCATTATGGCCATGGTCAAAATTATATGCAAGATATGTTTCTTGCATTATCGTTGTCCTTTAATAGTCATATTTCCAAAATACTTTGGCGTACAATAGGTACGTGACCAACGATCATTCATGCCATATATCATCTCAAACCTCCTTCTAGGGGTGAGTGTGGTATCATCTCAAACCTCCTTCTAGGGGTAAGGGTGGTATATTCAATACCAACTTCATGTTCATATTCTTCTGATAATGAATATGTATTCGTGAATCAGATATTGTCACATTCACTGCGGGGATATGTGATTTTGTTATCCTTTTCAAATCTGTAAATGCGTCTGGCATTCGATTTGCTATTCTTTGCAAATGGATAATATTTTGCGCCTCTTTTTCACAAATAAAGGTATGTGGATCAAGATGAGATAATGATGCATTTTTCCACAAAATTTCCCGTTTGGTTTCACCAACTTCTCCCCCTAATTTTGGGAAAAGTGTCTCATCAAATTGACAGTCTGCAAATCGTGCAGTGTACAAATCCCCTGTCAATGTTTCGAGGTAGCGAATAATGGAGGACGATTCAAACTCAACATATATTCCTAACCTTCTTTGCGGACCCATTTTTGTGCGGGATGGCGGTGCTATAGGCACATATACTGCGCATCCAAAGATTCTTAAATGGGATATATTAGGTTCATGACCCAAAACCAATTGCAACGGGGAATATTTGTGTCAATTCGTCAGTCAGAGACGAACTAGCATTGCTGCATGCAAAATGGCGTGACCCCAAGCCGAAGTGGGCAGCTTCGTTTTCATGAGTAAATGAGGTATTCAATATTATACTCATGTATTGTCTCAATCTGATATCCATTTTGAATGATATCTTTAAAACTCAACAAGTTCCTTTTAGGCTTGGAGGAGAACAATTTGACTAATATCATTAAAACTCAACAAGTTCTTCTTAGACTTGGAGGAGAACATTGCATTCTCTAAAATATCGTTCCTTTAGGCAGAGTTATAGTTGCTCTTCAGGAGCCTTCAATTAATTTAAACACACACAATCGATTGTTAAACACACACAATCGATTGTTGAACATTGAGAATCGATTGTTAAACACACACAATCGATTATCTGCTATTTTGAAAAACTTCAGATCACACTGTCTTAAGACAATCGATTGTTAAACATAGACAATCGATTGTTGACTATTTTGAAAAACTTCAGATCACACTGTCTTACGACAATCGATTGTTAAATATAGACAATCGATTATTTGCTATTTTGAAAAAATTTCCAGATCACACTATCTTAAGACAATCGATTGTTAAACATAGACAATCGATTATTTGCTATTTTGAAAAATTCCAGATCACACTGTCTTAAGACAATCGATTGTTAAACATAGACAATCGATTGTTGAACATTGACAATCGATTGTTGAACATTGACAATCGATTGTTGAACATTGACAATCGATTGCTTTGCAGTTTTAATGCGAAATATTAGATAATCGACTAACTGTTAGGTTAGTCGATTACCGCTACTGGAAAATAAAAATATTATTGAAATCTGAGCATATTGAAACATTCTAAAGAACTAATACTAACATTATATCATAAACTAACTAATACAAGCTGATACTAATGACTATTAGTTTATTCACTAACTATTACAAATAAGTGAAATAAAATCAAACAATTCCATCTTCTTTCATCACAGATCCATCACCGATTAGGTGGTCTATTTTCCCATCGGGTTGCTCAAAGAAATCTGCCACATCCAAGTGGGTGATGTCAAAATTGTCGTCAGAGACAAAATTTGTTTCAGGGCCTTTACTCTTTCGAGATGCTTGATAAAGGTCAACCAAATGTCTTGGTATACGGCAAGCTTTTGACCAGTGCCCTTTTCCACCGCAACGATAATATATAGTTAATGAACTATTTGCTTTTGGATTCTCATCGTATCGTGCTTGTGGCAGAGTGACCAACTTCAGGTTGTCATATCTCTCCTTTAAGCCATTCCACAAGATAGGTGGATCTTTGACTGTGATATATTCAATTTTCAAACCTTCATCAAGGTGATGGCGCAAGTAAATCAAGGCCTTAGCACAGTTTCAAACCTTCATCAAGGCGATGGCGCAAGAAAATCAAGGCCTTAGCACAGTTTCAAACCTTCATCAAGGCGATGGCGCAAGAAAATCAAGGCCTTAGCATAGTCTTGGGTGGATGCATTATTTCTGTCTTTAATGGCGTCTCCAAGACCCATAGCATCTAAGTGGATTTCAGCATCCAACACCCATGCCATATAGTTCTTGCCCGAAATTTCAAGGGCAACGAACTTTCTTTTCATAATGTCAGACATAAGACACAATTACGTCAAGAGCGTGTTCATACTTACAGGCTTTATTACAATTATCACATTCACTTCAGGGAATGGATCATAATGACGATTATAATTCCGCCTATTGCCACGTCCACATTCATTGATACCATCATGGTAATAATTTTGTCTTCTTTCAGACTTATCACATACTGCTATCACATTCTCTAAAGGGAATGGAGCAAATTCAATGGGACGGAATTTTAATTCTTTGCCCACAATCATACATGAATTTGATCATGGCAAGGCATAGAAATTTTACCACTTCATGTGAGTGTAATTTCTTACGAACTCCATTAGAGTTATAATCAAACTTTGTTGTCTTTGTTTGCATATAAAATCAAATCGTAGAATTTCAAGAATTTGAAAGGGAAAAGTAAATTACTTACCTTTAAGGTATACCAATAAATGTTGTGATATCAAATATACCTCTTGAGTTTCCATCCCGTTGCATTACTTTATGATGATACCATCTCTTTTATTTTTCCGTATAGAAATTAGAAAAAGGCGGCGATTGAGTTGAGAGAGCCGAATCGGCTATGAAGCAAAAACCCTACACAAACAAAAGTTAAAATAATTGAAAATTTCAATTGGTTAGAGACTCGTACTGATAACGTGTTATGAAATAATATAAGAACAAGAACAATAGAGAGAAAAGTAGAGAGAGGAGTAATCTTATTGATACTTTGAGATGGTTTACAATGGAATAGAACCCCAATATTTATAGAGAGGTGGTAACTTAGCCACCAAGTAGTAAACCCTAGAATCTCTTTAAATATAGACATTCACCTTCAGAATAAATATTAAAGAGGAGTCAAAAATGAAATGCAACAAAAGAGAAGAAGAGATGAACATACAAACAGTTAAAAATCTGGACAAGAACGGAAAAACTGGGCCAATGGGCCTCACTAACACGTCTAAACCATTCAAATAAAACTAAAACCGCTCCACAACAAACACGTCACCTCCCTAAAAAGAGACAGACAACGTCACCTCCATATTCACCATTATCACCACTTTGTTCCTGGATAAGAATCTTCCCCGCACCCCCAAACTCCCCCCGGCAAATATGAATTATTTACCACAACCATTCCATTATAAATCCTTTCGTATCTACGTCTCCATTTCATATTAGCCCTTTTCACAAGTTGTTGACGTTTTTAACGAACATTTATTCGATATTAAATAGTCTCATTCCATTTTGGTTCGCTGTATTTTAGCCCTCTTTTAAATTTATTGCTGTTAATTGATTGACATTGGATATTTCTGTAATCTATTTAAAGATTGCTAGTTCCTATTGTAGGCATATATATATATTAAAAGTTGAAGCTTTGGTTGGGTATAGCTCTCTGCTTTTTGTTCACTCAAAATTTTAATGGCTTCTGCTATGGGAATGTTGGGAGGTATTGGGGGTTGTGGTGCAGCCTCTGCATCTTATTTTCGTTTGAGGAACATATCAAAGAAGAAGAACAAAAATAACAAAAATGAAGTTAGGGTTTCTTGCGTATCTTCTACCGTTGCTGATCCATATAAGACGTTAAGGATTCAACCCGGTGCCTCTGAATCTGAGGTCAGAAAGGCCTTTAGAAAGCTTGCTCTTCAGGTATTTCTTTCTTCTTACAAATTTCCCATCTAAATTGTTGATTTATGATTTATTTAGACTCACAATGAAAAAAAATATACTAGTATCCTTTAATTGTTTTAATGGTGTTTGCTGTTTAAGCTCGGTTACTGGATTTCTGGTTTAAATCTGAAAATTTGAAAAGGAAAAAGAAGCAAATTTGCTTCTGCGAAGTTATTGCAGTTAAATCCGGTTATTGCCTATATTGTTGTCTTTTTTTTTTCATCCTTTATATGGCTATAAATAAATGCTAATTAATATCAAGTATTTAATTGAATTACAGTATCATCCGGACGTATGTAGAGGAACCAATTGTGGCGTTCAATTTCACCAAATCAATGAAGCATACGATGTAAGTTTTCCTGCATATTACTTAGATCTTATGTTGATTCATTTATTTTATTTCTGATTTTGGGTTTGCCTTAATGATAATATGTGCATTGTATTTTATGTTAATGTCTAATTCAAGTCAAGTAGGATGTATTATCTGGTGTCTTTTATTCCTTTTTCGTTAAAGTAGAGAACTTAGAATATGAAAGAGCTAAGCATCCCAAATTTATTCCAGAGAATCTTATTAGTTTTGGACATACATTTTTAAAACATGTTTTCTCAATATTATTTTGGAAAAATATGTATATAATTCTTAAATTTTGGAATTTTGGTTCAAAATCAGGAATTGGGGTGATTTTGGGATTTGGTGTCTGAGATTTGAGATTTTGTCAAATTGAAATTAAATTTCAAATTTATTTAGGCAAAACTCATGGCCAAAAATTTTTCTGAGTATACATCAAAGTGGTGGTGGACCCTTAACCTGTAGATCTTGAATGGAATATGACTTTTTGCATAAACAAAGGCATTACTTGGTATCAATCACTCCACTTGTTGGTTTTTCAAACGTAGTAAAGTCTCTTTCGCTAAAGTTGAAAGCTGCCAATTATCTGATGTAATGTCACTATCTTTATTGCGTAATGAACTTGTAGAAGTGGTTTTACTCTTTTATTATAACAAATTCGGATTTTAAATGTATAACTTTATCATTAAATTGGCCTGAGATTAACTAACTTTTGAGGGGTCGATTGGTTGGAGTATGATTTATGTCGGTATAAGTTATATCAATATAACTTATATTGGGATAGGTTAAGTTGTTGTTTATTCGCTGATTGATGTCCAACTATTGTTTGGAACTTGGATGCAAGTGCTGTATGTCTAATTTGGATTAGAACTGTGTATCTATATCATTAAATGGGGCAGAGATTTGCTGTTTCTACACTTAAAATCTCTTCTTTCTGATAGGGTGTGTGTTTTGTGGTGCAGGTTGTGATGAGTAACTTAAGGGGTGAAACAAGAGCAGAAATGGAGATATATGAGGAATATGATGACAGCAATGATGAATCAATGAGAGGAATGAATGAAGCAGATTGGGACACGTGGGAAGAGTGGATGGGATGGGAAGGTGCTGGCATTCGTGACTATACTTCTCATATTAATCCTTACATCTGATCTTAATCACTTTCATCTATTAGTCGGAAATCCAAAATTCAAAAACCCACCCATCAAGGATGGTTTGAGGTTTCTGTACATAATTCAAGAAGATGTGGGGAGAGTTCTTATGTACATAGTTGGGATTCTCTCCTTATTTGTTCTTATTAATTGTGATGACGTGATAGGCATCTTGTTCATAAATAAAGACGGTCTTTCTTTTTAAAATTACTGGCATTACCGAGTACGACTTTTTGTTGTAGAAAGTAGAAACAATGATGACGGTACCCATGAGAATAGCTGTTGACAAAAAATTCTTCTTTTTTTTCTTTGGGTGTTGAATGCTTATAGTTAAAACGATAAACTGTTAAATAATGGAAATGCTTGGTCTAATGATTCGAAATTATTAGGGGTTATTTGGTTTGAATATAACTTATGCCGGATTAGATTGATTATTTTTTAATTTATTATTTGGTATGTTGTATTAAAAATAGTATTTATATAATTTTTTTTTTAAAAAGTATAAATTATTCCGATATTAACTGTTCTATTTTTATAATTTATCTCAGAACTATTTTGCACTTATACCTTGCATCAAGTGACAACAATGAGATATTATCGGATTAGTTATCCGACTTTTAATATGAAATAGTTAATTAATACTTTAAAGTAAATGTGGGATGAAGTGTCAAATTTTATTTCGGTATTATTATCCCATGTACCAAACAATCAGACGTAATCACCAAATGAAGTACCACTCCACCATATTATAGTTAAAACTTTGTGCTGATTGGAAGCACAAGATGTGGTCATCCCATGATTTCGTTCAGGCATTTTGGAAGTGTTCAAAGTCTGTAAAGTGCAAGCTGAAGAGACGGACGAATTGTAGGATACACTACCAAAATGACTACTTATTACTTTTCCAACAACATTGTCGGTAGTGAAATCATAACATCTACTAATTCTCATGTGACAGTCCTGAGATTTGAATCTTAACAATGCAGGTTTCTTTCTGCTCATTCAAAATGATAAAAGTAATATACAGCACGACCAAATGAAGCAAATCTCATCATGTTAAGTTAATCCACGTGTTAATCATTACTGAACGTGACAAGAAAGGCTACATTCCGCAACAATACAAGCAACGGAGATTCACAATGCAAGACCAAGAGATATGAATGAATATCAATATGTTCAACTCCAGCGTCTACGAAGACAAAGGACACAAACTATGTTATTCCGTTGTGACTGGTTTTGTATGCAATATAACACAAGTTTGTCCAAAAGAGGCATTTAAACATGTCCTCAGAGAATAGCATGCTCCTAACTCAAAAGCCTGAAGGAACTGGCACCCCAAACTTGATTAAAGTAACTCTTTCTGTGGCATCCATTATTTAGCTGAAGATGAACCAGCAGAGAGTCTTGCATTCCGTGCCTTATCAGCTTTTTCCAGATAATCTTGGTGAGATTGTTGCTTGGAGCCTTCCAAAGAAAAAGGAAAAAAGAAGATTCATCAGCTTTCCACCCTTTCCTTGTATCCACAGATGGAGTGGAGTCTAAGGAGCACAAATGTAGTTTATAGCTTCTTTAATCCAACAATGCTCCCGCAACAGATTAAAAAGTTAAGAGGAACACAACAAATGGGCAAATGCATCGTCTATAGCTCGTAATGTACTATAATTTTCTATCTTTCTGAACAGAACAAGCATTGGAAAAATAAAAGCAAAAGAGGAAGGAGAAAGGGTAAGAAAGCTTCAAGAAGGGTCATACAGCAAGCGAGTAACAAAAAGCTCTTATTTGGATCAACATGTTAGGGCATTCTTCACCAATTTATTAGTATTTATTTATCTATTTCTTTATATTCTAAATCTCGCATCCAACACTTCCTTTTTTAATAATACCATTCCAAGTAGTGAAAGGAAGACCAGCATACAATGTACGATAACATTAGTTGCATAAAAGTTGGTATCAGAAGATGAATTGATCATTTGAAATCACATAGTGAAAGTTGGTGACATGTATTCCATACAAATAGATGAAAATTGTACCCTAGCATAATATATAGGAGTAATAGGAAAAACGTGATTGGATAACCATTTTGGACCGCATTATGCATAATTACTGTTAGGCTTCAAATAAATCTTGTACATGGCACATCCAATTCCTTTCATATCTTTATAGTGGTATCTTTTAGTTATTGACGTTTGTACAATTATAATTTAGTTTCTAGAAATTGATTTGACCTAACCCCGTAACGGCAAAATTCATACAGTCAAAAGCAAATAATAATATTGTATCAGCACACGCCATAGGCCTACATAACCTTATTAAATAGGAACATCTACAGCAATTATTTAGCTGGGGATGAAGGTAGTGCAGCTATACTGACAATCTTTTGATGAAGAGCTATACGAACAATCTTTTCATGAGATGAAGTATTCAGAACATTACCAAAAGAGAAATTTCATTTTACAAGCATCTGTTTCTCTAAAATCTTCTCTTACTATATACAGATTGACTTCCTGTTTCACTTCAGTTAAATGAAAAAGAGTGGTTTCTTTCATTTCAGCCTTATTAAGAGTGTAGAATTCCAGCCTTGTCAAACCACCTTATCTCATAAGTCCGTTATATACAAAAGCTACAGCCCTTGTATTAGCTTTTACCTGTTCTACTACCATAGACACATTCTGAGTCCTGACAGCTTCCATTCATAAGGAAATCAAAGAACCACCCAAATCAAACACTCCTCCTCCACCACCAAAAAGAACAGAAAAATATCTCTCTTTTATCTTCCTTTGAAGCAAAATAGAACAACTATTTCAAGTGAAGCCAAAAAATATGCAGCAGATGATAGCTCAAAAACAACATTTCTTTGCTCGTTCTAACAGCTAGACCACATGGAAAATATCAAATAGTATAATCAACATTTGCTTTATTGCAACAAGCAATCAAGAAGTGTGTTAATAGGCGGCAGTTTTATTTCGTTTACCAGAAAAACCAAGAGACCAACATTGTGAGAACAATAACAATATAAATAAAGGGACAAAATCCACACAAGAGGGTAAAATCAATTATATTGTCAACAAAACAGATATTACCTAATCTCACAATAACTTATAATCTGTCAATCGTTAAAGATATTTATGCATTATAAACTACAACAAGTCAAATATCTGAGCTTTATTCGATGATTCTTGTGGGAGGATCCGCCTTTTTTTACTTTTCATGTTATAGTAGTCTCAGATCAGTAGCAGGGTAACAGATAAACGAGATTCAGATTCAAGGGAGGTAATTTGGAAGGCAAAAAAATTACCTACTTCCTATTGAGAAGTGGAATGAAACAGCCCGATTGGAACAATTGGATATTAATGATTCATACATTAGACCCCAATTAGTTTAAGCTGGAGACTTAATTAATTGTTGCTATACTGGGCGACTTGGATAAACTTATGTAAAATATAGGGAATAAAATTGACGAACCTCGGGTCATGAAGTACCAAGGAACACCAAAGACGACGCTGACGACGGCGATACCAGCTACGACGTGCTTCTTTTCGCCGCTATATAGGACGTGCTCCAATTTTGCCCTGAATCCTCCTCCTCCATTTCCTCCACCATTCATTTTCTTCGTATTCTTCTCCATTAGTTGCCCTTTCTCCTTTCTCTCTATTTTGCTTAAAACCCTTAAACCCTATCGATTTTCTTTTGCGAGTATTTCCTAGTAAGAGTATTTCATTTCATTTTTACTCCGAGCGGTTGGGCTTGTCGGGCACCCCTTTCTGGCTGCACGCATTGACTTGTTCGTGGTGAAATTATAGGTGTTAAACGGATAGGTTGGCCGGGCTCGGGCCTTTATTTTTTGGATTTGTACGGATTATGGTCCGGATCAGTTTCGGATTGATTTTTAATGGTTTAACGGATTCGAGTTCATCCTGTTAAAAATTGAACCGTAAGGATTACGGGTTGATAGGGTCGGGCCGGCTGGATTTAGTACATTTTTATTTTTTATTTTGTTAACTATTGTAAGTTATATTAATACAAAGTATTAATATAAAGAATACAAGAAAGATGGGAAAAACTTACACTTATTGCAAGTGCTACATTTATTCCATAATTCAAAGTTATAAACTTACAAATTAAAAGGTTTATATTTTTAACAACAAGCAAATTCAAAGGTTTTGCATCGCCCTTGTAAGTTCTTCATAATTAATATGAACTAATTGACCTTCTTCCAGCGTGTTAAATTCAGTTGGGTTACCATGTGTTAATATATCTCCAAGTTTCTCGTTTTATTGGCTATCAACATCTTCACATCCTTGATTTCTTCGTTCCGATCTAATCCGATCTCTGAAACATACTAAAATTTCCAAAGCGTTGCTTCCCAATGAGTGACATGTGTCTCCAATTTGTTGTCTTGCTTGGCTAAATACACTCTCCGATGCAACCGTAGAAATTGACACATTCAGCACGTCCCAAGCCATAGCAAAAAGTACTGGAAATTGCTTTCCATTCTCATGCCACCATCCCAACGGTAAAAATTCCTTTGTGCGATGCTCTTTTTGCTTCTGCAAGTAGAATTGAAGTTCATTAATGTTCCTGCTATTGGTTTGTGTTGGAAACACATTCTCAATGCAATATACTAAAACGTGTGTTATTTTATATAGGTTTTGATGAATGACAAACGAAGCGAAAACTGATATATGACGAAGTTCAAGAAACAAGCGCACAATTGATATACAACGAGATTCAAGCTCAAGACAAAGTTCTATAGTTTAATTGAGTCATTCTTAATTGTGATCTTGATCCTACAACTTGACTCGTAACATGGCTTCTCTCATAAAACTATTTTCCAAAATCATGCATATTTAATTTAATGTCAAATGATTTTAAATCATGCATATTTACAGTAGTCAAAATAATTTTTAGACATGCCTTAAAAATCTGGACTAAGATAATCGATTATGTACTTATGATAATCGATTGTTTTAAGCCAAGACTGCATGACAATCGATTGTGAGTAAGACAGTGAGCATCAGGTTTTTCAAACCTGCATGACAATCGATTGTGAACTAATGACAATCGATTGTGACTGAGGCAGTGTCCATCAAAGTTTTTCAAAACTCAGAATAATCGATTATGAACTAAATGGTAATCGATTATGTTGAGACAGTGTCTTCCAGTGATTTTCAAATTTATTAAATAATCGACTATTACATTGGACAATCGATTGTCAAAGAGACAGTGTCTAAAATGTTTTTCAAAAACTGATAAGTAATCGATTGTTGACTTTGTGCAATCGATTGTGAAGCTGACCATTGTCGTAAAGTTTTCAAATACCGTCAGGTAATCGATTATTGACTTTGTATAATCGATTGTTTTGATTAAAATCCGGAAAAGATTTTTTGAACGTTATTGGGTAATCGATTATTGATTTGGTATAATCGATTGTTTTGATTAAATCCGGAAAAGATTTTTTGAACGTTGCTGAGTAATCGATTGTTGATTCTGGACAATCGATTGTTTGTGGTAAAATCTGGAAAGAATTTTTTGAACGTTGCCAGTAATCGATTATGGATTGTAAGTAATCGATTATCAAGCGTAAAATCTGGGATTGAATTTTGATCTGACTGGCAGACAATCGATTGTTGGGGTTTGACAATCGATTGTCAGTGAGTAAAATCAGCAACTCTTAATTGGCAATTAGGCAACGGTAATGCCAAGTTTTTCAACTATAAATACAGCTTCATTTCAGTGTTTTAAACACAACAACATACTACAACTGATCATTACATTGCTATAAGCTTGCATACTCTTGTTTATAATTTTATATTCAATTTCATAAAGCTTTTGAGAGCCATATTCTTGTCCAAAGTTGTTGTGATCTAGAGCTTACTTCTTTTACTCATATCTACTCATTAAGGAGTATTTTGTTTGAGTGTTTAGTATTTTATACACTTGTAAGAGAATTGTGATTCTCTTGTTGTAGGGCACTTGTGTTTCCTTGGTTGAAGTCTTGGAGTGTTGCGAGCAAAGGTGTTAAGGCTTGTGTCCTTAAGTTGTAAAGGTTTGTTGAGCACCCGTAAGCTTAACAAGTTAGTGGAAACTCTCGAGAGAGTCTCTCGGGGACTGGACTAGCCACGTGTTGTGGTGAACCAGAATATATCGGTGCGTTCTTTCCTTTTTGTTTATTTAACGCACTTATTTATTTCCTGCAAATTTTAATTTCCGCAAGTTTACGCTAAATTTTATTATAACGCTATTCACCCCCCTCTAGCGTTAAGCGTATTTTCTAACAATTGATATCAGAGCCCAACTCTCTGAAAACTTAACAGTTTGAGAGAACCATCCATGGCTTCTACTCGTGATTCTTTTGCAGGAATTGATGAAGGACAGTGCTCCACACGACCACCTCTATTCAACGGTACAAATTACACGTACTGGAAGGAGAGGATGAAGATCTTCGTTCAGTCCAACAGCTTTCACCTTTGGAAGGTGATAATGAAGGGAAACCAAATTCCAACAAAGAAGGTGGAAAACGAATGGGTTCCCAAGTCCGAGGATGAGTATGACGCGGATGACATCCGAAAGGTTCAAAATAATGCTAAAGCAATTAATTTATTATATTATCCTGTTAATGCTGACGATTACAGGAAAATATCGTGTTGCACAACGGCAAAGGAGATGTGGGACAAGCTAGAAGTTACGTACGAAGGTACGGACCAGGTAAGGGAAGCAAAAATTGATTTCCTAACCCATTCTTATGAATTATTTCACATGAAGGAAGGTGAAAAGGTGGACGAAATGTTTGAGCGATTTTCAATAATCGTAAATGACCTACATGCTCTCAAGAAAACATTCACGGATAGAGAGCTCGTGCGAAAAATTCTTAGAAGACTCACACCGGCATGGAGATCAAAGGCCGATGCAATTCAAGAATCCATTGGCGTTTCAAACGTCACCATCGACGCACTAAGAGGTAACCTTAAGACCTATGAATCTACTATTCTTAACCCTTTTGTTGATGATCAAAGGAGGCAAAGAATAGCTCTAAAGGCAAGCACAAGCCAACCGCAAATTGATGAGGAAGGAGACAACGAGTTTGGATTCGTTATCAAAAGATTTCAAAAGTTCATGCGCAAGGAGTATGAACGCAAGGGAAAAAAGCAAGGCGAACAAATCAAGTGCTATGAATGTGGTGAAACCGGGCACATCAAATCAAATTGCCCAAACATCAAAAAGGAGAAGAAACCTTTTAAAAAGCAACGTGCATACATTTCTTGGGGAGGCAACTCCGGAGATGAGTCAAGCGAAGGAGAAGAAGACGAAGCAGCAAATCTTTGCCTTATGGCACAAGAAGACAACAAAGATGAGGTATGTCAAATCTCGTCTAAAAACTTCTTTACTCTTGAAGAAATGCGAACTGCTTTTGATGAATTATATACTGAATTTATTAAGGCTTCAAAAACTGTTAAGGGCATAAAAGAAAATGCTTCATTAAAAGAAAAGGATTTTCAAAAACAGCTTTCTTTGAAAGAAAAAGATTTAGAAAAACTGGTTTTAGAAAATGAAAAACTGAAAGAGGAAAACAAGTTTTTTGGAAAAAGAAGCGCCGATAAGCCCGAAAGTTCTACTAAAAATTGTTCTTCTTGCTTGCATCTAAAAAATGAGGTAGATAGACTCAAAGGTACCTTAGATAAGTTTAATTCTTCCCACAAGAATTTGAATGAGGTCCTTGTAAATTTGAAATCAACCAAGCATGGCATATGATTTAAGAATGAGGTTAAAGAAAAGGTTGAAGCCAAACCCCAACCACCTAAGGCTCAACCTAGGACTAATAAAACAAATGCTTATCCTAGAAATAGCAATCCTAGAACCAATATGCATGCTAGACAAAATGTTGAACATTTTAGGAGACCTAGAAATGACTTACCACCTAGAAATAGTTACCCTAGAAATGATGCATAGTTTAGGCCAAATGTTGAACCTTTGAGAAGACCTAGAAATGGCCTTCAACCGAGAAACAATCACTCTAGAAATGCTGCCCATCCTAGAGCTCATAGTAGGAGAAATAATTCTCATGAAATGCGAAATAGTCATAGTGTTCAAAATAGAGTAAGAAATTTTCATCCGTCTAGTTACTATGAACCTAGAAGGATGCATAACCCAAATGTGACTTGTCATTATTGTAGACGTATTGGTCATATTGCTCCTGCATGCTTTACATGTCATAGACATATTACTCAATTGCATCATTATAATATGCCTAACCCCCAAGGACCCAAGATGGCATGGGTACCTAAAGAACATTAATTTGTTTTGTAGGTGTGCTTGAAGGGATCAAGTGTACTATGGTACGTTGATAGTGGATGCTCCAAGCATATGACGGGAGATGAATCCAAATTCCTTCAATTAGAGCACAAAGAAGGAGGAAGTGTTATCTTCGGTGATAACAATAAAGGAAAGAACATCGGCATCGGCTCGGTCGGTAAGTATGAAAAATCCTCTATTAAGCATATATTACTTGTTAAAGGATTAAAGCATAATCTCTTGAGCATAAGCCAATTGTGTGACAAGGGAAATCTTGCTTTATTTGATTCGGATGAATGCTTAGTGTTCAGACGTAGTGATTTCAAAATTATCCTCCGTGGTTTTAGAGTGGATAATATTTATATGGTTGATCTTGCTAATTCCTCACCCGATTATGTTGATTGTCTAATGAGTAAAGAGGATGAAACTTGTCTATGGCATCGTAGAGTAGCACATATCAATATGCATCTTTTGAACAAATTGATTTCTCAAAACTTAGTTGTTGGTCTTTCCAATTTAAAATTTGAAAATGACTCTATTTGTGACTCGTGTCAAAAGGGGAAGCAAACAAAAGCATCTTTCAAATCTAAAAACATTGTTTCAACTTCTAGACCATTGCAATTGCTTCATATGGATTTATTTGGTCCCTCTCGCATTGAAAGTCTAGGAAGAAATAAATATGCTTTTGTGATTGTTGATGATTACTCGAGATTTACTTGGACTTTATTTCTTGCCAATAAAAGTGATGCTTTTCAAAATTTTAAATATTTTCTTAAGCGTGTTCAAAATGAGAAAGAAACAACCGTCACTTCAATTAGAAGTGATCATGGGGGAGAGTTTGATCACAATCTCTTTGCGGACTTTTGTGACGAACTCGGAATCGAGCATACCTTTTCCGCTCCATGTACACCACAACAAAATGGGGTGGTGGAAAGGAAAAATAGGTGTCTCGAAGAGATGGCTAGAACCATGCTCGACGAAGCTAAGATACCCAAACTTTTTTAGGCAGACGCCGTGAGTACCGCTTGCTATGTTCTAAATAGAGTAGTAATTCGGCAGGTACTCATGAAAACCCCCTATGAACTTTATAAGGGTAGAAAACCAAATATTTCCCATTTTAGAGTTTTTGGTTGCAAATGTTTTGTTCATAATAATGGCAAAGACCAATTGGGTAAATTTGATGCTAAGTCGGATGAAGGTATTTTCATTGGATATTCCTTACGTAGTAAAGCATATAGGGTCTTTAATAAAAGAACCCAAATTGTGGATGAATCCCCTCATGTTGTATTTTTCGAAAATAATGCTCGCTTGGCGAGAAAGGATTCCGGTTTTGATCTTGCAGGTATCAAAATTATCAAGGTCTTATTCATCATTCACAGTAGCAGAAGTGGTACAGTGCATAGTGGGATTAACATTGCTTACAGCACGAGCAGCGGCATCAATTACATTTGCATAATAATTATTTAATTGTTGTATATAATCATTTAGCTTGTTCATCGAAACATATAAATCTGGGGTTTCAGTTGGTCCAATCTCCATATAAGTATATAAAGCATTCATTAATCGGTGACAATCAGACATCATAATAGAAGGATTTAAAACAGCTCCATTTAAGTAAATAGTAGGAATTGGAAAGAAATATTTTTTAAATTTTGCTTGCATTTTTTCAACAACATCCTTATGTTTTTCTTTCTTCTTAAATTCAAAGAGCATAAAAGAAATTTCAGCTATATGTACTAACGTCATAATAACAGTAGCGTAATATGCTCTAGAAAATTCAATAATAGTTGTATAAAATTTATTTAAAAATTTACAACATCATTAATGACCTCCCAAGTACTAGTTATTAACATACAGTTTGAATCAGTACAATGCGCATTAGCAACTTCAGTTATTGGGAATCTATATTTGTAGCAATTTTTTAAAAATATATATTTATAATTCCATCTAGTAACAATTTCGTCTGCCATGAATCTAGGTTTAAGATTATACTAGACACAGTTATTCTTAAATTTTCTTATTCTAGATTGTCTATTATTTCCTTGAATAACATCAACTGATCCTCTAATATGAGTAATCTTAATTAAAAATAAATCAAGGCCACTTTTAACAATCAAATTATTAACATGGCATGCACATCTAACATGAAAAATGTCATCAAGGGCTGGTTGCAAATGCAGATTTAATATTGAAATTGCGGCATTTATAGTTAGAAGCAATATCAAAAGAAATACACAATACTTTTTCCTTTAGATTATAAAATTCAACAACTTCACAAATAGTACTACTTATAAACGCAACAGTATGACTTTGATCTTCATCATATCTAAAAGCGATAATACATTTTTTTATACAAGTAGTATCATCTATCCAATGACATGTATTTGCCAAATAATCATTTTTATTAACAACATGACCAATATCAGAAGTTAGAGAAACTCTACAAGGAAGGTGGCTATACATATAGAGTATGTATGTTTGATATTATCTATGAAGTCTAAAGATATCAGCTCTACAAGTACTTCTAGAGATACCTTTAAATAAAAGGATTGTAAATCCTTTGAATATACATAATAAGATATGGTGAAGAAGCCAAAGAAAAAGGTAGACAACCCAAAGCAATCATTTTTGCTAACTCCTCACGATCCTTCATTTTATCATATTTTACTAGACCTCCAGTAGCATGGTTAAGAGTTGTTTGATTTCCATTACCATTAGCGCCCTATTCTATAGGATGCTCAGTTCTCATATGTCTACTAAGCGTCCCAGTTCCCTCTAAATTTCCTCTGGTCAAATGTTTAAAATCATCATTATAAATTTTGCATTTAACTCTATCAATACCTTCTATTATTTCAAAAATAAAAATTCAAACCTTACTTCTTTTTCTACAATTAGTAGTCGGAGCCACGGGTGATCTACTCCGTGTGCCACGACCACCACCCCTTGTAGCAACTCCAACACTACCAGCTCTAGCACTAGTATGTGTAGTTGGTATCTCATCTTCCAATCCTATTTCATTATCTTCTATTCGAAAATCTTCTTGTAATTGTTCATAATCTATATTATCATTAGCATTAGGTGATGTTTCAGAAACATGTGTAAATGATAAGGGGTCATTACTATTATTATCAGATACTGAAGGACTACCTCTTTTTTATTTCTCGTACCAGTAACTCTTTAATACGCTCTTTTAGCAGTACTAAACATATTGTAAAAATTAAAGTACAAGCTAAAATTAAATATGCAATTAAAATAGTAAATAAGAGAAAGAGTTGGAGGCAGTGCACCAAATTCGATAATGAATTGATCACTTGATTACGCAATTCCGATGTTATCATGGACAAACATCAAGCAAGAATTTCAAATTTGAACTTCAATTATAACTTCAAATACCGAAATGATAAAACATGATAAATTAAATTCAAGAAAAAAGAGAGCCAAATAAAATTAGAAGATGAAATAATGAATTGAAGACTTGAAGTCTTACAAATTGGAGAATGAGAGAATGAGAGAAATTGAGATTGAGAATGAGTATTGAGTGAAGAAATGAAGAAGGGTTTTGGGGGGGGGGGGGAGTATTTATTGTTTTAGAGAAGGTTAGTTTTGTAAATGGAAAAATGGCTAAAAGTTTTAAAAAAAGAAACTATTTATGCAATATTTCTGTTGGCCAACGGACCAAATCAAGGTCTGACCGTTGCCAATGGTCAATGGGGCCCACAAGTTTTGAAAATTTTAAAAAAATAAATGTTTGGAACGGGCCAGTCCGGGCCGGTTAACTCGGTAAGAGTTACTGACTCTTCCAGGTTCAATCAGGCCGGTTACCCATTTTCAAAAAAATAAACGGACCAATCCCCCTAACCCACCTACCCAACCCAGTCCACCCCGTCTAACCGATCCGGCACGATTTCGGATTCAATCGGTCTGGACCGATCCAAAACCGGGTCAACCCGGCCCGTTTAACACCCATATGTGCAATGCTGCATCTTTCTTTTTCTCCCTTTTATAGTAAGTGCTACTACAACAAAATACTTCTTGCAGTCACTTTTACTTGTTCAATTTTACTTTGAGGGGAGACAATTTTTGTTTTAAATTATGATTAAACCTATAGTATCAATTACACATTACAAATTATTTTTTTAGATTTATTAGAAATATACATCAATTAATATGAGTATCATGATAAATTATGCATTTTATTTATTATTTCCTAAAGGATGTACAAAGTCAAGTAAAAATGAACGAAGGGAGTAGCAATATATATTTTTTACAATTGTCAATTCAATTTATATATTTTACTTTCATTTTTATAGCGATTCAAAAAGAATATTTTCCTAATAAAAATAATCCATATACACTATTTACACAAATAGCCGTCATATTTATTATTATTTTTATCTATACATAAATTATACATTGATACATAATTATACATATGAAATACATAAGTTATGCACATATTATATATTCATTAGTTATTTTTAGTTTAAGCGATTGGATGGTAGGTTATTTGTGTTAATTCTTATAGCATTATTTTAATATTATAAGATTCAAAGGATATTTTTAATAAACTCTTGAAATTTAATTTAAAACTACAAAATTCAAATTTTCATATTTTTCAATTTTATGTTCAATCAAAATAAGATGAATTAGAGAGAAAATAGAAGTTCACTTTGATAAGAATTGATCTCACGTGAAAATAAGAAAACAAATGGTAATTGAATTAAGGTGGAACCTAACATTTTCACCTTTTAAACATTTCAATACATCTTTTTTCCTTCTATCTTTTTCACAGCGTCTCTTTCCTTTTTCCCATGGTAAAAACCAAAAACTGAAAAGGTTATTCGAAAAGTCAAACATTAATCCATGGGCCGGACCAATTTGGGTTTGGGCTTAGGATAATGGCGTCCAATTGTAAAATCCAATGGCTTCTGTAGACTTGAGCTAACTGAGCTTGTTGTTTCCACAACAGTTAAAACAGCAGAAGGAAAATGGAGATTTCTCCGGTTTAGCTGAGAAATAATGCGGTTGCTCTCTCTTGCACGAAGGCTCTATAATGCTCGCCCTCTCGCTTCTAAGCATATAATTGGCTCTATAGCTCCTCAGCCTCCTTCCTTGTTTGCTTCAAAACCAGAACTAAAGCGCCACTTCTTTGGGGCATTTCGTCAATCATTTGTCAGAACATGTCATACTACACCAGCCAAACCCCCTTTCTTCAGCTCCAGCAATTCAAATTGCTACGAAATCATCAATTTCGATAAGTATGTGGACGCATTGCGCGAAAAATCTCAACTTGATGTTAGCCAATTTGTTGGGATTATACAGAAGGCCAATGATTTTGGTTCTGGTGATGAAGCCATGTTGTTTCTTGATGAATGCTGTGTTAAACCAAACAAAGACTTGGTCATTTTGGTGATTTGGGAGTTGAGAGATCAGTGGAAGTTAGCTTATTTGCTACTCAAATGGGGTGAGAAATGCAAATGCCTTGAGCAAAACACGTGGTGTTTGATGATATGGATTCTGGGCAACCATGGTAAGTTCAGTACTGCCTGGTCTTTGATTCGAGATCTTCTTCAGATGTCAACAAACATACAAGAAGCGGTCCTCGTCATGATTGATAGGTAAAGAAATAATCTCTTTTTTTCTTTTAGTTTCCTTTTCCCATGTTTGTGACATATTCGTATGATTGAAGTTTCAAAATAATTCATTTTCATTCAGAGTAACCAGAGAAATTTGACTTCTATATTTTTATCAGTTCATCTACATAATTACCGAGAATATGTTTTTAACATGTTTGACAAGAGGGGCTTGCTGTGATGGTAAGCAACCCCCACTTCCAACCGAGGGGTTGTGAGTTCGATCTCCCCAAGAGCAAAGGTGGGTAGTTCTTGGAGGGAAGGATGCCGTGGGTCTATTTGGAAACAACCTCTCTACCCAAGGGTAGGGTTAAGGTCTGCGTACATACTACCCTCCCCAGACCCCACTAAGTGGGATTATACTGGGTTGTACTTTATGTTTTTAACATGTTTACGCTTTTACTATAGGTCCTATGCTTTCTAGGGATTGTTTAGCCTTTCAAAGATCGTACATGTAGAAAATATAGAGAGCTTATAGTACCGCTTTATTGTATTTGCATATAATATTGGCTCGAGATGAGTTTAATTGGAGTAACATGATCAGTGAGGATTCATATAGCCGACCCCAACTTGTTAGTAGTAGTTGTATCTAAATAATTGCTGAGAAGCCTCTATTAACTAAGTCATTGAATTAAAGCTAAATAGTTGATATTAGTACTCTTACTGAAAATGTTACTTTATAATTGCTCTATCTAGCTAGATATGTTGTTTCACAGTTTCAGTAGGTCTAGTCAGCCCTGTTTTTCAGAATTAAGGTGCTTCTTATTTACTAGTGATATTCCGATAATCTACTGAGGAAAATTCTATGCAATAGTTTGGGTAAGATGATTAGTTTCTTAAGATGTTGTTTAACATTGTCATTCATGATATTCCAACAGATATGCTGCTGCAAATAATGTTGGTAAAGCTATACAGACATTCCAGATAATGGAGAAGTTCAGCATGTCTCCTGATCAGAGAATATTGCTGACATTCTTGAATACTCTCTGTAAGCATGGATTTATTGAAGAAGCTGAAGAATTCATGTTTATTAATAGAAAGCTATTCCCCTTGGAAATTGATGGTTTTAATATTATCCTTAATGGATGGTGCAATATTATGGTCGATGTATTTGAAGCCAAAAGGATATGGCGAGAAATGTCCAAGTGTTGTATTGAACCAAATGGTACTTCTTATACTCACATGATTTCCTGCTTCTCCAAGGTTAGAAATTTGTTCGATTCACTTAGACTTTATGATGAAATGCAGAAACGGGGCTGGGTTCCAGGTCTGGAGGTGTATAACGCTTTGATATATGTACTGACTTGTGAGAATTGTGTGAAGGAAGCTCTTAAAATTCTTGATAAAGTGAAACATATGGGTTTATGTCCCGATTCTAGTACATACAACTTGATGATACGTCCTCTATGTGAATCATCTAAGTTGGGTGAGGCGAGAAGCATATTAGCTCTGATGGAGGAAGACAATATCAGTCCAACTATTGAAACATACCATGCATTTCTTGCAGGTGCAAGTCTAGAAGGAACTATTGAAGTTCTTAACTCTATGAAACGAGCTGAAGTTGGTCCAAACAGGGACACCTTTCTCTTAATTCTTGATAGTTTTTTGAAGTTGAAACAGCCTGAAAATGCAATGAAGATATGGGCAGAGATGAAGCAGTATGAGGTAGTGCCCCAGTCTGCACATTATTCTCTTTTGGTGGGAGGACTTGTGAAGAGCAGGTTATTCTCCCAGGCAAGAGAGTTATATTCAGAGATGAAATCCGGTGGAATTCTTGATGACCCAGGTCTGCTGAAGTTCTTACGGCTACCAACTGGCCCAAGAGGGCAACGACATGTGAGAGATCCTAAACATACTAAAAAGGGGAAACCGACAAAGCATCCGACGTGCAGGGTGATCAGAAGTGAAAAAGGTAGAAGGTAACTAAATGATGGTTGAAAGACTATAGCTCATCCAAGCCTGATGGATGCCTTTAGAAGCTACCCATAAATCTTTGACCGTGCAAGCTATGTAGATTTGTTTTGCTGGGACCGGGTTAGCATCGGTCTTGGTTGCTTCTAAAGATAATTGCCCGGAGTCCAATTTGCCAGAGTATTCTCTAGATTGTTGATATGGCTGCCCGAGTAGCCTAGTAGGGATGTGTTTGGGAGGACATGGATAACTAATTTCATGCTATATATAGTTTGCCTTGAGAAAGTGTTGCTAGAACATTTTAGCATTGCCAAATCTGTTACATTGCAAACTTGGCAAATCTAGGTCATTGCATTGCCTTTCATATTGGTTCATCAACATCCGATACGACAAGCCATGCCTTATATAAGTGAATGTGATCTCGCTTCAGTAACTGTTGGCAGCACTGGGCCATGTCTTCGGGTCTGCGGTCTTCATATAATCGAAGAATGAAGTTCAGATTGTTGTAGATAAAAGCATCCGGTGAATCCTTGCTGAACTAATATACCATGCAGTTGAATCAGTTTAGGTTGCTAGACTGGAAATAGGTATATTATCTAAGTTATCCTACCCGATTCTTGGATATGGAGTTAATTAGAAAGAGTGCACATCGAGATACGGGGACAGACTTCTCATTGCTTTTGCGAACACAAACAGCAGATTGCGGTATTAGTGTAACCGAAAAAAGATTAAATGCGCTATGGTGGAATTGGTATTACTTTATTCCCATCAAGAAAATTGCAAAGGTGAGTTAAGTACTAATGTCATCGCTGCAACTTGCAATGTGATTGAAGCGTGGCTCCCTCCACAACTGGTCGTACTAACATAATCATTGAATGCAATTTTGTCCATCTTGCTTGCATTATTCAATTGGCATTTACATTTACTTTATAATGCATGATTCCAAATGTTTTGGTGGTCTCCAGAGCCTAAAAAGAGTAAAACAAACACTACTTTTGGAAAGAAAATCAAATACATACGAGAATATACATCATCATTTATAGAAACTATATTACTTATTATTCCCATAAAAATAACAGATGGATAACGGTCATCTAATTTGCTTTGGATGTGTATATAATGGTGGCTGGGCCAAGTACAGTCATAAAGTAGGACTAGCTCAGCTGTCACATCCAGCTCATAGCTTCTGTCACTTAGGCTTATCAACATGGCTCTCTCTGTTCTCTTCTTCCTATTCCTCGCCGCCGCTGCCACCGTCGACGCCACCGACCATATCGTCGGAGCTAACAAAGGCTGGAACCCTGGCATCAACTACACCCTTTGGGCCAACAACCAAACCTTCTACGTCGGTGACTATATCTGTACGTGTTACACTACAAACAAGTACGTTAGTACACATTTTGCGTTTTTGTTACTTCTCTAACTTTTCTTTCTCTGTTGGGTGACAGCATTTAGGTATCAGAAGTCACAGTACAATGTGTTTCTAGTGAACAAGACTGGATATGATAACTGCACAATAGAAGGTGCACTTGGGAATTGGACCGGCGGAAAAGACTTCATTATGCTGAACAAGACCCAGAGGTATTACTTCATTTGTGGCACTGGCGGTTGCTTTAACGGAATGAAGGTTTCGGTGGTTGTTCATCCTCTTCCATCTCCTCCGAAGTCAGCCATTTCTGCTGAGCATTCCTCCAAAAAGTCTGCTGCGTCGGTGGCGGCGCATGGTTTTGGGTCACTACTAGCTATGAGCTTCGGTTTTTTTGGATTGACATTATATGGTTCAGTTTGGATCTAGCAAGTTCTGATCTTAATTTCTTGTTTGAGATTGTTGTGCTACCATTAGCATACCCCGATTAAATTCTGAAACTGCCACAACCACAATTGTCAAGTGTGTATCTCTCATTTTGAAATATTGATATCTCATTCTTCATTCACTTATTGTCCTTTTAATTTAAGGTTGATTTGTTCTTTAACAGATTTCTCCTATAATCTACGATAGTTGTTTTAAACGCCACTTTACCGTAAGTCATTGAATTCATTAAAGAAGAATTAATCCAAATAGACGCCCACACAATCATTTAAACCAAAGTTAGCCGGGGATGTATAGTATATGTATAATTTGTATATTATATGTGTACAAGTATGTATACTCAACTTATAATCTATGTATATGATTAGAA
This sequence comes from Nicotiana benthamiana, assembly GCA_034376525.1. NCBI lineage: Eukaryota > Viridiplantae > Streptophyta > Magnoliopsida > Solanales > Solanaceae > Nicotiana > Nicotiana benthamiana. The sequence goes on from CM067325.1 coordinate 13,167,541, forward strand.
AAAATAAACAATAAATACGGCCGACTATTTATATATAGATATATACTTGCGGTTGAACTCTAGGCTTAGCCCATTTCAATAATTCATATTAGGAGTGTACATAGATCGGGTTAATTCGATGTTTAACAAAATCAAACCAAACCAACTATATCGATTTGGATTGGTTTGATTTTGTTGGATTTTCGGGTTTTTTTATTACATCAATATTATTTTAATTTTACTTTGTTAAAATTATAAATAAAGCTTTGATAAATGGATATATGTCTAGTAAATATATAAAAAAAATTAACAAACATTATTCTAATGGGAGAATTTTTTTAATAACACATGATATTTTCTTAGCCGTCTAACAATAATTTTTTGTTAATTTACGATTTCAAGATTAATACATAAGAGGATCCCAAATATTTCTAAATTTTCTAAAGAAAAATCACTATAAACTCTTAAAAATATAAATAAAATTAATATATTTATATGTCGGTTTGGTTCGAATTTTTTTACGCAATACCAAAACCAAGTCAAGCCAAACCTAGTCAGGTTTTTTAATCTGTTCGATTTGATTTTTCGATTTGGTGCGATTTTATGATTCGGTTTGAAAGTTACAATAGTAACATTGAACCCTTGAATATGTTCGAAGATCCACGTCATACTTATGTGAGGCCCTTGATTACTTGACAAGTTACGTCAAAGATAAAACTAAAATAGGTAATTTAAAAGTTATTTGTTATGCCTAAGTAAAGACAAAAATAAATATTAACATACTAATTTTAATGGAAAGAAAATATATGCATTTAAGCAAAGCCTTTTGATCGGAACATATTTAAAAGCTAAGCCTTCTGATCGGCATATGAATGGCACACATATTACAGAAGCTAAAACATATGCTTGAATTATAAAAATATGTTGACTTATAAATCTTTTTTTTTTGGTATGAAGACAGAACTTTGTTTAAGAATTTTTTCTAGAAATATTTTTAGACCATTCCTATAATTGTACATGTCATTCTTCCCGTTGTTAATTTTTTTTCTGTTATGAAATAATATAAAGACAAGAACAATAATGCAAGAACAAGAGCAATAGAGAGAAGAATAGAGAGAGTTCTTCTTATTGATACTTAGAGATTGTTAGGGGTGGTATACAATGGTAGAAGACCCCTTTATTTATAGGGAGGGGGATGATTTATCTACCAAGAATAGAACTCTAGAATCTCTCTAATTATAGATATTCACCTTAAATAGGAGATTTCATAACACTCCCCCTTGAATGTCTATTCAACAATGTGCCTCGTTAAAACCTTAAAACCAAAACCCAATGGGAAAAATTAAAGAAAGGAAAAAGAGTACACATGTTTGAATATGCGCCTATTGGTTGCCTCGTTAAAAACCTTGCAAGGAAAACCCAGTGGGACAAAACCTTGTAAGGGAAAAAGAGTGCAACGCGCATTAACTCCCGCTAATGAGTACATCAATTTATATCCTTGAGCATTTGCATTCCAATCTTGTGCATCATCTTCAAAACGATCTTTGGTAGAGATTTGATAAATCAACCATATTGACTTGAATAAATATTCCGTACCTTGAAATCATCATTCTTGATAGATATGAACATCTTCATATAATGTCGTGGAATAACTCTTCAATATCTCCATAGATGCATTCTCAATGCCATCATGCTTATAGTTATAGCAAGATACATATGTACACAAATTGTACTAAGGATGTGGTACTTCAGGACCAAGAATTGCATATGCTTCAAGTAACTTAAATCTTTCAAGTTAAGTCATATAAGCCATATAATAGACTTTAGATGCATATCAAGTTTTCCATGTCATGCTAGACAAATAAGATATCGAAAACTGACTATACATACCTTTGACTTTATACTTTCAAGCATTTGAACTATAGGTTCAAAACTACATGTCTTTCATATGGAATCAATTCTTCTTGACTTGTATCTCTTCCATTTAGTTACTTTCTTTGGGTCAGCAAATGAGTATAGCATGCTTTGCAATATGTTGCAATTGAATTATCCCTTTTATGAACTTCAGGTTCATATCATGATATTCGGAGATTTACATATACAAATGATAATTCATCCCATGTAACTTTTTCTCAAGTGTTTATCATGTCTCCCCCTCATGTTAGAAAAGCTAACTTGTTTCCTCATCTTTGGGAAATCATCTTTGTACATTATCATGTCAATATACACAGCACATTAATAATAAGATGAAATTATTTGGTTCCTGACCCTGAACCACTTGTGAGGGGAGAATATACTCTCGTATACAACATATATCAAACTGATATATATAACTTTGTTCTCATAAGAAACAGTTTAGCTATTAAGTGGAAGCACTCAATAATTATCTTGCTAAACCAACTTTGATATAAACCAATTTATCAAGATGAACTATCTTGAGTAGAGAATCTGGAAATTATGCTCGAAGTTAGATTACTGAGCAATTTACCTCGCAAGCACCGGCCAGGCTGCGGGTTAATAACAATTGCGCATGTAACCATTTCATAGATGCATCATATGTGGTATACATGGCAGGTGAATGGGCCCATATTCACCTTTGATGTTTCCAGAATTTATGGGCTTCAACCCGAACTCTTTAGTTGGTCAGTTCATTAATGAGAACAAGTGATACAAGAGAATTCGTAAAGAACTTTCTAGTTCTTTGATATTCACCTATGTGAATTTGCACATCATACTTAAAATGAGATGGCTAACACGAATGCCAACTGAATAAATTATCAATATTGGTAAACTTTAAATTTACACCATGACATGTGCAATTATCAATAAACTTCAAGTTTATTATGGTATGGGTTTTTATACCAATAAATATCCACTTTATTGTGGCATTCTTTTGTTTGTGTAGTACAAACTGGAGAATAAAGCGGGTAGCTTTTCATATACAAATTATCCCGCTACAAGTTGTAGTAATAGAAGATATCAAATCCTTCCTTTATTTATAGTCTCAATATAATCAATCGCTTTCGCGTGTACTTTGGAAACTGAATAAGTTTCTTTGAGACTTACTACAGCACAATACTCAATTGTGTTTCTCCAACATAGTAATAATTGGCTCTTCTAGAGCTTGTCAATTAATTTTGTACTACCACAGATTCATCAATATCCATGTGGTGAATATCTTTCTTAAAGAGAAAGTTATACCATTATGGTCATGTCAAACTTATATGCAAGATATGTTTCTTGCATTATCGTTGTCCTTTAATAGTCATATTTCCAAAATACTTTGGCGTACAATAGGTACGTGACCAACGATCATTCATGCCATATATCATCTCAAACCTCCTTCTAGGGGTGAGTGTGGTATCATCTCAAACATCCTTCTAGGGGTGAGTGTGGTATATTTAATACCAATTTCATGTTCATATTCTTCCAATAATGAATATGTATTCGTGAATCAGATGTTGTCACATTCACTTCGGGGATATGTGATTTTGTTATCCTTTTCAAATCTATAAATGCGTCAGGCGTTTGATTTGCTATTCTTTGCAAATGGATAATCTTTTGTGCCTCTTTCACAAATAGAGGTATGTGGATCAAGATGAGATAATGATGCATTTTTCCACAAAATTTCCCGTTTGGTTTCACCAACTTCTCCCCCTAATTTTGGGAAAAGTGTCTCATCAAATTGACAGTCTGCAAATCGTGCAGTGAACAAATCTCCTGTCAATGTTTCGAGGTAGCGAATAATGGAGGGCGATTCAACCTCAACATATATTCCTAACCTTCTTTGCAGACCCATTTTGGTGCGGGATGGCGGTGCTAAAGGCACATATACTGCGCATCCAAAAATTCTTAAATGGGATATATTGGGTCCATGACCCAAAACCAATTGCAACGGGGAATATTTGTGATAATTCGTCAGTCAGAGACGAACTAGCATTGCAGCATGCAAAATGGCGTGACCCCAAACCGAAGTGGGCAGCCTCGTTTTCATGAGTAAATGAGATATTCAAGATTATACTCATGTATTGTCTCAATCTTATATCCATTTTGAATGATATCTTTAAAACTCAACAAGTTCCTTTTAGACTTGGAGGAGAACATTGCATTCTCTAAGATAAACGTCGTGCCTTTGGGCAGAGTTACAGTTGCTCTTCCGGAGCCTTCAATCAATTTACTTCCCATGGTTTGGCATACAAAAGAAAATATATGAACATGAGAATATACAAATCTGTTTGCTTCATATTTAAACAATACTTTCAAAATCTGCTGAGGTCCGTTGACTAACTAAATCAGATAGTCGATTATATGTTTTCCATAATCGTTTACTTTGCAGTTTGAAAATTTCAGTTTAAGCATTTTCTTAAAACAATCGATTGTTAAACACACACAATCGATTGTTGAACATTGACAATCGATTGTTCAACATAGACAATCGATTATTTGCTATTTTGAAAAATTCCAGATCACTGTCTTACGACAATCGATTGTTAAACATAGACAATCGATTGTTGAACATTGACAATCGATTGTTGACCACTGACAATCGATTATTTTGCTATTTTGAAAAATCCAGATCTGTTTTAAGACAATCGATTGTTAACATAGACAATCGATTATTTGTTATTTTGAAAATTTCCAGCACTGTTTTAAGACAATCGATTGTTAAACATAGACAATCGATTGTTGACTTTTGAAAATTCCAGATCACTGTTTTAAGACAATCGATTGTTAAACATAGACAATCGATTGTTGACTATTTTGAAAAAATTCCAGATCACTGTCTCACAACAATCGATTGTTAGGCATAGACAATCGATTGTTGGACATTGACAATCGATTGTTGAACATTGACAATCGATTGTTTTGCAGTTTTAATGCGAAATATTAGATAATCGACTAACTGTTAGGTTAGTCGATTACCTCTACTTGAAAATAAAAATATTATTGAAATTTGAGCATGTAGAAACATTCTAACGAACTAATACTAACATTATATCATGAACTAACTAATACGAGCTGATACTAATGAATATTAGTCTATTGAACCTCTCTATTGGCTGAAGGCAGGTTAATGTTCAGTGACAATGAACGTTAACATTACATGAGATTCGGTTGGAAGCGATGTAGCAGTCTTTCTATGTTTTTCCACTCTAACGAAGTTTCTCTGGGTGAGCTTAGATGACCAACTCAATTCTCTCCACTCTTTGCGGAGGAGTTTCTTTTTCCTGTCTCGAACCGGAGGCATCCACTAGTAGCAGGGGGGCGCCCATAATTGACCCGGGTAGGCGAGCTTCACAGCGTTGGGCTGTAGTTACCAGTTTTGAGTCCAAGGATTGTTGCTCATGTTATTGCACTGCTCTAGCTTTTAAAGTCTTTTGTGGTGCCCTCTTCTTTTTTTGCTCAAGTTTTGGTTTCAATCTTTCATATCCATTTCCTTTACCTTTCTTTTTAATTGGATCGAAAACTCGATCATTAGTTCCTGAAGGACTAGTAGATGTACTAATTTTGAAATAGCTCTTATGAGTACCTTCTGCATATAACTCACTTTGGAGTTTAGTAATCTCAACCCTTACTTAATACAAATACTTTCTAGCAATTTGTTTGCAGCTAATGTCATAACAGCAAATGATTCTTTCATCAAACCATTTAAGTGAATGGCCATAGATGAAGTTGGTGATTTCGTCCTATTGTTGTACTCATCAAATTCATTCCCTTGTTTTATTTGTCCATCTTTTTAGAATACATTGTATAGGGATATAAGAAAAATCTAAGTCAGAAAATAACACGTTTAGTGCATGGCCAACCCGAGGATTCAAACATAAGACAACTACAACTTATAGAATTGTCAAATGAATTGAATTGAACGGTTTCAGTTTGTCCTCCTTCCCCTCTAAGAACTATATATGTGCGACAAGTGCCGTTATTTTCAATTTTGGCCACCATCTTAGAGTTACAAAAATTCGTATTGAAATCTTGTAAATATGGTTCTTGTATAGATACTTCCAGCATGCTTTAATATCCCGTAATCTTCTATAGCAAGTTTAGGTGTTCCTCGATATTTAAAATCCTTCGTTTCAATATCACGTATTTCAGCTGCTCGTTGCTCATAATGACTAATAAATTCAGTTAAAGTCATCGTCTTGCAAGCCATTTCAATAAAGACCCTATTAGTGCTCTCATTCCTCTGAGTTGATTTAATGTCTGCAGAGAAAATGAAACGACTAAATGGAGGGCACCAATTTTCCTTCAAATCATACAATCTTTGAAACCAACTATTTCTCCCACACTCCCATTCTTCAGTTATTTCTTTCCATACTGACTCAAACTCTAACTCTAGCTTGCACCTCCATAAGAGCTTATCAAAATATTTTTCTCTAAATTTTGATTCAATAAAGTTGAGGTATATTTTTTTGAGCATTTTTATCAATATGCCATTCACATAGACAGTGACAAGTACTAGGAAAAACTTCCTTAATGGCAACCGCAATTGCATGAGCTTGATTGGTAAAAAAAGTTTTTGGTTCTTTCCCTCCCATTGCCTTAAGAAATGTAATAGCCAATTAAATGAACTAGTTGTTTCATCACTTTAAAAATGCACATCCAAAAAGATATTTTTCCAGTGATTATTCACACTTACAAATGGAGCACAAATCATGCCATATCTATTTGTATGATATGTGGTGTCAAAAATTATCACATCCCCAAAACAATCACAGTGTAACTTAGATATACTATCTCTCCGAAAAAAATTACACATTCTTCCATTTTCATCTACTTGAAAAGAGTAAAAAAAGTTTGAGTCCTCTGATTGCATATGCATAAAATGATTTAAAAGAGTTTGAGCATCTCCACAATTAATCATACTTCTCTTACGTGCTTTTATAAAATTGTGAGCATCTTGTTCAATGAATCCAACATTTTCAATACCACCTGCTTTATTTTGAAGGTATAGAATAACTTTTTTAATGCGAATACCAGCATCTACCATAAAACTAAGAATGTCTTTAGTAGTATACGTAAGCATGTTGAGTTGTACCACATCGGAGGGATTTGAGGTCCTTGGTCTCTTTATATGGCTTGGACAATCCTCACCTCACAAGCTAGTTTTTGGGGTTGAGTTAGGCTCAATGTCCATTCTTTTCATGGTATCAGAGTCAGGCCTATCCCAATTATTGTTACCGATGTTGGACCCCCATTTATGTTGTCCACGCTCCAGAGATCTAGGCGTGATGGGGGGTGTTGAGTTGTCCCACATCGGAGGGATTTGAGGTCCTTGGTCTCTTTATATGGCTTGGGCAATCCTCACCCACAAGCTAGCTTTTGGGGTTGAGTTAGGCCCAATGTCCATTCTTTTTATGGTATCAGAGCCAGGCCTATCCCAATTATTGTTACCGATGTTGGGCCCCCATTTATGTTGTCCACGCTCCAGAGATCTGGGCGTGATGGGGGGTGTTGAGTTGTCCCACATCGGAGGGATTTGAGGTCATTGGTCTCTTTATATGGCTTGGGCAATCCTCACCTCACAAGCTAGCTTTTGGGGTTGAGTTAGGCCAAATGTCCATTCTTTTCATGGTATCAGAGCCAGGCCTATCCCAATTATTGTTACCGATGTTGGGCCCCCATTTATGTTGTCCACGCTCCAGAGATCTGGGCGTGATGGGGGGTGTTGAGTTGTCCCACATCGGAGGGATTTGAGGTCCTTGGTCTCTTTATATGGCTTGGGCAATCCTCACCTCACAAGCTAGCTTTTGGGGTTGAGTTAGGCCCAATGTCCATTCTTTTCATGGTATCAGAGCCAGGCCTATCCCAATTATTGTTACCGATGTTGGGCTCCCATTTATGTTGTCCACGCTCCAGAGATCTGGGCGTGATGGGGGTGTTGAGTTGTCCCACATCGGAGGGATTTGAGATCCTTTGTCTCTTTATATGGCTTGGGCAATCCTCACCTCACAAGCTAGCTTTTGGGGTCGAGTTAGGCCCAATGTCCATTCTTTTCAAAGCCTTCGGCCAGACGATATGAAATGTCTCAAATTTTTCTTTATTCAGATGGTTATGCTCATCAGAAAGTACAAATACTTTCCATACTCCACTTAAAATCTTAAACTTTATGCGAGCCATACAACCACATCTATATTCCAACCTTTAACCTTTTTTTTTCTTGATAATCAGAATTTAATGGGGATTGCCCTTTGCAAGAACAAAACAATAAATACCTAGTTAATTCTTTCTTTCTATTATAATTTTTTGCACCTTTTCGAACCCCTAAAACTTTTGCTATAGCATAGAAATTATAAGTTTCATATGATTCTTCTTCAGAACAAAATTCCATCCCAATCTTAAAAACAAAGTCATTGTTGCTGTTAATATCTTGAACATTATATTATGATCTACAATAATAAAGTGAGATATTTACATATAAGTAACTACAAATATATAAGATTATGTTTTATCATTCTCTAAATAATAAGCAAACTTAAAAAATTACGTAATCGAATTTGAATTTCAAAATATTAAAATCTTATTTGGTTGCTTAAAGTCCATATCTTCATCAGCACGTAAATCCTCCATATCAGTTTTTTGAGCGAAAACTTATTTGACTTTTCTTCTTGAACACAAGTAAAAAAAAATTTATGAACCGATCAGAAGGCTTTAATATATTTTCTTTCCATTATGATTAGTATGTTAATGTTTATTTTAGTCTTTACTTAAGCCTAATAAATGACTTTTAAATTGCCTTTTTTAGTTTTATATTCAAAGAAAATAATGGGACCCTGAATCCACTTGCCAAGTAATCAAGGGCCTCATATAAGTATGATATGGAACGTGAAACACAAAATAAAATTTCTCAAGGCAGAGAGATCGGAGAAGGGAAACTGTTTCACTCAAAAGTTGTCAACCCTTATTAAGCAAATCAATTAAAAGAAATGAATGGGTAAATCCTAGTTAAAGATAATTAACTCTAAATCCGAGATGAGTAGGAGAAATATAGTCGAGTATAAATGTTGACGACGATTATGACAGATTTAATGGCACACATAAAGAAGCATTAAGTAACAAAAATATGAATAAAAGAAAAGATTCACCCGATCTTCAGTGAGACGAATCTTATTTCATTTAATAAAGATCAATCATAGACAAAAATAAGAACCTTCTGACCCTTTTTAGATCCGATGAAGGAGGATCACTGTTCCTGTCAATTTTTTGGAGAGGCGTATTTACATATTTTCCAGAAAGAGAGAGGGGGAGAGAGAGAGAGAGCCTCCCTTTTTGGGAAAATCCTCCCCACCTATTTATAAGGGGGTATCCATAGGAAATCCTACAAAAAGGTATAATTAGAGGGAATATTTAATAGAATATTCCTTTTGAGGATCCTAAAGCAGACTAGTCGTTTCATCACGATATTGGCATGTCCGACCTCACCCTTATTGATGACAGTCCGACCTTGGCTTCATTGATGACGGTCCGGCCTTATCATGTCCGACCTCAGCCTGTCCAACCTTGGCCTTATATATTTGTGAACCGAATTTCTTTGGTTTAATTTTTACCTATACAGTTAGTCTTTCCGCTTATTGAGTTCGTCTTTTGGTCGAGCTCGATGAGCGGACTTCACTAATCGTAGTTTGAGAAATTTGGAGGTCGAATAGTGTGGATCGCGGCTGAGGATGCCGATCTTTAGGTCAACGTGGAATCCCCGTGGGTTGAACTTTAGTAGAGTTCGATCAGGGCCAGTGAATCGAGTGATGAGTCAATCGAGAAGACGGTGGAGTTAGAGAAGGCCATCGAGGCCGGGATGGCGATTTTGGAAAGGATAGCGGCATCGGAGGATGTCATTCGCGTCCTCGGATATGGATGGGCGAGTAGGCCAGATGTGAATTCGGACGAGGTTGAAGAATGCAAATTCGGGCGTTGTCAGCCGATTCGGACGAGGCCGAAGGTCGATCCGGACGAGGCTGAAGGTCAATCTGGACGAGGCCGAAGGTTTATTCGGTCGAGGCCAAAAGTTGTTTCAGTCGAAGCAGAATGTTGTTTCGGTCAAGGCTGAATTCTTTTTGGCGATGGCACTTGGCCAGTGGGTCGATTCGTTCGAGCCCGAATGTTGTTTTGGTTGAAGCCGAATGTTGTTTCTGTTGAGGCCGAAAGTTGTTTCAATCGAAGCCGAATGTTTTTTCGGTCGAGGCCGAATTCTTTTTGATGGCCCTTGGCCGTTGGGGTCGACCTCCTCTTTTTTGGCAATGGACCTTGGCCATAAGGGTCGGCCCCTCTTTCTTGTCGACAGCCCTTGGTCATAAGGTCGATTTAGAGGAGGCCGAATTTTGATTCAGACGAGGAGGAATGTTATTTTTGTTAAGGATGAAGGTTGATTCGGATGAGGCCGAATGTTGTTTCGGTCAAGGCCGACTTCTTTTTGGAGATGACCCTTGGCCTTTGGGGTCGACCTCCTCTTTTTTTGCGATGGCCGTTGGCCATAAGGGTCGATTTGGACGATGCCAAATGTTTATTCGGACGAGGCTGAATGTTGATCCGGACGAGGACGAATGTTGTTTCGATCGAGGCTGAAGGTTGATTCGGAGTAGGCAGAATGTTGTTTCGGTCGAGGCCGAATTCTTTTTGGCGATGCCCCTTGGCCATTGGGGTCGACCTCCTCTTTTTTGGCGATGGCCCTTGGCTATAAGGGTCGATTTGGAATAGGCCAAATGTTTATACGGACGAGGTCAAATGTTGTTTCGGACGAGGTTGAATATTTTTTCAGTCGAGGCCGAATTATTTTTAGAGATGGCCGTTGGGGTCGACCTCCTCTTTTTTGGAAATGGCCCTTGGCCATGATGTTCGATTTGGATGAGGCCGAAAGTTATTTTGGTCGAGGCCGAAGGTTGATTCGGACAAGGCCGAATGTTGCTTCGGTCGAGGCCGAATTCCTTTTGGAGATGGCCCTCTGCCGTTGGGGTTGACCTCCTCTTTTTTGACGAAGGCCCTTAGCCTTAAAGAGTGTTATTTCAAATTTATCGAAATGTTAACCGGTCGTCGTTCGATCAAGGTCGAACTCTTCTTCTTTGGCGAAGGCCCTTAGCCTCAAAGAGTGTTATCTCGAACTTACCGTAATGTCAGCCTGTCGTCTTTTAATCAAGGTCGAACTATTCTTTTGGCGAAGGCCCTTATCCTTTAAGGGTGTTATTTTGATCTTATCGAAATGTTAACCCATTGTCGTTCGATCAAGGTCGAACTTCTTCTTTGGCGAAGGCCCTTAGCCTTTAAGGGTGTTATTTTGATCTTATCGAAATGTTAGCCCATTGTCGTTCGATTAAGATTGAACTCTTCTTCTTTGGAGAAGGCCCTTAGACTTTAAGGGTGTATCTCGAATCTATCAAAATTTTAACCCCTCGTTGTTCGATTAAGGTCGAACTCTTTTTTGGCGAAGGCCCTTGGCCTTAAAGGGTGTTATTTCAAACTTATCGAAATGTTAACCCGTCGTCGTTCGATCAAGGTCGAACTCTTCTTCTTTGGCGAAGGCCCTTGGCCTTAAAGGGAGTTATTTTGACATATCGAAATGTTAATCCATCGTCATTCGATCAAGGTCGAACTTTTCTTCTTTGGCGAAGGCCCTAGGCCTTAAAGGGTTCAACTTATCGAAATGTTAACCCGTCTTTGTTCGATCAAGGTCGAACTCTTCTTCTTTGGCGAAGGCCCTTGGCCTTAAAGGGTGTTATTTTGACTTATTGAAATGTTAACCCGTTATCGTTCGATCAAGGTCAAACTCTTCTTCTTTGGCGAAAGCCCTTGGCCTTAAAGGGTGTTATTTCGACTTATCGAAATGTTAACCCTTCGTTTTTTGATCGAGTTCAAACTCTTCTTCTTTGGCGAAGGCCCTTAGCCTTTAAGAGTGTTATTTCGAACTAATCAAAATGTAACCCATCGTCGTTCGATTAAGGATCTTATTTTGCCAAAAGCCCTTGGCCTTAAAGGGTGTTATTTCGACTCATCAAAATTTTAACCCGTCGTCGTTCGGTCAAGGCCGAACTCTTCTTCTCTGGCGAAGGCCCTTAGCCTTTAAGGGTGTTATTCAAAGCTTATCGAAATGTTAACCGTCGTCGTTCGATAAAAGGTTGAACTCTTCTTTTGGCGAAGGCCCTTAGCCTTTAAGGGTGTTATTTTGAACTTATCGAAATGTTAACCCGTCGTCATTCGATTAAGGTTGAACTCTTCTTTTGGCGAATGTTCTCAGCCTTTAAGGGTGTTATTTCGAATATATCGAAATGTTAACCCGTTGTTGTTCGATCAAGGTCGAACTCTTCTTCTTTGGCGAAGGCCCTTGGCTTTAAAGGGTGTTCCCTGGGGGAGTCCCAAGTTGCTTGATTTTGCTTGCATTGGAAAATATGATGTATTTCCTGGGGGAGTCCCAGTTCGCTTAATTTTGTTTGCATCGGAGAATATGATGTATTTCCTGGGAGACTCCCGGTTTGCTTAATTTTGTTTGTATTGGAGAACATGACGGATTTTCTTGGTGATTTCTCCTGCTTCTATTCCACTTAAAGAAATAGTTAGTAAAAACAAAATAAAAGCATTTGTTATCTCAGTTTGATCTAGTGCAAAGAAATGCTTAGAGGGCACGCACAATTAGCAGAAAGCGGTGATACTGAAGTAAAGTCGAGTCTCTCCCAAATTCATCATTGTTTTTTATTTTTGTGTTGTTCATCATCATCTAGTGTTTGAGTGTTGGGCTATAATTAATCATCATTAGCAGCAGCTTCAGTTGATAATGAAGAGATAGAGGACGAATTAGGAGTATTTACAATCTCAGAAGACAGAATCTTATTGACTATTTATGATGGAACCATTAAAGGTACAAGTGGTGATGAAGGTTGAATCAAATCGAATATAAAAGGTGTAATCGTTGGATGGGAAGAAAATATGATTTCTATTAAACTTAAAGAAGAGCTCTTTTCAGATTCACATGTCGGCATATTAACTATGCTTGATAAAGAATAATTATTTGCCGGAATCCGTTCAATTGATAAGTTAAAGTAAAATTGTACTCATTAAGAAATTAGATTAAATGATATACATTATATATAAGACACATGCATGAACTTATTCATTTGATGTATGCATCGATAATTCACAATCCATATTATCGAGCACAGGTTCAAGTAGATGTGCTTGAACACAAAAATCGAAGTGCAAAATATGTAAACAACAGCCCTAGAAACTACAAGGGTGTGTGTATATATGCCCAAAACGAAATTCAAAAGTCAATACTCTGTTTACTTCCGCGGAGTTGAAAACCCCCAATAGGAAATCGGGTTCCCATAATTTTGTGTGAAAAAAGGGCGAATAAACAAGTTATTGTGCTCTTTTTCCTTGTCTGCCATGGACTTGATCAAAAGCATAGATTCTGCTTCTTTCCTATTACAAAGAACAAATGCTTGGATTCGGGTACAGGATTTTTTCAGAAAGCTTTGACATGTGATGCATGAAGATTTTATTAGTCATTAGCAAGCAAAAGTTGTGATAAATATATGTGTTGTAGAAGCTACATAAGAACTCGCTAGGATTGACTTTTAAATCTAGAGAAAACTATAATTTTAACTAGAAAATCCCACAGGCAGCGCCAAATTGTTTGACTCAAAAGTTGTTAAACCTTTTTAAGCAAATCATATACACGTGACATACGGGCCTAATAGACCAACATGATCATTCATAAATTCAAAGCACAGGCCGACAAGGCCGTACAATTTTTCATGTACACGACATATAAATACAAGCCTCTAAGAGTACATAAATGTTAGAAAGGTCGGGATAGACTCCTACCATACAAAACAATACACATTTAAATCATACTAACCAAACATGCAACTCCGAAGCAAATGGGACACACCTAACATTTTTCAATGAGTTGATAGCCTACTAAAAGGGCACTCGACATGTCTGTCTGGAACTGCGGACATGAAATGCGGTTTCCCTAGCAAAAAGGACGATACGTAATCGGTATAGAATTTACCATCTGATCAGAGGATGCCCAATAGGGGCCTGCCTGTCGATTATAACTCGATAGTAATAAAAATACTTTTAACAATATATATATATATATATATATATATATATATATATATATATATATATATATATATATATATATATATAGCAGATGATAGAATAACTCATCCTATAGAACAATCCATATTAACACAATTAACCGGAAATCTAATATACCAAAAAGCTAAATTCTTATTTAAACCAGATTTTAATATAAGTATGACAGAACAAAATATAGACAAAGCATTGATGATTTATTGGAAAATTAATGGAATAGAAATGCTACCAGGAAGTAAAGTACTAACTATCAAAGCAAAACAATTATACGTATTAAGTAATAAACCAGGAATAAATAAAAACAAATGAAAAGGATTAACGCATATAAGTAAAATCTTTGAAACTATCCTAAAAGAAATACCTCGGAAAGAACAATTAATATACTACCTAACCAAAACCAAGACTTAGAAGTAGTAACTTCTATCCCTTTTCCTTTATCTTTTTTGTCATATTTTTCTTGGCTAATTGTTATCTCTTTAAATTCTTGCAGGTCTATTTCTTGCTCTTTTTTGCTATCTTCCATATGGCTAATTCTGCTTTCCAGCTTTTCTATATTTCTCTCCATTCCTTGTAATATTTTGTAATATGTCTTGTAATAGATTTTGTACTATTTCCCCTTGTTCAGGTTGTACCTGTCAATCATAATAAAATGCTTTTTTATAAGCTCATAGCTATTCCTGCATCATATGTCTAGATAAAAAATCTGCAATAATATTGTCTTTAGTACTGATTAGTTTAATATCAAAATTAAATAAAGATATTTGACATACTATATTTCTAATATTTCTGGTAGTAATTGATTGATTCTTTAAATCCTTTGTTAACCAAAATTTAACTTGGGTATTATCTGTTCTTAATATAAAATGTGTATGTGCTATATATATCTCATAGTATAATAATGCTTTTAATACGCTCAATAAGTCCTTTCTATTTATTTCCCATTTTATTTCATTTTCTTTGAAAGTTCCTGAGTTGAATGATGTAATATGTTTTGTGTTATTTTCCATATTTACATATGTTAACATACTTCCAAAAGCATAATCTGATGCATCTGTATAAATTATCCATTTTATTTTTTCATTTATTTCTGGGATTTGTAATTTGGGTAATTTCCTACAATATTCCTTTACTTTTTTTCAGGTTTTCTTTATCCTCCATAGTCCATTCAAATACTGTTGTTTTTGTTTTTAATTTCTTTTGTAGCGGTACTAATTTTTCACTTAAATGAGGTACATAATTTCTAATTTGATTTACTAATCCTAAAAAACTTTGTAATTGTTTCTTTTCTTTTAATTCTTCCACGTGTTCTGCAATCTTTTTTAATATATGTTCTTGCATCTCTACGCCATTTCTATATGTTCTTCTAATTTATCTTCACCTTTTTCATCCATTCTTTAACATTTCCTACTAAGGTGGTTACAATATATTGTCCTACTTTATCTATGGGTAATTTTGTTTCTAAAATCGTTTCTCTGTTTTTGCTGACCATTTTTGTATTTCTTTAGTTATATCTTCAGAACAGTCTAAGTCTAAAAAAGAATTAATATTTTCTCCTGTAGATGTTTTTACTATTTCTGCTATTTCTCTTATTAATGGATAAAAGAATACAAAAATTAGAAAAGAAAACAAATAAATTATATATAGAAACTAATGATTTAAAAGATACAATTAAAGATGAAGATATAATAACAAATCATATAAATATGACTAAACCAGATGGCCTAGAAAATAGAAAAAAAATTTCTACAAATCTCGCAACAGGAAGAGATAAAGGTTATAGAAAAAGAAGTTATTATGAAAAAACAGATTATTCAAAACAACATAGGAATGATAAAATATGAGGATCAAGATTAATAAGAGGAATAGCAGAAATAGTAAAAACATCTACCGGAGAAAATACTAATTCTTTTTTAGACTTAGACTGCTCTGAAGATATAACTAAAGAAATACAAAAATGGTCAGCAAAAATAGAAAAAACGATTTTAGAAACAAAATTACCCATAGATAAAGTAGGACAATATATTGTAACCACCTTAGTAGGAAATGTTAAAGAATGGTATGAAAATTTAGGAGAAGAAATGATAAAAGCATTACATGCAGCTACAGATGCTAATGCACAGCCTACAACAGATGTGAGTAAAATACTTCAAAAATTTGTAATATCAATTACAGCCGAATTTAGTACGCCAGGAGCAGAAAATTCAATGATTTGTAAAAATATAGAAAAAGCAAGAAATAATCTATTAAATTTAGTTATTTGTGATTTATGCTACTATGAAGAATACGTATGTGAATTTAGTAACTATTTTCATAAAGGAAGATTTAATAATAATGAGAAACATATGATCTTAGACTTATTCCTACATAAACTACCATATCCAACTAATTTACTAGCATTTAAAGATTATAAAATAGAAGCTAAATCAATAGACACCTTAGGAACTAGGATAGAATATGTAAGAAATTGGATAAATGATAGATGTACTCAGTACTCAAGCGACAAATCTTAGAAATTTATTACAATCAGATCTACAGTTATGTTGTGCAAAAGATAAACCAAGTAAATACGGATGTAGTAAAAAATACCCTAAACAAATAAGAAAACACTACAAGAAAAGAAATAAGAAATTACAATTTAAGGAATTTTACAAATAATAATAGAAAACGAAGATATATAAATAAAAGAAAATACAGAAATTACTTCAAAAGGAATCCTAAAAAATGTAAATGTTATAATTGTGGAAAAATAGGACACATATCCACAGAATGCAAAGAACCTAGACAAAAACAAATAAAAGAAATTCAGTTAGATAATGATGAATTTATAGATATAGATATAGTTAAGCAAGAAATAGATACAGATAACTTTTCTAGTGAAGATGAAATAATTGAATCAGATATAACAAGTGAAGAAGAAGATGAATCAGACTAAAATAGGAGAAACAAGTGACAAAGATATAATAATAAACTATACACAAGACATAGATTATGAGAAACAACAGATAATATTTGATGAAAAAATCTATGAGAAAATTAGGAAAGAAGAATTAGACCTTACACCAGAATTAGTTTTTAAAAATCAATTTTGGAATGAAACCTTACAAATTCAAAAACAAAATTATTATATAATCACTAAAAAGGAATTTGTATTAGACATAAAACATTTAAATGGAAAAACAATGATACCTTTAGTATCTAAACATCTAATTGAAGAAGAAATTAAAAGTATTAAAAATAAACACAATCTAAGATATTGCTATTTTGGAGAAATACAGATTATGTTATATGCACATTTTAAAGAAGGTATAGATACACCAATAGAAATATATTTAGCAGATGATAGAATAACTCATCCTATAGAACAACCATATTAACACAATTAACCGGAAATCTAATATACCAAAAAGCTAAATTCTTATTTAAACCTGATTTTAATATAAGTATGACAGAACAAAATATAGACAAAGCATTGACGATTTATTGGAAAATTAATGGAATAGAAATGCTACCAGGAAATAAAGTACTAACTATCAAAGCAAAACAATTATACGTATTAAGTAATAAACCAGGAATAAATAAAAACAAAAGAAAAGGATTAACACATATAAGTAAAATCTTTGAACCTATCCTAAAAGAAATACCTAGGAAAGAACAATTATATATACTACCTAACCAAAACCAAGACTTAGAATTAGTAACTTATAATTTAGAGCAACGAAGAAATCTTCTTAATAGAAGTATGAGTAGAAGAAATCTAAACATAATACCTAGAATTAGGAAAAATATATCAGACCAATATTATGAAAACCAATATTATATAAAAGGAAGAATAATAAGAAATGGAATAAGAATACTAGTACCAATCTTAATTGCTACTAATGCAGGAGAAAATTATATAGCTGAACAACTAATAAGTGAGATTGACAAGATAGAAGAAAGTAATCACACATATACTAATTTTATTACACAACAAGAAGTAACAAGTATGGGAAAAATAAGTAGCCCAATAGAAATAGAAGGATTATTATTCAACATAAATCTAGAAGTAATGGATAATGAACCAGAAATTATACCAGGAATTAAATGGTTAAATATGGTAGAACCATGGAATCTAACAGAATCAGAATTAGAAATAACAGTTAATACAATAACAATTAATATAAAAAGAGGAACAATTAATGCTATAGATATAATAAAAGAAAGTATATGAGTCATGAAGAAATACATATCTTAATTAAAGTAAAATGTAAAGGATATAACACAGCATATATAGATACAGGAGCTGGAACTAATATATGTAGAAGAATAGTATTACCAGAGGAATATTGGAAGGAATTAAAAAATCAAATTATAATTGCTGGATTTAACCAAGAAGGAAATCTAGTCCGATACAAAGCTACAAATATAACAATACAGATATGGGATAAAGAACTAGTAATAAATGAATTATACCCATGTGATGAAATATTTCATGATATAATATTAGGATATAAAAATTCTTAAAAAATTATGAACCTTTTACAATTATAAGAAATTATTTATTATTAACTACCCCTAGCAAGCAAAAAATAATAGCTAAAAGAATCTCGGGAAAAAAAAGTGAACTAATACCTTGGATTAGAGGAGATAGTAAAATTAAACAATCACTATCTTGTAAAAGCAAAAATAATAAATTACAAATAAGTGAGATTAGTATTGAAGAAGAATTAACTAACGAATTTAAAGAAGTATTTAGTGAAGACCCATTAAAATATTGGCAAAAACACAAAATCCAAATACCAATTAGATTACTAAAAGAGCATGATTTAGTCTATAAAAAACCTATGAAATATACCGAAGAAGATATGATTCAATTTAAATTACATATAACAGAATTATTAAAAGGAAATTTTATTAGATCTAGTGAATCTAAACATAGTAGTCCCGCATTCATAGTAATGAAACACAGTGAACAAAAAAGAGGAAAATCTAGAATGGTAATACACTATAAAGACTTAAATAACAAGACAGAAACATTAAATTATCCAATACCAAATAAAGCAGTAATATTAAACAAAGTCAAAGGTTATGAGTGGTTCAGTAAATTTGATGTAAATCAGGATTCTATCATATTAAAATAATAGAGGAATATAGACATTTAACAGTTTTCTCAATACCCAATGAATTTTATGAATGAAATGTATTAGCCTTTGGATTTAAAAATTCCCCAGGATATTTTCAAAAATTTATGGATACATATCTTGAAAATATAGATGGAATTATTGTATATATAGACGATATATTATTATTCACTAAAACGAAGGAAGATCATATAAATTTATTAAAAAGATTTAAGAAAATAATAAAAGAAGCAGGAATAGCTCTAAGTGAAAAGAAAGCAGAAATATTAAAAAATAAAATAGAATTTTTAGGAATAAAGATAGATAGAAATGGCGTAGAGATGCAAGAACATATATTAAAAAAGATTGCAGAACACATGAAAGAATTAAAAGAAAAAAAACAATTACAAAGTTTTTTAGGATTAGTAAATCAAATTAGAAAGTATGTACCTCATTTAAGTGAAAATTAGTACCGCTACAAAAGAAATTAAAAACAAAAACAACAGTATTTGAATGGACTATGGAGGATAAAGAAAACCTGAAAAAAGTAAAGGAATATTGTAAGAAATTACCCAAATTACAAATCCCAGAAATAAATGAAAAAATAAAATGGATAATTTAAGCATCAGATTATGCTTTTGGAAGTATGTTAACATATGTAAATATGAAAAATAACACACAACATATACATCATTCAACTCAGGAACTTTCAATAAAAATGAAATAAAATGGAAAATAAATAGAAAGGAATTATTGAGCGTATTAAAAGCATTATTATACTATGAGATATATATAGCACATACACATTTTATATTAAGAACAGATAATACCCAAGTTAAATTTTTGTTAACAAAGGATTTAAAGAATCAATCAATTACTACCAGAAATATTAGAAATATAGTATGTCAAATATCTTTATTTAATTTTGATATTGAACTAATCAGTACTAAAGACAATTTTATTGCAGATTTTTTATCTAGACATATGATGCAGGAATAGCTATGAGCTTATAAAAAAAGCATTTTATTATGATTGACAGGTACAACCTGAACAAGGGGAAATAGTACAAAATCTATTACAAGACATATTACAAAATTTACAAGGAATTGAGAAAAATATAGAAAAGCTGGAAAGCAGAATTAGCCATATGGAAGATAGCAAAAAAGAGCAAGAAATAGACCTGCAAGAATTTAAAGAGATAACAATTAGCCAAGAAAAATATGACAAAAAAGATAAAGGAAAAGGGATAGAAGTTACTACTCACCAAGCCAAAAAACTTAAGCATTTCAATATCCAACTTAGACCAGAGCAACCCATACCTAAAAGGACAGACTTTATTTACCAATTACCAAAATCCCAGACAAATACTTACAGTGAAATCACCAAAAAACCTACACAAAATCAGTTCGTGCAGAGAATACACAACTACCTAAACCAATTCATACAAGTTGCCAACTACCTAAACAAAAACATACAATCACCAGACTATAACCCAGAAAAACTTATTGGATGGCAAACCAAACCTTTGAAGGAATATAACAAACTAGTAGCATTAAATAAGACAGACCCAAAACTTATAGAGACCATGTATAATTATGGACTATTGCATGCGTTGTATACGCAAAATGGAGATAATCTACAATATATCCCAGAGCTATACCAAGTGGTAAAGAAATACTTGGGAATTACCAAAGCAGATTTAATATTTATTCGGTTTTATTCAGCACCCTGTGAAGTAACACCACAGGAAATATATCATTCTATCACAGCAGTGAAGATAGGGCTGACAAGAACAACTATGTGTGAAGAGCCTATAGAACAACCTGATCTAACTATTCAAGAAATAGTAGAATTTCTACAACACAAAAGAGCTATTATGATCAAAGTTATTATTCAAGAGCTAATAAACAGTTATGAAGAAGGAGGAAAGTGGATCTACAACAGCAAAAATAGCACAATTATTTACTCAAATGCCAAAACGACAAAAGACATAGAAGAACTACCAAGATGGATTACTACCCTTGCAAATTGGAAATTACGCCGACAACTAATGCATTAAGGACATATCCGACGCAGATGACGGAAAAGACAAAATACCTACTATGTCAACAATTGAAGGTATTATTCAATCTTACACCATTGCAATTACTGCAATCAAAAAGAAGATATTCCTAAAGTTTATCTTCCACCAACTATGAAAAAAGAAAAAGAAGAAGAAGACAAAGAGCAAATTAAAGACTAGAACAATTTACGTAAAATTTTTGTTAGCCAATTTCCAAGAAAAATATAGTATTTAGGCTAGACTTTCTAGGCTAGCATTTTTCAAAGTTTTTGTCTTTTAGTTTTGTGTTTTAGTCTTGATTAATAGTTTTGTTTTTTAGTCTTGTATTTTTTCAAGAAGTGTAGTATTTTTAGATTTTAGTCTTATTAGGAAAAGTTTTTTGTCTTGATTAGGGTAGTATTTATTTCTTTGCCTATATATGTAGGACTTTGTAAATTGAAGGGAGGCATCAGCTCTTCAACTTTTTAGTCTACGGTATGTAAAATCATACAGTAGATGAAATCATACAAAAAGTTGAAGAGCTAACGCCTCCCTTCAATTTACAAAGTCCTACATATATAGGCAAAGAAATAAATACTACCCTAATCAAAACAAAAAACTTTTCCTAATAAGTCTAAAATCTAAAAATACTACACTTCTTGAAAAAATACAAGACTAAAAAACAAAACTATTAATCAAGACTAAAACACAAAACTAAAAGACAAAAACTTTGAAAAATGCTAGCCTAGAAAGTCTAGCCTAAATACTACATTTTTCTTGGAAATTGGCTAACAAAACTTTTACGTAAATTGTTCTAGTGTTCAATTTACTCTTTGTCTTCTTCTTCTTTTTCTTTTTCCGTAGTTGGTGGAAGATAAACTTTAGGAATATCTTCTTTTTTATTGCAATAATTGCAACGATGTAGATTGAAAAAATCCTTCAATTGTTGACATAGTAGGTATTTTGTCTTTTCCTTCATCTGCTTCGGATATGTCCTTAATGCATTAGTTGTCGGCGTAATTTCCCAATTTGCAAGGGTAGTAATCCATCTTGGTAGTTCTTCTATGTCTTTTGTCGTTTTGGCATTTGAGTAAATAATTGTGCTATTTTTGCTGTTGTAGATCCACTTTCCTCCTTCTTCATAACTGTTTATTAGCTCTTGAATAATAACTTTGATCATAATAGCTCTTTTGTGTTGTAGAAATTCTACTATTTCTTGAATAGTTAGATCAGGTTGTTATAGGCTCTTCATACATAATTGTTCTTGTCAGTCCTATCTTCACTGCTGTGATAGAATAATATATTTCCTGTGGTGTTACTTCACAGGGTGCTGAATAAAACCGAATAAATATTAAATCTGCTTTGGTAATTCCCAAGTATTTCTTTACCACTTGGTATAGCTCTGGGATATATTGTAGATTATCTCCATTTTGCGTATACAACGCATGCAATAGTCCATAATTATACATGGTCTCTATAAGTTTTGGGTCTGTCTTATTTAATGCTACTAGTTTGTTATATCCCTTCAAAGGTTTGATTTTCCATCCAATAAGTTTTTCTGAGTTATAGTCTGGTGATTGTATGTTTCTGTTTAGATAGTTGGCAACTTGTATGAATTGATTTAGGTAGTTGTGTATTCTCTGCACGAACTGATTTTGTGTAGGTATTTTGGTGATTTCACTGTAAGTATTTGTCTGGGGTTTTGGTAATTGGTAAATAAAGTCTGTCCTTTTAGGTATGGGTTGCTCTGGTCTAAGTTGGATATTGAAAGGTTTAAGTTTTTTGGCTTGGGGAGTAGTAACTTCTATCCCGTTTTCTTTATCTTTTTTGTCATATTTTTCTTGGCTAATTGTTATCTCTTTAAATTCTTGCAGGTCAATTTCTTGCTCTTTTTTTCTATCTTCCATATGGCTAATTCTGCTTTCCAGCTTTTCTATATTTTTCTCCATTCCTTGTAATTTTTGTAATGTCTTGTAATAGATTTTGTACTATTTCCCCTTGTTCAGGTTGTACCTGTCAATCATAATAAAATGCTTTTTTTTATAAGCTCATAGCTATTCCTGCATCATATGTCTAGATAAAAAATCTGCAATAAAATTGTCTTTAGTACTGATCAATTCAATATCAAAATTAAATAAAGATATTTGATATACTATATTTCTAATATTTGTGATAGTAATTGATTGATTCTCTAAATCCTTTGTTAACAAAAATTTAACTTGGGTATTATCTGTTCTTAATATAAAATGTGTATGTGTTATATATATCTCATAGTATAATAATGCTTTTAATACGCTCAATAATTCCTTTCTATTTATTTCCCATTTTATTTCATTTTCTTTGAAAGTTCCTAAGTTGAATGATATAATATGTTGTCTGTTATTTTCCATATTTACATATGTTAACATACTTCCAAAAGCATAATCTGATGCATCTGTATAAATTATCCATTTTATTTTTTCATTTATTTCTGGGATTTGTAATTTGGGTAATTTCTTACAATATTCCTTTACTTTTTTCAGGTTTTCTTTATCCTCCATAGTCCATTCAAATACTGTTGTTTTTATTTTTAATTTCTTTTGTAGCGGTACTAATTTTTCACTTAAATGAGGTACATAATTTCTAATTTGATTTACTAATCCTAAATGTTTCTTTTCTTTTAATTCTTCCATGTGTTCTGCAATCTTTTTTAATATATGTTCTTGCATCTCTACGCCATTTCTATCTATCTTTATTCCTAAAAATTCTATTTTATTTTTTAATATTTCTGCTTTCTTTTAACTTAGAGCTATTCCTGCATCTTTTATTATTTTCTTAAATCTTTTTAATAAATTTATATGATCTTCCTTCGTTTTAGTGAATAATAATATATCGTCTATATATACAATAATTCCATCTATATTTCCAAGATATGTATTCATAAATTTTTGAAAATATCCTGGGAAATTTTTAAATCCAAAGGCCAATACATTCCATTCATAAAATCCATTAGGTATTGAGAAAGCTGTTAAATGTTTATATTCCTCTATTATTTTAATATGATAGAATCCTGATTTACAATCAAATTTACTGAACCACTCATAACCTTTAACTTTGTTTATTATTACTGCTTTATTTGGTATTGGATAATTTAATGTTTCTGTCTTTTTATTTAAGTCTTTATAGTCTGTTACCATTTTAGATTTTCCTCTTTTTTGTTCACTGTGTTTCATTACTATGAATGCGGGATTACTATGTTTAGATTCACTAGATCTAATAAAATTTCCTTTTAATAATTCTGCTATATGTAATTTAAATTGAATCATATCTTCTTCAGTATATTTCATAGATTTTTTATAGACTAAATCATGCTCTTTTAGTAATTTAATTGGTATTTGGGTTTTGTGTTTTTGCCAATATTTTAATAGGTCTTCACTAAATACTTCTTTAAATTCGTTAGTTAATTCTTCTTCAATACTAATCTCACTTATTTGTAATTTATTATTTTTGCTTTTACAAGGTAGTGATTGTTTAATTTTACTATCTCCTTTAATCCAAGGTATTAGTTTACTTTGTTTTTCCAAGGTTCTTTTAGCTATTATTTTTTGTTTGCAAGGGGTAGTTAATAATAAATAATTTTTTGTAATTGTAAAAGGTTCATAATTTTTTAAGAATTTTTTATATCCTAATTTTATATCATGAAATATTTCATCACATGGGTATAATTCATTTATTACTAGTTCTTTATCCCATATTGATATTGTTATATTTGTAGCTTTGTGTCGGACTAGATTTTCTTCTTGGTTAAATCCAGCAATTATAATTGAATTTTTTAATTCCTTCCAATATTCTTCTGGTAATACTTTTCTTCTACATATATTAGTTCCAGCTCTTGTATCTATATATGCTGTATAATATCTACTGTTATATCCTTTACATTTTACTTTAATTAAGATATGTATTTCAACATGACTCGTATACTTTCTTTTATTATATTTATAGCATTAATTGTTTCTCTTTTTATATTAATTGTTATTGTATTAACTGTTATTTCTAATTCTGATTCTGTTAGATTCCATGGTTCAACCATATTTAACCATTTAATTCCTAGTATAATTTCTGATTCATTATCCATTACTTCTAGATTTATATTGAATAATAATCCTTCTATTTCTATTGGGCTATTTATTTTTCCAATACTTGTTACTTCTTGTTGTGTAATAAAATTAGTATATGTGTGATTACTTTCTTCTATTTTCTCAATCTCACTTATTAGTTGTTCAGCTATATAAGTCTCTCCTGCATTAGTAGCAATTAAGATTGGTACTAGTATTCTTATTCCATTTCTTATTATTCTTCCTTTAATATAATATTGGTTTTCATAATATTGATCTGATATATTTTTCCTAATTCTAGGTATTATGTTTAGATTCCTTCTGCTCATACTTTTATTAAGAAGATTTCTTCGTTGCTCTGAACTATAAGTTACTAATTCTAAGTCTTGATTTTGGTTAGGTAGTATATATAATTGTTCTTTCCTAGGTAGTTCTTTTAGGATAGGTTCAAAGATTTTACTTATATGTGTTAAACCTTTTCTTTTGTTTTCATTTATTCCTGGTTTATTACTTAATACGTATAATTGTTTTGTTTTGATAGTTAGTACTTTACTTCCTGGTAGCATTTCTATTTCCATTAATTTTCCAATAAATCGTCAATGCTTTGTCTATATTTTGTTCTGTCATACTTATATTAAAATCAGGTTTAAATAAGAATTTAGCTTTTTGGTATATTAGATTTCCGATTAATTGTGTTAATATGAATTGTTCTACAGGATGAGTTATTCTATCATCTGCTATATATATTTCTATTGGTGTATCTATACCTTCTTTAAAATGTGCATATAACATAATCTGTATTCCTCCAAAATAGCAATATCTTAGATTGTGTATATTTTTAATACTTTTAGTTTCTTCTTCAATTAGATGTTTAGATACTAAAGGTATCATTGTTTTTCCATTTAAATATTTTATGTCTAATACAAATTCCTTTTTAATGATTATATAATAATTTTGTTTTTTAATTTTTAAGGTTTCATTCCAAAATTGATTTTTAAAAACTAATTCTGGTGCTAAGGTCTAATTCTTCTTTCCTAATTTTCTCATAGATTTTTTCATCAAATATTATCTTTTGTTTCTCATAATCTTTGTCTTGTGTATAATTTATTATTATATCTTTGTCACTTGTTTCTCCTATTTTAGTCTGATTTATCTTCTTCTTCACTTGTTATATCTGATTCAATTATTTCATCTTCACTAGAAAAGTTATCTATATCTATTTCTTGCTTAACTATATCTATATCTATAAATTCATCATTATCTAACTGAATTTCTTTTATTTGTTTTTGTCTAGGTTCTTTGCATTCTGTGGATATGTGTACTATTTTTCCACAATTATAACATTTACATTTTTTAGGATTCCTTTTGAAGTAATTTCTGTATTTTCTTTTATTTATATATCTTCATTTTTTATTATTATTTGTAAAATTCCTTAAACTGTAATTTCTTCTAATGTATTTCTTATTTCTTTTCTTGTAGTGTTTTCTTATTTGTTTAGGGTATTTTTTACTACATCCGTATTTACTTGGTTTATCTTTTGCACAACATAACTGTATATCTGATTGTAATAAATTTCTAAGATTTGTCGCTTGAGTACTGAGTACATCTATCATTTATCCAATTTTTTACATATTCTATCCTAGTTCCTAAGGTGCCTATTGATTTAGCTTCTATTTTATAATCTTTAAATGCTAGTAAATTAGTTGGATATGGTAGTTTATGTAGGAATAAGTCTAAGATCATAGGTTTCTCATTATTATTAAATCTTCCTTTATGAAAATAGTTACTAAATTCACATACGGCATAAATCATAAATAACTAAATTTAATAGATTATTTCTTGCTTTTTCTATATTTTTACAAATCATTGAATTTTCTGCTCCTGGCGTACTAAATTCAGCTGTAATTGATATTACAAATTTTTGAAGCATTTTACTCACATCTGTTGTAGGTTGTGCATTAGCATCTGTAGCTGCATGTAATGCTTTTATCATTTCTTCTCCTAAATTTTCATACCATTCTTTAACGTTTCCTACTAAGGTGGTTACAATATATTGTCCTACTTTATCTATGGGTAATTTTGTTTCTAAAATCGTTTTCTCTGTTTTTGCTGACCATTTTTGTATTTCTTTAGTTATATCTTCAGAGCAGTCTAAGTCGAAAAAAGAATTAGTATTTTCTCCTGTAGATGTTTTTACTATTTCTGCTATTCCTCTTATTAATCTTGATCCCCATATTTTATCATTCCTATGTTGTTTTGAATAATCTATTTTTCATAATAACTTCTTTTTTTTATAACCTTTATCTCTTCCTGTTGCGAGATTTGTATAAAATCCTTTTCTATTTTCTAGACCATCTGGTTTAATCATATTTATATGATTTGTTATTATATCTTCATCTTTAATTGTATCTTTTAAATCATTAGTTTCTATATATAATTTATTTGTTTTCTTTATCAAGTCAGTATATGTATCCGAATTGCTATCTTCGTCTATATTCTGAATCATTTTCCATTTTATTTATTACTTCTACTAATTTCTTATCAGTTTTTCCTTCTTCTGAACTTATATTTGTTGTTGTATCTGAATCTAATCTTATTTCTAGATATTTCAGGGTCAGAATTTATTGTTTGTTTTTTCTTTTTAAATACATGTTTTTCTAATTTTTGTATTCTTTTATCCATTTTATCTAATTTTTCATAACTATCTTTCAGAGTTATCTTTTTCTTTCTCATATTTTTTCTTTTAGTGATGTCATAACTAGTTGTACTACTATCACTATTATTACTATATGATTCGTTATTGCTTTCCTCATTATTTTCTCTGGTTAATCTTACTATTTGTTCTAAAGGTGATTCTATAGTATTATCTTGTTTTTGCATAAGTCTATAATTTTCATTTAGCTTAATAAATATTCTATTCAAATTTGACATTTTTTTTATTTTGTTATTTTCCATATATGTAATTTTTACATATTCTCCTCTTTTCATAATTCTTCTTTTATTTTTTCGGTAGTTATTGGTACTTTAATTGGCATCCATCCTAATCCTGGTATATTAACATAGCAAGTTTTATTTGTAGGTTCTTTTTCTTTTTTATTATTTTCTTGTAATATTCTTAACTTTATATTTTTAATTTCTGTTTCTATATTTTCTATCCTTTTTCTTATTTCTTTTATCTGTTCTAATGTTACTTTATTTGATTCCAAAATATTATTATTTATTATTTCTATTTTATTATTTATGGCTTCCATTTTAACCATCACTTAGGTAGTCTTCAGTAGATACTGAGGTAGTTGTGTCATCTATATGTTCCACATTCTCTATAATATTATATAGTATTTTTATATGTTCTTCTACTAATTTATCTTCACTTTTTACATCCATAGTTAATTTTTCTAGAGTATATTTATAAACAATATCAATGAAAAACTTTATATCTTTTTCATCTACTGTATGATTTCTAAAATATTTATGAAATATTTCTTTAATCTTATGTTCTTTATTTTTATCCTGTAGGTTAAGGAAACTAAATATACTTTGACAGTATGTAAAATAATCATTAGTTATTCCAATATATCTAGGTCGGATTCCTAAATATTTTCTAACTATTTGATATATACCTAAATATTCTATTCCACACTTTAAGTGATTTAAAAATTTTTCAAAGTTATTCTCTAATTGATGCAAATAAGGAGTAGTTGCTAATCCGATCTGAAAGAAATATGATATGTTTCCATTAATTTTCTTGTAACTTTAGCAAATTCTATGTCTCCAGTATAAACAAGTATTTTATTGTAAGCATACAAACAAGCATTTAAATCCATAACAAAATAATTAATAAGGCAAAATTAATTCAAATTTTTTGACAAATCCAAAATTTTTAATAAGGCAAATTTTTAGGACGATAATAATAATACTAATCTGATACTGAGGCTGTGGTGTCATCTATATGTTTCATATTTTCTATAACTTCTCAGCTTTATTGACTGGAAGAAGGAAATACTCAACTGAATATAAAGTCCCGATAAAAAAAATATTATAACTTATAAAAATATACACAATTTACGAGACTAGCAAAATATACGTAAATTCCGAAATATGAATATAATGACGAGATCATATTAAATAAAAGAGAAATTTAACATTAACATACCTGTTTCTGCGAAATTCTTGAAGAAATTGTTCTTGCTTCTTTGAAATTTATACACGAAATTTTGCTTTGGATTTCGTTGAACGTTTTTGGACGAAACTGCTTCTGGTCTTTTGATCCAAATAAACGAAACAAGCTTCTGCCTTCTACGTTTTCTAAATGCAATGTAGTTACTGAATTTTCCTTAACATTACTTGTTAAGGAATCTTTAAGAAAGGATAGAGATCCAAATGAACCTTACTCGCTTTCTCACGTTTTTTGGGTTTAATACAGAATTGTTTTATCTTGTATCAATTCCAAATACTCACCGTTCTTTATTTAATGATACCATGACTTTGTAATTTAGCTTGTGACACATGTAAAGGTGAGTAATGAATCACCTTATGCTAAAAAGGGGCTGCCACGTTTTTTTTGGTGTAGTTGATTAAATTTTGCTCATTTATTAGTTAATTGAGTAATATTTTATTATTTGATAATTAATAAATTATCAATATAATTTAAAACAATACTATAAATTACTTAAAATTTTATTTTATTTTTAAAATGTTTTATATATATTTTATATATTATACTATCGTGGTCATATAGTACCTTGTATGGTATAAGTTTATAATTATTGAGTTTTATCGTTCGACCCGCATTTTATTCTAATTTGACCGCTTTCAACGAAACTTGTTTTTGTTTATCCGCGTACCCCCTTATTTTTCATAACACTTATTTATCACTTGTTATAAATAACGTAAGTACGTGAACGTCAAGATGATCTCATTCACGATTCCATGTCATTTAACTGAAAATGAAATTTGTAACGTACAATACTTCAGGGTGCAACACCATTGTAACTTAATACTGCGAAACGTGACATCACGGTAATGTAATATTACGGGACGTGACATCCCACTTCCGATTTCTCATTAATTTACTTTTGGCGTATTTTCTTGTACAAAAGTATGGTGTGCAACACAAAAAATATTTGAATTCACGTAAAAAATATTACAAATTTGAGATTGGATTAATCTTTTGTTATTTTTAGTTTCCTATATTTTTTAAAATTTTAATTAGATACGTTTATTAAGCCCACGAGTTGGCTCAACCTAGCCTCAGTTCAACCTCATGGGCCGCGGGCTTACTTAAGCAGGGTTTAAAAGCCTCGTTTTTAGTGAAATCTAAAAATCTTAGCTCAACTTTATATCACGAATTGTGCTAAGCCAGCCCAGCGGACCAAGCTCATATTGACGTCTCGATGACAAACTAAGCTTACCCATGAATCCAAACTATTACTCTCTCCCTTCTAATTTATATTATTATTTCTATTACAAAAAGAATAATATATTAATATATTTAAACAATTAACTTTATTTTCTTCATTTTATCTTGAATGAAATATTCTTATATTCACACGAATACAATAGCATATACAAGGCTATAAGTTTAAAAAGAAAATTTGCCACACACATACTACGATACGTTTGAGACTACAAATTCAAAACTATTTATTTCTTTTTTAAGTTTTATATTAATTTAAACTATGTCACATAAATTTGAATTGAGGGAGTAACACATTTTCTCTGACCTAGCTTAGTTAAGCGGGTCCCAGCTAGGAAAGGATAAAGTATTATAATTAGGCAAATAATCAATATAACATGTTGGAGATGAAAAGGAATTTAAAAAGTATGGATTATTTAGTATATCGCAAATGTCCTGCTAATAAGGATCACAGATTCTTAAGGAATCCTTTTACCATATTTGAAAAGACAATCTACTAACTTTTTGCTAATTCCGTAGTTAATATTATTCAAGGGAACTCCAATGTGCGTACCAATATCACAAGAACAAATCTGCTAAAAAGATTTTAACTTACTAATTAATCAGATTTTTGTTTGAAAATATCTAACAATTGTTTATTTAAAGCCAGTGCACAATAATAAAAAGAAGATAACACATGAAAAGTCAACATTGAAATTTCACTGTCAATAATAAAAATATAATATCTACCGAATATTGCTCTGGTAAGGCGTAACATCACCCTACGGATGGTCTAAAATATTTAACTAATCAACAATATTTTTTGCAATTAATAATGCGCTAAGGATTGCGATTATGTATAACCATTTTACGAATCTGTAGTCTTTCACCAGTTCACACTCCTTGCGAATAAATATTTTTTTAAGAAAAAAAAAAGAAAGGAAAAAAGTTATTGTATAGATTTTTTAATTATAAGAAGTTAGGTAATGGAATTCTTTTAGAAGTTATTGCGCATTAACCCGAGAGGATGACTTGAATTGTGGTCTGTCTGGTCACTACCTAAGGTTGTGGTCGGCAAAGATAGATTCAGGATTTAAATTGAACGTGATCAAAGTTCAAATATATACTGAACTAGTTTATTGTTAAACATAGGGGTTCAAAGATAACATTTGGTAAAATTTCAATAAATTGCTTTATATATATATTCTTATCAAAAGTTATGAGTTAAGATTAACTCGTAAATTTTAGACTATATCGGCCTTTGTGGTGAGATGGTAAATATTTCTTTATTTTTAACTGGACGTCTCGAATTTGAGTTTTAAAAATTATATTGACTTTTTGAAAAACAAATCAATTGAGCCTCAAAGCGAATACCAGCCACTAGATGTGAAAAAGAATAGTGGTTCTGTCTGGTCCAAGCAAAACTGAATTATAGTTTACCAAACAGGTGAGGTTTTTATGAAGTGGACCAAACTATCATTATGAAGAAGGGAAAAAATATTTAAAATAAGTCAAAATAGAAGCTAATAATGTCTTCTTCCTTTCTGTTTTCCCTCCATATATAACTTGAAGTTTTTATGAAGTGAAAAACTACCTAAATTGGTTAGGTTTTTATGAAGTGGACCAAACTATAACATCATAATAAAGGGAGAAGCATCATTGTTATTCAAACCAAGTCAAAGTAGAAACTAACAATATCTCCTCCACTTTTCCCTCCATATACAACTTCCTCTCCTCCACTAAAAGACCTTTTCTTTTTCTTCTTTAAAAATAGAAGACTCCTAGTTATGTCTTGTTTCAAAATGCAACTGCAAAAAAAGACAGCTCGGTGCATAAAGCATAACACATTCACATAGGGTTGAGGAAGAGCCACACCCGAGGGCTGTGATGTAGATAGACTATTCTAATTCAAGCATTAGCGACTACTTTCACGGCTACAAAATATCATGAAAACCAGCTATAGATAAAGAAGTTAGGAAGGTCTATATGTTACCACTATGTTGCTAAGGACAAATAGGAGATGTCTTTTGAAGGATTAAACATATGTCGTTGTTAGTATTGGCAGTCTGCAGTTATTAATAAGAGTAAGACAGTTAAAAAACAATCACCTTATTTACATTAAAAAATGATTCAGATTCTAAACATACACACTTGAGAACTTTTCTCAACATGAACAAGTAATTTTCAAAAAGGAAACCTATTCTGCATAAC
Organism: Nicotiana benthamiana; assembly: GCA_034376525.1. Taxonomy (NCBI): domain Eukaryota; kingdom Viridiplantae; phylum Streptophyta; class Magnoliopsida; order Solanales; family Solanaceae; genus Nicotiana; species Nicotiana benthamiana. Next base: position 13,200,451 of record CM067325.1, read on the forward strand.
TCTTCTGTCGTCTCCTTGATCTACTAAAATTTCTTGAAGGCGGGGAGGGAGAGAATTCGAAAGGAAGAGATGGTAACTCCGCCTCTCCTTTCAAAATCTTAACAATGTCACTAATGTCAGGCCGCAATTCGGGCATTTTCTGTAAGCAAGCAAGTGCTAAGTTAATGCAAAGACTTGCCTGCTCTTTGTTGTAATCGTCTCTTAGTCTCTCATCAACAAGTTCTAACACATTTCCAGCATTAGCTAACTGCTTACACCAGCTTATCAAGTTTGCTTTCTCAAGTTTCATTGGTGAATTAAGAACATGTAAAGGCCTCCGACCGGAAACTATTACAAGGATAAGAACTCCAAAGCTGTATATATCAGCCTTTTCCATTAAGTATCCACACCCTCCATATTCTGGTGCAACATAACACAATGTACCTCTCATGCTTGTCGTGCTACTTAACTCTCGACTGAATAGATCACCACTCCACATATCACTACCAACTGATCGCGAATTCTTTCTCCTCCAACCTTTCCTGAAACTGAATTCTGCATCTGGCTCATCTGCATTCCGGTCCTGCATTCTGAAATTTCTCTTTCTCTTGAATCGAAAGCGTTTGCCAATATCAAAATGTGGAATCTTGAACCGCTTTTTACAGTAATGTTCTAGCCTCTTGGCTTTCTTACTCTTCTTGCTTAGTTCATCCAAGTGCTCTTCTTTCCACCACTCTTTCATCTTCCTCGGTTTCTTGTTATGAGCTTTCCCCTTTATCTCCCTCTCGGACTCTTTTTTGGCAATCTCCGACTCTTGTTCTTGTAATGTGGTTTCTTGCACTTCCTCAAATTTACTTAGAGGTGCTGAAATATCCAAATTGGTTTTCTGAGGAGAGCACTTTTTTTCTAATTCCCACTCAGGATTAGTTGATGGACAAATTTGGCTTCCAATCCATTCCATCACATAATCTTTGCTACATAATTCACCACTACCATCTTGTCTCCACCACCAATCTTTACCCCATTGTTTGACATTTCTTGCTTTATCATCTCCACTTAAAGCAGCACCCAAGTCCAACTTTTTACTATGGTCAAAACTACTAAGCTCCTCTTCATAACTAGCTACACCATTTTCAAGAACTGAAACTTCCTTTCCTTTGACATTCCTAGATGTGGCATCATTTTCATTAAAGAAACTTAAATTATGAGTCACAGAATTCAAGCCAAAAGCTCTAATATTTTGAAAACTTTTACTACCTTTAGAAGAAGAAGAAGCTTGTAAAGCCATAGCAAAATCTACCTCATCTTGACCTTCCATAGGTGTCCCAATAGGTGCTGGAGTCTCAGTTCCTGCAGTCAATGCCCCTAAATTTCCAGAAAGATCTTGACTTTTCCATAATTCTTGACTCTTGCCCAATTCTTGACTGAACAAATCAACACCAAATTCTTCCTCAAGTTTCAATCTTGACAACCCAAAATCAGAAAGCTTAGCTCTATACTCTGAATCAAGCAACACATTGCTAGGCTTCACATCACCATGAATTACAGGTGGGTCACAATCAATATGCAAAAATGCCAATGCTTTAGCAACATCAAGAATGACATCAAATCTTCTACTCCAATTCATGCACAAATTTGACTCAGAAAAAAGAGATTCTTGTAAACTTCTATTAGGCATATATTCATATACAACAAGTCTTTTACTTTTCTCTACACAATAACCAAGAAGTGAAACAATAAGAGGAGATTTTATACCACCAAGAATTTGAAGCTCATTCTGAAATTCCCTTTCACTTTGGAATGAAGCAGAATCCAGTAACTTAACTGCAACCAATTTCCCATCTTCAAGAATTCCTCTAAATACAGTTCCTGATCCACCTTTACCAATTGAAGTAGAATCACTAAAACCTTCAGTTGCTGATTTTAGCTCTTTGTAGCTGAACCTGTGGAGCTTAACAAGATGTGTATTTGAATCAAAAGGGTTAGTACGAGAACGGTGTACTAAAGAATACCAAAGATAGTAAAGAAAATAAAGAATGGCAAAGAGAATTATAAGTGAAGCTAAGGTTGTAATAATGAGGAAAATTGTAGTGGTCATATGTCTTGGATTTGAAGGAAGTGGCTGTCTTGAAGTCATTGTATTCTCAAGTTTAAGGTTCTAACTCACTTGGGGCAGAGAAGTTTCAGGAAAATGAAGGAGAAAGTTGAGGACTTGGCTAGGTTCAACTGGTTTTTGTTAAAGTTCCTATTTTCTTCGTATGATGTTTATATCTATTTTTTTTTAAGAAGTGTTGACGTAACATATAAAATTATAGTAATGCGATAAGAAGATTATTTATTCGAGCCGCAAAAAAGATTTTTTATAAAAATATAAAATAAAATTATGTATAACTAAAAAGTTAATACACCAAACTGGTTTTATGAGAGGAGTGGTGGATCTTGCTTTACAGTTGGATAATCATTTGAGGATTAGTACAATGTTTTTAATGTATCTAATGGAATACTAGTACTTACTGCTAGTATAATAATGAAGAGTCTTGAATTTTTGTGTAGTTCTGTAAGTAGCAGTACTATTTTAATGATGTAGATTTGAGTTGAAGTTGGAGAGATGATAATGATTAAAGAAATATAGGGGGGAATTAGGAAAATACTGAGATAATGGTGAGTGGGGGGACCCAAAAGGCCAGAAATGCTTTTGACTAAGGAAGAAGAATTTGCAGTATCTGAGGGGAAAAGTGAATGTGGTGTTGGAGTACGGTGCTGAGTGCAGGTTTTGGACGTTTGTGATTTGTTTAATTTGGTTTGCAGAGAAACATGGCCTGCCCACCATCTTGATTCTAGGGAGAGTTACAAAATGATTCCTCCAAAGGGGCTATTTAGTAAGTAACAAATAAAATTGTTATATATCCCGCAAGAATGGATCGAATTGGTTGGGTGTGTGATTTCTCATATTGAAAACTTTAAATTGATTTTTCTTATCAACAATACTTAATTTAAGTTCGTCACGCTGAACTTACCTATTATTCAGTGTAATTTGCGAATTGACTTTAAAGAAAGAAAGGATAAGATAATTTTACCTGTTCTCGAACTTGCTTTGTTATTAAGGAGAAAAAGAAATATTCCTTCTAGGAATAGATGTTAGTAATTTAAGTGTTATAACCTGTAAGGATGACCGAGTTGGTTGAGCAAAATACTCCGGATGAAAGGCTGCAGGATCAAAATCCGCTGCATCCTTTTTCGGTCGAGCTCATCGTAGTTACGTACTTAATATACGAGCTAGTAGACTCGTAAGATGAAGGATAAATTTAGGCCAAATACATATATAGCTCATCCAGCTTGGCACTATTTTTTATTTTGGTACTTTATCTCTACCTTGTTCCATTTTAGCCCTCTAACTTTATTTCTTATGTTACATTTTAACACAAAAATTGAAATCAGTGCAAAAATATAGCACGTGTGTATACACAAATCTGAGGTATAATAAATATCTAATTAAATATTATCACCTGATTCTTTTATCCATGTTAAAACGAGTCTATACTAAAATATCTGAACCCGATCATATTTTTTTATCCACGTTGCAACATCTTTATTCTCTAAGTTCCAAAGGTTTTATATGCTGACTTCATATCTGTCCTGTTTTAGATATAAAAATAAGGTCTAGTTTAGGTATTTTAATATTGACCCTTTGATATGGATAAAAAAATTAGGTAATCACATTTAATTAAATATTTATTATATATTAGATTTGTATAAATGCACTATATTTTTTGCACTTCAATTTTTATGTCAAACTAAAACACAAAAAATATAGTTAAAGTGTCAAAATAAAACATATAAAATGAATTAAAGGGCCAAAATATAATAAGGTAGAGATAAAGTGCTAAAATGAAAAATAATCTATAGTATTACTTTCAAATATTTGTAAAAGAATCGTAATGACCAAAGTTGAGGCTTTAAAACAGAGCCTTTTTAAGTAACCTATAAATTTAACTTTTGAAAAAGATTGAAGCTCCTCTCTTCTTTATTGTTTAAAATGTAGTCACTACAAGTTGCTTTCCCTATTAAGAAAGCAAAATACGACTTAATCAGACTGAGACAAGAATTGTAATGTGGCAAAGCACCTTTTCAAGATTTACAAACATACAAAGAGATTATTTCAACTTTCATTTCCTTTGGTGAATTTATTAAATAAATATCTACACATGATGTAAAAGGTTCTTTCTTTTCTTGTAGAGTATATACTATAACCTTTTAAACATAAAATTTCCTTCTGAAATTAGATTGATGACTTTGTTCTTGGTGTTGTACAGTAACTATGGCACCCACACTATCAAGTTTGAAATTCCAAAAGTGCAGAGGTACTAGTCCTATATGAGTGTTTTCATAGTTAGTCCTAGTTGCACAACCACATAGGATATAAATATACTGAAGCTAGAGATGAATGGTCACTTTTAAGTTCGTTATTTAAAATATATTTATAATTTATAATATATTTAAAGTTTAGTTAATTTATCTAAATTTCAGAACTAAGTATGTTGAATTTGGAAATTCAAGACTTAGTGTCCTGAACTTTTTAGCCGCTAATTTGAAATTTGGGATTAAGTGTCCTGAGTTTCTGAACTGCTAATTTAAAATTTAGAATACAAGATTTGAATTTCTGGACATAATTTTTGAATATTAGGACACAATATCTTGAAGTTTGTTGCGGTTTAAACTTTAGGATGTCGTGTTCTGAAGTTTGAGAGAATTTGACTAACTTTTAAATACAATGTAAATTGTAGATATATTTTAAATAGTGTACTTAAAATTGGCTACCTGATATTATTTCCACAAAGATGAAACTATTTCATAACTCGTAATAACCATTAAGGGACTATTTAGTACAATGGTAGAATATCCCTGAATTAGGAGTGTACATGGATCGGGGCTGGTTCGAGATAATGGTTTTGTTTTGTCGGATTTTTGGATTTTTTGGATTTTTATTACTTAAATATTATTTCAGTCTCACTTTGTTAAAATTTTGATAAGTAAATATATATTTAGTAGAAATATAAAAATTGACAAATATATTATCTGTTAAAATATTCTTATAAGAGAATTTTCTTAGTAATACATAATAGTTATTTATTTAGTCGTCGACAATAATGTTTTGTTGATGCACATTTTTAAGGTTAACCGAATTTAATAATTAAACATAAAAATCAATATGATACCTAAATAATAATGATGACTTCACATTCGAAAAGATATAACAATTTAATAAATCTTAACATATATGATATGAATATTGAAGAATAAAGACATTGATGCATTTCAATATACTTGATGAGAAAGTGATCATACAACCCATTATATAAGGTTAATAAATATAAAACATTTCATATAATATTAAATAATATATCCCTCAAGAGAATCCTAAATATTTCTAGATATTTTTAAAGAAAATTCTATATAAAATCTTGAAAGTATATATAAAAAATATATATTTATATGTCGATTTGGTTTGAGTTGTTTTTACTCAATACCAAACCAAATCAAACCATACCTAATCGGGCTTTTTATTCGGTTTAGTTTGACTTTTCGGTTCGGTGCAGTTTTCCGGTTCGGTCTGTACACCCCTAACTGGAATATCCCATAGGATTAGCTAATAGCTATCCCACCTTCTATGAATTAACTAATCCTAACATTTTAGTATAAAATTTATCCTACGATTAGTTAATTCCTATAACAAAACATGAAATAAATGTTGTCCAAATTTTTATAACAGGATATCAACCTTATCCCATGAACCAAACGACCAGTATTGTTATTTCTATCTGTATCATAGTAGTCTTTCAAGTAACATATTTTAAAATTTGGTTAATGTGTCAAAGTTTGCTCTGTATCTCTTGCAACTATTTTGTTTCTTCCATGGCTAAACTAATGGCAAATATATGGAGATAGTAGCTATTTGAGATGTGGGTTAAAAAATGTCATCATTACCCTAAAATGAGCATTGGATCCATGAAAGTTTAGTGATAATTAAAGTATGGGAAAACTGAAAAAGAAAAAGGAAGAAAGTAATAGGGAGTGGTAAAAGTTAAAGAAACCAAGCTAATGGCTTTTGAGATGGGAAAGAAACAAACAAAAAGAAGAGATGATGGTTATAATAGGATATCCTAAAAGAGAAACAAATGATGTCCCAAATGTCACAATTCAAAGGAATAAAGCATATGGCAACCGAATGGATGGAGATGCTTTGTCTCCTTATCTTATTGTCTAATTTGTCTATGCCCAAGTCTCTATCCCACTTCAACTTTCTTTAATTTGCTTTTCAAGCAAAGCAACTTTATTATTATACTCATTTGACTTGATTAGTCACATTATCAGTATGTATTATATACTTGGTAAATCCATTATATATCATCAAGAAAGAAATAATGTGTATTTTGTGGAAACTAAACAATTAGGTTGTATTATCTAGAATTGGTCCAAATTAGGTTGTAGGCACACTGGCAAAATCAAACACATCAACGGCGGAGAGACAAATGATAAAGATCGATAAATACTTACTCGCACTGAATATTTATACCTAACTATAAATCTCGATAGAGATTCTTTGAGACGTAATTCTACACTATTTTGCGAAAAGCTTTCATGACGTAGAAACACGCATGTGACCAGCAATGGCGGAAGCAAAATTTTCGTTAAGAGAATTTTTTATAAAGCACTATCTTTTAGATCTAATTAACTATTTAAAAATACCCTTTGCTATATTATATACTATAGATACCTTTTATATTTTTATACAATGTATTTCATGTATTTAATATGTTGTATTCATTAATACAACCAAAAAAAAATAAGCGTAAAAGGTGGAATTCCGGCTAAGTTTGACATGTATTTAGCTGTATTCAAGTGTCATTAAATCTAGAAGGTAAATTGGTTAAAAACGAAAGGAAATCAAATCCATGATATTCTCCTAATTTAATTCAAAGAACTAAAATGATCCCTCATTAATCTGTATTTGAAAGATACATAATAAAAATTATAGCTGAATAAAGAGAAATAGATATGAATAATACAGTTGAGTAGAAGTGTATACAGTTGAATACAACAAAATACAGTTTAATTCATCTAAATAAAACACTTGAATATAATAAAATACAGCTGAATAGAACTCTTAAATTCAACAAAATACAACTAATTTCTACTGAATAAACTAGTTGAATATAACTGACTACAACTAAATAAAGTTGTATAAATCACTTGAATACAACTAACTATTGCTGAATAAAATAGTTAAATACAAGCCCAATTCTAACGGATCCTGAGTTAAACTAGAGAAAAGCGCGACATCTCTTCACTCGCGTTCTCAGTTGAAAACTTTCGTCGTCGGTGGTGCACAAACAGTGGAATTTGCGTTTCTAGTCATTGAAGAACAACCATGGCAGGTATAGTTAAAAATGTGATGCCGAAGCAATTTGAGTTCTCCTTGTGTTAATTCGTTTTACTGTTGCTTGTATATCCTAATAATAGAAAAAGAATGTATAATTAAGTAAACTAAAAGATAATTGGTCATAAAAGGTGAAATTTACAACCGAAAATTTAAGATAGATTACTTAATACAATAGTTCAAAATAAATTGTTTCCGAAATTAAATTACAAAATAATAAAAATTCGAAAATCAAAATTTTCCTGAAGCTACTAGGCCAACAATTACATAGGAAGTGGAAAAATTCTTTACTCATGGATAAAGAAAGACTAGACTAGATCATCCGTTGTAGTTGATAGCATGATTGACGCGCGCGCTTGTGCAAGCATTTTTATGGATACAAGATCGACGGGACTTGGGAGTTTAATTTGTACGAAAATACATTCAATGGCATTTCACACTATCATATACATCAGTAAACTCCCATCAATCGTATAGAAAAAGAATGTTAATTTTACTCAGGTAAATTTTACTCAGGTAGACAACTTGAGAGATAAGACTAACTAGAGAATTTGGGTGGGGAAGAGGTATGAATTGTGGGCGAGGAGAAAGAGTAAAGTGTATACAAAAAGAGAACGAACGTGGGTAGTCAATTTTACGATGATTATGTGATAGAAAAGACTAAAAAGAAGAGAAAAAAATATTATTTATCATATATGGTGCCTTAAATGTAGGATGTAACTATTATTAGATATTTGGCTATAAAGTATAAAATGTATCTATAGGATGTAATATTTTTAAAATGGTATTTATTTTAAAATAAATAGGGTACTAAAATTTTCTATAGGGTGTAAAAGTTCCTTTCGTTAATGGGATTTAATAAAGAATAATATTATAGCTAGTGAGATTTGAATCAATGACCTCATAAAGGTTTTGAATCCTCTCGACCATTAAGTTATGCTTTTGGACTGCATTAAAGAGATTCAAAATATAATATACACAGTAAAAAATAAATTTTTGCTTTACATATCAGTGTAATTTTTCAGCAAAGGGGATAGGTTCGGGTGAACCCACTTCTACCATCCTAAATCCACTCCTGGTGACCAGGAGGTCACGGTTCAAACCATAGAAACAGTTTCTTGCAAAAATACAGGTTAAGACTGTATACAATAAATCCTTATAGTTGGACCCTTTCCGGATACTGCACATAACGAAAACTTAGTGAACCGGACTGTCATTCATTTTATATGATAATGGTTGTAAACTAAAAAATGCTTTTTGTGCCATCTCTTATCAGGGAGCAAGCAAAAGAACATGGCATGCCTGTTGCTGGTAGAGGATTGGTAGTACCAATTTCAACAAGAAGTCTAAAGAGCAAAGAGAATAGTGCTTTATTGTGTTGCGAGCTACTATTCATAGTAATGCTTTCATTGTTTGTCTTCAAAATTCTCTTTTTCGTTTAATGTTAACTAACTTTTTGGGACGGTGTAAAATCATTGTCTAGTCGTATTCACCGAAAAATGCACGAGCAAACATTTGCCTTTAGCTTTATGCTTTACCCTTTAGGGAACAGTGATAACAAAGGCTTCTAATGATGGAAGAAAAACAGAATAGTTGAATAATAATATTCATTTCTTTGGTTTTCCATGTTGTACAACAACTTCAACCTTGAAGATTTGGTTCAGCCCATATTGATACATTAGCAACCATTTAAAATTAAAACAAGAGCAAGTATGAAGGTGGATAGTTGCTCTACTATGCAACATCTTCCGGTCGCCGAACTAGTTTTCTAAAACCTAATTCATCATCGGAGAAGCATCACACTTTTGAAGCTTTGGCGAAGCTGAAAAATATGGATGACTGATCTTCTAGAAGAATCCGTGGGTTACCCTGTTCAACCTGGAAACCAAAAAAGGAAAGATGAGAATCTGGATTAATCCCAATTTGGATGACATCTTGCAAACATTTCCATCTTTAATATAGCCTAAGAATGTTCATCGGTTGACAGATCAACATACAGTATGAGCACCAAATTGAATGCTGACACTTGTTTGGTTGTTCATATCAGCAGCCTTAAAGATGTCGGTAATGCAAGTAAAGCATAATAAATAAATGACAACAAAACCATAACTAAATGATGAGGCAGAATTAAGAGCCCGTTTGGATGAGCTTGTCTTAACTGACTTTTAAGCCAAAATAGCTTTTAAGCTATAAGTTAGGAATTCTCGTTTTTTGCTTTTTTGCTTGTTTTTGAACGAGCTGAGTTTATTCCTGCTGTATTCTACTGAGATTTCATGATATGAACTGTATATTTTTTATTGCTCGTCACTACTGCTCAGTCTTTATTTACTTTGGTTACTATTGAGTTGGCGTACTCACGTTACCCCCTGCACCTTGTGTGCAGATCCATGCATTTCTAGACTCAGTACCTAGTGTTGATTGATCAGTTGCAGATCCATCGGAGTTAGTAAGATAGCTGCCTCGCGATCGCACCCCTGCTTTCCTCCCTCTTATCTTCCTTTAGATGTATTTAGTTACATTCCCGACTATGTTGGTCTTGATATTGTCATTTATATTATAGTATATGCTCATAATAGTGACATCCCAATGTCGGGCTTTTCTTTTTCACACTTTTGTTTTAATTTGAACTCCTTATGAAGGTTTTAAGTTAAGTAGCTTGAAATTTTCTTAAAAATTAAAAATATCATTTTGTTCTAGTAATGTGTCGGTTTGCCTAGTACCATAATAGGCGCCATCACGACAGGATTAGTTTCAGGTCGTGACAAGTTGGTATCAGAGCCTAGATTACATAGGTCTCACGAGTCATGAGCGGGTTTAGTAAAATCTTGCGGATCGGTACAGAGACGTCTGTACTTATCTTCGAGAAGCCGCAAAACCTTTAGGAAAATTCCACATTCTTGAATCCTTATCGTGCAGTATTGTTTCAGCTTGAAGCGTAACTCCTTGAATTCCTTCCACACATTCGTGTGTGCACATGAGCGCTCGGTATCAGTTGTGCATCAACGGCTTGTGAGTCCCTGGATGAGGTACGAGATATGATTTCTGTGTGTTGATGTGGGGCCAGTCTGGAGGGTTTGAGGCCGGGTTTTGACTGTAGCTTGAGCGCTGAGATTCATATTATGTGAGCACGTGCAGTTGGGACTTATATGCCCATTTGTGTCCTTATTGGTAAGATTTGTGACTGGATGACTATGGGGCGAGTAAGATTTGATTGCGGGATGTGTTCAGATTGTTCGGATGTGACAAGAAAAGTTTGCTGGAGATGTAGCAAGGACTATTGGGTATTTGACTTCTGTCTTGAGTTGGCTTTGGCGTATGACCTCGAGCTATGGGTGTGTTGAAGGACATCTCATGTAGTACTGTTGTGGAGTGAGGTAGATTTTCATGTTGTGTTAGGAGTTCACACCCAAGAAGATTTAGTGATTGCATGATGTTTATAACGGTGAAAGGGTATAAAGAGATGTTAGTTTAAGGCGAAGCATGTGGGTTATCTCCTGCGGAATATTCTAAGGTTTGTGTGATCCCTATGTTGTTTGTTGGGAGCCCTCTTTTACCAGAGAAATATACGTGTTGCAATTTTAGTTCGGATCGCTTATAAGGGTGAATGCGAGATTTGCAGATGATTTGAAATACTAGATGGTTTGTATTGCATGAGCTTATGAAGGATTTAGTCGAATCTTACTATGATATTATGACAGTAATAGAGCATGGACATTGGAAGTTTTTGGGTGTTTTGATCTATGGCTCTGAGGCAAGTGGGGAAGTTTGCTATTGATAAGTTTATTGCACGGCTAAGTGTTGTATTAGTTTCAGTTTGAGGTATACTAGTGAATCAGTTATGACATGCAGAGGTGAGAGATCAAGGATGACTCGATTAAAGAGAATTTCTGGATACGAGTTGTATCAGGTTTTATGAGCATATGAGAATCATGGAATGATTTGAGTTGTTATTGGTAAAGGATGTAAAGTGCGCAAAGCAGATTTATCTGGTTGCATTAAGTTGGGTTACATCCTTGGGTGTTGGAGTGCTAATGGGGTACATGTCGATCGGCCCGTTTGATCAGTCTAATTGAAAATTGAGCAGAGCGGATAATTCTCGAGAACGGTTCTAATGAATTCAAGACTTATATGTGGCAATTGAGAATTTTTGTAGGTTTATATGTGGCTAGAAGCTGAGAGTTACATTAGATAGAGTTGAGGCTCGCAGTATTTCTACATCATTGTGGATTCTGAATTTCAGTATCAGGAAAACAAGATGAACAACTTGAAATTCACAGAAGATCTCTTCGGAAAGGATATCTCGGTTGTGGTACTTTTGAGGTTCTTAAGAGAGCATTCAACGGCTTATGATTAGTTCATTAGGTGTTTATGAGCTAATGAGTTTCTACGGGTGTTTCGTGGCAATGCTCTTGAGTTTTGGTGACCTGCATAGCTTTGTTGGGTTAGAAGGATTTAGTCCTGACGGTTGGATTTTGAGCAGTGGGATTCAGAGAGTTTTTGATGGTTTCTACCCGGTTAGAGAGGTATATCTTTTACTGGCGTGAGGAGCATGTGATGTATAGTGATTTTCTCCTAGATGAGAGTAAATGGAAAGTTCTTGGCTAGTTGAGTACGTAGTTGCTTATGAATCGGAGTGGATTATGATGTTCTCATATTTATCATGGGATGGAAAGGTATATGCGGTATGTTGTGTAGGATTGAGATTTGAATGTGTAAGGTCACGGTTCAGTTCTGAAAGGAAGGTCATAAATTCTTAGACAACATGTACAGTTTCAGATGACTAGGTAAAGTTATTACTAACTGGATGCCTTGATGAGAGTATACATTTCAAAAAGGGCGATGTGTGGGAGTTATGGATACTTCATTGGTTTGCGGCACTCTCTTGTTTGATTGACTGGAGTTCAAATTTTGCTTTGTGGCACAGAAGAATTTTAGAGGTATTCCTTGTGGGGTGACAATGTAATTGGAGAAGTGTGGGCATTCAGACGGTAGAGTTGAGATCAAAGATGATGATACGTATGTTCTATGGATCTGGAGACTGGGAGTTCCTGTGAGTAGATTGTTTCGTGGTTGTGGATCGTAAAAAGTAGCCAAGATTAGTCAGAGGTTAGTATGTGTTGTGATTCAGTCTTTGTAGACTTTCGGAAGGTTATTTATCGGTTGTGAGTGACCAGAGTTGATTTGGGGTTCATTAGTAAGCCCAATATGGACGTGTGTTCTGCATCGGGTCGGATTTATTGACTCTGAACTGCTATTGTTGAGGGATGTGCCATTCGATTGTTGTTGAGCTTATTCGTGTTATGGAGTGATCTATGAGTTGCTCTTCTGTGTTGCGAGACGTTATGATTTGTTGGTTATATGCACATATGGTGCGGTTCTATTGGGGTCTTATAGCGGAATTTGAGCGAGAATATTGGGTATTGCTTAGTGGATGGCGTATTGGTTATGCTCTTTTAGGTTTTGTGTGGCGTTATGTCATTAGCTTCTCCATAGTTATGGTAATGCACTTTGAGTACTTGATGTGGAATTGCACGTGGTTATTGATTTTGAGCAAGGTGGCTTGAGGTATATGCCATGGATTAGTGTTTGGACGGGGCACGCATTGCAGCGAAATTATCTTGAGACTTGAGGTATGGCTGCTCAGCGCCCTTAACCCCTGAAGTCCCCTTTCCCTTTCTAATTAGCTGTGCATTTTCATTCAGACAGCTTTGTATTTATTGCATACCCTTGTATGTACTATTCTAGTAGTTCGTGCACTCGTGACACCAGGTTCAAGGATTATGTAGTAGGTGTTTAACAATTTTAGCTTCCACATTCGTATTTCAGTTATTTCTTATTATACAAGTCAACTGTTAAAAAGGGATAATATGTTCTAACGTTGGCTTGCCTACAAGTGAAACGTTAGGTGCCATCACGGTCCTGAAGGTAGGACTTCCGGATCGTGACATCTTACAACAGTGAACTCATAAAATATGATTGAACTAATTGGACTTTCATCTTCTTTATACTTTGACTATTAATTCATGTGCACAAACCTCCCTCACAAAGGAAAGCGGGAAAGTCATCTTTGCAAACAAAGGCCTTCTTCTTATACTATGGCATCTTGTCCAAAGCGAGCGGTCATGTAAACCCTTTGTCTATTCGGCTCTTTCCTTTAATAAGAACAATCTAAATGTGACACTTTCGGAAGCTGATCTGGAAGACGTTTGCACCAACTAAAGTGGCCTGCTTTGGATGGATGGTGGCTCAAGAAGCATGCTTGAGTCAAGAAAACTTGAGAAGGAGAGGATTATTATTTGTAGCATATGCTATCTACGTGAGAGCTCATGAGAATCTGTTGATCATCTTTTTCTGCATTGTCATTATACCTGGCAGATTTGGACCATGTTTTATGGCTATTTTTGGTGTTCAAGGTGTGATGCCCGAGAAGTTCAGAGATTTGTTAGGATGCTGGAGATCAATCTATTGCTGGGAAGTGTAAGAAAAAGGTCTGGATTGCCATCCCATTAGGCATTGCATGGACAATTTGGATGGAGTTTTGACTTTTGATGGCAAAAAGGAGCAACTTCAGGTTCCGAAATTTAGATGCATCCAAAATCTGTATTATTGGAGTGGAAACTGTGTTTTTAATTTTCAGATGTGCTAGACTTGTTAGATTTCATAGAGATCTGATGTACCACGACTAGTGTTTTTTTTTCTGCTGCAGTATTCTCTTGATACTGCGTATTAATAAATTTTTAACTTTTAAAAAAATAAAAAACCTACTAATCAGCTAGTTGTGTTATATTCTTATAATTCATTCGACATCTAAACATAGTTTAAAGAAGGTAAGCTTGTCAAGACAGTAAGTTACCAGAAACCCTCTATCCAAAATCAGGATATTGTCCACGTTCAAAACTGTGGTAATGCGATGGGCAATTGTGATAACCGTTGTTCCCTGGCATTCAGTGGCTAGAGTTTTCTGTAGTTTTGAAGTTGTTTCATTGTCCACATTTGCCGTGCATTCATCCAAGCAAAGTACCTGCAGAAAAATGTAAACTGTCACTACTCTCTGCCATTTCTTGTACACACTTCGCACTAACTCCATTTACACATTATACAACCTTACAAGACTTGAGGAGAGCACGTGCAAGGCAGATTAGCTGCTTTTGACCAACAGAGAATGCTGTTCCAGACCCTTTCAGTTGAACATCCAGTCCACCTACTGCTTCTACCTCCTCCTTGATGTGGCATTTTTCTAGGACATTCCAGATCTCAAAATCCATGTTCTCTTGCAATGGATCTAGATTTTTCCTGAGATGTTTATATTATGCAGACATGTAAAGGAAGCCATATTTCCAACCAATCATCGTTAATATACATGTGAGAAAGCACGGGAGAAATATAATAATTGATGTTAAACATGATACAATGAGCCCTATATATACACATAACCTATCATACTCCTAATACATATTGGATTAGGGTTATTTTACTACTATTTACATATTCTAACACTCCCCCTCAAGCTGGTGCATATAAATCATATGTACCGAGCTTGTTACATATGTAGTTAATACGAGGACCCGTGAGGGACTTGGTGAAAATGTCTGCAAGCTGATCATTTGACTTTACAAACTTTGTAGCAATATCTCCCGAGAGTATCTTTTCTCAATGTGCTTAATTCTCTCATGGAACACTAGACTTGACGCAATATGAAGAGCAACTTGATTATCACACACAAGTCCCATCTGACTAACATCACCAAATTTCAGTTCTTTGAGCAACTGTTTGATCCAAGCTAGCTCACATGTCGCCATAGCCATTGCTCGATATTCTGCTTCTGCACTAGACCGAGCAACCACATTCTGTTTCTTGCTTTTCCAAGATACTAAATTTCATCCTACTAAGACACAATATCCAGAAGTAGAACGTCTGTAAGAAGGCGATCCTGCCCAATCAGCATCGAAGTATCCAACGATCTGCTCATGGCCTCGATCCTCAAACAATAAACATTTACCTGGAGTTGATTTTATATACCGAAGAATGCGAACAATTGCATCCCAATGACTATCACACGGAGAACCCATAAACCGGCTCACAACACTCACAGGAAAGGAAATGTCAGGTCTTGTCACTGTAAGATAATTTTATTTACCAACTAACCGCCTATATCTTGCAGGATCGTTAAGAGGCTCCCCTGTCCTGGAAGAAGATTAGAATTCGGATCCATCGGAGTGTCAACAGGTCTACAACCTGTCATTCCTGTCTCCTCAAGAATATCTAAGGCATACTTCCGTTTTGAGATCACAATACCTGAGCTAGACTAAGCGACCTCAATACCCAGAAAATACTTTAGTGTGCCCAGATCCTTAGTCTGAAAGTGTTGAAAGAGATATTGCTTCAATTTAGTAATACCATCCTGGTCATTGCCGGTAATAACAATGTCAACATAGACCACCAGATAAATATAGAGACTCGAATCAGAATGCCGATAGAATACAGAGTGATCAGCTTCACTCCAAGTCATGCCAAAATCCTGGATAACAGTGCTAAACTTACCAAACCAGGCTCGAGGAGACTGCTTTAGACCATAAAGTGACCGGCGCAAGCGACATACAAGGCCACGAGACTCCCCCGAGCAACAAACCCAGGTGGTTGCTCCATATAAACTTCATCCTCAAGGTCACAGTGTAAAAACGCATTTTTAATGTCTAGCTGATAGAGGGGCCAATGGCGAACAACAACCATGGATAAAAAAAGGGACTGATGCTATCTTAGCCACGGGAGAGAAGGTATCACTGTAATCAAGCTCAAATATCTGAGTATATCCCTTGGCAACAAGACGAGTCTTAAGACGATCAACCTTACCATCTGGACCAACCTTGACTGCATACACCCAACAACAACCAACAGTAGATTTACCTGAAGGAAGAGGGACGAGCTCCCAAGTACCACTCGTATGTAAAGCAGACATCTCGTCAGTCATAGCCTGTCGCCACCCTGGATGAGACAATGCTTCACCTGTAGACTTAGGGATGGAAACAGAGGACAAAGAAGATAGAAAAATATAATAGGGTGATGACAAACGATGATAACTTAAACCGATATAATGGGGATTATGATTAAGGGTGGTCCGTATACCTTTCCGAAGTGCAATCGGAAGAGACAAGTCCGCAATAGGAGTGCAGGACGTGAATCAACCGGGCCGGATGACGGGCGAGGACGACGACGATATGTCAAGAGTGGAGTTTCTGTGGCAGGGAGTCTAGGAGGAGCCACACTAGACTTTCCAACGGTTGGAATGTGTAAGACTTGTGTAGCGGAAGGTGAAAGAGGAGCTATAGTAGACTCGGGTGAGACTTCTGTGGCGAAAGGTGAAGGAGGAGCTATAGTAGACTCCCTAAAAGCCGAAATAGGTAAAACCTCAGATATATCAAGATGGTCAGAATGGTCAGAAGAGGTAAAGAAAGGTTTAGACTCAAAAAATGTGACATCAGCTGAAATAAGGTACCTACGAAGATCAGGTGAATAACAACGATAGCCCTTCTGGACACGAGAATAACCAAGGAAGACACACTTGAGAGCACAAGGAAATAACTTATCTTTCCCAGGGGCTAAGTTATGAACGAAACAAGTGCTCCCAAAAATACGAGGGGAACATAGTATAAGGATGACTAGGGAAACAATACCTCATACGGAATCTGATTCTGGATGGGAGATGAATGCATCCGATTAACCAAATAACAAGATGTGAGAACTGCATCGCCCCAAAAACGCAATGGAACATGAGATTCAATGAGAAGTGTGCGAGAAGTCACAATAATATGCCTATTTTTTCTCTCTGCAAACAAGAAGTCTGATGAATAATTCCTTGAGAAGTCATAAACTGCTGAAATTGAGAGGATAAATATTCTAAGGCATTATCACTGCGAAAGTGCGAATAGAAACACCAAATTGATTTTTAATTTCAGCACAAAAATTCTGGAATATAGAAAACAACTCAGAATGATCTTTCACTAAGAAAATCCATGTACATCTTGAATGGTCATCAATGAAACTAACAAAATAACGAAATCCCAAGGTTGAACTGACTCTACTAGGACTCCATATATCCGAATGAACTAAAGAAAAAACAGACTTTGCACGACTCTCAATACTACGAGGAAAGGAGGCTCGGGTATGTTTCCCGAGCTGACATGACTCACACTCTAATGTGGATAAACTAGACAAACTAGGCACCATCTTCTGAAGCTTGGACAAGCTAGGATGTCCCAAACGACTGTGAAGTAGGTCTGGAGGATCTGCAACTAGACAGGCCTTGGAGAATTTTACTGACTTAAGGTAGTAGAGTCCTTCTAATTCAAGTCCTGTTCCAATCGTCTGTCCCGAACTGCGGTCCTGCATAATAAAAGAATCATCAGTAAAATATATACCACAATGGAGGGCACGAGTCAAACGACTAACAGATGCAAGATTAAAAGGACAGCCAAGGACATAAAGAATGGAATCTAGAGTGACAGAGGGTAGGGGATTCGCTTGTCCAACTCCTTTTGCTTTAGTTTGAGACCCATTGGCTAAAGTAACGTTGGGAAGAGACTGTGAATACACAATATTTGACAAAAGGGATTTATTACCAGAGATATGATCAGAAGCAGCTGAGTCTACAACCCAGTGTTCAAGAGGACTAGACTGGGAAACACAAGCAAAAGAATTACCAGCAACAGAAGTATCAGTCTGAGCAACAGAGGCTACTTGTGGAGATGTCTGCTTACTTGCTCGATATTTAAGGAACTCATTATACTCCCCTTCAGATACAGAAAATCCCTGGTTACCTGTAGTCTCGGTCTGAGCAACATAAGCATTTTTGGGTAGTCGACCATGTAAAGAATAGCACACGTCACGAGTGTGACCAAGTTTATGACAATAAGAACACTTGAGTCTAGATCTTCCAAAACGACCTCCTCCTCGTCTATTCTCCATAGTATGAGATGCCCGATTGTCCACTGATTGGGATACGAGGACAGATGAATCAAGTGTCTGTGATGAGCTCACTGGGTGACTTGGTGCTGCAGCAAGGCGAAGTAATCGAGAGAATAATTCATCAACTGTGGGGACAGTCGGACTAGCCAAAATCTGATCACGTACTGAGTCGAGATCATTAGGAAGCCCAGCAAGAGTAAGAACTAGAAACAAATTTTGTCGTTGCTCTTGCTGCTTTGCAACGCTAGCAGAAACTAGCATCAACGTCTCAAATTCCTCCATAACTACCTGTACTTGTCCCAAGTAAGTAGACATATCTAATTCCTGTTTATTTAAATTTGTCATCCGCAATATCACATTATAGAAACGAGATATGACATTAGTGTATAAAGTACGAGCCTTTTCCCAAACCAAATAACATGTCTGGAATGGACGAAACAAGGGCCAACTTAGGAATCAATAGATCGCCACAAAATACTGCATAATTGAGCATCGATCTTCTCCCAATGTGCTTTGGCTTTTTCATCTCCTTCACTAGACTCCTTGATTAGATGATATTGAACACCTTGACCTTTACACCACAACTCGACAGACGAAGCCCAAACTAAGTAGTTGGAACCTCCCATTAAAGGTTCTGAGGTAATCATAACACCGGAATTGCCAGAAGCCGAGTTTTTAGGCCCGAAAGCATCGACTCCCAAAGACATCGTGAAAACTTGGTGAAACAGATGAAGGAAATACTGTTTTTGCCGGGAAATTACTGTAGTTGCCGGAAAAAATCACTGTAGATGCCGAAAAAAATTCAAAGTAGTCGGAATCGAAAAGTAAAAATATGGGCAGGCTCGGAATTCTCAGGCGAACAGGCTGTCTCAAGAAAATTTTTCAAAAACCTGCCGGAAAGTGGTTCACGCGCCGGCGCGTGGGAAAGATCTCGCCGGTGAATTCCGGCGCGTGAGGGCGCGTGCAGTTGACTTTTCCGGTGGGGTTTCTTGGGGTTTGGTCGCCGGAGCTTGAGAAGTCTTGTGGTGGTGTTGTTTTTCTGAAAACACCAACAGAAAGTGATGTGATTACGGACAGCCTTCTAGGTCGCTGGAAAATTGCACGACGACGAGGTCTTTCTTCCCAGAAATCGCTGGAATGAGGCACATCGATATGTTTCTCACTAAAGCTCTGATACCATGTGAGAAAGCACGAGATAAATATAATAATTGATGTTAAACATGATACAATGAGCTATATATATACACATAACGTATCATACTCCTAATACATATTGGATTAGGGTTATTTTACTACTATTTACATATTCTAACAATACACACTTGCTGTTACAGAGGGAAAAAAGGAAGGGAATGTTCTAAAAAAATATGACACAAGAGAAGTAGCAAGTAATGTCAGTCTATGTCAATTACCTTATCGATCCTTCAAACAAGAAAGGAGCCTGGGGAACAACAGCGAAGCTTGAACGGAGACATCGGAGAGAAACACCAGCAATGTTAACGCCATCAACCATGATAGATCCTCCACATGTTGGGTAGAGCCGAAATAGGGCGTTCAAAATACTTGATTTTCCTGCACCTGTTCTTCCAATTATACCAACCTGATAGATACTAGGACAACCTTAAACTTCAATACCACTGGAGTCTGGAGGAGCTAACACTTAAAGCAAAGAAACACAAAATATCACATTATCCCTCCTAGCTGTGCCTTGACATTTGCCTTTAACACCTTTGATCATTTTGATATCCTTCAAGAAAAAGACTCAGGATCTAGTGGCTAGAAAACTCTCTCCAAGAAACCCCAAACAAAAGTATAATAAACTTTCCAATAGCAAAAGTTGAATTTTTTAATGATTCTTTAGACAAGAGGGATTGCTCTGATGGTAAGCAACCCCCACTTCCAACCGAGAGGTTGTGAGTTCGAGTATCCCCAAGAGCAAGGTGGGAAGTTCTTGGAGGGAAGGATGTCGGGAGTCTATTTGGAAACAGCCTCTCTACCCATTGGTAGGGGTAATGTCTGCGTACATACTACCTTCCCCAAACCCCACTAAGTGAGATTATACTGGGTTGTTGTTGTTGTTGTTGTCTTAAGGGTAGGAGAATCTGGATGATAAACTAGGCAAATGGTGCAAATTAGAACATCACCGCGTTTAACTATTACATTTCCAAAAGCTAACATTAGCATCACTAACCCTTAGTGACTGGAAAATCTGGATAGTGGAAGCACCAAATAGTGTTAATGAATTAGCTTTATATTCACACAAGGGTCCTATTCACTATGGTTGTCTAAAGTTCCAGTGTAACGCTTTCACTTTAATTGCAATGAAAACAAGATTATATTGGCCTGATGACTTGATATAAACAGTAAACAAGCAACAGATTTCCTGAAGCAAATGTCTTAATTTAATATAAGGACATTACAGTAACTAAAATTTCAACCGTCATCTCTCTCTCTCTTAGATAGATTTAGGCCATCTTATTGACATATGTGATTTTGCAAGTGTCAGATTTGCAACTAAAGGACATGGTAGATATTCAAAGTAGACAAACAGACCTGTGTTCCACCAGCAATGTCGAAAGAAACACCACACAAAGCAGGAGGCAGTTGTGGCTTGTACTTGAGAGTCACATCGACAAAATTGATCTCTCCTTGATGTGGCCATTGTGGATGTAAGGGATGACCTCCAACATCTTCTTCTTGAGGAACATCCATATACTAGAATGGGGAGTAAAATGTGTTTTCAACTTGTGTGATAAACTTTTTATGAATTGTATTTTAATTTAGTTACCTGTAGGATCCTCTCAATAGAAACCATCTCTTTCTCTGTTTCCGTGAAACTTGTTAAGAAGCTTCCAAGTAAAGATACAATTGGAGCCGCATATGAGAGAGCCAAGCCAATCTGTTTGTATAGAATCAGTACATTAAATTCAAGGAAGATTATGATTGCTTTGCAGAAAAGTGTCAAGAGCAAAAGAACCACTTAAAACTTACCAACCCTGGCGTACCTAAACTGATGGGGAGGTATCCATAAGAACCAATAACTGCCATCACTGCAATGAATGACACGATAAAAGCTGCGAGCAACTGGAAAATTTAAACCTTTCAGTGGCAACTATAGCATCTAGTAATCATGACAATATCAATTTTTGAGTATTATGATATGACTTACAAAAATGAGAAAATGTGCACGCCAAAGTTCACAATTCACATTGTCAAACTTAAGAACATGGTGACACAAAATCAGAAGTAGTTCCACTAAAGTGGTACTGACAGCGGCAAGACATACCTGAAGGCGCAGGGAGAGCCACAAACTCGCTGTTACTTCTGAATACGAAGTCTTCTGATATGTCATCAGATGCTGATTAAATTTGAGCAGAAAAAAAACCTGCCAAAAAATATAGTTTGTTTGAATTTTCTAAATGGAAAAGCACGAATGTTGGACAATGAGTTCTTCTTAAAAATGCTGGGAATACACAGCACTCAAAATGATAATTTCCACACTAAGGTAGCAATGGGTCTTTCTGTTTGGCAATAAGAGGAGGTAAACGGTGCACTTAATGATGCGGTTTATAAAGCGTGGGATAAACTATGTTCTCTAATTGTGTGATGTACAAAGGATATTACTAAGGTACGGTGACATTCACTACAATCATACTGTTCCTCTATGTAATAGGGGTGTTAGATACCTATTATATCTATAAGTATATGCTGAAACTAGGGAAGGACGGGATAAAAGAAAAAACTGACATGAGGAAGAATAATTATTTGTGATCATCAAACAGATGCATTTTTTCAAAAGAAAGATAACACAAGTGTTTCACTCTCCTATCACAAACTTCTTTAACTCCTTCCCTGCGATCAAAGATGTGATTGACCCCACAAGGTAAAGCAGTCAAAAGTCCTTTCAAGAGGGCACAAGTGGAAAAGCACAAGCTCTGATTAGCAGGAATGAAAATTTATATCCTCTTGAAAGAAAAGACAAAGATGCTCCTACGAGAGTGATCTCATTTAATTGAAAAACAGGATATGATTACCTCGCATTTAAAGCCTCTTATTGTTGATGATCCATCCAGAGTCTCCGTAAAAGATGCATATATAGGTGACCGAGATACACTGTCAAGTCTACGCAACTCACGTGATGTTGACCTGTAGTACAGCTGAATATCTAATCATCAGTTATTCTGTCTGAAAGCCTCTAATAAAATCGTAATTATGGAAGTGAAACTACCCATTCCAGTGGCTAAGGGCTCCATATTATTTCGCATCTAAATACTTCATATGGGACTTTGAGAAAAAGGTTATTTTAATAACCTTTATTAACATTCTAGCAATTGTGGATCACTAGCATGACTTCTCAGATTGTGCTTAAGATCAAAAGAGATTCAAAGAGAAACTTTGATTTTTTTTATTTGTTCATATTTGAAGCAGCACAAATAGATCAATAGATGCATTATACTGCAAAATTTCTTTCTATGTTACCCAATTCCTGGCAAGCATTATGATAATAGGCTAGATTCATGTAATTCACTGACTGTTTATGTCCCAGCTTAACTTGTTTCATTATTTTAGGATAGTTAAATGATGATAAACTGGCTCTAATTGCAAGTTTTATGTTTTGCAGGAGCGAGTTGCGCTTATCAGAACTTAGAATTGTATTTGGAGCTAAATTGAAGCAACGGAAGCCCCTCGGAACTAAGTACGTTGAAAGAAGACAGAAAAGAAAGGCTGAAATGGTGACCCAGACTAGCGCTGCCGGGCTAGCCCAGATGTTCGAGGCAGAAAGTGCGCCTACTAGCGCGACCGCACTAGTCCAGTTCCGAAAAATAAAGTTCAGGGATAAACTTGGAAGTTCGGGGTAATCCCACTTAATTTATATGAGGTTCAGCTCGCCCTAAGGAGAGGAGTTTTTGGTGTTCCAGCTAAGTTGAAGAGGAGAGGGAGGCGTGAAGCAAGGAGGAGAAATCTTCTTCAAGTTCTTCCTTTCTTCCTCTTGTATTTTATCATTTTGTGATAAATCTAACTATTGTTATGATGAATACTAACAGAGGTGGCAGGCGTACTTTCGGGACTTACTTAACGAGGAGGGGGATCGTAACATAGAGCTAGGGGAGCTGGGGCATTCAGAGCAACATAGAAACCTTGGGTACTGCAGGCGCATTAGGGTGGAGGAGGTCATGGGGGCTTTGCGTAGGATGAGTAGGGGTCGAGCGACCAGGCCTGACTAGATCCCGGTGGAGTTCTGGAAATGCATGGATAAGTCAGGAGGGGAGTAGCTCTCCAGGTTGTTCAATGCGATCTTCAGGACCAAAAGGATGCCGGATGAGTGGAGGTGGAGTAAAGTGGTGCCCTTGTACAAGAACAAAGGGGACATCCAGTGCTGCAACAACTATAGGGGTATCAAATTAATAAGTCACACCATGAAGGTTTGGGAGAGGGTGAATGAGGCGCGGGTGAGGGAGGTGGCATCTATATCTGGGAACCAGTTCGGTTTCATGCCGGGCCGCTCCACTACAGAGGCTATCCACCTTGTCAGGCGGCTGGCGGAGCAATTCAGGGATAAGAAGAAGGACCTACACATGGTGCTTATCGACTTGGAGAAGGCGTATAACAAGGTCCCAAGGGAGGTGCTATGAGAGGTGCTTGGAGGCGAAGAGCGTGCCGGAAGCCTACATCAGAGTAATCAAGGACATGTACAATGGAGCTAAGACTAGGGTTAGGACGGTGGGTGGCGAATCAGACCATTTTCCAGTGGTTATGGGGCTCCATCAAGGATCGGCGCTGAGCCCCCTCTTGTTTGCCTTAGTGATAGATGCTCTAACCCAACATATTCAAGGGGATGTGCCTTGGTGTATGCTATTTGCTGATGATATAGTATTGATAGATGAGACGAGGGTCGGTGTTATTGAAAGGTTAGAGGTATGGAGACAGACTCCCGAGTCTAAAGGTTTCAAAATAAGCAGATCTAAGACAGAATACCTGGAGTGCAAGTTTAGCGCCGAGCCGAGCGAAGTAGGCAGGGACGTGATGATTGGTTCTCAGGCCATCGCCAAGAGGGACATTGTCATCTTGGGTCTGTGATTCAGGGGGACGGAGAGATTGACGGGGACGTCACTCATCGTATAGGAGCGGGGTGGTCAAAGTGGAGGCTTGCATCAGGAGTCCTGTGTGACAAGAAAGTTTCACACAAACTCAAGGGGAAATTCTATAGGGCCGTGGTTAGACCTGCGATGTTGTATGGGGCGGAGTGCTCTCATGTTCAGAGAATGAAGGTTGCGGAGATGAGGATGCTTAGGTGGATGTGCGGGCACACCAGGCTAGATAAGATTAAGAATGAAGTTATTCGAGAGAAGGTGGGGGTGGCCCCGGTGGATGAGAAGATGCGAGAAGCGAGGCTGAGGTGGTTCGGGCATGTGTGGAGGAGAAGCCCCGATGCCACGGTGAGGAGCTGCGAGCGGCTGGAGATTGTTGGCGGTCGGCGAGGCAGAGGTAGGCCTAAGAAGTATTGGGGAGAGTTGATTAGGCAGGACATGGCTAGAATGCAGGTTTCCGAGGACATGACCCTTGATAGGAAAGTCTGGAGGTCTAGAATCAGGGTTGTAGGATAGGGGCTCCTAGAGTTTTTCGTACGCCTCATCTGGGGTTGGGTGTAGGTCAGTAGGGTTTAGCTTAGCTTATGTCCCCCCTATGGCTGTTAGTTATGGTAGTTACTGTATGATATTATTGCATGCGATTGTATTTATGTTTCTTATGTTTAGATAATTATTTACGCTATTTCTACTGGAGTTACTAATGCTCTATTGTTTTTGTTTTTGTTTTTGTCTTTGTTTTTGTTTTACTGTTGTTTTTCCTTTTATCCTATGAGCCGAGGGTCGATTGGAAACAGCCTCTCTGCCCTTTCGGGTAGGGGTAAGGCTCGTCTACATATTACCCTCCCCAGACCCCACCTGGTGGGAGCATACTGGGCAGTTGTTGTTGTTGTTGTTGTAGTTATGATGACTACTAGTATGAGTAGCTAAATATTTAGTCTAAGGTTTTGATGGAACCTATTGAATGATGAACTTCTTATTATGTTAATATAGTTTGTCCAGTTTAATCTCTATTTGTTCAACTACGTTCTTGTTATAGTTAATTGATAGGATCCTCAATTAGCTGTGCCTATTTAGTATGTATTACATGGAAGAGAGTGCATATTTAGGTAATTGTTGAACAACACCACTCCCAAAGTATACAGGGATCAATAACCAAGGGTTTAAAGGCGAGATTAGGGATAACGAAGCCTTGGGTGTAATCTAAAGTGAGCTGTAATAAACAAAGCCATCTAGCGTAACTCAGGAGAGTGCATCTAGTAAATTGTCGTGATTACTCGGGAGAGATTTACGGTAATAAGAGTGCCCATGATTGATAGAGACAATTAGGCAAATCTATGTGAAACATAACCGGAAGGGATTACATCAATAGAAGAAATCATAACCTTAGATCCTTCTCTTAATTGTTTAAACCTTAACCATAGTTAGTCTTTATTTGCTTAATTGCAGTCAGTCTTAGTTAGTAGAAACATATTAATTATTATTCAAAACGGTTGGGAAGTTGATTACGTAGAATTCCGTAAGTCTAACGAAAGTAATTGATAGGTTAATTCCTTGTGGGTTCGACTCTGGGCTAAATACTCAGATTATATTTGCAACGTCCGCTTAGTCCTCTTTATAAGACATAGTTAGGCGTGATCATATTATATCTAACAAAAGGAAAAATCTAGTTTCTTCGGAAATGATACACCAAGTTTCACTAAGCTACAACGAATAAATAGCCTACAGAATGATGTGTCTATTCCAATAAATGATACTCAAATATCAAGTAAAACATAAGTTGCTCAGATAGGAGATGTGACTAGTATCTTTCTCTTATAAACTTTCATTGATGAGCTGAGAGAGGGCAATGTGATGGTTGTTTGAGAGTTTTACGCCAATGTGAAAGAGCACGTCAATGGCATAGTCACTGTGTGCAGAAAACCGGTGGATGCCTCTGTTGAGGCTATACGGACGATGTACCAGCTGCCCCCTCCTGTGGACCCATATGAAGACACTTATGAGATGTATGACAGACAATACACACAGTGGGCGATGTTCTTTAAAACAATCTTTGCACCCGGAAAGGAAGTTGTCTGGATGAAGTATGGTAAGAAGTTTCACTCCTCGGCGCTAACCTTTGAAGGGAAGTGCTGGTTGTATAGTATCAACAATCGTCTGATCCCGTCCTCCAACACTACGGAGGTGAATGCCCCTCGTGCGGCTTTGATTTGGTGTTTCATCAATGGTCACAACTTCGACATGGTCAAAGTGATTCATAAGGAGATGTTCACCCGCTGTCCAATAAAGAGGTATGGTTCTTTCTCCCATCATTGGTTACTACACTTTGCAGGGAAGCTCGGGTGCCGAAAAATCTGGCGGTGGATGGAATAGTGCCAAAAGATCGCATGTTCTAGGCAGACAAGGTAACCACCGGTAAGGAGCCAGCGATAGGAGGTGGTGAGGATAGTAGTGGCTCTGATGACTCTGAGGATGAGGAGGCTGAGCAGGAGGACGTGGGGGCTGAGCCACAGGCCCACGAGCAAATAGCAGCAGCTGCACCACCTTCTGGAGCTGCTCGGGCTTCCCAATTCACTGCTTTGGAGCAGGACGTGGCTGGGTTGCATACCTCGATCACTGACTTGGGTACCCGTGTTGACGCGGTGGCTAACCGGTAGGTGAAATAAGAAAAGAAAATCTTAGGTTGGCTGAGAGCCCTGGGTTGTGCTTGCAATTTGAACCCAGACACCTTCTCCGATCATAAGTGATCTTTCAGGGAAGTTCCTTTACCTCACTGTTCCTTAATTTTTTATGCCATGAGGACATGGCTACCTTTTAAGTGTTGGGTGGGGATACTTCAATGCGTGTATGTACATGTAACAATTTGATTGTTTGATGTTTCTTCTTCTTGATTGTTTTTCTTTTTGTTGTTTGAGTAATAGTTAATTTAGGTAAGTTGACAGTCCCCACGATAGATCTCTTTCAACGGGGTTCTTGAGGGACTAGTCGACGTAAAAATCCAAAAAAAAAGGAATATGGAGACTCTTCCTAATGACAGATCTTTTAGACAGTTTTCTTGAGGGAAGTAAGTCTAAAGAAAATATCAAAAAAGATTTTTTTTAGGTAGTGTAACAACTCCCCCTTTTTCTTTGGGCCACGGGTCTTTTCCAGGGGTTTATCTTGAACCGGGTGTAGTTAGTTTTTGTTTATTTTATTTTTAGTTTTGAGTTAGCATTGATGGGCTACGAGCTGAAATCGAAAGAGAAACCCTTGGCGTTGATACAGCTGAACATAATAGACACTAGAGTGTAACATTTAGTCTCAGTGGTTGATTCTTGCTAAAGTGCCTTAAATTGTATGTTTGTCACTGACTTGGATACTCAAATGAGGGTGTCTTAATAAGCCAATCTGGAGTGAGTCATGTGCCATGTGTATGTGAGTGGTACTGTATTCTATGCTTTACATTTGATGGCTAGAACTTGCCCCGTGTGTTTGCAAAGCGAAATAGTAGTTTCATTCAGTCTTAGAAGTGATATAGGCATTTCTTTGTTGAGCCAAACATATAAAGTAGACTCACCTGAATGTAATATATCGTAATCAACCCCGATGAGCCTATAAGCCTTTTTCTTTGGCAACCACATTGCGAACCTTACCCAATTGTTTGAATGGACATCTGTTTGAACTCTTTTACCTTCTATAAGCACTTGAATAGTATTGAAAATTATGCAAAAGCAAAAGTATGGGGTGATCGTTTGGTTTTTGAGTGGAACCGATGAAATAGAGGAAAGGTCCAGTGTTTGGGAAAGTAAAAGAATAAGCACCACTTAAGAAAAAGGAAAAAAATGAGTAAATGTAGTAGTTGATAAGTGGTGGTTTATTACAATTGCACCTAATGAAGTGGGATGTTATGAATAAAAATGTGGTGGAGTGTCTGGTTGACATAAGTATGGTTTTGAAGGTTAATGTGATTGTATTAAAAGTGCTTAGGGAGGTTAGTCACTATATCCAAATATATCCTACCCGTCCCTTAGCATACATTACAACCAAATGAAGTCCTAATTGATCTTAGACTGAGTGGGCCCGATTAGTAGAGTAGTACACTACGGGCAAGCCTATGGTGCGTCTTTGTGGCATGTGAATGTTCTTTTTGAGAGAGCGAATTTTGTTTATCTAAGTTCCTAATTGTTCTTGATATTAATATTAGTGGAACTACTCTTTTGTGTGATGTGAGGGCATGTGATTCACGAAGGAAAGGCAACTCTTGACTTCTGGGTAGAGTAGTTTGAGTAAGTATGAATATTGCATGGCACGTGAGAGTCAACTTTTGAGGCAAAGATTGTTCATTACAAGGGGTAACTTTGGTGATTTGTTCTTAGTGTGATACGACAGGGAAAAAGGCTTAGTGAAGGAATCTCTATAGAGTGGTGGATTGCTTGAGGACTAGCAATATATTTAAGTGTAGGGTGTTGATAATAGGCTAGATTCATGTAATTTGGCGACTGGTATGCCCCAGCTTGACTATGTTTTACTGTTATACGATAGTTAAATGATAATAAATTGGCTCTAATTGTGAATTTCATGTTTTGCAGGAGTGAGTGACATATATGAGGACTTAGAACTATAATTGGAGCTAAATTGAAGCAAGGGAAGCCCCTGGGAGCTGAGTACGTGGGAAGACGAGAGAAAGAAGAGCTGAAATGATGACTTAGACTAGTGCGGCCACTAGCGCGGCCGGGCTAGCCCAGGAACTCGAGGCAAAATGGTAGGCCATATGCGCGGTCACTAGTGCGACCGCGCTAGCCTAGTTTTGAAAAAATAGAGCTTAGGGGTAAACTTGGAAGTTTGGGGGTAAATCCACTTTAACCTATAGAAGGTTTAGCTCGTTCAAGATATGATTATCAAGGCTTTCATAGCTTAATTCAAGAAAAGGAGAGGCAAGAGGCATGGAGGATAATTCAGCATCGAGTTCTTCCTTTCTTCCTTTGTGTTTTACTATTTGTGATGAATTTGACTATTGTTATGATGAACACTAGTATGAGTAGCTAAATATTTAGTCGTAGGGTTTTGATGGAACCTATTGAAGGATAGAACTTCTTGTTATGTCAATATAGTTTGCCTGGTTTAATCTCTATTTGTTCAACCACGTTCTTGTTATAGTTAATTGATAGGATCCTCAATTAGCTGTGCCTATGTAGTGTGCATAACTCGGGAGAGAGTGCATATTTAGGTAATTGTTGAACAACACCACTCCCAAAGTATATGAGGGATCAATAATCGAGGGTTTAAAGGCGGGATTAGGGACAATGAAGCCTTGGGTGCATTCTAAAGTGAGTTGTAATAAACAAAGTCAGCTAGCGTAACTCGGGAGAGTGCGTCTAGTAAATTGTTATGATTACTTGGGAGAGATTTATGCCAATAAGAGTGATCATGATTGATAGAGACGATTAGACAATTCTATGTGAAAAATAACCGAAAGAGATTCCATCAATAGGGGAAATCATAACCTTAGATCCTTCTCTTGACTGTTTACACCTTAATCATAGTTTTTATTTGAGTAAATTACATTCAGTCTTAATTAGTAGAAACATCCTCAATTGTTATTCAGAACGTTTGGGAAGTTGATTACGTAGAATTTCGTAAGTCTAAAGAGAGTAATTGATTGGTTAATTCCTTGTGGGTTCGACTCTAGGCTAAATACTCAGATTATATTTGCAACGTCCGCTTAGTCCTTTTTATAAGGCATAGTTGGGCGTGATTAAACCTATTGAATGATAAACTTCTTGGTATGCTAATATAGTTTGCGCAATTTAATCTCTATTTGTTCCACTACGTTCTTGTTGTAGTTAATTGATAGGATCCTCAATTAGTTGTGCCTATTTTGTATGTATTACTCGGGAGAGAGTGCATATTTAGGTAATTGTTCAACAACACCACTCCCAAAGTATACGAAGGATCAATAACCAAGGGTTTAAAGGCGAGATTAGGGATAACGAAGCTTTGAGTGTAATCTAAAGTGAGCTGTAATAAACAAAGCCAACTAGCGTAACTCGGGAGAGTGCGCCTAGTAAATTGTCGTGATTACTCGGGAGAGATTGACGGTAATAAGAGTGCTCATAGGGGAAATCATAGCCTTAGATCCTTCTCTTAATTGTTTACAACTTAATTATAGTTAGTCTTATTTGCTTAATTGCAGTCAATCTCAGTTAGTAGAAACATCCTCAATTGTTATTCAAAACATTTGGGAAGTTGATTACGTATAATTTCGTAAGTCTAACGAGAGTAATTGATAGGTAAATTCTTTGTGGGTTCGACTCTGGGCTAAATATTCAGATTATATTTGCAATGTCCGCTTAGTCTTTTTTATAAGGCATAGTTGGGCGTGATCATATTATATCTTACAAAAGGAAAAATCTAGTTTCTTCGGAAATGATACATCAAGTTTCACTAAGCTACAACGAATAAATAGCCTACAGAATGATGTGTCTATTCCAATAAATGATACTCAAATATCAAGTAAAACATAAGTTGCTCAGATAGGAGATGTGACTAGTATCTTTCTCTTATCTAAATGATGAAAACATAAAAGCGCAGATGAGATAGAAATGGAAGTAACACATCCTAAAGAGAATACAATAATGCTAAAAATAGAATGAGCACGAAAAGATGACCACGAAAGGAAGAAAAAGATCTACATTCATTACATTGTTTACTATCATCCTGATATTACTTGGCTTTGATCAAAGCACCACTTCACTTTACCAATCAGTGAGATATATAGAAATTTTGGAACATACCTGTAATTTTCTGTAGATGTACCAGAAAGGCATTAACAGAAACAAAAACATGACCTGCATATAAGCAGAACCTATTAGAATGAGATTTTCTAACAAGCAAATCATGGACTGCAGTACTTAAAAAATTGCAAAAAAAGAAACCGTGAAAAGTTCTGAAACAAGGAACTGGCCATACCTGCACGTATGAAAGAACTACAGCAATCCCCAAAAGGCCAACAAAATTAGCTAGCAGAATATTGAGAATAAAGGGAAGAGAATCGTCAATTGTGTAGAGATCTGAAGACAATCTGTATAGTCCAGTCAGTACATGTTATGTAATATCAAAAGAAAGAACATTTAATTTCTTAGTGAATTTGATAGACCTGTTTATAATTCTCCCGGTTGGGTTCAGATCAAAGAAGCTAATAGGTGCACTTATAAGCTTCTCTAATAATCGATCATGCACCTTAACAGCTGCACGTAGCCCACCAAATGCAAATGAAAATGCCCTCACTAAAGTTAGCAAGGAATTTGCCAGACAGAAAAGAGAGAGTGTAGCCTGCAACATCAATAAAACAGTCAAGCATACTGATAATTAGTCAATCATATTGGTAACATGAGCTGCATATCACCAAGAAAGGCATGGTGACTTCTCCAACTCCACCTTTACATTTGAGAGAATGAACGAATGAGTTGTTGGGGTTGGGGGGGGGGGGCTAGATATGGCTAGTGCCAACTTTGGCGATGAAAATTATACTAAAAAGAATACATTCTTTGTAGTCTCATGAGTTATAGCGCCGTTTCTCCCATTTCTGCTTCTTTATATGTTCTTCAGCTGTATTTCATCGCATCGTAGTGGTTGGTTCGGGTTCAGAGTGGTTTTGGAGTGAATTGAGACACTTAGGCCTCATTTTTTTGTTAAGATTAAGACGTCTGAATCCGAATACACATCTGAATATCAGGATGTGTATTAAAATTAAGACATCTGAATCCGAATACACATCTGAATATATTAAGATGTGTATTATGATCTGAATAGTAATAATTAAGACTGTTTGATTTTTAACATCTGAATGTATAAATTTATCTTTATTTGAAAATTAATAAATATAAAATTCAAATGAAATACTAACTAATCTAATATTCTATCAATAAAATATATAACTTCTTAAAATATGATAGTTGTTGGTGGTGATGGCTGACGGGTGAATGCCGACAGAGACGGTGGTTGGTGGTAGTTTTGGTTGATGATGGTGGTTCATGCTAGTAGTTGATTGGGTGACGATTATGATTGAGGATGGTAGTTGTGGGGGGTGGTAGTTAATAATGGTGGGTGGTGCTAGTAGTTGTGATTGAGGAAGGTGGTGGGTGGATGGTGGTAGGTTATAATGATAGGCAGTGCCGGCTGTGGTTGTTGATGGTGATGGGGTGGTCAGTTGTGATAGTTGAGGTAGATGAGTGTTGATTGTAGGTGAAAATAATAGTGGTCGGAGTGGTGGGGATAGTGGGTGGTGATGGTCGATAATGGTGGCAGGTATGATTGAGGATGATGCTGGCGTGGCGGTGGTGCGTGGGGTAGTGGTGGTGGCGGCATGGTGGTAATTGATAATGGTAGGCGGTGACGGCAGTTAGTAATGAATATGTGATAACATCTTAATGAAATTAAGTCTCTGTTACAAATATTAATTATACAGACCTATTCAGACCTATTAAGTGGTTGTGAAGTAAAAAGAATAAACACACTTAATGATTAAGGTATGAATAATTAAGAGTCAGACTTTAAAAAAAACGCACATAATATTTGAGATCTGAATGATTAAGATTCAGACCTCCATTAAGTGCAAACAAACGAGGCTTAGTCTCTTTTGAGTAGGCTTAAGTTGGAAAAGTCAACCGGATATTGGCTTATGTGTAAATGATCTCGGATGGGAATTTCGATGGTTCTATTAGCTTCGGTAGGTGATTTTGAACTTAAGAGCGTGTTCGGAATGTGATTTGGAGGTTCAGGGTAGATTTAGGCTTTAATTGGCGAAATAAAAAATTTGACGTTTCTCAGTCGGTAGTGAAAATTTTGATATCAGGGTCGGAATGAAGTTATGGAAATTGGAGTACGTCCGTAGTGTCATTTGTGACGTGTGTGCAAAATTTCAAGTCATTCAATACGAAGGTTGATAGGTTTCGTCGTCGTTTTCGGAATTTAAAGTTAAGACGTTTTTAGGTTTGAATCCGAGGGTGATTTGGTGTTTCGATGTTTTGAGTGTTCCAAAGGTTGGAATAAGTTAGAAGGGTGATATGTGACTTGTTGGTATTTTTGGTTGAGGTCCCGAGGGCCTCGGGATGATTTCGGATGGTTATCGAAAGAGTTGGAATTTAGCTTGTGCAGCTAAAGCTGTTGCTTCTGTTATTTCCGCACCTGCGGATTGTGGACCACAGGTGCGAGGTCGCAGATGCGAAAGGGAGATCGCAGATGCGGAATTTGGCCATCAGGAGAAGAAGCGCATGTGCGGTGAGTTGGATGCATCTGCGGGACCGTAGGCGCGGCATGCGCTTCTTCTCCTGATGGCCAAATTCCGCATCGGCGATCTCCCTTTCGCATCTGCGACCTCGCACCTGTGGTCCACAATCCGCAAGTGCGGTGAGTTGGATGCATCTGCGGGACCGTAAGCGCGGTGCCTGGGGCGCAAATGCAATGCTAGGCGTTTAAGTGGAAACCGCAGGTGCGAGATAAGGACCGCAGATAATGAAAATGATGGGCAGAATGTATAAAAGGTTTCCTTCGCAAATTTTTGCCTATTTCCTCCATTTTTGAAGACGGGTTTTGAGCTTTGGGCAATGATTTTCAAGAGGAATTGAGGGTCATCAGTTGGATAAGTTACTTGGGCTACTAGTGTTTATGATGATTTTCCTACTGTTTCATCATGAAATTAGTGGGAATTTGGGGTGAAGTAGAATGGGTTAGAGCTTGAGTTTTGGAGAGTTTGATTGGGGATTTGAGGGACCATTTGAGGTCATATTTTGATGATTTTAGTATGTATAGACTCGTGAGTAATAGGATTTTTTAGTTTTATGATTTTTGTCAGATTCCGATACGTGGGCTCGGGGCCCGGGTTTGTGTGAATTTCGGTATTTTGGTATAATTGGATAGTTTTTCGTACGGAATTGGTTCATTGACCTATATTAATTGCATTGTGTTGCTTTTGGTCAGACTCGAGAAGTTTGGAGGCCGATTCCAGAGGCAAGGGCATCACGAAGTAGGGATTTGACTGATTCGAGGTAAGTAATGATTGTAAATCTTGTCCTGAGGGTATGAAGCCCCGGATTGCGCGTCGTTCACTATTTTGAGGTGATACACATGCTAGATGACGAGCATGGGGGCGTGCACCGTTGGGGATTGTGACTTGGTCCGTCCTGTAGTATTAAGTTGCATATTTGACTGAAAACTATTTAATACTTATGTGCTTTAGAAAGAATACCATGATTTGGGTTGAATTCTATATTTTAGCCTCGTGCCAAGCTGTTTGGACCCTTAAGGGCCTTACTATTATTTCCTCACTGTTTTGACTTAAGATGTGCACTCAGTCATCCTATGTTTTACTGATTTCATAACTCAGTCTTTATCACTTCGTTTTGATGCATAAAATGATATTTTGAGTTGAGCACCCAATTTTAGTGATAGCCCAAGTGACTTGAGAGATTTCTGACTAAGTAAGGCCGAAGGCCTGTGTTGTGAAGATATTATCGGATCGGTTGTGCGCCGCGACATGTTACTAATTTTTGATTATGAGAGGTTGAGGGCCTGATTTTGTTATGCCACGAGGTGGCTTGTTATAGGCTTGGGTTGTAGGAGCCCTTCCGGGGTCTGCACACTCCCAGTGAGCGCGGGTACCATGCGTGAGTGATATGATGTTATGCCCGAGGGGCTGATACAAGTGACTGAGGTTTGCGCGAGGGGCTATTCTGAGTGATGTCATGCCTGAGAGGCGGTTTATGATTCATTTTGCCCGAGGGGCGGTATACGAACTATGTTTTGCCCGAGGGGCTGTTATGATTTACATCATTTTTACTCTAAATTGCATTGGGCTTCTGTTGAAACTGTTAGAAAAGCATCTTTAAATGAATTTTTATGAAAACTGGATTTTAAACGAGAATTTTACTCACATACTGATTTGAAAGCATGTTGAACTTAGTTTTTGTGATGTGGATTTCATGTGTTTCCTACTGCTCAGTCATTATATACCTTTATTACTGTTAGTTTCATTGTATAAATAGTAGTAAATAACCTTAATCTCATATGTATTAGGAGTAGAACATGTATTGTATATATATAGGGTTTATTGTATAATTGTCATAATTAATCAATAATAGATTTTTTCCCCATGCATTCTCACATGGTATCAGAGCAACCGTGAGAAATTTAAAGTTGTGCGTCATTCCAGTGATATCCGGGAAGAAAGAACTAAGTCACCGTGCAATTTTCCGGTGACCTAAGTGACTAATTGCGTCAAAGTCACTAATTATCAGTGTTGTGCAAAATCCAACACCACCACAAAGTTTCCAAGAGAGATCCGACCAAACCCCAGAAAAAATCATCGAAAAATAACAATCCACGGGTCGTCGCGCGCCTGTCGGAGCTCTACCGCCAGCAGCGCGTCCCCTTCCGGTCAGATTTTGAAAAAGTTTCTTCAGAACAGCTTCATCTCCTTGCAATTCCAAGTCCATTGGTACTATTTCTGACATTCCGACAACTTTGGAATTTTTCGGCAAGCTACAGTAATTGTTCCGCGTGTGAACAGTGATCCCCAACAATTTTCTGCTTTTTCCGGCACAATATTATAATGAAATTTGTACCTGAAGCCTTTAACTCACAATCTGTTGGATTAAATGCAATAAATCCAATCCAGATGGTTCTTTTACCGGATTATATTGAGTACCTTCAGTACAAACATGATTAACCTCCGTATTTATATGGTCGTTTATGTTGACGATATTGTTATTACCGGCAATGATCAGGATGGTATCAGAGATAAATACAGAGATTTGAAGAAGAATGTCGAAAAAATACAGGGTAATCAGCTTCACTATGAGTCTTGCCAAACTCCTGAATAACTGTACTGAACTTACCAAACCAGGTTCGAGGAGACTGTTTTAGACCATAGAGGGACTGGCGTAACTGACATACAAGGCCACTAGACTCCCCTCGAGCAACAAAACTAGGTGGTTGCTCCATATAAACCTCATCCTCAAGGTCACCGTGAAGAAAAACATTCTTAATATCCAGCTAATAGAGACAAACATCAGCCATGGATAAAAAAAGGCGGACTGATGCAATTTTAGCCACGAGAGAGAAAGTATCATTGTAATCGAGTCCAAATATCTAAGTATACCCTTTGACAACAAGACGAGCCTTAAGTCGATCAACCTGACCATCTGGACCAACTTTGACTGCATACACCTAACGACAACCAACGGTCGATTTACCTGAAGGAAGAGGAACAAGCTCCCAAGTACCACTCGTATGTAAAGCAGACATCTCGTCAATCATAGCTTGTCACCATCCGAGATAAGACAGTGTTTCACCTATAGACTTAGTAATGGAAACAGAGGACAAAGATGACACAAATGCACAATGGGATGGTATTAGTAGGTCGAAGCAACATCTCTTTCAACACTTTTAGACTAAGGATCTGGGCAGATTAAAGTATTTCCTTTCAACACTTTCGGACTAAGGATCATGGCAGATTAAAGTATTTCCTGGGTATTGAGGTCGCTCAGTCTAGCTCAGGTATTGTGATCTCACAACGGAAGTATGCCATAAATATTCTTGAGGAGACGGGAAAGACAGGTTGTAGACCTGTTGACATTCCGATGGATCCGAATTCTAAACTTCTGCCACGACAGGGAAGCCTCTCAGCAATCCTGCAAGATATAGGTGGTTGGTTGGTAAATTAAATTACCTCATAATGACTAGACCTGATATTTCCTTTCCTGTGAGTGTTATGAGTCAGTTTATGGATTCTCCTTGTGATAATCATTGGGCTGCAATTGTCCGCATTCTTCAGTATATAAAATTAGCTCCAGGCAGAGGCTTATTGTTTGAAGATCAAGGCCATGTGCAGATCATTGGATACTCAGATGTTGATTGGGCAGGATCACCTTGTGATAGACGTTCTACGTCCGGATATTGTGTCTTAGTAGGAGGAAATTTGGTGTCTTGGAAGAGCAAGAAACATAACGTGGTTGCTCGGTCATATCGAGCAATGACTATGGCCAGATCAAACAGTTGCTCAAGTAGTTGAATTTGGTGAGATTAGTCAGATGGGACTTGTGTGTGATAATGATTGACTATCACTTTGTTAGAGAAAAGATACTCTCAGGAGATATTGCTACGAAATTTGTGAAGTTGAATGATTAGCTTGCTGATATTTTCACCAAGTCCCTCACTGATCCTCGTATTAGTTATATATGTAACAAGCTCTGTACATATGATTGATATGCACCAGTTTGAGGGGAGTGTTAGTTTCATTGTATAAATAGTGGTAAATAACCCTAATCTCATATGTATTAGGAGTAGGACATGTATCGCATATACATATAGGGCTCGTTGTATCATTGTCGTAATTAATCAATAATAGATTTTTCTCCCGTGCATTCTCACAATTACTTACTGAGTTGGCGTACTCACATTACTCCTTGCACCTTGTGTGTAGATTCAGGGGTTGCTGGACGTGCTAGCGAGCGTTGATCTTCATCTGCGGATACCTGGAGTTGGCAAGGTAGTTGCATGCGACCGCAGCCTTGCCCCTTCTCCTTCCCATCTTCATATAGATATTAGTAGTTGACGTCCAGACTATTTTTGGTCTTGTTATGTTTCGGAACAATTGTAGTACTGCTCATGACTTAGTAACACTAGAGGTCGGGCTTTCATTTCCGTATTTTGGTTTGATTTTATACCTTTGATGGAGATTTCAGTACGAAAAATATTATTATTTAAATTTTAATGAAATGTCGAGTTATTTTGGGAATGTGTCGGCTGGCATGGTTCTATGATGGGCGCCATCACGACCGGGCTGGTTTTGGGATCGTGACATTCTTTCTTCACAAACCGAGTTATTACTTTTGAGATTGGGACCAACGAAATTTTCTAAGAAAGCCTCATGCCTCGAAACCAGATCTTCTCTTGATAATAGGAGAAGAATAGGAGAAAACAATATATTGAGCAACAACAAAGCTCTTCAATAGTCTTCCACTGTAGGAGAGTCTTACAATGACACTTTTAATTTCAAAAAAAAGCATAATAAAGCTTTATTATGATTTATTTCATTCCTCAAAATAAAGCATAATAAAGCTGGGGAAAGAAAATAACTTGGTGAGAGAATCTACACAATTTAAGTAGTTGGTAAGTTACCAGGTAAAAGTTTGTTGAATATGTTTTCTGGTTTCTTCCACTTGCATCAACCCAATATGAGAGCCACATATCATTTCCATTACGAGAAGCTTGCATCAAAAGCGCAGAGAGACATGTTAAAACTGTGATGAACCAACCAGCAAAAGCAGCATAGCTCCTGCGAGTCATATAATGATGAAATCATCAAACTGAAAAATTTATCACTGGCAGGATCTTTCCTTAAACAATCAAATGGAGCTACATGGATAGTCAGGATCTTTATGCCAACTACGATTAGCTTGGGATTGAGGTGTAATGTTGATATCTTTGTTGTAGAATTATTTTCATGCTAAAATAAAATAACAACTCACTTGTATACAGTGAGTACGACTTTTCCTTCTTTCCGAGCCTCTGATTCATCAGTCACTTGATTTCCAGCAGTACATATAAAATCGCCCTCTGAAACTTTATGCTGGATCTCACTAGAAATATTTGATTTTTTATCCTGCCGTTGAACTTCAGAACAAGTGCTAAGTTCATCGATTGTTGAGAATGCTACATCAGAAGAACAAGACAACTCAGTTGGATTCCCCACCCACTGCACATGACCTTTATCCATCACAATTACCAAGTCTGCGGCAGATATTGCCTGTAAAGTAAAAGAATAGATTAATATATGGAAGACAGACACTACTTTAGGTATCGTAAATGAAGGGTCCTCTGGGTTGCCAACGGCTAGTTAACTTATTAACAAAGATGTTAGATGTGCTCGATTTGTTTCTAACCGGAGATCAATGCATCTTTTCTGATTATAAATGCATTTCTAGTTCTTTCTTGAACATGAGATTACAAAACAGAAATACACCTTTTCTAATTTTTTATGCCTTTCCACTTTCTTTTGCCTAGTCTTCTGATAAAATGGCCAATATACAGTAGTAAATTGCTTCACAACATAATTTGGTGCATGAATCAACATCACTAACCGTGTGACACACATATGGATAGTGGAACTTCATGATATTAGAAAGAAAAGATGAATAATGTTGCATGTGTAGATTTTCCAGAAATGCACTGGGAACAATGAAGTAAAATTGAACTATATATTACACTTAATCTACAGATCCTTGTTAAATGAGCCAAGTTCAGTTAACCCCAGCAACTAACAATTACTGTTACTACAACTGGAATTAAGAAACAATTGTTCTATAAATTTGATCAGTTTCAGCTGAATATAGAAGGGAAAAAAA
This sequence comes from Nicotiana benthamiana, assembly GCA_034376525.1. Lineage (NCBI taxonomy): Eukaryota > Viridiplantae > Streptophyta > Magnoliopsida > Solanales > Solanaceae > Nicotiana > Nicotiana benthamiana. The sequence goes on from CM067325.1 coordinate 13,240,299, forward strand.
ACTATTAAAATGAAGATAAAACTACACAAAACCCATTGCATGATGAAAGGAAATTTTCGTGCATCATTTAGCTCAATTAGCAATGTCTACTAGTCTTTTCTGAAAGCAAGGTGGTCCCCACTTGCAAATACAATGAGCTGCAAAAAATCAGTGGCTTGTATATCCATATACAAAAATATAGCATCACATTATCTCCATAATGATTATATCAAAATTGCCCTTACTCATTATTTAATAGAAGTTTCTATCAATATTTTCATAGTATCTCCCTTTTCTTCCTTATAATCGGAACTAAAATTTCTACAAGTCTTGTATGAGAATAGACAACTATGAATTGAGTTTAAAATAATGGTATAGAAACCTGAAAAAACTCTATTATATCCAGCACTAAAAGGAAGTTGTGAATGGAAAACCTGAAAGTTATGTGTGCAAAGGATGCGTGTATGCTGACTCATCAGAGGGCCGAGAATAGCATTATGTAAAATTGAAAAACCAACATGTGCATCAACTGCACTGAGGATATCATCAAGTAGGTAAATTTCAGCGTCATGATAGATGGCTCTGTCAGATATAGAAAAGTTGTCAGAAGAAGAGACAATTCACTTACTCACAGTCACTAGACAAATATCTTGCAATTTGAAGACAGAGAATTGCATCACCTGGCAAGTGCAAGACGAGCTCTCTGTCCACCAGATAAGTTAAATCCTTTTTCTCCAACAGAGGCCATATCACCTCCCATCATTCTGGAAATATCGAAGTCCAAGGAACAAGCTTGTAATACTTCCGTGTATCTGCTCTCATCAAAATCCAATAAGCTTCTGTTAGATAGTGATTCCTCAATAAACCTTCAGCAGTGAATTTTCAATGGTCCAAGGCATACAAAACATCATCTCAACGGACAATGAGGGTAATAGCAGAATTGAGACTTTGGAAATGAAAAACTGAGAACTGAAAATTGATGCAACTGAAACCATCCAAACAAATTCTTATTGCCTTGTCAAAAGGTAAATGAAATAGACCTCTTTGGGTCATAGTCTCTCCCAAACAAAATGTTATCACGTATGGTTCCTGAGAGAATCCAAGCAACCTGAAAAGATAGGCAAAATACGAGATCAGGAGTGCCACATAACACATCAATACTACCAGCTGTCTGTTCACCTGCGGTACATATGCAATTGAACCAGTCCGGTACACAGATCCTTTAATTAACCTCGTCTCCCCCAAAATCAAATTCAACAAGGATGATTTACCAGACCCAACCTGCAGGTAAAAGATCTGTTATAAGAGAAATAATAGTTTTGCTGGAAAAGAACCTTGCACAGTATAATCATTAGATAAAGCTACACGTCCGCGAAAATCAGTGTATCACTTCTGCTACATCTATTACTATGGTGGAAAGGGAGGTATAACTTCTTATTATACTACAGCATTGCACCATTGTAGTTTCTTTCCGTAGAGTTAGAACCACCAAACTGGTTACTAAGGCGAATTTAACTAAAGAAGGTGCCAATGGTAGACTGTAGGTAAAAAAGATCATAGAGATACTGATTCAAATCTTGTTTCTGAGATTATAATCATATCTCCAACTCCATCTAACAGGATATGGTGAAAAGGAAAAACCCAAATAGCACGAGTCGTACATATACAGTATCCTCAGTAGCTCAGATTTCACAAACTTTTGCACCATTAAGAAGCAGAGGCTTTGCAATAACAATTCTAAACATATATCCATTTCTAAGACAAAGTATACATATATCAAATATCTCTTGATCCAAAATGTTAAATAGTCAAGTCAGTGTTTTCTACAACATATGAAATGTCATCCCATAACCCATAAGCTTGTAAACGGTCAAAACGACAAAGCTTTAAGATACTCCCAATTTCATTTCAGATGAGGCTGGTCAAAATTTTCTCACGTTGATAAGCTCACAGCTCCAAAATAAATTATTTATAACAGCAATAGAGTTTTACCTCTCCAACTACTGCAACCAGTAAACCTTTCGGAATAAGAAGATTAACAGGATCCAAAACCAAATCTATTTCCTTCTGGTCACGGCATGACCATGTGCAAGATGCATCACGGATGACAACAGCCACATCTTGCAATTCGGTCTGCTTATCAGAGGAAGAGAAAAACGAATAATTGCTTGGTGGTTCCATGTTTGTCTCCCACTCAAAACAGGATAGATACTTGCATAACCTCCTGGAAGATATTACAGCCTGCAAAACAAAAGATTGAACAGTTTTTATAAAATAAAGGAGGATAATTTCTCAAACAAAAGAATTTTGACAACTCACATCAATTAACCCATTGATGACCCAAGGGAATGAGTTTAATGGAGAAATCAAGTTATTAAACAGTGCGACACAAGTGAAAACCTGCAATTTTAACCAAACAATTAGGCAACATACGATTATTAAAAAATGGTGCAATTAAGCAAGTTACTTTAGATTCTCTGATTGTACCGTTGCTGCATTAAGTTGATGGCCCATCAAAGTATAGAGTCCAAATGTGAACAACGAGAAAAGTGTTGGTGTTGTTGCCCAGAAGAAAACACACCATGAATCCAAATATTTCCTAGTCTGACAGGAAAATTCTAAGTTTAAGATTTAAGTCATATGGCTCATCTATCAAGCATAAAGTACTAGAAAGATGACGAATATTGTCTCACTGATAGGTATTTCACTTCTTCCGATCTCGTCTTCATCAGCCAACTTGCAAAAAGTAGCTCCCAACTATACATTTTCAAAGTACGTATATGTGTTAAAATCTCTGCTGTCATTCTAACCCTGCAAAAAGCCATGGACAATGGATCGTAACAAATATAAGGAATGCTAACTACAAAACTCAAAAGACATAACTCATTACTTCTTTGTACTTCATTGAAAAAATCTGTACGTGATTTTCATCCAAGACATTTCTTTCTACTATACACAAGAAAACCGTCTTCTAAATATTTTTCTTCAACAAATAGAAGCATCAGCTTAATTCTAAAAAGAATCCAACCAGCAATTTCTTATTTGCGAAGAAACAAGATCGATAATGTATAAACATCCCTGATATCATGAGGACAGCATCGAACTAAGGATGGAAGGTCAGCACTTAAAGGAAAGCTTCTCTTAAACTATCTGATTTTGAAATAAGGTAATTCTTGCATACAAGACAACAACAACAACCCAACATAATCCCACTTATAGCATGTTTGGCCAAGCTTATTTTTGGCCAAAAGTGTTTCTTTTTTGCTAAAAGCACTTTTGGCCAAAAATTGAGGTGTTTGGCCAAGTTTCTGGAAGGAAAAAAAGTGCTTTTGAGGAGAAGCAGGAGCAGTTTTGGAGAAGTAGAAAAAATTAGCTTCTCTCCAAAAGCACTTTTTTGAGAAATACTTTTGAGAAAAATACACTTAGAAGCAGTTTTTTAAAGCTTGGCCAAACACTAATTGTTGCTCAGAAGTGCTTTTCAAACTAATTAGCCAAACACAAACTACTTCTCACCAAAAGTACTTTTGATAAAAGCGCTTATGAAAAAAAGCACTTCTCAAAAAAAGCTGATTTTTGCAACTAGTGTGTATGCAAACATTACCCCTACCCTGAGGTAGAGAGGTTGTTTCCAACTAGTCGCTCGGCATCCTTCCCTCCAAGAACTTCTCACGTTGCTCTTGGGGAGACTCGAACTCACAACCTCTTGGTTGGAAGTGGAGGTTGCTTACTATCAGAACAACCCCTCTTGTCTACAAGACACTACTTCCAGAAACTTTTGGTGATGAAATGTGTAAATACGTTCTCTTAACTGATGCGGCATTCAGGTTGGATCATAACTTCAGCATGAATTTAAGCCGGGGGAACATGTAACATTCAATCTTCAAATTATCCTTGGGCTCTAGTTCAATTCTTCCTATGCCAGCCATATGAATAATGTGATAACACCACAATCCAAGGCATCTCGCCGTGTAAGGAGAAAAATTGATCATGTATGCGTTTCAATACTTCCCTACCAGCAACCATCTGGTATCATTAGTTGCTATATGATCTAATATCTGAACAAAGAAAAAGCCTTAAATGTCTGGTTGCATATTTAACCTATCTGCTCTTATCTATATGTCTCTCCTTACCACACATTAATTTTGATTTCTGTAAGCTAACAGAACACTTGACACTCCAGGAAGAAAAGGCAACATAAAAAGTTCACAACAAGTAAAATAAAACAACTGATAAGAAGAACTGGTGCTTGGTTTCAGCAAAAATGACAACACTGATTGACTCTACTGAATTTCAGGAAACAATCTATAACAAGGATCACTAGAAAAACTGCAAAAGAATGTTAAAGAGACCGATCACATTCAGGTAGACTCTCTGCCAGGTTTAGAAAAGAAATTTGTGATTATGTCAACATGGGCACCAATACACTTAATCTTTCCAATAGCACTGACCAGGTAAAGAAGATGAATGAACTAACATTTCAGGAATAATCCCATATGAGGTGATAAACCAAAATGAATTCCGGCAAAGTTATAAAGAGTTGCTGCTATATACCTTTCATCCTTTTGCTCCATCATGCTCTTTGTAGCATTTGCAATCACATTTGCAATCCATTTATTAACTGCACAGAATAGCACTTATCAATCCTTCTCTAAAATTGACTAAATGCATAAAGACCTGGACATAAGAACCACTTACCAAAGCCCTTTGAAAATATAAATGTATCATCTTCCTTGAAGGTTGAAGATATGTTGCAGGATAAGGTCTAAGATTGTAGTGACTATTGATTTTATTCCTGATGGTGATTTGTTATCTAAGTTGAAAAATAACGATTGCTCCTTAAACTAAGCCCTAAACCTTCATCAACATCTCAAGGAAAACCTTATTGACAGTAGTGGCACAATCACATCCACGACATTTTCTAGTGGCAACTAGTCTGTATTTATCACTTATCACTTCCCCAACAATAAGCAAGTTATCAATCAACTTAGTATCACTGTGACACCCTATTTCCATCAGACCAACTTAAAACATATAGCTGTCTCTGTCATATGAACGCTTAATATTAAGTGCAGACACAGTAGCATTCAATTGTCAATAAATTTTGCACATGTTCAAGATCCGAGTCATCTAATACCTGGTATTAGCAGAATTGTTATAGCTATTCCAGACAGAAAAGCAAACTTGACTTGTTTATACAGCAGATAAAGAGCAATTCCAATCTGCAATGGCAAACTGATGCATTTCATGATTAATAGATCTGGTAACCAAGGAAATGGGAAAAGGACAACATCCAAGCTGGCGAACTTCATTCTTCTTTTTATATGAGGTCTAATCAATTCAACGAAGCAACATGCGAGATATTATCTTGAATGAAAGACTTTAAAATACGTCATCACTTTTCAAATAGGCACTGCCTCACAAGAAGGTGCAGTGAGTTGTATTATAGATTTCGAAAAGGTCCTCTATTGTTCTTGAATAGATGCACTTAACAACAAAAGAGAAAACAAGAAGAAAAAAAGGAAAAAAGAAATACAAACGAACATGTTGACCCTGATAAAACACATTATGACAGAGACATCTATTCTCTTTTAGCAACAATTTATCATTGTTTATCCCAAAAAGAACTAAAACTAGGATCAGAAATGTGCAGTTAATAGTGGCATCATCGATGAAAATACATGAATTTACAGTCACGAATGTGCAACTAGAGTAAGAAGGAATGGTAACAGAAAGTCTGCAAGTTAAAGATACATCAACATAAATATGAAAATTATACCAAATTTTAATTGACGGAAGTAAAAAGCATACCGGATAAATATCACAATATCCAAAATTTAGACGACATCGTTGTGTACAGCTAGCTACTAATAAGAAAATCGTTTTTACAGACAGCATAGATACATTCCATTCAAGTCAAATTTAGCTAGATGCTAACTTTACGTTTAGTTTTCATAAATCATGGATTTCAAATTTCCTACTGAAAGGCAATCAGTGAATCTTTATGATTCACTTAACTATGGGGACCATTTTTAAGCGGTTCCAACTTCCTGAGATGTTTTTCTTCTTTCCGGTCATAAGTGAAGATGACAACTTGCTATTAAAAAATTTTATCAAGAATATTTCGGCATAGATTTAGGAGGCACAAGTAGGTCTCAAGATGCACCGAGAAGAATTAGGCATCAGAGAGTGCCTAATAGTTTCTTGAAACTTCAAGGAAAGAACGACATTTTTGGAAACATGACAACCTAGACCCTAGATGTTTATTTCTGTCTTGCCAGTGACTGTTTCTTAAGTTAGGGCCTTATATCCTTGTAGTTTCTAGAATCCCCAAGGATGGTGACTGTTAACCGAATATCAAAAAGACACACACACAAATGATAGGTCATATAAAAGATTACAATTAGAAAATTATTCAACGGAAACCATAGTATTAATTCAAAGAAACATAATTCCCATTGCCATGTCGAGCTGAGCAGAATTAAGTGTCAAAGGCAAAGATATGTCGGAAATTTCTCATAAAAATGGAAATTTCAGTGCATGTCACAAAGTATGCTGCCTTCACAATAAGGATGATGCTAATTTCCATCTACCTAATGATGTTAAATTGAGAAAAACATAATTCATTTAAAGCAGCCACTACTGCATGAATGAAATCTTAATTCAGATCTCTTGAACACTGATCACAAGAAGATTAAGGAAGTTATATTCTTCGTCTTCATTTTGGATATCTTATTTTGGTTGATTTTTTTTTTTTTTTTTTGGGGGGGGGGGGGGGGGGGGGGGTGGAAGCGAAGGAAGACATGGGCCAACCGATTACATTATTACTAATCCTCTCGAGACAGACAGAAAATACTGACCTCCATATATCATGAAAACTATTACACAGGTTCGCAACTCGATCAGCATCCACAGACATAAATGTGTGAATTTCTCCTTCAGAAAATTCTGATCTCTCGGCCAAACTAACAGAAAGACACTTGAAAAGAAAAATGGCAATGTTAGTCACCGGTATCATGTAGTATATAAAACTTTCACGTAGAGTTGAAGTTTGAAAACTTAGCACACCCCTTTAGGCTTTAAAAGTGGTAGACACATTGACACAACTTTAGAAGGACGAAAATTGACATATCACTTTTTCCCGATGACCATTATACATGATAAATGAAAAGGATAAATAACAAGGTACTCTCTACCTGGATTTCCTAGGTTTTGCAAAATGGTACTAGGCCCTTCTAGCTTTAGGTTTTGAAAACTGGTAGACAACCTTTACATGGAACCAAAATAACCAATTTTTTTTTTCTTTTAGTAGTCACTATAGACAACAACCATTAGTATAGAAATAACACTCAATTCATTGCGAATCATACTCTACTATCAAAACCAAAGAGCTCAAAACCCCTAATGTACTTGCTCTTTAACCAAACAAAATATGGGTGTCAATGTTCTCATTTTAGGAAGAACATTTCAAGTTTGATATTACCCAGATGGAGATAATTTGAATAAAACAACGATATGCAGGGAGAAAACGTTAAATAACATTAAAAATTGAATTAGAAAATAAATGGAAACGCTTCACCTTGGAATAAACAAATCAAAGACTTCCAATTTTAGGCTTTTAAAAGACAAAAATCATTCAGTTGAGAACATAGGAAAATAATACTGTAACGTTTATCAGTTAGAAGAGGCACAAGATCTACAACTTCTTCAAACTTTAAAAGAGTTAAGACCTATCCTGAAAGAACAAGATTTATGCTTGTTTCATTAGAAAGTAATGACAATAAACACCCTCCTCATTTTGACAAGAAAGAAGCACCTGGCATTGCCCAAAACTTCAAGAGGCTAGTTAAATGCCACTTCAACATCTACATGGTCTAGTTAGAATTATTGATGATACAAATTACAAAATGAACATATTCAGATAGGCAGATAAATAATATGAAATAAAGATGCAACATGAATCTAGTATGACACAGTTGTAATGTGGCTGTAGAACAGATTGTTCAGGGTAATAAAGGAGCTTATAATGGAACATTGTTAATAAAGATTCACCTTTTGGTAAATAAGACTCATGATACTGGATCTTAGCTTGAGCTTGAGCTTTGAAAGATGAAAAGTATATTGTGTATCAAGGAACGATCTGCAGCATTGCAGAGAGAACTTCTAAGACTTAGATAATATGTCATAAATCAGAGCCCAATAATAACTTACAGCGTAAGTTATACAGCTAAAAATGTCAGACAAATGCGAGAAAGACATGTAGTATGGTAGCTAGCTTGCGAAGTATCCCAAATATAGATAACCCAGGTTGTAAGCCTACCACAATGAGAATACATTCCCAAGAGAGAAAACGTGAGACGGGCAGAACTCCAATCCACTTTCCACTTTCCACTTTCCAAAACAGAATTATTGCAAAACTCAAGTTTAAAAAGTAAAAATCATAAGAAATTCTAATGAGGGTTGGAGATACAGAGATGGTGAGTAAATGTCCTACTCTCAAAAGATGTTGATAAGAGCAAAATTTTAAGTAAAAGTCTAGTATCTATCCAAGACTCAAGTTTGGCTAAACCATGGAAGTCATCTAAGACGCACTAAAAATATATGAACACATCCCTTTATAAAAACTTGAGAGGTTATATATGTAGATTATAACAACTTAATAACATGATCTAACTTGAAATCCCATATGCTGATAAACGAGAACCTAGAATTCACACAATTTTCTCTTCTTTTTTGTGTGTATGTGCAAGACAACATTGAGTGTTCTATCAGTAACTAAAGCTCTGATACAAAGTTCACCAATAACACCATGTCGTTTGATAAGAACTTGAAAGAAGCTGAAACACATCATATCTTAAAATTAAAGAATTCCAGGAACAGAGAGTAATAGTTACTTCAAGACAGAAGAAAGGCCCAAGGATAGTGCAATAATATAGCCATCATAGTCTCTTGAACCTGTCGATAAAGAGTACAAAAGAGTACGAACATCAGTCACAAAAGGTTATTCAACCATAAGAATGTTATAAAAGATCCAAGTAACAGTCATGAGGACATCTGGCACACTTGTCAAATAAGTAGTTAATTGATCTACCCTAAACGGAGTTTGATGATATACAACATTAAAGCTAAACATAACCAATAACACTATTAAACTGGAAAGAGCATTTATCTGCATATTCATGGAATGTAGAACATAGTAAACGATGACAATGAGACCACTTTACATTGAAGATACTGCACTCCTTGTAAAGGAAAAGAAAGAAGACATCTTCAACTAAAAATCTACACTCTAATGATTGATGGAGAGAACATCCACAATGAAAATCCAAAAGTGAACACGCAGCAACTGAATGTGAACAAGAGTGATGATTCTGAAAATTTTAACACCACACGTACTAATATCAGGTTAGAATTAATTTTATGGAGGCACTATGTTGATTGACAAGAGAATCGTTCACAAAGCTTCCGAGTGTACATGTCTAAAACGAAGGTTATAATTAACTCTAGGAGAGCATTAATTTTTATGCCAGCTGAAAAGCAAAGAAAAACAACTGTCTTGCAAATACCAAAGGCTCCAAAAACAAGATAGATATATCAGTTTTCCAGAGAAAGTATGAATTAAATTCATTCGATTCAGAATGGATACTGGAAAAATGAAATAATTGTATATGCAAACCTTGCTGAAGAAAGCGAATCAACTTATTGAGTAGCAATGGACCCGCAAAACCAAGACAGTCATTAACCACCTACAAAATGGAGAAATGTTACTAACAACTTTTGAATCTATTAGTAATATTTAACAAGAATGGTATAAACAAATTCAGCACTTTATTTATCAATAAAGAATGCGTCATCAAATTCATATGTTGGTCTTGAGATCTAAGTAGTCCCTATGTTTTAAAGAAAATTTCCATACAATGCCACGTAAAGAAAACACTAAAAAGTTGTGGTATGCAATATGAAAACTTAGTCACCTAACATCAGACAGAACTTTCAAAAGTTACCAGCTTTCATTATACAAAATCATTGCCCCTTTTAAAATTCTTGGCCATCGTGCTAAGCACGAAATGTGGTCAAAGAGTAATATCCAGAAATTTTCACTACCCCTGCAGAAAATATAATTAAGAATAATAGTCTCTACTGTATCTCTTTATAAATCAAGTTTCTGGTGTAATAAATGCATAATTTGGGATTTATCTGGTCATAACTAAAAAGGAAAAAGAAAGAAAAAAATAAGCAAGTTGATAACAGAAAACAGAAACAGACACAGGAAGCATTAAGTTGAGACATTGCAACACCAAATTAATGTATATGCATCCAATATTATAGTCACAACTCTCATCACTGTGATTATCAAAGAAGCATCAGCTTGCTAACATGGACACATTGGTTCTTCTCTACTTTTCCAAGACTAGCGTAAAGCAGTCACAAAACATATTACCTTCAGAAGACCCAGACGGAAATATGGCCATCCATATGCATGACAAATTGCTTTGATTAATGAAGGATGGGAATATTCATTTCTTTCTTGAGCTTTCCAGCAATTTAACAGCAAAGTGTGGCAGGAAGAAGGATCCATATCAATGGGTAGCTCAAGCAAATCTTCAAAGTCAAGCTGCCTTTTGACTCCGCATTCCATTACAGGTTTGATAGATTTGAATCCTATCAGATCCCAGCAGTTGCATATAATTCCCTTTGACTAATATCCCAATGAAACCCATTGTCCCAAGATTAGGATAAAAGGGGAAACAAGAACAGAAAGTAAAAATGTTATAGGCAACCAAAGTTTGCATGCAAAGTAAAAAAGTAGACAGGTTCAGCACATAAAGAAAGTACTGTAGTTATAACTTTTTTTTAATAAAAAAGGAAGAACTAGTGCTTTCTGACATCACAAAATGGTGAAACAGGTCTCAGTTGTTTTCTATTACAACAATCCCATGATGGAACTCAATAAATAACATGAAATATCTCATATGATGAATGAAGAAGATATACATACCACTCCTCCGGAGCTACCTTGACCAGTGTCCATTTTACTTGGCAGAAGCAATTCCTCCGTGGAACTGTTTATTTTGCAATTAATCACTGTGGTGTTCAATCAACATAATTGAAATTTCAAACTAAGGGTGTTAAACGGGTGGGCCGGGCCGGCTTGGTTGGCTTTTTTGGACTCGTACGGGTTATGGTCCGGCCCGGTTACGTTTTGAGGCTTAACGGGTTAACGGGTTCGGGTTCATCCGGGAAAAAATTGAACCGTAAGGGTTAAGGGTTGAAGGGGCCAAACCGGCCGGCTTTAGTGTATTTTTTAATTTTTTTTGTATTTTGTATAATTATTGTAAGTTATATCAATACTTTGTATTAATATAAAGAATACAAGGAAGATGGGAAAAAATTACACTTATAAATTGCAAGTGCTATATTTTTTTCAAAATTACAAAATTAAAGTTTGCATTTAAAAAGTGAATTAATATCTTATGTGTTTTTACTGTGTACTAAAATATATTTAATGCCTATCTTATGTATTTTTACATTGTATCAAGTTGTTTATTTGGTGTATATTTATGATGTGAGCATTTATACCCTAAATATATACACTATATTTTTTATAACCTAAGATCTGGTGTTTTACCTTATATAATACTCCTCTATGATTTAAATTGTATTTCTTTCATTTTAAATACATATAAAATATATACGCAGTGTATAATCAAGACTTATAAAATATATAATCAAAGCAATTTCCACTGTAAAACATACAAAAAAGTGACAAAAGTATTCCACTATTATTACATGTATCATACTTGCAAATTATGCGTATGATATATAAGTTAAATTCCAACAATTTTAAATTATGTTAATTAGTATACAATAATTGATATATTCATGGTATGTGTAAGATATAAAATATTTATACTAGAATATATCACTATTATGTTTTTAAAAATTAGATAGGTATGTAAAGCTCCCAAAAAAAATTTTAAAAAACAATTACCGTTAAACCGGTCCGGACCGGGCCAGTTAACCGGTTTATCGGCACTGTTCATCTATCGGGTTGTACTGGTCCGGGGAACCGGTATTTAAAGTGTAAACGGAGCAACCCGCACGGCCCCTCTAACCCAGCCCATCCCCCTTTAATCGGGCCGGGCCGGGCCGGTTTTAACCGGTCTGTGTCTGTCCGGAACCGGGCTGACCCGGCCCGTTTAACACCTATATTTCAAATTCTTACAAATTATTGCCAGCTCATATTGTCACATGGAGCCTATATAATAAAAACTAACTAGATATAGTTATGAATCCTGGTAGATAAAAAGGCAAAAACTTCTATGCATCTGCATGTAAAATCCAACACAACGTAGGTAAATAGAAAGGAAAAACGCCATTGCAGAATATTTATTGTGTATATATATTAGCTGGTCCATGATCCCATAGACCGGGAGGTCACGGGTTCGAGCCGTGGAAACAGCCTCTTGCAGAAATGCAGGGTAAGACTGCGTACGTGGTCCGACCCTTCCCTGGACCCGCGCATAGTGGGAGTTTAGTGCACCGGGCTGCCCTTTTAATATATTAAAATTTAGAAAGTTCAGAGAGCCAAAGCAACAGTCATTCAAGTGATTATATGACTATCAACATTCTAATATTTAACATATTAGTTGCTGGTTGAAAATCAGAATCTTGACACAAACTAAATGAACTTAAGCAAGGTGATAGAGGATAAATACTGTGTTTTATGATTCCATTATGTGTTATAAATAACAGGAAGCCATTCCAAAATAAACAGCCCTATTCCTACCGGGATGATTTTCTTTTTTGTTTGACTTTTCATCAGTCAAGTAACCTCTAATCTTTCTATAGATGTTCAACGTGATTAACTCAAACTGCACTAGGAGGAAACAGATGGATCTTGGTATCAATACAATTACATAATGCCAAAAAGAAAAAGAGGAAGTTACCTTCTACTCTGAGGCCGTGCTGTAGTTCTGATAATATTAATCAAAAATGCAAAAATCACATCCAATAAAGCACTGCAGCTTTCTTTAAGACATAGTAGAACCTGAAACGGCAAAATTGTAGTAGACTCTTTCAATATTCGGTGGTCAGCAGAATCTAGGTGATAAATGTGTGCATCGAAACAAGCATCAAGAGTTGATCATGAACAATTGTTCAAGAGCAATAAAGCCTACTCAACAGATACTTTCTCTCACGTAAGATGATGGTTCATAGACCTTAGGGTGTATATCCATGAAAACCAAAAAGCTTCAAAAGCTAACACTTTCCGCTTTTCGTTTCACCTTTACTGCAGCGAATCTAATAATCTGCTTTGGCATTAGAGTCAACATTTTGAGCAGAAATGCCCAACAAATACAACAACAACAGTAGTAGTATCTCAACAAATACATGAACTGAAATAAAGTAATAAACAATATCTCAATGCATTCCTCAAGAATAAAAGAACATCACCTTGAGGTGCAACAAGATCCAGAATGTTTTCCTTTAGGAGCAATTTTAAAAATGAATTGAGATGCATTTAACAACAGAAACAAGTATTCCTCGGAGAAAGTAAATTTCATAGATCCAACATATTCACCATCTTAAATTCCAGAAAATTAAAAGGCATACCTGAAGAGAAGAAAACTCCCTTTGTAAATGGGGTACCAAAAGAAGAAATTTCAACATCCACCAAACACATATGATGGGGTTGCAGCAAATGACAGAGCAGTGCCCACACATAAGGACCAGCAGAATAGTGGCCTGAAAAGGTATAATGCCTGATCTAAAATGGAAGCTGCTGCTAACAAATACATAATTTGGTACAGAAGTGCAAAGCTCACCCAAACTGAGAATTGTGAGAATCTGAAGAGCCATTCATGATATGGTTCAGGAAAACTGTCAAGCATTTTCTTGATTATCACAATCATGTCAAAGAGTCCCATGCTTGCACCCAATGCAGGTAGAAGATACAAGGAAACCTTTACTAGTCGGGGTACCTATTTAATTCCTGTAACTATTAGTCCATGAAGCACTTCATGAAGGAAAACATCAATCCAACTATGTAAGTGAAGCCTCCATGGAAATAATTTGCATGATTACGAGTCAGAAAGAGAAGTTAGCTAGGTAGAGGAATGAGAAACAAGGCATTTCATATCTACGACAGAAAAGAGTAATCATAATAAATAAGGACATGCTATTTTGTCTTCTTTAAGTATATCAAACTTCACAAACACCAAGAAAGAGCATCCAAAGTACAATTATCTAAAACAAAAAGGTAGCACGAAACCCTCAGTCTTAAAATCACTGAAGATAAATAACATGAAGAGATAAAAGACATGAATACTTCCAGAGCCATGTTTTCATCTCTATATATCCTTCTTAGGTGCCAAAAATCCTATGTGACTTCCCCATTAAAAACCTGTTGAGAACGGTGAGAATGCACGGGAGAAAAATATTATTGATAAAAGTGATTTATTACCAGAGATATGATAAGAAGCGCCTGAGTCCACAACCCATTGTCCAAGAATACTAGACTGGGAAACACAAGCAAAAGAATTACCAGCAACATAAGTATCAGTCTGAGCAACGGAAACTACTTGTGGAGATTTCTGCTTACGTGCCCGATACTAAAGGAACTCATTATACTCCCCTTCATATAAAGAAAACCCTTGGTTACCTGTAGTCTCTATCTGAGCAACATAAGCATTTTTGGGTGGTCGGCCATGTAAAGAATAACACACGTCATGAGTGTGTCCAAGTTTATGACAATAAGAGCACTTGGGTCTAGATCTTCCAAAACGAACTCCTCCACTTCTACTCTCCATAGTAGGAGATGCCCGATTGTCCACTGACTGGGATACAAGGACAGATGAATCAAGTGTCTGTGATGAGCTCACTAGGTGACTTGGTGCTGCAGCAAGGCGAAGTAATCGAGAGAATAGTTCATCAACTGTGGGGACAGCCGGACTAGCCAAAATCTGGTCACGTACTGAATCAAGGTCATTAGGGAGTCCAGCTAGTGTAAGAACTAGAAACATCTTCTGTCGTTGCTCTTGTTACTTTTCAATACTAGCAGAAACTGGCATCAGTTTATAAATTACGAGCCTTTTCCCAAACTAAATAACAAGTCTGGAATGGATGGAACAAGGACATCAACTTGAAATCAATAGATCGCCACAAGATACTACATAACTGAGCATCGACCTTTTCCCACTGTGTTTTGGCTTTTTCATAACCTTCGACAGCCCTTTTTGTTAAATGATCGTGAACTCCTTGACCTTTACACCACAACTCGACAGACGAAGCCCAAGCTAGGTAGTTTGAACCTCCTATTAAAGATTCTGAGGTAATCATAACACCGGAACTACTAGAACCCGGGTTTCTATACCCGAAAGCATCGAGTCCCAAAGACATCGTTGGATTATCACCAAATAATCAGAAAGAATCAATTGAAAACTTGCTGAAACAGATGAAGGAAACACTGTAGCTGCCGGAAAAATTATTGTAGCTGCCGGAAAAATCACTGTAGCTGCCGGAGAAAATTCAAGGTTGTCGGAATTGAAAAATAAAATTATGGGTAGGCTCAGAATTTGAGGACGATCAGACTGTCCTGAAGAAATTTTTTGAAATTCTGGTCAGAAGGTGGCTCACGCGCCGCCGGCGGCAGAACTCCGGCAGGCGCGTGGGGGGTTCTTTTCTGGTGATTTTTTTTGGGGTTGGTCGAAATTCTCTTCCGAACCTTGTGGTGGTCTCGGATTTTGCACAATACTAATAATTAGTGACTTTGACGCGATTTGTCACTTAGGTCACCGGGAAATTGCACGGTGACTTAGTTATTCCTTCCCGAATGTCATTGGTATGACGCACAACGATGAATTTCTCACGGTTGCTCTGATACCATGTGAGAATGCACGGGAGAAAAATATTATTGATAAAAGTGATTTATTACCAGAGATATAATCAGAAGCCTGTTGAGTTATCCCACATCGGAGGAATTTGAGGTCCTTGGTCTCCTTATGGCTTGGGCAATCCTCCCCTCACAAGCTAGCTTTTGGGGTTGAGTTAGGACCAATGTCCATTCTTATCATGGTACCAAAGCCAGGCCCATCCCAATTATTGTTACCGATGTTGGGCCGCCATTTATGTTGTCCACGCTCTAGAGGCCTAAGCGTGACGGGGGGTGTTGTGTTGTCCCACATCGGAGGGACTTGAGGTCCTTGGTTTCCTTATATGGCTTGGGTAATCCTCCCCTCACAGGTTAGCTTTTGTGGTTGAGTTAGGCCCAGTGTCCATTCTTATCATGGTATCAGAGCTTCAGTGAGAAAATTATCGTTGTGCGTCATTCCGGCGACATCCTGGAAGAAAGATCTCATCGCTGTGCAATTTTCTGGCAACTTCGTCTTATTCCCAGGATTCATCACTGCTACAATAGTAGTGTGCATATACCAATACCACCATCAGATGCGAAACCCTTATGGGACCAAAGTCCATAATTCCAGTCCCACCTGAACAAAAAAGTCAATTACCGTGCGTCTTTCCAGTTGACGACTCAAGATTGATATGCATTATCTCCTCATCGGTAAGTGTTGTGCGAATAGTATAGCTGTGCGTCATTCCAGCTATTTCCGGGAAGAAGACCTCGTCGCCGTGCAATTTTCCGGCGACTTAACAGGCTGTCCGTAACCTAAACTACCTTTTCTGTTGGTGTTGTGCAAAATCCGAGACCACCACGAGGTTTGGGAGAGAATTCCGACCAACCCCAGAAAAAATCACCGGAAACCGACACTTCACGCGCCCCCACGCGCGGCAGGACCCTCGGCGCGTGAAGCCCACGCGCCGGCGCGTGAGAGCCTTTCCGGCCACTTTTTCCGATCGCTCCAGAAGGACAGTTTAGTCGGAATATAATTCCGACCCTACCCATCCACTTTTTGTTCGATTCCGACAACTTTGATTTTTTCCGGCGACCTACAGTGATTTTTCCGGCAGCTACAGTACTTTCCGGCCAATATTTCTTCAGGACAGTTTGCTCCTACTTGAATTCCGAGCCTATCCATATTTTTACTTTTCAATTCCGACAACTTTGAATTTTTCCGGCAGCTACAGTGCTTTTCCGGCAGCTACAGTGCCTTTCCGGCAGCTACAGTGTTCCTGTTTTCCGGTAGCACCAGTTAATTTAGTCCTCTGTTCAGTTTCAGCGAGTTTTCAGTTGATAATCCAACGATGTCTTTGGGACTAGATGCTTTCGGGCCTAAAAACCAGGGTTCTGGCAGTTCCGGTATTATGATTACCTCAGAACCTTTAATGGGAGGTTCAAACTACCTAGCTTGGGCTTCGTCTGTCGAGTTGTGGTGTAAAGGCCAAGGTGTTCAGGATCATCTAACCAAAGAGTCTGGTGACGGAGATGCAAAAGCCAAAGCATATTGGGAGAAGATTGATGCTCAGTTATGCAGTATTTTGTGGCGATCTATTGATTCCAAGTTGATGCCCTTGTTTCGTCCATTCCAAAAATGTTATTTGGTTTGGGAAAAGGCTCGTACTTTATACACTAATGACATATCTCGTTTCTATGACGTGATATCGCGGATGACAAATTTGAAGAAACAGGAATTGGATATGTCTACTTACTTGGGTCAAGTGCAGGCAGTTATGGAGGAATTTGAGACGTTGATGCCAGTTTCTGCTAGCGTTGCAAAGCAGCAAGAGCAACGACAAAAGCTGTTTCTAGTTCTTACTCTTGCTGGGCTTCCTAATGATCTTGACTCAGTACGCGATCAGATTTTGGCTAGTCCGACTGTCCCCACAGTTGATGAATTATTTTCTCGCTTACTTCGCCTTGCTGCAGCACCAAGTCACCCAGTGAGCTCATCACAGACACTTGATTCATCTATCCTCGTCTCCCAATCCGTGGACAATCGGGCTTCTCATACTATGGAGTATAGACGAGGAGGAGGTCGTTTTGGAAGATCTAGACCCAAGTGTTCTTATTGTTATAAACTTGGTCACACTCGTGATGTGTGCCATTCTTTACATGGTCGACCAACAAAAAATGCTTATGTTGCTCAGACCGAGCCTACAGGTAACCAGGGATTTTCTGTATCTGAAAGGGAGTATAATGAGTTCCTTAAATATCGAGCAAGTAAGCAGACGTCTCCACAAGTAGCCACTGTTGCTCAGCCTGATACTTCTGTTGCTGGTAATTCTTTTGCTTGTGTTTCCCAGTCTAGTCCTCTTGAATAATGGGTGGTGGACTCAGCTGCTTCTGATCATATCTCTGGTAATAAATCCCTTTTGTCAGATATTACATATTCACAGTTTCTTCCCAACGTTACCTTAGCTAATGGGTCTCAAACTAAAGCAAAAGGAGTTGGACAAGCAACTCCTCTACCCTCTGTCACTCTAGATTCCGTCCTTTATGTCCCTGACTGTCCTTTTAATCTTGCATCTGTGAGTCGTTTGACTCGTGCCCTCCATTGTGGAATATACTTTATTGATGACTCTTTTATTATGCAGGACCGCAGTACGGGACAGACGATTGGAACAGGACTTGAATCAGACGGACTCTACTACCTTAACTCCCTAACATCCTCTAAGGCCTGTCTAGCTGCAGATCCTCCAGACCTACTTCACAGTCGTTTAGGACATCCTAGCTTGTCCAAACTTCAGAAGATGGTGCCTCGTTTGTCCAGTTTATCCACATTAGAGTGTGAGTCATGTCAGCTCGGGAAACATACCCGCGCCTCCTTTCCTCGTAGTATTGAGAGTCGTGCAGAGTCTGTTTTTTCTTTAGTTCATTCGGATATATGGGGTCCTAGTAGAGTATGTTCAACCTTAGGATTTCGTTATTTTGTTAGTTTCATTGATGATCATTCAAGATGTACTTGGATTTTCTTAATGAAAGATCGTTCTGAGTTGTTTTCTATATTCCAAAATTTTTGTGCTGAAATTAAAAATCAATTTGGTGTTTCTATTCGCACCCTTCGCAGTGATAATGCCTTAGAATATTTGTCCTCTCAATTTCAGCAATTTATGTCCTCTCATGGAATTATTCATCAGACCTCTTGTCCTTATACCCCTCAGCAAAATGGGGTTGCAGAAAGAAAGAATAGGCACATTATTGAGACTGCTCGCACACTTCTCATTGCATCTCATGTTCCGCTGCGTTTTTGGGGCGATGCAGTTCTCACATCTTGTTATTTGGTTAATCGGATGCCTTCATCTCCCATCCAAAATCAGATTCCGCATGAGGTATTGTTTCCTCAGTCACCCTTATACTCTGTCCCCCCTCGTGTGTTTGGGAGCACTTGTTTCGTTCATAACTTAGCTCCTGGGAAAGATAAGTTAGCTCCTCGTGCTCTCAAGTGTGTCTTCCTTGGTTATTCTCGTGTTCAGAAGGGCTATCGTTGTTATTCACCTGATATTCGTAGGTACCTTATGTCAGCCGATGTCACATTTTTTGAGTCTAAGCCTTTCTTTACCTCTTCTGCCCATTCTGACTATCTGGCTATATCTGAAGTTTTACCTATACCGGCCTTTAGGGAGTCTATATCTCCTCCTTCACCTTCCGCTACAGAAGTCTTACCCATTCCGAACGTTGGACCACCTACTGTGGCTCCTCCTAGACTCCATGCACAAGACACTCCACTCTTGACATATCATCGTCGTCCTCGCCCAGCATCCGGCCCGGCTGATTCACTTCCTGCACCTGACCCTGCTCCTACTGCGGACTTGTCTCTTCCGATTGCACTTCGGAAAGGTATACGGACCAACCTTAATCCTAATCCCCATTATATTGGTTTAAGTTATCATCGTTTGTCATCACCCTATTATGCTTTTCTATCTTCTTTGTCCTCTGTTGCCCTCCCTAAGTCTACAGGTGAAGCATTGTCTCATCCAGGGTGGCGACAGGCTATGACTGACGAGATGTCTGCTTTACATGTGAGTGGTACTTGGGAGCTCGTCCCTCTTCCTTCGGATAAATCTACTGTTGGTTGTCGTTGGGTGTATGCAGTCAAGGTTGGTCCAGATGGTAAGGTTGATCGTCTTAAGGCTCGTCTTGTGGCCAAGGGGTATACTCAGATATTTGGGCTTGATTACAGTGATACCTTCTCTCCAGTGGCTAAGATAGCATCAGTCCGCCTTTTTCTCTCTATGGCTGCTGTTCGCCATTGGCCCCTGTATCAGCTGGACATTAAAAATGCATTTTTACACGGTGACCTTGAGGATGAAGTTTATATGGAGCAACCACCTGGGTTTGTTGCTCAGGGGGAGTCTCGTGGCCTTGTATGTCGCTTGCGTCGGTCACTTTATGGTCTAAAGCAGTCTCCTCGAGCCTGGTTTGGTAAGTTTAGCACTGTTATCCAGGACTTTGGCATGACTCGGAGTGAAGCTGATCACTCTGTATTCTATCGGCATTCTGATTCACGTCTCTGTATTTATCTAGTGGTCTATGTTGACGACATCGTTATTACCGGCAATGACCAGGATGGTATTACTAAATTGAAGCAACATCTCTTTCAACACTTTCAGACTAAGGATCTGGGCACACTAAAGTATTTTCTGGGTATTGAGGTCGCACAGTCTAGCTCTGGTATTGTGATCTCACAACGGAAGTATGCCTTAGATATTCTTGAGGAGACAGGAATGACAGGTTGTAAACCTGTTGACACTCCAATGGATCCGAATTCTAAACTTCTTCCAGGACAGGGGGAGCCTCTTAACGATCCTGAAAGATATAGGCGGTTAGTTGGTAAACTAAATTATCTTACAGTGACAAGACCTGACATTTCCTTTCCTGTGAGTGTTGTGAGCCAGTTTATGGGTTCGCCATGTGATAGTCATTGGGATGCAGTTGTTCGCATTCTTCGGTATATAAAATCAACTCCAGGCAAAGGTTTATTGTTTGAGGATCGAGGCCATGAGCAGATTATTGGATACTCCGATGCTGATTGGGCAGGATCGCCTTCTGACAGACGTTCTACTTCTGGATATTGTGTCTTAATAGGAGGAAATTTGGTATCTTGGAAAAGCAAGAAACAGAATGTGGTTGCTCGGTCTAGTGCAGAAGCAGAATATCGAGCAATGGCTATGGCGACATGTGAGCTTGTTTGGGTCAAACAGTTGCTCAAAGAGCTGAAATTTGGTGATGTTAGTCAGATGGGACTTGTGTGTGATAATCAAGCAGCTCTTCATATTGCGTCAAATCCAGTGTTCCATGAGAGAACTAAGCACATTGAGATTGACTGTCACTTTATCAGAGAAAAGATACTCTCGGGAGATATTGCTACAAAGTTTGTAAAGTCAAATGATCAGCTTGCAGACATTTTCACCAAGTCCCTCACTGGTCCTCGTATTAACTACATATGTAACAAGCTCGGTACATATGATTTATATGCACCAGCTTGAGGGGGAGTGTTAGAAGTCTAACTGTATTAGAAGTCTAGTCTAAACTGTATTAGGAGTAGGCTAGGTTATGTGTATTATATATAGGGCTCATTGTATCATGTTTACATATCAATTATATATTCTTCTCCCGTGCCTTCTCACAGTTCGGAAAAGTCAGGCGACAAAATCCCAGTCAATCGTTCCGGCAGAAAGTCATGTGTCTCCACACGCCGCCAAAACTAGGGTTCCGGCAACCTTTCGGCCAACTTCTGCTGATCAGCAACCACGTGGTTTTGTTGCTAGGGGGAGTCTAGTGGCCTTGTATATCGAATGATCAGCTTGCAGATATTTTCACCAAGTTCTTCATTGGTCCTCGTATTAGTTATATATATAACAAGCTTGGTACATATGATTTGTATCCACCGGCTTGAGGGAGAGCGTTACATAGTTATGTGTAAATAATCTTAGTCCTGTATGTAGTAGGAATAGAATATGTCCTGGTCCCATATGTAGTAAGAGTAGAATGTCCTAATTTCTTATGTAGTAGGAGTAGAATGTGTATTATATATAGGGCTCATTGTATCATTGTTAAAAAATAAATTTTTCTCCCGTGCATTCTCATATGGTATTAGAGCCAGATTCATCCCAATTATTGTTACCGATGTTGGGCCACCATTTATGTTGTCCACGCTCCAGAGGCCTAGGCGTGAGGGGGTGTTAAGTTGTCCCACATCGGAAGGATTTGAGGTTTTTGGTCTCCTTATATGACTTGGGCAATCCTCCCCTCACAAGCTAGCTTTTGGGGTTGAGTTAGGCCCAGTGTCCATTCTTATCAGCACCAACGCCTGATAAAATCATTCTTTCCCATCAGGGAAGCAACAATAAACACTATCTAATAGGTAAGACTACATAGTTGATAAGATGCATTTTAAATTAAGTCCATGCTTCCAGAAATGCAGATCATGCCAAATGAAATCTACTTTCCTAAATGGAATGGCTGCACTTATTATATAATCAATGGTAGGAGTCTTACTTTTACACAAAACGATATCCATTCCTCACTTTTAAGCATTAATCCACGGTTTAAACTCTAAATCAGAACCATATAGAGGTGTTAGATAATGAATGTAGACATAATCTGAATGTAGACATAATCTTATGCAATATACATAGCTAGCATAATTATTGGGATTCACAGTAGAGTTATAGGATTTCCTTTTTGATTATTTCCATAGTTTAGACTCTATGTACTTGTATATATACTTGTTACTTCTTGAATACAACATAAGAGAGATTTCTCTATTGTCTATATACTTACATGGTATCACAGCCGGTTTACTGCTCGTCGGAGTTGAGTCGAATCCGCTGTCGGAAATTCCTTGGCCGAAGCTAATCTGAGGTCTTCTTGACATTTCCAATTGACTTGTGGTGGTTCTCTGATCATAGAACCACATTTTAGCAAAGAACAACCTCAGACCAGATCTTATTCTCACTTTGTTTGGTCAGGTTTGAGTTTGGTTTATTGTTTATTCGATTTCTTTAATTCTGTGGTATTTTTCTTGAAGGTTGCCTGTGTGAGAAGCTTGCATCCTTAATTTTGACTCATTGTGGTGATCGATTAGTGACTTGATATTGCCCATTGGGTCTTTTTATATCAGAAACTTTATTGGTCTCTATTTTTGTTTGAGTTGGGGACAAATTCGTTTGGTTCTCTGATTTGGTTGAGAAGATTATTAAAGTTGAATCCTGATCTATAGATTGTTGATTTCGTATCTAACAGGATTTGTTTGAGTATCTTTTAGCTTCGGGAACCTCCATTAGTTTAATTAGTTTGTTATTGAAAAAAAATGATGGTAAAGAATAATAATGCAACAACTCCTAGTCCAACAATTTTGGTTTCGGATGAGTTTCTAAAATTCCTTCAATATCATAAATTAGTTAAGGAATCTTCTTCAGTTACTGCTTTTGCTGAGTCAGATAAAACATGTCTTATCACCTCTTCCAATAAATGGGTGATCGATTTTGGTGCTACAAATCACATGACAGATAATCCAAATATTTTTTCTAGCTTTTGCTCACATAAAGCGCCCTCTTCGATTATTGTAGCTGATGCATCAACTTGTAGCAGTGTTGGATCTGAGACTGTTAAACCAGCTTCCTCTATTACCCTCTCATCTGTATTAAGTCTACCAAACTTGGCCTTTAACTTGATTTCTGTTAGTAAAATTACAAAAGACCTTAATTGTTTTGTTGCATTCTTTCCCGATCATTGTTTGTTTTTAGATTTTAAGACGATGCAGGTTATTGGTAAAGGATATATATCTGGTGATCTCTACATTCTTGATGAATGGGAGCCACGGTCTGTTGCATGCTCTAGTATCGTGTCTCTTTTTGAAGCACATTGTCGATTTGGACATCCCTCTTTGCCTTTGTTAAAGAAGCTCTGCCCTCAATTTCAGAATATTTCATTATTGGATTGTGAGTCATGTCGATTTGCAAAACACCATCGCATCTTGTTAAGTCCAAGGGCTAATAAGCGAGCTGAGTCAGCTTTTGAGTTGGTCCATTCTGATGTTTGGGGACCATGTTCGGTTGTTTCTAAAACTGGGCATAAGTATTTTGTCATTTTTATAGATGATTTTTCTCGAATGACTTGAATTTACTTTATGAAGAGCCGCTCTGAAGTTTTTTATCATTTTTCTACCTTTTGTGCTGAAGTCAAAACTCAATTCAATGCCTCAGTACATACTTTAAAGAATAATAACGCTAAAGAATACATGTCAAAGTTATTTCAATCCTACATGAGACAACATGGTATATTATATCAGTCTTCATGTGTTGATACAGCCTCTCAAAATGGAGTTGCTGAGAGGAAGAATAGGCATCTACTTGAGACAGCTTGAGCACTTTTGTTCCAAATGAAGGTTCCTAAACAGTTCTGGGCTGATGTTGTTTCTACGGTTTGTTTTCTGATTAATCGCATGCCATCTAGTGTACTCGATGGTAATGTGCCTTATATTGTTCTTTTTCCGAATAAGTCATTATTTTCCGGTGGAAACTAAGGTGTTTGGAAGCACATGTTATGTTCGAGATGTTCGACCATCTCTTACCAAGTTGGATCCCAAGTCTATAAAGTGTGTTTTCCTGGGCTATTCTCGCCTTTAGAAGGGGTATCGATGTTATTCTACTGAGATTGGAAAATTTTAGTGTCAACTTATGTGGTATTTTCAGAGACTACACCATTCTTCTATGCACCTCCCACTGCTACAAGCCAAGGGGAGGAACATGAGTGGCTAGTATATCAGGTTACCCCTACTTTGAAAGAACAATCAGATGATACTCTTCGATCTCCCAGTCCTTCTATTGAGCACCAATCGACTATTATGCCTTCAGCACCTGCTCCAACAAGACCTCTAATTGTTCAATTTTATTCGCGGAGGCGAGAGACAAATGATACATGTCCCGCACCACTTCCTGCATCATCTGATTCTTCTTTGCATGATCCTCCGGATAACCTTGATCTTCCTATTGCTCTTTGCAAAGCTAAACGTACTTGCAAATCGACATATTCTGTTGCTAACTTTGTTTCCTATGACCATTTATCCTCTACGTCAAGATCTATGTTGCTTCTCTAGACTCCATCTCCGTACCCAAAACAATGCAGGAGGCTTTGAATCATCCAGGATGGTCTGATACAATGCTTGAGGAAATACATGTTTTAGAGGACAACCACACATGGGATTTGGTAGATTTACCAAAGGGAACAAAACCAGTGGGATGCAAGTGGGTCTTTACCGTTAAAGTTAATCCAAATGGTTCTGTGGCAAGACTTAAGACCAGACTTGTGGCGAAAGAGTATACTCAGACTTATGGGGTGGATTATTCTGACACCTTCTCCCTGGTTGTCAAACTCACTTCTTTCTGCTTATTTATTTCTCTATTTGCGTCCGAGAATTGGCCTTTACATCAGTTGGATATCAAGAATGCATTCCTTCATGGTGATCTTCAGGAGGAAGTGTATATGGAGCAACCACCCGATTTTGTTGCTCAGGGGGGTATCAGAAAGTCTGTCATTTGAAAAATTCCTTGTATTGCTTGAAGCAGAGTCCACGAGCTTGGTTTGGCAAGTTCAGTGAGTAATTCAGGAGTTTGGGTTGAAAATGAGTAAGTGTGATCACTCAATCTTCTATCGGAAATCAGTAGCTGTCACTATTCTCCTCGTTGTATATGTTGATGATATTGTTATCACAGGAAGTGAATATGTTGGGATTTCTTCCCTCAAGTCTTTTCTGCGTACTAGGTTTCATACAAAGGACTTGGGCCAGTTGAAATACTTTTTGGGAGTAAAAGTAAATAGAAGCAAGAAGGGGATTATTTTGTCTCAGAGAAAGTACATTCTTGACTTGCTTACAGAAATTGGAAAGTTGGCAGCTAAACCTTGCAGTACTCCAATGGTTCCTAACGTGCATCTTATGAAAGATGATGGTGATCCTTCTGACGATCCAGAGAGATACATGAGGTTAGTTGGGAAATTAAACTATCTTACTGTGACTTGTCCAGATATTGCTTTTGTGGTAAGTGTTGTTAGCCATGTCTGCACCAATGGTCACACATTGGGCAGCTTTGGAACAGATTTTGTGTTACTTGAAAGGAGCTCCTGGACATGGCATATTATATAACAATCACAATCATACTCGTATTGAGTGTTTTGCATATGGTGACTGGGCTAGATCGAAAATTGATAGAAGATCTATTACAGGATTGTGTCTTTGTTGGAGGAAACTTGGTATCATGGAGGAGTAAGAAGCAAAGTGTTGTATCTCGATCTAGTGCAGAATCCGAGTATACAGCTATGTCACAGTCTACATATGAAATTATGTGGATACATCCCAATACCAACAAAACTCTGGTGTGACAATCAAGCTGCCCTCCATATTGCGTCAAACCTGGTATATCATGAAAGAACTAAGCATATTGAGGTTGACTGCCCTTTTATTCGTGAGAAGATTAAGGAGAATTTGATCTCCACTGGCTACGTGAAGACAAGAGAGCAACCGGTTGATTTGTCCACAAAGGCGTTGAATGGAATTCGAGTTGATTACCTTTATATCAAGCTAGGCATGATCAATATCTATGCTCCAGTCTGAGGGGGAGTGTTAGATAATGAATGTAGACATAATATTATGTAATATACTTAGCTAGCATAATTATAGGGAGTCACAGTAGATTTATAGAATTTCCTTTTTGATTTTTTCCATAGTTAAGGCTCTATGTACTTGTATATATATTTGTTACTTCTTGAATACAAGATAAGAGAGATTTCTCTATTGTCTCTATACTTTACAAGAAGCAATGCCTTTTTTTCTTTTTGAAAAAAAGGAAATGTGTAGTAAAATTTAATAGCCAATTTAAGCAGATTGGTAAAAGGAAACAACTCCTTGCAATGAAGACGCAACATACCCTTTTTCTATCTTTGACACTACTTTTACCTGCTCCAATAGCAACAACAAGGACAATAGTCACAATATTAGCTCCGAAACCTAAAACTGTGAATATGGTTAAGGTAATAAACAACAATTGCAATTTGTATAACTTTCTTAGCATAAAAGAACAAAAATAAATTTAAGGATATAAGTTGCTGAAACAGTGTGAAACTCCGTTGCTATCCCATACCTGACCACCCAGAAATAAAAACAGAGTTTGTCCATTAGAATCACAACAACAACAACACAAACATAAGGTTTAAGGTAGCAAGATATAAAGCATGGTGTACCCCATCATCAATCGAGAAAGCTCCATACTACGATTTTTCGCACCGATCAAACACGAACGGACAAACTTAATAAAAAAAGAGGGAAAAAAACAAGAAAGTGATAAAGAAAACATGAATAGGGGAAGGGGTTTTACAGCTGAATGGATGATCAGATTACTAAGGGAATTTTGATAATGCAGTCAAGTTTTACCAAAAGTACTGAACTTTAAGAATGGAAAAATTAAATCTACACTCTAAGGATGAGCAGCTAACAATCAAGCAATCTAAATTGGAATATCAATGATTTCTTCATTCCTCGCGTTTACTGTTGTTCCCGCACTTCATTCTTTCAAAATTTTTATATACTTCCTAAAGTGTCACGCATGCTCCTGTCTCTGTCTTTAAAGCTATAGTAATCAGAGTCCAAAAAAGTTGAGTAGGTATCTCAAGAGTTGGAAGCAAAATGGGTGAATATATATCTACTCTACTTAGAATCTTGAATTCTTGAAAACAAAATCTGTCATAAATTTTCAAGAGAAGAGCAGTTTTATAATGCATAAACTGGACTATAAGTAAAAGATAGAAGAAAGAAAGATGCTTGGCAAAGAAAAATGATCAAAAAAGTAAATTATAATGAAATCAGAAGAAACTTGTGTATGGACGAGGAAAAAGAAAAAAGAAAACATACATATGGAGAGTCAGGGCACACACGCTTCATCAATTCCATATAGATTTCAAATTGAGGAGAAAGGAGAGGAATTGGAAAGCAAATGGAGTAGTGCATGGATGCCCGCATATATATTATAAGGGAGTTGGCGAATATTATTGTTATGCGGGTCGGGTTTATGGATCATTTTGCCCCGTTCATTTGCAACTTTGCTCGTTGCTTTCCACGTGCCCCCGAGCCTGCATGTGTGCTTTCGTCTGTTTCTACTTTTACCTTTTTTTCCGCCTCATTTGCCTTTTATCTGGCTGCTGCTTTTTAAGCTTTATTTATGGGTATGGGCTTTAAAGCTGAAGAGGCTTTAAATCCAATAGACTTTGCTTTACTAATTACTACTATGACTGGAAATTTTTTAAAATAGCACGGGCTAGTTAGTTTTCGAATTGAACACTATTTTCGTTCAGATATATCTTTAATTAAAAAAGTAGCAAAATCCCTATTAATTTCAAACTGTAACTATTTTTCAGTTACAACTTGTAAATCTAGCTATTTTGAATTTTAACCCGGAAAAAGTTCGAAAAAAGTGTGACAAGCCACATCCTCCCCCACTCGACTATTGCTTCTTACACTTGATGAAATGACTGAAAGTTTCATAAAAAGAAATACTATAACCTTTCAAAATTATAGATCAAAAAATATTTCACGCCCCCCTTCCCAAGAATCTGAATAATGGCACATTCTTTTATACTTGATTATTGCTTTAACAAAAATTACTATTATGTATATATTATGAAAGAGGAATACGAGGTAGGATGAAGAAAGTGAATAGCGAGTCAAAAAACAAATCCACTAAGGCAAGGTTAATAGCATGTTGGTGGACGTCACATGTTAGGATTAAAAAGCTAAGGAAGCATAACAATTAACAAGATTGATGATTCTGAAAACTCTTAACTGGCAATGTCCATGTCCAAAATAATGCTAGAATGAACTTTAAGATAGTATTAACATTTGCGTCACCTAAAAAGCGAAGAAAGAAAAGCTTACTTTTCAAAAAAAAATCAGTTTTTTTCCTATACAATATTTAAAATTTATTTACCAAAAGTATCCTAATTTGTATATTATATGCCCTAAACAAGATTTACTTATAATTTATATACAATTCATTATTAGTAATTTAAATTATGAGATTTAGTTACACAATTTACCTTTATTCTCTCCTCTCCTCATTCTTTATTCGCTGATCTTTTAATTGGGTGCCAAAATATGTGGGTTACTCTTAGATACAAGTATTAAAAGTCTTTTTTAAGACTTTTAATTTAACGTGGAACGTATTTGTTTACCTAAAATTCGAGTAACAGTTAAATTTATATTATGGTTTTAAGGATATGTGATTTTAATTCAATACCAATTGATAAACAAGAAATTAAATAGACAAATTAAAAATAAAATAGATCAAACCAATGTGTAAGCTAAATCTCGACCTCGACATGTGATAATCTCGAGGATGATAATAGGAATAACAAATGATAAAACAACACTGATAAAGAATAAGTGAAATAGCAGAGTAATGTGCGTATATTTTCTTATGAGTCAACAATGGATCTTACAAAAGAATAGGATCCCTCTTTCTATAATAGGACAGTTCTCAATAAGGTTTATTTCTAATTATAGTAGAGAATTATATTTGACAACTGTTTAACCGCCAAAGACCAGTCCATTCCGAAATTCACGTCGTGATCTCCGCCCGTTACGGATATCTGTCTCTTTCCGTTACTGAATCATAACGACATCATCTCGAGGCATGCCTTCTTCTGACCCCGGGTAAGTGATATCAACCTCACCCTTGGAAAGGAACTTCAACTACGAGCTAGACGTCCTGGTCTTCCGATATGGTATCATTTTTCCGTCGAAGAACGAAATCGGGTAGCCCCGATTTCTACCGTATACAAATAGTTGTTGATACCCAATTTTTCTCTAAATATTTTAATATGTAAATACTTTCAAAATAGCATATGTATGCATATATAAGTATATCCAAATATTTTATTTTTTCCTTAATTTTTAGAAGATTTTAAATCAATTTATTGCCCTATTTTATCCAGAAAACCCCAATAATTATTCTCAAAATTATTATTTTAGTGATTTATTTATTGGGATCTCATATTTATACTAAAATATAGCTAACATAAGTTTTGTATATTTTTAATAATTTATTTAGTTTTTAAAAAACTAAATTGCATATAATTATAATATTAGCCTCCTTTAAGGTTTAATTGCGTTTATAATTATAAAAATTAAATATAGTATTTATAACTTGATAATTATATATTATTAATTATTTTAGTACCTTTACTTTATTTTCAGAAATTATTTTATTATTTTAAAAATCAAATAGGAAAAAATGGATATTTAAATGTTAGCCCATTTTTCATTCAGTTTTAGCCGGATTTGGCGCCCCAATTGGACCCAATTTTAAACCCAATTATCATGAGCTAATCCCTATCTGAATCAACCCAGGACCCAATTTAACCTGTCCGGATTCCCTTTTAATCCCAATCGTTGATCGTCTAGATCAACGGCTCATATCAGCCATTTCCTAATTTAATCCCGACCTAGTCACTTTCCACCTACAGCCGCATTTGAATTCCCCATTCTCCAATTCTCTCTCGAACCTTTCTCAAACCCTAGCCGATGCCTTCAGCCGCCGCCTGAAAATCTCCCAAGTCCATGGCTTCTACAACCATTGGAGGCATGTATCCACCTCCCTTGGCCTCTATGTGTTCGAGTACTATGGTTTCAAGGCCAGACCTTAAAGAAGCTTAGTCCAAATCTCGGATACTGTCAGTTCTATGGCTGTTTCTGGTCATCTTTGACCTTGCTCCTGCCAGTCATGGCTATTCAAGCTTGACTCTTGGATTCCCATGCTTAGATCAATGATTTTCCAAGTCTTTCTTACCATATGGGTTCTTCTGAAACCCTAGCCTTCGAGGTTCTTCGATTCTTCTAGGTCCATTTTAGATCTGTGTTTACTCTAAACTCCTAAATGTTTTCTCAAGGTTTCTTTCAAAACTTTACCTTTAGATACTTTTCTTTTCCGATTTAGGGTTTTGTTAAGTTATTTCAAAGCTTTCTCTAATTTTTAACATGTTCTATTGTTTTTTTTATGTTGTTCTTCTACTAGAGTGTGCATGTTAAAAGTCTTAGTTCCTTTTTGAGATTTCTGAATTTATTTTGTTAGTATTTTTTGCCTGATTTACTTCGTTTTCATCTCTATACTCGATTGATGGCAAAAACCCTAGATTTGGGGTTTCATTCAAGTTCTGAGATTATTTGCTATGTGATTTACTTGTTCGTCATGCTCTAAATTCGGTGGGTTTCAAAACCCTAATTCCTTTGGACCTATTCGAGTTTCTGAAGTTGCTTCATCTGTTACTCGACTGAATTTCGAAATCTTTTATTTCTTTATGTGATTTTGACTTCCTGCTAGACTCTTCTATAAGGTCTTTCCACTTGACCCCTTTGCATGCTATTTGATACTCTCTGTTTTCTCTATTACTAAGTTACTGAAATTGACCTATGTGACTACCATGTTTCGATAGTCCACTACTTACTGATTTTATGATTGCAGGACATGTTGCTTTATCATAGGTTCAGCCTTGCATGCCTAATATTCATGCACTCTTTTATATACTGAATTTCCCTCTAAAATAACCTTCAATTGTGGACTGATTTCAAACCTCCTTGTTTAATTCCGATTGATTCTTTCCTTGTTTTACTGAGTTCCCTGTCCCCTAGACCAATTTGAACACTTTCCTTTGAACTTTTGATCCCTACCTTTTCTACCAAATTTCATCAATTCCCTTACCTTGATTACATTGGTATTTGATTCTTACATACCTTTCCTAATTAGAATATGATGCACCTAGTCTCTATTACCTATTATGTACTTATACTGTGCTGAAGATACTTCCTTACTGGTCATATTCAGCCTTATGTGATTGTTTTCCTTATTTAGTATTTACATGTTATTGTTTAATTTTAAATCCTTAATTGAAGGAAGTACTTATACTGATTTGATTTTAATTGGTACATAGTTCCATAATTATTTTCTTGCCTCATTTTCTACCTATTTTCAACCTATAAATACCCCAGCCTTTTCAGTAACAAAGACGCAAACACTATTAGTTTCTGAACTCACACTAACACTCAAAAATGTTCTTTCTTGTTACTTATAATGTGGCCTGCCTTCAAATCATGTTACCTGCTTTTATTGTATTTTGCTTCTCTCAACTGGTATGTTCTGATTACGATTTCAGCATCACAACAATGTATTTATTTAATGCTTTTGCCTTCTTGTCTGGCTACTGCTTGTGTTTAGTTCAATACTTATTTTAGCATGCTATAAGTTCCTTTTGCATGTTCTGAATTTATTATGAATTCTAAACCTTTACCCCAATGTGTTCGATGTTATAGTTTGTTTGAGGTATGACAGTACTGAATATTACTACCCATGACTCAAGCTTGATCCCTGGGATCCTAACCTTTATGTTTCTATGCTATTGTGTGTTCTGGTAGGGCTATAGGCATGCCAACATCTTCTATTGATGTGCATGCCCAAAACTTACCCTTGCCTAAGCATAGACTCTTTGCAACTTCCCAACCTCCCTGAACCCCTTTTGTATGAAATTATCAACTTGTTTGTGGTTGCTTTCCTCTCCTTTATTCTCTCAGAACTCTGTTTCTTCACTTGCACTCTCTCTTAGACTTAAGTTCTGCCCCCCTCTTGTGAGCCTTGTCTTGGAACCCATTGAGCTCCCCCTGAACTTAGACACTTGAGGGTTGGCCATTCCATACTGCACTTGTCCCTATTCTAGTAAAACAATTTGGGTTTGAGCACTACCTGGAGTCCCTTTGAGGCTTTTAGGGAACTCCGATACACTCAAATTGGAGAAAGGCTTTGTATCGGTGGTCTTTGAGTTGGTTTATCTCATAATTTAGACATGACGTCAAGAATCAAGTGTTCTATGGTTGTAATTATTTTCTTTGTATTTTTTGATGTATTTGTTATTCTGGTTTGTAATAATTTGTGATGAATACTTGGGATTGTCTAGTGAAATAGGGTTGGGCAAACTACGCATGCAAAGGGTAGAAATCATACCTATAGGGTTGTTCTAATTTTGCATATTCAACTACATATAGAAACCATGCCTATAGGACTGTTCTAATTCTTCATATTTAACTATATATAGAAATCATGTCTGTAGGACTGTTCTAATTTTGCATATACAACTACATATAGGAACCATGCTTATAGAACTGCTCTAATTCTGCATATTCCAAACTTCACCTATAAACCATGCCTATAAGAATGCTTTAATTCAAATTGCGTTTAGATACCATGTCTATAGGTTTAGAAATAAGTTTTGCATTAGATACCATGGCTATAAGGTTTAAAACAAGTCTTCATTTAGATACCATGTCTATAGGGTTTTCTGCATTTCGACACCATGGATATAAGGTTTCAAAAAAATCAGCAACGTGTAGAAAACAATGCATATATGAGTTTCTAAATGAATCTGATTCGCTTTACTCAATGTTAGGTGTAAATTTTGCAATAGTATATAGTATCACCTGCAGAACCTGTAATCAATTGGTTTAGTTCTGCATCTCTTTTGATAATCTAAGTCTCTCACTTAACAAAGTTTAGCGAGCATGCCTATAGGATCCTAAATAATTCATCTCGAGTTTTATTGTCTTATTACCTTCTGAATTCAGTGGATACCAAGGCCATAGGATCCTCGCCTGAACACCTAGGCAAGCCTTAGAGTAATAACTGTAAAAAAATAAATCTGTTTTATTAATAATTACAACCAGCAGGCAGGCTTGATTTGGGCTTCTAGTGTGAATTATGTAATAAACCAATCTGCTTCAATATTTAAACTTCCTCTTCTTTAATTTTTAAATCAGACCTAAGCAGTGTTTGCAAGACATGCTATTATGTGCTTTCTGTTCAATGAGGTATAATTGAGCCTTATATGTTTATATGTCTCCCCATATATGCAGTATGGTGTTTATTGATCTAGAGAAAGCGTACTACAGGGCTCCTAGGGAAGTCTTATGGAGCTGCTTAGAGGTTAAAGGGGTACCGGTTGCCTATATTAGGGTGATTAAAGACATGTATGATGGAGCTAAGACTTGGGTTAGGACAGTAAGAGGCGACTCCAAGCATTTTTTGGTTGTTACGGGGTTGCACCAAGGGTCTGCATTTATCCCTTTCCTATTTTCCCCGGTGATGGATGCACTAACTCATCATATTCAAGGGGAGGTGCCATGGTGCATGCTATTTGTTGATGACATAGTCCTAATTGACGAGATACGATGCGGCGTCAGTGAGAGGCTAGAGGTTTGGAGACATTCCCTTGAGTCTAAAGGTTTCAGGTTGAGCAGGACGAAGACGGAATACCTCAAGTGCAAATTTGGAGCCGAGACGATGAGATCGGGAGTGGAAGTAAGGCTTGACTCTCAAGTCATCCCTAAGAGGGTAGTTTCAAGTACCTTGGGTCAGTTATTCAGGGGATCGGGGAGATCTATGAAAATGTCACACACCGTATAGGGGTGGGGTGGATGAAGTGGAGGTTAGTGACGGGAATCCTGTGTGACAAGAAAATGTCACCGTTACTAAAAGATACTCCCTCCGTTTCATGTTAAATGAGCTACTTTACTTTTTAATCCATTCCAAATAAATGACACATTTTTAAATTTGGAAATAATTTAACTCTAAACTCTTTATTTTACCCTTTTTGCCTTTAATGAGAAGCTTTTA
This sequence comes from Nicotiana benthamiana, assembly GCA_034376525.1. Classification (NCBI taxonomy): domain Eukaryota; kingdom Viridiplantae; phylum Streptophyta; class Magnoliopsida; order Solanales; family Solanaceae; genus Nicotiana; species Nicotiana benthamiana. Next base: position 13,274,883 of record CM067325.1, read on the forward strand.
TAACTATACTAATAGTATGGCCCCACAAACTTTTTACCCCTTAAACTTTTAAGATCACAAGTTTCAAAAGTCTTCTCCTATTTTTCTTAAACTCCGTGCCAAGTCAAACTAGCTCAAACAATATGAAACAGAGGGAGTAAATTTTATAGAGCAGTGGTTAGGCCTGTCATGTTGTATGGGGCCGAGTGTTAGCCGATTAAGAACTCACACACCCAGAAGATGAAAGTAGCAGAGATTAGGATGTTGAGGTTGGATATGCGGGCAAACAAAGATTGATAAGATTGGGAATGAAGATATCCGAGAGAAGGTGGGTGTGGCCCCCATAGAGGACAAGATGGACGAAGCAAGACTGAGATGGTTCGGGCAGATTCAAAGGAGGAGCACTGATGCACCGGTGAGGAGGTCTGAGCGACTGGCTGTGATGGGCACGAGGAGAGGTAGAGGGAGACCTAAGAAGTATTAGGGAAAGATGATCAGGTAGGACATGGCGCCACTAAGGACTACTGAGGACGTGGCCCTTGACAGGGAATTGTGGAGGTCTAGCATTAAAGTTTTAGGTTAGGGGAAAGTTGAGAATATTTCTACAGCGCACTGGAGTGAAACTAGCCAGTTAGGAGTTAGTCTTAGGATGCTACTGATGCATGAATTTATATGTTGGATATTAGTATACCTTCCATCTTTTTCGTATTTTCTATATTTCTTATATTGTCTTTATTTTATACCTTGATAGGGTGGGAAGGGTAGATATGGATATGATACCACGTAATAATGTCACGTGTAGCCCCTCGTTGAGGAGTGATTACCGGTTATTGTGTGGGGTGATCCATATTTTTAATAAACCACGGAACCCCCCTCTCTTTATTCTTTATTTTTCTTTTCTTTCAGCAGTTTAACTCCTTATTTAAAAATCAGTTTTTCTAATTATTCTTTCAAGCGTTTTTTATTTTCAAACTATTATGTATTGAAATCCCCTCTTATTTGAGCATTATCTGCTTATATGTTAATTTCACCCCAAATTCATAATAATTGTCTGACCGGGAACCAAACTAGTGGATTTTTAGGGGTGTCTAACACCTTCCCCTTAGAATAATTTCAAAGCCATACCCAATCTCTAGTTATTCAAACAAAGTTAGAGTTAAATCTCTTTTGGTGTCCTAATGCACCCTAATGGTGGCGACTCTTTAAATTCAAACCCAGTTCCCAAAAGGAACGAGTTGTCTCTCCAAATGTCATAAACTCGATTTTCGCGGAGGAAAAAGGGGAGCGTGACAATAGTCCCCTCATTTCTTGGAATAAATAAGAAATGACTTGAACCTCAATTTTCTGGAGGTCCGATAACGATGTCATCCCCGTGACATAAGCAATCAAGGTAACTGAAATTTTCTGTCGGTACAGTTCCCCAAATTATTAATGACTGTTAGTGGGTGGTCGGCCACTAGCGCCACTGAAACGTCGCTATTGATCTATAAATACTGGTTCTTTATTGGAATCAAAACTTTACTTCCATTTTCACCAAGTTTTTCTAGGTTTTTTCCTCTCTCCGTCTCTTATCTTTCACCATCCATTGAGTCAAGTTCATTAGTATCAAAATCGAATTTCACCTTTTTCCACTTCATCTCATCTGAATCAATGGCAAAAACCTCCAAAATCGTCTCACAAAAAGAGGAAGATTTCTCCTGTTGTTTTCGGTTGGTCGGTGACCAAAAGCCGGTGGAACCACCCCTTCATGAGATTCTTCCGGGCCTTTCTGTCCTAAAAACCGAATTCAAATTCAAGAATCCTCCATTTGTCTACGGTCGATGTGAACATGTATCGAGGCAAATTTGCTCGATAATGGTGAAACAACTCAAAGTCGCGAAGGAAGACTGCCCCCGAAGAAAGTATCACCAATCACGTGGAGGGGTTTCTAAGTGTTTACGTCAACCCCTTCACATTGGGACCTCTTGACCCAGTTATCATTGATTTTTGCAAGATGTACCAGGTTACCCTTAGCCAGGTGCATCGCTCGTTCTGGCGCATAGTGATTATGCTCTGGTTCTACTATGGTAAGGCCAAGGGTTGGAATTCACTCTCAGCCACCTCATACGGCTATATCAACCTCGACTTTATCAAGGATTAATCAAGCTTCAACACCGATAAACGAAGTCCTTTTTTTCAAGTATCGATGAGGACAAGTACCAATGTTGGATGAGCTAGTTTGTACGGGTAAGGACCTGCGACCTCATCCCCGAGGAGAAACTGCCGTTCCCCGAGAAGTTGAACCCCAGTCGTAAGAATGATCCATTAATCTTCGTACTTTATTATTTGTTTAGTGTAACACTTTCATTTGTTATGCAGTGGTTGCCTGGATGCCTCACGTGGTCTCCGACCTTGAAGATTGGGTTCAGAAGCTGGCTGCAACTTTCTCTCACGCTGAGCGCTGCTGGCGTGACTTGTCCAGGGGTAGATAGGAGGCTAATAATCATGGTAAATTTATCCTGTATGCTTACGACGTCCATTTTTGAAACATTTTCTTTCGCTTATACTTCATTCCCTTTTACACAGGCCTCGGGGATGTTGCTGAATTGAGGTCGGCCTCACCTGGGGAAGAGGTGGTTATCAAAATCGACCAAGGACAAGAGGCGGAGGAGGGCCTTGCCTTCTGATACCCTGAAGCCTAAGAAGATTAAGGCTCGTAAACCGAAGAACGACTCTACTGCTATATCAGTCCGCGTAGCCCAAAAGCTACGAGATGAGGAAGAGGAGGGGTAGGACGCCGGATTTGAGCTCTTGCCTCAAAAAAAGGAAAGCACCGAAGCTTCTAAGGCATCTAGGTCGGCGATAGCCAAGGAGACTCACCCTTATACCGAGGAGATCTCGGAAGGTACTCCGAGCAAAGTCCCGAGTAATCGGGGGCCCAAGATATTTCCTTCTGCGATGAACAATTAGCCAATGTGCCAAAAGGGTCTGATTCTGGGGGCCTTCAAAAGGGGAAAAGTGCCCCAAGTAACTTGCTTGGGGCAATCCATATTGATGATTCGCCACCCGGGCCTGAATTTTCCGAAGGGTAATTTTGGGAGGCTGGATCTATGGATACCTACAATGTGGGAACAACCCACGAAGGGGAAGGCATATCCCGTGGTTGCCTCCCGAGGCTCCATGATGTTTCTGAACTAGATGCGAAAATGGTTTTTGATGAGGTCCATCGTATCCTGAACTAGGTAAACTTCATTCCAATTATTACCTTTGTTTTTATTTCCTTCTTGCTGATTTCTTTCCTTTCTCCATAGGTTGTGGTGTTTCACCGGGAAGCGTTCACCAAGTCCTAAGCCGAGTTGAACCGGTGTGAGGCTGATCTCAAGAAGCTTACTAAGGAGAGAGACACCATGAAATGCCTCTATGTGATGAAAAATGATGAGATCAGGGACCTTCGATATGACTTGGCCTAGGCTCATAAGGAAAAAGCCAAGCTAGATGCGCAGGTAACTATCATTTTTAAAGAGTACGGTCTCAACTCAACTGTGGAAGCTAATACTTCAATATCTCAGTTGCAGTATAAGCTGGAAAAGATCGAGCTGCTCTGAGGGAAGTCGGTCAAATCAACGTCGATTTCGATCGGTGGAAGTAGAATATGGACCGCCTTGCTGTGGAGAAAGAGGCTTCCTTGTCCAAATTGCCATCGGTGGAGGTCCAACTTTGGGGCGTCTAAGAGAAAATTTCAGCCTAGGCCAAAAGGATCGAGGAGCTCGAAGCTGAGCTTGCTGAGACCAGGGCGGAGGTCGAGAAGATGAAGATAGCAGCTGATAAGTCCATAACCGTGTATTTGACCGATGACGAGACTGCTCAGGCGCAGCTAAGGGAGGCTTCCATTCGAGAGCAACGGAATAATAACTTGGCGTAGTGCCAATCCCCGAGGGAGACCGTCGAGCAAATACATGCTCGAGGTTTTGACCTCTCTGAAGAGATAGCTCAAGCTAAGGTGCTTGAAGCTGATGCTAGGTTGCTTGTCTCCTTCGATGACGATGACGGAAGCCAAGGCGGGTTCGATAACAATGATGGCCCAAAGGAGAAACTGCCCTCGAGGGAGGAACCAGCCTCGGGCATAGTTAGGATTTTATTTTTATTTTCCTTTTTTGAAGACCTTTGTTGGTCTATTGTACATATCCTTCTTCATCAATATATAAAAGAAAGTTTATCCTGAATGCCTTCTCAATTTTTGTAAATATGTTTTTTGCCTTGTAAAATTTTCAGCACAACCTTATGCTTTGAACGGTGCATTCGAGACTTTGGTTTTGGGTGACTTCCTCGAAGTCACCATGATTGAGTTCGAATAAGGTTCAAAATTGAGGCATATGCCGTTCAGGGTTTGTGTCAGATAATGGTGAGTCCCCAAGCCATAGTCAAGTTATTTTGGCTCGGGATAGTCGAAACCTTGGGGTTTGAATGGAGTGAGAACAAGATCTCGAACTCTAAGTGTATTGACCCTTAGGCTCTTTAGATCGAGCTGACATGTCCTCTAAAAGATGGCTATTATTTCCCATTTCAGCTTAAAATACTTAGCGAAAATTTCTTTATGTCTTTGCATGTATTGTTTATTTATTGGATTTTTAAGGGTTCAATGTCAATTGAAACCCCTTTGTTTTTATGATTTAGCATGTTTGTGTTAAGATAATTTGATACCTTTTAAGGTTTTTGAGGGATGATTTTATCGAAGCCCTTTTGATTATTTGCCAAAGTAGCCATTTTAACAGGTTTTCAAAGAATTTGAAGGCCTATTGTGATTGCGGGATTCCGACGTCTCCGAGCCACATTAATTTGGCCGTACATTTTGGGTATGCATCTTGTTCTTATTTACGAATAACACTTCGAACTTGTTCGAAGTGTTAGTCCCTGAGATTGGTGGCCTTGGCCAATAGATCGAAGGGTGTCTCTTTGAGGTCTTATGAATTCGAGTTTAGATAACTCGAATATGTCGATTGTCGATGGAAGTCCCCGAGTGTTCGAGGTATATTTGCGCTTGGCCCCTGAGTGATTTCCCACAAAATCATAAGTACAGAGCTCGTATAGCAGAAAGTTCTCTTTGAGACACTAAATGTTTGATATAGAAAGAATGCTTCTTGAAATAATTTATACATACATACAATGTTTTTTCATCAGGGCTTGATTAATCTATATGGATACGGTTCATTTGACCATTTGTCCCATTACAAAGTTTCCCTATCGATACCCTTTGATATGAAGTATTTTTCTCGAAAATATAGCCTCCGAAGGTGATGCCCCTCAATATTCGAGGTTGATTGAAAAGAAGCCTTGGATACAATTGAATTTTTTTCAGGTAGCACATAATTGTGGCCTCATTAAAAACCTCACCGGAAAAACCTATTTGTGATAAAAATCAATCTAAGGAAAAAAGAGTGCAACGCGTGCTTTAAAACCAAAGGTCCTCATGTTGAAAAGTTTCTCGACGTCTTCGATCGAACACCAACAATAAGTTAGTATCAAATATGAATGGGAAGTGTGATAGTCATACCTTAGCAATAATACCGTTTGAGGAGTGATACATTCCAATTGTTGGGCAATTGTTCGTCCTCCATTACCCAAGTTTGTAAGACCCCTTTCCGATGATACCGAGGGCCCGATATTGTCCTTCCCAATTTGGGCCTAGTTTTCTTTCGTTTGGGTCTCGAGTGTTGAGGGTAACTTTCCTTAGAACTAACTCCCTGATTCCAAAGTGGTGAAGGTTGGTTCTTCTATTATAATTTCTCTCGATTCTTTGCTTTTGTGCAACCATCCGAACGAGCGTAGCTTCTTACTTTTTATCTAATAGCTTGAGGCTAATATACATAGCCTTGTGATTTGATTCTTCTATTGTATGTCAAATCTGGTGTTGGGTTCCCCGACTTTGGACGGAATCAAAACCTTAGAGCTATATACTATGGAGAAGGGGGTTGCCCCCATACTAGACTTTGATGTTATTTGATATGCCCAAAAGACTTGGGGTAAAATTTCTCTCCATTTCCCCTTAGAGTTATTCAAACTTTTCTTTAAGTTTTGAATGATACTCTTGTTCATCGATTCGGCTTGTCCATATCTGCTAGGATGGTACGGTGTTGATAATATCCTTTTTATTTTGTAATCCTTGAGGAATTTTGTTATCTTGTTGCCAATAAATTTTTTTCAGTGTCATACATGATTTCGGTGGGTATCCCAAATCGACATACGATGTGATCTCAGATGAAGTCTATAACCTCTTTCTCTCTTACTTTCTCGAACACATGTGCTTCAACCCATTTAGGAAAATAGTCAGTCATAAATCAAATGAACTTATCTTTACCCGGGACCGTTGGCATAGGGCTGATGATATCCATCCCCCATTTTATGAATGGCCGCGGGGATGGGATTGAATGGAGGTTCTTACAGGGTCGATGGATTATCGGTGCAAACCTTTGACATTTATCATTTTTCAAACAAACTCCTTAGTGTCTTTTTCCATGCTATCCCAGAAGTATCCTGCTCTAATGTTTTTGTAAATCAACAATTTGACGTCGGGATGGTTCCCACAAGTGCCTTCATGGACCTCTCGTAAAATATAATTGATGTCTCCTAGTCCTATACATACTGCCAATGGTCCATCGAATATCCTTCTATATGATGTTCCGTTTTCATCCAGTGTGAATCGAGCAACTTTGGTTCGTAGGGACCTCAATTCTTTGGGGTTCGATGGGAGTTTTTCGTTCTTCAAGTATTCAATATATTTATTCCTCCAATCCCAGGTCAATCTTGTAGATTTTATCTCAACATGGCCTCCCTCGATCACCTTTCTCGAGAGTTGAATGACAGTCCCCGAGCTGATCTTATCTTCCTCGACCGATGACCCCAGATTTGTAAGTGCATCAGCCTCACTGTTTTGTTCTCGAGGTATATGTTGTAAAGTCCATTATTTGAAACGTTGCAAAGTTACCTACAGCTTGTCCAAATACCTTTGCATTCTATCCTCTCAAACTTTAAAGATTTTGTTTACTTGGTTAACCACCAGTAAAGAGTCACACTTGGCTTTAGTGACTTCTGCTCCCAAGCTTTTAGCTAGCTCGAGACCTATAATCACGGCCTCGTACTCGGCCTCATTGTTTGTCAACCAAGAGGTTTTGATAGACTGCCTAATAGTGCTACCCGTAGGCGGCTTCAGAACAATGCATCACCCAGACCCCTTCACATTCGAAGCACCATCTCTGAAAAGGGTCCACACCCCCGATGATGTGCTTGATTTTAACAAAAATTCTTTCTCAACTTTGGGTACGAGGGATTGGCATGATATCAGTCACGAAGTCCACCAAAATTTGGGACTTGATGGCCATTTAAGATTGATACTCGATATCGTACCCACTAGTTCGCCGGCTCATTTGGCCAATCGGCCCGATAATTTGGGCTTGTGCAAAATATTACGAAGTGGATAAGTGGTTAATACACATATGGGGTGACATTGAAAGTATAGTTTTGACTTTCTAGAAGCGCTTATTAGTGCAAGTGCCAATTTCTCTAAGTATGGATACCTAGTTTCTGCTTCTCCTAAGGTTCAGCTTACATAATAAACAAGAAATTGCGTACCTTTCTCTTCTCGAACTAGGACACCATTTACCACAATTTTCGATACTACCAAGTACAAGAAAGTTTGTCATTTGCCTTTGAAGTGTGAAGCAGTGGTGGGCTTGATAGATATCACTTTAATTCCTCTAATTCTTGTTGGCACTCCAAGGTCCAGGTGACTTCTTTTTGAGTAAAGAGAAAAATCTGTGGCTTCGATCCGACGACATCGAGATGAATCGGCCTAAAGCAGTTATCCGTCCAGTTAGTCTCTGCATGGCTATTACACTGTCCAGGATGGTGATTAGTTAGATGGCCTTAATTTTGTCAAGGTTTATCTCGATCTCCCGGTTCGACACCATAAAGCCCGGGAATTTGCCTGAACCGACCCCGAAAGCACATTTCTCGGGGTTGAGCTTCATGTTATATTTCCTCAAAATCTTGAATGTTTCCTTCAAATGAGCTAAATGGTCCTTTGCGTGCAGGGAGTTAACTAGCATGTCACCGATATAAACATCCATTGACTTACATATTTGTTCTTCGAACATTTTATTTACTAGGCGTTGGTAAGTAGCTCTAGCATTTTTTTAGCACAAAGGGCATTACGTTATAGCAATAAGTTCCATACTTGATGATAAATAAAGTCTTTTCCTGGTCTTCCGGGTTCATTTGAATTTGGTTATACCCTGAATAGGCATCAAGAAAGGTAAGGATATCGTGGCCAGTCGTGGCGTCGATCATGTGATCGATGTTAGGCAATAGAAAAGAATCTTTGAGGAATGCCTTGTTTAAATCCTAATAGTCTACACACATTCTAAGTTTGTTCCTTTTTAGGGACTACAACTACATTGGCTAGCCATTCGGGATATTTTACCTCCCGAATGGACCATATTTTGAGAAGTTTAGTTACCTCTTCCTTTATGAATGCATGCTTTACCTTAGACTGGGGCCTTCTTCTTTTGTTTCACCAGTTTGAACATAGGTTCAAGGCTTAGCTGATGCGTTTTTATCTCCGGTGGGATCCCTGTCATGTCTAAATGGGACCAAGCAAGAAAATCCATGTTATCAATAAGAAATTTAATAATTTTTTTCCTATGTTCGGGGATTAACCCCGTTCCCAGGTATACCTTTCGCTCGAGTAGGTACTTGATCAATATAACATGTTCCAGCTCTTCAACCATTGATTTGGCGGCGTCGGAGTCTTTGGGAACAATAGAGGTTCGGGGGGTCAGAAAATCCTCTTCTTCTTTTCTATCTCCTGCTTTCCCAATTCGGTCAAGGCTGGTGTCTCTGATTGATAGTTGGCTTCTTGTTTACCTTATGCTCTACCTTTCCAACGTTTATATTGTTGATATCGATATTATCTCATCGATCGCAAACATTTTCTTTGCGGCATGCTGCTCCTCGTATACTATTTTTACACCATCCGTCGTCGGAAATTTCATTATTTTGTGGAGAGTCGAGGGTACTACCCTCATATTGTGGATCCAAGGCTTCCGAGTAGGGCATTATACCTCATGTCGCCCTCGATCACGTGGAATTTGGTATCTTGAATGGTTCCAGTCACGTTCACCAGTAAAATAATCTCCCCTTTAGCTGTTTTACTGGCCATGTTGAAGCCGTTTAAGACCCGAGTTGCGGGCACACTTTGATCTTGTATGCCGAGTTACTCCATGACCCTCGATTGGCTGATATTCGGTGAGCTACCTGGATCCACTAAAACATGCTTAACTTGTACTTTATTTAATAAGATAGAAATTACTAGAGTGTCATTGTGTGGCTGAGAAATGCCTTATGCTTCTTTGTCGTTGAATGACAAGGAACCTTCGGAGACATAATCTTGGGTTCATTTTTTTCCTAGTGATTGACACCTTAGTGCATTTGATTATGGGTCTCTGTGTAATATCGACCCCACCGACGATCATATGAATGACATGCTAGGGTTCCTCCTGTTCATTTTTCCTATTGATGTCCCTTTCTCTTAGATGATTCTTAGCTTGATCACTAAGAAACTCTCAAAGGTGACCCTCATTGAATAGAAGAGCTACCTATTCCATTAGTTTCCGGCAATCCTCGTTTTTGTGACCATGCATGCCATAATACTTGCACATCAAATTTGGGTTTCTTTGGGAAGGGTCGGTTTGTATGGGTCTAGGCCACCTAGTATCTTTGATCCTTCCAATTGCCGATACAATTCCTGATGCGTCGATGCTAAAGTTATACTCCAATAGCCAAGGTGCCTCTACGGGATCAGCATGCTTATCAAAACCACTTTTTCTTATAAGTCCCCAAGAATTCTACCCTCGATCGCTTCTTCGATCATTCCGAGAGGGATTGCATCCTGAAACATTATTCATTTGATCCGCAGTATATGGTTGATATCATTTAGGGTTTTAACTGCCAACCTATTTGGATGTACTGAAACGGAAGGGGCTCCTAATTGGTCGTCCTCGACCCTGATCTTCGATTGATATCGATTATGCAAATCTGCCCAAGTTACAGCTGGATACTCGACCAAAGTTTGTTTCAACTGTCGTGATACTATCAAACTCTGCTCGTTCAACCCTCAGGTGAAAGCTTGAATGGCCCAATCATCTGTGATTGGTGGCAACTCTATAAGTTCTACTTGAAATCGGGATACGAACTCCCTCAGAATTTCGTTATCCCTTTGTCTTATCTTGAAAACATATGATTTCCTTGTTCCGGCCTTTATGGCCCCAGCGTATGCCTTCACGAAAGAATCTACTAACATAGCAAATAAGTCGATGGAATTTGGTGGTAGGTTGTGATACCAAATCATTGCTCCCTTTGACAAAGTTTCTGCAAACTTTTTCAACAAATCGGACCCGATCTCATCATCTTCTGAGTCATTTCCCTTTATTCTGCATGTGTATGAAGTGATGTGTTCATTAGGATCTATGGTCCCATTGTAATTAGGTATATTCGACATACGAACTTCATAGGAATGAGCTTCGGAGTCGCATTCTGAGGAAAAGTATTCTGCACGAACGTTTTTGAATACAAACCCTTTAGGATCAGGGGTGCCCTCGGTATCTGATCAACTCGGGAGTTGTATGTTTCTACTTTTTTTATCATTATCTTCGATTTTCTTTTCTCCCGACTCAGTTCTTTTGATGAGCTCCTCGAGCATTTTTGTTATTGCAGGAGCAGCCCTTGATTTTACCAGTCGACCTTTCTGGCACTAGCTTGGTACGACGAGTGATTTCTGGCTCGACCACTCTTGGAGTCCTATGTTGATTTTGCAATTGAGCAATAGAGGCTTGCTGAGCCTCTAGCATCTCGAATATTATCTGGAGGCTAACTCCCTCGTCTTCTCTGCCCTGTGTACCTAGCCATCAAATCGGCCTTCCATGCGTACACTCCCTTCAGGGTCCGCGCCTAGGTCCATATTTAGAGCAACATGCGAAGATATTGATTAGATCGGCGACCGGTTCTCTCCCGAAATTAGCCGGTGGCACCCAGCTCCTAGAGAGATTACATTGTTGTTTTCCCCGTGAAATTCGAGACCATCATCACCATGTATGGGTGCCTTTTGTGAGTTTGACATGCTTTAACCTGAGAGCAAAAATACTTGATAAGGACAAGTGTGAAACGTGTGTTATTAGAATCATCACTGGAACAATCACTATTATCCTTAGCCCCACGGTGGGCGCCATACTATTTACCCTAAAATTCAAGTAACAAGTTAACTTATATTGCGGTTTTAAGGATATGTGATTTAATCCAATACCAATTGATAAACAAAGAATTAAATAGATAATTAAAGAATAAAATATATCAAACCAGTGTGTAAGCTAAATCTCGACCTTGATCTGTGATAATCTCAAGGTATGATAATGGGAATAACAAATGATAAAACAACTCTAATGAGCAGTAAGTGAAATAGCAAGAGAATAATGTGTGTATATTTTCTTGTCAGTCAACATTGGATCTTACAAATGAATAGGATCCCCCGTTATATAATAGGTGAGTTCTAAATAAAATATATTTTTAGTTATAGTATAAAATCATATTTGACAATTGTTTAACCGCCAAAGACCATTCCATTTCGAAATTTACGTCGTGATTTCCGGTTCGTTGCGAATATCTCGCTCTTTCCGTTACTGAATCATGACGGCATCAACTCGAAGCATGCCTTTTTCTGACCCCGATAAGTGTTATCGACCTTGACCTTAGAAAGAAACTTCAACCCTAAGCTCGACGTCCTGATCTTTTGATGTGATATCATTTTTTCCATCAAAGAACAAAATCGAATAGCCCCAATTTTCACCGTATACAGCATGTTAATATGGTGCCTCTCAACACTTCTTTTTACCTCCATATTGTGTTTTTTTTAAGATCATACTCTTAGATCATTACATGCATCCGTCCAAAATAATGTTATAAAGCACTTTATGTTTTCTTGAAAAACCATAGACGATACTTTAAGTGATGCTTTATTTGAAATAAGAATTGGTTGTATTTTCAAGTTTCTAGATTGTTGCATAACTAAAATGATATCCTTATTGCAGATGTTTCACTTTTTGTATATTACTTGGAATTGAATTATCTACAAGTTTATATATTACTATTATCCAATTAAATATAACTATTAATATTATATAATTTTTATATTAATTTTATACAATATATCTTTAATATATATATATATATTTTGTATATGATTTGTATGTGATATATTTTTCTTATGCTCTGAAATTCCAATTATAACTTCTTCTCTTTAATACAACTTTGAGGCATACCAAAGACTTTATGTAAAAAGATTGTTTTTATAACTTAAATATAAATTTAATTTGATTCAAACATTATACAACAATTTTTCAACTTTCATATAACATTCAAATATAAAAAATGTTTAATCACAGTAGAGTACAACATAAATACAACTATAATTTTGTACGCATATTGTATGTCGTGTCTTCTTCTTTGACTTCGAGATTTACTCTGAAATTCAGCAAAAATCAACTCTAATCTTCACTCAACACTCTTAAAATTGAGATATAAACTTCAAAGAATATTCTCAATCATTGACAACACCATCTAATCTAAATAAATAATATTTTTTGTAAATCCAAATTCAAATTTATAACTTCAAATCTTTTTAATAATTATCAATTTAAAATTTACTTTTAGTACTTTACTACTTATCTGAATGCTTCATCTATTTTGAAACCAAAAAAATACCTAGATGCTTCCTCAATACAAACTCGAGATTTAAGAGGACAAATACGAATATAATTCCAATATTAGTTTAATCTCCTGAAAAAGTTGCACTATTTTATGCTGAGATTCTTTGCTCAATTGTGGCATACAGGGGAAATGTCACGGCCCCAATTTTCTTCGGTAAAATATCGTAATAACGGCTAATTTTTAAAATTAAGTAAGTCTAATATACATGCAAAAATAAATGAAATAATGATTAAAGTAAAGTCACAATAATTCAGCAACTAATATAAAGGAGCTCCGCAACTCTATATACAATTTTAAAAAATCAGGCAAATACAAGTCACAAACTCTATAAGATGTACTGAACATTTCTATACATTAGTGTCTAAAGGATAAGAAAATAAAATAGTCTAGATAGAAGGAGACTCCGAGACCAGTGGACACTAGCACGTATACCTTGAAGTCTTCGAACCGAGCTCACTTCACTGGTGCCTGGACTGATAGGAGGTACACGCATTTGCATAAAAAAATGTACAGAAGCATAGCATAAGTATTTCACAACGGTACCCAATAAATACCAAGCGTAACCTCGGTAGCGTAGTGACGAGGTCAGGTCAAGGTCTTACTGAAATAAAATAAGAAACAGAACGAGTAATTAACAATGTAATAATAATAGTGAAAGTGAAATAAGTAAGAAATATACCAAAATTAACTACACTGAACTAAGACAGATAATGTACCACGGAAGAAAACAAGGGATGTTATGGCTAGGAAAGGAAATAACCAAACTCAAGTGAAGTAATAGAGAAGTATCAACAAAGAGTCATTACCGAAGTACCACTTCGTAGTCTCAAATCAAAATAATTCATAATGTTTCCTTATATCACCGCGGAAGCCTTGCATTTAGTTTTGAAAAATTATTTTTTCCGAAATAGCTTCCCGCGTTTTACCCCACCTTATCACACTGTGTGGCTTCAAGTAGTTCCGTTACTAGTAGTACGCTATCAAGTTCACTTTATCTCACCGCATGCGTTTCAACCCCAAAACCTTATGCCAATGCATACGTATCAATATCACAATTTATCACAATTGCATCTCAAGTGCCCAATATCATAACTTACCAAAGAAATCAACAATACGTTATTTTCACAATAAATAGCTCATGACTCAACTACAATATACACAAGAGTCTCAACAATGGTAACCGAAAGTGAATAACTCGACAAAAATAGTATTTCACAACTTAGCACTTTGCCTCGTTGTGAATCACGGCCTTTATAACTTAATTCCAATTTTAACAATAAAATATTCCAAGAATAACAATTTCAAATAAAGAATTCAACAGTTAAATAATATATATGGAATAAAGGGAACAAAAACTTCAACTAAATATGTAGAGCAATTAACAAGTAAGAGATAAGACAAGTAGAGCATGTGAAAGTAGACTAATAATGGTGAATATAACATGTTAAAATAACTCATTTAAGGTTTGAAAAGAATCTACATAGTTAAAACGGGTAAATTTTTATATTTAACCCGTGTACACACTCGTCATCTTATGTACACAGCTTTCACACATCACAAAACAACACCAATCCTAAGGGGTAATTCCCTGACACAAAGTTAAGCATTGCACTTACCTCAAAACACGCTAACTTAACCCTCTAGTAGACATTTTTCTCGATTATCCAACTCCAAATGGCTCGAATCTAGTCAAAACAACTTCATACATAAATATAAACTATAGGAAACTATTTCGAACAGCAAAGTTACAATCTTTGCAAAAATAAAAAGTCAATTCAAAAAGTCAACCTGAGTTCGCGTCTTGGAACCCGACCAAAATAACAAAATCAGAATACCCATTCGATAACGAATCCGACCATACAAGAATTACTCAAATTCGGCCTTTAAAACCCCCAAAATTTAGTGTAGGAAGTTTCCACAATTTCCCCAAAATTTCAACTCAAAACACTAATTAAATGATGAAAATAATGATAGATTCATGTGATATAACCAAAACCGAGTTAGAACTTCTTACCCCAGTGATTTCTTTGGAAAGCACTCCAAAAAATCGCTTCACACCGAGCTATCTAGGTCGAAATTATGAAAAATGAGATGAAATCCTCGTTTTTGAAAACTAAAATTCTGCTCAGGTGTTCTTCACGATTGCGAAGCACAAATTCATAGGCTGCCAAATTAACTCTCCGCGAATGCGACTCACAGAAATCACAACCTACGCGATCGTGGAACCTTCACGCGATCGCGAAGAACAAAACACGTGGACCCTCAATCTCTTCCTTTCTTCTTCGCGAACGCGATCCAACATACTCGTTCGTGATTCATTAAATGCTAAAGCTCCGCGATTGCGGACTCCTTCTCGCGATCGCATAGAACAATTTTCCACTAGTCACCAACAACCCTTCACTATCGCAATAACCCACTCGCAATTGCGTATAAGGAAACCAACAACAGAAAATCAACAATTCGTCAAGGTTCCAAAGTGCGCCGAACATGATCCGAATTACACCCGAGGCCTCCGGGACCTTAACCAAACATATCAACAAATCCTAAAGCATCACACGAATACACTCGAAACATCAAAGCACGTCAAAAAACACTAAAAACACAAATCACGCATCGATTCAAGCCTAATGTACTTATGAAGTTCCGAATTCAAAAACTAATGCTGATTTATACCAAAACAATTCCGATTGGCTTCAAATGTTGCACACAACCCGATTGACTTCAAATTTTGCATACAAGTCATAACTGACATGACAGACCTATTCCAACTTCTAGAATCAGAATCTGATCCCGATATTAATAAAGTCAACTTCCGATCAAACTTTCCAACCTTCCAAACCTTCAATGTTCTAACTTTTGCCAATTCAATCTGAAACGACTTACAGACTTCCAAATCAAACATTCGGACATGCCCAGGTCTAAAATCACCATACGGAGCTATTGGAACTATTAAAACTCCATTCCTGAGTCATCTACACAAAAGTCCAACTACGGTTAACTCTATCAACTTAAAGCTCCAACTTAGGGACTATGTGTCCCATTTCACTCTGAAACTCACCTGAAACAAAACCAACCCACCCTTCCTCCCGTAAGTCACATAACCATAACACAACATAGAGGAGGCAATAAATAGAGGATCGGGGCTAAAATACTCGAAACGACCGGCCAAGTTGTTACAGGGAATCGGAGAGAAAGGTTATAAAAGAGTATTTTGGGAGTTGAAAATGAGAGACAGAGCACGAAGAGGGAATAACTGATATTCCCTATTCAATTTCTAATATAAAGGGATACTTAATATTATTTTCTATATAATTGGTAAATTGCAAATCAACTTATAATTAAGTTAAATCATAAACAGTGAGGGTAAACAAATTTCTAGTGTAATACGTATAAGTAAAACCCCTCTTAAATATCCGAAGACCCAAAAAATCAAATTTCCGTTGAAAATGTGAATTAATTACTTTGATTCACCGATCTCAAGAATATGATACTATAAAATTGAAATAGCTGTATATGCAACCTTACTGAAGAAAACAAATCATCTTATCGAGAAGCAAGAGACCCTGAAAAATACCAGGAATTAATGACAAATGAAAGAAAAGAAAGAATGCATGTTAAATGATAACACATTAAGAATAAATTATTTTGGTGGCAATATGCATCTATTCTTGCATTCTTCGATCGGAACAATCCCATGCTTCAAGGAACAAACTTCTGAGAAACCCTGAGTAATCATTATAAGTACATTGTACGATTAAAGAAACAAGCTTATGATAAAGCATCCTGAACAAATTTTCCCAGCAAATCTTCACAAAAAACTACATACGAGACGTAATTCAGCTAACATTATATTTGTTTGTTAACCTTCACCAAGAGATTCTTATAGTCCGAAGAAAATAGGAAAGATACAGATCTTCTGGCTTACTTTTAGTTTCGGCATACCATGAGAAGCCTACCCTCCATAGCTCCGCCTCTCTTTTCTTTAACCATACACTAATCTGTCATCCTAGCCTTTTAAGTGCTACTTCTGCTTGTCCGAGCTGCGGCATGCAAACTAAGGGCACACTAGAAAGTTAAAAAACGCCAAACGAGTACCAATGAAAACCAAACCAAAATACAAATCTAGAACACACCATACAAGTATCGGGAAAACACATATTACGCCTTACAAGACTAGCAAAAGATTAGGGAGAAAGAAGTGACCATTCTTCCCTGGTGAAGTCCAGGCAGTTGTATAAATCTGAAGTGTCTTGAGGAAGCACCAGTGCAGGACAAAGAGTTGAATCCACGCAATCAAGGCTTCATTTAATTATACAGACAGGAAACTATAATCCAAGTTATGATGACTCATGCGCTCAGCTATGACAACTCTCACTTGACCAACATGGAATGTAGGATGATTAACATCCCAAAGAACTTCTAAGACAAAGAAGTACAAATCTTAATTCAGTGACATTTCAACTAGATCCAGTGTCAAGGACAGGTAGTCGGCAGTGCAGACTAATTGCCTTATCTGTTTGATGTGTCCCTGGAATGAAGAACTGAAATATGACTGTTAGGCAAGCACCCTGCTGAGCGATACCATAGAAAGCGCAATCAGGCTTTGCCAAGTGACACTGAAGACTCTTGAAGAAATGTTTTACACTCACTTGAACCATCATCGCATCTCCTCTCTGAAGTGCTATTCTTGTTCTTGACTGAGCACTCAAATCTTGGTCACCTGTTGGGCTCTCTGCTTGTTCTCCAATAACTAATAGCTTCCGGAACTCAGCACCAAGTGTAATCAGGGTAGTAGAAACTTGCAGATGGAGATCACCATACTTACTTATAGAAACATTAAGCACATCACCAACATTTTTCATTCGATCCACGAAGTTCTGTAACTGGTGCATATCTGGGACTCGTATAAGTGTCTGAGGCAAATCTTGAGCCATATCAAGGGCTGCTTGTAATTCAAGTACATCAGACCTTGACAAGGGCTTAGAGATGGACACATCTTGAATAACAGCAGACCTGTAACCTTTTGCCTCCAAAGTGAGAAAAGGCATAGGTTGTTGAGAATGAGGAGGGAGCTTCTTTACCAGCTTGATTTGGAGGTGGTTAGGGGCACTGTCTCCGACAGTATCTCCACTGTGACTGGCATTGAACTCGGTGTAAATACTAATGATACTACGAAGGGCACGGTGCAGAAGAGAAAGATCAATAGTGAAAGATATCCGATCGTCATTTTGGCTAGAGATGCGATACTCATCAAACAGTGCCTCAATGTGGAATTGAGCAATGGATTGGATGCCATCACCATTGAGGAGGTTATGAAGAAAATATACATGGTCTCTCGTAAGGTAGAGGTAGCAGATCTTTCCCATTTTGTCAAGAGCTGGAAGGGACCTCTTATCCAGGAGGTTGACACCGTTGTCTGTTAGAAATGCCCTGAACTTCATTTGTTCAATATTCTACAAGGAAATGTGTACCCCCGAGATTACTGCAAGACCAAGTGAGCTCTTCAGTATTTATGAAAATATCAGGGGATTTGGAATAAACGACATGTGCAACTATAGAGGATCTTAGCTGACCTGAACTAGCTTGAGTTTGAGTCTTGGAGGTATAATGAATTCATAGATATGCAAATAGAGCTTTTATGCCTACTGAACTCAGACAGTCATAACATCACTCAGTATACATGCAGTAAATAAATTAACCAGCAACGCTAGTGTAAAATACTCCAGACCAGTAGTAAGAACTATAGATACAGACCAAACTGCACAAGCTACAGTAAGGGGCGGATTTAGGGAGCGGAAGGGGTTCACTCGAACCCCCTTCGTCAAAAAATCATACTGCATATAAAGCAAAATCTATTTCTTTTATCTCAATAGATTATATTTTGAATAGCTTAGTGGTAAAAGTGGTTCAAAATCTTTGTGAGGTGATCTGTTCAATTCCCACTAGCTACAATCTTATTTAATTTTTTAACTTTTTTCTTTTCCGAATCCCCTTAGCGAAAATTCTGCCTCTGCCCCTGGCTACAGTACATGCGAAAATCAATAATCTAGGAGCTCTCGGATTCAATTACGACCTCAGAGATGCAAGCTAGATAAAAATACGGAAGTAAATAGATATACGGGACTCTATATACATGCTAATGTTCTATACTGACCATTCAACTATCGATTTCAAAAGCAAATAAATAGGAAACTACTGTAGCAGTCCCGGGAAACGTCGATTAGCAAGTAATCGATTGCAAATACCAGCAAAAGTGAAAACTCATATGACGGAACATCGATCAACGATTAGGTTTCATTTCGAGAGAGGACAAACATACCAGTTCGTCGAGAAATTGCTAGGCCAGTTAGGGTTTGGAGCTCTTTCCTTTTCACAAATGGCGGGAGAACTGAAGCGGGGAAATGAGAACCAGTTTCAGATGAAATGGTTAAAACTTAAAAGTGCTCTTATACCCCTTATACTTTGAATGGATGATAAATTAGCCCTTCAACATTTTTAAGTATGAAGATGGCCATTCTGTTTTATATATGACAGTTTTTGGTTTGAAATAAGAGGCACTAGTATAATGTGTAATATACCCGTATACAATACTTGAGTAGCTTTTATTATTACTAGTCTTAAGATACACACATTACGTATGTATTTAATAAATTTAAAATATTAAAAATTTTACAATTATTATTAAACTATATGATTGAGTTATAAAATAAATTTATAAAAAGCACAAGTTCTTAAAAATGATAAATATTGATCCCTCTTAACCAACTTAATAAAGTGAAAAATATATCATATAAAAGTACTCTAATATTTTATCATAACTTAATATATGAGTTGCGCAGTTATTTTAATAGCTCGGATCTAATATAATAGTATCTTGATTTATACTTACATATCATGCAATTATCCAATATTCTCGACGACTTTAAAGCAATGAATTATGTATGCTCAAGTACCTAAAATGAGCTTCATATTGGACCTCATCAATATTCAAGCAAATCTTAACAAAACAAAAGCTTAAATTTTCAAAAGAATATACTTTTTTTATATTCTTATGTCATATAATAAATATTCTTCTGTTACCAAAGTCTGTAAAATATGTATAAACAAAAATGGTTGTATGGTAGTGCGGGGAATTATATCAGACTTCTCTTTTTATGAGTTTTCTTACACCAAGAGGTAAAGTGAAAGATAATAAAGAAAATACAAAGCAACTAGCAGTGAGTGAGTGACTACTGCTGTAAAGTGAGTGACGTCTTTTGAGGATGTCCATTTTATCGTGTTAGGAATCGTTTTGTACAATGGATAAAATATAAATGAGATAAATATTTAATATTGTCTAATTTTTTATTTGGTTATTAATTTTAGAATAAATTATTTCAAAATTAAAAATAAATATTAGAATAATTTATACTACTTATCAAATGATAGAATAGTAATTCTAGATAAACTATTCCTGAATAAAACAGTAAAATTAATAATTTTATTATTAATAAATATTTAATAAAAATAATATTAAATTAATTAATCACATCGTAACTAATTTTGGTATAACTCGTATTCAAACCAAAGATCTCTTAGTGGATTGTGTTAAGAAAACAAATATATTCCATGATGTTTAAATGATCTAAAACTATACATTCTATAATATTTGAAAACAATAAACTTTTTTCTTTTTGCTTCAGAAAAATATTTCATTTTGAGGATATGGAGGGTGATTCATCCTGTGATCTTACTCATCTTAGTGAAGAGTTGCCAGCGAAAATAGAGGAGAAATTGAGCTTCAATCACAAAGAAGATGCTGCTACAGATGCTAATTCAGAAATTACTCTCCGTCCATTGGACCTAACCGATGTTGATGATTTTATGGAATGGTTTGCAGATGATAACGTTAGTAAGTTCTGTTCTTGGGACACTTTCACATCCAAAGAAGATGCCATGAATTATGTCGTTGATGTTGCCATACCACATCCATGATTTCAGGCAATTTGTTTAAATGGAAAACCAGTTGGTTCTATTTCTGCCCCCTTAAATCAAGAAAGACATTTTTTTTCTTCCTCATTTTAACAAAGATGACAACTCATTAGCATCCCATATTGTTGTTATTTTTATCCAAAATGATATGCTGCAGAAATGAAAGTTCAAGAAAGGCAGATTGTTTTCTGCCTATAAAATAAGAGATTCAGCTCTCATTTTTAATACCAAAAAAAATTCAGAAAAAAATATATCTAAGAGTGATGTTTCACAGACAGTGTATAAGAAAATAGTCTGTGAGGAAAATAGAGAGTGAGCGATATTGTAGTTAGGTGGAATATCAAAAGAGGGTTATTTCTTTGGAGTGTTGTAGTGGTCTTTGGAGTATTTTACTCGGACCTACAAAGTGTAAAATTCCTTACTACAGTGATTCAGTTGCTCCTCTCAGGACCGTGATTTTTTCCCCTTATTCAGAAGGGTTTTCCACGTAAAAATCTTGGTGTCATTGTAACTCTTTTATTCTTGTTAATTACCGTATCTCGGTGCTACATTATTATTCCGCTTTTATTACCGTGGATATTATTTTGGTAGGGGGTTTATTCCTAACAACTGGTATCAGAACACAGGTTCTGCTCGTTCACTGAAATACTATTCACTATCGGTAGTACTATGCTCGGTGAAAATAAAAATTTCCGGAGTAAAGTACGAGGTAGAAAAATTCAACGGAGATAACGGTTTCTCAACATGGCAAAGAAGGATGAGGGATTTGCTCATCCAACAAGGATTACACAAGGTACTAGATGTTGATGCCAAAAGCCTGATACCATGAAAAGTGATAATTGGGCTGACTTGGATGAAAGAGCTGCTAGTGCAATCAGGTTGCACTTATCGGATGATGTGGTAAATAATATCATTGATGAAGACACTGCACGTGGAATTTGGACAAGGTTGGAAAGCCTATACATGTCCAAAACGTTGACGAATAAATTGTACCTGAAGAAGCAGTTATACGCCCTAAACATGGGTGAAGGTATGAATTTTTTGTCACATTTAAATGTGTTTAACGGACTAATCACACGGCTTGCCAACCTCGGAGTGAAAATCGAGGAGGAAGATAAAGCCATCTTGCTATTGAACTCGTTGCCATCGTCGTACAATAATTTGGCAACAACCATCCTGCACGGTAAGACTACTATTGAGTTGAAAGATGTCACATCAGCTCTTTTACTCAATGAGAAGAAGAGAAAGA
Source organism: Nicotiana benthamiana (assembly GCA_034376525.1). Lineage (NCBI taxonomy): Eukaryota > Viridiplantae > Streptophyta > Magnoliopsida > Solanales > Solanaceae > Nicotiana > Nicotiana benthamiana. The sequence continues at coordinate 13,296,874 of CM067325.1, forward strand.
AGCCTGTAAATCAAGGACAATCTCTTACCACAGAAGGTAGAGGCAGGAGTTATCAAAGGAGTTCGAGCAACTACGATAGATCCGGAGCTCGTGGAAAGTCAAAGAATCGATCCAAATCAAAAGCCAGAAATTGCTACAACTGTGATCAACCAGGTCACTTCAAAAGAGATTGCCCAAAACCAAGGAAGGGCAAAGGCGAAACTAGTGGCCAGAAGAATGACGACAACACAGCCGCCATGGTGCAAGACAATGATAATGTTGTCCTCTTTATAAATGAGGAAGAGGAATGCATGCACCTGTCAGGTCCAGAGTTGGAATGGGTGGTTGACACAGCGGGATCTTACCATGCCACACCGGTAAGAGATCTTTTTTGCAGATATGTAGCAGGTGATTTCGGCACAGTGAGAATGGGTAACACGAGTTACTCAAAGATTGCGGGGATTGGTGACATTTGTATCAAGACAAATGTCGGATGCACATTGGTTCTAAAGGACGTGCGGCATGTACCTGATTTGCGGATGAACTTGATCTCGAGGATTGCTTTGGACCGAGATGGATACGAGAACTATTTTGCAAATCAAAAGTGGAGACTCACCAAGGGATCATTGGTGATTGGAAAGGGAGTTTCTCGTGGCACGTTGTACATGACAAATGCAGAAATATGCCAAGGTGAATTGAATGCGGAACAAGATGAGATTTCTGCAGATTTGTGGCATAAAAGAATGGGTCATATGAGCGAGAAGGGATTGCAGATTCTTGCCAAGAAATCACTTATTTCTTATGCCAAAGGTACAACAGTAAAACCCTGTGACTACTGTTTATTTGTAAGCAACATAGAGTCTCATTTCAGACATCGTCTGAAAGAAAATTGAATATACTTGATTTAGTATATTCTGATGTTTGTGGCCCAATGGAAATTGAATCAATGGACGATAAAAAATATTTTGTTACTTTTATTGATGATGTTTCACGAAAATTGTGGGTTTATATTTTGAAAACCAAAAATCAGGTGTTTCAAATTTTCCAGAAGTTTCATGCTCTAGTAGAAAGGGAGACAGGGCAAAAGCTAAAGCGTCTCAGAAGTGACAATGGAGGTGAGTACACTTCAAGGGAATTTAAAGAGTACTGTTCAAGTCATGGGATCAGACATGAAAAGGCAGTTCCTGGAACCCCACAGCACAATGGTGTAGCAGAGAGGATGAACCACACTATTGTGGAGAAGGTGAGAAGCATGCTCAGAATGGCTAAACTACCTAAGTCATTCTGGGGTGAAGCAGTTCAAACAACATGTTACCTGATCAATAGGAGTCCATCAGTTCCATTGGCGTTTGACATCCCAGAGAGAGTTTGGACCAATAAGGAGGTGTCCTACTCACATCTGAAGGTGTTCGATTGCAGAGCTTTTGCACATGTACCGAAAGAGCATAGAACAAAGCTGGATGATAAATCTGTTCCCTGGATATTTATCGGATATGGAGATGAAGAGTTCGGGTACAGGTTGTGGGATCCTATAAAGAAGAAGGCCATCAGAAGCAGAGATGTAGTCTTCAGAGAAGGTGAAGTTGGAACTGCTGTTGATATGTTAGAGAAGGCAAATAATGGAATAATTCCTAACCTTGTTACCATTCTTTCTATTTCTAAAAATCTCACAAGTGCAGAAAGTATGACCAACGAGGTTGCCGAGCAGGGGGAGCAACCTGGTGAGGTCATTGAGCAGGGAGAGCAACTTGATGAAGGTGTCGAGGAAGTGAAGCACCCTACTCAGGAAGAAGAACAACCTCAACCTCTGAGGAGATCGGAGAGGCCAAGGGTAGAGTCATGCAGGTACCCTTCCACATAGTATGTCCTCATCAGTGATGAGGGGGAGCCAGAAAATCTGATGGAGGTGTTGTCACATACAGAAAAGAACCAGTGGATGAAAGCTATGCAGGAAGATATGGAATCTCTATAGAAAAATAGCACGTACAAGCTGGTTGAACTTCCAAAGGGTAAAAGACCACTCAAATGCAAATGGGTCTTTAAACTCAAGAAAGATGGAAATGGCAAGCTGGTCAAATATAAAGCTCGATTGGTGGTTAAAGGCTTCGAACAGAAGAAAGGTATTGATTTTGATGAAATTTTCTCACCTGTTGTCAAAGTGACTTCTATTCGAACAATTTTGAGCATAGCAGCTAGCCTAGATCTTGAAGTGGAGCAGTTGGATTTGAAAACTGCATTTCTTCATGGATATTTGAAAGAAGAGATTTATATGGAGCAACCAGAAGGATTTGAAGTAGTTGGAAAGAAACACATGGTGTGCAAATTGAATAAGAGTCTTTACGGATTAAAGCAGGCACCAAGGCAGTGGTACATGAAGTTTGACTCATTCATGACAAGTCAAACATACTTAAAGACCTATTCTGATCCATGTGTATACTTAAAAAGATTTTCTGAGAATAATTTATTATGTTGTTGTTGTATGTGGATGGCATGTTAATTGTAGGAAAAGACAAGGGGTTGATAGCAAAGTTGAAGGGAGAACTGTCCAAGTCATTTGATATGAAGGACCTGGGCCCAGCACAACAAATTCTAGGGATGAAGATAGTTCGAGAGAGAACAAGTAGAAAGTTATGGCTATCTCAGGAGAAGTACATTGAACGTGTACTAGAACGCTTCAACATGAAGAATGCTAAGTCAGTCAGCACACCTCTTGCTAGTCATCTAAAATTGAGCAAAAGGATGTGCCCTACAACAGAGGAGGAGAAAGGGAACATGGGTAGAGTTCCTTATTCTTCAGCAGTCAGAAGCTTGATGTATGCAATAGTATGTACTCGACCTGATATTGCTCACGCAGTTGGTGTTGTCAGCAGGTTTCTTGAAAATCCTGGAAAGGAACTTTGGGAAGCAGTCAAGTGGATACTCAGGTACATGGGAGGCACCACGGGAGATTGTTTGTGCTTTGGAGGATCTGATCCAATCTTGAAGGTCTATATAGATGCTGATATGGCAGGTGACATTGACAAGAGAAAATCCACTACTGGATATTTGGTTACATTTTCAGGGGAGCTATATCATGGCAATCGAGGTTGCAGAAGTGTGTCGCACTCTCTACAACTGAATCGGAATATATTTCCACTACTGTAGCTGGCAAAGAGTTGGTATGTCTCAAAGGGTTCCTTCAAGAGCTTTGATTGCATCAAAAAGAGTATATCATCTATTGTGATAGTCAAAGTGCAATAGACCTTAGCAAGAACTCTATGTACCATGCAAGACCAAACACATTGACGTGTATATCATTAGATTCGAGAAATAATAAATGATGAATCTCTAAAAGTCTTGAAGATTTCTACAAGTGAGAATCCCGCAGATATGCTGACCAAGGTGGTACCAAGGAACAAGTTCGAGCTATACAAAGAACTTGTCGGCATGCATTCAAACTAGAAGACAGTGCTACCTCCTCTAGATAAATGGGACTGGAGGGGGAGATTTGTGGGGTATATCCCCCTTAAATCAAGGAAGACATTTTCTTCCTTCCTCACTTTTGTCAAAGATGACAACTCATTAGCAGCCCACGTTGTTATTGTTTTTGTCCAAAATGACATGCTGCAGAAATGAAAGTTCAAGAAAGGCAAGCTGTTTTCTGCCTATAAAATGAGAGCTTCGGCTCTCATTTTTAATACCAACAAAAACTCAAAGAAAAATATATCTGAGAGTGAGGTTTCACAAACAGTGTATAAGAAAATAGTCTGTGAGGAAAATAGAGAGTGAGCGATATTGTAGTGAGGTGGAATACCAAAAGAGGGTTATTTCTTTTGAGTGTTGTAGGGGTCTTTGGAGTATTTTACTCGGACCTACAAAGTGTAAAATTGCTTACTATAGTGATTCAGTTGCTCCTCTCAGTGCCGTGGTTTTTTTCCCCTTATTCAGAAGGGTTTTCCACGTAAAAATCTTGGTGTCATTGTTACTCTTTTATTCTTCTTAATTACCGTATCTTGGTGCTACATTATTACTCCACTTTTATTACCGTGAATATTATTTTGGTAGGGGGTTTATTCCCAACATGTATCACTATTTCATGGAACTGATAGGTGCAGGGGTGAACTTGGACACGTGTTAGCATAAAAATATTGGGGCAAAGGGATTGCCACCAAGGCAGTGAACATGGCGGCCACCGGCTTACATGTTGTACTTGTTTGCGAGGTTTGGTCAAGCAGGTGACAATTAATCAAAATCAGCTAAAAAAGGAGTGAAACATGCACAAGTACCAGGAACAAGTCTAGGCTTAGTGCAACAGATCCACTGTGGCCGCATTCCATTTAGTGCGGTCCGTAATGAAGATATTCAGATAGGTTCTTATTTCGGAAACTTAAGCAATGCGGCTACAAAGCATTTTATGCGGATTGCATTAGCCTTACCACGACCGTGATCGAGATTGTGCGGTCCAGAATGACGGGGTTTAGAGAGTTGGGAAATTTGAGGTTAATACCAATGCGGTCAATAATCCTTTTGTGGGGACCATAGAAGCCATCGTGGCTGCGGTGCATTTTATACGGTCCGCGGTATCCAAGTTTTGAGAGCAGAGATCTAAGTCCAAGAAGCTTTACCGCGGCAGCACTCGATTTTCTGCGGACCGCACTACCCCCGCAGGGGTAATTTTGTCCAGAAAATTTTGCCTAGTATAAATACTTTCTTTTCCCACTTTTAGGTCATTATTTGTATTTTAACTTTCAGCCGCGCTCGTTAACAATAGTTCTAACTTCAAGTAATTAGCTTGTAATTAAATCTTATGGATTTTTCTTCATCTATTTATCACTTTTCTTCTATTAATATTAGTAGCTAGACCCGTTAGCTAGGGTTATGGCTCAACCCTAGTGTAGATATTTGATGGGTCTTGAATTTTAAGGCTTGAATGTCTATGGGTGTTTGATATTTGGACTAATTTGTGTCAATGTTGAATTAGTGGTTGCAAATACTAATTTGTACCTATTTGACTTGGGCTCTTCTTGAGAAAGAGAACTCCAGTCTATGAAAATTAGTTCAACAAGGAATTTGGGCATATTCAAGAGATTGATAGCCCCAATTAAAGGGTTAAACCTAGAGATAGTAATACCCGACTTGACCTTAAATTGCTTGCAAAAATTATCATACCCAATTGGTCTTGAGAAAGTCAATTAGGACAAAATCACTCAAACAATAGAGATGTATAGAGTGAGAAGTTTCGTGCATATCTTAATCCCCACCATGACAACGTTGTCTTAGATTCGAAAACCCGTCAAGTATTCACCTAGGAGAAAGTCACTTCCCTAGTGTCTCATTAACTATTTAGACAACCTTTCAAGTATCTTACTCTTAGCTTAATTTAGCATCTTATTAGCATAAAATTAGAATTAATATAAAAAAAATGATGTTTGGCAGAGTAATTAAGAGCAATCACACATTTCTAGTTTAGATAAGAATCCAATTCCCATTTCTAGCTCCCTAAGGATTCAATCCCGACCATTTCGGGTAAAAGCTGCTTTGACCACTCTTGCTACTTTGTAGTGGTGCAGGGTTGGCTCCGATCATTTTTGGGCACCATTACTAAGGAGCTATTGGTTTTGGCTATCTATCTAAATACTTTTATGTATTGCTATTCTCTCCTTCCGCGTTACTAATTTGTGTGTGCAACTTTTGGTAAAAAATGGTAGTAAACAACGCACCTATTGGAGATCTTCCATCGGGGAGAAGGTAGATAAAAACATTGATGATGAGATTCCAATTGTACCTCAAGGACAATGGAGAGGTCTCCAGGCCAATGATGATATTCTAGACCCTCCCCCGCCACCTCCAAGAGTGGGTGCTTGAGTGCTTTCTAACCAAGGATATGCTAGTGCAATCATCCCACCCCAGATCTGGGCGGGCAATTTTCAAATTACAAATGTGATGCTGACATTATTGGAACAAATAGGGTATTTCACGGGTTCTGCCACTCATAATGCTTACAAACATCTTAAGGGTTTCGTGGATACTTGTTAGGGGAGAAAACAAACTAATGTGTCAGAGGATGTACTTCGGTTGAGACTATTCCCTTTCTCACTTAGAGGGAAGGCATTGGATTGGCTTAAGCGACTTCCCAACCATTCCATCACTACTTGAGATGAGTTGGAGGATAAGTTCATTACAAAGTTTTTCTCGTGGGGGCATACAACAGCATTGAGGGATGAGATCTTAGCTTTCAAGCAGGACCAAACCATTACATGAGATTTGGGAGAGATACAGAACCATGGTAATGGAAAATCCCAAGATTAATATGACTATGGACATGATTCAATAGACTTTCTACCAGGTCATTAACATAACAAATTATAGAATAGTAAACAAACTTGCTGGGGGTAAATTCATTAAGCTGTCTTATGATGAGGCTTGTGACATTCTTGACGAGATGGCTGACACGTCCTCTACTTGGAAAATTAGAGCGAATGTGCTACCGGATGACCCCACGGTCAATCACTTGTACAAAGATCTACATGATCATGGGCAGACTATAGCAGAGTGACAACAATAATGAACCAACTAGCAAAAGCCACAATTACAACATGTTCAAAATCTGCGCCAAGTAAAAGCTATAGAGGGTGTCAACATGCTAGTGAACAAAATAAGACAATGAGGTCAACAGAACCAAGGGAGTTCGGATCAATATGACTATGACTGTGGTGGATTCCAAGATGATGGTTATGATGGGCAGAATGAAGAAGTGCAATATGCGAACAATTATCAAGGCCAAATAGGCTATTCTTCCAACCAACCACAATGGAGACCCCAAGGCAATTGGGGAAATAAACAATAACAAGGGAATAGTAATTGGGGGAACAACAACCAAAATTCCAATTAGGAATTCAAAACAATCATCAGAACAATCAAGGTAATTGGAATGGCAACAACAACAACTGTGGTGATATAACAATCAGGGTGGTTGGAACAGTGGAAATCAAGGAAATCGGGACAAGGCTTTCAAAGGCTCCCAATGTATCAATAACCGAACAATCCACCCTTATTTCCATTCCAAGGTCCAAGTTATTCTAACAATGAAATAGGGAGAATTGAATGATGTTTGAATATATGATGAAAAAAAATGCTGACTCTGATGCTTAGTTGGCTTCCCAAAATACTTCAATTAGAAACTTGGCGGTTTAAGTAGGACAAAACTTCCAATAATTGAATACTCGCCCTAAGGAGGATCTACCAAGTGATATGGTAGTTAAACCGAAGGGTGGTAACAATGATGTTATGGAGGTAACTACAAGAAATGGACAAGGTGGTGATGTGAATGCCTCCAAGCAAAAAGAGTTTTTGAGTGAGGAAGTTGGGTTGCATGAAGATGAGATTCCTTTGTTGGTTGAAAATGTGATTGATGAGAACGTGAATGACGAAGTGAGGATTGATATTCAAGATACCAAGGTGGAGACTCAGAATGAAGTGAACCAATCTAAAGAACATGTAATAGACATACCAGAAACGATTATGCCTGAAGCCAAGGCTCCTTTGCCAAGGCCACCTCCACCTTATCCTCAAAGGCTCACGAAGTAGAAAAATGAGAATCAGTTTAAAAAGTTTATTGACATGATGAAGAGCTTATCTATAAATGTGCCTTTGGTGGAGGCTCTAGAACAAATGTCAGGCTATGCTAAATTCATGAAGGACTTGGTGACAAAAAAAGATCCATGGATTGCGAAACTATCAAGATGACCCACAAAGTTAGTGCAATAGTGCACTCAATGGCCCCAAAGCTAGAAGATCCTGGTTTTTTCACCATTCCTTGCACCATTGGAAGTGCGTACTTTGAAAAACCTCTATGTGATTTGGGGGAAAGTATCAATTTGATGCCATACTCAATTTTCAAGACTTTGGGTATTGGGCAACCGAGGCCAACTTCCATGAGATTGCAAATGGTGGATAGAACTTCAAAGAGACCATTGGGTATTATTGATGATGTCCTTGTCCGGGTGGACAAATTATCTTGATAACTGATTTTGTGATCTTGGATTGTGAGGTATATTATGAATTTCAAATAAAATTGGGAAGACCTTTCCTTTCTACTGGGAAGGCCTTAGTTGATGTGGAAGCAGGGGAACTCGCATTTCTGGTGGGTGATCAGAAAGTGGTGTTTCAAGTGTGCAAGTCAATGAAGTAGCCCAACAATTCTAAGGTTTGCTCTTTTGTGGACCGTGTCATGACAGTGATAGTTGATGAGACTAGTGCAATGATCAATGTGGAGGACCCTCTAGAGGCAGTTTTTTGAATCTTGATGCCAATTAGGATACGGCCGAGAGGAGTTCGTGAATGCTTTACATGGAATGAGAAATTACTCTTATGAGCCTAGGATACTCTCTTTGGATCTGGAGAATAAGAAGACTCCACCAACAAAACCTTCAATCGAGGAACCTACGGTATTTGAGTTGAAGTCGTTGCCTCCATACCTCAGGTATGAGTTCTTAGTCCCTAGTTCAACTTTGCCAGTTATTCTTTCCTCTTGTCTTTCTAACGTGCAGGTTGATGCCACATTGGTGGTGCTTCAAAATCGGAAGAAGGCAATTGGATGGACCTTAGCTGATATTCGGGAGATAAATCCTACATTCTATATGCACAAGATTATTTTGGAAGATTATGAAAAGCCCTCTTTGGAACATCAAAAGAGGTTGAACGAGGAAATGCAAAAAGTTGTGAAAGAAAGAGGTGATCAAGTGGTTGGATGTCGAGGTTGTGTATCCCATCTCCGATAGCTCTTGGACTTCGCCAATGCAATGTGTGTCGAAGAAGGGTGGCATGACAGTGGTTGCAAATTTTCAAAATGAGTTGATTTCTAACATGACCGTCATTGAGTGGAGGGTATGCATTCATGGCTACCTAAAGTTGAAAATAGTGAATCGCAAGAATCACTTTCCATTGCCTTTTCTTGATTTGATGTTAGATCAACTTGCTGGGTGTGCTGTCTACTCTTTCTTGGATGGGTATTCTGGATACAACAAAATCTTAATTGCTTTAGAAGATCAGGAGAAGACCACATTCACTTGTCCATATGACACCTTTGCCTTTTGTAGGATGCCTTTAGGGTTGTGTAATGCAACTACTGCATACCAGCGGTATATGATGGCCATTTTCACCGATATAGTGGAAGATATTTTGGATGTGTTCATGGATGACTTTTGTGTTGTGGGTGATTTTTTTTATGAATGTTTAAAAAATCTTGATAGAGTGTTAGCCCATTGTGAAGAAACCAATGTTGTTCTTAATTGGGAGAAATGTCACTTTATGGTGGAAAAGGGAATAGTTCTTGGGCATAAAATTTCAAAGCATGGTATAAAGGTGGACAAAGCAAAAATTGATGTGATTTCAAGGATCCCTCCCCCTACCTATATCAAGGGAGTCAGAAGTTTTCTTGGGCATGCGGGGTTCTATCGAAGATTTATCATAGACTATCTGAAGGTAGTGAACCCCTTATGCAAGTTATTGGAAAAAGATACCAAGTTCGTGTTTGATGAGAGATATATACAAGCCTTTGAACTTCTCTAGAACAAGTTGACCGCCACTCCTACTATCATCACACCCAATTGGAGCTTGCCTCTTGAGCTCATGTGTGATGCAAGCGGTGTTACAGTTGAGGCAGTTTTGGGTCAAAGAGTGAACAAAATATTTTATCCGGTGTACTATGCGAGCAAGACAATGAATGGTGCTCAAGTGAACTACAAGGTGACCGAGAAAGATATTTTGGCTATTGTGTTCTCAATGGAGAATCTTTGGCCGTATCTCATGGGTGCCAAGGTCATAGTTCATACCGATCATGCCGCTTTTGGTACTTAATGACAAAAAAGGATTCCAAAGTTAGATTGATGCGATAGATCTTGTTACTTCAAGAGTTTGATTTGGAGATTATGGACTGGAAGAGTAGTGAAAACCAAGTGGTGGACCACTTGTCCCGCTTGGAAGAGGAGGGGAGGCCTCGTGATAGCCTAAATATTAAAGATTCATTTCTAGATGAATAACTCCTTTCTGTGTAGGTGAATGATATGCCATGGTTTGCGGATGTTGTTAATTTCCTTATAATCGGTATCTTCCCGTGTGAGCTCTCTTCTAACCAAAGGAAGAAACTCATACAGGATAGTTTAGATTTTTATTAGAATAAGCCGTACTTGTTCAAGATTTGGATGGATGGTTTGATCCGAAGGTGTGTTTCAGAGGAGGAGCAATTGAGTATCTTAGAAGCTTGTCATTCCTCTCCGTATGGTGGCCATCATGGCGAGTTGAGGACAGCTTCCAAAGTTCTTAGTTGTGGGTTTTATTGGCCAACTTTGTATAAAGATGCAAGTGAAATTGTGAAGAGATGTGATAAATATCAAAGAGCGGGTGGACTTTAGAAGAAAGATGAGATGCTTCTCAATACTATTATTCAAGTTGATATGATGTATGGGGAATTGATTTTATGGGCCCATTTATTAGCTTCTGTGGGAACACATACATTCTTGTGGCGGTTGACTATATTTCAGAGTGGGTTGAAGCCGTGGCTTTACCAAACTATGAGGCCTGGAGTGTTGTTGCATTTCTCAAGAAGAGCATTTTTACAAGGTTTGGCACTCATCGTGCAATCATAAGTGATTGGGGGGTCCTAGTTTTGTAATACAGCTTTTGACACTTTGCTTGCAAAGTATGGTGTCAATCACAAAGTTTCTACTTATTATCATCCTCAGGCAAGTGGCTAAGTTGAAGTCTCAAACAGGGAAATAAAGAGTATATTGTCTAAGACGGTCAATGCAAATAGGACTGATTGGTCAAAAAAGTTGGATGATGATCTATGGGCTTATAGGACTGCATATAGAACTCCGTTTCGTATGTATCTGTATCGGTTGGTATTTGGTAAAGCTTGCCATTTATCGGTTGAGTTAGAGCACAAGGCCATGTGGGCTTTGAATAAGCTGAATCTTGAATGGGATATGGCAACAAATCTTCGTGTGGAGCAGCTTAATGAACTTGATGAATTCCGATTCCATGGCTACTCTAGTTTGTCATTGTACAAGGACAAGATGAAGTACCTTCATGATTAGTATGCTCGTGGCAAGGAGTTCAAAGTGGGTGATTTGGTTCTCTTGTTCAACTCTGGTTATGTCTGTTTATAGGAAAACTTAAGTCAAAATGGAGAGGACCTTTTGAAGTGGTGTTTGTGACTCCATTTGGTGCACTTGACTTGAAGAACAAAAATGGGAGGTTTTTAGAGTTAATAGGCACAGGGTCAAGCACTACCTGGGCAAGATTGATGATAGCCATATGGTGGCACTGCTTCATCTAAAGTGATTTGATGGTAACTTGCATCGTGCCGCTACGTTAAATCAGGCGCTATTTGAAAGGCAACCCATATGTCTTTCTTTTTGTGTTTCTTTAATTCTCTACTTAGTGTAGGATTTATTTTTAGACTAACTAGTTGTGAGATGTTGCAGGATTGTTTTGATGCAGTGTAGGACCAAGTAGGGAAAAAAGACACTCTCTCAAGTTTACACTGCGGCCACATTACATTTTGTGTGGCTGCAAAAGCCTGAGTGCTGGGGTAAAAATTCAACGCGGACCTCAGATTTAATTGGTAAAAAATGAGGAGTCTCGGAAGTTTTCCATAACAGCCGCAATGCATTTTGTGCAGTCTGCAATGGACCACTGCGGCCGTATTGCAATTTCTTACGGTCTGCAGTGGACATCTCCCCAAGGCCACTTGTTTCTGAGTACCGCAAACCGCTGTGCCATTTTGTGCTGTTCGTGATGGGTAGGTGATATGGGTGTTGAAACACGTTCTCAAGTCGCTAAACTAAACGTGTGTTCATATTTGTAGGTTTTGATAAATGACAAACCGACGTGAACGGAACATTGACATATGCCGAAGTCCAAGCACAAGAGACACAAAGATCAAGATTAAAAGCAACAAAGTTATACATGAGTCGTTCTATAATTGTGATCTTGATCCGACAATTGATTCAAGACTTGGCTTCTCTCGTAAAATCATTTTTATCAAACCATGCATCTTTAATTTAAAGCAAAATGATTTTCAAACATTTCATTTTAACCAAAATGAATTCTAAACATGTCTTTCAAATCTGGACAAACAAAATCGATTATGTACTTTATGATAATCGATTATGTTAAAGCAGTGTACACAAGATTTTACAAAGCTGTAAGATAATCGATTATGTATCTTATGATAATCGATTATGTTAAGGCAGTGTACACCAGATTTTACAAAGCTGCAAGATAATCGATTATGTACCTTATGATAATCTATTATGTTAAGGCAGTGTACACCAGATTTTACAAAGCTGCAAGATAATCGATTATGTACCTTATGATAATCGATTATGTTAAGGCAGTGTTCACCAGATTTTTCAAAGCTACAAGATAATCGATTATGTTACTTAGACTAATCGATTATGTTGAGACAGTGAGCATCAGATTTTTCAAAGTAGCAAAATAATCGATTATAGCTTTCTGGTAATCGATTATATTAAAGACCGTTGCCAAAGTATTTTTAAACACTGAAAGATAATCGATTATGTACAATCAGACAATCGATTATGTTAAGCATAAAATCGGGGATTGATTTTTGAACGTTGTCAGGTAATCGATTATACGATTTGGATAATCGTTTATTCTGCTTAAAATCGGGGATTGAATTTTGAACGTTGTCAGGTAATCGATTATACGATTTGGATAATCGATTATTCTGCTTAAAATCTGGGAATGATTTTTAAACGATTGGCAGATAATCGATTATGCAGAATCAGATAATCGATTATCCTAGCACAAAATCAGCAATTTGTGATTGGCAATTAAGCAACGGTTTTGGGTGTTTTGAGCACTATAAATACAACTCAAATTCACTCTTCTAAGCACAACAACTGAATACATTCTTGCTAAAGCTTACATACTCTCTTTGCAATCATTTTATATTCATTTCATAAGTTTTTGAGAGCCAAACTCTTGAAGAAATTGTTGTGTTCTTGAGCGTATTGTTTTTACTAATATCTACTCTATTAAGAGAGTCTTGTCTTGAGTGCTAAGTGTTTGTACACACTTGAAGGGATATTCTCATCCCTTGTTGTAAGAAGGAAAAGTAGTTCCTCGGTTTGAAGTCTTGAGGTGCGGTATCCTCGACCAGGTTGAAGTCTTGTAGAGTGTATATCTACGAGCAAGTGTAACGGTTTGTTAGGCACCCGTAAGCTTAACGAAGTTAGTGTAAAACTCGAGAGAGTCTCTCGGGGACTGGACTAACCACACGTTGTGGTGAACCAGGATAAAATTCGGTGTGTTCTCTCCTTATCTTTTTAATTACTGCACTTACGTTATTCCTGCAATTCCGCAAATTCACACTGCTTTTTATTATAACGCTATTCACCCCCCTCTAGCGTTAAGCGTATATTCTAACAATTGGTATCAGAGCCATACTCTCTGAAAGACTTAACAGTTTGAGAGAAACTTTCCATGGCTTCTACTCGTAGTGTTTATGCAGGACTAGGTGAAGGACAATGCTTCACAAGGCCACCACTTTTCGATGGAACCAAGTACACTTACTGGAAGGAGAGAATGAGGATTTTTATACAATCAAACAACTTCCAATTGTGGAAAATTATCAAAAATGGAGAACTACAACCTACCAAAAAGGTTGGAGAAGAACTCGTTCCAAAAACGGAAGACGAATACGACGCCGATGATATCAGAAAAGTAGAGAACAACGCAAGGCAATCAACATGATGTATTGTGCAGTGAACCCCGATGACTATCGAAAAATATCATGTTGCACCACTGCCAAGCAAATGTGGGACAAATTAGAAATCACCTACAAAGGTACGGACCAGGTAAGGGAGCTAAAATTGATTTCCTAACCCACGAATATGAACTGTTTCGCATGAAGGAAAACGAGAAGATAGATGACATGTTCGAACGATTTTCAAAAATCGTCAATGACCTACACGCCCTCAAAAAGACATTCACGGATAAAGAGCTTGTCCGGAAAATTCTACGAAGCCTCACTCCGGAATGGCATTCCAAAGTCGACGCTATCCAAGAATCAATCGGCATCACAAATGTCACCATCGACGGTCTACGAGGTAATCTTAAAACTTATGAATCAACTATTCTTAACTCTCCTTTGGATGATCAAAGGAAAAGAAAGATTGCGCTCAAAGCATCAACTACTCAACCTCAAAACAATGAGGAGTCAAGTGATGAAGATGTCGAGCTTGGACTCGTTATTAAGAAATTTCACAAGTTCATGCAAAAGAAGTATGAGCGAAAAGGTAAGCAACAAGGCGACCAATTGAAGTGCTATGGAGCAGAGAAATCGGGCATATCAAATCAAATTGTCCAAACATCAAAAAAGAGAAGAAACCATTCAAGAAACAAAGAGCATACATCTCTTGGGGAGGCGACTCCGGAGACGAATCAAGTGATGGAGAAGGAAACGAGACCGCAAACTTGTGTCTTATGGCACACGAAGAAACGCAAAATGAGGTATGTACTACTTTTAAGAACTACTTCACTTTAGAAGAAATGCAAGATGCATTTGATGAGTTGTATAAAGAGTTTATTAGCGCTTCTAAATCTATAAAAGACTTAAGAAAACAATTTTCTTCAAAAGAAAAGGATTTTGAAAAACTTACTCTTGGAAATGAGAAATTAAAAGAGGAAAACAAGTTTTATGGCAAAAGAAGCGCCGATAAACCCGAAAGCTCAAATAAGGATTGTACTTCTTGCAAATCTCTAAAGGAAGAAGTAGAAAGTCTTAGAAGCACTTTGCACAAATTCAATTCTTCACACAAAAATCTCAATGAAGTGCTTGTAAATTTGAAATCCACTAAGCACGGTATAGGCTTCAAACATGAGCCAAAAGAAAAAGTTGAGTCCATTCCTAAACCACCTAAGACTCAACTTAGGCCAAACAAAATAAATGTCATCGCTCAACCTAGAAATTTTAATCCTAGAATTGCAACTCATCCTAGAACAAATGCTAGAAGAAATATTGGAATGTATAGACCACCTAGACAAGATTTTCGAAAACCACATCAAAACTATTTTCCTAAAAATAGAGTGGATGCTAGAAGAAATGTTGGCATGTATAGACCACCTAGACAAGATTTTCGAATACTACATCAAAACTATGTTTCTAAAAATAGAGTGAATAAATTTAGACCCCCAAATTACTATCATCCTAGAAGAATGCACAATCCGAATGTCATTTGTCATTATTGCAATAAAATTGGACATATTGCTCCCGCATGCTTCACTAGACATAGACATTTCACTGCAGGACAATCACACCAATATGTTGCACCTAACACAAGGACCTAAAATGGCTTGGGTACCAAAATCTCATTAATTTGTTTTGTAGGTGTGTTTGAAGGGATCAAGTGCACTTTGGTATCTTGATAGTGGATGCTCCAAACATATGACCGGGGATGCATCAAAATTCCTTCAACTAAAACCCAAGGAAGGAGGAAATGTCATTTTTGGAGACAATAACAAAGGAAAGATTATCGGCATTGGATCGGTCGATAAGGACGAATCCTCCTCCATTAAGCATATTTTGCTTGTTAAAGGTCATAAACATAATCTCTTGAGTATAAGTCAATTATGTGACAAGGGAAATCTTGTATTGTTTGACTCCGAAGAATGCTTAGTTATCCGTCGTAGTGATTTTAAAATTATTCTTCGTGATATTAGAATGGATAATATCTATATGGTTGATCTTGAAAATTCTTCATCAAGTTATGTGAATTGTCTTTTGAGTAAAGAAGACGACATGTGGTTATGGCATCGTAGAGTAGCTCATGTAAATATGAATCTTTTAAACAAACTAGTTTCACAAGAATTAGTAATTGGTCTTCCAAACATGAAATTTGAAAAAGATTCTACTTGTGATTCATGTCAAAAAGGGAAACAAACAAAAGCCTCTTTTAAATCCAAAAATGTTGTTTCAACCACTAGACCCTTACAACTTCTTCACATGGATCTTTTTGGACCATCTTGTGTTAAAAGTCTTGGTGGAAATCTTTATGCTTTTGTAATTGTTGATGACTACTCTAGATTCACATGGACGTTATTTCTTGCTCATAAAAGTGATGCCTTTCATGCTTTCAAAAGTTTCTTAAACGTGTTCAAAATGAAAAGAACATAACCATCACTTCCATAAGAAGTGATCATGGGGGGGAGTTCGATCACAATCTCTTCGCGGATTTTTGTGATGAACTCAGTATTGAACATACCTTTTCGGCTCCACGTACACCACAACAAAATGGAGTGGTAGAACGTAAAAATCGATGTCTCGAAGAGATGGCTAGAACCATGCTCAATGAGGCCGAAATTCCCAAATATTTTTGGGCGGATGCCGTGAGTACCGCAAGCTATGTTTTAAACAGAGCTATCATTAGACCGATACTCATGAAAACTCCCTATGAACTCTATAAGGGAAGGAAACCAAATCTTTCCCATCTTAGAGTCTTCGGTTGTAAATGTTTTATTCACAACAACGGAAAAGATAACTTTGGAAAATTTGATCTGAAATCTGATGAAGGAATTTTTCTTGGTTACTCATCACGTAGCAAAGCATATAGAGTGTTTAATAATCGAACCAAAACTGTTGAGAAATCTCCTCATGTAGTATTTTGTGAAAATGATGCTCGCTTGGCGAGAAAGGATTCTTGTGTTGATCTTGCAGATGCTTTAAAGAAAATCAATCTTCAAGACGAGGTACAAAAGGAGGATCCAAAGGAAGTTCAAGATGAAGTCATGGAACAACCTTCGGAAGAAGTACCACCACAAGAAGAAGAATCGATGATGCCTAAGGCTTGGAGAATGTCTAAAGACCATCCTTTTGACAAGGTAATTGGCAACATCGAGAAAGGGGTAAGTACACGAAACCTTCTTAAAGATACTGTAGGACATATGGCTTTTGTTTCACAAATAGAACCTAAAACCATTTCTGAAGCAATTGGGGATGAGCATTGGACCTTGGCAATGCAAGAGGAGCTTAACCAATTCAAACGTAATGATGTTTGGTAATTGGTGCCAAGACCCGATAATCACACCATAATTGGTACGAAATGGGTTTTTCGGAATAAATTAGATGAAAATGGTATAATCACTAGAAACAAAGCTAGGCTAGTTGCTAAGGGATATAATCAAGAAGAAGGCATTGACTATGAAGAAACCTATGCACCCGTTGCACGCCTAGTAGCCATTCGTTTATTACTTGCTTTTTCATCATCTATGAATTTCAAATTATTTCAAATGGATGTCAAAAGTGCCTTCCTCAATGGGTTTATTCAAGAGGAAGTGTATGTTGAACAACCCCCGGGTTTTGAAGATTTTACATCTTCCGACCATGTCTTCAAGCTTAAGAAAGCTTTATATGGTCTTAAACAAGCTCCTCGAGCTTGGTATGAACGTCTAAGTAAATTTCTCTTAGACAATGAGTTTGAAAGGGGGAAATTTGACACCACACTTTTTATCAAAAATAAAAACAATGACATTCTATTAGTTCAAATTTATGTCGATGGTATTATTTTTGGTGCTACTAATGATTTTCTATGCGAGGAATTCTCTAAGTTAATGACTAGCGAATTTGAAATGTCAATGATGGGTGAGCTAAACTTCTTCTTGGGGCTACAAATGAAACAAATGAAAGAGGGAACTTTCATTTTCCAATCCAAATATTGCAAGGAGTTGCTAAATCGTTTTGAAATGAGCAACGCCAAAGCAATGGCCACCCCAATGAGTACGTCTGACCATCTTGACAAAGATGAGAAAGGTAAGGAAGTAGACACCAAAAAGTATCGAGGTATGATCGGATCTCTTCTCTATCTTACTGCTAGTAAACCGGACATCATGTTTAGCGTGTGTTTATGCGCTCGATATCAATCATGTCCGAAGGAGTCACATTTAACTGCGGTAAAACGGATTATGAAGTATCTTGTTGGAACAATAAATGTGGGACAATGGTATCCAAAATATTCTTCATGCCAACTTGTTGGCTATTCCGATTCCGATTTTGCAGGTTGCAAATTGGACCGCAAGAGCACCAGTGGCACTTGCCATTTGCTCGGTAGCTCCTTAGTTTCTTGGTTTAGCAAGAAGCAAGTTAGTGTTGCGTTGTCCACAACCGAGGCTGAATATGTAGCCGCGGGGAGTTGTTGCGCTCAAATCCTTTGGATGAAACAACAACTCTCGGACTATGGCCTTAGTATCGATCATGTTCCTCTTCGATGTGACAATACTAGCGTCATAAGCTTGACGAAGAATCCTATTCTTCACTCAAGAACGAAACACATAGAAATTAGACATCACTTTATAAGAGATCACGTTCTCAAGGGCGATGTCGAAATTGAATTTGTTGAAACCAAAAATCAATTGGCCGACATCTTCACAAAGCCTTTAGAGAAAGAGTCCTTCTTCCGAATTCGTAGTGAACTCGGGATTCTTGACTCCACGTTGATCTAATTCATGCATTGCATTTTTATGTTTTAAAGACTTCTAACTTGAGGCGCCTAATTCTTTTTTGTAGGTATCGCCCCAAAGACATGGGGAATTATCAGACACTGGTGCAGAATAATCGATTTCTCTAAAGTCAATAATCGATTATTCTCCATTTACGTTTTATGTTTATTATGCTGGAAAAATTGACATAATAGATTATACAACACTACAGTCGATTATCTAACAGTTTTGGCTTTGCAGGATTTTAGCTGTTAAATATAAAAATCGATTATCACATATCCCTAATCGATTATGCTGACATTTATTTTCAGGTGTTATGTCACTGTGTGACAATAATCGATTATTTAAAACAGTGTAATAGATTTTCCTATTCCGTCTCGGATGTCCGTTACTACATTTCCTGAAATAATCGATTATCTCAAAAGCACAATCGATTATCCCCCGAGTCAGAAAATCACTGGGCACACTGTGTCAGAATAATCGATTACCATTGTTCCATAATCGATTATTCTCAGTCTGTATTTCAAAATAATTACCGTTTCTGACCGTTTGCTCCTTAAATTTTTGCAGATTTCTTCACTTTTATGCTATCTCATTCTTCACATTATAAATAGGTGCATTATATCTTCAATGTCTTCATTCAAACATCAATCTTAGCTCCCAAATTCTCAAAAATCTCCCAAAACTCTTCAAAGGCTATTACTATTTATTCAAAATGACGGGCAAAACTTCCAAACGATCTCGCTCCGGCAAAAATGTTGCCTCCTCTTCCGTCACTCGTCCACTAGTTCATTGATATAAAGATGGTTCTTATTTACGATTCAATAGTGAAGCCAAACTTATGCGCTTCATGGAAAAATTTGAAAATCGAGAAATCCTTCCTCCTCGATTTTCCACGGATCGTTTCCTTAATCAAAGCGCCCCTCCATCCACAACAAATATGCTTAAACAAAGCCAACTCCTTGAATTCCTATATCTTCACACTCCTTACATTCACCCTCCTCTAATTCGGGCCTTCTACTCAAATCTCAAGAAGGACGAAGATGGTGAAATTGTCTCGAACGTCAATGGAACTTCAATTCTTCTATCTGAGGCAAATATTCAAGCCCTCACTAAACTCCCGCGCAATGGGGAAGACATTTCTCTCTATACTAGGGAAGAAGGCGCGTTATTTGATGAACAACTTCTCTTCACCCAAATTGGCATCGGTGAATTTATTGCAACTCCGGACCATCGTCGTCCTACCATTACAAATATGCTCCCGGAATATCGTCTAATTTTTTATTTCATCACCCGCGTTCTAAAACCGCGAAAATTCAATCACACAACTATCTCTCATGAGGATTCAAAACTCATACATGCCATTATAACCGGGGCTCGCATCAATTGGTGCAAGTTCGTTATGACACGATTATATGATGCAATTGGGGAAGATAAGCCGCTCCCCTATGCTTTTGTCGTTATGACCATTCTTGTTGCTTCCGGTATCGACACCTCCATCGGTCCTCACAAAAAGGCGACAAAACATTGGGAAATTCAAGAATCTTCATTTCCCAATATCGGTGAGCATCCTCCTCCTCCACCTCAAAGACGTCGTCATCCGGCCCCGTCCGATGCATCCCTCCAATCTATTTCCGAGCAACTTGCCTCCATGTCACTTCCCTAAATCGTATTGATATGAATGTCAATCGATTGACTCACGAGCTCCATGGATATTTTGATCACGTCAATTATCCGTATGCCCAAATTGTCCTTCGGGAAGATGTACCGGATGTCGAGACGGAAGTCAATGATGATAATGAATAATGTCTTGCCTCTTTGTTTTTCTAGTTTGCATAATATTCTGTCTTTTATTTTTATGTATTTGCAATATTGTTTAATCAATAAAGAGTTAGTTATTCTTTTTGCTAATGTCAAAAGGGGGAAGATATGGGCTATGCACACTTATACATATTGGCATAAATTGAGGGGGAATTCATAACTTAAGGGGGAACTCGTTGCATATCTATATACTTGTCTTGGATCGTCATTATGAATTAATTAATATGCATATCCCGATATTGGTTTGCCATTATCAAAAAGGGGGAAATTATTGAAACACGTTCTCAAGTCGCTAAACTAAACGTGTGTTCATATTTGTAGGTTTTGATAAATGACAAACCGACGTGAATGGAACATTGACATATGACGAAGTCCAAGCACAAGAGACACAAAGATCAAGATTAAGTAAAGCAACAAAGTTATACATGAGTCGTTCTATAATTGTGATCTTGATCCGACAATTGATTCAAGACTTGGCTTCTCTCGTAAAATTATTTTTATCAAACCATGCATCTTTAATTTAAAGCAAAATGATTTTCAAACATTTCATTTTAACCAAAATGAATTCTAAACATGTCTTTCAAATCTGGACAAACAAAATCGATTATGTACTTTATGATAATCGATTATGTTAAAGCAGTGTACACCAGATTTTACAAAGCTGTAAGATAATCGATTATGTACCTTATGATAATCGATTATGTTAAGGCAGTGTACACCAGATTTTACAAAGCTGCAAGATAATCGATTATGTACCTTATGATAATCGATTATGTTAAGGCAGTGTGCACCAGATTTTACAAAGCTGCAAGATAATCGATTATGTACCTTATGATAATCGATTATATTAAGGCAGTGTTCACCAGATTTTTCAAAGCTACAAGATAATCGATTATGTGCCTTAGACTAATCGATTATGTTGAGACAGTGAGCATAAGATTTTTCAAAGTAGCAAAATAATCTATAGTTTTCTGGTAATCGATTATATTAAAGACCGTTGCCAAAGTATTTTCAAACACTGAAAGATAATCGATTATGTACAATCAGACAATCGATTATGTTAAGCATAAAATCGGGGATTGATTTTTGAACGTTGTCAGGTAATCGATTATACGATTTGGATAATCGATTATTCTGCTTAAAATCGGGGATTGATTTTTGAATGTTGTCAGGTAATCGATTATTCTGCTTAAAATCTGGGAATGATTTTTAAACGATTGGCAGATAATCGATTATGCAGAATCAGATAATCGATTATCCTAGCACAAAATCAGCAATTTGTGATTGGCAATTAAGCAACGGTTTTGGGTGTTTTGAGCACTATAAATACAACTCAAATTCACTCTTCTAAGCACAACAACTGTATACATTCTTGCTAAAGCTTACATACTCTCTTTGCAATCATTTTATATTCATTTCATAAGTTTTTAAGAGCCAAACTCTTGACGAAATTGTTGTGTTCTTGAGCGTATTGTTTTTACTCATATCTACTCTATTAAGAGAGTCTTGTCTTGAGTGCTAAGTGTTTGTACACACTTGAAGGGATATTCTAATCCCTTGTTGTAAGAAGGAAAAGTAGTTCCTTCGTTTGAAGTCTTGAGGTGCGGTATCCTCGAGCAGGTTGAAGTCTTGTAGAGTGTATATCTACGAGCAAGTGTAACGGTTTGTTAGGCACCCGTAAGCTTAACGAAGTTAGTGTAAAACTCGAGAGAGTCTCTCAGGGACTGGACTAACCACACGTTGTGGTGAACCAGGATAAAATTCGGTGTGTTCTCTCCTTATCTTTTTAATTACTACACTTACGTTATTCCTGCAATTTTTAATTTCGCAAATTTATACTGCTTTTTATTATAACTCTATTCACCCTCCTCTCTAGCGTTAAGCGTATATTCTAACAATGGGCCCCGGTTTTTTTTTCTAAAAATAGGACCCGTGGCCCTCATTTCAAACTTTTCGACCCTTTGCTCTTTAACAGTGAAAAATTACTGTTTACACAAGCCATAGTTGCACGATTTCATCCATTCCATGTCAATCATCTGTTTTGCATCTTAGTAACTAGTAATCTTAATTTTTCCATATTTTTTAACTTAGTTATTTTCTTTTAATTAGCTAGTTTTTCTTCTTTTTTGTTCCCGTTTTCTTTCAATTCTGTATTGTAGGTTTGTTTAAACTTGTTGGGATTAGGGTTAATTAGTGATAACTAGTGATTAAACACCTAAGGAAGTAATAATATACGATATTAGGCTTAAATGGAGAAAAATTTGAACCCTAGGTTGGTATTTTTGTTGGGTTCTTACCGTATACCGTGACGGATTTTGTGTGATCCGCGGTGCTTCAATGCAATTCGTAGTGCTATTTTGTACTTACCGCAATGGTATACCTTTAAAAAGCTGATAATTGAGGACCTCGGCCGCGATGGATTTTGTGCGACTCACCGTGACTCAATGCAGACCACAATACATTTTGTGCGGTGTGCGGTTCCTAGAACCAGAGAGTGGATAGTCTGATCCCCATCTTAGTATGGACCGTGGTATTCGGTCCGTGGTAGCTTCTTTTCAGACGCACTTATTTTTTGCGGTCCGCAATCTGTAATTCTGACTATCTGCAATATTTTTCTACACTGCTTCATCTGTTACTAGGATACTAAAAAGAATAGAATGTATTCTCTTTGCAGATAATGGTAATATCACGAGGTGGAGGCGATAAATAGAAAGGGAAAGGAGAGTCCTCTCAGGGTAGGGGAACAAGGAACACCATTACTCAATTATCAACAAGGAATAGAAATCAAACAAGTGCACAACATCACCCTTCGTGCTTTTACTCTAGTCCTCACCATAAGAATTAATATAATCTGCACGGAATCACCCTTCACTATTTTACTCTCGTCCTCACCATAATCAATATAATCGGCACGGAATTGTACATCGTTCGTCATGGCATCACCCTTCGTTCTTTACACTCTTCCTCACAAAAACATACACAACATCACCCTTCATGTATTACACTCTTCCTCACAAAAACAATACACATCATCACCTTTCGTTCTTTAACACTCTTCCTCACCCAAACAACAATGATAAACAATAAGGGAAAGGAAATAAACAAAATCACAATGAAATCCCCGCAAGGGAATGATAGTTCAACAATCAAATCCTGGCAAGGGAACAATAGTTCAACATTCTAATTCCGGCAAGGAAACAATATCAAACGCATCGACACCCCGACAAGGGAGATAGCATTAAAAGCAATAGCATCCCGAAAAGGGAGACAATATAATAATTATCTTCTCTTTTTCACTTTTACTTCACAACTTGAGCTAATGTTCTATAAGGTTCAATCATGAATTACACTTCCACATATCATTATACAACTTGAGCCAACGTTCCTGAATGTTCAAATTCCACAATTACTCCCACAAGCTTTGCTCAACAATAGAAATCATCACATAAGGCGTGAAAAATACAAACGAAAGTCACATTAGTTATAGAATAAGACTCATGGGCATGCTTGACACCAATGTATAGGTACTCGTCACAATGCCTATATGTCGTACTCAACAAATAACATATAGAAAATAGGACACATCGCCTAATTCCTCAAGCTAAGGTTAGATCAAATACTTACCTCGATGCCACAAGGACAATTCAAGTCTCAACTATTGCTTTACCTCTTGATTCCACCACCAATTTGCTGTATCTAGCCACAAATTACTTAATTATATCAATAAATTCTTAATGAATCTATTCCAATGCATGAAAATAGGCTTTCTACAGTTTTCCCCAAAAAATAAAAAATTACCGCCGGGCCCACATGGTCAAAAATGGATGTTCGAACCAAAAACCGATTACCCTTTCTCCCACGAACCCAAATATATAATTTGTTTTGAAATCGCACCTCAAATCAAAGTCCAAATCCCCAAAAAATAAAAAACCCAGGTTCTACCCTAAAAACCCAATTTCCCCATGAAAACCTTTGATTTTGAATTGAAATCATGAGAAAAGATGTTAAAGATTGATGAAAGCAAGTTACAAATGACTTACAATCGATTTGGAAGAGTATTTATCTTTGAACAATCGCCCAAGAATGTTTAGGTTTTGAAAGGGTTCGAAAATTGGTTGAAATACGTCAAAGTTATGATATTGCAGGCTGCAGGTATCGCAATTGTGACCAGGGTTCGCAATTGCGAACCCCTCATACTGCTACTCTCGCATTTGCAACTGATGTTCGCATTTGCGAACTCGCTTTTTGCGATGGAATTGTCGTATTTGCGACGACTGGAGTTCAGGGCATTTCATATTTGCGAAGGGGTATTCGCATTTGTGATAGCACTTTTGCAATGAATGTGCCACATTTGTGACCCAAGGTAGCCCAGGTCCTTTCACATTTGCAGCGGTTTTCTCGCATTTGCGAGCCAGGCTTCGCGCAGACCAGCAACATGCCAGAAATTACTAAGTCCAAATTTCACCCCGTGGCCTGTCCAAAACTCACCCGAGCCTTCGAGACTCCAAACCAATCATGTACACTAACCCAAAAACATCATATGGACTTGCTCGTACAATCAAATCACCCAAAATAACATCAACAACTATGAACTTAACATCAAAATCAAAGAAAACCTCACGAACTTTCGAAGTTTCAAATTTTACAGCTACGGGTATGAATCACATCAAACGACTTCCGTTACTTAAACAATTCACACACACATCATAAATGTCACATTAAGCTTGTACCGGGCTCCGGAACCAAGATAAGAGAACGATACCATAAATTTCAAATATAATTAAATTTCTAAAAAGTCTTATATTTTCAGTAAAATAATTTCTTTCAAAAAATTATTTCTCGGACTCGGGACCTCGAAATTCGATTCCGGACATATGCCTAAGAAATATATTTTCCTACGGAACCCCCGGGACTATCAACTAACAGCTCCGGGTACGTTTACCGAAACTTAAATTCAATTTAAAGGAAAAATTTATCATTTTCACAAATTTTCACATAATGGATTTTCGGATATGCGCTCGAACTATGTACGCAAATCGAGATGAGACTGAAAGAGGTTTTTAAGGCCTCAAAATACGTAATTTATTTTTAAAACAAGTGATGACCCAAAAACATTAGCTTAAAGACAGGCCTAGGCTGGCTTATCCAGGCGACACAAGGCCTAAGGCCAGCCCTGATCCGAGTTTTGAAGGTTTTATGTGTTTCCTGGTTTGGTTAGAAGTTAACCTACACGTCTAGGGCTTGTCCCAAACATATAAATAGACCTAAAAATGTCACATTTGAGAACAAAAAAGAGTGAGACCGAGAGGGAGATCGAGTTTGGATACACTTGAGACCTACGGAGGCAAGAACATACTAGAGCAAGGTGGAGAATTTTTCTACGAGTTTTTCAATTCCTTATTCCTGGTTCTATTATTGGTTATGAATTCTAGTATTATACTTTTGCATACTATTATGAATAGCTAATTTTTTATCTGGAGTTCTGGTGGAACCTATTGGAGGATGATTTTCATATTGCGTTAATATATCTTTGTTGTAGTATTTTATCTATTTGTTCAACTACGTTATTATTGTTGTTGCTTGAAGGGCCCTCAAGTGACTGTCCCTATTTAGTATGTATTACTCGGGAGAGAGTGCATATTTAGGTAGTTGTTGAACATCATCACTCCTAACGTATATGGGGGATCAATACAGAAGGTTTAAAGGTGGGATTAGGGATAACAAAACCTTGGGTGCGATCCGAGTGAGCCGTACTTTATTCTACTTAGCGTTATTCGGGAAAATATATCTACTAAATTGTGATAATTAATTAGGAGAGAGTTACGACAGCAAAGAGCTCATGATCAGTAGAGAATACTCAAACTAAGTTATAGAGAACGTAGCGGGAAAGACTTAGATAATAGGGGATATCATAACTCTAAACCTCCTTAATCTTGTCTCCAATACTTATCCTTATCAAATTATAGTTTTATGGATTTCTAGATTTTTTAGTTAATTAGATAAAAAATAAAGATTATAATCTTTATAATTAGAAAATTGTTTGGACTTGTGTTTCTTATCGATGTTGAACAACTGTAGCTAAGCTTTAGTTCTCTGTGGGATTCGACTTCGGACTTGTGAACGGGATTATATTTGCAATGATCGCTTAATCCTTTTTATAAAGCATAGTTAGGCATGATCAAATTTTGGCATCGTTGTCGGGCACTAACGGTGTAGTTGTTAAGAGTACATATTGCTAGGTTTCAAGTTTTGAACTTTTATTTTATGTTTTAGTATTTGATTTTTTTATTTGTTATTTGAGAAACATGACATAATGGAATTATGAGAATTTTAATATTGGTAATTCTACTTTCAATCCTCCTTATGCATATTGTGAAGGAAACCACTCAGGGTAAAATTATCAAAATATTCTCGAGAGCGAGTTTTGTGCACCAACTCAATCTTATGTGTGATATGTGTGGTGGTCAAGATGGTCACTTTGATGGTTGTGCTTATTTTCTTACCTTTCATTAACCCCTTACTTTTATGGGTCTACTTTTTCTTGTGAGGATAACTGGAACAAAGAACCCAGGGAAGCTGACCTAAAGAAGATCGAAGATATTTTAAAGTACCTTTTGGAACAACATAACAACTGCAAATAGAAAGGCAAGACGAAACTAATCACAATGTGAAAAGTTCAAGTGAGCCAACTGGTTGAAGATTTAATGCTCAACAAGCCAATATTGTGAACTGTATCCAAGAAGAGCGTGAATTAGATACAAAAATTGAGGTGCTAGTGGAGAAGACTAGAGTAGAACACCAACAATAAATCGAACTGGATTTTGAGGATGTCAATATTGTAGAAGAGATACTTGAATAAACCAAGGATATTGAGGATACATATTTAGTTGACTCTATTGTCATTAGTGTTGAGAATGTAGACAATCTCAATTTTCATGTAGTTGAGCGCATTGGCCACAGTCCAAGCATTTTTTTCACATTGTGTTTGGATGATGATATGGAAACAGAGTCGCCAGAGCCACTTTAGGAGTCAAGGGATAAGGAACAAGATGCCTATATTCTAGAATTCTTCTTGCTAGAAAGTTAGGAATATACATCTCATCTAAAGGCCAAGAAGTGTAGAAAACTACATTGTTTTATTGGGCTAGCCAGATTCGTTTCGCCACCCCAGGAACATGATCATAGAGCAGAATCAAAACTTGGAGTCGAATTAATAAATTCAAAGTGGAGACAGAAAGTGATTCTCGTCTTGCCGCGATGTTAAATCAAGCGCTTGTTGGGAGGTAACCCAGCTTTACTGCTATATTTTATTTTATTTTATTTTATTGTTTTTTTAATGTATTATTTTTGTAGTGTCGATTTTTTATTTTCAAGGAATATGGAATGCAAACCTATTGGAAGGATGCCACGTCAAACCAGATGGTTGGAACTAAGTGTGAGGTACCCAAATGAAGGACCAAGCCTGGGAGAAGTCTGAGCACCCCACAAGTTGCTAGTACTTTGGTCTTTGGCCTGCCAAGGAGTTTGTTTTCCCCTCTTATTGGTTATGGTGTGCATTAGGGACAATGCATAATTTTAAGTATGGGGTGAGGAGATTGTCTGGATGACTTTCTATGCTATTTTACTTGTGTTAGTTTAATTGAATAATTTTTTTGTTTGTTATTTTTTAGAAAAATGAAAAATTTAAATAAAAATATTGAACTTTTCCCGACGATGGATACAATAGACAATTTTCTTGAGGGACATACGTCTAAAAAGGGACAAAAAGATTTTCTTTATAGGTAATTTAGTAATTTCCCTTTGGTTTTTCTTTGTGCCACGGTTCTTTTTCAAGGGTTTTGTTTGAACCTGGTGTAGTTAGTTTTTTAGGGAGTAGGAGCTAGTGTGAGATGAATTGAATTGCAGTAATATCTCTTAACTTAGTTATGCCTTGAGAATAGTAGTACTTTGGTTGTGATGCATAGGCTCAATTTTTGACGCTTGTAGAAGTGCCTTAAATTGTATGATCTTAACTTTGCTTAAATACTTTGACTAGAGTATCTTGATGAGTCCGATCCTGAGTGAGTTATGTGCCAGGTGTATATAAGGTTTTGTTGCACTGCATTAGATGCCTAGAACTTTCCATGTGTATTTGTGAAGCGAAATAGTAGTTTTGTTCAATCTTGAAAATGATATAGGTGTTTCTTTGCTCACCAGATATGTATATTTCACCTGCCCAATTGTTATGTATTGTAGTTAATCCCTTTGAGCATGTAATCTTGTTTCTTTCGCAATCATATTACAAGCCTTACCCCTTTGTTTGAATAAACCATCTATTTGAACCTGTTCATATCTCATGAGCACTTGAATTGTTATGAAATTTGTAAAAGTTAAAGTGTAGGGTGATTAGTGTAGCTTTTGAGTGGACTAAAGAAATAATGAGAAAGGTGCACTTTTTGAAAAAGTAAGAGCCACTTGAATTGAAAAAAATAAAAAAAATAGTTGTGATGTTATGAAAAAAGAAATTCTTTGCTAAGTCGTGACTCTAGATGTAATTGTTTTTAAAGAAGTATGTGGTAATATACATTGATGTGAAGGTGAAGTTTTGGTTTGACGTAAGTGTGGGGTTTGAATGTTAAAGTATTGTCACGACCCAAAATCTAACCATGGTCCGGATGGCGCCTATCGTGTTACAAGGCAAGCATACTTCCAAAATATTATTACTAATTTGATTATAAGAATTTAATAAAACATTTTCAAAGATTTGACTTTCTCATAAACTAAATCAACTCTAAATATAATTAATATAAAGATATGGAAGCTAGCCCCAAACATTAGGATATCACTACGTCATGAGCGTCCAAAGCTATGAACTAAGATATATATAAATTGTCTAACTGCCCAAAATAAGAAATGACAAAAGGAGTAGCAAGGTCCTACGGTCACTAGCATCTATCTTGCAATCTCCACACATAGCCAGCCTGTGTGAGAATATGATTTTTGACCGTCAAAATAAACTCCTATAGGACTCTAAATATGTAGGATTTTTCTTTAAAATATTAGGATTTTAATTTTTGGACATTAATTGCATATGCATGTTCATTACTGAGTGTTAGGATTAATTAGGGTTTTAATTGTTAAAGAAGCTTGTTTCATAAATTAAATACAAAAATATATGTGCCAACACTTGAAATTGTGTTTGTTCAATTTTGATTTATTTTAATATTTACCTGTGATTTAGGGTTTTTAAATAAATTTAGTAATTGATTTTAATTAAAAGAAAAGACAAAAATACAATAAAATACAATACATATATATATATATATATATATATATATATATATATATATATATATATATATATATATATATATATATATATATATATATATAGTTGGCCACTCAGGCTGGCCACAATTGGGCCAGACCTGAGTGTCCCAATTTGTTTCCTTCTCTGAACCTATACAAACCAGCCCAATACAACCAGCCAACCCAGTCCACACATCTATTAAGCCAAACGGTGTCGTTTAAGGCCCCTCCCATCACAGCCGTTGATTTTGCCCAATGCAACGGCTACTAAACCCCCACCTTAACCATACATATATGTCCAAACCCCTGTAATACATACACGACCAAATTCACCCTCCTCGTATCTCCACCGTCGGCCTGAACTAAACTGTTGTGTGAAGCATTTTGATTGGAACTATTTCTGAATGTTAAGTCTGATAGATATATACACTCTTTCTGATTATTTGATCTCTTGTTCTATTAATCCTGCATAGAAGTCTGTTAATTCTTTGGCTAATTAAGTCTGTTAATGCTGGCTGATTAAACCTTCATGAGTTTATTAATCTGAGGATAAAATGAGACCCAAATTTGGCTGACCAAGGTCAAATGTAAATGAACTAGGGTTAAAAGGACTGCCAAGGTCAAGTTCAGGGGGTAGGGTGATTTAGGAAAGTTAGTAAGGTATAAAAGGGATTTGAAATTATAAAAATCTGATAAGAATCCTGTAGAACTTTCCAGCAGGGACTAATATACAATTTCAGCCTCAAACTTGAGGCACAAGTTAAGAATTGAAGGACTACTTAAGCAAAAAATACAATTTGAGGTGGGAACTAAAAAGAAACTAGTAAAAATCTGATGCCCTAACAGTTTTGCTATAAATTGAACCATTTGGGGGTATTAGAGAGGATCGGGAAAACCTTCTCTTGAATTTTTTTTTGAAATTTTTGGTCCTCTAAAAAATTCTGTTGGGATCTAGAAACCTTTTTTCTTAATCCTAGAGTTGGAAATACTGACTCGGAACTTTTTTTCTACAATTCTAAAGCTGAAATACTGATTCTATATATGAGAATACCCTTAGGATTGTTTTGAATCATTTCCTGAAGATTTTAACTCCCTAAAAACTCTGTTGAAGTCTGGAAATACTTTTCTATTGGCTGTTTGTTGTTGACTTATCTATTCTGTTCACTCATAGGCCTGTTCTTCTATTGCTTTACAGGTACACTCAATGCCTTTTTGTATCCATGAAGTCCAAATGAAATACATAATCCGATGTGAAGCTTCAGTTATTATATGTATTTTTGAAAGTTTATCCCCTTAAATTCTCCCCATTTAATTTTGAATATAGGAATAGTCTTTTTTCATAGGATGATCATGATGTCATAGTTAATATTGGATTGATTTGTTAGTAATAATTTGGACATTTGGACTGTTTTCTCGTGTGTAATAATTGGATATTCAGCTCAATATTTGTATGTTCTTAGGCAATGATCCATTCCAATGATAGTCCAGTTGGTTCGAATGCTGGTCCTGTGCATTTGGAACTACTGGATCTAGGAGGCAATAATCCTAATGACCATGTAGAACAAATCAAAAACTGTTGTGAAGTATTTAAATCGTAGCCTTTTTAGTGTTAAGTTTTTTTCAGATTTGATTCATGTGGAATACTTCTAAGTCGTGCTTAATTTTTGAAAGAGTTAGGTTCATATACCCTAACTGATGGGTATATGAATCATTTGATTCAAATCCGTTGTTAGAAATTGATACAGAAATAGTTGTCATTATTTCCTTCATGAATGAGTAGAAACTCGATCTTAGGTACATAATTCCAAACAGTTATTAACGATGGAATTTTCTTGTTCAAATTATTACTGGGCTCATTTGAGAGGCCCAGTAAGCATTAAGAATGTATAACCTCAAGGACTTTTGAATTGGAAGCCCAAGCCAACCATGAATCAGGCTCAACAACTGATAATGCAGTTTGTTTTGGGCTAGCCCAAAGTTGAGTCCATGCACATGATAGCCATGAATGAGGCTAAGTGCAAATACTACTTCTCCAAAAATGCGCAATTTATATGTAAATTAATTAGTGCATTTAAACACTCGTAAGAGTAAAAATTTAGCATGCATTAGAATACCTTTATAAAAAAAAATGATCCATGTTAATTCGAACAAATACATGTGATGGCTCTTTACTTTATTAAAACCCATAGAAAATAGGAAGTATTGTTTAGAAAATTTTACGGTCTTCCCGCAAATGTCAAAGACGTAGTTGCTATAGGTGCACGTATATAATAAAAAATACTTTCCTAAATTCAGGGGTGCATTTATGTGCCCAAATCATATTCTCAATGAAATTGAAATATGTCTAAATTGTGGGTGCATTTATGTGACGCAATTAGTGATGTGTTTTCATAACATTGCAAAAATTCCTTAAAAAGATATTAAAAACGGTTAATAATCTGAAATTATGAGTTAACAGGT
Organism: Nicotiana benthamiana; assembly: GCA_034376525.1. Classification (NCBI taxonomy): domain Eukaryota; kingdom Viridiplantae; phylum Streptophyta; class Magnoliopsida; order Solanales; family Solanaceae; genus Nicotiana; species Nicotiana benthamiana. The sequence continues at coordinate 13,328,923 of CM067325.1, forward strand.
GTAGAAAATCATGTTTTAGCCATTTATGATAAGTTTAAGTGACCGTGCTAGAACCACGGGATCCGAGGGTGCCTAACACCTTCCCTCGGGTCAACAGAATTCCTTACTCACGAATTTCTGGTTCGCAGACTCCAATAAGGCAGTCGAAATTTCCTCGATTTGGGATTCTTAAATAAATCGGTGACTTGGGACACCAAAATCCAAGCCTATCCCAAATGTCGACTCTTGAAACTTAATCTCATTTCGAGTAATGTCACTTTAATTGGAAAAACTCCTTTACACGTGTTGCCTTTCTGGGTAACCACGTATAAGCGGTAAAAAGGAGGTGTGACAGCTCTAGCGACTCTGCTGGGGATATGCGAACCCAGAATATCTAGTTCAGGGTTCAAAAATTCGAGCTTTCAATAACTGTTATATTTGGCTTCTTCTGATTTTCTTACTTGTTCTGTGCTAAATGCCGCATGCATTACCGCTTTGATATTATCTGAACTGTATATATAAACTGCTACGAAAACCTTTCACTTCTCACCTCTGGTGATGTGCTTACTGGTTGAGACTCCCTATTATGTTAGTGTCATACCCTAAATTAATAAAGAGGCCGGACAATTTACAAAGTCGGACGATCTCCCGGGTCCCCAGTACGTAGCCCCCTCCTCGACTCGAGCTGTCAACTCAGGTACACGGTCTAGACCATATACCGAGGCTTTCTACCTAGTATAACAAAACTTCATACTGGATTCCTAGTAGGAACGTTTATTTGCATCATGCATTTTGACTTAGGGGAATCAACACAAGGGTTGGGTCCGTTTAGGACAGGTGCCCTAAAATAAAAGACCATCCTGATGCATTTTTAACGTGCTACTTACGCATTTACTTGCCATGGATTCGCATGTTGAACGGCATGTAAACAAAGGAAACAATTGAGAGAAAATAATTAGGGTAGTTGCTTTTAAAACCAATGCTCAAATAGCGCCGAAATGCTGTCAGATTTTTCAAACAAAAAAAAACAAAGCACAAAAACCACAAAAAAAGAGCACCGAATTCTGGAATTTTTCAATAATGTCAGCGGGTTTGATAAATTGCTTTGGCCGGGTCTAACCCCTTTTTCAAAATAACAAGAAACGCCCGAGTTTATTTTTCTTACTCCTTATTACTTCAAAATGAGTATGGTGGTGCCATGATTGCGATAATAGCTGTATGATGCTAGAGGGGACGCCGGAAGGTTGATCCTACACAAGTGGCTACCTCTAAATTTTATTCGGGCTGGTAAGCAAGCACGACCTGAAAAACCTTCTAGCCGAAGTGTTAAAAGGCTGTATTCGCAAAATCGGCCCCCTGTTTTCAAAATAAATTCATAAATGTCAATATTATACTAATCCACCCTAATAAATGTGCAGAATGAGCACGATAATCAACAAAATTTCATTGGAGCTGCGGTTGTGGTGGGATGACCTCGGAGAAGCCGGACAGAAAAAGGTCAATGCGTATCTGGGGGGGGGGGGGGGCTTACTAGTTTGTTGAAAATCAACCCGTAGGGAAGACATCATAAAAGCCCTAATCACCTTCTGGGACCCTGCCCACAACGTCTTCCACTTCACAGATTTTGAGCTGACTCCAACTTTGGAAGAAATGACCCGATACATTGGGAGCCACACAATCCCACTGAGACATCAATATTTAATAGCACCCAGGGCCCTTGCTGTACACAAATTTTTGGATGTTTTGAAAATCAGCAGAAAAACTCACAACCCCGACCAGTCAGCTGGATTGCGGGGGTTGTTAGTACATTGATGACTCAGGAAAAGAGCACTCTCGTTCCGATGGTCCTGTCTGATATTTTCTAAGCCCTTACCACTTGCAAAGCAGGAGGGGATTTCTTTGAAGGCTGTAATTTGCTATTACAAATCTGGATGATTGAGCATCTGTGTCCCAGGCCTCGGTTCATGAATGGCGGGTTGTCGATGAAAGGTTGCATAGAAGAAGTTGACAAAAGGGTGAATGGGTTTACGCTACCAGAGGGTGTTGCAGAATGGGTGTCACATCTCCGGTCTATTTCTGCAAGTCAAATACAATGGACGCTCAGTTGGCTCTCCGTGGATGAAGTTATGCATATGCCCGCAAAAGAACCACATTTTCTTTTAATGGGTCTTAGAAGCATCCAGCCATACTCCCCACATCGGCTCATGAGACAACTCGGAAGATGCCAGATAGTGCCAAAAGAAGAAGATCTCAGCATCCGGGTAGTCGAAATTGGGCCTGGTAGTCAGTTCCCCGAAGCCATGGTTCGCAAAATCTGGAATCAATGCAAATACCTAACCGCTGACACTTGTGTGCAAGATCTTGCCAAAGGTGAAGTGTCTCCGGTAGTACCTTATTAGAGAGAAATTGAGCATGAAAGACCATCCAAAAGGCCTCACCTCCGAAAATTCATCGGTACATCATAAGAACAGTGGGATTGGTTAGCGAAAGAACATGAATATCGTGCTACCATAGGAAGTCTGGAAAAGAAAATTCAAGAATTGCAATTCAAAAACAGCTTGCAAACTACTGCTAGCAAAGGAGAAAAGAAGGTATTGGTAAAAAAACGAAGCTCTGCGAGCTCAAATTCAGAAAATGAAAACAACAGCAGAAAACCCTCCGAGGAGTACAAAGGTTGAAAAGCTTATAGAGAACCTGCGCCGAAAAGTAACCGAGTACGGTTTTGACCTAAAAAGGCAGAGGGTGAATTGTCCATAGCTCGGAGACAATTAGCTAAAAGTGCTGAAGAAAGGGCCCGCACATTAGAGCAGTTAAAATAAGGAAATGGCAATGAAAACACGGGGTTAAAACAGAGAGTTATCACGGCTGAGAGCAAAATGGACAAGCAGACCAAGGATTTCAAAGCTGAAAGGGAGCACTGCTACGCAATAATAGCAGGGTTGGAGAAATATTTGCAGAATTTTCAAAGGTTAAATCAAGCGGCTGAGCAAACATTAGAAGCACGGGCAAAACAAATAGGGCGTCTGCTACAAGAGAAGGGGATAATCATGGAGAAAGTACGGGCAATTGCAGACTACGTTACCACTAAATGCGGTCACTGCAAAGACATGACAAAATCCATATTTGTCTCCGCTGCTATGACCTTCGTTTGGCAAGAAATGGAAGATCTTTACTATCTCCAAGAAAGTCTAGCACGCAAACCCGCAACAAGGCCGAATGATGTCCCGCGAGCTCCAAAGGCATTAGAAGCATTGATGTACTCCTAGATTTGTGTTTTCGAAATAAAAGTCTGATTGTTGTCTTCTCGAGTCTGTAAGGGCATTAAGTCCCCGTCCCGTAGTTTCTTTTAGCCATTGTAATCGAAGTTTATATCTTTATCAAATTGGAAATGCCAAAAATATTTTGCTGTATACTTAACCCTTTTTATTTCCATGAACTACGCTCGGTCTGATTCATGCAAGTCATGATACGTAGATAATCTCTATAGGATTTGACCGTATTATTTAAAATAAAAATAAAAACCACAAAAGAGAGAAAGAGAATAAAAGGGAGAAGCAAATGGAAATTGAAATAAAGGCTGGGATGACACATGCGACTGGGGAAAGCATATAGAAACCCATTATCTGCATAGGTGCATCATGCTCAACGTATGATTTCTTGTTTGTCATCTATCCCGAAACTAACTACGTTTTCTAGCATTACAGTTCAGGTGTTTAGAACAGGTTAGTTTTGCAGTAAACTGGATTCACATGGATACTTCACTCGTTCAAATGGAAATACAGAAATGTCAACTGAGATGACTCAAGTCACCCCCGTATTCAAGAAGACAGTCCAATCACTGTAGTACCGGCTTCTGAATCTGCAGCGGCCGAAGAAAACAGGATCCTACAACTCCGGGTCATGGAAATGTGGGAAACATGGACCAATGGAAAGGAACCTCCCAGCGCCATTCCTGGATTTCCAAAGCTATTTCCCTGGTCAGGGGGTACCTCTACTATTCCTATCAATCACTCGAGCATTCTCCTAGGACATCCTACCATTTCTACCAATTTTGTGGAGGCGACCTCTGAAGTCCACCCTCCAATGTTTGCATCCGGGCCAGTTCCCAATATCTTTACAGCCCCTCTGTGTGCAGCTACTACACAGCCTGCAGTACGGAGTCCTGTATTTGACCCTGCAGCCTTTACCTTCCAAACCCCAAATTACCAAAATGAGCCTCCCCCGTACCCTACATATAGCTACCTTCAGCCAACATATGAACTTACCCCTGTGCCGGACAAAATTTCCAAAGCACCCGAGCAGGATGAGATCACAAGAAGAATGAGGAGTCTTGACCAAAGCCTGAAGAATATACAGGGATTGAGCGGACAGAAAAGTGTAGCCTATTCAGACCTGTGCATGTTTCCCCATATTCATCTTCCTTTGGGGTTTAAAGTACCAAAATTTGAGAAGTGCGATGGCCATGGTGATCCTATCGCCCATCTGAAAAAATATTGTAATCAGTTACGTGGAGCAGGCAGAAAGGAAGAGCTCCTAATGGCATACTTTGGGGAAAGCTTAGTAAGGATTTCTTCCGAATAGTATATAGACCAAGACATCACCCAGTGGCACATATGGGAAGACCTTTCCCGAGGCTTTGTGAAACAATTCTAGTATAATGTCGGCATCGCCCCGGACAAGAATTCCCTTGCTAACCTGAAGAAGAAACCTGCTGAGAGCTTCAGGGAGTACGCTACTAAATGGCGGGAGCAAGCATCAAGGGTGAATCCTCTTATGGATGAAACGGAAATGGTCATCGTCTTATAACATGCACATGAGGCAGAATATTTTCAAAACATGATGTATGCGATGGGCAAACCATTCGCTGAAGCCATAAAGATTGGAGAAATGGTGGAAACTGGTCTCAAAACAGGGAGGATTCTAAGCCAATCTGCCATCAGAGCCACCTCCCAAGCTATACAAGGAGGATCGGGATGAGTTCCCAGGAACAACAAAAGAGAAGAGGCATCCATGGCAGCCTCTGGGGCGAGGAAAAAACATAACAAACATGCATTCTCTGACAGAGCGCCTCAACAATTACTATCCTCATAGAAACATTCATTATTCCCCTCAGCCCTATGCAGTTATGAATGTTCAACCATTCCCCCGCCCTCAACAAAAAAATAATAGAAATCAAATGCGAGGAATCAACTCCTGCCTAATCATTACAATCCCCGCCATCAGCAAAACAACTATCGTCCCCGGGAGCCACCCCGGAGACAAAACTTCACCCCAATTGGAGAATCTTACGCCAGTCTGTTTCCAAAGCTAGTCCATCTGGGTCTTCTACAACTTGTACCCCCAAATAGACAGAATCCTGAATCACCATGGTACCAAAGGGGTGTAAGATGTGCCTACCACTCAGGGGCAGAGGGCTACGAAACTAAAAATTGTTGGACCTTAAAGCGAGCGGTGGAAGACTTGATTGATCAAAAGAAAATAGTCCTCAGAGATGATGAAGTCCCAAATGTAACTGACAACCCGTTACCATCTCACAACAATGGGCCGGTCATCGGGATGATTTACGAGGACATAGAGTTTGATCCCACTTCCTAGTTCTATTATTGGTTATGAATTCTAGTATTGTAGTTTTGCATACTATTACGAATAGCTAATTTGTTATCTAGGATTTTGATGGAACCTATTTCCTATTACGTTAATATAGATTTGTTGTAGTATTTTCTCTATTTGTTCAACTATGTTATTATTACTGTTGATTGAAGGGCCCTCAATCGAATGTTCCTATTTAGTATGTATTACTCGAGAGAGAGTGTATATTTAGGTAGTTGTTGAATAACATCACTCCCAACGTAAATGAGGGATCAATATGGAGGGTTTAAAGGTGTGATTAGGGATAATGAAACCGTGGGTGCGATCCGAGTGAGTCATACTTAATGCCAGCTAGCGTAATTCGGGAGAATATGTCTAGTAAATTGTGGTAATTACTCGGAAGAGAGTTACATTCAGAACACTTATGATCAGTAGAGAATACTTAGGTGGATTTATAGAAAACGTAGCGGGAGAGATTCTGAAAATAGGGAAAATCATAACTCTAGACCTCCTTAATCTTGTCTCCAGTCCTTATCCTTATTAATTGATAGTTTTACGGCTTTCTAGATTTGTTAGTTAATTAGATAAAAATAAAGAATATAATCTTTATAATTAGGAAATTATTTGGACTTATGTTTCTTAGAGATATTGAATAACTATACTAAGTCTAATATAGAATGTGAGAGATATATATGATATAGAATCAAATATAGAACTGTAATAAAAAATCAAAAGGATTTCAAATGACAAAAAAAGAAATGAAAAAGAACATTTACCATTCAAATTGAAAATGAAAAAAAAAAGAATATTAACAATATTTACAATCCTTTTCCTGAACCCATACGTGTTTCTGCGGGTCTTAGTGTAACTGGTTTGTCTGGAAATATACGTACTTTTCCACCACGACGTGCATTTCGTGTCGTTACCGAGGACCTCGTTTCAAAAAAATACGCCGCCTGGGGGCTTTACCAGGACTAACTAATAAAAAGCCTAGGAACGGAAGTGATCTTAGAAATTGTGAAAGTTACTGAATGAATCTATTTTATTCTAATTCGACTCAGGATGTAGAAGATCATAACATGAGTGATTCGGCTTTTCGGGGTCTCAAAGGGGCGTGGAAACGCATAAGAACTCTTGAATGGAAAAGCGGTACTTCCTGATACTGTATTTGAAGCAGTTGTTCGAATTCCTTATGATATGCAACTGAAACAGGTTCCTTCTCCTTCCCTTTTTTCGGAAGAAAGGTGGGATCCGGACAAAATCGATGAAACGGAAGAAATCCGAGTGAATGGAAAGGACAAAATAAAGGATTAATTCCACTCTCACCTTACAGAGACAGGCTATAATTATAATTGTGAATAAAAAAAAAAATCGACTCCGGACTTGTGAACCAAATTATATTTGAAATAAGGAATAGTGGGCGTGATAAAAAACAATACCATCTTATTTACTGGTTAAGTCTTTATATTTTTAGCCACTAAACAATAGTCATTTATAAAAATTTCTCTTAAATAAGTTCTTTAATTTAAATTTGTTTTTAAAATACTTTAGTCCTTACACTTCAAATTGAACGATATTTTTAAGAAGAGTCGAACTTTTCCAGGATTTGGTAAGAGAGTGTTTAAGTTAAAACATGTTTTAATATTTAGTTTAGAATTACTGTTTAACTTATTTTGTGTTCAAGTAATACAATCTAAAAGAAAAGAATTATATATAATTGGCTTTAAGTCCTAGATATTAGGACTTCCTACATAATTCAATTAAGGAAAGACTTAATTAGCAAAATTTTAATTAATTTCAAATTATTAAGTATTAGGAAATAGAATAACTATTTTGTCAAAGTAAAAATGGTAAAAAATATTACGTTAAGGGGTTTCGTATTTTTAATATAGTACTAGTTTCTCGTCACGTGCGTTGCACGTGTATGACAAATCAAAAAGTACAAGACTTTGGACACAATAAGAATAGAGGGGTCATGTTCCATTGTAATTCATCCCTATATAATAAGAATTCTCTCTCTACTTTTCTCTATAATATTTCCTTCTTCTTTTATTATTTTATAACACATTATCAGCACAAGACTTTAACTAATTGAATAAAAGGTTTGGGATTGAGCATAATGATTGTCAATTGTTCCATGAACTTCCGTCATGATTAAATTCTGGATTTAAGGTATGTATTTTACCATAATTTTCTCTTCTATTCTATAACTTGATTTTAAATATAAACAAAGACAATAAATTTTGATTATAACTCTAATGGAATTAGTATGAAATTACAACCACTCGAAGTGGTAAAATTTCTATGTCTTGCAATGATCAAAGTCATGTATGATCGTGAGCACAAGAAGTGGGAACCCATCCCATTGAATTTCCTTCATACTCTTTCCCTTAAGAGAATGCGATAGCAATATGTGATAGGTCTGAAAGAAGAAAAATTATTATTGTGAAGGTATCAATGGAGGTGGACATTACAATAGACGAAATTATAATCCTCATCATTGTGATAATTAGAATAATAAGGATTTTCAGAATAATCCTTCGCTCTGTGAAAGTAATATTAGTCATCCATATGACATGAGATTTTATAAAGCACATATAGATGATTATGTTCCATTCATGATGTGAATGTGACAATATCTGATTTATGAATACACATTCATTTTTGGAATGTGAACGTACTGTGGTAGTGAATATACCATACTTACCTCGGGAAAGATGTTTGAGATGATATAAGAAAATAATGTCATTATTATGGCATGAATGGTCATTCATCACGTATCTATTGTAATGCAAGAAACAAATCTTGCACATAATTTCGACCATAACTATAATGATATAATTTTCTCTTTAAAAGAGATATGTACCATATGGATATTCATGAATATGTGATAGTACCAAATTAATTGAGAGCTCTGGAAGAGCCAATTATTACTTTTTTGGAGGAATAAAATTGCTTGTCAATAAGACGTTGTATTGTAGTAAGTCTTAAAGAAACTTAATTAAATTTCCAAAGCATTCGCGAAAGCGGTTGATTATACTAAGACTATAAATAAATGAAAGATTTAACCTAACATGTAATGAAATGTATTTCACCTAACATTTTCTTATACACGGAATTTCTAGTGTATCTTCCTTTCAATTATTTGAGTTACTTTGTGTTGGTGAAAAGACAAAAAAATTACAGTGAAAAAATAAAATAAACAAAAATAAAGAATATTCTTCGGGCCGAGGCGAAGATATTTTGCTCTTTTTTAAAAGGAGATTCAAGCCCACTGCAGTAGAACATTGGTCCAGCTATAACACTTTGACAATAATGTGCTGAAGTTCCAACTAATATGTTAAAAGTTTATACACAAGAACTCCAAATCTAGCATAGTATGCTAGAATTTTTTGTGTGCTGGAGTTCTAACATATACGTTGGAAGTTTATATGCATGAGCTCTATAATCCAACATATTATGCTGGAATTTTTCATATTTCAACAAAATAGTGGCTATTTTTCAATAACCTTGTAAATGCTGCCTATTTTTTTAATTTCCAGTCAGAAAATTAGCTAGCCCGTGCTTTTTTAACACTTTTAACTTGTCCTCTCCAGAATACAATATGTGACTCATTGTATTACTCAAATAAACTCCGAATAAGTTATTGAGTCCAAAGTTCACCAAGATGAACACCTTGAGCAAAATAATATTTTCTTTTATAGTAAATAAGTTGGAAACTTAAATTTTCATATTCTTTCAATTCAGTTTTTTACTATACCAACTTAATTATTTCATGCACACTACAATACTTTCACATACCAAACACAATGAATATAATAAATAAGAAGATAGTGAATTAATAAAATTATAGAATATGGTTTGCATGATTACAAAATTTAAGATAATTAGTAGTAGTTCATTGGCAGTTATATGAGTTATACCGTGGAATAATGACCACTTTTCTTCGAAATTTATAACTATAATATGACATAAATAATTCACTTTAACATTATAATTTTAATAATCAAATGCGTATATTACAAGACTTTGTTGTGACCAAGACTCTTATTATCAATAGTAATATTTCTTTTAAAAGCGTAAGTTAAAGTTGGTCATATATTTGACCATGTGTTTTATTTATATCATTACATGATATAAACATACATGAAATTATTTTCAGACGAACTTTACGGATATTCTTTATTTTTTAAATTTTTTTTTAGGGGAAAAAGTTGAATTTTCATATAGGATAAACATATACTCCCACTTGATATCCGATATGAGTCAAAGAACCAATTATCTTATATTAGAAGTACCAAGCACATGTTACATACACAGAAGACGCTCCAATCTTTTATTAGAAGTACCAAGCAATTAATATTACATACACACAAAACAATCCAATCTTTTATTTAATACCAATGCAGTATAATTGAAAACTATAGGATATGTTTTTTCAGTTGATTCTATGAGAATAAAGCACAATAGTAAGATGAAATAATACACCCAATAGCTTTAGCTTTAAATAGTCTTATTATAGAATATACTGTAATTTTCTTTGAAATTAAATTTTTAGCAGTTTGATATTACGGATCAGAAAAGGAGTATTCTACATACAATACCAAAACAATTTTTTAAATTGGAAAACGAAAAAAAACCATAAATGAAAATGCAAAAAGTTCAAACAAATTGAACAGCAAGAACTTGGCCAAAACAGAGAAGATATTTCATAATAAAATGACTTTATCCTTATATTGCACTAGTCATTGCTGAAGTTGCTGGTGATTGATATATGAAACCATAATAAAATTCATTTTCTAATAGAAGAGAAGTAACACCATCGTTGTGTCATGCCCCGAGAGCAACTCTCTGCTGGAGCATATTAGCAAGTTTAAAAGGCATTATAGGTGGTCAATAGCCTAAAAAGGGAACTAGACAAACACAAAAAGAAAAAAAAGATTATTCCTTTCTTCTAAAACTCTGGGAGAAAATAGAACTGGTCGGACAAGAAAATACAATGCATGAGCTGATGCCTATAGAAGATCAAATATCATGCTATAAATGCCGTTTTACGTTTGCTCAAGTAAATTAATGAACACGGGCCAGATTGTAAATGAAGCAGAAACTATATGTATTAATATCAACCCAGCTCTATAATCATTATAAACAAGAAGCTATTCAAGACACCACTCGATTACATCATTACAAGGACAGAAAGTAGTTAATTACAAAGAATTTTTATTTAGTTTTTCTTCTATGTGGTGAACTCTGGTCAGAGACTCTTCAAATGCATTTAGAGCTACTTTATAATGATCTAGGGAGATCACCCCTTCTTCCACAACTTGTATTGCACTTCTATACAACTGGCTAAACCATTGAACGTGTTCAGTAGACTCAGTAGAACTGGATTCAAGATCTGATGCACGTAATCGTTTGTAATCCTTTTTCCATCGTGATAAAATGTACTTTGAAGGGATCTCTTCCACACCATTGAAGTTAAGCACACACAACGCGTGCCTGCACAGATATCCATAGAAGTTGAAGCAGCTGCAAATACAACGAACTTCGGCTGCTGCTCTGTTGTACAGAACTTCATAATCCCGTATCTCTCTCCTATTTCCCTCTTCCAAAACATGCTCCTTCACCAAAAATATTACCATCTGCCCGTCAACATGTAATTGTCTTGTGCTGAAACAAGAATACATCTCCTCCACCTCTAACTGAAATTTTTTGAAGATCTCTCTAGTGTACACTTTCGAAAGCTGCAACTCAAAGGAACATCTTGTTTTGAGTTCAGGGTTCGGGTTTCTTGACTCTATATCTGCAACCGCTTCTTCCTTGTACTTTTTCTGCAAAGCTAATTCGTATTTGTCAAGGAACTCTTTTAGAGGAGTTTGCTTGTGCAAATATTTATCGAAAAAAGCAGTCAATGTCTCATCAGATATGGCAGTGGTCATTCCAGCAAAAAAAGTATCTTTCAAATAAACTGGAGCCCATTTAGCTCGGTCATCATAGAGTGAAAGAAGCCACTCATGATCACCAACTCCAAATCTTTGGATCATAAATCTCCATGTTGCTTCGAAATCAAATGGTTTCAGAGCCTCATATATTGTTTTAATTAATGCCTTTCTAATAGCATCATAGTTACGCAACCCTCCCAACTTTTCTGGAACTTTCCTCATGATGTGTGATAAAGCAACACGATGAGAAGACCTCGGAAATACCTCACTGATTGCACTCTCCAAAATCTTGCATCTTTCTGTAATAATTGTTTGAGGGAAACATCCAAGTGAGCAGGTGAGCCAAGCTTTGAACACCCAAACATAAGAGGCCTTTGTCTCCCCCGCAAGCAAGCCACAGCCCAGCAACACTGATAGACCATGGTGATTTGTGCCCACAAATGCCACAAGAGGAATCTCATATTTGTTGGACAAATATGAATTATCAAAAAAGATCACATCACTAAAGTAAGCATATGCCGCCCTTGACCTGGCGTCAACCCAGAATACATTTCTCAACTGCCCTTCATCATTCAGATCCATCAAGTAAAAGAAGTTTGGGTTTGTCAATTGCATTCGACAGAAATAATTATACATGGCTTGCGTGTCTCCTTTTCTTAAATTCAGCTTATCGTGACAATCAGATGTGGTTTTGCACCTCCTTACACTAAAATTGGCATTCCTATTCGCACCTGCATCAATCACAAGTACCCGATATAACTTGATTGTGCGGACTTCAGCATCACAGTTTGAATCCAACTTTTTCTTGTTTCCAGCACCCGTCTTCTTGATAGACTTGTATGCTTTTGCACCTAACAAGTGATTGTGTTCAAGAGTAACTTCAAGTACTCTCCATCTTTTGGAGCCCACCATTCTCATCCTCATCATTGCAGGACAACCAGTTCTAGTTTCCTTGCGCAGCCGGTTTACATCTTTAATCCTCTTAAAGCCCTGGCTACTGCAGCATAGTACTGCACCATACTTCTCCCTGCTATTTCTTTTGAACCAAGAATTTTTTACTGTCACACGAAAACCAACCTCCCTGGCATAACAATTATAATAGTTGTAAGCATCATCATACGATTCAAACTCCATTCCTACCGCTGGGGCAACAAATTGCTTCTGCCCATCAGTAAAACCATTTTGATCATCTAATGCATCTGACTCTATTTGCCCGCCACTTTGAGAAAATAATTCATCTGACTCAATTTGCTCACTGTTCTGGTCATCTAACCCATCTGACTCTATTTCTTGCAATCTCCCACTGCCTTGCCCAGTAAGATCTACCTCACTATCAAGAGAAGCTTCTTCCATCTGAAATTGAACTGCATCAAATAGATGAAATATATTAGAAAATTAAACTTCTACTCATTCACGTAAAGGCTGATCAGATTATCTTCTTGTAATAATAAACAACTTGGTTAATCACAAGCTATCTCAACCTTTTTTCTGAAGTAACACTAATTGGGACTTGATTTTGTACCTTAGGCTTAAATTTAAGATGGCAAAGGGCATCATCTCAGTCACTGTCTCATAATAAAAGCAAACCATTATCACTTAACATAGGATGAACTAATAGAAAGACCAAAGTGACTGCAGAATGTCAAGCCACATTAAACAAAGCATAACAGGTTTCTCTGTATGATACTATTAGGCATAAAACATTATACAGCAAAAGAAATCTCAACTAAACTCTCATTCGACGAGCAGATTGCAGTGCTTCCAAACCACGAAATACTGAAAATAATCAATTTAGCAACTGTCAAAGACTCTGTGATTTTGTACTACTTTGTCAAACCCACCAAACACAGGTCAACATCCTCTCACAATCATGTTCTTTTTAGCTTGAACCTTCATGCAGTGGAAAACCAATGAACAACTGCTTCCGGCCACACACTACAACGAACCTATGGAAAATCTTCAACATTTGAAAGACGTATAGATCACTAAGAAGAACCTTCAGTGAGCTCTATAATTACTAGTTGGGTTAGCCTGGGCTGAGCCAGGGCCTAATTAGCATAACCACATTCAAATGCTTCAGAAACTGCTTAAGACAATGCTCTAAATGCTTGTGTGTTTACTTGACAGTCAAAGGGCATGATAAATCAAGTTCATAACAGTATAAAAAAGAACACTTCAGAATCTAGCTATAGGAATACTCTACTCAAGGATTCAAGCCTTTTCATTTTATTTTTCAAACTGGAGATGCAATCTCTTTTTGTATAACTCTACTTTAAATAATAGAGCAAGAGAAAGAATTTTATAACAAATTATATGTGTATTGATAAATACAGTTGAACCCACAATGAAAGACAATCTATCCACACAAAAAAAAGACTAATCTATCTCAGTTAAAATGAAAAAGTCTCATGCTTTTAAGGAGCTTATAGTTGCAAGTTGATTTCCATTGTTTGAAATAATAATTTATTTTGAAAACATTATTTTTAAAATAATTCAATGTAAAGTTACGATCAGCCGTAATAGTTCAAAGCCGATAAAAATCTTAATCTATTTTTTATTTTGAATTAAGTTATTTGATTTTATGTGCAACAATTAGACAAAGTAAGAAAAATAAGAGAGTGCAACTGCATAGAGAACTTCAATCAGTAATCTCTAAGAAAAATAGAATCAAAGTGACTCAGCTTCTAAGACCAAACATACCTGTCTGCTTCTTTTTTTTCCTTAATCTGTTGTGAGGCGAGGAGCACTTAATAATAGAAAAATAGTCCCGTGGCTAGTTTGATGGTCAATAACATTTGATGAGCCTTTAGCACAGTGCGACGAGCCTTTATTGGAAACAACCTCTCTATCCTCACAAGGTAGGGGTAAGGTCTGCGTACACATTATCCTCCCCAGACCCCACGACGTGGGATAATACTGGGAATGTACTGGAGACTAGAGCACCAGTGCACCAAACTCCAGTATATTATGTTGGACCGGTATAATATACTGAAACACCAGTATATTAGATTGGAATTCCAGTATAATATACTGGAACTCCAATATATTATGCTGGAGTATTTTTCCGGATTTTGAACAGTGTTTTTCGTTCAAATTTATCTTTACATAAAAACGACTAAATTTCGATTACTTTTAAAATTGTGACTATTTTTAAATGGCCGCTTATATACTTTGCTATTTTTGAATTTCTCCCAAAAGAAAGGTAAACTTTCATAAATATATATGCTAAAAGAATAAATTTCATTATATACAACTATAATTGAAATCACGTTGTGTATAACATTTGTTTTTATTTCACAAAATCTAATATCGTCAACTAGTATCCAAAATATGGTAAAATCCCTACAATGAAAAAGAAAACTGATTAATTATCAAATCAATTTAAACCTAAAAAATCTCCTTTTAGTTAGATATTGAATTAACCAATTATTAAGAGATATTATATGTCATTCTTGCACAAATCAATTCGTATATCTTCTCTTTATAGCTTTCTATTCTTGTTTATTCATAGTCATATTCATCATCTTCATAGTTCTTCACCTTTTCCAACTTCTTGCTGATGCTTTTTCCAACACTCATATCCATCACCATCTTCACAATGTTGTGTCATTCTAATTAGAGAAGACCAACCTATATCCATCACTATTTTCATATATATAAAAGATATTGTAATTAGATTCGCAAAAATCCAATCCGATCTACCCTTAATTTATAAGATATTGTATACACACACATATACATATACATATATATATATACATATACATATACATATATATATATACATATACATAGATATATATATATATATATATATATATATATATATATATATATATATATATATATATATATATATATATATATATATATATATATATATATATATATATATATATATATATATTGATCTATATATTGATCTTTAATGTAGTAATTAAGCGCTCTCTCCAAACGCTTGCCGCCAACAGCAACATAAGACGATTTCAAACAGCGACTAGTTCAATCGCTGGCAACCACCCTCCGGCCAGGTAAGTCCCCTCGCCCCTCTCTCATCCCATCATCCAACAGCCCTTCTCTCTCATCTCATCATCCAACAACCCTTCTCTCTCTCCACCCATCTCTCTCACCCTGCATCCCCTCCTTTCCCGTCTTGTCTTCTCCCTCTCTTACTCTGGCGAGACACGGATCAGTCGCCAGCGAGTGGGAATAACCACAATCAGGTTTTAGGCCTGGTTGCGGTGACGTGGTAACACACAAACTGTACCCGTCTTCAAGCTAGAGGTGGGGATTTTTTTCCGGCGAGGTCAATCTATTTTCAGGTGGGTACAGATTTTCGGCACGACGACTCCTGAATAACTTTCCGACACGATGCAACAGGACTAGTCTGACAGTATCGGTTAGGACTAGTGGCTTCGGGCGGCGAGCGAGACGTGCACGTGCAAATATTAAATAACAACCCGAGTATCAGCAAGGAATGACATGAGTTGGATGCGAATGAGCTAGGTGGACGCAATACAATCGAGTATACTAAGACAATTACCAGGTTATACCCACAGGAATTGGTACCTCCCGTTTTCGTATTTTCCTCTATTGTGTTAGTAAAATTTATATTCTTTTAGTTTTTATTAGTTTAATCACCGTATTAGGGCACCTGTAGTGGTATCTTGTCTTATTATAGTTTGTTATGTGGTGTTTGTTAGTTATTTCCCCTAGTCTGCCAGAGTTATGGCTGTAGTTTGGGATGGTCGAATGAGTTTATCTCCTCAGGGTGTGGGGGGTGGTTCAGGAGGTAGGGTCGGGGCTAGGAGGTGGGTTGGGATGCAAGGTAGGTAAAGGGATCAAGGGTGTCCATTGGTTGAGAATTAGGTCATGGAACGTAGGTTCATTGACAGGTAAATCTATAAAGGTGGAAAAGATCCGCAAGAAGAGGAGGGTCAATATAGCATGTGTATAGGAGACAAGGTTGGCAGGGTCGAGTGCGAGGGAACTTTGGAACCCAGAAGGGTAAGAATGTAGTAGACATTTTGGTGGATAGAGAACTTAGAGAGTCCGTTGTTGAGGTTAGGAGAGTGAATGATAGATTGATGATTATTAATTTGGTGGTTGGTTAGTGCACCATAAACGTCGTTGGTGCATATGTGCCATATATGGGCCTAGATGAGGAGGTTAAACGACGCTTTTGGGAGGGGTTGGATGAGATTATACATCAGGTACCACCTACTGAGAAGTTATTCTTAGGAGAGGATTTCAATGGCCATATTGGGTCGACCACAAGTGTGTATGACGAAGTGCATGGAGGCTTCGGTTTTGGGGAGATGAATGGAGGAGGAATCTCGTTACTGGACTTCCCTAAGGCTTTCGGGTCGGTGGTTTCTAACTTTTCGAAAAGGGATGAGCATTTGATTACTTTTCAAAATATGGTGGCGAAGACTCAGATTGACTATCTCCTCCTCAGGAGCCGCGATAGAGGGTTGCACAAGGATTACAAGGTGATTCCAGGTGAGATACTCATGACGCAACATAGGCTCTTGGTGATGGACGTTGGTATTATGGTGAAGAGTAGGAAAATGTCTGCTCGAGGAAGACCGAGAATCAGGCGGGGAGCCTTAACTAAGGACAAAGCTCAAGAGTTGGACGGGCGGTTGTTGGTTATGGGATCTTAGAAGAGCAGTGGGGATGCAAAATCTATGTGGTCAACGACAACAAACTATATAAGAGAGGCTGCGAGAGAGGTATTAGGGGTCTCAACGGGCGTTTCCAGCAAGCATAAAGGATACTGGTGATGGAATAAAGTGGTACAAGGTAAAATGGGAATTAAAAAGAAGGCATACCAAACGTTAGTGGTGAGCATAGGTGAGGGGGAGAGGTGAGCGTGCATGGAGAGGTATAAGGTAGCTAGGAAGGAAGCGAAGCTGGCATTCATGGAGGCTAAGAATGCAACTTATAGTGGTATGTACGAGGAACTAGGGGAAAAAGGAAGGGAAAATAAGTTGCTTAGGCTGGCCAAGCTGAGAGAGAAGAAAGCTCGGGATTAAGACCGAGTGAGATGCATCAAGGACGACGATGGTAGAGTATAGATGGAAAATTCCCAAATTAAGAGGAGATGGTAGACTTACTTTCATAAACTTCTTAATGAAGTAGAGGATCATGATATTGTACTCGGTTAATTGGAGCATTCCGAGAATCACAGTGACTATGGGTACTGCAGGCACATCAAGGTTGAGGAGGTCGTGGGAGCTATGAGTAAGATGAGTAAGGGCAAAGCGACCGGGACTGACGAGAATCTGGTAGAATTTTGGAAGTGTGTGGGAAAACAGGTTTGGAGTGGTTGACTAGGTTGTTGAATGTTATTTTTAAGGCGAAGATGATGCTTCATGAGTGGAGTTGGATTACGGTGGTCCCACTGTATAAGAACAAAGGTGATATCCAGAGTTGTAACTATTATAGGGGTATCAAATTATTGAGTCATACTATGAAAGTATGGGAGAGGGTGGCTGAAGCAAGGTTGAGGATGACGGTGTCCATTTACGACAACCAATTTGGTTTCATGACAAGTCGTTCTACTACAGAAGCCATACACCATGTTATGAGGTTAGTTGAAAGAGATAGGAAAAAAGATGTGCATATAGTGTTTATTGAACTAGAAAAAGCTCCTAGAGAAGTTCTATGGAGAAGCTTGAAGGCAAAATGCGTGTCCTTTCCCTACATTGTGGTGATTAAGGATATCTATGATTAGGCAAATACTCGGGTTAGGACAGTAGGAGACGACTCTGAGGATTTTTTGGTTGATATGGGGTTACACCAAGGTGTTGCGCTTAGTCCGTTCCTATTCGCCCTGGAGATGGACACGTTCACATCACATTTAAGAGGATGTGCCATGGTGCATGCTATTCGCTGATGACATAGTTCTGATTGATGAGTCACGAACCTTGTTTACAAGAGGCTGGAGGTTTGGAGACAAGCTCTTGAATCTAAGGGTTTCAAGCTTAGCAAGACAAAGACGGAATACCTGGAGTGTAAGTTCAGCATTGAGCACAAGGAAGTGGGCATGGATGTGAGACTTGAATCAAAGGTCATCCCAAATAGAGACAGCTTCAAGTACCTTGGGTCGGTTATCCAGAGTGAAGGGGAGATCAATGAGGATGTTACATACCGTATTGAGATAAGATGTATGAAGTGGAGGTTAGCATCTAGAGTATTATGAGATAAAAGAGTGCCATTGATACTTAAAGGTAAGTTATATAAAGCGGTGGTTAGGCCACCATGATGTATGGGACTGAGTGTTGGCCGGTTCAGAAATCACATATCCAGAAGATGAAGGTAACACAAATGAGGATATTGAGGTGGATGTGTGGGCATAGTAGAATGGATAAGATTAGGAATGATGATATTCGGGAGAAAGTGTGCGTGGCTCCCGTTAATGACAAGATACAGAAAGCAAGGCTCAGGTGGTTCGGGCACGTTCAGAGAAAAAGCCAAAATGCTCTGGTAAGAGGTGCGAACGACTGGTTGTGGATGGCTCGACAAAGAGGTAGAGGGCGACCTAAGAAGTATTGGGGGAGGTGATTAGGTAGGACGTGGCGATGCTTCAGATTTTCGAGGACCTGACACTTGATAGGAACATGTGGAGGTCAAGCATTAGAGTTGTAGGCTAGGAGGTAGTTGGGTCGTGTCTTATGCCATAACTTTGGGAGACTAGTTTGGTAGGGATACTATTTTGCTTTTGCTTTGTATCATTCCTCTTGATTTCATGTTGTTCTTATTTTTCATATATATATATTTCATATTATCAATGGGGTTACTAATATTATCTTCTTTTATCTTTTTATTTTCTTGAACTGACGGTCTTACGGAAACAGACTCTCTACTCTTTTGGGATAGGGATTAGGTCCGTATATACACAACCCCCCCCTAAACCCCACTAATGAGATTTCACTGAGTTGTTATTATTGTTGTACATACATATATAATAATATAATATCTGTTATAAAATAGAAGTCTATTTAGAGTGAATGTCTAAGAGTTTTAGCTTAAAGCTAAGTCATTCCTCTTCCTATAAATAGAGGGGTCTTACCCCATTGTAAATCACCCCAAGTATTAATAAGAATACTTCTCTCTCTCCCTATTCTCTCTCTATATTGTTCTTATTCTTGCATTATTGTTCTTGTCTTTATATTATTTCATAACACGTTATCAGCACGAGTCTCTAACCAACTGAATTTGATTTAAAATCTTCAACCAGCTGACGCTCTTCTACGACAAAATCAAATTATTAGTTGTGGTTTTCTCTCTCGGTCCTCTGCCTCTGTTTCGGAGTTGCCGCTTCTTTACTAATATACTCAAAGTTTGTTATCTTTGATTTCTCATGGGAAAGGAGAAGCTGAAATCGCTAGTTACGTCCTTTACTGCGGACGACGAATACCTCGCCATATTGTCTCCAGATGGAACCGTTAGAAATTTCTATACGGAAAAATAGAAGAGATGGTATCATCATAAAATAATGCAACGGGATGGAAACTCAAGAGGTATATTCGATATCACAACATTTATTGGTATACCTTAAAGGTAAGTAATTTACTTTTCCCTTTCAAATTCTTGAAATTCTACGATTTGATTTCATAGACAAACATAGACAATCGATTTTGATTATAACTCTAATGGAGTTTGTAAGAAATTATAAACACGTGAAGTGGTAAAATTTCTATGTCTTGCCATGATTAAATTCATATATGATTGTGGGCAAATAATTGAAAATCCGTCCCATTGAATTTGCTCCATTCCCTTTAGAGAATGTGGAAGCATTATATGATAAGTCTAAAAGAAGACTAAAATATTACCATGAAGGTATCAATGAATGTGGACGTGGCAAAGAATTCCGTCCAATTGAATTTGCTCCATTCCCTTTAGAGAATGTGGTAGCAGTATGTGATAAGTCTGAAAGAAGACTAATTACCGTAAAGGTATCAATGGATGTGGACATGGCAATAGACGAAGTTATAATCGTCATTATTGTGGTAATGAGAACAATAAGGATTCTCAAAATAATCTTTCACTTTATGAAAGTAATATTTGACATGAGATTGTGTAAAGCACATGATTTTGATCCATTCCCTGAAGTGAATGTGATAATTGTAATAGAGCCCGTAAGTATGAACACGCTCTTGATGTAATTTTGGTTTATGTCTGACATTATGAAAAGAAAGTTCGTTGCCCTTGAAATTTCGGGCAAGAACTATATGATATGGGTGTTGGATACTTAAATCCATTTTGGATGCTATGGGTCTTGGAGACGCCATTAAAGACAGAAATAATGCATCCACCCAAAACTATGCTAAGGCCTTGATTTTCTTGCGCCATCACCTTGATGAAGGTTTGAAACTATGCTAAGGCCTTGATTTTCTTGCGCCATCACCTTGATGAAGGTTTGAAGATTGAATATCTCACCGTCAAAGATCCACCTATCTTGTGGAATGGCTTAAAGAAGAGATATGACAACCTGAAGTTGGTCACTCTGCCACAAGCACGATACGATAAGAAACCAAAAGCAAATAGTTTATAAACTATATATTATCGTTGCGGTGGAAACGGGCACTGGTCAAAGGCTTGCCGTATACCATGACATTTGGTTGACCTTTATCAAGCATCTCGAAAGAGTAAACGCCCTGAAACGAATTTTGTCTCTGACGACAACTTTGACATCACCCACTTGGATGTGGCAGACTTCTTTGAGCAACCCGAGGGGTAGATAGACCACCTAATCGGTGATGGATCCGTGATGAAAGAAGATGGAGCTATTTGATTTTATTTTACTTGTTTGTATTAGTGAATGAATAAACTAATAGCCATCGGTATTAGCTCGTATTAGTTAGTTCATGACATAATGTTAGTATTAGTTCTTTAGAATGTATCAATATGCTCAAATATCAATAATATTTTTACTTTCCAGTAGAGGTAATCGACTAACCTGAAAAACTAGTCGGTTATCTCATATTTCGCATAAAAACTGCAAAACAATCGATTGTCAATGATCAACAATCGATTGTCTTTAAAACAGTGATCTGGAATTTTACAAAAACAGTCAACAATCGATTGTCTATGATTAACAATCGATTGTCTTTAAAACAGTGTTCTGGAATTTTTCAAAAACAGTCAACAATCGATTGTCAATGTCTAACAATCGATTGTCGTTAGACTGTAATCTGGAATTTTTCAAAAATCATCCACAATCGATTGTCTATGTCTAACAATCGATTGTCATTAGACAGTGATCCGGAATTTTTCAAAATTAATCAACAATCGATTGTCAATGCTAAACAATCGATTGTGATAAAACAGTGCTGGAATTTTTCAAAACAGCCAACAATCGATTGTCTATGTTTAACAATCGATTGTCTTAAAACAGATCTGGAAATTTTTCAAAAATTGTCAATAATCGAATGTCTATGTTTAACAATCGATTGTCAATACTCAACAATCGATTGTGTGTGTTTAACAATCGATTGTTTTATGAAAATGCTTAAACTAAAATTTTCAAACTGCATCGTAATCGATTATGGAAAACATATAATCGACTATCTGATTTATTTTAGTCAATGACATCAGCAGATTTTGAAAATATTATGTGACACAAACGAATTGAACTTGTTTATTCTTATATTCGTGTATTTCTTTTGTATATCAAACCATGGGAATTAAATTGATTGAAGGCTCCGGAAGAGCAACTGTAACTCTGCCCAAAGGCATGACGTTTATCTTAGAGAATGCAATATTCTCCTCCAAGTCTAAGAAGAACTTGTTGAGTTTTAAAGATATCATTCAAAATGGATATCATATTGAGACAATAGATGAGAATAATCTTGAAATTCTTCATGAAAACGAGGCTGCCCATTTCGGTTTGGGTTCACGCCATTTTGCATGCAGCAATGCTAGTTCGTCGGCTGCCCACTTTGGTTTGGGTCCATGCCATTTTGCATGCAGCATTTTAGTTTGTCGGCTGCCCACTTCGGTTTGGGGACACGCCATTTTACATACAGCAATGCTAGTTCGTCTCTGACTGACGAATTGACACAAATATTCCCCGTTGCAATTGGTTTTGGGTCATGGACCCAATATATCCCATTTAAGAATTTTTGGATGCGCAGTATATGTGCCTTTAGCACCGCCATCCCGCACCAAAATGGGTCTGCAAAGAAGGTTAGGAATATATGTTGAGGTTGAATCGCCCTCCATTATTCGCTACCTCGAAACATTGATAGGAGATTTGTTCACTGCATGATTTGCAGACTGTCAATTTGATGAGACACTTTTCCCAAAATTAGGGGGAGAAGTTGGTGAAACCAAACGGGAAATTTTGTGGAAAAATGCATCATTATCTCATCTTGATCCACATACCTCTATTTGTGAGAAAGAGGCACAAAAGATTATCCATTTGCAAAGAATAGCAAATCAAATGCCTGACGCATTTATAGATTTGAAAAGGATAACAAAATCACATATCCTCGAAGTGAATGTGACAACATTTGATTCACGAATACATATTCATTATTGGAAGAATATGAACATGAAATTGGTATTAAATATACCACACTCACCCCTAGAAGGAGGTTTGAGATGATACCACACTCACCCCTAGAAGGAGGTTTGAGATGATATATGGCATGAATGATCGTTGGTCACGTACCTATTGTACGCCAAAGTATTTTGGAAATATGACTATTAAAGGACAACGATAATGCAAGAAACATATCTTGCATATAAGTTTGACATGACCATAATGGTATAACTTTCTCTTTAAGAAAGATATTCACCACATGGATGTTGATGAATCTGTGGTAGTACAAAATTAATTAAGAGCTCTAGAAGAGCCAATTATTACTATGTTGGAGAAACACAATTGAGTATTGTGCTGTAGTAAGTCTCAAAGAAACTTATTCAGTTTCCAAAGTACACGCGAAAGCGATTGATTATATTGAGACTATAAATAAAGGAAGGCTTTGATATCTCCTATTACTACAACTTGTAGCGGGGTAATTTGCATATGAAAAGCTACCCGCTTTGTTCTCCAGTTTGTACTACACAAACGAAAGAATGCCACAATAAAGTGGATATCTATTGGTATAAAACCCATGTCATAATAAACCCGAAGTTTATTGATAAGTGCACATGTCATGGTGTAAATTTGAAGTTTACCAATATTGATAATTTATTCAGTTGACATTCGTGTTAGCCATCTCATTTTATGTATGATGTGCAAATTCACATAGGTGAATAATAAAGAACTAGAAAGTTCTTTACGAATTCTCTTGTATCACTTGTTCTCATTAATGAACTGGCCAACTAAAGAATTCGGGTTGATGCCCATAAATTCTGGAAATATCAAAGGTGAATATGGGTCCATTCACCTGCCATGTATACCACATATGATGCATCTATGATATGGTTACATGCGCAATTGTTATTGACCCGCAGCCTGGCCGGTGCTTGCGAGGTAAATTGCTCAGTAATCTAACTTCGAGCATAATTTCCAGATTTTCTACTCAAGATAGTTCATCTTGATAAGTTGGTTTATATCAAAGTTGGTTTAGCAAGATAATTATTGAGTGCTTCCACTTAATAGCTAAACTGTTTCTTATGAGAACAAAGTTATATATATCAGTTTGATATACGTTGTATACGAGAGTATATTATATTCTCCCCTCACAAGTGGTTCAGGGTCAGGAACCAAATAATTTCATCTTATTATTAATGTGCCGTGTATATTGACATGATAATGCACAAAGATGATTTCCCAAAGTTGAGGAAACAAGTTAGCTTTACTAACATGAGGGGGAGACATGATAAACACTTGAGAAAATGTTACATGGGATGAATTATCATTTGTATATGTATATCCCCGAATATCATGATATGAACCTGAAGTTCATAAAAGGGATAATTCAATTGCAACATATTGCAAAGCATGCTATACGCATTTACTGACCCAAAGAAAGTAACTAAATGGAAGAGATACAATTCAAGAAGAATTGATTCCATATGAAAGACATGTAGTTTTGAACCTATAGTTCAAATGCTTGAAAGTATAAAGTCAAAGGTATGTATAGTCAGTTTTCGATATCTTATTTGTCTAGCATGACATGGAAAACTTGATATGCATCTAAAGTCTATTATATGGCTTATATGACTTAACTTGAAAGATTTAAGTTGCTTGAAGCATATGCAATTCGTGGTCCTGAAGTACCACATCCTAAGTGCAATTTGTGTACATATGTATCTTGCTATAACTATAAGCATGATGGCATTGAGAATACATCTATGAAGATATTGAAGAGTTATTCCATGACATTATATGAAGATGTTCATATCTATCAAGAATGATGATTTCAAGGTGCGGAATATTTATTCAAGTCAATATGGTTGATTTGTCAAACGTCTACCAAAGATCGTTTTGAAGATGATGCACAAGATTGGAATGCAAATGCTCAAGGATATAAATTGATGTACTCATTAGGGGGAGTTAATGCGCGTTGCACTCTTTTTCCCTTACAAGGTTTTGTCCCACTGGGTTTTCCTTGCAAGGTTTTTAACGAGGCAACCAATAGGCGCATATTCAAACATGTGTACTCTTTTTTCTTTCTTTAATTTTTCCCAATGGGTTTTGGTTTTAAGGTTTTATGAGGCACATTATTGAATAAACATTCAAGGGGGAGTGTTATAAAATAGAAGTCTATTTAGAGTGAATGTCTAAGAGTTTTAGCTTAAAGCTAAGTCATTCCTCTTCCTATAAATAGAGGGGTCTTACCCCATTGTAAATCACCCCAAGTATTAATAAGAATACTTCTCTCTCTCCCTATTCTCTCTCTATATTGTTCTTATTCTTGCATTATTGTTCTTGTCTTTATATTATTTCATAACACCTAAGACTTCTGAATCTGCACATAGGGTGCAGGGAGTAATATGAGCACGCCAAGTCAGTAAGTAATAAAAGTAAACGCAATTGAGCGATAAGAAAATACGTTAAATACAGCAAAATACTACAATGAGGCAGTGTAAAACTAGAACAATACAATAAAACAGTAAAAGCTCATACAAGCTTCTTAGTTCAGTAAAACCTATTTAAAACATCTTTTAGGAGTTCAAATGATTAATGAAAACAGGAATTAAAGATAGAATCACAAATGAGACCCTCGGGCAAAATACCAACAGAACCATCCCCTTGGGTTATCTCATAATCACTCGTATTAGCCCACATCGGGCTATATCACATCTCACACTGGGTACCCGTGCTCACTGGGGGTATACAAACTCCAGGAGGGGCCCCTTACGACCCAAGTGCAATAATAATCCTTCTCGTGGCATAATCAAACATGCTCTCTACCTCATATCAAGCCACCTCGAGGTGTAACAACTCAGTCCCTCGGCCTCATAATCATGAATCAGCACAACACCGTTGTGGCGTGTAGCCTGTTCCCATAATAATCTCACAACACAGGCCCTCGGCCTCACTCAGTAGAAATCTCTCAAAAGCCACTCGGGCACAGTAAAATATGATGCTCTGTCCAAAATATTATTTAAGATGTCACAACAGAGCAAATATGGCTTAGTTATGAAAATATTATAATATAGCATGACTGAGTATAAATAATCAAAACGGTGAGGAATAGTAGTAAAAAATCCCCTAAGGATTCAAAATAATTGGCACTAAGCCCAACTATGACATTCAGCCTAAAACATGATGATAGCAAATAATTTTCAATAAAAACGTAGTTAAATAATCATACGGGACGGACTAAGTCACAATTCCCAACGGCACACGGCCCCACTCTCGTCATCTAGTGTGTACGTCACCTGAAAGTAGCACAACGATGTGAAATTCAGAGTTTTATACCCCCAGGGCAACGTTTATAAATATTACTTACCTATATCCAGTCCAAACTCTAGACCGCGACGGCTTTGCTTCTCGAATCAGCCTTTGGATGCTCCAAATCTATTCAAAATAGAAAATATTCTAAGGGAACAAAGCCCACTAGAAAATAACTAATTTACATAAAAAATCCAGAAATTTGGCCAAACCCGACCCCTGGGGCCCAAGTCTCGGAATTCGACAAATTTTACATCAATAGAACCCTTATTCCTCCACGAGTTCATGCATTGCTAAAGTACTAAAATCGAACCTCAGATGGTCCATCAAGTCACCATTCAAAATCGGATCTCAGATAATTAAACTATTTCAAACACTTCCAATCCCTGGAAACGGTGCAAAATTTGACGATCTTGAAACACACACTTAAATATACTAGCTAGCCGAATATAGTAATTTATAATATTGTATCCATGGGGATTGGAGTTAAACAGTATTATCATAGTTTATAGTTTAATTGCTATCTAAGATGATCAACAATTGAGAATTATGTGATTTAAACTAAAATTAACTAAGAATCTAAACTATTGGCTAATGACAATTGACGCAAGTAATAGAAAAGAAAGTTATCAATTGGGAGAAGATAGGATTGATAGGATAGTTGCAAGAAAAATGTTTGGGATATAACTCTAGATAATTCACTTCTAATGTTCAAGTGAGTCTCTCTAATTCACTTGGTTATTAATTCAATTGTTTAGTAGAAACTCCTCTCCCGATTAAGTCTCAACCTCACAAGATGAACCAATTTAAGCTCGTGAAGATATGCGAGAATTCATAGTGGATTGATCTTTAGGAGAACTTCTCTCGACTATCCTCCTAACTAAGTTTGATCAACAATTCAACTAGCCTATTTTGATTACAAATAAGAATCAATGACTCCAACCAACAAAATATAATGCACGGATATCACAAGTTATGCATCTCTCGATTACATGAACAAGCGAATATACATGCAACGATTTAAACATCCAAAATTATTTTAATACATAAAACTAGAAATAATATCCACAAATAATTATCAAGACACCAAATACCTCAAAACCTAAAAAGAACTACTCCATGGATATGGAGTAGTTCATCATAACAATGTTTAAGTCAAAGGAAAACATAAAACAATCCAAACAGTTGTCTTCAGTGAGGATTGAATGATGAAATACTTGTATTTTTTCTTCTCCGCCTCCTTTTCAGCTTCCTTAGGTCTAATATGTGCCAAAATTTTTTAAAATAACATTTTTACATGTATGTATACCAAGTAGGGTTAGGCCCAAACAAAAATACCTTTTCCTACAAGAAATAGGACATTTGCTCTGTAAATATTGCATAGGCGCGCCGCATAGGGCGACGTGTCGTGCAGGGAATTAGTGGGGAAGTTCGGAGAGTTGATTCTAACAGACTACGGGAAATTTGTCGGGCGCGCCTTGACGTGCTGCAGTACTTGGGAATTCGAAAAAAAGTAAAACATGAAAGTTGTAATCCTTTAAAATATCTTTCAAACGATATATTATGGAGCCCAAACGAATTTCTGAGTGAAAATTTGTGTGCATTTTATTGGACAAAATGGGCAGTATGCCTACTCGATTCTTCGTTCATTCTTAAAGTGCGCTATTATCCGTTGATCCCAAAACACGATCCCATTAATCATTGGGCTTTTACTCAGTCATCAAAGCTCCAGAATAGCTTGAATTCAATCCATAATATCTACATAGATCGGAATGACTGCTACAAGTCATAAAATACACAATTAGTGCAAAACACTAGCGATTAAAGCTCAAATAAACAACTTCCAAAAGCTGGTAGTCACAAGCCACAAGATATAAGTACTATAATTGTCTCTATACACCCGTATCTAAGGGAAATAAAGAAGACCAACATAAAGGAAAGAGGGGGACTCCGAGGCCTGCGGACGCTAGCAGATATATTTTGAAGTCTCCAAGCAGCAGCACACACTCTACTGATATCGGGGCTGGTAGGATTTACCTGGTTCTGCACAAAGAATGTGCAGAAGTGTAGTATAAGCACACCATCACAGTACTCAGTAAGTGCCAGGCCTAATTTCGGTAGAGTAGTGACGAGGCCAGGCCAAGGCCCTATTGGAATATAAGAAGTAAGGCAGAAGGCAAAACGATAAAAGGGAATGGCAGGTAGATAAAACAGTAAGAATGTACTAAAAGCAATAACTCAGGAAAAACAGGAAAATAATTACAACAAACAACACTGCAAAGATAGGAAATCAACAAGGGTACTCCCGAGGTACCGCCTTGTAGTCCTAAAAGTTAATATGCAACAGGGGGCATCTGAGGTACCGCCTCGTAGTCCCAAAAGTAAATATGCAACATGGGCGCTCTTGAGATACCACCTCATAGTCCTAAAATTAAATATGCAACAGGGATGCTCTCAAGGTACCGCCCTGTAGTCCCAAAAGTATATTTTCAAAAGGCATGGCAGAAACCTCAATGCTTCAACCAACCAATACTCACAACAAAAATTACAAAAGTCAAACGCACAATAAATCCAACAAGGACGTTACAAGTAAGGAAACCATATAGTTAAAGAACAAATACAGAATCAAGGAAAACCAAGTAATTCAACTAAGTATGTTGTACAAATAATAACTGAGAGATGAAACACGTAGACATGTGAGATTAGACTAAACATGAAGGATACATATGCCAGAATAACTCATTTAAGATATAAATAGGATACTACTTAACAAAGGCCGGGTTTTTCAATAATTACCCCATGTATGCACTTGTCACCTAACTTACACGATCTCACATATCATAAATTGTTACAACAGTACCAAATCCTAAGGGGATTTTCCCCACACAAGGTTAGACAAGTCACTTACCTCAAGCCAAACTCAATTAGTCAATAAGAATGCCTTTCCCTAAACTTTCCGACTCTAAATGGCCCAAATCTAACCAAAAGCAGTTACATACTATAAATAACAACACAAGAAACTAATCTAATTAATGAAATCAAGATTTTAGTAAGAAACTAGAAAATTTGCCCAAAAAGTCGACCTGGACCCACATCTCGAAATAGGGTAAAAGTCACAAAATACGAACATCCGTTCAATCACGAGTTCACCAATACCAAAAATCAAATTCGATACCAAAAACTCTATCAAAACTTCAAAATGCTGTCTAAGAACCTCACATCCTCTTCCCCCAATTTTACAACCCAAATCCTTAATTGAATGAAGAAATTAAAGATAGATTTGTGGAATATGACCAAAAAGGAGTCAAGAATCCTTACCCAAATGTTTCCTCAGAAAATCCCTCAAATTCTCCCCTCAATCCGAGCTATCTAGGTCCAACAATGGATAATGAAATCAAACCTTGAACTTAGCCTTTTCTGCCTACTGACTTCGCACATGCTAATGTAATGACCCGACCGATCGTTTTGAGCATTTGTACGTTGTTCGGCGGTTTAAGGACATGAGTATCTTCACATGATGTATTATGACTTGTGAAAATCGTCAGTTTTGGTTTTTAGGTTGTTCGGAATCGATTTGAAAGATTGAACTCTATGATTGAAGCTTTAAGTTGGAAGAGTTAACCAAGTTAGAATTTTTAGTATTTGACCTCGGATTGGAGTTTTGATGGTTCCTTAGGTCCCGATGGTAATTTTCGACCGAATTTGCAATTGGATATTTCTATAAGGACTCGGCATTAATTAGTGAAAATTGGAATTTGAAGGTTTGAAAGAGTTCATTAAGTTTGATTTGAGGTGCAATTCGTCATTTCGATGTTGTCATGCGTGATTTTAGGCTTTGAGTAGGTCTGTGTTATTTTATGGGGCTTGTTTGTATGTTCGGACGGGGTCCCGAGGGTCTCAGGTGAGTTTCGGTTAGATTTGGGCTGTGTTACGCTCGTTTTTATGTTTCGACGTTGTTTCTTCAAGCATAAATGGTATCACATTAAGAGAATGAACCCTGATTTCTATTTTAATTGAATAACTCGATATTTATCATAATTACGGAGACATAGCAAAAAGAATTATTAAATTTGGACATCCTATGAGGATTTTATGGTCATTTTACTAAGAATTGGGTTGTGAATTTTTTATTCATATTAATTACGAAATTGTCAGTGACTTCGTATTTAAAATTTGCACTATTTCCAAATATTGAAACCAATATAT
Organism: Nicotiana benthamiana; assembly: GCA_034376525.1. NCBI lineage: Eukaryota > Viridiplantae > Streptophyta > Magnoliopsida > Solanales > Solanaceae > Nicotiana > Nicotiana benthamiana. The sequence continues at coordinate 13,359,499 of CM067325.1, forward strand.
CTCCTTCATTATAAAGTCAAATAGAGTGATTAACTAAAATTTCACATAAATCAATTAGAGGCATCAAAATAATGTTTTTGATATTATTTAGCATACAGAATGAGGCAAAAAAACTGGACAAAGTACTTAATATCGAAGATTTGTTCATTTGGTCATATTTTGTGTTGGGGAGCTCGCATGTGAACAATCTTTGCAGGCGATTTTCACCATATGAATTGAGATAAGTGTTCTATACTCGATTTGGTTATATTTCATGAATCCATCTATGTTTTTGGCATTTTCTTGATGATTTCAATGTGAAATTTGGGAATTTTGTCTAAAATTTTATAAAGTGATATTTTGAGTTTTGAACATTAATTCGGAGTCGGATTTGAGTAAAACTGGTATGGTTAGACTCTTAATTGAATGAATTATCGGATTTTATGAGTTTTGTCGGATTTTGAGGCGCGGGTCCGGGTTTGACTTTCTGGTCGATTTTGGAATTTTGATTAAAGATTTGACCTTTCTCGATATTTTTTTCTTTGGTATTATTTGATATATTTGAGTTGCTTTTAGCTATTTTCAAGCCGTTCGAAGGTCGGTACGCGTGGGATGGTATTTTTAGAGCATCGTTTGGCTTGTATTAGATTTGGCTTGCTCGAGGTAAGTAACACTTCTAATCTTGATACTGAGGGTATGAACCCTAAATATACGTGTTATGTGTTTGGTATTGAAGTGATGCATATGCTGGGTGACGGGCGTGTGGGTGTGCACCATGTAAATTCTGACTCCATTATTTGTGGTAATGTGTAGTTACCTGATCTTATTTGACCATGAAATCTCGACGTATTAGAGCTATTGAGTTGTTATCCATGTTAGAAATCATATCTAAGTTACATGCTTATTCTGTTGGGACCCACTAAAGTCATATTGCTATTGAATTATTTGTTTAAATTGCAATTTCATACTCAGTCATGTTCATTCATTTTATATCATATCTCAATCTCTGTTGCTATTTATTGACACATCATATAATTATTTTTGGGCTAGTTTCATGGCATTGTGAGCCCGAAAGACTAGAGTCTCGATGATTGAGTGAGGCCGAAGACCTAAGTGTGAGTGGTATTATGGGATCGGGTTACACACCGCAGCATGTTATATTGATTTATGCATGGATCTGGTTTATTATGGCGCTTGGGCTGAAAGAGCCCCTACGAAGTCTGTACGCACCCCCAATGAGTGCAGTTGATTTATATTGAGGGGTGGATCTTCCCTGGGCATAGATATTGCCCGAATCATTTGTATTTGGGATGGACCTTCTCCGTGCTGTATTGGCCTTATACAACACTGAGTGACTGACTGTCAGTTTATATATATATGCATTTCTTTCTGCTTCTCCGGTTTTGGATACATTCATGATTTCACCTGCATATTGACATGTAGGCATAGAGAGGCATCTTCCCCGTGCTATCTTAATGTAAAACATCTTATTTATTATTGAAAGATTTTTTAGAAAAAGCACATTTTCAAACTTACTCATATTTTTGTGTTTTCGGTGAAAGATTTGGGATTTACTTATATACTTGGAAAGCATACCTATTGTCAGTAACTGTGAATGAGCTCAGCATCATATCTCTGAGTTATTTCTTGTACCATAATCTTTATGTAGATGTGAATTGTTGCTGGTTATTGGAGTTGGATGCTGACCCTTGTCCCGTCTCGTCACTACTTTCAATTTAAGGTTAGTTTTGTTACTTATTGAGTACATAGGGTCGGTTGTACTTATACTACACTTCTGCACCTTGTGTACTGATGTTGGATGCTAATGTTGCGGTATATGGCGGGAGCTAGATTTGCAATGTACCTACATTATGGTTACAACTGACTCTTGTCCTTGGTAGATTTAGAACTTTAATCTGTTCATGTATATTTCAAATATATGATATATTTACTTCATATCAGCTTTGTAAACTCTAAATCTTAGAAGTTCAAAATTTGTACTACCAGTTCTTGGGAATTCTTTGTATAATAGTTCAGTTGTATTATCGATTTTCTCTTAATGAATCTCATTAAAATGGATAGTTGTTAATTGGCTTACCTAGCGGGTTGGATTAGGTGACATCACGACTAGTCGGATTTGCTTCTTATTGCTTATTGTTGTTACTAGTGCATCATTGCAATTTGTATTTCTTGTCCCGTCTAACTTTATATTAATATTGTTCTCTGTTAGGTCATTACATACTTGTTCAGGTTGTTCGGTTCAGTAGGTGTCTAGACTGTCTATCGTCACTAATCCATCGAGGTTAGTCTTGATACTTACTGGGTACCGTGTGGTATACTCATACCACACTTCTACACATTTTTGTGCAGATCCAGGTGCTACAGTTGTTATTGATTATTAACTGGTTGGTCGAGCTGTAGAGATTCAAAGTAAACCTGATGTCGCGTTCGCATGCCTCGGAGCCACCTTCTTCGTTTTTGTACTGTTAGATTTCCATTCCGAATAGTTGTACTTAAGGATTTTCTTAACGAACTCAGTAGAGCTTATGACGTATACTACCGATTTTGGGGTTGTAAGTTTGTATAGAGATTTTTGTTTCGTATTTGTTAGTCGTTGGTTAAATATTATTATTATTTCAGTAAAGGTTAGGCGTACGTAATCCATAAGACTAGGTGCCATCATGATATCCTACGGGAGGAAAATTTGGATCGTGAAATTTTATTACCATGTTTCATTTTTTAGTGTGTGTTTGTCGCATGAGCAAATTCAATCAACTTTTGTGTAATTTTGATTTTTTTAAAAAACTGAAATCCTATTTGCGTAATTAGCGTGACGAGAAAAAAGCATTTGAAGTTAAGCTTTGAAGTGTTATACATTGCGTCTATATGGTTGGATAATCGTTTTGAGTTGACGCCAAAGCAATTCTAACTACACCCCTACAAACGATAATAATCTCATGTACGCATACCAATTACCATTCATTGTTCCTTGCACCATACATTATAGTTCATACTCTCTTTTTTCTATTACAAAGGTACTCGAGACTTGTCCTAAAGGGTAAATAATTAAATTAAATTGTAAGATATAAGTCACTTAAAATAAGGAAGAAATTGATAGAATAAATTGAATGTAGTATTGAAAAAGAAACTTTTACACAAGATAATTGAGAATATAAAACATCTTATATTCAATATAACTTTTTAAAAAAAATAAACAATTTTTTTTAATGATGCCACAGAAACAATTTACAACAGGAACTTTAAAAACAAAAGGAAATTACTAAATATATATCCTTATACTTTAATTTTCAATTTGTTTCTTCTAGGTACTAGAAGATCTCAAGCACGTCAATGAAACTATACACGAATATATAAGTAAATTATAGCAGCAACATACTTTCGTTCTAAACAGATGTCTGCCAATAAGCTGGTAGTGTAATGACATAAATAAATGTTCTAAGGTATGAGTAATATTTAATAAAATGACCATTATGAGACGCTAGGTTCAAGCCCTTTTAAACCTTCAGTAGCTTTACCAGAATTTCCTGAAACATAGTAGTACTACCAATTTTTATCCGTGGCACAAGTTGCAACAGACATCCAAAGCGAACCTAGCCAAGGTCTAAACCGCTGGTGATATAAAATCATGTCATCATACAGCCATTTACGGGCAATTACCGCCTTGGGATAACAAAAAGCACTAACTGCTGCTACTTCCTTAAAGTTGACAAAATTGCACATTTGATACTTCGACTTTCCTATTTCACCTACCTTTATACTTTTATGATCAGTTACTTGCGCTTATTGGACAGCTTATTCCTAGTCTGCCTTGGTTCAGCGGTTCGCTTGGTGGTCTTCTTCCCCTTTGATTTTGTTTTACTAGAAAGCTTGCGATCCTTGCCCCCTTCATTATCATCATCACCCTCACTATCGTCATCATCTTCATCATCACCACTTTCCTCTAGTTTTCTTTTTGCAGCCATATTTGCTCTGGCTTTCTTCTCTTGATTACCACCTTTTCCCTTGGAGCTCCCACTGTGTTTTGCTTTTTCAGAAGGATTCTTTAGACCTTCATCATTATCATTATTGTTTTCATCATTGTCACCATAGCTTCCCTTCAACTTCTTGTTAGTAGAAGCTCTCTTATTATCTGTCCCACGCCGCTTCCCCTTTGATTTCCCAGCTTCTGCCTCGTCAATTTCTGGCTCCTCATATTCACCATCACTATCATTATGCTTGACTTTCTGAACTTTGCCCTGCTGCCGTTTACCTACTGCTTTTGCAGATTCAGCTCCCACTATCTTTTGTAGGTCCGGCACAAAGGCTGATGTCTAGCATTTAAAAAAGAAAAAAAATGTCTTTATCTAGATCATACTTGAGATAAACCAGAGAACAGTGTTAGAGAGCCATACCCTGCCACCAGCAGTGATAAACTCGATTATCTTCCCTGCAAAATACCCAAATTTCTCTCAATTTTTTCAAGTAAAAAACTAAAGTGGTAAGGATATAAAAACCTGCAGAGTTTTTGTCTAAAATCAGGGCAGAACAGTGATCTAAAATCAGGGCAGAACAGTGAGTACAAGAAAGGAGATCGATCTTTTTTCTTTCATAAAGTATGCAAAGCTATTTAATTTATCATGAGGCGATTAAACAAAGTGAAAAATATCTAGTTCACTATAATGTGGATATGATGAGCAAGGATGATAGTATAACCAGAACCCAACCAGGAGTAGCTTAAAGGTGAGGAGCCAAACCATCAACAAAGGCCTTGCCAGGTTTCTTTTCCCGGGAATGGAAAATCCAACTAGAAGGATACTGACTACTATCTGCGCCAACTTCAACAGCTTTTTCGACAACCTGTGTACATACAATCGTATGTCAAAATGTGGGTGCATATGGAAAATTATCTCACCATTAACTTTTCCAGGCTTTTTGCCCCATCGGTAATGAAACAACCATTCAGAAGGGAAGCGGCTGCAGTCGGCATCTACTTCAACCGCAAATTCTGTAACCTAGAAGTATCATCTCCAATAGCTAGCCATGAGGAAAGCATTCTCATACAACTTATAAGTGATCACAACATTTAGTTTAAGAAAGATGACATACCTCGTTGATGCACTTCAGCAATGTTGCACAGTCCTCTTTGGATATGCTAGAAGCAGTCTGCATAGGATGGATTCTTGCCTGTCGAAAGAAATTTGACAAAGTTAATCACAAAAAGTGATGTCAAAGGCGCGCTTAAATCACGCTTATGCCCTAAAGCGAGGCTCAAAATATATTGAACGCTTCGCCTCGCTTTGTGGGGGCTTTAGTGTCGCATCAAGGCTCTAAGGCATACTTTTCCTTGCCAATGAGTGTAATCCTAAAAAGGCGACACTGAACAATTAATATTTCAATTTGTCGTAAAAGAATTTCAATTTTTTTGTCCATATATTTATTGTTCATGCTAATAATTATTGGTCTTGGACTACATATACATATTTTTACTGTTGCGCCTTTTTTCATTAAAGCTCATGCTTTATTTGCGCTTTGCGCTTAAAGCTCCAACGGGCCTTAGAGATTTTTTGCGCTTTCTGCCTTTGATAACACTGATCACAAACCACAAAAATTTCTGACTGGAGCTTTCTTTTATTTGGTCAAAAACTTTACAAGAGCAAGCAACATCAATCTGCATCCAAACACCTTGAATTGCTTACAGCCAAATGAGGAGGCAGATTTAACCATTTATTAAACAAAATAGCAACTAGAATTAAAATGAGCAAATAAGTAAACAAATTTTATAACTTGCAATAAAAATAGAGCTAAGAAACTCTAGTTCTTTTATTCTTGCCAAGAAGTGAGCGCACAAACCTGATATAGCACTTCATCAGCAATCCAGTTGCCAACTCCTGAAATAAAACTCTGCAGAAACAGCAGGAAAAGGATTTATAATGCCTACAAGAAAATGGCTATAACTCCTAATGAATTTAAGAGTGATATAGCATTTTTCTCTTTACTTATATACGAATACTGTTTATTAAACTCTTCTTATACAGCAAAAGAGTTTCAACTATAAGCTACTGAATCTAACTTTTCGCCACATGCTGGCTCCTAACGTTTAGCTGGATACCAACGGTTGTTCAGAGTAGCATAACGATAGATATATAGATATCCTTTCATGCATAAAAGCATTCAAGGACAGATGTTACCACTCAGATATGCAATATCCTTTTCTTTTTTGATTGGTAGACATGCAGTATCTTTTAAGCAGTTGATGCGCAAAATTACTTTATAGTTTATACTAGTAGGCTAAGTTGCGCGGACTCTTCGATTTTGATGCCGTCCCCGTCCCGATACGAGACCGGGATGGGAGCGGGGAGCGGGATACGTCCCAGATATGGTCAACTAACTTCGGACACTTTGACCAGAGTCCATCGACAAATTTGGGAGAAAAATTGAGATTTTGATTTCTCAAAATCAAAAGTAAAACAGATTTAGGTGAATGAAAGAATAATGTCCATCTTGGAGAATGAAAGATTGAATTCTACAATATTTATGTAAGTTTTTCACTGAATATCTCTAAAAATTTACAATACCTTTATAACTCTATTTTTCATTAGCCGAATCCATTTACCCGTAGCCTTATTCGGATCCGCTCCCCCCCCGAATCTTAAAATTTAGATATTGACGAATCCGATATTTAGATCCGTTCCCGTATCGGATACCCGCACCCGAGTCCGAGCAACTTAGCTAGTAGGTCCTGATATGAATCAAGTTATAAGAACTGTGCTTGACACCTGAAATTCAGAAATAGTTTTTCTACAAACAAACCCAAGTTTTCTGTCAACATGTCTTCCCCAGTTCCAAACAAATGACTTTGTATTGCCTTTTTCCTGTGAGATTCCCATGCCAAAGTACTTCACGTGAACTACTACTATAACCCCTCCGCCAATATGAGCTGTTGCTCAAGTGAGGAAACTTCATTAGCATACTCCAATTCACACCAAGAATGAAACAACAAAGGCAATCAAACCTGATTCTCTGTACTGATTTGAATTTCTCTTCAAATTAGTAGAGATTGAGAAGTGGTCATCTGTAGTAACTAGTATTCCAGTTCTGATACATTGTTCAGATGCATATGCCTTAATCCTAAAATGTTGCACATCTTAACTCACTATATCAATTAAATTATGCATTACAAAGGATATCTTTTGACCATTTCACAAAAGTTTATAAAGTAAAAGACAGTTCCTAACCTGGTCAAGTAATAAAGCCTTAACACCAATCTTCTTCTTGCTGAAAGCTTTATAGAATTCATCTACAGTCATTGGCTCCAACAGCGCATCAGGACCAAGTTCAGATATTGGAGGAACAGAAACCGGCTGCAACGACAACTTCGTTAGGAGATAATATTCAAGCTTTTCGTTCAAGGGAAAGTTTCCATGGATTGGGTGATAATATCATCTTACAATCTTCAGTGAGCGCACCCTGGCAAACCGCCTCTTATCACTAAATGAAAGCTCCAAACCATCGTCCAACTACACAAGTTTGAAAGGTGTCCACATTCATCAGTAGCTACATTCATGTGCCAATTTGATCTCTAAAAGAATGGCAAAGGAGAAGCAGGCGGAAAAGAAGTAGATGAAGAAAAGAAAGGGAGAAGCAGAAGATGGTTGTGGAATCACAAGTTTCTAACATTCTAACCGCAAGAATGAATGCAATCTACAGTAAACAGATTAAGGCATAATGACCATTGAAATGTCATTACCATCTCAACCTTGTCGCAAGTTATTTCCATTCACAACCAAATCAATTCAATTTCTTTTTTATTCTTTTACATACGGGATATGACCCCAAAAATGCTGAATTAGTTTTCATGTTCCATCTAGTCGCCTTTACCAGTTAAAAATTCACACGGTTGTTTATAAAGGGTGCAAACATGTTTCTTCATCCACATCTGCTTGTGCAAATTCCATCTGAGCCAGAAAATCACCTCGGACCAATAATTTTTTATGCATCTCTATTAACTTTATAGTTGTAAATGTGTGTCACAATGTTTGTTAGCAATTAAAAAAAAAAGAAGATACAGCTGACACATTAACTTGCTATAAAGAGTAAACTTACCTCAAGGAAAACCTTTGAATACTTGGAAGGCCACTCGTCATCGTCTTTTACAGCAGACCTAGAAAATAGTACATTTCTGATAAATGCTGAAGATGAATTCATTCTTTTCTCTCACACCCCATAGACAACTTGTTTCGAAGATCTACATTTCATAACTAAAACTCAATGCAATATAAAGAACAAGTCATAATATCACACAATAGATGAGAAGCTAATTTGACATTGGCAATTCTTACAGCAGTCCAGTAATAGAACCCGGGGGGGAATAAGTAAATGAGAACCTTTCCATAATCTGGTTAGACACTTGGGATCCTTCACCCATTTATGTTCATCAATTTGCAAAATGAATAGCTCTACATTATTGCCCAGCACAATATGACATTAAAGCTCACCGTTTATATTTTGTAACTGCAACTCCTTTGATGTATATAGCACCCGCCATTCCTGACAGTAGATGTACAAAATAATTAGAGGTCAAACAAACCAACCAAACAACAAAAATGCCATGATTTTCCAATCTGATATCTTCAGTGTCTTCTGTTAAAGAGATAAAACCTAGAATACAGCTTAGGAAAGGCAGAGTTAATATCCCAGAAACGACCACGAACTTCATCAATAGCTTAATGGTAAAAGATGTTTGTGCCCAGGAGCAACTTGATTCGGAGGAAAGCATGTAGCATACAACAATGGTTTATGAGGTGCCTCGAGGGATATCATAAAGATACCTGTCTAAGTTCTGGCCATCATTAGAAGCTTGCAGTAACAACCACAAAATAACTCTAGCAAATAAATCATAGGCATGGCATCTACACTAAGCTAAGATTTGGTATCTTGAACAGAGTTCTCTCGTTTCCAAGCACCTTTACTTGACAAGACATAACATTAGTCTCTTTTATTTTTTCTGTTTTGCCCCCTCTGCAGCTCTGTCCTGCAGATCTTACTTGTCACCGAAGAATCAGCATTAAGAATTAGAATTAACTTCTATTCTATTTGAAATTGATCTCCCAACACCATCGCCGCTTCTCTAGCACAAAGGGGACGATAACAAAAAAATAGAAGAGCCCTGTCTTCAAGTATTCATCCAACCTATCTTTACGCATATGGAAGGTAGCTAATGCCATCAGACTGCAGTATAAGCTAAGCAGAATTAGGGTTATTCAGCGCCGAACTGATGAATCTCATTCTTTTACATAAAACCCTAACAGTGTGGGTACTATTCCAGACATGCAGATACGTACACATTTTAACATTCTCTAATGTTCAGAGAATGAAGGTCGCGGAGATGAAGATGCTCAGGTGGATGTGCGGGCTCACCAGGTTAGATAAGATTAAGAATGAAGTTATTCGAGAGAAGGTGGGGGTGGCCCTGGTGGATGAGAAAATGCGAGAATCAAAGCTGAGGTGGTTCGGGCCTGTGCGGAGGAGAAGTCCTGATGCCCCGGTGAGGAGTTGTGAGCGGCTGGCAATGGTCGGCGTACGGCGAGGCAGAGGGAGGCCTAAGAGGTATTGGGGAGAGGTGATTAGGCATGACATGGCTAGAATGCGGGTTTCCGAGTACATGGCCCTTGATAGGAAAGTCTGGAGGTCTAGTATCAGGGTTGTAGGTAGGGGCTCCTAGAGTGTTTCGTACTCCTCACCCGGGGTTGGGTGAGGCTTGGCAAGGCTATCCGTAAACGGTTGTGCATTGGTTTGTGTCTCACATTGGTAGTTATTTACGGTAGTTACTGTCTGATATTGCATGCTATTTTATTTATGGTTCTTATGTTTAGATAATTATTTACGTTATTTCTGCCGGAGTTACTAATGCTCTTTTGTTTTTGTTTTTGTTTTTGTTTTGCCTTTCCTTCACTGAGCCGAGGGTACTAATGCTCTTTTATTTTTGTTTTTGTTTTTGCCTTTCCTTCACTGAGCTGAGGGTCGATTGGAAACAGCCTCTCTGCCCTTTCGGGTAGGGATAAGCCCCGTCTACATATTATCCTCCCCAGACCCCACCCTATGGGACTATACTGGGTAGTTGTTGTTGTTGTTTATACCGTAGAAGCTAGAGTAAAGGAGTTATTGTAACCATATGGTAAACAAAAATCTCCAATTTCAACAAAACAAGAGTTGTAACCTCACCGAACTGAAAAGTAGGAAAAGGAGGGGAATCGAGCTCAATCCACATGTTTTTGTTAAAGCTAGTTAATGATTAAAGCTAGCTAAGTTGGTGTGAATGAGAAATGGAGGGAAGAAGACAATAGAAGGAAAATGAAGTTTCAAAGCAAAGTTCCTTTGAAAAAGGAGCTTTGTACCACATTGGTGGTAGAAAGGGAAAGTTATGTGCTTATATTAGAAAGCACTTCTTCTAGCTCTTAAAGGGTTAAGAAGAGGGACTCCCCTCGCGCCGTCGTCGTCGCTCGGCTCGGCTTCGGCTTTGGATTTGGATTTGGATTTGGATTTCTTCCAAATCCAAATTTATTTAAAATTCAATCTTCATTTTCTGAAATTAATTTTAATTCCCGCGGGAAAAAAATATTAATTTGTTAACTGTAAACTTCCCAACGTTCTTATTTTTCAGGAAAAGGCATGGCCTTTCCCGAACAGGCACCAAGCCTTTCCGAACAGTCACAATTCGAGGCTATATATACTGAGGCAATGCCTCATTTTTGAATACTGGAAGCATTAAAAAAATTCTGCATTTTTTTTTTTTGCAAACTGAAACATATCGAGTCATAGTGTGATTTTGTTCCCAAATTTGAGTTCGTCGAAGTCGTAGGCGTTTGAGGTACCGCCACTCCTACGACAAGTATATCCGTTATATCCTGGGAGGAAATAATCCACAACCTCGGGTACAGTGAGGGGGTTAAATTCCTTAAGGACACACAGTGAATTCTGTGGTCTCGGATTTCTTCATTTCTGTGAATTTTTTTTTTTTTTAACGTTACATACGTTCTGTTTGTGTCTCTTCTTTTTACTGGTTTCCAGTTTCTCGTTGCTTTGAACACGGACATTCTATAACAAGCTTAAGGAATTTAAGTTATTATTTCCGTGTTCATCTGCTGTTGATTAAAACGTTACAGAACGATACAACAGTACAGAAAAAAAAAATTCTTACATAAAACAGTGACTACATACAGTTTTTCCTAACATAAAATTGTCACTGTCCAGAAAATAAAAGAAACTTGTAATTTTGTTGTTTGCATGTAACGAACTTGTATGTTGTTTGGAGACTAAATCTTCGGATTTTCTACTCCGGTTGAGATTAAAGTTTTCAGAACTTTCTACTCATTTGGGTACTTGATTTGAAGATATAAAAACTTCATCAAGTATACTACATACAGTTTATTACATTCTATTTGAAGTTTGTTTTAATTCTGTTTGTGTGAATTTGATTCGGTTTGAAGAAATAAAATCTTCACCGATTATTAAAGTGTTCTGTTATTTCCTACGACAGAAATGGGAGACCAAACTCTAAATTTGAATGCTACTGCTACTGTTACTGCCACACCAGCCCCCGTGGTTGGTTCTACGAGCAATGCTGCGTCCTCCAGTCGTACTGCACCAGCACCGGCTCCGGCAGAGAAGCCCGGAAAATTCACCGGGATTGATTTCAAACGATGGCAACAAAAGATGTTCTTCTATCTAACTACTTTAAGCCTTCAAAAGTTTATTAAGGAGGATATTCCGGTTCCGCCGGAATCAACACCTGAAAATGAACGATTTGTTGTAATTGAGGCGTGGAAGCACTCAGATTTTTTGTGCAAGAATTACATTCTTAGCGGACTGGAGGATGATCTTTACAACGTCTATAGTAATGTGGGAACATCAAAAGAACTATGGGATGCGTTGGAAAAGAAATATAAAACAGAAGATGCTGGCTTAAAGAAGTTTATCGCTGCCAAGTTTTTGGACTACAAAATGGTAGATGGCAAGTCTGTTGTCACTCAAGTTCAAGAGTTGCAGGTTATCATCCATGATCTCCTCGCTGAAGGTATAAATTTAATTAATGCCTTTGTCAAAAGTATTCAGTGCCCCGTCACTTACATGTTGTTTGTTGTAGGTTTGGTGATTAGTGGGGCGTTTCAAGTTGCGGCAGTGATAGAGAAGTTGCCTCCTTCATGGAAGGACTTCAAAAATTACTTGAAACATAAGCGAAAGGAGATGACATTGGAAGATCTCATCGTCCGGTTGAGAATCGAGGAAGATAACAAGGCAGCGGAGAAAAAGGCAAATGGGAGATCAACCATAGGGGGAGCACATATAGTTGAAACTGCCCCAACTAATATGAAAAAGAGGAAAAAGGCATCGGGACCAAGGAACTATCCCAACAAGAAGAAATTCAAGGGAAACTGCCATAATTGTGGAAAAATCGGACACAAAGCTGCAGACTGTCGTGCTCCGAAAAAGGAAAAGAAGAAGGGTCAGGCTAATATGGTTGAAACAAACGAGGAGGTTGATGACTTGTGCGCTATGTTGTCCGAGTGCAACCTAGTGGGAAGTCCGAAGAGTGGTGGATTGACTCTGGCGCCACTCGCCACATTTGTGCTGTTAGAGAAGCCTTTGCTTCATATGCTCCCGCCGGGCCCGACGAAACAATATATATGGGAAATTCTGCAACGGCCAAGATTGAAGGTTATGGAAAGATACTGCTGAAGATGACCTCTGGCAAGGTGGTGACTCTCAACAACGTCTGTCATGTTCCTGAAATTAGGAAAAATCTTGTATCTACCGGACTTCTAGTGAAGAACGGTTTTAAATGTGTTTATGTTTCTGACAAGGTTGTAATAAGTAAGAACGAAATGTACATAGGAAAAGGCTACCTCACAGAGGGCCTTTTCAAACTGAATGTAATGGTTGTTGCTAATAATAATAAAGTTTCTGCTTCGTCTTACTTGCTTGAGTCAAATGATTTATGGCATTCACGTTTAGGACATGTCAATTATAGAACCTTGCGAAAAATGATTAGTTTGGAAGTATTGCCTAAGTTTGAATGCAATCAATCAAAATGTCAAATCTGTGTTGAATCTAAGTATGCTAAACATCCTTATAAGTCAGTTGAAAGGAATTCAAGTCCTTTAGACTTAATCCATACAGATATTTGTGACATGAAGTCAATTCCATCTCGCGGTGGAAAGAAGTATTTCATAACTTTTGTTGACGATAGTACGCGGTATTGCTACGTTTATTTACTTAATAGTAAAGATGAAGCAATTGAAGCGTTCAGGCAATACAAAACTGAAGTTGAGACTCAACTTAACAAAAAGATTAAAATGATAAGGAGTGATAGGGGCGGTGAATATGAATCTCCTTTTGAACAAATATGTTTGGAATATGGCATTATTCATCAAACAACTGCTCCTTACTCGCCACAATCAAACGGAATTGCGGAAAGAAAAAATAGAACACTGAAAGAAATGATGAATGCCCTGTTAATAAGTTCTGGTTTACCCCAGAACTTGTGGGGGGAAGCCATTCTAACAGCTAGCCGAATACTCAATCGAGTGCCCCATAGCAAAACAAAATCTATTCCATACGAAAAGTGGAAAGGAAGGAAGCCCAATTTGGAATACTTCAAAGTGTGGGGGTGTTTGGCCAAGGTGCAAGTTCCTAAACCCAAAAGGGTAAAAATAGGACCTAAAACCGTTGATTGTGTTTTCATAGGATATGCCACAAATAGTAAGGCATATAGATTTCTGGTTCACAAATCAGAAAATCCCGACATTCAGGTGAATACGGTAATTGAATCAGATAATGCTGACTTCTTTGAAACCATATATCCGTATAAAAAGGAATGTGCGTCGTCTAGCAAAGAATCTAAACGACCTCGGGAAGAAATAAAGGAAAACATTCCTGATGAGGAAAATCCAAGACGTAGCAAACGTCAAAGGACGACTACTTCCTTTGGACCAGAATTTTTAACATTTTTGTTGGAAAATGAGCCTCGAACGTTCAACGAAGCTACGTCTTCATCGGAAGCTCAATTTTGGAAAGAGGCAATCAATAGTGAGATAGAATCCATATTGAACAACCATACTTGGGAATTGGTTGATCTTCCTCCAGGGAATAAACCTTTAGGTTCCAAATGGATTTTCAAGCGGAAAATGAAAGCTGATGGCACTATTGAAAAATATAAGGCAAGACTAGTTGTTAAAGGGTTTAGACAACGAGAAGGTCTTGATTACTTTGATACATACTCGCCGGTAACGAGGATTACATCTATTCGGGTGTTAGTAGCATTAGCCGCCGTGTACGGTCTTGAAATTCATCAAATGGATGTGAAAACAGCCTTCTTAAATGGAGAGTTGGAGGAAGAAATTTACATGGAACAACCCGAAGGGTTTGTAGTTCCAGGGAAAGAGAAGAAGGTATGTAGACTTGTTAAGTCTCTTTATGGACTAAAACAAGCACCAAAACAGTGGCATGCAAAATTTGACCATACGATGCTGTCAAATGGATTCAAGATAAATGAATGTGATAAATGTGTCTACATTAAGAACACTCCGAACCACGTCGTCATTGTTTGTTTATACGTGGATGATATGTTAATAATGAGTAACAACATTGCTAACATAAATGCTACTAAGCGCATGCTTGCTAGTAAGTTTGATATGAAAGACTTAGGAGTTGCCGATTTAATTCTGGGAATTAAAATCCATAAGACTCCTCAAGGTCTAGCATTGTCTCAATCTCATTATATTGAAAAAGTACTTGAAAAGTTCAAGTATTTGGACTTTAAAGTTGCAAAGACGCCAATTGATATGAACCTTGCTCTTGCAAAGAATAAAGGTGAAAGTCATTCTCAATTGGATTATGCCAGAGTGTTGGGAAGTTTGATGTATATTATGAACTGTACGCGACCTGATATTGCGTGTGCTATAAGTAAACTAAGTCGCTACACGAGTAATCCCGACCAAAATCATTGGCTGGCAATGAAACGAGTTTTGGGATATTTGAAACATACTCAAAACTTTGTTTTGCATTATAACAGGTATCCTGCAGTTATTGAAGGATACAGTGATGCAAATTGGATCACCGGTTCAACTGAAACTAAATCCACAAGAGGATACGTTTTTACTATAGGTGGAGGAGCAGTGTCTTGGAAGTCATCCAAACAGACATGTATCGCCCGCTCTACAATGGAATCTGAGTTCATAGCTCTAGACAAAGCCGGTGAAGAAGCTGAATGGCTCCGGAATTTCTTAGAAGATATTCCATTTTGGCCCAAACCGTTGGCTCCTATATGCATACATTGCGATAGCCAAGCGGCAATAGGAAGAGCCGGGAGCGTTATGTACAACGGAAAGTCTCATCACATACGACGAAGACATAATACCGTTAGACAACTACTCTCTAGTGGAATTATCACAATTGACTATGTTAAGTCAAGAGATAATGTGTCGGATCCACTAACTAAAGGCCTAACTAGAGAAGTGGTTGAAAGATCATCGAGGAGAATGGGACTATGGCCGAGGACAAGTCATCGTGGCGGTAACTCTACCTAGAAGACATGAGATCCCAAGATCTAGGTTCAAAGAGATCAAACAAAGTCATTGATGACGGTTCAACATTGTCACAATAACTTTTTGGTCCATTCTCGTGATGAGACAATGTTCAGTACCAGGATAAAGCATTAAGGCTTTTTAATGGTTTCTAAGTTTGATACGGGGTATATCAAATAGTGTATCTACGGGATGACACATTTAGGAATCACCTATGTAAGTGTGAAGTGTAAGCCGCTTCAAGGAGAACTCTGTAAGGCCAGCTCTCTACGCACGTATGAACCAGGAAGAGTTCATGGCTGAAACGAACAAAACAATGAGAACCAAAAACGGTTAAAGGGTTAATTGTGTGACATGTGGTTGTCTAGGTATACACCAAAGCTCGACGATTCAAAGATATCAAATCTACCGATTGACCGAGTATATCCGACATATGCTCACTACGGAAAGTTCAAAGAGAAATCTACTTATCCAGATGCAATTAATCCTTGCCTACGAATCACACAGTTTTTTTTTTCATGTTTTTCATCATATAGCCATTCCCCATTCATGTGGGGGATTGTTAAAGCTAGTTAATGATTAAAGCTAGCTAAGTTGGTGTGAATGAGAAATGGAGGGAAGAAGACAATAGAAGGAAAATGAAGTTTCAAAGCAAAGTTCCTTTGAAAAAGGAGCTTTGTACCACATTGGTGGTAGAAAGGGAAAGTTATGTGCTTATATTAGAAAGCACTTCTTCTAGCTCTTAAAGGGTTAAGAAGAGGGACTCCCCTCGCGCCGTCGTCGTCGCTCGGCTCGGCTTCGGCTTTGGCTTTGGATTTGGATTTGGATTTGGTCAAATGATCTGATTGATTGATAATCTTTTTGGACCAAATTTATTTAAAATTCAATCTTCATTTTCTGAAATTAATTTTAATTCCCGCGGGAAAAAAATATTAATTTGTTAACTGTAAACTTCCCAACGTTCTTATTTTTCAGGAAAAGGCATGGCCTTTCCCGAACAGGCACCAAGCCTTTCCGAACAGTCACAATTCGAGGCTATATATACTGAGGCAATGCCTCATTTTTGAATACTGGAAGCATTAAAAAAATTCTGCATTTTTTTTTTTTTGCAAACTGAAACATATCGAGTCATAGTGTGATTTCGTTCCCGAATTTGAGTTCGTCGAAGTCGTAGGCGTTTGAGGTACCGCCACTCCTACGACAGGTATATCCGTTATATCCTGGGAGGAAATAATCCACAACCTCGGGTACAGTGAGGGGGTTAAATTCCTTAAGGACACACAGTGAATTCTGTGGTCTCGGATTTCTTCATTTCTGTGAATTTTTTTTTTTTTTAACGTTACATACGTTCTGTTTGTGTCTCTTCTTTTTACTGGTTTCCAGTTTCTCGTTGCTTTGAACACGGACATTTTATAACAGTTTTTTCCCTTGCGATTAGCAGCTATGATGGTTTTTCCCTCAAGAGAGGCTCTGAAATCATCGGGAGACACGCCGTCGATGACCTTGGGATCATCGGCGATGATGGCTTTCACGATTTTCTTGCCTATGCAGTGGTCCTCTATGGCTCTTCGAGCTGCCTCTACCTCCGGAAGCTCCGGCATTTTTCGAGCTTACCTGAGTTTCTCTGGAAACTAATGGAGTTTCGCGCGCTTTTTTGTCTCCAAGGGTTTTGTTGTGAAGTGGAGAATGTTGAAGATTTGTGGTTTTCATTTGACGACCAAAAGTATAGCTGTAAATATGAATAGTAAGTATAATATTTTGAACGATAAAATAAAAGTTTATGTGCCCAGTTAATTGAATTGAAATAAAGTAAGAGGAGAATCAGGTAACCAGTTTAGGAATTGTTGTTTATATAAAATACTAGTGACAGTACCCGAGCCAACAACTATTTAGTGTTGTTCTTAATCTTAATTATCACTTACTTTTGTATTTTAATTTGTCATGTTAGTTTTGTATATGCTTACATGGTAATAGACCTATGCTTTTAGAAATTATTTATAACAGTCGAGTATACTTTTTCCTCTCTAAATTACAATTAATTATATAAATAATCCGTATTTATATGTATTTTTTGGTTCTTCCTTAAAGATCATAAATATGCCAAAATCACTTAAAATCATTAGTAATATAATTTACAAAAGTATTTTACTACTCTATTTATTACGCCGTTTAACAAAACTAATGCCATTTATTTGTCCGTATTTATGCTTTTTCCGTAATTTAATAGGTGTAAAATTTGGTTCCCTTTTCAATCTTCTCTTTATGATTCAGCTCAATCTAAACTCTAATATTGAGCTAAGAAAATCTTTTTATGATTTTTGGACCCCATCTTATTAGATGCACTATGTACTAATCGTAAAAACTATGCTAAATTGGTGAAAGCTCCTAATAGGAGTGATATTTCATATTCAACTTTGGGATAGGCCGACATCTTTGATCTCTCAACTTTGTGTTTCCTCCTAGTTCAATAGGCACATTACATTATTATATTGGTTTTGCTCATTTTTACCCATGTATTTTAATATATTATCTTTTATTTAGATGAGGCATTTAAAAAATATTGTAAATATTTTAAGTATGATACGTTTATCTACGGTCGTGTTAAAATAAATTCTTCTGAGAATCTTAAGATTTCTTTGAAAGATATTAAAACAAAGATAAAAACTGATTTAAACATATAAATCCATATTTCTTTGCATGATCAAGTTTCCAATGAAAAATCTTAGAGTAAAAGTAATTAATAAAAATTTCAAGAAAGCAACGCAGTAATTAAAATAATTAAAACCCATTTGAAAAACTAATCACATTGAAACTTTCAAATTGTATAACAAAATTAGTTTTTTTTTTTGGTTCAATCTAAATCCTCTCTCTTAATTTTGTATGTGAATTTTCTTTAAATTTTGCTTTACAATTTTGTGGATGTTATAAATAGAACTCTAATTAGAGTGAATGTCTATCTTATAGAAGAGTTTTACTTTGAGGCTAAGTCTTTTCTCTTCCTATAAATAGAGGGGTCTTACCCCATTGTAAATCACCCCAAAGTATCAATAAGAATATTCCTCTCTCTACTTCTCTCGATATTGTTCTTGTATTATTGTTCTTGTTCTTATATTAGTTCATAACACGTTATCAGCACGAGACTCTACCGTCTCAAGAATTCTCTTGAGAAATTAAGGTATTTTCCTCTTTCCGAATTTGGTTTTAATTATGTCTGATATTATGAAAAGAAAGTTCGTTGCCCTTGAAATTTCGGGCAAGAACTATATGACATGGGTGTTGGATGCTAAAATCCACTTAGATGATATGGGTCTTAGAGACGCCATTAAAGACAGAAATAAAGCATCCACCCAAGACTGTGCTAAGGCCTTGATTTTCTTGCGCCATCACCTTGATGAAGGTTTGAAAATTGAATATCTCACAGTCAAAGATTCACTCATCTTGTGGAATGGCTTAAAGGAAAGATATGACAACCTGAAGTTGGTCACTCTGCCACAAGCACGATATGATTGGGCTCATCTGAGGCTCCAAGACTTTAAGTCTGTTTCTGAATATAATTCTGCAATGTTCAGAATTACTTCTAAATTGAAACTCTGTGGAGATAATATCTCTGATTATGATATGCTTGAGAAAACGTTTATAACGTTTCATGCCTCCAATATGGTACTGCAACAACAGTACAGAGAGAAAGGTTTCAAAAAGTACTCTGAACTGATTTCTCTTCTCCTTGTGGCTGAGCGAAACAATGACCTGCTCATGAGAAATCACGAAAATCGACCCACTGGGTCTACACCATTGCCTGAAGCAGATAAGGTGTATTCTCATTATGCCAAGCATGGAAAAGGCCATGGATCTAGTCATGGTTGTGGTCGTAATCGGGGTCATAGCCGTGGACGTAGACAAGGAAGAAATTTCTCTAATGTCCGTCACCCTCCAAAGAGAAATAACCACCAAAAGCAGAAACGGGATTATGAGAATCCAAAGGCAAATAGTTCAAAAACTATATGCTATCGTTGGGGTGGAAAAGGGCACTGGTCAAAAGCTTGCAATGTACCAAGACATTTGGTTGATCTTTATCAAGCATCTCTAAAGAATAAAGGCCCTGAAACAAATTTTGTCTCTGACGACAATTTTGACATCACCCACCTGGATGTGGCAGACTTCTTTGAGCACCCTGAGGGGAAAATAGACCACTTAATCGGTGATGGATCTGTGATGAAGGAAGATGGAATTGTTTGATTTTATTTGTATTAGTTAGTGAATAAACTAATAGTCATTAGTATCATCTTGTATTAGTTAGTTTATGATATAATGTTAGTATTAGTTCTTTAGAATGTTTCAATATGCTTAAATTTCAATGATATTTTTATTTTCCAATAGAGTTAATCGACTAACCTAACAGTTAGTCGATTATCTAATATTTCGCATTAAAACTGCAAAACAATCGATTATATACTTGTTAACAATCGATTATATTAAGACAGTGTGATCTGAAGTTTTTCAAAATAGCAAATAATCGATTATGTATGTTTAACAATCGATTATATTAAGACAGTGTAATCTGAAGTTTTTCAAAATAGCAAATAATCGATTATGTATGTTTAACAATCGATTATATTAAGACAGTGTGATCTGAAGTTTTTCAAAATAGCAAATAATCGATTATGTATGTTTAACAATCGATTATATTAAGACAGTGTGACCTGAAGTTTTTCAAAATAGCAAATAATCGATTATGTATGTTTAACAATCGATTATATTAAGACAGTGTGATCTGAAATTTTTCAAATTAGCAAATAATCGATTATGTATGTTTAACAATCGATTACATTGAGACAGTGCTTAAACTGAAAGTTTCAAACTGCAAAGTAATCGATTATGGAAAACATATAATCGACTATCTGATTTAGTTAGTCAACTAACCTCAGCAGATTTTGAAAATATTATTTAAATGTGAAACAAACGGATTGAATTTGTTTATTCTCATGTTCGTGTATTTTCTTTTGTATGTCAAACCATGGGAAAGCAAATATGGATATCTCACAAAGCAATCTTGGATCAAATATTTGTTTAGTTGATTCATGTACTACACATACGATACTCAAAGAAAAGAAATATTTCTCTCAACTAAGTATGTGTAAGGCAGATGTTACTACAATCTCTGGTAGTAGTAAATTGATTGAAGGCTCCGGAAGAGCAACTATAACTCTGCCTAGAGGAACAATGTTTATCATAGAGAATGCAATGTTCTCCTCAAAGTCTAAGAGAAACTTGTTGAGTTTTAAAGATATACGCCGGAATGGCTATCATGTTGAGACAATAGATGAGAATAATCTTGAATATCTCATCATTACAAAGAATGTCTCTGGCCAAAAGAGGATTATTGAGAAATTCCCGTCTTTATCCTGTGACCTATATTGGACAAAAATTAGTGCAATTGAGGCACATTCAACAGTAAACCAAAAGGTTACTGATTCCAATACTTTTGTACTTTAGCATGATCGATTGGGACACCCTGGATCAATCATGATGAGACGGACTATAGAAAGCTCATATGGGCATCCGTTAAAGAATTTCAAGATTCTTTTAATAATGAATTTTCTTGCACTTCTTGTTATCAAGGCAAGTTAATTACAAGACCATCACCAACAAAGGTTGGGACTGAGTCACCTACGTTTTTGGAACGTATACAAGGGGAACTTGGGGACCTATTCACCTACCTAGTGGGTCTTTTAGATATTTTATGGTCCTAATAAACGCATCCTGTAGATGGTCTCATGTGTGCCTGTTGTCATCACGCAACCTTGCGTTTGCAAAATTAATGGCACAAATAATTCGACTACGAACACAATTTCCTGATAATCCAATCAAGTCTATTAGACTGGATAATGCTGCTGAGTTTTCATCCCAAGCATTTAATGATTATTGCTTATCAATTGGGATAAAAGTGGAACATTCTGTAGCTCATGTTCACACTCAAAACGGTCTTGCAGAATCTTTAATTAAACGCCTGCAGTTGATTGCAAGACCATTACTCATGAAAACGAGGCTGCCCACTTCGGTATGGGGTCACGCCATTTTGCATGCAGCAATGCTAATTCGTCTCAGACCGACGAATTATAATATTCCCCGTTGCAATTGGTTTTGGGTCATGAACCCAATATATCCCATTTAAGAATCTTTGGATGCGCAGTATATGTGCCTATAGCACCGCCATACCGCACCAAAATGGGTCCGCAAAGAAGGTTAGGAATATATGTTGGGTTTGAATCGCCCTCCATTATTCGCTACCTCGAAACATTGACAGGGGATTTGTTCACTGCACGATTTGCAGACTGTCAATTTGATGAGACACTTAGGGGGAGTAGTCGGTAAAACCAAACGGGAATTTTGTGGAAAAATGCATCAGTATCTCATCTTGATCCACGTACCTCTATTTGTGAAAAAGAGGTGCAAAAGACTATCCATTTGCAAAGAATAGCAAATCAAATGCCTGACGCATTTACGGACTTGAAAAGGATAACAAAATCACACATCCCCTCGGAGAATGTTCCAATCCGTATTGATGTCCCTGTTGGACAATCATCTAGTGTCATATCCAATGAGTCGAATGCACGCCTGAAGCGTGGCAGGCCATTAGGTTCCAAAGATCGAAATCCTAGAAAGAGGAAAGCAAACGATCAAAATGACACTACGAAAGAATCTCATGAGGAAATTCATGATTTAATAAACTCTGAGATTCATGAAGAATCCTTTGAGCCCGAGACTCAGGAAAATAAGAAACTATCCATAAATCCAATCGATATTGAGGCAAATTTTAATCGAGTGGATATAGTGATGGATTATGTCTTTGCTTTTAATGTCGCATCTAGCATTATGCAAGAAAATGAGGATCTTGAACCTCAATCTGTTGGAGAATGTCGAAAAAAGACATGATTGGCCAAAATGGCAAGAAACAATTCAATCAAAATTGAATTCGCTGGCAAAACGTGAAGTTCTTGGCCCTATAGTTGAAACACCTAATGGTGTTAAGCCTGTTGGCTATAAATGGGTCTTTGTACGCAAGAGAAATGAGAAAACGAGGTACAAAGATATAAGGCACGCCTTGTTGCACAAGGATTTTCTCAAAGGCCTGGTGTCGATTATGAAGAGACATATTCGCCTGTAATGGATGCCATAACTTTTCGTTATCTCATTAGTTTTGTTGTCCTTGAAAAGCTTGACATGCATTTAATGGATGTGGTTACTGCCTATCTTTATGGTTCACTTGATAATGGATATACATGAAAATTCCCGATGGACTCAAAATGCCGAACGCTCATAATTCAAAGTCCCAGGAAATATTTTCAATCAAGTTGCAAAGATCCTTGTATGGTCTAAAGCAATCAGGACGAATGTGGTATAATCGTCTTAGTGAGTATTTGTTAAAAGAAGGCTATATAAATGATGCCATTTGCCCGTGTGTTTTTATAAAGAAAACAACATCGGAATTTGTTGTACTTGTCGTATATGTCGATGACATAAACCTTATTGGAACCCCCATAGAACTCCAAAAGGCAATTGATTATCTAAAGAATGAATTCGAGATGAAAGATCTCAGAAAGACAAAATTATGTCTTGGTTTGCAAATTGAATATTTGGCAAACGGAATTTTTGTTTATCAATCTACCTATATAGAAAAGGTACTGAAACGGTTTTACATGGATGGAGCACATCCTTTAAGTACTCCGATGGTTGTTCGATCACTTGATGTGAATAAAGATCCATTCCGACCGCAAGAAAGGAATGAAGAGCTACTTGGTCCTGAAGTACCATATCTTAGTGCAATTGGCACACTAATGTACCTTGCAAATACTACAAGGCCTGACATAACCTTTTCAGTTAATGTCTTAGCAAGGTATAGCTCGACTCCCACAAGGAGACATTGGAATGGGATCAAACATATATTGAGGTACCTAAAGGGGACTACCGATATGGGCTTATTTTATGGCAATAATTGCAGTCCTGATCTTGTTGGTTATGCTGATGCTGTATATTTATCCGACCCACACAAGGCTCGATCTCAAACAGGTTATGTGTTTACCTGTGGAGGCACCGCCATATCTTGGCGATCGACTAAGCAATCAATTGTGGCTACTTCATCTAATCATGCCGAGATAATCGCTATTCATGAAGCAAGTCGGGAATGTGTGTGGTTGAGGTCTATCATACATCATATTCAAGACAAGTGTGGTTTGAAGTGTAACAAACTACCCACGACTTTGTATGAAGACAATGCAGCATGTATAGCTCAATTGAAGGGAGGATTCATAAAAGGAGATAGAACAAAGCATATTTCACCAAAGTTATTTTTCACACATGATCTTCAAAAGAATGGTGATATCAATGTGCAACAGATTCGTTCAAGCGATAATATTGCTGATTTGTTCACAAAATCTCTGCCAACGTCAACCTTCAAGAAGCTGGTTCACAAGATCGGAATGAGAAAACTCAAGGATATGAATTGATGCTCTTTTCAGGGGGAGTTAATGCGCGTTGCACTCTTTTTCCCTTACAAGGTTTTGTCGCAATGGGTTTTCCTTGCAAGGTTTTTAACGAGGCAACCAATAGGCGCATATTCAAACATGTGTACTCTTTTTCCTTTTCTATAATTTTTCCCATTGGGTTTTGTTTTAGTTAAGGTTTTAACGAGGCACATTATTGAATAGACATTCAAGGGGGAGTGTTATAAATAGAACTCTAATTAGAGTGAATGTCTATCTTATAAAAGAGTTTTACTTTGAGGCTAAGTCTTTTCTCTTCCTATAAATAGAGGGGTCTTATCCCATTGTAAATCATCCCAAAGTATCAATAAGAATACTCCTCTCTCTACTTCTCTCTATATTGTTCTTGTATTATTGTTCTTGTTCTTATATTATTTCATAACAGTGGACTGGTTTTCATAAAGTTTTATCCTAATACAAATAATGCACTCAGTCATTACATATTGGTGATAATATTATATTAATTCTAAATTAACTATTCTCTCATTTGTTAAAAGTAACCAAATTGACCTTAATAAATTTTGATAATGAAACATTGAAATTAATAAATTAATAAGGGTATGCAACAGTAAATAGAGAGAAGAACACATATGAATTTTGGCAAATGGAGGTGAAACAGTTTGAGTAGGTTGGGCGTGGGGTCCACGTGAAAAGTACAAATTAATGTTGTTGTATGGGAAAGTGGATAATGAGTGATGATGACAAACGGCAATTTAGTGAAGATATTCAAAAATTTATACCTGAGCTACAGTAATATTCCTTTTTAACCAATCATTATATTTTATTTTAACTAAAATGATCGAACTGTTATGAAATCTCTTATTTAAGGTGAATGTCTATAATTAGAGAGATTCTAGAGTTCTATTCTTGGTAGATAAATCATTCCCCTCCCTATAAATAAAGGGGTCTTCTACCATTGTAAATCACTCCTAACATTCTCTAAGTATCAATAAGAAGAACTCTCTCTACTCTTCTCTCTATTTGCTCTTGTTCTTGAGTTATTGTTCTTGTCTTTTATATTATTTCATAACACGTTATCAGCACGAGACTCTACCGTCTCAAGAAGCTCTTTAAGAAGATTAAGCCGCCGTCAATTTCTCCGCATCGGAGCCGCCGTCGTCTGCATCAGTGGAGAAAAGGAAGAAAACATTGAAAATATAATTAGTATACCTTAAAGGTAAGTAATTTACTTTTCCCTTTCAAATTCTTGAAATTCTACGATTTGATTTAATATACAAACAAAGTTTGATTATAACTCTAATGGAGTTTGTAAGAAATTATAACCACATGAAGTGGTTAAATCTCTATGTCCTGCCATGATTAAATTCATGTATGATTGTGGGCAAATAATTGAAAATTCGTCCCATTGAATTTGCTCCATTTCCTTTAGAGAATGTGGAAGCAGTATATGATAAGTCTGAAAGAAGACTAAAATATTACCATGAAGGTATCAATGAATGTGGACGTGGCAAAGAATTCCGTCCAATTGAATTTGCTCCATTCCCTTTAGAGAATGTGGTAGCAGTATGTGATAAGTCTGAAAGAAGACTAATTACCGTAAAGGTATCAATGGATGTGGACATGGCAATAGACGAAGTTATAATCGTCATTATTGTGGTAATGAGAACAATAAGGATTCTCAAAATAATCTTTCACTTTATGAAAGTAATATTTGACATGAGATTGTGTAAAGCACATGATTTTGATCCATTCCCTGAAGTGAATGTGATAATTGTAATAGAGCCCGTAAGTATGAACACGCTCTTGATGTAAATTTGTTTTATGTCTGACATTATGAAAAGAAAGTTCGTTGCCCTTGAAATTTCGGGCAAGAACTATATGACATGGGTGTTGGATGCTGAAATCCACTTAGATGCTATGGGTCTTGGAGACGCCATTAAAGACAGAAATAATGCATCCACCCAAAACTATGCTAAGGCCTTGATTTTCTTGCGCCATCACCTTGATGAAGGTTTGAAGATTGAATATCTCACCGTCAAGGATCCACCTATCTTGTGGAATGGCTTAAAGAAGAGATAACAACCTGAAGTTGGTCACTCTGCCACAAGCACGATACGATAAGAACCCAAAAGCAAATAGTTTATAAACTATATATTATCGTTGCGGTGAAAACGGGCACTGGTCAAAGGCTTGCCGTATACCATGACTTTTGGTTGACCTTTATCAAGCATCTCAAAAGAGTAAACGCCCTGAAACGAATTTTGTCTCTGACGACAACTTTGACATCACCCACTTGGATGTGGCAGACTTCTTTGAGCAACCCGAGGGGAAGATAGACCACCTAATCGGTGATGGATCCGTGATGAAAGAAGATGGAGCTATTTGATTTTATTTTACTTGTTTGTATTAGTGAATGAATAAACTAATAGCCATTAGTATTAGCTCGTATTAGTTAGTTCATGATTCAATGTTAGTATTAGTTCTTTAGAATGTATCAATATGCTCAAATATCAATAATATTTTTACTTTCCAGTAGAGGTAATCGACTAACCTGAAAAACTAGTCGGTTATCTCATATTTCGCATAAAAACTGCAAAACAATCGATTGTCAATGATCAACAATCGATTGTCTTTAAAACAGTGTGATCTGGAATTTTACAAAAACAGTCAACAATCGATTGTCTACGTCTAACAATCGATTGTCGTTAGACAGTGTAATCTGGAATTTTTCAAAAATCATCCACAATCGATTGTCTTTGGCTAACAATCGATTGTCTTGAAACAGTGTGTTCTGGAAATTTTCAAAAATAGCCAACAATCGATTGTCCATGCATAACAATCGATTGTCTTGAAACAGTGAGGTCTGGAATTTTTCAAAAATAGCCAACAATCGATTGTCAATGCATAACAATCGATTGTCTTAAGACAGTGTGATATGAAGTTTATCAAAAATAACAAATAATCGATTGTGTGTGTTTAACAATCGATTGTCTATGTTCAAACAATCGATTGTGTGTGTTTAATAATCGATTGTCTTATGAAAAACGCTGAAATTTTCAAACTGCAAAGTAATGGATAACATATCTGATTTTGGTAGTCAACTGTTAGCAGCAGATTTTGAAAATATTATGTGACACAAACGAATTGAACTTGTTTATTATTATGTTCGTGTATTTCTTTTGTATATCAAACCATGGGAATTAAATTGATTGAAGGCTCCGGAAGAGCAACTGTAACTCTGCCCAAAGGCATGACGTTTATCTTAGAGAATGCAATATTCTCCTCCAAGTCTAAGAAGAACTTGTTGAGTTTTAAAGATATCATTCAAAATGGATATCATATTGAGTTAATAGATGAGAATAATCTTGAATTCTTCATGAAAACGAGGCTGCCCATTTCGGTTTGGGTTCATGCCATTTTGCATGCAGCAATGCTAGTTCGTCGGCTGCCCACTTTGGTTTGGGTTCACGCCATTTTGCATGCAGCAATACTAGTTCGTAGGCTGCCCACTTCGGTATGGGGTCATGCCATTTTGAATACAGCAATGCTAGTTCGTCTCTGACTGACGAATTAACACAAATATTCCCCGTTGCAATTGGTTTTGGGTCATGGACCCAATATATCCCATTTAAGAATTTTTGGATGCGCAGTATATGTGCCTTTAGCACCGCCATCCCGCACCAAAATGGTTCTGCAAAGAAGGTTAGGAATATATGTTGAGGTTGAATCGCCCTCCATTATTCGCTACCTCGAAACATTGACAGGAGATTTGTTCACTGCACGATTTGCAGACTGTCAATTTGATGAGACACTTTTCCCAAAATTAGGGGGAGAAGTTGGTGAAACCAAACGGGAAATTTTGTGGAAAAATGCATCATTATCTCATCTTGATCCACACACCTCTATTTGTGAGAAAGAGGCACATATTCATTATTGGAAGAATATGAACATGAAATTGGTATTAAATATACCACACTCACCCCTAGAAGGAGGTTTGAGATGATACCACACTCACCCCTAGAAGGAGGCTTGAGATGATATATGGCATGAATGATCGTTGGTCACGTACCTATTGTACGCCAAAGTATTTTGGAAATATGACTATTAAAGGACAACGATAATGCAAGAAACATATCTTGCATATAAGTTTGACATGACCATAATGGTATAACTTTCTCTTTAAGAAAGATATTCACCACATGGATGTTGATGAATCTGTGGTAGTACAAAATTAATTGAGAGCTCTAGAAGAGCCAATTACTACTATGTTGGAGAAACACAATTGAGTATTGTGCTGTAGTAAGTCTCAAAGAAACTTATTCAGTTTCCAAAGTACACGCGAATGCGATTGATTATATTGAGACTATAAATAAAGGAAGGCTTTGATATCTCCTATTACTACAACTTGTAGCGGGGTAATTTGCATATGAAAAGCTACCCGCTTTGTTCTTCAGTTTGTACTACACAAACGAAAGAATGCCACAATAAAGTGGATATCTATTGGTATAAAAACCCATGTCATAATAAACCTGAAGTTTATTGATAAGTGCACATGTCATGGTGTAAATTTGAAGTTTACCAATATTGATAATTTATTCAGTTGGCATTCGTGTTAGCCATCTCATTTTAAGTATGATTTGCAAATTCACATAGGTGAATATCAAAGAACTAGAAAGTTCTTTACGAATTCTCTTGTATCACTTGTTCTCATTAATGAACTGACCAACTAAAGAGTTCGGGTTGAAGCCCATAAATTCTGGAAATATCAAAGGTGAATATGGGCCCATTCACCTTCCATGTATACCACATATGATGCATCTATGATATGGTTACATGCGCAATTGTTATTGACCCGCAGCCTGGCCGGTGCTTGCGAGGTAAATTGCTCAGTAATCTAACTTCGAGCATAATTTTCAGATTCTCTACTCAAGATAGTTCATCTTGATAAGTTGGTTTATATCAAAGTTGGTTTAGCAAGATAATTATTGAGTGCTTCCACTTAATAGCTAAACTGTTTCTTATGAGAACAAAGTTATATATATCAGTTTGATATACGTTGTATACGAGAGTATATTATATTCTCCCCTCACAAGTGGTTAGGGTCAGGAACCAAATAATTTCATCTTATTATTAATGTGCCGTGTATATTGACATGATAATGCACAAAGATGATTTCTCAAAGTTGAGGAAACAAGTTAGCTTTACTAACATGAGGGGGAGACATGATAAACGCTTGAGAAAAGGTTACATGGGATGAATTATCATTTGTATATGTATATCCCCGAATATCATGATATGAACCTGAAGTTCATAAAAGGGATAATTCAATTGCAACATATTGCAAAGCATGCTATACGCATTTGCTGACCCAAAGAAAGTAACTAAATGGAAGAGATACAATTCAAGAAGAATTGATTCCATATGAAAGACATGTAGTTTTGAACCTATAGTTCAAATGCTTGAAAGTTTAAAGTCAAAGGTATGTATAGTCAGTTTTCGATATCTTATTTGTCTAGCATGACATGGAAAACTTGATATGCATCTAAAGTCTATTATATGGCTTATATGACTTAACTTGAAAGATTTAAGTTGCTTGAAGCATATGCAATTCTTGGTCTTGAAGTACCACATCCCAAGTACAATTTGTGTACATATGAATCTTGCTATAACTATAAGCATGATGGCATTGAGAATGCATCTATGGAGATATTGAAGAGTTATTCCACGACATTATATGAAGATGTTCATATCTATCAAGAATGATGATTTCAAGGTACGGAATATTTATTCAAGTCAATATGGTTGATTTATCAAACGTCTACCAAAGATCATTTTGAAGATGATGCACAAGATTGAAATGCAAATGCTCAAGGATATAAATTGATGTACTCACTAGGGGGAGTTAATGCGCGTTGCACTCTTTTTCCCTTACAAGGTTTTGTCCCACTCGGTTTTCCTTGCAAGGTTTTTAACGAGGCAACCAATAGGCGCATATTCAAACATGTGTACTCTTTTTCCTTTCTTTAATTTTTCCCATTGGGTTTTGGTTTTAAGGTTTTAACGAGGCACATTGTTGAATAGACATTCAAGGGGGAGTGTTATGAAATCTCCTATTTAAGGTGAATGTCTATAATTAGAGAGATTCTAGAGTTCTATTCTTGGTAGATAAATCATCCCCCTCCCTATAAATAAAGGGGTCTTCTACCATTGTGAATCACTCCTAACATTCTCTAAGTATCAATAAGAAGAACTCTCTCTACTCTTCTCTCTATTTACTCTTGTTCTTGAGTTATTGTTCTTGTCTTTTATATTATTTCATAACACGAACTACCTTTTAAATCTCAAGCAGGCATGTTGACCTGTTGCCTGCTTATTCTCCCTTCTAATAAATAATAATAACTAACGTTTTTGAAGTATTTGAAAAATAATCATAACTTAAAATTTTAAATATAATCATAATCTAAAAACTCAAAATTACTCGAAGTTTGAACTACCAACTTGAAGCAATTTTCCTAAAGTTGAAAGTTGCTTGAATTTCAAGTTGTTATTGGAAGAAATTGTGCTATTTGCCTTAAGTGCAAAATGCATTTTAGTAATTTGATATGTCAAATCGAATCATTGCAGGTTCCTACCAGCAGGTATGCAATACTTCACTACTCTACATGCTATAACGGGTCATTTGGTACGAGATATTAGAAAGAATAATTCAAGCATTAGTTCTGTACATTACTAATATCTTGTTTGGTATATTTTTTTTAATATATATATATAATTAATGCTTGTATTAGTTATACATCATAGTTGGTATTACATGTTTATAAGTAATGCATAGAAAACCATGACATTAGTAATACCAAGAATGTATTAGTTTGGTTAAAGACAATATTGTTCTTAAAGTCCCTTAAAGCTAGAGAATATGGAGGGCACTTTTGTAAATAACTATTTTTCTTAAAAATTATGCAACGCATATAATTTTTAATACACCACACCAAACAGTACATAAAAAATAATATCTGGATAACTAATGCGTGCATTACTAACCCATGTATTACTAGTCCATACATTACTAATACATCTTATTCTGCACTATTCTTATACACTTTACCAAACAACCCATAAAAATGATTAGGTTAAAAATCAATATTTTTCATATAATTTGCCTTGCATTATGCCTCGATATTGTTAATATTTGTGACTCGAGTTTATTAATGGTATTTTTATGTGTACAAGTCAATTGAAAGTGATTTGGCAAGCTTGCATGCAAATTGAAGTATTAAAAAAAAGAATTTTGGGGAGTATGATTTTGGTGTCCAGGTTGGCACAAGGTACCAACCAAAACGCTAATGGCAGAATAGCACATAAGTGAAATATTTTGGTGTCATGGTTGGTGCCAGGCGCCAAGCGAGACATCCAAGGGCAGATTTCGTCCTAATTCGGCTAGGATTGGGTAGTTTCGACCCTACATGCCCCAAACATGTATTAAACGGGTTCTAAATCTATTTCTTACATGAGAGACATTATTGGAGACGCAAAAGGCTACGAGAACGCTTGGAATCAATGAATCACAAGAGTTTTTTCTTTCGTTCTTGCATAATATGTATTTTAGTGTTTTCTATTATTATCATGATTGTTAGCATGATAGTGAACAGCTAATTTGGTAACTAAGATTTTGATAGAACCTTTTGCAGGATAAATTCTTGTTATTTTTTTATATAATTGAGTTGTTAGATTTCTCTACTTGTTCAACTACGTATTAGTTGCTTTTTATTGAACGGCCATCAATTCAGTGTGACTATTTGGTGTGTATTGTTTGAGAGAGGGTAGTATCGAGGTAGTTATTGAACAGCATCACTTCTAACGTATGTGAGGTGCATTGCAAAAGAGAATACAAAGCCTCGTACGGGATGTACTTCGGTTGAGATAGCAAATGGATTGTTCATTTCTCTCTATTTCATCATGCTGCCCCAAAACGCAGCCGAAATCTCTATCTAGCACTGCAAAGTAGAGTAATAAGGGTCTACCTGGCTCGGGCAGAAATAAGACTGGTGGTATTGACATGTACTCCTTGATTCTATAGAAGACTTTTTGGCAGTCATCAGTGTTGCGCCCCCTTTTTCCTCCGCAAAAATCGGGTTTATGACATTTGGAGGGACAACTTATTCCATTTGGGAACTTGGTTTTGCATTTAAAGAGTCTCCACCTAATGATTAGGGTACATCAGGACACCAAAAGAATTTGATTTGAATAACTAGAGATAGGGTAAGGGCATGAAATTATTCTAAGGGGAAGGTGTTAGGCACCCCTCATAATCCACTAGTGTGGTTCTCGGCAAGACATATTGTGAATTGAGGTGCAATTAACATATAGGGAAATAAAGCTCAAATAAGAGGGAATTTCAACACTTAACGACTTGAAAGTAAACACAATTTGAAAGCACAATTAGAACAAACCGGCTTTTTAAAATAAGGAGTTAAAATGCTGAAAGAAAAGACATAAAGAATAAGAAAGGGGGGGGGGGGGGGTCCTAGGTTAATTAAAAATATAGATCACCCCACACAATATTCGATAATCACTCCTCAATGAGGGGCTACACGTGACATTATCGTGTGGCCATCATATCCATATCAACCTTTCCCACCCCGTTAAGGTATTTAAAGTGCACATTGGTATTGATTACTTATTGCATGCTACTACTCGTCCCACTCCTATTATTTCCAAAGGCACTTAAGACTACTAATCCTAAAAAGTGAGGCATATTTGGCTTATTTGAAGTTTTAAAGGTAAAAACTCTAAGGCGACATACAAAATACACATTGCATATTTTGCGGGGAAGCATAAAAACAAACAAAGGCTCATATATACCTCCTTAAACAAAGAAAGCACATAATTAGCATGACTTACACATACTTCTTAGACCTGATTAAAAATACCAAAGACGAGGGAGTTTATAAAAATTGAGGCAAATTGGTTTATTACATAACTCAGATAAGAAGTCTGAATCAGGCATGCCTGCTGGTTCTAATGATTAATAGAAACATATTCAGTTTACATTTATAACCCTAACGATTGCAAGTGTTTAAACAGAGTCCTATAGCAATAATATCTATTGAACTTAGAAGGTGATGAGATAGTAAGGCTCGAAATGAATTGTTTGGAGTCCTGTATGCATACTTATTAAACTTGTTAAGTAAGGGACTCAGATTATTAAAAGAGATGCAGAATGTACAAAAAACTGAACAAATTGATTATAGGTTCTGTAGGTATAGCATGGACTATTACTGATTTTATATCTAGCACTGACTGTGAATGGAAACGAATTAGAATTGCTCGAGGATCCCTATAGGCATGATTCTATGCATTACTGATTTTAGACATGGTATCTAATTGCAGAAACCTTATAGACATGGTGTCCAAGTGCAGAAACTTGTTTTAAACCTTATAGACATGGTATCTAAATGTAGTTTTTAATTATTAAAAATTCCTATAGGCATGCAGAAGTTAAAACACCCTATAGGCATGGTTTCTAGGTGAAATTGAATATGCAGAAGTTAAAGCACCCTATGGGCATGGTTTCTAGGTGAAGTTGAATATGCAGAAGTTAAAATATCCTATAGGCATGATTTCTAGGTAAAATTGAATATACATAAGTAAAAACACCGTATAGGCATGATTTCTATGTGAAGTTGAACATGTAGAAGTTAAAACATCATATAGGTATGATTTCTATGTGAAATGAATATGCGGAAGTTAAAACACCCTATAGGCATGATTTCTAGTTGAAGTTGAATATGCAGAAGTTAAAACATCCTATGGGCATGATTTCTAGGTGAAGTTGGATATGCTGAAGTAAAAACATCATATAGGCATGATTTCTAGGTGAAGTTGATTATGTAGAAATTAAAACATCCTATATGCATGATTTATATGTGAAGTTGAATATACAGAAGTTAAAACATCCTATAGTCATGATTTCTAGGTGAAGTTGAATATGCAAAAGTTAAAATACTCTATAGGCATGATTTCTGGGTAAAGTTGAATATGCAGAAGTTAAAACATCTTATATGCATGATTTTTACCTTTGCATGCATAGTTCCCTATCATTTTCACTAGCCAAACCCCAGATGTTTATTACAACTTATTACAAAAAAAATAATAAATACATCAAAAAAGGTACAAAGAAAAGTGTAACCAGAGGAAGCCTGATTCTTGACTTCATGTCTGAATTATGAGATAGACCAAATCAAAAACCATTGATCCAAAGCTTTTCTCCAGTTTGAGTGTGTCATAGTTCCCTAAGAGCCCTAATGGGACTCCGGGCAATGCTTACACCCAATTGTATCACCAGAATAGGGAAAAGTGCAGTGTGGAAATGTCATCCCTCAAGTGTTCAAGTTTAAAGTGAACGCATGGGTCCCAAGGCAAGACTCACAAGAGGGGGGGGGGGTAGAAGTTAGGTCTTAGAGAGAGTGCAAGTGCACAAATAGAGCTATAAGAACAAAGGAAGTAAAGAAGAGAGAAATAGGTGCTGGGAAATAGTTACAGAGTGAAGGATTTCACGCCAAAGGGGTTCAGGGATTGGGAACTGCAAAGAGCCTATGTACTTGGGCATTAGTTAATTCCGGCATGCACAACAATAGGGAGTGTTGTTATGCTTACAAAATCAACTAGAATACATAACATATAATGGTAACAAAGAGGTTATGATCCCATGGGAATCAAGTTTGAGCCATAGACAACAATACTTAATATTGTCATGCCTCAAACAAGCCATCAGTGTCAAACACATTGGGGTAGGGGTTTAGGATGCATAATTGATTCAGAACAGGCAGAAGGGAATTACATCATGCTTAGAATAAAGTACTGAATTAAACACAAGCAGTAGGCAGACAAGAAAATAATAAGTATTAAGCAAACATATTATTGTGATGCTAAAATCTTAATCAGGACATACTAGTTCAAAGAAGCAAAAATATAGTAAAAGCAGATAGCACAACTTTGAAAACAGGTCACAGTACAAGTAGCAAGAGAGAATGTTTCTGAGTGTGGATGTGAGTTTAGAAACTAAGAGTGTTCGTGTGTGTTAGTGAAAGAGCAAGGTATTTATAGTATGAAAACAGGTAGAAGATAAGGCAAAAAATTATAGTTTAGCGGCAATTATGGAACTATGTGTCACACCTCTTTTTTCCCACACAACCTTGTTACGAGGTTGAGTTAGAAGAGTTTTTTAATTAAAGTGACATTTTGAAAAGGGATTATTTATTATTTAGAGTCGCCACTTGGAGTTGAGTTTTGGTGTTCCAAGTTACCTTTTATTTGAATCTCTTTTCAAAATGAAGGTTTGACTCTTAATTTATGGTATACAAAAACAGAAGATTGAGTAAGGAATTATGTTGACCGAGGGGAAGGTGTAAGGCACCCCTCAAGTCCCGTGTTTCTAGCACGGTCGCTTCTATTGATTAATGTAAGGCTTAAATTATTTTTTAGCTATTCTTATATTTTTATTAATTATGACTTATTTACCGCTTCACTTAATTAATTATATTTTTATTAATTATTTTGACCAAGATGCGATACGCACACAAGGTACTTCCTTGAAATTAAATATTAGACCAAGCTATGGAATGTACACATGGTTATAACATAATTATTTTAAATTAAAAAGGTATCAAGACGCGGAACGCGCACATAATCCTTTTATTATTTAAGTGTATCAATTCAAGGTTCGGGTATGAACACATGGGCTAATAGCATATTTTTTCAATATATCAATTATTTTGGAACTAGTCTTGAATTATTTCATGAATTAGTTTACCCTCTAACAATTATTTTCTAGTAATAGGCCTTGAAATATATTTGGCCGTAATTAACTATATTCTCTCGTGACCTCGCATTCAACGAGAATAGGAAGAAATATAATTAATAGCCTAGCCTCAACATCATATTTATATACAAAAAAAAAATGTATGCTAACAGACAATCAAATTTAATTTATAAATTGTTATGAAATAATATAAAAGACAAGAACAATAACTCAAGAACAAGAGCAAATAGAGAGAGAATAGGGAGAGAGAGAAGTATTCTTATTAATACTTGGGGTGATTTACAATGGGGTAAGACCCCTCTATTTATAGGAAGAGGAATGACTTTGCTTCAAGCTAAAACTCTTAGACATTCACTCTAAATAGACTTCTATTTTATAACACTCCCCCTTGAATGTCTATTCAATAATGTGCCTCATAAAACCTTAAAACCAAAACCCATTGGGAAAAATTAAAGTAAAGGAAAAAGAGTACACATGTTTGAATATGCGCCTATTGGTTGCCTCGTTAAAAACCTTGCAAGGAAAACCCAGTGGGAAAAAATCTTGTAAGGGAAAAAGAGTGCAACGCGCATTGACTCCCCCTAATGAGTACATCAATTTATATCCTTGAGCATTTGCATTCCAATCTTGTGCATCATCTCCAAAACGATCTTTGGTAGAGATTTGACAAATCAACCATATTGACTTGAATAAATATTCCGTACCTTGAAATCATCATTCTTGATAGATATGAACATCTTCATATAATGTCGTGGAATAACTCTTCAATATCTCCATAGATGCACTCTAAATGCCATCATGCTTATAGTTATAGCAAGATACATATGTACACAAATTGCACTTAGGATGTGGTACTTCAGGACCACGAATTGCATATGCTTCAAGCAACTTAAATCTTTCAAGTTAAGTCA
This sequence comes from Nicotiana benthamiana, assembly GCA_034376525.1. NCBI lineage: Eukaryota > Viridiplantae > Streptophyta > Magnoliopsida > Solanales > Solanaceae > Nicotiana > Nicotiana benthamiana. Next base: position 13,396,292 of record CM067325.1, read on the forward strand.
TATAAGCCATATAATAGACTTTAGATGCATATCAAGTTTTCCATGTCATGCTAGACAAATAAGATATCGAAAACTGACTATACATACCTTTGACTTTTATACTTTCAAGCATTTGAACTATAGGTTCAAAACTACATGTCTTTCATATGGAATCAATTCTTCTTGAATTGTATCTCTTCCATTTAGTTACTTTCTTTGGGTCAGCAAATGCGTATAGCATGCTTTGCAATATGTTGCAATTGAATTATCCCTTTTATGAACTTCAGGTTCATATCATGATATTCGGGGATATACATATACAAATGATAATTCATCCCATGTAACCTTTTCTCAAGTGTTTATCATGTCTCCCCCTCATGTTAGTAAAGCTAACTTGTTTCCTCAACTTTGGGAAATCATCTTTGTGCATTATCATGTCAATATACACAGCACATTAATAATAAGATGAAATTATTTGGTTCCTGACCCTGAACCACTTGTGAGGGGAGAATATACTCTCGTATACAACTTATATCAAACTGATATATATAACTTTGTTCTCACAAGAAACAGTTTAGCTATTAAGTGGAAGCACTCAATAATTATCTTGCTAAACCAACTTTGATATAAACCAACTTATCAAGATGAACTATCTTGAGTAGAGAATCTGGAAATTATGCTCGAAGTTAGATAACTGAGCAATTTACCTCGCAAGCACCGGCCAGGCTGCGGGTCAATAACAATTGCGCATGTAACCATATCATAGATGCATCATATGTGGTATACATGGCAGGTGAATGGGCCCATATTCACCTTTGATATTTCCAGAATTTATGGGCATCAACCCGAATTCTTTAGTTGGTCACTTCATTAATGAGAACAAGTGATACAAGAGAATTCGTAAAGAACTTTCTAGTTCTTTATTATTCACCTATGTGAATTTGCACATCATACATAAAATGAGATGGCTAATACGAATGTCAACTGAATAAATTATCAATATTGGTAAACTTCAAATTTACACCATGACATGTGCACTTATCAATAAACTTCGGGTTTATTATGACATGGGTTTTATACCAATAGATATCCACTTTATTGTGGCATTATTTCGTTTGTGTAGTACAAACTGGAGAACAAAGCGGGTAGCATTTCATATACAAATTACCCCGCTACAAGTTGTAGTAATAGGAGATATCAAAGCCTTCCTTTATTTATAGTCTCAATATAATTAATCGCTTTCGCGTGTACTTTGGAAACTGAATAAGTTTCTTTGAGACTTACTACAGCACAATACTCAATTGTGTTTCTCCAACATAGTAATAATTGGCTCTTCTAGAGCTCTTAATTAATTTTGTACTACCACAGATTCATCAACATCCATGTGGTGAATATCTTTCTTAAAGAGAAAGTTATACCATTATGGTCATGTCAAACTTATATGCAAGATATGTTTCTTGCATTATCGTTGTCCTTTAATAGTCATATTTCCAAAATACTTTGGCGTACAATAGGTACGTGACCAACGATCATTCATGCCATATATCATCTCAAACCTCCTTCTAGGGGTGAGTGTGGTATCATCTCAAACCTCCTTCTAGGGGTGAGCGTGGTATATTTAATACCAATTTCATGTTCATATTCTTCCAATAATGAATATGTATTCGTGAATCAGATGTTGTCACATTCACTTCGAGGATATGTGATTTTGTTATCCTTTTCAAATCTATAAATGCGTCAGGCATTTGATTTGCTATTCTTTGCAAGTGGATAATCTTTTGTGCCTCTTTCTCGCAAATAGAGGTATGTGGATCAAGATGAGATAATGATGCATTTTTCCACAAAATTTTCCGTTTGGTTTCACCAACTTCTCCCCCTAATTTTGGGAAAAGTGACTCATCAAATCGACAGTCTGCAAATCGTGCAGTAAACAAGTCGCCAGTCAATGTTTCGAGGTAGCGAATGATGGAGGGCGATTCAAACCCAACATATATTCCTAACCTTCTTTGCAGACCCATTTTGGTGCAGGATGGCGGTGCTAAAGGCACATATACTGCGCATCCAAAAATTCTTAAATGGGATATATTGGGTCCATGACCCAAAACCAATTGCAACGGAGAATATTTGTGTCAATTCGTCAGTCAGAGACGAACTAGCATTGCTGTATGCAAAATGGCGTGACCCCAAACCGAAGTGGGCAGCCGACGAACTAGCATTGCTGCATGCAAAATGGCGTGAACCCAAACCGAAATGGGCAGCCGACGAACTTGCATTGCTGCATGCAAAATGGCGTGAACCCAAACCGAAATGGGCAGCCTCGTTTTCATGAAGAATTCAAGATTATTCTCATCTATTGTCTCAATATGATATCCATTTTGAATGATATCTTTAAAACTCAACAAGTTCTTCTTAGACTTGGAGGAGAATATTGCATTCTCTAAAATGGATTCTCAAAACTCAACAAGTTCCTTTTAAACTTGGAGGAGAACATTGATATCATTAAAACTCAACAAGTTCTTCTTAGACTTGGAGGAGAATATTGCATTCTCTAAGATAAACGTCATGCCTTTGGGCAGAGTTACAGTTGCTCTTCCGGAGTCTTCAATCAATTTAATTCCCATGGTTTGATATACAAAAGAAAATATACGAACATGAGAATAAACAACTTCAATTCGTTTGTGTCACATAATATTTTCAAAATCTGCTGCTAACAGTTGACTAACAAAATCAGATATGTTATCCATAATTGATTACTTTGCAGTTTGAAGATTTTCAGCGTTTTTCATAAGACAATCGATTATTAAACACACAATCGATTGTTTGAACATAGACAATCGATTGTTAAACACACACAATCGATTATTTGTTATTTTTGAAAAACTTCAGATCACACTGTTTTAAGACAATCGATTGTTAGACAAAGACAATCGATTGTGGATGATTTTTGAAAAATTCCAGACCTCACTGTTTCAAGACAATCGATTGTTAGACAAAGACAATCGATTGTGGATGATTTTTGAAAAATTCCAGACCTCACTGTTTCAAGACAATCGATTGTTAGTCAACGACAATCGATTGTTGATCAATTGTTTTTCAACTTTAATGCGAAAATAGTTGATAATCGACTAGTTTTTCAGGCTAGTCGATTACCCCCACTGGAAAATAAAAGTTTTATTGATATTTGAGCATATTGAAGATATTCTAAAGAACTACTGCAAACATTGCATCATGAACTAACTAATACGAGCTAATAGTAATGACTATTAGTTTATTCACTAACTAATACAAATAAGTAGAACAAAATCAAATAACTCCATCTTCTTTCATCACGGATCCATCGCCAATTAGGTGGTCTATTTTCCCATCGGGTTGCTCAAAGAAGTCTGCCACATCCAGGTGGGTGATGTCCTCATCGTCGTCATAGACAAAATTTGATTCAGGGCCTTTTCTCTTGCGAGATGCTTGATAAAGGTCAACCAAGTGTCTTGGTATACGGCAAATCTTTGACCAGTGCCCTTTCCCACCGCAACGATAACATATCGTTTCTGAACCATTTTCCTTAGGATCTTCATGACCCCGTTTCTGCTTTCGGTGGTTATCTCTCTTCGGGGGGTGACAGACTTCATTGGAATTTCTTCCTTGTCTACGTCCCTTGCTATGACCCCGTTTACGACCATGACCATGGTCCTTTTCATGTTTGGCATAATGAGAGTGCACCTTATCTGCTTCAGGCAGTGGTGTAGACCCAGTGGGTCGATTTTCATGATTTCTCATGAGCAGGTCATTATTTTGCTCAGCCACTAGTAGAAGAGAAATCAGTTCAGAGTACTTTGTTAAGCCTTTCTCTCTGTACTGTTGTTGCAGTACTATATTGGAGGCATGAAACGTTGTAAACGTTTTCTCAAGCATATCATAATCGGAGATATTATCCCCGCATAGCTTCAATTTAGAAGTAATTCTGAACATAGCAGAATTATTTTCAGAAACGGACTTAAAGTCCTGGAGCCTCAGATGAGCCCAATCATATCGTGCTTGTGGCAGAGTGACCAACTTCAGGTTGTCATATCTCTCCTTTAAGCCGTTCCACAAGACGAGTAGATCCTTGACAGTGAGATATTCAATCTTCAAACCTTCATCAAGGTGATGGCGCAAGAAAATCAAGGCCTTCGCACATTCTTGGGTGGATGCATTTTCTCTATCTTTGATGGTGTCTCCGAGACCCATAGCATCTAAGTGGATTTCAGCATCCAACACCCATGTCATATAGTTCTTGCCCGAAATTTCAAGGGCAACGAACTTTCTTTTCGTAATGTCAGACATAATCGAAAATTAAATTAGGAAGAGGGAAATACCTTAGATTTCTCGAGAATGGTTCTTGAGACGGTAGAGTCTCGTGCTGATAACGTGTTATGAAATAATATAAAAGACAAGAACAATAACTCAAGAACAAGAGCAAATAGAGAGAGAATAGGGAGAGAGAGAAGTATTCTTATTAATACTTGGGGTGATTTACAATGGGGTAAGACCCCTCTATTTATAGGAAGAGGAATGACTTAGCTTCAAGCTAAAACTCTTAGACATTCACTCTAAATAGACTTCTATTTTATAACATAAATGAAGATTATAACTCCTGAAAATTCTAACTTGTACTTCAATAGTAAAAATATAATAATCTATATCCTTAGACTACATTGAGTAACTAACATCATATTAAAATAATTTAACTAATAAATAAATTATTGCATGCTATTTTATTTATGGTTCTTATGTTTAGATAATTATTTACGCTATTTCTGCTGAAGCTACTAATGCTCTTTTGTTGTTATTTGTGTTTTTGTTGTTCCTTTCCTTCACTGAGCCGAGGCTCGATTGGAAACAACCTCTCTGCCCTTTCGGGTAGGAGTAAGGCCCGTCTACATATTACCCTTCCCAGACCCCACTTTGTGAGACTATACTGGGTAGTTGTTGTTGTAACTAATAAAATACATGTGAGGTTGTATACAATGACCAATTCAGTGTAACTTAACTTACAGTGAAATTAAGGCATGTAGAATGTGTTCTACTTAAGAGATTTTTTTCTCAAAGTAAAATATTCCTACTAAATCAGCACTTGATAATTTTCAGATTTTATGGCCAAGAATCAAACAATTTGTAAACGTAAATACCAAAAAAGAACAAAACTTTTTTTTTAGAGAAAAACCTATCACAATCTTGTAAAAAAAATATTATCGTAATTTATGACCTATTTACAAGAGTGAGTAGGCAAAAATTAATAAAAGATGATTTTAAGGATTAATTAAACCAAGTGTTTAAGCTTAAATTTATTCATGATGGATTTATTGACTGAATTTGAAGATGGTTTAAATCAACCAATATTATAGATATATTTTAAGAATACTATATATACTAAATTATAGAGTAGATGATGGTAAATCAGATACCAAGCAAGCAAACACGTTTGTATTCAACAAACTTTTAAGAAAATTAATACAAATATTTACACACATTCATACTTAAATCATGATATTATCATTGAACTAACAAGGAGACTCAATCTTACCTTTTCGAAGATTTCACAATAGATATAATCTACTGATTTTCAAAGTTATAATACTAACCTTTTTAAAACCACAAATACAAAACCGTGAATGAAATCCCGAACTTCGTCTCCTTTCTTTCTTTGTCGTTTCTTTCCTTCTTTCGCTTTTCTTAACGTTTCTCTCCTTCTGTTCTCTTTTCTTCTTCTTTTCCTTTATTTCTTTGTTCTTTGTTTTGTTGGTTCCCTTTCTCCTTTTTTTTTTCTTTTTTACTTTTCAACGTTTTTTCTTCCTTTTTGTTCGTTCCTTTTCTCTCTTTTCTTTTTGTTTTATGTAGTGTTCCCCCTTTATAAAAAGAATGTGGTTGAGAAGGAGATTAAGAAGATCATGATAAGTGGTTAGGATAATTTTGTTTGAATCTTTTAAGATTTATCCCTTTTTATTATATTATTACTTATTATTATTATTTGCTTTGCCCTTTTTTTTCTTTTTTTCGTTAGTTATTATTATTATTGTTTTGTTTAATAACTTTTACTTATTCTTTATTAATAAAGAAATTAGAAAGTAAAATGCATAGTTAAAAATATTAGTTAGCTACCTTATATTTAAATATTATATACATAAGAAAATTAAATATTTATATTGTCGTTTAAATTATACTAAGAAAAATATTATAGCTTACAATTAAAATTATAATTAGATTTTTTTTAATTTCTCTTTTATTTAAAACTAGGAGTGAAACTTATACTCTATGTGAATATATAGTTAGTGTGTGTGTATATATATATATATAACTTTTTATAAAATAAAACCTACTAAGAGTATGATAAAATTTTATAATATTAAGATTAGACGTAAAAGAAATATTTACATTAAACTAGTATAGAATTTGGGTGTGGTAAAAAATTAGGTGTTCACCGCATGCCCCTCTTTGCTTGGAAACACGAAGAGTTTTCAGGCAAAGAAAAATGAACAAGTTGACTGATTTTTGACCTCACTATCATTTGAAAGGAAAACAAGATAGAAGAAAAAGGTGCGACCGAGCCTTGGTATTAGGCAGCCTACATATCCCTGGTAATAAGGGAATCAGGTCACGTGTCGTTCAAGTAGAAAAAAGAGTGATGGATCATACTTAGGTGGAGAGTCCACTGAGGTTCCGTCGAGGTTCCGATCCGCGGTTCCCACTATTACATCAAAATGAAAAAAAGATTACATACTCTCGAAATCTAAGAGTTACAAAATTCCTATCTAAATTCCATCTAGAGTCTTGTCTTGATTCTTGATTTGCTTCTCCCAGTGACTTTGGATTGAAACTTGATGCTCTTGATGCAGCAGACTACGACATATTCTTTCATTCTTGTTTCTTGATCCGACGATGGGCAGAAAGATCTTGACCATATGTCTCCGCATGCATTACACAAAAGCTGGTTGTAGCTTGTATTGAGACCAAACGTTCCACTTTCTCTGGAAAGAACTGAAATCTTATTTTTGCACATCAAATCTGTGCTTTGCAGAAAAACCTACAAGCCAACACTAACAAACAAAACGAACAAAAAATTCATGCCCTAGATTGCACTAGGAAATTTTTGTGAATTATTGAAAACACATTAAACTATGATTACTATTACAAGATAAAGAATTGAAAAAGATTTTTTTAATAATAGTGAATGTTATACCCTGTGTTAACAGGAAGGAAGCAACCAGGGGATGTAGTTCCTTGCGTTGGAAATAAAATGAGGCTCGTGGCACTCTGAAATACTACTAGGAGATGTCGTACCCTATGTAGAAAATAACGCAACCAGGGGATGTAGTACTATGTGTTGGTAATAAAATGAGGCTCGTGGCACTTTGAAATGTTACTAGGGGATGCAGTACCCTATGTAAAAAATGATGCAGCCAGGGGATGTAGTACCCTGTGTTGGCATTGAAATAAGGCTCGTGGCACTTTGAAATGCTACTAGGGGATGTCGTACCCTATGTAGAAAATAATGCAGCCAGGGGATATAGTACCCTGTGTTGGCAATAAAATGAGGCTCGTGGCACTTTGAAATGCTGCTATGGGATGTCGTACCCTATGTAGAAAATAATGCAGTCAGGGGATATAGTATCCACCCTGTTGGCAATTAAATGGTGCTCGTGGCACTCTAAAATGCTACTAAGGAATGTCGTACCCTATGTAGAAAATAATGCAGCCAGGGTATGTAGTACCCTGTGCTGGCAATAAAATGAGGCTCGTGGCACTATGAGATGCTACTAGGGGATGTCGTACCCTATGTAGAAACTATGGCAGCCAGAGGATGTAGTACCCTGTGTTGGCAATAAAATGAGGCTCGTGGCACTATGAGATGCTACTAGGGGATGCCGTACCAGAGGTAGAAAATAATACAGTCAGGGGATGTAATACCCCGTGTTGGCAATAAAATGAGGCTCGTGGCCCTCTAAAACGCTACTAGGGGATGTCGTACCTTATGTAGAAAATAATGCAACCAAGGGATGTAGTACCCTGTGTTGAAGATAGGGTGTTGATCCCTTATAATGAAACTAAAATAACATGCTTACATGCATATTGGAAGGAAATCATGGATCTGAGAACTTCACTTGGTGGTTCGTCATTACGAACTGTTTCACTAAACGAATTTGTTCATGTTCTAAACAAAAAAAGATTCGTTAGTTTTAAAAAATGGTGGTCAGTTTGTGTCCTTGACTTCTTGGGCAACTTTACCTTGCGTCCATTGCACTTGTTAGGACCCTATCGATGATTGTAAAAATTGCCGGGAGATTCTGACTTTATTTTCTGAAGATCTTTTTTTTCAACATCAACACCTGACTATTTTGCTCCTATCACCATTTGTGTCTATGGTGCAAACAACTTTGTTCCCAAAACAACTTTTGATGAGTAACTTTTGTTGCTCTTGAAACATTGCTAAGTCCTTCAAACCTTTTGCTTGACAAGGAATATCAAAGTCGGATTTATGGCTTTGCCCATACTGTTTATGCCCAGAAATTTTTGCTTCATATAGCGAGGAAACTGTAACCAATTTTGTGGTTTTTTCTTTGCTTTGCTTTGAAAAAATTAAACTGAAAGGTATTCAAAAATAATAGTACGAAAGAAAACAAGTAGGTGAACTAATAATTGCAACTTAATCAATAAGTGTCCCTTTCAGGGGAAGAATAAGAAAAGACTTATCTGGAGGAACATGCTAACTTAAATAAACATGACATGCAATTTGGACTGGATGCTCGATCCGTCTAAACCGTCTAATTCTCAGAATCTGTTGTAAACTTCTCTTTGAAACTGAGTTCTTTAACCATGCTTGTGCCGGGATATAAGAAGACCTAAAATCGATCAACGATGCCCTTTTGGGTTTTCACCAATTGACCTCTCTCATTTGCCTTTTTCTCAACTCACCATCGCCTCATAGTGCCCGTGAGGGTTTTCACCAATAAGGCTCTCTCGTTTGTTTTTATCAACTCGCCATCGCCTTATAGTGCCCTTGAGGGTTTTCACCGATAAGACTCTCTCATTTGTTTTTCTCTCTTTGCAATGGTTGAAGCGCCACCTGTAGTGTACGGACTTTGCATTCTCAAAACCTGATTAGAAGGTCTTAAAAGGGAAAGGCAAAATGAACTACTCAACTGAATTACAACTTTTAGAACCATTTGATGGTACATCCATCGAAAATAAAATGAAAACATGCCCTAATTTCTTTGAATATTGGGAAAATGTGGATTTTTTGTTTGGTGTGACTGAACCTCAGAGAGAGGCTGCTTAGGTATCCTTTCTGAATCAAGTCGAACGTAGTTCAGGATGGCATGAACTTGTTTTGATGATGACTTTTTTTAATCTTTTTTTTTAAAGTACATTAGTTCCAAAAGAGGGTAAACACAAAGAAATATAAACAACGCTTCAAAGGGCTAACTAGGGTTGACCAGTGTTTGGGTAGCGAGAATGATACACTTTCGTCATCCCAACCTGAGAGTGCTAAGTATAAACCAAATGCCCCAATAGAAGCATGTTAGACATAGTATCTCTTGACTACATCTGCATTGACGGATATGTCTGTCACATTTCCTTCTATATCTTCCAAGTGTATAGCTTCTTTCAACAATACTTTGTTGACGAGGTAAGGACCTTGCCGATTCGGGGCGAACTTTCCTTTTGCTTCTTCCAGGTGGGAAAAAATGCGTTTCAAAACACGTTGTCCTACCTCAAATTTTCTTGGGTGCACTTTTTTATTGTAAGCGCGTGCCATTCTTTATTGGTATAACTGACCAAAACAAACCATCGCCAAATGCTTTTCATTAATCAAACTCAACTGTTCCAATCGTGACTTCACCCATTCAGTGTCTTCAATCCCAACTTCAAAAATTATCCAGAGATAGGGAATCTCAACTCTAGCAGGTATGACCGCTTTAGTTCCATAAACTACCAAGTATGGTGTTGCACCAACTGATGTACGGACAGTTGTCCGGTATCCCAACAAAGCAAAAGGTAATTTATCGTGCCATTGTCTAGACCCTTGGACCATCTTCCTAAGAAATACATCTCTATAAACGAACAAAACTTGAATTATGGTATCCCTCGTCCTTTGTTCAGTATGGAATCTTATTTTTGTTTCTCTGATTTCTTCATGACTTCCCAAGCTAATTGCCTCAGTTTCATTTATGTTAGGCTTAGGCTTATTCTCAAATTGATCCAATTCTCTTTTTATTTCCTTAAAGGCTTCATCTTCATCATACTCAACTTCTTGATTCATTTTCGAGATTAGACAGCTTTTTAAGATCAGGGCATGAATTCCTCGTGCATGTCATGTTTTTTTTAAAGCCAGCATTAACGAAACTGAAAATGATGAGAAATTAACAAAAACTAGGGAAAGGAAAGACAAAATTCTACTATGAAACTGGAACTTCATTTCATTGAATTTGAAAGGATATAAGGGTCAACGTCAAAGCAAAGCAATTAAACTAAAGTATATGGATTACAACCCTGTAAATAATCCAAATATAGAAAAAGCAACAATACAGACTACCAAGACTCCTTCCTGATGGGAAGAGGAGTTGCTTCCCAGTTGTTGAGCGAGGTATCTGCGCCAATCAGCTAAACACTTGCACGTCTAGGGCCCTCACCAACTTGAACCATATTGATTCCATATAACATCTCCTTGAGACCCTGGCAAGCTTCATCAATGTCATCTTGAGTAGAAAGATTTTGGACTTCTTCAAATTGTGGCTTGACAAAAGAGTAGGCAATGTGAGGGATTGGTTTTGACAAGTTCCAACCATTCTTTTTGCGAGCCTTGGCTCTGTTTATGTCATCTGATGTTGGTTTAAAACCCAAGTCAAAGGTATCTTTCTTCGAAAAAGGAGCAATCGGGTTCACAGTTCCTTGCAGAAATGATCCTAATCATTTTCCTGGTTCATATCTGTTCCTCAACATTAGTGAAACTACCATCATAGATATGGCTGAAAGATGGGGATGCATAATGGTTTTCCTTCTTCCACTTGGTCTACCCCAATCACCTCAAATGTTTGATATATGAGGGATTCACATCCTTCCTTGGCCTCGATACATGGAATGGATGGGTCATTATAGGCGGACGAGTCATCCTCCCCATGAACAACAATTTCTTGCCTGTCATATTCGAATTTGACCATATGATGTAGGGTGGATGGTATAGCTCTAGCCATATGGATCCACGGCCTTCCCAAAAGAAAATAATAGGAGGTTTTCATATCCAACACCTGAAAGACAATGTTAAAATTAACCGGGCCAATTGTCATGGTGAGTTTAATTTCCCCAATAATGTCTCTTTGTGAACCATCCAAAGCCCTTATGCTGACACTACTAGTTCGAATTCTATTAGTGTCAATGTTCAGTTGTTGTAGAATAGAAAGAGGGCATACATCTACACTTGAGCCTCCATCAATCATGACCCTTTTTACGTAATGCCCTTCACATTTGACCATAAGATGCAAAGCTTTATTGTGACCAGCCCCTTCCTTAGGCAAATCATCATCGCTAAAAGAAAATTTTGTTCACCTCAAAGAATCTTTCAGCCATCTTTTCTAGCTGATTCACCGTTGTCTTTTATGAGACATATGCCTCGTTAAAACTTTTGATCAACACACGGCGATGTTCTTTCGAGTGTAAAAGCAAAGATAACAAAGATATATGAGTAGGGGTTTTCCTTAGTTGATCAATGATTGAGTAGTCTTGCATGTTCATCTTCTTAAGGAATTCCTTCGCTTCTTTTTCTGAAACATTTTCTTTCACAGGAAAGTGATTTTCCTTGGCTTGCTTAGCTTTTCTCAACTCCTCTGGCGAATAGCACTTTCCAGAGCGGGTCAAGCCTCCCATTTCATCTGTCTCTTCCACTATCTCTTTTCCTTTGTATGTCATGACAATCTTGTTATAGTTCCAGCGAATAGCTTTTGGGTTTGACACTGGAAGTTATGCCACAGGTCGGATCACATCAGGCTCTGTTATATTTCTCAAAGCATTATTCGAAACAATCTTTTGAATACCCCCAAGGATATAAAGTTTTGGCCCACCCAATTGAACCTCAATCTTTTTTGTGCTTCCAGGGACATAGAGAACCGTTTTTTCAGAACCCGCCAAGTTTGAACTAGAACTCGCACCTTTCACAATCAGCGGTTCCAATTGCTGCAGGCTTACTATCACTTTTGGCTCCGGCCCTGTAGTTCCAACAATCATCTCTGTCTTGCCCCATTTCTTGTAATCACGATCATCACAAATCATCCCAATAAAATGTGTATTATCATGAGCTGGGAGTGGAGTGTTTGTGATATTATGAGTATCTTCATTGTTTGTCACCACAATTGCCTTTGCTTCAATCAAATTTTCAATGACTTTCTTTAATGTCCAACAATTTTTGGTGCTATGACCTTGGGTGTTAGAATGATACTCACATCTCGCATTGGAGTTAAAACCTTTTGAATTTGGATTGACATAACGTGGCATTATAGGTTCAATCAATTTCAGTTGCATCAATTTGAGAAATAGGCTTATATATGATTCTACAATCAGGGTGAACTCTTTCTTTGGCTCTGGTTCTCTCACATATTCCTTCTGGGACGAGGATTATATGGTGCCTGGAAATTTTTCCGGAGTTGAGGGGAGCCTTGTGGAATCGATGCTCGCCATTGTTGGTGATTTGGAGGCCTAGAATAAGCCTAAGCATTATACATTGGGCATTGTTGCGAGGAAAATGAGTATCGGGGACCCTGAGGCGGATGATAATGTTGAGGAGAATTGTATTGTCGTTGTTGGAATTGCATGTATGAAGGAACTATTCCTCTTTGAACTCCCCCGAATCCAGAGGCCATCATGGATCCTTCCTCCTTCTTTTTCCGATTTCCGATTTTCCCGACCTTATGCCATTCTCAAATATTTCCCCAATCTTGATCGCCTCGGCAAAAGGCTTACCAATGGCGGCCAACATATAATAGAGGTAATCAGGATCCTGAGCTTGGAGAAAGTAGTCAATCATTTTTTCCTCTTTCATTGGCGGTTTGACCCTAGCAGCCTGCTCTCTCCACTTGATTGCATATTCTCTGAAGCTTTCTGTTGATTTCTTCTTTATGTTGACAAGAGAGGAGCGGTCTTGCACTATATCAATATTGTACTGAAATTGTTGGACAAAATCTTGAGCCATGTCATTCCAAACGTGCCAGTGAGATGTGTCTTGATCTATGAACCACTCTGAAGCAATTCCTGTCAAACTTTCCCTAAAATAAGCCATGAGTAATTCTTCTTTTCCCCCTACTCCCCTCAGCTGGTTACAATATCTCTTCAAGTGGGCCACAGGATCACCGTGACCATCATACTTGTCAAACTTAGGGGTCTTGAATCCAGGTGGAAAATGAACATGGGGAAACATACATAAATCATTGAACGAAACACTCTTGTCCCAAACCCTGTATGTTTCTCATGGTCTGTTCCAAACTCTTCACTTTTCTGGTCATTTCCTCTTGCTCCATGTTCTTGTCGGGATTTTCGACCTCGACTGGGAACATGTTCTGAGGAGTATACTTGTATGAATATGGAACCTTGAAAATCAGTTCTGGAGAGTAAAGTTGGGTATCATGAGCATTCAATTGTGGATCATTGTTGAGCTTTTGAGCGAGAGATGGTTAAGTAATGCGTACAGTATGTAGGTTATTTCTGAAGGATGAGACTGGAGGACGTAGGATGGAGGTACTGGGATAGTGGGAAGGTTAATGCTCAGACTGAATCCAGGTTGGTACAATGGGTTACTTATTATGGAGATAGGCACTTGATTTGCAACAGACATATTATGAAGTTTATCCGAAGGCCCTAGGGGTAGTGAGGGCGGTGCATGTCCATTCACCCAGGTTTGCTACATATCTGCCAATTGTTGTTTCAACACTCTTACTTCTTCAACCATTCCCGAACCTTGTTCGACCAATTGTCTATGAACGTCATCATTATCTTACTCATTCTCACTGTTGTTTCCCATTTTACTTTTTCCTTTTGACCTCGTGTTGTAAGGGTGAGTCTCCAGTTTAAGCCACAAACCAACCAGCTCCGTTTAACCTTATCTATTTAGAAATAACAAACAACAAACGTGTTAGAGTTGGACATTTTTCAGATATTAATCACACACTATATGCCATGCAGCTAATACCATTTTCATTTCTAAAATAATTTTGGAAGGCTTCATGCTTCATCCCGACTTGTTGGTTTATTTCTTTTTGAACTTACTGCTCTTTTATTTTATTTTTTAATTTAATTTTTTATCATTTTTTTCCAGATTAGTTATGGCTGTGATCGCATCCGATGGGGATTGCATACGTATTATGACGTCGTATGAATCAGACCACCGCGTAGTTCAGGAGAAATAATAACAATTCTAATGATTTCTTCTCTTTTTTTAAAATAAATAAATAAATAAGACAAACTAAAATGTTTTTCAATTATATTTTTTTAGAATGGGAGAAAAGGAAATATATACAAACGGACTCTACTGACTCTAAAGACATAAACATGTTTGGAATAAAATAAACTTTGATAATAATAGTAATAAAAAAATCTCCAAAAAAATAAAAATAAAAACCAAACTGTGGGACTAAAAAAACTAAATTAGTAATAGTCGTTAAAAAAATAAAATTTCCAAATAACTTTTTTTGTTTTTGTAAAGAAAACTAATAAAAAATAAAACTACCCTCCCATTTCACATTTTCTGACATTGCTCTAAGACTCGGTATATTTCTGCAATGATCAGGGGTACAATGCTGAATGCCTGCCCACCAATCCCTCCATTAGGGTTTTGGTTACCATGGTCAGCCTAGTATGAATTCTACTTTTCTTAATTGAAAATACAATCAAACACAGGAAGCAAAATATGAATATGAAAACCCTACGATGGACGTGTCCCAAGGATGTGATGGAAAACTCACCAGAGTTGGTACGATAAGATTTGTTGTGACTATATATTTCATACAAGTAGTCAAAAGGGATGTATGAATCCTTCATGCATGTTAACTCTGGATTCTTCTTCAAACCTATCATTTTAAGGAAGCCCCTACTTTTGCGATTCTCAGGAATTAGTAAGCCCGGAGTTTCCCATACTAGACCAATCAGTCCTCTTATTTCCTCCAACAAAGGTGTCATTTCAATGCCCCCAAAGTGGAATACAGCCCTTTCACAACCCCAAAACAATATGGCCACTTCTATGATCATTTTTTTAGGTTGAGCCTCCAAAAGGGATGGTAGATTTCCCAGATATTTTCTGACGATATTTTGATCACTAGAGTGTAAATCTTTCATCCAGCTTAGCAATCTTGGGTGGATATTGGCGACTATGATGAATCTGGGGACTTCGTGCCTCATATTTTTGCAAGGCAAATAAGGTTAGACCCTTCCCCCACTGGACTCGACTATTTAATATCAATGATTAGCATGAAACATCTAGTTCTCCAAATAAATGCACATAACGTGACGATGTCCGTTAGGTTTTACGGAAACCCAGTGGACTTTGAATAAGGCTATCTTAAAAGATCATTATGTGGACAACATAACTGATCCGGATAGGTTTGACCATGATGCATGCACAATTTGAACAAAGTAAGGTTTTCATGGAGTTTAGAACGGTATCCTTGAGCGGATAACTCAAAGGGGAAGGCACAAAACTGTCGACTGCACCGCTGATCGACTAGTTTTACCGTAAATATGCCTTTTCGAATTTAGGGGGTAATGATATTTAAAGAGCGCAACACTCATTATAAGAGTTGCTATAGTATTTATTTCGGCACGAGTGGAGTACAATGTTGAGCATGATCATGCAATAATTAAAAACAAGTTGACATGTATTTGCACATTAAGAAAGCGATAAATACAACAATTTCATAATTTAAAGCAATAGAGGAAAGAAAACAAGGAAGAAACGTAAGTTTTGCTTCTAAAGAAGAAATTAAATGCATAAAGGAATTAAACAAATAATTGCACATAGGGGAGGGTTACCAGTTCACAAGAACAATCTAAAATGGTAAAAGGCAAATATAAATCCCCAGCGGAGTCGCCAGGCTGTCGCACGCCTTTTTCCTCCGCGAAAATTGGGTTTATGATATTTGGTTGGGACAAGTCTTTCCTTTTGGGAAAGGGGTTTTGCAATTTTTGAAGAGTCACTACCTAATGATTTTTAAGGTGCATTAGGGCACCTATGGGGTTCAACTACAACTATGCTTGACAACCAGAGATAGGGTAAAGGTTTGAGATTATCCCAGGGGGAAGGTGTTAGGAACCTCCCAGGATCCACTAGTGTAGTTCCCTGCCAGATAATTTTTGTGAATTTGTGCAATTAACAATTAAGCAAATAAGGCTCAAGAAATAGGGAATTTTGAATTTAAAGACAAGAGTGTTTGTTTAAAAGAAAGTAGAAAATCAAGGCTTTGAAAAGAGTTACAATCTAAGCATGCTGATGAATGTGAAGAGGTCCAAAGTTTATTTCTAATGTAAATCACATCAATGCAATACCCGGTAATCACTCCTCAAAATAGGGGCTACATGTGGTATTACCACACCGGTCATCATATCCACAGCTACCCTTCCCATCCCGTGAAGGTACAGCACGGATTGGTCTCGACCTTTATGATGTGCTATTATCTTCCCATTCCTATCAATCTTGGAAGAATTTAGGACTACTACTCCTATAGATGGGAGGATTTTAGGCCGAATCTTAGGTTTAAAGGTAAAAAGGCTAAGGCGACATACAAAAACATGTAGGACTACATTTAAGGGGAAACATATAAGCAATTACAAGTCTCGTATAGACTTTCGCAACTAATGCATATAAATAGCACGAATTAAACACAAGGTCCAAATTTTAAATCTTAAGACATGGTGTTTGAATTAAAACCAGACTCATTATATAACTCATATAAGAAGTCTGAATCAGGCATGCCTCTTGGTTGTGGCAGTTGATAACTAAATAGAAGCGGTTCCAGTTTTATTCAAGTAGTTACATGAGGCTTGACTAGGCGTAGCATTGATATCCCATGAGCATGATATCTATAGTAATGTAATAAAGCAGTGGAGCAGTGATTAGTTTTAAGAAGATAAATTGAGATCCTATAGATATTCTTTCTAATGGTATTAAGTCAAGATAGTGTCTGAAAAACTCATTAAAGAAGCGACAGATTAATGAACTAGTCCAATTCCGAATAATAACGTGAACTAAACCGCTTCTCCAACAGGACTTGTTTTAAATTCTATAAGCATGATTTCAATTATAGCCATTTAGATCACATATGCATGGTATCTAACTATTAAAAGCTTACGTCGGACTTGTTGACATAATTTCTAAGGGAAACGAGTTTGGATACATGTTGTAACGAAAATTGGGCTTCAATTACTTCATATCCTATAGGCATGATATCTAATTGTAAAGTTGATTTTTAATCCTATAGGCATGTTATCTATTATTAAAGTCATTTGTATCCTGTGGACATGATTTCTAATTGTGTAAAAGTGAAGCATGTCGAATTTATTTTTAAAAATTATAGATCTTATAGGCATGTTATCTAACAGACCATAATGAAGCAAAATAAACCCTATAGGCATGTTATCTACCATTTAATAGCTAAAACGTGCATATTCCCCAGCCATTTTCACTAGTCACCACATAACGTTCACAAGTTATTGCAAACCGTGTGACTGAATACAAAAGAAAGAATGAAAGAAAACAAGAAGCCACAACCATAGGAAGCCTGATCTTGAATTCCTATCTAAGATATGCAAGGAACCATATCAATGCCAATGTTATTCCAAAGCCTTTCTCATATCTGGGCGTGTCAAAGTTTCCTAAGGGCCTCAAGGGATCCCGGTCAGTGCTTACACCTAGATTTGTATATCCAAACAGAATGAGTGTAGTATGGAAGGGCCAGGCCTTATGTGTCCAAGTTCAGAGGGAGCTCAAGAGTCCCAAGGCAAAGCTCACACAAGAGGGGCAAAACCTAGATTCTAAGAGTATAATGGAAGTGCAAGACCCATGTTTGAAAGAGATTTATTAAAACCGGGTTGGAAATAGTAAGTGGTAAGGGTGATTTGAAAATAGTTGTAGTAGTGAAACTCAAACTGCACAGAGTCACTAATCATTTAAAGGAGCAAGGGACTATGGGGATGCATTACATAACCCTAGCAGGGATCTGGTTTGTTAATGTACAATAATAGTTGATGCTGGCATGGCCACAAACCAGCCAAAGGAACACAAATACATAGAAGGGATATATGGGTTTGGGATTCATAAGATAGCAAGTACACAACAAGTAACCTACATAATACACACATAGGGAAACATTAATTTAAAAGGGGAAGGGAGAATATTACAGCCTGCTAGTAACATATGACTGCAGAAACATAAGCAAAGGTAGAAAAGAATAAGAAACTGAAGAAACGAAAGAGAGCATGTTGTCATTGAGGCTTAAAAAATTAACTAGGACATACCAGTAGGGAAGCAAAGTGTAGTAAGGGAAAGTAAGCAAGATTCTGCAGTCTAGCATTGGCTTTCAACCGGCTAGACAAAGAAATAAATATAAAAAAAAAGAGAGTTTTTGAGTGTAAGTGTGTGTTCTGAACTTAAATGGTTTGTGTCTTTAAAAGAAGAGAAAGTAGGGTATTTATAGTTTTGAAAACAAGAAGAAATTAAGGTAATAAGTAAAGTCTTAACACAAATATGGAAAAATCACAATCAGAATCAATTAACACAAGTACTTCCCTTTAATGAAGGAAGTATTGCTCAAACGGATACTGACAAGGTTAATTAAGGAAAGAAATCAGTTTGAGACAGATTGATTTTTTCCATATAAGGGAGTAGTAAAATATAGGGTATATAATTGAGTCTAGATACATAATATATGCTTAATTTTAGGAAAGGATTCAAGGTAAAACATCACAGTAATGAAATGAAGTGAATCAATCAATTTAAACAGACAACTAAAATTAGGGTTCATAAGAAAACCTTTTTGCAATCAATCCCAACATTGAGGGAGTCAGAATCAATCAAGAAAGGATCATGATTCTGCACCTCAACATATAAATAGAATGAACAATAGTATCAGATATGCAAGGCCAAGCACATTGGCAAAAGAAACAACATAAGCATACAGTAGTAGTAGGAATAAGCTAGGATTTAGTAGTAAAAAAGATCTACCCAAAGCACAGTAGTTAACGAGGTCAGGTAGTTACATGGAATCAAAAGTGAAGAAATCATAGTAATAGGTAAAGAGAGTCAGAAACAAGTAAAAGTCTCACAGTAACAAGTGAGGAAAACCTTTTAAGAAATTAGGGCTTCAATAATAGTCGAGCTTAGGAGATGATAAAAACTGAGAATCAGATAAGTAAAACAAGGAAAAGAGATCAAAACAAAGAACTTAATCTTACGCATATACATTCAAATAGACAAGGACAGTTGCAGAACTCGGATATGACCAAAAAGACCTAGGGTTTTCAACATGTTGAATGAAGTAGAATGAAATCATAAACAAGTTGTTGAACATAGTAAAGTGATAAAGCCCCACCAAGAATCAGAGAAGAGTTCATTAAAAGAAGTTAAGAGAAACCCTAATCGTTAAAAGAATGGATAGTCATTTTGAAAGAAAATCGAAGAACTTTCGAGAAAACACTTAAAAAATTCGTAATAAGCATAGATCTGAAAGAAAAATCAAACAGATCTTACATTTAGGGTTTCAAAGAACCCAGAGAAATAGAAAAGGCTTTATAAATACCGATATGGTCGAAAAAGTCATAGATCTGACTTGAACAGCCATGGATAGCCGGAGAAAGATCGGAGATCGAAGTCGAGCAAGGAGTGGACCAGATCTCATCGAGATTTGCCCATGGAATCTTGAAAACATGTATCCAATAGACATAGGATACGTACACATCTCAAAACGCCATGGGATACCATGGATTAGGTGGAGATTAGGGTAAATTATGGTGGAATTGCGTGGCGGCGGCTAGGGTTTAGATGGTGTTGCAGAGAGAGTTTGAGAGGAAGAGATTCAATGGTGGAGGGTGGTGAGAAATTATTTAGGGTAAGAGGTCATTTTGAGTTAAAAATGGTAAGGGTAAACGGCGGTCGTTGATCGGAATGATCAACAGCGTAGATTAAAAGGAGTAGGTGGCGATCCGAGTTTGGGTCGATTTAATTGAGTTAGGACCGGGTTTAACTAAAATTTAGTTAGAGTTTAATTGTGTCAGATTTGGGGTTCAATTTAGGCTAGACTTTTAACACAAATGGGTTGTTATTTAAATATCTAATTTTCCTTTTTTAAATTATAAAAAAGAGTAAATAAATTTTTGAGAATAAATTGAAAGTCGTAAAACGATTCACATCACGTAAATGTAAATTTTAAAAAATAGGGCTTAATTATATGAATATAAAACACAATTTAATCATAAAAAGGCTATATAGGCAATTAGCTTTAAAAAATACTAAGTAAAATTGTAAAAAATATGTAAAAATTACATTAGATATATTTTGGTATCAATATAAAGATCCAATAAATGAATCATCAAAAATAAGAATTTTGTACATAATTATTAGAAATTTATGGATGAAAAGGGGAAATAAATCGATTTAAAAACCTTAAAAAAATTATGAAAAATAATAGAACATTTGGAAATACTTATATATGCTATTTTGAAGTATTTTGCATATTAAAAATATATAGGAAAAAATTAAATGTAATAACAACCATCTTCACAACAATCGATTCTCATAGACGAGAGTCCTAACTTAGAAATCAATGTTTTAGCCTTGTAGAAATCTTCAGGTGGGTCAACTAGTTCACTCATAAGGCCAATGAAAGAATTCATTCCCGCTTGAAAAATATTAATGTCTGATTTGATACTTAATAATATAACTGCAACAAACAACTGAGAGTGCATACTCTCTTGTTCTAGCAGACGGCTAGCAGCCTCTAACTGTTAATAAAAATATTTTGCCTCTTTGTTAGGAGGTTGTTCAACACTTTCATGGGTTTCAAAAATCGGAGTGCATCCCCAAAACATCATCAACCATTTCATGGCCTCTAGGATGTTGCGCTATTATCCACCGACCTACTACTTTCATCAACAACTGCATTATGAAATATATCATCAGTATCATTAACCTCTACATGACTAGTCCCCACAAAATAACTATCCATAAACCCCTTTCATAAAGATAAGTCGTAACATCCTCTGGACCAAAACAAATGCGAACACTTGCGCTTCATACAAGGACACATAATCATCCCTCTAATCTGAAACGATTCAAGTGAAATTGCATACCTAATAAATTCCTTAACCCCTTCTATAAGTTGCTCCCTCAAAAACAGAAAATTAGGATAATTCTTATTATACATCCAACTGCAATATTCCATCAACGTAAAGAACAAATAAATTATATTAATCATAATTCAAAATTTATAGAATTAAGTTACACTAATATAACAATATTATCCTGTAAATTAATAAACCCTAATTTCTAAAAGCAATAAATGCTAATATAATAATACATTAACCCTAAAATAATTTATAAATTTATACACCACAAATTAACTAGTTTAAATACTGACTAAAATATTGAGCTAGTTAAGCCATTCATTTAGACTAACTCATTCAGTTATAAATTGTTAGATCTTCCAATTAATATGGAATAACTAGTTAAGCCTAATTTTCTAAAGCCGATAAAAACTAATCGAACAATAAATTAAATTCTAAATTAATAAATTATTTCTAATAAATTTTTGTAAAATCAATCAACAAATATAGAAAAATAAATTAAGCTCTAAATTAGTAAACCTTAAATTTCTAGAAGCAATAAACAAAAATAGAACAATAAATTAAACCTAAAGAATTAGAGTAACTTAAAAAAATTAGGCCACTAACCTTCACGTGGTACAAGTAGCGGCAGTTGAGCAGTGGTGAGAAGGGAGGGAGATGGTGGAAAATGCAGTAGCGGCGGAGGTAAGGCAGTGGAGGAGGCGGGCGGTTGTATGTGGGGAAGCTGTGGGATTAGGGATTTAGGAGAAGAAAGTAATGAGGATGATTTTGGAATTTGATTTTGGGGGACAATGACAGTAAGAATAGATTTTGGGTGAAATCGTTCTAAGCTTGAAGAGGGTGGAGGAGAGAGTGAAATTTGAGAAATGGAGGAGAAGAAGCTCATTGATGGGTCTAATTGCTAGATTTTCAAACGATTCCAGTCGAAAAGTCAGTCGCTACATTTAAGTGTATTGACCGTTTGACCACAGTCGATTTTAGTGAAATAATCAAATGAATATTAATTTTAATTAATTGGGACCATATATATACATATATGTAACATCCTTGTAAATTTTATATATATATATATTCATATTCGATCGATTTCGGTCGATATGGCTTTGATAAAAAAATATATTTTTTCTAATAATGAAAGCTGGCACTGCTAGAACCTCAATTACGTTCCCAATTTCTCATTCATAGGCAAATAGAATATTACAAGTCAATGGGTATAAAATATGTTACAATCCTCAAACCACCTCGGTCGTGGTGACGCTTATCACAGTACTAGGTCAGCCGATTCAACACTTATAACGTAAAGATCTCTTTCTTAATCCATTTACTAATAAAAAGTTATCACAAAACATTTGTTTAACGTATCAAAAGAAGCGGAAACAAATAAGCAAAAACATAAAAAGTTATCAGATCTCGGTGTCACTTGTCATAAGCTACTAGAATACAATCCAACACTATCTACTCAATACAAAATTAGTGTGATAATAAAAACACTAGAAAACAGGAAGGAGAAAGGCAGGGTTGTGGACGCCGTGCAACTATCTTGCGATCTTCAAAATACTCTGAAGGCAAAGGATGAATTTCACTAGGATGCTATGGCACCCGGATCTGCACACAAAGTGCGGGGAGTAACATGAGTACGCAAACTCAGTAAGTAACAATTATAAATAAAGTCTGAGTACAATGAAGAGTAACTTAAAATCACAAACATATCATATCATGGAAATTCCAGAGGAAATAACAATATCAAATCAACAGGTAAATTTGGAACATCCAGTTTCAATAAAAGTTGTTAAATATATTTGTGCAACATTTTCAATAGAGGCTCAATACAAAGAAGTGTGGAAATGGTAATTTCATTAAAACAAGCCCCTCGGGCGAGCCTCTCAGTCACTCATGACTTAATTACAACCAATCAACACTCACACTTAGCACTCATGCTCATTAAGTATCTCATAATAACCGCTGCGGCGTGCAACCCGATCCATAAATATAGTCGGTTGCACTCATTAGGGGTGTACAGAGTTTAGAGGGGCTCCTACAGCCTAAGCGCTATATCGCTGCGGCATGCAGTCCGATCCATATATATATATATATATATATATATATATATATATATATATATATATATATATATATATATATATATATATATATATATATATATATAGTGCTGCAGCGTACAACCTGATCTATAACTCTCCTCATAATCTAGCCCTCGGCTACACTTACTCATCAGCCTCACCAGCCACTCAGACATCTCAGTGCAAACTCTAAAAGACTCAGCCCAAAACACGTTCATAAATATTAAAAATAGAGTGATAAACAATTTTAACAATAAACAGGTATAAACCAACAGAGGATAAAACTTTCTATAAACACAATGTGAAGATAATAGTAAAATACTCCAAATATGGCATTTACCCTAAGTTAACAAAATTATTTCTATAACACATAAATACCGCATAGAGTTATCAAAATATGCAACTCTACAGTTTTTTAAGAATGGACCAAGTTACAGTTCCTACGGGTGAACGCCTACACGCCCGTCACCTAGCATGTGCATCACCTCATTAATCAAAAAAGTACAAAATTTTGGGATTTAATATCCTCAAAAGTTACTTACCTCAAATCGGACAAAAAATCTACTCCGCAATGGCCTTACCTCTCGACTGGACCTCAAATCACCCTGATTCTATATAAAATCAGAATCATAACATCAATACATGCCAAAGGAACAAAGCTCATGCGAATATTATCAAATTAGATAAAAAATTCTGAAATCGGCTAAACCACCTACGTGTCCATGGTTCGGAATTCTATAAAAATCACAACACTAGAATCTTTATCCTCCCACGAGTCTACACATATCAAGATCATCAAAATCGGACCTCAAATGACCCCTCAAATTCCCAATTTAAACTCTCTAATTTGAAGCCCTAATATTATAAATTTCTTCCTTAATTTCCACTAATATCATGAATTATTAATGAAAAATAGTTATATACACAAGTAATAAAACTTAAGTAGCTTACCCAACCGATAGTCCTTGATCCCTCTTGAGAAATCACTGCCCAAACTTAACACCAAACTTCAAAAATGGAGAAATTAAGTAAAATCCACGAAGCCTTTTATATCTTATGTCCAGTAAATTCCGCATCTACGGTCCACAGTCATTTCTGCGACGCCGTATTTGCGAAAAAATCATCGCAGGTGCGGTTTTTACTTAACCCTGGAAATTCAGCTTCTGCGGTCAGGCTGTCGCTCATGCGGCCTTACAGCTGCGGTCCTTGCGCGCACCTGCGATTTTCCCCAGATCCCAATTCTCTGCCTATGTGGTCCATCTCACGCACCAGCGGCCTCGCACTTGAGTTTCCCTATCCGCATGTGCGATTATGACAGTAACAGCAACTTCAGCTGCTCAAATTCAAGTTTAATCTTTCCGACAACCTTCCAAATTAATTCCAAGGCCTTCGGGGTCCCAACCAAAAATATGAACAACTACTATTCAAACTTATACCAATCTTCGAAACACTCAAAATAACACCGACACATCAAAACACCCTCGGATTCAAGCCTAAGGATTTCAAAAACTTTCCGAAAACGATGTAAAAACCTATCAAACCTCATCCGAATGACTTGAAATTTTGCACACACATCACAAATGACACAACAAACCTGCTCCAATTTTCGGAATTTTATTTTGACCCTGATATCAAAATTTTCGTTGCCAACCGGAAAGCTCTAAATTTTCTGTAGATATATAATTAAGTTTGCCTATCTTCAAACCAAACTAGCCTTAAAGACAAAAACAAAAATAGTAGTCTTTTATAGAAAAGAAGTTGTGAATCAAGAAGGAAGGATTGAGAGGTTAATGTTTTATGTGAGAAGTAGAGGCTGTGGATATAATTTAAAATTGTGGGAGGGATTGGAAAGGTGGGGTCGTCGTCTTATCACAATCGAAGAATGAGAGGAACAGAAAACATAGTTTGCCAATTCAAGCCTAAATCTACCACGGACCTCCAAGTTACATTCCGAACACGCTTCTAAGCCCAAAATCACCTAACAAAACTATTTGCACCATCAAAATTTACATCCGAGACCGTCTACTTATTAGTCAACATCCGGTTGATTTTTTCCAATTTAACCTCCTAAATTAGAGACTAAGTGTCTCATTTCACTCTAAAACCACTCCGAACATAACACAACCAACACGGTATGATTAAATACAGTTGAACAACGCATAAAGAAGTAGGAATATGGAAAACAGGGCTGAAACTCATAAAACGAACAGTCGAATTATTACAAAATACCAGCATACTCATTAATCCTTAGTGTTAGCAAGCACATTTTTTATTTTTGGAACTATAATACATATATAGGTCGAGTTCCATTTAGCATGTAGAATCATAATCTCTGAAAACTTTGGAATATACAGTTATTTACATGAATAACAGAAGTGTTTCTTGCTTTAAAACTATAACAGCCTAGTTCACTAGTAATATTATTTAGTTTAAACTTAGATTTGCACGGATTTAAAATGTATCACCAAGGCTCAAGGCTTATTTACTTATAAAACTAACATCTTTTTTATATTTTGTCGATGTGAGATTTAGATGTCACAAAAATGTATAGAAGGGGTGAAATACTAACCTAACATGAAATTCCTGGATTTTAGGTGTCTCCTTGAGATCTAACAAAGTGAAAAAGAGTTCCTATTGCCATTTATTGGAAAAACTCGATTCTGATACAAAACTCAGTCAGCTTGGTCCACAAGGATTTTGGTGTACCGGAGATCGGATGAAAAAAAAAGACATGCATGACTCATATTAGTAAAGTGAGTGCACTAATTGTATGACTGCACTACTTCTAGGCATACAAATAATGTGATTTTGGAGTGCAATTTTCATTTTTGAAAGTTGGTGTTTTGGTTAATATTGATCATAGGCAAATTTGATTTTGAAACGCGTCAATCATCGTAAAATTATTAATCCCTCGCATCTAGCATTTGCGTCAAATCATATCAACTTATCATCATGATTAATTAAGTGATGCAATAAAGTAAGAGTATGTACTAATAATCAATGTTTAAACAATAAATGTCTACGGGCAATCATATATCGCGTGCATTTTAGAAAGTTTGCAATTTTTGTTGTTGTTGTTGTTGGTTTTTCTTCTTTTTAATTAGAACTTTATGTGCTAAGACTAGTTTATCAACTAATTGGGATGACGTTTTGTTTCAAAGGACCTGTGAAAGTCTTCCCTAAGGTAAAAATTCGTTCTCTTTACGTGTCCGTAAGTAAATAATGTCCCTATTCTATACGCGTTTTAAACTAGAAGCTATGCTTGATTTAAATAAAGAAGAAAATGGTCATATAGGTCAAGTGGTAAATTATGTAGGAATATACATGTTGCCATGCTTGATTTAGTGGAAGTTTAAATTCAATTAAATCAAGTATGATAACGTGTTTTTTAACAAACTTTATGCACCATTAGTGCTAATGTTGGCATGTTACAAATAACGAAAGAAATAATTTATTAGTCTTTCTAGTGTAGGTATTGTTTTTTTCTTTCAAAAAGTAATAAAGAAAGAATCATGGTAACTATATGAGATGACAAAATTAGTAATACTATCGTGAATGATTGAACAATGTAATAAAGAATTAAAGATAATAAATATTGGTGTCGTACTTCAAGTACGCGATGCAATTGCTCGTATTCACGACTTTAATCTAAGAAAAGAAGATTTAATAAGAAAATCTAATTTTCTTTTTACTCAATATAATAGCTATACATTCAACTCGAACAAAAAAAAGTGAAATACCAAAAGAAACCTCATACCAATCATTTACCTTAGTTTACAATATCTGAAGCTGCAATAATAAGTAATATAATAAAATGATGTAGCGATATATGTCTTGCATTCACTGATTTGATAATTTAAATGGGTGAAGATAAGTTTTTTGCCCAGAGACATTACTATTCAGAATGAATTTAAAATTTAAAAATTAATTTGTGGGAGCTCAGTATAATTATATATTTAAAAATGCAATGACTCCATTTATATGCCTACTATCAAAAAATGGTACTCACACAAGGCTGCCACTCTGAACACAGTTGCATGATCATTCATTTTGCAATTTATGTTTCGTGCAGCTATATTAGCTACTTACTGAACAAGTTGACAACTTAAACTTTGAAACGGTATGCAGCAAATTAAATTTGGGTGACTTCTCTATCTGTAATTCATATTGCATTTTGAATTTGTAAATGTACTCAAGTGTAATAAATTAAAAAACCTAGAATCGAGTGTAAGGAGGAAATTTTACAATAAATTTTCAGAAGCTTCAGGGAGAAAGCAGCTCATTGAATGCAAAGCACGGATCGTAGCTGTTGGCCTGACCATAAACGAGTAGGAGTAACACATTTGCTGATTTCTTCTCTTCCACTCTAGTAGGGTAGTACGGATAAGATCTGAATACACTTTACCCTCGCAATACCTTACTACGTGGAATGCCACTAGATTTGTTGTTATTGTTATATTATTGTTTATATTTAAAATAAAAAAGGCAATAATGTTTTAGGGCACCAGCTATGTTGTTAATTACGACACAAGCTTATAACAGTAGTAATAATTTGGTAAAACATGATTTACTAAATTCTGTACTTTCACCAGCTTCGGGACATTGGATAAGCTTTATCCCAAAATTGCAAAATAATTATCATTGCTTCAGTGGCCTTTCTTCAAATGTGTAACCAATAATGCAAAAAAGAATAATGTATCTTAGGAGTTAGGATACACCAACCCAACCCCAGTGCTTCAACTTTGAAAACATCAGGTTAAAAATATGTGATTTCATAGTAATATATAAATATTTTAAATATGTATGCATAGTTTAATTAGTATGTAAACAATGAGTTCAGTTAGATTCACAACATCTATCAAGATCCACCTCAAAAACGACACCGCAGTACCGCCTAAAGAAAAATAAAAGAGAAAGAAAATAATTAACAGTATATAAATGGAGGACCGAGAGAAGAATGTTCATTGGTAGAGATACTACTGTAATAATATTCTACTAGCATGGTAGCAAGGTTAAAATTTTAGATACAACTACTGCATTGTTAAAAAGAGAGAGACACAAATAACATGGCGTCTCAAAATATCTAAAACACATCAAAACTCACATTAATTCTACCAACACCAGCATTAGAACAAGACAATCTCTTCATAATTAGTTTCTTTTATATAGTAGTAAATATTTATAAATGACACAAGAAGACATCATTAATTAATCAAGAAGAAGATGATGAATCATTTCTAGCTGTTGGGGAATGAAGTGGAAATAAAGGCAAGAGTTCTGGAGGTTCAGAGCCTCTAGGAGTACTAAGTGGACTTGGATGCAAATAAAATCCTTTTTCAGCAATGGCTTTTTCTTCTTCCTCCATAGGTGATCTCGGAGTTCTTGGACTGCCACGTGTCAGCAATTCTAGTGGTGAAACTGGCGAAGCCAAAAAGCTTCTCTTCCTAGCAGAAGAAGAAGGTGACAAAAGTGGGCTGGTGCCGAAGCCCACAGGCGGCCCATTACAACCCCCATTGTTGAGCATGATCTCGAGCTTTCGTGCACTCACTTGCCTCCGCTCGTGCAGCTTAAAAGCCGGTCGCCGAGGTGGTCCAGCTGGTCCGAACCCAGTAACAGGGAGCTTAACAGAAGACGAGTCTTGGGTTGCGCCAGTGAGTCTTTGAACAACGGCCCGGAAATTTGACGGGTCAGCTTGAACGAAAGTTGTATTGTGTGTTAATGAATTCGGGTCGGACCCGTTAGGATTATTGGTAGAAGAAGAAGCCATTGATTATGAGAAGTAAAGTGAATTGAGAAGATTTAGAAATGAAAGAGAAACGGAAGAAAAAAGGAAGCGGGAAGAAATTAAGGCATGAAATGAGGCGTTTTTGTGGAAGCTAAAGGGTAAGAAGAAAGAAAGAAAATGCGTATGAGTTGGTTTGGGGGGTTCCGTCCAGTTGGGTTGTGGTTTTATTATACAGAGTTTGCTTTGTAGTATCTTATCGAGGATTGTAAAATTTGTCAGATACTCCAACGGAGTAGACTTTGAGGCATAGGGACAGCATATAATATTTTATATACATTTTGACAAAATTACTAAAGTTGCTATTTTCACTCCACAGGTTAAAAGCTTATGGAGCACTAATAATATTCTCATCTCACAAACTCACTCCAAAAACATATACTACTAGTTGAAGTAAGTCAATGGCGCAGGGACTCATTGAGATAATTAAACAATATATTTAACTTAACTCAACAATTCTGACCCAAAATATATAGAGGTATATATACGTAACAATTGAAACAATTATTTTAAAGTGCAAGGAGTTTATTAATAGATACTTAGCGGACGTGTATCTAGACCGAGAGATACGGGCTCATATGAACTCATAGTCCTATTCTTAAATCACATATAATAATATTATATTTCTTCAATAAATCTTTCGGTCCATAATAAGTAGCTAATTTTTTTTTTATTATTTTGGTCCAAAATAAGTGTCCATTTATATAGTCAAATAAAAAATTTAATTTTTTTAAATTACCCTTATATGTACATATCCCTAAAAAGTCATTTACTCCTCACATTTGAGAAGAGAAGTAAGTTTTTTTTTTTTGGTAATTAATTTTTTGTATTAATCACCAAAGAGGTTTCTTTACAAATCCATAGTTCAGCTAAACACAGCTGACTATCACAGATAAAACTTAACCAACATCTACTGCTACTATATCTATATTCCTATTTACAGAAGAGAATGCTGAAGCTGTAGGCTAACTTTAGGGGGACTCCTAACATGACAAACATATGCAATAGTCCTAAGTAATTGACCACTAGAACAAGAGACATTCTTAAACAACCTCGAGTTTCTCTCTAACCAAATGGTATAGAACATTTCTGCTATGATCATTTTGACAATGTGAGCTCGACTAGTTTTCCCTTTAGCATTGGCAATGATCCAATGAATATATTGCTCCCAGTTCTGATAATTAGGCTGAGTTACTCCAATCCATAGCATTGTTTGGTGCCTCAGTTGTCTAACAAAAGGACAGGAAAAGAAGAGATGACCTCTGGTCTCCATATCTTGTTGGCATAAGGGACAGGTGCTGTCCACAGTTAGGTTCCATTGTCCCAACCTGTCTTTAGTAGGTAATCTATCTTGTAATACCAACCAAAGGTTGAAGACTGCCTTGGGTCTGGCATAGTTTTGGATGGTTAAATTCTTCCACAGAACTCTACGCAATTGTCCAATCTGGTGTAGGTATATCATCTTTATAGTGCACACTGATTGACTCATCAACTGAGACTGCTGCAATGTAACAGTAGCTTCAATAATCTTCCTGACCATCCAACTGGCTTGGTTAGGAATAACTATGGAATGTAGCTGCTGCTGTTTTATGTAGACTGAATGAATCCATCTTACCCATAGAGCATCCTGCTTGTGAGCCAAATCCCATCCAAGCTTGATAATTGCAGCTTTGTTCCACACTAGCAAATTCATAACATTTAAGCCTCCAGCTGATTTAGGCAAGCATACTTTATCCCAGGCTATATATGCTTTCTTTGATATATTTGCTGAACCTGTCCATACAAAAGATCTACATACTGCTTCTAGCATCTTTAAGATTTCTGAAGGAATAAGGAAGAGTTGAGCCCAGTAAGCTTGTATGCCAAATATGACTGATTGAACCAGCTGAACTCTACCAGCATAGGACAGTTTTCTGGCAGTCCAGGATGTGATCTTGGCAGTGACCTTATCCACCAATGGCTGCCATTGCACTAAAGACATTTTATTGGTAGATAAAGGAACTCTCAAGTATTTGAAAGGTAACTCCCCATATACATAGCCAAGATGATCTACAATTTGATGTTGGATATCAGTAGGAACACCACCAAAGTAAATAGAACTCTTACTCAGATTATCTTTCATCCCAGAGGCTTCAGTGAAGTGAGAAAAGTACTTAAACATGGCTGCTACAGACTAATGCTCTCCTTTAACAAACAGCAAAAGGTCATCTGCAAAGCTAAGGTGAGTAATGCCTAGCTTTTTACAGCCAGGGTGAAACAGGAACTCTTTATCCTTCTTCAATTCAGCAAGAGCTCTACTTAGATACTCCATCACTATGGCAAATAGAAAGAGGGAGATTGGATCACCCTGCCTCAAGCCTTTAGCTGCTTGGAAGGGTTCAGTAGTTTCCCCATTCACCATCACTGTATAGCTGACTGTTTGGACACATTCCATGATCCACTTCATAAATCTGCCTGGGAAATCTAGGGCCTCCATTACCTGCTGTAAGAAGATCCATTCAACAGAATCATATGCCTTCTGTAAATCTATTTTAATCATGCATCTAGGGGACACATGAACTCTTGCACAGTGTTTAATTAGTTCATGGGCTAGTATAACATTATCTGCAATCCTCCTGCCTGGGATAAATCCTGCTTGGGCATCACAAATGATACTGGCCATGCATTTTTGTAGTCTGTTGGCCAATATCTTAGAAACTATTTTATATAAGACTGAGCAGCAAGCAATTGGTCGAAACTCCTTGACTGATTGTGGATTAGCAACTTTAGGAATCAAGGTGAGGGAGGCACAATTAGCTGGTTTATACATTTTGCTGGACTGAAAGAAGTTCAGAACTGCTTTGATAATATGATTGCCAGTGATACTCCAGGTCTGCTTGAAGAAAGCAGCATTATATCCATCAATCCCCGGTGCTTTATCATCACCTATGGATTTTAGACTATGCAGAATTTCATCAGCAGTGATATCAGCAGCTAACTGTTGCTTCTGGATATGTGTGAGCTTTCGACCATTACTCATATACAACCTGTTAATTGCTGGAAGTGAGGCAGCTGATGTTCCCATCAAAGACTTATAGAAATCCTTGATCTCCTCCCTAATGTCATCAGGATTGGTAATTCTGGTTCCCCTTGCTGTAATCAGTTCTGTTATGCTTTTGTACTGATTTCTTTCCTTCAAGACAGCATTAAAATATTTATTATTAGAGTCTCCCAATTGAATCCATCTGGCCCTGGACTTCTGTTGCAGGATACTCTCTTCTATCATTGACCATTTTTCTAACTTCAAGACTAGTTCCTTCTCTTTAGTCTGCAAATCATTAAATGTCCTTCAACTCCTCCCTGCTAGACTCAAATTTCTGTGCAATGTTATTAAAATCTTAACATTTAGAGATTTTAAAACAGGTTTCAGTGCCTTGATATTATTCCACACCTCCTTGACAGTACCTTGAGTAGTATTTCTCCCATTCTCCTTGATAAGTTGCTGGAAGTCCTTGTGATTAGCCCATACATTATAGAATCTGAAGGGGACCTTCCTGATCATAGTATCTTCAGTCAGAGTGAGCACCATTGGATTATGATCAGATATTTGAGGGGGGTCATATACAGTTTGTACATGACTCCATTTAAGCATCTAGTCATAATTACCAAATATTCTGTCCAATCTGCTACAAACTCTATCATTGCCAGTTTGTTTGTTGGTCCATGTGAAGAATTCCCCTTTCCAAGAAAGTTCTGATAACTCAGCCAGTTGAATACATTGAGTGAAATCCAGAATTTCAGCTTGTTTAACTTGATTACAGGATTGTCTATCATTGATAGACATAACAGCATTGGAATCACCTGCTACTAGCCAAGGATCAGTAATACCAGCAGCAAGAGTCTGTATTTGTTGCCACATTGTTCTCCTTTGATCCAAGCCATTAAATCCATACACCATAGTGAGGAGGCAAACCAGATCACCTGCAAGGGTGTTAACACTACAATGAAGGAATTGAGCCTCCTCCTGAATACCAGTGATCCTAATCTTCTGAGCATCCCATAAGATCCAAATTCTACCCCTTGGAGAGTCCCTATAGTTAGATATCATATCCCAACCTGGAACCAACAATTTAGCTATTTTCTCTGCATTTCTCTCCTTAACTTTTGTCTCTACCAGACCAATAAGGTTAAATTTATTATGTCTAAAGTATTGCTTAGCTTTCTTCTGCTTATACCTCTTATTCACACCTCTAATATTCCAAAATAAAAACTTCATTAAGTATGACTAGGACCCCCTTCATCTCGGGGATTTCCTGGTCTACTAGCTGACATTACTTGGAATCTGTTACTCATCACAACAGGAGATAAGGGGGGGAAGTTTGCAAGGTTGAAAACTGGAGATTGCACCTGTTTGCCTCTATCTTCCTATTTACTCAAATCTGTGCTTCCTAAAGGTTCAACATCCTTAGGAGGTACTTCATTCTGCTTTGGTCCTAACTGTTGTTTGGGAGCCTCCTGATGCTGCATAACATTCTGGTTTGGCATTTTAGCTCTCCATTCCTGAAATACCCTAGGCTTTTGCATTTGATTAGGTTGGGAAGGTTTGGGAATAGCCAGACAGTTATGTCCAACCATAAGGCACTTCTCACAGTATGTTGGTTTCCAATCGTATGCCACTTCCTGCACAAATTTCTTCCCATTTGGATCTATTAGCTCTATCTCACTTGGAAATTCTTTAGAGACATTCACCTCAATAAGCATGCGTGCATAAGAAATTCTAGTCTGCTTAGTAGTACATTCATTAGCAAAAATGGGCTTACCAAGGACACTGGCTATCCTACCCAAAGACCTGATTCCCCAGCATGACATAGGGAGCTTAGGAAACTTGACACACAGAGGAATGTCATTAGGAAAAGCAGCATTGAAATCAAAATCAGATGTCCATTGCTTCAGTACCATAGGTCTATTAGCAGTGGAGTATGGCCCAGCACAGAGAACTTCTTTGGCATCTTCCATGGTTCGAAATTTGGCTACATAATAGCCCTCCTCATGATAGTATAGATCTGGTTCTGGAACATGGGACCAATGTAGGTTAATGAATGGTTTCATTACATTGTACCCTGGTCCAGTCCCTAACACAAAAATCACTAGGGCACATTTCCGTTTCTGTTCTTCCACCTCTACTTCCTCTTTAATCAGATGACCTACAGGTTTACCCTCAATCAGAGTCGGTGGGATATACTCCAATGCCATACCATTAGAAGCAAATCGATTCTTCTGGAAGAGATTTGCCCACCCTTTGGCTACTTCAGTAGTCCTCTCCTCTAGCTCTGTCACTGGTGGTTGAGATGGGTTCTGCATGTGGTCGATTCCTCCATTTCCTTGTACCATATGGGGTTGAGGAAGCAAAGGAGCTTCAACTGCTTCAGATACCTCATCCGATTGTGTCAATGAAACAGTGATATTCAATGGAACAGTAGCAGATACTGAAACATTGTCAATGGGTGTATTAACACTGGATGTATGATTTATCGTTGAAATGATTCGATCTATGGTGGTAATCGGCAGTTTCCGAGGTCGACCCCTGCCTCGTCCTCTTCCTCTCGCCATGGAAACCAGCTCGGCGTACGTTAACTAACGTGCGCCGAGAGGAGAGTCGGAAGAGAGAGGTTTTAAGCAAAAAAAAAACTTAATTGAAGTTGTCCTTATTTTTAAGTTATAAGAGAAGTAAGTGTTACTATAACTGTGGTGCAATATTTAATGAAGGATTTTTTAATCGCACTAACTATTTCGTCTTCAATTTAGTATTTTCTTATGAGTATGCCCAAAGTACATTGGTCACTTATCGTGGAGCGGATGGAGTATTAGTTATATATATATATATATATACACACACTCAAAGACTTCTGTAGTGTCATTATTATTGGGTGCACCTATAAAGTGAAATTAAAAGTTCAAATCTCACTTTAAACGGTCTTGTATTCGACAAGGAGTACAACAAAAAAATGAATCTATAATTTCAAAAGGGTAGTGGATTCATGTTAAAAGATTAAAATTAAACCTCTTAAATATGAATTTTAAATTCACCCCTTTATAATAGAGTATTTATCTTTTTGAAATTTTGGATCGGCCCCTTAAAAGTTGAAATATTCAAATTTAAATACAGAATATATTTTTGTGATTCTAAAAATATCTAAAAAAAAAAAGGGGGTGGTAGAAATAAGGAAATATAGTTGAATTTTTTTTTTACTGGGTTGCATATAGTGGTTAGGGAGTTGAAAAGTTTGAAATTTAAAGGGGGAAAGAGTGGCAGTAACAGAGAGGACAATAAATGGGAAAGAGCTGGCAATGAATGATGAGTCATTCTGGATCAGCCCCAGCACTGTAACGGGAAACGAGGAACTCTTCTTTGGCAGCATATATTGGTTTCATTTTAAAATAGAAGAAAATATCTTTTAACTAATAAATTGCGTTTGAATGAAAGTCTGTGTTTTCTGAAATGCACTTTCCCCTTAGATAGCGTAGGAAAAAATAACTTTTACATATTGAAAAAGATCAAAAGTGTTTGTTCAGTGGCAGAAAGACCATACCACCATCCAACAGCAGTCTTGTTATAAAACTTTCAGCTTGCGTTTCACTTTCTTTTTTCTTCTCTTATATTATGGCTTTTTTGCTTGTTAGTTTCTTAAAGTAATTGGTGGAGTACAAGTGTACAACTACTTCCTTTTATCAGTTTTAGTAGTATGCCGTAGAATATTTATATCTATATTTTATAAAAAGGAGAGGATAAAGCCCTTTACTTAAGTTAAGTAGCAGCATAACAAAAAGTCACATGAAATAATTAGTTACTAATTAGTTTTTTAGTTAATAATTAGTTATTAGTTATTATATTTAAATTTAAATATTTATAAAAATGAAAAAAATAAAAACTATCATATATATATATATATATATATATTAGTTGGTTACTTTATTTTAATTAATAAATATAAATATCTTATAATAAGTTATAATATAAAATCGAAAATATAAATATATAAAAAAAAGTAACTACTCGTTACAAGTTAGAAACGAAGTTTATAATGCTTATTACGGTTATATTTATTGCGTAGTTTCTTGGCTTTCTTCTTTAGTTGTTTCTTCTTGCTTTGCGGGTTTGCCTTTCTTTTTTGTTTGTTTGTACTCAGACTCTTTCTTCACGGGTGCTTCCTTTTTCTTCCATATATTCTCCTTTTTATTTTGAAAGATATTAATAATAGTAGTATTTATACAAGTACATGACATAATTCAACCGTATGTATAGTGGCTAAATGGTCCATTAACGAACCTCCACATCACCCCAGAAAAAAAAAGTTTTCCAAATAATTAATTATATGTGCAATTAATGTAATAATTTACAAAAGAAATTCGTTTTATTAAGTGCAACAACATATTGCATGAGATGGGATTTCTTTCTAGATCTAATATTTACGAGTTTAACTTTTAAATTATTAACAGTAAATTTATGTAAATGATTGATTTTTAATTTAATATTTGTTAAAATATTCTGATTACTCACATATCTATCGATGTTTAATATTGTATTAAAAATATTAATTCAGTTGAACTCATAGCTCAAAACTTCCTCCACCAATACTAACCTCATGTTAGTAGTTGATATAGAACCCAAAAGGAAAGGAAAAAAAAAACTTAGTCACGCCTAGTATTTATATGACAAAATAAATGAGTACAAGATACATGTCTATATATACTTCTATCCCTATAATTATTATTAATTGATATGTATATTCGTAGTTTCTTTTTTTTAATCATTAAAATATTTTGGTGGGGTGTTTACACTAGGTTAGAGTAAGTATTTTGCTGCATGTCTTCTACACAATAGATACGGGTCCAACTTGAACTGAATATACAATTTTAAGAGAGATAAATTAATATTCATTGATACTAAATTAACATTATGACAAAAACATATATCTAAACCTGATCTTTTTCTATAGGATTTAAGTTTTATATACATTGATAGTGTAAATGATATTTGAAATGATAAGTTTAGATTTAACCCGTGTGAACTAGTTAGTTATCATTTTTACTAAATTATTAGTTAAAATTTAATTGAATTATATTATTTTGCCTAATGGCGTATATTAATTTTGTATTATCATTGCGTAACCTAAACTCAATTCTTGCTTAATGTGCGGCAAGCAATCCAATGCGAAAAGAAACAACAACAACCCAGTATAATTTCATAAGTGGGGTCTGGAGAAGGTAATATGTACGCAGACCTTACCTCTATCAATAGACTGATACTAAAATAATATAAAATACATAACATAATTTAAAATAATAAAATAACAGCAATATAAGAAATATAGAAAATACGAGAAAGATAGAAGGTATACTAATATCCAGCAGATAAATTCTTACATCTGTAGCAGATCAGTAGCATCCTAAGAATAACTCCTAACTGGCTAGTCTTACTCTAGTGCGTTGTAGAAATATTAAAAACCTCCCCTAACCTACAACTTTAATGCTCGACCTCCACAATTCCCTGTTAAGGGCCATGTCCTCAGTAATCCTAAGACGCACCATGTCCTACTTGATCACCTCTCCTCAATACTTCTTAGGTCTCCATCTACCTCTCCTCGTGCTCACCACAGCCATTCGTTCACACCTCACACTGGTGCATCAATGCTCCTCCTCTGAACGTGCCCGAACCATCCTAGACTTGCTTCCCAAATCTTGTCCTCGATGGGAGCCACGCTCACCTTCTCTCAAATATCTTCATTCATACTCTTATCCATCCTTGTATGCCCACACATCCACCTCAATATCCTCATCTTTGCTACTTTCATTTTCTGGATGTGTGAGTTCTTAACCAGCCAACACTCAGTCTCATACAATATGGCAAGCCTAACTATTGCTCTATGAAACTTGCTTTTTAGTAACGGCGGCATTTTTTTTGTCATACAGGACTCCCATCGCTAACATCCACTTCATCCACCCTACCCTATACGGTGTGCGACATCCTCGTCGATCTCCCCGATCCCCTGAAGAACTGACCCAAGGTACTTGAAACTATTCCTCTTAGGGACGACTTGTGAGCCAAGCGTCACTTCCACTCCCGCTCCCGTCGGCTCGGCCCAAAATTGCACTCGAGGTATTCCGTCTTCATCCTGCTCAACCTGAAACCTTTAGACTCAAGGGCATGTCTCCAAACCTCTAGCCTCTCGTTGACGCCTCGTCGTGTCTCGTTAATTAGGACTATGTCATCAGCAAATAACACGCACCATGACACCTCCTCTTGAATATGATACGTTATGGCATCCATCACCAGGGCAAATAGGAAAAGGTTGAACGCAGACCCTTGGTGCAACCTGGTAGCAACCGAAAAATGCTCGGAGTCACCTCCTACTGTCCTAACCCGAGTCTTAGCTCCATCATACATGTCTTTAATCACTCTAATATAGGCTACCGGGACCTCTTTAATATCTAAGCAACTCCATAAGACCTCCCTAAAGAATGGAATAATATGG
This sequence comes from Nicotiana benthamiana, assembly GCA_034376525.1. NCBI lineage: Eukaryota > Viridiplantae > Streptophyta > Magnoliopsida > Solanales > Solanaceae > Nicotiana > Nicotiana benthamiana. The sequence continues at coordinate 13,434,991 of CM067325.1, forward strand.
AAAATTTATTTTGTATCTCATACAACTTACACTTGTTGTATGAGGCAACATTTTGTTTTATAATTTTGTGAACCCAAGAGTATAAGATTAAGATTCATAATTTTATGAAATTAAAAAAAAATACTTATACAACTAATATAAAATCGTATTAGATACAATATAAAAGTCCTCGAACAATATATGGCTCCCTTGCATGGATCCCAGGCGCCTCACAGTTTTGAAATTGGCACACATTTTGATTGACAGAATGAAAACCCCTTTGTTTGAGTCTATGGAAATGTAGGCTCATCCATTTTTAGAAAAATCGACAAGACGAATCATGAACTTACGTACTTTACCCAATATATATGCACTCTAATTTCAATCCATCACCTTTCCCATTTCGTTCCGTATAAAAGAGTTTCCAAATTTCAATCATGTCACTACAAACCGTAGAAAAAAATTGATAGCACAAATTGATAGGACACTATTACTATTAAAATATTTTTTTGAAGTATAAACAAGGTTATCATGTTCTTCTTTTTGTTTTTCTTGTTTTATATAGAGTCGCGAGTTTATAAAAATTAATATTTTATTTTATTTTTAAAAATAAGAATAAAATTTGTATACATATTATTCTCTTCATACCTTATTTATGAAATGCATCAGATATATTATTATTGTTGTTTCATATAGGCGAATTTCTTATTTTTAATTTTATTTTTCGGATAGGATCCTCTTGAAATATTTGGATTGGCGTACACTTCTCCTGCCCTTAAAAAAACATATGTGTAAATATAATACCCTATTCTTTGTCAAAAGTTGATTATAAGATGACATCGATGCGAGATGGGAATTGATGAGAATTAAGATATGCAAAGAAACACTCAATCATGAGAATCATTGTGTGGACGACAAAATCATAGCACAATAGACTAGGTTTCCAATCACTACTGTTGGGTACAAAATTAACTAGCCAAAACAAACATTTGTGCTTAAAAAAAAAGTTAACCTCCTTTTTATATAACGCAATTAACGACTAAAACAAATTGATTAATTAATTACAGTAAACTATTTGATCAACCATGTTTCCTGTTCTCCACTATGGATGACTTTTGTTTTGGGAACAAACATATCCTATTGCAATATTAAACAATAATTATTCGGTGGACTTGAGAAGGTAGCTAGATTGACTTTCAAGGATAAAGCGACAGAATTATTTAGTGCTGCTCGATCTATTAACTTTAAAGTTTAAACAGTTTAATGTATGTTATAACATAATATACTTTTGGTAGCCACTATCTAAATATTCTTTTTAGTACTTGAATACGGTAGAAATCAGACTCGTTTATGATATGGAAGATAGGGCTGAGAACATGCGGACTAAAGATCGACCGTGTGTCTCACTGTGCCAAAACCCGAGATCATAATATCAGTTTTCGAGAAAATTGAATCTGTGATCTCGGAATCGATCCTGACCCCGAACAAGCTCGAGAAAATATTGTTAGTTTAACCAATAGAAAATCGAAATACTAGAAGGTCGAAATATTTGTGACCGGTCGAATATTATAGCGGGAATCACCACGTATCAATAAGGAACCAACAAATCAGCAAATCAAGAGATTTTTACCTTTTACAAAATTTGTTAAAGCTAGTTAATGATTAAAGCTAGCTAAGTTGGTGTGAATGAGAAATGGAGGGAAGAAGACAATAGAAGGAAAATGAAGTTTCAAAGCAAAGTTCCTTTGAAAAGGAGCTTTGTACCACATTGGTGGTAGAAAGGGAAAGTTATGTGCTTATATTAGAAAGCACTTCTTCTAGCTCTTAAAGGGTTAAGAAGAGGGACTCCCCTCGCGCCGTCGTCGTCGCTCGGCTCGGCTTCGGATTTGGTCAAATGATCTGATTGATAATCTTTTTGGACCAAATTTATTTAAAATTCAATCTTCATTTTCGAATACTGGAAACATTAAAAATTCTGCATTTTTTTTCTGCACACTGAAACATATCGAGTCATAGTGTGATTTCGTTCCCGAATTTGAGTTCGTCGAAGTCGTAGGCGTTTGAGGTACCGCCACTCCTACGACAGGTATATCCGTTATATCCTGGGAGGAAATAATCCACAACCTCGGGTACAGTGAGGGGGTTAAATTCCTTAAGGACACACAGTGAATTCTGTGGTCTCGGATTTCTTCATTTCTGTGTTTTTTTTTAACGTTACATACGTTCTGTTTTTTGTGTCTCTTCTTCTTACTGGTTTCCAGTTTCTCGTTGCTTTGAACACGGACAATCGATAACAAGCTTAAGGAATTTATTTTATTTCCGTGTTCATCTGTTGTTAACGAACTTGTATGTTGTTTGGAGACTAAATCTTCGGATTTTCTACTCCGGTTGAGATTAAAGTTTTCAGAACTTTCTACTCATTTGGGTACTTGATTTGAAGATATAAAAACTTCATCAAGTATACTACATATAGTATATTACATTCTATTTGAAGTTTGTTTTAATTCTGTTTGTGTAAATTTGATTCGGTTTGAAGAAATAAAAACTTCACCGATTATTAAAGTGTTCTGTTATTTCCTACGACAGAAATGGGAGACCAAACTCCAAATTTGAATGCTACTGCTACTGTTACTGCCACACCAGCCCCCGTGGTTGGTTCTACGAGCAATGCTGCGTCCTCCAGTCGTACTGCACCAGCACCGGCTCCGGCAGAGAAGCCCGGAAAATTCACCGGGATTGATTTCAAACGATGGCAACAAAAGATGTTCTTCTATCTAACTACTTTAAGCCTTCAAAAGTTTATTAAGGAGGATATTCCGGTTCCGCCGGAATCAACACCTGAAAATGAACGATTTGTTGTAATTGAGGCGTGGAAGCACTCAGATTTTTTGCGCAAGAATTACATTCTTAGCGGACTGGAGGATGATCTTTACAACGTCTATAGTAATGTGGGAACATCAAAAGAACTATGGGATGCGTTGGAAAAGAAATATAAAACAGAAGATGCTGGCTTAAAGAAGTTTATCGCTGCCAAGTTTTTGGACTACAAAATGGTAGATGGCAAGTCTGTTGTCACTCAAGTTCAAGAGTTGCAGGTTATCATCCATGATCTCCTCGCTGAAGGTATAAATTTAATTAATGCCTTTGTCAAAAGTATTCAGTGCCCCGTCACTTACATGTTGTTTGTTGTAGGTTTGGTGATTAGTGGGGCGTTTCAAGTTGCGGCAGTGATAGAGAAGTTGCCTCCTTCATGGAAGGACTTCAAAAATTACTTGAAACATAAGCGAAAGGAGATGACATTGGAAGATCTCATCGTCCGGTTGAGAATCGAGGAAGATAACAAGGCAGCGGAGAAAAAGGCAAATGGGAGATCAACCATAGGGGGAGCACATATAGTTGAAACTGCCCCAACTAATATGAAAAAGAGGAAAAAGGCATCGGGACCAAGGAACTATCCCAACAAGAAGAAATTCAAGGGAAACTGCCATAATTGTGGAAAAATCGGACACAAAGCTGCAGACTGTCGTGCTCCGAAAAAGGAAAAGAAGAAGGGTCAGGCTAATATGGTTGAAACAAACGAGGAGGTTGATGACTTGTGCGCTATGTTGTCCGAGTGCAACCTAGTGGGAAGTCCGAAAGAGTGGTGGATTGACTCTGGCGCCACTCGCCACATTTGTGCTGTTAGAGAAGCCTTTGCTTCATATGCTCCCGCCGGGCCCGACGAAACAATATATATGGGAAATTCTGCAACGGCCAAGATTGAAGGTTATGGAAAGATACTGCTGAAGATGACCTCTGGCAAGGTGGTGACTCTCAACAACGTCTGTCATGTTCCTGAAATTAGGAAAAATCTTGTATCTACCGGACTTCTAGTGAAGAACGGTTTTAAATGTGTTTATGTTTCTGACAAGGTTGTAATAAGTAAGAACGAAATGTACATAGGAAAAGGCTACCTCACAGAGGGCCTTTTCAAACTGAATGTAATGGTTGTTGCTAATAATAATAAAGTTTCTGCTTCGTCTTACTTGCTTGAGTCAAATGATTTATGGCATTCACGTTTAGGACATGTCAATTATAGAACCTTGCGAAAAATGATTAGTTTGGAAGTATTGCCTAAGTTTGAATGCAATCAATCAAAATGTCAAATCTGTGTTGAATCTAAGTATGCTAAACATCCTTATAAGTCAGTTGAAAGGAATTCAAGTCCTTTAGACTTAATCCATACAGATATTTGTGACATGAAGTCAATTCCATCTCGCGGTGGAAAGAAGTATTTCATAACTTTTATTGACGATAGTACGCGGTATTGCTACGTTTATTTACTTAATAGTAAAGATGAAGCAATTGAAGCGTTCAGGCAATACAAAACTGAAGTTGAGACTCAACTTAACAAAAAGATTAAAATGATAAGGAGTGATAGGGGCGGTGAATATGAATTTCCTTTTGAACAAATATGTTTGGAATATGGCATTATTCATCAAACAACTGCTCCTTACTCGCCACAATCAAACGGAATTGCGGAAAGAAAAAATAGAACACTGAAAGAAATGATGAATGCCCTGTTAATAAGTTCTGGTTTACCCCAGAACTTGTGGGGGGAAGCCATTCTAACAGCTAGCCGAATACTCAATCGAGTGCCCCATAGCAAAACAAAATCTATTCCATACGAAAAGTGGAAAGGAAGGAAGCCCAATTTGGAATACTTCAAAGTGTGGGGGTGTTTGGCCAAGGTGCAAGTTCCTAAACCCAAAAGGGTAAAAATAGGACCTAAAACCGTTGATTGTGTTTTCATAGGATATGCCACAAATAGTAAGGCATATAGATTTCTGGTTCACAAATCAGAAAATCCCGACATTCAGGTGAATACGGTAATTGAATCAGATAATGCTGACTTCTTTGAAACCATATATCCTATAAAAAGGAATGTGCGTCGTCTAGCAAAGAATCTAAACGACCTCGGGAAGAAATAAAGGAAAACATTCCTGATGAGGAAAATCCAAGACGTAGCAAACGTCAAAGGACGACTACTTCCTTTGGACCAGAATTTTTAACATTTTTGTTAGAAAATGAGCCTCGAACGTTCAACGAAGCTACGTCTTCATCGGAAGCTCAATTTTGGAAAGAGGCAATCAATAGTGAGACAGAATCCATATTGAACAACCATACTTGGGAATTGGTTGATCTTCCTCCAGGGAATAAACCTTTAGGTTCCAAATGGATTTTCAAGCGGAAAATGAAAGCTGATGGCACTATTGAAAAATATAAGGCAAGACTAGTTGTTAAAGGGTTTAGACAACGAGAAGGTCTTGATTACTTTGATACATACTCGCCGGTAACGAGGATTACATCTATTCGAGTGTTAGTAGCATTAGCCGCCGTGTACGGTCTTGAAATCCATCAAATGGATGTGAAAACAGCCTTCTTAAATGGAGAGTTGGAGGAAGAAATTTACATGGAACAACCCGAAGGGTTTGTAGTTCCAGGGAAAGAGAAGAAGGTATGTAGACTTGTTAAGTCTCTTTATGGACTAAAACAAGCACCAAAACAGTGGCATGCAAAATTTGACCATACGATGCTGTCAAATGGATTCAAGATAAATGAATGTGATAAATGTGTCTACATTAAGAACACTCCGAACCACGTCGTCATTGTTTGTTTATACGTGGATGATATGTTAATAATGAGTAACAACATTGCTAACATAAATGCTACTAAGCGCATGCTTGCTAGTAAGTTTGATATGAAAGACTTAGGAGTTGCCGATTTAATTCTGGGAATTAAAATCCATAAGACTCCTCAAGGTCTAGCATTGTCTCAATCTCATTATATTGAAAAAGTACTTGAAAAGTTCAAGTATTTGGACTTTAAAGTTGCAAAGACGCCAATTGATATGAACCTTGCTCTTGCAAAGAATAAAGGTGAAAGTCATTCTCAATTGGATTATGCCAGAGTGTTGGGAAGTTTAATGTATATTATGAACTGTACGCGACCTGATATTGCGTGTGCTATAAGTAAACTAAGTCGCTACACGAGTAATCCCGACCAAAATCATTGGCTGGCAATGAAACGAGTTTTGGGATATTTGAAACATACTCAAAACTTTGTTTTGCATTATAACAGGTATCCTGCAGTTATTGAAGGATACAGTGATGCAAATTGGATCACCGGTTCAACTGAAACTAAATCCACAAGTGGATACGTTTTTACTATAGGTGGAGGAGCAGTGTCTTGGAAGTCATCCAAACAGACATGTATCGCCCGCTCTACAATGGAATCTGAGTTCATAGCTCTAGACAAAGCCGGTGAAGAAGCTGAATGGCTCCGGAATTTCTTAGAAGATATTCCATTTTGGCCCAAACCGTTGGCTCCTATATGCATACATTGCGATAGCCAAGCGGCAATAGGAAGAGCCGGGAGCGTTATGTACAACGGAAAGTCTCGTCACATACGACGAAGACATAATACCGTTAGACAACTACTCTCTAGTGGAATTATCACAATTGACTATGTTAAGTCAAGAGATAATGTGTCGGATCCACTAACTAAAGGCCTAACTAGAGAAGTGGTTGAAAGATCATCGAGGGGAATGGGACTATGGCCGAGGACAAGTCATCGTGGCGGTAACTCTACCTAGAATACATGAGATCCCAAGATCTAGGTTCAAAGAGATCAAACAAAGTCATTGATGACGGTTCAACATTGTCACAATAACTTTTTGGTCCATTCTCGTGATGAGACAATGTTCAGTACCAGGATAAAGCATTAAGGCTTTTTAATGGTTTTTAAGTTTGATACGGGGTATATCAAATAGTGTATCTACGGGATGACACATTTAGGAATCACCTATGTAAGTGTGAAGTGTAAGCCGCTTCAAGGAGAACTCTGTAAGGCCAGCTCTCTACGCACTTATGAACCAGGAAGTGTTCATGGCTGAAACGAACAAAACAATGAGAACCAAAAACGGTTAAAGGGTTAATTGTGTGACATGTGGTTGTCTAGGTATACACCAAAGCTCGACGGTTCAAAGATATCAAATCTACCGATTGACCGAGTATATCCGACATATGCTCACTACGGAAAGTTCAAAGAGAAATCTACTTATCCAGATGCAATTAATCCTTGCTTACGAATCACACAGTTTTTTTTCATGCATGTTTTTCATCATATAGCCATTCCCCATTCATGTGGGGGATTGTTAAAGCTAGTTAATGATTAAAGCTAGCTAAGTTGGTGTGAATGAGAAATGGAGGGAAGAAGACAATAGAAGGAAAATGAAGTTTCAAAGCAAAGTTCCTTTGAAAATGAGCTTTGTACCACATTGGTGGTAGAAAGGGAAAGTTATGTGCTTATATTAGAAAGCACTTCTTCTAGCTCTTAAAGGGTTAAGAAGAGGGACTCCCCTCGCGCCGTCGTCGTCGCTCGGCTCGGCTTCGGCTTTGGCTTTGGATTTGGATTTGGATTTGGATTTGGATTTGGTCAAATGATCTGATTGATTGATAATCTTTTTGGACCAAATTTATTTAAAATTCAATCTTCATTTTCTGAAATTATTTTTAATTCCCGCGGGAAAAAAATATTAATTTGTTAACTGTAAACTTCCCAACGTTCTTATTTTTCAGGAAAAGGCATGGCCTTTCCCGAATAGGCACCAAGCCTTTCCGAACAGTCACAATTCGAGGCTATATAAACTGAGGCAATGCCTCATTTTCGAATACTGGAAACATTAAAAATTCTGCATTTTTTTTCTGCACACTGAAACATATCGAGTCATAGTGTGATTTCGTTCCCGAATTTGAGTTCGTCGAAGTCGTAGGCGTTTGAGGTACCGCCACTCCTACGACAGGTATATCCGTTATATCCTGGGAGGAAATAATCCACAACCTCGGGTACAGTGAGGGGGTTAAATTCCTTAAGGACACACAGTGAATTCTGTGGTCTCGGATTTCTTCATTTCTGTGATTTTTTTTAACGTTACATACGTTCTGTTTTTTGTGTCTCTTCTTCTTACTGGTTTCCAGTTTCTCGTTGCTTTGAACACGGACAATCGATAACAAAATTATACCTAAAGTAGGACTCCCATGCTATATAAAAGGGGTCTAATTACTTATAAAGCACATTGTGACATGCATTCAAAAGCATTATATTGTTAATTTCTTTCTTCAAGGTCTAGTTCTTCTGTATTTTGATATTGATCAAATTGCATTCAGTTCAAGTGTGACTGTTATTCCGGGAAAGTAACTGTTCAAGTTATGCAGCTTAAATTTACTTTATCATTTGTTCATTTCAATTGCAATTCTAATTTATCGCTTTGTGTCAATTTAATCCACGTATCATTAAAACCACTTACAAATTCAATTGTTATCCCATATGAGGATAAACAGTTTGCCTCCCGCCGTGGGGTTAGGATAATAATGGTTATTTGATAAAAAAAATTATAACACACACTATTTTACACTTGTTCTTTGAAGTGCCTCTATTTCAGGTTAAAGCTCAAAATTTCAAACTCACAATTGGCACCCCTACCTGTTGACAATGAGTCCGGCCACCACGATGAAAATAACAGCATAACGCCCGGCAACGAGGTACCGCCAGTTAATCCCATCGGAATTTCAGTCGCGAATCTGTTAGACGCTAAGTCATATGTGGCTATCGACATAAATCTGCCTATCGACCCCGAGGATAACATCAGTGGTGGAGTAATACACAAATAATAGAGGGGACGAGATTAATTACGGATGATCTTCGAAATGTTACAGGCTCAATAGGCAGTGATAACTCATCTATAAAACCAAAGCCATGCACCGATAAGAATTGAACCCGATCCGTCCCGGGAAATTACGCGGAGGGAAGAATCGATCGCAGAGAGGTCAAAGGGAAAAGAATCGAAGATGAATCCCGAGATTATAAAAATACACCATGAGCTGACAAAAACGGATAGAATTAGGGGAGAAGATAATAACGACAATAAGGTGGAAACCTATAATTCTATAGTCGACCATATCTCGGGAGCATCGTCGATACTAAAAGGCCTGGATTCAAGAAGTTCGTGCAAAAACTTTTCCCTCCGAGTGCGGCTCTAAAGTCGATCCTTAAAATATACTTCATGCCCGAGACTCCTAAGTACGACAAAACAACCGACCCAAACGAGCATGTTACCTCCTGCACATGTGCTATCAAAGGGAACAATTTAGAGGATGATGAGATCGAGTATGTTCTGTTGAAGAAATTCGGAAAGACCCTATCGAAAGGAGCTATGATGTAGTATCACAACTTACCTCCTAATTGTATTGACTCATTTGCTATACCTGCAAGCTCTTTTGTGAAAGCACACACCGGGGCTATCAAGGTCGAGACCAGGAAGTCGGGCCTTTTTCAAAGTAAGACAGAAGGATAAGGAGATGCTTAGAGAATTTATGTCCCGATTTCAAATGGAACAGATGGACCTACCATCGGTTACTGATTATTAGGCCATTCAAGCTTTCACCCAAGACTCAATGTTCGAAGCTTGGTGGCTTCACAAAAGCTAAAATAGAATCTGATAGAGTATCTGGTTGATACTTGGGACGATATGCATAACCAATACCAATCAAAAATCTGAGTGGGAAATGATCAATGGCTCCTTATGGGACCGTTTATCCTATCAGACCCATCGACAAAGTCAAAAGAGATATTGACTGTGAACCGAGGTCAAACAGGGATCGATACCATCTATATAATGGAGATCAAAGAAGTAGTGGTCCGAAAAAAATTATATATGAAACGAAAGGAGAAATGATCGAGGTTAGATCACTCGGGGACTCATGAGCGAGAACGGTTTTGCCAGGCCTATCGGGTCTAAAGAACCATCAAGGTTATCGTAATATAACTTTAATGTCGATGATGTTGCCATTGTATCAACTATCAGACGCATCAAGGACACCAAATGGCCTCGACCTCTATAATTTGATCCAGACCAAAGGAATACTAACCAGATATGAAAATATCAAGGCACTGACGGACACAGAATAGAGGATTACCGACAGTTGAGGGGGAATTAGCCTAATTATTCAACAACGAGCACCTTCGAGAATTCATAAATGACAGAGCCAAGAATCATGTTAGAAATATTGATCTAATAAATAGACCAAACAAGAAGAACCTCAATATGTAATTAACATGATCATTGGTGGGGTCGATATTCCTCAAGGGCCAATGTTAAAATGCTCCAAAGATGCACAAGTGAAAACAGACTCGAGAATACATACTAGAAAGAACTTTGTCTTTCAATGATTAGGACGCAGAAGGGATCGTGCAACCCCACAACGATGCACGGGTAATTGATCAAAGACAACCATGCACCACTACAAAGTAGCGAGAGTGGTCGAAGTAGCTTTTACCCGAGATGGTCGGGATCGATTTTCATAGGGAGCTAGAAATGGGAATTGAGTTCCTATCTAAATTGGAGATGCGAAATTGCTCTTAATTGCTTTTCTGATCATAGTTGGTCTTTTGATTACTTCTAATATTATGCTATTAAGAGGATAAATTAAGCTAAGAGTAAGATATTTGAAAGTTTGTCTAAATGGGTAAGGAGGCACTAGGGAAGTGACTTTCTCCTAGGTGGATAATTGAAGGGTTCTCGAGTCTAAGGAAAGGTTTTCATGTTGGGGATTACGATATAACCAATGCACTAAACTGCTCACTCTTTACCTCTTGGTAGTTTGAGTGATTTTGTCCTAATTAACTTTCTCAAGACCAATTGGGAATGATAATTTGTGCAAGCAATTTAGGTTCAAGTTTGGTATTACTATCTCTAGGTTTAACCATTTGATTGGGGCTATCAATCTCTTGAATACGCACCAATTTCTTGTTGGACTAATTTTCCTAGACTCAAGTTCTCTTTCTCAAGAAGAACCCAAGTCAAATAGGCATAGATTAGTGTTTGCAACCACTAATTCAATCATGGAAAACATAAATTAGTCCAAATATCAAACACCCATAGATAGTCAAGCCCTAATACTTAAGACTCATCAAATACACACGCTAGGGTTGAGCCACAACCCTAGCTACTCATGATAATAGAAAAAAACTAATAAATAGATGAAGAAAACCCCATAATATTAAATTACAAGCTAATACTTGAAGATTCAATGATAAATTACTCAAAATGGATAAGAAACCTCATTCACGAGCGCAATTGGACGTTAGAATACAACCTATGACCTAAAACTAGAAAAAGAAACTATTTATACTATTTCGAATTTTCTGGACAAAAATACCCATGTGGGGTAGTGCGGTCCGCACAAAATCGAGTGCGGCCGCGGTGAGGCTTCTTTGTTTTAAACTCTGCTCTCTGAACTTGGCCACCGTGGGTTGCACAAAATGCCATGTGACGGCGGTGGCTTCTATTGTGGCCCGCACAAAATGGACCGCGGACCGCATTGGCATTAAGCTCCAAATCTTCAACTCTCTGAACTCCTTCTTCTCGTACCGCACAATATCTAGTGCTGCCGCGGTGAATCAATTGCGGTCCGCACAAATTTTTTTGCTGCCGCATTGCTTAAGTTTTCGAAATAAGCATTCTCTGAATCTCTTTACTGCAGACCGCACCAAATGTGGTGCAGTCGCAGTGGACCTGTTGCATTGTGCTTGGACTCGTTCTTGGTACTTATGCATTTTAAACTCCTTTTTGGCTGGTTTTGACTATTTCTATCCTTTTTGTCCAAACCCTGCAAACAAGTACAACATATGAGTCGTTGGGCCTATTTTGTAAACATTTTTAATCAAAACTCAATTAAGAAGGAGTGTAAAATTAACCATAATACCTAGTTATCAGTAATATTTGTACTCATAAATAATATCGAGTTAAGTATGTATTAATTGATCTAGGTAGCTCGGTCAACATCATCTGTTCGAGAATTGTGAAGCAATTCAGTATACAAAATCACAATCGTGCATGTAGTCCGAGTTCGGAACGGATTCAACATGGTATGTCAAACCACGAAGGGAGGAGATAACATTACTAGTGAATTCCATTGGGACCATCGAGGAGGTGAAATTTTATGTAATCGAAGGAGATATGAGGTACAATGACTTTTTCGAGAGGCCGTGGATCCACAACATGAGGGCAGTGCCCTAGACTCTTCACTAACTGTTAAAATTCACAATGCTGAGAGGGATTAAAACAATCTACAGAGAATAACTAGCCGCAAAGGAAATGTTTGCAGTAAAAAAGGTAATTCTGATATCAACACTCGCAATGTCAAAGGAACCTAGTTTGGGTACAAAGCAAGAGGCTAAATAGCAATTACTGACACCGGCTATAACCATACCATATAAACATGGGACTGATGAAGACAATGATTACGGGGTTCCCGGATCTTTTATAGTCCCTGATGATTTCGACGCCACTAAATCAACAATCGAGGAAATGGAACAGGCCATATCGATTGAACAGCTACTTGATCGGAAAGTATACTTGGGCACCGGGTTAACTCTTGAACTTAGGAAAAAAAGTCATTCAATTTCTTATAGCTAACATAGATTATTTCCCTTCATCCCATCTTGATATGACATGGATCTTACCGGAGATAACATGCTTTTATCAAGGACGAGGTATCTAAGCTCCTTAAAATGGGGTCCATTCGGGAGGTTAAACGACTGGTTGGTTGGCAAACGTAGTGGTAGTCCCTAAAAAGGGAATAAATGAAGAATGTATGTAGACTATAAGGATTTGAATAAGGTGTCTCCCAAGGACTCTTTCCCTTTTCCCAACATCGATCGCATGATCGATGCCACGAACATCCATGAGATCCTCAGTTTTCTCGATGCCTACTCCAGATACAAACCAAATATAGATGAACCCAGATGATCAGGAAAAAACCTCATTCATCACTAAGTACGACACATACTGCTATAACATGATGTCATTAGGAATAAAAAATGTTGGTGCCACTTATCAACGCGTACTAACCGGATATTCAAGAAACAAATAGGAAAATTAAGGGAAGTTTACATTGACGATATGTTGGTTAAATCCCTATGAGCAGAGGACCATTTAAAACATTTGAAGGAAACCTTCAGTATATTGAAGAAGTACAATATGAAGCTGAACCCGGAGAAATGTGCATTTGGATTCGGATCAGGTAAATTCCTTGGGTTCATGGTAACCAATCAGGAATCAAGATAAAACCCGAAAAGATCAAAGCCATCGAAGATATAACAATGGTGGACAACGTGAAGGCTGTGCAAATGTTAACCATGCATATTACCTCCATGGGTCGATTTATCTCGAAGTCCTCCTATAAGAGCCACCGCTTCTTCTCACTACTTAAAAAGAAGAACTTCTCGTGGACCCCGAATGTTAACGGGCCTTGTAGGAATTCAAGAGCTATCTATCGAGCCCACCACTACTTCATGCGTCAAAGGCAACTGAATAACTATACATATACTTGGCAGTATCGGAGATAAATCCTAGTTCGGGAAGAGAAAGGTACGTAATTTCCAATTTACTATATAAGCAGGACTCTGGGTGAGGCTGAAATGAGGTAACTTCACATAGAAAAATTGGTGCTCGCTTTGCTAAGCATCTCTAGGAAAGTGAAACCATATTTTCAGTGCCATCCTATATATGTTATGACTACTTACCCACTGCGAAATATAATGCATAACCAAAACTCTCGGGGCGATTGTCCAAATGGGCCGTGGAAATCAGCTGGTACAATATTAAATATCGACCGCAAACAACCATTAAATATCAAATTTTGGGAGATTTCGTGGTCGACTTTACGTTGACGCTAATACCCAAGGTCGAAAGAGAGTTCTTGGTAAACTCGAGGACGCCTTAGGGAAACTGTATCCTCTTTACAGATGGTGCCTCGAACGCAAACGGGTTCAGACCTGGCATCATATTGAAGCCACCAACAGGTAATGTAGTTAGACAATCTGTAAGGACTTTGAAATTGAGTAAAAACAAGGTTGAAGGCTATGATTTCAGGTCACGAACTAGCCAAAAGCTTGGGGTGAAGGTGATCGAAGCTAGGTGCAACTCCCTCTTCGTGATGAACCAAATTAATGGGACATTCAAGGTCAGAGAAGAACGAATGTAAAGGTAATTGGATAAGTTGCAAGTAATATTTTATCGGTTCAAAGAGTGGACTTTACTACACGTACCTCAGGATTAAATCATCGAGATTGATGCCCTTGCTAACTTAGAGTAATTGTTCGAGCATGACGCGCTGAACTCGGGGGTAGTCGTGCAACTTATGAGATCCATAGTGGAAGAAGGTCATGCCAAGATAAACTCTAAAAACTTGACTTGGTATTGGGGAAACAAATATGTAAAATATCTTAAGACTGGAAAACTACCCTTGAATCCAAAAAAATAGAGGGCCCTACGTACGAAGGCAACCCAATTAAGCTTATCCGAAGATGAAACCTTGTTCGGAAAAACTTTCGTTGGCCCACTAGCGATATGTCTAGGATTGGGAGATGCCAAATATGTCCTGAGGGAAGTTCACAAGGGAACCTATGGAATTCAAGCACCGAATCATTAGTTCGAAAGGTAATCAGAGTTCGTTACTACTGGATCGATATGGAAAAGGATGCAAAGGAGTTTGTGAAAAAATGTGATGGGTGCTAAAGACACCCTCTGATTATTCATCAACCCCGGGAGCTGCTATATTCGCTTTTTTCACCATGGACATTCATGAAGTGTGGAATACATCATCGGCCACCTTCCATGGGCACCCGGTAAATCTCAATTTATATCTTTTTTGACTGACTATTTTCTAAGTGGGTGAAAGCCCATGCATACGAGAAAGAGAGTAAGAAGGAAGTCATCGATTTCATTTGGGACCACACCATATGCCAGTTCGAAATACCGACCGAGATCATGTACGACAATGGGAAACAATTCACCGGTAGCAAAGTAAGTAAGTTTCTTGAAGAAAGATCAAAAGGATCGTATCAATACCCTACCACCTGAGTGGTTTCAGACAACCTGAATTGACCAACAAGACCATAATCCAAACCTCAAAAAGAGGTTAACCGAGGCCAAAGGAAAATGGAAGGAAATCTTGTGCGAAGTCTTATGGACATAGTGTACAACCTCAAAATCCAGCTCCGGGACCACCCTGTTTTCGCTGGTCTATGGCGCCAAAGCCCTAATACCGGTTGAAGTTAGAAAACCAAGTCGAAGTTCTAATACGTAACCAAGGAATCAAACAATGAGGCCATGAATACGAGCCTTGAGCTATTATAAGAGAGGCGCGAAGCCACCCTTCTTCGGTTATACGTTCACAAATAACGGATTGGGAGATATTAAAACTGAAGGGACAACCTTTGCCACTTCAGTGTCGGGGACTTGGTATTAAGGAAGGTCATACTAAGTACCCAAAACCTGAATAAAGGAAAGCTGGGCCCAAACTGGGAAGGACCATATCAAATTATCAAGATCACCGAAAACGGATCCTACAAACTCAGAACAATGAACGGCGCACAGCTACCAAACAAATAGAATGGATGGTGATATCTTTATTGGGCCGAGGAACCA
Source organism: Nicotiana benthamiana (assembly GCA_034376525.1). Lineage (NCBI taxonomy): Eukaryota > Viridiplantae > Streptophyta > Magnoliopsida > Solanales > Solanaceae > Nicotiana > Nicotiana benthamiana. Next base: position 13,450,502 of record CM067325.1, read on the forward strand.
CCACGTCTTTGCCAACCCAGTTGCAATCCTTTTTTTACTGTAGGGAGAATTTCTTCAATGATCGAGTAGATCTACCTGGAGACTTTCTCACACCGACCAGGTATGGATGAAGGTTTTTCAACCTTAAATCTGTGGTTAACGAGAACCCACTTGAAATGAACGTGCTCATAGGAGGTTCTGTTGTAGGTTCCTCAGTGGCAACACATGGAACGGTCTTTTCGCCGGCCGACTGTAATGTCTAACTAGTTTCTTCTTGGGGAACGCTTTTTGAAGTCTTTGCCATTTCTTTTTAAAATGGAGGACAAAACAAGAAGAGGAAGTTAGAGCAATAAGCTTGATGATTTGGGGTAGACACAAGCAAAATTCTAAACAAAGGACCTCAAGAAGCCAGAGTATAAGTGCTAAAAAATATTAAAGATAAGTTTGAATGAATAAAGAAGGGGTACTTATAGTTTTCAAACGACGATTCGCATCTAGGAGTGAACAATCGACAACTGATGAGTATTTAATGCCAATAAGACTTCACTAACGCTAATTTTCTTTTATTTTATCATTTTTGTCGCATGACGAGGTGAGAATCAGAAGTTCTTGGATTTTCTCGTCGTCCACTCTTAGAAAAACAAGAGGACTATCTGTATATGGTAGAAACCGAGCTCGTCTATGACATGGTATATCGGGCTCAGAATATAAGGGACTTAAGATCAACCCCTAGTCCCATCAGACTAGAACCCGAGATCATAATGTCCGTCCTCAAGAACATTGAGTCCGTGATCCCGGAATCGTCCCTAACCTCGAACAAGCTCGAGAAAACATTATCAGTGTAATCAACAAAAAATCAAAATAACAAAAGGCTAAAATCTGTGACCGGTCAAATATTCCTGCGGGGATCTCGGCTTGTGTTAATAAGGACCGGAAGATAAGCAAATAAGGAGATTTTTATCTTTTATAGAATTGCATCAAAAGTAGGACTCCGCTGCTATATAAAGGGGTCTGGTTAATTGTAAAACACATTGTAACATGCATTCAAAAGCATTATATTCTTAATTTCTATCTTCAGGCTCTTGTTTTTCTGTATTTTAATATCGATCAAATTGCATCTAGTTCAAGTGTGACTGACTTGCCAAACTTGTAAGTGTTCAAGTTGTGTGGTTTGGATTTACTTTATCATTTGTTCATTTCAATTGCAATTCTAATTTATTGCCTAAATTTAATCTATATATCGTTAAAACCACTTACAAATTCAATTGTTATCCGATTTTGAAGGTAATCAATACTACCCCTATATATTGAAAAAATAAATTCTAAAGAGTTTCATTTTAGTTTTTCTTTTCCATCAGTACGCGGTAAAATCGGAAGGTCCGACTTTTCGTCATCATAGTTCCTCGCAAGCACATTTTTAGTGCTTGAGGCCATGGTCCTCGAGGGTCTATCGACGCCCAACCTTATGGCAGTTCAATTCGGCGGGTTTGATGAAAACGTGGAAAGTTCCCAAGGCGCATAGCTAAAGTCGACAGGGCTATCAGACTAGCATAGGCCCGCATCATAACATCAACTACCTGTCCCATCCCCATATCTTTGTAAGAAATGTATTTGTACATGTTGGGATTACCCCTCATATGTAAAGGGAATCATTGTCATTATGTAAACATCTGTTGCTCAATATTCAATCCACAAGAACATTCTCCCCACATTCTAACATATTTTCTTGATCTCATTGCTTCATTTATTGTTTGTATTTATTGTGTTCTTTCTATTTTTCATCATTTATTGCTTGTTATTGGCCATAAATAGCTGTCATTGATTTATTCTAATTGTTAGTCACCCATCGATTACCCATGGTCGCTCCCTGCCAAGCATCATACTCGACCCCGAGGTTCCCGAATAGGCAAGCTCAAGGCCCCAATTACTAACCATTCGGTTTTATTATCACCTTGCTCTCAAGATCTTATCTTGTTTCTAAGTCTTTCACATAGCATCAACTACATAACAACTAGCACAAAAATAGATCACGTATTTTTAAAACCTCATAATCAAATTTAACTGTTATTATCATTTTCATGGTAAATAGTTTGGCGCCCACCGTGAGGCTAAAAATAATAGTGATTATTTTTTTGTTGGGTTTACCACACAACACAAGTTATCTTTCACACTTTTTCTTGTCCAAGATCTTTGGTTTCAGGTCAAAATGTCTGACTCAGTGAATAACAATCTTGAGAACCATGGAGATAAAGGTGTGGATGTTCCAGGTGTTGGTTTACCACCGCAAACCCCTGAGAATGAAACAAACCAATTCCCATAGATGCGGTCTCACACGATGCTCAACACATCGAAGTAAGCTCATACAGTAACAAGAGCATGCACCAGGAGTCCAACAAAAAGATCAGGAAACCCCGGCGAGGGAAGAACGGGAGGTTACTCTTCACGTTATTTTTGAAATGTTGTAGGCACAACAGCTAGCGATTGCTCAGCTGCAAAGTTACAAGAAAACTCCCAGCACAGTAACACCAAGGATGGCTCCCCCGACCGAGTAGGTACCCGAGAGATCAAGCAACAACGGATCAGCAGCCGACCCTGCCAATGTAAAGATGCTCGAGGACCTCAGAAAGAGGATTGAATCAGGCAAGAAGAAGATAGAAGCCAACAATAAAAAGGTCGAGACCTACAACTCCATGGTTGACCAAATTCTGGGTGCACCCCCGATCCTGAAAGGTATGGATTCAAAGAAGTTCATACAAAGGTCGTTCCCAAAAGAAAAGGCTCCAAAATCCATTCCAAAGAAGTTCAGATTTCCAGACCTTCCTAAATACAATAGAACCTCAGACCCCAGCGAGCACGTTGTTGCTTACACTTGTACAGCAAAGGGAACGACCTAAAGTACAACGAGATCGAGTCTGTCTTGCTAAAAACATTCGGGGAAACACTCTCGAAAGGGGCCATGATGTGGTATATAAACCTAGCTCCTAACTCCATAGACTCATATTTTGTGCTGGTAGATTCTTTCATAAAGGCATATGCCAGTGCCAGCAAAGTAGCAACAAGGAAATTTGACATCTTTAAGATCAAACAGAGGGAGAACGAGATGCTGCGAGATTTCGTATATCGCTTTCAAATGGAACGAATGGAACTACCACCACGCTCCAACGACTTGGTAGTACATGCATTCACTCAAGGTCTGAATGAACAAAGCTTGGTAGCTTCGAAGCAGCTGAAATAGAATCTAGTTAAATATCTCGTCATGACCTGGTCGGACGTTGACAACCGATATCAATCAAAAATCAAGGTCGAGGAAGACCAACTAGGAACCCCATTGGGCTTGGTATACCCAAGAAGTCTTCTGGCGAAGGATCCAAAGCCAAATAAATAAATATAATAGTCATACTCCGACGACATGAGGAATGCCCCGAGGCATAATATACCCCGTAATGACCGAAAGATGGATCAAGGTTAGAATTCTCGGGGTCTTATCAGCAGAGCCAATTTCGATAGGCACACAGGGCCAACGGAGGCACCTCGCTTCATGGAATAAAACTTCAATGTTGATGTATCAGACATCATGTTTTCCATTAGTAAAATCAAAGATGCCAGGTGGCCCAGGCTTGTGCAATCAAATTCTACATAAAAATTCACAACTTGGTGTGTGAATTCTACAATACGCACGACCATATGATCGAGGATTTCTGCCAACACCGAGAAGAAGTAGCCAGACTACTCAGTAAAGGTCACCTCCAAGAGGTCCTCAATGATCGTGCCAAAACTCACTTCTGGGAAAGAGAGGCGGCCAAGAAGAATGAAACGAATGAGCCACAACAAGTCATCCACATGATATTGGGAGGCATCGATGCCCCATAGGAGCCTATGATGAGAAGAACAAAAATATCCATTACTAGAGAAAACCGAACTCGGGGATACATACCCGAGGATGCTCTCACATTCAACAACGAGGACATGGAGACCTTGTCTCAGCCTCACAATGACGTACTGGTAATCTCTTTTCTTGTAAATACATTTCAAATTAAATATGTACTTACGGATCCAGGTAGCTCAGTCAACTATAAGGTCAAGGGTGGTAGAGTAGCTCGGATTGCTTGACCAAATTGTACCCACCTCTTGAGCCCTCAATGGATTCAACATGGAGAGTGAAACAACAAAATATGAAATCACCCTCCCACTCAACATGGCTGACACAGCCCAAAAGGCCAAAATTCAATGTTATCAAGGGATACATGAGGTACAATGCCTTGCTCCGAAAGCCATGGATACACTGTATGAGAGAAGTACCATCCGCCCTCCACTAAATGATGAAATTCCCAACAAAGAATGGGATTAAGACCGTCTATGGGGAACAACGTGTGGTGAGAGAAATGTTTGCGGTGGACAATATTGCCCTGACACTGTACTTTCCCCTTCGAAGGAGCCAAAAGATAAGAAAACATTAAAATAGTGATAACAATCTACACTCTCGGCTATCCCCGACTAAACAAAGTAGGGGGACGTACCACGTCCTCATCACAACTAACTGAAACATATCAAGGCTTGAAACATAGTTGGCACATTCTACACTAAGGTATGACCGTCTCCCTTCTCTTCCAATTACATTCTATGCTGACCTGGGTGCAGGTATCCGATCGAAACGTCCAAAGCACTCTCCAACTCGAAGGCCTTATATGTCAAAAGCATACGTTGCACTCTTTTCCTTCGACTGGGTTTTATCCCACCAAGGGTTTTACCGGCAAGGTTTTTACCGAGGCAACACCCATATGCTACCTAAGGAAGAGTCAACAAGTATTCAAGGCTTCTTTTGCAGTCAACCACGAACACTAGGGGGCATCCCTCGAAAGGTCACCTACTCGAAGAATCCTAGACGCGCTAAGTGGGGTCTCGGCAAGAAAATAATGTACCAGGGGCTAAAATATCAGAAGAACTGTGACGACATAAAACAACCAAGCCCCTAACAACAAAGGAATGTATAGTTGTACCAAGTAATCAAAGAATACTTCCCAAAAGCATTTTGCGGTTCAAGGAAGCTCGACATTTTTTGTAAAAAATGGCCCTAGAGCCAAAAAACATTCCTTGAAATGAAAAATGCTTTTGGGAAGTATTCTTTGATTACTTTGTACAACTATACATGCCTTTGTTGTTAGGGGCTTGGTAGTTCCAAATAATCGGGGACAGGCGTCACCAACTCAGAACAGTATAAACCTCGGGTCGGAGCTCCAAACTCATGAGCCCTCGATGAGGTAACAATGAGATTGCAAAAACACTCCAGATCCAAAAACGTCCCGAACACTCGGGAACTGGTGTCGAAAACTCAAGGCCACATGACCTCCGAATTGGAAACTCCAAAATCATAAGCCTTTGATAAAGCAATACCAAGTTTACAAGTAATGTCTCCCGTGCCAAGAAATCCCCAATGACTTGGGGAGTGTCGTCAATTGCCATCTCCATAAACTTATCAATTCCCGAGGCCATAAGACCGCATGCGGGCAGGCTCAATCTCGTAAGACCTATATAAGGCAACATCAATATCTGTTAGACCTCGAGCAAGGCATGAACCACACTTACACCAAGTGACAATATCTGTAAGACCTCAAGCGAGGCATGAACCATGCTTGTACCAAGTATCCAAAACTGTAAGACCTCAAAGGCATGTAAAACTTGTAAGACCTTATTAAAGGCATAAACCCGATCTTAAATTTTAGGCTATATATCGAACTTGTAAGACCCCTTAAAAGGCATATGCTCGACCGTTTCTATATCACCATGGGCCTTCAATTACTTCGAATATACTTCAAAAAGAACCAGTTACTCTACACAGGCAAAAGAGCTTTGACAATATCAGCTCCAAAACACAGGCTTCAAGATACTCAGCCACCAAGCCAAACCTCCTGAGGTGCTCGATCATCGTCATATAACGACTCACAATCGAGGTTTTTATCGAATCGTCAAAGAGTCAGGCAAATATTATTCCAGAAAGTCCTAAACAAGGGAAAAATAAAGCTTATATTAGAGGTCGCATCGACCCAAGGCATAAGAGCCACTATCGTCAGCCCATACAAAAGGTCGCATCAACCCAAGTCATATGAGTCATTATCACCAGCCCGCACAAAGGTCACACCGACCCAATGCGTAACTGCCTAAGGGCCAGCTTCCAATTCAATAACTTGAGGGTCGAATGAGATCGAGTCAAGTCCCAATTCGGAGACTGAACCCAAAATAGTTAACGAAATATGCCTAAGAGCAAAATCGTAAGAGCCACTATTCCAGCACTAAAATTGAAGGCCGCACTGACCAAACGGAAGTTCATGGAAGTTCATGCCACTGTCCCCAGCGCTAAAAAGGAAGTTCATTCCAACTCAGCATGTAAGATCCTAAGGGCCAGCTTGCAATTCAAAAAACTTAAGGGTCGAATGAGCTCGATTTGATACCCGTCTCGGAGACTGAACCCAAAATAGTTGACCAGATACACCTAAGAACACAAGCATAAGAGCTCGAACGCCGGATTACTCTAAAAGGTCGTATCGACAAAGCACGTAATAGCCTACGAGTCAGCTTAATGAGCCTGAGGGCCATACCACTAATCAAATGATTCCTTCTAAAACCAATTTTTTTGGCTAGAATCAAGGCAAAATAAATGTAGGAGAAATGAAACCACAAAACATGCCAACTCGACTTCCCTTTCATCGCAAAGGAGCCTAAGGGATTTCTCCCCATCCAAAGCCTTCCACAGCTGGCTTCACAGTGAAGGAGCTCGGATCTAAGCCTGTAAAAGGCCTGCAAAAGAAAACTCAATAAGAAAGGGAAGGCGTGAAAATCAAAGGGCCTATGCAAAAACTCTCCACAAAGTGAATCCCCTGAGCTTCCTCGAAGGTCGAGTGCACATCTGCAAGTATGGCTCCCTCAACCCCAAAAGAGCCTACCCCATTGGGATATGGTCTCTCGGTGTATACAATCCTGGGTTTCAAGTATCCCTCGAAGTACCTTCGATGGGAGAAAGAATAGGCGGCAGATAACCATCATGCCTTGAAGTACCTTTGGCGAAAAACAAAGAAATCAGTGGAGGAGAAACCGCCTTTCCAGAACCAAAAAATGCGGGTAAATTAGGCCCAGTCAACACATCCTCTCCGAGCCACCAGTCTGGGTTCGTCTTGCTTTATGCACCATCGCCCTGCAAATGCATTTCTTGCTTATTATTATTATTATCATCCCACATTCCTAAAGTTGGCGGTCTTTCTCCCTCTCCTAAAGGGCACGACTCGCTGTAAGGGGCTCTGCAATGTCTACAATGACAGAGTTAGTATGCATAAAGAAAAAAATGCCCTTCCAAGAAAAAAAAGGGGTATAGCAAATAACATAGCGCGTATCATGGTGTTTCTCCTCCCACCTATCCTTAGATAACGCTCGCCATTTAAGCTCATTGTAAGTCGAGTGGATCACCAACATACGAACCTAATTTGGCATATCTGGAACCTCTCCCAGCATTCACGAAATCGTTGCAAAAAAAGGAAAAGAATGTGCATTTACGAAGCCTGCCTTTGCCATAAACAAAACTACAATAGCACGAATGTACCGCTTACGTGTATCATTGGCATTATTACAAGTCATGTGATGGTACCCAATCTTGAGGACCTCCACAAAAAAGAAGGTAGGCTCAAAATCACCATTGGCATTACTACGAGTCCCGAGATGGTACCAGATCTTGAGGACCTCTACCAAAAAACCATAGGCTCCAAAAATCCATAGATATCACCATATGTTTCGATATGGTACTCGATCTCGAGGACCTCCACTATGAATAGGATATGCTCCAAGGAGTCAGCGACGCCCATCCCTAGCCTCGAGATGGTACCCCGATCTCGAGGAATTCTATTAAAAAGAAAATATACTATAAAAACCTAGCCGTATGGCCTAGGCCTCGAGGTACAATCTGAACCAGGATGGGCCCTCATTATGGATCTATCTGCAACAACGCTATCTATAATAAGTTCAAAACAAGTTTCCAGGTAGCCCGAGCTTGAGCGAGCCCTACTGGGGGACTGCTCCTAAAAGCCTAAAGGCTATCTTGTTCTAGGGCTTCCGAGCAAATACCCCTCCCCCCCCAATCGAGGATTATTGTGGGGTCTAAAGGGCTAAGTCTCTCACTGAAACTTCGAAGCCCCACTCTCATTCAACTCAGATTCAGATATCCCGATGACCAGAGTTTGTTCAACTGATACGGACTCGATTCAAAAAAGGGAAAAGAGTTCTATGGGGAGTAATTTTGATCGATCAAGGATCAGAAGAAGTACTTGCACCTGGGCTCAGTATTAACGTCTATCGGTGGAGTCATGCATTTAGAATCTCCACAAATGCAAATAACAGGAAACACATCGTAAATCAAATAAAAAATTGGGGGATATTCATAAGCTGGTGATTACAAAAGCCCACAAAGGGTCCTTGCGTATGATTACCGAAGCCCATGAGGGGTCCTTACACAAAAACAAATAAGCAAAAAGGTACACATATAGCAAAAGCCAAGAGCCTAACCTATTCTGGGGGGATACATCCTCGACGGCAGTATCTTCGAGCACCATCTCCTCGGGGATGCATCCTCGGTAGCACTATCCTCGAGATGGGACGTAATAATGGATGAGGAAGAAGATAAGAAGGGGGTGAAAGGCTATTGGAGAATACATGAATAAATAATTGGTTCCAGGAAGATTACATTTATAGAGAAAGGGCAGCGTAACCGACAGGAACAATCAATACTCTTTGATAAGCATAACCGATAGAGCCACAACATTTTTGAAAGATGTATATGTAGGCGCAATCAAAGTGTTTTTGGGAACTGAACTGACGACGATATTATTGCTTTGGAAAATAGGAGTCGGGGTGCATTAAGTGATTCTAGAAAGAATAACCGATTGGACGCCTTAGTTATCACAAAAGCTTACATAATAAGTATTACATCATTGCAAGAAGTTCTGAGAGATGGATATCAAAGTCATTTCCTATTATTTCACTCTAAGAAATGGGGGACTATGTGTATATGGTAAAATTTAAAGGTCCAATTTTCCTCCATCGTGGTGTCTCCTAAGCACATTTTTAGAGGATCGAGGGTATGGTCGAGACTCACCCTCGAGGGGCTATTAACGCCCGACCTTGGGATAGTTCAGTTCGATGGGTATAATGAAAAAGTGGGAAGTTCCCAAGGCACGCAGCTAAAGTCGACAAGGCATGTCAAGATAGCATAGGCCTGTATCATAGCATCAACTAGCTATCATATCCCATATCTTTGTAATAAATGTATTTGTACTATGTTGGAATTTCCCCTCATATATAATGGGGATCCCTGTCATTATGTAAAAATTTGCTGCTCAATATTCAATCCACAAGAACATTCTCCTTGCTTTCTAAAATATTTTCTTGATCTCATTGCTTCATTATTGCTTGTATTTGTTGTGTTCTTTCCGTTGTTCATCATTTATTGCTTGTCATTGGTCGTAAATAGCCATCATTAATTTATTCTAACTGTTAGTCACCCATGAACCCTCGATAGCTCCCGAGCATCAAACTCGAAACTGAGGTCCCCGAATAGGCAAGCTCGAGGCCCCGGTTACTAACTATTCGGTTTGATTATCACCTTGCTCTCAATCTCTTATCTCATTTCTATGTCTTTCACATAGCATCAACTGCCTAACAACTAGCATAAAAATAGATCAAGTATTTTTAGAACCTCACAGTCAAATTTAATTGTTATTACCATTTTCACATTGAATACCATCTATAAGGAAATTGCTGAGTTTTATCTTCTAGTGGTCGCTTAACTTTATTTAATATTCATAGTAAAAGTTTGCTCTTTATACAAAGGCAATAAATATATTTTCAATCACTGAAACTATTGTGAAGGAAATCAAATGATTAGCAATGAAAGGCAAAAGGCAAAAGAGGATCATAATATTTAGCTCATGTAATTACCATAAAAATACAAACTAAGTTTTAATAAATGGTCCGAAGAGGGAGGAGCACTTGGTTACTTTTCAAAGTTTGGTGGATAAGACCCACATTGACTATCTCCTCCTAGGGAGGTGTGATAGGGGATTGTACAAGGATTGAAATGTTATCCCAAGTATCGGCCTGGCATAGGCTCTAGGTGATTGATGTCGACATCATGATAAAGAGAAAGGAAAATGTGGGTTGGGGTTGTCCGAGGATTGGGTGGAGTGCCTTGACGAAGGATAAAGCTCGGGAGTTAAAGGGGAGGTTGTTGGCTATAAGGGGATGGAGGAGTATTGGGGATGCGAGTGGTGTGTGGATAATGACTGTGAACTGTATAAGGGAGGCTCTAAAAGAGGTGTTAGAAGTCTCAAAGGGTTACTCGGGTGATTATAGGATTGATTGATGGTAAACTGCCGAGGTCCATGGAAAGGTGAAAGAAAATAAAGTGACATATCGAAGGTTAGTGAAGAGTGAAAACGAGGAGAAAAGGAGGATGAATAGAGAAAGATATAATAAAGCCAGGAAGCTAGCAAAGTGTAACGAGCCCGTTGGTCGTTTTGAGAGTTGTATCCTCATTCTTCCATTTACTGCTCCTTTTGTGTTCTTTAACTATTATGTGACTTATCGGTTTAGGTTGTTCGGTTCCGGGGTGCTTTCAGATGAATTGAGATACTTAGTCTCTTATTTGAAAGCTTAACGTGGAAAAGTGACCGGATGTTGACTTATGTGTAAACGGCCTTGGATTTGAATTCCGATTGTTCAGTTAGCTCCGTCGGGTTATCTTGGACTTAGGAGCGCGTCTAGGTTTTGATTTGGAGGTTTGTAGTTGAATTAGGCTTGAATTGCCGAAAGTTGAAATTTTGAAAAATTTGACCAGGGGTAGATTTTTTGTTATCGGGGTCGGATCAAATTTTCAAAAGTTGGAGTAGGTTTGTGGTGTCATTATGACTTGTGTCCAAAATTTATGGTTAATCAGACGTGAGGTGATATGTTTTGGCGTCGTTCGAAGGATTTGAAATTTTCAAAGTTCATTAGGCTTGAATATGTGTGTAATTCATGTTTTTGATAGTATTTGAGGTGATTTGAGGATTTGACTAAGTTTGTAGCATGATTTAGGACTTGTTGGAATGTTTGGTTGAGGTCCTAGGAATATCAGGTTAATTTTGGGTGGCTAACGGATCAAAGTTTGATGTTGAATGATTGTTGAAGTTTGGTTTTGCTGGAATGATCGCACTTGCGAGGGTATTGGCTGCAAGTGCGATGCCATAGGTACGGCAGTTTGAGCATAAATGCAAAATGGGTGGACACCAGCAGAGGGCACATGTGCGATGGCTATTATGCACCGGCGATAGAGCAGATTCAGACCATGGGTCACAGGTGCGGAGGCGACTAGACCTAAGTGATTTTCGCAGAAGCGCCTATTTTCGCAAAAAAACGGACATGCAGGTGCGAGCCCAGGCTCCGTAGGTGAGGGAATGCCTGCGCAGAACCCATTAAGGCGAGATTTCGATATTTTCACAATTTTCATCATTTTAAGCTTAGACTTTGGAGCTTTTTGAGAGGGTTTTTGAAGAGATTATTGGGGTAAGCTCCTTGTGCTAATTTTTCTTCTATATTGATGTTTCCCCACTAATTTCCCACCTAGTTGGTCTATTTGTTAGGTTATTTTTGGGTATTTGATGCTAGGGATTTAGAGAGTTAATTTTGGAGATTCGAATATCCATTTGGTGTAAGATTTTGATAAATTTGGTATGGTTAGACTCATGAGTGAATGGGCTCCCGGGTTTTGTAACTTTGTCAGATTTTGAGACATGGGCCTGGGAGCAAGGCTTAAGCTGATTTCAGATTTTTGGCTATAATTTATTACTTTTCTTGTGGAATTGATCCATTTAGCCTATATTGATTGTATTGCAATACTTATGGCTAGATTCGGGATGTTTGGAGACTGCTTTGAGGGGCAAAGGCATTTTGAAGTAAAGTTTGATCAGATTGACGTAAGTAACACTTTCAAACTTAGTTTTAAGGGTTTGAGATTCCGAATTATGTATTATGTGATTGGTATTGAGGTGACACATTGCTAAATGACAGGCGTGCGGGTGTGCACCGTAAGACTTGTGACCTAGTTTATTCTATGGCACCGTATTATGATTCTATCTTGTTGATATCTGTATTTTCGTTATGTGAAATAGTAATTGAGCTTTCAATCATGCTACATATCATGTTTAGGCTTTATGTTGGTACTGTTCGGACCCATAGTGGTCGTTTCTTGTTGTCACCTTACTGATTTAATTGATGTTTCTTACTCAGTCATATTCATTCATTTTATATCATATCTCAGTCTCATTTGTTATTTATTGATAGATCATATCACTATTTCGGGCTAGTTTTCATGACAATATGAGCATGTGAGTGAGGCTGAAGAGATTGATGATTGAGTAAGGCCAAGAGCTTGATTATGAGTAACAATTATGGGATGGGGATGCATGTCATAGTGGTTATACTGATTTTATGCGCACTTGGGCTGCAGGATACCCTTCGGAGTCTGTACAACCCCCCCCCCCCAATGAGTTTGGTTGATATTATTGAGGGATGGATCTTCCCTGGACATGGATCTTATCCGAAGTACTTGATACCTAGAGATGAATCTTGTCCATAGGGCTAGATTGGCCTTCATCGGTATTGGGTGGCTGATGGTCAGTGATATATATATTTCGAGATGGATCTTCCCTGGGCTGTATGGGCCATATACAGTACCGAGTGGTTACGCATTTGAGAGCATGAGCACATGAGACTATCAGTATAGTGCATCATATACAGTATATGCATTGGCATTTAGAAGTAGAAAAGTTATATTCTTTACATTGTACGGACTTGATCTACTTTACTGTTTTGAACTAAGTATGTAACTTGAAAGCATGCCTACATTTCTGCAGTTATTTCTATTTAACTGTATTGGTTGAGTTCATAACTACCTTTCAGTCCAAAGGTTGGACTTGTTACTTATCGAGTTGGTTGTACTCGTGTTACTCCCAACACCTCGTGTGCAGAAACATGTGCTTCTGGTTGCGGCGGTAGTTGATTTAGGAGCCATATCCCTGAGACTATTGAAGTAGTTGCATGCATTCGCAGGCCTTAACTCTCCTTTTTTATCTCTATCTATGTTTCAATTTTTGTTCCCTAGACACTATAGTGGATTGTATTTTGGTTTAGACACTCATGTACTCTGTGACACTCCAGTTTTGGGATAGATTGTATTGTATTTTAGATTATTTCTGTTTTCAAAAGGCTTTTCTTTAATATTAACTACTTCTATCTTTATTTTTAAAGTTTTTACTATGTTGAGATACTGAGTAGAGGTTGGCCTAGTTCCATGATAGGCGCCACATGATGGTTGATTTTGGTCGTGACACGAAGTTAGTGGTGACTACAACATTTAGTTGAGTATACAAAGAACTCAGGATAAATACAAAGACAAGAAGTTATTATAGCTGGTCAAGGTGAGAGATAGGACGGATCGTGATCTAGACAAAGTGAGGTGGATCACGGACGAGGAAGGCAAAATGTTGATGGAAGATGCTCATATTAAGTGGATATGGTAGACTTTCATAAACTGTTGAATGATGAATGGGACAAAAATATTGTTCTAGGGAGATTGAAGCACTCCGAGAGTCATCGAGATTTTAGCTACTGAATGAGCATTAAGGGTGAGGAGGTCGTTGGGGTTGTGCATAAGATGCATAGTGCAGAGCGGCCGAGCCCGACAAAATCTTAGTAGAATTTTGGAGGTTGGTGGGTAGAGCAGGATTGGAGTGGCTAACTGGGTTGATTAATATTATTTTAAGGACGGAAAAGATTCCAGAAAAATGGAGGTGGAGTACGATGATACCGTTGTACATGAACAAAGGCGATATCCAAAATTGTAACAACTATAGGGATATCAAGTTACTAAGTCATACTATGAAGGTTTGAGAGAGGGTAGTACAAGTGAGGGTAAGGAGTCAATATATATATCCGATAACCAGTTTGGGTTCGTGCTTAGTTGTTCTACTACGAAAGCTATGCATCTTCTAATGAGGTTGGTTGAACTGTACAAGGATAGGAAGAAGGATTTCCACATGGTATTTGTTGACCTAGAAAAAGCATATGACAAGGTCCCTAGGGAAGTGTTTTGGATATTCCTGGAGGAAAAGGTGTTCTGGTTGCTTATATTATGGTGATTAAGGCCATATATGATGGAGTTAAGACTCGGGTTAGGACAGTAGGGAGACTCGAAGCATTTTTCGATTGTTATGGACTTATATACCAAGGATTTGCGCTTGGTCCATTTTTATTTACCTTGTTGATGAACGCAATAACACACTATATTCAAGGGGAGGTTTCATGGTGTATGTAATTCGATAATGATATTGTTCTGATCGATAAGTTGTGAGGCGGTGCTAACGTGAGGTTGGAGGTTTGGAGACAGACCCTTGAATCTAAAGGTTTGAAGTTGAGCATGACCAAAACAAAATACATCAAGTGCAAGCTTAGTGGCGTATCAGGAGAAGTGGATATGGGCATGAGGCTTGACTCTCAAGTCATTCCCAAGAAATGGTGATTCAAGTATCTGGGGTCAATTATCTAAGAGGTAGAGAGATTGACGAGGATATTACGCACCTTATAGAGGTGGGATGGATGAAATAGAATCTAGCATCTCGTGTCTTGTGTGACAAGAAGGTAACTCTAAAACTTAAAGTTAAGTTCTATAGAGTGGTGGTTAGACTGCTATGAAATATGTTGCAGAGTGTTGGCTAGTCAAGATATCGGGGTGAAAGTGGGTGTAGCTCTTATGGAAGATAAAATGCGGGAAGCTAGGCTTAAATAGTTCGGGCACGTGCAGAGGAAAAGAATGGATACCCCGATAAAGAGGTGTGAACGACTAACCTTCACAGGTATGAGAAAAGGTAAAGGGTGGCCAAAGAAATATTAGGGAGAGGTGATCAAGGGGGACCTGGTATGGTTTTAGAATTCCGAGGACATAGTCCTTGATAGGAAGTTGTGGAGGTCGAGCATTAAGGTTGTAGGTTAGGAGGTAGGAGGCTAGCATGATAGTGTTTTGTCTTAGGCTGCTAGCTGCTTCAGTTGTGTTACTTCTATAGGGTTGCAAGTTAATAGTGTATTGTCTTTGGATGCTAGTGACTCTTGTTGTATCCATATGAGTCCATTATGTGTGTAGTATTATGCCATTGTTACTGATTATTGTAATTGTTTTTCTCTCTATTTTCTGGTTATACCGATACTGGTGCTATCTTTCTTGCTTCCTTTGCTATTACAGCTCTACTATATCATTTCATTTTGTTGAGTTGAGGGTCTATCGAAAATAGCTTCTTTATTCCTCTGGAGTAGGGGTAAAATATGCATACATATTATCCTCCTTAGACCCTACTTGTGGGATTCTACTGGTTATTGTTATTGTTGGTTTTCATAAATGCTTGCATATGTCAAATATTTTAAGAAGGTATTACAACAACAACAACAACAACAACTACTACCCAGTATAGTCCCCCAAGGTGGGGTATGGGGAGGGTAATATGTAGACGGGCCTTACCCCTACCCGGAAGGCAGAGAGGCTGTTTCCAATCGACCCTTGGCTCAGCGAAAGAAAAGAAAAACAAAAACAAACAAAAACAAGAACAAAAGAGTATTAGTAACTCCAGCAGAAATAGCGTAAATAATAATCTAAATATAAGGACCATAAATAAAACAGCATGTAGTAATAACAGACAGTAACTATCATAACTAACATAAATAACTACCATAAGAGAGACACAATCCAAAACACAAATCATCTATGGCTAGCCCTGCCAAGCCTCACCCCACCCCGGGTGAGGAGAACGTAAAACTCTAGGAGCCCCTACCCTACAACCCTGATACTAGACCTCCAGACTTTCCTATCAAGGGTCATGTCCTCGGAAACTCGCATACTAGCCATGTCATGCCTAATTACCTCTCCCCAATACCTCTTAGGCCTCCGTCTGCCTCACCGTGCGCCGACAATCGTCAGCCGCTCACAACTCCTCACCGGGACATCAGGACTTCTCCTCCGCACATGCCCGAACCACCTCAGCCTCACTTCTCGCATCTTCGCATCCACCGGGGCCACCCCCACCTTCTCTCGAATAACTTCATTCCTAAGCTTATCTGACCTGGTGAGCCCGCACATCCACCTGAGCATCCTCATCTCCGCAACCTTCATTCTCTGAACAAGAGAGTTCTTCACCGGCCAGCACTCCGCCCCATACAACATGGCAGGTCTAACCACGGCTCTATAAAATTTCCCCTTGAGTTTCTGTGGAACTTTCTTGTCACACAGGAATTTATTCTTTTAAGAAGGTATTAATGATAGATAATTATAGTAGTGAAAATAAGAACAGCTTTTGGAGTTTGGCTATTTAATGTACTCAAATATAATAAACCAATAAATTCCGACGCGATCCACAGTATTGATCAATTGGATGACATAATGTAAACAACGTAAAACTCTTATACTCCTTTTAGTTAGTAACACATCCAATTAGTTGTTAGAAAGTTTGGATTTTTTGAATTTTTCACTTTTATTCTTTTTAATTTTCAAGCAAAAGCAAAAGTTTTTGTGCATGCTTTCGAATGCTCTGATTTGAGGTCCTGTTGTTCTGTTGTAGCACTTACTTGATAGAACTTTCAGTTGTGTAACGTCCAGGCTATTTTTGTAAACGTTCTTAAAGTTGGACAAAATATAAACAGTGGCCTTACGTCATCCTTTGTGCAAATCTCCCAGATTTTGGTGCAAGCAGCTGTGCGAGTTAAAACTTACACATCGGATCACGAGTTGGGGCGCAACATAATATGGTCCTTTGGTTAGCTTAGTTATGTAGCGATATGGTAATGCAACAGTTTTAAAATGTAGGTATTATTCTTATTGGATATTTGAGTTTGTTGTATATAAAGCAGTATCACTATGTAATTTAATTAGGTGTTACAATCTAAAACAAAATAAAAGATTATTTGTTTACTAAGAAAAAAGAAGAAATGATTGAGTGAATAATGTGGACCACGTTAATGATTAATGAATAACTTACACTAGCATCTAAGAAATTCTGAATGAATCTTATTTTTCGAGATTACTTTCAATCAGATTGCGCTCCAAACTTAGACTAAAATTTAATGGTAGAAATGAAAAACCACAACTATATAATGATCAAGTTTTCTTACAATACAAGTGATAGTGGCTTTGACATAAAGAAAATGGAGATTTACTCCTTCCGCCAGTAGTGAGATAAACTTTTCTTTTATCGCCATTGCTCCAATTTTTTGCAATGTAGCGATAAAGAGCTTGAGTGGTAGCATGTTGTAATGATTCGGAGAATGTGATTTCAATTCTTCTCCTTCTGTTTATATAAGGAGAAGAACTGAAACCACTTTTTCCTAGTGGTTACAACTTGCAACCATTCAATCTCTAACATTGCAGAAAATCGGAGAAATGGTGGTAAATGAAAGTTTTCTCATCCTTTGAAGTCTTGTAGCAGAGGGGGTAAATCTTTTGTTCCTTTTTGATACAACAGCATATCAATGGTAAGAAAAAACTGTATACAGTAGTTATTTTTCACTTCTGCAATTATATATATTTTTGTTCCCAGTTTGAAGCGCTGATCAGTTGAAGTAATCCCCAGAAAGAATGGTATTTCTCCTTCAAATTTCTCAGTCCCTAGATATCTATGGTATAAGTGATGAGAGCTGGTGAACAGAAGAAGATAAGAAATATTTGATGCTTTCTGTAGATACCAATTGTATGAGACAGAAAGTAGAAGTGTATAAAGCCCACTAGTTAGTTGGATTATACTACTTTAAAGTAGAAATGGCGTGGGGCAGTTACTTTTTTTAACGTGGTATTTAGTATTTATCCCGTATTTTTAATGCTAAGCAAAAACGGTCACTACTTTATTAAATTAAAAGACAGTCTTATCCTTTTTTTCATGAGTGTTGTGTAAATATTAAAGACACTTGTGAAGTTAAGGACATAATGTCCTAAAGTTTAACAACAACAACAACAACAACCCAGTATAATCCCACTTAGTGGGGTCTGGGGAGGGTAGTGTGTACGCAAACCTTACCCCTATCCTTGGGTAGAGAGACTGTTTCCAAATAGACCCCCGACATCCTTCACTCCAAGAACTTCCCACCTTGCTCTTGGGGAGACTCGAACTCACAACCTCTCGGTTGGAAGTAAAGGTTGCTTACCATCAGAGCAACCTCTCTTGTCTAAAGTTTAACAACAGAAGGTGCAAATACAGGACCACATGTCTTTAATATTTACGTAACACTCGTGAAGTTAAGGACACCATATCCTTTACATTTACACTGCACATATGAAGCTAAGGGCAGGATATCCTAAAGTTTAAAAAAGGTGCTAATTCAGGACACTTTGTCCTTAATATTTACACAACACTCCTGAAATTAAGGACGTCATTCTAGCAAAGGGGTTCGTCCAGGCGGGTAAAAATTTATTAACTCACAGGCTAAGAGTAAATATATTTTAAACAGTGACTTAAGAGTAAATACAACTCTAATTAGTGACTAACTATGCACCTCCCCTACTTTAAACGTGAAAAGTCCAACAGATAAGAACGTGTCATCCAATAGTAACTATCATCACATAGGAATCATTTCTTAGAAATTTTATTTTGTGTCTCATACAACTGACACTAGTTGTATGAGGCAACCTTTTCGTCTCACAATTTTATGGACCTAGATTTTTGTGTACCCAAAAATGTAATATTAACTTCTCCATTTCTTATAACATGGAGAACAGAACAAGCAAGAAAATGATTAGTCGGAAACAATCTTTCTACCTTCTCAGGGCAATAAAAGTAAGATGTGCGTACATATTGTTGCTAACCTTATTTTTCTATCCGTTTATCCCTCGTGTAAATACCAAGTTAATTACATTAGAAAGAAAGAAACTATGTATATGAGGGAGGGATTCACAGTTAATAACCAAAGGAATTTATTAAAAATCAAGCGTCACTGGTATATAAAGAAAAGAAAGGAAAAGACCTAGAACATCAATGACATGAAGGTAATTCAAGAGTTGGATCAGAGTAAATTATAGAGATAGATCAGCCAAGTCAAACGATCTTGAAACAGCTAAGCACCAAGAATCCACCTTCTTCTTCCTCAATTCTTCTTCTAAAACAGGTTTGAATGTAGTCGCTTTCTTCATCTTTTCCCCCGAAGAAAATATCTCATCCTGCGTATAGACTCCAACCGCTAATCCAGCAGCATAGGCTGCCCCAAGAGCTGTTGTTTCTATATCAGCTGGTCTTACAACCGGACTACCCAACAAGTCAGCCTACATCATGTAAAGTACAAAATTTATTCACGGCAAGCAATTGAAAGAAATCAGTAAATATATTTAATTTGGATACAAAATACTAGATGAATGAAAAAACGAAGATAGAAGACAACTAAAGAGGGTATCCGATCATTACTAAGGTCTAAAGGGTTGTAGTGATGAGCTGTTTAATGAACTTTCTCGACAATTATGCCTGATAGATGCATGAAGAGTTCGGCATTGTACCCAGACACAGTGAACCAAATAAATAGAATGATATTCATGTTATCCTATAAGTATACATGATGAAGGAAATAAATTAATGTGTAGAGTATCCTAATCTAAACCCCTTATCCAGTCTAAAATTTACAGTAAAAAATACAGTACCATATTCGACTACAAAAGTCATTACGAATGTCTCTAGATGTTTATAAACAACTGGATCCCCTGCTACTCCATTTGATCATTTGAAAAAGCCAATAAATCTTTGAGAAGTTCAAAAGCATGTAAAGGGGCTCTAGAAAGATGAATATCAAGAAAGGAAAGTATTCAGCTTGAATGGTAAAAGGAGGGAAGGAATCAAACCTGAATTTGCATCAAAAGGTTGTTGACTGTAGCGCCACCATCCACACGGAGTAAGAATTCCGTCTCCTCAGTCTTACCATCACTTTTCTGTGCAGCATCCTTGTGCATGGAATCAAGCACATCTTTTACTTGAAAGCACATGCTTTCAAGTACAGCCCGAGCAATGTGAGACTTGTTGGTAAATCTAGTTATACCAACACAAATCCCCCGAGCGTCATCACGCCACCATGGAGCAAACAATCCATTAAATGCTGGAACGAAATACACTCCTCCGGTTGAGGTAACTTTTGATGCCAACTCCTCGATTTCGTTAGCTGAGCTGATAATGCCAAGACTGTCCCTAAGCCACTGAACCGCAGCACCAGCAATGGCAATGGAGCCTTCTAAAGCATAATTGACCGGTGCTTTTGGCCCCAGCTTGTAGGCTACTGTGCTTAGCAGCCCATGGTTTGACTTAATCATCTCTTCACCTGTGTTCAGAAGTATGAAAGCTCCAGTTCCATAGGTGCTTTTGGCCTCACCTTTCCGGCAAGATTGACCAACCATTGCTGCATGTTGATCACCAAGACATCCCGCGATAGGGATTCCTGTGATTGGCCATCCTTTAGTAATGTTGCCAATAATCTCAGAATTGCTAATAATTTTTGGCAAAATATTCGCAGGAACTCCTAAGGTGTCAAGTGTGGATTTATCCCAGTCAAGGGTTTTAAGATTCATCAGCATAGTTCTCGATGCATTGGAGACATCAGTGACATGTAAACCATTCTCCACGCCTCCTGTTAGGTTCCAAATTAACCAGGTGTCTATAGTTCCAAACACGGCATCCCCCTTTTTAACAGCTTCACTCAACCCATCCACATTATCCAACAGCCACAACAGCTTCAATGCACTGAAATAAGTGCTTATAGGCAAACCACAACTCTCAACAAAATGAGTCCGTCCCCCTGGCAATTCTTTCTCCAATTTTCTGATACCACATACAAAAGTCAACTTGTGTTGGATTTAATGATAACACACAATTAACTCAAACCTTAATAATGGGAAGGAAAACTCCAAAAGAGTGATCAATGAGAATGCAGACAACCATGGAGGCCCATTTCCCAATTAAAACACAAAAGAGGCACCTCAACCTTATAATATTATGTCATTGTTAACTGACAATAAACAAGAGTCCATTTAGAATTTTAGGTACGCCTCCTAATTCAGAAGAAATACATTGTTTTAAAGAGTATGTGTGTGTCTATATATGTGTGTGTACTGTGCGTACAACTACTACTAGACTGACTCGGAGTGAGTCGCTCCCGAACAAGTGAGGGTAGCTAAATCAAACATATATATATCTATTCTGCTCCATTTGGGTAAATTTTCATTACACACAACAATAATGTGTCTTTTAGGACAACTTAGGGGGTTCTCTAAAACAAGGATTCACTGAACCTCACTCCTATACCTAATACTGTCAAATAATTTCAAATGATACATAAAAAAAACTGCAACTTTGGACCTAATGTAAGTGTACCAATTAAATTAACTTTAACCCAAACTAGTTGCTATCCCCTTTAACGAATACTCTACATAAACAATAGTGTATGCATTAAAGAGAAAAAATAGATACTGATTCTGATCGGAAAAGGAAGTTCGATTTGATTTAAAATCAAGAAACAGGAAAAAAGTTGGAAATTGATAAAAGACCTGCAAATAGAACTCGTACGGACATCCATCCAAACAATGGCGTTGTAAAGAGGAAGGCCAGTGGATTTGCTCCATACAACAGTGGTCTCTCGCTGATTTGTAAGCCCAATAGCTTTGAGTCCACTATCCACGTTATGTCCATCAGCAGTAGCCTTATCAAGAGCCTTTGCCATACAGATCCTCACACTCTCCACAATTTCCATTGGGTCATGTTCCACCCATCTACAATATCGAGAAGAAAAACAAAGTCAACGCAGATGCATGAAAATCCGGAAAACCCAATGATCAATTTTGAAAAAAAGATCAAATCTTTAATGCAAAGAAATCAAAAGGATGAACAGTGATTAGTAATTACTTACCCTGCTTGTGGATAAAACTGAGTGAATTCAACCTGGTGAGATCCAACGGCGCGAGCCAAACGGTCATAGATGATAAATCGAGTGCTTGTAGTGCCTTGATCAATGGACCCAATGAACACCTCTTCATCAGACATTCTTGTTTTTAATTTTTATTTTCTGCTTGCAAATGAATCAGAGAGAAATAGAAAACAGCAGTGTGTGTGTGTAACGAAGTCTTGTGAGAAAAAATGACGGAGAAGGAAAAGTCAGAATAGGATAAAATCGGGGGAGCCGGTTTTTATGGAATAGTAGTAATTGAGGAAACTGTGAAGATAACAATGATTGTCTTGTTTAGTGGGGAATTATTTTCTTGGAAATGTTGAAATGTTACAGATTTATCCCATTGCAATTTTTCTTTTTCTATATTCTTATTTAGGATTTTTTATTAATTTTCTTATCCAGTATTGATATTTGTATTAGGACCAGCAAGCCCATTAAAGAGGGGTAATTTTTATTCATAAATGGCTCGAATCTAACTCTAATTGAGGATAGAGTGATTTATCCATTCCACCATAGCAGTTGGAGGTTATTTATGAGTTTTCATTATTTAAGAGTTTAACTTGTATAAATCTGTAATGTAAAGAGAATATTTTCATTATCAGCTAATCCAAAATATAGTAGCTGATCAGATTATATAAATAAAAATTACATTATCATGTATATTAGTCAAAGTCATTATTTAAATTATGCTAAAAATATTAAAGATAACATCAAAGAGTTAGCAACTATTTGACTTTGATAGTGAGTGATTATTTTTTCAAGGAGATTTATTTGTATTTTTATGTGTATGTTGTTTGTCTTCTAATGCTCCTTCAGATCCAATTGGCGGACATATATTTATCCAATAGTAACCCGAGCTCGAACAACTTAGAGAAACTTTAGAATTGATAAATATGAAGTTCGTTATGTCGTGCATGATTAATTGTAGAAAAATAATTTTAAAAAAATAATTATTCATCCATATAATTCATGCAAATGAGTTGAATATTAAATTTTTTTTTAAAACAAGTAAAATATAGATAAAAATTATATTTATGATAACTAATAAATAATTAATGAGTTTAGCTTTTATATTTATAAATTTTTAAATTGGGGTTCCTCGGGTTTAGAAGATTTTGAAAAATGATCATAAGTCATGAATAATATAAATATTCATATTATATGTTGATTAATTTCTTTTTGATTTGAATTAAGTATAAATCAATTGAATAATTTATTTATTTTTATATTATTTCTTTTTAAATTATTTATATCCAATTCAATCCGACCCGTATGTTTATCGGCCTATGCTAGACATAATTCAACTTTATTGAGTTTTTCAAAGGTCAAAGGCGTAAGCTTGGGAATTTAAGAAAAATTGAAAAGGTGTCTTTTTCCACAAAGATGACATAATAAAATATTGTGGTTTGCGGATATTAGGAATTGATTAGGTATGAGGTGGCAGCTGGCCAACCTCAACGGCCAGTTATTGTTTCGCATCCACACCTCTCTTTTCAGTTGCTAACGTAACGTGAATTTGACTTTGTGACGCTCTTCACGGCTTTCCTATGACTTTATTAACGCTGTTTCCAACCTTTTGAAGAAAAGGATAGTATCCACATGAATATATAGAGATTATTTAGACTCAAAGAAATAAAATATATGGAAAAAATATAGAGATTTTTTTATATATAATGCTCTCTAAAAGGGCACTATACCTTAACGATTGTTTGCTCAATTAAATATAGCGCCCTTTTAAAATACACTATATATATATAACGGTCTTCCTTACCGTTCTATGCTTATTCTATGGTCTCACTTGAACTTATCTGATATAACAATAATTCAAATGGGTATAGCGCCCTTATTTAAGTACTATACCTCAAAAAAATATTAACCATTCGGATTGGGCATTGCCTTATTTAAAGACATTACAGATTTTGCAAAAATCCATTCAGAAATATTCTCAAGTCTTGTGAAATGTTTCTTCGTTAAGTCGTTTTGCATTTTGCCATAATGTCTGAAGAGCAAAGAATTAGGGTTTTATTATATTAAAGGGTGAGGTTGTGGTGGCGAAAACTTTGTAAGCTATAGTTTATCTCCACAGTATCATGTTAAGTTGCCACTTAGAATGGAGTGCGATACATTGGTATCGTTGTTATGTAAAAAAAAATGAGTGTGAGAAATTGTTCTGTGAATATTAAAGTAACCGGAAGATATATGTAATATATGTCTCCACAAGGGGTTGTTTGTTATGCTGAGTTTAACATCGAACACGATGAAACTATGAGAGATTTTTTGAGGACTCCATATGAATACCGAAAATTTATTGTGATAAAACTGTTGGAAACATGTGTCAAGGATGAAGACATTCGCAATAATAAGGTTGTGCAAAGTAGGGATATTCCTCAATCATCGGGTGGTTATGTTGGAGCAGATTTAGCCGAATAGCTTCCGGCTGAAAGAGTTTGGCCTGATCTAAACTTATCTCCACGGACAAATGAGGAGCGAGAAAATATTTTCTCCTTTAGTTTACATAATCCACAAGCCAAGCGGTAAACTTTAATTTTCCTTTGTGTCACCATGTATATTTTGTGTATTAAATTTGTATTAA
Organism: Nicotiana benthamiana; assembly: GCA_034376525.1. NCBI lineage: Eukaryota > Viridiplantae > Streptophyta > Magnoliopsida > Solanales > Solanaceae > Nicotiana > Nicotiana benthamiana. The sequence continues at coordinate 13,475,094 of CM067325.1, forward strand.
CACTCATATATTCTATGGGGGTACCGACCAGATATGAATTTTACAAGTTATAAACTAATGGCCAGTTGGAATATGCCTAATTTTGGTGTGTTGGATCATGGTGGTCCATCTGAGAGTCATCATCAACAAGATAATGTGCAGATATCAACACATTATGATTTGTAAGTGAATATATAAAGTTATATGTAAAATTTGGACCAATTTGAGTAACTCATTCTTTTATTGATTGTGCAATAACACGAGCAACTTGATGGTCCTGTCCTTACTCAATTGCTCGAAAATGACATATTTAATCGAGATTTGGCATATGCGCAGAGTCAAGAAGAGAATAGTGATTATGACAACAATGTCGATAAGTTTGGAGGTGACACACCCTTCCATGACGAGGGTGATGATGAGGAAGAAGATATTAATGAACCTGATTTGACGAGGGAGCATGCTCCACCTCCCGTTAGACTAAGAGTGTACGAGTCCCACGTGTCATTTTATTCAAGGGAGATTCCCTATCTTGATCATTTACCAAGTATGCCGGATGTGGACAACCTCACAAGGGATATTTAAAAAATTTGGACAGGAATATGGGATGAATATACACTAGCGGTAATGTCAAAGGTCATGTTTTTTCCTAATAAAGCGCCCCTAAGCATCGCAGCTGAAATATATAGCGTAAAAGAGTGCGGTGAGATGATTGTATAGGAGTTATCTCCGGATGTATACAAGATTATTTTGACATTGATGGTTTACATATAGTAATTGGGTGGTACATGCGAGGAAGAAGAAAACAAATATGTGGGTTGTGGGTGAATATATTGGCACCCGCAACTGTGAAATGGACACATTCAATAGGAATCATTTTAACTTGAATGTTGATTTGATTTCTCTTGTCTTGATCACACACATTGAATCATCTATAAGGTACAAGATCAAAGAGTTTATTATAACTGTCCACCAGAAAAATGTGAGCACCATTACCAAAGGAAAGGCATTTCTCGGGTGCAAGTGTGCTTTTGAAATTGTTTATGGTAACTGGGATAAGTCATTGGCATATCTGCCCAAGTATGTGGCTGCATTGCAACACTTTAACCCCGAGACTGTTATTAAATGGAATTATGGAAGCTTGAGCAGAGTTCAGGAATACCAGAACATATATTTAGATATGTGTTCTAGGCATATAAACCAGCAATTGATGGTTTTGTGCATTGTCGACCGGTAATATACATAGACAACACTCATGTCTATAGAAAGTATGATATTAAGTTGTTGATTGCCATTTGCGTAGATGGTAATGGAGGTATATTTCCCCTAGATTTTGCTATTTGTGCCAATGAAAGACCGGAGACGTGGACGCTATCTATTAACCACTTGAAGGAGCACACTGCTAGACAACGTTCAAGTATTTATATAATATCTTATTGGCATAGCAGTATTTTAAGTTATGTACAACATTTGCTTACATGGCAGGAACCGTATGCATACCATTGTTACTGTATGAGGGACCTGAAGGCCAATTCCATAAGGCACATCCAAACAAGGACTTGTATGATTTAATATGAATGGTTGCAACTGATCACCAAAAGTGTACATTCATGAGGCGCATGGAACTGATCAGGCAGGAAGATGAATGAGCCTATCGTTGGTTGATGCGACATAATCTTGACAAGTGGACATTGCATGCGAATGACGGAAAATGTGGGGAATGCTGACTACAAATGTGTCAAAGTCTTTCAACGGGTTATTGAAGTCTACATGTGGATTTTCTGTCACTGTCATGGAGCGGATTTCATTCAAGCAAATGGCGGAGAGATTTGTTGAAATGGCTAGAGGTGCTTCGTCAGTGATGGAGAGGGTTTTGAATTTATTACAACACCAATGAAAAGATTTGAAAAATACATGAGGCGAGCACATTAGCATTCATATTTATAGTATTGCAATGAGTGAAATATCTTTGAAGTTTGCACCGCTCTCCATCAAAACCGGGGTAATAATACACACACCGTAAATGAAGACAGAAGGTTATGCGCTTATGTGAAATTGTTCATCTACCACATGTCGTTCTCACATTCCATGAAGTGCTTTCAACATACAGGTTTCGGGCAACTAACTACGTCGATAAGGAATATAGTATTGTTGCATATTTAAACACCTATAATGGACAGTTGTAGCTAGTGGTCCTGAGCATTATTGACCACCAAAACCATTTAAAATGGTGTGTGACAAGGAATATTTGCGTAAGCTACAAGTGCAAAAACATAAGTGTATACAGAGCCAAATGGATGGTTGTGATACCATTTATGCGCGTAAATATGGCATATGCTCGCAAACAGGACAGGACCATCATAAATGTCCTTTAGTTGGTTTGGGTAGTGGTGGTAATTTTGCTCTTGGTGGAAGTTTATCCAATGTGCGCAATTATCAAGGATACCCTTGGTGTTTTTTTATAGTGATTTGTTGTAATGAGTGTATGTGCATATTCATATTGCAGAATGTATGAAATAAAATTATATTTTCATTGGTGTAAATTTTTTATTTATGGTTAGCATTAATACTTTAGTAAAACAATTTAACATATACCCCAAGAAAAAAAATGCATTCACCATTATCGTCGTTGTCTGGCGTTATTTCATTGTCACTGTCTTCAACTTCTTTGTCAACATCGTGTACGTACACTTTGGGACCAAGGGCATCGTAATCCAGGCCCTGGTTGACACACATTTCTCGCATTTTATCGCTTTCATCGAGAATATCACTTGCTTGAATTCTATAATAATATGGGACACCTGCGTCCAACGTCTTTGGTAGAAACTTAGGTAGACCCTCCCACTCGACAACTGTTGGAAAAATAGGATAATCATTGTCCTTATGTAATATATCATTTTTCTAATAAATACCAGTACTGATCCTCCATTCCTCCCAAGAAGTTAAGATCATCCATTACATGATGAATAGCTAGTGCTTTTTCCATCTCTAGAATCTCCTTCATCAGATGCCTAATCACTTCAGGTTCATCTTTGTGTTTGTTTGTTTGGAAGGTTACGGATAGTGCTTGTGGCACAACAAGCCCATGCCAACGACATAGTACTTCGTAATCACACGTTTTGAGTAAAGGGGAACCCATTGTAGTTTTTCCTCCTAAATTCACATAGCTTCAGACTTTGTAGAATGCACTTCGCCCTTAATAATGTGCCCTGTAATTTTGAGATCAGTGTGCATATTGATAGGCTGATTTTTCAAGGTACGCAGAACACCATACCACTTGTCATTGCTCAAGTCAATATAGCAACCTAGCATATTTTTTTATTGTAGGGATTGATAGTATTAAAATGTGATCATGGGGATCTGTTGAACAACCTTCACTCTCTTACCTCTTTTTAAACCACTTGTTAAATGTTAATGGTATTATTTAATGGATGTTATAATGCTAATTCAAAAGGTCTATGAAATACATATGAATTGGTTCAATTTAAGAAACTTTTATACCCAAAATAATCATTATCACGTTAAGCATAGCACAGTTAAATACCACATTTTGTATATTGTCTTGTCGACCTGAAAAGGATGTCATTCTAGAAAAGATGTCTTCAAAAAGGTTGCATTGCACCGTAAAAAATATTAGCACGCAAAGCATAGTTCGGCGATATACCACGTTATGCGTATTGTATTCTCGACCTAAAAAAGTTGTCGTTCTAGAAAAGTTGTATTGTACCTCAAAGGATCATTGCCACACGAAGCATAGCGCGGTGTGATAAGTGGTAATTTTACCATTCATTCTAGTCTTTTTTCGTTAGATTTTTTTCTTTAATCATAATATGAGTTCGTTTATGGTGTGTATTTTTAGATTTTTAGGTAAATGATGCAATGAAGAGAGTTAAATTAAATTGAAGTGGAATTGAACAAAAAAAAGAATACAAAAGTGGAAACTTAAATTATTCCGCATCTACGGAACATTGTCCGCACATAAGACCTAGAATATGCACGGTGGAAGGTCGTGATTGTGGAAATAAGCTACAGGGACCGCATCTGCGGTAAGAATTCGTGCATGCGGTATAGCTGGTGCGGCTATTTGGTCTACATTTCCGGAGAAGGAATTCCACATTGGCTCGCATTTGCGATGAATTATCCGCACCTACGGAGTCAAATTTACGTCAACATGTCTGCATTTGCAGAGTGGTCAATCTCCTGAGTTTACATATATGTAAATTAAGGTCCGTTTTTGCGGAGCCGGCTTGCGAGGATCCTTTTGTAGGTGCGGTCAACGCGCTTTAGACCTGGGCAGACTTGAAAATTCACTTCTCCTCAATTCCAAACCCATAAATGCATGACCTAGTAGATCTTTTGCAGAACTTTGGCTTATTTGAAGTCCTAAAACTAGAGAGAACAAGTTCTGAAGCTAGGGTTCTTGCACACACACTTGGTCTTGAAGAATTGAAGCTTTTGGTTGAGAATTTCTTACCCATTTATGTTCATTTCTTTATTTTCTTACTTTGTATTGAATATCTAAGTGTATAGTATTTATTTCAACACTTGAATCTTGTTTATGAAGATATTCATATTTAAAGAATGGATTAAATATCTTATTGTGCTTGTGTATTGAATGATTTTTATTTATTATGAAGTGAGTTATTGTTACTTTAATTACTCTTGTTCTTTAATGTTTTGAAAGGGATCAGTGAAACCTATGACTCGACCATTAACTTTGAATTAATTTCGGGAAAGATTAATTAACAAGAACTTGAGGATTTAACCCTCATTTTATATATTCTACACAGTGATCTGATTGAACTACTTGTAGCTATAATCGGGTATGCTTAATCTTCTAATTATTTATGGAATAATTCCGTTAGAAAGTCTTGGTAGTCTTTGGAATAAGCTAATATAGAATTATTACCCAAGGCTAAATAACATAAAGTTGCTCATATTTGTAAAATTATAAAATACATTGGATCGTTACTTCAGTGTATTCCTAGTGTATCCATACTTGTAGCTATTGATCATTTTACTTGCTTTGTACGTCATTTTACATTTTTGATTTTAGCTATAATATGTTCACAATCACCATTCTAAGTGGTTGCCATTGCATAGTAAGTGATGATTCACTTACAATCCTAAGCACCTACATATTATTCTCTGTGGGATTCGGCTCTGACTTATATTTGGGTAAATTATATTACATGTGACCGTGTCCATTTGATTATTAGTAGTAGATTTGGGCGTCATCAAAATTGGCGCCATTGTCGGGGAACATTTTGGCATATTTAGGTTGTTTGAGAAGTAAGCTTAAGTGCTTTGGTCCAAACTTATGAATATTTGTGTAATTATCTTTCTTACCTTGGTCTATTTTTCTTGGGTGCTGCTTGTTTATTTTCTTAGTTTTTGAAAAATGACATCGTAAAATGAAAATTGGTTGGATGGTAGTTGTTCATACTTTGATGACCATTGTCCTTATTGTGGAGGACCACACTCATGGCAAAATCGTTTAAATTCTCTCGGGGGCGGATTGCGTATACAATCTCAAACCCATGAATGAAATATTTGTGATAAGTGTGATCGTCAAAGTGGTCATTAGGATAATTCTACTTATTTGTCCTTTCATTACCCAATCCCTCGCTATGATGATTCCACTTTTTGTGATAAAAATGATAAGGATATGAAAGTAGAATAAATTGAGCATAGTCAAAATGAAAAGTTCAATATCATGTTAGAATGCCTACTTGAAAGAGGAAAACAAAGGGCAAAGTGCCTTGAAGAAGCTTTTGAAAAATAGTCATTAAAATGACTTGGCGCTTGAAAGATTGAACTCACAAATGGAAGAGATGCTTGAAGCATTAGAGGCCCAAAAAATCCTCGGAAGTGAATGATAGCCAAGAACCTTCCTTAGAGATTCATCATTCTTTGGCACTTGATAAAAACAAAGAAAAACTCTCAAATGCTCAAAATGAGAAGACGATACTCATGTTGGAGACCATTCTTGAAAACAAGGAGAAGCACAATTTTGCACTCGAGGACTTGAAGAAAGTCTTGACTCAAAATGATGAGTATATGCATACTTTGGAAGGTCAAATAAAATATTAGTTGAGTCTCACTATGCCCAACAACTTGAGAGTATGGAAAGAAGTCAAGAAAAGTCATATTTCGAGGAAGAAAGTGAGCTTCATTTTGAGGAATCAAGAATTGAACATCCACCAACCGACTCCATACTTGTTAGTGATACCAAGAAAAATATAGAATTAGAGCCAATCAATGAAATAAAAAATATGATTGAGATTTACTCTAGTTCGGGGGAAAAGAGGATATCAAAATACGAGAAGAATAGCAATTTGGAGGTTTGATATCACATTCCAAGCATTTTTCAACATTGAAATTGTATGGTGATATGGTAATTGAACTACATGAGTCAATGAGGGATTCCGAAGAGGAAAGACAAAGGCCATACATCTTACAATTTGAGGGAACAAGAAAGCAAAATGACATTTCTCACATGAAAGCCAAGAAATACAAAATGAAGAAATCAAAGTTTGTCTTGATCATCAACTTACCAGCCCCCACCGCTCATGGTCACAAGCTCGATTCCAAGTTGGGTGCCAATTCATATCTTTCAAGTGGTGAGAAAAGTATTAAAGTTGATTCACTTCGTGCCACGACGTTAAATGCGACGCTTGGTGGGAATCAACTCATCGTTTTTCAAAAAATTTAATCACTTTTGAAATTTTCTTTTTTTCAGAATAGTTTAGAATATTATTTTTGATTATTCTGCCAAATTTCAAAATTTTTGGAGTTGGATTGAGAGTTTGAGGTGTTGGAGTGCACAAATACAGTGCCTGAAAAATCCATGCATCAATCATCTAGTGTAACCGTATTTGTGAAAGTTTCACCGCAGATGCGACCATACATAAGTGCCAAAATAAGCGCATACGTGAAAACTAAACCGCACAAGCGCTCCCGCAGGAGAGCCTAAAATTCCGCAAAAACGGTCAAACAGGTAAACTTCAAAACCCATACTCAATTAGGTAAGTCTAATTTTTCGCAAAATCTCAAAACTCCATATTTTCTCTCACGTTAATGTTCTTCATCACTGCTCACACTTGAGTACTCAAGCACAAGACCACACAGGTATCTTGTCTCTTTTATATTCCTATCCTCTACTATTATCTTTTTCTTCTTCATCTCTGTTTCTTCTTCTTCATCTCCACTGTTTTTTCTTGTTTTTTCACAAGCCCGTTTTCCCACATTATTTTTATTATCAATTTTAGTTTTGAGAGTGAGGGATATTAGTTGAGAGTATGTAGTGCGTGTTGTTGATTGTTGAACAAAAATTTCGGAAAAAATTGAGTACCTAGTTTGTGTAAAGAAGCATAAATTTTTCACTGCTTGCAAAGTGTTGACGCATTGTCCAAAAGAAAACTGTGTGCTAAGTAGCACAAAATAAGTCTTAATAGAGTTATAGTTTAAAAAATCTTGAGTATAAATTAGGTGCTAAAATTCATGCTAGAAGTGAAATGATTTTAAAAAATTCTGGCCATTTGAACCTTTTGATGAACACTGCATAAGCGAGAAAAGTGTCGCAGATGCGGCCTCACACCTGCATTGACTTTTCTGCATGTGCGAACTCCGGTAAGATGGGGAAAACCGTAGAAGCAGATAAAACCAGCAGGACCGCACCTACGATGGTCTTTCCGTAGGTGCGGAAACCGCACAGAATTCCCAGTTCTAGTAGCTTTGCGTCTGGAGATTCCCGAGCTCGTTCGACTTAATTCTTTGGCTTATTGCATTATTTTGAATTGCTTAACATGATTCTACTGCCCGACTAACAGTATTTTGATTTTTTTAAAGTACTTTGAGCTAAAATGGACCCGAACATGAACGAAAATGCTCCACTTAATCATGAAATTGAGGAGGAGGCTGAGGAATAATTTGATAATTCACGCTTCATGTCTGTTGATTGTCATCGATGATATTATGACAATCTTCTCACAAAAAGGATTGTGCTTGAAAAAGGGATCGCCGAAGATAAATTGGTCGAGCTGCTTCAAGAATTATACGGCCGTCTACAACCCTTCGGTCAGTCGTGCTTCATACCTACTCAGTGCAGAGCCAATGAGAAGTGGGTACGTGATTTTTTCGCTAACCCTAAGCGTACAAATTATGAGCACGTGAGTTTTTCCCTATAGGAATTACTCCCACATTTTTTTTACAATTTTATAGGATTTTGTGGGAATTTGTGTTAATCGTTTGCATGTTTATTTTTGTTAAAATTATGAAAATGCTAAAAATAACACGCATTGCATTCAGGTTTTGTTTTTACACTTTTAGGATTAATTAGTTAATTATTCGCTTTATCAAATTTTAAAATCACAAAAAAATGGTTTACTTTTACATATTTCAGATTTTAATTTTAGAGTAGTAGTTTTTCCTTTTTGACTTAAGATTAAATGATTTTTCATATTTTTTGTAATAGATAATTAGTTTAATTTTATAAATTAGATTAATTTAGGATTTTGATTAATTATAAAAAAGAAAAAATATAAAAGAAAAAGAAATTGAGAGTTTGTTTTAAAGCCCCGAATTGGGACAATTCAGTGGAAATCCAAACTACTTCTTCGACCCAGATCTGCCCAGCCCCACCCCCAAGCCAAACGACGATGTATTGCTCAAACAAATCCCATCTTTTGATCTCTTTTGATATTGGCTTAAAAAAAATTAGGCATTACATAATTATGACTAATCAATGAGATAAATACAAATATAAATAATAGTAATAAAAACTAGCCAAATCATGTGAAAGATCCTCAGCATCCCTTAGTGATGAGCCATAACTCAGTTGTCGCCCACTATCCATAATTTGTACTGGACGATCATCAACAACCATCAATGCCTATGGAGGGTCAGGAAAATAGTCAATGCAATCATATGAGATAATAGCTATGCCTACGATCACAAATGGAGATGACGAGGTCACCTGCGAAGTCCCTAGAGTAAGCCCTGGGCTAAATGGGGGCATATCACTAGGAGCATGGTATATCTCAGCGTGGTCACTCAGCTGATAAACTCCAACATCCACAATAGGTGCCTCAATGCCCCCTTGTTGGGGACCACCTCCTCGCCAACCCCTACGACCTCTTGGGATACCCCTACCTCTAAAGGCACGCCTGTCACGTCGACCACGTCCAGGCTGCAGTGCTAGCCCACGATGGTACTACTCTGGCACCATTTAATCAGCCTCGTGTCCTAAACACTCATCATCTCGGGCCCGCTGCAATGTTCGAGCAGCCAAATTTGTAACCTGCCAGCCATACTCGTGCAAAGCAGCCGCTCCCTCGCCGGTATGCTTCTACATTTGTAGTCCCAACTAGTAGAACAGATGTAGGCTAATAGCCTGCACAACATATAAAATATTACTTACACAACTCTAAGGTTAACGTTATAACTAAGTATACCAAATAACATACCAGTGTCTCATGCCTTCCGGCGTATGGAATGAACCGACCACCAGCGTGATGAACGGGATTCCAGACAAAAAGTCGGGTAATGCTGCGGTACCAACCCATATACTCATGTTCGCCGTTCATACGCCCGGGTGGAGGGGGTGGCAGAATCAAGTCAAGCCTCTTGTCCTAAATCTTGATCTGCAACTCTAGCCATGCCTCATTTGGCTGGTCAACCCTCGAACGATCATCCTGCTGGTAATGTATCCTAAGCCAAGCAGGCGGGGGAGGTACAAGATGCAGTCGACCAAACTGGCAAAGGAATCGCTCTGTGGTATGATGCTCGACAACATCAAGACACGTCATCGGGACGAAAGAGCTCCACATAAGTTGTCAGGTCGAGCAATAATTGGGAAAATCGGTTATTAGCTCGTCGCTCTTTGGCCTACAAGTAGACTATTAGTATACATAGGAACTGTGAGTATACGCAACACATAAATCCAGGCCAAAGTAAACTTAAGTATATAATTACTTGCGCGACCTCCAACAAATCTTACAAATCCCTGCAATATGGGAGATTATGTCGAGCCTCGTACTCATGACCGCATCCTTGCCTATCAATCCACATCCTAGCTAAATGGAGAAACGGTGGAGGTGGTGCATTCTAAGCTATGGGTGATAGAGGTGGCTACAACTACAGGAACCGCTCACATGCGCATACCTAATATGAAATTTGGACATAAAATTTAAGGTATATTTTTATGATGTACGTTATAATGAAGAGAGTATTTGACTATGTTTTCACCTGCGGCAGCGACAAAAATCCGGCAACGTTTTGTTTGGTACCCATGCTCCCCAGCACATCTACCTGTACAAGTAACTAAGGACAGCAACACCCCAACTATAATCATTTAAATCATCTAGCCGCTCAAGATGATGAAGAAATCTCAAGCTGACTAGGTTCTCAAAGTATTCGGGAACAATACCCCTCCAAACATAAGCAGCAACAGTAGCAACCTCGTGAACCGATTAATATGAAGATATGGTATATCATCCGTAATGTCGGCATGCATCGCCTCCAGGTGTAGCTGGATGGGCGTCAACTGCAAACGACTAGCCCCAACTAATGCACCCTCATCCACTGGCTGGAAACCTATGACCATTTGTAACATCTACACGTACTGATATCCTATATACTCTCTTATTCCATGCGGCAAAGCAACAGGATTTCCATCAACTGGCTGCCCATAAAAAACCTTCACGTCCTGAAGCGTGATAGTGGCTAGGGGTGTCAATGGTTCGGTTCGGCTGGTTATTTTATAAAATTTGTATCATACCAATTTTTCGGTTATTATTATATATAACCAAAATTAAAATTTTTCGAAATCGTCTCAATTATGTCGGTTTCTCTTCAGTATTCGTACATCGGTTAATTTTTGGTATTTTTTTAATATTATATAAAATTCACTAGTAGAAATAGAATGCGATAACATACGTTCTTTTATATGACTTAGCAAATCTATCTAGATATTTTTACTGTTTAAAGGGTGATGAATTAAAAAAAAGATGGCTAGAGTATAGATCCATCAACTATTCTACAACAACGTAAAAGAAATTAAACAAAGACAAGGAAAATATAAATCACACGAGTTGAAAGATATACCAAGTTGGGACTCAAGAATAAAGTCTAAAGTAGATTAAATATTCAAAAAGATTAATCTAAATTATGTAAAAGAAAACATATTCGATACATTGTAGTTTGCTACTCATAATCGCTAGAATATTCTGTGTCTTGCTAGTAAAGATACTTGAAATAAGTTAGTTTAAGTAGAAGCAGCACAATAGGTTTTAGGAAATAGTATTTTTAGTTTAATTACTTGTTGGCTTGTAATAGTTTTCATAATTTCAAGGCCCAATGAAAATTTAACGCATTATTATTTGTTAACTTACTAAATAAATATATTTTCATATGTAAAATTTATTCGGTATTTTATGGTTTATTTTTATAAAATAAAAAATATACCCTAATCATCAGTGTAATTATAGATTTATATAAAAACCTATGGTTTCTTAAAATGAAATCTAAAAATCGATTCAATGCGGTACGGTTTGGTCGGTTTAGTCGGTTTTCTATTATCCATTAACACCCCTAAGTGGCATCGCCAATGGGTAAATGGAATGTGTGCGTCTCCGGTCGCCACCGCTTTATCAAAGCTGTGATCAACGACCAATCCAGCTGCAGTCGGCCGATCTCAATAATCCTATATAACCTGTATCATGAAGTCGTCTGACTATACGAGAATAAAGATGGTGGGCCTTAAAAAAGTCTCACAGATCATCTACTCTTCTAGCACGGAAAGTCCGGGCCAATAACTGCCCTTCCATATGTAGGAAGACCTATGCTCGGCCTGTATTAACAATAGCTCTAGAGATGTAGGTTCGGGATGCAAAGGCAGAACCTCCACGATGACTACTGTAAATTGAGCAATATTAATTAATGTATTTTTCTTTTTATTGATTAAATATATTGCAATACCTTAGTATCAAATTTTATTCGATATTTTTGCCATATTATTAATTATATTGATACATTTTTAATATTATACTTTATATGTTACTTTAATATGTTAGTTTTTTTATTTTATATGTTTGTTTGTTACTGACCTATTTTGTACTATAACAAAATAAAATGATTAATTTTCATAATTATGTAGGATTTAATTATTAGATATTCACTTGATTTCGGACTCAATATTTGAGGCCCAACAATAAGGTCTCCTGAATTCTTTTGTCCATGATGAGAAAATTTCTCTGATTTATCACTCAACGGGTCTATTATTTTATATGTTAGTTTATTGATGTATATGTTAGGTTATTATTTTTTATGTTAGTTTTACTATTTTATATGTTTGTTTTACTCACTTTTTTTACTGTAATAAAAATAAACAATTAATTTTCATAACTATACATGGCTTGATTATTAAATATTCATATATAATACTTTATTTAACAAATATTGTTGTTTCCTCATGTTATTTCTTACGTTTGTTGATTAGAAGTGGAGATAATTTGTGTTTGAAAAATTAGCTTGTTAACGTATTTTTGGGTACAGAGATACTTAAATGATCAATTTCTATAACTAAAAGAGTACTACACCATAAGGGCATTATATTTTACTATGCTAAAAGGGCACTACACTATAAATACGAGCACTACATTAGGCCACAAGATACCACTATAGGGAACTAAAGTAACAATTTATCTAATTTACTAGTCTTTTAGCAAATAAATAATCTAAAATCAGATTAAAATAACAAATAAATTTAATCACAAATCAATCACAAAAATACATATACCACAGTATAAAGTAACTAATTAACATTTTTTAACAACTAATAACAGTTTCTCTATTTTACTAATTCTTTTAGCACACTAATACTATAGATCGGATAAAAAGACAAATTAGTTAAATCACAAAACAATCATAAAATAACATAGAACATATAAAAAATAACTAATATACATTTTTATAAGAGTTTTAACATAGACTAAGTCGGAATATCTCAATTTAAAGTTTTTTGAATACTGAAGATTTGGTGATTTGGAGCCGAACCAAGCAACTCACTCCGAGATAATGCCTTAGCTAGGATGTGGGAACGAGAATCTATACTTTCTGTGGAACCGACCGATGGGCTCCACTCGAAGTTTTTTTGATTAAAGGGAGGGGGCGGGGGGAGGAAAGACCTTTATATATGTGTAACGCTCGTTATTAAGACGCTATATTATATAAAGACCTTTATATAGTAACTGGGCAAGCGGCCGTTAAAGTATAACATCCTTTAAAAGAGTGTTATATATAAAAATCTCATTGTATTTTCTTCACATATTTTAGTTTTTGAAGTTCAAAAAAATCATATTTTAGTTCTGGACTTTGAAAATACATGTAGCCCAATATACATATTTTTTACTCTAAAACAAAATTTTAAAAATAGTTTTTGAGCAGAAAGTCTATCAAAAATAATTTATTTATCTCACATAAAATAAGGATAAAATTTGTACATATCCCATCTTTTTCAAACCACATTGTGAAATCAGATAAGATATATCGTTACCGTAATATATATCACTTGGGCTGCCTTTCATGGTTTCATTAGGCAATTCGGCAGAAATCATCAAACTAATGTACGTATCATGGTTAAATAATAAAAAAGGTATAAATTTATATTAATAAACTATAGTTAGATGTATTAATACCGGATGGGAATAAGCTTTTGCATCAATTGTATTCTGTGGATTCACATATTGATAGGGATTTGCACATACGGCCTTTTTGTAGTCATTTTTAAATTCTGTCTCTCTTTAATCTAATGTGTTAGTTTACTCAATTACTTTTAAAGGCTAAAAGTTCATTGATTTATGGAGAACTAAATTTAAATATTGGCCTCTAAAAAAACTAAGCTGTCCTCAATCTGCTACCTTTAGTCCTCTTTTGGTGCCGCTAAAGTGTTGATCCAATCACATTACTGTGATTAAAAGCTTAACCGATGCACAAAATATTCTGCATATTACTTCGAGAAATCTCTACGTAACTTCTCTTGACTTAAAACTTGCAAATTTTACGGTAGTTGGACAAATATTTAGCGTAGTAATGTGTTACATTTATATGAACAGAAAAAGAACCCCAACTTGGCAGTATAATACTATTATACAAATTCATCCATAAATTATAGTAGCAGGCAATAACCTATAGTGTTGGGCCAATTGACATGGTGTTAAATAATCTTCTTTAAATATTCAGCAGTAGCCCAAAGCAACCAATGGGAAATATCTGTGAGTTAAGAGACTAAAAATTAAAACAAAAAGTATAGATGCGATCCGCAGAATATGAATATTTAAGTTCTGTTGAGATGGGCCAGGCCCCATTCCTCTCTCGTCTCTTTCAAGTCAAAGCAAACAAAGAACGTTAGGTAATGTTTGGCTTCTTTCAATGAAATTGATTTGGTCACACCAATTATTTGTTGAGTTTTACCTAAGATTAATTATCTTGAACCGAGTCTCCCTGTCTGTACAAAGTAATGGCAAATATGTTATTGTTGTTAGGCGAGGCGGATTTAAAATTTAAAAATAGTGAGTACTGTTATGAAATAATATAAAAGACAAGAACAATAACTCAAGAACAAGAGCAAATAGAGAGAAGAGTAGAGAGAGTTCTTCTTATTGATACTTAGAGAATGTTAGGAGTGATTTACAATGGTAGAAGACCCCTTTATTTATAGGGAGGGGGATGATTTATCTACCAAGAATAGAACTCTAGAATCTCTCTAATTATAGACATTCACCTTAAATAGGAGATTTCATAACACTCCCCCTTGAATGTCTATTCAACAATGTGCCTCGTTAAAACCTTAAAACCAAAACCCGATGGGAAAAATTAAAGAAAGGAAAAAGAGTACACATGTTTGAATATGCGCCTATTGGTTGCCTCGTTAAAAACCTTGCAAGGAAAACCCAGTGGGACAAAACCTTGTAAGGGAAAAAGAGTGCAACGCGCATTAACTCCCCCTAATGAGTACATCAATTTATATCCTTGAGCATTTGCATTCCATCTTGTGCATCATCTTCAAAACGATCTTTGGTAGACGTTTGACAAATCAACCATATTGACTTGAATAAATATTCCGCACCTTGAAATCATCATTCTTGATAGATATGAACATCTTCATATAATGTCGTGGAATAACTCTTCAATATCTCCATAGATGCATTCTCAATGCCATCATGCTTATAGTTATAGCAAGATACATATGTACACAAATTGTACTAAGGATGTGGTATTTCAAGACCAAGAATTGCATATGCTTCAAGCAACTTAAATCTTTCAAGTTAAGTCATATAAGTCATATAATAAACTTTAGATGCATATCAAGTTTTCCATGTCATGCTAGACAAATAAGATATCGAAAACTGACTATACATACCTTTGACTTTATACTTTCAAGCATTTGAACTATAGGTTCAAAACTACATGTCTTTCATATGGAATCAATTCTTCTTTAATTGAATCTCTTCCATTTAGTTACTTTCTTTGGGTCAGCAAATGCGTATAGCATGCTTTGCAATATGTTGCAATTGAATTATCCCTTTTATGAACTTCAGGTTCATATCATGATATTCGGGGATATACATATACAAATGATAATTCATCCCATGTAACCTTTTCTCAAGTGTTTATCATGTCTCCCCCTCATGTTAGTAAAGCTAACTTGTTTCCTCAACTTTGGGAAATCATCTTTGTGCATTATCATGTCAATATACACAACACATTAATAATAAGATGAAATTATTTGGTTCCTGACCTTGAACCACTTGTGAGGGGAGAATATACTCTCGCATACAACGTATATCAAACTGATATATATATATATATATAACCTTGTTCTCATAAGAAACAGTTTAGCTATTAAGTGGAAGCACTCAATAATTATCTTGCTAAACCAACTTTGATATAAACCAACTTATCAAGATGAACTATCTTGAGTAGAGAATCTGGAAATTATGCTCGAAGTTATATTACTGAGCAATTTACCTCGCAAGCACCGGCCAGGCTGCGGGTCAACAACAATTGCGCATGTAACCATTTCATAGATGCATCATATGTGGTATACATGGCAGGTGAATGGGCCCATATTCACCTTTGATATTTCCAGAATTTATAGGTTTCAACCCGAACTCTTTAGTTGGTCAGTTCTTTAATGAGAACAAGTGATACAAGAGAATTCGTAAAGAACTTTCTAGTTCTTTAATATTCACCTATGTGAATTTGCACATCATACTTAAAATGAGATGGCTAACACGAATGCCAACTGAATAAATTATCAATATTGGTAAACTTCAAATTTACACCATGACATGTGCACTTAATAAACTTCAGGTTTATTATGACATGGGTTTTTATACCAATAGATATCCACTTTATTGTGGCATTCTTTCTTTTGTGTAGTACAAACTGGAGAACAAAGCGGGTAGCTTTTCATATGCAAATTACCCTGTTACAAGTTGTAGTAATAGGAGATATCAAAGCCTTCCTTTATTTATAGTCTCAATATAATCAATCGCTTTCGCGTGTACTTTGGAAACTGAATAAGTTTCTTTGAGACTTAATACAGCACAATACTCAATTGTGTTTCTCCAACATAGTAGTAATTGGCTCTTCTAGAGCTCTCAATTAATTTTGTACTACCACAGATTCATCAACATCCATGTGGTGAATATCTTTCTTAAAGAGAAAGCTATACCATTATGGTCATGTCAAACTTATATGCAAGATATGTTTCTTGCATTATCGTTGTCCTTTAATAGTCATATTTCCAAAATACTTTGGCGTACAATAGGTACGTGACCAACGATCATTCATGCCATATATCATCTCAAACCTCCTTCTAGGGGTGAGTGTGGTATCATCTCAAACCTCCTTCTAGGGGTGAGTGTGGTATATTTAATACCAATTTCATGTTCATATTCTTCCAATAATGAATATGTATTCGTGAATCAAATGTTGTCACATTCACTTCGAGGATATGTGATTTTGTTATCCTTTTCAAATCTATAAATGCGTCAGGCATTTGATTTGCTATTCTTTGTAAATGGATAATGATGCATTTTTCCACAAAATTTCCCGTTTGGTTTCACCAACTTCTCCCCCTAATTTTGGGAAAAGTGTCTCATCAAATTGACAGTCTGCAAATCGTGCAGTGAACAAATCTCATGTCAATGTTTCGAGGTAGCGAATAATGGAGGGCGATTCAACCTCAATATATATTCCAAACCTTCTTTGCAGACCCATTTTGGTGCGGGATGGCGGTGCTAAAGGCACATATACTGCGCATCCAAAAATTCTTAAATGGGATATATTGGGTCCATGACCCAAAACCAATTGCAACGGGGAATATTTGTGTCAATTCGTCAGTCAGAGACGAACTAGCATTGCTGCATGCAAAATGGCGTGAACCCAAACCAAAGTGGGCAGCCGACGAACTAGCATTGCTGCATGCAAAATGGCGTGAACCCAAACCGAAATGGGCAGCCTCGTTTTCATGAAGAATTCAAGATTATTCTCATCTATTGTATCAATGTGATATCCATTTCGAATGATATCTTTAAAACTCAACAAGTTCTTCTTAGACTTGGAGGAGAACATTGCGATTGATATCATTAAAAACTCAACAAGTTCTTCTTAGACTTGGAGGAGAATATTGCATTCTCTAAGATAAACGTCATGCCTTTGGGCAGAGTTACAGTTGCTCTTCCGGAGCCTTCAATCAATTTACTTCCCATGGTTTGACATATAAAAGAAATATACGAACATAAGAATAAAAAAGTTCAATTCTTTTGTGTCACATAATATTTTCAAAATCTGCTGCTAACAGTTGACTAACAAAATCAGATATGTTATCCATTACTTTGCAGTTTGAAAATTTCAGTGTTTTTCATAAGACAATCGATTATTAAACACACACAATCGATTGTTTGAACATAGACAATCGATTGTTAAACACACACAATCGATTGTTTGAACATAGACAATCGATTGTTAAACACACACAATCGATTGTTTGAACATAGACAATCGATTGTTAAACACACACAATCGATTATTTGTTATTTTTGAAAAACTTTCAGATCACAGTCTTAAGACAATCGATTGTTATGCATTGACAATCGATTGTTGGCTATTTTTGAAAAATTCCAGACCTCACTGTTTCAAGACAATCGATTGTTATGCATGGACAATCGATTGTTGGCTATTTTTGAAAATTTCCAGAACACACTGTTTCAAGACAATCGATTGTTAGCCAAAGACAATCGATTGTGGATGATTTTTGAAAAATTCCAGATTACACTGTCTTAATGACAATCGATTGTTAGTCAACGACAATTGATTGTTGATCAATTGTTTTTCAACTTTAATGCGAAAATAGTTGATAATCGACTAGTTTTTCAGGCTAGTCGATTACCCCTACTGGAAAATAAAAATTTTATTGATATTTGAGCATATTGAAGATATTCTAAAGAACTACTGCTAACATTGCATCATGAACTCACTAATACGAGCTAATACTAATGACTATTAGTTTATTCATTCACTAATACAAACAAGTAAAATAAAATCAAATAGCTCCATCTTCTTTCATCACGGATCCATCACCGATTAGGTGGTCTATCTTCCCTTCGGGTTGCTCAAAGAAGTCTGCCACATCCAAGTGGGTGATGTCAAAGTTGTCGTCAGAGACAAAATTCGTTTCAGGGCGTTTACTCTTTCGAGATGCTTGATAAAGGTCAACCAAATGTCATGGTATACGGCAAGCCTTTGACCAGTGCCCGTTTCCACCGCAACGATAATATATAGTTTATAAACTATTTGCTTTTGGATTCTTATCGTATCGTGCTTGTGGCAGAGTGACCAACTTCAGGTTGTCATATCTCTTCTTTAAGCCATTCCACAAGATGGGTGGATCCTTGACGGTGAGATATTCAATCTTCAAACCTTCATCAAGGTGATGGCGCAAGAAAATCAAGGCCTTAGCATGGTTTTGGGTGGATGCATTATTTCTGTCTTTAATGGCGTCTCCAAGACCCATAGCATCTAAGTGGATTACAGCATCCAACACCCAAGTCATATAGTTCTTGCCCGAAATTTCAAGGGCAACGAACTTTCTTTTCATAATGTCAGACATAAAATAAATTTACATCAAGAGCGTGTTCATACTTACGGGCTCTATTACAATTATCACATTCACTTCAGGGAATGGATCAAGATCGTGTGCTTTACACAATCTCATGTCAAATATTACTTTCATAAAGTGAAAGATTATTTTGAGAATCCTTATTGTTCTCATTACCACAATAATGACGATTATAACTTCGTCTATTGCCATGTCCACATCCATTGATACCTTTACGGTAATTAGTCTTCTTTCAGACTTATCACATACTGCTACCACATTCTCTAAAGGGAATGGAGCAAATTCAATTGGACGGAATTCTTTGCCACGTCCACATTCATTGATACCTTCATGGTAATATTTTAGTCTTCTTTCAGACTTATCATATACTGCTTCCACATTCTCTAAAGGGAATGGAGCAAATTTGATGGGACGGATTTTCAATTATTTGCCCACAATCATACATGAATTTAATCATGGCAGGACATAGAGATTTTACCACTTCATGTGGTTATAATTTCTTACAAACTCCATTAGAGTTATAATCAAACTTTGTTTGTATATTAAATCAAATCGTAGAATTTCAAGAATTTGAAAGGGAAAAGTAAATTACTTACCTTTAAGGTATACCAATTATATTTTCAATGTTTTCTTCCTTTTCTCCACTGATGCAGACGACGGCGGCTCCGATGTGGAGAAATAGACGGCGGCTTAATATTCTTAAAGAGCTTCTTGAGACGGTAGAGTCTCGTGCTGATAACGTGTTATGAAATAATATAAAAGACAAGAACAATAACTCAAGAACAAGAGCAAATAGAGAGAAGAGTAGAGAGAGTTCTTCTTATTGATACTTAGAGAATGTTAGGAGTGATTTACAATGGTAGAAGACCCCTTTATTTATAGGGAGGGGGATGATTTATCTACCAAGAATAGAACTCTAGAATCTCTCTAATTATAGACATTCACCTTAAATAGGAGATTTCATAACAAGTACCACTTTTTTTTTAACACGCACCTTGCACTGACTATAGAGTTTGAGTATCAACATATATTAATTGGGTTCGATTCAATTCGATTTGTTTTGAGTTAATTCGGATTGGTTTTGATAGATTTAACAATATTTTTAATAGGAAAATCAACACGTTTTTATTAAGAACAAATCAAGTAAAAATAATAGTGTTATATAAATAAAGGAACCACGCCTTTTTTATTAAAAACAATATCACAAGTGAAAGAGTATTTTAATAGGGGAATCACACTAATTTTATAAACCATAAGCAAAAACAAAATCTTCGTTAGAGAAGTTATGCCTTGAAAGCAAAATATTTTCAGGACAATTGCACCTCGTCATAAAATATAGTACAAGATAACAGAATTCTATGATAAGAATGGACATTGGGCCTAACTCAATTCTAAAAGCTAGCTTATGAGGTGAGGATTGCCCAAGCCATATAATGTGACCAAGGACCTCAAATCCCTCCGATATGGGACAACTCAACACCCCCCCTCACGCCCCGATCTCTGGAGCATGGACAACATAAATGAGGGCCTAACATCGGTAACAATAATTGGGATGGGTCTGGCTCTGATACCATAACAAGAATGGACCTTGGGCCTAACTCAACCCCAAAAGCTAGCTTATGAAGTGAGGATTGCCCAAGCCATATAAGGAGACCAAGAACCTCAAATCCCTCCGATGTGGGACAACTCAACACTCCCCACTCACGCCCAGATCTCTGGAGCGTGGACAACATAAATGAGGGCCCAACATCGATAACAATAATTTGGATGGGCCTGGCTCTGATACCATGATAAAAATGGACATTGGGCCTAACTCAACCCCAAAAGCTAGCTTATGAGGTGAGGATTGCCCAAGCCATATAAGGAGACCAAGGACCTCAAATCCCTCCGATGTGGGACAACTCAACACTCCCCACTCACGCCCAGATCTCTGGAGCGTGGACAACATAAATGAGGGCCCAACATCGATAACAATAATTTGGATGGGCCTGGCTCTGATACCATGATAAAAATGGACATTGGGCCTAACTCAACCCCAAAAGCTAGCTTATGAGGTGAGGATTGCCCAAGCCATATAAGGAGACCAAGGACCTCAAATCCCTCCGATGTGGGACAACTCAACACCCCCCTCACGCCCAGTTCTCTGGAGCGTGGACAACATAAATGAGGGCCCAATATCGGTAACAATAATTGGGTTGGGTCCCCATTTATGTTGTCCACGATCTAGTGATCTGGGCGTGAGGGGGTGTGTTGAGTTGTCCCACTCGGGGGGATTTGATGTCCTTGGTCTCCTTATATGTCTTGGGCAATCCTCACCTCATAAGCTAGCTTTTGGGGTTGAGTTAGGCCCAAGGTCAATTCTTATCATTCTAAAACTAATAATCTTGTAAATTATTTATTGACACAAGTGTCAGAATCTATGAATTAAGAGCCATAATTTTTATTTGTGGTACTTTAATTATTTGAAGTTTTTACTTATTTATGTGTTCTCCTTCCAGCAAATAAATAAAAGGAATAGATAGAAAAAAAATTGGAGATAGAAAAACGAAAAAGGAAACAAATGTGAAAAAAAAAACGTAAAAAAGGAAAAGATTAAAGGGAAACAATAAAAGAAAAAGGGAAGCTCAGTAAACGAAAAATGGACTTGCTGATTAAAATCAGACTCGAATCTAGGCATAAATAAATATAAAAGAATAAATTCAGAAAATAATTCCCAACCAGGACACCTACCTCTGGTTTAAGATTGAGGGTGGCAGTGTTTGCATTTGACCCTATTATAAAGAATTTCAACGTAGATTTTTAAAAAATTAGCCAAGCCTACGGGTGGCATGGCACCCTCAACTCTCAAGGTGGATCCGTCATTGGTTGTTGGCCAAAATAGCATGACATCGCCATTTTTATAGGTGGTTATTGAAGAAAGTCAGTGTTTGCAAAAATTGAAAAGTGTCACTATTTAAGGCTGAGATAAAATATGAAAAAAAATACTTTAGCTGAAACACAAAATTTACAGAATAATATCGATATGCTGGATGATAAACCTCTTGCATATAAACTTTCAGGATATTATGCTTTGAAACTTCAATATATTATTAAAAAAAAAATTAAACTAGTATATTATGTGGGAAATTTTCTGAAATTTTAAGAATATTTTTATTCAGATTTTATTTTCATATAAAAAATAGTTAAATTTTAATTACTTTTAAAATTATGACTAATTTTTAATTATCAGTGGTAATCAAGCCTTTTATATTTTTTATTTTCCCCTTGTAATCTAAGATCTCACCAAAAATGACTAGTTGTTTGCCTGACTCCTCGCATGCGAACTAGATTGATCTTTCCTGCAGAAATAATGTAACCTGAATTACAATTTAAGTGAACAATTTTATTAACCTGTAAAACTAATTTAGGCTTCGAGATTAAGTTATATTCCTAGATAATATCTTATGTTCAACGATGGATGACAATGACATGCAACATCTTCCGTTAAACTAAAATTATTTCTGGTTTGAAATACTTGTTTGACCAAAAAAAGTATTAAGCTTTTTGTTAAATTAATAATGAGAAAATAGAGGATGAATCATGGTTAAACATAGTAAATTTTAGATCTAAGATTGAAGGGGATAAGTGAAAATTAGAAACTGTGTTCAAGAGCAATAAATATCAAGCATATGCTTAATGATTGTCAATAAATATAGTAATAGAAGTATGCAATAGTTGTAGATAACATGGAATAATGAAAAATGTTGATGGATAAGGGATATTTAGATCTTGTAAACAAAAAGTGAACAACGTACGTTTGAACGATGCAGCCAGTGACAAGACAAGCTTTTCTATATGATCTATAGTTAACCCTTTATAGTGTGCATTTAACAAAAAGTAAAGATCCCCTTTTGTTCTTTATCTCTTCATATTTATAGAAAGTACTTCAGTAAAATCCTAAAAAAGTACCACAAAAAAATATTCAATGAAATATTCTTTCTTTATATTCTAACTTATTTTACCGTTACTTTCATACGCTGTTGCTCGATCTCGGCACTAATCTTTCTTAAGACGACTCCATGTTCTTATGTCGTGGATCGGCTTAATCCTCGACTACATTCATTTATAGCTATTAAGTCTGATAAAAATTTTGAACCAATACAATACTAAAATCATCTAATGTTGTTTCACAATTCTTATAGTAATTACTAAATTATCTAATTTGCCAGCAGATTTTTAATTGGTTGTAATAAAACACTTTAATGATTAGTAGCAATTCTTTTAAGAAGGTGAATCATTAAGGTAAAGGAAAACAGTGGTTGAGAAATAGGGTGAGTAGCATAAACTGGTTGATAAAATAATGAATAATGATGGTAGCATAATAGAGATGTTGAATGTGGAAATTTCTATGATTAGTTGCGAATTGAAAATTGCCAAATGTGAAGAAATATTTGAAAGTTGGGATCATGACAAAGGCCTTTCACAATCATTTGTGAGATAAGATTATATCATTGTGACCTTTTTCGCTTTTATCTTTGTTGATTAATGTATTTGAATAGAAGGTGGTATTAAAAATATAATTGGGGAGAAATATGAGTACGAAAACTTGACAAAAAAAGAATTAGAAATTTGAGTTATAGCGAAAAATAGCAGCTCCTTGTTGTATTGTTGAGGTGCAAGTTCCATTTTCACCAAGTATTTACATTACAGTATAAAATAAAAAATTTTGACTTTGTTGATATATATATATATATATATATATTCTTGCGTTGTTTTACATGACATTGTTTCTATTAGAAGAGTAAAACAATTTTCTTTGTCATTGTAACTTAATTTTACTTTTCATCTAACTTGAAATTAAGTAAATGCTCCTATATTTTTAAATAATTAAAAATTAATACTTGAATTAAGTTAAAGATTTAATCTGCGTAATCCGAACTTATACATTCCTTTTGCAACAAAGGACATAAGTTATCAATTATCATTCTACTTCCACCTTTATCCTTTCCACTGTTCATGGAGTTATCCAAGTTTAAGGTAATTTTAAGAGAAGTGACATATTTGAACGTCTAAATAAATTACAAAAAATAAAGAAAGGATAAAAAAAGTATATCGATGGGAGGCATGCACGACATTCAAAAAATACATTCATGTGCCATTTGAAACAAGAGTTTGGAACCCAACTGTGATTCTTTTGGATTCAAAATACATAAATAAGTAGGAAAAAACTTAATGATCAAAGTATATAAAATGTTTTGAATCGCGTTTTATGTTAACGTCCACTTAGAATTTAAGATAAAGCGAGTTTCAAATCTGTATTTTATATAAAATGCCTTTTATAATTATATTTTACCTCATCCGATTGGACGTTTATATAAAATATAGTCTATTAAAGCGCTTTATATAAAACGGCTTAATAAACCATGTTTTGCCTCTTCATATACCTGTCCCCATCCCTTTCCCACGTCAAACAAGAATCCTCCCACCCCGCCCCAATTTCAAATTGAACCAACAGTGCCCCTTCTCCTAACTTAACGAGATAAAAAATTCGAGTGGACCCTACTTATCCCATAAAAGTATAGAGTGTTGGTCCAATATCATAGCTAAAGCCTTCTCTCGTTGTGATTGCTCGTTTCGGATTAAGATCTTCAGTTATTCAACATTTCAAAGAACATAAATCAAGGTATTCCGATTTAATTTTTATCGGATTCGAATAAAAATGCATATTAGTTATTTTACATGTGTTATATATTGTTTTGTGGTTTTTTCCGATTAAACTAGTATATTATTTTTATCGAGACTTAGATATTACTGTGCTAAAAAAATATGTAAAAATTGAGAAATCATTATTATTTGAAAGTTTTTTGTACTATTGTATATGTATTTTTCATGAATGTTTTGTGATTAGATATATTTCTTATTTTTTATCTGGTTTATATTATTTATTTGCTTAAAGACTAGTAATATAGTGCCCTTTTACGGTAGTAAAGTGCAATATTTTTTAACGTAGTAAAATATACCGCCTTTTAGTGTAGTAAAATGTAGTGTCTTTTAGCGCAGTAAAATATAGTGTCTTTTAGCGTAGTTTTCCTATAGTTTAAGTATCTCTTATATTCAAAAATACGTCAAAATAATTAATAGATCAAACAAAAATTCTGTCCAATTATACTCAATATATAATTGGTGCTACCGGTCGTAAATATCGAGCCTGAAACCCATATGTCAATATTTAATAATTAAATATTGTATAATTATAAAAATTAATTATTTAATTTATAAAAAAAACATATAAAATTATAAAACTAACATGTAAAATAATAAAACTAATATATAGAAGAATTCAGGATATCTTGGTGCTACTAAGCCTCAAATATCGAGTCAGGAACCCATATGTAAATACATAATAATTAAATATTTTATAATTATAAAAATTAATTATTTAATTTACAAACAAACATATAAAATTATAAAACTAACATGTAAAATAATAAAACTAAAACATAGAAGAATTTAGGATATCTTGGTGTTACTCAACCTCAAATATCGAGCCTGAAACCCTTATATGAATACATAATAATTAAATATTATATAATTATAAAAATTAATTATCTAACTTGCAAACAAACATATAAATTATAAAACTCACATACAAAATAATAAAACTTACACATAGAAGAATTTAGGATATTTTGGTGCTAACTGACCTCAAATATCGAGCTCAGAACCCTTATATTACGTGAATACGTATAATTAAATATTGTATAATTATAAAAATTAATTATTTTATCTACAAACAAAGTATAAAATTATACAACTAACATGTAATTAACGTTGTTTAATTTATAGTAGACGATATAGAGGTGCCGCCTATTTATCTCGGACCTTCTAGCGATGAGGGCGATCATAGGTCCGCCCACTTATGGGAGGGAGAGATATTGACCGAGACTCTCCGTGCTAGAAGAGTAGACGATATGTGGGACTTTCTATATGACAGAGTTCTCCATCCCCGTGTAGTCACACGCCTGTGGGAGTCAGGTTTCTACAGGATTTTGGATATTGGGAAATTGTAGCTCGATTAGTCTTTGGTCACGGTCCTAATAAAGCAGTGGCGACCGGAGACATACACATTCCACTTGCCTATTGGCGAAGCCACCATCATACTATAAAATGTGTAGGTTTTATATGGGCTGCCCGTTGATGGATACCCCGTTGCTCTGCCGCATGGAATGAGAGAGATGACAGATGTACAATATCTGGACATATTGCAGCGGCTCACTGCTTTTCGTCCAGAGCACGAGAATGTACTGGCTGGGAGTAGTTATTTTCCATTTACGACTATTCAATAGCATTTGGAGGTATCATCTTGACATCGATGGCGATACACCGGATTATCATGTTCACCGATATACGAGGTTGCTTCTACTCCTTTTGTTTGGAGGGGCCTTGTTCCCGAATACTTCGGGGAACCTAGTCAGCTTGAGATTTTTTCATCATCTTGAGCAGCTATATAATTTACCCCAATACAGCTCGGGTGCTGCTATTCTCGCCTACATGTACAGGCAGATGTACCGGGCGATCATGGGCACCAAGCGTGACGTTACTAGATTTTTACCGCAACTACAGGTGACAATATATTCGAATACTCCGTTCATTTTAACATACCTAGTAAAAATATATCTTAAATTTTACATCAACTTTTTATGTTAGGTTTGCACCTGGGAGCACTTCCTGCAGTTGCAGCCCCCTTTACTACCATTAATCCGGATATACCACCTCTGTTGCTCCCTCTAGCTAGGAGGCGTGTTCTCCGGTAGGGACAGACGCGCAAGTACGAGGCTCGGCATAATCTCTCCTTGTGCAGGGATATCTTCGATTTGCTGGAGGGCACACAGGTAAATGCATATCTGAGTTTACTTGTCATAGCTTCACATGTGTTGTCTATACTCACGTTTTCTATTCTTACTTAATAGTTCATTTGGACGCCATACAACGACGCGTTGATAGGTGGCTTGTCTATTTATTGCTCAACTGATCGAATTATGTGGGGCTCTTCCATACCGTTGATCTGTCTTGATATTATAGAGCATTATGCCACCGAGCGGATACTTCACCAGTTTGCCTATCCGCAGGTCGTACCGATATCGTCCACCTGGCAGACCATACATTGCCAGATGGATGATCGTTCCAGAGTGGACGACGTATGTTTGGCATGGCTAGAGGAACATATATTTACTCGGGATCCGCAATTTGACCTAATCCCCCCTTCACCGAGTCAGACGGATACTAAGCATAATTATATGGGGTGGTCCTGCGATGTTACCCGACTTTTGTTGGGAATCCCATTTATCAAGCTGGCGGTCGGTACGCTCCATACGCCGGGAGGCACGAGACACTAGTATGTTATTTAGTATTTTCACTTATAACTATGACCTAGCATTCTATAATGTATATTTTACATGTTGTGTGTGCTAATAGCCTATATTTATTCCACCAGTTAGGACTGCAGATGCAACAATATACCAGCGAGGGAGCAACTATTTTGCACGAGTATGGCTGGCAGGTTACAGAGCTGGCTGCCCAGACACTGCAGCGAGCCCGAGAGGATGAGCTCTTAGTGTACATCCCTGCTTATGTGGCGCCATAGCACTACCGTCGAGGTAGGCCTGTCCCACAAGATAGGGGAGTACGATGCAGGACTGTCCCACGAGGTAGGGGTGCTCCGCGAGGTAGGGCTGTCCCACGGAGTCATAGGAAACGGCGAGGAGGTGGTCCTGAACAACGGGGCACCGAGGCACCAGTTGAGGCTAATCTGCCAGGTGATCTCCATCAGCCAGACGAGCATCACAGCAGCATGCCGTCATTTAACCTTCCACTGCCGCTCACTCCAGTGACTTCCAGGTAACGCGGTCAGATTCATTGTTTATCACGAGCACGAGCTTTACCTGAGAGGATTTGGATCAGTACATTCTAGGCACATCAACCGCTGCTGAGGATCAGCCGACCCGAGATATGGATGGTGAGCGCCGGCTGAGTTATGGCTCATCATTAACGGGTGCTGGGGATCTTTCACAGGCACAAGTATGTTTGTATTACTATTAAATTTAAATTTGTTTTTTATCTCATTGGTTCGCCATAAATAACTTTATAACCTTCTTATTAAGGTTTCATCCCCGCCCGCCACAGAAGCCACTTTGTGTGATGCTGACTTGAATACATATGCTTATATTTAGGAGCCTGACGAGAACATGGTAAGACAATTTACATTTGTTTGACCTAACACGTACATTATTAATATATATTTTCATATACGGAGCTGACTTATTCTTCTGTAGGGTGATGATGGACCGACGACCCATTCTAGTGATCCTCCCAGCACTTCTGGCGACCATGCTGTAGCGCGTCCTGCGATAAAGAGGCGATGCGATGAGGATGATACTGATAGCATATCCGGGTCGGATGGGATGCGCCTCGGGCCAGCGGCTGCATGAAGCACACAGGTTGTGGGATACATTGATTTTTTTTTGTATTTTATGTAAATAATAGCAATATTTTTTTTATGTTTTATATTATATATGCATTATGTTTTTATTTTTCCGTTTCTTCTTTATTAAATACTACAACACAAATACAAATATAGCAACATAACATAATTTAAATTCAGAACAACTAATGGAAACACACGACAGGGGAAACGTAAAGATAAAGTACTATATTCAGCATATACATGCCATTATTTAGTCACGACCGCCTATTATTTTCTGCTCCAACTATTTAAATTTCTCTTCCAATTTATTTTTTTCTTCATTCGTCTCTTTTAGTTTCTCCTTCAACTCCACAATTTCTTGTTTATATTCTCGTTCATATTCTCACTGTTGTTTGGTCAAATCATGGTAATACTGCAAATACTCTTTGTAGCATTCCTACTTACAGGGTTCATCAAATCATACCTCCAAATTGCAAATATTTTCATTGTTGCCTCCGAACCTGTTCACACACATCCAGTATCTGCGCCCAACTTGACCATCATCCCAATAGTCCGCCAACATATAACATTTGCCACGTTGGCACATTGGTACATAAATGCGTTCATACATTTGTTAAAGCGAAAAAAAAATCATGCTTTAATGGCAAGATTTGCTATTTGTTATGGTTTATCGCAGAAAATAACTAGAATGCACATGTTATTTATAGGCAAGGCAACACATAAAACGTAGTATCTAACCGTCCTATATCACATAACACAGTACCTAATGGACGCTTCAATGTGTGGAATCAATTGAAGAGAAATCAAGCCAGCATCCAAGTTAAAGTGATTCCCATTGAATGTGTCCATTTCACAAATGTGGGTGCCAATATATTTACCCATTTTCAGAACCCTATTTTCTTCTTGCTCGCACGCAGCATCCAATGGCAACCCGTAAACCATCTACGAAAAACAACCTTGTATACATCCGGACTTGACTCCCATATTGTCCTCTCACGGCACTTTCTTGCGCTGTACATTTTCACCGCCTTGCTTAGGCGCGCTTTATCAGAAAAAAGATGCCCTTTGCCAGTACCGTTAGTCTAGACTTATCCCATATTGATGTCCAAATTTCGTCAAAATCCCTTGTGAGGGCATTCACATCCGGCTCACTTAAAAAATGATCAAGGTAGGGAATATTACTTGAATGAAATGGCACGGGTACTCGTACACTCTTGGTCTAACAGGAGGTTGAGCATACTCCCTCGCCAAATCAGGTTTGGCATTCTCTTCCTCCTTATCATCACCCTCGTCAAAAAAGGGTGTGTCATCTCCAAACTCATCGTCATTATTGTCATAATCACTATTATCTTCCTGACTTTGCGCATCTGCCAAAATTACGAGTAAATACATTGTCTACGGGCAACTGAGTGCGGACAAGACTATCAAGTTGCTTGTTTTTACTACAGAAACTTCAAAATAATAAGTTACTCAAATTTATATATACTTCACGTATAACTATATCACTTCACTTGCAAGTCGTAATTTGTTGACATTTCATGATGGGCATTATCCTCTTGGTGATGACTCCCGGATGGACCATCATGATCCAACACATCAAAACTACGCATATTCTAATTGGGCATGGGTTCATAACTTGTAAAATTTATATATGGACGGTACCCCATGTGAAATATATGAATGTTAATACAAATTCAATATAACAAAAATAGACATCGTAACACAAAGGAAAAAGAAGTTTACGAGTTGTCTCATGGATTAAAGTAAGAGAGAAATTATTTTCTCGCTTCTCATTCGCCCATGAAGATAAGTTTAGATCCGGTCATGCTCTTTCAGCTGGAACTTGTTCGGCTAAAACTGCTCCAGAATACACCCGATTATTGAAGGTTATCCCTACTTTACACAACCTCATTACTGCGAACGTCTTCAACCTTCACGTAAATTTCTAACATTTTTATCAAAATAAGTTCTCGGTATTATCTAGAGTCCCCAAAAAATTTCTCAGAGTTTCATTATCCTTGATGTTAAACTCAGCTTAACAAACAAACCCTTGTGGAGTTACAAAATACGGATATCTTCCAATTATTTTAAGATTTACCGAACATTTGCTCAACCTCATTTTATGTAACAAAATACCAGTTTGTCGTACTCCATTGGAAGTTGCAATTTAACATGACTCTGTGGAGATAAACTATAGCTCACCGAGTTATTCGCCACCACAATATCATCCCCTCTAATATAATGAAACAATTACTTTTCGCTCTTCATACATTATGAAAAAAGCTTGAGAATTTAGCAAGAAGAAAAATTTATCACCAAGTTAGAGTATTTTTGAATGAATTTTTGCAAAACCCTTAACGCCTTTAAATAAGGCAATGCCCAATCCCGGGGGTTGAATTATTTAGGTAAAATGCCATTTTAACACGCGTTTTACATATTTAAATTATTGTTATGTCAATTAAGCGCGTAATATTTATTGGTGGGCCCACAAATCAGGTAAAATATACTTACAAAAGGCGTTTTATATAAAACACATTTTTGAAACGCGCTTTAGACGTTAAGGTAAAATATAGTTTAAAAGAACATTTTATATACTTTGTCACCAAGTTTTTTTCCACTTATTTATGTATTTTGAGTCCAAAAAAATAACAATTCGATTTCAGACTCGGTGAAACATAGGGAGTAATAAATATTTTCCTTTTAGTTAATTATACTGCATTTAGCGAAAAAATATGTTATATTTTTATTTATGACTCTTCTCATTTTAGGAATGCTCAAAATCATTCACCTATTTTTTTATTTTTATTTTTAATTCAGTTCGATTAAACTGCTTAAATTTGAAATTTGAGATGATGTTTATCTATCGGATAGATTTTCAATTTTTACTTTTGTGTTTTTATTCCATTGTCGCTAATTTAAGTTAACTAATATGCTTAAATAGGAGGAGGAGTACTATAATTGTGCCACGTACTTCATGCAGTTTATCTTAGGGGTGATGTTTTACGACCATTTATACTATAAAAGATCAAATTCGGGATAGGTTACATCATACTTAAATTTATTGTAATAATCGATAAATATTCGTAGTTTCACATAATGCATAATCCGAGTTTTGCACCAATATAAGACATTAAAATATTACAAAAGAACATATATATAAGTACTTATGATAGCAGAAGTGTCATGCAATAGAAAATTCTATTATAATTGAGCTAATCGCTTTAGTACGATTTGCTAAGAGGGTATTTAGCTGGCTTATTAGTATTTTTGACTTATTTATATATTTACTAAAATTAAAAGTGCATATAAGTTAGGTGTTTATAACCTGAAAATACGCCAAAAGTCAAAAGTTGGTTTCTCCCCACTTATCAAATTTCACCTTATAAGCACTTTATGTTTTTACCAAAATATTTATTATTTTATCCCTAAAATATTTTTTTAAAAAAACAAAATTCTTTGTACATCCAGTTCTTCAGTTAGATAATATTAATTTCAGCATTTTATTCATACACGTAATTGTTTATTTTTTAAATTAATTTTAATATTTAAAAGTAATTATCAACACTTAATGCTTATCAGCTAGTTTAAATCATCTAACTCAAACTTATCTTAAATTATAAATATTCTTAAGAAATTGAGAGAGGTAATTTAGCTGGGTGATTACTCTCTCTATTTCGTTTTCCGACCAAATTTATGTATCCTAAACATACACGGTTCCACCTCATGGCTGACACTAGTTTTATTTGGATAAGATTTTAGCTTTCACCAATAAAAAAAGAGAGACAAGATTTAGCTTAATTGGTTCTAAGTGTACCATGTCTAATATGGAAAAGTATTTAATACTATATTTTTTAATTTTATCTCGATCATATTTCTAGGTTTTGATACTTGTAGTTACATTACTTATTTAAGTTAGTTATAATACTATAAGTGTAGTTATTCTAATAATAGGTTATAATTTGTTATAATTTTTATCAAGATATCAGCTAATACTGATTAAAATATTTATTTCAAAATTATTTTACGTATAATAATTATGTTAATTAATAGATTCTCTTATCCAATGACCGGAAAATAGTGGATAGTGAGAAGAAAGGGTTAAAATGGAAAGAATGATGCAATGATGCGTTAAAAATATGCCCTTTTCCTTTTTCCTTTATTACTTTTGGTTAGATTTCCCGCTCTACTTAAGTCCTGCAGAATGTTCCAATCACGAGCACTGGCTGCCGTTGGATCATCCCTGAATCATACGTTAGCATAGAATCAACGGACAAAAGACGAAGACTATCATAAATATGATGAAGACGTTAACTTTTCAAAAACTCCTCGATCCTCCTCTTTTATCATCAGTATAAATCAGCAGCTAAGCTCCTTGTACTTCGGAAACCCTCCGAAAAGCCGTGAACCTCATTCTTCACTCGTTTCCTCAACCTCCTCTTAATTTTCTTTTAATTTATTTGTCCGGCGAGGTCTTTTAGGGTTCCGGCGAAGGATGGGGTCGGCGTTGTTACCAGATCTTGGAACGCAAATAGTTATTCCAGTTTGCGCCGTCATTGGCATCGTGTTCTCTTTATTCCAATGGTACCTTGTGTCGCGCGTGAAAGTCTCGTCGGAACGTGGACCCACTTCTCCGAGCAGCAACCAAAACAACAAGAATGGATACGGCGACTGTTTGATCGAAGAAGAAGAAGGAATCAACGACCACAACGTTGTAGCTAAGTGCGCCGACATACAGAATGCCATATCTGAAGGTGAAATAAGCTCTTACTTTGGATCTCTTTATGTCCGTCTCAGATTTAGCTTCACTCCTACTTGTGTACAATCTATGTGTGCTCTTCTTTTCATCTCATTTTGCATATATATAAAAGAGTGCGAAATTTCGCCGTTGTTTCTGTTTTGCCGTCTAAATTAAGCGATTATGGACCTCCTTGTGGTTGATATTTTTTTGTTACCGTGCTCACTTAATGAATTCAACATATTATCGTGATATACCCTACGGCTTTAAGGTTGCTGTATTCAGCTCTTCGGTGGGATGGCTCTGACACTAGATCTACCTTTATTCGATTTGATTTTATCAGCTTGCCTGCATTTCGATAAATGGTAAGAGTAGGAATCAAATTCTATTTTTGTGCTGCTCAGTGAAGTAACTTTAAGTGGGAAACTTTGCTGATGCGCTGTTCTTATTAAAGGCATAGTGGCTTTTTTTCAGTTAAGTTGCTTTTTAATAAATTGTGAGGTTTTCACTGGCACTGCTTAGATTTCAAGTGACTGTTATGGAATGAAAAAAGTCAGTTTGGCAGCTCTCTGTTATACGGGAAGTTATAGGTGTAAGACTTTTAGCCTATGCTACACTTGTTTCGCATGTTATTGCTGTTTCAACTAAGTTTGTTATTTCTGAGTGTTTACAAGTATGCAGCCTCATTTTTAGTCAAAGCTGCATATTTGTTATTTCCTTAACCCGACTTTATCTTTAGTTGTCCCTCGTCATTTTGTTTCTTGATATTAGTTGTGGTCAGTACTCTTTTCCTTGCACAACCGAACTTAATATATTACTTGCTGTTTGAGCCGTCACGATTGCCTTGGCACGTTGTCTAAGTGGAACTACTTTGAACTGTTAAATGGTGAATTCCTGAAATTTGCAAGCCTTTTAAGCATGCTTCCGTTGTTAGTATTGTCTTGTATGGTTTCTTGTAGAGGGGATCCAGGATTTAAACTCTATAGGTTTTACTTTAAGTTTCATAGTATTGAATCCATTATATATTTAAAGTTATGATATGTACTATTTGTTGCAATTTAATAGATTTTTACATAAAAATTTATGCTCCATGTTGAAAGTTATGGGTTCAATTGAATCCATTCCTATTATTCTACATCCGCCCTGGTTTCTTGGGAGTAGCATAGAACTGCGGTACTCTTATGGACTACTGCTGTCTATATTATAGTTAGGAGAAGCCAATTTGGTTTCTCTAGCTTAAGCATGAGGCCTATCAGAAATTTGTGCATAAAACACATATTTATTATGTACAAATTTGACAAAATTCAAAATATGCAGAGACTCAAAAGTCTGTCCCCAGTTAACTAGCATATGCGATGGTGTAAGTTTAGATATTATATTGCTGTCAAGTTTTTTCCTTAATGGTTCTATTCTTAACATTTTGCATTTTTGATCTTGCTTTCCTTACGCTCAAGCATGCTATAAATTAGGTTGTCTAGACTGCGCTACATGCTCGGTACCATTTGCTTTTTAGCACTCTAATATCTGAAATGATTGCTTATGGCAGGGGCAACATCATTCCTTTTCACTGAATATCAGTATGTGGGTATCTTCATGATTGCTTTTGCAATCCTGATCTTCCTTTTCCTGGGCTCGGTTGAAGGCTTCAGCACTAGCAGCCAGCCATGTACTTACAACAAGGAGAAGAGGTGCAAGCCAGCCCTTGCAACTGCCATCTTCAGCACTGTATCCTTCTTGCTGGGTGCTATCACTTCCGTTATTTCTGGTTTCCTTGGGATGAAGATTGCAACATATGCAAATGCAAGAACAACTTTGGAAGCGAGAAAAGGTGTTGGGAAAGCTTTTATAGTAGCATTCAGGTCTGGTGCAGTGATGGGTTTTCTCCTTGCTGCCAATGGCCTCCTAGTTCTTTACATAGCCATTAATCTCTTTAAGCTATACTATGGTGATGACTGGGAGGGTCTTTTTGAGGCAATCACTGGCTATGGGCTTGGTGGATCCTCGATGGCTCTTTTTGGTAGGGTTGGTGGTGGTATTTACACAAAAGCTGCTGATGTTGGTGCTGATCTTGTTGGTAAGGTTGAAAGAAACATTCCAGAAGATGATCCCAGAAATCCTGCTGTAAGTTCAACTTCCCTCTTCAGGTGTATTTTATCTCCTGAAGATATCTTGTGAATAATATATTTTCAATGTCTTTGCAGGTGATCGCTGACAATGTTGGGGATAACGTTGGGGACATTGCTGGAATGGGATCTGATCTTTTTGGTTCATATGCTGAATCATCTTGTGCTGCTCTTGTGGTGGCTTCCATCTCGTCTTTTGGAATTGATCATGATTTTACTGCAATGTGTTATCCCCTGCTCATAAGCTCTATGGGAATCATTGTTTGTTTGATAACCACCCTTTTTGCTACTGACTTTTTTGAAATTAAGGCTGTCAAAGAAATTGAACCAGCATTGAAGAACCAGCTTATTATCTCAACTGCTATTATGACAGTTGGAATTGCAATTGTTACATGGACTTGCCTCCCATCTTCCTTCACCATCTTTAATTTTGGCACTCAGAAGGTTGTTAAGAACTGGTAAGTATCAACTTAATGTTTGGAGAATACTAATTTGACACATGTTATAAGTGTTACTGCATGAGAAGTGAGCTCGCTTTACAATGTACTGTGAGGTTGAATACGTCACAGTTTCAATTTCTTGTCCACTGCTTGAATTTCATTTGCTTGGCTGCTGAATTTACAGCTGTGAGGATGTCCGCTTTCATTTAAGAAATGTGCTTAATAATTAATTTATTGGTCTGATTATGCAGGCAACTCTTTTTATGTGTGGCTGTTGGTCTTTGGGCTGGACTTATAATTGGATTTGTCACTGAGTACTACACAAGCAATGCTTACAGGTAAAAGTAGTACATTCTCACCTCATCCTGTGATGTGTCTGTTATGTTGATAATCTTTTGTCTTATTTACCTTTTTCAATTGTCTGTTTGCAGCCCCGTCCAAGATGTAGCCGACTCCTGCAGGACTGGAGCTGCAACGAATGTTATTTTTGGCCTTGCCCTGGGATACAAATCTGTCATCATTCCTATCTTTGCCATTGCGATAGCTATCTTTGTCAGTTTTACTTTTGCTGCCATGTACGGTATTGCCGTTGCTGCTCTTGGAATGTTGAGCACCATTGCAACTGGATTAGCCATTGATGCATATGGACCTATCAGTGATAATGCTGGTGGGATAGCTGAGATGGCTGGCATGAGCCACCGGATCCGTGAAAGAACTGATGCCCTTGATGCAGCTGGAAACACCACTGCTGCAATTGGAAAGGTTTGTAACTCCATCTATCTTGCTTTTCATCTTGTGAGCGTTCCTTTTTCACCCCCTTCTAAATTCTTCTTGTTCATAGTTGTTAACAAGTTGATGGTGCTTAAGTATATGTGGAGATTGAAATATTGTTTTATGATACATGTTTGTCTTTCATCACTTTAGTCTCTTTCCGCCATTGGCTTTTCTTCTTCTGCATTCATGATGGAGGTATTTTCTGATGTGTCTTCTCCTTTTCATTAACTGTGAATTTTCATTTCTTTCCAGGGCTTTGCCATTGGATCTGCTGCACTTGTGTCCCTGGCTCTGTTTGGTGCTTTTGTGAGTCGGGCTGGAATTTCAACAGTTGATGTCTTGACCCCACAGGTGTTTATTGGTTTGATTGTTGGAGCCATGCTTCCCTACTGGTTCTCTGCCATGACCATGAAGAGTGTGGGTAGTGCAGCTCTGAAGATGGTTGAGGAAGTTCGCAGACAGTTTAACAGCATTCCTGGTCTCATGGAAGGTCTTGCCAAGCCTGATTATGCCACTTGTGTTAAGATCTCAACTGATGCGTCTATCAAGGAAATGATTCCACCCGGTGCCCTAGTCATGCTTACTCCCCTCATAGTTGGTATTTTCTTTGGAGTGGAGACACTTTCTGGTGTTCTTGCTGGTGCTTTGGTTTCAGGTGTACAGGTATGGCTACATTCCTGCTTTAAGATTTTGCAATTTAGCATTCTGTTTAAGTTGGTTCAGCAGCCTTGTCACAAATATGGGGCTTTTTGAAGAATAATCCAAATTCTTCTCATATCTTTCCATTTCTTACAGATAGCAATATCTGCATCAAACACTGGAGGGGCATGGGACAATGCCAAGAAGTATATTGAGGTATAGAAGATTCTTCTCCTTATGTGTTTCTTTTGTAAACAGTAATTCAGGGCACTCTTGAGTTCATATGTTTGATTTCTCTATCAGGCTGGTGCTTCAGAGCATGCAAGGACTCTTGGCCCAAAGGGTTCCGAACCTCACAAGGCTGCTGTCATTGGTGACACAATTGGTGACCCCCTAAAGGACACTTCAGGCCCATCACTCAATATTTTGATCAAGCTTATGGCAGTTGAGTCGCTCGTATTTGCTCCATTCTTTGCCACTCATGGGGGTCTACTTTTCAAGATCTTTTAGGGCAGGTTGGAGCCATTACGTAGACTTGTGGCATATCTTTCAGTCAACATCCTTCTCTAATATCCCGAAGCATTAGATTTTTATATTAGTTGCTAGTCAGAAGTGGAATTTTGGTGACTGATGATGATGATGATAATTGTCACTATAAGTAGGGTAGAAGTTTGTCAGTCTTGTGGTACAATAGACCTGAAGCTAGTGTATCAACTTTCTTCATACTTCATAGACACTAGTTTCCAATTTTGTCTGTATTGTCATTATCCACGTTAAAGATAATGGAGCTATCAGCTATGTTTTCAGCTTTTTTTCATATCTTGAAGAAAGTAGCTTGTCATTTCATCATCACATTCATCGGTAAATTGTTGGCTCTCTCTCTCTGTCTCTCTCTCTCTCTCTGTGTTGGGCTTGTCACAAGAAATTAAGCTCATGAGACTAGCAATATGTCTCGATTCAAAGGAAATGCTTGTGTTCATAGTCTCTCTCTCTCTTGTGGGCTTGTTGCGGATAAGTATATATCAGAAGTTGTTTTCTTAAATGTTCATTTCTGTTGTTCCATTGGAAGTGCCGATCAGTGTCGTTGGAAGTCCTTGTCATCTTCACTCTGCGGAAAAGCGATGAGGATCATCTTATTTCATAGCCATACTCAGTAGTGAAGTATTTTCCGGAGGAAAAAGATATTTTTTCTTAATCAGGAGCCAATATCCAGAATTGAGCTTGAGACTAACTAATTAGCGTGATTCTTTTATTTAAGGACAGTCAAAAAAGAAAAATACTAATAAATATTGAGATCAATTTTATTATCTATGGAAAGAGAACGGTAAATTTGTATGTATGATACAGATCGCTGTCACACCTATCTAACTCCTTTTAGTTTCCTAGGCTAATCAAATTGTAAAAATTGTATGGGATGGTCATTTCTTTACTTGCAACTTAAAAATAGCCATATAAAATATCTCGAGTTGATGAAAGTAGCAAAGATGAAAAAGCGGTTCTTTGCGCTTTTTAA
Organism: Nicotiana benthamiana; assembly: GCA_034376525.1. Taxonomy (NCBI): domain Eukaryota; kingdom Viridiplantae; phylum Streptophyta; class Magnoliopsida; order Solanales; family Solanaceae; genus Nicotiana; species Nicotiana benthamiana. The sequence continues at coordinate 13,513,943 of CM067325.1, forward strand.
AGTTAGCTTAGGAATTTAGACTATGTCTTAGTTTTAGTGTGGCTGATCATCTTCTCGAACAATCATTGCTTTGGTAAGCTATTGCTTGACCAACTAGGTAATAACATGCGATCCCCTCCTCAGTGCTGATTCCTCCTTTTGCTCCTCAGTCTATTGGGTATTAGCAGCCATTTCTAGCTGTTGATTCCCGCCTAAGCACAGGTTCGTACGTGCTACTATGTCCAAGTTGTGGCTATTTTTAATAACTTTGGAGTTTATGGTAATTCTCCAATTACAGGGTCTAAATGTGGCTATTTGTGTTATAACCTGGGCCTGCCACCAGAGTCCAGCCCGATCAGGCCCATATGAATGTGTATTATCAAACCCAACTCAACATAAATACAGGGGAGTGTTAATCTCTGCGAAACACGTAGAAATATCGCGGGAGAGCTACTTTTTAATAGGGATTTTTACCTATCTATACCATATAGCAAACCTTATTACCCCCAGGTTTAAGGTTTGTATTTATTACATTTAATCATACCAAATTTCAATATTTATGTACCATAATTCAAAGTAAGGGTATAAGTATTGCTTCATTTATTCTAGGCATGGTTTTAGGAGCATATATTTCTTTTCCCTTTTTTTCCTCCTCTTCTCTTTAAAAACCCCATGTAAAAATCCCTCACCTCTACAGAAGGATTATATTACCGAAAGCTCAAAATCTTGTTCTGTAAGCCTTTACAATAATGACCAATTCATTTGTTGTATTGTTTAGCCCTATTATCGCTTTAGATGTTATACATTCTCAATTTGACCTTGGAACAAGCAAAATTATACCATCTACCATAATAAATAGCCTAGCACAAATAAAATATTGATAATAAAAATGACCTATCATCACATACTTATTTATAAGTAAAGATATCTTAATAAATATTTATATATGGAATGCAAGAATAGAGAATAAGGAGAAAGTTATCAGTGTGTGTTAAGCCCCAGAATATTCTCACTTTTTTCCTCTTCCTCTACCTCTTAAAGAAACAATAACGAAGAATATTTATTAATAAGAAAGTTTCCCCAGTTAGGCTCAAAATAACAAGGAGTTTTAGCTAGAAAAATCAACCGAAACGATTGAATATTTTTAAGCCTAAAGAGTGGAAAACTAATCAGAACAATCTGCTAAAATCCGTCTCAAAAAATCATATATAAAAAAAAGACCAATTTAGAAGTTCTATAGTTTTATGGAGAGGTACAGATTTTCATGATGAATTTATTTAAAGATGATTTTTTTAAAACTGAAAATTTGAATATTAATAATTGATTAAATTTGATATGCTTAAATTTTTTTGACACAAGATTGTAGTTTAATTGTAGTATAAATGTAACAATACAATTTAACTACAATTTACAATTATCTACAAATTATCTACATTTTATCTACAATTCTACAATTTAACTACAATTTCTGGAAAAATATGTCTTCTTCTTCTTCGACGAGTTTCAATCTGAAATTCAGTCAAAACCAAGTCTAATCTTTACCAAAACCCCTCAAAATTGAGATATAAACTCCTAAACATATTTCGAATTATTTACAACAACACCCAATCCAAGGGATTTTCAATTGTAGCATAATTGGCATTTTCGACATAATTGTAGAAGACTTGTAGAAGTTTTAGTCTTCCCAATCTACAATTTATCTACAACTTATCTACAATTTATCTACAATTCTACAATTTAACTACAATTGAACTCTGGAAAAATATGTCTTCTTCTTCTTCGATGAGTTTCAATCTGAAAATCAGTCAAAATCAAGTCTAATCTTCACCAAAACCCCTCAAAATTGAGATATAAACTCCTAAACATATTTCGAATTATTTACAACAACACCCAATCCAAACAAATAATGATTTTTGAAAATCCAAATTTGAATTCAAAGCTTTCACGCTTTTTATGGCTATCAATGGTGGAAAATATATGGAGAAGGAGAGAATTACGCTGCAATAGATTTTCTTCCGTTTTAAATTTCAAAATTAATGGTGATTCTATCACCATTAAATGTGATTCCTACAAATTTGGAGCCTTTTTAGGGTAGAATCTATCTATTTTTGGTTTGGTACAATTTTTGTAAACAAAACATGGTATAGGTGGGTAAATACCAAACCATACACAATTTTGGTAATAAGGTTTTGCTATATGGTATATATATGTAAAAATTCCTTTTTAATATGATATTTATTTTTTATTCAGTATTTTTAATATTAAACAAAAATATTCACTATTTTATTAAAATTAATATAAAAAAATATTTTTACTCTTTATTCATGAGTGCTATGTAAATATTAAGGACATGATGTCCTTATCATTTACACTGTACACATGAAGTTAAGGACACCATGTTCTTAATATTTACACTGTACATGTGAAGTTAAGGACTTGACATGACAGTTTGTCCTTAATATTTACATAATACTTATAAAGTTAAGAATCTATGTCATTACCATTTACACTTCATATATGAAATTAAGGATATGTGGTCCTAAAGTTTGACAATAAAAAGTATAAATAATATTTACAATGCATATATGAAATTAAATATATGTGGTCCTAAAGTTTAACAATAGAAGATATAAATACAAGTTATGGACATGACAAGATACTTGTTCTTACACATCATTCATGAAGTTAAGAATATTATATTCTTAATATTTATACAGTATTTATAAAGTTAAAAAATACCATGTACACGTCTAGCACATAAGTATATTCCATGGAACGGATAAAAATTTATTAGGCTAAAAAGTAAATAGGCTAAACATTAAAGACATGCTCTTCCCCGGCGAAACACAGGATCAGGAATCTTTTTCTCCTCGTGGGGTGATAAGTTCGATAGACAATCCGACATCAAATTCCTCGTCACTTAGTAAAGCCAAACTAGATCGCTATTAGTGTCTTGGTGATGACAGTTTGACAATCCTATTGGGTACTGTTCTAGAGCTAGCTTCGACCCTCCCCACTATAAAATTTTTGTTCCCTTCTCTTCATTTTTCGTTCAGAAAAAAAGATCTTGGGAGTTGAGGTAATACCCATTTCATCCTTTACAATTGCTTTGGGGTTCTGAATTTTGATGAAAAATCTGATTTTATTTAATTGGTTTCTGTTAATTTGATTGGATTTGTAGTTTTGCCACTGAGATTTGAGCATGGGTAATGCTTCTTCAATGTTGACTCAATATGATATTGAGGATGTCCAAGACCATTGCAGCCATCTATGTAAATTATTTTTTTACTCATCCATTAGTCTTCTTTTTATTCCTTTTCTTGCATACTTACTAATTGAAAAAAAAAAACAGTTTCACAGCAGGAAATTGTTTCATTGTATCAGAGGTTCTGCCAACTTGATCGGAATTCAAAGGGTTTTATATCAGCTGATGAGTTTATGTCTGTGCCCGAATTTGCGATGAATCCACTCTCGCAGGTATTGTTTTTAAATTTTTATGTTGGCCTTAACACTTAACTAGTTAATTTGTATGTAATAGGATATTGGTATTTTTTCTTGTATGTCTTGTTGTTATGTTCTCTGTGTTTTGATAATGTGAAATGTATCTTTCCAGAGATTGCTTAAGATGGTGGACGGCTTGAATTTCAAGGATTTCGTGGCATTTTTATCAACTTTCAGTGCTAAAGCGAGCACGGCACATAAAAGTGAACGTATGTCATTAAGTCTTACATGTGCTATATTTAGGCCATTTAAATAAGAGGATTATGTTTAAATAGTGACATCTTAGATTTGCAAACCCCCGTTAGCTGGAAGCAGATATGCAGCTAGACATACTACTATCCCTGCTAGATGTTTCATAGTATTTACTATTAAGCGCATCCGTTAGATGTTTATAAGATTCTTCCCTATTTTCTTTGGTAAGTTGTGCCCACCAATCTGCTCCTATGGTTTAAAGAGAAGATCCATTTGTGCCACTGCATGATTTTATAGTCTTTCGAGGAATTAGGGACTTATACTCGAGGGTCTATGGGTGGTAATATACCAGCCATATTGATGAAGTCCTCTTATAGCAACAATTGTACAGATACTTATCTTTTATTGCTGTAGTGTATTTTGAAACAAGAGATTTGTTATTTACCTAATGTAATTTTCATACTTCCTTTTGCCCTTTTATGAGCACTTAGCCACTGACTGACTTCTTCAACTACCATTTTGTCCTAGTTATCTTCAAAGTATATGATTCTGATTGCAATGGCAAGGTAACCTTTGATGACATAATGGAAGTTCTTCGGGATTTAACTGGATCATTCATTTCAGACAAGCAAAGAGAGGTACTTTACATCTTTCTCCTTCCCACTTTCTCCTTTTCATATAGATTTTTATTCACATAAACAACATTAAAAGAGTGCTGTCGTTGTACAAGATGTATGACTTAGCCTCGTATCCAAGATAGACCGATTCTCTAGAATATGAAAGTGTGTCAATATGATTTACATCTTTTATCTTACACCATATAGATAGAGATATTAGATATTCATTCTAAAGGATAGCTAACTCCGAAAGACTAGTTTGATAATATGCTAGACTTCATCGACTTCATTTATGTTATGTACAGGCAATCAAAATTTTTTGGTATAAATTGCCCTAAATAATCTTCTACTTTTTATATTGAAAAGCGCATTATGATTAATATCCTGGTTCTTCACTATGATCATTTGCTTGTGTTCACTTTTATTTAAATGACCATAACTAATAAATTGTTCTGTCAAAAGAGTAAACTTAGAAGTATATAAAGCGTGTGAAAAGTGTAAACTGCAAATATCAGTCTGTGAAGTCTTCCCTTTCGTCCCTCTCTTATCTTTAAAGCTAATAGACTTGTTTCACTGTTGTTACTTGCCTGTCTTCCCTTTTTGAAACCTTTTCTTGCTTAACCCAAGAATCTCGGCTGCACCTATGTCTTAACATAGTGGTCTAAGTCAGTGTTCTAGTGTAAGGCTTTAGAATGTAGTTAGTATAGTTGTGAATTGCTGCTTCCATAGACTTGACTTCCGTTCTAGCTCGTGTCGGCCAGCTTTCTCTTTAGTAATACCTAAAGGTGTTAATCGGGCCCCGTTCGGTAAGGGGTGGAACGGGTTGGCTAGGGTATAGCGGTTGTTCCGGACAGGGTCGGGCCTTTTTTTGCTACCGGTGCACCGGAATCCGGCTAGCCTGCTAACTCGTTCGAGGGTTTTAACCATGTTCTAGCCCGGTCCAGCCCAGTTTTATTTGTAAAATTATTTTTTTTTTTTTTAAAATTCTAACGGTTGCCAACGGTCAAATAAAAAATGACCGTCGGACAACGACTTTGCACTTTAGCCATTTCGGCCTATCCCCTTACTAACCTCCACCCCCTAATAATTGATAAATTGTTATGAAATATAGCTTAAGGTAATAATATAGAACAAGGACAAAGAAGCTAAGAGATATAGAGAGAAAGAGAGGAGAGATTCTTATTTCTTGTTCTATAGCCATGAAAAGTGAATAATCACTATTGTAAAATAGTGAGGTGAATGGCCACTATTGAGAGAAATGACCACTATTAAGTGGAATGGTGCTACATAAATATGTTATTAGGCATGTCATTAAGCATTTGAGAGGAAGATCATAGAAATATCATGAGGGAGGTTATGGAGATAATGGAGAAGAGTAGACATCCATCTTAATTTAATTTTTCTTATAACACTCTCCCTTGTACTTCCATAGATAACATGTCTCGTCAAAATATTATTAGTAAAAAACCATATGGAAAAAATCCTAGTGAAGGAAAAAAGTACACATATTTAGCAATATGCTTTTTGGTTGCCTCCGTAAAAATCTTGCAAGGAAAATCCAGTGGGACAAAATCTTGTAAAGGAAAAAGAGTACTCTGCGTATTAACTCCGCCTGATAAGAGCATCAATTGACATCCTTGAGCCTTTGCATCCCAATCTTGTACACTAGTTTCTTGAAGGTTGACTCGAGATTTGGTGAACAAATTAGCCATATTATCACTTGAACGAATCCGTTGCACATTGATATCATCATTCTTTTGAAGATCATGTGTGAAAAATAACTTTGGTGAAATGTGTTTTGTCCTATTTCCTTTTATGAATCCTTTCTTCAATTAGGTTATACATGCTGCATTGTCTTCATACGAAATTATGGTTAGTTTGTCACACTCCATATTTATCTTGAATAAGATGTATTATAGACCTCAACCATACGCATTCTCGACTTGCTTCATGAATAGTAATTATCTCAGCATGATTAGATGATGTAGCCACGATTGATTGCTTAGTCGATCGCCAAGATATGGTAGTGCCTCCACATATAAACACATAGCATGTTTGAGATCGAGCTTTGTATGAATTAGATAAATAACCGGCATCAGCATAGCCAACAAGATATGGATGGTAATCATTGCATAAAATAAACTCATATCAGTAGTCCCTTTTAGATACCGCAATATGTGTTTGATCCCATTCTAATGTCTCCTCGTAGAGGAGAGCTATATCTTGCTAAGGCATTAATTGAAAAAAGTTATGTCAGGCCTTGTATTAATTAGCAAGATACATTAGTGCACCAATTGCACTAAGATATGGTACTTTAGGCCCCAGAAGCTCTTCATTCTTTTCTTGAGCTCGGAACGAGTCCTTATTCACATCAAGTGATCGAACAATGATCGGAGTACTTAATGGATGTGCTCCATCCATGAAAACCGTTTCAATACCGTTTCTATGTAGGCAGATTGATGAACCAAAGTCCCATTTGCCAAATGTTCAATTTGCAAACCAAGACATAATTTTGTCTTTTAGAGATCATTCCTCTCGAATTCCTTGAAATAATTAATTGCCGTTTGTAGTTCTGTAGGAGTTCCAATAAAGTTTATGTCATCAACATATACATCAAGTACAACGAACTCCGATGTTGTTTTCTTTATAAAACACATGGACAAATGGCATCATTTATATAACTTTTCTTTAATAAGTACTCACTAAGGCGGTTATATACATTCTTCCTGATTGCTTTAGACCATACAAAGATCTTTGCAGTTTGATTGAAAACATTTCCCCAGACTTTGAATTATGTGCGTCAGGCATTTTAAATTCCTCAAGAATTTTCATGTATATCTCGTTATCAAGTGAGCGGTAAAGGTAGGTTGTAACCACATCCATTAAGTACATGTCAAGCTTTTCATGAATAGCAAAACTAATGAGATAACATAACGTTATAATATCCGTAATAGGAGAGTACGTCTCTTCATAGTCGACACTAGGCCTTTGTGAAAATCCTTGTGCAACAAGGTGTACCTTATATCTTTGTACTTTATTTTTCTCATTCCTTTTACGTACAAACACCAATTTATAGCGAAAAAGCTTAACACTATTAGGTGTTTGGACTACAAAAACTTCACGTTTCGCAAGTGAATCCAACTCAGATTGGGTTGCTTCTTGCCATTTTGGCAGATCATGTCTTTGTCGACATTCTCCAACAAATTGAGGTTCAAGATCCCCATTATCTTGCATAATGCTAGATGCAACATTGTATGCAAAGACATAATCCACCACTATATTCAATCAATTCAAATCTTTCTCAATATCGATTAGATTTATTGATAGTTCCTTTTTTCCTTGAGTCTCAGGCTCATTGATTTCCTCGTGAATCTTAGGATTGGTTAAATCATTGGTTTCTTTACGAGACTCATTCTCAGTGTCTATCTTGATCATTTATGTTCCTTTTTCTAGGATTGCGATCCTTAGAACCCAATGGTCTGCCACGCTTTAGGCGTATGTTTGACTCATTAGCTATGACACTAGAAGATTGTCCAACAGGGACATCAATATGGATTGGAACATTCTCTGCAAGGATATATGATTTTGTTATCCTTTTCAGATCCGTAAATGCATTTGGCATTTGATTTGCTATTTTCTGCAAATGGATAATCTTTTACACTTCTTTTTCACAAATAGAGGCACATGGATCAAGATGAGACAATGATGGATTTTTTCGCAAAATTTCACGTTTGGTTTCACCAATTTCACCCTAATTTTGGGGAAAATGCCTCATCGATTCTATAAACGTGTTATAAGAAAAATTAAATTAAGGTGAATGTCTACTCTTCTCCATTGTCTCCATAACCCCCTCTCCCCCCTCCTATGATCTTCTCTCAAATGATTAATGACATGTTCAATGACATATTTATGTGATGACCATTCCACTCAATAGTGGCTGTTTCTCTCGGTAGTGGCCATTCCACGCACTATTTTACAATAGTGATTCTTCATTTTTCTTACAAATATAAATGCCTTGTAATAGATAGGAAATGAAACACAATTGAAGATGAAATAAGAATCTCTCATCTCTTTCTATATCTCTTAGCTTGTTTTTCCTTGTTCTATATTGTTACTTTGAGCTATATTTCATAACACATGATCAACACGAGACTCTACCATCTCAAGCAACTCTTTGAGAACACTAAAGTATAGTTTTTCTCCTCTTTTGATTATGACTGATATTATGAAACGAAAGTTTGTTACCCTTGAAATTTCGGGAAAGAACTATATGACATGAGTGTTGGATATTGAAATCCATTTATATGCAATGGGTATTGGAGACGCCATTAAAGATAAAAATAAAGCATCTACCAAGACTGTGCTAAGACCTTGATTTTCTTGCCATCACCTTGATGATGAAGGGTTGAAAATAGAATATCTCACAGTCAAGGATTCACTTGTTTCGTGGAATGATTTACAGGAAAGATATGACAACTTAGAGTTTGTCATTCTTTCACAAGCATGATATGATTGGGCTTATATGAGGTTCTAAGACTTTAAGTCTGTTTCTGAATATAATTCTGCCATGTTCAGAATTATTTTTAACTTGAAACTCTATGGAGATAGTATCAGTGACTATGATATGCTTGGAAAACGTTCACAACGTTTCATGCCTCCAATATGGTCTTGCAGCTGCAGTACCAAGAGAAAGGTTTCCATAAGTACTCTAAGTTGATTTTTCTTCTTCTTGTGGCTGAATGAAATAACGCTTCCTTATGAGAAATCACGAAAATCGACTCATTGGGTCTGCACCATTTCCTAAAGTGGAGGAGGTGTATTCCCACTATGCTAAGCGTGGAAAAGGTCGTGACAGTTGTCGTGGCCAAGGTGGCGTTAATTATTCCCCGAAGAAAAAGAACTTCCAAAAGTGGAAAGAGAAAGATGAGAAGACAAAGGGTTCAGAATCTGAATGTTATTGTTGCAGTAGAAAAGGACATTGTACAAATATTTGTCGCACACTAAAACATTTGGTTGAGCTTTATCAAGCATCTCTAAAGAATAAAGGCCATAAAGCTAATTTTGTCTATGACAATGAATTTGACATCACCCATTTGGATGTGGCAGATTTCTTTGAGTACCCTGATAAAAAGTAGACAACTTGATCGGTGATGGATTCGTGGTTAAAAATGATTGAGTAGTTTGATTACATTTTTGTTGCATATTCGTAGTAACTAGTGAATAAACATCATGTAATCATAGTTCTTTACATGAGTAGTAGTCATTATTATCAATTAGTGCTATTTATTTAATGGGAGTTGTGAACAAATCTCCCGTTAATGTTTCAAGGTAGTGAATTATGGAGAACGATTCAAACCCAACATATATTCCTAACCTTCTTTGTAGATCTATCTTAGTGCAATATAGCTGTGCTACATGCACATATACTGAGCACCCAAAAATTCTTAAATGATATATATTAGGTTCATGACCCAAAACTAATTGTAACGGGGGAATATTTATGATAATTTGTCAGTCTGATACGAACTAGCATTGCTGCATGCAAAATGGCATGATCCCAAACCAAAGTGGGTAACCTAGTTTTCATGAGTAACAGTCTTGCTATCAATTTCAGACTTAATCAAGGACTCTGCTAGGCCATTTTGAGTGTGAACATGAGCTACAGATAGTTCCACTTTTATCCGAATTGATAAGCAATAATCATTAAATGTTTGGGATGTAAACTCAACAACATTATCTAATAGACTTAATTGGATTATCAGGAAATTGTGCCCACAATTGAATTATTTATGCCATTAGTTTTGCAAATGCCAGGTTGTGAGATGACAATAGGCATACATAAGACCATCTAGAAGATACATTTATCAAGACTATAAAATATCTAAACGACCCAATACGTGGGTGAATAGGTCCATAAATATCCCATTGTTCCAAAAATGCAGAGAACTCAATCCCAACCTTTGTTGGTGATATGATCTAATAATTAACTTGGCTTGATAACAAGAAGTGCAAGAAAATTCATTATTTAAAAGAATCTTTACATTCTTTAATGGATGCCTATTTGAGTTCTTTATAATTCAACAACAACAACAACAACTACCCAGTATAGTCCCACAAGAGTTCTTTATAATTCATCTCATCATAATTGATCCGAGATGTCCCAATCGATCATGCCAAAGTATAAAAGTATTCGAATTAGTAATCATTTGGTTTACGATAGAATATGCCTCAATTGCGCACTGATTCTTGTCCAATACAGGCCAATAAATAAAGATGGAAACTTCTCATTAACCCTTTCTGGCCAGAGACATTCTTGGTAATGATGAGATATTCGAGATTATTCTCATCTATTGTCTCAATATGAAATCCATTTCGGTAGATATCTTTAAAACTCAACAAGTTCTTCTTAGACTTGGAGGAGAACATTGCATTCTTTATGATAAGTATTGTTTCCTTAGGCAGAGTTATAGTAGCTCTTCCAAAGCCTTCAATTAGATCACTACTACTAGAAATTGTAGTAATACCTGCCTTACACATACTTAAATGAGAGAAATATTTCTTTTCTTTGAATATTGTATGTGTCGGTACATGAATCATAAGCAAATATTTTACAATTGAACTTTGATCCAAGTTTGCTTTGAGAGATATTCATATTTGCTTCTCATGGTTTGACATATAAAAAAAGTATATGAATAAATAGTAGTATTTTCAGATAAAAAGGAAAGAAATAAAGTTAAATCAATGATTCAATAATGATTTTTTAATGCAATTTCGAGTAAACTCAGGTTATGACTACAAATGCCAAGGCAAACTGTCTAACCAGTATAAAATACTCTAAGATATAGAAGTTATATGTTGGTTGAAATAATTAATGGATATATATTAAGAATTCAATATATGTGCTGAGAAAAACAGCTAGCTACTTGTATCAATGACGCAAGCTATAAATATGGCGCAAGTCATTTCTATTCATTTGGTTTAAAAACTAACGTTTAAGAAAACAATTTGAAACAAAACAATGTCCAATAATTTTACCAACAAATATGTTTTGGAAAAACCATTTGCTTGAACACAAATATCATAGGCTGCCAAATCATTTGCTTGAACACAAATATTAAAATTGGGGCATATTTTTTTTTAAGGTTCATCAACATTATCGAACTACTGCCGGTACTTTAAATAATTAAGTCATTATTGATAACAAATAAATCCAACATTTGTTTGGTACTAAATTTGATAGTACAAGTAAATATCGACAAATCTATTACAGAATACTAGAACTAACACTATACCATAAAATAAATAGTACTAATTGATACTAATGACTACTACTCATGTAAAGAACTGTGATTATATGATGTTTATTCACTAGTTACTACGAATATGCAAAAAAAAAAATATTAATCAAACTACACAATCATCTTTAACCACGGTTCCATCACATATAAAGTGGTCTATTTTCCATCAGGGTGCTTAAAAAAATCAGCCACATCCAAGTGGGTGATGTCAAATTTATTGTCATAGATAAAATTAGCTTCAGGGCCTTTATTCTTTAGAGATGCTTGATAAAGCTCAACCAAATATTTTTGTGTGCCACAAATATTTGTCCAATGCCCTTTTCCACTGTAACGATAACATTCAGTTTTTGAATCCTTTGCTTTCTCATCTTCCCCTTCCCACTTTTGAAAGTTATTTTTCTTTGGAGAATGATTAATACCAAGAAAATTTCTTACTTGGTCACGACCATGACCTTTTCCATGCTTAGCATAATGGGAATGCACCTCATCCACCTTAGGAAATGGTGTAGACCCAGTGGGTCGATTTTTGTGATTTCTCATAAGTCGTTATTTTGTTAGGCCACAAGGAGAAGAGAAATCAACTCAGAGTACTTCTTGAAACCTTTATCTCGGTACTACCGCTGTAAGACCATATTGGAGGCATGAAATGTTGTGAATATTTTTTCAAGCATATCATAATCACTGATACTATCTCCATCGAGTTTCAATTTAGAAATAATTCTAAATATCGCAGAACTATATTCAGAATAGACTTAAAATTTTGGAGCCTCAGATGAGCCGAATCATAGCGTGCTTTTGGAAGAGTAACCAACTTTAAGTTGTCATATCTTTTCTTTAAGCCATTCCACAACAACAACAACAACAACTACCCAGTATACTCCCACCAGGTGGGCGTCTGGGGAGGGTAATATATAGACAAGCCTTACCCCTACCGAAAGGGCAGAGAGGCTGTTTCCAATCGACCCCCGGCTCATAGGATAAAAGGAAAAACATCAGTAAAACAAAAACAAAGACAAAAACAAAAACAAAAACAAAAACTAAAAACAAAAACAAAACAAGTGAATCTTGATTGTGAGATATTCTATTTTCTTCAACCCTTTATCAAGGTGATGGCACAAAAAAATCAAGATCTTAACACAGTCTTGGATAGGTGCTTTATTTTTATCTTTAATGGTGTCTCCAAGACACATTGCATCTAAAATTAATTTTAACATCCAACACCCATGTCATACAGTTCTTGCCTGAAATTTCAAGGGTAGCGAACTTTCTTTTCATAATATTAGTCATAATTAAAAGAGAGAAAAATTATACCTTGGTCTTCTTAAAGAGCTGCTTGAGACGGTAGAGTCTCGTGTTGATAGCGTGTTATGAAATATAACTCAAAGTAACAATATAGAACAAGTTAATTTGAGACAATTTGTGTTATTTTGAATTTGTTAGACTTATTTAAGCTTAATGTGTTAGCTTATAAGACAAGTTAATTTGAAGTATTATCATGCAATGAAAATATGAAATGAAAGCTTTTGAAGTTTGATCATTACATATTGGTCTTATTAAATAATTGGTAAAATGGCCTCGTGGCCACTTAAACTTGCACTTGATTGTCAACTCGGTAAACGAACTTACAACTTTCCCATTTAAACACTTCAACTTAATAGAATGAGGGTTAATAAACACATCCCACATATGTCAATTCCGTTGACATGTAAAACAAATCATATGTTAGATTATTTATTGCTTGACATGTGTTAGCTGTGGGTCCATTTTTAAAATTTATTTATCAAAATTGTATTATATCTTTTACTTTTCTTCTCCACCCAAACACCCTCCTCCTCTTCTCCCCCACCCCCCCCACCCCCACAACCCAAAACAATAGGTAAAAGAACCTTGCTGGTAAAGTTTGGACCGAACCCCAAATTCAAAATGATCGGTAGCCCCTATTTCTCCATAATCATGTTCTTAAAAATCCATCAGGAACCTATTCCTCAATCAAATCTCAAGAACCTAAATTGAACAAGAATACTTTGAAAGTTACTACAAACATTCTGAAAAGTTCTTCATCAAATAGTGGTTGGTTTAGCATTGGAGGAAGAGATGAATTTAGTAGCGAAACAGAATGCTCCCCCACTTTGAAGCCATCGTTAATTTCTTATGAAATTGCAGAATTATTTTTTTGTTATCTTGCCAAATTATGACCATGGAGATGTAAATTGAGTGGAGTGGCTCTCCAGGTTGGTCAATGCGATCTTCAGGACCAAAAAGATGCCGGAGGAGTGGAGGTGGAGTACAGTGGTGTCCTTGTACAAGAACAAAGGTGACATCCAGTGCTGCAACAATTATAGGGGTATCAAATTAATAAGTCATAACATGAAGGTCTGGGAGCGGGTGATCGAGGCGTGGCTGAGGGAGATGACATCTATATCTGTGAACCAGTTCGGTTTCATGCCGGATCGCTCCACTACAGAAGCTATCCACCTTGTCAGGAGGCTGGTGGAGCAGTTCAGGGATAAGAAGGACCTGCACATGGTGCTTATCGACTTGGAGAAGGCGTATGACAAGGTCCCAAGGGAGATGCTATGGAGGTGCTTGGAGGCGAAGAGCGTGCCAGAAGCCTACATCAGAGTAATTAAGGACATGTATGATGGAGCTAAGACTAGGGTTAGGACGGTGAGTGGCGACTCAGACCATTTTCCAGTGGTTATGGGGCTCCATCGAGGATCGACGCTTAGCCCTCTCTTGTTTGCCTTGGTGATGGATGCTCTTACCCGGCATATTCAAGGGAATGTGCCTTGGTGTATGCTATTTGCTGATGACATAGTCTTGATAGACGAGACGAGGGTCGGTGTTAATGAGAGGTTAGAGGTATGGAGACAGGCTCTCGAGTCTAAGGGTTTCAAAATAAGTAGATCTAAGACAGAATATCTGGAGTGCAAGTTTAGCGTTGAGCCGAGCCGAGCGAAGTAGGCAGGGACGTGATGATTGGATCTCAGGTCATCGCCAAGAGGGACAGTGTCAGATATTTTGGGTCGGTGATTCAGGGGGACGGAGAGATTGATGGGGACGTCACCCATCGTATAGGAGCGGGGTGGTCAAAGTGGAGGCTTGCATCAGGAGTCCTGTGTGGGTAGACCGGCCATGTTGTATGGGGCGGAGTGCTGGCCAGTGAAGAATTCTCATGTTCAGAGGATGAAGGTTGCGGAGATGAGGATGCTCAGGTGGATGTGCGGGCTCACCAGGTTAGATAAGATTAAGAATGAAGTTATTCGAAAGAAGGTGGGGGTGGCCCCGGTGGATGAGAAGATGCGAGAAGCGAGACTGAGGTGGTTCGGGCATGTACGGAGGAGAAGTCCTGATGCCCCGGTGAGAAGTTGTGAGCGGCTGGCGATGGTCGGCGCACGGCGAGGCAGAGGGAGGCCTAAGAGGTATTGGGGAGAGGTGATTAGGCATGACATGGCTAGAATGCGGGTTTCTGAGGACATGGCCCTTGATAGGAAAGTCTGGAGGTCTAGTATCAGGGTTGTAGGATAGGGGCCCCTAGAGTTTTTCGTACTCCTCACCCGGGGATAGGGTGAGGCTTGACAGGGCTATCCATAGATGATTTGTGTATTGGATTGTGTCTCCCTTATGATAGTTATTTATGGTAGTTACTGTCTGATATTATTGCATGCTATTTTATTTATGGTTCTTATGCTTAGATAATTATTTACGCTATTTCTGCTGAAGCTACTAATGTTCTTTTGTTGTTGTTTTTGTTTTTGTTGTTCCGTTCCTTCATTGAGCCGAGGGTCGATTGGAAACAACTTCTCTGCCCTTTCGGGTAGGGGTAAGGCCCGTCTACATATTACCCTCCCCAGACCCCACTTTGTGGGACTATACTGGGTAGTTGTTGTTTTTGTTGTTGTTGAGATGTAAACTGAAAATTGGCATACAACTTTTGGATTCTTAATCTTCCTTCTCAACTATACCCTTGACTTTTAGTGGAAGAATAACTTGGGAGAAGATTGAAGGATGCTTTTGACAGTAAAAGATTGATGGGTTTGATTTAGAGGTAAAAGGAAAAAAATGAATTTTCAATGGAAGGAAAGGGGAGAAAGGGGGTTGGGGGGGGGGGGTGGGGTGGCCGGGGCGAAGGGGGAAGGAGTGTACTGGTAAAGGAAGGGAGGGTATAGGGGCTTTTTTTTTTTGATTTGCACCGGGTGTCAGAGTCTTTTCGAGTCCCGATTAATCCCGGGGGTGCACAGGCCCTCGTCGAGGAGTTTTCCGCAAGTGCACCAAGGTTAATTCAGGTTTTACCCAGTTCGATGGCCCTCAGAAATTGTTTGCACCCAGTGAGTTTCGAATTTGAGACCTTGAAAGGGAGCAAACCCCAAAGCTCAAGTCAATTACCACCAGGCCAACCCCTGAAGGTTAGGGTATAGGAGCATTTTCTTTCTTTCTTTTTTATTTTATAATTTTTCCCCTGATTTTATAATATTTTAATCCAAAATTATTGTTTGGTGGGGGGGGGGGGGGGGTTGGTGTGTGTTGGTCGGGGTGAAGTAGGAAAGAGTGTACTGGTAAAGGAAGGGACGGATAGGGGCATTTTCTTTCTTTCTTTTTTATTTTATATTTTTTTTCCCCCGGTTTTATAAATTTTTAACCCAAAATTATTGTCCTCACGCGCATTAATGATGTGAGTTACACGCACTTTGTCCATGTCACCTGTGCCTCTTGCCACATAAGCATGATCAATGGTCAAAGGAGTTTATTAGTTTATAAATTATATGAGTTGAGGTATTCAAATGGGAAAATTGTAAGTTTGCTTATCGGGTGGGCAATCGGGTACAAGTTTAAGTAGCCTGGAGGCCATTTTGCCTAAATAATTTTATGTAGCCACTTAATTTCAATTTTAAAATTCAAATTTTAAATTTAAAACTTTAAAGTTTAAAAGTTTAATTTTATGTATTAAAATGCTTATTTTATTATTTAAAAGTTTGCATAACACTTAAGTAACAATTACATAGAACAAGGAAACATAATACACTAAAAAAAATAACCCGGTCCGGTCCAGACCTGATAAGCCCGAACCCGGACGAGCCCATCAAAACCCGGAATATCCCAACCCACTAACTAGCCCGCCCCACTAGCCGGACGGGCTGTTTTTTCCCATGTCCAACCCGGTCCAGCCTGTCCGGTAACCACCCTTAGTAATACCCTGGTTCCTTCTTTAGTAGATGCTGAGTTGTAGAGATCTCGCCCTTTTCCTCTATATTATTGTCTTATCTAGGGTAGAAGTGGAGGAGCAAATCGAAGAAGGCCGGGCAATGTATGATAGAGAAAGTAAAAAAATATATGATAAAGAAAGTTTAATAGGAGTAGTTCATGTTGCATATAAAGTGCCGCGCGTGAGATGAACAAATTTGGAGGGTGGTTGTATGCTAATATCTGTTCAAAAGGCCCATTTTGAGGATTATTGTTTGTCATACTTGACAATTCCGATGTTAAGATTCCAACTTTGAGTGTGTTTGGCTATCATTGGTTAGTTAACTTCCTTTAGACCTCTTTGCTAATACAGCACTGACTAAATGTTTTGAGTATTTTCTTTGTATCTTTTAAAATTAGTTAGTCTCTATCCTCGATTAGAAAGCCTTGTACTTTCTAAATCTAATGTGAATTTAGCTTTCTTGTTTATGCAGTGGGGTTTTATCAGTTACCATTCGTGTAGTTTTTGAATAATTAATCTGACAATTTCCTCGTCTTTGTTTGATCTGGATTGCAGGAAGTGTTGAGCCAGGTCTTGCTCGAGGCTGGTTATACAAGGGACTCATTGTTGCTTCTGAATGACTTCATTAAGGTACATTCTTTAAGGGCGTGGAATACAGAACTATAAGTGATTTTTATTTACTATTGAAGGGTGAGCGATATGTTAATGAGAAAGATTGGAAGTATGTTAGAATTAAGAAGACATGGTTCATGTTCCTTGGAAGCATTCTGATGTGTGAAATTTTCTAAGATTTACATTGAGAAATGCCGTAATGGTAGGGCCATGTCTCAGCGAGTATGCTTCTGAATGCTGTTACTTCTTATTAAAGTCAAAATACACATGTTTTGAAGCCGCTGTCATTTGATTGCAATTTATTAATTGGTTTATTGTATTGTTAAATTCATCTTTTTCTTTTCAATACTCAATAATCTGTCTCCTTATAGCTTTGTACTTGTGCTTTGCTGATATTTTCAGATCCTGGACCACCCTGGTTTGAAGATGGAGGTAGAAGTACCAATTGACTAGTTCCACCTGCAATTTCATTTACTATAATTCAGATGTCTCTGTGTACAAGGCAGCCGTGTTATTCTATTTTGTTGAATTCACGCACCTGCATTCTCTTGCTGTTCTTTTTTGTTAAATCTCTTTCTTTTGCCCCCCTTTTTATGTCTGTTTGTGGGGCAGGGACAGAAACAGCGAAACCGCCGTGTAATTAAGATAAAACCTTTCAGCTTATTCAGAAGATCTTGAATATGCTAAAATTTTCATCTCTCACAAACTGTGTATTTTTCCAAGTTGAGTCGAGCAGAGTTTTCCAAGTGTGGTGCATATTGGGCTACTTCAGTGAATTGAATATTGGTTTCGAACACGCTCAGTCTCGGCTAACTGGCTAGTGAGGCTGTCGCAAGGGGTTCCGCCCCCTTGACCACCTCGTCAGCGGGCAGACAATGCTTCGCACAACATTTGTAGCCACACTGTAGCACCATTTTCAATTTTGTCCCAAGCAAGCATCTAATACCTCAAACATCTCAAACACACACACACAATTCCTATCAAAGTCCAAATAGTACTTTATACATCATAGTTGTAGAAAGCATGTACAATAACAACAAATCGGTATAATTTCACA
Source organism: Nicotiana benthamiana (assembly GCA_034376525.1). Lineage (NCBI taxonomy): Eukaryota > Viridiplantae > Streptophyta > Magnoliopsida > Solanales > Solanaceae > Nicotiana > Nicotiana benthamiana. The sequence continues at coordinate 13,532,402 of CM067325.1, forward strand.
TGTGGGATCTGGGGATGGTAGGACATACGCAGCCTTACCTTTACAGGGCAGAGCAAGAGACTGTTCCAAAGTTGTCGAAAGCATATAAAAGAAAAAAGTGGAAAATAACGAGGCCTCACACTCTTCATCACTTAAAACAAATGCAAAATAAGTCACAATAGGTTTGAAAGAGATGTGAATAGTTTGGTGAGTATGTCGCTCCCTTGTCCTGGCATAAGTTTAGAATTCGGATTCATCAAAATGTTAATAGATCTATAGTCTAAATAGGAAAGAAAATCAAATTACATTCTTTGTTTTTACAAGAACTTTACCAGTAAGCTTGTGACATGTTCACTAAAAAAAATTCCTTTGTGGCCAATCATTTATCTAATATTTATAAATTATGGGCGGACGACGGGAATTGAAGCCGCGCATGGTGGATTCACAATCCACTGACTTGGCTACATCCGCCCCCTCGCCTACTTACATTCCATTTTTACATTATTTAAATTAGAAAACAAAAGATTCAAGTTCAAATATTTCTTTTCTTTCTTATTTCAATGATATTATTATTTCAAAGATAAGAATATGAAGTCAAAATGAGATTCTTTTTGAAATAAAAATCAAAAAGATATAATGACATTAGCAAGAAGAGAAACAAGTCATATTTCTGCAATTTTAAATAAATACAAAATCAAAATAGAATACTCAATCATGAATAACTGCAAGCAACTAACCTCTCCTTTTTCTATAGCATAAACAAAAAAATCTATATAAGTAAAATACTAGTAAATAAATAAAAAGAAAACTATCTTCTCGAGAATATCTAAGACATACTTCCGTTCTCAACTTAGAGCTCAACATGACTACATTGCTCAATAATTTACTGACTGTCTGGTTCAAGCTTTACTTGAAGCCATGCGTACGGTTTCAGTAACAGTCAATAATTAGAACTACATTAGCCGAAACGGTCGAATGAGAGGTTTTTTAATCAATTTGAACCAGATGAAAGTTAGCAGGCAATTTAAAATATTTGGTTTCAAGTCATTCTGAAAAGTGCCAAAAATAGAATGAGTTGTTACTAAAGCTATTGCCGTCCTAGGAAAGCACTGCATTAATACCTTCTGCTTATATGCATCCAAAATTTGCCTCTTTCTTTGAATAGAAGAAATCAGGCCTACTAATTTCAGCTTCAGGACAAATACTTGTCGTTTGCCGGTTTCCACCCTGCTATTTATCCGTTAAGACTCAGACCTCAACGTCTTCTCTATAATGCTATACACCAGAAATTTTTGTCAAGATTTTGTTAATATTATGAATATATTGAGACCGGAAGAATATATGTATCAGTATGCTTTTAGGAGCAGCTAGCATGTCAGGCAACAAGGGAAAATCCCTCGCGTTGGCTGAAAGTTCTTCAACGAATTCATCTGCAGAAGAAGGTTATAGGAATAAAGAGATTGTGCAGGCCGAACAAGTTAAACTACTTGATAAGAGATTGAGAATTCTTGAAGATGAAACAGAATTACTCAAGGTAGCTTTCTATGAGAGTGTGGAAGAAAGAAGAAAGTTAGTACATGCAATTCAAAACAAATTTCAGGCTGTAAACCATTTTCGATGCCTTGAGGAACATACCTTCGGATACACAAAGGTATTAAACGATTCTGAACTGGTTGATGTAAGAAATGAAAATATGATAATATTATTGCTTCTATTGAACTACACATCATATGTTCTTTAATATACAGCATCAACGATATGGACTCCCGCAAATACTAGGTGAAGACTCAAATCCAGCAGTAGTCTTCAGAGAACTGAGAGCTTCTGAGGGTGTTTTCCAAGATGCTACTGTATGTGTATGCGAGTTCTCACACAGACGATTCTGCCTCTCTGTGCAGAGCCTGGCTGATCATAATTTATATTAGATTCTTTTTCAGGTACCAAACACGTGGAAATATTTTTATTTGCTTTTTTGGTGGCAGTGATATTTGAACTTATGATCTCTTATCTGCTATGATATCATGTTGAATCGTGTGACTATCTAGCCAAGTTTTTATTTACTTTATTATATTATGCTCAACAATTTCTTCAATTGTTGTTGTTGTTGTTGTTGTTTAAGGACTATGCGCGTGTACGTTACAGAGGATAGTCATAAATTCAATGAAGAAGCTATTGTTGTTGTTACTTTCTACATTGTCAGTGCAAGGATTCTCACTTCAAGTAGGGATCAACCGTTACTCATTTCCTTCAACTTTCCAAGCAAATAATAAATGAAGAGAAAGACTGGTATAGAAAACACTTGAACATTATCAGTACTTTAACCATAAAAACTGCCACAAACATGAAGAACAAACTTAGAATCCATAGAGGTAAAACCATTCCATAACACAGCAACCCTTAAGCATAGGCTTCAGGATTTTGAAGGAGATAGGCTTCTACAACTTTGAACATAGACGAGACCTTCTCCTTGCCTGCCTTGATCTCCTCTTCATTGAGCTTGAAATCCCCCACAGTATAGTATGTGCTAGTCACCTTAGATATGGAACCACCATCACCCGACTCCTCAAACTTCACATCATATCTTATTTTCTCAAGGTTGTCTATCAATCCATCACCTCCAACCAATGTGTATTTATACGTGTATGTCTCCTCGTTAAGCTCAACAACAACAACTACCCAGTAATGTCCCACAAAGTGGGGTCTGGGGAGGGTAATATGTAGACGAGCCTTACCCCTACCCGAAAGGGCAGAGAGGCTGTTTCCAATCGACCCTCGGCTCAGAGAAGGAGTGGAAAAACAAAAACAAAAACAAAAGAGCATTACTAAGTCCAGCAGAAATAGCATAAATAACTATCTAAATATAAGGCCCATAAATAAATAGCATGCAATAATATCATACAGTAACTACCATAAATAACTACCATAAGGGAGACACAATCCAAAACACAAAACATCTATGGATAGCCTGCAAGTCTCACCCTACCCCGGGTGAGTAGTACGAAAAACTCTAGGGGTCCCTATCCTACAACCCTGATACTAGACCTCCAGATTTTCCTATCAAGGGCCATGTCCTCGGAAACCTGCATACTAGCCATATCATGTCTAATCACCTCTCCCCAATACCTCTTGGGCCTCCCTCTGCCTTGCCGAACGCCGACCATCGCCAGCCGTTCACAACTCCTCACCGGGGCATCAGGACTTCTCCTCCGCACATGCCCGAACCACCTCAGCCTCGCTTCTCGCATCTTCTCATCCACCAAGCCCCCCCCCCCCACCTTCTCTCGAATAACTTCATTCTTAATCTTATTTAACCTGGTGAGCCCGCACATCCACCTGAGCATCCTCATCTCCGCAACTTTCATTCCCTGAACATGAGAGTTCTTCACTGGCCAGCACTCTGCCCCATACAATATTGCAGGTCTAACCACAGCTCTATAAAATTTCCCCTTGAGTTTCTGTGGAACTTTCTTGTCACACAGGACTCCTGATGCAAGCCTCCACTTTGACCACCCCTCTCCTATACGATGAGTGACGTCCCCGTCAATCTCTCCGTCCCCCTGAATCACCGACCCAAAATATCTGACACTATCCCTCTTGGCGATGACCTGAGATCCAATCATCACGTCCCTACCTACTTCGCTTCGCTCGGCGCTAAACTTGCACTCCAGGTATTCTGTCTTAGATCTGCTTATTTTGAAACCCTTAGACTTCAGAGTCTGTCTCCATACCTCTAACCTCTCAATAACACCGACCCTCGTCTCGTCTATCAAGACTATGTTAGTCAGCAAATAGCATACACCAAGGCACATCCCTTTGAATATGTCGGGTTAGAGCATCCATCACCAAGGCAAACAAGAGAGGGCTAAGCGTCGATCCGATGGAGCCCCATAACCACTGAAAAATGGTCTGAGTCGCCACCCGCCGTCCTAACCATAGTTTTAGCTCCATCGTACATGTCCTTGATTACTCTGATGTAGGCTTCCGGCACGCTCTTCGCCTCCAAGCACCTCCCTTGGGACCTTGTCATACGCCTTCTCCAAGTCGATAAGCACCATGTGCAGGTCCTTCTTCTTATCCCTGAACTGCTCCACCAGCCTCCTGACAAGGTGGATAGCTTCTGAAGTGGAGCGACCCGGTATGAAACCGAACTGGTTCACAGATATAGATGTCATCTCCCTCACCCCCGCCTCGATCACCCGCTCCCAGGCCTTCATGGTGTGACTTATTAATTTGATACTCCTATAGTTGTTGCAGCACTGGATGTCCCCTTTGTTCTTGTACAAGGGCACCACTGTACTCCACCTCCACTCCTCCGCCATTCTTTTGGTCCTGAAGATCGCATTGAACAACCTGGAGAGCCACTCCACTCCTGGCCTACCCATGCATTTCCATAATTCCACCGGGATCTCGTCAGGCCTGGTCGCTCGACCCCTACTCATCCTACGCAAAGCCCTCATGACCTCCTCCGCCCTAATACGGCTGCAGTACCCAAGGTCTCTATGTTGCTCCGGATGCCCCAACTCCCCTAGCTCTATGTTACGATCTCCCTCCTCGTTAAGTAAGTCGCGAAAGTATGCCTGCCACCTCTGCTTGACTTGAGACTCCCCCATCAGAACTGTACCATCCTTGTCCTTGATGCACCTGACTTGGTCAAGATCACGCGCCTTCCTTTCTTTTACTTTAGCTAACCGGAATAACTTTCTGTCCCCGCCTTTCTCCCCTAATTCCTCGTACATGCGACCAAACGCCGCGTTTTTAGCTTCCGTAACCGCCAGCTTTGCTTCTTTCCTCGCCACCTTATAGATCTCCTTGTTCGCTCTCCGTTCTTCCTCGCTTGTGCTCCCTGCCAACTTAGCAAACGCCGCCTTCTTCACCTCCACTTTTTCTTCGACTACATCGTTCCACCACCAGTCACCCTGATATCTGCCTGAATAGCCCTTGGCTACCCCGAGCACATCCCGTGCCTCCCTAACCAAGTTCGCCGTCTCTGACCACATAGCGTCCGCTTCCTTAGAACTTCTCCAAGCTCCGCCCTCAGCTAACCTCCTCTCCGACTCCTGTGCTCTCTCCTTAGTCAAAACACCCCATCTAGTCCGCGGTTGTCCCCGAGCACCCCTCCTCTTCCTCTTCACCCAGAGACCGACATCCATCAGAAGGAGTCTATGAAGAGTCGAAAAGGACTCTTCCGGAATAACCTTGCAATCCTTGCACATACCCCTATCGCTCCTTCTGAGGAGGAGGTAATCAATCTGAATCCTCGCCGCCAAACTCTTGAAGGTAACCAAATGCTCCTCCCTCTTCTGAAATGACGAGTTTGCAATCAGAAGCTCGGAAGCCCTGGCGAAATCAAGCAGCAACGTGCCTCCTCCGTTCCTAACCCCAAAGCCGAAGCCACCGTGCACCTCTCAATAACCACCAACATCAGCCCCAATATGACCGTTAAAGTCCCCTCCAATAACTAACTTCTCAGATTGGGGAATACTACTCACCAGATCATCCAAGCCCTCCCAAAAACGCCTCTTAACCTCCTCGTTTAAGCCCGCTTGTGGCGCGTAAGCGCTGATGACGTTGAGGACGCAACCCCCAATAACCAACTTAATAGACATTAACCTATCATTCACTCGCCTAACCTCGACCAGGAACTCCCTTAGATCTCTATCTACCAGGATGCACACTCCATTCTTACCTCTCACAACCCAGAATATCACAACTTAAACCCGTCTGCGTTCCTCGCCTTCGACCCTTTCTACCTAGTCTCCTGGACACAGGCTATGTTAACCCTCCTCTTCTGAAGAACCTTCGCCAACTCAATGGACTTACTCGTTAGAGTGTCTATGTTCCACGACCCAATCCTTAATCTATGAGCGTCTGCTACGCTCTTCCCACCCTTACCTCCCGTCCTACCCGCATGACCACTCCCTGCCCCCTACTCACCCGCGCCACCGCCCCACCCCCCGAGGACATGACCTTACACTATCATCCCCGCCGCGGCCACTATCCCTCCAACCGACTATGGAGAGTAGTGATGCACACCCGCACTATAGCGGAATATACAAAAAGATGCAAACTAAATAGCAACAGAGTATACCTCACACGGAGTGCTAGCTAGAATACGTAAAAAGGTGTACAGAGTAAACAAGAGAGCGGGAGGTACCAACTCCTGGTGGAAAAACCTGAAAGTAGGCTTAGATGCGCCCGAGGTCAACTGCTACCAACTCTTGCACGTCCCGGCCGCTGTTGCTTAGCTATTCACTCCCAAACGCCGCCAACTGGCCTCGCCCCCGCGACTAATACCTGGGCCGGTGTTGCTTCATCCAGTGTCAAGTATCTGCAAAAAACCAGCACTATTGTAGGCACTGCAAACTTCACAGACAACATTGCAAGAAATTAAAGAAAAAGAAGCAAATCAATAATCAATGGAGAGATTAATCAAGTTATATACAGACATATACAATCTTTGAGTGCATGGACTCGACTTAGCATTTAGCAGTCAATCGGTAATTCCCACTGTTTAAATTTGACTTTGGCTGAAAAAGAAGGTACCTATGCTGTGAGCAAAATGCTCCCACAAACAGTTTTTCATATATAAAAGTGTCTGAACTCTCAAAGGCACGGGTTAGATATCGGAAAGCACCACATATTAAGCGGGATCGCAAACAACCAGGAAAGAAGCAACACATGACGACTGATTGTGAGAGCAGGCAATGCCAAATACTTGATCAATCAGAGGTTAGGTATAATAAAATGAGATGTTCTATGCAACACAAACTCTCTATACAATACAAGCTAGGGGAAACGTTTTGATTACTCTTCTGTTCATCTAGTATTTATATATTTGAGATCAACGAGATCCCAGCCAGATGAACATGTTAGATTCCAACCCCTAGAAACACAAGGACGACTACCAGAACGATATAAAAAAATACTACCTCAATAACCGGTCTGGAAGATTAGGTACATACCTGCAATTGTCTAGGTTCATTTTCTTCTTTGCTAACATATCTTTGAGTCTTCCAGGTGTAGCAACCACAATGTGAACTCCCTTCTTCACAACATCAATTTGGGACTTCATATCAACTCCACCAATGCACAGCAAAGGCCTCAATTCAGGATAACCACACTCCTTCAGTGGTTCTAAAAATAGTTCAATAACTTCATATGTCTGTCTAGCCAGCTCTCTAGACGGACAGATAATCAAGCCGAATGGTCCTTCCCCGGGAGCAATAGGCATCATAACTTCTTCCTGCAAAGCCACCATAATAAGTGGCAAGACAAAAATCAATGTTTTACCAGAGCCTGTAAAAGCTATACCTATCATATCGCGACCTGATAAAATAACAGGCAGGCCCTGCACTTGGATTGGTGTCGGCTGAACAATCCTCTCGCTGTAAGTTTCTTCAAAATGGGCTCAGGGAACGCCATGTCCTTGAAATTTTTTATTGGTGGAGGAACATCTTCGCCATCCACAATAATATGCCACTGCTTTCGGATTGCATCACATGCTTTTTTTGACATCCATCTGATGGCTAATGGTGGCTTCCAACCGGTGAACAAAGGCTCTGTATAAGTAATCCCCTTAGCTAGTTCACGAACGGACATCAGTGTCTTTCGATCAGATAAATGTTCAATCATCTCCTTTTCTTGCAGGACGACTTGTTCGGTTGGACTAATCTCAGGTTGCTCTTTCTTCAGTTGAGTGGCCTTCACAAGCAAACTCGGCTTAGCCTCAACAAGCTTCAATTTTTCCGCTTCCTCCTCCAAAACCGAAGATTTTCCCTTGCGCTGAAGGATCTTTGGCGCCTCAATTGCTCGACGCTTTGCAACCGGTACATATTCAACATAATCATCCGCATCCTCCAGCTCCTGCAACAACAAGAAGAAGAATGTAAATATTGAGATTAATCGATGAAATCACAGAGAAATTAGAGAGAGAAAGTAGAGAGAAGGGAGAGAGTTTTTGAGAGAACCGAAGAGTCGGTTATTGGGAAAAGAGAGAAAACATCAGAGTGTAGAAGTTTCCACCTACCCCTATACAAATATAACAAAATATCAACCAATCCGGACCGGGTCGAGTACTGGGTCAAATGACCCGGGCTCAGATATGACCTAATAAGCTCACATGTATTGGAGGCCCAACACATGAGCCCAAAGTGTTATCATCACTGCCATTATATTATACACTCTATATACATCTAATATACCAAACAAATATACAATTACATAACTATTGAAATGGCTTAGAAGCCATGTAGTCTTGTAATTCAACACCCCCCCTCAAGTTGGAGGGGGACACCACCTTCAACTTGGATAGCAGCGGATGTAGAGCAGAGCCAGTTAAAGGCTTGGTGAGCAAATCAGCCAGCTGCCGAGAAGTAGAGACATGGAACAACCTGATGAAACCTGAATTGACCTGATCACGCACAAAGTGACAGTCCACCTCTATATGCTTTGTGCGTTCATGGAAAACAGGATTAGTAGCAATGTGTATGGCAGATTGACTATCACAGTAAACAGAAATAGGAAGAGAAAGAGAAACACCAAGATCAGATAACAAGCGAGATAACCAAGAAAGCTCAGCCACAAGTTTGCTTAAAGCCCGATACTCAGCCTCAGCAGATGACAAAGACACAACAGGTTGTTTCTTAGATTTCCAGCTTATCAAAGAGCCACCCAGAAGAACAGAAAATCCAGTAACAGACCTTCGGGTATCAGGGCAAGCAGCCCAATCACTGTCAGAATAACCACTCAAAGAAAAATCATCATTGGCAGAGTAGAAGAGACCCATAGAGGCAGTGCCTTTAAGATATCGTAACACATGTAGAGCAGCATTCATATGAGGTATTCTGGGACATTTTAGAAACTGACTTAAATGTTGTACAGCAAAGCATATATCAGGTCTGGTATGTGTCAAAAATAAAAGCTTACCCACCAAACTCCTAAAATTATCAGGAGAGGGTAATGGGTCACCACAATCAGCAATAAGTTTGGCATTTATATCTAAAGGGCAAACAACAGAAGAAACACCAGAACAGTCAAACTGATGCAACAGGTCAGAAATATATTTCTGCTGATTGAGGATCATTCCACCAGGAACATGAGACATCTGAATCCCCAAGAAATAATGCAAGGACCCAAGGTCCTTGATTTTAAAGTGATCATCAAGAAACAGTTTCAGAGCAGAGATTTCATCATTGTCTTCACCAGTGATAATAATATCATCCACATACACTGCCAGAATGACTAAAGATCCAGACTTGCCTTTGATGAATAAAGAGTAATCATTTAAAGAGTGTTTATATCCTCTGAGAGAAAGAGCATGAGACAACTTGGCATACCATTGTCTGGAAGCCTGTCTCAGCCCATAAAGAGATTTTTTAAGTTTGCAAACCAGAGGAGAGGAAACAGAATCAGAAACAGAAGTAGATACAGTCAAACCAGGAGGCAATTTCATGTACACCTCCTCATCCAAATCACCATGTAAAAAGGCATTATTGACATCCAATTGAAATAACTTCCAATTCCTTTTCACAGCAACAGCAATCAAACATTTAACAGTACACATTTTGACCACAGGAGAAAAAGTTTCTGTGAAATCAACCCCTTCAACCTGAGTATCTCCCCTAATCACAAGCCTGGCCTTATACCTTTCAATGGAACCATCAGCCTTGTACTTTATTTTATAAACCCACTTACAACCAATTGGCTTCTTACCAGGAGGAAGATGGACAACATCCCAGGTTTGGTTGGTGTCCAAGGCCTCAAATTCCTTTCTCATGGCATCCTGCCAAGCTGGAACTGAAGCTGCCTGAGAGTAATACAGTGGTTCAGATTCCAAGGAGGAAGAGGAAGAGCCAGAGAAGGCTGGAAGTTGGCATAGATAGTCCTTAAGATATGATGGAGGATTATGAGTTCTGGTAGATTTTCTGAGGACATGAGTAGAAGAGGAAGAGGGCAGAATGGGAGGAGAAGGTGGAGGGATAGAAGAAGGAGAATCAGGAATAACATCATTTTCTCCAGAAGGTAAGGAGGAAGCAGTAGGTATGAGAGAATCAGGAATAACATCATCTTCTCCAGAAGGAATATGAGGGAATGGGGGGACAGAGAGTGAAATAACAGAAGGAGAAGATTTAAAAGGAAAAACTGATTCATGAAAGACAACATCCCTGGAGACCAAACAATGTTTGGAGTTAAGATCATACAATTTGTATCCCTTTTTGCCAAAAGGATAGCCTAAGAAAACACAAGGGATAGCTCTAGGCTTAAATTTGTCCCTTTGAGGGATTGGTACAGTGGCATAAGCAAGACATCCAAAAGTCCTTAAATGAAGAAAAGTAGGGGGTTTCCCATACAACAATTCATGAGGAGATTTATTATGTAAGAGTTTGGTAGGTAATCTATTAATCAGATATGTAGCAGTGAGTAAACAATCCCCCCAGAAAGAAGTAGGTAGCCCAGACTGAAAAAGTAAAGCCCTACAAGTCTCAAGAAGGGTTCTGTGTTTCCTTTCAACAACTCCATTTTGTTGAGGAGTGTGGGAACAAGATGTTTGGTGAAGGATGCCTTGGTTGCTATAATAGGAAATACCTTCATTACTAGAACCCAACTCCAATGCATTATCACTTCTAACAGTTTGGACCACAGTATGAAACTGGGTCTTAACCATAGAGATGAAGGACTTAAGCATTGAAAAGGCATTGCCTTTAGAACCCAACAGATGAGTCCATGTTGCTCTGGAAAAGTCATCAACTATTGTGAGAAAGTATCTACATCCAGAGGAAGTTGGAGTGTGATAAGGTCCCCAGGTGTCAACATGAATCAGTTGGAATGGTTTAGAGGATTTAATGGAACTGTCAGGGAAAGAAAGTCTAGTTTGTCTAGCCATAGGACAAACAGAACAAGGGAAAGGTTGTTTAGAAGCAAAAAGGAATGATAAACCAGAAATACACTTCATATGAGCAAAGGGAATATGACCAAGTCTCAGGTGCCAAATGTAATTCATATCATGATTCAAATCATTATTACAATTGAGACTAGTTACATGTAAGGAAGATGAAACAGCTTTATTGTCAGACAAAAGTGTATCATTACAAGTAATAGGCATAGAAGACAAAACACTACACTTGCTAGTACTACATGAAGTAGAAGCAGAACAAACAGAACTTGTTGAAGAAGGGAAAGATGAAGGAGGGACCCATGTCAGCTTATACAAGCCATCAGATTGATTACCAAGATCCAGTGGCTTCTTCAGAGAAGGGCCCTGTAACATTTGGAGGAAACAGGAATGTTCAGAAAATAGGACTATGCAATGTAATTCCTTCACCAACTTATGAACAGAAATTAAGTTGTATGTGAAAGAAGGAATCAGCAGTACATTATGAAGAACAATATAAGAAGTCAATTGAAAAGAACCAATGCAAGTTACTTTTACTTTGTAACCATTAGGAAGGGTCACAAGATAAGGAACAGATAAAGGTGTAAGATTAAAAAGTAGTTGTTTGTTATAGGTCATATGATTAGATGCACCAGAATCAATTATCCAGGACACAAAATTAATACTAGTAAGCATGCAGACTTTGGAATCAGAAACTGGGCTCTCAGTTAACATAGTACCAGCAAAATTGACAGCACACATGGAAGAAGGGTTTGGAGCAGTGGAACCCCCTAGCTGGGAATGTTGTAAAAGATTCATCAGTTGATCATAATGCTGACTGCTCAACCCAGGTATCACAGAAGACTGACCATCTGTTTTGGAAACAGATTCATGGTTGGCAGTAGGATTCCCTTGAGGAACAGACAAATGACCATCAGAATTTGAAGTAACAGCATTAGCAGCACCAGATTTCCTCCCTTTGAAAGTTGTATGTTGTGGATACCCATGAAGTTTGAAACATTTATCAATTAAATGCCCAGACTTCTTACAGTATCTACAGAACAACGACCCTCTACCTTGATCAAAGTTGACTCTTTGTTTGAAAGAAGAAAAAGTATTAGGCATTGTAGCCTTATTAGAGTCAACTGGCTTCCTGTTAGAGTAGGCATTAAAAGAGACAGAATCCGGATTAAAATGAGAGGGAGACTGAATATGCCTTTGTTTCTCATCATTCAGGAGGATATTATACACATTGTCAAGGTTTGGAGGGGGCTGCATCATCAGAATATTGCTCCTTACCCCCATGTAAGTGTCATTGAGGCCCATTAAAAACTGAAACACTTTAGAATCATCATTTTCCTTTACAATACCTTCCTTTGCAGCACAGACACATCTTTGACTATGGTTCACACACATAGATTCAATTTCATCCCATAAACCTTTAAGTCTATTAAAGTACGATGCTATATCAAGGGACCCTTGAGAAGTGTTACACAGCTCTCTCTTTAATTCATAAATTTTGGTCCTATTAGCAGTACCATAACGTGCTTGAAGTTGTGACCATATACTTTCAGCAGTATCAGAATAATGGACAGACTCACCAATCGCAGGAGAAATAGAAGCAGTTAACCATGAAATTACCATACTATTACACCTGTCCCATAATCTCTGTTGAGCAGCATTAGTAGCTGGTCGAGGACAAGTTCCATCTATAAAGCCAATTTTATTTTTAGCAGTCAAAGCAACAATCATTTTTCTTCTCCATCCCCCAAAACCATCACCTGAGAAGGGTGTAGGGACGAGAGATACCCCGGGAATATCGGAGGAGTATAGAAATAAGGGACTCGAAGAGTCCAAAAGACCAGAGTTGGTGGTGCTAGTATTGGTGTTAGCAGCCATGATGTATCAACAAGGAAGAACAAAATCAAGGAAGAACAGAATCAGCAACCAGAATGTAACAAATCAATTAGCCACACACAAAGCCACACACAAAACCAAATATTCAAACATAAAACCAAAATCGATATACACAAACCAGATGCACAATTTTTAAACCAAAGTTACCCTCCTTCTTCGCTACCGGAAGAAGATCGGCCTTCAAATAGCAGTGAAAACCCTAGGTGTGAAACCCTAGGTTCAGACGTCGATTCAGTCACCAGAAAACCGAGAAACGATGTCGGAAATTTACCCAAACACCCACAAGATGAGAATCGGACCACCGGAAGACGGTAAACCAGTGAATCAAAACCACCGAAAACCCTAGATACCGATAACTCACCAGAAATCATCAAAACCGATCAAAACGTTGTCAAAACGTTGAGGTTAAGAAGATTCACCCGGATATTATGATGTAAAACACTTTTGAAGTATGTCCGATCAAAAACTGAATCATCACAGACCATTCGATCTCAAAAAAATCGTCAAAAATCGTCAAACAAACGTTCAAAAGTGATACCGATATGCGAACAAACATGATCGGATCGTTGTAAGGCTCTGATACCATGTAAATATTGAGATTAATCGATGAAATCACAGAGAAATTAGAGAGAGAAAGTAGAGAGAAGGGAGAGAGTTTTTGAGAGAACCGAAGAGTCGGTTATTGGGAAAAGAGAGAAAAGATCAGAGTGTAGAAGTTTCCACCTACCCCTATACAAATATAACAAAATATCAACCAATCCGGACCGGGTCGAGTACCGGGTCAAATGACCCGGGCTCGGATATGACCTAATAAGCTCATGAGTATTGGAGGCCCAACACATGAGCCCAAAGTGTTATCATCACTGCCCATTATATTATACACTCTATATACATCTAATATACCAAACAAATATACAATTACATAACTATTGAAATGGCTTAGAAGCCATGTAGTCTTGTAATTCAACAAAGAAGGAGGTGTTAACACATCTTAAGTAGCCCTTGAATCTTATTTAACACTCTAACACGGTAATCATCAGTGACATTGTGAAAAAATGAAGGACCCAAGCACAGTTTATAGAGCTATCTTTAACAGCAAAGCAAAACCAACTACAGCGAATCATAAGTCATAACCAAAAGTAAATGTTGGATCAATAGTACAATCTGCTAAAACCCAATAAAATGCTTCAGAGAGTCTAATCAATTGCGGTAAAATTTTCCAATTTTGAATTATCACAGAATGTTGAAACGGAAAATTTGAACCGAAAGAGAAAGGAGGAAGGTGCGTACCATATTTACGTGGTCTGCCATATGAGCTATGAAGGTGAAACAGAGAAACTGACTTTTTGTAATACTCCTAGAAGAGTCCAGAGAGCTAATTCCCCGCGACTCTAATTGGGTTGGGTTTTTAAATCTCATGGGTCGGATTTTGGATATGGGTATTTACAGGGGAAAATAAAAAAGAGCTATATTTATAACTAGTAATTTAAAAATAGTCACAGTTTTAAAAGTATTCTTAATTTAGTTACTTTTTCATATAAAGATAAAACTTGAACAAACACATCCTCAAACATTCGAAAAAAAAGCATAATATGTTTTTTTTTTTGGTAATTAAAATTTTTATTAATCACCAAAAGGATGCCTTACAAAATCATAGGACGGTTTAATCTCAACTGCCTATCAAATTAGAACATGAAGTATCTATGCTACTCTAATATTCAGCATTTATATCATAAAATGCTGAATATGTGAACTAAGCCTAGGAGGAGCTCGAACATTACAAATATAGGCTATGCTACTTAGGAGTTTATCACTATTACAATAAATGTTTTCAAAAATTCTTGCATTTCTCTCTAGCCATATACTATATAGCATTTCTGTGATAGTCATCTTGAAGGTGAGGGCTCGGACAGATTTTCCTTTGGACTGCATAATGATCCATTGACAGAATTGTATCCAATTTTGTCCAGTGAAATCATCAGTTCTCAGCCATTGCATTGTTTGATATCTCAACTGTGAAGCAAAGGAGCAATGCAGAAATAAATGATCTCTAGTTTCCAATTCTTGCTGGCACATAACACACACTCCGGAGATGTTCAGCTTCCATTGTAACAGCCTGTTTTTGGTGGGAAGTCGATCCTGCAGTAGCAACCATAAGCTGAAGATAGCTTTAGGTCTAGCTGCATTTTGCATTACCATATTCTTCCATGAAACTCTAGATGAATCTCCCAGCAGCTGCAAGTATACCTTCCTTATAGAGCAGACAGTGTCACCTAGCAGATTTTGTTGTTGCAGCAGTTTGACTCCTTCCACAATTTTCCTTACCATCCAGCTAGCATTAACTGGGATAGTAAGGTTCTCCAACTGGTGTTGTTTGACATAGACAGTGTGAATCCATTTCACCCATAACAAGTCTTTTTTATGAGCTAAGTCCCAACCAAGTTTAGCTATTGCGGCTCTATTCCACATTGATATATTTGTTAAGTTCAGTCCTCCAACAGACTTAGGCATACAAACTTTCTCCCAAGTCACATATGCTTTCTTAGTGATGTTAACAGACCCTGACCAAATGTATGTTCTGCATATAGTCTCCAGCAGCTTAACAACTTTAGATGGCATGATAAATAATTGAGCCCAGTAAGCTTGAACTCCAAGAATAACTGATTGAACCAATTGACATCTGCCTGCATATGATAAGTACCTTGCTGTCCAGGAAGTAACTTTTGCAGTAATCTTATCAACCAGAGGTTGCCATTGAGCAACTGATAACTTTTTGGCAGTTAAAGGGACTCCCAAATATTTGAAAGGAAGATCCCCCTTAACATAACCAAGAAGATCAAGAATTTGTTGTTGACTCTCATTTGACACCCCACCAAAATACACAGCACTTTTGTGTAGGTTAGCCTTAAGCCCAGTAGCAGCAAGAAATTGAGAAAAGAATAGGAAAATAGAACTTACTGATTGAGGCTCCCCTTTGACAAAATAATAGCAAGTCATCTGCAAAACTCAAATGAGTGATTCCTAACTTCTTACACCCTGGATGATATGTGAAGCTTGTAGTATGTTTCAACTCTGCCAGAGATCTACTAAGATATTCCATTATAATAGCAAATAAAAATGGAGATATTGGATCTCCTTGCCTCAATCCTTTGGCAGCTTGAAAAGGCTTTGTTGTTTCACCATTAACTACAACAGTATAGCTAACAGTTTGAACACATTCCATGATCCATCTAATAAATCTGCTAGGGAAATCCAGCTCTTCCATAATCTGTTGTAGACTGCACCATTCCACTGAATCATAAGCTTTTTGGAGATCAATCTTGATCATACATCTGGGAGAAATATGTGATCTGGAATACTGTTTTATTAGCTCATGAGCTAATATCACATTATCTGCTACTCTTCTTCCTGGTATAAATCCAGCCTGAGAATTGCATATAATACTACTCATAACTTTTTGGACTCTATTAGCCAACAGCTTGGAAATAATCTTATATAAGACTGAGCAACAAGCTATAGGCCTAAACTCCTTCACTGTTTGAGGATTAGGAACCTTAGGTAACAAAGTGAGAGTTGCACAATTAGCTGGTCTATGCATTTTGGAAGTATGAAAGAAATTCCTGACTGCTAACATCACCTGATTACCAATGATTGAAGAACATGGCATTAAAACCCCAAACCATCAATGCCTGGAGCTTTATCATTTCCAATACCCTTCAAGCTGTCAATTATCTCTGCATCAGTTATATCAGCTACAAGATCCATCCTTTGTGATTGAGATAATTTTGGTCCATTCCTCATATATATCTTGTTCACTGCTGGAAGTGTGTTGGCTGCAGTTCCCATTAGAGCTTGATAGAAATCCCTAATCTCCTTCTTCAACTCTGCAGGATCATTTATCTTCATGCCTCCTTCTGTAGAGAGTTCAATAATCTTCTTATATTGGCTCCTCTCTTTCATGACTGCTGAAAAATACTTATTGTTGGAATCCCCTAGCTTGATCCACTTAGCTCTTGACTTTTGTTGTAAAGCTGACTCTTCAATTAGTGACCATTTCTCCAGCTGCTGTACCATATCTTTTGCTCTTTGCTGAAGTGTATCTGAATAAGAAGTAGCCAGTTGATGCTGCACATCTTCCAGTTCTTTCCTGCTACTTTCAATCTTTTGAGAAATATTCTTAAAATCTCTAACATTAAGAGATTTTAAGGGATGTTTGAGGGACTTATTATTCCATACTCCTTGAAGAGTATTCTGCTCCTTGACACTCCAGTACTTTGAGATAATAACATGAAATTCCTTATGCTGGATCCAAGCATTGAAGAATCTGAATGGTGTTATCCCTGTAGCTGTATCAGTTGTAAGAGTTAGTAGCATAGGGTTATGATCAGATATAAGGGGATGACCATATACAGTGTGTACATGGTTCCACTTCATCTGCCATTCAAAATTACCAAACATTCTATATACAGTGTGTACATGGTTCCACTTCATCTGCCATTCAAAATTACCAAACATTCTATCCAGTCTACTACATACTCTATCATTACCACTTTGTTGATTAGACCAGGTAATTAGTTTCCTTCCCAAGGCAGCTCCACTAGTCCTGATTGTTGAATGCAGTTATTGAAATCCACAAGGTCCCTTTGCTTCACTTGTTGGCAGGATTGTCTCTCTTTGGTGGATAAAATTGCATTGAAATCCCCTGCAATGAGCCATGGATCAGTAATAGCAGTTGATAAGTTCAAGATAGAATTCCATAGCATCCTCCTCTGATCACAATCATTGAATCCATACACTACTGAGAGCCAGCAGATAACCTCACCAGTGATGTGCTGAACTTGACAATGGATTATCTGAGCCTCCTCAAGATAACCAGAAACCACAATTTTTGTAGGATCCCACAGGATCCAAATTCTACCATTTACTGCACCACTATAATTAGTGATCATGTTCCAGTTAGGCAATAAAAAACTAGCTATTCTACTAGCATTCTGTTGTTTAACCTTGGTTTCTACTAGTCCCACCATGTCAAACTTATTATTCCTAAAGTAATTTTGAGCTTATTTTTGTTTGAACCTTTTATTTACACCTCTAATATTCCAAATGATCCACTTCATTGAGTTTTACTTGTTCCCCCTTCATCTAGGGGATGATCAGCCCACCTAACTGACCCAATTTCAAATCTATTAGACATAACAAGAGGAGATAAGGGAGGGAAATTGGTTACGTTAAAGACTGGAGAGTCTTGAACAACTTGCTTCTGTCTATCCCCAACATCAGTTGTAGGTTTGATAATTGTCTCCTTAATTATCTCTTGACTCTGGCTGTGAGGCATCTGGTTGTTTTTGCTTGCTTCAACTGGTGCTTTCACTCTCCATTCTTGTGTTACTTTACCTTTCTGTGTAGGTTGGGTAGCTTTGGTTAGACAGTTGTGTCCAACCTCCAAACATTTCTCATAGTACAAAGGTTTCCACTCATAGATCACATCCTGTATGAAACTCTTTCCATTTGGATCTAAAATCTCTATTTCACTAGGTAACTTTTTGGACACATTTACCATCAATGAGCATACGAGCATAAGAGATTCTAGACTGTTTAGTAGTGCACTCATCAGCATATATAGGTTTACCAAGGACACTGGCAATCCTGCTTAAGGACTTGCTGCCCCAACAAGACATTGGTAAGTTAGGAAACTTTATCCATAAAGGAATTTCAGTGGGGAAAGCTGCTTTGAAGTCAAAATCCACAGACCATTGCTTCAAAATCATTGGTCTATTGGCAATAGTATATGGACCTCCACACAGTATTTCCTTAGCATCTTCAATGGAATTGAATTTAACAATAAAGTAACCCTCCTCATGATAGAACAGTTCAGGATCAGGAACATGTGACCAGTGGAGATTAATAAATCGCTTCATTCCATTATACCCAGGGCTATTGCCTAACACAAATACTACCAAAGCACATTTCCTATTTCACTTCTTCCTCCTCCACTTCTTCCTTTACCAATTGACCAACTGGTTTGCCATTAACAATCGTAGGGGGAATATATTCTAAGGACATACCATTTGCAGCAAGTCTGTTACTCTGGAAGAGACTATTCCACTATTTGGGTGGGTTTGCACCTTCCTCTGCTACAGCCTTTGGTGGATCTGATGTTGTTGGTTGTTGCATGCTGGTCTGGACTCCATTTTCCTGCTCCTTCGGACCAGCTACTGCCTTGATTGGAGGCTCTATACTCTTCACTGTTGCTACTGGTAACATTGGAACACTAGATGGTTGTGGATCTGGTATTACTTGAGGCAATGGAACAGTAACCACAGGAGGATTCGATGAAACAGTAGTACCTACCATCTGCACAGTATTAACTGCATTTTGGAAGACTAAATCACTCGCATAAATTGGAACTAGTTCCTTTCTTGGGCGACCTCTCCTCTTTGCCATAACTAATTCTGCTAGTTTTACTTACCTTAGCAGCTGCAATGGAGAAGAAGAAGACGATGAACAGTGTAGAAGATGAAGAAAAATAGAGAGAAGGCGGAGCTTCTCTCTCTAAGCCATACTTTTTTAAGATTTTTTTTTCTTTCTTTACAAAGCATAATATGTTGTAGTTTAATTTTTTATATTTGAGATTCCAGCATAATGTGCTGGAATATTCAGCAAATTCCAACATAATATGTTGGAAGTTTATAAGGGTATTTACGGGGAAAAATAAAAAAAGAGCTACATTTATAACTAGTAATTTAAGAGTTGTCACAGTTTTAAAAGTACTCTTAATTTAGTCACTTTTTCATATAAAGATAAAATTTGAACAAACACATCCTCAAACATTAGAAAAAAAAAGCATAATATGTTATAGTTCAATTTTTTTATATTTGAGATTCCAGCATAATGTGCTGGAATATTCAGCAAATTCGAACATAATATGTTGGAAGTTTATATGTAAGAAAAGCTCCATAATCTAGAATATTATGTTGGAATTTTTCTCGTTTCACCAAAATAGTGAATATTTTTCAATGACTTTATAAATGCTGATTATTTTTTAATTATTCATCCGAAAATTAACTAGCCCGTACTATTTTATAGTATTCATGGCTGATTTAAAATATCCCTTATTTTTAAAAGTTGTGCAAATATAGCCTTTATCAGAAAACGTTAGACTCGTTCTAATATTGGATCATATAGTTTTCAATTTTATCACAAAATATTGTACTATGATTTAACATTTGCAATAACTTACATAAGTTTATATCGTGGTCTAATGTTTACGCATAATATTTTTAGTTTGCTAAAAAATAATCTTTAAATTGTAGTAGAGGTTTATTGGTTGCAAGAAAAATGAAAGAGAGTCATTTACTAAACAATTGATACAAAAAGGAATAATCGGTTTGTTATAAATACACTTCTATTTAAGGTGAATGTCTTTAATTAGAGAGATTCTAGAGTTCTATTCTTGGTAGATAAATCATCCTCCTCCCTATAAATAGAGGTGCTCTCTACCATTGTAAATCACTCCTAACATTCTCTAAGTATCAATAAGAAGAACTCTCTCTACTCTTCTCTCTATTTGCTCTTGTTCTTGAGTTATTGTTCTTGTCTTTTATATTATTTCATAACACGTTATCAGCACGAGACTCTACCGTCTCAAGAACCATTCTCGAGAAATCTAAGGTATTTCACTCTTCCTAATTTAATTTTCGATTATGTCTGACATTACGAAAAGAAAGTTCGTTGCCCTTGAAATTTCGGGCAAGAACTATATGACTTGGGTGTTGGATGCTGAAATCCACTTAGATGCTATGGGTCTCGGAGACACCATCAAAGATAGAGAAAAAGCATCCACCCAAGAATGTGCGAATGCCTTGATTTTCTTGCGCCACCACCTTGATGAAGGTTTGAAGATTGAATATCTCACCGTCAAGGATCCACTCGTCTTGTGGAACGGCTTAAAGAAGAGATATGACAACCTGAAGTTGGTCACTCTGCCACAAGCACGATATGATTGGGCTCACCTGAGGCTCCAGGACTTTAAGTCCGTTTCTGAATATAATTCTACAATGTTCAGAATTACTTCCAAATTGAAGCTATGCGGGGATAATATCTCCGATTATGATATGCTTGAGAAAACGTTTACAACGTTTCATGCCTCCAATATAGTACTGCAACAACAGTACAGAGAGAAAGGCTTTACAAAGTACTCTGAACTGATTTCTCTTCTACTAGTGGCTGAGCGAAATAATGACCTGCTCATGAGAAATCATGAAAATCGACCCACTGGGTCTACACCACTGCCTGAAGCAGATAAGGTGCACTCTCATTATGCCAAACATGAAAAGGACCATGGTCATGGTCGTAAACGGGGTCATAGCCAGGGACGTAGACAAGGAAGAAATTCCAATGAAGTCCGTCGCCCCCCGAAGAGAGATAACCACCGAAAGCAGAAACGGGGTCATGAAGATCCTAAGGAAAATGGTTCAGAAACGATATGTTATCGTTGCGGTGGGAAAGGGCACTGGTCAAAGACTTGCCGTATACCAAGACACTTGGTTGACCTTTATCAAGCATCTCGAAAGAGAAAAGGCCCTGAAACAAATTTTGTCTATGACGACAATGAGGACATCACCCACCTGGATGTGGCAGACTTCTTTGAGCAACCCGAGGGGAAAATAGACCACCTAATCGGCGATGGGTCCGTGATGAAAGAAGATGGAGTTATTTGATTTTGTTCTACTTATTTGTATTAGTTAGTGAATAAACTAATAGTCATTAGTATTAGCTCGTATTAGTTAGTTCATGATGCAATGTTAGCAGTAGTTCTTTAGAATATCTTCAATATGCTCAAATATCAATAAAACTTTTATTTTCCAGTGGGGGTAATCGACTAGCCTGAAAAACTAGTCGATTATCAACTATTTCCGCATTAAAGCTGAAAAACAATTGATCAACAATCGATTGTCTTTGGCTAACAATCG
This sequence comes from Nicotiana benthamiana, assembly GCA_034376525.1. Taxonomy (NCBI): domain Eukaryota; kingdom Viridiplantae; phylum Streptophyta; class Magnoliopsida; order Solanales; family Solanaceae; genus Nicotiana; species Nicotiana benthamiana. The sequence goes on from CM067325.1 coordinate 13,554,140, forward strand.
ATTGTCTTGAAACAGTGTTCTGGAATTTTTCAAAAATAGCCAACAATCGATTGTCTATGTATAACAATCGATTGTCTTGAAACAGTGAGGTCTGGAATTTTTCAAAAATCATCCACAATCGATTGTCTATGTATAACAATCGATTGTCTTGAAACAGTGAGGTCCGGAATTTTTCAAAATTAATCAACAATCGATTGTCAATGTTAAACAATCGATTGTGTGTGAAAAATGTTTAAACTGAAATTTTCAAACTGCAAAGTAATAACATATCTGATTTTGTTAGTCAACTGTTAGCAGCAGATTTTGAAAATATTATGTGACACAAAAGAATTGAACTTGTTTATTGTTATGTTCTTGTATCTCTTTTGTATGTCAAACTATGGGATAGCAAATATGGATATCTCACAAAGCGAACTTGGATCAACATCCAACTGTAAAAGTATTTGCCTAATTGATTCATGTACTACACATACAATACTCAAAGAAAGGAAGTATTTCTCTCAACTAAATATGTGTAAGGCAAACGTTACTACAATCTCTGGAAGTAGTAAATTGATTGAAGGCTCCGGAAGAGCAATTGTAACTCTGCCCAAGGGCACGACGTTAATCATAGAGAATGCAATGTTCTCCTCCAAGTCTAAAATAAACTTGTTGAGTTTTAAAGATGTACGCCGGAATGGCTATCATATTGAGACAATGGATGAAGATAATATTGAATATCTCGTCATCACAAAGAATGTCTCCGGCCAAAAGAGGGTTATTGAGAAATTCCCGTCTTTATCTTGTGGCCTGTATTGGACAAGAATTAGTGCAATTGAGGCACATTCAACAGTAAACCAAAGGGTTACTGATTCCAATACCTTTGTACTTTGGCATGATCGATTGGGACACCCAGGATCGGTCATGATGAGACGGATTATAGAAAGCTCATATGGGCATCCGTTAAAGAATTTCAAAATTCTTTCGAATAATGAATATCCTTGCACTTCGTGTTATCAAGGCAAGTTGATTATCAGGCCATCACCAACAAAGGTTGGGACTGAGTCACCCACGTTTCTGGAACGTATACAAGGGGACATTTGTGGACCTATTCACCCACCTAGTGGGTCGTTTAGGTATTTCATGGTCTTGATAGACGCATCCTGTAGATGGTCTCATGTGTGCCTGTTGTCATCACGCAACCTTGCGTTTGCGAAATTAATGGCACAAATAATTCGACTACGAGCACAATTTCCAGATAATCCAATCAAGTCCATTAGACTGGATAATGCTGCTGAGTTTACATCCCAAGCATTTAATGATTATTGCTTATCAATCAGGATAAAAGTTGAACATTCTGTAGCTCATGTTCACACTCAAAACGGTCTTGCAGAATCGTTAATTAAACGCCTGCAATTGATTGCAAGGCCATTACTTATGAGAACGAGGCTGCCCACTTCGGTATGGGGTCACGCCATCTTACATGCAGCAATGCTAATTCGTCTCAGACCGACGAATTACCACAAGTATTCCCCGTTGCAATTGGTTTTGGGTCATGAACCCAATATATCCCATTTAAGGATTTTTGGATGCGCAGTATATGTGCCTATTGCACCGCCATCCCGCACCAAAATGGGTCCGCAAAGAAGGTTAGGAATATATGTTGGGTTTGAATCGCCCTCCATCATTCGCTACCTCGAAACATTGACAGGCGACTTGTTTACTGCACGATTTGCAGACTGTCGATTTGATGAGTCACTTTTCCCAAAATTAGGGGGAGAAGTTGGTGAAACCAAACGGGAAATTTTGTGGAAAAATGCATCATTATCTCATCTTGATCCACATACCTCTATTTGTGAAAGAGAGGTACAAAAGATTATCCATTTGCAAAGAATAGCAAATCAAATGCCTGACGCATTTACGGACTTGAAAAGGATAACGAAATCCCACATTCCCGCGGAAAATGTTCCAATCCGTATTGATGTCCCTGTTGGACAATCATCTAGTGTCATATCCAATGAGTCGAATGCACGCCTGAAGCGTGGCAGACCATTAGGTTCCAAAGATCGAAATCCTAGAAAGAGGAAAAAGAACGATCAAAATGACACCACAAAAGAATCTCATGATTTAACAAATTCTGAGGTTCATGAAGAATCCATTGAGCCCGAGACTCTGGAAAATACGGAACTATCCCTAAATCCAATTAATATTGAGGCAAATATTAATCGAGTGGATATTGTGGTGGATAATGCCTTTGCTTATAATGTAGCATCTAGCATTATGCAAGAATGTGAGGATCTCGATCCTCAATCTGTTGAAGAATGTCGAAAAAGACAGGATTGGCCAAAGTGGCAAGAAGCAATTCAATCAGAATTGAATTCGCTGGCAAAACGTGAAGTTTTTGGCCCTATAGTTGAAACACCTAATGGTGTTAAGCCTGTCGGCTATAAATGGGTCTTTGTACGCAAAAGAAATGAGAAAAACGAGGTACAAAGATATAAAGCATGCCTTGTTGCACAAGGTTTTTCTCAAAGGCCTGGTGTCGATTATGAAGAGACATATTCGCCTGTAATGGATGCGATAACCTTTCGTTATCTCATAAGTTTTGCTGTCCATGAAAAGCTTGACATGCATTTAATGGATGTAGTTACTGCCTATCTTTATGGCTCACTTGATAATGAGATATACATGAAAATTCCCGATGGACTCAAGGTGCCAAACGCGCATAATTCAAAATCTCGGGAAATGTTCTCAATTAAATTGCAAAGATCCTTGTATGGTCTAAAGCAATCTGGACGAATGTGGTATAATCGTCTTAGTGAGTACTTGTTAAAAGAAGGCTATATAAATGACGCCATTTGCCCGTGTGTTTTTATAAAGAAAACAACATCGGAATTTGTTGTACTTGCCGTATATGTCGATGACATAAACCTTATTGGAACCCCTATAGAACTCCAAAAGGCAATTGATTATCTAAAGGATGAATTCGAGATGAAAGATCTCGGGAAGACTAAACTATGTCTTGGTTTGCAAATTGAATATTTGGCAAACGGAATTTTTGTTCATCAATCTACCTATACAGAAAAGGTACTGAAACGGTTTTACATGGATGAAGCACATCCTTTAAGTACACCGATGGTTGTTCGATCACTTGATGTGAACAAAGATCCATTCCGACCACAAGAAAGGAATGAAGAGCTACTTGGTCCTGAAGTACCATATCTTAGCGCAATTGGCGCACTAATGTATCTTGCAAATACTACAAGACCTGACATATCCTTTTCAGTTAATGTCTTAGCAAGATTTAGCTCGGCTCCTACGAGGAGACATTGGAATGGGATCAAACACATATTGCGGTACCTAAAGGGAACTACCGATATGGGCTTATTTTATGGCAAGAATTGCAGCCCGGATCTTGTTGGTTATGCTGATGCTGGATATTTGTCCGACCCACACAAGGCTCGATCTCAAACGGGTTATGTGTTTACCTGTGGAGAAACCGCCATATCTTGGCGATCGACTAAGCAATCAATTGTGGCTACTTCATCTAATCATGCCGAGATAATTGCTATTCAAGAAGCTAGTTCACAAGATCGGGATGCGAAGACTTAAGGACATAAATTGATGTTCTTATCAGGGGGAGTTAAGGCGCGCTGCACTCTTTTTCCCTTACAAGGTTTTGTCCCACCGGGTTTTCCTTGCGAGGTTTTTAACGAGGCAACCAATAGGCGCATATTCAAACATGTGTACTCTTTTTCCTTACTTTAATTTTTCCCATTGGGTTTTGTTTTAAGGTTTTAACGAGGCACATCATTGAATAGACATTCAAGGGGGAGTGTTATAAATACACTTCTATTTAAGGTGAATGTCTTTAATTAGAGAGATTCTAGAGTTCTATTCTTGGTAGATAAATCATCCTCCTCCCTATAAATAGAGGTGCTCTCTACCATTGTAAATCACTCCTAACATTCTCTAAGTATCAATAAGAAGAACTCTCTCTACTCTTCTCTCTATTTGCTCTTGTTCTTGAGTTATTGTTCTTGTCTTTTATATTATTTCATAACACGGTTGAAGTTTTAAGTAATTTATTGCGAGTCATGGCATGGAGCTCTTTTACGTAAAAATAATTAAATATTACTCTTAGGGTGGTACAACGGAAAATGTTTCGGTGATTTTTAAAGAAAATATTTTCTATTTTTCCGTGTTTGGTACGTAAATTAAGAGAAATGACTTTTCAACAGTATTCATAAATAATTTAAATATAATAAACATGAAGCCATAAACTTTCAAATCAACAACCTTCCGAACTCACAAATTTCATAAATTTTCAAACTGCTAAACTTTCATAACCGCGAAATTTCAAACCTGTAAACTTTATAATTTTTAAATGCGTAAACTTCCAAACACATAAACCTCCGAACACATAATTTTGAAACTTATAAAATTTTTAAATCTTTAAACTGATAAATAAAAAAATTAAAACTAAAAAATATATTTAAAAAATATTTTTTCCAGGGGGAAGGAGGGCCCAGAGAGGGGCAGTAAAACCAAAAAATTATATAAATTTAAATTACAAAAAAAGTAAAAAAAAAATTATGTGGGGGGAGGGTTAGGGTAGATGGTAACAGAAAAATTAAAATTAAAAAAAAAAGGTCTTTTTGGAGAGGGGGTGAGTTGGGTTGGTGAGGGTGGGGAAGATTGAGTAGTTTTGGAAAATATTTTCCTCTCTTGATAAGGAAAACATTTTCCTCCAATTGAAGGAAAATGAGTTCATAAGAAAATATTTTTCAAAACATTTAAGCCAACCAAATATGAAAAAATAAAAAATATTTTCCGAAAAATATTTTCCTTCGTACCAAACACACCCTTAAAATGGTTGTGATTTCCGGTGGGTTGGTGAGGGGTGGAAAGGTTGAGAAGGAGTTTTCGAAAATGTTTTCCCTTCTCTTGATAAGATTAACATTTTTCTCCAATTGAAGGAAAATGAATTCATAATAAAAATATTTTCCAAAACATTTAAACCAACCAAATATGAAAAGATTCAAAAATATTTTCCAAAAAATATTTTCCTTCGTACCAAACACACCCTCAAAATGGTTGTGATTTCCGGTGGGTTGGTGAGAGTGGGAAAGGTTGATAAGGAGTTTTGGAAAATGTTTTCCCTTCTCTTAATAAGAAAAACATTTTTCTCCAATTGAAAGAAAATGAATTCATAATGAAAATATCTTCCAAAACATTTAAACCAACCAAATATAAAAAGATTCAAAAATATTTTCCAAAAAATATTTTCCTTCGTACCAAACACACCCTCAAAATGGTTGTGATTTCCGGTGAAGTTTATTGAAAAATGACAAGAATGATATTTCATAAGGAAAAAAAAAGAGAAAGTAAAGTGATTTTGTGGCTAAAAAGTTTTTTTCCTGGATAATTTTTCCGCGATCATACGACAAAGTTAAATAATCACCAATAAAATTGACCATTCGCTTCCATAAAATAAAAAGATTTATCCACATTTTTTCTTGTTTACTTTATCCGGCCGGTAATTTAATAAGGAAGCCACTAGAGAGGTATTAGGGGTCTCAAACGGTTACATTAGAAATGTGTGGAGGTCGAAGATTAGGTAGTAGGGTAGGTAGTCTAGAGTGTTCATACCAGTAGTATTTGTATGCAGTCTTGCTTTCTGTTGGTAGTACATTTTTATGAGTAACCGCCTTATTATCTTGTTTTTATTTAGCTTTTATATGGCTTTTTTGATTATGTCTCTTCTTGTCTATATTTTTAATAATATTGTATTTATTATTTCCCGAGTCAAAGGTCTATTGAAATAGCCTTTTTATCCTCACAAAGTAGGGGTAAAATCTGCGTACACACTACCCTCCTCAAACTTCACGGTATAGGATAATACTTGATATGATTTTATAGTATTTCATCCCATCATTAGGACTGAGCAGTGAAGACATTATATTTCTTTTCCACCACACTTAACAAACGAAAATCTCCCACCAACATAATGTTCTTTATATTAATTACGGGGAAGCTGAAAAGCGTAAAACTGCATAAAACTGCAAAGTTGAAATGGGATATTAGAATAATAGTACTAGATTTCCAATTAGACCAGAAAGTCTTCTCTGTATGTTCCCTAACAAGTCAATCATGCGTACATTTCCCTCTCCCCTGACCAAGTAACACTAGCAGTCACAGTATTTGTCATCAACCTTTCACAAAATAGCAACCAGAATCTCAGATTTATATTAGACAGCCTTTGAAGCCCTCCTCTAATTCCTTTGCGTCTAAGTTCTTCCCTATGAATACTATCTTGTTTGTTCTTGGTTCATCTGACTGCCACGGCCGATCTGGAGAACCTTGGAATATGTCATGGACTCCCTGTTACACCACCAAGTAGACCCATCAGCATATTGACAAATATCAGTGCCAAATAATTTACTGAGTCAAACTTCAAGGAGGCTGTGATTCACACCAGTAAAGCACTGATCTTAATTATAGCATCCACATTAAAAGAAATGTTTCAGCCGGGATTATGTAGTAGTAGTAGTAGTAGTAGTAATCACATTATAACTTATCAGTAAGATAAGTAGCAGTAGGCAAAGAATTTAATAAATAACCTGAAACACAAATCTCTCATCCATTCCCTGGACAGACAAAAGACCTTTCATCCGATATATGTCATCGCTTCGTTCTATCAGCAACGTTCCCAGCCACATATTAGCCTGAAGTACGGAATAACAACTCTTTAGCTTATTAATGCGACTAGCATACTTGTCCAGAATTACAACTTACACACAATATCTTAATGAAATGAAGTAATTATGAAAAACATGACCAAATGAAAGACCATGGTACCAACCTTCTCAAGATCCAAGCTCCCTTCACAAACTATGCTTACAGAAGAAACACCAGGGTCATGAGTGTGATCGTGAGAATGGTGATGATCATGATGTTCTGCAGAAAGCAACAACAATCTTGAGCAAATGTTCAAGATTCAACTGTATGCACTAAAAATAGAACTGCTTTTTTGAGAAATAAGCTTACAAAATATATACTACTACATCACAAGTGGAGCCAAAAGGAAACATGAAAAAAGATAGAAATTTTCACGAGCTGCGTGGCGAACAAAAAGGAAACTGGAAAAAACTAACATAAAATAGTTTGGTTAATAGAACCAAAATAAATGCCAAAAGAAAAGAATAGGAAAAGATAAAGAAAGGGCCTAATGCTGTAAATGAACCAACAGGTTCGCAAAGAAACCACAACTCGACTATTTAATTTATTATCTCACCGAGCTCAATCTCACCCTACAGCTCGACTTGGCTTGTTTAGTGTTCACGAATAACGTGCAACCCCCCCCCCCCCCCCCCCCGGGGGGGAGACCTTTTTTTGCAACTTTATTCCTCTTTAAAAGCAAAAAAGATACTTATGATCCCGTCAGTGTCTCCAATCCCCCAACCCTAAGGTATTCAATAGGGAAATGGTTATTGCAATATTCTCTTGTATTCAGTATTCTTTTAAATTAAATATATGGATCATAAACGGGCTCATGAACAAGCTCAAAGTTAAATAATTTCAAAATTGAATGCAAGCTCAATCTTGTAAGACTTTATTCAAGACAAAGTCAAACTTGACTTTTGAGTTGTAGATAGTCGGATCGAGCTAGGCTGAGCTCGTATAAATAGTTTAACCAAGTTCGAATTTCCAGAACCAGGCTCGTGCTTGGTAAGAAGTGCTATATGTAGATAAGTTAATAGGTCCAATAACTAGAACAGGATACTCATAGCACTATGACTACATAGAAGCCACGAAAGTATCAAACAAAGACTGCTTAAGTAGTTTCCCCAAAATAAGGGGAAATAGTTCTTTGGAAATTGAACTGAGTTGGTGGAGCATTTTGTTGACATTAGCTACTAGAAGGGTTAGGATATGAGTTCTAACGTCAAAGAACACTTACCGTGCTTGTGATCATGTTCATGGTCATGGTGGTGGTGGTGGTGGTGATCATGATGATCGTGATCATGGGCGTGGCTGCTATGGTCTTCCTTGGAACCTTCAGCGCCAACCGAACTCTCAATTCTACGAATTTAACAAAACAAAGTAAGCAATAAAGTTTTTGTATAAAGTAAACAATATTCCTGTAAGATAAAAACTCAGACAAAGCAAAATAGATCTTAGAAACAATGGACATCTATAAAAATGATTAAAAGTAAAATCTGAAGAATCATAGTGCTTTCAGCACAAAATTTTCAATAGTTAAAAGAACCATTAGAAGAGTTAAATAAATCATAAAAAGCTGAAGAAATTCATCAAAACCGTGACTCTGGAAAAAAAAAGTCTGAAAATTATGAAATAAGAAGCTATATAGTAACTGATATTGCTCTTTGTAAATACTTTATTCACCAAAGAGAATCATGTTCAAATCATATTTTCCACAGTTCATTCAAGAAGCAAACACCCTTTATCTCTGTTTAAAACTTTTCCCTCCCTTCTCCCAAGGACATTTTCTTTGCCGGACTGACTCTTTGCGGGCACCTTAAGGATTAGCCGTGCAGGTTTTACTGATTCCCCTAGGTCCTGGCCCTCTAAGGATACCAACAACAAAACCCTACTGGAATGAGTTAGGCGTCTGACATATTTCAACATAATGTTTGGAAGAATACAGGGAAACCTAACAAGCAAATCAAAATATTGAATGCCTATTTTTCCAGTGAAAAACATGACTATCAGTTTGACTTAATTATCTGGAACGAGACTTGACCAGTTATTAACATTAGTACGATGTATATGCGTTTCTGGATAAAATGCAAAACAAAACAATAGACATGCACACTTAAGGAGAAGAATTAATACCTATCCAAATCAAAGCCTCCAATCCCTAGAACATAATCCAAATCGACTTTTCCAAACTGTGTCCTCTTCAAATTGGCCATGCTATTTATGTTCTGTTTATTCACCGTGAGAGTTTTAGTAACTCCAAGATTGACAAATAAAAATTATGTCAAATGACAAATCAGCCACAATACCAACCCTTATTCGCTGAATCAAGGAAGAAACTTCAGACTCACCAACAAGATCAGTCTGGCACGGAGATGAAAGACATTTGTCAGATTGCAGCGTGATGATTCATACTAGATCTCCAAGCTTAATAGTTTCATAAAATGAATTCTACTACATCTCAGGTAACCTCCACTTGCAGATAGAAACTTCTTTAAAAATATACATCCACGTGGAAGCAAAAAACTGTGGAACGTACTGATGTAGCAAATAAATTTGAAAGAACAGCATTAACAGATAGTTTAAGCAGCATTAATAAATATCCTCTATGACTAAATTTGTTTGGCAGGCAATAATCGATTTTTTGTGATCCTGAAATAATAAAATGCCACTAGATCTGGGATAATTTCTGCCTCTGGCACCTCCAGAGCCTCGTTTGCTATTATGGAGATAGTACCTCACTGCACAATTGACAGAAATGTACCTTGTTTACAATAATACGGTCAGCATAAGCAATTTGCTCGACTGCTTCGTTGACCACACCTTTTGGCTTAACCTCATCCAAGTGCAAACCAGCATGCTTAGAGTCAACCAATGTAACAACACCATCCAACTTAACATCGTTGAAAACCTGATCCTCCGCGTAGAAAGTTTGAATAATTGGTGCAGGATTTGCCAAACCTGCCAAATCAACACAAGAGAGCCAACATTGGCATCAAAAAGGAGAAACCTTTTGGCTTATATGTGTAATAACGCACGAAGCTACAAGCAAAAAGATAACCAAATGCCTAAATTAGACAGCTGAGTTATCGTGGATCCTCAACCCCATAAATGTACCAGAACATTTGCGTGCAGAACAATGTGACTCATCGGTTTCTTACCTGTAGTCTCTATGACAATATGATCAAATTTCCCTTTCTTTCTACTAACCAACTCAGCAATCATTCTAACAAGATCACCCCTCACAGTGCAACAGAGACACCCATTGTTAAGCATCATAATTTCCTCAGCCCCAGCAGCTTTTGCAGCAACCAAAGAACCATCAATATCCACTTCACCGTACTGCATCATGTATAATAGATATAATAGTAAGAATTCAGATCATTGCTATCTAGCTTAAACAGAAGAAGCTGGAAAAGACAAGATAATTGCAGAAACTATCACGGGAGGGGAAAGATAAAATAATATGTTAGACATGGACTACTTACAAACAAACATTAAGCCTAACATGTATTCAACATATAAGAATTAAATAACCTCCGTAACTATTAAGATTATCCGATCTATTCACATACCTCATTCTCGATAACAGCAATGCGCTTCCCATGATCCGCAGTCAATATGTGATTTAACAAGGTAGTCTGCCACATCATTTTCCAATCAAATAATTGCAACAACAAAAAGAGAGTTAAGCTCCATCTACTTGAATACAAACAACAAAGTAAAAGATAACAACAATACAAATGTTAAATAATTTAACTATGTAGTTAATTGACAGTGATAATTTAAAGCAGTACGAGGTAAATTGAGCATAGAAAGAAGTAAACCAAAACATACTTTTCCAGAACCTAAGAAACCAGTGATAATAGTGGCTGGAATTCGATTATCAGGAGGTATCTTGGTCAAAATATCAGAGACCTCGCTTTGTGGGGTGGAAGTAGAAGTGGCAGATACAGTAAACCTGCGAGATAATCTGCTTCGTTTCGCAGGATTATTGATCGCAAAAAGAATTCTAGAAGATGAAGTGGTCAATAAACTGGCTCTCTGAGATGAGCTGGTTTTCCACAAATTTGGGAACACTGTAGTGCGAAGACCACAAAGCGGTGGAGTTTGACGCTTGGCCAATCCCATAAAGGTCGTGGCTATGTCTATGGACAAGGAAGCCATGGCTGAGGAAGAGGAGGGTGCGCAGCGATTGGTCTTATGGCTATGGGTTAGGGGTTTTAGCCTGGCAAGATATTAGCAGGCGAGCGTGTAGGGAACAGGGAAGGGGTTTATCTGATTCCATACAATTTACTATCCAATAGATGGTTTTGGCCGGCTGAACCACAAGAACCAAAAAAATAAAAATCACTAATTAAAAAAGAAAAAAAGTGAACCACCACAAAAAAAAAAAATTATACCAAAAACAAATCAAGTAGAACCCAAAGGGGTTTCAATGGTATAAAATAGCGTTATAAAAACATTTGACGTGGCATGCGTCACATTATTTTCTGATGCAAAATATATAAGTTTCAGCCTATTTTATTTTTGATTTATTGGGGTTTAATTGGATGATTTTTAAGTGACAAAAATTAGAATAGCTAATTTGTGCGACAAATATTCACTTAAATATCTTTTAAGTGATTAAAATTAACATAGTAATTTTTCTGTATTGAACGTTTATTTGAATGACGACCAATAAAATTATTCGTCAGTGTGAGTGTTATGTTGTCATCTTGTCTGCAACAAGAAGAAGAATGAGCTATGGTAAATTATTTTTAATAATAATCGTGCATTTTATTTGAGCTTGAAAACTATTTCCTCATGTTAAGATTGTGTGGCGTCATTCCAGAAGTAACAAAATGGAACGAGAGCCGAACTTGGTCGCTTAACAACATAATGTGCAATATTCACCACATTTACTGGCAAAAACTTAGACATTTCACCTTCCCGTTTTGGCGCCTGAATTTGATAGCAATTTTCAGTGGTCGCTGGGATAATTATTCTAAGTTTTCAAAATGTCCTTCAATGAATTCTTTTGTGCATTTCAAATTATATTTTAGTTTTGGATGTCTATTTCGGAGAATTTTGTTCGGATTCATGTCGGGGCAATCGACTACAAAGACATTCATATTGTGAGGAGGTTGATGGAGCACTATAGGGAGAGGAAGAAGGACTTGCTTATGGTGCTTACCGACCTAGAAAAAGCCTACGCCAAAGTACCTAGGGAGGTTCTATGGAGACGTTTGAAGGTTAGCAGTGTTGCGGTAGTGCATATTAGAGTGATCAAGGACATGCAGGATGGAGCTAAGACTCCGATGAGGATTGTAAGAGGAAACTCGGATTATTTTTCAGTGGCAATAGGATTACATCAGGGATCAACTCTTAGCCCATTTATATTTACCTTGGCGATGGATGTGCTGACGCGATACATTCAAGTGGAGGTGTCGTGGTGTATGTTATTTGTACAAGATATAGTGCTGATTGACGAGACGTATTGCGGGGTTAACGCTAAGCTGGAGGTGTGGAGAAAAACTCCGGAGTCTAAAGATTTCAAGATAAGTAGGATGAAAACAAAATACTTGAAATGCAAGTTCATTGTTAGGATGCATGAAGCAGAAGTAGACGTGAAGCTTAATGCACGAGTCATCCCCAAGTAGTATGTATTACAAGGTAGCGAGGAGATTGACGAGGATTTACGTATCGTATTATAGTGGGGTGAATGAACTGAAAGCTTGCATATGGTGTTTTGCGTGATATGAATGTGCCACCATGACATAAGAGCAAGTTTTACAAAGTGATAGTTAGATCGACTATGTTGTATAGAGTCGAGTGTTGGCCAATCAAGAAATCGCATGTCCAGAAGAAGAAAGTAACATAATTAAGGATGTTGAGATAGATCAGTGGGCGTACCAGAAAAGACAATACTAGGAATGAAGTTATTAGGGATAAAGTGGACGTGACTCCTTTGAAAAACAAGTTGCGGGAATCGAGGCTGAGATGGTTCGGATATATAAAGAGGAGAGACACCAATATCCCGATTAGGAGGTGTTTGAGATTGACCATGGCGGGTCAGAGAAGGGGTAGAGGGATGCCTGAGAAGTCTTAGGGAGAGGTGATTTGACAGAACATGACGCTAGTTCAGCTTACAACATACATAGGGCATGACCCTCGATAGAAAGGTGTAGAAGTCGAGAATTAAGGTTGTGGGTTGACAGATAGTCGAGAGTTTCTCCTAGTTTTACCACTAGTATTAGTTATTTTCCTACTAGTAGTTCCCTGTTATTACACATCCTATCATTCTTACCAATAGTTGGCATTATTCTTGTATTTTTATATTTCTAGATCTTTGTTATTACACGTTGTGCAATTTACTTCCATTGTCATATTACCTTGTTGATTATTTGTTTTTGATTTTCTTTTTACTGTTTTTTAGCCGAGTATCTATCGAAAATAACTTTTCTATTTTTATAAGGTAGAGATAAGATCTGCAAACATTACCCTCCACGGATGTTTCACCAGATTTATTATTATTGTTGATGTCAAATATTCCCATTTTTAATATTTACTTTATCAGATAGAGCATTTTCAGGTGTTTTTGTCATTTGGGGTTGACATCAAAATTCAAGAGAAGTTATTGATTCAAATCAGATAACTCACTGTTCTCAATTAGTGGGAACTCTTCATAGTAGGGATCTTTGGGGCAACGAACGAAACTCAATAATTCTTCATTTTTAATTTCCATCGAAATCTGAATTGATTCAAAGCGCCGATGATGACTTTCCGTCTGAAACCGTTTCTGAAACATTAACTAACTATGTGACTGGCTTGGTTTTCACATTTGAATTGCATTTGGCCGGAAAATAAAGAAGCCTCCATCAGATTATTACGTGGAATTGGTATTATGTTTTTATTTGCGGTGAAATTTCGGCGAAATTGACAAATCACTGAAACTTTCATACACACCGGTTCGGGAGGCTGCAACATTTAATGGATTTGGAAATGCGTCCGGACATCCCGGACTTTGATCCAGATTCCATTTTTCTTGAATTGTATTTGCACACATCTATTTACGGTTGATATGCCAACAATTTTGATTGGATTGATTGCTTTTTCTATTTTTTCTACTAGTGTTTTAAGTTTAAGGTTTCATCATTCATTTTAATTCTGTATTTGCATAGGGGTAGTTTCGTAGACGTGGTAGATTCATTGTTCTAGTGTTTGCACATGTTACTGTTCTCGTAGTAGCTTATTTGAGTTGTTTTTAGCTTTCGGGTTCATAGCTTGTAGTCTGTCGTTTCCGTTACTGGGTTTTAGTGATAGTGTCTACCTAATACCTTTTGTTTAAAGTGGCGGTAGTGAACGATGTGAGAGTAAGGTCATGTCCTCGGGGGAGGGGGGTAGGGTCCAGGAGTGGGAAGGGGGTAAGAAAGCTTGGAACATTGGGACGTTGACGGGAAAGTCTATAGAGTTGGGTAAGATTCTTCAGAAGAGGAAGATCGACATAACGTGGGTTCATGAGACTAGATGGAAGGGTACTAGGGCACGATATGTAGACGTGTTTAAACTATGGTACTCAGTGAGCGCTAGGGGTAAGAATGGGTAGGTATTTTAGTTGATATGGACCTCAATGAGTACGCAGTTGAGGTTATAAGGGTAAATAATAGGTTGATGAGTATTAAGCTGGTAGTTGATGGGTTTACTATAAACGTGATTAGTGCATACAATCCTCATGTAGGTTTGGACCAGGAGGTCAATGAGCGATTCTCGGAGGATTATCCCGCACATAAAGAAGTTGTTTATTAGCCGATTCAATGGTCATATTGGGGCTAATGCTAGGGGTTATGTTGATGTGCATGGCAGGTACTGTTTTGGGATAGGAATGAGGGAGGTAATTGGTTATCGCTAACTCGAGTTTTTCGAAGAGGGAAGAGCACCTGGTCACTTTCCAGAATTCAATGGGCAAGACTCAGATTGATCATCTTCTATGTAGGAAATACGATAAAGGTCTGTACAATGACTACAAGGTCATCCCAAGTGAGCACCTCATGACTCTACATAGGTTCCTAGTTATGGACCTGGAAATCAAGAGGAGTAGGGGGAAGAGAGCGAGGTGCAGGCAACTTAAGATCAAGTGAGGTAACTTGAACAAGGACAAAGCTCATAAGCTAAGGGAGAAGTTGTTGGCTATGAGGGCATGTATGAGTAAGGGGACACGTCTAGTATATGGTTCACGACTGCGAATTGCATTAAGGTAGCTACTAGAGAGGTCCTAGTGTCACGAAGGGCTCTCTTGGGGGTCATAAAGGGGACTTGTGGTGGAATAGAGAGGTTCAAGGTAAAGTAAAAGTTAAAAAATTGCTTATTTTAAGATAGTGAAGAGTACAAACGAGGAGGAAAAAAGAACTTACCGGGAGTGTTACAGAAAGGCAAAGAAAGAGTAGTAGTTACGACAGTTAAGAACGCAACATTTTCTCGTTTGTACAAGGAGCTCGAGGGCAAAGGTGTGGACAAGAAGTTGTACCAGTTAACCAAGGTGGGGGAGAGGAAAGCCCGCGATTTAGACCAAGTCAAGTGCATCAAGGATGGGGATGTCAAAGTGTTGATAGGCGAGGCACTTACTAGGAGAAGATGTGAGACATACTTCCATAAATTGTTGAACGAGGAGGGGGGTAGATGCATCGTGTTGGGTGAGTTAGAGCACTCCGAGAGTCGGCAGGATTTTGGGTATTGTATGCGGATTACGGTTGAGGAGGTGGAATGGGCAATGCGTAAGACATGCAGGGGCAGAGTGATAGGGCTAGACAAAATCCTGATAGAATTTTTGAAGAGCACGGGACATGCAGGTTTGGACTAGCTTACTGGGATAATTAATGTTATTTTTAAGACAAAGAAGATTCCCAAAGAATAGATGTGGAGTACGATGGTTCCACTTTACAAAAATAAGGGTGCATCTAAAATTGCAACAATTATAGGGGTATCAAGTTGTTGAGTCACACTGCAAAGGTGTGGGAGAGGATGTTGGAGGCCAAGGTGAGAAGGTACGTGTCTATTTTCGAGAATCAGTTTGGATTCGTGCCGGGACGTTCAACTACAGAAGCGATTTATCTGGTGAGGAGATTAGTGGAGCCATAAAGGGAGAGGAAGAAGAATTTATGTATGGTGTTTATTGACATTGAGAAATCATATGATAAAGTCCCAGGGAGGTCCTATGGAGGTGTTTGGAGGTTAGCGGAATTCCGATAGTGTACATTAGGGTGATTAAGAATATGTATGATGATGTTAAGACTCAGATGAGAATTGTGGGTAGTGACTTGGAGCATTTCCTTGTGGTAACGGGGTTGCACCAGGGATCGACTCTTAGCCTATTTTTATTTGCCTTGGCGATGGATGTACTATTGCGACACATCCAAAGGGCGGTGCCTTGGTGCATCCTATTTGCTGATGATATAGTGTTGATTGACGAGATGCACACCAAAGTTAACGCGAGGTTGGAGGTTTGGAGATAGACCTTGGAGTCTAAAGGTTTCAAACTGAATAGAACCAATACATAACACTTGGAGTGCAAATTCAGTGACGGGACCCATGATACAAACATAGAGGTTAAGCTTGATGCTCAAGTTATCACTAAAAGAGCCAGTTTTAAATATCTCAGGTCTATTATCCAGGGTAACAGGGAGATTGACGAAGATGTTGCACATTGCATCAGATCGGGATGGATGAAGTGAAAGCTTGCTTCTGGTGTTTTGTATGATAGGAATGTTGCCGCCAAGACTTAAGGGTAAGTTTTATCGAGTGGTGGTTCGACTGCCTATGCTGTATGGGGCTGAGTGCTAGCCAGTCAAGAACTCCCACGTGCAGAAGATGAAAGTAGTATATATGAGGATGTTGAGATGGATGTGAGGGTGTAACAGGAGAGATAGGATTAAGAATGAAGCTATCTAGGATAGAGTAGTAGCCTCCGTGGAGGATAAGACGTGGGAGTCGAGGCTGAGATGGTTCAGATATGTTAAGAGAAGAAGCATTGATGCTCATGTTAGGAGGTGTGAGAGGTTGTCCATGGAGAGTTTGAGAAGAGGTCGAGGTAGGCCTAAGAAGTACTGGGGAGAGGTGATTAGACAGGATATGACGCTGCTTCAGCTCACTGAGGACATGAACCTTAATAGGATAGTGTGGAGGTCGAGGATTAAGGTAGAAGGTTAGTAGGTAGTTTATAGTTGTTCACCGATAGTCTTAGTAGCATGTATCTCCCTTCATATTCTTAGATTTTTATTATGTTATATGGTTTTGTTCGCCTCACGCATTTTATTCTCTGTTGCTATTATTTGGTAGTACTTATCCTTTATCTCTCCCTTTTTTCTTTTCTCTTTCTTCTTTCTTCCTTCCATGCTTTTCTCTTCTTCTTCTTGCCCTTCCGGAGCCATGGGTCTATTGGAAACATCCTCTCTACCCCTACATTTGGTAGGGGTAAGGTCTGCGTACAGACTACCCTCCCCATAACTCACATGTTAGGCCAAAACTGCACTTGTTGTTACTTTATCATAAAGAAGACATGCGTGGAGATAAAAGTATAGTGTGCATATTACCTTTCTTAAAAGGATAAACTATTGAATGTGATTTTGAATAATTTTATAAGAGCTTTGGGGGGGGGGGGGGGGGAACAGAAAGAACATTAAGTCAAATTTCAGGCCAAGGGAACAAAGGGAAGACATCATACCAAAAACTTCATTCCCCACTCAAGGATATATATATTTCTCTGTCAAACTCTTCATCCTCGTTTGTGTTCATGTAACCTTTTGCCCTTCCTTTTCTCGTATTGGCGGCTTCCCTAAATTTGTATGGAAACTGGGGTGGCAGCCAAGGTTTGGCCCCGCATTGCATCGAACCATGGCTCAAAGAAGGATTACTAAGCTCATGAGTCGATGATCGAGCATGATCGAGACCAGCCGTGATTGAGACCAAAGCAAGATAGACCAAGCGAGATCGAAGGGAGCCTGCTAGAATGAATAACAGAAAGTCGAGATATCCGTGATCGGGCAAGGATCGTGGTGAAAATCTCGGCACGTATCGAATCAAGGCCGAACATTTAGCCAATCATGAGATTTCCTTCTGTATTTAGAATTATACTATAAGTATAATTCCTCTCCTATATAAAGATGATTCTAATCATTTGTAATCATGATATTCACGCATAATAAAGCAAAACATTACATTTTCTCTCTTAAACTCTGTTGTTCAGTTCATACTTTCCATTAAGCATACTCAGTTGGTTCGGTGGTTATCTAGCTCGAGGGCCATAATCGTTCATTATATTGGTTTGCTTTATTTTACCGTTAATTTCTAACATTAATTCTCATATATTCTTAGTTTGTGTCAAGTGAAATCACAAATTCCTAAAATCACTTATAACTTTAATTGTTATCCAATTTTACGGATAAACAGTTTGGCATCCACCGGATGGCTAAGGATAATAGTGATTGCATGGTATAATTTTTGTAATACATACTATTTACGCTTGTTCTTTGAAGTGTCTTTAATGTGAGGATCAACATGTCAAACTCTCAAGTGGCATCCATGCACACAGACAATTGCCTTGGTATCAATGACGAAAACGACAACATAGCCGCCCCAGGAAATGGAGTATCTCCAATTAACCTCGATGGAGCCCCGACTATGGACCCAGTCAACGTCAGCTCCCATATTGCCATTAATGGAAATTTGTCGTCGATCCTGAAAAGAGCTTCCATAGAGACATTCGACCAACCGATCAAAATGCACAGGGCGGTGAAGAAGGTAGGATCAACCTTCGAATGATATTCGAAATGCTACATACTGAACAAGCTACAATAGCACAACTCCAATATCAGAATCGTGCACCAAGCAGGATCGAGCTTGAACCATCACATAAAATTGTTCATAGAGCCGAGTTGGTGCCAAAGAGATCAAATATAGGAGAATCAGAGACCAATTCTCCTATCATAAAGATGCTCGAAGAACTGACAAAGCGAATCGAGACAAGAGAAAAAAATATTGTGGAAAACAATAAGAAAGTGGAAACTATAACTCCATGGTCGACCAAATCGCAGGGGCACCACCATATTGAGAGGACTTGATTCCAAAAGTTTGTCCAAAAACCTTTCCCCCGGAGCGTGGCTCCGAAGCCAATCCCTAAGAAGTTCCGTATGCCCGAGATTCTGAAGTATAACGGGATGATAGATCCAAATAATAATGTCTACTCATACACGTGCTTTATCAATGGAAATGACTTCGAAGATGACCAGATTGAATCTGTATTGCTGAAGAAATTCAGGGAGAGTCTATCGAAGGGTGCTATGATATGGTACCATAATTTACCACATCTATTGACTCGTTTTCTTGTAGATTCTTTTGTAAAGGCACACACCAAAGCCATTAAGGTTGCTACAAGAAAGTCTGACCTTTTTAAGATGAGGCAGAAAGACAACGATATGCTAAGGGAATTCGTATCTCGATTCCAAATGGAACGAATAGATTTGCCACCGATCACCGACAATTGGGTTGTTCAAGCTTTTAGTCAAGGTCTCGATGCTCAGAGTTCTATATCTTCAAAACAATTAAAGCAAATTTTGATTGTATTAAGCCGTCACTTGGGTCGATGTACATAATCGGTACCATTTGAATATTAGGGTCGAGGATGATCAACTCGGGGCTCCCGCCAAGCCAGTTTATCCTAACATGCCCGTGGATAGAGTTAAAAGGGATATCGATCGGGAACCACTATTGAATAGAGATCGATACTATCCATACAGTGGAGATCGAAGAAACAACAGGCATGGCCCAAACCCATTCGAAATGATTAAAGTAATGATCCAGGATAGAGCTCTTGAATAATCATAAGCAGGAGTTGTTTCGACAGGGATGTTGGGTCCAAAGAAGCTCCTCGATTGTCAGAATATAACTTCAACGTGATGCTTTTGCCATCGTGACGGCCATCGGACGTATCAAAGATACCAAATGGCCTCGACCTCTGCAGACCGGTATGGCCCAGAGAAATCCAAAACGAATATGCAAGTATCATGGTACCTATGGCCATAAACAGAAGATTGTCGACAACTAAGGAAGGAAGTATCCCGATTGTTCGATGAGGGGCACCTTCGAGAATTCTTAAGTGATCGGGCAAACAACCATTTCAAAATAGAGATTCAAACAAACATAACGAGAAAGAAAAGCCTCAACACTTGATCCATATGATCGTTGGAAGGGTCGATATTCTTCAAGGGCCGATATTAAGCGCACCAAGGCGACGATCATAAGGGAAAAGCGAGCATGGGACCACTTACACCTTGTCTTTCACTGACAAGGATGCAGAAGGGAACGAATTACCTCACAATCACGCACTGGTAATATATGTTCTTATGAATAAAATTCAAGTTAAATGTTTTGATTGATCCAGGTAGCTCGGCCAACATTATTCAATCCAGAGTCGTAGAACAGCTCGGTCTACAAGATCAAATTATGCCCATAGCCCAAGTATAATGGCTTTAACATGGCGAGCTAAACCAAAAAATGTGATATTATTTTGTGGTGAATATGGTCGGGACCATCTAGGAAATGAAGTTCCATGTAATCAAGGGTGACATGAGGTACAACGCCCTGCTCGCTAGGCCTTGGATCCATAACATGAGGGCAGTACCCTCGACCCTTCACCAAGTTCTAAAGTTCTCGACATTTGAGGGAGTCAAAATAGTGTACGGCGAACAGCCCGTCTCGGAGGAGATGCTTGCAATTGATGAATTGATACTAGGATCGGCACTTTCTTCAGCAAAAGGATCACATTCGAAGGGAAAATATGGGGTCAAATAGCAACCACAGACACCATCCTTGACCCAATCGGAGAAGTAGGGGATCGACGAGGACGACGACTACGGGATACCTTAATCCTTCATAATTCCTGATGACTCCGACGATACCAAATCAACGGTCGAAGAGTTGGAACAAGTCACACTGGCCGAACATCAACCCGAACGAAAGGTATACTTTGGCACGAGGCTAATCCCCGAGCTTAGGAAAAATCTTATTTATTTCCATAGAGCTAACATAAATTGTTTTGCTTGGTCCCACCTCGATATAACATGGATCCTGCTATAAATTACCACTCACAAGCTGAGCCTGGATCCTAAATTCTGCCCCATGAAAGAAAGAAGAAGTCCCTAGTTCGAGATAAACATGCCTTCATCAAGGACGAGGTAACCAAACTTCTCAGAATAGGATCCATTCGGGAAGTAAAGTATCTCGAATGGATAGCAAACGTAGTGGTAGTCCCTAAGAAGGGAAACAAACTTAGAATGTGTGTAGATTATAAAGACCTAAATGAAGAATGCCCCAAGGATTCTTTCCCTTTACCTAATATCAATCATATGATCGATGCCAAGGCCGGCCACGAGACTCTCGGTTTTTTGACATTTATTCCGCGTACAACCAAATACAAATGAACCCGAAAGACCAGGAAAAGACTTCGTTCATCATGAAGTATGGCACATACTGTTATAATGTGATGTCATTCGAACTAAATAAATGCTGGTGTAACCTATCAATGCCTAGTAAATCGAATGTTTAAAGAACAACTCGGGAAATCTATGAAATTTTATATTGATGAAATCTAGTTAAGTCCCTACAAGCAGATGACCATTCAAAGCATTTGCATGAGACCTTCGATATACTGAAGAAATACAATATGAAGCTCAACCCAAAAAAGTGCACGTTCTGGATTGGCTCGGGAAAGTTTCTTGGCTTCATGGTGTCCAATGGGGGGATCGAGATCCACCTTGATATAATCAAAGCTATCAAGGATATCACAGTCATAGATAATGTATAGGCCGTGTAGAGGCTAACAAGGCGCATAACCGCTCTAGGACAATTCATTTCGAGGTCCTCAGATAGGAGTCACCAATTCTTCTCACTACTTAAGAAGAATAGCAATTTTGCATGTACTCCGGAATGCCAATTGGCCTTTGGAGGAACTAAAGCGGTATTTATCGGGCCCGCCACTACTTCATACCCCAAAAGTGGACGAACAACTTTATTTGTACCTGGTACTCTCAGAGATAGCGCTAAGTAGAGTCCCGGTCCAACAAGAACAAGGTACGCAATTCCCTTCCTATTATGTTAGTCAGACCATAGGTGAGGCCGAAACTAGATTTCCACACTTAGAAAAATTAGTGCTTGCTTTAATAAGTGCCTCTAGGAAACTAAAACCATACTTCCAATGTCACCTAATATATATTGTGACAACTTATCCTCTTGTAAATATTTTTCACAAAACCCGAACTTTCGAGGTCGATACTCAATATTGTACCCAATGCTGAAAAAGAACTGCTGATGAAATCGGGTACATCTTCGGGAATCTGGACCCTTTTTACAGATGGTGCTTCAAAAGTGAAGGGGTCCGGACTAGACATCGTGCTAAAATCACCCACGAGTAATATAGTTAGACAATCTATCAACACCACAAAATTGACTAACAATAAGGTTGAATATGAGGCCATGATTGTAGGTCTCGAACTAGCAAAAAGTTTGGGAGTGGAGGTCATAGAGGCCAAGTGTGATTCCCTCCTCGTGGTAAACCAAGTTAACATGACTTTTAAAGTCTGAGAATACCAAATGTAGAGGTACTTGGATAAATTACAGATGACTTTACATCGATTTAAGGAATGGACCTTGCAGCATGTACCTTGAGAACAAAACAACAAGGTCGACGCTCTTGCCAATCTGGGTTCATCGATCGAAGACGATGATCTTAACTCGGGGAGTGTCGTACAACTCATGAGGTTTGTGATCGAACAATACTCATTGAAATAAACTCCATGAATTTGACTTGGGTTTGGAGAAATAAGTACATAGAGTACTTAAATAACGGGAAGCTCCCGTCAAATCCAAAGTAGTCGAGAGCTCTGTGCACAAAGGCATCACGGTTCACTTTGTCCAAATACGAAATCATGTTTAAAAGGATGTTCGATGGACCTTTGGAAATATTTTTAGGAGCGAGAGATATCGACTATGTCCTACGGGAAGTTCACCAAGGCACCTGTGGAAATCATTCTGGTGCCAAATCGTTAGTCCACAAAGTAATCAGAGCGGGATACTACTAAACTGATATGGAGAAGGATGCAAATGAGTTCGTTCAAAAATGCGACAAATTCCAAAGCTATGCGCCAATGATTCACCAGCCCGGAGAGCAGTTCCATTCGATCTTGTCCCCTTGGTTGTTCATGTATTGGGGAATGGATCGCCGACCCTCTTCTATTGGCCCCAGGTAAAGATCAGTTTATTTTATTTATGACTGATTATTTTTCTGAGGGTTTAAACACAGGCTTTCAAGAAAATTCGGAGAAAAAGAAGCCATAGACTTCATTTGGGATCACATTATATGTCGATTTGGTATTCCCTCCATCATCGTACGTGATAATGGAATATAATTCATTGATAGCAAAGTAACTAAATTTCTCGAGGATCACAAGATCAAAAGGATCCCGTCGACGCCTTATTATCCCAGCAGGAACTGACAAGCCGAATCAACCAATAAAACCGTAATTCAAAACCTTAAGAAGAGATTGACCGACGCCAAAGGAAGTGGAGAGAGATACTGCACAAGGATCTATGTGCGTACTACACAATATTGAAATCCTTCACTAGAGTAATACCATTCTCATTAGTTTATGGTGCCGAAGCTCTAATCCCGCTTGAAGTCAGAGAACCCAGCATCAAATTTCAATATGAAATAGATGAGTCAAATAACAAGGCCATGAATACGAGCCTAGAATTGTTGGACGAAAGATGTGGAGCTGCCCTTGTCCAATTCGCCACTCAAAAATAATGGATCGAAAGGTACTACAATCGAAGAGCCAATCTTTGATATTTTAACATCGGGGACTTGGTGCTAAGAAAGGTCACCCTCAATACCCGGAATCCAAATAAGGGGAAAATGGGTCCAAACTGGGATGGACCATACCAGGTTTCCGAAGTCATCGAAAAAGGATCTTACAAGCTCGGCACAATGAACGACGAACAACTACCGAGCACTTGGAACGTATCACACCTAAAAAGGTATTATTACTAAGGTACGACCCCTTCCATTTTCATTTATATTTTAAACTAACTCCTGCAGGTGTTCGGTCAGAAACAAAAATGGACTTCTCAACATGAAGTCTTTAGGTCTAAACGCAAATGTTGCACTCTTTTTCCCTTAGACTAGTTTTGTCCCAAATGGATTTTTCGGCGAGGTTTATAACGAGGCAACCATTGACCATGATAACTTAGAAAAATTCAATAGTATCCAAGGCTTCTTTATAATCAACCTCGAATACTGGAGGAATTTCCCTCGAATGTCAACTTTGTTGCGAGGAAATTACTTCATAGCATCAGGGTCTCGATAGGAAAATTTGTAAGGGCCAAACAATCAAACGAACCGTGCCCGCGTAGTTTGATCGAGCCCTGGCACATAACATATATGAATGTATATAAAGAGAAGTATTTTTCCTTGCCAATATGTCATGATTTAGAATTTTTTTCTACTTTACAATCTCATAATCTCGATCTATTATGGCTTAAGCGATAATCATAACTAGAGTTAGGATAATTACCCCATGCTCAGGTACTTCCATCTAAAAA
Organism: Nicotiana benthamiana; assembly: GCA_034376525.1. NCBI lineage: Eukaryota > Viridiplantae > Streptophyta > Magnoliopsida > Solanales > Solanaceae > Nicotiana > Nicotiana benthamiana. Next base: position 13,578,470 of record CM067325.1, read on the forward strand.
ATAAATGAGACCGAATTATTAAAACTACAAGAACATAAGACCTTTTAGGCAACTCTCGATTTTTATAGGCCATAACCACCCCACTCGAGGACTGACACTTTGGACAAGCTCAAAGTAAAACGGGAAAAATAAGCCCAAGGGAAAAATCCCTAACTAAAGAGGCTACGACCAAATTAACACGGTTCATAGATGTCTTGTATCAAACAAGCCTTCGAATCATATATATATATATATATATATATATATATATATATATATATATATATATATATATGATTAAACGATAGTTTTACAAAGGTCAAATTAGCCGAATAAAGAATTTACAAAGGCCTAAGGGCTACCCTCACTTCGAGTTCGAGAAATCATTCTCACTCGACTAGAAATCCTATGGGCTACCTTATTTCGAGTTCGAATAAGTCCTTACACGACCATTAAGCTTAAGGTCTACACAAATTCAAGTTCGAACAACCATTTGGGGTTCATCGATTGGAAACGATCGAGGGTAAGGATTATGATTGGTCCACCATCCCGAACCTCAAATCCTCAAATGCAACTTCAAAATCTTATGCTAAGGCATTTCAACCGTTACAAGAGATAACAAAAAAAAGGGCACAAAATTAAGCCATGAAGGAAAATAGATTCATATATTCATCATAGTCTTTTTACAAGGGCCATATGCCCCGATTAAGAGTTCTTTACAAGGGCCGATCGACCTCAAAATAAAAGCGGAAAATTACCAAAAGCACAATGCTTAAGCAACACAATCCTTATCAGTAGGAGTATCTTGCCCTCGAAATCCTTTCCACCGCCAGATTCACTCAACTTCTCGAAGTCTTCCTCGGGAAAAGCCAGCTTCCAAGCCTTTATTTCCTCTGCCCTGGCAATCTCAATTTCAGCAGATATATCGAAGCTTTGATCATCGGCCCCCTTAAGGGCCTCCCTTCGATATTGCCACTTTGCATGATCCACCATGCTCTTGGCCTGCACTAGGGTGGCTTCATCATCGGCCTTGTATTGGGTCATATTAGCCTGAGCCTTAATACTGGCTACGACCGCCTCATACCTGACCACCTTGAGCTATTTGGCCAAGTTGGCAAAATGGGATTCAAGCTCCTCGACCTTTTTTGCCTGAACCAAGGCATTCTCCCTTGCAGCCCGAAGTTGAGACTCAGCCAACTCAAGCTCTTCTTGGACAACCTCCTTCTGTTTAGCCAAAATTTCCATACACCCCTTGAACTCTTCAGCCTCAGCTTGTACTTTATATATTTTACTTTGGAGATCCTTGATCTGTTCGAGTCTCTGTCGAACCTACAAAATTGGATTGTTATTTATTATCTCCAACTTATCCTCACTATCATGAAGGACTTAGAATACCTACTCAGCCATCTCAGCATGCTCACCTTGAGCCGTCACCAAGTTCGCTATAAGATTCTCACTGAGAAGCTTGTAGGAATCACATTTCTCAGTAAGCCTTGAACCTCAACCTTGCACTCCTATCAAATCAGAGAAAAGTTCTCATGATGCAACACCGAAGCCTACAAGAAAGGAAGAAAATGTTAGAACCATTTACGATTCAAAGTTATAAAGAGATAATGGAATGACTCTCGAACTTACCCGATCCATAGCATGGGCCTCGTTGAAAAATCAAGCAACTTCCATTTCATCCATATTGGCTTGGTACTCTTCAATGACTAAGAATTAGAGATAGCTAGCCACCCCTACCAGGGTAGAGAAAACCCAAGCATCCTCTGGGACCGAGATGATAAGTGGTCGTTTATGCTCGGGATCGACACTCGGAGCCATAAATTGATTAGCTTGTTTAAATTTTGAGGAATCCTCGCTCGAGCTCTTCCTCAATACATCCAAGTCACCCTAGACCAGTGACATCTTCTAACTCAGGGAAACAACCACAGAAAAAATCTTCTTCTCTGTGGGCTCCTTCCCCGTGATAAGTCTCCGTAGCTTGAGCGTCATGTATCATCGAATAAGAATCTGGAGGGAACGAGGGGTAGTCCTCGATCTCTATTACCTCAAGGAGGTATTTCAAGGCATCGCCTCCGTTCTAGAGAGCCTCGAGCTCGATTTCTGCACTAACATCGATCGCCTCCTCGGTAGTCTTCCCACCTCGAGGTGAAGCATCTTCGACTTTTTCTAGCTTAGGTTCAGGTTGGGGCAAAGTAGTTTTAGCTCCCACCGGCCCAATGGTTCCTTGAATCTCGATGCCAGCTTGCACACGAGTCACCAGCCTGGAATCTTCTTCTTCTTCATCTTTGACCTCATTTCTTAGTCATTGGACAGACTCCAAAGTTACACGGATGAAGTTCCCCTTAGGCTTATGAGACATCCTAGCCGATCTTTTCTTTTTCGAGCCTGCAGAGCTCGGAGCCTCTTTTCTTTTCTTCTATTTGCGCTGCTTAAGGGCAGATAATGAAATAAGTGTCTCTTCTTTAGTAGAGAGGGCCTCACTGCTACACCCTTCCCGAGGCCTACAAAAAAAGATGAGTAAGTCCAATACGAAGCCCGAATGGAAATCATTCTAAGGAAAGAAGATTGATGTGGTTACAGGCCTGCCATTGCCCCGTTGATCCTCTATCTAAGAACACTTTGAGTAAGACTTTTGAGTTACTAAGTCCTCGACCTATTGTGTAACAACCTGAATAGTCATTTCGGGCATTTGCACTTCGCTTGGTTGTTTTAGGGAATGGGTAGCTCCGCATGATGTATTATGACTTATATGAACCGCCAATTTTGGTTTTCAGGTTATTCGAAATTTATTTGGAAGAATGATTCTCAGCTCGAAGCTTTAAGTATGAATGGTTTGACCAAGTTTGACTTTTTAGCATTTGACCTCGGATTGGATTTTTAATGGTTCTGTTAGCTCCGTAGGGTGATTTTGGACTTAGGAATTCGTCCGGATTGTTATTTGGAGGTCCGTAGTATAATTTGGCTTGAAAAAACGAAAGTTGGAATGTTAGAAAGTTTGACATGGAGTGGACTTTTTGATATCAGGGTCGGATTTTGATTTTGCAATTGGATCAGGTCCGTAATGTCAAATGTGACTTGTCTACAAAATTTGAGGTCAATAGACATAATTCAATAGGTTTCAGCATCGGTTGTGGAAGTTTCAAGTTCATAGAATTGAGGTGTGATTCATCATTTTGATGTTGTTATGTGTGTTTTGAGGCCCCTTGTAGGCTCGTGTTATGTTATGGGGCTTGTTGTTATGTTTGGACGTGATCCCAAGGGGCTTGGGCGTGTTTTAGATTGATTTCAGAGCATTTTGGAAATTTTAACTAAGGCTTGTTACTGTTGATTCTGGTATGACCGCACATGCGGCTGGTTTGCACAGATGCGATGGTCGCAGAAGTAACACTGGAGTAGTTGAAGCAACAGTGGAGCAGCAGAAACGAGTGGCGCAGAAGCGAAAGTTTGTTGACACACATGCTCATGCACATAGGCGGAGGATATCCGCATATGTGGAAGGGCCGATTTCATTGCCTTCAAAGATGTGAGGTATCATCCGCAGAAGCGGAGGTATTCCCTCTTATAAGGTTAGAAAGGAGACTCACCTCGCTATGAAGATCCATAGTGGGCATTCCGCGCTCTTTCGAATACTCGAATCGATGCTAAATGATCCAATTCTAGCCAATAATTATGCAAGTTCATTAATATATATTTAGTTTCTCATTACAATCCAATTCAAAACAATTTCTAATCCCGATTGAAAAGCTGACGAAGACGCCGTCGAGCCCACGTGCCCATATTCCAAAACTTTTTGAAGAATAAGTTCGCCCACAACCTCATGAACTCAAATATATAATTTACTCTCAATTTCATACCCCAAAATCGGGGTCAAATTTCAAGAATATCAGTTTTCCCTCAAACCCCAAGTTTCTACCAATTTTCATGCCCAAATCCGAAAAAACCATGTATTTAACATGTAATGAGTGGGAACAACTTACTTTGTCATATATGAAGAAAATCTCTCGTCCAAAAGCTCCAAAATCGTCCAACCCGAAGAGAAAATGGGTCGAAATGAGCATAAACTTGATTTTAAAAGAGAGCTCACTGCCTCCGGTCCTTTCGCACCTGCGATCTCTTGATCGCTTCTGTGGTTCCGCATGTGCAGACCAATTGCCGTTTTTACGGTCTTCCTTCAAGCCTTCAACTTCTGCATCTGCGCTTCTTCTTCCGCAGGTGTGGTCCCGTATCTGCGGCAAAATGACCGCATCTACGGTCCCAGCCTAGCCATCCATTTCAGCTTTGCAGCTCCGCACATGCGGCCCTAGTCTCGTAGGTGTGGTTATACCAGCAACCATCAACTTTAGCCTTTTTCCAAAATTCCTTTTCGATCCGTTGACCATCCGAAATCCGCCCCAGGTCCCTGGGACCACATCACATCGCACCAACCAGTCCCAAAATACATTACGGACTTGCTCGAGGCCTTAAATCATACCAAACAAAGCTAAAATCATAAATAAACCTCCAACCCAAGCTTATTGAACTTTAGAATTTCAAACTTATTCATTCGATGTCGAAACCTATCAAGTGATATCTGGTTGATCTCAAATTTTGCATACAAATTCATATTTGAGGTTATGGACCTACTCTGACTTCCGGGATCGGAATCCGACCCCGATATCAAAAAGTCCACTTCCAGTCAAACCTCTCGCAAACTCTTCAAGTTTATATCTTTAGCCAAATGACTTCAAAATGACCCATGAATCTCTCAATTCACTTCCGATCATGCTTCCAATGCTAGAATCACCATACAAAGCTACTCCCAAACTCGGAATTCCAAACAGACATTGATAACACTGAAATGCACTTCAACCCCAAACTTACGAAATTTCTTCCAAAGTGGTAACTTCCCACAATAGGTGCCAAAACACTCCCGGGTCGTCCAAAATCTGATCTAGGTTTACGCCCAAGTCCGAAATCATCATACGAACCTGCTGGAACATCTCGATTTCGAGGTCGTTTACTCAAAAATCCAATTCTAGTTAATTCTTTCAACTTAAAGCTTTTGAAATGAGAATTTTCTTTCGCAATCAACTCTGAACTTCCCGAAATTCAATTCTGACCATGCATACAAGTCGTAGTACCTGAAATGAAGCTGCTCATGGTCACAAATTGTTGAACGACGCGTTAGAACTCAAAATGACCGGTTGGGTTATTACACATGAGCTCTATGGGGATCATAATTTAAATAGTATTTTTTTCTTTTAAGCTGCTTAGTTGATTATTGATCAATTATATCAAGGGATAAATAAATGATGTTTTTATGTAATAGCAAGCTAAACTGATTATTATAGAGTGTGGTTTTCTTTTAAAAAATAACATATTTAAATTCACTTTAATTTTTTTATGATCACGCAAAGCGCAAGCAAGTATACTAATTATACTATAATATCTACCAATCTTTATGGAAGAAAATAGCTTGTTATTTTTTTGGGCGGTTATTTGTATTTCTTTGATTTCTGGATGATTCAAATCTTGAAAATTGCATTAGCATTATTATTGAGTATTGACTTTATAAGCGAATCGTCATTTACAACTTTTTAAGGAAATAAATTTAAAAATATTTACCTATCTAAATTAAAGAATATCATGTATATAAATAAGTTCTCACCCTTACACTATACAAGGAAATAATGCAAAGAATTAATTATATAAGAAATAAATACACAATATTTTTAAATTAAAAATCACGTGAAATTGTTAAATCAAAGGGAACAATATTTTAGTTATTTTACTCAAAATAAAATAAAATGTTGATCGTATATTTACGGCTAAAGGTCTCAAATCTTTTGTTAATTTTTTTATATCCAAATGATAGAAAAAGATGATCGTCTCATATTTTAACCAAGTGACTCGTACATGATTGCGTGATGATAAAATGTTTTGTTCAATTTGCTTGACCACATACACTTATAATATGATAAATGTGAAACAAGTTTTAGTTTCTAAGATTCAGCTAGAGTTTTCGGTTTTGTTAATTTTTATAGAAAGTTATTTCTAAGTTCTCTCATATCTTTTACAGTCGTGCGAAACAACATTGTTAGTTCCGAATTTTTTTACTTTTTATAGTGAATAACTATTATATACTTATAAAAATACTTTATATTTAAATATATTTTAGCTGTTATCAACAAAAAATATTCAAAAACTAATTATTTTTCTTTTGTAATATTATATATATAAGATTAATAAAATATTTAAATTCAAAATCTCTAAAGATATAAATATTTCACAAATTAAATACTAGAAAAATCTTAACTAAATAAACATTTAAACTCTAAGGCACATAATTAAAAAATACTAATAGATTACGTTTACATATTATTGGTAATTGTCCAATATAAGATATATCATGTGTACAACTTCAAATAAAAAAAGAATGATACGCATATCTTCAAAAAGTATAAATAGATCTTTTTAAGTATTTTTTGACATTTTTCTAATGCAAGATACATTATTTGTAGATCTTTAGTCATAAAAATATTTGATATGCATATGTTCATGGAACACGCTGCTATCCTTAAGATAATATATATAACTATTATAAGTTGTACATTAAAAGTTCTAAAATATTTAGAATTATTATTAGTAATAATTTTTTAAAATTTGTATGGCTATTATACAAGAGTAATTTTACAAAGAGCGTACTATTATAAAATGGTTATTATTGTTATAGGCAGAATATTATTATAAAGAGATAAAAAATAATATAAAAATTCAATTTTAAATAAGATTAAATTTTTATAATAAATGACTGTGATATAAGGATACTGATGGTATATCTCATATGGGATGAGACTCGTTGTGCACATTCAATATGGAATGCTATTAAGTGCCACGGCTAATTTCAATTTTTTAGATGTCAACCAATTATCAACATGTGACGTTTGTTTCAAAAAATCTAAAAACTGGCTTTAATAATTTTTCAATATTGTTTCCACCAGATATTTAGAAAGCAAAGGTATTTAGTTTTTAAAATTTTTCTTACTTGGCGTTTGGTTGATAATCAATTTTTACAAAAAATATTGAAAACTTTTCTAATAATGGTAAGGCAAACGCCAAAGTCATTCAAGGACGGGCGTAGTCAGAGGTTTGACTAAGTTTATAAGCTGATCAAATTTACTTATAATACTTTTTAATTTATTTATGTATTTGGTAAAATTAAAAGTACTTATAATTTAAGTGTTTATAAGTCAAAAATAAGCCAAAAGCTATAAATTGGTTTCCCCTAGCTTATCAAATTTCAGCTTATAAACACTTTAGGTTTAGCCAAAATATTTACTATTCTATCCCTAAAATACTTCTTTTTAAAACAAAACTCCTCGTATACCAAATTCTTTTTAAGCACTTTTATCCAAATACGTAACTGCTTATTTTTTAAATCAGCTCCAACACTTAAAAATATTTTTCAACACCTAATACTTATCAGCTACTCTAAATCAGCTAAGCCAAACGGGCTCTTAAGATTAAACCCATGACATGACCTAATCCCTGTTTGGTTATAGAATTTTGACTATTTTTAAAAGAAAAATTGATTTGTTCGTGGAGTTTGATCGTTTTTTTTCTAAAAAAATTTCTTTTATGTTCCCAAAAACTATCTTTTGGGTAAAATTTTTCTTCCACTCACAAAATTTCAATATTTTTTTGAACCAAATATATATCAAAATACAACTTTAACTATTAACGCATTTTTAAAAATTCTCTTTTCAAGTTTCAACCAAATTTATAGCCAAACACTGCGTAGAAAATTTATGATACTAAGCCAACTATGGAGTTAAGGTCGGGTGACACTTCAAAATAATTAAAGAATTTAATTTATATATATATATATATATATATATATATATTTATAGTATATATTTTCTAATACAGTCAGATTAGTCAAAATTATTTATATGTAACACTTTATAATAAGTAAGGTTTAAAAATTTGGAAATAAGATAAATTAATATTTTTAGTATATAAATAAACTCATATTTAACTTGGTGGATGATTCTTAGTAGAATTTTTTCCAAATTCTTAGCAGATATTGCTTATAAACATGATTATGCTTAAATTAGATAAAATTTAATAGCAAGTCCGGCTGAAGGACCCCGCAGATTAAGAAAAGCATTTAGAAACCTTGTGCACGGTAGTAATTGTCACACATTGCGTACACTATCTTCCAATATGTGGGACCCAATCAGACTCAACCCCACCAACGGATAAAGCTAGCTGAAAAAGAAAGCCCGCGCTGGACCCCACCGAACCCTCGCGCCCTCTCTTATCTCATCCCTCCAAAGCACTGAACCAAACCTAGTTTCCTCACACGTGTTTCCAATCAGTTGGTTCGGATTCTGGTTCGGTTGTACGCTTCTCTACTTCTAGTACTTGTTTTCTGCTACTTTCCACTGCTTCCCACTCTATCATCTTTCTCCCTTAGACGACGAAGAGTGATCATTAGGATGATCGAGACTTCAAGGTTCAACTTTTACTCGTTTTAATTATTAAATTGATTATTTCAAAAATATAATTCATTAGGTGGTGTAGAGTTGATCATCTGCTGTTGATTTTTTGCTCTTTCTATTATTTCTGTTATATGCTGTTAATATAAGTATAAATATTTTTCCGCTTTGGGAGTTTGAATAGTGGCGAGTCTTACTTGAAGGAATATAATTGTTTTGTGAGTTTTGCTCTAATATTGTGGTTTTCGGTTACTTTTAATGTGATTTCTTTAAATTTTTACGTATTTGTTTACACGATTTTTTCTGTTAGTTTTGATGGAATTTCTTCTTCTTTGTGTCTCTTACATGCGCTTAGTATGTATTTTAGGCGAATTTACAATAATTTTTCTACTGGTTTTAACTGTATAGTGTTCCTTTATTTATTAACTGGATTTTAGTCCACGCCGTATGTTTTCCTCTCTTTTTTTTTTCTAATTATTTTTTGCGAGATGTTTCCCTTGGACTAATCATCCGTTCAGAAATCTAAATTAGAAGGTAAGGAAGGAAAAGGGAAAGAAAGAGTTCAATCCACGCTGAGAAGTGTTGTGGTCTTCCATGTTTTGAGAATTTTCTTAATAGGTTTTAAAAGAGAGTTCAATTCACACTTAAGAATCTTTTATATTATTGGGTGATGGAAAAAGTTTGCGACTTGCTTATTTTTTTTAATTATTAGCGGCTTTGTGAAACTGGTATGATACTCGCTGTGCCCTATGCTCTCATATAAATTTGAACTGATGTTGTATTTCATGAACGGTAAACATTTTTTTAATATAAATATTGTGGTTGTACATATTCTTCTTTTTAGTGTGTATTGAAGCTTTTGCCAGAGAGAGACGAAGTAGTGCGGATAGGTTTTCTTTGAGGTGTTGGATATGGCCACCATTTTCCTTTTTAGAAGATGTTTCCTGCTTCACGAGTTTCCAAATAAGCAACTACTTGCTTTTATGTGGTATAATATAACTTCGGGCTTAACATATATTGTTATTTTGCAGTTACATTGGTATGAGTGCTCTCTTAATGTCTTAAGGTTCTTCCTTGTGTTCTGTGAGAGTGCCGCTCTAGTATGGTTTCATTGCTTCTTTGGCATTTTCTATGATTGCAGCTGTTGGGATCCTCATCTATTGTTGTGTCATCATGTATATTATTACTGAAAAAGCGAGGTCCTTGAAAGCTATTTGTCTGATTTAGGTACTTATAGTGTGGGAAATACAACTCCGCTGAATCATATCGGTAAAACATAAAATAGAAAGAATAAGTCCCTCTGTTTTGGCAAATAGTCTACATCGTGCAGTCACTTCAATAAGTCTTTCACTGTTTGTTCTTGTCTAGACTTGTTCCCTGGTATCCTTCAAAATTGTACAGTTTCATCATATGTTGGTCCCTGTATCTATATATGCAAATAGTAATACACAGGTGTAGCCATTTTTTTCTTTTTGTGTGGATGCTCTAAAGATGTCAAGTATTTCATCATGTGCGTTTGGACATTCTCTTCCCTTAGGATGTGCACGATTTTTCATCATCCTGCAGCAGATTATATGACTGCTTATTGCCTTATTGATTCATATTCACGTCTCCCATAATTTCTAGGTTTAAGCCTATGTCTTTGATGTGTTCGTATATATGCTAATGACCTTTTCAGTGATTAAATCACTTGCATTATTAGAAAGGTCCAAGGCTTTCATGGTTTTGTTGGCTCACAGGGTGTAGTGGTAGAGGGCACCCAGAATTTAGAGGACCCCATGGCTTGCCACTTCAGCTGTGATTTGCAGTTCTGCTGACATAAAAAAAGTTGAACACTGTATCAGATGGGAGGAGCATGTTCTAGGAAGCGTGACCAGCAGGTCAATGATGAAAGTATACATAGAGGAGTTTCTGGACGATATTCCAAAAGTGCAAGTTCAAAATGGTTGGGAACTTCATTTTCTAGAGGAGCAGATGCTAAACAGGGAAATGGAAAATACCCATCTCTCATGGAATTGTGTATTCGTAGAATCTGTGAAGTATGTCCTCCCTTTAGAATGCTTTATCAGGTTAATACATGACTGACCTCTATTTTGCGAACTGATTTCGCCTGGACTTTTGCTGCAGGACATTGATAAATACAATACCTTCTCTGTATTGCCTAGGGACATAAGTCAGCAGATCTTTGATGAATTGGTTGGCGCACAGCGTCTTACGGATGTCTCTCTTGAAGCTTTTAGAGATTGTGCTCTTCAGGTATCTTCATGCCTATTTGTTAATAAAGTAGAACAAGTAGATAAGGGGTATTGTAGCAGCTGATTCATTTATGTGATTTTGCGGTCATTCAAACTCTTGATGAAGTGATTTTTGCATTACAGGATCTTAATATGGGAGAATATCCTGGTCTAAACGATCACTGGATGGATGTCATCTCTTCACAGGGTCCATCTCTACTTTCCCTAGATGTGTCCGGATCTGATGTCACAGATTCTGGACTAACTAATCTCAAAGATTGCGAAAATCTGCAAGCACTAAATCTTAATTATTGTGATCAGATTACGGACCGTGGAGTGGAAAATATAAGTGGTATATATTCCTTGCCCTCTGATGTGCTGTCTTACCGGAGGAATGTATCTAAGTCATCTAAACATTCATAGCACATCTCCTTTAGGCTTTAGCAGTGTTGGGGATAGAAAAGGAGAGAACAAATTTAAATGGCAATAAGTTAAAGAAGGAAGGCGTAGTCCTTGAACTGCTGGATGAACTGCGCTATAATATTTCCTCGTGAATCTAGTTTTGAAGGATACACCTTGCAGGCGAAGTTTGTTTTTTGCCTTGTATTTTCCATAGTTAATACTGGCTACCTTTTAAGCTGCATGATACATTGAACAAACTTCTCTAAAAAACAAAGTTCTCTAAAAACAATGTACGGGTTTTAATTTAGGTTTGATTTTAAACTTGTGTTTTCTTTGGAATTGTTCTATAGATAGAAGTTTCCTTTATTCATTTGTTTTTTTATTATCTACTGCTTCTTTACAAATATACTATATCTATTCAAATTTTTTGAGATACTATGATCCAACTTCAAACCCCCAAATTCCAATATTCCCTTCCATTCTATATTTGTGGTATAGCTGCTAACTACACAATGATTTCAGGTCTATCAAACTTGGCTACTCTGAGTTTTAGGAGAAACAATATACTTACTGCTCAAGGGATGAGTGCGTTGGCTGGGTTAATTAACTTGGTGAAGTTAGATTTGGAGAGGTGCCCAAAAATTCACGGCGGTATGGTTCATCTTAAAGGTTTGTTCATTTCCCTTATGGTGCTTAACTGTCTATAGTTCGGACAGCACCCTTTACAGTTTCAAGCTTGAAAAGCCAAAAATACTGTTGCAGTTATACTCTCCATGAAAAGTTTGTTGTCTTAATTTGGCTGTGGAAATTCTTGCGTCCAAGTCTATGAATGGCTAAACTCCCCGATGACCGTTCAAGCTTCATTTTCTTTTAACAGAAGTCAATTCCCTGTGTATAGGTGGATCAGATAGGATTTTTGTAGAAGAATCTGTAACAGCTGTGTATATATCTTGTGTATTGGAGTCTCCCATTTATCGAATAATAAAATATCATTACTGATTTGGAAAAAAGCTTTTTGTTCTTTATATATGATGTGATTGATACGACTGTAAAATTGTGGTGAACTGCAGAATAACTGGCATGATGGTGGTAATATGAAATTGATGATGTTAGCTTTCTACATGTTTTTATGGAACCTGCAAGAATCTGCGTTCGGGGTTGTACTTTTAAGCTTGTTCTGATGTTTCTGGTTTCTTCTAGTATAAACTGTTATGTGGCATTTTGATTTCTGTATGAGCTTATATATATATAAATGTTGTGTATACAAGAAGTAAATCAATAAGTAGAGAACCTACCCGAGATAGTTAATTTAGCAAAACCATATGGTTTTCCACATTGCACCAAATACTCTATATGGTTAGTATAGTTAATTTTAGCAAAACCATGATTTTATGCCCCCATTGTCTTCTGTGCATAAATGTAATGAACTTGATCCAAGGATTTTTATTCGTGGCAGGTCTAACCAGGCTTGAATCTCTTAATATCAATTGCTGCAACTGCATCACGGATTCGGATATGAAGCCTCTTGCGGGTATGTCTGTCTTGTCCTACTATTCAGATCGCCTTGTATCTGTATATCGGGAAAAACATAAATAAGAAAGCATTTAACTTTGGGGAAAGAATTGTGAAAGAGGAAGGGAGAAATGAAACCTTAAGATGTGGCTTGCTATTACTGAAAGACTGATGATTATGTTAATTTAGATGCTTTAGTTATCGAACTGAAAGACATGAGCCTTTTTCCATTGTAAATCACAATCAGTTGCTTATGTTGAAGGTCATTGATGTTAAGGACAACTTTTATCCGTGCATACGCGTCTGTCAAGACAGGTCTCTAGCTATGCAAGCCTCTTATAGATAGGTCTTCTATTTGTGTTGAAACAGGAACAGGATGGATTTCGGAAAATTGGAATATGAATTATATGGGAATGTTGTGTTGTTTTCTCCTAACGTCTCTTAGTTTCCCTGCTGTAGATCTGGTTAAGAAATGCTAACAAAATTTTTTCTTTATTATCCATACAAGTGGTAGTAGGATAGTTCAACTCTTATGATTTGTTTGATGGAGTATTCATTTCTTTCGACTAGACACGGACCTTTTGGATATAACACAGTATGTTGAAGACGCGTGCCATTAATTTAAGTGAGATATAAGCAACAGAACGATAGAGGGATCTGCGAGCGGCTGGAGATTGTTGGTGGTCGGCGGGGTAGAGGGAGGCCTAGGAAGCATTGGGGAGAGGTGATTAGGCAGGACATGACTAGTATGCAGGTTACCGAGGACTTGACCCTTGATAGGGGAGTCTGGAGGTCTAGAATCAGGGTTGCAGGCTAGGGGCTCTTAGAGTCCTTCGTTCGCCCCACCCGGGGTTGGGTGTGGGATAGTAGGGTTACCCGTAGATGACTAGTGTTTTAGCGTAGGTCCCCTCTTGGTTGGTAATATGATAGTTGTCGCTTGTTATTGTCGCATGCGACGGTATTTATGTTTCTTATGTTTACACAATCATTTACGTTATTTCTGCAGGATTACTTATGCTTTGTTTTGTTATTGTGTTTTGTCTTGTCTTGGTTCCTACTTTATCTTTGTTTTCCAATGCAGCTTTTCATTCTGTCCTATGCGCCGAGGGTCGCTTGGAAGCAGCCTCTCTGCCCTTTTGGGTAGGGGTAAGGTTGTCTACATATTACCTTCCCCAGACCCCACCTGGTGGGAGTATACTGGGTAGTTGTTGTTGTTGTTGTATAAGCAACAGAACGATAAAAAGTTATTTGGGAAACTGCTTGATTCCCTCTGAGATGTTCCCTGTCCTATTCTTTTGGTAGATATTGTTGCAATAACACAAGAAATAACGTGTCGACAATATTGCACCCCATAGGGTGGTCTAGTGGCCAGTGAAGTGAGTTCAGACCTTGGGGATCAGGGTTCAAATTCCAATAGAAACAAAAACATATTAGGTGATTTCTTCCCATATGCCTAAGCCTTGGTGGCAGTTACCCGATACCTATGCTAGTATGAGATAACAGTACCCTGTGGAATAGTCTGGTACAAAATTGTGCGCATGCTGAAATTTGCTCTTTAATTTTGACAAAATTACTTAATGACACCTCATGCACAGGAAGCTTAACTTCAATGAGATATAGAGGATAGCAGGCGATCTTTTTACTACTTGTGCTGAAATGTTCTGTGTTCATATTTTGTTTGTGATAAGCTGTTTTATGTTTGGATTTTAGGTCTGACAAATCTGAAAGTGTTGCAAATTTCATCCAGCAAGGTCACAGATTATGGTGTTACTTTTCTGAAAGGTACATATTCTCCCATGTTGAGTACGTTGGTTGTCGCCTAATATCCCACACCTTCACTAGATGGATATGACAAAGGGATGTCCTTTTCTCTCAACTAGCAGTTGTGGACCTGCAAGGCCACCTGATTATTACCCCCATTAGGTTTGGGATTTAATGTATTTCTAAGTGAGATTTCGAAGTTGGGTCTTGGCTATTGAACTGTCTAATGTTTAGACCTCATTAAGTGCGTTAATCGAAGGTAATACCTATTTACGAGATGGTTGGAATCCCCCTTCGCAACTGATCCGTAGAAGAGTTGTATCAAGGGATTGAAAAGGGTATCACACACACTTGATCTTAGCCAAAAGGCCGAGAAAGGTGCAGTAACTGGGTAAATTGCTACTGCCTCATTTCATTTAGAGATGAAGAGTTTCATATTTAACCAGCCCAGTCACCCGGAAGTCTCTTTGAACCCACAGGGCTTACCAATACTCTATTTTGTAGCACGATGAACAGACAATAGTTGATGTTTATTTTCCAGTCTATTTAAGGGTTTCGTTTGCTAGATAACAAATTTGAATGGAGCCAGCCAGAGCACGCCTTGTGATACATGTGTGGTATTCTGCACTTAAAAAATTTCTTCGTCCTTCCTTAATTATTGCAATTGTATATAGGCTATCGTAATGAAGCTTTGTTGTTTCTTTTGTTCTTGTTCAGCTCTAGAAAAGCTTACTCTGTTGAATATGGAAGGTTGTCCTGTCACTGCAGCGTGCTTGGAGTCTCTTTCAGGTATTGTATGTACGAAATTAGATTGTACGCGAATATAGCATTCTGGGCTGTCAGTTAACTACTTGGCAATTGCAATGACTAACACCTGTTTGCTAGTCCTAACGGGGGTTTTACCAAATCTGAGAAATCCTCTACTTCAGAAAATGCTTGTTTCCTTTGCCACCTTCTCATTTTTTAATTTCAGTTTTTGATGTATGTTTTTTCTGTTTTTGCAGCTCTTAATGCTCTGCTATATTTAAATCTGAGCAGATGTTGTTTGTCTGATGATGGGTGTGAGAAGTTTTCAAGTGAGTTTATATTTTTATTATTAATTTATCGGTTCTTATGTTCTGACTTGGCATATCATTTCAGATGCATTGTGATCATAATTTTCGAAAATCGAAATTAACTCGTCTACATCATTTTTCATTTTTCTGTAGGTTTGCAGAGTTTGAAAGTGCTGAATTTGGGATTCAACGAGATCACAGATGTCATGCTTGTGCACCTGAGAGGTGATTTTGTTTTCACATGCGTCTTTCACGTGGTTGGGATATTCCCTGCTCGTTCTGTTTCTGCTGTAGCTTTAGGGAGGTCTAATGTTACTTGTTGGAATAACATTCAGCAGTTCTCTTTTTTGAGAACTTTAATCATGGTTCAGCTTTTAATGTAAATGGTGGTGGTCGATGGGATAGGATGTTTTACCAAATTATTGTGTAGGGACTTTGTATGCCTCAAGTCTGCCCCGGGTTAACATGGAGGAGACGGGAATAGGATCAATTGCAGCCCCCCCCCCCCCCCCTCCCTCCTCTCTCTCTTACACACACACCCCCTTCCCCTCCCACGACCAAAAAAATGAAGGAGAAAAGAAGAGGAAGGGGATTGCTAGTTCAGTTACCTTATTAGGCCGGTTAAAGATACTATCTTATGGACTTGAGTTGACTAGCATGGGGCTTTAGTTGGATTTTACCTCCCAAAAAGGAGATAAAAGCATGTAGTTCTGATCTTGTAAATTTATGCAAGCTTTTGTCTTGCTTTGAGCAGGTTTCACAAACTTGGAGAGCTTAAACCTGGATTCATGTAGAATTAAGGATGAAGGGCTGATTAATTTGTCAGGTCAGTGTTTCACTATCAACATCAATCAAGACTTCATTCCCCTATCATTCAACTTATAAGCATATTCCACAAATTAATTTAATAAAGACTTGCTTTAATGTGTTCTCAACTAAAAAGGGAAATTGAAGGTTAACTGTGATTTCTTGCCCGGGAGAGTAGTCTTAATCCTCTCGTCTGGACGATTTTATGCCTGTGATCCTTATGCCTTTTTATAATAGATATCTTGACCATTTCTTTGGTCAAGATTCATTCTTAAAATTCTTCATCACTTTATTCTGATGACTTGCCTATGTTTTATTTGCTAATTTCCCTCTTCTTTGGTATTCTCTGTTCAGGTCTTCATCGCCTGAAGAGTTTGGAGTTATCTGACACTGAAGTTGGAAACAATGGGATCCGTCATATCTCAGGTTTCTCTTTTACATTGTGCATGGAGTAGAAAATTTCAACTGTATTCCGTTTCTTCTTTATTCGGCTGAAGCATTCAGAAATTCAAGAATGAGGCTGGACTGGGTTTCATCCCACGAGTGACAAGATGATTGTGCTTTGCTTTGTTTTCTGGGTTGCTTTTTTGGGTGAAACATAGCAAATTAAATGTAGTACAAGTGAACCTAAGAGATGTTAAATAGTTAATTGGCTGCATCAACTTTGGTCTTGCTCAATGCTTAAATATAACAGAAGATCCAGTGTAATATCGCAAGCACGAGTGGTGTCCTGGGAGGGTAGTGTTTGCGTAGACCTTATCCCTATCTTGGAATGGTACAACAAATCTAGTGTAATATCGCAAGTGTGTAATCTCACAAGTGGTGTCTGGGAAGGTTAGTGTCTGCGTAGACCTTACCCCTATCTTGGAATGGTAAAGAGGTTGTTTTCAATAGACTCTCGGTTTAAGGAACAATGTAAAGGAAGCAACAAATCATAGCAACACCAAGGTAATAAAATAATGGAAGCGAACAACAAACGAATAATAATACAGATATAAGAATAGGAAAATACAAGATTAGTACCATGCTTAAATGATGTCTGCAATAATTCAACAAAACTCCTTGGAAACCAAGTCTGGATAACAATTATGGAAATAAAAACTGAATGTTCCAGATAAAGTTTTTTTTTTGGTCTCGAAGCTGCAGTAAAGTTGCATGAAGCAGATTGAGAGTAGTGACAATGGCTATTGAAATTTGAATGTCATAACTGAGGATCTATGAATTGGTTCGTTTCCTTTTAGCCCATCTAAATCCGTTTCTTGAATGTTATTTCCATGGGAGTGTGAATAGATGCTAGCTCAAGGGAAAGCATTGAACTACTATCTTTAGAGAGTAATTTCTGGCAAAGCCCATGCCGTAATTGGTTAAGTGGACTCTACTTTGCATTTTGTGCTAATGCAATTTGTTTGTTCATTTCTCTCTAGGGTTGAGGAATCTAGACAGCTTAAATCTGTCCTTCACTGCTGTCACTGACAGTGGTCTAAGGAAGCTTTGTGGTCTCTCCTCTTTGAGGTCACTCAATCTGGACGCACGCCAAATAACTGATACTGGGCTTGCAGCACTTACGAGTAAGAATTTTCGCTCAATAGTATCTTTGGTAACACTGTCTTCTCAATCTATTTTCCTCGTGAATGAAATGTTTCAAAACCGGCAAGTTGAAGATTTTTTTTGGAAAGGTAAATTTCTGCACTCAAAAGTCAAAACAGTACAGAATATCCGCACATAATCAGCTACGAGATTTGGAAAGAACGTTGCAAAATTTCTCTTAATTTTTCCGGATGAAACAAGGATCTCAACACCCAAGTCAATTTCGATCATTATCTAATGGTTCCCAACAACACACAAGCTCCCATAACCTCACAAAACCTTCTAAAAATTTCAGAATATTTGGCGAGAGGGTAAATGGTCCCACAACCAGGATAACTTTCTGTTTTTTTTTTGGTACTCTTTCAATTTTGGAGCGTAGAACTAATGAACTTTGATTTGTAGGAACAAAACTTTAGCCAATATGCTGCTACCAAATGCATTCTCAAAAAAGATGCTGATACCAAATGACAATACCCAAAGTAAAAAAAACAAACACAGTGGAGTCCTACAAGTGGGGGCTGGGGAGGGTAGTGTGTCGCAAACCTTACCCTATCATTAGGAGGTAGAAAGGTTGTTTCAGGTAGACCCTTGGATCAAAAAAATGAAAAGCAACAATAGAAACAAGCAGTATTGACCACAAAAGCCAGAAAGAAAGTGATAACATTCTAAGGACTAGAAAAATTAGGCGGAAGGAAGCAACAACAAGAAGCAGTAACAACATCAATGTAGTAGGAAAACAACATGTAATACTAGCGGTTTAAGAATAAGACACTATTAGACCAACCCTGAAACCCCTAGTATGAAACAGAAAAATGCTCGACTTTCTACTAATCTCTTGCCATAACTCTCGATTTTCACTCCTTTATATCAAGGCCATGTCCTCGATAAGCTGAAGTCACAAAAGATGCCAAATTACAAGAAAATGAAAATCTAAAAGGAAAAGGAAATAGAGTAGAGATGTAGAAGATCGTTAAAATTGAGATCAAAGATCCTAAGTTTGGAAAAAATACAAAATTAATATGGATTAACTAATCACCTCCTAATAGAAATAAGGTTCAAGACCTATAAACATCTCTCTCGAAACACATGAGGAAGTCCAAAATATAGGTGATACCGCCCTGTCAGCTAGTCAAGTGATTAGGGCCAAGTCAGTCCACATTTTACATCTTCCAAGTCGTTGAGCTCGTGTCTCCGTTGAGTAGGTTGCAAAGTCTTGGCATTCAAGAGTCTCTAAACTCATCTTTTGGTGGTCCATGTCATCTCCCATCTCTGGATAAATTGTTGTACCATCTCCATATTTTCTGATCCTCCCATCTCCGGATGAAGTGTTGTATCATCTCCATATTTCGAACTTCATTGTAAGGAGGAGGTTGTAATCCTCGTAAGGTCGGTCCTTGATCTCTTCAGAGACATCCATCTTCATCAACATCAAATGCAAGTTACAGAATTCTTTGTTAGACTCCTTGTGAATGTCGTCCTTGACATCACTTGACTAGAATCCCTCTCCTTGGATATTGGTTTGGCGCCCGGTGTTTTCGATGGGTAAATCTTTCGTCTCTTTTTTGCTATTAATTTTTACTAGTTGAATTTGGAAGCCTGGGAATGTCTTTACTTTTTTTTTATTTTTTTATTTTTTATTGGTGAAATAGATTTTGTCTCTAGCATTATAATATTGTCAAGCTAATGCTTACATATTTTACAACTCGAGTTAGCTTGCTATGTGAGGCCTTGTGTTACGTGTAGCTGGATTATGATTTTTGTTTTAGAAGTAAATTTAGATATTATAATTAGGTATTAATTATTAATTTGTCCGATATGGTACAAATGCAGACTTGACTGGGCTAACTCACTTGGACCTCTTTGGAGCTAGGATCACTGATTCTGGAACAAGCTATCTTCGACGTATGTCTGATCTGTCTCTTTTATGCAACATCTCGGTGCTCTCCCTTTCGTCTCAAGCTGTATAATGAAACATTTGATGTTCCCCTCCCCTTGTCCCTCTATTCTGTTTATTCCTCTTCAGGGTCGGGGCTTTAACTATAGTCCTGTTGATGATAATATGATTATGTAAGATAGTGTACTTATCAAACCAACAAAAGAAGATATGTTAATCAGTTCGTTCCTGTTGCTTGTGGCTAAGGGTGACTTGTCATTCATATGAAGCAAACATTAATCCTGCTATGCCAGTGCTACTGCAGTTGTCTTACTAGATTTTCAGATTGGTCATGCCCCTGCTCTTCTTTTTTCCCTTTAAGAATCATAAAATCCCAGTTCATATGTTTACGTCTTAGAGTAATTAGAATGTGTATAGATCATCACATCATACTTATGAGCTAATGATTATACTGGTCAATCATGTCTGATGATAGATTTTAAGAATCTGCGTTCTCTGGAAATCTGTGGTGGAGGTTTAACCGATGCTGGTGTAAAGAACATCAAGGACCTGACGTCCTTGACATTGCTAAATCTTTCTCAAAACAGTCACCTCACGGATAAGAGCTTGGAAGCGATTTCTGGTATTGTTGCATTCTTTTGTGCTTTTTTTCCCTGTGTCATGGCTTTTTTTTTCCCTCTTTGATTTTACTAGTCTGAGCAAAGGTATAGTACTTCCATTTTCCGCCATCTCAAGGCTTTTTTATCGCATGCTTTTGGGCGAAGTAACTGGATTAGCCATTTGGCAGGGAGTACTCTCCTTAATTCCTCCCTTTGTTCTCCTCAAAGGAGCTTTAGCGATTGATATTTGATACAAAAACTTTGTTGATATTTCTTCGAGAATTAGAAAAAACATGCTTCCCCCCCCCACCCCCCCCCCCCCATATAGTCTTTAAATTTGTTTGAATTGCTTACGAATCTACTTTCATCTGCACTGGAATGCAGGGTTGACGCAGCTGGTGTCTCTGAATGTTTCAAATTCCCGCATAACAAGTGCAGGGTTGCAACATCTGAAGCAACTCAAGAACTTGAAATCACTTACCTTGGAATCCTGCAAAGTGACTGCAAATGACATCAAGAAACTGCAGTCGACTGAGCTCCCAAATCTGGTGAACTACAGGCCGGAATAGATGGTGCAAGGATTTCTGCGATCACTTGGTCAGTGCTGGAGAAGTGTTGTACATAGATCAGCAATAAAATGTGTTATTTGTTGAACTGTAAATAATCTGTCTGCTGAAGATTTGATTAGATCTCATTCTTCAGTGTATCTTGGTCTTTTCATAGTGCTACAGCATGAAGTTTTCTTTCATATTTTGTGCTTCAGTATGAAGGAAAATGTACATACGCTTTCCTTGGCACTGGATGGAGGTAAATAGGTTTTGTAAATGTTTGTTGTCAAACTGTTAAGAAACAGTTATGCGCTTCTGAATTGGCGTGCTGCTGTCGAGGTCCTTTTGTCGGTTCTGGTCTATCTGGCTTTAGTATGCTTTCTGACTAAGGTTCAGATGTGGAGATGAATGATTATTCTCCTAGGCAAGTTCTGGATGCCACGAAATGCTTGGCTTTTGTACCATTTCTATTCACAGTGAACTCTTGCCCAAGGAACTTTATCTAGGAGTGTTCTGAGGACATTATGGCGTGTGATTCTCAGTTCAGTCCTTGGTTGTGATCAAGGTTTTTTTATGTTGGGTCGCGGCGTCATTTTGGGTGCTATATTCTAAGCAAATGTTGTATTTTTGTGTAAGCTATGGCTGTTTTATTGGAATTTTTTTTTTGTGCACCAAATGCAGGGGATTTTTAGATTGTTATGGTAGTGGCATGAATACATTAGCTCACTAGTGGATTTTCAGACGAAATAAGGATTAAGGGTGTGTTTAGTAGTAATCTTATTATTATTTTGGTGTTTGGTAAGCAAATTAGAAAAAAGGACTTAAGAGTATTTATAAATAATTTAAATATAATAAACATGATTATTATTTTGGTGTTTGGTAAGCAAATTAGAAAAAAGGACTTAAGAGTATGTATAAATAATTTAAATATAATAAACATGAAGTTATAAGGATTTATAAATTTTATAAACTTTCAAAATTGGAAATTTTGAACACGTAAATCTTATTTTTTTTTAATTCGAAATTTTAAGTTTTTAAATCGTTTATTAAAATTAAAAAAATATATTTAAATTATTTTTGTGGGGGTGGGAGGGGGAGGCTGTAAAACGAAAAATAATAAAAATTTAAAGTATAAAAAAAAGTTTTTTTGGGAGGTGGGGGGAAGGGTGAGGGTGGGGGTTGGTGGGATGGAGAGGATGGGTGATATAGAAAAATGAAAAAAATAGAAATTTGACATTATAAAATAAAATGGTAATATTTTTTTGCGAGGCAAGGGGGAGGGGGGGATGGAAGGTAGTAGCGTGGGTAATAACGGAAAAATTGAAATTTGAAAAAAAAAATTTCTTTTGGGAGGAGGGTAGGATAGGTTGGTGAGCGTGGAAAAGGTTGAGAAGGAATTTTGAAAAATATTTTTTATTCTCTTGATAATTATTATTTTTTAATTGGAAAATAATAAATTAAAAATATTTTCTAAAATATTTAAGGCAATCAAACATAAAAAATTAAAAGTTATTTTTTTAAAAATATTTTCTTTCGTATCAAACAAATCCTATGTCGACTATCTTCAATTTGATATGTCGAAGTTTTATTGCCTGATGCTTAATAGTTGTCTTTAAAACTGCAGCAAGAATTTTTTATAAAGGGCATTATCGCTTTCTGTGCTAGATAATTTTTACGTAACAGTCGAAAAAATATGTAAAATTTGTATAAATTTTATATATTTTTATAACGGCTATATAGTGTCGTATCATTTTTTTTTTTGAAATTACAGGCTTTTTAATCTTGGCCTCTTAGAGCAAGGGCATAGCCATTTTTATCGATGTTATTAGAAAGTAGTCAGTATTTATTGTTTTAAAATATTAAACCAAATTTTTTAATTAAAAATAAATTAAATAACTAAACTTCAGGACATACAAGTTAATTTTTAAATAGTAGCTCTTTAGAGTGCTGCCTGCTGTCATTTCTGCTTAATCTTCCTCTTCTGTCAAGATAAAAGTTTGTAGTAGGATTAAGTACTTTTTGGACAAATGCAGGAATAGATAAAAACTTTAGATTTCTGAAAAGTGCAGTACTGGACCAACCCGTAAAGACGGTTAACTTTTGACACCAACTATTTGTATTACTTATAGAAGAAAATCCAAATAATCAGTCACCCAGTCACTTGGTTAAAAATAGCGGATGAAGGTATAATATATGCGTAGTTTACATATTATATGTGTATGATTATGTATAATCAATATATAAACTATGTAATATTATAAAAAATAAACAATAAATATAGCCGGCTATTTATGTAAAGATCCCTTACTTCTTATATGAATAGCACGTTTCCACTTTTAAGTACATTTAATTGTTGGTGTATTTTTCATGGCAACCTTTTGTCTACTATGAAAATTCAGTCTGAAGGGAGCTAAAATAATGTAGAAATAAACGGAATGGGACAAAAAGAAAGGGGTAGGTAATAGTTGGGTTCTGTCAACGTTATGAACTGAAAGAATCCGACATTAATTGCAAGCTCAGAATTGGAATCTGATCATTATCTTTTTCACAATATTTCTTCGTCAAAGGATTTTAGAGTTACACCGTGTGTCTGAAATCTCAGCATGTAATAGAAAGATTACACTTATGTTCCAAAAAGTTGAGCTGAAGTAGATATACCAAGAACCAATTGAAGCATAACTCAAATTACAAAGCTGGTAGGATAGGTTTCCTCACTAAACTAAAGATATTACAAGAGTAATGCATTCATTTTACATTACATCTTACCGCATGAGTTGTACATTTATACATTGGAGACTACTGGGCTAAGTTATGTCCTATACCAAGAGAACATCTGTAATACAGTACCACAAATGAAAGTCACAAATGTTGGTACAAAAACCAAGACCTTAAGCTGCAACTAGTGCTAAGACTCCTAGCCCCAGGCAAGATTTCTTTCCCTTTCAATTGCAAAGAACACAAACGTTGGGCGATACATTACAGTTTGTGTTTTAACTTGGAGGACTCTGGTTAGACTACTAGAACAAACATAGAACGAACATCTACCCGTTAGTCTGAACTGAAATTTGGGAAATATCCAGCGAAACAACACACAACACCTTGTACTCAGTGGCCTCTTAGTTATCTTGGTGCTTGTTCGGAGCCTGAAGCTCCAACAGATGGAGCGGTTGGCATACCATTTGCTGATCCATTTTCAAGTGGCGGAGGGACCCCCCATTTGCCTTCAGATTCAAGTGGTTCGAAAACATGAACACTACCATCTGACAAGCCTAATGCGAACTGGTTTGGATCTTGTGGATGTGCTGCAACTACAACTGGGTGGACATTCGAATTGCTGCACAGATATACAGGTTTTTGAAAAATTACTTCAAATATCAGAGACGAAATATGTTGGGCCAATTGACCATGTATCCTTACATTACTTCCCGAGGATATCAGAAAGAGAAAATTACTTATTGTGAGGACTCGGGATGCAAATAAGTAACAAAAATCAAACACCTGAAACATAGTATTTGAAGGGATATTCCTGTGATGCTAGAAATGATAATCCTGGCAGTCGGACGCCCCACTTCATTGATAATAAATGATATTACAAATACATAATTGGAAAATGAATTCTTTTGGGATATCTATTGGCACGTGGTCAATATTTTGAAGAAAGAATATGGTCTAGAATGGTGAACTTTGTAGTCCCCTTGTATGCATTAAATTTACGCTTCAACATAGTTCAACATAGCCTATGCATTGTTTAATATCTTTATACCAATGGCCAACTTTGTGGAAGATCCTTTTTTTTAGGGGTGATGAGTTGCAGTTCAGACTTCAAACCTGGATATTTCTCTGATACTGATTTCACTATTCTATCTCATGAAGGTCTAACTTTTAAAAGAAAAGATGTTTCTTTTGTCTTCAATAGTGGAGGCAGAGAACATCTTAGAATTAGAGCAGTAAATAAGTTAGCGGGGCAGGAAAAAATACCTAATACTTGGTGATAGATAAGCTGAAGGAATAATACGGCATCGCATATGGAGGGGCGTAAAAGTGAATACGCAAACAGTTGCATCCAAGAAACTGGCATATATCAGCTGGCTATCACATGAGAATGTCGCATGAGAAATAGGGGCAGCACTTTCACGTGGAACCCACTGTCGAAGAAGATATTATATATTAATATTGAGATCAAGTGGCATTTGAATAACCAACTGCAGTCAGAGAGGACTTACCTGCTTTACGCATTCCAATTTTGTTGTTTCATATATAGCAATCTGCGCCTCATGCACAACCAGGAAATGAGTTTGGTCCTGATGAAACTGCACTCTGGTATCTGACTGAGATGTTGATCTCCCCAGCAGCTGCAAGGATCTAGCTCTCTGCTTTTCCCACCCATCGGTGCTCCATACACACAGCTGTACAGAAGCAGATGAGGTTGATGAATACAAATGGATAAGAAGAGTATAGAGAAATATATAAAATGCTCCTTTAAAGAGAGCCAGAAATGCAGAATGATAACTTTGATAGATTAAATCGAATGATATTTGAAAAGGATATTGCCTTAACATTTGTCATTAACGGAAGATATTAAAAATGTCAGATAACTAAACATGACTGCAGAGGGGAGCTTACGCAAAAGGAGATAGCCTGCAATATTCTCCTCAGCTCATCTTAGGCTATATATTATAGATTTTAGTGTCTCCCAAAATGCTTGAAGCACTTCTAAAACAATAATTTCATACATGATTCTGAGGATCTTCAAAAAATCAGAACTCGCTCAGCTCTTATAAACAGCATGAAATGATCTTATTCTCCAGCAAGCTTCTAAATACAACCAAAATATTTATATCCTTCGAATATAAAATGCACTGAGATTACTTCTAATTCCCATGCCTAGTTGATTTGCTTAGTATTGAATCGGATGGAGGGTGTTATGCATTATATGCAACACTGTTAGTAGAGAAAATGTAATCTATCATATACATGTATTTTCCACATTAATCTTGAGAGTAGTCTAACAAATCACTGAGAAGTAAGTCAAATATTACATGATAGCCAAGAGTATCAAGCCATTAACCTGAGAATCAGCTCCTGAAGAAACCAGCACATTAAGCGAATGAGAGAAGGCGAGGCCAGTTATCCTTTTAGAGTGGCCTTTAAGCTTGCTTTTAACCTTCATCAAGATAATGACATCTAGTGAATAACGATATATGGTAACTGGCCCAAAAAAATGAAATTCTGATGACTGCCAATACCAGCAAAAACTTCTTATTTATCTCTATCATACCTCATCCACTCGAACATTATATATCTGGATGGTAGAATCATCCATGCCAATAGCGATAATGTTATTATCTTGAGGATGGAATGCTAGAAAAGTTGCTGCTGGAGGTGGGGGCATGAAAGTCGTCATTGTCTACATCCAGAAGAAAATTCAAAATTCAGCACCTGATCTCTGGGTAAATGTAGAAATAAAACAAGCCAATCTTCCTATACCTTGAATGTCATCATATTGAACAAGGAGATCTTTCCTCCAGATGCTGACATCACATAAGAGTCATTCTTGGACAAAGCAAAGCAGGAAACAGCTTCCTCATGGTTTGGTTCGGTCACGTCATTTGTCATTAGTATGCCACTTGAAGGTTGCCACAATTGAGGTGATACACTGGCTGTAGCCTAAACAAAGATTACCTCACTCCTCAGAATCACTTTTTACCAAATGGAGGAAAGCAATAATTTTGGTGTGCATTTACCTTTCCACTGGAATTGCGTTCATTTCTTTGCCACTTCCAAAGCAGGTGAATAGCATTTGATGCTAATGCTAAGATAGCATTACCAGAGTTTGTATATATTAACCTTGATATCTGTAGTAATCAAGCATTAAATCAGATCAGGAAACTCTGAAATCAAAACTAATACAGTTGAAACAAACCAGGCAAGAAATATTGACAATTCTCCAGGTCAATATTGTTTCCAGTGAGAGTTCTATGTGAAATTTTCTGTTAACTGATACAATTCTTACATCCAGGTTGCATAATCATGGAGATACAACGGCATGCTACCGAATTGAGTAGGTGGGGGTGGGGGGTGGGGGCACAATTCAGTAGAACAAGAGAGGTAAACATGAAATACTAAGCAGAAGTTTAGTTACTGTTGCTAGCCCTAAGTTGGACAGTAGTACAGTTGCCAAATCATTGCACACAAACTTTAGAGGCCTTTTTATCTACTTGAAAAGATAAAGAATTTTCTCTACTCTGGACAATCTGAAGGAACAAAGATGAAGGCCCTATGGAGGTGCAGAAAATGATACTTGAATATCCGGAGATATGAACTTGAACAATCTATTAGGAAAAGACAAGAGACTAAAACACAGAATGTCTAAGTGCTAGATTTTGTTCAGAAGGCTTTAGACATCCATGACATTGTGATTGATGACCTTGATGGACTTCCATTGCACTAGAAAGGGAAAAGAGAGGGTGCAAAATCAATATATTCCCCTGGCATCTTGTCCTATGGTTCATTTCCTCTCGATTAACCTAATAATTTCATTTGCTGATGGCATGTTCTCCTACCACACCTTGATAATGTCAATTGATGCACAAAGGCAACTTTTAAACTTGAAGGGACAAGCCCTTACTGAATGTGCATGAAATTTATACATGAATTATCTGTTATCTGTATGTTCAATGAAAAAATATTTCGTCAAGAAGAAAGAAAAAAATGGACAAGTTTCCAGAGTCCAAAAATAAGATAAGAAAACCAATCCAATTAGATATCTCATGAATCAAGAGACATGGAGTTTATACCTTAGTCACTCTGAGGTTCTCAGGAAGCTTCAAGGACCGGCACTGTGATGGTTCAGTAATTTCAGTGAGCTTCCATATCTTAGATTTATCATTAGGCTCTTCAACAATCCTGGGTTTTACATCCACTGTATTTCTTGCATCTCCATTCTTACAAAGTCAATACAATGTTAAGAAGTATATATTAGCAGATGATATTGACATGAAAACCAGGTAAGACTTATGGTGTGTCCACCTTTGGACAACAGAACGAGTAACTAGGGGAATAGTGAGTGTTGATATGCATATATATAGTTTTTCCGTGGCCCTACGATCTGATATCAATAAACAAAAACTTCTTTGCATATTTTACATTTGGGAGTAATATTTACAAACCATTCCAGAGATGCCAACACCAGAGGCCACCCTGTCTGCAAATCCAGAACTGCTTGCTGATATTTGATTTACTGTGGGCTGCATGACAGTAAAGCAAAGCATATCCTGGTCATCTTTGTGTTAAAAAAGGAGTGAACCTGAATATTTATATAAATGGGGTTAGAAGTACCTTTGCACTTTCAGATGCCCGGGAAGCATCATAAGCTAGGTTCTCAAAAGTACGAACTAAACGAATACCATCACTATTGGCCAAAATCTTTATACCATTTTCATTAGCAGAAACAGCCAATAGAGAACCGTCCTTGTTAAATCGAATTCGAGGGCTTGCCTTTAATTTATAAAAGAAAAAGCAGTTAGACCATAGTAGAATACAACAATTTTCTCAGACAATGTCAAATTTAACTTACTGGAAGACCTCCATCAGCATCAATGCTGGTCAGGAGTTGAACATGGTCCATATCCCAGAATTTGATCGAGAAATCATCACCAGCTGCCAAAAATCTATTTTTAGTTGTATCAAATTGTACAACACCCAATGATCTTTTCCGAAAACCTAGATATGTTCTCTTGACAGCCCCTTCACTTTCGTTCCACTCAACAATGTGTGACTCCCCATCTTTGCTGGTTCCACATGAAAATAGTCTGCAATTTTTCCACCCACCCAGCCCCATCCAAAAGGGAAAAGAGAAAAAGAGGAGGCAAAGAAGAAGAGGGAAAATGTGAGATCGGAGAAAAAGCTATTGTCCCCAAGTGATTTCAGCAAACTATGTAAAGAGAGATAATGCAGTGCATCAACAAAATCAACCTAGTTCCATCGGCACTATATGCCATTGTTGTGCACCAACGACCAGGAGCATCATAATCTACTCGAGATCCCAAATTATCATATAGCCATGCTTTTATCTTTCCATCTAATGCTGTTGAGAAAATAAACTGAAGAAGAACGGAGGTTATCAACACAAGTAAAAATGTGCAGACAGCTAAACCTTTTGTAGTGTACAAGAGACATCATGATGTCCTGATCAACAGCAACAACAAAAAAAGACATCAAGATGGTATCCATACCTGAATGTTCTCTTTATGGTGAGGGCACACAGAGTACACAGGAGCCTCATGACCCTCAAATGTGTATTGTTTTGCACCAGATGTGGCATCCCAAACCTAGAAATTAGCAAGCGTTGGAAAGAACTAGCTATTAGTCAACTGCCAAAAATTGTTGTTCAGAGGCAACAAATACATATATTTATGCCTAGCCAACCTTTATAGTTTTGTCGTCTCCACATGTTATAACACAAAGCTGCTTATTAGGGTGAGAGAATGCAAGATCATTTACGCCTCCAACATGAGCATCAATCTGCACAAGCATTATCAATCTAACCTGCAAACTTATTCAACATTTATCACTAGGGCGGGAGTCATGGAATGCCACCACAGTTTACCTCCAAATGCTGACGAATATCATCATTCCCATGATAAGAATATATTTGAACAATGTGCCTAGAGTATGCAACCCCTGCTCAATAAAAAGATAGTCATTCTAAACGATCATTCAACTTCTTTTGACGGCGAAGTACAGTAAGATTGGAAATGTGCTTTTCATGAAAGCTTACCAAATAATGAACCATCGGGGCTCCATATAACACGGTTAACTGAGACACCAGGATCTTTTACCAAAGCAGTCTGAGTTCAGTTGGGAAATTATTTTGATCAGATTAGATGAATCTCACTGAACTGAGGCGGATCAGTTCTATCTATGGAAAAAAGACCAAACCTGCAACGGCATTGAACATGCACCCAAGTCCCAGACTTTGAAGTTTCTCAACACCAGTCTCTCCCTAGAACCAACTTCCCACAATGCAATATCTCCAACGTTTGTGCCGACTAGTTTGTCACACAGAAGGATATGATTAATGCAAACAACCAAAAGGAGCCAAAAAGTAGGTAGACACCAGTATGTTAATAAAGAAGAGAATTCAGATGATGCAGACCTAGAAGCAACGTCTGCTGAGAAGGATGAAAATCCATGCTCATGGGAGATGATCCCTGGTTTAATGTTCGTGCAACAGTCTTGGGCAGGTCATCAGGTACGCTGAGCGCTTGATTATGACCTTGCCCTGGAAATGATATAGGCAGCACATTGACAGGAAGATTAACCTGTATTATGAACAATCAAAAATAAGTAAAAACAGTAGAAAATCTGAATATTGCTGACTGAATGATTGAAAATTCGGTAGAGTCTACTACCTCATCAGATATTCCAAGTGACCTAGTTCTTTTGGCAACATGATCAGATTCCCCAGATGGATAATCAATGGAAGGATTTGTTGGTGGAGTCCTAGGATGTTTAAGGGAAGCTACAACAGGTAATGAAGAAACTCACCAGTTAAAAGAGCAAGAATAACCTATAGAAAATCTAATGGAGTAGTTGTTTCATGTGAAGGCCAAACTTTTAGGGGGGGGGGGGGGGGGGACCAAACAAATTTGTTAATCCAATTAGACCAATTTCATTCACTTTGATTTTCTTATTCCTAGATCTCAATACGAGTTCATATGATTTATTCAAGAAAAATGTTCAGAAACATAATTTTTCAAAATTAACCAGAACTGGTAAAAAAAATCACAAACGTAAGCAGCAATAAGAGGTCAATCAATTCCTCATGCCAACTTGCGACCAGACTGTAATAATGTAAAAACACTATCATCATGATTAGGTGATAACTGATGGCTGAACATTTTAAGCCTTTCTTTATTCCCAATAGCATATCTGAACATACTTATGAATGCCATCAACCATGTGAAGAATGATTTGTAACAATCAAAATGCTCGATAAAAAAGATAGCACCAAGTACCGGCATATCTCCATATTCAGTTGCTTATCAAGGGAAAACAAAAGATCCATTCACGCCATCTAAGTAACCATTAAGTGATACCTGGAATAGATGAAGAACCAAGACACATAGGTCCACCAGAAACTGCTGGATGTGCTACAGTTGGTGCGTTGGACATCCAACCAGCAAGTGGAGCTGCTACAGGTGGTGGCCCAGGTTGGAAAGGCTGAGTAAAGTTTGTAATAGATAAGCAAAAATCTTACAGGTTCAACATAATTAGCAAGTAAGCTCTAGAAAAGACCAACCCCATGTGCACCAAGAGGAGGAAAGCTGCCAGGTTTTGGCACTGATCCAAGCAACGGATTGTTTGCAGGTGATGGAGCACGAGCACCATTTGGTTGTCCACAAGAATGATCCACAAATAGAGTTTTAATATCTGGATTTGGCCTAGGATTTTTACAAAGTTGGTGCTGCCAATTTAAGCTGCAGCATGCATTTGTCGTCAGTTCCCAATTTATAAAAACCTAGTATTGCTAGTTTACTTGAATAATCACAGGCAGGTTACATTGATGGTGACTAATACTTTCATAATTTTAAGCTAATTAGTTGGACCAATATCATGAGTTGCTTACATTGCATAGCACTTTTTAGGTCCAAAAGGACCTTTAGCTCAAGTAGTGATGTGCACAAGTAAATACAAGATAGCTAAGTTAGGCTTGGTAGAATATGCTCTGGTAGTGCATTTAGGGCACTATGGCTTACAAAACGAATGCTGAAGTTTCACATGGATGTCACCTTTGGTTAATCAAAGTTCGTAATCTTGAATTTTTGAGGTTTGGAAACTGCAATTTGTCACGAAACAATGGATTTGCTTCAATAAGCTTCTTGAGCTCAACCAACATGATAGCCCGTGCAGATTTAGTATCCCCATACTTGGACAGCTGTTCATTCTCCCTACAAATTGATCGAGCCACTTAATTACACGTTTTAAAAAGGTCATATCTTCATACCTCTCCAAAGAAAAGGGTTTTATCTTCATTGACAAATTATATGAAGGCAATACCTGAAATTATCTAGTGTTAACAGCTGAGTAATCTCCTTAAAAAGGTCCTCATTGAACGATGCAAAAACTTTAAGATCTTTTACAAGAATTTCAACGCCCTTGGACCGGTCACGCCTATTACAAACTCAAATTACCCAATTTCATCAATATGTAAAATCTGGGGAAAGCAAAATTATTCCTCTAAAAAGATAAATCTTACTTGTCCAATGCCTCAAGATACTTTTGCTTCCTTATTTCAAAGAAAATTTTCATGGAATAACGGTTATCGTCCACTTTGGTAAAACCAGAGAGATACTTTTCAACTTCATCCCAGTTACCATTATGCACTTCATCTTCAAAGTACTTCATGTTAAAGAAAAAGCCAGATTCTTGTTCAAGCCTATAGCCAAAAAAAAACGAGAAAGAGAGGGGGGGGGGGGGGTGGCATTTTTAGCAATGTGAATGTGGAAAATTAAGTGCTCATCAATATTTAAATTTAAAATGGAAGCATTAGAAATTGAAAAAATGGTACATACTTGTGGACTGATTCTTTGAATTTTTCCTCATCTAGAAACTGTAAAATCAAGAACACAAGTTCTCTGCTGAGAGATGACATTGCAACTACTTTGTCTTCAAGCCCAGAGGAAGTATGAAAAACCGGTGTGTTTGCAGATCTGCAAAATTCCATAAAATGAATTTCTTCACTTAAAACTCCAGAGATAGAAATAATAATAAACAAATAACTAACCCATATAATTAAATATGTTGTCCAGCTCATACTAACTTTAAAATTAATCATTAAAATATCTAAGCATTTAATTTCTGCCGGACACAAGCCCCGAAACTCAAATAAAATAAAGTAACTGTTCAAAAATTAAACTAATCCCCAAAATACTAAAAGGAAAAAACGAAAAAACGAAAAGAGATCCAAAGAATTTAAACCTAAAAAAACTCAAACCAGAATCCGATCATTGAACTGATCTTCTTCAATCTAGAGAAACACAACTCCATTTAGCATTCACCGACGCAGCTGATGTAAAAGTAGAATCACCCAAAAAAAGAAGATTTTTTTCACACAAATAGCAGCTTTAAATCGAGTGAAATCGAAGATGCAAAGTTTTGAGGTGGGGGGGGGGGGGGGGGGGGGGGGGGGCGCAAATGAAAACCAAAAGCGAGTCAATATACAGAGAGAAAGTGGAGAAATTAAAGCGAAAAGCAAAGACTGGGAAAAAAGTAAATATTCCATAAAAATCTATAGAAACATATATTATATGCTAAAAGAAAAGAACAGTGGGTTACAGAGAAGAGTAAAGGGGGTTTACCTTAAAGAACAAATAGATCCATGGAAGAGAAAAAGAAGAAGAAAACCCAACAAACGACGAGCTCGAGGAGAGGCTGAATTCGTATATATTCTTCTCTCTCTCTCTAAATATAGAAGTCTATTAATGTGTGTGTTTCCTACTACCCTTTTGATCTCTACTCTATATATCGCGAGAAAATGAAAATATACCCTTTGGCCACATTACTTGCAGGAAAATTGTGGTTTCTATAGGAATACATAGTTGAGGCAGTTTAGTTATCGGATAAGTAGAACTACTTATCATAGAGAAGGAGGAGTGCGGTTCAATAAGTACAGTCTCGATGGGACCGACAAAGCCGGCTACATTTTGTTCGAGTTAATCGGCTTGGATAACCCGCTGCCAGCTGTCTCCACTTCAGCTCGAATACCATTTTTTTCATTTTAATTTAACCAATCTCTCCGTCTTATATTATCAAATTATTAATATTAATTGTCTCCAATTACTTATCACTTAAAAAGTTCAATATAAAATTAATTATCTTTTTTTTTTCAATCCTTAATAATAAATTCGTGAAACCTACAAACACCTTACTTATGAATAACTTTATTCATATATCAGCTTAAAAAGATTCAATATTAAGACGTGAATAAAAATAAAGCAGTCAAAATCATATTTTAATTAATTTTTTTTTAAGAAATTTGTCGAGAGAATCATGACAAATAATATGAGACGAAGGAGTAATTTATAATCATGTCATATAAAATAATAATCCTTGTGGTTCGTTTAAATTGATTTATTAGTTATTTTCATACATATTAACAAATTTATTTTTTAACACTAATTAATAATAAAATTAATTATACTAAATTTAATTTGTTTATTAAAATATAATAAATACTTCAAGGTTCTTTATTATGGAAACTTTGAAAGAAAAATTAACTCTTTTTTAGCATTCGAAAAAATTAAATATTATGTACCATAAAAAAAAGTCAAAAATTCAATCAAGGTGGACAGATGGGAGTACTGCTTAATAATAAAATTCAATCAAGTAAAAACATGTTTGCCACGTCGCACTCGTTTGAACACTCTGATTTTACGCAGTTAATTTACCTAGTACGTAATTAGTTTTAGGAAATCTAACGGCCAGAAATTAAGGAAAGCATACAGCAAAGGTAGCTGATTGTGAGAGCCGTTGAATTGGCGAAACTTTACAGACTTTCAGATCCTCTTGTAGGAAACGACGAAATTTCTCGGATGTGGCTCTTAATTTTTGAGGTCCATATTGAGCTATGATTTACAGAATTGCCATCCTACTAATTTTAGTATCTCGAGAAGGGTTCAAAATGAGTGAAAAGGACAGCCTATTTATTCGTGATAAATTTGTGATAGTTTGGTGGCTTGAAAATCTCAAACCTAAAGGGGTTTTTAATTGGGTCAGAGAAAAAGAGTAAAGAAGAGTGTGTACGTTTCTAAATTATTCGCGTGAGTAGGAATCTAATGGGTTGATGAGTTCCATAAACGGCTTCGTGACTTTTAGTATAGTAAAATCAACTAGGTGCCCATAAATAAATGCATATTATCCAACAGCATTAAAGAATCATTGAATGGCCGTTCGCTCACGCGCTAAACGGTGCATCTGTATGTCAACTACCACAATAACATTTGTCGCGTGACTGATTCAGAATTTTGAATTTACGAATTTTTATATCGCTTTCAAGTTAATATATATAATAATTAGATCAAATAAGTAAGTTTAATATTCTTATATTTTTAATAAATTTTTAGTATAAATATAAAATTTTCACAAAAATTATCGAGTTTACAGATACTCGTAAACCTTGCATTATATCCGCCCTTATCAGCTTATTTATATGGCAATATAAAAAGGTTGAGTTTTTTTTTTTTAATTATGTGGAATCTTTATTCGGATAACAACAGTAGTATTGCTCAACTTAATCGATTCACCAATGAGTACTATGTAATATAGGAAATACATCTAACTACATATTTTTTATTTTATAAAATATATTTACAATTGTTTACCTTAAAATATGATAACGAATAAATTTGTAAGTGGTTTAAATACACATGTATTAATTTGACACGAATTGATGAATTGAATAGTAATTGAACCGAACAAAATTCAAATCGTGCGACTTGAATATTTATAGCTTTGGAAAAATGAGTCTCACTTGAAATGGATGCAATTCAAACGATATCAGATACAAAAGGACAGTAGCTTGCAGAAAGAAAATAATGTTATGTTACTTTGGGAGGCCGTGTAACATTGTGTTTTACAAATAATTAGACCTAATTTATATAGTAGGGGAGTCCTACTTTAGGTACAATTATATAAAAGGTAAAAAATCCTATGATGTGCTAATTAGCCGGTTCCTCATTGATATGTGTTGGGATTTTTGCCATAATACCCGACCAATTACGAATATTTTCTCTTCCATTATTCAATATGCAATGTTTCTTCGAGCTCATTCGGGCTCTGAGTTGATTCCGAGGTCACGGACTCGATGTCCTTGAGGATGGGCACTCTGACCTCGTATCTTGGTTCACTGGACTCGGGGTCAATCTTCAACCCATTGCGTTTCAAACCCGATTTGTCGTGTAATAGACGAGCCCGATTTCGACCGTATAGAAATAGTCCCCTCATTTTTTGGAGAGTAAACGACGAGAAACGATATGAGCCCCTGATTTTTACCTCGATACTCTACGTCAGAAATGACAAAATGAATAAAATATCGCGTCAGTCACGTCTTAAGGACATTAAATGATCATCAGTTGATGGTCGGTCACTCTTGGTTTTGAACCGTCATTTGAAATCTACAAATGCCCGATTCTTCATCGATTCAAACTTTACATTCAAACCTTCTTTAAAATCTTTTCATTTCATAGCACTTGTGCCTAGATTTCTTGAGCTCTTTGTAAGAACTCTTGCTTGTCTTCACTACAAATCGGCAAGCGTACCATATTCACTTCCTCTCCTCCATCTTTTACCATTCATTTGAAAAGAAAATGGCAAAAACTTCAAAGACATTTCCTCAAAAAGAAATTGCTTCTTCTTCTTGGCCGGCCAGCGAGGAACCAACGACGGAACCTAGCCTCCTCATGTCACATTTATCCCTGGCAGGTGCTTGGTGGCTTCCGACTTCAAAGTTGAAAAACCTTCACCTGCTCCGGGCCAGGGCAAGAAGGTATCGAGGTATATACTTGCTCGATCACCAAAGAGACCCTCCCTACAGTTATAAAGGACTGCAACTGGGCCCGGAAAAGATGCGACGGTACCCGGGCCCAAAGAAGATATCGGTACCCACGTTAAAGGATACTTAAGTGTTTATTCTTACCCCTTTATATTGGACTCGTTGGATCCGGTGATCATTTAGTTCTGTAAAAGGTATGAGGTGTGCCTTGGTTAGATCCACCCCTCGTTTCTTCTTCGATTCTTCGTGGGCAGGATTAACGGATGCCCATTCACCTTTGACCATCTAATGCTTTTATAGAGTCCCTGATTTTTTTTTGGGGAGGGAGAAACCGATTAAACTTGTACGTCGGGCCTCTAAAGCCCCGTTCTCTGGCATCGATGAAGATCGATACTGAGGTTGTCTAGGCCAATTAATCTGAGTGAGAACCTCGGACATGATCCCGGTCAAGGACATGTCGTTCCCCGAGGAGTGCAACACAAAACGCAAGTAAAATTTCACGTTTCCCGGAATTTTATTTTACTCTCTTTTTCTCTTTTTTTATTGATGTTCATTGCTCGAGTTCCATATGCGATTCCTCAACTCAAGGAATGGGTTAAGGACATTGTCTCACAGAAAATGTATTCCGAGCACGCATGGCGCGAACTTTTAAAGGGTCACTGGGAGGCCCGTTCTCATAGTAAGATTACTTTCTTGAGTGATCAACACTTGGATCCCCTTTCTGTTGTTTGAGTTTTTACTTATTTCTTTTTTCTTTGCAGGTTTTTCCAAGGATGTCGCCGTGAGGCCTCCATATGGTGATGAGGATACCCTCACCGATGTTGATACCCAATTTTTTCCTATATATTTTAAATATGTAAAATACTTTTAAAATAGCATATATATGCGTATATAAGCATGTCTAAGGTTTTATTTTTTTTCATAATTTTAAGGGTTTTTAATTGATCTATTTTTCCTTTTTATCCATAAAATTTCCAATAATTATTTCCAAAATTATTATTTTGATAATTCATCTATTGTATTTCTATATTTATGCCAAATATG
This sequence comes from Nicotiana benthamiana, assembly GCA_034376525.1. NCBI lineage: Eukaryota > Viridiplantae > Streptophyta > Magnoliopsida > Solanales > Solanaceae > Nicotiana > Nicotiana benthamiana. Next base: position 13,615,931 of record CM067325.1, read on the forward strand.
TCTAAGATAATTTTTGTATATTTTTGTAATTACATTTAGTATTTTTAAAGCTAAATTGCACATAATTACAATATTTGCCATTTTAAGATTTAATTATGTTTTATATGCACAAAATTGGATCCTATATTTTTCAATTGCTAATTATGTATTCTAAATTATTTTAGCATTTTAAAATTATTTTCAGAAATCATCTACTATTTTTTTATAAATTAAATACGAAAAAACATGCTATTTAAGTTATAGCCAAATTGGCTTTCAATTATAGCCAAATCAAGACCCCAATCCCTAGCCCAATTTTACAGTTTTAAAACCCGACCCACACCCTTTTTAACCTATACCCAAACCCGGAACCCCACCTACCCCATTTAATATTGACCGTTGATCTACTTGACCAATGGTCCACGTGAGTTCTTTCCTTTTTTAATCAAATGACCCCCAAAACCTACCCCCATTCTTTCATTGGCGCCGCCTCTGATTTCTCTCCTCCTATCTTCTCTCCCTCTCACACCCTTAAACCCTAATCACTGACCACCTTCTCTGGTCATCTCCCTCGTCCGAAACCATAGCCTCTCATCATCTCATGGTCTCTACTTCACCCCATGCCGGTGTGACAGTACCTTGAGGTCCTCAGGTAAACCTCGAGCGGTTCAACTCCTACCCTGGTCTTTCATGCTATTTCCCGGCCATCCATGGCCATTCGAGTAAGATATATGACTTTTCTGGCTAAAACCGGTAATATCTTAAGGTTCTCTTATCTTCTCTCTAAAACCCTAATTCTTGAGGTTTTCTACTTTCTTTAGATATGTCTTAATCTAGGTATATCCATGAGTTTTTTAACTAATTTTTCTTCATCTCTTCTATTTTTCTAAAACCCTAGATTCGCTATTGTTCGATTCTTCTCAAATCTTTATAGATCTGAGGTGATTCGAGTGTTATTAAGTGTTTTCCTTTAAAATCTCATTTTTTAACTAACTATTTCGAATTTTGTATCACTCTTCCTAAACTAGGGTTCTTCTCAAGTTGTTTTTACAAAGAGGTTTTCTGACTTCTAAGTATTTTATTAATTATCCTTTCGTCTTCATGACTGATTTGTGCAAGAATATGAAACCCTAGTTGATTCTATGTGGTTCCTTCAATATTTTCTTCGATTTTGAGTGCTTTTGTGGTACCAGTCGTGTTAGTTTGCTCTATCTTTGGACGTTTCCTTGTTAAATCCATTATTTTTTTGTGGTTTAATCTTTATTAGGGTTCGAACATGCTTTTCCGACTAAGTTCAATATTTTCCTTGATGTCTTACTTAGTTTAATCTCTATTTTATGGGATTTGAGGAATTCTTTCCAGAAATCACTATTCTATTAAAGGTTTTGCTGATTAGTTTATTCTATTAAGATTCGTGTGCATAGATTTTATTTATTTCCTTGTTTATGACTTTAATTGGTCATCGCTTCGTTAATTGATTGCTTGTATTATTTTAGGATTCTTACTGACTCCTTATTTGGTATGATTTGGACTCATTGCCTTAATTAAAATCCATGTTGTTACTGTTAGTCAATTACCCCTAATTAAGGGGGGTCTATTCCAAATCCCTTTTATCTGATTTGATTACGTAATTCTATGATTGTCCCTAATTGACTAGCTTTTGATTCTTTTACCTTATTGGTTCTACTCCTAAAGTGCTATATAACACACTCTTATTTTATCGCTCAAGATAAAAACAATTAGTTTGGAAGAGACACACACACACAGAGAGAGAGAGTCAAACTCTCTCTTCTTTCTCTACTATTTGTGTTAACTGTTTGTCTAGCCGGCTAAAATCCAAGGCTAGAATGTGAAACTCTACTTGGTTTACTTTTCTGTACTTCGCTTCCTTAACTGGTATGTTCCTAGTTCAATTCTGAAACTCAACTCTATGTGCTCTATGTCTGTTAATCCATGTCTCCTTCTGTATTAATTTAATAGCTTATGTATTTAATTGCTCTCCTCGTTTACTGCTTTATTCAGCATGCTTAAGTTTTGCCCTCTCTTGTTCAAGTGTGTAACCAGCATGTCTACTTTAGTTCTTGCTTATTTCCGTCAACTAGTATGCCATGTTAGTATCATAGACTCCTAAATGTGCTTGGTTAACACTAAGTGGCATGACTAATCATGTGTAATAGACCCATGTCCTCAGCATGAGTACTCCCATACCCTGTCTCTATGTCTTATTGCCTATTACTATTCTAATTTCGAGCATGATTCCCTTGTTAACTCTTTGAAGTGGTAGTATGTATTCTGGAAACCAATCAGTTCCTACTTGTTCTTTGTATTGGTCGGTCTATATGCTACTCTTCTCATCCATGTTTATGTGTTTCTAATTTGACTCTCTATGTCCCCAATTCCCCTTGATCCTTGTATGTAAAATCGGTTTGTCTTCACATAGAATTAGGTAATAAATGGCTTCGAATCTAAGCACTTTAAGTTGTCTTTTTGTGATTGTGTGTTTTCTCAGAGTTGCTTCCAAAACTGCTTTCACTCTTAGCATTTCTATAAAAAATGTGTCTATTCCTGAAACCTTTTTTTTCACTCCCGAAGGTTCTACTTCAACATTGTTTTACTAAGTTCTTTTCAAGCACTCTCACTATACTCTTAGACCACTAAGTTCTCCCTCTTTTGTATGAGCCTTGCCTTGGGACCCTTTGAGCTCCCTCTAATCTTGGACACATAAAATTTGGTCTTTCCACACTGCACTTACTCTATATTGGCTATGAAATCTGGGTGTAAGAACTGCCCGGAATCCCTTGATATCCTTAGAGAACTCTGACACATCCAGATATGAGAAATGTTATGAAACCATCTTGGCACTTGAGGTGATTTATTACATAACTCAGGGAGAAAGTCCTAATCAGGTGCTGAAAGTTTAGGCTTTTTTATGGCTCTCTATAGTGTAAATTGTAACTGTTCTTATGTAATTCAGTTCAATATTGGTTTGTCATAATTATTTGTAAACAACTCCGGGGTTGGATAGTGAAAAGGAGTGGGTAATATGCATGTTGTCGTATAATCCAGGGTAGAAATCATGCTTATAAGGTTTTACTATGTTTGCGTCACCATGTTAGAAATCATGCCTATAGGGTTTTACTATTTTTGCCTCACCATGTTAGAAATCATGTCATTTAGGATTTGTATGTACTGTTTTTCAGAATCTCATCCATACTTAGAAATCCTGTCTATAGGCTATATAATAACAAATAAAATAAGCTGTTATTATGTTATTCTGCCCATGTAAACATATTCTGGAATTTCATTTAAGAAATCCTGCCTTAGGGTAAACGTGTTAAAACAATTTGTTATTTATGCACTCACCATATTGCAACCATGCTCCACACTTAGAAATCCTGTTTTAGGTAATCAACATAAAAAACTGTCACTCCTGCCTATTTTTAACTGTTCATAACTCGGCATGCATTTAGAAAGCATGTTTGAGTTATTATGAATCATGTTATAGGATCACACTTATCCAATCACACCTAATCTAAAATACAGAGTATAAACAGTCCTCATGTTCTAAACAAACCGGTAAATAGTCTCTGAGATTTTGCAACATTTAGAATTGCATGCTATTAGGTATAACAATCTGGAATCATTAACAAATCTGAATAACTGCTACATGTTATTTTATGCCTAGTCAAGCCTTAGGTAAACAACTTTAAAATAATACCAGAACCATCTCTATGATTGGTGTTTAACTGTCAGCGTATTAAAACCAGTAGGCAAGCCTGATTCAGACTTCTTTTCTGAGTCATATAATAAATATGGTTCTACTGTTATCACTTAAATACCTTGTTAGGATTTGAATACGGACCTTACCTGTATATGAGTTGTGCTATCTATGTACATCACTTGTGGAGGTATATCTAAGGCTTTTATCTATTTTTTGTGTTGTCCCCCAAAATGCAGTCTTATGTGTTCTTGTTTGTCGATTAGTATTTTGCCTTTAAGCCTGAGGGTCTGCCTAGAACCCCCTCCCCCTTATAGGATATGAGTTCTAACTTCCGCTGGGAATGATAGGAAGGGGTTGGTAACAACATGCAATAGAGGTCGAGACCAACCTTTGCTTTAATTACCTTCACGGGGTGAGAAAGGATATATATAGACATGATGGCCGGTGTATTAATACCACGTGTAGCTCCTCTTTGAGGAGTGTCATACAAGGTAAGCATTGATGTGATCCATATTATAAACAAACCTAGGACACCTTTCTTTACATTCATGAATATGCTTAGATTGTAATTCTTTTCAAAATCTCGCTTTTCACTAATTGTTTTCCAAACACTTGTGTACTTAAACTTAAATTCCCTACTATTTGAGCTATACTTGTTTATTTATAAACCATATTAATAAATGAACCCTATAGGTTCCCTAATGCACCTTAAATCGTTAGTTGGCGACTCTCCAAAAAAATGCAAGCCCCTTTCCCAAAAGGAAAGAGTTGTCCCATACCAAAATGTCATAAACTCGATTCCGCAAGGAAAAAAGGGGGCGCGACAGCATGGTGACTCTGCTGGGGATATTTAAGCTTTTACCATTTCATACAATTTTTGTGAATTTGTACGCCCTCCTATGTGCAATTATTTGTTTAATTCCCTTAAGCATTTAACTTCTTCCTCAGAAGCAAAACTGACATATCTTTCTTGTTTCTTCCTTTATAACAACTTTATATTATAAAGCTGTTGTAATTATCGCTTTCCTAAGGTGCAAATACATGTCAACATGCTTTTAATTATTACATAATTTTTCTCAACATCATACTCCACTCGTGCCAAATAAATACTATAACAATGTTTGATGAGTGGTTGCGCCCTTCCTATATCATTAACCCTATAAATTCGGAAAGGCTTATTTGCGGTAAAACTAATCGATCAACGGTGTAGTTGACAGTTCCGTGTCTTCCCCTTAAGTTATCCACTCAAGGGTACCAGTCTAAAACCCATAGAAACCTTCCACTGTTTAAATTGCGCGTGCATCATGGTCAAACCTAGCCGGGTCAGTTATATTGTCCACGTAATGATCCTTTAATATAGCCATGTCTAAGAGTCCACTGGATTTCCCTAAACCCAAATGGATATCATCACATTCTATGGATTTATTTGGAGAACTAAATGCTTCATGCTAATTGTTGATGTTAAATAGTCGAGTCTTATCGGGGTAAGGGCCTAAACTTGTTTGTCTTGCAGAAATATGAGGCACAAAGTCCCCAAATTAGGCATGGTCACCAACATCCACCCAAGATTGCTAAGTTGGTGGGAAGATTTACATTCTATTGAACCTCGTCAGAAAATATCTGGGTAATCTACTATCCCTCCTAGAGATCCAACCTAACAACATGATAATAAAAGCCGCTACCTTATTTTGGGATTGTGAAAGAGCCGTGTTCCTCTTCAGGAACATCGAGATGACACATTTACTAGAGGAGATAGGAGGACTGGCAAGTCTAGTGTGGGAAACCCTGGGTTTGCTAATGCCTGAGAACCGCACAGGCAAGGGTTTCCTAAAAATAATGGGTTTAAAGAAGAATGCAGAATTGGTATGCCTAAAGGAATTGTACATCCCTTTGGACTACCTTTATGAAAAGGTACAGTCCCAGCAAATTATACCGTACCTACCATGACGAGTTTGCCATCACATCCTTAGAACATATCCATCGTAGGGTTTTTGCCTTTATGTTTTTCTTCCTGGGTCTGATTGTGTTTCCAATGAAGAAAGGGCGAGTTCATACTAGGTTGGTTGTGGTAACCAAGAACCTAATGGAGGGGATTGGTAGGAACGCATTCAACATTGTACCTATGATCATTGCAGACATATACCAAGCCTTAGAGAGGTTTCAACAAGGAGCGAAACACTTCAAAGGCTGCAATCTACTACTTCAACTTTGGCTCATGGAACATCACCAAAAGGGAAAATACCGATAAGAAATTCAGCGAATGGCTTGGGATGACCACATCACTTTCCATCATCTAAAGTGAATGAATTACATCCCTGACATGTTCACTCAGCCTGAGAATGCCAAGGAATGGTCGAGCTCTTTGATAATATGACTGAAGAACAAGTTCAATGGATGTTCGAGTGGTTTCCAATAGAAGAGTTCAACGCCCGATCCAGAGATGCACCTTTCCTAATACTGATTGGTCTAAGAGGAACATACCCTTACGTCATTCTTTGAGTTATGAGGCAAGTATGTATGAAGAAAATCATACCTAGGGTCGACAAGATGAGCCATTTTAGAGCCGACTTCCAAAATGATGATAGTACTCACAAGTGCCAAGCCCAACACATGTGGTACTGCAAGATCGTAATGGGGAAAAACATCATCGAGCCAGACATATATCATACTGGTTGTGCCCCTTTCTATTCTAGTTGGTTCAAAGACAATTAGGATGGTCTGGACCAGCCAGGGTTCGTTCGATATCACAAAATTATGGATGAAAAGGTCGAGGCAGTAGTAAAGTACAACCAGCTGCGCAAAAGGATCCATGAATGCGAGAGCGAACACCGCGAGATACAAGAATCCAACTAGAAGCTGATTGAGGAATGAAAATACATGGCTATCAGTGCCAACAAAAGGCTAGGATACTTGGAGCGAGGCATAGTAAAGCTGGAGGGAAAATTTCTCAAAAGGGTTGAAGACTGTCAAAAGGCTGAAGGGACCAAAGGTGGAGATGTCACGACCCATTTTCATAACAGGTTATGATAGAGCCTAACGCCATTGCTAGGCAAGACAATGCAGAAAATACTAACTAAACTTTCATTTACCTTCACCCCGACATAGTTGAAATAATTCTTTACGTCGAAATAAAAATCAGAAACGAGTAATAAGATCATGATAATCATGCAACCCCAAAATAATATTACAGTCTACTAATGTGTGTGCCAAGACCTGGTGTCACAAGCTGTGGACACCAGTAGAATATACAAAAGAATCACACTATCCTACTATCCGAAATAGAATAGACAACAAAAATACATAAGAAAGACTTCTTCAGGCTGCTGAACGGCATGGAAGGGAAGCAACTCACCGTAGAAGTCGTGAGTCTGCTCAGAGATGTGCACCCAAATGATAGCCAGATATAACTGCCTCAGACTCTGTACAATTAAGTACAAAAGTGTAGAATGAGTACATAAATAATATGTACCCAGTAAGTATCCCGTATAACTCGAAGAAGTAGAGACAAAAGGTCGACTTGATACTTACTAGGGTCAAATAATGTGAGAAGAATTTATAAATAGCATGGATAACACCAGTTATTAGCATTTAATAATCATGGAATAATAGTTCTTTCCCAAGTATCATCATGGATATTCACCTATATCTCAAGCAGTTATGAAATTCAGTCCTCAGAGAAATGTTAAGCAAAACATGCGCAAGTAACACAGTGGGACGTACGGCCCGATCCAACATAAAAGTAAATTGTGCACTACCGAAGGTCGAACGGCTTGAACCATAGATGTATCTATTACCCCGCTCGTGAATCATCTGTGCGACGCGGTCAAATATAAATAAACTCATCAACAAGCTACCATAATATATATCTGAGGAGTAGTTATTCACAAGAATACCAAATATTCTCTTTTAAAAGACCATACACGATAAGGTTCCTTCACTAGTCTCCTTTACTTTAATCAAAATATTATATATGAATCCGAATTTATCATCAAGTTACAACAACATCACGTAGAACATGCTTATGGGTCCTAAACTACCCGGACTTAACATAATAGTCGTTATGCATGGACTCTCGTCACCTAGTATGTAGGCCCCATATACAATGGCAATTAATTCAATAATTATACCTATGGGTACAATTCCCTCTTACAAGGTTAGAAAGGAGACTCACCTCGCTCCAAAGTGCACTTCCAATGCCAAGAACGAGTCGAAGTCCTCAATTCGGAGTCGAACGATCCCAAACTAGTTAAACAAAGTAAGAACTAGTCAATATAGACTCACAAGGTCGAATTCTAGCTATTTAGGCAATTTCTCAACCACCCGGATTCTGAGATTTTTTTAAGGAAGTTGTACTCTACGTCCTAAGGATCAATAATATATGATTTCTAATTCATATCATAACAAATTTTGTTGTTAAATCTAAATTTTATTAAAACCCTAGGTCTTGCTCTAACCTCTTAATTTTACTTAATTTCTAGTGTTTAATATACCTAATACGCAAGAATTAAACTAAGGACGGGTGGGATGAAATTACCTCACAAAGTTAAGTGGAAGTCTTCTCTCTCAAGCTCCTAAAATCGCCAATTGAAGAGTGTATAAGTGATAAAAATGGCTTAGAACCCGTATTAAATGAACCTCACTGACTCAGCGATTTCCGCATCTGCAGTCCCGCATCTGCGAGAAGATGACCGCATCTCCAAAATGGGCAGAGAAGGTTGGGACCGGTTCTGTTGTCTGGATGCCGCATTTGCGGAGCCGCATCTGTAGCTTGGTGGCCGCTTCTTCAGTTCCTGACTTGGCTTTCCTGGGCCACTTCTACGATACAAGGACCGCATTTGCAGTCTCGCACCTGAGGTACACCAACTGCATGTGTGGTTATGATAGAAGCAACAACCTTCAACACTTCTCCAATTTTTTTCACTTCACTCGAGCCTCGTCCGATTGAAGCTCGGGCCTCTCGGGACCCACTCGAACATATCGGCAAGTTTGAAATCACAAAACGGATCTACTCGAACCTTCAGAATGCCCGAAACAATGTTAAGTCCAAGAATCACCCCCTAAAACCAATTGAATCAAACCTTTGAATTTTTAAGTTCTTAACTTTTTCTATAACGGGCCAAAATTCCCTTAAACTACTCGGATTGACACCAAACTTTACGGACAAGTCCTAAATGATATTTTAGACCTATACCAGGCTTCGGAACCAACATACGACCCTGATACCCATGACATCAATAATTACTTATTTTCTTTAAATCCTTCAAACTTCAAATTAATAATTTCTAATAAAAAATTTATTACTTGGGCTAAGGACCTTAGAATTCGATTCCGGGCATACGGCCAGGTCCCATATTTTCTTACAGACCCTCCAGGACCATCAAATCACCAATCTGGCCCTATTTTCTAAAAATGTTGACCAAAGTCAAACTTAGTCTTTTAAGAAAATCCTAAGGAATCAAATGGGCATATCTCACTCAAAACTTTTCCAAATCCCAAACCAACCGTCCCTACAAGTTGTGAATTAGTGAAAGCAAGCATGAGAAGTTTATTTAAGGGAACGAGGTTCAAAAAGACAAAACGACCAGGCGAATCGTTACAAGACACTAGCTAGAGCATACCTGTTGCTGGGACTTCATGAATTGGGGAAGCTGTTCGACGGAGCCAAGGATGTTGAATCTGGAGAAGGTCCTTCTGGTACCAAATAGATAGGAATTTACTTTTTCGTTTTATGAATGTAATAAGGCCAATGACCACTAGTGACCTTTATTTCTTGCTTAATTAGTCTCATTTGGGGATTCGTCTATTTTTATCAATAAACTGAGGCATTAAAAGTTCTCCAAGTCTATTTGTCGCTAGTCGTACCTTGGGCACAAAGAGGTTCCCAAATTAGGACACGCTTTACATTCCCCACACTATGTGTTTAAATATTGCAATACTTTTTATAACCCTCACTAAGTTGATTACCTTTTGTTTTTTGTTTTTTTTCTCCTCCCCAAAGGTTAGTTCGTGCACTCTGGCATTATCATCGTATCAAAGGGCCCTCACCCACTCCTCCTCTTAGTTCCATTAAAGGAAAAAACAACGGCAAAGATAAAATGGAAGATTTGAACAACATCAGGAAGGAGAACACAACTGAACGGGTAGAGGCCACTGATGGCCATAGTATTCAGGTTCCTAATGAGAATGTGTCACAACTTGAACATATACCGTTGAAGTTCTAGGAGGAGCTCGATCAGGTTCGGAATCTAGCATACCTGTCATTTTCCCTCAGCACCCCAGATACCAACTTCCCCAATGTTCAAAACCCTACACCTCCTCAAGATATCCCAAAACAACAGAATAATCCCGCTCCTCACCATCACGCTGCTTCACTACAGAACCAATGTAACGCTTGCTATACCCCAAACAACACTCCACTACTCATCCCAGAACCTCAGAACTCCGTAAACGGCCATTTCCACACCCATACACCAGGCCACCATAACAATCCTATCTACATGGAGACTATGCCACACTCCACCCAACCTATCTCATGCATACCTAAGTTTGATTAAAAGGATATGCTTATTAGGAACTTGGCCAAGGAACTTAAGAAACCGACCAGCTGGATTCAGGACGTTGAGGGAAGCAAAGGAATCGGGGGCCTAAACTATGAGGACCTTTGTACACAGCCTGATGTCAAACTGCCTAAGGGGTACAAACCTCCTAAGTTCAAAATATTTGATGGCACGGGTGATTCAAGGGTACATTTGAGGACATATTGCGACAAGCTGGTTGGAGTAGGGAAGGATGAAATGATCCACATGAAGCTGTTCATGAGGAGTTTGAAAGGAGACACACTATCTTGGTACATCAGTCAAGATCCCAAGAAGTGGTCAAGCTGGGTAGGCATGACATCTGACTTTATAGATAGATTCAGGTTCAACACAGAGAACGCGCCAGACGTGTTCTATATCCAGAATTTGAAGAAGAAGCCCACAGAGATGTTTCGCGAGTATGCTACTCGTAGGAGGTCCGAAGCTTCTAAGGTCAGACCCGCAAAGAGGAGCAAATGAACAAGTTCTTTATCCGGGTTCAGGACATGCATTACTATGAACAAATGATGATGATTGAGAACCACAAGTTCTCCGACACTATCAAATTAGGTAATAGAATTGAAGAAGGTATTAAAAGTGGCATGGTTACAAATTTCGAAGCCTTGCAAGCTAAGAATAAGACTTTACAGTCCGGTGGTATGTCCAAGAAAAGGGACATATGGGTCGTGATGGTTACAAAAAGGGCCAAGTCTCTCCTTAAATACCAAGTTTACCCAACACCTCCACTCACATATCAACCAACCCCAAATTACCAATCACCCCCATACCAAGCTCCTCCACCAACTTATCAGTCATCTCCATTTTTGATACTTAATTTTTCTTATATATTTTATAATATGCAAAATACTTTTAAAGTAGCATATATAAGCATGTCCAAGCGTTTTATTATTTTTTCCATAAATTTTAAGGTTTTTAAATTGATTTATTTCCCCTTTCATCCTTAAAATCCCAATAATTATGTCCAAAATTATTATTTGGGTAATTAATCTATTCGATTTTTCTATTTATGCCAAAATATGGTTAACATAATTTTTAAAATTCATTTAGTATTTTTAAAACTAAATTATACACAATTGTAACATTAGCCATTTTTAAGGTTTAATCGTGTCTTATATTCATAAAATTGAGTCTAATATTTTTAAATTGTTAATTATGTGCTATAATCATTTTAGTATTTTCAATTTATTTTCAGAAGACCATTTGCTAGTTTTTATAAATTAAAAATAGAAAAAAGTGGCTATATAAATTTTAGCCCAAATTGGCTTTCAATTTAACCCCAATTCGTACCGAATTCCCTGATCCATTTCTAATTTAAACCTGGCCCCTAACCCTTTTAAACCAACCCGAACCCGGATCTCCACCTACCTTTTTAATCCAGGCCGTTGATCATTCAGATCCCAAACGACCGCCATTTCATCTTACCATAATTAATCCCAAATGACCCAAAAAACCCACTCATTTGTTACAATCCTCTGCCTTGGAATCCCCTCTCCTCCCAAAAATCTTTGCAATCTCACCTAAACCCTAGCTGCCGCCACCCAAATCTACCCTAATACCTTTCAATTCCTACCTAATCCATGGACTCCCAAGGTTGTTTGAGAGGTGTACCAGTCTCTTATGGCTCATATTTGTTTGTTTTCGTGATTTTATGAAAAGATCTCAAAGAGATATAATCCAGATCCTGCTCGACTTCTGTCTGTGGTCTTTTCTGGCCATCCATGGCCGATCGAGTCGGATCCATGGCTTTTCCAGCTTGATCGGTAACTTTTCGAAGTCATTCTCACTTTTCTAGGTTCTCTGAAACCCTACCTTTAAGAGCTTTCTGATTTTTCTTTCAGATCTTTCTTAGATCTATGTATGTTATGAAATCCTTGGTGTTTTCTCAAAGGTTCTCCAATTTCTTTCAAAATGACTCTTCATTTTCAACGATTAGGGTTTTCTCAACCTCTTTTGAAAGATCTCTTCTCCGATTTGTAATGTTGTTTTACTATGTTTAAACTATTTGCTTATGTTTTTCTTCTACCTGGTTCATCGTGTTAAAACCCAAAGTGTTTCGGTTTTATCTATGGTTCTGAGTCTCTCTTTGTTTATTTTATAGGAATGCTTGGTTCAATTAGGTTCTTTGTGTTTGAATCCTTTTTCTTGTTTAACTTATCTGGTTCTAAGTTATTACCATTTTTAACTCGACAATTTGCATAAACCCTAATTGCAAAGGTTTCCTCACTCATTACTGTGAGTTTAATGAGTTATTTACTTGTTTCTGACTTTCTTTACCTGTTAGACTGATTTCTTCGCTTTGGTTCTACGTATGATCCGTGACTGTCTGACCTTGTCGATTACCATGCTTTGAACAGTCCTTAACCTATTCATGTCACTCCTATATGTTTATGTTCATCCAGTTTGATCCTTTATGTGTGACCCTTCATGTCTAATACACCCCTGCATTCCTTTCCATTTGTATGTTGAAGTACAGAATCATGACCACTTCTTGATTCATCTTAATTTCCTTAAGTGACGGTTTGATTGCAAGGTTTTCTTACAAACCCTAATTTTACTAATTTTATTTAAAATTGATTGATTCCTTTCCTTTGCTGTGATGTATTATCCTGCTGAATCCTTTCCCCAATTAAACATATTTTGTACCTAGACTCAATTGTATACTTCATATTTTACTATCCCTTATATGGTCAGAAATCAATCTTTCTCAAATTGATTCTCGTTCCTTAGTTATCCATGTTAGTATCCGTTAGGCAGTAATTCCTTGATTAAAAGGAAGTACTTGTATTAATTGATTTTGGTCGTTATTATTTCCATATCTTTGTTAAACTTTTTACTTGTAAACTTAATTTCTTCTCGTTTTTAAAGCTATAAATATTCCAATATTTTCATTAGCAAGACACAAACAATTGAGTTTAGAACACACACTTACACACTGAAAACTCTTTTTTTCTAAATTATTACTTGTGCTACTTCTTTGTTTAGCCGGCTGAAAGCCAAGGCTAGACTGTGGAATCGTGCTTACTTTTCTTTTTGCACTTTGCTTCTTTGACTGGTATGTCGTAGTTTAATTTTAAAGCTCCAACAACAACATGCTGCCTTATTTGTTTTAGCTTCTTTCATTTTTTATCTACTCCTGCTTGTGGTTCTGTTAAGGTGCATTACTAGCATGCTATAATGTATCCCCTTCCCCTTTAGATTAATGCACTCCCTTATGTGTGTTTCAAGGCATGGTCTGTCAGTCACTTATTGTGCACTTGCCATCCCAAGTCCATATACCCTCAATGTGCTTATGTTATTTCTGACTAGCCTGTGATCATACAAGTATCAACCATTGCTGTGCATGTCCAACTAGTCCTAAGACCCTTAATGGGGTTATTTGTTTACAATAAGATATATGTGTGTCCCAAACCCCTTGACCTCCTTTGTATGAATATTGATTCTGTATATGATCACAACTTGGGGTATTTGAGTTTTGCTTACTACCACAACTGCTTCTAATCACCTTTGTTACTGATTACTTTCAATCCGGTTTTTAAACAAACTCTTTAAAATAAAACTATGTCAATCACTTTCACCTACTCTTAGAAACTAGGTTCTGCCTCTTTTGTATGAGCCTTGCCTTAGGATCCTTGAGCTCCCCTTAAAATTGGACACATAAAACCTGGCCCTTCTACACTATACTCATTCTGTTTCAAGTCTGGATGTGAGCACTGTCCGGGATCCCTTGAGGTCCTTAGGAAACTCTGATACACCCATATATGAGCAAGGCTTTGGAATAATATTGGCATTGAAGTGATATATTAGAGAGGAAGTCAAGATCAGACTTCCTATGGTTATAACTTCTTATTTTCCACGTTTTTTTTTGTAATTCAATCATTTGGTCTATAATATATTGTAAAGAAGTATTGGGTTGGCTCATGAAAAGGGTTGGGAAATATGCATGATATCGAAAAGGGGTAGAATGCATATCTTTAGGTTTACATTACTACTTGGGCAATAGAAACGATGCTTAAGATTCATTTCATGCATTAGAGATCATGTTACGTAGGATTTACACTTACTATTTTCAGCATGTATATTTCACTATCATATCGCTTAGAAAATCCTGCGTTAAATATGTTAATAACCAGTGCTTCTGCAATCATGTTCCTACTGCCATGCACACTTAGAGATCCTGTTTTAGGCTAAAACAACAATAACAAGCACGTCCTATCTACATATTCTAGAAAATTTGTTTTAGACGCAGAAATGTTTGTGTATATGGAAATCCTGCTTAGGATTCTACATATATACATCACTTTGCACTTCTTTATATTTAGATACCATGTCTTTTGGATCTCAATTATCTCACTTAAGCACACTTAGGCTAACTACGATGCACAAAAAGGAACAAAACAATTTCATTTACTCTTTACAACTAATTGGCCATAATTCTGTGTGTTGAACACCTAGAACAACATGTTTAGGTAATAAGATTAATCCCCAAACGTTTTTATGATTATGAACAGCTACTGAGTATTGCTTACGCCTAGTCAAGCCTTAGGTAATTACTTAAAATAAAACTCGAACCGCCTCTATTTAATTATCAACTGCTACAACCAGCAGACAAGCCTGATTCAGACTTCTTTTCTGAGCTATATAATGAATCTGGTTATGACTCAAACACCCTTCTTTAGTATTTAAAATTCAGACATTAACTGTGTTTAAGTCGTGATATTTATATGCATTATTTGCGGAGGTATACATGAGCCTTCTAATTGTTTACATGTCTCCCCTTTAAATGGAGTCTTACGTGTTTTTGTATGTCGCCTTAGCCTTTTTACCTTTAAACCTAAGAGCCAGTCTACAACCTCCCTCTTACAAGAATAGTAGTCCTAAATTCTTCCGGGACTGATACGAATGGGGTGGGTAACAACATGCAATAGAGGTCGAGACCAATCCTTGCTTTAATACCTTCACGGGGTTAGGAAGGGTATATATGGATATGATGACTGGTGCGCTAATACCATGTGTATCCCCTCTTCCGAGGAGTGCCTTACCGGATATTGTATTGATATGATCCATATTACAAACAAACCTATGACCCATTTACATTCACAAGCATGCTCAAACTGTAACTTTCAAAACCTTTCTTTTATTGTTTTTCAAACACTTGTGTATTTAAGTTCAAAATCCCCTATTACTCGAGCCTTATTTGTTTACTTGCTAATTGCACAAATTCACAAAACTGTCTGGCGGGAAACCACACTAGTGGATCCTAAGGGGTGCCTAACACCTTCCCTTTTGGGATAATTTCAAGTCCTTACTCTATCTCTGGTTACCAAACATAATTGTAGTTGAACCCCATAGGTTCCCTAACATACCTTAAAATCGTTAGGGGTAGACTCTTCAAAATTGCAAAACCACTTTCCCAAAAGGAAAGAGTTGTCCCAACCGAATGTCATAAACCCGATTTCGTGAGAAAAAGGAGGCGCGACATCCACCTCATACATATCAATACGAGCTAGGAAAGACAATTAATTGCACAATTTACCTTTTTACTCGTTTATATTCATTAACAACTGCGAAGTAATAACATTTAAACAACAGAATTTAACATAAGCGGAAGAAAAAATATTAAGCTAGCTGAACATGAATCCAATACAACTGCTTGAGTCTCGACTACCCAGAACTGGTGTCACAGTTTCATGAACGGTCTATGATACCACAAATAATAGTCCGAAAGAAATAAATACAACACTGTCTCTGAAAATGCATGAAAGAAGCAGGAATAGTCGATAGAAGGGGACGCCAAGGCCTGCGGACACCTGCAGAACTACCTCGCATCGCCTGATGAACAAGAATCAACAATCTTACTATGCACAAAAGAGTGCAGAGTGTAGCATCAGCACAACTGATCCCATGTGTTGGTAAGTGCCTAGCCTAACCTCGGCGAATTAGTGAAAGTGGCTAGGGCCAGACTACTAAATAAACCTATGCAATTTAACTATATACAACAGAAAAGAAGAACAAAAAGAAACAGTCATATACAGCCAAGTATGAGAGGGAAAGAACATGTTGCAGGGAATTTTTGAATAGTAACAGAAGTGCAACAATTAAATATGAGGATCAACAGAGTTAAATTAAAAATAGGAAGGGAAAATCATGCCGCGGGGTACAACAAGTATCAACCGAAAACCAACAATTTAGTGTAGAGAAATCGTAACATAGTTATCAATAAAAAAAATTGGGAAATCAAAGACAAGTTCACGGCATCACCCTTCGTGCTTTTACTCTCTCTCACCAAAACAATGCACGACATCAACCTTCATGCTTTACGCTCTTCCTCACCCAAACAACAATCACAAGACAACTGGGGTAAGAGAATCTATAACCTTGAAATAATCATGTAACAACAGAAAATCAGCAAATAAACGTAAAAGACAACATAACTCAGTTATCGGCAAAAATCAGAGAAAATCTAGGACAAATGCACGGCATCATCCTTCGTGCTTTTACTCTCGTCCTCATCATAAGAATCATTAAAATAAGCACGGAATAGTACATTGTGTGGCACGACATCACCCTTCGTGCTTTACACTCTTTCCTCACCATGAAATCAATATAATAGGCACGGTATGGTATATCGTGTGGTACGGCATTACCCTTCGAGCTTTACACTCTTTTCTCACAAAGAAACAATGCACGACATCCCGTTCGTGATTTAACTCTCTTCCTCACCCAAACAACAATCACAAAAAATAGGGGAAGGAAATAAAGGGAATTTGCAATAAGAATCCCGCCAAATGGAGAAACAAGTCAACAATTAAATCCCGGCAAGGGAACAACATTAATAACATCCATATCCCGGCAAGGGAGATAACGAATAAATCAACAATTTCACGGCAAGGGTGACAACATAATGACCTCTTCTCTTTCTCATTTTTACTTCACAACTCGAGCCAATGCTCTAGAGGTTCAATTATCACTTATACCATTACAACTCATTTCACAACTCGAGCCAGTGCTCTACAAGTTTAATTGTCACTTATACTTTCACAATCTGTTATACAACTTAAGCCAACGCTCCTCAATGTTCATAGGTCACAATTCTTTCCACAAAATTTATACATGAATTAAAAACCATCACCAAGACACAAAAGATACAACGAAGTCATGATAATCACAATATAAAGATTCACGGGCATGCTAGACACCAACGTATAGATACTCGTCACCATGCTTATACGTCATACTCAACAATTACCACATTGCAAATGAAACTCAACTCCTAATCCCCCGAGCTAAGGTTAGACCAAACACTTACCTCAATGACACGAACACTCACGATTTAGTTATAGATTTACCCCTTAATTCCACCACCAATTCGCTCGTATCTAGTCACACGTTACTTAATCACATCAATAAATGTTACATGAATCAACCCTATTGCATGAAAATGAGTTTCCCAAAGTTTTACCCAAAAAGTCAAAAATTGCCCCTGGGCCTACGTGGTCAAAACACGATGTTCAAACCAAAATCCGATTACCCATTCTCCCACGAACCAAAATATATAATTTATTTTGAAATCGGATGTCAAATCGAGGTCCAAATCCCAAAATTTTTGAAAAATCTAGGTTCTACCCAAAACACCCAATTTTCCCCATGAAAATCTTTGATTTTAAGTTGAAATTATGTTAAAAGATGTTAATGGTTGAAAAAAACTAGTGAAAAACAACTTACAATTAATTTGGAGAAGAAGAAATCCTTGAAAAAATTGCCTAACTGTGTTTGTATTTGGGAGAATATGAAAATGAGACTTAAAATCATATAAGTATAAAAGTTGCAGGTCTCTGATATAGGAATTGCAAGCAGGGGTTCACAATTGCGAACCAACCTCTGCTACCTTGGCAATTGCGAAAAAGGTTTGGAAAATACGAACCTGAAAATTGCGAAAAAAATTTGGGAAATGCGAATAAGCCTGGGAATTGCAAAAAAAGTTTGGAAAATGCGAATATGAGAATTGCGAAAAAAAGTTTGGGAAATGCAAAAAAAAAGTTTGGGAAACACAAACCTGGGAATTGCGAAGGGGTTTTGGGAAATGCGAAGCCTGCAGACTTGCAATTCCTTAAGTCCAAAAATTTCATCCTGTGGCCTATTCAAAACACACCCGAGCCCTCGGGGCTCTAAACCAAATATACCACAACCTCAAAAATATCTTACGGACTAATTCGTATACTCAAATCACCAAAATAACATCATGAACATCAAATTAAACCTCAAGATCAATAAAATTTCTCAAAACTTCTTTAAACATAAAATGCGCATTTAAGGTCCGAATCACGTCAAATGGATTTCGTTTCTTACCAAACTTCACAGAATTGTCTTAAATCATATATAACACCTGTATCGTACGTCGGAACCAAAATACGGGCCCGATACCAATATGTTCCTAATAAAAAATCATTTCCAAACCTTATAAACAATTTAAGAAAATAATTCTTTCAAAAATTCATTTCTCGGGCTTGGGACCTCGGAATTCGATTCCAAGCATACGCCCAAGTCCCATATTTTTCTATGAACCCTCCAGGACCGTCAAATCAGGGGTCCGATTATGT
Source organism: Nicotiana benthamiana (assembly GCA_034376525.1). Taxonomy (NCBI): domain Eukaryota; kingdom Viridiplantae; phylum Streptophyta; class Magnoliopsida; order Solanales; family Solanaceae; genus Nicotiana; species Nicotiana benthamiana. The sequence continues at coordinate 13,634,824 of CM067325.1, forward strand.
ATACCCAAAACATTGACCGGAGTCAAATTAATTTATTTTATATTCAAAACTTATCATTTTTCACATTTAAGTTTTCCGGCTACGTACGCGGACTATGCATGCAAATCGAGGTGATTCTAAGAGAGGTTTTTAAGGCATCAGAACGTAGAATTTCATTTTAAACACCTAAACTCACCCAAGGCAATCGAGATCTCAACCAACTATACGAACCAATCCTAAAATACCATACGAACTTAGTTGAGGTCTTAAATCATATCAAATAATGCTAAAAACGCAAATCACCCTAAAATCCAAACTTAATGAACTTGAAACTTTAAATTTCCATAACCGATGCCGAAACTAACCAAACCATGGCCGATTGACCTCAAATTTTGCACACAAGTCATATTCAATGTTACGGACCTACTCCAACTTCCAGAATCACATTCTGACCCCGATATAAAAAATTTCACTATCGGTCCGAAGTTTCAAAAATTCGACTTTCGCCATTTCAAGCCTAAATAAGCTATAGACCTCCAAAATACAATTCGGATACTCTCCTAAGCCCAAAATTACCCAGCAGAGCTAACAAAATCGATGAAACTCATTTCGAATTTCTTTTCATACAGTTCCGACTACAGTCCAAATTCTAAGTTTAGGGACTAAGTGCCCCAAAACACTTCAAAACCCCAAAAATGAAACCTTTCGACAAGTCACAATAGCAGAAATAGATGCGGGGAAAGCAGGGGATCGGTGCTCTAACTCTCAAAACGACCGGACGGGTCGTTACACCAACACACTTTTTGTAACTGCTGCTCGTGCACTGCATGTATCTGTTTTGCCAGCTGTTGCGCGCTCAAGATTAGCATTGCACCCAACCTTGCCCTATTGACATTGTTCTGCTCCAGTATCATGGCCACAGCTTGCCGCCCATTGACTTAGTCGCAAACGCCCATGGCCACAGCTGCCCGCCTATGTCAAGTCACCCTCAATTTGATCAAATATGCCCACATTAATGTCACTACTTGTTCTACATTGCCTTAGTCCCTGCTTTGACTTGGCTTTGTCTTGCCATTGTCATCCCAACTCGCACGTCCGTGGGAAATGTACATTACTTCCATTCAAGGTGCATTTGTCAATCCCGCATAGTTCGTTATGTCGAGCTGCCCGTCATGATGTTGCCCCATTTTTCAAGTTGTGTGCCAAGGACATCATGGAAACTCTTATCACAACCCACACCTGCGGAGAGACTTTATCAAGGGGCTAACAGTTAATATTCTATAAACTAGATGTAAACCTTATAGATTATAGTTCAAATTTCAACATAGACAAAATATTAAGAATGATTTTTTTCTATGCACAAAGCAACATAGTCCGTCATGCCGAGCTGCCTGATGCACAAAATATTTCGTGTTCACGCAGAATATGGAAACAGTCACACCCCAAGATATGCACTATTATTTAATCCAAAAATTATAGGTCGTACAGAGACAATTTTGCAGTTTGAATACCACTATTATCAGAAATAAAAAATAATGAAGCAGCATCAAATGACTTTCGCATCCATAATTCTCGAACCGTTTGTCATGAACTGGGTGACAATGACTCTTTCATTGATTTATAATTTTAAATACAATTTTTATATATGGCTGTTTTATCAATTTCTTTTGGTTGAAAAAACACATTGATTGATATTTAAAGAAGCTTTAGAAACCTTATGCCCTCTTTCTGCAAGTTTCTGATTTCACTCGCCTTATTAGTGTCACTATCTGGAAAGTGGGTCGGCAATAACGTCTGCTAGTTGTATTTTTTTAAAACAGGAAATTTGTGTTAAGGATTTATTATAGTTTCCTTTTTTTGGTCGTAATTGAAACTTCGCTTTCTTATTCCGGCACGTGTATCTACATGTGGCGATAAAAACTTCTGGTGCTAAAGTAGATGGAGAAACACATGGGGTTCAATTACTCTCTGTTATTTAATTATATTATTTTCATAACTTTTATTAGCATTTTAACAAACAAAATGGTAGACTGTTCAACGATTAATGAGCACAGTTTGACTTTTTAAAAAGTGAAACAGAAAATTTTAATTTGAGACAAACATTATTATGGGGTGGGACAAAAGGAAAAATAGACTGTCGTTAGAGGATATTAAAAATATAATATATGGTTGATGGAGGTTGAGGAGTCATCAATCACGACAAGACTAGTATACTCAACAATTTTAGAACTTATTGGTGTAAATTGACACTATTTAATGCACTAATGAGAAAATACATAACTTATTAGACGATGAACACAAGCTTATACTTCAGTAGAAATTGAATTTGAATCTTTTTTCTTATAGCTTCCCGTTGGACATGGACAAAATCTTATATTAGTATCTGATTTAGAGCTTAAAGTGTGACTTTTAGAGAAAAATCACGTGATTTTGGACCAAAAGTGAATAATTTTATACCAATATCAAAAGTATATTTGGACTTGTTTAGCCCAATAGCCGTTGAAGAGCCGAAATTCGACAAAATATGTATGAGGATGACAGAATAATAGCGCAAGACTTGGTTTACTTCCCATTATGAGCTCCAGAGTGTTGAAATAATAATTTATCCAAAAAAATTAATTATCGGTCATGTCTTTTGAAATACATATTTTTAGTTGTTAAAATAAACTTCATCTCCCAAAGTTGGCAACGGCCATGGTGTGTTAAATTTTTGGTTCTTTGTTTCACATTAATTGTTCACACTAGGGGTTAACTAGTATAAATAGGCCTTGTAATTCATTTGGTTATTATCAAGTTTTCAAGCAAGTATTGAGTAATCAATAGCTTGAGTGTAAGGAGTGTGTGTAAGAATTACTTTAGTATTTGAGAGTTTCCGAGTTGTATTCATAAATTCATTTTCAGCATTCTTTTGTCTCCATAAATTATTTTTGGGAATCATTAATTTATTTTTTGGTTCCTACATTTGGTATCAGAGCTAGTTTGAGTCTTGTGAGGTGTTAGAAAATTGAGTCTTGTCAGGCAATAACTCGATTCAGTTTCAACTCCCAAAACTCAACGGTAAAAATTACAACAATTGGGCTATCCAATTGAAAGAATTTTTCCGATCACAGGCTTTATCGGAAGTGGTGGAAAATAGATATACCAGCCAAAGCGTTCGAGGCGTTGAAGAAGGAGGAAAAAGACGCTTTAATTGAAACTCGGAAAAAGGACCAGAAGGCATTGTACGATATCATTCAGGCTGTCGATGAACTGGTATTCGAAAAATATCAGCGGCAAAGACGTCAAACCAAGCGTGGGTTATTCTGCAGAAAGCCTACAAAGGTGACGATCGAGTGAAGCGGGTCCGGTTACAAACACTCCGCGCAGATTTTGAGTTCTTGCGCATGAAAGACTCGAAAAATGTTGCAAGCTACTTTGACCGTGTGCAGTCAGTCGTAAACCAATTGCAGGCTAACGGTGAATCATTGGACGAGCTGAGGGTGGTAAAAAAAATCTTACGCTCTTTGAGCACAAGATTTAACTACGTAGTAGCTGCAATCGAAGAAGGTCAAGATACATCAATTATGTCGGCAGACCAGTTGATGGGTTCGTTAAGTTCTGATGAGCAGAGAATGACCAGACGGCGAGTAGCAGTAACCAAGAACAAGCTTTGCAAAGCAGCTATGTCCTAGGAAATCGCGGTGGCAGCAACGTAACAACAGACATGGACGCGGTGGCGGACAAGGTAGCGGGAAAGGTGGAGGAAATTGGAAAAATAATTCTTCTGGTAAAATTGACAAGTCCAAAGTCAAATGTCACCGGTGTCAACAATTTGGGCATTACAAAAGGGAATGTCCGCGTGGCAACCGACACGGACGAATGCAACAGGCGCATGTTGCAAAGGCAAGTGACAATATGGTTCTAGCATGCAACGCTGGAGAACCAAATAAAAATCACTCAGATATTTGGTTTCTTGGTAGCGGTTGCTCGAATCATATGTGCGGACGCAAAGACCTGTTTACGAAGCTAGAGGAGTACGAAGGCGGTGAAGTCAACTTTGGCAACAAGACGAAGGTGAGTGTCAAAGGTAAGGGTGACATCAAAATCCAGTCAAAGGATGGTACGGATGTTACTGTCGCCGATGTTTTCTTCGTACCTAGGCTTTTCTGGAACTTATTAAGCATTTGGTAGCTTTCAGAAAGGGGCACAAGATTCTTTTCCAAGACGGAGTCTGCACGATCCGGAGCAAGAACAACAAGTTAATCACGCAGGTAGAAATGGCCAAAACTGAATGTTCGCTCTTACTCTTAATACGAAGGGAGTAATGAATTTTCAAGCTGTGGCAATGGATAGCAATTGTCTATGGCATCTTCGGTTTGGTCACTTACACTTTAGAGGCTTGAACTTGTTGGCGCAAAAGAAGATGGTGACAGGTTTACCAGTGATTGATGTTCCAGATCGAACGTGCGAAGGATGTCTACTTGGGAAGAAGCACAGAGACGCGTTTCCAACAAGGAAATCCATACGGGCAGAGCAACCATTGGAGCTAGTACACACGGATCTGTGTGGCCCAGTTGAGGTAGAAACTTTTGGAAACAAAAAGTACATGCTTGTTTTCGTAGATGATTTTACAAGAGAAACTTGGGTTTATTTCTGCGTGAAAAATCTGAAGCATTTGGAAAGTTTAAAGAGTTTAAAGCCTTTGTTGAAAAGCAAAACGACTTTAGCTTGAAGACTCTGAGATCCGATAGAGGCAGTGAATTTCCTCTAACGAATTTCATAATTACTGCAAGTCCCAAGGAATTCTTCGTCAGTTAACTGCCAGTTATACACCGCAGCAAAATGGTGTGGCAGAAAGAAAGAATAGGACGATCTGTGAGATGGCACGATGCATGTTGAAGGCGAAAGGCTTACCAAAGGAATTTTGGGCGGAAGCTGTTGCTTGTGCAGTGTTCGTGCTGAATCGGTGTTCGACAAAAGCTGTGCTCGAGAGGACTCCGCAAGAAGCGTGGAGTGGCAACAAACCTGATGTTTCTTTGCTAAGGGTATTTGGGTGTATTGCATATCCCCATGTACCAGACGAACGTAAGAAGAAGCTGGATGATAAAAGTCAAAAGTGCATCTTTATTGGCTACAGCGAAGGGACTAAGGGTTATAGACTTTATAATTCTGTGAGCAGAGAAGTCATCGTAAGCAGAGATGTGCAGTTCATAAAAGATGGAGCTTGGAACTGGAGCAGAAAAGATGACACTGGAAGAGGTGTGCTGATGAAAATAGAAGAGGCAGATGAGCAAAATATCTTAACCCCAGAACCATCAGAAGATATTCCATCTCCGGAGCCAGTAGATATTCCATCTCCGCAGGCAGTAGAGGTTCCATCTTCACAATCAGAAGAAGAAGTTGAACGAGAAGAGCAGCGTCGTCGACAAACAAACATGCCACCACGTTTCAAGGATTTTGATATGAGGAGAAATGAAGAAGGTGTTGACAATGACAGCAGTCCTGACTTTACCGATGAAACATTGGTAAATTTTTGTCTTTTTGCAGATTGTGATCTAGTTTCGTTCGAGGATGCTGCTGATAATGAAAGGTGGATCAAGGCAATGAATGAAGAAATTTATTCCATTGAAAAAAATGACACATGGGAATTAACTTCTTTGCCAGCCGGAAAGAAGCCTATCGGTGTCAAGTGGGTGTACAAGACCAAGTATCGACCCGACGGTACGGTGGACCGATTCAAAGCAAGATTGGTAGTCAAAGGCAATCATCAAAAGCATGGAATTGATTACTATGAAGTCTTTGCATAAGTGGCCTGAATGGATACTATTCGCATGATAGTAGCACTTGCAGCTCAGAACAGGTGGAAGATCCATCAAATGGATGTCAAGTCAGCTTTCCTGAATGGCTTTCTTGAGGAGGAGGTCTATGTTGAGCAACCACTAGGTTTTGTAAGAAAAGGATAGGAGAATCAGGTCTACAAATTGAAGAAGGCATTATACGGACTGAAACAGGCACCACGAGCTTGGTATACACGCATTATTACGTACATGTTGCAGGCAGGATTCCAGAAGTGTCCTTATGAGCATACATTATACATCAAGTCAAAAGTAAATGGCGACATGATGTTTGTATATCTTTATGTTGATGATTTGATTTTCACAGGCAATTGTGAATCAATGTTTGCAGAATTCGGGAGGCCATGACTAGTCAGTTCGAAATGACAGACATGAGGCTTATATCTTACTTCTTGGGCATAGAAGTACAACAACGTAAAGATGGCATTTTCATTTGGTAAAAGAAATATGCCGATGATGATTTGAAGAAATTCAAGATGGAATCTGCGACTCTAATCTGAACTCCAGTTGCTGAACGCCTGGAAATGAAGAAAGAAGGAAGCGCTCAGCTGGTTGATCCCACTTATTTCAAAAACATAGTTGGAAGTCTGCGTTATTTGGCTTCAACTTGGCCAGATATTGTTTATGCCGTGGGTCGATTCATTGAGACACCACATCAGTCACATTTGCAAGCGGCAAAAAGGATTTTGAGGTATATTAAAGCTACCCATGATCATGGAATTTTCTATAGCTACTCTGACAACTGCAGTCTAGTAGGATATACAGACAGTGATTGGGCAGGTGATGTGGAGACTCGAAAGAGTACTTCAGGTTATGCTTTCTTTATTGGGAAAGGAGTATTTTCATGGTCATCAAAGAAGCAACAAGTAGTTGCTCTTTCTACAGCAGAAGCAGAGTACATGGCAGCGACTTCTGCGACTTGTCAAGCAGTTTGGCTTCGAAGGATTCTTGGAGAGCTGAAACACGAGCAGATTGGTCCGACAAGAATTATGTGTGATAACAGGTCAGCAATCGCATTAGCCAGGAATCCGGTATTTCATAGCAGGAGTAAGCATATCGGAATTAAGTATCACTACATACGAGATCTTATTAAGGATGGTGAAATCAAACTTGAGTTCTGCAGATCTGAAGATCAAATAGCGGATATCCTTACAAAACCGCTGAGAGCAGAATTGTTCGAGAATCTGAAGTCAATGCATAGTATAGGTAATTTTTGATAAATTAAGGGAGGCTGTTGAAATAATAATTTATCCAAAAAAATTGACCACCGGCCATGTCTTTTGGAACACATGTTTTAGTTGTTAAAATGAGATTTTAAAATAAACTTCGCCTACCAAGGTTAGGCATCGGCAATGATGTGTTAGATTTTTGGTTCTTTGTTTCACATTATTTGTTCACACTAGGGGTTAACTAGTATAAATAGGCATTGTAATTCATATGGTTATTATCAAGTTTTCAAGCAAGTATTGAGTGATCAATAGCTTGAGTGCAAGGAGTGTTTGTAAGAAATACTTTTGTATTTAAGAGTTTCCGAGTTGTATTAATAAATCCATTTTCGGTATTCTTTTGTCTCCATAAATTATTTTTGAGAATCATTAATTTATTTTTTGATTCCTACACAAAGATGCACAGAAAACACAAAAGTATGGGTGGCACGCAATACTAAGTCTTAGAAATTAATCTAAAGCGTGGTGATAAGTTACATAAAACTTAATTTGAGGGAAGGATTGTTAAATATATGACCAAAGTACTATATTGATAACTGAAAAAATCCAAAATATCTATGTAAAGTACATGAATCTCTTAATTATGTAAGATTTTTTAGAACAATGCGTATGAACTTGGTCCAAATCAGTTCATTACGTGAGCAAAGATTATTTGTATTATGTATGTGTACCAAAATAATAAATATATATGCAATGGTGGAGGCAAATTTCCACAAAGGGAGTTTAAAAATAAAAATTGTAGCTAGGTTGAATTGAACATATGACTTAAGAAAAGTTCTAAACCCCATTGACCACTAAGCTATACTTTTAAATTGTATTAAGGGGTTCAAAACTTAGGCCCCGTTTGACCATACATTTTGGTAACGTCTTTTCAAATTTGTTTTTTTGAAAATATTGTTTGTTCATAGATTAGTGATCTATTTTTGAAAGTTTTCTAAAATTATTTTTCAAGTTTCCAAAATCTAGTTTAAGGTAGATCTTGTAAAACTTGTTCTCCCACTCACAAAACTTCAAATTTTTTTAAAAAATAAAATGCATATCCAAACATAATTTCAACTTCCAAAAATTATTTTTTAAAACTACAAAAATTATTTTTTTAAATTTTAACTAAATCTATGTCCAAATACTAGCTTAATATATAAAGGTAAAAAATAAATTTAACTTTGTATATAAAATATAATTCTGCACCTAAATCCGCCCCCTGTAGATATGCATGATATTTTTCTTTTATACGAGAACTTTTACCACGTAATCACGGTTAGTAAACAATATAGCTAACGCATTTATCTTTTACAGTAGCGTTCAAAATCCTTTTCAGTATATTCTCTTTTAACATGATAAAAAATTAACGTAATTCTTTGGAATAAATTAAATTTAGTACGTTGCAAATCAATATTTTTCTGGCCAAGGCTTCATTGTCGTTTTATGAATGATGGATAAGATTCTTTGTATAGAAGGTGTGCTCGTGACCTTATTCTAAAATCATCACTAAAAATAAAAGGATGAACGTGGGACTAAAACTCCATCAATTCATAGTTCAAAAGAAGTCAATTTTGAAACGGTTCAATAAAATCCTACAAAAGTAAAACTTAAGCAATTGTAATGACCGACAAAAATAATTTAATTTGATTCGTTTATTTGGACGATATTACGTAAAGAGACGCGCTGAATGGGTGAAAGTTGGTCCAATTTATCCCGGGTTTTTTATTAAATGTTATGTTTAATATCGCTTTCTTATCGGATTTCTATTTTTCTGATATCTCCATCACAACACGGTAAGTAGCTAGAGCGTAAAAGCTCAGTCAGGGAGAAGATCCAAATTCGCCGATAGCATATCGTAAGTTCGTAACGCTGCTATCTCACGATAACATTTAAAGTAGGAGATATTACGAGAAAACTATGTAGAGCCAGTCAAATGTTCCGTAGTATTTTATAAGTTGTCAGTGTCAGATGTTGCTGTTTCTTTTTTAAAATATTTATTTTATACTCCCTTCTTTTAATTTAGGCTATATAATTTAATTTGACATAAAATTTAAGAAAAACAATAAAGCAAGGTATAGTATTTTTCTAATAAAAATAACTTTATACTTTTAAAGTTTAAACTCGAAATTTTTAATTAAAAATAAAAAATACTTAACACTACATTATAATTATTATCGATAAATATTTATTTTGTTACTGTAATAAAGAAACTGAGGGGGACAGTGGAGCTTATGCTATTTATGTGACTTGTCATTTAGTGCCTTGGGTTTGTGCTGTGGTCCATTTCCTTAATAAATTCGAAAAATTATAGCTGGTTTACAAGTCAGCGAGGCTTATACATGTAATTTCAAATCATGTCGTTCTTTATTTTAATATCATTTCTAAGCTCTGACAAACTTAATTACAGTATCGAAGATATCTCTTGGTCACATTTTCTCTTTTATTTTGTTTTAATGATTACATGTTTTATAGTGAAGTGTATTAAAGTGGTCGATTATCTCATTTAAAAGTATACTTTACTCTATTTAATTCATGTGGTCTTATTTAATTAGGCATAGAATCGACGAAAATAATAATTTCAAAATTAAACTTATTATCCTAAATTATTTCTTAATTTTTGTGTAATTTTTGGTCTTAAATATAACATTTTGTGTGTGTATACTCTTATAGAATGACAATTAAACTTATAAGTGATTTTAAGGAGACGTGATTTCACTTGACACAAACGGATAAATGTGAGAATTTATATTAGAAATACACAGTAAAATAAAGCAAACCAATGTAATGAACAACTATGGCCCTCGAGCTAAATCTCCCTCGAACCAACTGAATGTGCTATTGAAAAGTATAAACTGAACAATAAAGCTCGTGAAAGAAAAAATATATGTTATTGCTTGGTTATGCGCGAATATATGCCCCTACAAAATGATTAGAACCCCCTATTTATGGGCAATTCTAATAACATAAGCAAATCACATGATAGGCTAAATAACTGGTCTTTATTTGATATGTCGAGATTTCCGCCAAAATCCTTGCCAAATTACGGATATCTCGACTTTCTGTTATTCGTCTAAGTTGGTTCCCTTCGTTCTTGCTTGATCTTTATCCCGCTTCGGTCTCGATCACGGCAAGTCTCGATCTTGATCGATCTTTAATTCATGAACTTAGCAATCCATCTTCGTGTCATGGTCCGTCATAAATAAGTTGATCCCGATTTATCGTGCTCCATCCTCAATCAGTCTCTCAAAAAGAGCAAGTTCGATTTTGACCGTATACAGATCGTCCACTTGTTTTTGGAGATTAATGAAAAGAAACGACTTGATCTTTCCTAATCCCATCTTGATGGGCCATGATGTAAGCGATGAGCCTAACCATGACATCAACGACAAGGGGGCATTGAAACATCCAGCCGGTTCGCATGTTGAGGCATTAAATGCCTGTCAATTATTGTCCGCCAATACCGATTTTGAACTATCATCTTCAACCTATAAATGTACCTTCCTTCTTTTGCCCAAACTTTACTTTCAATCTCTTCCTCGATGAGGTCGAGGAAGAGACTTCGGCCCAAGTCCCCTATCCAAAAGGGATCAAATATGCTTTATCTCGGGGATAAGAGACCATTGAAGAGGTGGTGGAAGTTGGTGAAGAAACTGGGGTGGAGGCTCCCCAAGAGGGAGGCAGTATCTCAAAGGAACCACTTGGGGTAATTAAGATTGGGGGTTCCCCTTTTTTTCCTTCTATTTTCGATTCAATGATACATGACGCTCAGGCCACGGAGGCTTGTCACGAGGAAGGAGACCACGGAGAGGAAGATTTTTTCCGTGGTTTATTTGCTAGGGTAGAAGGTGTCACCGGTCTAACTGACTTGGATGTTCCTAAGAAGACCTGGGTGAGACTTCCTCGATTTTTAAACTGACCAATCAATTTTCCGCTTCTAGTGCTAATCGCGGGTGCAAGAAAACAATCTCTATCACGGTTCCAGAGGATGTCGAGGTTCTTACTGCCCCTTTGGCGGTGGCTAGCTACCTTTGATGTTTGCCCATAAAAGAAGACCGAGTGTAAATGGAAGAGCTGGGAGCGCCATCCTGTCAATTTTCATACTTAGATCTTTCTCCCTTAGCATAACTTCTCCTTCTATGTTTGCAGGTTTTATTGCTTCATCACGAGGCTTTCCTCCAATTCCAAGGGGAACTGAGCCATTATGAGGAAAAAATCCGAGGGCTGACTAAGGAAAAAGATGCCTTCAAACTTTTCAGTGAGCAAAGAGAAGGGAAGCTAAAGGCCTGTATGTTGAGCTAGAAATGGCTCAGAAAGAGTACACCGAACTGATAGAGCAGGTAAGAAGAATTTTGAAGTTAGTGATTCAGGCATCGCAGCTAACGATTCAAACTCATAGGTTTAACAAAAGCTTGACATGGTCAGGTAGCTTTTGTGAAGAAACAGATGCGTTGAAAACTAAGGTCGAAGGATAGATGGAAAAGATGGACTACTTGGCCTTAAAGAAGGAAGCTGTCCGAGCTCAACTGGCCTCAGTTGAGAACCAACTTTGAAGCTTAAAAAAGAAAGCCTTGGCGCAAATCAAGGAAATTGAGGAGTTCCTGTTTCGATTGGGTTTAGCATCTTCCGATCTAGAGAAGCTAGGCATATAACTTGCAGCGGCCAAATTGGAGATCGAAATGGCCAAGGACATTCCTGATACAATGGTGGCCACATATCAGACATACGTTGAAACTGCTTAGGCTAGGGCAAAGGAGGTTACCGAAGGTGCTCAGGTTCGAGCAAACTGGGTTGCCAAGCATGCTAAAGGCTAGTCTCAAAGAGAGACTCGCGACGAGATATACGCTCGTGGTTTCGATCTTCTGCTAAGATGTAGAGTGACAAAGAGCTTGAAGCTGAAGCCAAAGTGTTGGAATTTCCTGACTACGATGATTTTGGGAGTATGAGCAGGTTCGAACGTGGGGAAGGCGCGAGAGTGAAGTTGCTGCTCCCGAAGAAGACTAAGCCCTTATAATTTGTATTATTTTCTTTAAGTTTCTTTTAAGGCAGTTTTGGATTTTACATAGAATTATGATCGGTCCATGCTACTCTTGTACATATATATATTCCTTCCTTTTCATGGCTTATGAATCTACAGTTATTTCATGTAATGGTAAAAATGCCTTAGCATAAGATCATGAAGTTGTGTTCGAGGATCCAAGGTTTGGGGAATGTAAGGGTAGATGTTGGGCCTTGAAGTCGGTCTTTTCTAATCGATGGAACCCGAATGATAACTCGAACTTTAAGTTTATGTAGCCCTTAAACTTAATGATCGAGTGAGGACATGCTCGAACTGGGAATTAGGTAACGCTTATACTTTCTAGTCGAGTGAGAACGATCTCTCGAACTCGAAGTGAAAGTAGTCCAATGATCACAAAGGTTGTAATGCCTTAGCATGAAGTAAGGAATTGTTCGAGAGTTCAAATAATTTTGTACTTAATAGAGTTTTCGAGGCTTGATATTATCAAAGCCTTTTACGATTTTGCCAGGGGTAGCCCTTTAAAATGGTTTATGAAAGAATTCGAAGGCATGTTTTGTTACAAAATTCGAACATCTTCGAACTGTGTTAATTTGGTCGTAGCCTCTTTAGTCCGGGATTTTCCTCTTGGGCTTATTTTCCCATTTTACTTCGAGCTTGCCCGTAGTGTCAGTCCCCGAGTATAGTAGTCGTGGCCTATAAAAATCGAGAGTTGCCTAAAAGGTCTTATGATCTCAAAGTTTTAATGACTCGATCTTGTTTATTTTACAGACGGTAGTCCCCGAGCATGGGGATAATTATCTGAACTCTGTTATGGTCGGACCTTGGGCCTGTTTATGTAATATATCGAGAGTATGACATTATAAAGTAGAAAAAATTTCCAAGGCATGAGATATTGGCAAGGAAAAATACTTCTCTTTATAATTGATTATACATGCATACATGTTATGTGCCAGGGCTCGAGCAAACTATGTGAGCACGGTTCGTTTGATCGTTTAGCCCTTACAAAATTTCCTATCAAGCCCTTGATGACATGAACTAATTTCCTTGCAACAAAGTTGACATTCGAGGGTAATGCCCCCCAGTATTCGAGTTTGATTTTAACGAAATCTTAGATACTGTTGACTTGTTCTAAGTTAGTATGATCAATGGTTGCCTCTTTAAAACCTCGCCAGAAAACCCATTTTGGACAAAAGCGGTCTAAGGGAAAAAGAGTGAAATGCGTGCTTTCAGATCTAAAGACTTCGTGTCGAAAAGTCCATGGTTGTTCCTGATCGAACACATGCAGGAGTTAGTTTAAAATATAAATGGAAATAGAAGGGATCATACCTTAGTGGTAGTACCACTTTAGGTGCGATATGTTCCAGTTGCTCGGTAGTTGTTTGCCGTTCATTGTGCCAAGCTTGTAGGATCTTTTTCTGACGATTTCGAGAACCTGGTATGGTCCTTCCCAGTTCGGACCCAGTTTTCCTTCATTTGAATTTTGTGTGTTGAGGGTGACCTTTCTTAGCACCAAGTCCTCGATGTTAAAATGTCGAAGATTGGCTCTTAAATTGTAATACCTTTCGATCCACTGTTTTTGAGCGGTCAACCGGATGAGGGAGGCTTCACGTCTTTCATCAAACAATTCTAGGTTCGTATTCATGGACTAGTTATTTGACTCTTCTGTTGCATATCGAAATTTGATGTTGGTTCTTCGACTTCGACCGGGATTAGAGCTTCAGGTCTATAAACTAATAAGAATGGTGTTGCTCCGGTACTGGATTTTGATGTTGTGCAATACGACCATAGAACCTCGGGTAGTATCTCTCTTCACATCCCTTTAGCATCGGTCAATCTCTTCTTAAGGTTCTGAATGATGGTTTTGTTGGTCGATTCGGCTTATTCGTTCCCGCTGGGATGATAAGGCGTCGATAGGATCCTTTTGATCTCATGATCCTTTAGTTACTTTTCTACCGACAAAAATATTTCCATTATCACATACAATCTCGGAGGGAATCCCGAATCGACATATGATGTGATCCCAAATGAAGTCTATGACTTCTTTTTCTATGACTTTCTCGAAAGCATGTGCTTCAACCCACTTAGAAAGGTAATAAGTCATAAATAAAATAAACTGAGTTTTAGCTGGGGTACATGGAAGAGGTCCGACGATGTCCATTCCCTATTTCACGAACGGCAATGGGATTAAGACCGAATGGTGCTGCTCTTCGGGCTGGTGAATCATTGGTTCATACCTTTGGAATTGGTCACATTTTCGAACGAACTCCTTTGTATCGTTCTCTATGTTAGCCCAGTAGTACCCTGTTCTGGTTACTTTGTGGACTAACAATTAGGCACCAAAATTATTTCCACAAGTGCCTTCGTGAACTTCCCATAGGACGTAGTTGGTACTCCCGGTCCCAAACATATTGCCAACGTCCATTGAACATCCTTCTAAATAGTGTTCCGTATTCGGACAAAGTGAATTATGCTGCCTTTGTGCATAGAGCTCTCAACTTTGGATCCGAAGGGAGCTTCCCGTTCTTTAAATATTCTATGTACGTTTTCTCCAATACAATGTCAAACTTGTGGATTTTATTTCGGCGTGGACTTCTTTGAATACTGACCTCATGAGTTGTATGATAGTACCCAAGTTGAGTTCGTCATCTTCGACCAATGAACTAGATTGGTAAGAGTGTCAACCTTGTTGTTCTATTCTTATGGTACATGCTGCAAGGTCCATTCCTTAAATCGATGTAGAGTCATCTGTACAAGTACCTCTGCGTTCGGTCTTCTCAGACTTCAAAAGTCATGTTAATTTGGTTTACAATAAGGAAGGAATCACACTTGTCCTCTAAGACCTCTTGTCCCCAACTTTTAGCTAGTTCGAGACCTACAATCATGGCCTCATATTCGGCCTAATTGTTAGTCAATTATGTAGTTCTGATAGACTGTCTAACCATATTACCCATGAATAGTTTTAGCACAATACCTACTCCGGACCCCGCACCATCTGTAAAGAGGGTCTAGACTCCCAAAAATGTACCCAACTTCACCAGAAATTCTTTTTCAACCTCGAATACGAGTGTCGGTGCAAAGTCAACCACGAAGTATGCCAATATTTGAGACTTGATGGCGGCTCGGGGTCGATACTCAATATCTTAACCATTGATTTTGACGGGATATTTGGACAATCGATCCGAAAGATCGGATTTGTGCAAAATATTTAGAAGAGGATAAGTTGTCAAAACCCATTATATGATGACAGTGGAAGTATTATTTTAGTTTTAGAGGCGCATATTAAAGCAAGCGCTAATTTTTCTAAGTAAGATATCTAGTTTCAACCTCACCTAAGGTCCGACTAACATAATAGACATGGAATTGTGTACCTTGTTCTTCTCGGACCAAGACTCCACTTACCGCGATCTCCAAAACTGCCAGATACAAGTAAAGTTGTTCGTCCACTTTTGGGGTATGAAGTGGCGGCGAGCTTGATTGGCACCGCTTTAGTTCCTCCAAGTCTCGTTGGCATTCCTGAGTCCATGAAAAATTGCTTGTCTTATTAAGTAGTAAGAATCTGTGACTCCTATCTGAAGACTTCAAAATGAATCGTCCTCGGGCAGCTATACGCCCCGTTATCCTCTGCACGACCTTTACATTATCTACGATCGTGATATCCTCGATAGCTTTGATTTTATCGAGGTTGATCTCGATCCCCTGATTGGACACCATGAATCCAAGAAACTTGCCTGAGCCAACCCTGACCACACATTTTTCTAAGTTGAGCTTCATATTGTACTTCCTCAGTATATTATCGAAGGTATCCTGCAAATGATTTGAATGGTCTCTTCTCGTAGGAACTTACCTAGCATGTCATCAATATAAACTTCCATAGATTTTTTTATTTGTTCTTCGAACATTCAATTTACTAGGTGTTGGTAGGTTGCACCGGCATTTTTTAGTCCGAGTAGCATTATATTATAACAGTAGATGCTATACTTCGTGATGAACATAGTCTTTTCCTGGTCCTCCGAGTTTATTTGTATTTGGCTGTACCCGGAATAGGCATTAAGAAAAATCAGTCTTGTGGCCGACCGTGGCATCAATCATTCGATCAATGTAAGGCAAAGGAAAAGAATCCTTGGGGAATGCCTTTTTCAATCTTTATAATCTACACACATTCTAAGTTTGTTGCCGTTCTTAGGGACTACCACTACATTTGCTATCCATTCGAGATACTTTACTTCTTGAATGGATCCTATTCTGAGAAGTTAGGTTACCTCATCCTTGATAAAGGCATGTTTAATCTCGGACTGGGGCCTTCTTTTTTGCTTTACCGGGCAGAATTTAGGATCCAGGCTCAGCTTATGGTGGTAATTTCCTTCAGGGTCTCTTTTATATCAAGGCGGGACCAAACAAAGCATTTCATGTTAACTGTAAGGAAATGAATAAGTTTTTTCCTGAGCTCGAGGGTTAGCCCTGTGCCCAGGTATACCTTTCGTTTGGGCTGATGTTCGTCCAGTGTGACTTGTTCTAACTCTTCGACCGTTGATTTGGTGGCATCAAAGTCATTGGGAATTATGAAGGATCAAGGAATCCCATAGCCAACATCCTCGTCGATCCCCCGCTTCTCCGGTTGGGTCAAGGCTGGTGTTTGTGGTTATTATTTAGCCTCATGTTTTCCTTTGAATCTGATCCCTTTGCTGAAGAAAGTGCTGACACCCAGTATCACCTAATCGATTACAAATATATCCTTGGTGGTAGGCTGCTCCCCGTACACTATTTTGACTTCCTAAGATGTCGGGAACTTTATAACTTAGTAAAGGCTCAAGGGTACTTCCCTCATGATATGGATTCAAGGCCTTCCAAGCAACGCGTTGTACCTCATGCCACCCTCGATTGCATGGAACTTTGTTTCCTGGATGGTCCCGACCACGTTCATTGAAATAATCTCACATTTGGTTGTTCTGCTTGCCAGTTTGAAGCCGTTAGGTACTCGGGTTGCGGGCACAATTTGATCTTGTAGGCGATTTGTTCTACAACCCTCGATCGAATAATGTTGGGCGAGCTATTTGTATCAATCAAAACACATTTAACTTGAATTTTATTCATAAGGACAAATACCAGCTCTTTGTTATGAGGTTGTTCGATCCCTTCTGCATCTTCGTCATTGAAAGACAAGGTCTTTTCCTGTAAGTAGGCCAGTGTTCACTTTTCCCTTGTAATCATCTCCTTTGTGCATTTAAATACAGGTCCTTGAGGATTATCGACCCCTACAACAATCATATGAATCACGTAATATGGCTCTTCTTGCTCGTTCTGTCTGTTTGAATCTTTGTATTTGAAGTGGTTCTTGGCCCAATAAGTTAATAATTTTTGAAGGTGTCCCTCGTTGAATAATCAAGCTACTTCCTCCCTTAGCTGCCTGCAATATTATGTTTTATGGCCATGGGTACCATGATACTTGCATATTTGGTTTGGATTTCTCTGGGCTAGATTGGTCTGTAGAGGTCGAGGCCACATGGTATCTTTGATACGTCCAATGGCTGATACTATGGTGGAACCATCTACGTTGAAGTTATACTCTAACAATAGAGGTGCTTCTTTGGACCTGGCATCCTTATCGAAGCCACTCTTGCTCATGAGTCTTGGGGAGCTATGACCTCGATCATTCCGAATGAGGTTGTGTCTAGGCACGCTGTTTCTCCATTCTCCAAAATATGATTGATATCGATCTATGTTCGACCGTGGTTGTAGGTCGTAGGTCGAAGTCCATTTTAATTCTATCCATGTGCATGTTAAGATAAACCGAGCAGGTTGGAGACCCCAGTTAATAATCCTTAAGCATGATCTTTGATTGATACTGATTATGTAAATCGGTCCAAGTGACATCTGGATATTCGATCAAATTTTGCTTCAACTGCTGTGAAGCCACTGAACTATGTGCGTTGATACCTTGAGTAAAAGCTTGAACATCCCAATCGTTGGTGAGCGGTGGCAATTCCATCCGTTCCATTTGGAATCAAGATGCGAATTCCCTGATCATCTTGTTGTCTTTCTGCTTTACCATGATAAGTCCGACTTCTCGTAGCAACCTTAATGGATCTGACGTGTGCCTTTACAAAAGAATCTACAAGTATAGCAAATGAATTAATAGAATTAGGTGGTAAGTTATTGTACCATACCATATTACCCTTCGATAGAGTCTCCCCGAATTTCTTCAGAATACGGATTCAATCTCATCCTCTTCCAAGTCATTTACCTTGATGGTGCACGTATAAGAGGTGACATGTTCGTTTGGCTTTGTCGTCCTGTTATACTTCGGAATCTCAAGCATACAAAACTTCTTAGGGATTGGCTTTTGAGCCGCACTGGGGGGAGGGGGAAGGTTTTTGACAATTTTTTTGGAGTCAAGTCCTTTCAATACCTATGGTGTTCCCAGGATTTGGTCGACCCTGGAGTTATAAGTTTCCATCTTTTTATTGTTTTCCTTAATCTTTTTGCCCCTATCTCGATTCTCTTTGTCAGTTCTTCGAGCATTTTTACAATAGCAGGATTGGTCTCCGATTCTCCTCCATTCGATATCTTTAGCACAGTTACAGATCTATGAATAATTTTTTCTGATGGCTCGAGCTCGATCCTTCTTGGGGCATGGTTCAGATTTTGAAGTTGTGCTATTGCAGCTTGTTGGGTCTGCAACATTTCGAATATCACTCGAAGACTATCCCACATTCTTCACCGCCCTGTGCGTTATGATCGGTTGTTCGAGCATCTCTGCAAATACTATTTTCAGGATCGACGGCCAAATTCCCGTTAATGGCAATATGGGAGCTGGCGTTGATTGGGTCTATAGCTGGGACTCCGTCGGGTTTGACCGGAGGTACTCTGTTTTTCGGGGCGACTATGTTATCTTATCGCCATGGAGACCAAGGCTATTGTCTGTGTGTGTCGGTGCTACTTGAGAGTTTAACATGTTAATCTTGGAATCAAAGACAATTCAAAGAACATATGTAAAAATAGTGTGTGTTTACGAGAATTATACTAGGTAATTACTGTTACCCTTAGCCCCACGGTGGGCTCAAAACTGTTTACCTTTAAAATTGGATGACAATTAAACTTATAAGTGGTTTTAAGAATACGTGATTTTACTTGGCACAAATTGATAAATGTGAGGGTTAATATTAGAAATTAACAGTAAAATAAATCAAACCAATGTGATGAACAACTGTGACCTTTGAGCTAAATCACCCTCGAACCAATTGAGTATGCTAGTGAAAATAATGAACTGAACAACAGAGCTCGCAAGAGAAAAAATATACTGTATTGCTTGGTTATGCGTGAACATATCCCCCCTACAAAATGATCAGAACCCCCTAGAGGAATTCTTATGGTACAATTCTAATTATAGAAGTAAATCCCATGATAGGCTAAATAACCGATCTTGATTTGATACGTGCCAGGATTTCTGTCATGATCCTTGCCCGATCACGAATATCTCGGATTTGTATTATTCAACTTAGCTGGCTCCCTTCGACCTCGCTCGATCTCTATCCCGCTTCGGTCTCGATCACAGCAAGTCTCAATATTGATCAATTATTGATTCATGAACTTAGCCATCCATCCCCGTGTCATGGTCTGTCATAAATCGAAGTCGATCCTGACTTATCGTACTCCATCCTCGATCAATCTCTCAAAAAGAACAAGCCCGATTTTAATAGTATATCGTATGACTATAAAAGTTCGTTAACGAAAAAAATAAAAAGTTTAAATTAAATTATTTTTAAACTCATAAATGAATTACTCTTTTTGGAACCAAAGAAAAAATAGAAGCTAAGTAAGAGTATTTTTTTAATAGTAAATGATGATGAGACTTGAATTAAAAAAACTTTGATTTCTCCTATCTATGTGAACCATGTAATAATTACATTAAAAAGTTAAGTGGTGAGACAAATTACTTTTTCTATCTAGCACCCCTTTTTCACATTGTACTCCCTTAGATCCCTTTTAAGTATTTTTTTTGAGGTTTTGATATACTTATTAAGAAATTCTAACAGTATTAATTATAAGGATATTTGATTAAATATTCTTTAGCTCTCCCTTTTAATAGATTATTTTTAAAAAATAGATTATTCTTTCTTAGTTTGTTAAAATGACTTATTTTTTACTAGGTTTGAAAGGGTTGAAAGACCATTAAAATGGACAGGGGGGGAGCAGTGATTATGTAAACTAATACTAGTTCTTCGGATCCGTCTATATAATCCCACGTGCTTAGAATTTTATTTTATTTATTTATTTATTTTTGTGGTAAATATATACCAAACAAGTATATGTTACTACTCCCTCCTTCTAAAATTATCTGCCGTTTTATCTTTTACACGCCTCTTAAGAAAATATTAAATAGAAAAGTTTTTGACTATTACTTATTTATCTCCTAATATATAATTTCTCTTCATTTAATACTTGCTCACAATTAAAGTATTTGTAGTCTTAAAGAATAATAAATATTAAGGGTAAAATAGGGGAAAGAATAATTAATTACTTTTGAACTTCTAAATGAACAAATAATTTAAAACAACTATATTTATAAATCACAACATATAATTTGAGACGGGGAGAGTATAATTTATTATCTTCCCCAAACTCTGGTTCACCAAATAAGGCAAGAGAAAACACATAATATTCAGGTCAAATAAATACTCTTTTCGGTCCAAAATAAGTGAATTTTTGGATATTTTCACATAAATTAATATATTAATTAGCAATTAAATCGACCATATTAACTTTTACTATTTCATATAAACACTCATAACACCTATTTCAGCATTATTTACTCTAAAGACTATATAAAAAAAAATAATTTATTTATTTTTAAAATATGAAAAAATCACTTATTTTGAACCATAAAAAACCAAAAAATTACTTATTTTAGACCAAAGAAAATATTAATTGTCCATTGTGACGGCCCTTTATTAATACTTGTATAAAATGATCTAGTGCGAATGACCGTTTCCTTTTCCCATGCTATCCACGAATAAGGGATAAAAGAATATGTAGGACTAACAAATAATGTTTGGCTATTGTTGTAATTAAAACCATAGAGCATCACTAAAATAAGCCACCCCCCCCCCCCCCCCCATATATATTAAATAGTTAATCAATAGATGATGCTTGAGACAAGATAGACGTCCTACTTTACATTCTTTGCAATATGATTCTTTCTTAAATATATTGTAAACGTAAAATACTTGTACGAAAAATTAGTAGATAGTATTGACTAAGAACAGTAAAAAAAGAAGACTATAACTTATCAAAAATATTGGGTTGCGGTAAGCCATTGTCTTGAAAGTAATTTCGGTTCGATTTGGTGTAAATCGTTAAGGTCGGTCGCTCCCAAAAGTTTCATAGCACCTCTAAACACGTGCATTCGTGGCTGAAAGTTTAGAATTTGCACAAACAATTATCCAAGAAGAAGAGAAGAAAAAGGTTTTTTATGTGTTGGATAATTCACAAAGAAGACAAGGAAGAAAGGAATGATTAGCTATATGTATTCTTGGTTAAGAATTGAGTGATTATGATGGCTAATTTATAACCTATTTATAAGAAATTAAGGAGGTTGTATGTATAACGAGTGTCAAGAGACTTTTGACACTTGTCCCATTATGTTAGTCCACTTGGCTCCAATATTGACAACTATATCTTATCTTCCATGCATGAAGATATTTGGCTCCAATATTGACAAGTGTGTCTTGTCTTCCATGCATGAAGACATTTGATAGATTTGCATAGTCATTTGTCAAAGCCATTCAACATTTGGCGTTAAGGCTTCATGCAAGACGCCACTTAGAAATAAATAGAACATTTGAAAAATAAAAAATTCATAACTATTGATTGTAAATAAAATTTCAAAATTTTTAATTTTAGATTATGAATAATTCTAACAATACTTTATGCACAGAATAACCCTTTATTTTTCTGCAGTTGCCAACCTTATTTGTCCTATTTATTCTATTTAAAGGAATGACGGACTACGATTTTAATTGATACTCTTTTTTCCCCTTCTGTCTTGCCCTACTACTGAAACAATGGAATGATTCAAACTACTTGAGTAAACATCTATTAATTAGATTTTAAGTTCTTAATAATCTTAAATAAATACTTATTTAACAACAATATAAAATAATTATAATCATGATTTCTATATAATTAAAATATAAAAGTGTTCGAGAAAATCTTAATCATAGTACCGTGTAAAATTAGAGACACAGGTTTTCAAAAAAGAAAGAAAATAAAAGAAAAAATTCAACAGGAATGAGGAATAATATATCATAAGTACACACATATTACCTGCCACTTTTCGAAAAGCCAAATTTATGTTAGAGTCTGGGGCGAAACTAGTATGTGACATATAAATTTTCGGAAATCTAGTAATTTTTGTATAGGTGTTATATTTTTGTTAATTCTTTTTTTATTAAATATGTACAAATATTTATTTGTGAATTCAGTTATAATTGTATATTAATTTAAAATTGAGACAGAAACTCAAAAATTTAAAATTATGCATCAGCCTCTAGTTAGTGTGACATATATAAGTTACGAGTTCGAGTTGTAGAACCAGTTATTAAAATTTATATTATGATAGATTATCTACGTTAAACCTTTTAAAGTGTGATTCTTTTCTTTACTCTACGTTATACATTGAACTGTCATTTTTTAATTTCTTCGATTTAACAAAGGCGTATCTCTATTGTTCAAGAGTTGTCACGGGTCAGCGTTTCATTAAGAAAAATCATTAAATATTTATAAATGATAAGTAAGATAATAATATTAAATATAAATACAAAAATAATACTTGAGTAACTATAATTATAATAATGTTATAAACTAAAGCAAAAGACAAGAACAATATAACAAGAACAATAGCAATAGAGAGAAGAGTAGAGAGAGTTCTTCTTATTGAGTTGAGAGGGGTGAATTACAATGGTAGAGAGCACCTCTATTTATAGGGAGGAGGAAGATCTTGCTACCAATAATAGGACTCTAAAATCTCTCTAATTAAGTACATTAAAGACATTCACCTTAAATAGAAGTGTAAGAATCTTCTATTTCATAACACTCCCCCTTGAATGTCTATTCAATGATGTGCCTCATAAAACCTTAAAACCAAAACCCAATGGGAAAAATTAAAGTAAGGAAAAAGAGTACACATGTTTGAATATGCGCCTATTGGTTGCCTCGTTAAAAACCTTGCAAGGAAAACCCAGTGGGAAAAAACCTTGTAAGGGAAAAAGAGTGCAACGCGCATTGACTCCCCCTAATGAGTACATCAATTTATATCCTTGAGCATTTGCATTCCAACCTTGTGCATCATCTTCAAAACGATCTTTGGTAGATATTTGATAAATAAATCAACCATGTTGACTTGAATAAATATTCCGCACCTTGAAATCATCACTCTTGATAGATATGAACATCTTCATATAATGTTGTGGAATAGCTCTTCAATATCTCCATAGATGCATTCTCAATGCCATCATGCTTATAGTTATAGCAAGATACATATGTACACAAATTGTACTTAGGATGTAGTACTTCAGGACCAAGAATTGCATATGCTTCAAGCAACTTAAATCTTTCAAGTTAAGTCATGTAAGTCACATAATAGACTTTAGCTGCATATCAAAGTTTCATGTCATGCTAAACAAATAAGGTATCGAAAATTGACTATACATACCTTTGCCTTTATACTTTCAAGCATATGAACTATAGGTTCAAAAGCTACATGTCTTTCATATGGAATCAATTCTTCTTGAATTGTATCTCTTCCATTTAGTTACTTTCTTTGGGTCAGCAAATGCGTATAGCATGCTTTGCAATATGTTGCAATTGAATTATTCCTTTTATGAACTTCAGGTTCATATCATGATATTCGGGGATATACATATACAAATGATAATTCATCCCATGTAACCTTTTCTCAAGTGTTTATCATGTCTCTCCCTCATGTTAGTAAGCTAACTTGTTTCCTCAACTTTGGGAAATCATCTTTGTGCATTATGTCAATATACACAGCACCTTAATATAAGATGAAATTGTTTGGTTCCTGACCCTGAACCACTTTTGAGGGGAGAATATACTCTTGTATACAACTTATATCAAACTGATATATACAACTTCGTTCTCATAAGGAACAGTTTAGCTATTAAGTGGAAGCACTCAATAATTATCTTGCTAAACCAACTTTGATATAAACCAACTTATCAAGATGAACTGTCTTGAGTAGAGAATCTGGAAACTATGCTCGAAGTTAGATTACTGAGCGATTTACCCCGCAAGCACCGGCCAGGCTGCGGGTCAATAACAATTGCGCATGTAACCATTCCATAGATGCATCATATGTGGTATACATGGCAGGTGAATGGGCCCATATTCACCTTTGATATTTCCAGAATTTATGGGCTTCAACCCGAACTCTTTAGTTGGTCAGTTCATTAATGAGAACAAGTGATACAAGAGTATTCGTAAAGAACTTTCTAGTTCTTTAATATTCACCTATGTGAATTTGCACATCATACTTAAAATGAGATGGCTAACATGAATGCCAACTGAATAAATTATCAATATTGGTAAACTTCAAATTTACACCATGACATGTGCACTTATCAATAAACTTCGGGTTTATTATGACATGGGTTTTATACCAATAGATATCCACTTTATTGTGGCATTCTTTCGTTTGTGTAGTACAAACTGGAGAACAAAGCGGGTAGCTTTTCATATACAAATTACCCCGCTACAAGTTGTAGTAATAGGAGAATCAAAGCCTTCCTTTATTTATAGTCTCAATATCATCAATCGCCTTCGCGTGTACTTTTGGAAACTGGATAAGTTTCTTTGAGACTTACTACAGCACAATACTCAATTGTGTTTCTCCAACATAGTAATAATTGGCTCTTCGAGAGCTCTCAATTAATTTTGTACTACCACAGACTGAGGTTCGAGATCCTCACATTCTTGCATTCCGTATTTTCAAGAGTCTCAGGCTCAATAGATTCTTCGTGAATCTCGGAATTAATCAAATCATGAGCGTCCTCATGTGATTCTTTCATAGTGTCATTTAGATCGTTCTTTTTCCTCTTTCTAGGATTTCGATCTTTGGAACCTAATGGTCTGCCACGCTTCTGGCGTGCATTTGACTCATTGGATATGACACTAGATATTTGTCCAATAGGGACTTTAATACGGATCGGAACATTTTCCGCGTGAATGTGGGATTTCGTTATCCTCTTCAAGTTCGTAAATGCGTCAGGCATTTGATTTGCTATTTTTTGCAAATGGATAGTCTTTTGTACCTCTTTCTTTCAAATAGAGGTATGTGGATCAAGATGAGATAATGATACATTTTTCCACAAAATTTCCCATTTGGTTTCACCGACTTCTCCCCCTAATTTTGGGAAAAGTGTCTCATCAAATTAACAGTCTGCAAATAGTGCAGTGAACAAATCTCCTGTCAATGTTTCGAGGTAGCGAATAATGGAGGACGATTCATACTCAACATATATTCCTAACCTTCTTTGCAAACCCATTTTGGTGCGGGATGGCGGTGCTACAGGCACCTATACTGCGCATCCAAAGCTTCTTAAATGGGATATATTGGGTTCATGACCCAAAACCAATTGCAATAGGGAATATTTGTGATAATTCGTCAGTCAGAGACGAACTAGCATTGCTGCATGCGAAATGGCGTGACCCTAAGCCGAAGCGGGCAGCCGACAAAGTAGCATTGCTGCATGCAAAATGGCGTGAACCCAAACCGAAATGGGCAGCCTCGTTTTCATGAAGAATTCAAGATTATTCTCATCTATTATCCATTAACTTTGCAAACGCAAGGTTGCGTGATGGCAACAAGCACACATTAGACCATCTACAGGATGCGTCTATCAAGACCATGAAATACCTAAACTACCCACTAGGTGGGTGAATAGGTCCACAAATGTCCCCTTGTATACGTTCCAGAAACTGGGGTGACTCAGTCCCAACCTTTGTTGGGGATGGTCTGATAATCAGCTTGCCTTGATAACACGAAGTGCAAGGATATTCATTATTTGAAAGAATTTTGAAATTCTTTAACGGATGCCCATATGAGCTTTCTATAATCCGTCTCATCATGGTTGATCCTGGGTGACCCAGTCGATCATGCCAAAGTACAAATGTATTGGACTCAGTATTCTTTAGATTTACTGTTGAATGTGCCTCAATTGCACTAATTCTTGTCCAATACAGGCCACAAGATAAAGACGGGAATTTCTCAATAACCCTCTTTTGGCCGGAGACATTCTTTAAAGTGAGGACGAGATATTCAAGATTATCTTCATCCATTGTCTCAATATTGTAGCCATTCCGGCGTACATCTTTAAAACTCAACAAGTTTCTTCTTAGACTTGGAGGAGAATATTGCATTCTCTAAGATAAACGTCATGCCTTTGGGCAGAGTTACATTTGCTCTTCCGGAGCCTTTCAATCAATTTACTTCCCATGGTATGACATACAAAAGGAATACATGAACATAAGAATAAACAAGTTCAATTCTTTTGTGTCACATAATATTTTCAAAATCTGCTACTAACAGTTGACTAACAAAATCAGATATGTTGTCCATAATCAATTACTATGCAGTTTGAAAATTTCAGCGTTTTTCATAAGACAATCGATTATTAAACACACAATCGATTGTTGGAACATAGACAATCGATTGTTAAACATAGACAATCGATTGTGGATGATTTTTGAAAAATTCCAGATTACACTGCCTAACGACAATCGATTGTTAGATATAGACAATCGATTGTGGGTGATTTTTGAAAAATTCCAGACCTCACTGTTTCAAGACAATCGATTGTTAGACAAAGACAATCGATTGTTGGCTATTTTTGAAAAATTCCAGAACACACTGTTTCAAGACAATCGATTGTTAGCCAAAGACAATCGATTGTTGATCAATTGTTTTTCAACTTTAATGCGAAAATAGTTGATAATCGACTAGTTTTTCAGGCTAGTCGATTACCCCCACTGGAGAATAAAAGTTTTATTGATATTTGAACATATTGAAGATATTCTAAAGAACTACTGCTAACATTGCATCATGAACTAGCTAATACGAGCTAATACTAATGACTATTAGATTATTCACTAACTAATACAAATAAGTAGAACAAAATCAAATAACTCCATCTTCTTTCATCATGGTCCCATCGCCGATTAGGTGGTCTATTTTCCCCTCGGGTTGCTCAAAGAAGTCTGCCACATCCAGGTGGGTGATGTCCTCATTGTCGTCATAGACAAAGTTTGTTTCAGGGCCTTTTCTCTTTCGAGATGCTTGATAAAGGTCAACCAAGTGTCTTGGTATACGGCAAATCTTTGACCAGTGCCCTTTCCCACCGCAACGATAACATATAGTTTCTGAACTATTTGCCTTAGGATCTTCGGGATCCCGTTTCTGCTTTCGGTGGTTATCTCTCTTTGGGGGGTGACGGACTTCTTTGGAATTTCTTCCTTGTCCACGTCCTTGGCTTTGACCCCGTTTATGACCGTGATCATGGTCCCTTTTAT
Source organism: Nicotiana benthamiana (assembly GCA_034376525.1). Taxonomy (NCBI): domain Eukaryota; kingdom Viridiplantae; phylum Streptophyta; class Magnoliopsida; order Solanales; family Solanaceae; genus Nicotiana; species Nicotiana benthamiana. The sequence continues at coordinate 13,662,447 of CM067325.1, forward strand.
GTTTGGCATAATGCGAGTGCACCATATCTGCTTCAGGCAGTGGTGTAGACCCAGTTGGTCTATTTTCGTGATTTCTCATGAGCAGGTCATTATTTCGCTCAGCCACTAGTAAGAGAGAAATCAGTTCAGAGTACTTCGTAAAGCCTTTCTCTCGGTACTGTTGCTGCAGTACCATATTGGAGGCATGAAACGTTGTAAACGTTTTCTCAAGCATATCGTAATCGGAGATGTTATCTCCACATAGCTTCAGTTTAGAAGTAATTCTGAACATAGCAGAATTATATTCAGAAACGGACTTAAAGTCCTGTAGCCTCAGATGGGCCCAATCATATCGTGCTTGTGGCAGAGTGACCAACTTCAGGTTGTCATATCTCTCCTTTAAGCTGTTCCACAAAACGAGTGGATCCTTGACGGTGAGATATTCAATCTTCAAACCTTCGTCAAGGTGGTGGCGCAAGAAAATCAAGGCCTTCGCACAATCTTGGGTGGATGCTTTTTCTTTATCTTTGAGGGTGTCTCCGAGACCCATAGCATCTAGGTGGATTTCAGCATCCAACACCCATGTCATATAGTTCTTGCCCGAAATTTCAAGGGCAACGAACTTTCTTTTCATAATGTCAGACATACTCGAAAATTAAATTAGGAAGAGGGAAAATACCTTGGATTTTCGAGAATGATACTTGAGACGGTAGAGTCTCGTGCTGATAACGTGTTATAAACTAAAGCAAAAGACAAGAACAATATAACAAGAACAATAGCAATAGAGAGAAGAGTAGAGAGAGTTCTTCTTATTGAGTTGAGAGGGGTGAATTACAATGGTAGAGAGCACCTCTATTTATAGGGAGGAGGAAGATCTTGCTACCAATAATAGGACTCTAAAATCTCTCTAATTAAGTACATTAAAGACATTCACCTTAAATAGAAGTGTAAGAATCTTCTATTTCATAACAAATAATAATTTATTTGTTTGTTTATTTGTCATTACTGTTTACGATTTCCTTTTACTGTTCGAGTCCATGGGGCCCACAGGTGCATGAAAGGTGCGAGCCACAATTAGCGTGGACCACCCCTTTATCTTTCCTTTATCAAAACTTTGATATGAATATGCTTGCACGTGAAATTTAGTATCTAATTATAGATAACTGATATATTTATTTATTTATTTATTTATTTTATTATTAGAGTAAATTCATATAATTGGATTTAAACATTAGGTAAAAATACCTTTCCTATTCATGTATACCAGAATTGGCTTAGGTGCATACCTTATATTCTTCTCACAAATGTCGGTCCTTATTGTAAAATCTCAAACTTTTACATTATTGTTGAAGAAAAAAATAGATAAAATTGACTTATTTAGTTCAATTCTTTTTACCTCAACTCTCCATAGTATACAAGATTTAAATACTGTCAAAAGATTTTCTCCTCCCCTAGGTGGACCCTCATCATGCAGGTCCAAATTAAAGAAGTCGAAATACATTATCTATCTATATTACGATTAAAAACTAACTAACTTGATGAGTTATGTTTTCCGCAGTTTTGGTAGAAATAAATTCAAATTCAATCTTAAAGGAAATAGTAGTATAAAATTGCACACGACATGAATATAAATAAAGTGAAAAAACGAGAAAATATTAATTAAACTTGTCATCGCCTGTGGTTACAACTATGGCTGGTTCGCATATCGACTTAATTCATTATCTTTTGAAGTATTACTACATCAATAGATTCTCATCCAGTCATCCTTCTTTTGAGAGAATTTTGAACTAAATGCCAGGCAAAACGGGGGAAAGAAAGAAGATGAAACTTTAAGCTAGCGTTTGGATATAACTTTAGTTGAAATTTGAAAATTTGAAAAAAAAGTGTTAGAGAAATAATTTTTGGAAGTTGAAGTTGTGTTTGAATATTTATTTGAAAAAAAGTTGAAACTTTGTGAGTGAAAGAGAATTTTTTACCCAAAATTCTGCCTTAACCCAGTTTTTAGGAATTTATTTTTATTGATTATATTATGTAAAAAAATTATGTTTTCAGTTTTTTTTTTTTTTTTTTTTTTTGGAAAAAAACTACCAAAATCTACTGAGCTAAGACTTAGAATATAAAGGCGCTCTAGACTGTCAGAAGCAACTATTGATTGAACTTGGTTTTGCACAGCTAAGTATAAATATTGGGTTAAATTTCAAAATATACTTTAAATATGAAATAATATGGTCCGTTTTGACTTAACTGGCACACCGACAATAAATTCTTGTACTTGTATCTCCATCTATTGTTCAATGTGGGGCCAACAGCATTGCACTCCAGAAATAGAGACGCTGCGCTCTCATTTGATAGTAGATTTTTAAATTTATTTTAAAAAATTTGATTTGGGTGAACTTTAATTTAAAAATAAAAATATATTTGGACATCAATTTTGATTCAAATATATTTATTTTGAAAAGATACGAAACATATTTATAATTATAAATTTTAAAAACTATCACAAATACTCACATTATCAATAACATTCATTATATATTGCAGACCATTGTCCTGAAAATAAATAAATTTAAAATAAAATTATTATCTTTATGATGAACTACATGATATACTATCAGATGACAGGAAAAATGAAACAATATTGTTATAAAATAATAAATGTTGGGTTCTTTTATGAAAAACAAAAATTTAGGGCAATTTTTAATAAATGTAATATTTGTATTTTGGCTCAAAATCTATTGAGTTGGTTTTGGGATTTGAAATTTGAAATTTAAGATTTTGTCAAAATATAACCAAAATTCATGGTCAAACTATATATTTATTAAATAAAACCTAAATTTAATTTGACAAACAAAGCTAAAAACTTGACATTCTATTATTACCATTATAGAAAAAATATACTTCCATATGCCATATTGGTTCTTGGGGACATAGGACAAAGAATATATAAATATTGATTAATGGAGTTTTTTTTTTCTTGGGGTATATAAAGAAGCATCGTAACTTGTGCTTTTATACATCCTAAAACAGGTGCCTTTAGTCTTTAGATATGTAAGAAAAGTCAACATGTGGTCATGCCTGCATCTTTTCTTGTTGTCTCTCACTTCGCCAGCAATAACTATATTATTGTCCTAAATAAATTGCAATAACCATTTATGTTTTGATAATTTATCATAAATTTTAGCAAATTTTATATTGGCTATTAAACTATAGCGACCTTCCTCCTTTATTCAAATTTGAGACCAATAATATGAATAAGTTTACACTGACAATGTCATCTCTCACTTCGCCAATACCATAATATCTCTGGTTAATTTGAGACTATGATAGAATGTGGATGTCTTGTTTTTCCTTCTATTTGTTTGTTTTATTTAATTAGCAACGGATATTTTTATTGAATTGTGAATGAGATGTTAGATGGGCTGGTTTGTGCATTTGTTGTATCATTATGTCAGCACAATATGTCCTTTTTTCATATAACTACTATTGCATGATATCGATCTTAATTTCCACGCAAAACCTAAGTGAAGTGCTTTACAGACAAAAATTTTATGATAGTTTGACGCATAATATAATTCACTATAGTTGAGTTAACAGTTTTACTACATCTAGACATATAATTCTACTAAGTTAACATTTTGACATAGATTTAGCTGAAACTTGAAAGAATAACTTTTGAAGTAATTTTTGAAAATTAAAATTATGTTTGGACTTGTATTTTATTTGAAAGAAATTTAAAATTTTATGAGTGGGAAAATAAGTTTCAACCAAAATATACCCTAAACTAGATTTTGATAATATTGAAAATAATTTTAGAAATCTTTCAAAAATTGATCATTAATCTATGAACAAATTGTTATCGTTTGTCCGTGTTCAAAGCAACGAGAAACTGGAAACCAGTAAGAAGAAGAGACACAAAAAACAGAAATCACAGAAATGAAGAAATCCGAGACCACAGAATTCACTGTGTGTCCTTAAGGAATTTAACCCCCTCACTGTACCCGAGGTTGTGGATTATTTCCTCCCAGGATATAACGGATATACCTGTCGTAGGAGTGGCGGTACCTCAAACGCCTACGACTTCGACGAACTCAAATTCGGGAACGAAATCACACTATGACTCGATATGTTTCAGTTTGCAGAAAAGAATGCAGAATTTTTAATGCACGAATATTTTTTTTTTTTCTTTTCAGTACTCGAAAATGAGGCATTGCCTCAGTTTATATAGCCTCGAATTGTGACTGTTCGGAAAGGCTTGGTGCCTGTTCGGGAAAGGCCATGCCTTTTTCTGAAAAATAAGAACGTTGGGAAGTTTACAGTTAACAAATTAATATTTTTTCCCACGGGAATTAAAAATAATTTCAGAAAATGAAGATTGAATTTTAAATAAATTTGGTCCAAAAAGATTATCAATCAATCAGATCATTTGACCAAATCCAAATCCAAATCCAAATCCAAATCCAAATCCAAATCCAAATCCAAATCCAAATCCAAAGCCGAAGCCGAGCCGAGCGACGACGACGGCGCGAGGGGAATCCCTCTTCTTAACCCTTTAAGAGCTAGAAGAAGTGCTTTCTAATATAAGCACATAACTTTTCCTTTCTACCACCAATGTGGTACAAAGCTCCTTTTCAAAGGAACTTTGCTTTGAAACTTCATTTTCCTTCTATTGTCTTCTTCCCTCCATTTCTCATTCACACCAACTTAGCTAGCTTTAATCATTAACTAGCTTTAACAATCCCCCACATGAATGGGGAATGGCTATATGATGAAAAACATGCATGACAAAAAACTGTGTGATTCGTAAGCAAGGATTAATTGCATCTGGATAAGTAGATTTCTCTTTGAACTTTCCGTAGTGAGCATATGTTGGATATACTCGGTCAATCGGTAGATTTGATATCTTTGAACCGTCGAGCTTTGGTGTATACCTAGACAACCACATGTCACACAATTAACCTTTTAACCGTTTTTGGTTCTCATTGTTTTGTTCGTTTCAGCCATGAACACTTCCTGGTTCATAAGTGCGTAGAGAGCTGGCCTTACAGAGTTCTCCTTGAAGCGGCTTACACTTCACACTTACATAGGTGATTCCTAAATGTGTCATCCCGTAGATACACTATTTGATATACCCCGTATCAAACTTAGAAACCATTAAAAAGCCTTAATGCTTTATCCTGGTACTGAACATTGTCTCATCACGAGAATGGACCAAAAAGTTATTGTGACAATGTTGAACCGTCATCAATGACTTTGTTTGATCTCTTTGAACCTAGATCTTGGGATCTCATGTCTTCTAGGTAGAGTTACCGCCACGATGACTTGTCCTCGGCCATAGTCCCATTCCCCTCGATGATCTTTCAACCACTTCTCTAGTTAGGCCTTTAGTTAGTGGATCCGACACATTATCTCTTGACTTAACATAGTCAATTGTGATAATTCCACTAGAGAGTAGTTGTCTAACGGTATTATGTCTTCGTCGTATGTGACGAGACTTTCCGTTGTACATAACGCTCCCGGCTCTTCCTATTGCCGCTTGGCTATCGCAATGTATGCATATAGGAGCCAACGGTTTGGGCCAAAATGGAATATCTTCTAAGAAATTCCGGAGCCATTCAGCTTCTTCACCGGCTTTGTCTAGAGCTATGAACTCAGATTCCATTGTAGAGCGGGCGATACATGTCTGTTTGGATGACTTCCAAGACACTGCTCCTCCACCTATAGTAAAAACGTATCCACTTGTGGATTTAGTTTCAGTTGAACCGGTGATCCAATTTGCATCACTGTATCCTTCAATAACTGCAGGATACCTGTTATAATGCAAAACAAAGTTTTGAGTATGTTTCAAATACCCCAAAACTCGTTTCATTGCCAGCCAATGATTTTGGTCGGGATTACTCGTGTAGCGACTTAGTTTACTTATAGCACACGCAATATCAGGTCGCGTACAGTTCATAATATACATCAAACTTCCCAACACTCTGGCATAATCCAATTGAGAATGACTTTCACCTTTATTCTTTGCAAGAGCAAGGTTCATATCAATTGGCGTCTTTGCAACTTTAAAGTCCAAATACTTGAACTTTTCAAGTACTTTTTCAATATAATGAGATTGAGACAATGCTAGACCTTGAGGAGTCTTATGGATTTTAATTCCCAGAATTAAATCGGCAACTCCTAAGTCTTTCATATCAAACTTACTAGCAAGCATGCGCTTAGTAGCATTTATGTTAGCAATGTTGTTACTCATTATTAACATATCATCCACGTATAAACAAACAATGACGACGTGGTTCGGAGTGTTCTTAATGTAGACACATTTATCACATTCATTTATCTTGAATCCATTTGACAGCATCGTATGGTCAAATTTTGCATGCCACTGTTTTGGTGCTTGTTTTAGTCCATAAAGAGACTTAACAAGTCTACATACCTTCTTCTCTTTCCCTGGAACTACAAACCCTTCGGGTTGTTCCATGTAAATTTCTTCCTCCAACTCTCCATTTAAGAAGGCTGTTTTCACATCCATTTGATGGATTTCAAGACCGTATACGGCGGCTAATGCTACTAACACCCGAATAGATGTAATCCTCGTTACCGGCGAGTATGTATCAAAGTAATCAAGACCTTCTCGTTGTCTAAACCCTTTAACAACTAGTCTTGCCTTATATTTTTCAATAGTGCCATCAGCTTTCATTTTCCGCTTGAAAATCCATTTGGAACCTAAAGGTTTATTCCCTGGAGGAAGATCAACCAATTCCCAAGTATGGTTGTTCAATATGGATTCTATCTCACTATTGATTGCCTCTTTCCAAAATTGAGCTTCCGATGAAGACGTAGCTTCGTTGAACGTTCGAGGCTCATTTTCCAACAAAAATGTTAAAAATTCTGGTCCAAAGGAAGTAGTCGTCCTTTGACGTTTGCTACGTCTTGGATTTTCCTCATCAGGAATGTTTTCCTTTATTTCTTCCCGAGGTCGTTTAGATTCTTTGCTAGACGACGCACATTCCTTTTTATACGGATATATGGTTTCAAAGAAGTCAGCATTATCTGATTCAATTACCGTATTCACCTGAATGTCGGGATTTTCTGATTTGTGAACCAGAAATCTATATGCCTTACTATTTGTGGCATATCCTATGAAAACACAATCAACGGTTTTAGGTCCTATTTTTACCCTTTTGGGTTTAGGAACTTGCACCTTGGCCAAACACCCCCACACTTTGAAGTATTCCAAATTGGGCTTCCTTCCTTTCCACTTTTCGTATGGAATAGATTTTGTTTTGCTATGGGGCACTCGATTGAGTATTCGGCTAGCTGTTAGAATGGCTTCCCCCCACAAGTTCTGGGGTAAACCAGAACTTATTAACAGGGCATTCATCATTTCTTTCAGTGTTCTATTTTTTCTTTCCGCAATTCCGTTTGATTGTGGCGAGTAAGGAGCAGTTGTTTGATGAATAATGCCATATTCCAAACATATTTGTTCAAAAGGAGATTCATATTCACCGCCCCTATCACTCCTTATCATTTTAATCTTTTTGTTAAGTTGAGTCTCAACTTCAGTTTTGTATTGCCTGAACGCTTCAATTGCTTCATCTTTACTATTAAGTAAATAAACGTAGCAATACCGCGTACTATCGTCAATAAAAGTTATGAAATACTTCTTTCCACCGCGAGATGGAATTGACTTCATGTCACAAATATCTGTATGGATTAAGTCTAAAGGACTTGAATTCCTTTCAACTGACTTATAAGGATGTTTAGCATACTTAGATTCAACACAGATTTGACATTTTGATTGATTGCATTCAAACTTAGGCAATACTTCCAAACTAATCATTTTTCGCAAGGTTCTATAATTGACATGTCCTAAACGTGAATGCCATAAATCATTTGACTCAAGCAAGTAAGACGAAGCAGAAACTTTATTATTATTAGCAACAACCATTACATTCAGTTTGAAAAGGCCCTCTGTGAGGTAGCCTTTTCCTATGTACATTTCGTTCTTACTTATTACAACCTTGTTAGAAACATAAACACATTTAAAACCGTTCTTCACTAGAAGTCCGGTAGATACAAGATTTTTCCTAATTTCAGGAACATGACAGACGTTGTTGAGAGTCACCACCTTGCCAGAGGTCATCTTCAGCAGTATCTTTCCATAACCTTCAACCTTGGCCGTTGCAGAATTTCCCATATATATTGTTTCGTCGGGCCCGGTGGGAGCATATGAAGCAATGGCTTCTCTAACAGCACAAATGTGGCGAGTGGCGCCAGAGTCAATCCACCACTCTTTCGGACTTCCCACTAGGTTGCACTCGGACAACATAGCGCACAAGTCATCAACCTCCTCGTTTGTTTCAACCATATTAGCCTGACCCTTCTTCTTTTCCTTTTTCGGAGCACGACAGTCTGCAGCTTTGTGTCCGATTTTTCCACAATTATGGCAGTTTCCCTTGAATTTCTTCTTGTTGGGATAGTTCCTTGGTCCCGATGCCTTTTTCCTCTTTTTCATATTAGTTGGGGCAGTTTCAACTATATGTGCTCCCCCTATGGTTGATCTCCCATTTGCCTTTTTCTCCGCTGCCTTGTTATCTTCCTCGATTCTCAACCGGACGATGAGATCTTCCAATGTCATCTCCTTTCGCTTATGTTTCAAGTAATTTTTGAAGTCCTTCCATGAAGGAGGCAACTTCTCTATCACTGCCGCAACTTGAAACGCCCCACTAATCACCAAACCTACAACAAACAACATGTAAGTGACGGGGCACTGAATACTTTTGACAAAGGCATTAATTAAATTTATACCTTCAGCGAGGAGATCATGGATAACCTGCAACTCTTGAACTTGAGTGACAACAGACTTGCCATCTACCATTTTGTAGTCCAAAAACTTGGCAGCGATAAACTTCTTTAAGCCAGCATCTTCTGTTTTATATTTCTTTTCCAACGCATCCCATAGTTCTTTTGATGTTCCCACATTACTATAGACGTTGTAAAGATCATTCTCCAGTCCGCTAAGAATGTAATTCTTGCACAAAAAATCTGAGTGCTTCCACGCCTCAATTACAACAAATCGTTCATTTTCAGGTGTTGATTCCGGCGGAACCGGAATATCCTCCTTAATAAACTTTTGAAGGCTTAAAGTAGTTAGATAGAAGAACATCTTTTGTTGCCATCGTTTGAAATCAATCCCGGTGAATTTTCCGGGCTTCTCTGCCGGAGCCGGTGCTGGTGCAGTACGACTGGAGGACGCAGCATTGCTCGTAGAACCAACCACGGGGGCTGGTGTGGCAGTAACAGTAGCAGTAGCATTCAAATTTGGAGTTTGGTCTCCCATTTCTGTCGTAGGAAATAACAGAACACTTTAATAATCGGTGAAGATTTTATTTCTTCAAACCGAATCAAATTTACACAAACAGAATTAAAACAAACTTCAAATAGAATGTAATAAACTGTATGTAGTATACTTGATGAAGTTTTTATATCTTCAAATCAAGTACCCAAATGAGTAGAAAGTTCTGAAAACTTTAATCTCAACCGGAGTAGAAAATCCGAAGATTTAGTCTCCAAACAACATACAAGTTCGTTACATGCAAACAACAAAATTACAAGTTTCTTTTATTTTCTGGACAGTCACAATTTTATGTTAGGAAAAACTGTATGTAATCACTGTTTTATGTAAGAATTTTTTTTTTCTTCTGTACTGTTGTATCGTTCTGTAACGTTTTAATCAACAGCAGATGAACACGGAAATAATAACTTAAATTCCTTAAGCTTGTTATCGTTTGTCCGTGTTCAAAGCAACGAGAAACTGGAAACCAGTAAGAAGAAGAGACACAAAAAACAGAAATCACAGAAATGAAGAAATCCGAGACCACAGAATTCACTGTGTGTCCTTAAGGAATTTAACCCCCTCACTGTACCCGAGGTTGTGGATTATTTCCTCCCAGGATATAACGGATATACCTGTCGTAGGAGTGGCGGTACCTCAAACGCCTACGACTTCGACGAACTCAAATTCGGGAACGAAATCACACTATGACTCGATATGTTTCAGTTTGCAGAAAAGAATGCAGAATTTTTAATGCACGAATTTTTTTTTTTTCTTTTTTTCTTTTCAGTACTCGAAAATGAGGCATTGCCTCAGTTTATATAGCCTCGAATTGTGACTGTTCGGAAAGGCTTGGTGCCTGTTCGGGAAAGGCCATGCCTTTTTCTGAAAAATAAGAACGTTGGGAAGTTTACAGTTAACAAATTAATATTTTTTCCCACGGGAATTAAAAATAATTTCAGAAAATGAAGATTGAATTTTAAATAAATTTGGTCCAAAAAGATTATCAATCAAATCATTTGACCAAATCCAAATCCAAATCCAAAGCCGAGCCGAGCGACGACGACGGCGCGAGGGGAGTCCCTCTTCTTAACCCTTTAAGAGCTAGAAGAAGTGCTTTCTAATATAAGCACATAACTTTCCCTTTCTACCACCAATGTGGTACAAAGCTCCTTTTCAAAGGAACTTTACTTTGAAACTTCATTTTCCTTCTATTGTCTTCTTCCCTCCATTTCTCATTCACACCAACTTAGCTAGCTTTAATCATTAACTAGCTTTAACACAAATAATGTTTTCAAAATTTTTTTTTAAAAATATTGTCAAAATATATGACCAAAGAGTGCTTTAATCATTTCAAAAACTACAATATCTGTATAAAAAAACACGTGACATAGCGGAGAATAACAACATATGGTTGAAGTAAATGATCTACACCAGTGAAACTAATAAGTTGAAATTAAAATTGTCATCATTTCACCTATCGTTAGGTCCAGTGTGCAGTAGAAGTCACACCTGCATTTAGATGACTCATAATTTGACCTTAATTTTTTAAGTATTGAATTGAACACAAATAAAATGGAATAAAGTAGAATTGATTAGTGGAGTACAATTTACGGTTACTACTCGGAGATTGAACATAGACTATTGTGAAGAAATCTTACCAACGTACAAAAAAGAAAATAATTTGGACACTAAACTCATTTTTACCCCTTAACAATATATGAGTACTGACCTGCGAGGGTGACCAAGTTGATTGAGGAGCAGATATCTGGGGTGCCAGCCATAATCAAAGGAGTAGATATGGATCGATATTCGCAACAACTCTGGAAGCCAAGTGTTGCTCCTTGTCCAATTTCAAAAAAGTTCAAAATGCCTGATATTTCAAAATATGATGGAACATCCGACCCACGAGACCACGTGACTGCATTCACGATGGGTGTAAAAGGCAACGATTTGACTACCAAGAGATTGAATATTTATTAGTCAAGAAATTTGGTGAAACACTCACTAAAGGAGCTCTAATATGGTACTCTCTTTTACTCGAAAATTCTATAAATTCTTTTGCTGAGCTTGCATATTCTTTCATCAAAGCACTTTCGGGAGCTCAAAAAATGAAAAAACGAATGGAGGATATTTTCAAGATCAAGCAAGGGGGCTCAGAATTCCTTAGAGAATTCGTGCATAGATTTTAGCGTGAAAGAATGACATTGCCACGTATCCCTGACAACTGGGCAGCTATAGCCTTTGCAAGCAATTTGAATAAAAAAAGCTCAGAAGCTACAAGGAGACTCAAAGAAAGCCTTCGAGAATACCCAGCTGCAAGGTGGAATGATGTTTATAACAGGTATAACACAAAGCTGAGGATTGAGGAAGATACTGTTCCACAATTCAAAAAGAAGAAAAGGTAAGTTCGAGACGTGCAGAGATAAAAAAAGGTCCAGTAAAAATAGATACGAGCCTTACATGGGACCTGCGAGAAAGGATTCACCGTCAAGGCAGGATAATCAAAGGTACGATCACAGATCAAGAAATAGAGAATCAGGTTCTTCATCAATATTCTGGAACGAGCGAAAAAACTACGAGTCACGAGATGATGATACAAATTTAAAAGCAAGATCGGTGGCTATAACTTCAAAGTCAGCACCTTCGAGCTCGTAGCTGTTTTGAGAAGCATGAGAGATAAGGTTCGATGGCGGAAGGAAATGAGATCAAATCTAAACAGGCGCAACCCAAATCATTGGTGCGAGATTCATAGATCACGGACATAAAACAGTAGACTGCAAATTTTTACAAAGTGAAGTTGATCATTTATTAAAGCAAGGATATCTCACTGAGTTGTTCAATCAGAAATGCAAGCAAGCTTACATGAAGAATAGGGAGGAGCCTCCAAAACCACCTTCCTCCAAAAGGACTGTCAACGTTATTAGTGGAGGTGAAGATATCAACGGTATATCATACACGACAGCTAACAAGATTTCAAAAATAACAATTACCTAAGGGAAACGGGTGCAACATGTCTTAGAAGAAGACAACATTACATTCAATGGTATAGATGCAGATAGCGTATTAATACCTCATAACGACATATCGATAATATCTTTAATTGTATATGATACTAATGCAAAACGAGTTTTGATTGATCCAAGGTAGCTTCGTGAACATTATTTTGCGAAGAGTATTGTGTGAAATGCAAGCCGAAGACAAAGTAATACCAAAAGTCCATACTCTATCTGGATTCGATAATTCCAGTGTTGTCACGAAAGGAGAGGTAACACTCACCACATTTGTTGCGGGTGTCATCAAAGATAAAAAGTTCCAGGTAGTAGATATGGAGATGACTTACAACATGATTCTTGAGAGACCATGGATCCACGAAATGGATGCAGTACCTTCAACTTTGCATCAAGTTATTAAATTTCTATAGCCATGGGGAATCTGTTAAATTCTTGGGAATCAACATACATCCAGGCCGATCAACTCTGTCATAGATACAAGCACGAGAAATGAAGGTAAATAGCAACAATAGAGGGTCGTTGAGGTCACCACAACACAAACCTCAACTGAGCAAGGGCAAACAGATATAGACTCAAGACCTGATACCATTCAAGAACCAGAAGAGAATGAAAATATCAAAACAATAATAGAGGGATTAGAGCCTGTCGTGTTATTTGCTCAATGGCCTAATAAAAAAGTTTATGTCGGGGCTAATCTTAGCCAAGATATGAGATGTAAGTTAATTAAATTTTTGAAAACTAACAAGGACTGCTTTGCTTGGTCCCATTCTGACATGACAGGGATACACCGGAGGTTATGACTCATAAATTAAATGAAGATCCCTCGCATCCTCTTATCAAACAAAAGAAAAGAAAGCAAGGAACTTTCAAGAATTAGGTGATTCAAGAAGAAGTCCAAAAATTGCTAAAACTTGGTTCCATTCGTAAGGTAAAGTATCCTAACTGGTTAGCTAACACTGTTGTTGTTCCGAAGAAGAACGGTAAATGGCGAGTTTGTGTAGATTGCATCGATCTTAATAAAACTTGTCTTAAAGATTCTTTTTCACTACCACACATAGATCAATTGATTGATGCGGCTATAGGTCATGAGCTATTAAGCTTTTTAGATGCATATTCAGGCTATAATAAGATTAAAATGGATCCAGGAGATGAAAAAAACTTCATTCATAACAGTTAGGGGGACTTATTATTATACGGTAATGCCCTTTGGCCTAAAGAATGTAGGTGCAACGTATCAGAGGTTAGTTACCAAAATATTTCAAGAGTATTTAAGAAAAACCATGAAAGTATATATAGATGATATGCTTGTTAAAACTCAGTATTCAAGGGATCACGTATCACATTTATCATACACATTTTCAATTTTACGCAAATTTAATATGAAGTTAAACTCCGAGAAATGTGCATCTAGTGTTGCATCAGATAAGTGTTTGGATTTTCTTGTTTCTAACTGTGGTATTGAAGTAAATCCTGCACAAATTAAGTCCATTGAAGAAATCCTCGATATACTTTCAAACAAGAAAGAAGTTCAAAGATTAACAGAGAAAATTGCGGCTTTGGGGAGATTCATTTCGAAGTCATCGAATAAGTGCTTTAAATTCTTCTCAGACCTTAAAAAGCACGATCATTTTGAATGGAATGAAGAATGTCAACAAATACTCAGGAATTTAAAAACGTACTTATCAAATCCACCTTTACTGGCAAAACCAAAGGCAGGGGAAAGACTACTTATTTACCTTGTTGTTTCAGAAGTAGCGGTAAGTGTTGTTTTAGTCCGGAAAAAGCAAGGTAAACAATCCCCCATCTATTATCTTATCTTTATTAGATGCAGAGATGCGGTATACTCAGTTAGAAAAACTTGCACTTGCATTAATCATGGTATTTAGGAAGTTAAGACCTTATTTTCAGCTTCATCCCATTACTCTAGTAACTGCCTACCCTTTACGAATATATTACATAAACATGATTATTAGGTAGATTGGCTAAGTGGGCTATAAAGTTAAGTGAATACGAAATCACATACCAACCTAGGACTGCTATAAAATCACAAGTATTAGCTGATTTCGTGGTTGATTTTAGCCAAGGCATGCAATTAGAAGCAGAGGAAGAATTACAGGTGTTCAATTGAGCTAACCCAAGAACTTGGACTTTATTCGCTGATGGTTCATCTAACGTAAAAACTGCAGGTTTAGAAATTATTTTGGTACCACCTACGGGTGAAATCATTCGACAAGCTATTAAATGTAACTCCATAACTAACAATGAAGCGGAGTATGAGGTTGTGATTGCAGGTCTAGAATCGGTATGAGAACTTGACATAAATCAGATTATAATAAAGGGTGATTCGAAACTCACAGTTAATCAAATGTTGGGGACTTATACAGCCAGGGAAACGAGGATGCACCAGTACCTAGAAAAGGTACGGGAATTGATAAAGTAATTTCAAACATGGAAAGTTACACAAATACCAAGGGATGAAAATGTTGAAGTGGACGCCTTAGCTAACCTTGCGTCTACGGCTGATGTGACAAGCGATGCAAACGCCAAAGTTATATATTTATTTCATTCAGTTCTTGACCCCGATAAGAATAAGGTAAATTTTAATTATTTAACTTGGGATTGGAGCAACGAGATTGTTGCTTTTTTGCAGCATGGTACTGTGCCTGATGATAAGAAAAAAGAGCATGCGCTTCGAAAAAAGGCTGCTCGGTATTGCTTAAAGTAAGGAAATTTGTACCGTAAAATGTTCGTTAGACATTTAGCAAGATGTCTTGGACCTTCTCAAACGGAGTATATAACGAGAGAGATTCATGAGGGGCATTATGGTAATCATGCAGGAGGAAGATCAGTGGTAAGAACCCTTATTAGAGCTGGCTATTATTGGCCTAAAATGGAAAAAGAAGCAGAAAATTTCATAGCTTAATGTGATAAATGCCAAAAGTATGGCAACAATATGCATAGACCTGCATAATTATTACATCCAGTAATCACGTCGTGTTCATTTATGAAATGGGAAATGGACATTGTGGGTCCATTACCAAAAGCAAAAGGACAAGTAAAATTTCTGCTTATAATTACTGATAATTTTACTAAATGGGTAGAGGTAGGTGCATTTAAAACAGGTACGAGAAAAGGAAGTCAAGGATTTCATTTGGAGTAATATCATATGCCGATTTAGTGTACCAAAGGAGATCGTGTGTGATAGCGACCCTCAATTTATAAGAGCTTAAATTATTGAATTCTTTCAAAGTTGTCAAATTAAAAAAGATTACGTCTACACCTTATCACCCAGTGGGTAATGGGCAAGTAGAATCAACAAACAAAGTTATTATTAATAATTTAAAGAAGCGATTAGAGCAATCAAAAGGTAATTGGCCTAAAGTATTACCTGGAGTTTTATGGGCATATTGTACAACTGCAAAAACAAGCATAGGAGAAACATCGTTTTCATTGATTTATGGAACCGAGGCTTTAATTTTGGTTGAGATAGGGGAACCAAGTACACGATTCACATAGGTAACACAAGAATCTAATGACGAGGAGATGCGGGTCAATCTGGATTTACTTGAAGGGAGGAGAGAAGTTGCACTAATAAGAATGGCGGCACAGAAATAAGTCATAGAACGATATTACAACCGAAAAGCACGCCTCAGATTTTTCAAAGTTGGGGACTTCGTGCTTAAAAAGGTCTTTTAATCTTCAAAGGCAGCTAACGCGGGTAAATTAAGTCCAACATGGAAAGGACCCTATGGAGTTCGTGATATAGAAGGAAAGGGAGCATATGAACTGGAGACAATGGATGGAAAGATACTACCTTCACATTGGAATGTTGTTCATTTGAAGAGATACTATTTCTAAGGAACACCCACGGTCAGGTATCGTTATTTTAAATTTAATTTTTAAATTATTAAAATTTTACTAACGATTTTAGATGATAGGCAAAAAGCAAACGCGTACTAAATGATTAGTCACGACCTATAAGGCATACGGAACAACCTAAAATTCCTGGCCTATGGTTACAATTATTCTGATAGAAACTTAAACAGGTTAAGCAGTCTTCATCTATAATCGCATCTCTGAGTCCCGTATGTTTTTCCTTTTCAGGAAAATGACCAAATGATAGAAACTATCAAGTGCTCGAGTCTTCATATTTCAACACTCAAACACTTGGGGGACTACATAATATACGTAGACATGTGTATAAAGAAGTAACGAAGTCACAAGTGTGTATAAATAATACACAAAGTCACGAGATGGAGCCATGAGTTAAGGCCAAAGAAGAACCTCACTATAGTTAGGGTAAAGGCTATATACTGAAACGGGTTATAAGGAAAAACTCCATATTTATTATTCTTCTTTTGAAAAATTTTGTTATAAGAAAAATAGTTACAAGAAAGTTATAGATGTAATTCAAATACATGTAAAGTATTATTCAAAACTTGTCAAAGTTATTTCAAAGAAACATGTGTGTTCCTATTTCTTTTATCGTTGATAACACCATTATAAAGTTAAGACGTCTTATTCATTAAGTGTTGAAATATAAAAGGGCCCTCTTTTATAAAGCTCATGTTTAAGTTAATTAGCAATGAGATTAACAAAAGCATTTTCAGGGAACAAAAATGCAAAGTTATTCGGTAAGTCCTTAAAAATAAAGGCAAGAGTAAACATAACAGAAGTTTGAAATACTAACATGAAGAACTTCTTAATATATAAGAAAACTTAAGACTAAGAACGAACTTGGTCATAAAACTATAAAATTGTTTATACAAATCGCCCTATAAAAGACTTGGGGACTTACATCTCCAAAATCAACCCTCAAATAAAGCTAAGGGTTTGATTACAATTTTCCAAAATGAGAATAAAAACAAAGTCATTAAAGTTGGTCACTGAGAAGTTTGTGGAACTGAAGCAGAAGTATCAATAGCAACGGGCTCGATTTTGGCAGGTACATCAGCTGTCACAGGTTCAACTTGGATTTCAGCAGTAGGCTCGGTTGGGCTTGAATGAGTCTCAATACCAGAATCAACTTCAACGTTCACGGAAGCGTCAGCCACGGAAGAAGGGAAATCCTGAGGTTGTTGAGCTTTTTCAATGGTTTCATCAATCTTAGCTAAATTTGACTCCATGTTGAAGTTTTCCTGGCAAGCTTCAATCAGGGTATGACGAAGTGAATTCAAAAATGCCCAACTTACCTCAACAGTAGATTTTCTTCAAGGATCTCATAATCCTTTTGCCAATCAGCAATCTCATTCTTTAACTCTTCATTTTAAGCCAAGGCAGAGTTATAAGAAGTTTGAACAGAAGCATGGGATCCCTCTAAAGCATGCACCGTATCAGTAGAGACTTGAAGGCCTTCTTAAGCTTGAGTTAAGCTTTGCACGATCTCCCCTACATAAACTTCTTTTTAACTTAAAAGAGCCTTCAACTCTCTGATCTCCTCGCTGACCTTAGATAGCTGTTCTGAGAAGGAGGATTCGAGACATTTTTTCTCTTTTTGTGCTTGGCTTGAAGAAGCTTTTGCAATCACTAACTCTGAAGTTAAGGCCAGCACCTACTACTCTAAGATACCTTTGCTCTTTTGTAAGTCTTCCACATCAATTTGTACACTTTCAAACTGCTTCTTCCAATTGATCAGCTCCAGCTGAGAATCACGTGCTATCTTTTCTGAGTCATGTGCTACCTTCTCCAAGAGGGGGATTCTGTTCATGATTTCCGTGCCGATGATATTGGCATGTACTATTTCATTCATCAGAGTTAGGGAACTATGGCTCTCCAGCTTTGTTTGTTCAATTGGGCCAGTTAAAGGCTCCAGCCATACATCTGCTTGACCTGACTTCCTTAAAAGGCTGCTATCAGCAGGAACTTCAATAGTTACTTTACTCATAGCGACACTTCTACTTGAAGATCCCCCTTCCGTATGACGAATTATAGGAGGAGGAATTGACAAAGGAGGAGTGGTAGAAGAAGGGAAAATAGTAAAAAAAAAAGGAACAGAAACAACTAGAGATGGTAAGGAAGGAATCACAGGCACAAGAGTTGAAAAAAAAGATAGGGGTATTTCATCTAAAACAGGCCCTAAATTTCCACTACCAAAACCACTGACGAAAAGATGATCAGCAGACTCACGAGTATTATGGGGAAAGGCATCATCATCAGGAATTATTACTGGAGTTTCAGTTGGTTCGGTAAGAGGAATGGAAATACGAGGAGAAACCTCAGCTTCGTCATCAAAGACGATGCGTCTCCTAGCTCATGGCCTCGTCGCCAGGGATCCACCATCTTCCTCTTCGTCAGATTCTGCCTCCTCAACAGTTTTCCTTTTCGGGAGAAAAAGAACCCAAGGCTATTTCTCGAGCTCTTTCTAAAGAGATACGGGTCCCTGAAGGAGTAGGGGTTCCCGAGGAGACACAAGAGGCCGCAACTGCTTCAGCAGTAACTCCTCGAATAGCAAATCCTGATAAAAAGAATGATGGGAGTTAAAGCAAAGAAGAAAAATATATATATGTATGAAAGATGAAATAAAAACTCTTACCATGAGTCTTTACTTTCCAAGCGTATGGTTAGAAAGTGTTTTCCAAGACCTACCATCCGTTTGTGTGGCCTTCAGGAATTTATCTACCCAACCACGCAAATTGAGAACATCCTCCACAACTCCCGTGGTTGCTAAAAAGAAAGAGGCAAATTTAGAGAGAGTAATTGACTTAAAAGAAAAAGGTACGAGAAAGATAAAAGAGTTACGTGCAAAATTTCACTTCTCAGGGAAGGGAACATTATCTTCACCCACTAAACCTATAGTGGGGTTAGCAACAAACCGGGCATACCAGCCAGAGTCCTTGTCATATTCAAGGCTCACCCAAACCCTCTTACTCCTCGCTACTAATGTAAAAACGCCATTGCGGAAAGTCTCGGGGAGTAAAGATGAATATTAGGTGAGGGAAGGTAAAAGAAACACCAGATGTATTGGCTAAATGCCTCAAATAGGCAACAACTCTCCATATGATTGGGCCAATTTGACCCAAACAGACATTAAATAAATGAAAAAATTCAAGAATAATTGGGTCGATAGCTAGTTTGAACCTTAAGGTGAAAGGATATGTATAAACAAAGGAGAACCCAGTTAAATAAGAGGTAATTCTCTGATTTGGATTAGGAATAATGAATGGAAAATCGTTACTCCAATGGCAATCTTTACGAACTATAGGAATCAAAATTTCTATAATTTAGTAGAAACCTGATTCCTAGAAGATTCCCTATCATGGTAAAAGGACAGTTTAGTAGGGACTACCTCCTCCACGAGGGGCTCACGCAATGGTTCAGAATGTTCTTTACCTATAGAAGAAGATTTCTGAGAAAGAGAGCCTCTGGTTCTAGAAGAACGAATAGAGCTAGAAGAAGGCATTGACAAACCACCACGAGTAGATTCTAAGCTACGAAGCTACTTCCCCTTCTACTCATAATAGGGGCACTACGAAAGAATCAACAATAGAAACTCTCCTAGGGATAGGTTTTGGTAAAGACATGGTGAAGAAGAATGCTATGAGGAAGAGAGAAGTAAACAAACATTTGAGTAATTAAGTGTTCGGTAAAATATTTATGTGGTAAAAGACAATAAAAAAGATAATATTTATATTGATAAGCAACCGCTAAAGGTAAAAGCGCAATGATGGAAGAACCATAATAATCATAACTGATACTTCATGAACAGTGGAGCCGTAGAAAAGCCTTGAAAAGGGCTGCAACATCGCAGAACCAACAGAAAAATGATATGTGTATGGAGCATTAAATGGAAGCTACAATTGAAGCATCAATTTTATCATAGCATTAATGGTGACAAAAATTATCTTTTAACGAAATCCACTTCCCAAGTATTCAACAGATGAATAAATAGAAAGTAGGGGGTCCATCTGTATTGAAATTTTTTTTATTTAAATATGAAGGAGATGTGTCAATACACGTAGACTGATTAAATGGTCAAAGAATTACAGCTAACCAAGAGGCACGAATTTGCAACAAGAATGAACAAATGACAGAGGAAGAGGCACGACAGTTAAAATAACTCCCCGCAAATAACTCACGCCCGTACCTATTTAAGCCATATATATCTGAGGGTCAAAAGGAATGAATCTGACACTAGAAAAGAGTATAGATATGACATTTGATAAGCATTAAATGTGGAATATGTTAGTGTGAACAACTAATTTTTGACCACACTCAAATGTTATATTATTTAGTGTAAATATTTCTTTTAAGTCTTGTATTGATGTTTTAAAATTTGATCTTATTCTTAATAGGTTTTATTTGATTAATATTTCTTACATACATATATATGTACTTAGAATTTTAATAAGTAAGTTATAGATTTTCTTAGTATTTTTTAAAGTACATATAAATATTTTGTTTTCCTGTGTAGTAAAAAACGTTGGTTAATCTTCTTATGTTTATAATAACTTAATTTATTTTTAAAATACAAGACAAGAAAAAAATATATTTAAACAAAATTAACGTGATTAAAAGAGATAAAGCATGAGATTCAAAAGATTTGATTTTCTTTATTTGCTAACAATCCAAATCAACATATCCCCAATTTAGCATAACCTCCCCTGCCTTTCATGTCTCCCCCTCACTTTACACTAGCACATACAATCATGCCTCACGATTTCCCCACGTCCCATTTTTTCTTATCCATCAATAGAAATATTCTATATATTGTTCAAACACAAAACTAAATAAAAGAGGAGCAGTAAGTTTGTTTTGGAAAAAGGAAACCTAGAACGAAGAAGAACTAGAATTTTGAGCAAAAAAAAAACATCTGTCGAGTTTTTTTAGGAAACAAAGAAAACAAAAGGCAAAGAAGAGGAGAGCGGACAGATTTATACAAAAAAAAATTCTCTCATTTGGAATTTCGTTTCAACAATGGAGCTCTTTTTAGAAGGTGTGAATGCAAATAAAAAACATCTCCTGAATAAGATTCAAGACCGGGCAGTCTTCGTAATAGAAGAGATATTTGGCGATAAGCTTACGCTTGTTTGGAGAGATCAACATAAATGATTAAAGTGTGTCGTTCACGATACATAAAATATTCAGCCAGAGCTGCTCCTGTATAAGGAGCAAGGTATTGCAATGTAGTATTAAAGCTCGCGGAGAGTTCGTTTGAAGTTATCGATTGAGGTTCAAGTTCGTATTTCTGGTCGGTGTACGTTCATTTTGGTATGTTTCTTTGTATAAAAGTGTGTTTCATTATTGAATATGCAAATTTCAGGATAGTATCTATAAAAATGTGAATTCAATTTTTTTTATTAGTGATTTTGAGTAGGTCTGCTATGATCATATCCCTTCTTTGATTTCTCATGTTACAATGTTCATAAGGAAAGCTCAAGCTGTTGTTAGCCTTGATTTTACGTTTTTTTTTTGCAAAACACCAATTGTCAAGGAGTCACGACACTCAAGCGACCCGCCCTGCTAAAGAGGATCGATGCAAAGGTTAGATTTCACCACCTTTATCTACCCAACTAGTACTATTTGATCTAAAAAAATCCAACCTGAAAACTTTCTCTTTCAGAAAACCCTCTATCCCCAAGCCCCTTTACTAGGTTGGGCAAGCTTTGATGCCCCTACTCCCAAGAAGTTGCTGGTATAAAAGGGCACAAACCTGCATTATGTCCCACGGTTTAGTTTTCAGGTTGTAGAGTAAATACAATAATAAAAAGAATAAAAGCTATCGGATAGAAACAAGGCTTATCAGTTAGTAAAGTCACTTCCACAAAGAAAATAAAACATACAGTAAATTGTTTTTAAAAAAAAAAGAATATTTAAAAACATACATATACAACCTAATCGCGTTAAACTTTGAAATTCTCGTATGATGGGTATTATGTGTTCCTAGTTTGTTCTGTTGGCATTTTTCTTCCATGTTAATTTAGTTACTAATAATATTATCTAAATTGAGAGTAATGACTCACATTCTGATTTGTACGGAGAAGTTTCTCATTGTTAATTTTCATTAGGCATATTTTGTATTGAACTCCATGTGTTCAAGGGTTAAAAGAAGGGAGTAGTTGTAAGTTTGTTCATGGGTGTGTATTAATAAATAAATTATCACGATTATGTATATGTTCTCTTCTCATAACTACGATTTTTAATCTTAAAACCAAGGTATGTGTTCGTACAACTTTGGCAGAACAATCTTAATAAATATACAAACATATATCTCGAATATAAAAGAGGAAAAATAATTAAATATTTTAGATACGCTATTAGCCCATATATTCATACCCAAACCTTAGATTGATATGCTTAAATTATAAAAGGATCATGTGCTCATTCCGCGTCTTGATACCATTTTAATTTAAAATAATTATGTTATAACCATGTGTACGTTCGTACCTTGGTTTAACATCTAACTTCAAAGAAATACCTTGTGTGCATATCGTATATAGGTGAAAATAATTAATATATATATATATATATATATATATATATATATATATATATATATATATATATATAGAGAGAGAGAGAGAGAGAGAGAGAGAGAGAGAGAATAAATTAAGTGAAGTGGTAATTGACAATCCATAAGCAATGAAATACAAGAATAGTTAAGAATCGATTTAAGCCGAGCATAAGTCAATAAAAGCGATCGTGCTAGAACCACGGGACTCGAGGGGTGCCTTACAACTTCCTCTCGGTCAGCAGAATTTCTTATTCAGTCTTCTGTTTTCGTAGACCATAATTAAGAGTCGAACCTTCCTTTTGAAAGGGGATTCAAATAAAAGGTGACTTGGAACACCAAAACTCAATTCCAAGTGGCAGCTCTAAATAATAAATAATTCCTTTTCAAAACGTCACTTTAATTGGAAAACCTCTTCTAACTCAACCTCGAAATAGGGTTGTGGTGGAAAAAAAAGAGGTGTGACAGTTAGGGAATTTGCATTGAATGTTATAATTATGTAATGTAGCATTCAATGTCTTTAATTACTCATAATAGCCTCATTATGATTTGGGAAAAACGTATATATCCAAGACACCTATAAAAGGGAGACATCTGATCAATTGTGAGGACAAGTATCATTGGAATATATCTTGGTTTACTTATTTTTCTCTTGAATATTCTCTTGCTACTTAAAATTATTTACTTTTATACATTCTTTTGATTATCAGTAACCCGTGTTAATCTAAATTCTAGTTTTGACTAAAATTCCATTTTTTTGGTTAAACATATACGGAAACTAAACCAGCCGAAACATTTACTACAATTCCTTGAACCGGGTGGCATAAGCGCACGAGCTGCTAGAATTGTACATGTAAAGGTTTTAAATAAATAGAAATTTGTCTGAATGAAAATACATACCTAGATAATAAGAGGAAAGGGACTTCAGAAGCTGCGGGCGCTGGGCAACTATACCTCAGGTCTCTGTGGCTGTCCAATCTATGCCCTTTAGTAGCCGATGTTGGGATCGACTCCAAAATTTGCATAGTGTGCAAAGTGTAGTATCAGTACAACCAGCCCCATGTACTGGTTAGTGCCGAGCCTAACCTCGACTTAGTAGTGACGAGGCGAAAGGCGGGTTACTTGCGCTAAAATCTGTACACGGTATATAAAATAATGACAGCATAATAGAAATACTGAACAGAATTAAACATGTAACTGAAAATGACAACCACAGAACTGAAATCTAGCACATGAGACGGATCACCGTGGTACTTTCGGAGCATGGACACATGGAATACCATATCAACTGCTGATAAACTAGGTGGCAATGCTAGCTTGTAAGCCACCTCACCCATTCTCCGAAGAATATCAAAAGGCCCGTTGTACGCGGGGCTCAACTTTCCCCTCTTTCTAAATCTCATTACACCTTCATGGGTGACTCACGGACCAACACTCTCTCTCCGATCATAAATGCAACATCACGAACCTTATGGTTGACATAACTCTTCTGTCTGGACTGAGCTGAGCGAAGTCTGTCCTAAATGATCTTAATCTTATCTAAGGCATCTCGTACTAAATTTGTACCCAATAACCGAGCCTCCCCCGGACCAAACCATCTGACAGAAAATCAATACTGTCTACCATATAATGCCTTATAGGGAGCCAACTGGATGCTCGACTGATAACTGTTGTTGTAGGCAAACCCCGCAAGTGGCAAGAACTGATCCCAAGAGCCTTCAAAGTCAATAACACAAGCGCGAAGGATATTCTCAAATATTTGAATAGTGTGCTCGAACTGTCCATCCGATTGAGGATAAAATGATGTGCTCAACTCAACCTACATGCACAACTGAAGTGAACTGTGTACATCAATCAGAACTGATAGACACGGGCACACCATGAAGATGAACGATCTCATGGATATAAATATCTGCTAACCACTCTGAAGAATAGGCAAGTGCCACAAGAATGAAATTCACTGACTTGGTTAGTCTATCCATAATAACCCAAACTGTATCGTTCTTCTTCTGAGTCTGTGGGAGCTCAACAACAAAATTCATAGTGATATCTTCCCGCTTTCACTCAGGAATCTCTATCTTCTGAAGCAAACCACCAGGTCTCTAATGCTTGTACTTTACATGCTGAGAATTCAAAAATCGAGCTACATATGCAACTATATCCTTCTTCATCCTCTTCTACCAATAAAGCTACCGCATGCCTTGATACATATTGGTTGCACCCAGATGAATAGAATACCGGGAACTGTGAGCCTCCTCTAGAATCAACTAGTGAAGTCCATCCACTTTAGGCATACAAATATGACCTTGCATCCCCAAAACTCCATCATCCCCAACCATAATCTGCTTGGCATCACCGTGTCGCACTGCGTCCTTAAGGACAAGAAAATGAGGGTCATCATGTTGGCACTCCATGATACGCTCAAACAAGGAAGACCGAGCGACTGTACAAGCTAGAACACGATTGGGCTCAAATATCCAACCTCAGAAACTGATTGTCCAAAGCCTGAACATCTAATGCAAGAGGTCTCTCACCAACTGAAATGTACGCAAGGCTGCTCATATTCACTGACTTCTTACTCAAAGCATTGGTCACCATATTGGCCTTCTGGGATGATACAAGATGTGATATCATAGTCTTTTAATACCTCAAACCTCCTTTTCTACCTCCAATTGAGCTTATTTTGCTTGAACAAATACTGCAAACTCCAATGATCTGTGAACACCTTACATGACATGCCATAAAGATAGTGTCTCCAAATCTTCAGTGCATGAACAATGGCTGTCAACTCTATGTCATGAACAAGGTGATTCTTCTCGTGAACCTTCAATTGCCACAACATATATTCAATCACCTTGCCACCCTGCGTCAATACCACACCAAGTCCAATATGAGATGCATCACAAAATACTGTATAAGGCACTAAACATGTAGGCAACACCAGTACTGGTGCTGTAGCCAAGGCTGTCTGGAGTTTCTGAAAGCTCGCCTCACATTATCTGACCATCTGAATGGGGCACCCTTCTGGGTCAACCTAGTCAACGAGGATGCTATATATAAAAACCCCTTTTCAAACTGACGGTAGTAACCCGCCAATATCGTGAAACTCCAGATCTTTATAGATGATGTGGGTCTAGGCCAGCTCTTGACTACCCCAATCTTCTTTGGATCCACCTAAATACTCTCTACTGAAACAACATGCCCCAAGAAGATGACTTACCTCAACCAAAACTCGCATTTTGAAAATTTAGCATATAACAGGTTGTCTTTTATAGTCTTAAGGACGATCCGAAGATACTACTCATACTCCTCTAGACTGCGGGAATAGATCAGGATATCATCAATAAACATAATCACAAAGAAATCCAGATAGGACTTGGATACCCGGTTCATCAAATCTATAAATGTTGCTAGGAAATTTGTCAGCCCAAAGGACATCACAAGAAACTCATATGCCTATACCGAGTCCAAAAAGCTATCTTAGGGACATCAGATGCCCTAATCCTCTACTAATGGTAGCCAGACCTTAAATTTATCTTTAAAAATACCTTGGAACCCTGAATCTGGTCAAATAATTCATCAATCATCGGCAATGATACTTGTTCTTGATGGTGACTTTGTTCAGCTGTCAATAATCTATGCAATTCCTCATTGATTCATCCTTCTTCTTTACAAACAACACGAGATCACCCCATGGCAAGACATTATCAAGGAAATCTTGCAACAACTCCTTCAATTCTTTCAACTCTGTCGGAGCCATGCGGTATAGCGGAATAGAAAAGTGCCGAGTGCGCGAAGCCAAATTTATACAAAATTCAATATCCCTGTCAGGTGGCATCTCCGACAGGTCTACAGGAAATACCTCTAGAAAATCATTGATAACTGGTTCTGAATCCAAAGAAGGAACCGACGTACTAGAATCACGAATATAAACCAAATAAGCTAGAAACCCCTTTTCGACCATGTGTAGTGCCTTCATATAAGAGATAACCCCGCTGGTAGAGTGGCCAAGAATCCCCTTCTACTCTAATAGAGGCAACCCCGGCAAGGCTAAGGTCACCTTCTTGGCGTGACAATCCAATATAGCTTGATAAGGTGACAACCAATCCATATCCAATATGACATCAAAATCGATCATATTACGAAGTAGGAGATCTACGCGAGTCTCAAGACCTCTAGTAGTAACCACACACGAATGATAGACACAATCTTCAACAATAGCATCTCCCACAGGTGTAGACACATTCACCGGATCACTCAAATAATCACGATGCATAACAACATATGAAGCAAAATAGGACGACACGTATGAATAAGAAGAACCCGAATAAAAAAGAATTGATCCATCTCCAATGCAAACTAAAACCTTACATGTGATAACCGCGTCAGATAACTCAGCCTCATGCCAGGCTGGAATAGCATAGGACTGTGACTAGGCCCTACCACTCCGAACCATATCTCTATTATGGCCTCCTCCTGGCTAGCTCCACCTCTAGCGGCCCGACCTCCACCTCTAACGGCATGACCTCCACCTCTAGCGGCCTGAACTCTACCTCTGTCTCCCTAACCCCTACCTGTAGTTGGCTGAGCGGGTGGTGATATAACCGATGTTGTAATCACGGCACGAGAACTCTGTTGTGATGTACCTCCCAATAATCTCAGACAAGTCCTCCTGATATGTCCCAAACCACCACACTCATAAAATTTATCCTAATAATCCGGCTGCTGAAACTGAGACTGGCCCGAATGGGCCGGTCGACCATGGTAATAAATATGAATAGGAGGTGTACTGATATGAGCTGGCAGTGCACTATAAGCTGGCTACCTGAAATAAGGCACATAATGACCACGACTCCCTGAAGCACTCTGGGATATCTGAAGCACTGAGTGATATGGCCTAGAAGGATGGGCCCTACCAAAAGTGTCCCTGCCTCCAGACGAGGCACCACTAAAACCACCTGAATGACGAGGTCTCCTGTCAGATCCCTGACCACTCCTTTGAGATAGAACCATCTCGACTCGCCTGGCAACATTGGTAGCCACCTGAAAAGAAATCTCACTCCTAGTCTCCTTAGCCATCTGCAATCTGATCGGTTGAGCAAGTACCCTAATAAACCTCCTCACCCCCCTCTCTTGGTAGGAAGCAGAAGAATAGAATGACGGGCCAGATCCACAAATCGAGTCTCATACTGAGTGACAGTCATAGAACCCTACTGCAGACGCTCGAACTGCCTCCGATAGTCCTCTCTGTGAGTGATAGGAAGGAACATCTCAAGAAATAACTGAGAGTGCTTTTCCCAAGTGAGAGCAGGCGATCCAAATGTTCTGGTCAACATATAGTTCCTCCACCATTTCTTGGCGGAACCCGTCAACTGAAATGCAGCAAAGTAGACCCATTTGGTCTCTACTATCCCCATGTACTGTAACACCTCATGAAAACTGTCCAAATAGTATTGGGGATCCTCTGAAGATGCACCGTTGAAGTGAAATGGAAAAGCTTGGTAAACCTATCCAATCTCCACAAGGCCTCAGGAGACATAACTGATCCATCATCGATCTGTGCCGCAACATCCGACGGAACTAACCCAATTGGTTGAGCTGCTGGAGTTCGAAACTTGGGAGCCATCTGCTTCGGAGTGTGAGTAGTGGGAGTCTGGACTCCTCCCCTAACATGAGAGACGGCTGGTGCCATAGGAAATGTGAAGATCTTAGCAAACTCTCCATAAGGCCCACCAGATGGACCAAAGCATCCTGAAGCTCTAGGGTGGATACGAACCCCTCCGGGACTTGAGCTGATCCGACAGGAACAGTCTGGGATGGAACTTCATCATCAAACTTCACCTGAGGCTCTGCTACTGATGCTGCTGCTCGAGCTCTAGGTTGAGCCCTGCCTCGACCTTGACCTCCGCCCCTCGTAAGAGCTGCCACTGGGGGCTCTGGCTTCCACTCAGTTGAAGATGTGGTACGTGTCCTTGCCATCTACAAGAGAACAAGATAGAAGAGTTCACAACACTGATAGAATAAAATCGCACGATAGAGAATAATAGAAGTGAAATGGTTCTTAACTCAATAGCCTTTGGAAGATAAGTACGGACGTCCCTGTTCCGATCCTCTAGACAATATGAAGTTTGCTCATGACTCATGAGACCTATGTAACCTAGTACTCTGACACCAACTTGTCACGATCCAAAATTTCTTACTATTGGAACCGTGATGGTGCCTTAACATTTCATTTGCTAAGCAAGCCAATGTTAGAAAAATCTATTCATTTTAACAGTTTAAGTAATAACTATATAAGGAAGAACTGAAATAACTAAAATTATTTAAATGAATATGTAAGACCTAAACTAGCCAAAACATTTATTACAATTCCATGAACCTGGTGTTACAAGTACATGAGCTGCAAGAATAGTACATATAAAGGTTTGAAAGAAACAGAAAGCTGTCTTGAATGAAAATACACAACTAGATAATAAGAGAAAAGGGACTTCAGGAGCTGCGGGCGCTGCGCAGCTGTACCTCAATTCTTCGTGGTTGTCCGATCCCATCCCTCAAGTAGTCGCCGCAGAGAAGGACTCTGAAATCTGCATAGGGTGCAGAGTGTAGTATCAGTACAATTAAACCTATGTATTGGTTAGTGCCGAGCCTAACCTGGATGAAGCAGTGACGAGGCTAAGGCGAGCCACTTACACTAAAACGTGTATGCATTATATAAAATAATGACACCATAATAGAAATACTGAACAGAATTAAACAGGTAATTGGAAATGATAACTACAACCTCAAGAATAAACCAACACCGTAAAGGAACACTAATCTTTAACAGTTCAAACAAATACCGGAAGCCAATACAGCTCGAGTAAAATATATATATATATACTATATTCCGGTGCACAACCCTATCCCAACAGACAACACAAGATCATCCCTTATCTTACTGTATCAATATCAGCATCAGCAATAATATAAACAGATTGTGGCGTGCAACCCGATCCCACCATATATCAATGTCAGTATCATAATTCACCCTTTATTTTACCATATCAGTCAACCCTTTTTTCCACCTATTGCGGTGTGCAATCCCATCCTACTGTATAAGTCCACCCTTTATTCCATTAAATCAATCCTCCCTTATTACACCTGATGTGGCGTGCAGCCCGATACCACTATACTAGTACTAAACACTCATTGTACACAGTCAAATCAACAATTTAGGTCACAAGACCTTTACGATAAATAAATACCAATCTAAACCAAGAAAACAAAACAAAACATTGTTCAATATAGAATCTACTCAAATAATACTATACAGCGAAATTAAACCAGCAATTTACAATTAGGAGATACAAACAAGCCAAATTAAGCAAATAGCAGGGATTAGGAAAATTATGAAAAAAGCTAACATGGCTCACCAAGATATTGATTAACATGTAACGATTAAGCATGAAAAGCATTTAAAGCAAATAATAGTTAAGATAGGAAGGAAAACAATTAAGGAAAGGCGATATATCAGGGAGAACATATAATTCAGAGGCGTATAAGCACTCATCAACTTGCATATACACCACTCACGTGGAATTCACATAACACAAAGTCCGAGGTTTCTAATTGTCTCAAGTCAAGGTTAGACACAACACTTACCTCACTCCGCGTCAATTCAAAGCTATATCAAAGATTTTCCCTAGAATTCACCTCCAAACTACTCATATCTACCACGATTAACTCAATAATATCAAATATTGCTAAAAGAATCAAGTACAATGTAAAAATTTAGATTTTCCAAACTTTCCCCAAAAAATCAAAAATCGATCCCCGGGCCGCTTGGTCAAAACACGATGTTCAGACCAAAATCTATTTACCCATTCACCCCCGAGTCCGATTATATAATTTGTTTCGAGATTCGACCTCAAATCGAAGTCTAAATTCCAATTATACCAAAATTTCTAGTTCTAGCCAAACCCGCAATTTTCACCATGAAAATCCTAGATTTTAGGTTGAAAATTCATGAAATATAAGAGATAATCTAAAGAAAATATGTTAGGATCACTTACTAACAAATTGAGGAAGAAATTATCTTGGAAAAATCGCCTCTAGGTCTCTAGTTTTGAAATTTTGAAATAATGGCCAAAGATCCCGTAATGGGACTGGTTAAGAGCTGAGCGACAATGTTCATCGTATTCGCGTGAACACTGTCCGTTCGGAAGAGCAGGGCCTGAGTGGCCTACGCGATCGCAAGTAACTGAACGTGTTCGCAAAGGTCTA
This sequence comes from Nicotiana benthamiana, assembly GCA_034376525.1. Lineage (NCBI taxonomy): Eukaryota > Viridiplantae > Streptophyta > Magnoliopsida > Solanales > Solanaceae > Nicotiana > Nicotiana benthamiana. Next base: position 13,693,480 of record CM067325.1, read on the forward strand.
TCCACCTGACCTTTGCGTTCGCGAGATGGAGTTCGCGTTCACGTAGAGTTACTTCATCTCCCCTACACAGCCAGCTAAAGCTACGCGTTCGCGTGAGACGGGTCATGTTTGCATAGAGCAATCCCCCCAGTGCTCCGCATTCACGACCATAGTCCTGCGTTAGCGTAGAGTAAAATCCTCCCCAGCCCAGATCCCCTTTCGCAATCGCAAAGCACAATGCATTAGAACACCAACTGCAGTAAACACACCAGATTTTCTAAGTTCAAAACATCATGTAGCCTATCTGAAACTCACCTGAGCCCTCGGGGCTTCAAACAAATATGCACACAAGTCCTATCATACAAACTTGCTCGCACGATCAAATCGCAAAAATAACACCTAGAGCTACGATTTGGACACTACATCAAATGAAATTTTCAAGAAAGCTTTAAAACTTCTATTTTCACAACCGGACTTCCGAATCACGTCAAACCACTTCTGTTTCTTATCAAATTTCACAGACAAGTCTAAAATATTATAATGGACTTTTACCAAACTCCGAAAATAGCATACGGACTCGATATCAACAAGATCATACACTAACCAAATTCTTAAACAATTAGATTTTCATTCTTTAAATTTTCAACAAAAAATCATATTTCGAGTTAGGGATCTCAGAATTCGTTTCCGCGGAAATGTCCAGGTCCCATATTTCATTACGGACCTACGGGGACCATCAACATATGGGTCTGGATCTGTTAACTCAAAATTTTGACCGAAGTCAACTAAAATCAACGTTTAAGGAAAAAATTATTATTTTCATCATCTTTCAATATAAAAGCTTTCCAGAAATACGCTCGGACTGTGCGCAAAATCAAGAAGGGTAAAATGAGATTTTTAAGGCTTAAGAGCGCAGAATCGAGTTCTAAAATATACGATGACCCTTTTTGGTCATCACAGATTTATCCAAAATACATCCAAAAAGTAGTGATTGCGAGTTTCCTAGTTTTAGAAAAATGTGAGTATTGATCGTTAGCTAAGTGTTGCACCATGATTCAACCATCGTTTTCAACTTGAAGAAATTATTTTGGATGCTTATCGCGGTGTAATTTTCACCCTATCGACATCAAAGCTTTATTGCTGGAATTTTGATGTTTGTTTGTTGGCATTGAGCAATGATAATAAATCTTTAGTGGCTTTCTTTCATTTGTTACTTATATAATTTATTGTTAAGAAAGTGCTAGGCTAACTTGTTACCCTTGTCTTCCACTTGCTGTCCAGCATAAACAAATTGGTCCTTGCCTCTTCATATCACAATCAAAAGGGAGGATATATGGTATTTGCCGACGTATTTTCTCTTCCCAATTTGTTTTTTTTTTTTTTATAATTTTTTCTCTCTCTTTTCCTCATGCTCTTGAATAAATATCTCTTTGACATTTCAAATTTGTCAACAACACAATGGTGGTGGATCAAATTGTTTTAGAAACGTACGCTTATAGAAGTATGCGGTTGCTTAATTTTCTTTCAGTATTCTGTTCTTAGTTTGTCTTGTAATTATTTCGATACTTTGCTGTAGTCTAGTTGTTAAAATATGAGAAATTTTTATAAAGCATTATCTTTTAATGATAATTAAGTATTTATTGATATGATTTGTTATATTACTGATGACAAATATGATTTATATTATCATAAAATGTATTAGATGTATTTAAGTTACTATATTCATGAATACAATAGCAAAAATAGGCGTGAATCAAGGAAGTTTAGCTAATTAGTTGTTATATTCGAGTATATTCGACTGTATTCATGACTTGAAACATGGGATTATAATTTACAGCTTGACAGATTATTGTATTCGACTGTATTCACGGCATGAAACAGGGGATTACAATGTTTCTAAACGGAAAGTTAATCAATTAACATAATAGACTCCTAATATAACTCAATTATAACACACAAATTTTGCATTTTCTGTTATAAAAAAGATTCTCAACCGAAAAATACCCTAAAAACATAGCAATCTTCAAAGAAATAATATAATACATATCTGAATACATAAATTATATTAATTAAAAAAAATGTATACATTCATGGCATATAGCGAGACAGTAAATATAATAAAATACATATAATACAGCGGGATACATTAAAATACAATAACAAAAAGACAGTGAATACAATGAAATACATGGAATACAACGAGATACACTTAATTACAATGAAAAAAAGACAATGAACACAATAAAAAACATGAAAATACTGCGTGATTCATTGAAAATACATTGAAATATATTAACATAAAATCAAGTTGCTCAGCACCAAATTCCACCGTCTTTATTCAAGAACAAATCCTAATTTCCGGCGAAATTTTCGTCGGACAAAAACCCTGAATCTCACTGTTCCCACGCATCAAAATTACAAATTCAATATCAAAATTACAGGCCTTATGTCCCTCTTGAAGGGCTTCGCTGGCTCTACCGTGCATACCATAACCTGCCATCAAGGCAGACTATGATTTTCACATTCTTTTGCTTCGTCTGATTGAATGCATTCCTTGCCATTCTTAATCTTCCATACCTGCAGTACATTTCAATCATGGATGTAGCCACGTATATATTATCCTCTAGGTTCATTTTTGTAACCTAAAGAGATCAAAGCCCAATAAACTACTAAGAACACCAATACAGATTTAAAAGAATGCAGCAGTTGTAAAGATGGTTAGTCCTGAAGTAACTGCAGAAGTCAATCATATATTCTAACTCGATACAGTAAATCTCCTCTTCGTCATCATCCATCTAAAAATCCCAAATCACCAAAGCAAACAACATGAAAAACAAAAAATCAATTTGAGTAGCTGAAGGAGCAAGATCCCCTGTTACACAGTTGAATTGGACCCGAAAGAAGGAAGAAACAAATAGAGCAGAATTATATTATGTTATGTGCTAGGTGATGTGGATGTTATGTGGTACGTGATGTGGATGAGGGGAATTTTGATATTGAGCATCATACTTTTAGGAAATGGGGGAAGAGAATGACATGTATCAAAGTAAAGAGAGAAAAAAAATAGTGTAACTGGATAGCATATTTAATGGCATAGGGATAAGAGGTAACCAAAATTAGATATTTTGCTATGAATATTAAAAGGTATCTATAAAATATAAATTTTTTAAATAGTATTTACTTACAACAACAACAACTACTACTACCCAGTATAATCCCACAAAGTGGGGTCTGGGGTGGGTAATATATAGACGAGTCTTACCCCTACCCGAAAGGGCAGAGAGGCTGTTTCCAGTCGACCCTCGGCTCAGTGAAGGAAATCAAAACAAAAACAAAAACAAAAACAAAAGAGCATTAGTAAGTCCAGCAGAAATAGCGTAAATAATCATCTGAACATAAGAACCATAAATAAAATAGCATGCAATAATATCATACAATAACTACCATAAGGGAGACACAATCCAAAACACAAATCATCTATGGATGGCCCTGCCAAGCCTCACCCAACCCCCGGTGAGTAGTACGAAAAACTCTAGGGGCCCTATCCTACAACCCTGATACTAGACCTCCAGACTTTCCTATCAAGGGCAATGTCTCGGAAACCCGCATTCTAGCCATGTCGTGCCTAATCACCTCTCCCCAATACCTCTTAGGCCTCCATCTGCCTCGCCGAACGCCAACCATCGCCAGCCGTTCACAACTCCTCACCGGGGCATCAGGACTTCTCCTCCACACATGCCCGAACCACCTCAGCCTCGCTTCTCGCATCTTCTCATCCAGCGGGGCCACCCCCACCTTCTCTCGAATAATTTCGTTCTTAATCTTATCTAGCCTGGTGAGCCCGCACATCCACCTGAGCATCCTCATCTCTGCAACCTTCATTCTCTGAACATGAGAGTTCTTCACTGGCCAGCACTCCGCCCCATACAACATTGCAGGTCTAACCACAGCTTTATAAAATTTCCCCTTGAGTTTCTGTGGAACTTTGTTGTCACACAGGACTCCTGATGCAAGCCTCCACTTTGACCACCCGCTCATATACGAAGAGTGACGTCCCCATCAATCTCTCCATCCCCCTGAATCACCGAACCAAGATATTTGACACTGCCCCTCTTGACGATGACCTGAGATTAAATAGTATTTATTTAAAATAAATAAAATATTGACATTTGATATAAGAATTATAAGTGTTTTAAAATATCCATGTGGTAGAGCCCATTTAGGACAACAATAATTAAGTATTATATCTGTTTTAAATTATGTGGCATTTTGCTTGTTTACTTAATTCAGTTTTCGGTTTGTCCTTTTCTTCCTTTTTGTTTTGTTTGTTTTTGTTTACTTACGATTCTGTTGACAGAATCAAAGTTCATGGTACGATTAGTTTGTCCATTTTATAGTTGCCTGAGATAGCTGATTAGCTCAGTTTGGCTCATTTAGAGCTAAGTACTAAACGATTAGTTATTTATGTGGTGTTATTTGATTATGTATAAAGTTTTTCTTTGAAATTTATGGTCTAAAGCAAATTATAGAATTGTTTTGATTATAAATTATTTTATTAAAGGTATAATAATAAGTTTAAAGATAAGTTATTTCTCGCTAAAAGGTATGATATATTTTTAGGATAAACTTAAAAATTAAGACACATAAATCGAAAATAGAGTAATGAAGTTCCAAATTCCAAATTCCAAACTTGGAAAATCTCACCCCTTACGTTTTTCCCTCACTATATGTCTTTTTGTAGTGTAGTGGTTGGCTTGACCCAGAGAATTTGATTTAAACCAACATGAGGTCAACCAAATTTCCATTGCATAATTTTTATGGACAATAATAACATTGCATATGTAATCTTTTTAAAATGTATCTAATACACATTAGTTTTTTATTGATCAGCTTTTAAATATCCACCAATAATATTGTGACATGTGCCAAAATACAATAAAATACTTAATTTACACCATAATTAAAATTTCTTCTTTAAAACAAGAAAAAAATTAAAAAACATCCCCCTTTCCCGCTTTCAGTAATTCCCTCCCACCCCCATCCCCATCGCCACCCCACTTAGTCATCTTCTCCACGAATCACAACCTTATTATTGACTTTCCATCATTAACTCCATAGTTAGCAACATTGTGCCCTATTTTCTCACTATTGTTAATGGAGCTTAACTTTTAGAGTTGAATAAGAGCTACAGATATCCATCTTCTTCTACAAAAAAATATTTTTCTTTATTAAAATCATCATTGTCATAACAGCACCACTACCATTATTAATTTTAGAACGAAACCCACAAACACTATAGCCCCTTTTTTCACACAAAATTCAATTAAAAATGAATTTTTGAAATCAAAGAAAGAATCAATACATCTAGAAACAAAATTATGGAAAAAAATAGAGAAACCAATCATTCATTCATCAGCAGATCTGAAAATATTAAATCTTGGAGGAGGGGACTAGTAATTTAGAAGTTGAATCTAGCTATTTAATTATTGTTGTGTTCTAGAGTTTAATTTATGGAGAAGACAAAGTGGATGGCCAGGGGAAGAGGAAAATGGGTGAGGTGGTGGGTGTGGAAAAGGAACCAATTATTTGGAGATGAAATAATTAAAAGTAAAAAGAATTAACTCAAAAAGAGTTAAAAAGTTAAAGGTTGGACATATGACATTTAAGTAATGATTAAGACCCAAAAGTTCTATATTCACCCGCCTCTTTAACGTATAAAGTACGCGCGCACCATCTGTCAAATGTGGTGTGTACTAGATACACTTTCGAAAGCTTGTATGCATAATATTATTATCGTTCACAAAAATTATGTAAGAGGGATTCGGATCATAGATCAGACGGTAACTTATGTATTTTGCCATTTTAAAAAGTACAAGCTGACGACTAATTATAATATAAATGTTACTCTTTTTACATGTTAAATTATACTTCAAGAAGCATTTTTAGCAAACCCAATGTAATTAATAGAAACATGCGAATCCTTTAATAATTACACCAGTTGAATGGTTGAATTAGAAATTTATGTAAAAGAATTCAAAAGAAAAGAATACTACTATAATATTACATTTTGAAATTTAAGTATATGACTTAAAGTATAATAACAACAAACCTAGTTTGATTCCAACAAGAGGTCTGGGGAGGGTAGTCTGTACGCATACCTTATTCCTTGCTAATCCAGGTAGAGAGGTTGTTTTTAATAGACCATCAGCACAGGAAGGGCAAGAAGAAGACGAGGAAAGCAAGGGAGGGAGAAAGATGGAAGATAAAAAAATGGAAAAGATAAAGGATACGTGGCACCAAATAATAGCAACAGGGAATACAATACATGAGGCGAACAAAACCACATAACATAATAAAAATCTAAGAATATGAACATACTGCTAAGACTATCGGTAAATAACTATAAACTACCAACTAACCTTCTACCTTAATCCTCGACCTCCACACTCTCCTATCAAGGGTCATGTCCTTGGTAAGCTGAAGCAGCGCCATGTCCTGCCTAATCACCTCTCCCCAATACGTCTTAAGCCTACCTTGACCTCTTCTCAAACTCTCCATGGTCAACCTCTCAGGCCTCCTAACTGGAGCATCAATGCTTCTTCTTTTAACATGTCCAAACCATCTCATCCTCGACTCCCGCATCTTGTCCTCCACGGAAGCTACTCTCGCTCTATCCCGGATATCTTCATTCCTAATACTATCTCTCCTGGCACACCCACACATCCATCTCAACATCTCATCTCTGCTACTCTCATCTTGTGCACATGGGAGTTCTTGACTGGCCAACACTCAGCCACATACAGCATAGACGGTCTAACCACTAATCTATAAAACTTACCCTTAAGTCTTAGTTGCGTATTCCTATCACACAAAACACCGAAAGCAAGCCTCCACTTCATCCATCCCGCTTCAATGCGATGCGCGACATGTTCGTCAATCTCCCCGTTACCATAGATAATAGACCCGAGATACTTAGAACTTACTCTCTTAGGGATAACTTGAGCATCAAGCTTAACCTCTACGTCTGCATCATGGGTCCCGTCACTGAACTTGCACTCCAAGTATTCAGTCTTGGTTCTACTTAGTTTGAAACCTTTAGACTCCAAGGTCTGTCTCCAAACCTCCAACCTCATGTTAACTCCGCTACGCGTCTCGTCAATTAACACTATATCATCGTCAAATAGCATGCACCAAGGCACTTCCCCTTGGATGTGACGCGACAATATATCCATCGCCAAGGCAAATAAAAATGAGCTAAGAGCCGATCCTTGGTGCAACCCCATCACCACAGGGAAATACTCCGAGTCACCACTCCAAGTCCTCACCCGAGTCTTAGCATTATCATACATATCCTTAATCACACTAATGTACGCTACTGGCACACCGCTAACCTCCAAACACCTCCACATGACCTCCCTCGGAACTTTATCATATGCTTTCTTAAGGTCAATAAATACCATATGCAAATCCTTCTTTCTCTCCTTGTACTGCTCCACTAGTCTCCTTACCAGATGAATCGCTTCTGTAGTCGACATCCCTGGCATGAATCCAAACTGATTCTCGGAAATAGACCCGCACCTCCTCACCCCAGCCTCCACCACTCTCTCCCAAACCTTCATAGTATGACTCAACAACTTGATACCCCTATAATTATTGCAATTTTGGATATCACCCTTGTTCTTATAAAGCGGAACCATTATACTCCACCTCTATTCTTCGGGCATCTTCTTTGTCTTAAAAATAACATTAAATAGCCGAGTGAGTACTCCAAACTTGCCTGCCCCGCGCTCTTCCAAAATTCCACTAGGTTTTTGTTTGGCCCCGTCGCTCTGCCTCTGCAAATCTTACGCATTGCCCCTTCCACCTCCTCTATCATAATCCGCCTACAGTACCCAAAATCCTTCCGACTCTCGGAGTGCTCTAACTCACCCAACACGATGCGTCTATCCCCCTCCTTATTCAATAGTTTATGGAAGTATGTCTGCCATATTCTCCTAATAAGTGCCTTGTCCAACAACACTTATCCATCCTCGTTCTTGATGCACTTAACTTGGTCTAAGTCGCGAGCTTTCCTCTCCCTCGCCTTGGACAACCGGTACAACCTCTTGTCCCCGCCTTTACCCTCGAGCACTTCGTACAAACGAGCAAACACCGCGTTCTTGGCCATCATAACTGCTAACTTCTTCTCTTTCTTTGCCTTTCTGTAGCACTCCCGATAAGTCCTTTTTTCCTCCTCGTTTGTACTCTCCACTAGCTTCAAATAAGCAGCTTTCTTAGCTTCCCTTTACATTGAACCTCTCCATTCCACCACCAGTCCCCTTTATGACACCCAGGAGATCCCTTCATGACCCTTAAGACATCTCTAGCAGCTACCCTAATGCAATCCGCAGTAATGCACCACTTACTAGACGTGTCCCCCTACTTATCCAGGACCTCATAGAAAACAACCTCTCCCCTAACTCCTGAGCTTTGTCCTTAGTCAGGTTACCCCACTTGATCTTAGGTTGCCTGCACCCCGCGCTCTTCCTCCTACTCCTCTTGATCTCTAGGTCCATAATTAGAAGTCTATGTAGAGTCATGAGGTGCTCACTTGGGATGACCTTGCAGTCAATGCATAGACCTTTATCACACTTCCTGCAAAGAAGATAATCAATTTGAGACTTACCCATTAAATTCTAGGAAGTGACCAAGTTCTCTTCTCTCTTCGAAAAACTTGAGTTAGCTATAACCAAACCAAAAACTCTAGCAAAATTCGATAGTGAATTAACTCCCTCACTCCTAACCCCAAAACCGTACCCGCCATGCACATCATCATAACCCCTAGCACTATCCCCAATATGACCATTGAAATCTCCGCCAATGAAGAACTTCTCTGTCTGAGGGATACTATGCACCATCTTGTCTAGATCCTCCTAGAATTGCTTCTTGACCTCCTGGTCCAAGCCTACCTGAGGAGCCTAAGCACTAATCACATTTACAGTAAACCCACCAACTACCAGCTCCCTAAGGTCCCTGTCCACAAAAATACCTACCACATTCTTACCCTTAGTGCTCCCTGAGTACCATAGTTTATAGTCATCTACTTCCCGTGACCTAGTACACCCTTCGATCTAGTCTCCTGAACACACGCTTTGTTAATCTTCCTCTTCTGAAGAATCTTACCTAACTCTATGGAGTTCCTCGTCAACGTCCCAATGTTCCAAGATCCAATTCTCAACCTAGAGGCTTTCTTACCCCCCCCCCCCTTCCCACCCTTGAACCCCACCCCCAGCCCCACCCGAGGACATGACCTTACTATCACATCGTCCACTACCGCCACTATAAATAAAAGGTATTAGTTACACACTACCACTAAGAACCAATAACGAGGACGAAGGACTATAGGCTGCGAACCTGAGGGCTAAAAACAACTCAAGGGGGCGACTACGAGAACAGTCACCGAGCAGGCACTAGAACAATGAATCTACCCACATCAACGAAACTTCCCCTATGTAAACACATGATTAAAATGAATAGATGAAACCTTAAGCTTAAAACATTAGTAGAAAAGACAAAAAGCAATCAATCCAATCAAAATCGTCGGCAAGGCAATAGAAAATAGATGTGGGCAAACACAATTCAAGAAGGATGAAACCTGGATCATAATCGGGACGCGCTTCCAAATCCGCTGAATACTAATTCGATAATCAGAACTTTAAAGTGTTTTTGTCAAAAGAGTACTCTAAATAGTACTATAATTAAATAGCAAAAAGGATACTAAACTGTTTAGAGAATAAGATTAAACAGAGAGACTAACTATTTCAGTAAGGTTTTACTTTTCAAAATCTAAGATATTTTGGTTGATTGTTCACGGTAAAATTATACAGTCTCAATCAACGTGTATCTTTTCTTACCAATTTTAGAAATTTCAGAGTAAGAACTAATATTCTGATTCAAAAGCAAAAATTGAATGTAAAAAATGGATATTCAGAAAACAAAGCTAATAAAATGAAATATTAATCAACAATGCTGAACCAAATTCCACTATATAGCCAAATCAAACAAGATATCACTTCAATTGTAATAAAAACATATTTAAAAGTGATTACTATTGAGAAGAACAAGACTTTGAAAAGAATAACTAAAATATTAACACCCAGAAACAGATTGTTCAGATTCTTTAAAGAAAAATAGTGCAATTATATATATTGAAAGGATGAAATAGATTGTACAATCTTTAAAGAAAAAGGGTGCAATTACACCAGTATCAAAGAACAAATATGTAATTTAAAATAATAGAGTAGGAAAATTAGAACTTGGTTAGTTGTCGGAGACGTGTAATAACCCGTCAGAATAAGGCGTCAATAAATAAATAGTAAACCAGAAAATTTGCAATTCCTTCAATGTGATTCGGTGAAATTCGAGTGCTTGGCGTAGATCATTTTTTTGTCACCGATGGCCACCAAATGGAGAATTGAAGCAGTTCAAAGTGTGTAAAAAATAATAAGAGGAGACGATAGAGTCAATAGCAAGAACGTAACAGAGAGAAAAATCAACACCATGATTCAAGCACATGACTTTAAAGTAATTTGTGAATTTCCTTGTCTACTACACTATTTTTTGAATTTTCTTGCCTACTAAAGTAATTTTTGAACTCCTTATCTATTAAAGTGTTTAATTTCGCTTTACTCAAACATTGTGATATAAATTAACTTACAGCTTGTTTGGTCAAATCTTTTTTGAGGGGCTAAAAATACTTTTATTACAATTAAGATGTTCGCTAAGTTTTTTGAAGGAAAAAAATATTTTTGAGCTGAAACAGTTTTTGAAAAGTAAAATAAATAGTTTCTTCACAAAAGTTTTTCTAAAAAAAATACCTTTCAGAAAAGCTACACCACAAGTATTTTTAAAAGCTGGCCAAATATTTTTTATTGTATAAAACTTTTTTTTAAATTATTTAGCGAAATTTAGAAATAAGTTGTATTTTAGGAGTTTGGCCAACAAATAATTAGGAGAAGTAATAAATGTGAAAATACATACGAAAGACTTTCTAAAATAGTTAGAAAGATTGGCTATATTGGGTTTGCCGGCAAAGCAAAATGGGGCCTTTAGTCCTTTCGTGGAATGCAGACTACGTTGAACGTGGATCTACTCCTTCCTAGTCCTTTTCAATTATTCAATTGAAATTGGATGAATCTAGTCATAAAACAAATGGATTTTCCGACATGACTGCCTTAAGTGGCAGTTCCGATATTTATGGCAAAACAAAGGGTGTTAAACTATAAGAACTGAGTGGTTGATGGTCATGTCATTCCGATTAAATCTCCCTTTCCCAACACGACACGAGATGTCGCGATATAAAGGGATTTTCGATAAAGTCCAGCTTTTCATCGGGGGGAGATATTCAATTCTTCACCTTTATCTTTTTAGTACTTTAGTTTAAGTGGTAGCAATGCCCAAAAATGACCAACCAGGTCATTAATTAAACTCCAAGTTGGAATTTCTGTTTTCAACTTTTTCGAATGACTAGCAATACATCTCATACAACTAATATTAGTTATATAAAATTTATTTTTATTTAATAAATTTATGAATCTTAATTTTAAAATTTTAGATTTATAAAAATTTAAGTTCATAAAATTTTGAGACAAAAAAATTATCCCATAAAATAAATAATTTCGTTTTTCTATGGTGGAAACAAGGAATTTCTTAGTAGGCATATGGCCATAAGTTTTGGAAATTTTTAAGAAAAAAAATTCAAATATGTTGTTTATAGAATTAATTTAATTTTTGAGAGATTTTGAAAACTAAAATTTTAAATTTTAAATATAACTTAAAATCTCTATTGGACTAAATTCTGATCATTTGAGACTTTTTAGCTGAAAAAAAAAAGAGAGGACTTTTTAATATGTCCAAAATTGCTTCAAACACAAATCCTATTTCAAATTAAACTTCACCTAATCAATTTTTTTGAAATAATATTTAAAAATTTATGACCAAACGGGTTCTTAAGCTTTTGGCCGATGACAAATTCCTTAATTGGTCTTTCAAATGATTACATAATTTATTTAAAAAAAAGAGGGGCTATTCTTATTAGGAGTGGCAAATGGGGTGGGGCGGAGCATATATTGTTCGGGCCGAAAACGGTAATAAAAAAATAAAATTATTCAGCCCGATTCATATATAATACGGATAAAAATGGATTAATCAGCGAATAATATGAGTAATCATATTATCCCTGGCTTCTTGAATATGATCACTTACTTTCTAGAATTTTATTTAAAAAATATCTACAAATATTTGGGATCCTCTCATGAGATGTAATATGTAATAGAATTATGAAGTGCAGTCATTTTTATTTACTTTAAATAGTGGATTGTATCACTTTCTTATCAAGTGTTATTGGAATACAGCAATCATATCTTTGTTCTTTCATATTCATATATCAAGATTTCGTTTATATCTTTTTTGATTTTGAAATGGTATTTCGATAATAATAAATTACATAGGACATATTATTAAGGCATCACATTGATTTTTATGTTGAATTATTAAATTCGGTTAATCATACTTAAATTGATATGACTAAATCAATTTTATGTCAACTGAATAAATTATCAATATTGATGAACTTCGGATTTACACTATGACGTGTGCAATTATCAATAAACTCCAAGTTTATTATGATATGAGTTTTTTTCAATAAACATTCGCTTTATTGTGGTATTCTTTTATTTATGTAATAAAAACTGGAGAATAAATCGGGTAACTTTTCACATACAGATTATTCCATTACAAATTGTAGTAATAAAAGATATTAAATTTTTTCTTTATTTATAGTCTCAATATAATCAATCGTTTTCGCAAATACCTTAAAAACTCAATTAAGTTTCTTTGAGACTTACTACAATATAATACCTTATTGGTAATCAATTGTGTTTCTCCAAAATAGTAATAATTGGCTATTCCAGAGTTCTCAATTAATCTTGTACTACCACAGATCCATCAACATCTATGTGATGAATATATTTTTTAAAGAGAAAGTTATACCATTATGGTTATGGTCAAAATTATATACAAAATATGGTTCTTCTATTAATATTATTCTTTAATAATCACATTACCAAAATATTATAGCGTACAATATATATATGACCAATGATCATTCATGCCATAATAATGACATTATTTTCTTATATCATCTCAAACCTCCTTATAGAGGTGAGTGTGGTATATTCACTAAGTTCATATTCTTCCAAGAATGAATATGTATTTGTAAATCAGATATTGTCAAATTCACATCATGAATGGACCATAATCAACTATATGTGCTTATAAAATCTCATGTCACATCGATGACATAATACATTCACAAAGTGAAGAATTATTTAGAGAATCCTTATTGTTCTCATTACCACAATAATGACGATTATAATTTCGTCTATTGCCACGTCCACATCCACTGATACATTCATAGAAATAATTTTATCTTCTTTCAGACTTATCACATACTGCTATTACATTCTCTTAAGGCAATGAGAATGGATCAAATTCAATGGCACGAGTTTTCAATAGTTTGCCCGCAATCATACATGAATTTGATCATTCTTATCACTTCAGGTGGTTGTAATTTCTTACAAAACTCCATTAGAGTTATAATTAAACTTTATTGTCTTTGCTTGTATGTAAAATTAAAGTATAGAATAAAAGAGAAAAATACAGTAAAATACGTACCTTAAATCCAAAATTTAATCATGAAGAAAGTTCATACAACTATTGACTATCATTATGCTCAATATCAAAGCTTCTACTCGATTGATTAGAGTCTCGTGCTGATAACGTATTATGAAACAATAAACAAAGAAGAAGAGTAATGCAGAGAAAAGTAGAGAGAGATAATTTTTATTGATTTGAGATCAATTACAATAGAATAAAACCCCTCTATGTATAGAAAAATGGTGACTTAAGCACCAAGTAATAAACCCTAGAATCTCTCTAAATATAGACATTCACCTTAAATAGAACTCTATTTATAACAAATAAGTCGTATGTTTATTAATTTTTTCAGTAAACATATTTATTTATCAAAACTTTATCTATAACTTTAATAAAGTAAAATTGAAATACTATTTATGTAACAAAAAGATCTGAAAAATCTGACAAAGCCGAACCAATCCAAACCGATATAGTTGATTTGGTTTGATTTTAATAAAATCTGAACTAACTCGATCCAAGTATACCCGTAGTGTTTTGTTCCATACAAAGCTGAGAACATGAAACTTTATAAATGCCATGTCATTATAATGTGATAACCAATTTTTTTGGTAATTGATAACCAATACTTTTTAGTTTGTAATGTGTATAATAAAATTTAATCGATTACCCAAAAAAAAAGGAGGATAGTGTAGATCCATTTCTGATAAAAAAAATCTCTTCTTTTCATGAAAAAATGACATGGTATAACAACCTATTTAAAAAATTGACATAAAATGTCCTAATTTTAGATATTGGCACCCTATAGCCTTACTTTATATATTTATTTGTTTTAATTAGTATAGCATAACCAGTTTTATCGTTATTTAAAATCATAAATAACTTCAGCACTTTCCTTTCTCCCCTCTCCTCTCTCCTTCTATTACTCTTCTCTTCTGAATCTTTCTCAAATTCCAAAATTTTCAAATCCCCCAAATCTCTCCATTTTTATCCGCTTAATACTCTCTTTTGTGCCTTCTTATTGTTTTTCTTAACTATTTTTAAAAAAAAATCAAGCACCTTTTGTAGAAATTGGAAGATAATATTCATATTCTTGCCAAGTTGACAGATGGGTAAAAATTTAACTGGTAAAAAAAATTAAAATCTAAAGCAAATATGGTCAAATCTTCATCTCTGATTTTAAAGAAACGGTATTAAAGGGGTGCAAATCATCACATGCAATAGTTGTTCGAAAGGACAATCAAAGGGAAGAACAGGTTGAAGCATCATATACAAAAGACAAAGGAAAAAAATTGAAAATTCATCTGCTATGCAACAAAATATTGCTATTAAACCCAAAAAGAGAAAGCGTGTTAATATGGAGGAAGTTCAATGTGGTAAACTTCCTGTAAAGGTATTTTTAATCTCAATTGATTTAATGTATTTTATCATATTTATAATTTCCATTAGCTATAAGAATTCATTATATGTACTAGATGCTATGTAAAAGTGGTAATGTCGTTGAGTTAAATAGTTGTCGTCTCCTCCAAGTTACTGCTTCTATGCTAAATATATATGGTAAAACAATGCTACTCATTCTTCGACCGTACTGTTATGTCAGCTTTACAGGGAGAAATCTGGGAGGAGCTAGCGTGGTAACATAGTAGTTATAGAGCATTGTTAAAAGTAGCTTCTATTTGGGAACCGAGACAATAGACTGGTGTAGTAACACAAAATAAACAAGTAAATAAATAATTATTTGTCAAGAAAAACTAGTCTGAATACTAATAAATAAATTCTAACCCAATGCAGATATAGATTTGATGATATCCAATCTTTAGGATCTCGTATTTTATCTGATCTAAACATTTTTTATTTAGTATTTGTATATATTCTTTTATATTTAATTTTTTTTAACATGCATTAGCTATGAGATTGATGAAAATGTATAGAACTATTATTCTGAATATGTGTATTTGAGGAACAATTAGTGATATTCACTGTCTGCATATATGGCTTATTATAATTAATATTTTTTTAATGTAGAACTGGATTTCCATGTCGCATTGGATACAAAATTATCTTGTTCTCATTGAAGCTCACATACCAATGTTGGGGTTGTTGATGAGTTAAAGTTGAAATTCACGGATGAGTAGATTCAAATGTTTCGGAAAACTTATTTTGGCTATTTCCTCGATTTGCCCCCTGTTGTTGTACAGAATCAAGTTATACGGTTTTTAATGTCAAGGGAGTTGGTTCAAGATAGTGAGGATGACTTTTATGTCAAAATCAATCATAGTACCCTATGTTTTGGGATTAGAGAATTTGCAATTATATTTGGTATACGGTGTGTTGGTAAAGTCAATGATGAGGGAGCTTATAGTGGATCAAATAGGCTCAAGGAAGCCTAATTTCCCGATCGTGATAGAGTATCAAAGGATGAACTTATTGATTGTTTTATGAAAAAAAGATGGCAGCCAGATAATGATGCTCTAAAGATTTCACTATTGTACTTCATATACACCTTCTTATTTTCCACAATTAGGAAAAGATCATTTGTAAGTAATTGAGGTTTTTTATAGAGAGTGGGAAACATTAGCAGTTTTCATGAGAAAAAATTGTATTTGAAGCTTTGATTGGTTATGTGAGAAATAAATTAGATTTATAAAAAAGTTTCATAGGTTTGGGGGTTTACAACTTGCATTGCGCAAACTTGGATTTATGAGGGTTGTTCTTGTTGGAAACACGTTTCAAATGCAATATACTAAACGTGTGTTCTTTTGTAGGTTTTGATGAATGTCAAACAAAGCAATAAGTGATATATAGCAGTGCTCAAAGGACAAGCACATAATGGATGCATTACAAGAAGCTCAAGACAAAGTTTAGAAATGTTATAATTGAGTCAATATTAATTGTGATCTTGATTCCTCAATCTTGGCTCATAACATGGCTTCTCTACTAAAATTATTTTTCCAAAATCATGCATATTTAAAGTAAGTGTCAAATGTTTTTAAACTATGCATATTTACATTTGTTAAAATGTTTTCCAAACATGCCTCAAAAATCTGGGCTAAGATAATCGATTATGTACTTATGATAATCGAGTATCTCTAAGCCAAGACTGCATGACAATCGATTGTGAATTAATGATAATCGATTGTGAGTAAGCCAGTTAACATCAGGTTTTTGCAAACTGCATAACAATCGATTGTGTACTTTCGATAATCGATTGTTAACTGAGGCAAAGTTTTCAAAACTCATAAAAATCGATTATGAACTAATGGTAATCGATTGGAATGAGAAAAATGTCTCCCAGTGTTTTTAAGTAACATAATAATCGATTGTGGCTTTTGATAATCGATTATATATGAGACAGTAAGTTTTGAAATTAATTAATAATCGATTGTGGCTTTTGATAATCGATTATATATGAGACAGTAAGTTTTGAAATTAATTAATAATCGATTGTGGCTTTTGATAATCGATTATATATGAGACAGTAAGTTTTGAAATTAATTAATAATCGATTGTTCTATTTGATAATCGATTGTTGAAGCTGACCGTTGTCATAATTTTTTAATTACCTTCAGGTAATCGATTGTGATATTTAACAATCGATGTTTTAGCGTAAAATCTGGAAAAGATTTTCTGAACGTTGTTAAAATAATCGATTATTGATTTCCTGATAATCGATGTTTTATGCCAAAAATTGGAAAGGATTTTTTAACGTTATAATTAATCGATTATTGATTTGAAGTAATCGATTGTTAACGTAAAATCTGGGATTGATTTTTTGATCTGATAGGCAAACAATCGATTGTTTAGTCCTGACAATCGATTGTCACTGAGTAATTTCAGCAATCCTTAATTGGCAATTAGACAACGGTAAGACTGAGTTTTTCACCTATAAATACAGGTTTAACTCAGTGTTTTCACAACAACAACACATACAATTTAAGTATTTTCATTGCTAAAAGCTTTCTTACATTGATCATCATTTTCATTCATCTATAAAGCTTTTTGAAGAGCCATTCTATTGAGCTAAGTTGTTGTGATCTTGAGCGTACTATTTCTACTCATATCTACTCATTGAGGAGTACTTTGTAAAGTGAGTGTGTCTTTGTGTTTGTAAGAGAATTGCGATTCTCGTTTGTTGAGGAACTTGTGTTTCCTCGGTTGAAGTCTTTGGGATTGTTATCCCCGAGCAATTGAAGTCTTTGGGATTGTTATCCCCGAGCAATTGAAGTCTTTGGGATTGTTATCCCCGAGCAATTGAAGTCTTTGGGATTGGTATCCCCGAGCAATTGAAGTCTTTGGGATTGTGATCCCCGAGCACCTAGGTGAGGCTTGTGTCCTCAGCTGTAACGGTTTGTTAAGCACCCGTAAGCTTGACAAGTTTAGTGGAAATCTCGAGAGAGTCTCTCGGGGACTGGACTAACCACGTTTGTGGCCAACCAGGATACATCTTTGTGTAAGTTTATTTTACTGCACTTGTCTTAATTTCTGCAAAGTTTTTAAATTCCGCACTAAAACGCTTAATAATTTTAAAACGCTATTCACCCCCCCCCCTCTAGCGTAAAGCGTTATTTCCAACAGTTCTGAAGTAGACCCTAATATTGCTACCCGTGTTGCTAGTTGAGTGCCACAGATACTAAATTGGAATGTTACGAAAAAGCCTAGCTTTGAGAAATTATGCAATGGTATGCTGGGCGAATCAAGGAACAAGGTAACATTGTGAAATTCTTAAGAACTTTAAAGTATTCTGTTATACTAAAGTTGTTATATTTTTATAGTCCCACTAAAATAGAACGATTCACATTTATATGCATAATAGTATTCTACTTATGATGCTTGATATACATGTACTTAGCATCGTAAATTGTTGTCTTTTTATTTATTGTAGTTGGTGTTTATAAATATTTCTGCAACCGTAGATGAGTTAGGTGCATTATATTTGCCCATAAATATTAAATATGTTGCATAAAAAGGTGTTATTTCTGAGAATGTTTGTTAATTTAGTGTCAATGAATCTTGTTACATAATGCCGCCTTTGAAAAGGAGCATGTGATGACCCGACCCGTCGTCTTATGTGTTACTGCTTTGTTTCCCCTTTATTGTGTTGCTTCATGTTTCAATATCAACATTAGAGTTGATCGGGCGTAATTGAATTGGTTTTGGTTGAAAATAAGGCATTTGGCCTCTTAGAAGGAAGCTTGTTTTAGAGAAGTCAACCGGAAGTTGACTTGTGAGTTAGAAGGCTCGGATGTGATTTTCGATGATTCAGTTAGCTTCGGGAGGTGATTTGTGACTTAGGAGAGCGATCAGAATTGAATTTGAGGTCTGGTGTAGAATTAGGCTTGAATTGGCGAAGTTTGAATTTTGGCGGATTCCGGTTGATAGGTGTGATTTTGATCCGAGGGTCGTAATGGAGTTCTGAGAGTTTCAGTAGCTTCGTTAGGTGATTTTGGGTATGTCTAAAAATTTTCAGGTCGTTCAGACGTCGTTTGGTTGGGTTTTTGATTGTATGCACATTTCGGAAGTTCTTAAGAAATTTAGGCTTGTATTTGAGGAATTTTGAGATTTTTGATGTTAATGATAGTGTTCTTATGGCTCGAGCAAGTTTGAATGAGATATTTGGTCATAGTTGTATTTTTGGTTTGTACCACGGGGGCCTCGGGGTGATTTTGGATAGTTGAACGGAGGTTGTAGGAGTTTATGCATGTTTTTGTATTGCTGCTTCTGCTATTTTTGCGTCAGCGGAAGAGGAGTCGCCTAAGCAGTTCCGCGGACGCGTCTGAAGGACCGCATAAGCGGCCAAGGGAGAATGGCTTGGACCGCATGAGCGGTTTGGAAACCCCTGAAGCGGTCAACGCGGAAGCGGTCAAGGACCGCAGAAGCGATTGATGGGATTTTAAGTTGGACCGCAGAAGAAGTCAAATTGTCGCAAAAGCAGAGGTCACAGGAGCGGTTAGTGGACCGCGCAAGCGGAAGTCGAGCTGGGCAGAAGGGTTTAAGTTATTATTTTTCATCCGGGAGTTTAAGTCATCTTTCCACCATTGTTGAGGATTTTGAGAGATTTTAGGAGCAAATGAAGAGGGTTTCGAAAAGAATTAAAGGAAGATAAGTTCCTTGGCCTAATTATTCAAGTTTATGGAAGAATTAACATGGAACCTTGGTTGAATTCATTAAAAAGGGGCTAAAGTTAGGGCTTGAGTTTTGATATTTCAAACTGAAATTTGATAGGTCATTTGAGCTCGGATTTGGGAGTTCTTGGTATGTATGAACTCGTGGTGAGACGAGGATTTCGAAAATGTAAGTTTTGTAATTTTTCGAGAAGCGAGCCTGGGGCTCGGGTTTTACTATTTTTGAGGTTCTTGCTATAATTCGATTGTTTTCAATTGGGTATTGTCCCATTTTCATATTGTGATGTATTCGCTCTGTTTTTGGCTAGATTCGACGCGTGGAGGCCGATTTGAGGGGAAAAGGCTTCGTGAGCTTGAGATTTTTGCCGGTTCGAGGTGAGAAATATTTGGGAATGATATCCCGAGGGTTTGAAACCCTTGATTTGCACATCTTAGTGCTGTATTGTGGTGACTTGCACGCTGGACCTGAGCGTAGGGTAGAGCACCGTTGGGGATCACGACTTGGTCCGTCCTGGTTTTTGGTTTTCACCGCATATTTGCAAACCATTTGTTGTTATCATTATTGATTGGGCTTACTGCCATATTTGGGGCTTATTGCCGATTGTTTGAACTTCTATGTGAGCTACCATCACTTTTTTCCTCACTATTTGAACTTAGTCGTGTGATTTACACTGTTTTATGAACTCGGCTATATTTTTACTCAAACTTGGAGTTTTAAACGATATTTGAACCATCATTTGAGCTGAGTATATTGTCTTACGGATGCCGAGGGGCTTTGACTATTTTAGACTGATTGAGACTGAGGGCCATATGTGAGGGCACGAATACGAGGTAAGGAGGCTTGAAAACCTCAAGTGATATGTGTACATGTGCATATACATGCATGGATCGGGGTGTACGTTCCGCAGTGGCATATTGCATGGATCAGACTGCACGTTCCGCAGTGGCATATCGCATCTAGCGGACTGCACGTTCCGTAGTGGCATATTGCATGGATCGGGTTGCACGACCCGCAACGGATATATATTTATATTGCTCTTGGGCTGCAGGAGCCCCTCCGGAGTCTAAACCCCCACAGTGAGCGCGGGTACCCAAATGGATAGGGCTGCACGTTCCGCAGTGGTCATGCATTGCATTTCTTTCATGCATTACTCCTGTTTATACTACGTGGCACGACATTTAGCACTCATATATCATTGGCATACATATGTTACTTGCCTTGCTGACCATATACCCTGGTGTTATATGTTGAGGAGTGTTGAGCCTAAGAGGCTGACGATGGATATTGTGAGTTGAGATTGAGCCCGCAGGGGGCTGGTACTGTACTGAAAGGTTGATATGGAGCCCGAGGGGCAGGTTTCTGACTATTTTATACTGATTGATGTTTATTTTGCCATTGTTGAAAAAGGATATTTTCAAAAGTGATTTTGAATTGAACTTGGGATTTTTCTAAATGGATTTTTCACAGTATTTCAGGTTTTCTAAAAGGGGGTTGTTTTGTCTTTTATAGCAGTTTGGTGTGCTCATACGTATTTTCTTATCGCTGATTTACTATTCTCTCTTACTACCACTGAGTTGCAAGTACTCATTTTACTCCCTGCACCTTGCATGCAATTGCAGGTATTGTTCACCCTATAGCGGGTTATTAGCAGGATTGAAGGACATATTCTGGTAATTAAGCAAGGTGACCGCCAGCGTTCGCGGCACCACACACCATCTTTGTATTCCGGTTTTATCTTGTATATATATATATATACACACACACACACACACATATTGTTAGACCAGTAGTAGTGTCCCTACTCATTAGATGCTCGTGACTTGTGACACCCCGGTCAGTCTGTATTGATTTTCATATTAATTAATGTCGTAAATCTAGATTTGATATGCTATATAACTGTTTAGCTGCTTAAGAGGATTTTTGGGTTGTTGGCTAGCCTTATCTTCACGAGAGGCGCCATCACGACCGGGTATGAAATTTGGGTCGTGACAAGTTGGTATCAGAGCCTAGGTTACTAGGTCTCACGAGTCATGAGCAGGGTTAGTAGAGTCTCATGGATCGGTATGGAGACGTCTGTATTTATCCTCGAGAGGCTGCAGAACCTTTAGGAAAACTTCTCATTCTTGGAATTCTTATCGTGCGTACTTAATTCAGTTTGAGATAACTCTTGAAAATTCATTCCACACGTCTGTATGCGCACACGAGCGCTTAGTAGTATATGTGCCTTGCTTGCTTGTGATTTCTCGATCGAGGGGCGAGAGGTAATCCCCGTGAGTTCATGTTGATCCAGTCTGGAGGACTTGAGGACGGATATTTTCCTATGGTTTGAGCACCGAGGTGCTGATTGTGTGAGCAAGTGTTTGAACGTATATGTTTAGTGTTGTTCTTATTAGTCGGAATGGACGCTGGATATCCATGTGATGAGTATGTTGGTACCGTGGGTGTATCTATGTGATCTTGGTAGTGGCGAAAGAGTCTGTTGATAATAGATGAGTTGTCGAGTGTTCGACTCCTATTGTGCTTTAATGTGTAGTCCGAGTTATGGGCACGTGAAGAATATTTCATGTCTCTTAGTCGGAAAGTAAAGTGTATTTCATATGGTGGTATGAGTTTAGATTCAGAAAGACTAATTAATTGTGTAACGTATATGTTGGTGGAAGGTAATGGAAATATTGAAGCGAGGCGAAGCAGGTGGGTTATCTCCTGCTGAGGGTTTTGAGCGGTATGATCCTTATGTGTATCTCATGTGTAATTGAAGGTTATGTGTTGTAATTTGAAGAATTGGGATGCTAAAGAAAGTGGACTCAGCTGATGTGGAAGTGAATGCGAGGTTTGCAAAGAGTGTTAGTGCTTGATGATTTGTGTATTCACAAACTTGTAAATGATTTGAGTTTGATCTCATTGTGGCATCTTTAGAGTATAAGTGCTATGAGTTGTTGAGAGTGCCTTAATATATGGCTTCGTGCCAAGTTGGGGAGGTTACTATAGATTAGCTTATTGCACTGTTGTATGCTATGATTGGTTCTGCTTCAAGGTATGTTGGCGGATCAAGTCTGGTTCTAGGAATTGAGCCGAGAATGGTGCGTGTGAAGGAAAATTTTGATAAAGGACATATGGTACTTCGTAGATGAAGAAATACTAGGATGTTTTGAACTGCTGTTGATAAAGAATGCTCAGTGTATAGGGAAGAAAGATTGTTGTTTATATCTGTATGAGACCATGCTATGCGGTGTCAGAGTACTAATAAGGCACGAGTGGTTCTGTCCATTAAGGCGGGTGACTTTTAGTTGTTTAAGAGTGAATGACTCTCGAGATTGGTTTTATTGTGTTCTAGATTTTTGCATGTATCAATCAAATGTCTTAAGGTTGTGTATGTGGCTAGGGACTGTGTTTTCACTAGAAGAGATCAGGATTAGTGGTATGTTATGTTAATTATGGGATTCCATGTATCAATATCTGGGAGGTAATGGTAAACGGATTCAGAATCGCAGGGAAATTCTTCAAGGTAAAGCATTATGGAATGTGGTGCTTCTATGAAGCGTTCGAGAGGGTATTCAGTGACATATGAGTCTTAGATAGTGTGGTCTTATGTGCGAGTCTCGTGTGGTAGCCTGAGGTGAGGTATTTTGGTGCTACAGCAAGGGAGAATATCCAATTAATGATGAATCGGGAAGGAAATTAGATAAATGGAATAGCTTGATGATAAACCGAATCGGTATGGTAAGAGTATGATTAATTCTTGTATGTGTTTGAAGCAATGAGCCTTACAGGAATTGTGCAGCGATCTCTTGCGTGCTGGCAATTGCTTAGCTTGGTTTGGGCAGAAGGATTTAGTCCTGACAGATTAGCTTGTGCAATGGAATTGGGAGGAAGATTTTTCGACGTGTTTCACCGTGGTTTGAAGGTGAGTATGTTTCCTATGGGTATGTGAAGCATAGAGTGTGTAATAATTTTCTCCTATATGGGATCCTGAAAGTTCTTGATTAGTTGAGTGCGCCAATGTCTGCGGCACATGAGAGAGACAGAAGTCCTCGTATTATCCTAGTGTGGTATGGTCTATGTGATATGATATGGAGGATTGAGATTTGCGTGTGCTAGGTTTTGTTTCAGTTCATAAAGGGAAATCATTAATTCTTGAGTAGCATAGACAACTGCAGGTGAGTGAAGAATCGATCTTCAATAAGGTGATGTAAATTGATGATACGTCAGTAGCATTGTGACATTTTCTTCTTGGATCGACTGCGGATATTTGGGTTTGTTGACAGCACAGGAAATTTTGAATATCGTTCGCGGTATGAATGGATACTTGAGGTGTGTTATGTATTCATATGGCAGGGTTCGGGATCATGCATAGTGATTCATTTGTTATATGTGTTGGAGACTAGAAGTTCTCGTGATCCGACCATGCGGTGGTTGTGGGTCGTGTGTATCGACATCGTCTAACAGTTATTGGAAACTGGAGGTCCGAGTGGATCTTTCTTTGCTTGGTGTGTTAAATTTTGGTTATGATAGTTGATGGAGGACTGGTTTTCCAGGGTCAGATTTCCTAGACTAATGTGTTGTAGGCCTTCATATTATTGTTCTAGAAGAGTAGTTATATTCCAGAGGCCAGCGGATGTTCGGCAAGTATTGCTTGTTTAATTGGGCCTTCGTGGCGGATGTTAGTGCATAGGTTATTACCATCGACACAGTTGTATTGAGGGACTTTTCGGATGCATTTCTTGCAGCCGACATGAGGCTATATATGTTTATTGTAATGAACAAATTTGACTCAATGTGGATCTCCTTTTGTGAGATAAATGTGCGGATCGGGTGGCACGCCGCCACGGGTATGTTATCTGGAGCGGATTGCACGCCGTAACAGTGTTATGTTGAGAATAGTTCTCTATATGCTACCTTGTATGCCTTACTTCCTGGTTTCTGAGGAAAGTTCGTATTGTGTGCTGGTCGGCGAATAGCGCATCGGTTGCGTCCTTTCAGGATTGAATAGTGTATATGACTTGCTTCACCATGGGTGTGATGGATTACTTGGTTTCAGACCTCCATCTGTGCGTGGATGTCTGTGTGAGCATGGTGACTTGGGGTGCTTCATGGGTAATAGTGTTCGGATAGAATCGCGCGTTGTGGCAAGGCCACGTGATGTTATGACCTTTCGAGGAGGATTCAGGTACTCTATTTCTATGATGTGAGATGGGATCTCAGTTCCGTGTGTGATCGTACGGAGGAATTTGAATTACATCTCATTCGTTTGAGTCAGTTGTCATGGTTCGAGTGTGTTCAGATCATTTCTTATTGGTGCCTGTGTTGAGCACATTGTGGCTTAGACCGATGTTGAGGTGTCATATCACCAGAGTGGCATGTTGTAGTTGAGACGATCGTTGGAGTCATTAATGAGTACGAGCATATTTGATTTCAGCTTGTTAGAAAGGTAATATCGAGGTTTGGCTTCGAAATCTGTTGTAGTATCAGTCAGAAAGGAAATGGACTCATGAATGGGTAATCTGAGAGATAGGTTCGGTTTATTGCGTTTTTGATTTGCCGTTGGCGGTATGTGAAGGTGTTGGGATAAGACTTTAGCTAATATAAACGTTTTTCTATCAGTATTTGGTTATTGTAGGCAACTGCTATAAATAGAGGCTATCATTCCGAGTGTTGGAATGTGTGGTATATTGTATGAATTCACCTGAGGTTGCAGGTGTGAGTTATTACAGCTGGTTCGGGTTAATTCTGAGTATAGATGTGACGTTCTGATCTTGTGTATGATTTCAGGAAGTTCAGTGTGGTTCTACGATTTATGGGCCAGATGGATTGTGAAATTTCATCTGTGTTGTGTTATCGGTACCTATGTGAGTTTGGGTTACGTGAGATCACCCCGAGTATATGCTTGGTAAGGTCATTTAGCTATTGGGCTACTTCTAGTACAACTCTTGGTACGCTCGAGGACGAGCGTTTGTTTAAGTTTGGGAGAATGTGACGACCCGACCCGTCATCTTATGTGTTACTGCTCTGTTTCCCCCTTATTTTGTTGCTTCATGTTTCATTATCAATATTAGAGTTGATTGGGTGTAATTGAATTAGTTTTGATTGAAAATAAGGCATTTGGCCTCTTAAAAGAAAGCTTGTTTTGGAGAAGTCAACCGTAAGTTGACTTGTTAGTTAGAAGGCTCAGATGTGATTTTCGATGATTCAGTTAGCTTTGGTAGGTGATTTTTTACTTAGGAGAGCAATCAGAATTGAATTTGAGGTCCGGTGTAGAATTAGGTTTGAATTGGCGAAATTTGAATTTTGACGGATTCTGGTTAATAGGTGAGATTTTGATCCAAGGGTCGGAATGGAGTTCCGAGAGTTGCAGTAGCTTCGTTGGATGATTTTGGGTATGTGTGCAAATTTTCAGGTCATTGGGGTGTCGTTTGGTTGAGTTTTTGATTGTATGCGCATTTCGGAAGTTCTTAAGAAATTTAGGCTTGGATTTGAGGAATTTGGTGATTTTTGATGCTAATGATAGTGTTCTTATGGCACGAGCAAGTTTGAATGAGGTATTTGGTCATAGTTGTGTTTTTGGTTTGGACCCCGGGGGCCTCGGGGTGATTTCAGATGGTTGTTCAAAGGTTGTGGGAGGTTATGCATGTTTTTGTATTGCTTCTTCTGCTATTTTTGCGTCAGCGGAAGAGAAGTCGCCTAAGCGGTTCCGCGGACGCGGCTGAAGGACTGCATAAGAGGCCAAGGGAGAAAGTCTGGGACCGCAGGAGCGGTTTGGAAACCGCAGAAGCGGTCAACGCAGAAGCGGTCAAGGACCGCAAAAGGCGTCAAATTGTCGCAAAAGCGGAGGTCGCAGAGCGGTCAGCTGACCGCGTAAGCACAAGTCGAGCTGGGTAGAAGGGTTTAAGTTATCATTTCTCATCCGCGAGTTTAAGTCATCTTTCCACCATTGTTGAGGATTTTGAGAGCTTTTGGGAGCAAATGAGGGTTTCGAAGGGAATCAAAGGAAGGTAAGTTCCTTGGCCTAATTATTCAAGTTTATGGAAGAATTAACATGGAACCTTGATTGAATTCATTAAAAAGGGTTAAAGTTAGGGCTTGAGTTTTTATATTTAAAATTGGAATTTGATAGGTCATTTGAGCTCGGATTTGGGAGTTCTTGGTATGTATGAACTAGTGGTGAGACGTGGATTTTGGAAATGTAAGTTTTGTAATTTTTCGAGAAGCGAGCCCAGGGCTCGAGTTTTACTAGTTTCGAGGTTCTTGCTATAATTCGATTATTTTCAATTAGGTATTATCCCATTTGCATATTGTGATGTATTCGCTCTGTTTTTTACTAGATTCGACGCGCGTGGAGGCCGATTAGAGGGGAAAAGGTTTCGCGAGCTTGAGATTTTTGCCGGTTCGAGGTGAGTAATATTTGGGAATGATATCCTTAGGGTTTGAAACCCCGAATTTGCACATCTTAGTGCTGTACTGTGATGACTTGCACGCTGGACATGAGCGTGGGGTAAAGCACCGTTGGGGATCGCGACTCGGTCCGTCCCGGTTGTTGGTTCACCGCATATTTACAAACCATTTGTTGTTATCATCATTGATTGGGCTTACTGCCAAACTTGGGGCTTAATGCCGATTGTTTGAACTTCTATGTGAGCTACCATCACTGTTTTCCTCACTATTTGAAATTAATCGTGTGATTTACACTGTTTTATGAACTCAGCTATATTTTTACTCAAACTTGGAGTTTTAAACGATATTTGAACCATCATTTGAGCTGAGTATATTTGTCTTACGGATGCCGAGGGGCTTTGACTATTTTAGACTGATTGAGGCTGAGGGACATATGTGAGGGCACGAATACGAGGTAAGGAGGATTGCAAGCCTCGAGTGATATGTGTACATGTGCATATACATGCATGGATCGGACTGCACGTTCCGCAGTGGCATATCGCATGGATCGGACTGCACGTTCTGCAGTGGCATATCGCATGGATCGGACTACACGTTCCGCAGTGGCATATCGCATGGATCGGACTGCACGTTCTGCAGTGGCATATCGTATGGATCGGACTACACGTTCCGCAGTGGCATATTGCATGGATCGGGCTGCACGACCCGCATCGGATATATATTGATATTGCGCTTGCGCTGTAGGAGCCCCTCCGGAGTCTGAACCCCCACAGTGAGCGCGGGTACCCAAATGGATCGGGTTGTACGTTCCGTAGTGGTCATGCTTGCATTCATGCATTACTCCTGTTTGTACTACGTGGAACGACATTTAGCACTCATATATCATTGGCATACATCTGTTACTCTCCTTGCTGACCAGATACCCTAGTGTTATATGTTGAGGAGTGCTGAGCCTGAGAGGCTGACGATGGATATTGTGAGTTGAGATTGAGCCCGCATGGAGCTGGTACTGTACTGAAAGGTTTATATGGATTCCGAGGGACAGGTTTCTGACTATTTTATACTGATTGATGTTTATTTTTCCATTGTTGAAAACGCATATTTTCAAAAGTGATTTTGAACTGAACTTGGGATTTTTCTAAAGGGATTTTTCACAGTATTTCGGATTTTCTAAAAAGGAGTTGTTCTGTCTTTTATAGCAGTTTGGTGTGCTCATACGTGTTTTCTTATCGCTCAGATATTATTCTCTCTTATTACCACTGAGTTGGAAGTACTCATTTTACTCCCTGCACCTTGCATGCAGTTGCAGGTATTGTTCACCCGATTGCGGGTTATTGGCAGGATCGAAGGCCATATTCTGGTAATTGAGCAAGGTGATCGCCAGCGTTCACTGCACCGCACTCCATCTTTGTATTCCAGTTTTATCTTATATATATATATATATATATATATATATATATATATATATATATATATATATATATATATATATATATATATATATATATATATATATATATATATATATACATTGTTGGACCAGTAGTAGTGTCCCTACTCATTAGATGCTCGTGACGTGTGACACCCCGGTCGGGCTGTATTGATTTTTATTTTAATTAATATTGTAAATCTAGATTTGATATACTATATAACTGTTTAACTGCTTAAAGAGGACTTTTGTGTTGTTGGTTGGCCTTGTCTTCACGAGAGGCACCATTACGATCGGGTATGGAATTTGGGTCGTGACAGAGCAACAAGCAACAACAACAAAATATAAATAGTAATGCCCCAAATAATCGAAGCTTTATGGAGGAAAAATATAGTATAAGTGACTTTAAAAAGGCATATTTATTTTTAAATTATATTTGTTGAAATACAATGAATATTTTTAACTGTAAAATTTTTTACTTTTGAACCATGTTAAGCTGAGAAGGGAATATGAGTTTTTCAAAAAGTTCGTCATGGAGTCATTCGAGAAAGTGTTTAATGATAATATACATGCACATGATTACAATCGAAGGTCCGATGAAAATGTTGAGAATGATTTTGAAAAGGTAAGAATTCTTTATATATATTATTTTGTAAATCTTCATTTTTTTTTCTTTTAAAAAGATCTTTTTATTATTTTGTGCGATTTGTGTTCAACTTAGCATGGATTTTTTGTTTATTTAAGGAGTATGTGATGGATTTTTTTCCTAAATTATTTGATGAAAACAACAATCTTCATAACAGATTCTCTGAGAAGAGTGATGCAAAGGTATTCTAATCTAGAAAAGAACAATTTTATTTCAAGATTTATAATTTCAGACATTCATATTGTTATGTATATAATTAATGAAATCATTATATTCACTAAAAGTGTAACAGAGTGATGGAATGGTTGACGAGCAAGGTAATGCAAACATTGGTTCTCTTAATAACAATCATGACCACGGTACTAATGATGTTATTCATTTGCATGAGACTACACAACTATATATAATAAGCCAAGTCAACCAGAGAGATACCAATGTTCTTCATTGTATATTTGGAGTCATGTTTTATTTTCTTAATTATTGTACATGTTTATAATCAACAAGTAAATTTATTTTAATATGTTTTATGAATTTTTAACTAGACTAGTTGGAGGGTGTGGTTGAATGTCAGAAAGATTTTTCTACGTTTGATGGTGGTGATTATCCGATTCCAAGCGAGTCTCAAATTGCTATAATTGAACAAACTGCTGTTCAAAAAGCTGTTGAGGTGGCAAATGACCCAGTCTCAAAACAATCCACAAGAGTAAGACGTATTGGAAAATATGAAAAAGTCTCCATATATGCCACTTGATTCAGGAGATTGCAGTTCTGCGGCATTAGTGCGTAAGCAGTATTTTAACCTTGAGCATCCTTTTACCGTTGATATCAGGGTCGAACCTGATCTTTCTTTGCGTTGGGCCTTTAAGCAATTTGTTGTTGCGGGGATATATAAAAAACCCAAGATAATTTTTAATATCTAACATAAATTATATTATTTTATTAATTTAATTTTTATTTGATACTTAAATTTTTATATTTTATTTTTTAAGAGTGGGGGTGATTGACAAAAAGGGAAAGGATTTGATTAAGCCTTATGTCTTTGGAGATCGTCATATTTTCAAGAAATAATGGTTCCACACTTTGAGTTATAACGGTCGACCTTTGGATGACACGATATGATTTATATATATATATATATATATGTGTGTGTGTGTGTTTGTAAATTTAAAACCCAATATATGTTCGGTATACATGTTCATTTAATCCAATATGTATAACGCTATGTATATCATAAACTCGCATGTATATCAGTTTGTTCTAATGATCTCTCACTTAGCTGCCTCACTACTGTAGATTACTTGAATGCATACACTTTGGATTAATAATGAGGTTAATGCTTCAGGTCAATATCAAGCTTACCAAGTTCATTTTTTATTATTGCTTTAAAGGATTGAGAGCTCACATGAACTAAATTGATAACATATCTCCTTAAAATAGGTATTGCACATTATGATAGGCTGAATTATTGTATAATTGGAGGTTGTTTGGTGCCTTCTTATGCCAAATTAATCGCTCCAGGGTCATTCTTTCGTGCAATTATATGTGCTTTGTCTAGTAAGAAATTTGATATTTTTTATCTCCTTGTGTATAATACTTACTATATCATGTTTTCGAAGGGAAGTTTTAGTCTTGATTTTTAAAAGTTATGGATGCCTTTATTTGGTACTCTACGTGTGTGTGTGTGTATATATATATATATATATATAAAATTAATTATCGTACCGTCATTTATAATCATTTATAAATAATGAAAGTAATTGTATAACTGCCTAGCGTAATTATATATTAAAACACGCAACGATATGGATATGTTGTATATCTACATGTATGTCAAACACAAAAAATTACTAACTTCATTTATATCTTTAATTGTGAAAAAAAAGTTACTACTTATATAGGCATTATGATGTCCTATGTGCTTTACTGCTTGAGCATTTGATTGACGGGCATTATTTTTGTTCAAGTGTTTAACTTTTTCACTGCATGATTCATGTGGTGAAAAGATGCAATTAAGGTCCATTTAGTGCAAATGCCTATTATGACAAGTATGAAACACTTAAACCTCAGCAATATAGATGGAGATTATGGCATTGTCTAATTTGTCTAACATGGCATGCTATTGCTGATTACAGAAATTACTTTGACTATGGTAAAAAATGACCTTCTATATCTCTAAATTATATTAATTTTGGGGTATTAATGGAAAGTCTGTATCTTATTCTGAATAATATAGCGATAATGTTAAAAACTTGAAAGGAATTTCTTGATTCTGGATAGTCTTTTACTTGTTGTCCTTAATATGTATTTTTTATGTTCTTACATGTATACTTCTTAAAAGTATATCCTCATATGTATATCTAATAGTAAAACACATAACTGTATGTTTATATTAATTTATTTCATGTATATCAAGATACTAATTGTATAGCATACAATGTTTAACTTGAAACACATCAGTTTTTGCTTAAATACTTAGTTTTATTTTATTAAATCTTTAAGTGTTATATTTATTGACTGAAATCTGTTTTTATTTTGGAAGAATATTGTTGTCATCTTCTACTATCTAAGAAAAAAAATAAAGTATGATGTTAACATTCCAAAGTCCTTCACCACGATAAATTTTTCATTTTGTGTTAAGACAAAATCATTGTATGGTCAGTTTCTGTCGAGCAATAGGGACTGTGGTGTCATCCCTAAGGATCATAAAATAGCTGATTATATGTGAGGCTCATACATGCAATGCAATGTTCCATGGCACACTGATGTACTAATTCCTATACGCTTAAAAAGACGAATGGCATTAGATTTTAGGTGTGTTGACTTTTAAGGACAGCTGGATACACGTGTATGATTCCATCAGAGGAGCACAACATGATGCTAAAATTCTTGAGGCCGTTCAACCATATGCAGTGTTGATTGCTCGTTCTTGACTAGTACAAGTTTTTACAGGAAGAGACATGATATTGATTTGACCAATATACGATACCGCGACAGACCACTTGCTGATCCATTAGCAATTCACTTGGTTGATGATCTGCCACAACAAGAATGCGCGTATGTTAAGTTTTCTTATATTTTATTTCTTTAAATAATAATATGTTATTAAAGGGTGTTGATTCCTTCTAACTTATGTTCACTTTGTTTTAGTAATTGTGGTGTATATGTGACATTTTTTGCCGAGTATTTCATCCATAAAAGATCAATTCCAGTTGTCTTCGACGCAGAGCAACATCGCAAATGACTTGGTACATTGTTGTGGGATTATGGTAGATCCAAACAAGAGAATGAATATGAAAGTGAGTCAGAGTTTTTTAAAAGAAGTTAAAGAATAAATGCTCCTGTAACATTGAAGAACAATTAGTCTTACTCTTTAGTTTAGTTATCTATCATTTTTGGATATATAAATACATTTGTGTTTTGTTAGTGGCTCATTATGGCACAATATTTGTAATATATTATTTATATTTTGTAGATTAAACGTATTTTTTTCCTTTTTTCGTCAAATTAAGAAATTTCTAGTATGTAGCATGGGTATATTTATGCAATTTTTTCAAATTCGTTTACTGTTATTCTTTTTTTTTTTAAATTTAACATGTGTATGTCTAAATTTCCTTTAGCATATTCATGTCTTTATAACATGTGAGTCACCACTCGATAGTGTGCAAATTAAGTTAGACAACAAATAAATATCTTGATCATTATGCAAGATAGCAGGTAAATATCTGTTTCACAGCTGAGTAGATGCCAAAATTAGGAATTCGAAACAAAGGTTGCATAGATTGAGTATACATTATCATTACTGATGAATCGCTAATCTTCTTTTTATTTCGACTATGTTGATAACTAACATAAATGAATGTTGCAGTTCCTTGCCCCTAGCTAGTACACATTTACTATATTTCTTTAATATTAAATTATTTTGTGTCATGCTATAAATAACACGTATATCATGAACTGGGTTATGAATATCCATAAACAAACACCACCATTATTGTGTATCTTTACCCATATGTATATCAATACATAATTGTACTACTACATGTATATATCTTGTTCTGTATATCTGTAAATTAACGCACTAGCATTGTGTATAAATTTATTCACATGTATATCAATACTTAATTGTACAACTACATGTAAATATTTAAGTGTGCTAACTTGTATATACTGATATTTGTATCTGTGAACTAACTACACCAGTGTTGTCTATATCTCCATCCCGATGTGTATCATTAATTAATTGTCGAATACACGTATATATTTATTTTAGCTAACATGTATATCATATTCTGTATATCGTTCAACTAACAAAACCATTATTCTGTATATATCTATCCCCTGTATATAAATACTTAGTTTTATAAATACATGTATATATTTAATAGAGATAACATATATTTCCTGCTGTGTATATCTGTGAACTAACTACTCCAGTTTTATGTATATCTCCATTCCCATGTATATCAATACCTAGTTGTACAAATACATGTTTACATTGATTTGAGCTAACATGTATATCCTGATGTGATATCCTTGAACTAACAACACTAGTAGTTTGCATAACTCTATCCCCATGTATATTGAAACTTAATTGTAAAATATATGCACATATTTTATTATATATTTATATGTGTAACAAATACGGAGATGTATATTCAAACTTGTATCTCCTTAAGTAATGTTAAATCTTTCCGTGTCAATAACATTTAGTGTTCAGTATGCCAACATAGTAATTCAACTTCATATAAAATGATTAAATTGTTAAAGATCATGTGCCATAATATTGTTTACATGTTTATGCAATAATATACACGATGATGTACATATCCTGCACAACTTAATGTATTGACTTTTTCCAACTAATTTATGTGATACATTTTAATTATACATACGAAAATGCAACCTCTATTAAATTAAAAGATGTATACACAATTACAAAATTTAAATAACTTCTGAACATGAATAATACTTCAATCATTTAATAAACTTGATATATATACAAATCATTTATTTTGAACGTTATTCAGTGATGATAAGGTATATTTCTACATGTTCTCTTATTGTGGCCCTCACGTCCACATTGTCTGCATGAACTCTTTGGCTTCATAGCTTGTGATTCTGAAACCTTCTAGTATCTCACCTTTTTCCGTCTTCCACGCATCTTATTCTAGATTGGTGGCAACACAACTTGTTCTAATGTTTCTACTGGAATTTTTCATGTGCTTTCATCTGGAAGAGGATAAATTGGAATATCGCATGCTTTTAACATGTATTCTATAGCTGACCAGCGGGTGGGCCGGGCCGGTTACGGGTCCGGATTTTTTGACCCGTCCGGGTCCGGGCCGGTCCGGTCCGGGTTCAATTGGGGGCGGGTTGAATTGGGCCGGGTTCGATCCGGTCCGGGTCGGGCCGGACCGGGTTTTACTTTTTTTTTTTTTTTTTTTTGTATTTCGTATAGTTTAAATATTAAGTTATATTAATACTTTGTAATAATTGAATGAACACAACAAAAGATGGGAAAAAATTGCACTTATTGCAAGTGCTACTTTATTTCTTAAATTGAAAATTTCAAATTGAAAAACTAAAATGTATCATAACTAGTTTACAATTTACAATTTTACATCAAATGGCTTGCATTGCAATAGCAAGTTCTTCCATATTAATATGAACCTCTGGACCTTCTTCTGGAGTGTTAAATTCGGATGGGTTTCCGTGCGTTAAGATATCTCCAAGTTCTTCGTCTTCCGGGCTATCCAGATCTTCCTTTCCTTGATTTCTTCTTTCAGATCTTATCCAATCTCTTAGACACACTAAGACTTCCAAAGCATTGCTTCCCAATGAGTGCCGCGTGTCTCCAAGTTGTTGTCTTGCTTGGCTAAATGCACTCTCGGATGCAACAGTGGAAATTGGGACATTCAGGACATCCCGCGCCATAGCGTAAAGAACGGGAAATTGCTTTGAATTTTCCTGCCACCAGCCTAACGGTGAAAATTCCTTGGTGCGAGGCTCCTTTTGCTTCTGCAAGTAAAATTGCAATTCATCTATATTCCTGCTACTAGATTGAGTGTTAGCAAAAGTTGAAAAAATATTAAAACTATCAAACCCTTCATCATCATCTCCGACTACATTAGAAGTGCTACATTCCATAGTGGGATTTGCAGCAGATGATGCACGAGCAATATCACATTGAGTTGCATAATAAGTATATAGATATTGTAAGTGTTCATTTAGTTGGTTCATAGATTCATACAAATTTGGGCTTTCAGTGGGCCCAATCTCCATATAATTGTATAAAGCATTCATTAATTGTTGACAATCAGACATTTTAATTGAAGGATTTAAAACTGCACCAATTAAGTAAATAGGAGGAATTGGAAAGAAATATTTTTTAAATTTTGCTTGCATACTTGCAATAGCATCCGTATATCTATCGTTCTTCTTAAATTCAAATAGTAGCAAAGAAATTTCAGCTATATGTACTAAAGCCAAAGTAATAGTTGGGTAATATGCCCCAGAAAACACAACAGTAGCAGTATAAAACTTATGTAAAAATTTAATGACATCACTAATGACCTCCCAGGTATCACCGGTTAACATACGACTAGGATTATGAAATTTCACCGGTAGAATATGAATTCTTGAATTGAGAGAGAGATAGATAATTTGAGAATTGAGAGAGAGATAGATAATTTTGAGTGAGGAAATGAAGAAGAGGGGGAGGGTATTTATAGATTTTTAGAAGGGTTATTAATGTAATTAAATAAAAACTAAAAAAAATCAAAAAATGGCCAAATTTGCAAAATTTACCCGTTGGCCAACGGATCTGGTCTTCTGGACCGTTGCCAACGGGCAAGTGGGCCCCACAAGTATAAAAAAATTTTTTTTTTTAAAAAAAAAAAAAAATTTGACCGTTAAAACCGGTCCGGGCCGGTCCGGGTTGGCCGGTTCGCCCGGTAATTCGCTTCCCGGGCCGGTCCGGTCCGGGTTATTTGCCCGGTAAGGCTGTCCGTCCAAACCCCCTTCCCCCCCCAACCCAGCCCGGCCCCCCCCCGCCCTTAACCGGTCCGGTCCGGGCCGGTTTTGACCGGGCCGGTCCGTGCCGGTCCCGGGTCAACCCGGCCCGGTTGACACCCCTAATGTATTCATTGTTGTAGTACATAGAGCAGTAATCTTCACCATCTAAGTTTTTTTACCTCAAAACCGCCCATGCATGCGGACAAGGGATTTGATCGAGCTGGAATCTTCATGAGGCAAACGATGAATAACCTCCCATTGTCAATAACTGAATGTAAGTTTTCAGCCGATGGTCTCACCTATATTTGATAGAAAAGCAAGATTAGTCTACACTTATGTAAAAAATCCAAAAGAGTAACCTTATTAAGTGCTTCTGTAGAAAAACATGAAGTTGAAAATAAAGAATATGTTATATAATATAAACTTACCATCATATGTTGTGATGCATCAAGATTTTTATCCAGTATAGCATTGTATTTAAAGGTAATCGTTGTAAATGTCGCTTGTGGAGTGTTCGATTTGTGTAGTTTCACCTGTTGATCAATATTCGAATTTCTTCCAGTAATTGCTTTATCGGAAATTCCCTCGCTTCCTTAGTTGCTGAATTTGATGATTCTGCAATGTTGAAAGTCATTGTCATTGTTCTGTTTACTTTTGCATGCGCTCAACTTCACATATGATACCCAATATCAAATAAGTAATCCTTCACTCTTCCATCTATTTTTTCCATCCCTGTCATATGGTGATTAAACTCTTGAATAGTATATGCTCTTGCAGTTAGGGGTGTGCATTCGATTTATCGATTCGATTTTGACCCTTATCGATAATTACTTATCGATTATCGATTTGTACATATGCTTATCGTTATCGTTTCAATAAGGTTTCGACTTTTTCGATTTCGATTTATCGATTTTGGGGGCTTATCGATTCGGTTATCGATTACACCAATTAGAAAATTTGCGGGATTCCGCGGAAAGTATATAGCTGTAAACCCGCCTAATTTATATGGACAAAAAGAAGCTAAAATAAGACAAACACTATTTATAACATAAAAATTGTATCAAACAAGCAGATGTAACAAAACTAAAGTAAGGGATCAAATGTATGCCACCAACACTCCAACGGTATAAAAAAATAAAATAAAACAAAATACATCATCACGGTTAATTTTGTTTTCCATTAATTTGAAATTCATTCCCTTGATCTTTAAATATGATCATTCCTTAAATGCGGTAGAGGAAATAGTAGGTTAAGGGACTTAGGGTAAAGGAAAGGGTACAAATTAGGGAAAATGATATTGTATAGCCGCTTTCAAAATAGTAGTGGAATATATCAGAAAAAATGGGTACGGATCTCATGCGAGAATGATTTGGAAGATCCAAAACCAAAAATAGTGGTATTTGCTACCAAAACATAATGGAGGCAGTCACTCAATATAGATTGATCCGAAATCTGATTCAAATCCAATATAGTACCTATGGTTACATAAGAAATGTATTGAATCATTTGTATGTTATATTAATCTACACAAATAGGTAATTACTTATTTTACAAATGTCTTCAATCTAGGGGTGTGCATTCGATTTATCGATTCGATTTTGACCCTTATCGATAATTACTTATCGATTATCGATTTGTACATATGCTTATCGTTATCATTTCAATAAGGTTTCGATTTTTTCGATTTTGATTTTTTCGATTTCGATAACAAATAACCGATTCGATTTATCGATAAACCGATTCAAATGCACACCCCTACTTGCAGTAGCAAAAAATATCTCTGTTAGCTCTTCTTGACTCCTCTTATATCTGTCTTTTGTGTTATTCCATAGATGTCATATACAAACACAATGAGAAATTTTAGGATACACTATTGAAGTTGCCTTAGCTATGCTCTCATTTCTGTCCGATACAACGCACATGTCATCTCTATCACTGAACGCTTTTTGAATCTTTCAAAGAACCACCCCCATGAGGCATTATCCTCTTTATCAACAATTGAATATGCAAGTGAAAAAATCTTTCATGTTTACAATATATAAATTATATTTCTTCAACAAAGTGCTTTATATATTTTATTTAATAAATACCTATGGATGATTAATTGATATGCATAGATTTAAAATAACTACATAAATATAAATGGCTATACACAGAACTTTTATACATATATGTATACTCTGATATACAATTAGATATTTCGATATACATGAATACGTAAATAAAATATAGTAGAGTATTTCTAGAACAAACCTCCAGCATCTTGCGAGCAAGCTGCGAGTAACATCCTTCTGTACGTTGCTTTAAGGAAGCTTCCACCAATCACAACAATGGGTTTGCAAAATTTCCATCCCTTTATTGATGCATATAAGGCGACAAAGGCATACATGAAGTGTCCTTCATTTGATTTTCTCAAACTCACAACTGACCCGGGGTCGGAATGCATCAACATATATAAGTAGCTTGGCAGCTTCACATACGACTCACTTAGGTCTCCTCTTAAAAACTTATGGGTGTTTTGCTTTGATCTATTTGCCTTCCATTAGCTTAAGTCAATACCATAATATTTTTTTCATGTCTTTCATTATGTCCTTTGCAGTGTATATTATTTTAGGATCATATCACAAATAATTCTTCCAATAATAGGAGCAGTAGCTACAGTTGTGTAAACAATCTATCCCTCGCCGAACATGTCTGATCCTAACTGATTTTTCTAAGTCTAAAGATTTTTTACTTGTTTAGCGATGTAGACTTAAAAAACCACGTGCAACGGTCATTGACACATACTAGACATTATCTAATAACATTTAAATTTACACAATAGTAAATAAATCAAGATAAACTATCGTGCGTCGTGAAAATAAAGAACTAACAATTACATACAACTATTAAAGTTAGATATACATTCATACCTTGATGGATTTGATCGATCAACCTTAAACTGTTTTTTTTTCTTCTGAATAGCATAGTTTTTTAACACCATCATCGATATCTCCTTGTCCTTGTAAAGTTGGCCTTCCGAAACAATATTATTTAAAGAATGATCCAGTATTGGAGTTTCATCAAAATCTACAACTCCAGGATCATTTAAGTTATCAAACGCAATCAACTGAAGTGTATCCCCGTTATGTATATCATATGCATTAGCAATTTGTAGGCATACATATGAATATTTCTCGTTTCAATTAAACGCGTGCATATATTTCTCTTTCACAGTTAAACACAACGGATACTCATTAAATGCATAATTTTTCTTCTTCAACTTGATATATACACGAAATCTCATATCATTATGTATCATCATTGTTGGTGAATCTCCATCACATTTATACTGAATTTCATGCAAATTAATTGTGGTGTCAACCATCAATTGTTTTGAAATTCTAGAAATAAAGTCAATAAATTTAGTTTCGGTACTAATCACCATGCCTTCAACTAAGTAATGCACAAATCGATTGTTGCTATCCTAGTGTCCCCCATTCTGTATCAAAACCAGCAAATATGTATTCCATATATAGAGACTGAAACCGTTCTTCAATCGATATCTTAAAACTTCAAAAATAAAAATAAAAATATTACCAAAGAAAAAACTAATTATTGCATCAGAATACAGATATTTGATATTCAATTTTCGTGATGGCTAAAAAATCTTCACACCCTTTT
The DNA here is from genome assembly GCA_034376525.1 of Nicotiana benthamiana. Classification (NCBI taxonomy): domain Eukaryota; kingdom Viridiplantae; phylum Streptophyta; class Magnoliopsida; order Solanales; family Solanaceae; genus Nicotiana; species Nicotiana benthamiana. Next base: position 13,733,415 of record CM067325.1, read on the forward strand.
TGATTTTTGAAGGAAATATATTTTCTACATTTGATTTTATTTTGGTAGATTGGGTAGTTACGCTTCTGAAGGAATACATCATGCAGTGTGATTGGGGGGATAGAATCTTAAAACCCCTCTATTTTTGAGGGGTTGTATAATCGTATCTTTTGAAATTGGCTATTTTATGATAATATTTGGGCTACTAGTGCCAACCTAAATTTATAGCTAATAAAATATCAATTATAGCGAAGAATTATTATATGTTGTCAATTCCTCTTTTCTCATATAGAAGAAAAGTAGTTTCCAACCTTTTCCATTAAAAATAGTATGTATTCAAGTTTAAGATGCGACAGCCCATATTACACAACTAATGTTGAATGGGCCATATTTACTTAGGGAAGAATGACAGCAATAGAAAGCTTCAATTGATTTTTTTGACCCTGATAACAGAAGTTTGAGAAAAAAGTTTCACCAGATATTTTAAAGTTCGTTGGCCAAGATTTTTCTTGATCACCAAAATTTTAAAGCACGTATTAATTATCAGTATTTTGCCACAAATCCTGATGGATCGCCATGGCTAAGATTTTCGGTGACCATCATAATATCTGGTGCTTTAAAATTCTAGCACTGGAAATTCTGATGGTTGTTAGAATTTGGTGCTTCTAAATTCTAATGAGCGTTTTTCACTATTCTGACGTGTGGTCATTTTTCTATTTTTTTAATAAAGTCAATATATAAACTATTCTGACCTCTGCCTTTTCGGTAGGGATAAGACTCGTCTACATATTATCCTCCCCAGACCCCACTTTGTGGGACTATACTGGATAGTAGTTGTTGTTGTCAAAATATAAACTGTGATTTAGAAAAGGTACATCCAATGCAATTTTTACTTTACTTAGTTGTAGTGGGCTTTTTGCTTCTCAATACAACTCTCTCGAGATATGATGCTATAGAATTGTTGACGGAGCTTTTGCCGGAGCTACGTTTGGTTTTATCGCTGATGGTCACAGTGTTCATCCAACAAAGAGGTTTCAGATATATTAAAGGTTAGGTTGATTAAGGCCTCATTTGTTTGTACTTAATGGATGTCTGAATCTTAATTATTTAGGTCTCAAATATTAAGTGCGCTTGTTTTGAAAGTCTTAATCTTAATTATTCAGATCTTAATCATTAAATGCGTTTGTTTTTTACTTCATAACCACTTAATGAATTTGAATAGGTCTGTATGATTAAAATCTATTATAGAGATTTAATTTCGTTAAGATGCCATCACATATTTATTATTAACTACTATTACTTCCTACTATTATCAACCATCGCCACGCCACCACTACCACCATACTCAACCACCACCACCACTACTACCACCACTACCATACTCAACCACCACCACCACTACTACCACCACTACCATACTCAACCACCACCACTACCACCATCATCCTCAATCATAGCCGCCACCATTATCGACTATCACCATCCACCATCCCCATCACTCCGACCACCATCATTCTCACCCACAGTTAATACTTATCCACCTCAACTACCATAACCAACCACTCCATCACCATTAACAACCACAACGGACACCGTCCATCATTATAACCTACCACCACTTCCTCAATCACAAACCACCACCCATCATGATTAACTAACACCATCCACCACCACCATCCTCAATCATAATCGCCACCACTACTAATAACTACTAGCTACTAGCATGAACCACCACCATCAACCAAAATTACCATCAACCACCGCCTCTAGTTAGTATTGACTTGTTAGCCATCACCACCAATAACTATCATATTTTAAAAAACTATATATTCTATTGATTGAATATTAGATTACTTAGTATTTCATTTGAATTTTATGTTTATTATTTTTTAAATAAAGATAAATTTTATGCATTCAGATTTTAAAAATCAAACAATCTTAATTTTTAATACTTAGATCTCAATACATATCTTAATATATTCAGATTCGAATGTCTTAATCTTAATATACATCTTGATATTCAAATGTGTATTCAGATTCAGACGTCTTAATCTAAAAGAAAACAAATGAGGCCTAAATGATGGACTTGCTTAATATCTCTTATATTATTGGGCCAAGCTTTCAACAACAATAGGTTTTTGGGCCTACAATGATGTGTATATTTGGACAAGGAAGAGATATGAAGATAAGAGCAATTTAGTACAGAATATTCTAGAATCACATATTTAAGATAATAACGTTTATATTAATTTTGTCTCATTGTACAGTTGTCCTATGGTACAGAGTTTGTCAGAGGTCTTTGTCTTTTTATTCCCTTTTTTATATAAATATAGATATGATGATCCTACCGGACGTCTTAAGATTAACGCTCTGATCCACTATTAACTGCTTTTCTCAAGTTTATTTCTGCTACTTTGATTTTCCGGGGCGTTCGGATTTGGGTTTCGGAGAATTTTGGGACACTTAGTTCCTAAATGAGAGCTTAAGTGTTAGAAAGTTATCTATAATCGGAACAGTGTGAAGACAGCCTCGGAATGGCAATTCGATGGTTTCGTTAGCTTTGTTAGGTGATTGCGGGGATAGGAGAATGTTCGAATTGTGTTTTGGAGGTTCGTAGCTATTTTAGGCTTGAAATGCCGAAGTTTGAATTTTGGAAGTTTCTGGTTCGATAGTGAGATTTTGATTCGAGGGTCAGAATGAAATTACGAGAGTTGTTGTAACTTCTTTATGTCATTTGAGATGTGTGTGCGAAATTTCAGATCATTCGGACGTGGTTTGGTTGGATTTTTATCTAAAGCATAATTCGAAAGTTTTTAGAAAACTTAGTCTTGAATTCGATGTGAATTGATGGATTTGGTGTTGTTTGAGGGGTTGTGATGATTGGAACAACTTTGAATGAGATATTAGGATGTGCTGGTACTCTTAGTTGAGGTCTTGGGAGCCTCGGGGTGATTTCGGATGGCTAACAGGAAGCTTTGAGCTTTGGAAAATTTGCAGAAATTGCATCAGCAGTTGCAGAGAAATTTTGGCCTTCGTGATTGCGTGAGGTTCCTCACAGTTGCGTAGAAGGATTTTGGAATGCAGGTGTTTTGCTCTTTGCGATCGCGGTTGAGCTTCCGTATTCGCATAAGGTCTTGATCTGGTGCTTCATGATCGGATGGTAATGTTCACGTTCGTTAGTTATGAAGAAGAGAAGAAGGGTAATGCAAGAAATACTAGAGCAATTATGGATTTTTCCAGAATCATCAATGATCTTTCATTATTGGATCCTCCACTTCACGGAGGTTCCTTCACATGGTTCAGAGGGAAAAATAATTAATGTGCTTCTAGAATTGATAGATTTTTGCTCTCTGAAAGCGCAGATGAACAATTTAAACTCATAAAGCAAAGAGTATTGCCAGGGTAACTTCATATGATCATCTTATCATGTTAGAGTATAGTGATTGGAATAAGGAAAAAAGTTATTTTAAATTTGAAAATATGTGGTTTGAACATAAAGATTTAATTGAATTGGTGGAGAAATAGTGAAATTCATATAGGATTCAAGGCAAAGCCGATGAAGTGCTAGCTAAGAAACTAAAGTTGCTAAAAGAAGATTTGAAGAAATGGAACAAAGAAGTGTATGGAAACTTAGAAGATAGAAAAACTATAGCATTATCAAAGATGGTGGCTTTGGACCAGGGAGGGCTATTGAGTCAGAATTCTGGAAAAATAGAAGCTGACAGATGTGCTATCATAAGTGAACTTGAAGCAATTGCAAAAGCAGAAGAAATCTTCTAGAGACATAAGTCTAGATGTTTATGGATTGAACATGGAAATAGGAATACCAAATCTTTTCTAATCAAGCAAATGCACACAAGAGGTACAATAGCATAGACAAGATTGTTATTGGAGGAGAACTATCTGAGAATGATGAGTTGATAAAGAAGCATATTGTGAGATTTTATAATAGCCTGTTTAGATAATCTGAACCTCGGAGACCAGAGTAGAGTGGATGACTTAAAAAAATTACAGAGGAGAAAAAAGAATGAATGCAGAGACCTGTCACAATAGAAGAGGTAGACGGGGTTATAAAACTATTTAAGGGAGATAAAGCACTAGGTCTAGATGGTTTCAACCTACATTTTTTCAAAAATGTTAGAATATAGTCTGAGATTATGTGTGGAATACTGTGAAGTTATTCTTTCAGGAAGCCAGTTTTGCTAAAAGGTCCAATGCTACTTTTATTGCTTTGATACCAAAGAAGAGGAAAGCAGAGGAAATAAATTTTTTTAGACCAATCAGCATGTTGGGCTATGTGTATAAAATCATCGCTAAATTGCTAGCAGAAAGACTCAAGATAGTTAGAGGGAACTTGATTTTCGATAATCATAATGCCTTCATAAGGGAAAGACAGATTGTTGTTGCATCAATGGTTGCAAATGAATATGCTGAATATATGTTCAAGAATAAAATGCAAGGGGTGATATGCAAATTAGATTTTGAGAATGCATACGACCATGATAACTGGGCATGCTTAACATGTGTCATGAGACAAATGAGTTTAAGGGAATAAGGCAGGGGAACCCTTTATCCCCATTTCTGTTTGTGTTGGTCATGGAAGTTTTTAGCAATATGCTAAAGAAAGCAGAGTCAATGGGCTGGATTAGAGGCTTGAATATTAGCAGAAGGGGTGATCTTAGCTAAGATATTTCCCACATTTTGCATGCAGATGATTCCTTGCTGATTTGTGAAGCATAGAAAGAACAATTTTTATATCTAAGGGGAATCCTTTAGCTTTTGAAGTTGTGTCAGGTTAAAGAGTGAATCTGGAAAGATCGGGTTGTTTAGCATAAATACAGACCATTGTATAGAGGAATTAGCATAGGTAATGGGATGTAAGGTGGAAAAATTTTCTATAATCTATTTGGGACTTCCCCTAGGTGCAATGAAAAATGAATAGAGGATTTGGCAGAGAGTTTAGGATAGATGTTCCAGTAGACTTACTACCCAGAGAAAGCAATATTTTTCCTTTGGAGGCATACTTACTTTAATTAGTAGTGTGTTGGATGGTACTCCAACTTATTTGATGTCCTTGTTCCAGTTACCTGTTAGTATGGAGAAAAGATTGAATACTATGAGAAGTAATTTCTTATGGGAAAGAAATATAGAAAAAAGGAAGATACATTTGGTTAAGTGGCAAAAGGTAATGTCCGTGAAGAAGGGAAGAGGCATGGGAGTTAGAAATTTGAAGAATGCATAATAAGAGTTTATTATATAAATGCCTATGGAGATATAATAATGAAAACAAACGCACTTTGAAGAAACTCATAGATGTCAAGTATGTGAAGAAAGATACATGGAGGCCTACAATTATTCATAACTCTACAAAATATAGTATTTGGAGCAATATCAATAAGTTGTGGAATGAATTTCATCAATATACAAAGCTGAAGTTGGGAAATGGAAAAAAAATCAAATTTTAGACCGAATTTTGCTTAGGTGGTGTTAGCTTAAGTAACAGATTTCCAAACCTGTACATTGCTCTGTGAATAAAAATGGTTTTGTTGTTGAATTCTATTCTACTAATGGAATGGCAACTAAATCCCAAAAGAGGCTTTAATGATTGGGAGTTGGAAGAAGTTGGACAATTACTCTAATTACTAGGCACAATAGTGGTGGAGGAAGACAGAGAGGATCTTATGGTTCGGACAACAAGCAATGATCTGCGATATTCTGTCAAAAGTTGTTATAATCTTCTCTAGGAACAAAATGATCAATATGAATCTAATTGGCCATGAAAAATATTATGGAGAACTAAAGCACCTATTAAAGTGGCTTGTTTTGGGCGGGCTGTTATCAGAGGAGCCAATCTAACTCAAGATAATTTACAAAAAAAAAGGATTCTACCTAAGTAACAGATGCTACTTATGTGAAGAAGGGTTAGAAACTGTTAATCATCTATTTATCCATTGTAAAATTACTAAAAAGTGCTAGGAGCTTTTTTGAATCAGTGTGATGTTTCGTGGACTATCCCTCCAGACATAAAATCTCTACTGGTCAGCTGGTAAGGACGGAAGGTATCAAGGAATCAGAAGCAACTATGGTGGACCATCCCTTTATGCATTTTCTGGACTATCTCGGAGGAAAGGAACAATATTTGCTTTTGAGGAAAAGAACTATCACATTATTAGAATAAAAAATACTTGTCTTTAAAATTTATTTTTTTGGTGTAAGAAATGTTTAGTTGTAAGTCTAGATCAATATATGGAGTTTTTGGATATGCTAAGCAACTTGTAACTGAAAGTATGTTGTTATAGGTGTTGGTATAATCCTGGTGCAATCTTGTGTACCATCTAATATCGGGTAAAACCAATAATCTAAATCATTAATTATTTTTTGAGTTATCGGGTTAATGGTTTAGTAACGGATTAAATTTTTTTTATTGGGTAATCGGTTCAGGATCAGTTTGCAATTCTATTATTGGGTAAAAACCGATAATCCAATAAGAATTAACTAATTTACTTGTTTACCCTTAAGTATATACATACTATACTAGGGTTTCATAATTAGTTTTTCCTATTCTTTCTCAATTCTCAGTAAGTCAGCTTCTCTTTTTCAGTCTCAATTGTGTTGTGTGTGTGCGCGCTGCTATTGTTTGAGATCTTGTTCTAATCGTTTGCCTAGTCTTTAAACGTTTTTGGAGATTCTGTTTTATGAGAAATGAAATGGGCTTTTACAAGAAATGTATAAACTTGGTGTTGTTGCATTATCTACTTATAATTTTAACAAGTGTTTTTCTTTTTGGAATATTAAGAATAGTAAGCAGTAAACTCCTGTTTAATTGTTCTTAAGGACACAAGACCATGTTTTATTAACAATACAATCATATTCTATTCCACCTTTGTAATCCTATATTTATGCATAAGAAAATTGTCAAAGACAACGGAAATCTGATCTATTTCTTGACTTCTGGCTCAAGATAATTGAGAACTCGACAGTTTTATGTATTGCAAAATTAGTTTAGTTGTTTTATCTTATCGGGTAAACCGATAACCGAATCAATAATGATCGGAAACCGACAATCAATATCTTATCGGTTTGGTTATTGAGTTATGATATTCGTAAATCGATAATCAATAGGCAAAATCGGACCGAACCGACCGATGCTCACCTCTACCATCTTGGTACTTTTATCAATAAAACTTTTACCTCATAAAAAAAATAACGTCTTTCTCCATGGTGATTTTGGACGAAGAAGTTTTCATGAAATTCCAATAGGAGTTGATCCTTCGAGTCCCACTCACGTTTGTCGTCTCCGCAAATCTCTCTACGGGCTCAAACATACCTCCTGGTAATGGTATGCTAGACTCTTTTCCGCTTTAGGCTCAAGAGGGTTTACTTCTTCTGTTAATAATTATTTTTATTCTTCAAATCTTCGGGTACTTTGACAATAATTTTGGCAGTATATGTAGATGATATTCTCCTGACATGAAACGATAAAGAAGAAATGAGTGAAATCCTTTCTTGACTCTGAATTTAGAATTATAAACCTAGGAGAAGCAAATTACTTCCTAGGCATGGAAATTATACAGGAACCTGGGGGACTTAATGTTACTCAGAGGAAATTGTTAACGTCGAGATTAAACCGAAAAATCATGAAGAATTTAGAGAGAGAAAATAGAGAGAAGGAGGAGCGTTTGAGAAGACTCTGGAATCCAGAGTGATTTTATTAAACAAAGAACAGAAACAAAAGTGAAGTCCGGGGATCTCAAAATATCTGAGGACCCCTATATATACATGTACACGTGGGTCGGGTCGGATGACCCAAAGAATGAAAGTGAAATGGGGCTCAGACATGAATTGGGCTCGGTACATACAATTGGCCCAACAACACACAATCATCACAGCCCATACCATTGTATACCAGATGATACAATAAATATAAACTGTATATACACTATATATAATCATGTAATCTCCTTCATCTCAACACCCCCCCTCAAGTTGGAGGGGGAAACCACCTGCAACTTGGTGAGCAGCGGAAGAAGCATAGTGCCAGGCAATGGCTTAGTGAGCAGGTCGGCCAACTGACGAGAGGTAGGAACATGAAGCAGCTTGAGAAAACCAGATTGCAGCAAGTCCCGAACAAAATGGCAGTCCACCTCGATACGTTTGGTACGTTCATGAAAAACAGGATTGTTAGCAATACGAACAGCAGCCTGACTATCACAATATACAGAAATAGGAGAAGAAACAGATACCCCAAGATCAACCAACAAACGAGAAAGCCAAGTCAACTCAGCAATAACCTTGCTAAGAGCTCTATATTCTGCTTCAGCAGAGGACAGAGAAACAACAGGTTGTTTCTTTGATTTCCAAATGATCAAATAGCCACCCAAAAGCACACAAAATTCAGTAACAAAACGCCTAGTATCAGGGCATGCATCCCAGTCACTATCAGAATACCCAGTAACAGAGAAATCAGCATGATCAGAATAAAACAAACCCAAGGAGGGAGTACCCTTAAGGTATCTTAGAACATGTAGCAGTCATATGGGGAAGTCTGGGGCATTTGAGGAATTGACTCAGATGCTGGACTGCAAAACATATGTCAGGCCTAGTGTGAGTCAGGAACAGCATGTTACCAACTAGACTCCTGTACTGGTCAGGAGAGGGCAAGATGTCACCAGAATCAGCATGAAGTTTGACATTGATGTCCAAAGGAGACACAACAGAAGATACATTGACACTGTCAAACTGATGCAGCAAATCAGAGATATACTTATGCTGATTAAGGAGCAGGCCACCAGGGACAACTGACATTTCAAGGCCCAAAAAAATAATGCAAAGAACCCAAATCTTTTATTTTAAACTGAGCATCCAGAAACAATTTAAGAGCAGTAAGTTCATCACTGTCATCCCTAGTAAGTATGATGTCATCCACATAGACTGCTACCACCACAAGGGAGCCAGATTTGCCTTTGATGAACAAGGAATAGTCATTCAAAGAATGCGTATACCCTCTGGAATAAAGAGCAGAAGACAACTTGGCATACCATTGTCTGGATGCCTGTCTTAGCCCATACAGGGATTTCCGAGCTTACATACCAGAGGAGGAGAAGATGAAGAGGGAGTAGAAATAGAACCAGGAAGAGGAGCAGAAACTATCAAACCTGGGGGAAGTTTCATGTAAACTTCCTCATCTAAATCACCATGAAGAAAGACATTATTGACATCAAGCTGAAAAAGAGGCCAATGATTCTTGACAGCCACAGCAATAAGACATTTTACAGAAGTCATCTTAATCACTGGAGAAAAAGTGTCTGTAAAATCAATCCCCTCAACCTGTGTATCACCCCTAATAACCAACCTTGATTTATACCTTTCAACAAGACCATCAGACTTGTATTTGATTTTATAGACCCACTTACAACCAATGGGTTTCTTACCAACAGGAAGAGGGACAATGTCCCATGTATGATTAGCTTCCAAAGCAGCAAACTCCTGTCTCATTGCATCCTGCCATGCTGGGACAGATGCAGCTTGAGAGTAGTACATAGGTTCAGATTCCAAAGTGGAGGAAGAGGAACCAGAAAATGCAGGGAGTTGACAGACATAATCCTTAAGGTAGGAAGGAGGATTATGCTGTCTAGTAGACTTTCTAGAGGTGGGAATAGGAAGGGAAGGAGGTAATACAGGAGCAGGGAGATCTGGATTGAAAGAAGGAAGGGAAGAAGTATAAGCATCAAGAACAAGAGGTGTAGGAGAATCAGGGGAAGAAAAAATAGGAAAGTCTGAGACAGTAAAATCATCAGCAGGGGGAACAGAAGGAACAGAGGAAGAAGAAGGATGAACAGAAGTAGGATTGTCCTTAAAAGGAAAATAGGATTCATGAAAGACAACATCCCTTGAAACAAAACATTTCTTGGTAACCAAGTCATACAGTTTATAACCCTTTTTAGCAAAGGGGTAACCCAGAAACACACAAGAATGGGCTCTAGGTTTTAGCTTGTCCCTTTGAGGAATAGGGACAGCAGCATAAGCAAGGCATCCAAAAGCTCTCAAATGAGAATAGGATGGGGCTTTGCCATACAAAATTTCATGGGGAGACTAATGATGAAGGGTTCTGGTAGGTATTTTGTTAAGGAGATAGGTGGCAGTTAACAGACAATCCCCCCAGAAAGAGACATGTAGGCCAGATTAAAAAAGCAAGGCTCTACATGTTTCAAGGAGTGTTTTGTGTTTTCTTTCAACAACACCATTCTGTTGAGGTGAATGAGGGCAAGAGGTTTGATGAATGATCCCCTGGCTACTAAAGAAGGATATTCCCTCAGTGCTGGACCCCAGTTCTAAGGCATTGTCACTTCTGAAAGTTTGGACCACAGAATAAAATTGAGTTTTAACAAAAGAAATGAAAGACTTAAGTAGGGAAAAGGCATTGCTTTTGGATCCCATTAAGTGTGTCCAGGTTGCCCTAGAGAAGTCATCAACTATAGTAAGGAAGTATTTGTAACCAAAAGAAGTAGAAGTGTGGTAAGGTCCCCAAGTATCCATATGTATCAATTGGAATTGTCTAGGTGTACTGATACTACTGTCATGAAAAGGAAGTCTAGTCTCCTTGGCCATAGGGCAGACAGAACAGGGAAAGGGTTGTTTAGGAGCAAGTCGAAAAGACAAACCTGAAATATGTCTCATATTTGTAAAAGGAGTATGTGCCAGTCTTAAATGCCAAATGTAATTCATATCATTGATAACAACATTATTACAAATGGAATTGTTTACAATTGGAGGTAAACAAACATTTTTGTTGTCAGACACAGTGTCATCATTACAAAAATTAGACAAAGCACACACAGAAGTAAAAGGAGAAACAGAAGAGGGAGAAGGGGAAGGAGGCACCCAAGACAGTTTGTATAAGACAGCTTCCTCTTTACCAAGATCCAGAGGCCTCTTCAGAGAAGGGTCCTGTATCATGTGAAGTAAACAGGAAGTTGGGGTGAATGAAACTATACAGTGCAACTGTTTAATCAACTTGTGAACAGAAATTAAGTTGTGTTTAAAGGAAGGAACCAGAAGCACATTATGAAGAGTGAGGGAAGAAGTTAATGCAAAAGAACCTGTACAAGTTACTTTTACTTTGTAACCATTAGGTAAAGTTACAAGATAAGGAACAGCCAAAGGTATGATGTTAAAGAGTAGGTGTTTATCATGTGTCATATGATTAGATGCCCCTGAATCAATGATCCAGGTGACAGAATTAATATGTGTAAGCATGCATAATTTGGAATCAGAAACAAGACTCTCAGTTAACATTGTACCAGCAAAATTAGCAGCGCACATGGGAGGAGGAGCTTGACCACTGGAATCCCCTAACTTGGTCTGTTGCAACAGGCTCATCAATTGATCATAGTGATGTCTGCTCAACCCTGGTATCACAGAAGTGTGACCATCTATATGGCTGCAGATGGATCCCCAAGAGGAACAGACAAATTAGGATTCTCATGATTAACAGACACACATTCAACTCCAGTGGAGACATGAGCAGCTGCAGATTTCCTTCCCTTGTTGTAATTTATGCTTTGAGGGAACCCATGTAACTTGTAGCACTTATCAATTAAGTGCCCAGATTTCTTGCAATATCTGCAAAATAAGGGCCCTCTGCTTTGCTCAAAATTAATTCTGGGTCTGAAAATAGGAGGTCGAGGCACTGTTGCCTGATGAGACCCAACTGAGTGCTTGTTTGCATGAGCATTAAAAGACATAGAATCTGGACTAATATGAGAAGTAGATTGAACTTGTCTTTATTTCTCATCATTAAGCACTATGTTGTAAACACTGTCAAGGGAAGGAAACGGCTGCATCATCAACAGATTACTCCTAACCCCCATATATACTTCATTTAACCCCATAAGGAACTGAAAAACCTTGTTTTCATCATCTTCCTCAATTATTCCATTTTTAGCAGCACACACACATATATGCCCATGATTTGTGCACATTGTGTCCAATTCATCCCACAAGCCTTTGAGCTTGTTGAAGTACGAGGCTATATCTAAGGAGCCTTGAGATGTGTGGGAAAGTTCCCTCTTTAATTCGAAAATATTGGTCTTGTTAGGGGTACCATATCTTTTCTCAATTTGGGACCATATACCTTGTGCAGTATCGGAATACTGCACACTATCAGCAATTTGTGGAAACAGAGAGGAGGTCAACCAAGAAATGACCATGTTATTACACCTATCCCACAGGCTCTGTTGAGCCACATTATTGTTAGGATGAGGACATGAACCGTCAACAAATCCGATTTTATTTTTAGCATATAAAGCAACAATCATTTTACGCCTCCAGCCCCCATAACCACTACCCGAGAAGGGAGTGGGAACAAGAGAGACCCCAGGGACATCAGAAGAATATACAAAGAGGGGACTGGTAGAATCTATCGAAGCAGAGGCAGCAGTATTCGTATTGGAAGCCATAATCACACCGGATATTCACACACAAACCAGATATTCACACACAAAACCAGGTATTCACACAGAAAACCAGATACTCACCCACTGAGCCAGATAATCACACAGAAAGCATACAATACTCAAGATAAGGAAAGAGTTACCCTCCTTCTTCGCGACCGGAGAAGATTGGCCTTCAAGCGAACAGAGAAAACCCTAGGTTCAAGACCCTAGGTACAACCGTCAAAAGCCTTACTGTAAGTATGGTCAGGAATGTCGGAAAGTCACCCAAAACATCCTCTGAGTGAGAATCGAGCCACCGGATAGCAGTAAAACTTTAGGTTAAACCACCCGAAACCCTAGAAGCCGATAGGTCACCCAAAAATCAGCCCAAAAATCATCAGATAATCTTCCAGAGCGTTCGAGTGAAGAAAATACACTCCGATATCACGATGAAAAACTCAGAAAGGTGTCCGATAGGTCGGAATCTTCATCGACCATGAGGTCTCAGAAAACACCCCCAAAAAATCTCGAAACAGACTTCATCCAAGACAACGAAGTACATATAAACTTAGTCGGATCATCGTCTAGGCTCTGATACCATGTTAACGTCGAGATTAAACCGAAAAATCATGAAGAATGTAGAGAGAGAAAGTAGAGAGAAGGAGGAGCGTTTGAGAAGACTCTGGAATCCAGAGTGATTTTATTAAACAAAGAACAGAAACAAAAATGAAGTCCGGGGGTCCCAAAATATCTGAGGACCCCTATATATACATGTACACGTGGGTTGGGTCGGATGACCCAAAGAATGAAAGTGAAATGGGGCTCAGACATGAATTGGGCTCGGTACATACAATTGGCCCAACAACATATAATCATCACAGCCCATACCATTGTATACCAGATGATACAATAAATATACACTGTATATACACTGTATATACACCATATGTAATCATGTAATCTCCTTCATCTCAACAGAAATTTGCACTTAACCTCCCCTATGAGTTCGATTGCCTTCATTCACACAGTTTCCAATCCACTCGATTCAAATGTCAAGCTCAACGCCAATTTAGGTGATCTTTTGCTGGATCCGACTATTTACCGCAGATTTTCGGGGTACACGACCGGATCCGTCTTTTGATGTCCAAACATTGAGCTAATACATGCAATCTCCCCGATCTGGCCATTACCAAGCGGCTTTGCATACACTACGATATGTTCGAAATGATCCAAGTTTAGGTCTTTTCTTCTCTTCTGAGTCATCCTTTCAAATTGTGGGGTTTTGCAATGTCGATTGGGCGTCTTGCTCATATACTCGTCGATCAGTGAGTGGATTCTTCTTAAGCATGGGAAATTGCCCTATCTCTTGGAAATCGAAGAAACAACAAGTCGTCTATCTCTCTACGGCGGAAGCTGAATATCGATCTATCCGACGTCTAGTAGCAGAACTTTCCTGGATTGTGCGTCTCCTTCTCGATCTGTCTGTTTTTTTCTTGCTTTCAATTTCTTTTCTTTGTGATAATCAAGCTGCAATTCACATAGCGCGAAACGTAATTTTTCACGAACGAACGTAACACATCGAAATTGACTTGTCATTTCGTCCGTGAAAATTGCGTGATAGGCTTGTTTCCTTGTCATTTGTTCCATCCTCTTCCCAAATAATAGACATTTTAACAAAAAGGATTAGCAGGGCCTCTTCATCGCAGCCTTTTAGGCAAGTTAGGAGTTCGATCTCCGGACTCCATCAACAAAAGAAGTGTAATTAAACAATATGTTTAATCAATTTTAAATTTTGATTTTCCAAGTCATAAGTTAGTATTCTTAATTATACGTACGAATTTATTATTGTGTGAATGCAATAAAGCAGCCCGTGTGTTTTAAGTACCTACATTTCATTTGGTTGATGAAATTATGTTTTTAAGCAAGCATTGTAGGTTCACTTACATAAAAATTAGACCAAAATATTTCTGTAATGTTTGTAATTTACCATCCACTGCTTTTATTTAATTTTTGTTTCTTAAACAAGTATGATCCAGTTGATTAAACTTTGAAAACTCAAGCAAAGTGATTAACAAATCTTAAAATTAAACATATTAGCTGTTGATAACTTTTGTTTGAATTCCATTTTTTTTCTCCCTCATCCAATAAAAAGAAAAAGTTAAACGTATATAAGAAGTAAAATGCTTCACCCACCATTCAACGTATACACCGACTCTTTCTTTCATATAAATCATTGTCAGTTAATCAAAATCAACTAATTTTAGATTTTCACCTTAATTTTACCACTAATTATGAATTCATGATAAACTAACTAGTATAGTAGGAGTACATATTTTGTTGTAAACAGCCTCTCTGTCCTTTCGGGTAGGGTAAGGCTCGTCTATGTATTATACTCCACAGACCCCATTTTGTGGGGCTATATTGGATAATTGTTGTTGTTGTTGTGTAGTAGGAGTACATATTTTGTTGTAAACATCGGATGAGGCTACAGAGAAACATCCTGCTCGCCACAACACAGGATCTCTTCTCCTAGTTTCAAATAATACGATATACTGCAGAATTTCATGTTGAAGCAACCAATAGGTAACTTTTACCCAAAAAGAAAAAGAAAAAAAACAATAGGAAAATTCTTCTTTCTTTCATCTATCTGAAGTTCTTAAATCTGAACTTTTCCATTTACCATTTTCGAGTTACAAAGTAAACCTCTTAAACTTTGACTTGGACGATCTAGGGTTTTCTTCTTCCTCAGATCTCATTGCAAATACAATTTGAATCTCTCTGTTATTAAATCCAAATCCCACTTCTCATTTTCACTGATTCTAACGTAAGTTCTTCTTGCCTTTGTTACCTACATATACATATATACATGTCGTGCAGATGCATTTATAATTTTGAATAGTGAATAGCATATTATAGTGATGGATAGTAATTATTCGGCAATTACCAAGGATTCTTTTGTTGAATTGCAAGTTAAAGATGACAACTTTACCGAAAATGGACATTTAAAACCAAACTCCCCGGATGATCTTGAAGCCGATGATATTGATTTTGATAATTTACCACTTATTTTTGGTGAAAATAAATCTGGCTCTGGTGTATATGGGGCAGTATTTAATCTCACAACTACTATTATTGGTGCTGGGATTATGGCTCTGCCTGCTACTATGAAAGTTCTGGGTTTAGTTCTTGGGGTAGTTTTAATATTCTTGATGGGTATGTTGTCTGAGATTAGTGTTGAATTGCTTGTCCGGTTTTCGGTTCAATGTAAGGCTTCTTCTTATGGAGAGGTTGTTCAGGCTGCATTGGGTAAAACAGCTAAGATCTTGTCTGAGATTTGCATCATTGTGAATAATGCTGGTGTTTTAGTTGTTTACTTGATTATAATTGGGGATGTTTTGTCCGGTTCAATTCGGCATATTGGGGTTTTCGATCAATGGTTAGGTCATGGACTGTGGGATCATAGGAAGTTAGTGATTTTGATCATATTGGTGGTTTTTCTTGCACCCCTTTGTGCGATGGACAAGATTGATTCGTTGAGTATGTCTTCAGCTGCTTCTGTAGCTCTTGCGGTTGTTTTTGTTGTCGTTGCTTTCACTATAGCATTTATTAAGCTTGTTGAAGGGAAAATTGAAGCTCCTAGGATGACCCCAGATTTCGGGTCTAAGAAGGCCATCCTTGACCTGCTTGTGGTGATCCCTATAATGTCAAATGCATATGTTTGTCACTTCAATGTTCAGCCCATTTATAATGAGCTTGAAGGCCGCTCACCTCAGAAGATGAACCGTGTGAGCCGAATTACTGCTGTTATTTGTGTTTTGGTGTATGCTTCTACGGCTATAGCTGGTTATTTACTTTTTGGAAAAGATACCGAATCTGATATACTCACCAATTTCGACAAGGACCTTGGAATTCGTTTCAGCACAGCATTGAATTACATCGTGCGCGTTGGCTATGTTTTCCATCTGATTCTTGTTTTTCCTGTTATCCATTTCTCCCTGAGGCAGACAGTGGATGCTTTGTTGTTTGGAGGATTAGCACCACTTACAGAAAGTCGGAAGAGGTGTCTGGCTTTGACTGCCATTCTCTTGGGAATCTTATATTTTGGGTCAACTATGATTCCTAACATCTGGACGGCTTTCAAATTTACAGGGGCCACAACTGCAGTCTCTTTAGGCTTTACGTTTCCATCTCTCGTTGCTCTAAGGCTGAGCAAAGAAGGGAGTGGTTTGAGTAAGAGAGAAAAGATTTTGTCTTGGTTCATGTTGATATTGGCCATTGTAGTTAGCATTGTTGGAGTGTGTGGCAATATTTATAGTATCAGTAGCCAGGGTGATTGAGGTTTCTTCTTTTTCATACATTGGAAAGACCTCTTGCATTATCGATCCAAGTGAGGATAAGCTACTACTAGTCAAAATTGTCATTTTGTAGAAGGAAAGTCTTGAGATATACTTCCACTTAAAAAATCTTTTGAGCTTTACCAGCCCATGTAGAATAGCAAGAGATTGCCATAGCTGTTGAAGATTGCATATAATGGTGATTGCAGATTCATGGAGAAGTGTTAGTTATTGAGAGTTACGAGGACTATGACAGCTGGTAAAGACTAAATTCTTTTTATTCATTTGTTATTTTTAAAGTGGCCCACTGCATATTCATAGACTTCTCTCCCTGCCATACGGGGCTTACTATACCATGTACAATAAACTGATCTTATGAATACAATAATTGAATGTCGTTCTTATAACTGCCTGAGCTATCTGAAATTTGCTTCACTTTATGCAATTTGTGGTAATTTCTTTTCCATGATTATTATTCTATTTGATGGTTAAAATTGGTCTCAAGTTTGCTCGGAGAAAACAGATTACATCTTATGCTGTATAATTCTACTAAACCTGCTTTTAGGGATTTGGAATGCTGCCCTCCATGACTCTGAATTGTGAAAGTAGATTGGTTTAAGTTTGTAAAGTGGGTACTTGCTTGAATGGTAAGCCTTAGCTGTGTCTTTTATTTCTCCAAAAAAAAATCCTTAAATATATCTTATTAGTCATGTTGCTCTCAGATCTCATGTAATTTTCTAGTATAAATTGGAGATATGGAGACTCTTAGAAGTTGAAACAGTTGTCCTATGAATAATGTTGGTCTTTTTTCCTTTCAAATCTAAGTTGGTTTTCTACTAGTTCCCTGCATGTCATTTGTGAAAGTTTTAACTGATGATCTGGATATATAGACACAGGATTCATGGGAATGTATAAATTGTTGATGGTCGATCTTCCACTAAACTTGTTTTCAGAGAATTGGAATGCTGCAATCTCTGACTCCTTACTTTTAATAATAAAAAAAAAAGTGCTGATACTTACCGTGAAAGCATAGATGTAAAAAATGGGTACTTTCCTGAATGATAAACCTTATCTGTGTCTTCCTTAATCACATTCTCTGAGATCTCATGTAATATTTACTACTATAAATTGAGATATGGAGGCTCAGAGAGGTTGAAATGGTTGTTTCATGAATGATGTTGTTTGTTTGCTTCCATATAATTGGGTTTCAACTTGTTCCTTGATTGAAATGGCATTTGTGAAATAGATTGGCTCATATTTTAAACTCAGAATTCAAGGGAGAGTAATTTCTCTAGTTTGCAGAATAATCAAACAGGTCAGTTCTTATTCATTTATTGAACTTCTTTAAAGTATTCTTCAAAATTTTGCATAGATTCTTTCCCCTGCCATGTAGGGGTCATTAAACCATGTACAGGAAACATCATCTATGAATGCACTACATCAGTATTGTTCCTACTTCCTGAACTTCCTGCACATTTAAGGCTTGTTCATCATTTGCAACTTATGGTTATTATCTTTTAGAGAGCTTATTCTTCTGTTGGTCAAAAGCCTTTTGAAGTACAAAGGTAGTGGTCGGGTCGGATAATTTATCCATTTTGCATGTACTCATTTTTAACCCGCCATATCTGACCCGACCTGCCTGCTTGCCACCCCTAACAAAGGGAATTAGTTCTTTTGCGGTAGAGAACTACAAATTATGTTGAACTTGTTTCTACTAATTAATTAATGCTACAAACTGTGACTGGGGTCACTTGTAGAGGGAAAATTTTATTGTGTCTCATCCAACTGACACTAGTTGTATGAGGCTTCTTTTTGTCTCACAAATTTGTGGACCCAGATTCCCGTGGACCCAGAAATGTAAGTTTGGGGTCCACAAATTTGTAAGACAAAAAGGGACCTCATACAACTTCTCAGGGTCCGGTTAAATATGGTAACACACCTATTCGGTAGCCAAATTTCCCACATAACTTGTTCCTGGAAAAAGAAACATAAACAATGTTAGGTGTCCTCCAACATCATCCATGTTTTTTGTATCCTACTAAAAATGCTGTAAATGTATGACAATAAAAATTAAGCTCATTATAGATACAAAAGTGATGGATCGACTCCTTAACTTTGATAGGAAGATGACTCATTCAACAATTCAATAAAAATTATATGGGATGTCCTATTTGGTGCCGCTTTTTAACTTGTACCCGTTTTGTTTTTTCGTTTGCATCCGTATTCGTTTTTTTTTTGTTAAAAAGCATTTTAAAAAGATAATATTTGCCTTCTTTAATAAAAGACTATTAGCAAAACTGTAGACTGGAGGACAAAACTTCAGCATGTTTTGGTATGAAGTTTTTAACAAATGAACTAAATAACTTCAGCGTGCATTAGGAAAAACTCATAGAAAATTATATACTGCAAGACAAAAACTTAGGCATGTTTACTCTTAAGTTTTAGCAAATAAACTAAAAAACTTCAGCTTGTTTAGGCTGAAGTTTCGAATAAAATCCATGACAAAACTATCGACTGTAGAACAAAACTTCTGTGTGTTTTGGTATGAAGTTTTAGCAAATGAACTAAATAATTTCAGCATGCACTAGCAAAAACTCATTAGAAAATTACATATTGCAGAACAAAAACTTAAGCATGTTTAGTTTGAAGTTTTAGCAAATGAACAAAAAAATTTCAGCATGTTTAGACTGAAGTTTTAGCAAATGAACTAAAAAACTTCAGTATGTTTAGACTGAAGTTTGAAATAAAACTCATGACAAAACTATAGACTTGAGGATGAATAACTTTAACATGCATTAGTGTGAAGTTTTAGCTTCAATGTGAAACAAATTCATACTATATTAGCATGAAGTTATAGCTTCAATGTGAAACAACTTCATGCAAGTATGATTGTTTTTTTGATAAAGCTGTTGAGAGGAGAGGAGGAGATCTTTCTTCACAAATAAGGTTGCAAATCACGCGATTTAATTTATTTTCAAGGGTAATAATTGTCATATTATTACGGATTTTTTGTCACAAGGTGGCACAAGTATAACGTATGGCTGCAAATCCCCCAATAACTCATCCACAAGGGAGCCTAGCGCATATAATGTGTTATTTGGACTCAAAGCTTATAGAATTTGAGGTTTGTGGGTTTGGTATTATAATCCTTTTAAGTCATTAGGTTCTAAATTATAATTTGTATATATTTAATGAATTTCTCGAATATAAAGTCTGAACAAAAATTATGGGATTTGACCAAACACGCATTCCACACTCTGGCTCCGTCCCTGAGCTTATTCAATTATGACCTCTGTGCCTCTGGAAGCAGAATAAGAGACTGAACAATTATGTTCGTTTTGGAAATTGACCAAAAATTTTGTAAGGAATAGCAATGGAGTCGGTCAACAAATAATATGTTATAGTATGAGGGATAAATTTGTTTATTGAGTCTGACCAAGATCCCTAAGATCTTTACTTAATTTTCAGTTAAACCTGATTAAAGTAGGCGTGAAGGCTGATTATTTTCAATAGTAAGGCCAGTCGCCTTGATTATGATACACCTTAATGAACGTCATAAAAAGTAATATTTATGGTTATTTTACAAATTTTTGTACGAAACTGAAAAAGAGAAAACATTCTTGGCCTTCTTAATTTCCTGATCAACAATGCATCTAGGTACATGTAATGAAAAGTGCTAAATTAATTCTCCTTCGCTTGAAAATTATACTATGCCAATGGTATTTAAACAATTTTTTTATATGCAATGCCCTTAACATAAGAAAAAATTTCATATATTGACAAAAAGTAGGGGTGTACAAAGAAAACCGATAAACCGCACCAAACCGATAATCCGAGTCAAATCGAGAAAAAAAACCCGACTATAGTTTGGTTTGACTTGGTTTGGTGTTGGAAAAAAAAACCCGACCATAATTGGTTTGGTTTGGTTTTAACTAAAGAAAGTCAAACCGAAACCAAACCAACCCGACATTACATATATAGCAATTTTAGATATATTTAATATATAAATATACTTATTGTAATGTAATTTATAAATATTTCTTAAAAATTTTCATAATTTTATCTTTTAAGGTACTATTTCAATGTTTGATTTAGAACTTTTGAATGCTCCAATAAGTTTTATAGCCATTAATATTAGTAAATTAAATAATGCTAGCAATCAATACTAATGCTAACAAAAGACATTCAATTCAATATTACGAACGGGAATGTATTAAATGTCTATTTTGTATTTTGCAATAATTTAGATAAAAATACATAACCTATTTTTATTTTTCTTTAGCTTTTAGGCATATAATTAACACTCCCTTATTAGTCTATCTAGTTTAGCATGAATTAGTGCTTTTAGATTATGTTTACTTTTATTATGATTTTTTAATTGGCAATATTTATAGTACATAATTTTATTATTTTTTTATCGCTGAATATTTTAGGATAATGTCATGAGCATGTCTCATATTTTGTATTATTTTCTTGAAAAATACTTTATATAGTTGTATCTTATTAGGATTAAAGAAATATTTTGAGCATACGTTATATATTTTGTTCTACGAAGATTTTAGCGGAAAAAGACATCCGAATAACCCGAAAACCCGAAAAAACCCGAGAAAAACCGATATTGAAAAACCCGAATTTATTGGTTTGGTTTGGTCTTTAGATTTAATTACCCGACACAATTGGTTTGGTTTGGTAATTGTAAAATCCGAACCAACCCGGTCTATATACACCCCTAACAAAAAGTGTTCAAAAATTGCTGTTTCGGGTTTAAATTCAGGATTTATCGTCCGTCCACTCAAAATTTATGAATTAAAAAAAAGATAAAATAGAAAAAAATTCCGACAAGGGCCATTGAGGACATTAAGGCAAAATGTAATAGATTAGGAGACACAAGCTTTTGTTTGTAACGAGAACTCCAAATTGAAGGACAATCCCACCATTGCTTTTTCACATGGATAACACTAGTTGATTGATTCTAGTTCTTGTTGGGTCCGTGAGTTTTATTCTCAAAGTTCCAACCTAAGATAATGATATTCATGCACACAAACATATTGCAAAATCATTAACATTTTGAAAAGCATAATTGTTTGTTGGAATCTTTCAAGAATTCACATGATTTATCCCCTACTCGCTTTAGAGGTTTGACTCATTTGAATTAGTGTTAAAAATTTTCAATTTAGAGTTGAATCACTCTATCAAAAACGGCTTTATTTTGAAATTTTAAATCTGAAACCTTTGATTTAGGACAATTTATAGCTACACAACTTTAGATGATAATGTATCTAGAACTCAAGGAATATCTTCTCATTCCACTTCGTTGAAAATTAGCTTAAAATGTAATTAGATCCAAATTCCTTTCTAAAAGTCTTTCTTCATTTCAGATTTTTAAAAGAAAACCGAATAAAAAATGAAAAAGATACTTAGAACTGGTCTACAACATCCCAGATCAACTTAATCGTTTGATTATTATCTGAGTTTATTAGTAGTACTAATAAATATACATTGGACATTAATAAGAGCCGGAAAAACATTAGTAATTTGCAAATTAAAATCAAGTCAAACCTTATTAAAAGTATTTTCCAATGACTATCCTATTGTACTATCTTAAGGTCAAAAGCTTTTTAATTTTGCAATTGCCCGAATTATAATAAAGGTTGACTAATCAAGAGGTTTTTTTTTAAAAGTCTTAAAGCATGAAAACTGACATACAAACTGTTACTTAGAGGTTTATGTTTCCCTTTGCAATTACTCTAAGCCAAAAGTAGGTAGGTGTAGTGGTTGGGGGGGGGGGGTGAGATTGACCCCATAGACTAAAGTATTTTCCAAGGCGTGATTGATGGGCAATAAAAATATCTTATTTCACACTCTTTTGGAAGAGTCCTAATTCACATTTTGGCCAATTCTTGGATGGAACATGGGGCATGGGCTAGAAGAGTGAATGTCCCCACAAAAAAACATATATTATTACTTTTATCCCGCATAAAAAATTATTTATATATGATAATTAACAAAATATAAAAATTTATATAATTTTGTATATAACATATTATATCTATATAATATATATAAATTTTATGTATTTTCGGCTATTATTATTATCGCGGTTATATGGTGCCATTTTCCTTAAAAAAACAAATGCACACCCACCCTTATCTTTTTCTTTTAGTCACTCTCAAGTATCAACTACCACCTAGTGAAGCAAAGCTACACACTGAATAAAAAGTGAAATCCAGTATCTGAGCAACCAAAATTTCCTTCTTGTGCACTTCCAATATATATATATATATATATATATATATATATATATATATATATATATATATATATATATATATATATATATATATAATTCTCAAAATTGAGGTAAATACATGTTTCTGAGGCCTCTTTTTTGTTTATTTTATTCTCGTTACTACTTGATGCTATTATTTTATTTTCATTTTTTCTCGTGACAAAAATCTACCGAAAATAATTTCTGTATATTCACTATAGGAATAAATTCGTGTAATCGCTATCCTTCCCGGATATCATTTTTGAAATTATACTAATTTTGTTGATATTTAGTCAAATAGAAAAAAATTACATAATTTTTTAATCTCTGCAAGGACTTGATAAATGCTCACTTCATTGACCACTGGACCACATCTATCTCCAAACTTCACTATAAATAACTGTAAGAACCTTCATTTTCAACTCAAGCACACACCTAAAATCAGAGCAGAAAAAAAGAGAGGCTATGGACTGGTATTCTTGGCTATGCAAAACAGGGCTAGAGCCCTCTCTAGTTTATGAATATGGCCTATCTTTGGCTCATAATGAGCTCCAATACGAAGACATCGCTTACTTCAACCACGAATTTCTACAAAGCATAGGCATTTCTATAGGTAAACACAGGCTAGAAATTCTTAAACTTGCCAAAAAAGAAAGAGGAGCAATTCCAAATTCCATGTCAAGATTTCTCCAACTGATTAACCGTACAAAGAGGCGTTTGTCCAAGTATATAATGAATTTGGGACATAGAGAGGAATTAGCTCTTGCTTTAGTCCCAAAAAGAAATTGCAGTTCAAGATGGAAAAATGCATTGCTGAAGAGGAATAAGAGAGTAGCTGCAGCTAAGCAAACAACGTTGTTGCTCACAAATGGGAGTCCTGCTTTCATGTCTGATTCAAGAATGAACAGTTTTTCAAGTCCGATGTTGTATGATGATTTCCCTGCTGATGAAAAGATGGGGGCAGATTATTGGACATCCTCTGCAGTTGAAGAGATCAAGTGGGATGCTATGTTTCAGAATATGAAACCAACTTAATTTCTCTTACTGTTAATCCAATGGTGAAGATGGATTTTTTTGTTTCTACTTCATTGTGATTTCTGTAATATGGGGTTTGGGTGAATTTAGTTAGGATTTATTTGGTAATTTTATCTTTGTGGTGCGCAGAAGGGGAAAGCCACCCATGAATGATTAGTGTGTGTATGTGTAATAATGAGATTATTTCCATGATCTTACATGTTTTGCATCATCTTTTTAATTTATGCGAAGAGCGGAAGATAATGATGAGGATGGGACATATCGAGTTATATTAAAATAGGTGAGAAGACATTATAACACACTATACTTTTTTTGGTTTGTGTATAATTTGATGAAATTCATTAACGCTATAATCGTGAAATTGTGTTATTCTATTAACAGTAAAAATCAGGTGCCGAAATAAAAAAAATTACGATACAATCGATGTATTTGGCCTATTTATATTCTATGCTTAGCTTGTAGTACATAAAAAAAGAAGTTATTGCTTTTCTGATGTGGAAGAAGAAGCGAGAAAATACTTTATACAAAGTTTTGGGCTTGTATGGACTCGTTGCCACTCAATAAAAGAGTTCACTGTTCATGTAGAGAGTTCAAACCTTATCGTTCAATCCTCCTTCCCTCAGTTTCTTTAGCTTTTGAGAATGTGCTTTCTAAGAAATTTTGCTGGACACATTTTCTGCTTCACTCCTTTTATCTGTGCCAAAATTGTGGTAACCGAATAATTTCGTTTCGTTTAGTTGATCTTCAGCTTAGAACCAGGAAAGTAAAAGTATCGTTTGCCATAAACTACTAAAACCCATCATTTTCAAACTTTTAATATACTTATGATATCTAGTTGACAAGCATTCTGCACTTCACTTTACTCTCAAGTCTCAACCGGGCTAATCAGATGGCAGACTGTTGCACAGTGGGAAAACAAATTATGACAAGCGTATATAAATGCTGGAAACTTTAATCAATGGCCAAATTAGATTGGAATATCATGCAAAAAAATAAGAACAGGACAGCCCAGTGCACGAAGCATCCCCGTTCATGCAGGCTGCATCCAAAGGGGATGTAACGTAAGCAGCCTACCTTAAACTCGTGATCTATAAGTCACACAGAGATAACTTTAACTGTGCTCCACGGCTCCCCTTCTGGAATATCAGGCAAGTACATTAATAGCTGCGGCCCCAGTATGTCCACTTCTTAGCAGGTTTACCCGATGCGAAGCACAGTGTACCTACAGCAGAAGAAAATGACATGTTAGAAGATGACAATAACACCAAGCCCCTGCAATATCAGAAACAATAAAAATACTGACAATGCTGCATGTCTGTATTTGTAAGAATAATTTTTTCTTCGTTGTTTTTGATGTATTACTCTTAAACAATCTGCAAGTAAATAGTACCTTCAGGCAGCTCAGGCTGGTCAAAAGGAGAGCAAAGAGTCTTTGCTGCACCCATCTCCCCTTTTGTGCGTGCCTTGACATCTTTCTCAACATCCTACCAGAAAGCAATTGTGCGAAACTAATGAAAACATGAAATCAAACCAAAGCTGGCTATTGAATGCATCACCATAAACCACACATAGGAATGTGCATCAGGGATCATCTATAGAATGTGCAAATTCATATTATTATTGCAGAGAGAATACCTGACAATAAAGAACGCTAGTGACTAAAAAAGAGGATGCAAATTTTATGTGGTAGCCAATTAGAGTTCTCAAACTTCAAGGTACAAACAATTACTCCCTCCGGTTCAAAATAAGTATCCAATTTGCTTTTTTATTTTGGTTCAAAATAAGTGTCCAGTTAAAAGAATTCAATTTGTTTTTACAAAATAACCCCTATGTGCATATCCCTAAAAAGTTTTCTTACTCCTCACATTAAATGTTTAAGCAAGAGTAGTTTAGTCATACTAGGTATTTTTGTATAGAATTTAGTATTTTCTTAATGGGCGTGCTAAAAGCAAATTGGATACTTACTGTGAACCGGAGGGAGTAATATACAAAGGACATAATCTTTCCATATTTCAGTAAGTGATAGTGTGATTTGTCAAAAACACAAAGCAAACATTAGAAGTCAGAATTTCATTAATTTTGACAGTTTGATTCATTTTTTCATTGATTAACCCCAGTTCATCAGAATTTAATGGGTGTTCGCTTCACCTAAAACAAGAATTTGAAGGGTGTTTCACTTCCCTAAAGATAAGAAAATGTGACAGCTTATAAAATATTGTGCATTATACATGAAAAACATTCAAGGAAAAGCTAGTTATCAAAAAAACTATAAAGCCTTAGTTCTAATAGTCATGTATCGCGTCTCTAGACCAGATCAGTTGACTCCCTAGAAATTGATTCACCGGCGAGTCATGATGACAACCCATAAACATCCTGATAAACCACAATCTGCAGCATTTCACATCAGATGACTCGCCAGAAGCAGAGATGTAAACTGCGAGATTTCAGTTTTCCAGCCCACGAATGGAATAAAAGATTCAACTCAGATACAACCACTAAGGGGTCGTTTGGTTTGAATACGGCTTATGCCGGATAATTTATGCTGGGATTACTTATGCTGGGATTGTTTTTATCCATTGTTTGGTATGTTATATTAAATATGACAATTGCATAAGCTGTAAGAAGAATGTATAAGTTATACCGTTGCTAATTACCCACCCTCTATAAGATATAAGTTATCCCGGTGTTAATTTTAATCCTCGGATAACTTATACCTGGTTTGCTAACCAAACAAAGTATTAAGGTGGTATTAAATTTTAATACCAGCACTATACCTTCTTGTACCTCATACCAAATGACCCCTAAGAGGTTAGAAAGGATACATACCTCCTCATCACACCAAGGAGCCAAGACCAATTTCTTTTGGCCCAGTGCTACCGTAAATTCATCCCAAGTTCTTACAATCTGGACGCACGCATCTCTCTTTTGTTTTGCAACATCAAATAGATTTTCTTGGATAGTGGCAAGCAGATCTTTTAGTTGTTCGACAAGATTATCCATGGGAATATCTGTTTTGGCTCCATTGTCACGTCGAACAGCTCGTACCTAGGAGTTATATCAGAACTTTGAATCAAACAACACAGTTAAACATACAAGTGTATTTTGGCTTCCACACAAACAGTTTAGCTCCATAGGACAAATAGTACTCCAGTCCTTTTTAACTTTCATAAACAACTGACTACTAGCAAGAAAAGTCAAGAAGTTGAATTTTTACCTGGTTATTTGCAAGGTCTTTTGGTCCTATTTCAATCCTAAGAGGAACCCCCTTCATTTCCCAATGAGAATATTTCCAGCCAGGTGAATAGTTATCTCTGAAGTCTGCCTCAGCACGAACACCTGATTCATTCAACTTCTCAACAGTAGCAGCACAGGCATCAAAGATCCCTTGAGTATTTGCATCCTTGTATGGTACAGGAATAACAATTACTTGAGTTGATGCTACTTTAGGAGGTAAGACCAGGCCTTTGTCATCCCCATGAACCATGATCATAACACCGATCTGTCATGTCATAACACACGCAAATAAGAAAATAAAGAGGGTTAACTTGACCTCCAAGGTAAAAAGGCGACGAGACAGTAGCTAAATGGCATTGAATTCTCACTGTTCTAGTAGTATAGGCCCATGAGTTCTGCCAGACCATAGCCTTCTCTCCCTTCTCATTTTCAAAATTTATCTCAAACATTTTTGCAAAATTCTGGCCTAAACAGTGTGAAGTTGCACCTTGGATACCACGACCAGTATTAGGGATAAAAGCCTGGCAAATAAATCCGGGAATTATATGAATAAATGGCAGATAGGAGAATTTCACCAGCAATTTTCAAAGAGAATACTGTTAATGTCTACACAAATGTGCTCTTGGATACCTCAACTGTAGTCGTGTAGAGTCCACCGGCAAACTTCTCAAGCTCACTTTTCTTTCCCTTACTGACCGGAACGGCTAAAAATTCTTCATATATACGTCTATACAATTCCAAGATATCAAGAACCTGAATCAAATATAGGCGCAAGATCACCATTTCCGAAAAAGACCATATCTTATAAGCAAACGAGTCTATGAACTTAAACAAAGATGTGGGAAGCTGATAGCAGCAAGTCTTTTCTGGGCCGAATCAAGGAACCTCAGTTCCAAGCAACTAATTCTCACAGAAGCTTGTCCACTAATTTGCTCATATAATTATTCAGCAATAATACAAGATAAGAATATTAGAAGAAAACAACTGCAAATGGGGAAGGATGAGCCATAGAGAAACATAAAGTAGTCTCAACTGATGTTTAAGTGACAGGCAATGAAATACAAGTCACAACATACTTTATCCACGGGACAATAATGTACCAATTGTAGATCTGCAAATGTTGGAACAGACAATTTCCAAAATTCAACTTATAGCAGACCCGGCCCAAAATTTGACACCAGTTCGAAGGAAATATTTAATAAAGTAGCTTATTTGCAAGTTGTGATACTAACCCCTAATATTCTAAATTAACAGTTCATATCTACACGGAAAATGTCCCATAATTCAATCAAGTGATTCTACCTTTTATCAACATATTGACCACTCCCTTTCCTTATGCAATCAGACAAATAATATCACTTTATGAGAAAGCTGCAATCTGATCCACTCTTCACTTTAATATAGTTTTCACCAATTAACCCTAATAAATAAAAGAGCAAAAATTGTGATTTATCCATGTTCTCCCATTTGAAACTAAACCACGCACATTGTCAGTTTTTTCGTATGTTGTTGGATTATTTCAGAGTATCTTTGATTTGAAGCAGAAAACCATATGATTCACATATTAACTTCCAATCCTTCTAAAGGCCTAACTGGTAGTATGAGGTATATAAATGTCAAAGCTCATCAATATCCCAATTACAAATTTAATCAATGAAGAGAAGAAAACTATATAGCCCCCATTACTCATCACCCGAAGCAGCTGTAGAACTCCGATCTCCCAAACCTCACTCTCTCTTAGCTCACTCCGGAAAAAAAGAAGCAAAATGCCATGTTCCTTAAGTTCCTTGCTCCGGCATTAGTATCATCCTAAGTTGCTCAGAATCGGAGGTGGGGGCGCCCGATACGGGTTCGGATCTAAAGGTTCGGGGATATGAATCCAGGTACATATATTGGTGCGCGAGGATTTAGCTAAAAATAATTCAAATATCTAAAAATAAAGTAATAAAAATATGTCAAAATTATGAAATATTATGTTGGATAACATAAATGTATTCTGGGAGAGAAAATATTGATTAAGAGGAGATACGAGAAGGAGATAAAAAGAAAAAAAGGGACATATTTCTACATATGAAGTATTCCATTTTCTTCAATTCCACCCTAGCTTTTGTTTTGAGTTCAGAAATCATTATATTTATCCCGAATTTCTCCGTCGATTTTAGTCAAAGTACCCAAAATCAGTTGACCAAAACCGGTACGAAACCAGGATCCCACACTCACACACATGTCGTGTCAACACGGGTGCAGCACCGAAAGTGGAGAGTCCTAGTAACTTAGGTATCATCTTCATTTCCTGGAGACAGGGAGACAGGCAACGAGATCATCTTATGTCAAGACACGTTAGAGGCCAGCCCTTGTAACTTGGACTAAATGCTGAGTCGTTTGTCCTAGAAGCGCCTAGTTCTGTCTTGATAAAAAATCAACTATAATTCTCCCCATAAAACAAATGATAGGCAAAAAATAATATTAAATGGATAATATTAACACTGGAAAGACTAGTTTGGTATCATGCAGCAAATATAACACAGACAAAGACTGAATTGGAAGATTCATGGTAAAATTATCTTCTCTTGAAGTGGATTCACTGTAAAACTATCTTAAAAGAGTTAATATATCGCTATCTACATCAGATGCACTCAAGCCAGGGACTACACTGTGGTATTTGGATGAAGCACGATAAGAGGTGCAGTTTTTGTTTTAAAAGAGCTTTAGTGGCTGATATGCATACTCCAAGAATACCCGTATACCTCTGTATCTGCTTCCTCCTTTGTTGCAAAAGCAGTGTGTCCTTCTTGCCAGAGAAACTCACGACTCCTGAACAAGGAACATAAGCAAAACATTATCGGACCATCTCGAAGGCCTCACTCGATTTGGGATTAACATGTCATTTCTGTCATATAAGCTGCAAGCATCGCTTGCACTTGAAACACATTAACATGTCCACAAAGGAATGTAAAAGCTGTAAGACAAAAGTAAACTCAAAAGGGCACCTGATGAAGGGGGTAGGATTGCTAAACTCCCATCGTACAACATTGCACCACTGGTTGAGTCTCAAGGGCAAGTCACGATGTCCCCTTATCCACTTAGAGAAGTATGGATACATCACTGTTTCACTAGTTGGTCGAATTGCAATGGGTACTTCCAAATCAGATTCACCAGATTTCGTAACCCAAGCAACCTGAAGAATGATATAAACCCAATTACGGGCATAACTAATATTAAGTCTATAACACAACCCACTCCCATATTTTGTAAAAGAAGCCCTCTGAAGAATGATCACAGCCCATGATAAGCAACTTAGCACAGTTATCAAAATGCAACGGAGAAACACATTGCACAAGTGATGATACCAACTTAACACCATGATATGATACTTGATACCATAATGAAGTTATTACTGAAGTTAAATCCAAGACTAAAGATAATTTTTTAAAAATATCGCTTCTCAGAATCCTAGGTGGCCCAACTTCATGATGACTTTCTAAACTTTATGATGATGAAATTTAAAAAAAGAAAGGCAAAGCCCTGCCATTATTAAGTGTTATGATCAGCAATAGGCGAGATGAGTAACAGGAGCAAAATTTTCCAATTGTAGATACTTTTGAAAGCTTCAGGAAACTTCAGCAATCAAGGTACAAAAGCAGGAACGTAATGAAAATGTGGAGTCAACATATATTTAGAAGACATTATATAAACTTCTTATATGCTTCACAGGCTAAAAGCAGATAAACTTGACTCTGTAACTCTTAAGTTAAAAAGGTGCCAAAGTCCAACCTCAGGAGCAAATCCCTCTATGTGGTCCTTTTCCTTTTGTAGAACACCAGGGGACACAAACAGAGGAAAGTAAGAGTTCTTTATCTTCATTTTCTTAATTTCAGCATCAAAAAACGCCTGCACATACAGAGCTAAGAATCCTTTGTAAATGTCCTCAAATGATAAGCAGCACGAGAAAAAGATAATCAATTCGTGGTCAAGCTTACCTGCAATATCTCCCAGATAGACATTGCCCATGGCCGTAGAATATAACAGCCAGATATGTCGTAGTACTCGATCATTTCACCACTAACGACAACCTATGTTCATATGTTTAACGTCAAAACTTTCATATATGATAAGAACAGACATTTTTTATATAAAATAGAATACATAAAGCATCTATATAGAGAGCAGAAATGTAAACAAAATGTATCAGCGAAACGGAAGCAGCTGTTGGGAAGGCATATATGGGCTTTGCTAGTTTGATGTGTGGGTAACAGGACGCCACGGGTTAGAATAGACAAAAGTCCGGTATTTAAGTGGAGTAGGGTAGAGGGGCGGGCCCATTATCCACTGAGTTTCGAATTGTGTGCCTCGGGGATTTCTCAGCTATCAATAAAAAAAGAGGAAAGAATTGAGAACTGAGAAATCCCCCCCGGGCCAAAATTATAAGGAAAAGGGACAGAAAATAAAATGACAAGGAAAAACATAGAAGTTTGGTTAAACAAAATTCTGCCTATTAAAACACTGGACAAAGAAAGAATTGAGAAAAGCATTCAGTAGCAAAAGAAAGTTGGTAAATCTGTGAAATCGGACCAGAAATAGGGAAAAAACAGAGAAGAAAATGAGGACGAAAAAGAAAGTATGTTTGGCTAAACAAAGCCACCCAACCTCAACCAATTGAACGAGTCCCCTATCAATACGAACTTGTTAAGTGCCCAATGACAAACAATAGACATATATAAGGAAAACAAAAATATTAGAAAAGAACGAAATGCGGAAATTGGAGGCCTCGCAACTCAATCAGATTGTTCCATCTTTCTTGTTGCACCAAAGAAACTTACCGCAGATACATCGTCCAATAACGAACAAGTATATATTATCAAATTTGATAGCTCATATAGTTGAATGTTCCAAGGATACCTCAGAATACCACTCTCCAAAATTATCATCCTTTTTGTAAGAGAGACCGAGACCTGTCTCTTTCTTGACTTCTTTCTTTTTTCCCTGACCAAGACCTATCTCTTTCTTGACTTCTTTCTTTTTTCCTTTTGAAGAAAGACAAAAAAGATGCATTAGACAAATCAAATAGAGTATCAAGTTTTTCTAAAGGGAAATGATGGAGCATGAATACTTACTATTTGAATCTTTACTGGCCATGATAGCAGGCTTC
The DNA here is from genome assembly GCA_034376525.1 of Nicotiana benthamiana. NCBI lineage: Eukaryota > Viridiplantae > Streptophyta > Magnoliopsida > Solanales > Solanaceae > Nicotiana > Nicotiana benthamiana. Next base: position 13,765,848 of record CM067325.1, read on the forward strand.
CAAATTAATGATACACCCTACCAATAGCAAAAGATAGCTGCTTCATAAATGAAAGTTCAACGATCAACTAGTGAAATGATAATCATCAGCTATTTTTCTTTTCTTACTGTATTTATTTTATCAGCACCCCAAGAAGATAGCCTCCCCCCCCCCCCCCTTTTTAAATTTTGGAGAGATAAATCAAAATTTTCATCCCAATGCTCCCCAATGTTTGCCCTCCAAACTATTTTAATACTTCTTTTAAGTACTGAACTACTGCAACATTTAATTATAAGGTCTCATACACAAACAAGAAATATACAAACCTGCTAGCTGCAACAATAGAAACAGCCAATGCAGGAAAACAAGGTTTCAATAAGGTGCTACACGAAAAGTTAATTTTCCCATATTTGTAGTTCATATAATTTAAAAAAACTGCTGTAAGAATAAAAGATAAGCATTTTGATTTGAACAAAGATAGAACTAATAAAATCAGTCTACTACTTAAGAAGACTATAACTTGAATATCTTTTATCTGATATTAGTATAAACAGCAATACAAATAGTGCATCTCACAAATGTGGGTATACATAGAAGCATTACACAAACAAAACATACTAAAATTACAATATTTCAATAAAAAAGCCTAGGTTTTTATGAGTAATCCAAACAATAAAAACGAAATCAAAATACCAAGATTTAGCAATCACATAAAATATAGTGTTGAAACGTTGAAACTGTCAAACTACGCCCATCATTTGCTATTTGTAAAGATATATAAGACTATATTCGAGTACTGTAAGCTTAATGTTTCAGCAGCTTAAATTGTACAAGGAAGAACAGAACATGTTTTAAGAGATAGAGAAACGTACAAAACAGATAAAGCTTCAAAAATTACAAGACCTAAATACTAACAAAATAGAATAACAAAAGAAGTTGGGATTTGGGGAGAGAAAATGGGACCCATAAGACTAACCTTGGCTGAAAAAAGATGTTGGGATTTGAGGGCGGCGGGGGGAAGAGTGTCAAGCTTCGACTCTTGGAATGAATATTAGATTAGTGAGCTTAACCCCTTTGTGGTGGAGTAGTATTTTTTTTATGCTGAAACTGAGATTTGGGCAAATCCAAACCCTACATAGACAGTAAATGCCGGTGGCTGTCCAATCACACGCTACGTTAACGAACGGTCAAAAGGGCTAATTAAACTACACTTTTGGAACTTAAATATGTAAACTTTTTCTTTTTTTTTATGTAAATATATTTGGCTGAAAATGTTTAATTTTAAAACTATTGATCTTAAATATGTCGTAACTACTGTTAAGCATTCTATTCTCATAATCGAAAAACCAACCAAATCACACTAGTTGATTTTTCAGTTCTAATTTTTTGTTTGATTCGATTTTGTATTTAGATTTTTTCTTCTTTGTTTCCTATTATCAAGTTAATTAGCTCAGAATATCGAAAATTAAGGACACATTTGGACATATAGTTCCAAATATTATTTGGAAAAAACTAAGTTAAGTTAAGTTTGATGTGAAATTGAAAATGTATTTTGACATGAATTTTGCTGCAAGTTTTGACATTGTATACGATCGAAATCAGGCACGCTGATTTTTCAGGCTCGAGGGATTGCCTTGAGTCCGAGTTCAAGTAAGCTCGAGTTCGAGGTCGACAGACTAGACTCGAGCTCGAGGACGGAATGTACTGCCTAAAGATAAGAGTGCGGGAAATACCAAAGTTGAATATGCTTGACCCCAAAATTGTACCTTTATGAATTTGTAATAAACAGAGTTAGATTTCCGCCACGTCCCCAAGACTATGGCATAAATCCCGGAATAGAATTGTACGATTTCGTACTAAGTGATTAAACAGTTGTACCAGTAATATTTCTTACTGTAAATAAAAATGTACCTTATTTAAGGTTCCTCGATTATATAAATGGGACCTCAATCATTTGTGACATTATCTAATCTTTGGAAAAGAATATATTCTTTACTTTTTGCTTATTGTTCTCTAGAGTTGTCCTTTCTCTTTACTATCCTTATTTTATTGTTTGTGGTTCATCTCGAGGTCACTAAGCTCGAGGTCACCACTACTGAGTAACATTGGTTTGATCAACTTTTTTCGTTCATTTCTACTTCATATATTTTAAATATTAATTAGTATTGAATTTAATCACATATCTTTAAAACCACAAATCAAATTTAATTGTTACTCGTATTTTCGAGGTGAACAGTTTGGCGTCCACCATGGGACTAGAGATAATAGTGACTATTTCTTTTACTGATTCTCATTACACGCGTTATTTTTACACTTTTTCTTGTCAGGAATTTGATTCTCAGGTTGAAACATGTTTAGCTCACAAAATTCACATGTTCATGACAATGAAGGTCTCGGAGAAACAACAATATAGGATTCGGTGTACCGCCAAGAAACCCTGGGAAGTGCCAAATATGGAACCAACTAATGCAAGTTCACACATCGCTCTAAACGCAGATTTAGGTACATACCCAGAGGGAGAGTGCGTAGGGAAGCCCGGCCTGGTGGCCAAGGAACACAAGGAGTAAGTAATGGGGGAATCAGCCTCCAAGTGATATTCGATATGTTGTATGCTCAACAGATCGTCATTGCTCAACTTCCAAAATAAGACTCTGAGTGTAGCGGAACATAAAAACACTCGACGTGTTGAACCAGCACCAGAAAGGTCAAACAGAAATGACTCGGGAAATGACCCAACTATTATGGAGATTCTCGAAGAGCTCGCCAAGAGGATCAAGTCTGAAGAAAAGAAGATTGAAGGCAATGACAAAAAGGTGGAAACTTATAACTTCTTGTGTCGACCAAATACTGGGAGCACCTCCGATTTTGAAAGGACTAGATGCCAAAAAGTTCATACAAAAACAATTTCCTCATAGAGCGGCTCTGATGCCTATTCCTAAAAAGTTTCACATGCCCGATATACCCATATATAACGGGACAACTGACGCTAACTAGCATATTACCTCATACACTTGCGTGATCAAAGCAAATGATTTGAATGACGATGAGATCGAATAAGTCTTGCTGAAAAAGTTTGGAGAAATATTGTCGAAATGAGCTATTATTTGATATCACAACTTACCTCCTAACTCTACTGATTCATTTGCTACGTTAGCAGACGCCTTCGTCAAAGTACACATGGGAGCCATAAACCTGGAAAAATCCGATGTCTTCAAGATAAAATAAAGGAATGACGAGATATTGAGGGATTTTGTGTCAAGTTCCAGATGAAGCAAATGGAGTTACCACCGGTCTTGGATGACTGGGCAGTACAAGCTTTTATGCAGGGTTTAAATGAAAGGAGCTCGATAGCGTCCCGGCAGTTAAAGCAGAATCTGATCGAGTGTCCAACTGTGACGTGGTCATATGTTCACAATTGTTATTAATCAAAAATTAGGATCGAGGACGACCAGTTGGGAGACCTATCAGGTTCAGTTCATCCTAACAGATTTGCAGCGAGAACCCCAAGGGATACGAAGAAGGAATCAAGGTAAAAAAAGGAGTTGTACCAGCCGTATATCGATCGAATAAACAATGGATCGAGTTAAGACACCCCCAAAAATGATCGGAGAAATGATCGAGGTCAAAGTTCTCGAGGACTCATGAGTAAGAGCGGGTTCGACAAGCATACTGACCCCGTAGAGTCACCTCGATTATCGGAGTACAACTTCAGCATAGACGCGTCGTGGATTGTGTTAGCTATTGGAAGAATCAAAAATACCAAGTGGCCCAGGCCTATGCAAATCGATCCTTCTCAAAGGAACCCAAATCTAATGTGCAATTATCATGGCACACATAGTCATAGAACATAAGATTGCAGACAACTAAGGGAAGAAGTGGCTCGATTTTTCAATGAGGGTCATCTTAGAGAATTTCTCAATGGTCGAGCCAAGAACCACTTCATAGAGAGATGCAAGAAAAAATGAGCAGGAAGAACCACAACATGTAATCCACATAATCGTTGGTGGTGTCGACATCCCACAAGGACCTGTGTTCAAACGCACCAAGGTATTGATCACTAGAGAAAAATGGACTTAGAGCTATGTGCCCGAGGACGTCTTATCATTTTGTGACGAGGAACAAGGAATATCCCAACCGCACAATGATGCCATGGTAATTTCTATTCTTTTACATAAAATTCAAGTTAAACGTGTTCTAATGGATCCAGGTAGCTCGGCAAACATAATAAGATCGAGGGACGTGGAACAACACGGCCTATAAAATCATATTGTACCTGCGCCCTGGGTCATAAATAGCTTCAATATGGCAAGCGAAACAACAACAAAGGAGATAACCCTACCAGTAAACATAGCCAGAACCATACATGACACAAAATTCCACATCATCGGAGGTCACATAAGGTATAATGCACTCCTTTGGAGACCATGGATACACAACTTGAGGGCAATGCCTTCGACTCTTCACCAAATGATGAAATTTCCAAAAGAGGAGGGAGTGAAAACAGTTTATGGGGAGCAAAATGCTGCAAGGGAGATATTTTCACTCGATGAGGTGGTTCCGATACTAAATCCTTCAACCTCGAAGAAATCGAACACCAAAGTAAAGCAAGCGGCTAAATAGCAATCACCGTCCCCAGCCTCAACGGAATCAGAACAACAGGTAATCGAGGACGAAGAAAAGGATTTCCTTACTCCTAGAACTTTAATCGTTCCTCAAGAGTTCGATGCAACCAAGTCAATTGTCGAGGAGCTGAAGTAGGACATACTAATCGAATACATGCCCGAGAGAAAATGTATATCTGGGAACGAGATTAACCCCCAAACCCATGAAAAAAACTCATTCAATTTCTTATTGATAATATGGATTCCCATTTAGATATGACAGGGGTTCCACCAAAAATCACCACATATCGGCTGAGCATACCCCAGGTTCAAACCGGTAAAGCAAAAAAAGAAGCCCAAGTCCAAGAAACATGCATTCATAAAGTACGAGGTAATCTAACTTCTTAAAATATGGTCTATTCGGGAGGTAAAGTACCTTGAATGGTTAGCTAATGTAGTAGTAGTTCCCAAAAAAGGAAATAAACTTAAAATGTGTGTATACTATAAGGATTTGAACAAAACATGCCCAAAAGACTCTTTCCCACTGCCCAACATCTATTGCATGATTGATGCCACGGTCGGCCACGAGATCCTAACTTTTATCGATGCCTACTCCAAGTACAATGAGATTCAAATGAACCCCGAGGACCAAGAAAAGACTTCGTTTATTACTAATTTTGGAACTTATCTTTACAATGTAATGCCCTTCGGGCTAAAAATGTGGGAGTTATATATCAACACCTAGTCAACAAAATATTCGAAGAATAAATAGGTAAAATAATGTAAGTTTACATTGATGATATGTTGGTTGAGTCTGTGCGCATCAGAGGACCATTTGTCTCATTTGCAGGAAACATTCAAAATTTTGAGAAAATACAAAATGAAGCTTAACCCGGAGAAATGTGCCTTCGGGGTTGGCTTGGGTAAGTTCCTAGGCTTCATCATCTCAAATAAGGGTATCAAAAATAACCCGATAAGATAAAGGACGTCAAGGATATCACGATCTTGGATAGTGTGAAGGTCATACAAAGGCTAAGGGGACAAATTGCTGCCCTGTGTCGGTTCATTTCAAGGTTGTCAGATCGGAGTCACCGGTTCTTTTACTTGCTCAAAAAGAAAAAGGATTTCGCAAGCCTTAGAAGAATTAAAATGATACATGTCAAGCCTCCTTTGCTTCACGCCCCTAAGGTAGACGAAAAACATTACCTATACTTGGCAGTATATGAGATAGCGGTAAATAGTGTACTAGTTCGAGAAGACCAAGGTATGCAATTACCTATTTACTATGTAAGCCAGACTCTAGGAGATGTTGAAACTAGATACCCTCCGTTAGAAAAATTAGCACTTGCATTGATCATCGCATCTAGAAAGCTAAAACCATATATTCAATGTCATCCTATATGTGCATTAACCACTTACCCACTTCGAAATGTTTTGTATAAGCCCGAGTTATCGGGCTGATTGGTCAAATGGGTCATCGAACTTAGCGGGTACAATATCGAGTATCAACCCCGAACGTCCATCAAGTCTCAAATCCTAGCTGACTTCGTGGTCGATTTTACGCTGACCCTTATACACCAAGTGGAAAGAAAACTCATGTTAAGTTCGGTTACATCATCGAGAGTATGGACCATTTTCACATATGGTGCCTCGGATGTGAAGGGGTACAAACTTGGCATTGTCTTAGAACCATCTATGGGTGGTACCATTAGACTATCTATCAAAACTTCTAGGTTGACTAATTATGAGGCCAAGTGTGAGGCCATGATTGCAGGTCTCGGACTAGCTAAAGTCTTGGGAGCAGAAGTCATTGAAGCTAAGTATGATTCAGTGTTGGTGGTAAACCAAGTAAACAAAAGTTTTGAAGTTCGAGAAGATAGAATGCAATGGTACTTAGATAAGCTACATGCAACTTTGCACTGCTTCAAGGAGTGGACTATGGATCATGTGCCTCGAGAATAAAATAGCGAGGTTGATGCACTTGTTAATTTTGGATCCTCGGTCGAAGAAGATAACATCGTCTGCGGGACTGTCTTTAAGTTATTGATGTCTGTGGTTGAAGAGAATCATGCCAAAATAAATTCAACAAGTTTGACGTGGGACTGAAGGAACAAGTATATTGACTATTTGAAAAAATCAAAAACTCCACTCGAACCACAAAGAATCGAGGGCCCTACGGACAAAGGCTGCTAGGTTTGCATTAGATGGAGATGAAACATTGTACATGAGAACGTTTTATGGACCATTAGCAATGTGTTTGGGGCCGGGAGACACAAATTATGTTCTACGCGAAATCCACAAAGGTACTTTTGTGAATCACTCAAGCTCCGAGTCTCTGGTTCGCAAAATAATTAGGGCAAGATATTATTGGTACAACATGGAAAAATATACTAAGAAATTTGTCAAAAAATGTGACAAATGTCAATGGTTTACACTAATGATCCATTAGCTCAGAGAACAACTCCACTCGGTCCTATCCCTTGGCCTTCAAGAAACAAGGAATGGACATAGTCAGTTATCTACCAATGTCCCCAGGTAAAGCTAAATTAGTTTTGTTTATGACTGATTATTTTTCAAAATAGGTGGAAGCACAGGCCTTCGAAAAGGTTAGAGAAAAAAAAGTTATTGCGTTCATCTGGGACCACATCATATGACGGTTCAGAATACCTGCCGAGACTGTATGTGACAATGAAAAACAATTCATCGACAACGACAGAGTTTCTCGAAGCACATAAAATAAAGAGGACTCTATCGACACCGTACCACCCAACTAGAAATGGACAAGCCGGGTCAACAAACAAAACTATCATTCAAAACCAGAAGAAAAAGTTAGACGATGCGAAGGGAAAAGGAGAGAAGTTCTACCAAAGGTCCTTTGGGAATATAAACAGCATCGAAATCCAGCACTAAGGCTACCCTAATTTCTTTAGTATATGGCTCCGAGGCCCTTATCCATATTGAGGTCGGAGAACCTAGCGCCAGGTTTTGATATGTATCAGAGGAGCCAAATCACGAGGCTATGAATATTAGCCTCGAGCTATCAGATGAAAAATGAGAAGCAGTGCTCGTTCGGATGGCCATGAAAAAGCAAAGGATCAAAAGATACTACAACGGAAGGGCTAACCTTCAACACTTCGGAATTGGGGAATTAATTATATGAAAAGTCACCCTTAATACTCGAGATCCGAATGAAGGGAAATTGGGCCCGAATTGGGAGGGACCGTGCCAAGTCCTTGGAGTTGTTGGTAAATGATCATACGAACTTGGCATAATGGAAGGTAAACAACTGTCGAACAATTGGAACGCATCGTTACTCATAACGATACTACTGCTACGGCATGAATTTATTTTTCTTGTCCATTTGGATTTGAAACTAACTTATTGCAGATGTTCGATTGAAGCTATTGAAGGCACCTTTTTACACGGAGGCCTTAGGTTTTGATGCATGTATTGCATTCTTTTTCCCTTAGATCGGATTTTGTCCCAAATGGGTTTTACCGGCAAGGTTTTTAACGAGGCAACAACTATATGCTACCAAGGGAAACTCAATAGTATCCAAGGCTTATTCCTAGAATACTAGGGGGAATCACCATAGGAGGTCATATTTCGAGGAAAATACTCCACGCTTAAAAGAGCCTCGATGTGAAAACTTTATAATGCACCAACTAGTTAGATGAACCGTGTCCATATAGAATAGTCGAGACCCAATGGCAAAACATGTACCCATGTATCAATATTTGAAGAAGAATTTTGTTTATATTAAAAACACTTTATGTCTCAAAGAAATATACTATTGTACGAGCTCTACACTTATAATCCTATGCGAAACCGCTCAATAGCCGAAGCATGAATGCAACCTCGAGATACTCGAGGACTGTCATCAACAATCAGCATATCCAAGTCGTCGAAAACTTAGACTCATTAGACCTCAAAGAGGCATCCCCTCGATACAAAGTCCAAGGCCAACATACTCGAGGACTAACTTTCGAACAAGTTCGAAAGGTTATTGGGAAACAAGTCGAAGAGACACACCACAAGGCTAAGGACATATTAAAGACTACGGTCATATAAAAAGGCTACAACCAAAATCATGCAGGTCGGAGACGTCTGACTTCTACTATAAATTAAAAGCCTTCAAACACTTTGAAAAACCCGGTTAAATCAAGATACCCTCGGGAAAAGCAAAATATAAAGGGCTTCGATAAAATCAGCCCTCGAATAATTTAAAGGCTTCAATAACATCAGCTTTCGAAAAAACCTCAAGAGGTATTCGATCATGTTTACACAAACTAATTACTAATAAGGTTTCGATTGGTCGGACCTTCAAAAAAACCAATAGGTACAAGAAATACATGTTAAGGCATAATTAAAATTTCACTAAGTTTTTTAGCCGAAAAGAGAGAAAAATTATAACCACTTTAGAGGCCTAATTGGCTCAACTCAAGAGCCTAAGGGCCGATATAAAAGAGCCCGAGGGCCAAAATACATAGAGTTTTTAGAACGTGTTCTCACTCAACTCGGACTCAAGAGTCCCGACATCCTGAGCTCGCATCAAATCAGTTTAAACTAGCTCAAGGATTAACAAAACCTTAAGGGGTATTGTATTTATCAATAAAACCTAAGGGTTTATTATGTTCTGAGACCGATCATTTGAGTTGTACAATCAATTTTTTCACAAATAAGGACAAAAATAAAATTCAACACAAGTCAAAGCTAAAACAATTAGGCCATTTTGTATTTTCCAATAAATGTTTACAAAACCTACGAGGCAAAATAAAGACATTTAAATCTACTCCGAGGCCACATCTTCGGCAGCTGTTCGGGAGCTTCGTCCTCGGGAACCTCTCTCTCGGGGATTTCATCTTCGTCTCCTCCGCTCTCGAGCCACTAGCTTAATCCTCATCATCAGAAAGCAAAGTGGCAGCCTCTTCTTCCAAAGTCTTTTCTTTTCAATATCGGGTGAAAGATCGAAGCCACGAGCATGCACCTCCTCGGGGGTTTCTCTTCGGGACTGTCACCTGGAATGATAAAGTGCACGTGATATCTTAACTTTGGCCACAACAAAGATCTTCTTTGCCCCGATGTTAGCTACTTCATCATCGTCTTGGTACGAAAATATAATTGCCTCTACATCAAATTTGGCCTTGGCAAGCTCAAAAACAGTTTAGCTTCAAGCTCCTCAATTTTGTGGCTTCGAGCCAGGCTTTCCTTCTTCACACTTTAAAGTTGGTGCTCGATTGAAGCCAGTTGCTCCCTAAGAGTATCCTTCACTGAAGCGAGACGGTCCACGCGTTGTCTCCACCCTAGGGTCTCATCCTCTTTTATCTTGATCTCCTCTCAGATATGCTCCAGCAGCTCGCCCTTTTGCTGACCCTGCAAAGTTGAAGCATTAGCCGACCAATCGGGCAAATGCATAACAAAACTCCTAAAGGTATGCTACATTTTTGACAAGCTCGGTCCATTCTTTACGAGCCTCTGCCAGTTCAGTTCGAAGGTCACTGATCTCCTCCTCTTTAGTGACATAGAGGGTTTTACGACCACCCCCCTCTTCCGAGATTTTCTTAAGCTCGACCTCACATCGAGCAAGCTCAGATCGAGACTTGGAGAATGCTTTTTTATGGAGCGTCACAACCTTCACAAAAAGGGAAAAGTTAGGCTCAGAGCAACAAGGATAAAGCACAACATAATTTCAAAGGAGAGAAACTTACTAGTTTGAAGAGCCATTGGGCCTCGTCGAAAATAAAAGAAGCATATGGGTCAGGGCCTTCATCGATCCCTGCAAGGCATTCTCGAAAGATATAATGCCCTTCGTGGCTCGTCCCCACATAAGGAGTTTTCATGTTTCGAGCGTCTCATAAATGCCCCTCGAAGAACTTAGGACCAGGCGGCGACTCGTCCACATTAATTACCTCAATTGATCCACTCGAGGCATTCTCCGCTCTTTGAAGGACCTCGAGACCGGGACCTTTGGTATCACCCTCCAAATGACCTCCAAGACAAGGTGCTCTTTTGCTGCCCGATGGCTCGAGGACCTTGTTCGAACTCCCCTAAGATATTTCTTCAATCTTGGAATGAATCACATCAGCCATCATCGATTAGGTAGATTTGAAAGCATCAGTACCTTCTCTTTTACGAACTACCAACGGGCAATTATTGTCTTCTATCTATTCCTTCTCGTCCCTAAGGCATAGGGTCATTCCTAGACATATGGCCACAATATCGATCTTAGGCTTTCAAGCCTTGCTTTTTCGGCTTCAGGGAATTTGCAAGCGACCCCATCTTCCTTTTCTTTTCTTTGGAAAGCTTTGGAATTTTCTCTTTACCGGACGAGGGTAGCCGCATAACAATGACGTCTCTGAGGCATGCATAAAGACAAAATAAGTATTTCTCTGAGAAGCACAAATAAATAAACAAGAGGACTCACCATGGTTTTTAGCCTCCCATCGACCTTTGGTTAAATCACGCCAGTTGCAATCCGTGTACGAAGAAGTAAAGACAAATTTTTGAGGTCTAGGACCGCAAAAGGAAACCAAGCAACAACTACACCATTGAAAATAGGTTAGACCGAGAAAAAAAAATGAAGTCGAGAAAGAAAAGGAAAAACATGGTGTAAATTCATTATCGGCAAATGTGTACTTATGTTTCATATTCCATTATTCGGGGAATGACATCCTCTCAATAGGTATTAGATTGTAAGTCCTGACTCGATCAAACCGGCTCATCCACCCTCACTCTTTGTCTTCATAAATGTTGAAGACAATAGATTTTGTGAATCAGTGCTGCAACTTTATTAGGCCGCCTTGATAAAGACGAGGATTGTACAGACTGATACGATCGGGGGTAAAAGGCATTCCCCGACCTATTTCAAGAAGAATCTGATCAGATTGATGATGCGCCAGAATGAATGAGACATTTGGCCAAACATCAATTGGTATTGTTGTCAAAAATCAAGAATAATAGGATCAATGGGACCCAGAGCTCGATCCACAGGTCCCAACATGAACGGGTAGTTGTACACGCTTAAGTACCCTACTTTATGAGTAGTGGGAAGGGATCACTACATCTTTTTTTCTCCCAGTTGTAGTCCCTTTTCACCTGTTGAAGCTCATCTTTGGTTATCAAGACATGGACTCACATCAGCCTGGTGTCGATACAGGTTTCTCGATTTTGAAATCGAAGGTTATTTCACACGACGGGGGAATACACTCCTCGATACGAGTTGGCACTGCCATTTTACTTTTGGCCGGTCGCAATAATGAAAAGTCCTTTTCTTTTTAGGAACATATATGTTTAAGTTACAGAGAAGGATGAACTCAAAGAAGTTGAAGGAGCTAATGAGATTTTGAAACGATTAAAGAAATAAAGTTTGCAAAAGTTGTGAAGTTGACCTATTTATAGAATTCACTTAAATGTATTGAGGAAGCAAAATAGTCGACCGTTAACTGGCTCCAATTAATGACTTTAGGAACTTCACGAAAGCGACTTTCAGTCACTTCAGTTTTTGACATCACGAGATTGGCATTGGGACCGAGGCATTGGAGCATTGAAGATCAAATCGTTTCTAATCGACTTAAGAAACGTGTGGACTCTTTGTATATGGTCGAAATTAGGCACACCCGATTTCGCAGGCTCGAGGAATCAACTTAGGTCCGAGTTCAAGTAAGCTCGAGTTCGAGGTCAACATACTAGACTCGAGCTCGAGGACGGAATGCAATGCCCAAACATAAGAGTGTGGGGAATATCGAAGTTAAGTATGCTTGACCCTAAAATTATACTGTTATGGATTTGCATCAGAATGAGCTAGATTCCTGCGACGTCCCTAAGATCATGGCGCAAATCTCAGAATAGGATAATACAATTATGTACTAGACTGTTAGACAGTTGTACCAATAATCTTCCTTGCCGCAAATAGAAATATACCTTATTTAGGGTTCCCTCTTATATAAAGGGACCCCAATCATTTGTAACATCATCTAATCATTGAAAAATAATATATACTCTACTTTTCGCTTACTATTAATCAGAATTGTCCTTTCTTGTTACTATCCTTATTTTATTGTTCCTGATTCTTCTCGAGGTCACTAATCTCGAGGTCACCACTGTTGAGTAAGATTGATTTGATTAACTTATTTCTTTTATTTCTACTTCATATTTCTTGAATATTATTGATATTGAATTTAATCACATAGCGTTAAGACCATAAATTAAATTTAATTATTACTCGTATTTTCGAAGTAAACAAACATGTTAAAAAATCATTCTTTCTCATCTATAACTCCCAAATGGTTATGATTTGACTCCAAAAAGAAGTTTAAAGTTATATTTGAGATTTGAAATTTCGATTTTTATAATCTCATAAAAACTAGATTAATTTTACAAATAAACACATATTTAAAATTTATCTTGGAAAAAAACTTGAGGCCAAACGCCTCCATCTTACTAAGTAATACTAATAGAGTTTTAGTGGCGATTTGGACTTGGTTTGGTTAGAAATTTTTAGAAAAAACATTTGAAATGTAAATTAAAATTAAATTTTCTTTCATGGTAAGAAAGGTTATTTGATAGTTAAAAGTTGTATTTTGCTAGTTGGCCCAAACATTAAGAGGGATGACCCATGAGCCCTTCCTGAAGCGATAATGCATTAAAAATAGCGTGGGCTAGCTACTATTTAAGGTGATATTGAGATTTTTATATATATATACCATATAACAAACTTTATTACCTCCCATGTTTAAGGTTTGTGTTTATTATATTTGAGCATACCAAATTTCAATTTATGTAGCATAATTCAAATTAAGAGTATAATTATTGCTTCATTTATTCTAGGCATGATTTTAGGAGCATATATTACTTTTTTCTTTTTTTCCTCTTCTCTTTCCTAATGTTTTGTTTGATTGCATATCTTTCACCAAGTTCCTATCAAATCTTTTGATTTTTCGCAACTTTCATCGGTTAGGAATTTGGCAGAGCATGTGCCCAAGTGTATTATCTTCCTTTCCACCACTTATTGATCCATGTACATAACAACTAAGGGAAAACTTTTTTTGCACTAACAAAGTTGGTGTCCCAAAACAGATAACACTGCCGCATTTATTCCCATCGTAGTAACGACATTCCTATTTGTTTAGTGCCTGACTTGGACAAATATGTCTACAATTTAAGTTCAATATACATTAACCAATATATGTTAATTATGGTTGATGTTTGTTTAGATTACGAGCACTTTATTTTCTTTCTCTTAATTATTTTGTATTGGAAATGTGTGCTTCAATTGTATATTCTGGTTCGCACCATTTGGATTATCTACAAATTATCTACATTTTATCTACAATTCTACAATTTAACTACAATTTCTGGAAAAATATGTCTTCTTCTTTTTCGACGAGTTTCAATCTGAAATTCAGTCAAAACCAAGTCTAATCTTTACCAAAACCCCTCAAAATTGAGATATAAACTCCTAAACATATCTTCCCAATCTATAATTTATCTACAACTTATCTACAATTTATCTATATTTTATCTATAATTTATCTACAATTCTACAAGTTAACTACAATTGAACTACAATTTAACTACAATTTCTGGAAAAAATATGTCTTCTTCTTCGACGAGTTTCAATCTGAAAATCAGTCAAAACCAAGTCTAATCTTCACCAAAACCCCTCAAAATTGAGATATAAACTCCTAAACATATCTTCCCAATCTACAATTTATCTACAACTTATCTACATTTTATCTACAATTTATCTACAATTTTACAATTTAACTACAATTGAACTACAGTTTAACTACAATTTCTGGAAAAATATGTCTTCTTCTTCGACGACGAATTTCAATATGAAAATCGGTTAAAACCAAGTCTAATCTTCACCAAAACCCCTCAAAATTGAGATATAAACTCCTAAACATATTTCGAATTATTTACAACAACACCCAATCCAATAGTAATTTTTGAAAATCCAAATTTGAATTCAAAGCTTTCAAGCTTTTTAATGGCTATCAATGGTGGAAAATATATGGAGAAGGAGAGAATTACCCTGCAATAGATTTTCTTCCGTTTTAAATTTTGAAATTAATGGTTATAGAATCACCATTAAATGTGATTCCTACAAATTTGGAGCCTTTTTAGAGTAGAATCTATCTATTTTTGGTTTGGTATAATTTTTGTAAACAAAATATGGTATAGGCCGGTAAATACCAAATCATACACAATTTTGGTAATAAGGTTTGCTATATGGTATATATAGGTAAAAATCCCTTTATTTTTTATCAATCAATTTTAATATTGAATAAAAATAGTCATTATTCTATTAAGATTAATATGAAAAAATATTTTTACCCTTTATTTCTTGCTTTTCTTCCCGAACCCTCGTTTTTCTCTCTCAAGTTCGATGGAGAGACATGTTTTTATGGATGCATATGTTGTTTGTGATAAAAATTTTGAATTGTTTTTTTTTTTTTTGATTCTTGTGAATTTGACGGCTTTGAACAGTTATGAAGATGAAAGATGATATCTTGTTGTTTTTCTAGCGAGGGTCAGCTTTGTCTTGTTTCTTGTGATTGCCACCTTTATTCGGTTTTGTCTTCAATTTTACATATGGATTCATTGCTGAATTGAGTTTCTTATTCTTGTTGATGCATTAGTTGTTGAAAGGATTTGGTCCTTTAACTTTTAGTTATAAGTACATAAATTAAAAATATATAGTCCTTATCTTAGAGTTACACGCACAAAAATTAAGGACAAATAATCTTGAACTTAGAGTTACAAGTTCAAAAGTTAATGATATGTAGTCCTAAAATTAGAGCTACAAGCTCAAAAATAAAGGACAAGTAGTCTTTAAGTTAGACTTCCAAACTCATAAAATTAAGGACAGTTAGTCATGAACTTATAATAACAAGCTCATGAGTTAAAGATACTTGGTCGTCTACTTAGAGTTACAAGTTCAAAAATTAAGGATATTTAATCCTTAACTTAGAGTTACAAATACAGAAATTAAGGACAGATAGTCCTTAACTTAGAGTTACAAAATAAAATTAAGAAAAGGTAGTCCTTGACTTCGAGTTCTCAGGCCATCGCCAAGAGGGACAGTGTCTGATATCTTGGGTCTGTGATTCAGGGGGACGGAGCGATTGACGGGGACGTCACCCATCGGATAGGAGCAGGGTGGTCGAAGTGGAGGCTTGCTTCAGGGGTCCTGTGTGACAAGAAAATTCCACACAAACTCAAGGGAAAATTCTACAGAGTCGTGGTTAGACCTGCGATGTTGTATGGGGCAGAGTGCTGGCCCGTGAAGAACTCGCATGTTCAGAGAATGAAGGTTGTGGAGATGAGGATGCTTAGGTGGATGTGTGGGCACACCAGGATAGATAAGATTAAGAATGAAGTTATTCGACACAAGGTAGGGGTGGCCCCGGTGGACGAGAAGATGCGGGAAGCGAGGCTGAGGTGGTTCGGGCATGTACGGAGGAGGGGTCCCGATGCCCCGGTGAGGAGCTGCGAGCGGCTGGAGATTGTTGGTGGTAGGCGAGGTAGAGGGAGGCCTAAGAAGCATTGGGGAGAGGTGATTAGGCAGGACATGACTAGAATGCAGGTTACCGAGGACATGACCCTTGATAGGGGAGTCTGGAGGTCTAGAATCAGGGTTGCAGGCTAGGGGCTCATAGAGTCCTTCGTTCGCCTCACCCGGGGTTGGGTGTGGGATAGTAGGGTTACCATAGATGACTAGTGTTTCAGCTCAGGTCCCCTTTTGGTTGTTAGTATGGTAGTTACTGCTTGTTATTATTGCATGCGACTGTATTTATGTTTCTTATGTTTACATAATTATTTACGTTATTTCTGCGGGATTACTTATGCTTTATTATTTTGTTTTGTCTTGCTTTGGTTCCTAATTTTGTCTTTGTTCCAATGCAGCTTTTCATTCTATCCTATGCGCCGAGGGTCGATTGGAAGCAGCCTCTCTGCCCTTCGGGTAGGGGTAAGGCTGTCTACATATTACCCTCCCCAGACCCCACCTGGTGGGAGTATACTGGGTAGTTGTTGTTGTTGTTCTTGTTGTTGTTGTTGTTGTTGTAGTAGTCCTTGACTTCGAGTTTAAGTTTAAAAGTTAAGTATATAATTTAGAGTTACAAGTTCAATAGTACTTTAAGGACAAATATTCTAAACTTAAACTTACAAGTTCATAAATTAAGTAGATCTAGTTCCGAGCTTATACTAATAATCTCATAAGTTAAGAAAATTTAATTTTAAACGGTACGAGCTGAATGGTATTTTTGTACCAACGGGTAAAATTTATTAAAGCACTTTTTACGACGAAATACGTTTTAAACCGTGGCTAACTGTGCGCAGCCCGTAGCCCTAACACCAAAGGCCCTTTAGACTTCACTCTCACTGTTCTCTTCAGTTGTCGTCGCCGACCAGTCTTGCCGAGTTAGGTTGATAGCTCTATGTTTTGTTGCTGCTGCATCTTCGGTTATGTTGCTTGGATTCAAATTGCATTACTACACTTTTTTCTCTTCACGTCTTAAAGAAAAATGCTGTGAAATTGCTAGTACTTAACATTGTTTTGTATCTTCTCCGTTCCTATTTTTCCATACAGACAGAAGGAGGTATAGGGAGAAAAAGGAGAGAGAGAACTCCTCAATCCAATGGCGAGAAGTCTCATTTCTCATGTCCGTATCCTCTTCTCAGAAACCCAGTTAAGAACTTTCAGTAGCCAAGTGGAGGAACTAAGGAATCGGATTATAGAAGGAAAACCTAGGATCATGACTCCAAACTCGAAGCGGACAGGAGCAATTGCCGTAAAATGTGGAATGACAGCACTCTGGGACAAATGGGGGGAACGCCTCCCCATCACCATCCTTTGGTTAGATGATAACATTGTTTCTCAGGTCAAAACCCCGGAGAAAGAAGGCATCTCTGCCCTACAGGTGAATTAATTATGCTAACTTCTTAAAGACTGAATCTTTGTCCCGAAAAAAAAATGAAAACTAGAATAAGAAATATTTTGTTAGTGTATGATATGCTGACTCTTACCAGTTTATCTGCCCCCATAATTCAAACGCATCACCGAAATAATTTTCTTATTTTTGTAATTCATGTGTCATTGTAATCGTTGTGACGACTTTGTGAATGTGTTTTTCAAGCCTGAAATTGATATTTTTGTGGCTTTTAAACTCGATATTGGTTGAGTAATTTCTTTACAAAATCGACCAAAATCATTAAATAAAAGATATTTTGGTTGAATAAATGACTTTAAGGACTGCATGAATTACTCTTTATGGTATACATTGTAAGGAAGCTGGTGGAGCAGTTCAGGGATAAGAAGAAAGATCTGCACATGGTGCTATCGACTTGGAGAAGGCGTATGACAAGGTCCCAAGGGAGGTGCTATGGAGGTGCTTGGAGGCGAAGAGCGTGTCAGAAGCCTACATCAGAGTAATTAAGGACATGTATGATGGAGCTAAGACTAGGGTTAGGACGGTGGGTGACGACTCAGACCATTTTCCAGTGGTTATGGGGCTCCATCAAGGATCGGCTCTTAGCCCTCTCTTGTTTGCCTTGGTGATGGATGCTCTTACCCGACATATTCAAGGGAACGTGCGTTGGTGTATGCTATTTGCTGATGACATAGTCTTGATAGACGAGACGAGGGTCGGTGTTAATGAGAGGTTAGAGGTATGGAGACATGCTCTCGAGTCTAAGGGTTTTAAAATAAACAGATCTAAGACAGAATACCTGGAGTGCAAGTTTAGCACCGAGCCGAGCGAGGTAGGCAGGGACGTGATGATTGGATCTCAGGTTATCGCTAAGAGGGACAGTGTCAGATATCCTGGGTCGGTAATTCAGGAGGACGGAGAGATTGATGGGGACGTCATCCACCGTATAGGAGCGGGGTGGTCAAAGTGGAGGCTTGCATCAGGATGTGTGACAAGAAAGTTCCATAGAAACTCAAGGGGAAATTTTATTGAGCTGTGGTTAGACCGGCCATGTTGTATGGGGCGGAGTGCTGGCCAGTGAAGAACTCTCATGTTCAGAGGATGAAGGTTGCGGAGATGAGGATGCTCAGGTGGATGTGCGGGCTCACCAGGTTAGATAAGATTAAGAATGAAGTTATTCGAGAGAAGGTGGGGGTGGCCCCGGTGGATGAGAAGATGCGAGAAGCGAGGCTAAGGTGGTTCGGGCATGTACGGAAAGTCCTGATGCCCCGGTGAGGAGTTGTGAGCGGCTGGCGATGGTCGGCGCACGACGAGGCAGAGGGAGGCCTAAGAGGTATTGGGGAGAGGTGATTAGGCCTGACATGGCTAAAATGCGGGTTTCTGAGGACATGACCCTTGATAGGAAAGTCTGGAGGTCTAGTATCAGGGTTGTAGGATAGAGGCCCCTAGTATTTTTCGTACCCTTCATCCGGGGTTGGGTGAGGCTTGGTAGGGCTATCCTTAGATGATGTGTGTATTGGATTGTGTCTCCCCTATGTTAATTATTTATGGTAGTTATTGTCTGATATTATTGCATGCTATTTTATTTATGGTTCTCATGCTTAGATAATTATTTATGTTGTTTCTGTTGAAGCTACTAATGTTCTTTTGTTGTTGTTTTGTTTTGGTTGTTCCTTTCCTTCACTGAGCCGGGGGTCGATTGGAAACAGCCTCTCTGCCCTTTCGGGTAGGGTTAAGGCTCGTGTACATATTACCCTCCCCAGACCCCACTTTGTGGGACTATACTGGGTAGTTGTTGTTGTTGTTGGTATACATTGTTATTTAATTGATCTTTATTATGGTGTTAGTTAGATCGGGTGTGCTCACAAAAAGGAGAAGCATTTGACAAAACCTGAAGTAGGTCATTTTAGAGCACAAGGTGTGCCCATGAAGAGAAAGTTGAAAGAATTTCCGGTTACCGAAGATGCTCTTCTTCCTGGTGGAACAAGCATCAATGTCCGCCATTTCGTTCCTGGCCAGTATGTGGATGTTACTGGAATTACAAGAGGAAAAGGTTTTCAGGTGTGGAGTAATCTTGATTGTGTTTATTGTTTGATTTATCTTATTGATCGCTTTTTACCTGGTATGGACTACTCGCTTCGCTATATTAAATGAAAATTGCACTTACCTTATAAAAAAAATCAAAATTGAGCTAACGCTTTATATAAGCAAAAATGTTTTCTACACTTTTATAGTTTTCTTGACTGTAGCGATCTACTGTACCGGCTAAAGGGCTTCTCGTATGTGGCATGTTGGAAGATCCTTCATCCATTTTGTGCTGGTATGAGTGTTATGGTTTTTCATGTTATTGGTTCTCGATCACGCCATCTGCTTTGGTCCAGATATCTATTGAAAGAAGTAGGTAGAACTCCTAATTGTTTTAGGACTCCCGAAGAAAGTAAGACATAATTATCAAAAGAAAGTGAAGTTTTTTTCACTAATGAGTGCCTAGAACTTCATCAATAAAAATGCAATAAGAAGGTGGTACTTCCATGTTCGGTATCAATATATACAAGTTGCCCTAACCAAGAATGATTTGTCTATCAACTATGCACTCCTTGGAAGGTTCTCTTATCGCTCTCTAGTGAAGTAGTACATTCAAGAATTCCAGAAAGTTTGGATAGGGATTATTTATGAAAAGTTCGCCCAAAGAAAAGCTGAAAAGGAAAGCTAATTTTTTGGTTGACCAGAGTTTTTAGACGACTTGTTTACTTAGCTACCTTTCTTAAATTACTTTGAACTTAGATCAATACAAGGAAAAAATACATGTGTGAAATACTTATGAAAATACTCATTCCGTCGTCTGTCCTTAACTGATTGACCGGCTTTGATCAATATTAGGTCTAGCTTCAACCTATCAAAACTTAAAGGCAGAACATGAATTTTTCAAATTTTGTTGCATATTGAGCATTTCTTAGTTAGATAATATTAAGAATGAAGTTATTCGAGAGAAGGTGGGGGTGGCCCCGGTGGATGAGAAGATGCGAGAAGCGAGGCTGAGGTGGTTCGGACATGTGCGGAGGAGAAGTCCTGATGCCCCGGTGAGGAGTTGTGAGCGGCTGGCGATGGTCGGCGTTCGGCGAGGCAGAGGGAGGCCTAAGAGGCATTGGGGAGAGGTGATTAGGCATGACATGACTAGTATGCGAGTTTCCGAGGACACGACTCTTGATAGGAAAGTCTGGAGGTCTAGTATCAGGGTCGTAGGATAGGGCCCCGTAGAGTTTTTCGTACTCCTCACCCGGGGTTGGGTGATGCTTGGCAGGGCTATCCATAGATGATTTATGTATTGGATTGTGTCTCCATTATGGTAGTTATTTATGGTAGTTACTGTCTGATATTATTGCATGCTATTTTATTTATGGTTCTTATGTTTAGATAATTATTTACGATATTTCTCCTGGTGATACTAATGCTCTTTTGTCTTTGTTTTTGTTTTCCTTTCCTTCACTGAGCCGAGGGTCGATTGGAAACAGTCTCTCTGCCCTTTCAGGTAGGGGTAAGACTCGTCTACATATTACCCTTCCCAGACCCCACTGTGTGGGACTATACTGGGTAGTAGTAGTAGTTGTTGTTGTATTGAACATTTCTTAATCTTCACGGCAGTTTTTTAACAGAAGTAGTAATGTTTACTACGGTCATGGTATATTGGATACCAGCTCTCTAACCATTAGCTAGTGGTAGAAATATTTTTTTGTTTGTATAACAAAATTCCACCTTTCTACTTTGTCTTCCACCTCTTATGCAAATTAACTGTTAGTATTGTCTCACTCTTGGAGGGTATATCTCGTTTATGAACTGTACTAAAGACGGGGAATTTCATGTGTGTAGGGTGGGATGAAAAGATGGGGGTTTAAAGGTATGCCTGCATCACATGGTGCTTCATTATCCCACAGAAGTATTGGTTCGACGGGTCAAAGAGATGCTCCAGGAAAGGTAGGTATTACCTTTTTTTTCAATTTTATTTACTGAATTACAGTGCATGAGTTTTATTTTTACCAAATTACGCTGTACATAATTTTGAAAGCCCCACCCCTCCTAAAAAAAAATTAGGGCAGGATTGGGCTTATAAAAGAGTAACCATTATTTTGTACACGCAATTATTTCTTGTCTCTGAGTTTTCTGCTACATTATTTCTGATAAACTATGGGTCACTTCGAGAAGTATGCTCATGCAATCCTCCGTCGTGTCGTTGAGTTTGACCTTCATGTAGTCTAAATTATTTTTAACAGCCTGTGATATTCTAAATTAGTTGGGAGCTTTAACCTCTATCTGGGCCAGATAACTCTACTGAAGTTGCATTTGATATCCTTAATTAGCTCATTTTGCTAAACATTTGACTTGAAGTAAACGAACAGTTGCTTTTGGATAGTGCTGTTGCGGAATCTAGTTATGTTACAAGCTTCTGCTTAATTTGTATTTTTTCCTTTTAAAGGTATTTAAAGGGAGAAAGATGCCTGGGCACATGGGTGGAGTGCTACGAACTGTTAAAAATGTTTGGGTCTACAAGATTGATCCTGCCAGAAACTTGATGTGGGTCAAAGGCCAGGCAAGACTTTGAAACCCTTTTCATTTCTTTTTAAACTTGAAACAAGTAGGTATGAGAGTTATCACTTTGTACTCATAATTTGATTATAATTCTCTTTCTTGTGCAATCGTTCAGATGAAATTCTATGCGTTCAAACTCAATTTGACTAAAAGAGGTAATTTATCCAAAAAAAAAGTGATGGAGAGAGAGAGTGCTGGTTGGCAGTGTAACATCAGCAATCAACATTATTAATCCCCATGTATGCTTCCTAGTGAATGCTAGTCAGCAATAAAAAACTGAGCAGTCTGCAAATATATGGGAGCTAAGGGGGGTGCGGGGTCAATTTTCCTTCTTGAGGTAACTACGGGTTGTCTGGAGAAAGGTGTCATTTCGATCTCTTACATGGAACTGTGATAAAACTGCTTTGATCTTGTAAAGTGTGCGAAATTCTTCAGTATGATGCCAGTCCTTGTTCAGTTATACGGGTAGATAACTCAGAGCCAGTGAAGGTAACTTTGTTTTCGTACTGAAGACATACATTATACTGTAACTCCCTTTTCAGGTTCCAGGAGCTGAAGGTAACTTTGTGTTCATAAAAGATTCTGTGTACAAGAAGCCAGATATTTCAACGCTTCCATTTCCCACGTACTTTGCCCCAGAAGATGAAAACCAAGCTGATTTGGAACCACTAGTGGCAGATCTTGGTGGTACAGACCCGTTTATGGCTGCTGATTAGTGGCAGATCTTGGTGGTACAGACCCGTTTATGGCTGCTGATTAGTTGCAGGCAACCTAGCCGCGGACTAAGGCATTTTCATTGTCCGTTCTTTTGCCTTTTTATTTTCTTTAACAAGAAGCAGTGAAGTGGTTTTGCATGGGCAGGGCTTTATTGTGAAGGAACTTTTTTGTAGTAGTATTTTCACAGTTTCTCTGGCTGATTGCATTCAACTCTAAGTAGTAATTTTTTGATTTGTACTACAAAATTTAGCTGCTACTTGTTGAATAGGGCGAAATGTTGTTATAGCATGATTCAACACTTCATCCAGGGAAGTTGTACAGGCACAATCTGATTATGTTGCTGCTGGATGACTAGAGCTACTAAAAGAAATGTGAACGGAGAGTTATAAACGACAATAGTTTGTCATTTTACTTGTATTCGGATTCAAAGCTCTACCTTTGTTGGTCTCAAATAAAGTGTTTTTGACATGACTAGGTGGTCTCAACAGTATTGTAACTTTAGCCTAATGTTTGTATCCAATGTTGAATGCAACAATAGCAGAAATCCAAATTCTTCAAACAAGCTTGCCAGAAAGGTGTAATTGAGCAATTATTGAAGCACAAGTAAACGTTGCTAATGGCGGCTGATTGGTACCTGCCACAAATAACCATTGAATTTTTTTACACTGTAATTTGAGTTTGTACATAGTTATTTTCAAACCAATGAATGGTACATCGAAGTGATATTGAGAAAATTTATGAGCATTTGACGGGTCCACAGAAAAGCTTCTTCAACCGAATCAGGACCTATAAAGATCAAGACAACTATCACATAAAATGTTGTGAATTGTTAAACTAATACTAATTTTCTCCATTGGTTAAAAATAGACTTCTAATCACCGGCCCATCTCCCTATTTTCTTTCTTTATTCATTATTAATGGGAAATGATAGTTTGCAAATAAAATCATTTTTTTGGATAATTTGAAGTCCATAAGAAACCATCTTGTAAGCCGTGACTGGTGGCAGATATGAACCCCACAAAGAGAAATCCTCACTTGTGCAGGTATGAAAAGTCTGATCAAACTTATGGACTTGTGGTCTATTCTTAAAAGGAACATAGTCTTAATTAGATCACGGGTCCTTTCTCTTTTGTCACTCTCACCTTCAACCCATTTAATTCCAATCAAACCAACTCTTATGAAAACCTCAAGTCCTTAAAATTTGGCTAACTCCAACATCTTGGTTTTCCTTTAACGCGCTCCATCTTCAACAATGATCATACACGTACACTGAAAGACCATGGACTGGTTTTCATGGCTCTCTAAAACTAGTCTTGACCCTTCTCTTGTTTATGACTATGCTCTTATTTTTGCTCACAATGAACTTGATCAAGATGATATAGAATATTTCAACCATGAATTTCTCCAAAGTATGGGCATTTCAATAGCCAAACATAGGCTAGAAATCCTCAAGCTAACTAGGAAGGAAAAGAGCAGAAGCTCAAGAATCCATATCTTGTGGTTTATTTTAGCAATCAAGCAAGCAAAGCAACAACTTGCTAAGCGCTTGAGCACGTGGACTCATCGACCAGATTCAAGTGCCCTGCTGGCCCTGAGAAATTACAGTTCAAGATGGAAAGCATCAATGCTGAAGAGGAATAACAGATTAACTGCAGCTAAACATGAAAGGCCAGTAATGCAGAGTACTAATGCTACTCCTAATCAAGGTAGGTTAATGATGCTCACAAATGGGAATCCCAATCTCATGATAGATTATTCTGATGGTTGGATTAGCAGTTCTTCAAGCTCTCCAGTTGAGGGTTTTCGCAATGATGAAGACATGGATGTCATTTACACTGAAGAGATTAAGTGGGATGCAATGTTTCAAGACTTGAAACCTACTTAAGTTCTTGGAACTCTTTACATCTACTTGAATTGAAATGATGAGGGATTTGCTAGTTAAACTATTCTCATGTTTTTCCTTCGTTTAGATACCTTAAGGTGTTCTCTGGAATTGTTGCGTTATATTTTTCTGAACTAATTGCCTGTAAGATGCAGAATACAGAGTTTTTACATATTTCACCATACTAGTTTGTTTCTACTCCATTATGGCTATTATGGTGGCATACAAATTCTATTCAAATAGTAATTAATTTCTAAAAAGGCCTTATGGTAATTAAATCTTGAGTCATAGTTTTTTCTTTTTAGAATTTAGTTAAGAATGTAAAAATTTTCAGCAAGTTCACTCTTGCAATGAAGTGGCAAATCCCCCTTCCTCTCTACCCGGGCTGCTCTGTCTCCTCCCCCTCATTTCTCTTATGATAACAGTGGTGTCCGACCAGCTGCCCACCAAAGCTTAGGTAGATGGAAAAACAGGCAGGGGGAAAGGAAGGGGATTCACCACCTTACTTGACTACCAGTTGTTAGCACTGTTAAGCAGCTCATACTAAGAATAAAAAGCTAATACATCGCTGCATTTTCGGAATCAGCCAATAAGATTTACTTTTGACAGTAGCAATTTAGGCGATTCAATGCACTATTTATTTCCTGATATAGAAGCCTCAAGTTGTCCCTCAAAATTATTACGAAATTAACACTAGTACATCTTACTGTGACATCAACTTTTGGTTTCATCCAGAGGAACATGATGGATGCCACATTCATTGAGAGAACACTTGCAGTTATATTCTCAGTTGAAGATAGCATTTCCTTAACAGTAGGGAAATGGTACATGTTTCTTTAAAACAGATAAATTCTAGTTATAACTTATATATATATAGATGCAAAAAGTGATTATACCAATTTAGTGATCAGAATCCTGGACCACACGGAAAGAACCTGCAGCATACAACATCTGCTAAAACCAGGAACGTGAGACTAAGCAATTTGCGCCGAGACAGTGTGGTCCTTGTTGCTTTCCTGCCTCTGTGTCATAGACATAACCAGCCAGTAGACCAGAAAAAAGGAGCGCTCCGATAGGGTTGCCGAGCTGCATGAAGTTGAATATTATGCCAAAATGTTTCAAGCCAAAAAGCTCGGAGGCAGTTGGAATCATCACACCAAACTGAACACCGAAGCAAATCCCTAGCAATGCAGTCGCAGCATAGAGAGTACCACTCAGAGCTGAAGCATACAGAAGGAATGTTATAATCATGATGATTTGTGTTATCCTCATCCAAAATGTCCGTGGAATTGTTTTTGACCTGCAATAAATATGATACAAGTGTTAATTATTGGTCACAGTCAAACCAGAAAGCGACCTAGCAATCATCAATTCACGTCATTCTTGAAGTTAGCATTGAACGATTAATTAATGTAATGCATTATCAATCATGAGAATGAGGAGCTAGCAACCATGAAGATGGATATATTTAAAGCTAGTAATACTATCATTTAAGAAAAGTCAAAACAATAAAAGCACTTTATTCCCTAGCCCGCAGTCAAGTGAGCAAGAGAGAGAACTTCTGCGCACTAGCCACCTTCCTTCTTGAGAAACAAAGAAAATAGGTGGAAGAAGTCAGATTATTACCTCACGAAGTGTTCAGAAACAACACCTGCCCCAAGACGGCCCAAGAAATTGCAGAAGCTGAACAAACTCAGCAATATCGTTGTGTCATTTACACCAAGTGCAACTCCAATCTGTGCTAAATTATTAAGAACAGTTACGCCAGACCCAACACCCAGGAAGTATACTACCCACAGAAGCCAGAAGTCAGCTTTAACAACAGCTTCACGAAACTTGAAGTCTTCCCCTCTTCTAGGTTTCCTTTTCTTCTTCACTGCACCCTCGCCCTCGGCCAGCAGCATGTCCACCTCAGAAACATCTTCACCTTCATGAAAGCTCCCAAGGTCTGCTTCTGATGAAATTGGAATTAATAAGGACGCTGTTTGGCTGGAACTGACTTCTTCTTCAGTCATATTGTTTGAGGAACCATCTAACTTTCCAGATCTCTTATGAAGAGACGGAAACAGTGTCATCTTCACAGGAATTGCTAGAGGAGACATCAAGAAAATAACCATTACTCCAGCAAGAATATAGGAGATGGAACTATTTAGAGATAGCGTGCTCTTCATAATTGTTGTAGTGAGAAGATAAACTGCAAGCAAGAGACTTGCTGCTTGTGCGAAAAGAAAATGGACATGCTCTGAGGAATCCTCGCCGGAAGCTGGTGTGCAAGCCCGGATAAAGTACATCATGACCAAACAGATGATGGGAATTCCAAATGCTAGAAAGAGCAATAACTCCGAAGCTGAATTGTTAAGAATCATAGCGAAGATCTCTGTGAAAACTGCACCACTCAGGCCAACATAACCTTTCAGTATTCCAGCAACAGTGCCTCTACTGAGGGGGAAGTTCCTCATATTGGTGACAAGTACCGCTGTGCCCATCCATGCACTGCTGTTCGTAGCAACCACCAGTGCAAGCCAAAGCTGCCATTCAATCAGATATGGACAAAGATAACAACGTGAAACAAGTTCTGTACTATGTGAACAAGTTCTGTAGAATACACAAGCCCAAATTTTGTTATAAAGCTGTTAACAAAGTAAAATGTCAAACACGGAAATTATGTCAATGGAAGTTATATCAAGAAGGGAGCCTTTAGAAGGTTCAGAACACACACATTTCAATTTCCTCGTTAGAAGAATCTCTAGACTTCCAAAAGATTACTGAAGTTCTAATAACAATAGTGAAATGACACACCTACCAGAAATGGTTGTTGATGTTTAACCAAAAAATGAAATTTTAGTCAAAGCTAGAATTAGAAAAATGCGGGTTACTGATAATCTAAAGAATGTATAAAATTATTCCAATGATTTTGTGTCCTCAACTGATAAGATGTTTCCCCTTTTATAAGTGTCCTAGAAATATACGTTTTGCCAAAATCATAAAGAGGCTATTATGAGTAACTAAAGATATTGAATGCTACGTTACATAATCATTACATTTAATACGAATTCCCTAACGTATTTCATATTCAGTTACATGCTATATTTGTGCTCTTTTTATGGTCAGATTCATTCTTTTGAGCTCTTGGATATAAACAACTTCAACAGGTACGGGTACTGAGTTATTTGAATATCCACCTGTGCCTCCTCTTCTGTCATTGGCTCGTGTCTGTTGTAATTCGTCCTTGTTTCTGTAGTGGCTCGTGCCTCTTAACTAGCTGTTATCCTTTGACCACTTAATCAACCTATGTGTCTTGATACGTTTCCTTAAATACAATTTTTCCCAAATACAAATAGTCCCTCACTTTCCATTTATTCATCAGTTGAATATTTGGGAAGTGGATTTCTTTAAAAGAGAATTTTTGTCACCATAAATGCTAGAAAAAACTGACCCTTCAATTGTCGCTTCCATTTAATGCTCCGTACACGTGTCGTTTTCCCATTGGTTCTGCAGTTTTGCAGCCCTTTTCAAGGCTTTTCCTATAGCTCCACTATTCTCGAAGTGTCAGGGATCATTATTATGGTTCTTCCATCATCATACTTTTTCCTTTTGCCGGTTGTCCATCATTATAAATATACTCTCTTTCTTTGTCTTTTATCACATAAAACTTATTGAATACTTCAATTCTTCAAATCTCTATTTACTTCTTCCCCAATTCAATCTTCTTCACCATAACTTCACCAAACCCTAACCCTAGGAGAACTCCCATTTTAGATCACTTCCCCAATGCCCCAATTAGGCATAGAAGAGGTGGTAGACTACGTAGCTTAGGGTCCGTTCGCGGTGGTAGCACTTCTACGCCTTCTCCTAGTTCTGGTCCCTCTTCTAGAACTTGAGGTTCCCTTTCTCAAAGGTGTTCGTCTAGAAGCAAAGAACTTTCTGGGCCCTTATGCGAGCCTTTGGTTGAAGAGATAGTTCCAACAGAGCTATCTTTTTACCATGATAGGGAATCTCTTAGAAACGAAGTCGCTACCTTAGATCGTGCTAATGCCTTCCCAACTCAAATTACAGAGATTCTAGCTCCCATAGTTCGTAAAGACTGTCATTGGAGCAGTGATTTTCCCATAATCATTCCCAATCCAAATCGAAGGATCACTTCTTACATGATTGGATTCTCGTTTATTTACACATACCTTTCGCTTTAGGGTTCAAACCAGCCATCAACCCGGTCATTCGAGATTTTTTGTCGTTTTCTCAATGTTTGCTTGGGCCAGATTTGATCCAATTATATGAGGTCAGTTGTCTGTTTGAGGCTTCTTGCCAATATGGCAAACGTTAGCTTTACTTTCCCTCACCTAATCCACCTCTACTCCCCTAGGCTTTTTTGCAATGGCGTTTTTACCTTGCCAGCTAGGAGTAAGAGCGTTTTAGTGAGCCCTGAAGATGATAAGGACTGTTACTAGTATGCCCCGTTTGTTGCTGCCCCTACTACTGACTTAGTGGGCGAAGATAATATTTCCTTCCCTCAGAAGTGGAATTTTGCACATAAGTTCTATATTCTTCTCGTGCCTTTTTCCTTCAAGTTTCTTCATTTTCCTAATATTGCTTTTTTTAGCAACCATGGAAGTTGTAGAAGATGTACCAACTTCCGCGGTTGGGTAGATAAGTTGTTGAAGACCACTCCAATGGAGGGTAGGTCCTGGAAAAACCTTTCCAACCGTTACGGTTGGAAATTAAAGACTCATGATAAGAGTTTTTATTTTACTTTTCACGCACATAAATATTTTCTTTTATTGTTCTAACTTTCATTCTCCTTTTATCAGGATTTGCTATTCGAGAAGTCACTGCTGAAGCAGTTGCTGCTTCTCGTGACTCTTCGGGTATTCGGACCTCTTTAGCCCCGTTAAACAATCTTGGACTCTTCTTCTGCAAAAAGGAAAGCTCTTGAAGAAGAAGATTCCGAAGAAGAAGATGAAGGAGGATCCCTGGTGATGAGACCACGAGCAAAAAGGCGTATCGTCTATGATGACGAAGCTGAGGCCTCACCTTGTCTTCCTGTTGATGCAATAATCATTATTTCTGACGATGATGCCACTCCTAGTGATACTCGTGAGTCCATTAACAAACTTTTTTTCAGTGGTTTTGATAGCGAAGATTTAGGACCGGTTTTTGATGAACTCCCCTTCTCTTCCTTTTTAACTCCCGCACCTGCTATTCTTTCCTTACCTGCTCCAACTATTTTCATTCCTCCCTGTACTGTTCCTACTCCTTCCTCTGCTCCTCCTTTGACAATTCCCCCGCCTATCGTTCACCAAACAGAGGTGGATTCTTCGAGTAAAAGTGTTGCGATGAGGAGCGTTACTATTGAAGTTCCCGCTGACAGTAGCCTTCTGAGGAAATCTGGTCAAGCAGATGTTTGGCTTGAGCTATTAATTGGGCCAATAGAAAAGGCAAAACTAGGGAGCCATAGCTGCCTGACCTGATAAATGACATAGTGCATGCCACTCTAAAGGTATTCTTCTTCTTTCTCTTCTTTACTTTGTAAAAATTTCTGTCTTTAGGATTTTTATTTCCGTTATCTTTTTTTTAGGCCAATCTTATCGATACTGAGCTAATAACTAGAATCTCCCTCTTGGAGAAGGCAACACGTGATTCAAAGAAAGTCGCACGCGATTCATAGTTGGAAGCAATCAATTGGAAAGAGCAATTTGACAGTGCTCAAATTGACATGGAGGATATACAAGAGAGCAGGGATACCTTAGAGCAGCAGGTACAAGCATTAATTTCGGAGCTAACAGTTATCAAAGCTTCCATGAGCCAAGCATAAAAGGAGAAAAAACGCCTTAAATCCTCCTTTTCGGAACAACTTTCTAAAGCTAGCGAGGAGAACAGGGCGTTGAAGGCTCTGTTGAACCAAAAAGAAGTTTATGTTGAAGAGCTCGTACAAAATTTAACTCAAGCACAAGAAGATCTGCGAATTTCTACTGACAGGGTACTTGGTTTAGAGAGCTCTCAGGCTTCTCTTCAAGCTTCTTATAATTCTACCTTGGCCGATAATGAAGATCTTAAGAATGAGGTTACTGCCCGGGAGAAGAATTATGAGATCCTTGAAAAAAATTTGGTGTCGAAAGTTGGGATTTTTTGAATTAACGTCGTGATACCTTGATTGAGGCGGGTCAAGAAGGCTTCGACCTGGAGTCTGAATTAGTTAAAGTTAATGAAACCATTGAATAGACTCAGCAACCTCAGGACTTCCCTTCTCCCTGATTGACGCTCCCGTGGTTGAAACTCATACAAGCATCACTTCTTCTTCAAGCCCAATCGAACCTACTGCTGCGAACCAAGTTGAAACCGCTCCTGATGCTGCTCTTACCCAAGTTGAGCCTGTTGCTGCGAATCAAGATCAACCTGCAATCGTTGATGTATCTTCTTCAGTTCCTTCAACTTCTTACGGAAAAATTTTCCTTGTCTTGAATTCCTATTTTTTCTTTTATTTACTTTGGGAAAGTAATGTAAAGAACCATTGGCTTCATTTAAGGGTTGATTTTGGAACACAAGTCCCAAGTCCTTTATGGAACAAGTTGTATAAATAATTTCATAGCTTTATGACTAAATTTTGTATTTAGTCTTGAGTTTTTTTATTATGTTTACTCTTATCTTTTTCTTCTTAAGGACTTACAGAATAATTTTGCATATTTGTCCTATAAAAATGCTTCTGTTAATCTCATGACTTAATAACTTAAACATGAGTTTTATAAAAGAGGGCCCTTTTATATTTCGACACTTAATAAAGAAGACGTCTCAACTTCATAATGGTGTTATCATACGACGAAAGAGATAGGAACACACATGTTTCTTTGAAATAACTTTGATAAGTTTTGAATAATACTTTACATGTATTTGAAGTACATACATAACTTCCTTCGTAATTGTTTTTCTTGTAACAGATTTATGAAAAAATAATAAACACGAGGTTTTTCTTTATAACCTGTTTCTGAACAATAAACGCAAGGTTTTACTTTATAACCTACTTTAGTACATGGCTTTTACCCTAACTACAATAAGGTTTTCTTTAACCGTGGCTCGTGACTCAAATGATTTTTACTCTACACTTGACTTTTCCAGGCTTGATTCCTTCAATCTCCTTTGCCTCCTTTAGACATACTTGTGTATATTATATAGTTCCCTAAGTGTTTGAGTGTTGAAGTATAAAGTCTCGAGCACTTAATTGTTCCCCTCATTAAGTCCTTTTCCTGAAAAGGAAAAACACGGAAGACTCCTTGACCCGTTTGAATTTCTATCAGAATAATTGTAACTCTAGGCCAGGAATTTTGGGTTATTCCGTGTACCTTACAGGTCGTGACTCATCATTTAGTACGGTTAAACTTTTTGCCTATCATCTAAAATCGTTAGTAAAATCCTAACAACTCAAAAAATGTAATTTAAAATAACGATACTTGATCGTGTGTATTCCTTAAAAATAATATCTCTTCAAATGAACAACATTCCAATGCGAAGGAAGTATCTTACCATCCATTGTCTCCAGTTCATATGCTCCCTTTCCTGCTATATTCCGAACTCTATAGGGTTCTTCCCATGTTGGACTTAATTTACCCGCGTTAGCTGCCTTTGAAGATTGAAAAACCTTTTTAAGCACGAAGTCCCCAACATTAAAGAATCTGAGGCATGCTTTCGATTATAATATTGTTCTATGACTTGTTTCTGTGTTGTCATTCTTATTAATGTAGCTTCTCTCCTCCCTTCGAGTAAGTCAAGGTTGACTCGTATTTCTTCGTCATTAAATTCTTGTGTTACTTGTGTGAACCGTGTGCTTGGCTCCTATCTCAACTGGAATCAGTGCCTCAGCTCCATGAACTAATGAAAACGGTGTTTCTCCCGTGCTTGTATTTGCAGTTGTACAATACGCCCATAAAACTCCAGGTAACACCTCAGGCCAGCTATTTTTTGATTCCTCTAATCGCTTCTTTAGATTGTTGATAATAATCTTATTCGTCGATTCTGCTTGCCTATTTCTCACTGGGTGGTAAGGTGTTGACGTAATCCTCTTAATTTACTAACTTTGAAAAATTTCAGTGATTCGAGCTCCTATAAATTGAGGTCCACTATCACACACAATCTCCTTTGGTACACCGAATCGGCATATGATATTTCTCCAAATGAAATCCTTAACTTCTTTTTCTCGTACATGTTTAAATGCACCCGCTTCTACCCATTTAGTAAAGTAATCAGTAAGTACGAGCAAAAAATTTACTTGTCGTTTCGCTTGTGGTAATGGACCAACAATATCCATTCCCCATTTTATAAATGGCCATGGCACGATTACTGGATGTAGTAACTCAGCAGGTCTACGCATATCGTTACCGTACTTTTGGCATTTATCGCATTTAGCCATGAAACTTTCTGCTTCTTCTTCCATTTTGGGCTAGTAATAGCCTGCTCTAATAAGAGTTCTTACCAATGACCTTACTCCCGCGTGATTCCCACAATGCCCCTCATGAAGCTCTCTCATTACATGCTCTGTGAGAAGGTCCGAGGCATCTTGCAAGAGGTCCTCCAAACATTTTGCGATATAAATTGCCTTGCTTTAAGCAATTACGGGCAGCCCGCTTTCGAAGCGCGTGAGCTTTCTTCTTATCTTTAGGCACAGTACTATACTGCAAAAAAGCAACAATATCGTTTCTCCAATCCCAAGTTAAATTGTTAAAATTTACCTCATTTTTATCAGGGTCAAGAACTGAATGAAAAAAATATAAACTGAGGCGTTTGAATCGCTTGCCACGTCAGCCGCTGATGCGATGTTAGCTAAATAATCTGCTTCAACATTTTCATCCCTTGTTATTTGTGTAACTTTCCAAGTTTGAAATTGCTTTATCAATTCCCGTACCTTTTCTAGGTATTGCTGCATCCCTGTTTCCCTGGCTGTATAAGTCCCCAGCATTTGATTAACCACGAGTTGTGAATCACTCTTGATTATAATCTGATTTATGCCAATTTCTCGTGTCAGTTCTAGACCTGCAATAACAGCCTCATACTCCGCTTCATTGTTAGTCATGGAATTATATTTAATGGCTTATCGAATGGTTTCACCCGTAGGTGGTACCAAGACAATCCCTAAACCTGCACCTTTTACGTTAGATAAATCATCAGCGAATAAAGTCCAAGTTCCTGAGTTAGCTCCATCGAATATTTGCAATTCTTTTTCTGCTTCTAATTGCATATCTTTACTAAAATCAACCACGAAATCAGCTAATACTTATGATTTTATAGCAGCCCTAGGTTGATAGGTGATTTCGTATTCACTTAACTCTATTGCCCACTTAGCCAATCTTCCTAATAACTCATGCTTATGCAATATATTTCGTAAAGGGTAAGCAATTATTACAGTAATAGGATGACACTGAAAATAAGGCCTTAATTTCCTAGATGCCATGATTAATGCAAGTGCAAGTTTTTCTAACTGAGGATACCGTGTCTCCGCATCTAATAAAGATTTACTAACATAATAAATGGGGGATTGTTTAAGAGGTAAATAATATGACTAATCCAATTGCTAAAGTATTAATCTTTTGGCATTCGCATATTTAAATATTTAATTGTGTGACCAGCTCATCATCTAAGAGTTTAAACTGCTAGCATGATTATTTTTCATGTGACAAGTACACACCAGAGATCACTTTTTGTCTTGCTGCTCTTGCTTCTTTGGCTACTGCTCCAATTAAAGCTTTCTTTTAGCTTTGACTTGGCTTCCTTATCTTATAATCTGACGTATGTTCCGTATATGACTATTTCGAGTGTTTGTTGCTATCTGGCTTGACATTATTCTTGCTCTTTATACCTTATTTAATTGTGTGACAAATTCATCTATAAACTTAAATAATTCAGTGAATTTACTTTTATATACTTAGTTAAATCTTCAATAGTAATTTTAAATAAAGAAGCAGTTGAAACCATTGGGCAATTAATTCCAAATTTATTAGTAGCAGAAATATGCAGTCAGTTTTATGTCCGTGATCATTATGAAACTCACACCAATGGTTAGGGTTGTGCCTGTTTGGATTTAATCTCATTTCCTTTGTCCATCGAACCATCTCCCATGCTTTTCAGAACAGCCACGAGCTCGGAGGTGTTGACGTTGAAGTTATAACCACCGAATCTTGGTTTTAAATTTGAATCATCATCTCGTGGCTCCTGAAGTGTTTCGATCGTTCCTGAATCT
This sequence comes from Nicotiana benthamiana, assembly GCA_034376525.1. Classification (NCBI taxonomy): domain Eukaryota; kingdom Viridiplantae; phylum Streptophyta; class Magnoliopsida; order Solanales; family Solanaceae; genus Nicotiana; species Nicotiana benthamiana. Next base: position 13,800,768 of record CM067325.1, read on the forward strand.
CGAGCCTGACTCTCTCTTCCTTGATCTGTGATCGTACCTCTAATTGTCTTGCTTTGATCGTGCGTCTCTTCCCGCAGGTCCCATGTAAGGCTCGTATCTATTTTTACAGGACCTTTTTTTCAGTCTCCATACGTCTTGAACTTACCTTTTCTTCTTTTTAAAATCGTGGAACAATTTCTTCCTTAATTCTTAGCTTCGTGCTATATCTGTTATAAACGTCATTCCAAGTTGTAGCTGGGAATTCTCGAAGTTTTCTTTGAGCCTCCTCGTGGCTTCTGAACTTTTTTCATTCAAAATACTTGCAAAAGCTACAGCCGCTCAGTTGTCAGGTACACGTGGCAATGTCATTATTTCACGCTGAAATCTATCCACAAATTCTCTAAGCAACTCTAAGTCTCCTTGTTTAATTTTGAAAATATCTTCCATTATTTTTTCCATATTTTGAGCTCCAGAGTATGCTTTGATGAAAGAATCTGCAAGCTCATCAAAAGAATTTATAGGTAGAAGAGAGTACCATGTGAGCGCTCCTTTAGTGAGTGTTTCGCCAAATTTCTTAACTAATACAGATTCAATCTCCTGCTTAGTTAAGTCGTTGCCTTTTACTCCTGTCGTAAATGCAGTCACGTGGTCTCGTGGGTCTGATGTTCCATCATATTTTGGAATGTCGGACATTTTGAACTTTTTTGGAATTGGAGAGGAGCAGCACTTGGCTTCCAAGGTTGTTGTGAATATCGATCCATATCTACTCCTTTGATCGCGGGTGGCACCCCAGGTATTTGCTCTATGCGCTCACTTTGCTCCTTGAGTTATTTCTCCAAGGTTAGTACTAAGTTTTGTAAATTAGAATTGACCACACTACCTGGTTCTCTCTCTTGTGATTCACTGGAAGTCCCTCCGCTGCCTGAGTTGACAAGTCCAGAACGAGGGTTTTCCAAAGTGTTATTATTGGGTGTTGGTGCAGGGGTTGCAACAGGTAAGCGGTTAACAAGCGTTTCCACAGCTTTGTTGACCTGAGCAACAATTAATTTCTGCAAAGCATCATCAACAGTTTAAACATTCACAAATTGAGCATGCTCATTCATTTGAGACCCATCAGGGGTTCCCTCTCGAGATTGTCGGGGAGAGCCTTGTGGAGTAAGAATCAGAGTATTAATATCTTGTGGATCTCCCTGATTTTGTTGGTTTTCACGAATGTTAACATTGTTGTTCGACATGATTGATCAGCAAGAAAAGTTAATTGAGAAAAAAAATAGATTATCAGATTCCTGGTAACGGAACCAATTTGTTTAACCAAAAAATAGAATTTTAGTCAAAACTATAATTTAGAAGAATGCGGGTTACTGATAATCTAAAGAATATATAAAAGGAATTAATTTATGTAGCAGAAGAATATTTCAAGAGAAAAGCGAGTAAACCAAGATATATTTTAATGATTTTGTGTCCTCAACTGATTAGATATTTCCCCTTTTATAGGTGTCCTAGAGATATACGTTTTGCCCAAATCATAATGAGGCTATTATGAGTAACTAAAAACATTGAATGCTACGTTACATAATCATTACATTTAATACGAATTCCCTAACGTATTTCGTATTTAATATCTGTTACATGCCGTAAATGCGCTTTTTTTATTGTCAGATTCATTCTTTTGAGCTCTTGGATATAAACGACTTCCGTAGGTACAGGCGCTGAGTTAATTGAATATCTACCTGTGCCTCCTCTTCTGTCATTGACTCGTGTCTGTTGTAATTCGTCCCTGTTCCTGTTGTAGCTCGTGCCTCTTAACTAGCTATCATCGTTGGCCACTTAATCAGTCTACGCGTCTTGACACGTTTCTTAAAATACAAATTTTCCCAATACAAGTGACACTTGGTGTTTCCTCCAATTATTCCTCAACTATCTATTCCAGTCCAAATGATGAAAAGAAAATATTTATTCCAAGCCAACTTTCTCAACAAAAAAAAAAAGAAATCTATTCCATGCCAAACTGAAGATGAACCCGTACAACATGGATTAAAAGAAGAATTCAATGCATTTACTATGGTCATAACTCATACTGCCCCTCACAATCAAAGAATCATGGTTTTGGGGTTTAGAGCTACTATGTGAAAGCAAAATCACATAACCTAAAACTAGATATAATGAAGAGTACCATAAAATTCATCCTATTATCCCCAGTATCAGCATTCATGATAACTCATAATTTCTATATCAGACTGGTAGTTGAGAATTCGACAGCTTTAGGAGACAAAACGTGAAATCCTAGCAAAATCATTCTCAACCCCACCCCATCCCCACCCCACCGAATTAGAATAATATAGATAAATGATTAAATAATATGAGGAAGATCAGGCAAGGCGGATAAATAAATAACTTATCCATAAAATAGACATCAGAGAGAAAGCTAGAGAAATCAAGAACATACAACCCAGTAAGGCAAGGAGAGGACAGTCTGGCTAACAGCAAGCCAAAGAACGCCATAGCCAAAGAAAGAAAGGCAGACACCAACAAGCAAAATAACCCAAGGTGGGAACTTGTTGCAAGCTATCCCTGGAAGAATGCCAACGTTCTCCCCAATATCATTAGCAACTCCAATAATAGTCAACTGCTGCTGACTAAAACGCAACACTGATTTCAAAGCAGGAGAATAGAGTGGGAAAGTATAAGCGTTACCAGCTGCTATTTGTACCCAAACAGCGGCACCAAGTCCTACCCATGGTGGTCTGCTCCCTTCTTTTAGGACAGCCATTATAGAATTTGGCAGCAAAGATTCAAAAGATCTCAACTTGTTAGAGGCGATGTTGTCATTATTGTAACATTAACTTGAATGGACCAACTGGTTATTTCCTTGAGAATAAAGACAGTGAAAGGTATTGTCTTTAAAACTGGGAAACGTGGACAAATTGGATTTTAAAAACTAAGACAAGGCCACATAAATTATAATTCATTATACTTTGGATCCACTTCCAACCGAGAGGTTGTGAGTTCGAGTCTCCCCAAGAGTAAGGTGGGAAGTTCTTGGGGGAAAGGATACCGGGGGTCTATTTGGAACCAGCCTCTCTACCCAAGGGTAGGGGTAAGGTCTGCGTACACACTACTCTCCCCAAACTCCACTAAATGGGATTATACTGATTGTTGTTGTTGTTATTCTTTGGATCCAAATATATATTTATGTAATATTATTAGTTTAAATACATTTTTACTTTATTATTTATTCAAAATAAACATTCAATCCTACCACCCATCACCCATGATCCATATATATAAGACTAAAATTTAAAATATACTATCTTTTATGGTGACGGTAATGGTGGCAATAATGATAGAGGGTAGGGGTATTCATAAAAATCTGAAAAACCGAACCAGACCGACCGAAAAATCGATACGTTTAGGTATGATTTGGTTTTGGTTTTGAATTTTAAAAATCGATCCAATTTGATTTGATTATGGTTTTAATTAGAAAAAATTGAATAAAACTCGAATCAAACCACTATAGGAGTAGCTATTTCAAATTCATTATTACACCTATATACATGTATATTTTTATATAAAGTTTCAAAAATTTTATGGTAAATGTTAATAGTTTGCACTTTTAGTATAGTTCTTTACCTTTACATTCTAATTCGATTGGTAGTTTTCTTTTGTTAAGTGTAAGAATTCATTTCGTGTTAAAAATAATATATTTTTAATTGAGTCCTTAAATTATTCATCATTATTTAATTCAATTGTCACCAATATATCCTGATAAATAATATATTTCTAAAAGGGCAATTGATTTGATAGTGTTTACGTTGTAAATGTGGTCGCCGAAATATGTATTTAGTAGTATATGTCGTATATTTAAGGAAAAAAGCTGACAAATAACCAAAAAAATTGAAAAACCGACAAAATCTAACATAAACTGAATCGAGAATAAACCGGCTTAATTGGTTTGGTTTGGTTCTAATAGTTGAAAAATCGACTTAGTTGATTTGGTTTATTTTTCAAGTAAAACCGATACAAACCGAACCATGAATATCCTTAGGTAAAGAAAATTTTAGTGGTGAAAAAAATAAATAAAAGAGGGATCAAATTGGTTAGGAGCGTTGGCAAGCTGGGTAGCATCCACCTTATTAAATGTTAGTGTCACGTAGGATTGAATGTCCATTTTAAACAAACTTAACGAAAGAAAATATATATATTTAAATCAATAATATAACGACGGAATATATATGGACTTCAAATATAACAAAGGTTCATTTAAATCTTTTCTAATAATATAAAGATATATTTGACCCGTAAAGGCTATTGGAGTTGTGAGTCACGCAAAACAGGCTACCTAGGTGGTCCAGAAGCGGTCAAGTTTGATGTAACAACAATTAACAAACGTCCCCCACCTTGGTTTCTGGTTAATTTCTGAAGAACACAGGTTAAAAGATTTTAATGGGGAAAATCTCCATGAAGTGGCTGAACACACTCCACAAAATCTCAAATTCAAATACCTGTATTAGCTCTGTTGTGATATATAGACCCCAATATTATTTGTGTAGCATCTTGGGTGCATTACTGCTTCATTTACAATATCTCATCAACTTGGTACAAATTATTCCAAATTGCTAAGCCTGGCAAATCCGACCTTATCGTTTGGTTAGATTGTTGTTACTTATTATTGTATCCAATTTTCAAATCTTATTTCCTGATTGTGATTTTCTTTCTCAAAAATGCTTCAAATACATTAAATTTTAGATGTTGTGGCTGGTCCCTTCAATACCAAACTTGTTGGTTTTTTTTTTGTATTTAATTAATATATTAAATACTTAAAACAGGGTGAATGGAAAATCGAGGGAAATGAATTTTTTGAGTGAAATTTTAGGTTTCTCTCTTGATAAATGGACATTGTCACATATTAGAAGAAAGAGGTTTTTTATGGGTATATAAGCAATTGCTCTTCTTCTAGCTCTTACAGAATTGAGAAAAAGACAAACCTCGCGACGTCGTTGTTGCTCGGCTTCGGATGATTTGGTCAAATGATCGATTGATTGATTAGCTTTTTTGGACCAAATTTATTTGCTAATAGTAATATATTAACATAAATATTATTAAATATTTGTTTTAATAACATAATATTAATGTTAAATATTAATATTAAATACAATCCATTTTTCTGTTTTGGTAACAAAAAATTAACTACCCTCTTCAATTTTCCCTCTTTATTGTTGAGTAAATAGCCATTTATGTAATAGCATTTATGCTGTGACCGTTTTGCAGAAACATCCATTCTGAAGATTGCATCTCTTCAGATTTCAGCCCAACTTTGGCTATAAATACAACACTATTCAGCTTAGAATTTCACTACGTTTTTCTGAGTTTCTTCTCCTTCTTCTGCGTACTTTTAGCATCAAACAAAGCAAAAGTAAGTGTGATTTGCTACCGAACTTTGTGTTCGCTGAAACACTAGTATCTGAGGTACCACTATACCGATGTGTAATTCGTTCTATCATGGGAGAAAATAATCCATAACCTTGGGTACTAGGAGGAGATAAATTCCTTAAGAAAATACTGTGAATTCAGCGAGCTCGAATTAGCTTTTTTATCATTTCTGCTTATGTTCATTTCTTTTTGTATTCATTTATAATTATTTTACAAATACAGTATTATAACAAACTAACTAAAACTGATCCTTTTTAAAGTACAAGTGTACAACATACGAATATAGTTCAGCCAAAGATTTTGCTCCTTTCTCAAGGTTAAATTTGCTCAAGAGTAAAGTCCAACGACAATTATCTAACTAGACGCGTTACCTACCACCAATGCATCAGATTAGGATAGTCAAAGTAAACCTTCATTGCTCTAATAATAAAGCGAACGGTCTTTCTCTAATTAATGTTGAAACCAGTTTACGTATTCATCTTACTCCAAGGATCAGTTTAGTCACATTGATATTAGAAGGATTTTGATGGACAAATTTGGTCAATGGCTCTTTTTCTGCTTGCTATCAAAGAATTCACATGTTATATTTTATTTGTATGGGTCAAAATCTGACTAAAAAAATTTAGCACGAGATTAGATTACTAATATACGATTAGGCCGGGGTCTTACACAAGATTAACAAAACCAACATGCGAGCTGATTAATCGGGGCAGAGGTCAGGAATTCTGGCCGGTCACAACGACTAATTTTATAGTAAAATATTTTAGACGAATATTCCACTGAATATTCTTTGTACTTCTACTTTAGGTTATGTATGACACATTTCTCATATAACGGGGAACGACAAGAGAAGAAGGGGGTATATAATATTATATATGATAAGTTCTCTCAAGTAAATTATAAGCATTATTTTTACATAAAGATTTGATTTGTTGTTCAATTCACTTTCTCGTATCAGATTTGAGAAAGCTTCCTATATTTCCACGTTTGTTCGCCTTACATCATAGTTAGAGGGAGAATTATCCACCTTATTCAATATTTAGATGAATCATTCTTTCTATTTACATGTGTTGCCATTTAATATATTTATTGTTTGTTATTCTCCCACACAGTCCTACCAAGTCCATTTAATATCTCTTTGCAATAAATTGGTTTAACTGCTATTAAATGTTATTTATATCAACCGATGTTAGATCTAGGATTTATTATGTTTAACTAAGATTTATCCACTATCTTCTTATTTAATTAGTTTAACAAAAAGGCTTAACACATTTTGGTCAAACAATTTGGCGTCGTAGGGATTTTCTAGTTGCAATTTTAGTTTCTTCTAGATCTAAAAAGAACATTACAAAAACTATGTACTTTCTTGTTTGCACAAATCTAACATGGCAGGTAACATAAAGGAAAAGAGGAAGGCAATAGCCAGCCTCACCACCAACCTCCTCCACACCATTAACAAAGTGGATGAAACAGAGGGCGAAGATATAACACCAAACATCTCTCCCAGACAAAACAGCTTGCCTCCACCTCTCGGTAGCCTCACGACCTCGCACGGTATGGGGGTATCTACATCCACAATAGAAGAGGCACCACCAACAGCGTAAAAGCTACCTGAGGCATGGTTGAAAAACACGCTAACCGGCTTCCTTGACAAGCCCGTTCAGAGGTCGAGTAGAGAAGAGGCAAGGGTCAGCATTGCATCGGCAACTGACGAGCAGCACGCCCCCCTCCGCAGCGGGTATTACTCACAATTCTAGTGGTGCAGGTAGTGACACCCTCACAACCATTTTGAGAAAAATGGAGAAGATGGAGAACGAGAACAAAATGTTCTGCAACCAAATGAAAGAGCACCAAGAGAGGGTAGACAAAATACCGGGTGCTCAAAAATTTTTGCAAAAAAGGGACGTTGGTTGGTTTGTTGAGAACCTATATAGAGATAAGACTGCACCGCACGTCATACCAAAGACCTTCAAAATGCCTCCGTACTTAAAAATATATGACAACACGACGGACCAGGAGGGTTACGTAACCCAATATGTCACTGCAGTGAAAGACAACGACCTCGCCAAAGAACAAGTATCATCCATATTGCTGAAGAAGTTTGGAGAAACCCTAATGGCGCGAGAGTTGACTTGGTAGTCATAGTTATCTACGCGTTCTATAGAAACGTTCGAGGAAATAACAAACAAGTTTGTCATCGCCCATGCCGGGGCTAAGAAAGCAGATGCAAGGGTGAGCGACATATTTGCTATTAAGCAATCACCTAGCGAAGGACGTAGGGACTTCCTTGTCCGGTTCAACCATGTAAGAATGGACCCTTCCAAATGTATCTGAGGGGATGGCGGTAGCCGCTTTCTAAAATGTGCTAAGCAGGGCTGGTCGAGAGCAACCAAAAAGTTGCTAAGCCGACTCATGAAATACTTTCCAACCACTTGGGACGAGATACACAACGTCTTATGTAGACATATAAGTTTTGACTCTTCCCAAGATTTTTACACTTTTTAGCTTAACTATTTAATTTAGATTTAATATTGTTATTTTAATAACTTTTTTTTACTTTATTTTATCATAAAAAATAAAAATACAAAAAAAATAAATAAATATTTCATCTTTAGGTTAAAGTCAATTAGTATATTTATATTTATAGTATTATAATTTTTGAAAATATAAAAAAAGTAGTTTCACTTGTAGTGTTTAGTTTTACATTAGTTTATTTTAATTTAGAGTGACTTTATATTTTTATAGATACATTGTATTATGAGCAAAATACATTTGTAGTCACTCGCTGCAAACTTATATCATCTGGTAGCCACAAAATTTCAAATACATAGAAGCCTAAAAGATATTAGAATGGTCAGTCCAAATTTCACCAACCACACCCATATATTTTTCCTTTTCCACCATCTATCCGATATCCATGCAAAAAAGCTCTACCATTGCTCTGCCACTGTTGCACCGATGTCGCTACTGTCATGGCACTGCTATCACCTTCCTGCACTGCTGCCACCAAACCATCTATCCACATTTCAAAAATGATAGATCATCAAAAAATAGACTCATGCACCCTTGGACCACGCTCATCCACCCCAATTTCACTATCAAACCTAAAGAATTAAGAACTAAAAGATAGGGGGGAAAAGATTGAAAAGAAGAAAAAACAAAATGCAATATAAACAGACAAATTTAATAGAAAGAAATAATATCTAAAAAGAAAAAGAAAGAAAAATTGAGAGTATTTATGAGAGAAAAATTATACATTTTATATAAAGAAAATATATTAATTATTTACTTTATGTACAATTATAAATTCTATGTGCACTGCATATATACATTATATATAAAATTATATGAATATTGAATTTGTATAAAAAGAGTATATGTATTATATAAGTGTGGATACACCTTTCATATAAATTTGCATATATAATATGTACACATTATATACAATATTCATAACGCCCAGTTTTGTATAATACATGTGTAGTGAATGTATATATACTATTATATACTTTATATACAAAATATATACAAAATTATATTAACGTTGAATTTGTATAAAAATGTATATGTATTATATCAGTGTAGATACACCATTTAGATAAATGTGCATACATAATATATACATATTTTATATAATATTCTCAACACTCAATTTAGCCACTGTAATCTTTTACGCCTAGTTTTGTATAATACATGTATAATAAATGTTTCGCTAGTGTAAAATGTATATACATTGTTTATATATTATATTATACCATTATTATACACTGATTACGCAATCTATAAATAAAGGAGCACTGATGGTAATGAAGGACAGTGAACTTGTCTGGAAAAAATCTTTTCTTCAGCCGTGGCTATTATTTTCTTCATTTTTCATCTTCTTGCAAAATCATCCAAAAAAAATCATGTAATATTATATCTGAAAGTGGACAGAAAACGAAGAAACTGGCAACTACTGTAGACTTTTGCGGAAAATTACTCAAGAAGGTAAATATTTTTTCATCTAAATAAAGGAGGAGGAGATCTCAAAGAAAAAAAAGAAAAAAGATGTATGTTTATGTCGCTATGGAAGAAGAAAAGGAAAAAAAAAAGGAGAGAGTGAAGAAGGGAAAATATAATAATAGGAAAAAAAAAGATGGAAGTCACTGGTATATTGAAGAAGGGAGAAGATGAGAAGTTGTTTGGGGGGAGGGGGGGGGGGGAGAAGTAGGCGACTGAAAAGTGCATTGGGAATGAAAACTTGTATTGAAAATAGTAGGTATAATTTATCAATAGATTATGCCTAAAAGCTATTTCGGGTTCATGGGTGAAAACATGGGCTAATTAAATTTTCAAGGGTTATGAAGGGTCATTTTCTCTTGTATTATTTTGTCTTTTTAGACTAATTTCAAATCTAAAAATATGGTCTAACCCAATTACCCTTAGTTTATTCTTTCGAATCTATTTGCCTACTTAAATACAAGATTTAATTCTAATCATCTATTTTCTTCTAATGCAATAGCCATCATCCATTTTCATATTCATACAAAATACCAAATTATAAGAACCCTATCCTAAAATTTTAATTCCTAAACCTAGAAAAGAATAACGGCAGAACCCAAGGGAACAACTCCATTTGACTACTTCATCTTCTTCGTTCTAAGTGTTCAACATTGTAAAAGGAAAATAATTGCAGGCAATTATTTTGTTATATCTGTCTTTTATTATACCAATTATTCTTATCCTCTTTCTTTTACATATGCTTTTATAGACCGACAATTTAATTCACACAAAATTGTTGCTTGGGCAACTGTTTAAGTTATTATTTTTATGCGAAACCAAGTGGTATAAACTTTTTCCTGAACTTCTTATGCCATTGTTGCTAATGAGCTGTTGTTCAAAATACACAAATCTGATATTGGTTTTGTTTATTATTAGTTTGTATAATTACAACTGTAAATTACATCACCAAAGTCATTGGTTGGTGACGAATCAAGTGGACATTACTACATTGTTTTTGTTTTTGTTTTTGTTTTAATGCAGCTTTTCATTTTATCCTATGCGCCGAGGGTCGAATGGAAACAGCCTCTCTACCCTTTCGGGTAAGGGTAAGGCTCGTCTACATATTATCCTCCCCAGACCCTACCTGGTGGGAATATACTGGGTAGTTATTGTTGTTATTGTTGTTGTTGATCTTCTCCCCATAGAAAACCATTTTTCAGGTAAAAAAGAATTATTTTTATATTTTGGCTCACTGATCAGTGAGTAGTGATCAACTCACTGCGCTTTACGTTCGACAAAAAATTGGTTACAAATTTGGAAGTTTTTGCGTGGGAAAATTGTCATTTTGGCATAAATGATGATGAATTACTGTCAGCTTGTGAAATGTGAAATCTACTTCCTATGAAGATACTTTAAAGGAAATTGAGGTTCATATTCAGTATGCCAATTTGCTAGAAGGATTATCGGATTTCGTTTAGTTGAATTGGAAATTGTGGATTGCAAATTTGTATGTAACAGCAGTACCGACGACGGATCTGAATCGAAACACGGAGTGGTTTACGTGTCCAGCAATATTTTTTTTCCCGTCGAGGTTCTGTTTCGCATTTTCGGTGTTTTAGTTCAAGGATTATTATTTGGTTTAGCCCGATTGATTTATAATTTTCGATTTTGTTCAATAATAAAATGTCCATTTTTTAAATTTTCATTCTTATTTCATTTTAATATGATAGTTTGGCGGGCGTATTGGTTGATTTATAATTCTACATTGTTCAAGTAGCCTGTCATAGTTTTTTATTGTTTTAATTAGTTTTTATTTCGATTGTGATGTATTTAGTTTTAATTCTTGAACAAATGATTTTAATTGGATAGATAAAAATTGAAAGAGTTTCTTTCTTGACAAAGAATAATAATAGGCCATGAGTGATGCTAAGTCAGAAGAATGTTCAATTCTTAAGCCTCACGATTATCTGAAACTTAGGAAAAGCATCATGGACGTCGTAGTTTGCTTTAGGCGTGTCAACTAAATAAACTATGATAACTACGAGTACCGTTCCCCTAACATAGTTGTGATTTGTAATTTTCAATTCGGGTGTGTATTTCATGTGATCCGATCACGATTTCGAATAATTTGAAAATAAACATACCGTGAACTGCGGGTGCATTTCATGTAGCATGATTTACGATGTATTTTTGAAAAAACAAATGTGTATGGTTATCATGATTTTCCTAAAAACACTAAAAATGGTTAGAAAGCTAAAAATGCACTATAAGTTTAAAATATGTAGTAAATCAGATAATTAAGCTAATTATTAATAGTTGAGTGACCGTGTTAAATTACAGAACTTGAGAGTGTCCTACACCTTCTCTCGGGTTAACAAAATTCTTTACTCGATCTTCTGTGTTCCCAGACCATAAACAACAGTCAATTTTCTCGATTTGGGATTTAAAATAAACCAGTGACTTGAGGCACCATAAATATCTCAAATGGGGACTTTGAAGTAAATAAAATAATCTCATTTCGATGTATGTCACTTTAATTAGAAAAATTTACTTATATCCCTTCGTCCGGTAAAAAGGGAAGGTGTGACACCTACTATGCCGAGGTAAGAGATGATGAGGACAATCTCAACGGACCAACCCAACAGTTGACCTTGGTTCAAATGGAGTCCATGAAGGACCATACAAATGACAAAAGGAGAGATCTAGTAGGATCCCGACTTAATCGGGAGAGACATCAACCTTGCATCAGAGGCGCCCTCATGCCACCTCCACTACATGAGAAGGTCCATCTAGGTTGCGAACAGGAATCTGCCAAAATAAGAGAGGTATGCCCCCTTATTATTTGCTCAAATTTTTGTGTTTTCCCCTCAGGAATAGACTACGCGCTAGAGAAGTTCGGCCCAAAAGTGAAGTGGCCGCAGAAGATGAGATCCGACCCGAGCAGTAGAAAGTCAAATGCCCTCTGCAAATTCTACCAGGAGCGGGGTCATAAAATCGAGGACCGTATCGCCCTAAGACAGGAGGTCATGAACATGCTTCACCAAGGGCACTTGAAAGAACATATGAGCGATCGAAGGAGAGCCAACTTCGCCCGAGGGCATGAACAACACCATGGACCGCCCAAACCACCTTCACTAGCTCGAACCATTCAAATGATCATCGGAGGAAGCGATGACGCATCAATCAGCACCATGAAGTTCACCACCACCCACAAACTCAAAAGGTCCATCACTGACGGACGATATGACAAACTCGAAGAAAGTATCATCTTCGATAAGTCAGATACCCACAGTTTGGTTCTTCCTCACTTTGACGCTCCCATTATTGCTTTACTTATTTTTTATACCAATGTAAAATATATTATGGTCGATGACGGGAGCAGCGCGTGTATCATCTACCCTTGAGTTCTCACCCAAATGAAGCTCGAGGACAAGATAGTGCCACGTTGCATCACACTAACAGGTTTTATCAATGCCGTTGAGCAAACATCTGGAGAAATCATGATGCCCGTCCTAGCCGACGGCGTCATTTTGGAGACTACATTCCACATCACGGAACAGGATACAACGTACAATGCCATCATAGGTCAACCTTGGATACACGCCATGAAATCAGTTCCCTCCAGCTAATATCAAGTCATCAAATTTCCCACACTCTGGGGAATATACAGTATCCAAAAATAGCAACGCACTGCCCAAGAATGCTACTGCATCACCCAAGACTGTGCATACACCAACAACTAAAAGGCAAGGCCGATGAGACATAGGAATTAATGAAGAGTCAGATGGCGATGAGGGAAAAGACATCATTAGAGACATCGAAGTCGTAGAAGCCACATTGTCGATAATAGAGGACCTCGACATTGTCCAACTACGTGATTATGACTATAACAAGAAAGCTTTAATCGGTCATAAGCTCCAAGAGCTAGGTAGATTCCGCCAATTCTTAAAAAGTAATGTAGACCTGTTTGCTTTTTCCTATGCAGATATGCCAGGTATCCCTAGTGGAGATAGCAACTCACAAGTTGCACGTCGACCCGTTTTACCCCATAGTAAGGCAAATTAGATGAAAGTTCAACTCCGAAACAAATGACGCGATTCGCAATGATGTTGAATTTTTTTTAGGAAACGGTTCTGTCAGAGAATTGAAGTACCCTCAGTGGGTTGCCAATGTGGTCATGATGAAAAAGAAGAATATAAAGTGGCAGATATGCGTAGACTTCATAGATCTGAACAAAGCCTGCTCAAAAAACTCATTCCCGCATTCCTAAATTGACCAACTCATCGATGCAACAATGTGCACGAGCTGCTAAGTTTCTTGGACGCCTACTCGGGCTAAAACGAGATCCTCATGGAGAAGGAGGACCAGGAAAAAACCACTTTCATCACCCACCAGGGGACATACTGCGACATGGTTATGCTGCTCATGTTGAAAAATGCAGGGGCAGCATATCAAATGCTAGTGACCAAAATATTCAAAGATCAACTCGGCAAGACCATGGAAGTATATAGATATGATAATATGCTACAAAGTTGATATTTATACCTTAATATGACCATACTTTTTATTGCTTTATAGATAAATTGCTAACAAAATGCTCCAAATAGTTTCCTTTTGTTTCGCATTGAATATTATATGAGAGGAAGCAACATGGAGTGTGTTAGAGGCGATAATGTGAAGAAAAGGCCCACTCGAAAAGTACCTGAGCACGAAGAAGCAGAAACGGTCTGGGCAAGAAGGCCACCGCGACTGCGGTGGCATCGGTGAATCGCGGTGGATTAATAAGGCGAGGCAAAAAGATCAGCTTTCACCACGGTCGACCGCGATTGGCCGCGACCGTGATGAACTGTTCATGTGACTGGAAGTTTGAGGACCAAAGTGTAATTTCGGAGAAACTTTTGTAAAACCCTTATATTCTTTAGAAACTCACCCAAGATGGTATGAAGCTTGAGTAGGAAATATTTTTGACACAAATAGACCTAAGGAGGCCGAAGATTCGGCCTATGGAGTCAAGAGCACAATAGGAGCAAGGCGGGGAATTCTTCAAAAAGTTTTTCCTTCCTCTTCCTATTTTTCATTGTTGGTTATGATTTTTAATATTGTCGTTTTACATACTATTATGAATAGCTAATTCATTTTCTAGAGTTTTGATAGAACCTTTTGTAAGATAAATTCTTGTTATGTTTTTATATAATTGAGCCATTGGATTTCTCTACTTGTTCAACTATGTGTTTGGTGTTGTTGATTGAATGGTCATCAATTGGCTGTGCCTATTTGGTGTGTACTACTTGAGAGAGAGAGAGAGAGAGAGAGCATATATTTAGGTAGTTATTGAAAAACGTCACTCTTAATGTATGTGAGAAATCAATATATTGGGCTTAAAGGCAGGTTAGAAATAACAAAGCCTTGACGTGGTCATGATGAGCGGTTAGATAAAGCCAACTAGCGTAGTTCGAGAGAATATGTTTAGTAAATTATTGTAATTGCTCGAGAGAAAATTACGACATCCAAAGTGCTCACGATCAGTAGTGAATACATTGGCGAAAATTGTAGGAAATTTAGCTAGAAGGATTTCGGCAATTGGGGAAATTATAACTCTAGACCTCCTAAGTTAGTCTTTAACCCTTAGTCTAGTTAATTGATAATTTTACCGTTTTCTATTATTTGATAGTTAATTAGTTAGAAAAACAAATATCAATCTTTAGAATTCAGAAAATTGTTTAATCTTGTAGTATTAGTGATATTAAACAGATACAGTTAAGCCTTAGTTCTCTGTGAGATTCGACTATGTACTTTTTGACCAGATTATATTTACAGCGACTGCTTATCCTTTTTAGGACTAGAGTTGGGCGTGATCAATAGACGATATGTTGGTCAAGTCAAAAAGGAAGGAAGACTACATTGTCCACTCGAAGGAAGCCTTCAACATACTCATAAGGTACGATATGAAATTGAACCCCAAAAAATGCGCCTTCGGCGTAACTTCGACCAAATTAAGGCCATCGAAGGAATCCTAGAAAACTTAGCCAGCAAGAAACATGTACAGAAGCTGACTGTACATATAGCCGCCCTATCAAGTTTCATCTCACGTCCTCCTATAGGTGCTACAAATTTTTTGGCGTACTCAAAAAAAGATAATAGCTCCAATGGAATTTCAAATGCATCGACGCCTTAAAAGAAGGCATACCTGTCTTCACACCCGCTGATCGCTAAAGCAAAACTCGGAGAGCGTCTTTTTGTCAATTTGGTTGAATCCTATGCCGCAGTAAGTGTAGTCCTGGTATGAGAAAATAAAGGTACGCAGTCTTCAGTCTGATTCATTAGCAAAACTTTGGTCGACGCTGCAACGATGTACCCTCACCTTGAGAATCTAGCCCTAGCCTTGGCCATGGCTTTACGGAAGCTTATACCTTATTTCCAGTGCCACTATCTCGAGGGTCACGACTTTTCCCCTAAAGTGTATCTTGTAAAAACCCAAATTGTAGGGCATATTGTCACAGTGGTCCATAGAGCTAAAGGAGCACGATATAACCAATTATCCCTGAAAGGCGATCAAGTCACAAGTACTTTCCGACTCCTTCACTGATTTTAGTGCAAAGATAATTCCCGAAGTCAAAAGGGAAACTGTTAGTACTTCGACTAAAATGCACGACCAATAGGTTCTGTACACTGATTGAACTTCTAACGCGTCAGGATCTGGATTAGGACTCGTGCTTGAGGTCCCAACATGAAAAATAGTTTGTCAGTCCATACGGTGCCCTGATATGACTAATAAAGAGGTCAAGTATGAGGTCGTGATTGTAGGGTTAAAATTAGCACTCAAGTACGAAACACGACAAGTAGTCCTATGGTGTGACTCACAACTCATCGTTAACTAAGTCTTAGGTACTTTCCAAATCAAGTAATAACGGCTACAGAAATACCAAGCACAAATTAGATAACTATTACCCGAGTTCAACGAATGCTAGCTCGATAAAATACCTAGAGCACAAAACATAGAAGCAGATGGCCTTGCCAAACTGGAAACAACTACCAAAAGCATAACCGTAGAAGGGAACCTGGTCACTCTCCTCCATTCATCAATCAATCAAATCAAGGTACGAACTAAAAACGCGACTTGGAACTGGCACAATAATGTTATCTTGTATTTGCAGGACAGGGTGCTCCCACCTGATAAAAAAGAAGTCAAGCAGCTTCGAATGTAGTCAGCCAGGTACAATGTGATCAACAACGACATGTATGAAAGAACGTATGGCGGCCCCCTAGCAAAGTGCTTAAGACCAAATCAAACGTAGCGCGTCCTTGAAGAAGTACATGAAGGTCACTGTGAAGCTTATACTGGCAATCGAGCTCTCGCTAGATGCCTCATACGAGCGGGCTATTACTGGCCCATGATGAAAAATGAGGCTTCCGACTTCATAAGAAAATGAGAGAAATGCCAAGAGTATACCCCTATGATTCACAAAGTGGGCGAGAACCTCCATTTAGTCACCTCGCCCTAGCCTTTTATCAAATAGGGAATGGGTATCGCTGGCCCCCTCCCAGCGAGATGAGGTAATGTACGATTTCTTTTAGTTTCAACTGACTATTTTTCCAAATGGGTAGAAACAGGTGTATTCGCCCAAATACGTGAGCAAAAAGTGATCACATTCTCCCAATTTGTGACAATGGGGCCCAGCTCTTTGGTAAAAAGATCGCCGAGTTCTTTGAAAAATGGCACATCAAGAGAAGACTCTCCATGCCATATCACCCCCCCCCCCCACGGAAATGGTCAGGCGGAGTCCTCCAACAAATAAATATTGAACATCATAAAAAACAAGCTAGAGAACACCGAGGGGCTGTGGCCGGAATAGTTGCCGAAAGTGTTATGGTCATATCGCACAATGCCAAAAACAAGCACATGAGAAACACCATATTCTCTAGTCTATGGGATTGATGCAGTAATACTGGTCAAGGTCGGAGAACCTAGCCTGAGATATTCGAACGAGAATGGACCTATTAACAATGAAAGAAGGAGGCAAGACCTCGACGAGGTCGAAGAGCGAAGAGATATGGCTTATATAAAGATGGTCGACAAAAAGCAAAGTGATATTAAAACAAAAAGAAGCCAAGGTCATACCACTCAAAGTAGGGGACTGCATACTCAAAGACACAAAACAGGCGAGCAAGGACCTACGAGAAGGAAAACTAGGGACTAAATGGGACGGACCATGTAAGATTACAGTAGAAGCAAGCAAAGGGTCATTCCAACCAGAAACAATGAAAGGGAAGTTATTTCCAAACAACTGTAACGTCGTCCACCTCAAGTACTTCAACTTCTAAGAAAAGATGTTCTCTGGACCGTACTCTTTTTCCCTCACATGAGTTTTATTCCAATTGGATTTTCTCATAGAGGTTTGTAACGAGGCGACAAGAATAACTTCTCGAAGTTTAAGGTTCGAGCATGATAGATTGCAAGTTGGAAAGTTCATTGTCTGACCCATCGAATACTTCTCCAGCCGAACAATAAAGGTACTATATAGACTAGGATTGGAATATCAACCCGAAAAGCATGTAAATTTCGATCATACAAACATGTGATGTTCGAATCAATTTTAACTACACGCAATATTTGACCTTGCTTGAATTAATTATGTTGAAAACACGTTCTCAAGCTAAACGTGTGTTGATTTGTGTAGGTTTTGATAACTGACAAACCAACGAGCTTGGAACGCTAACAGTCAAGCACAAGAGAAACAAGAACAAGATCAAGCAAAGCAATGAAGTTATAGTTGAGTCGTTTTATATTGTGATCTTGATTCAACAACATATTCAAGTATTGGCTTTTCTCGTAAAATCATTTTTCATCAAAACATGCATACTTGATTTTAAACAAAATGATTTTTAAACATGTCTTTTAAATCTGGACTTATATAATCGATTATATAAGCCTTACAATCGATTATATTAAGACCGCCAAAACTGGAATTTTCAAAAACTACAAAACAATCGATTATATACTTTCTCACAATCGATCTTACTAAGACAGTATGATTTGAAGTTTTTCAAAATGGCAAATAATCGATTATATGATTTTAACAATCGATTATATTGAGACAGTGTTTAAATGAATTTTTCGAAATAGCTATATAATCGATTATGTACATTGCACAATCGATTATGCCGAGACAGTGTGTTACCGAAATTTTCAAAACAGCAAAACAATCGATTTTATATTTCAACAATCGATTATGTTAAGACCGTTGCCAAAGTGTTATATTAAACTTCAATATATAATCGATTATACTCTTCTTACAATCGATTATGTTAGCACAGAATCTTGAACTGATTTTTTAACGTTATCATACAATCGATTATATTTCATAAACAATCGATTATTCTTGAACAGAATCCTAAATTGATATTTGAACGTTGAAAGATAATCGATTATACAGTCCATACAATCGATTATATTGCTAAAAATCAGGAATCTGTCTTTTGAACGTTGGTCATACAATCGATTATACAGACCATACAATCGATTGTATGAGCACAAAATCAGGCTTTTTAATTGACGATTAAGCAATGGTCTGGGGCATTTTTGAACCTATAAATACTCCTCTAAATCACTCTTTTCAACAAAACAACTGAGCATAATTCTTGCAAAAGCTTACATACTCTTATATCAATCATTTCATATTGAATTCATTATTTTTGAGAGCCAATTTCTTGAAGAAGTTGTTGTATTCTTGAGCTTATTAATTTATACTCATATCTACTCTTTGAGAGAGCAATTGTATAAGTGACTAAGTGTTTTCATACACTTGAAGGGAGATTTTATAATCTCTTGTTGTAAGAAGGAATATTTTATTCCTTCGTTTGAAGTCTTGGGGTGAGGTATCATCGAGCAAGGTTGTTTGAGACTTGTGTGATTCAAGTTCTCAAGTTGTAACGGTTTGTTAGGCACCCGGAAGCTTAACAGTGAAGTCTTGGGGTGAGGTATCCTCGAGCAAGTGAAGTCTTAAGGTGCGGTATCCTTGAGCAAGTGTAACGGTTTGTTAGGCACCCGCAAGCTTAACGGAATTAGTTGAACCTTGAGATTGTATCTCAAGAGACTGGACTTAGCTACAGTTTGTGGTGAACCAGTATAACTTTGGTGCACTTCTTCCTTACTCTTTAAATTCCGCATTTGAGTTATATTTTCCTGTGATTTTTTATAATACGTTATTCACCCCCCCCTCTAGCGTTAAGCACTTATTCTAACAATTGGTATTAGAGCCTAACTCTCTGTAAGACTTAACAGTTTGAGAGAATCTTTCTATGGCTTCTACTCGTAGTGCTTATGCAGGAATAGGTGAAGGATCTTGCACCACAAGGCCACCACTTTTTGATGGAACCAACTACACCTACTGGAAGGAAAGAATGAGGATATTCATCCAGGCAAATAATTTTCTAATTTGGAAAATTATTAAAAATGGTGAACAGATTCCCACCAAAGCAGATGGTGATAAAGTCGTCCCAAAGCTGGAAGAAGAATATACTGCGGACGACATTAGAAAAGTGGAGAATAATGCCAAGGCTATCAACATGTTGTTCTGTGCAGTAAATCCCGATGACTATCGGAAAATATCGTGTTGCACAACCGCAAAACAAATGTGGGATAAGCTCGAAATCACATACGAAGGCACAGACCAGGTACGTGAAGCAAAAGTTGATTTCTTAACTCACGAGTATGAATTATTTCACATGAAGGAGGGTGAGAAAATAGACGACATGTTTGAATGATTTTCAAAAATCGTCAATGATCTTCACGCCCTCAAGAAGACATTTACGGATCGGGAACTTGTCCGTAAAATTCTCCGAAGCCTTAATCCAGAATGGCGTTCAAAGGCCGATGCTATCCAGGAATCAATCGGCGTAACAAACGTCACAATCGACGGGCTAAGAGGTAACCTTAAAACATATGAGTCTACTATTCTTAACCCTCCTGTAGATGATCAAAGGCAAAGAAAAATTGCCTTAAAAGCAAGAACGGCTCAACCTCAAATTGGTGAGGACTCAAGCAACGATGACAACGAGCTCGGACTTGTCATCAAGAGATTCCACAAGTTCATGCGAAAGGAGTATGAACGAAAAGGTAAGAAACAAGGAGGTGAATAAAAATGCTATGGATGCGGAGAAATCGGGCATATCAAACCAAATTGCCCAAATACCAAAACAGAGAAGAAGGTTGCCAAAAAGCAAAAGGCCTACATCTCTTGGGGAGGTGACTTCGGCGACGAATCTAGCGACGGAGAAGAAAAGGAGAACGCAAACTTGTGTCTCATGGCAAACGAAGAAACACAAAATGAGGTATGTACCACTTCCAAAAATAAATTTACTTTTGGAGAATTGCAAGATGCCTTTGATGAGCTTTATGATGAGTTTATTAATGCTTCAAAAACAATAAATGATTTAAGAAAACAAATTTCTTTAAAAGAAAAGGAAGTTGAAAAATTAAATTTTGATAATGAAAAATTAAAAGAGGAAAACCGTTTTTATGGCAAAAGAAGCATGGATAAACCCGAAGGCTCAAACAAAGGTTGTTCTTCTTGCAAATCTTTAAAAGAAGAAGTAGATAGTCTTAAAAGCACTTTACACAAATTCAATTCTTCGCACAAAAATTTGAATGATGTACTTGTTAATTTGAAATCCACTAAGCACGGTATAGGTTTTAAAAACGAATCAAAAGAAAAAGTTGAGTCCATTTCTAAACCGCCTAAGACTCAACCTAGGCCGAATAAAATAAATGCCAATCCCCAACCTAGAATTATTAATCCTAGAGTTGCTTATCATCCTAGAATTAATAATAGAAGAAATGTTGGTACATATAGACCACCTAGGCAAGATTTTCGAAAATTGCATCAAAATAATTTTTCTAGAAATAGAGTGAATAAATATAGACCTCCAAATTACTATCATCCTAGACGTATGCATAATCCGAATGTTATATGCCATTATTGCAATAAAATAGGACATATAGCTCCTGTTTGTTTTACCCGACATAGGCACTTCAATAATAGCCATTCACACTATGTCGCACCTAACCCCGAAGGACCCAAAAGTGTTTGGATACCAAAAACCTATTTTTAGGTTCTTTTGCAGGTGTGCTTGAAGGCTACAATATTGTAGTAGATGCACCAAGCACAAAACCTCATTGCATCGAAGGGGGAACTTCGGTTAGTTAAAATATTTTTTTTGGATCGTAATAGTTGATATGTGTTAACAATTGATATATCGTTGTTAACAATTGGTATCAATTATTTGTGTTGATAATTTTTTTTTAACAACAATTGGTATCAAGTATTTTTGTTAAAAATTAATAGTTGATATTTTTTTGTTGGTATCTTTTGAAATATCTATTGATATGTTTTGTTGGTATGTCTTGATAAATTTCTAGCAATCTTCATATTGCATATTCCTCAATGTATTTCCTATTTTTTTGACATTCAGGAAATGTCGAAAAAGGGAAGTAGCCTTAATATACTCTCTTTTTGCTAAAATGCCAAAAGAAGAAGTGTTTAGGCGATATGCTTCAAATAAGGGGGAATATCTTTACATTCTAGTTTGCCTTATTTGAGTGGGAATTTTTCATTAAGAAGGAATAGATTGCATGAATTCTATTGATGATATTATTTTTCAAAATAAATTTATGTTAATATTATTGGAGCAACTAATGTGTTTATATGCAAGGAGTTTGTAAAACTCATGACTAGCAATCTGAGATGTCAATGATGGACGAGCTCAACTTCTTCTTGAGGTTGCAAGTGAAACAAATGAAAAAGGGAACTTTCATTTGTCAAACTCAATATTGCAAGGAGTTGCTAAATCTATTTGAAATAAGCAACAGCAAAGCAATGGCCACTTCAAATGAATGTATCTGACCATCTTGACAGAAATGAGAAAGGTAAGGAGATTAATACCAAGAATTACAAAGGTATGATCGTTCCTTACTTTACCTTACTGCTAGTAGAATTGATATAATATTTAGCGTTTATTGATGTGCTAAATATCAATCGTGCCTGAAGGAGTCACATCTTACTGCGGTTAAACGGATAATGAAGTACCTAATTGGAACTTTGAATGTGGGACTTTGGTATCCCAAAGGTTCTTCATGCCAATTAATTGGCTATTCCGACTCTGATTTTGCAGGATGCAGATTAGACCGCAAGAGCACTAGTGGCACTTGCCATTTGCTCGGTAGCTCCTTAGTTTCTTGGTTTAGCAAGAAACAAGTTAGTGTTGCGTTATCCAACCAAGGCTGAATATATAGCCGCGGGGAGATGTTGCGCACAAATCCTTTGGATGAAGCAACAACTCTCGGATTATGGTCTTAGTATTGATCACGTCCCTCTTCGATGTAACAATACTAGTGCCATAAGATTGACGAAGAATCCCATTCTTCACTCAAGAACGAAACACATAGAAATTAGGCACCATTTTATAAGAGATCACGTTCTCAAAGGTGATGTCGAAGTTGAGTTCGTTGAAACTGAACATCAATTAGCGGACATCTTCACCAAACCTTTAGATAAAGAGTCGTTCTTCCGTATTCGAAGTGAACTCGGAATTCTTGACTCTACGTTGATCTAATGCATACACTTAGGTTGCATTTATGTTTTGAACAATTACTGACTTGAGCGTCGGAGGCGCCTAATTTTGTTTTGCAAGTATCGCCCCAAAGACAGGGGGAACTTTTCACACTGGTGCCATGTAAACGATTGTATACTCCGTATAATCGATTATCTATAACATCTGTTTGTGCAGGATTTTTGGTATCACATATAGTAATCGATTTTATTCAGATTCAGTTTTACAAGTTTTTGAAAATAATCGATTGTTAAACTGGTAAAATCGATTATCTTTTTTCGTCTCTATTGTCCGTATAACACTGCCTTCATATAATCGATTATACAAATTTCCATAATCGATTATCCAACATTCACTCAGGTCCTTATAACTCACTGCCTATATACAATTGATTGTTAGAACCCCCATAATCGATTATCTCAGAATCACTGGACCATACAGTACTCACTGCCTTCATAAAATCGATTACTTCAATTTCATAATCGATTATCTGTCTTCTGACCATAATTCAAAAAAATTTCTATAATCGATTATTCAGGCTCCATAATCGATTGTCAAACGGTCAGTATTCAAATCTTGTTACCGTTCTGATTCCTGCAAAACTTACAAAATCGATTGTTTTGTCTATTCCGAGTACAATTCAAATAGTCCTTCATAATCGATTATGTCGGTTCCATAATCGATTGTGTAACGGTCTGTGTTCAAAATTTTTACCGTTTCTGACTCAAAATCTGCCAACTATTTCCATTAATTGCTCTCTTTACTTCCCACTCTATAAATAGGAGTTACTACTCTTCATCTTCCTCACTTTACAATCAATTCAAGCTTCAAAATTTCTTGAATACTTTCAAAAACCTTCTTCAAACAGCTCTCAAATCTTTCATCAAAATGACGAGCAGACACCCAAAACGATCCCGTTCCGGCAAAAATGTTGCCTCTTCCTCTGCTGCTCCTACTCCCGTCTTCCCTTATCAAGACGGTTCTTATTTGCGATTCGACTCTGAAGCAGAACTTACTCGATTCATAACAAAATTTGAAAAACGAGAAATCCTTCCTCCTCGCTTTTCGACCACTCAATATCTCGAATCAAGCGCGCCCGCAGCAACTACAAACATGCTTAAACAAAGCAAATTCCTTGATTTCTATTTCTTAAATATCCTCACATTCATCCTCCATTGATTCGCGCCTTTTATTCAAATCTTCAGGAGGACGCTGATGGTGATCTTGTTTTAACCATTAATGGAGTTCAAATTCTTTTAACCAAAGAAAACTTACAAATGATTTCTCAACTTCATCGAAATGGGGAAGACATTTCACTGTACATTAGAGAATCCGGAGCATTATTTGATGAAAAACTTCTCTTAAACCAAATAGGGCTTGGAGCATTTGATCATAATCTGACCAACCGTCGTCCAACCATCACAGGCATGCTCCCCGAATATCGTTTAATCTTCTACTTTATAACCCGTGTTCTCAAACCACGAAAATTCAATCATACCACTTTAACTCATGAGGACGCTAAGCTCATGCATGCCATCATCACCGGGGCTAGCATCAATTGGTGCAAGTTCGTCAAAATTCACATGCTTGATGCCCTTGGGGACGATAAACCCCTTCCTTATGCCTTTCTTGTAATGAATATTCTTGAAGCTTCTGGTTTTAACACCACTGTCGGTCCCATCAAAAAGGGCACTAAACATTGGGAAATTTCAGAATCTTCCTTTCCCAACGTCGGCGAACATGTGGCTCCTCCTCCTCCTCCAACTCCTCAAACGCGTCGCCCTCAAGCTGCATCTCTTCAAACTATTTCCGACTAGTTTGCTTCATTGTCCACTTCCGTCAATCGCATTGATCAAAACGTCACTCGATTGACCTATGAGCTCCATGGATATTTTGATCATATTCACTATCCATATGGTGGACTTGTCCCTTATGAAACAGTGCCGGACGACGTGGCGGAAGAAGATGATGATGAATAAAATTTCTAGTTTTTATTTTGTATAATTTCGTTAATTTTATGCCAACTTTTTTTGTTGTTTCATTATGTACTTCCCTATTTTATTATGAAATGTTTCTCTTGCACTTTTTGTTAATGTCAAAAGGGGAAAGAATAAGGGCTATGCACACTAATAACCATTTGCATAAATTGAGGGGGAATACTTGTCTTGAACTGTCATTAATATGCATATCCCTGACATTGATTTGCCATTATCAAAAAGGGGGAAATTGTTGAAAACACGTTCTCAAACTAAACGTGTGTTGATCTGTGTAGGTTTTGATAACTGACAAACCAACGAGCTTGAAACGCTAACAGTCAAGCACAAGAGAAACAAGAACAAGATCAAGCAAAGCAATGAAGTTATAGTTGAGTCGTTTTATATTGTGATCTTGATTCAACAACATATTCAAGTATTGGCTTTTCTCGTAAAATCATTTTTCATCAAAACATGCATACTTGATTTAAAACAAAATGATTTTTAAACATGTCTTTTAAATCTGGACTTATATAATCGATTATATAAGCCTTACAATCGATTATATTAAGACCGCCAAAACTGGAATTTTCAAAAACTACAAAACAATCGATTATATACTTTCTCACAATCAATCTTACTAAGACAGTATGATTTGAAGTTTTTCAAAATGGCAAATAATCGATTATATGATTTTAACAATCGATTATATTGAGACAGTGTTTAAATGAATTTTTTAAAATAGCTATATAATCGATTATGTACATTGCACAATCGATTATGCTGAGACAGTATGTTACCGAAATTTTCAAAACAGCAAAACAATCGATTTTATATTTCAACAATCGATTATGTTAAGACCGTTGCCAAAGTGTTATTTTAAACTTCAATATACAATCGATTATACTCTTCTTACAATCGATTATGTTAGCACCGAATCTTGAACTGATTTTTTAACGTTATCATACAATCGATTAGATTTCATAAACAATCGATTATTCTTGAATAGAATCCTAAATTGATTTTTGAACGTTGAAAGATAATCGATTATACAGTCCATACAATCGATTATATTGCTTAAAATCAGGAATCTGTCTTTTGAACGTTGGTCATACAATCGATTATACAGACCATACAATCGATTGTATGAGCACAAAATCAGGCTTTTTAATTGACGATTAAGCAACGGTCTGGGGCATTTTTGAACCTATAAATACTCCTCTAAATCACTCTTTTCAACAAAACAACTGAGCATAATTCTTGCAAAAGCTTACATACTTTTACATCAATCATTTCATATTGAATTCATTATTTTTGAGAGCCAATTTCTTGAAGAAGTTGTTGTATTCTTGAGCTTATTAATTTGTACTCATATCTACTCTTTGAGAGAGCAATTGTATAAGTGAGTATTAAGTGTTTTCATACACTTGAAGGGAGATTTTATAATCTCTTGTTGTAAGAAGGAATATTTTATTCCTTCGTTTGAAGTCTTGGGGTGAGGTATCCTCGAGCAAGGTTGTTTGAGACTTGTGTGATTCAAGTTCTCAAGTTGTAACGGTTTGTTAGGCACCCGGAAGCTTAACAGTGAAGTCTTGGGGTGAGGTATCCTCGAGCAAGTGAAGTCTTAAGGTGCGGTATCCTTGAGCAAGTGTAACGGTTTGTTAGGCACCCGCAAGTTTAACGGAATTAGTTGAACCTTGAGATTGTATCTCAAGAGACTGGACTTAGCCACAGTTTGTGGTGAACCAGTATAACTTTGGTGCACTTCTTCCTTACTCTTTAAATTCCGCACTTGAGTTATATTTTCCTGTGATTTTTTATAATACGCTATTCACCCCCCCCCTAGCGTTAAGCACTTATTCTAACAATTGGTATCAGAGCCTAACTCTCTGTAAGACTTAACAGTTTGAGAGAATCTTTCTATGGCTTCTACTCGTAGTGCTTATGCAGGAATAGGTGAAGGATCTTGCACCACAAGGCCACCACTTTTTGATGGAACCAACTACACCTACTGGAAGGAAAGAATGAGGATATTCATCCAGGCAAATAATTTTCTAATTTGGAAAATTATTAAAAATGGTGAACAGATTCCCACCAAAGCAGATGGTGATAAAGTCGTCCCAAAGCTGGAAGAAGAATATACTGCGGATGACATTAGAAAAGTGGAGAATAATGCCAAGGCTATCAACATGTTGTTTTGTGCAGTAAATCCCGATGACTATCGGAAAATATCGTGTTGCACAACCGCAAAACAAATGTGGGATAAGCTCGAAATCACATACGAAGGCACAGACCAGGTACGTGAAGCAAAAGTTGATTTCTTAACTCACGAGTATGAATTATTTCACATGAAGGAGGGTGAGAAAATAGACGACATGTTTGAATGATTTTCAAAAATCGTCAATGATCTTCACGCCCTCAAGAAGACATTTACGGATCGGGAACTTGTCCGTAAAATTCTCCGAAGCCTTAATCCAGAATGGCGTTCAAAGGCCGATGCTATCCAGGAATCAATCGGCGTAACAAACGTCACAATCGACGGGCTAAGAGGTAACCTTAAAACATATGAGTCTACTATTCTTAACCCTCCTGTTGATGATCAAAGGCAAAGAAAAATTGCCTTAAAAGCAAGAACGGCTCAACCTCAAATTGGTGAGGACTCAAGCAACGATGACAACGAGCTCGGACTTGTCATCAAAAGATTCCACAAGTTCATGCGAAAGGAGTATGAACGAAAAGGTAAGAAACAAGGAGGTGAATAAAAATGCTATGGATGCGGAGAAATCGGGCATATCAAACCAAATTGCCCAAATACCAAAACAGAGAAGAAGGTTGCCAAAAAGCAAAAGGCCTACATCTCTTGGGGAGGTGACTCCGGCGACGAATCTAGCGACGGACAAAAAGAGGAGAACGCAAACTTGTGTCTCATGGCAAACGAAGAAACACAAAATGAGGTATGTACCACTTCCAAAAATAAATTTACTTTTGGAGAATTGCAAGATGCCTTTGATGAGCTTTATGATGAGTTTATTAATGCTTCAAAAACAATAAATGATTTAAGAAAACAAATTTCTTTAAAAGAAAAGGAAGTTGAAAAATTAAATTTTGATAATGAAAAATTAAAAGAGGAAAACCGTTTTTATGGCAAAAGAAGCATGGATAAACCCGAAGGCTCAAACAAAGGTTGTTCTTCTTGCAAATCTTTAAAAGAAGAAGTAGATAGTCTTAAGAGCACTTTACACAAATTCAATTCTTCGCACAAAAATTTGAATGATGTACTTGTTAATTTGAAATCCACTAAGCACGGTATAGGTTTTAAAAACGAACCAAAAGAAAAAGTTGAGTCCATTTCTAAACCGCCTAAGACTCAACCTAGGCCGAATAAAATAAATGCCAATCCCCAACCTAGAATTATTAATCCTAGAGTTGCTTATCATCCTAGAATTAATAATGGAAGAAATGTTGGTACATATAGACCACCTAGGCAAGATTTTCGAAAATTGCATCAAAACAATTTTTCTAGAAATAGAGTGAATAAATATAGACCTCCAAATTACTATCATCATAGACGTATGCATAATCCGAATGTTATATGTCATTATTGCAATAAAATAGGACATATAGCTCCTGGTTGTTTTACCCGACATAGGCACTTCAATAATAGCCAATCACACTATGTCGCACCTAACCCCCAAGGACCCAAAAGTGTTTGGATACCAAAAACCTATTTTTAGGTTCTTTTGCAGGTGTGCTTGAAGTTTACAATATTGTAGTAGATGCACCAAGCACAAAACCTCATTGCATCGAAGGGGGAACTTCGGTTAGTTAAAATATTTTTTTTGGATCGTAATAGTTGATATGTGTTAACAATTGATATATCCTTGTTAACAATTGGTATCAATTATTTGTGTTGATAATTTTTTTTAACAACAATTGGTATCAAGTATTTTTGTTAAAAATTAATAGTTGATATTTTTTTGTTGGTATCTTTTGAAATATCTATTGATATGTTTTGTTGGTATGTCTTGATAAATTTCTAGCAATCTTCATATTGCATATTCCTCAATGTATTTCCTATTTTTTTGACATTCAGGAAATGTCGAAAAAGGGAAGTAGCCTTAATATACTCTCTTTTTGCTAAAATGCCAAAAGAAAAAGTGTTTAGGCGATATGCTTCAAATAAGGGGGAATGTCTTTACATTCTAGTTTGCCTTTTTGAGGGGGAATTTTCATTAAGAAGGAATAGATTGCATGAATTCTATTGATGATATTATCTTGATGATACTTCTTGTATTTCAAAAATAATTTTATATTGATGATATCATTTTTCAAAATAAATTTATGTTAATATTATTGGAGCAACTAATGTGTTTATATGCAAGGAGTTTGTAAAACTCATGACTAGCAATCTGAGATGTCAATGATGGACGAGCTCAACTTCTTCTTGAGGTTGCAAGTGAAACAAATGAAAGAGGGAAATTTCATTTGTCAAAATCAATATTGCAAGGAGTTGCTAAATCTATTTGAAATAAGCAACAGCAAAGCAATGGCCACTTCAAATGAATGTATCTGACCATCTTGACAGAAATGAGAAAGGTAAGGAGATTAATACCAAGAATTACAAAGGTATGATCGTTCCTTACTTTACCTTACTGCTAGTAGAATTGATATAATATTTAGCGTTTATTGATGTGCTAAATATCAATCGTGCCTGAAGGAGTCACATCTTACTGTGGTTAAACGGATAATGAAGTACCTAATTGGAACTTTGAATGTGGGACTTTGGTATCCCAAAGGTTCTTCATGCCAATTAATTGGCTATTCCGACTCTGATTTTGCAGGATACAGATTAGACCGCAAGAGCACTAGTGGCACTTGCCATTTGCTCGGTAACTCCTTAGTTTCTTGGTTTAGCAAGAAACAAGTTAGTGTTGCGTTATCCAACCAAGGCTGAATATATAGCCGCGGGGAGCTGTTGCGCACAAATCCTTTGGATGAAGCAACAACTCTCGGATTATGGTCTTAGTATTGATCACGTCCCTCTTCGATGTAACAATACTAGTGCCATAAGCTTGACGAAGAATCCCATTCTTCACTCAAGAACGAATCACATAGAAATTAGGCACCATTTTATAAGAGATCACGTTCTCAAAGGTGATGTCGAAGTTGAGTTCGTTGAAACTGAACATCAATTAGCGGACATCTTCACCAAACCTTTAGATAAAGAGTCGTTCTTCCGTATTCGAAGTGAACTCGGAATTCTTGACTCTACGTTGATCTAATGCATACACTTAGGTTGCATTTATGTTTTGAACAATTACTGACTTGAGCGTCGGAGGCGCCTAATTTTGTTTTGCAGGTATCGCCCCAAAGACAGGGGGAACTTTTCACACTGGTGCTATATAATCGATTGTATACTCCGTATAATCGATTATCTATGACATCTGTTTGTGCAGGTTTTTTGGTATCACATATAGTAATCGATTATATGTATCACTAATCGATTTTATTCAGATTCAGTTTTACAAGTTTTTAAAAATAATCGATTGTTAAACTGGTAAAATCGATTATCTTTTTCCGTCTATAACACTGCCTTCATATAATCGATTATACAAATTTCCATAATCGATTATCCAACATTCACTCAGGTCCTTATAACTCACTGCATATATACAATCGATTGTTAGAACCCCCATAATCGATTATCTCAGAATCACTAGACCATACAATACTCACTGCCTTCATAAAATCGATTACTTCAATTTCATAATCGATTATCTGTCTTCTGACCATAATTTAAAAATTTTCTATAATCGATTATTCAGGCTCCATAATCGATTGTCTAACGGTCAGTATTCAAATCTTGTTACCGTTCTGATTCCTGCAAAACTTACAAAATCGATTGTTTTGTCTATCCGAGTACAATTCAAATAGTCCTTCATAATCGATTATGTCGGTTCCATAATCGATTGTGTAACGGTCTGTGTTCAAAATTTTTACCGTTTCTGACTCAAAATCTGCCAACTATTTCCATTAATTGCTCTCTTTACTTCCCACTCTATAAATAGGAGTTACTACTCTTCATATTCCTCACTTTACAATCAATTCAAGCTTCAAAATTTCTTGAATACTTTCAAAAACCTTCTTCAAACAGCTCTCAAATCTTTCATCAAAATGACGAGCAGACACCCAAAACGATCCCGTTCCGGCAAAAATGTTGCCTCTTCCTCTGCTGCTCCTACTCCCGTCTTCCCTTATCAAGACGGTTGTTATTTGCGATTCGACTCTGAAGCAGAACTTACTCGATTCATAACAAAATTTGAAAAACGAGAAATCCTTCCTCCTCGCTTTTCGACCACTCAATATCTCGAATCAAGCGCGCCCGCAGCAACTACAAACATGCTTAGACAAAGCAAATTCCTTGATTTTCTATTTCTTAAATATCCTCACATTCATCCTCCATTGATTCGCGCCTTTTATTCAAATCTTCAGGAGGACGCTGATGGTGATCTTGTTTTAACCATTAATGGAGTTCAAATTCTTTTAACCAAAGAAAACTTACAAATGATTTCTCAACTTCCTCGAAATGGGGAAGACATTTCACTGTACATTAGAGAATCCGGAGCATTATTTGATGAAAAACTTCTCTTAAACCAAATAGGGCTTGGAGCATTTGATCCTAATCTGACCAACCGTCGTCCAACCATCACAGGCATGCTCCCCGAATATCGTTTAATCTTTTACTTTATAACCCGTGTTCTCAAACCACGAAAATTCAACCATACCACTTTAACTCATGAGGACGCTAAGCTCATGCATGCCATCATCACCGGGGCTAGCATCAATTGGTGCAAGTTCGTCAAAATTCACATGCTTGATGCCCTTGGGGACGATAAACCCCTTCCTTATGCCTTTCTTGTAATGAATATTCTTGAAGCTTCTGGTTTTAACACCACTGTCGGTCCCATAAAAAAGGGCACTAAACATTGGGAAATTTCAGAATCTTCCTTTCCCAACGTCGGTGGACATGTGGCTCCTCCTCCTCCTCCAACTCCTCAAACGCGTCGCCCTCAAGCTCCATCTCTTCAAACTATTTTCGACCAGTTTGCTTCATTGTCCACTTCCGTCAATCGCATTGATCAAAACGTCACTCGATTGACCTATGAGCTCCATGGATATTTTGATCATATTCACTATCCATATGGTGGACTTGTCCCTTATGAAACAGTGCCGGACGACGTGGCGGAAGAAGATGATGATGAATAAAATTTCTAGTTTTTATTTTGTATAATTTCGTTAATTTTATGCCAACTTTTTTTGTTGTTTCATTATGTACTTCCCTATTTTATTATGAAATTTTTCTCTTGCACTTTTTGTTAATGTCAAAAGGGGAAAGAATAAGGGCTATGCACACTAATAACCATTTGCATAAATTGAGGGGAATACTTGTCTTGAACTGTCATTAATATGCATATCCCCGACATTGATTTGCCATTATCAAAAAGGGGGAAATTGTTGAAAACACGTTCTCAAACTAAACGTGTGTTGACTGTGTAGGTTTTGATAACTGACAAACCAACGAGCTTGGAACGCTAACAGTCAAGCACAAGAGAAACAAGAACAAGATCAAGCAAAGCAATGAAGTTATAGTTGAGTCGTT
The DNA here is from genome assembly GCA_034376525.1 of Nicotiana benthamiana. Lineage (NCBI taxonomy): Eukaryota > Viridiplantae > Streptophyta > Magnoliopsida > Solanales > Solanaceae > Nicotiana > Nicotiana benthamiana. Next base: position 13,833,399 of record CM067325.1, read on the forward strand.
TTATATTGTGATCTTGATTCAGCAACATATTCAAGTATTGGCTTTTCTCGTAAAATCATTTTTCATCAAAACATGCATACTTGATTTAAAACAAAATGATTTTTAAACATGTCTTTTAAATATGGACTTATATAATCGATTATATAAGCCTTACAATCGATTATATTAAGACCGCCAAAACTGGAATTTTCAAAAACTACAAAACAATCGATTATATACTTTCTCACAATCAATCTTACTAAGACAGTATGATTTGAAGTTTTTCAAAATGGCAAATAATCGATTATATGATTTTAACAATCGATTATATTGAGACAGTGTTTAAATGAATTTTTCGAAATAGCTATATAATCGATTATGTACATTGCACAATCGATTATGCTGAGACAGTGTGTTACCGAAATTTTCAAAACAGCAAAACAATCGATTTTATATTTCAACAATCGATTATGTTACGACCATTGCCAAAGTGTTATTTTAAACTTCAATGTATAATCGATTATACTCTTCTTACAATCGATTATGTTAGCACAGAATCTTGAACTGATTTTTTAACGTTATCATACAATCGATTATATTTCATAAACAATCGATTATTCTTGAACAGAATCCTAAATTGATTTTTGAACGTTGAAAGATAATCGATTATACAGTCCATACAATCGATTATATTGCTTAAAATCAGAAATCTGTCTTTTGAACGTTGGTCATACAATCGATTATACAGACCATACAATCGATTGTATGAGCACAAAATCAGGCTTTTTAATTGACGATTAAGCAATGGTCTGGGGCCTTTTTGAACCTATAAATACTCCTCTAAATCACTCTTTTCAACAAAACAACTGAGCATAATTCTTGCAAAAGCTTACATACTCTTACATCAATCATTTCATATTGAATTCATTATTCTTGAGAGCCAATTTCTTGAAGAAGTTGTTGTATTCTTGAGCTTATTAATTTGTACTCATATCTACTCTTTGAGAGAGCAATTGTATAAGTGAGTATTAAGTGTTTTCATACACTTGAAGGGAGATTTTATAATCCCTTGTTGTAAGAAGGAATATTTTATTCCTTCGTTTGAAGTCTTGGGGTGAGGTATCCTCGAGCAAGGTTGTTTGAGACTTGTGTGATTCAAGTTCTCAAGTTGTAACGGTTTGTTAGGCACCCGGAAACTTAACAGTGAAGTCAATGGGTGAGGTATCCTCGAGCAAGTGAAGTCTTAAGGTGCGGTATCCTTGAGCAAGTGTAACGGTTTGTTAGGCACCCGCAAGCTTAACGGAATTAGTTGAACCTTGAGATTGTATCTCAAGAGACTGGACTTAGCCACAGTTTGTGGTGAACCAGTATAACTTTGGTGCACTTCTTCCTTACTCTTTAAATTCCGCATTTGAGTTATATTTTCCTGTGAATTTTTATAATACGCTATTCACCCCCCTCTAACGTTAAGCACTTATTCTAACAAATTAAACATTCAACCTCGTTTGAATCAACTCAAAGTCAGCATTCGACCTCGCTCAAATTAACTCACATTTGACCTTACTCGAATTAATTAAACATTCGACCTCGTTCGAATCAACTAAGAGTCAACATTCGACCTTGCTTGAATTAGTTAAATATTCACCCACGTTTGAATTAGTGTGTTTGACTTTGCTTGAATTACTAAAGAATCATATTCGATCACAGTCGAATTCATCTCATGCTCAACCTAACTTAAGTTCTATTTACAACTTCGTTTGAATTAAGTACGACATAGGACTCCACCTAAATTCAACCAAAGATGTACTCGACCATGTTTGAAATAACATGTACTAACACAATTATTCCAAAGAAAAAAATTCGAAGAAAAATATAAAGGCCCAAGAACATACAACAAATGGCTATGATCATTCTGTTCTAAGAGAAAAGTATCTTACAAAGGTCTAGAAAGATGCCCCCACAAAAAAAAGAAAATAAAAATAAGTCTAGAGCATTAGTCCACATAGTCCCCGCCTTCGCCACTGCCACATTCACCGCCTGGTCCAACAATGCCATCTCCATCATCACCCCCGCCATCGGGGTACTAATCATCATACAAAGAATCATATGCAAGCTTGTCTAAATCATCTTCACCATCGGTGGTCCCCGGTGTAGCAGGGTCATAACCACAGACAATCCTAGCGGCAAGCGCCTTAACACAAGCATCTTCAAAGTCGGCCTCAAGAACCTTCCCCACCATCATCAAATTCCTATATATGTCCAGTTAAGCCTCTATATTGACCCACATCTCATATAAGTGACGTGGAACGTCGGGGAAGGCGGAAGTATGAGAAGAGGACGGTCTAGCCAATAACCACGCATTCTCTGCCTCAAGAGTGGCAACTTGATCACTATGGCTCGAAACATATCTCTCGATCCCACTAATTTGCTCGTCAAGATGTGCCTCCCTTAGCGCGGTTTCCGCATCTGTTCCATATTCAAACCTAAGGATGCGGATGGAGTCCCTTAATGCCTCCAAATTTGCCAAAGCTGTTACCTGGCCTCCCAGTCCCCTCCAACTCTGCCACTTTATCGATCAACCACTATTCCAGTCGGAAACTCTGATCTAGCTTTTCTCAAGCTCACCTTGTAGGGACGTCACTTGCACTTGAAGGTCCACACTCAGCCACTAGTCCCTTGCTCACGTCCAATTCGTCTTCCTTGGACCTAAAATCCTCCTCAAGCTTACTGCATCTGCCGATGACCTGCATAAGATCCTCGTCCTACTGGTCCAACTCATCTCTAAGGAACTAGAGGTTACCACTCACTCTGAACCGTGCACGCATCTCACAATACTTGTCACGTTACCTGCAGTACTTCCAAACCATTTTCTGGAAAACAATCTTCCGCTTTTACTCTCAACGGGTGCTCTCAATCTCCAAAATGAGAGTCTAAGAAAAGAAGGGAAAAGAGAAAATCAAGGAAGATCCAAATTAGTAAAGATGGAAAGAGGAGAAGGGCGCAAAGTGTAAAAATAACGAGGAAGGAAACTTACCCTCAGAGCCAACCTAGAAATACCTAGTGTGAAATCGGCATCCTTAAGCGCTTGTAGAGTCTTGTTCTAAGTGGCAGAGCAAAGAGGGGACAAAGAAGGGGGCACACTCGCTGTGTCAGCCAACAAGTCACAGTCCAAAGGGATGATAATTGAATGAGAAGACCCATCCGTTCTCACCTCAACCCGAGTAAACCCTTTGCCGAGTATTATCTCTTCCTCGGGGTCGACATCAGAGCCAAATTTATAATCATCTATGATCACTCATTTCGCCCTCTCCTCGAATGAGGAGGGAATGTCAGCCCGCTCTAATGTTGACAGATCACTCATCGGAATGCCCCCAGTTGCCTCTGATCGCTCCCCTTCTTCCACGAAAAAAATCCCCATATTTGGCGGGGGCACGGTTTCTAAGTCCAAAGCTATATCGCCCCCCACCCCCCCGAATTGCCCATGGTCAACTCGGGATCACCCCCCGGGCCCCTCTTTCTCGATCTCTTTGCAATCATTCTCTATTCTCCATTTTTTCAGCGTAGCCTCTTACTCCTCGCCCCCAATAATGAAATACTGAAGAAGTTAGAATCTATGCCAGTGGGACAGCAGCTTTACGGCTAGGTCTACGTGAGGTTGGGGTCCGAGAAGGAACAATAGTCTGAACGGACTAGCCTGCAACCGCAGCGAGTAAAGGCCTAGTCGAAGCACCAGAGTAGGAGCCCTCGCCCTCCTCGAGACCCTCTGACGTACCAACAAAGAAAGACAAGTAAAGAAAAGGAGAGAGAAAATATGGTATGAAGGTCAAAACGACTAAGATCGAAATAACTCAACGGTCAAAGGTTTGCACCAAAACCTCTCATTGAACTGCGACCAATCACGGATCTCCACCGTGTGAGGTAGAATTTGGCTCACCCAGTCGCGAATGTTGATGGATAGAGAATAAGGATCCTACTCGGTTACATGAAAAAGAAAAAAGGGAAAATGATTAGGTCACCAAAGAGAAACAACGACTAGTTGGGAGAAACACTTACAAGCAAAGTTCCACTTCTTATGACACATATTAGGGTTCGACACCACGTGCACCGTCTTCACGTAAAAAATATTAACCCAAAAATGATGGTTTATCTTATTTTCCATCTTCACCACCAATCTGTTGGTCCCACGATGGCAGAGGTGTCTTATCGTACTCCCATCGAAACTTGGGGTGAAGAGGTGAAGCAAATGACGAAGAGAAAGTCCATGGCTGGCTAGCTTTGCATACTTGATAAGCATAAGAAAAAAACATATAGATATACGGGGATAGCTGAGCCGCGAAAATGCCGTAATAGCAGCAGAAGTCCTCCACCAAAGAAGAATGGGTAAGCATATACCCGACAACGAATAAATACATGTATAATACACAATATCCTGGGCGATGTATTTGCACCACATTGTTTCCAGCCAGGATAAGGTCGACATGGTATAGAATTTTCCATTTACTCCTAAATTTAACAAGCACCGCCACATCCATCTCAGAAATGTCAGGCTCAGGATCTTCCTCAGGACGCTTCGAGAAGTCTGACCTGGTCTTCTACAAACGACGAACTATCTCATCCATAGTGAGGATACTCTCGTCTTCTATAACAATGGCCACTGTTTCATCATGAGGAGGCATGTACACAGTCAATGGGATATGATCAGAAACTCCCTCAGGGTTAGAAGATGCACTAGCCATTTTCTACCACGTATATTGGAAGAAAAGTGCAATTATGAAAGAGGTAATAATAGCAGGAAACGTTAGAGAGGGGAGAAACAAGGATGCAAGAGTTTTAAGAAGAAGAAGGGAAAACTTGAAGATTCCAACGCTTAAGAAAATGCAGCAGGTCAAATGGGGAGTTCTAATCCCTATTTATAAGATTACTGGCACCCTAATCGAGAAGGCCAAGCGCCCCTACATTAATTTCAAAGCGATAGAGCGCGAAAAATGACGTAGTGTATTGGGAACATGCACTATAATAATGCATGATGAAATTGTGTCATTAAAAACTGACATAATAGTCATACATGGTTCTCAAAGTGCCACGGCATCATCTCACCCCAAGAACTTTATTATTCTACCTACTTACCTATATTTCTCAAATTGTAGCTATCGAAGTCCACCCACCAATCTAGTCCAAAAAACAACCTCGACAGGCAGAGGTACTAACTGTATGGGTCAAAATTTAACTAAGAAAATCTAGCACGAGGTTATATTACCAATAGGCGATTAGGTCGAGGTCTTGCATAAGATTAAAGAAACCATCGGGTGAGCTAATTAATCGAGGTCGAGTTTAGGAATTCTGGCCGGCCATAAAGGCTAGTTTTATAGTAAAATGTTTTAGGGGAACATTCCACCGAATATAATGAACGGGGCTAAGCGATCCTGCCGAAGCTGTGGGATGTCAAAATACATCGGCAGGGATATTTTAATTCCTTGTCCACTCTGATGTTTTGTAGAGCCCCTTGTCCTCACGTCCACTCCCAAGGATCCCCCCGTCCTCGGGTCCTGAAAAAGACACCGATCAGAGACGAAAGTTACACTGGAGTTCAAGGGGCTTCTATGATCATCGACCATAGAAATAGAAATGAAGCGTTAATCCTTACCAACTTGATCTTGTTGCTCCTGGCAACAAACATGCATGAACCATTTCACGAAGTATGTGTCCAATGCTTTATTTCTGTCCTAGTTGATCCTGATACGACATTAGAAGTATATTGATTTTTCCCCAATAACCAAATACTTTTGTCTGTAAATACTGCATATTTGATTCCATCCATAAATCGATTTTCTTTCCAAGAAAACGGCCGGGGTCTAACTAGAATTTCATTCCAATCTCGATATTCTCTACACTTGTACTTTAAGTTAGTGTGGAATATGTCTTATATAAGGGGGAAGGGAGAAATAAGAAGGGGTATGTAATATTCTATATGATAAGTTCTCTTATGGAAAGTTGACTCTCAAGTAAATTACAAACATTGTCTTTACAAAAAGATTCAATTTGTTGTTCATCCAATTTATCAGATTCAAGAAAGCTTCCTATATTATTATGTTTGTTTGCCGTACATCATTGTTAGAGAGAGAATCATCCACCTCAATCAATATTTGAATAAATTACTCTCTATTTATATTTATTGCCATTTAATATGCTTATTGCTTATCATTATTTTCCTCTCATAACAGGACCATTTAATACTCATTTGCATTAGATTGGCTTAAATTCTATTATACGTTATTTAAATCAACCGATTTAGATTTAGGATTTATTATGCTTAATTAGGATTTATCCACTATCTTCTTATTTAATTAGTTAACAAAAAGGATTAACACTTTTTGGTGAAACACTATTTTCCTTTTTACTTAACCAATCGTTTACTCACTTACCGGTCAACTATGCTTCTACTCAAATATAATTATATAGTCAATGCTTCCTTAACAGTCTCGTTTGTCCAATATTTTTTGACTGTAATAGTGTAGTATTGTTATAGAAAATATATATTATAATATAATATAAGAACCAATTCCAAAAAAAATATTACTTTTATAATGAATGGTTATTATATAGAGATATTGTTATAGAAAGGTTTTATTGTATATCATTCAGCTCAACTCGAACCCATTTGAAAATGCGCTTAAACAAATACATGCCCATATTCTTTGCTAATCATCAATTTACCACTAGTTGGTTACACAAAATTGTTTGCTTCCGAATGATTTAACTATTCGAGCCAATGATAGTAGCATGGTCTTGCTGGTTAGATATTGATCCAATTATTTGTCCTTCTTATTGTAAAAGTTGCACGGTATAGTCAGTTTTTGGACTGATTATTCAAAAATAGCCAATATTTACTAAGTCAATGAAAAATAGATATTATTTTGCTGTAACAGAGACCGGTCCAGTATAATATACTGGAGTTCGGTGCACATGTGTATGAACTCCAGCATATTATGCTGAACCAATATACTTTATTGATTCCAGTGTAATACACTATAGACTGGAGCAATCGTGCTCCAAAATCCAGTATATTATGCTGGACCGATATACTTGCTGGAACTCCAGTATATTACGCTGGAATTCTAGTATACTTATGCTGGAACTCAAGCATAATATGTTGGAGTTCAAGTATACTTATGCTGGAACTCCAGCACAATATACACTGGCATAGTTTTCGGGTTTTAGAACAGTGTTTTCACTCAGATTTATCTTTAATAAAAAGTGGCTTAATTTCGATTACTTTTGAAACTAGACTATTTTTAAATGACCAGTTATAAATTTGGCTATCCCCTTCTTATTGTTATATATGTCTGTTATGTACGTGCTGAAGCCCAAATTTTTTCTTGGGTCTTGAAATTAAGAAAAAAGTTATAACCAACAAGTAAGTAAAACCCAAAAATCCTATAATTCCTACAGCTATTATGCTATTTCTAGTGAAATCAAATTATTTCCAACATATTCACTAGCAAGACACAAAGTATTATAACAATTGTGAGTAGCAAACTACAATATATTGAATATTTCCTTTCGTATAATTTAGATTTATTTATTTGAATATTTTATCTTCCGTAGACTTATTCTTGAGTGTTAGCTTGATTAATATCTTTTCACTCGTGTGATTTATATTTTCTTTATCTTTGCCTAGTAACACTTACGCTACTATAGAATAATTGTCGGTTTTACTCTAACCATCTTTCATGTTTTCCTAATTTATCACCTTTTGAACAGTAAAAATATCTAGAAAATTTTGCGAAGTCCTAAAATGTACTTATGTTATTAACGCATTCTCCTTCTACTTGTGACTTTTACAAAATCTTTAAAAGCGAATTAATCAAACCGTGCTAATATTAAAGAGAAATTGATATAATTGAAACTGTTTTGAAAAGCTTAATTTTAATTATATTTAATAAAGTAAGTACAACTTTATAAAATAATTAACCGAATCAAACGATTGACACCCCTACAAATATGTACAAATTTATACTCTGTTTTGAATTTCCCAGATTTGGAGGAATGAGATAGCAATACATCCAAATGGATAGTACTAGGGGACGTGTACATCTTTGTTTGTTTCCTTTTTTCTTTGAAATGTTACCCCCATATCCGTCTATGTTCACTTTTAAGTAGTTCATCACAAAATTTAGACAATTCATAAAATATTATTAATATTAGCAAAAAATAAAATTTTTGTTTTCTTTTGAGTGAGCGATCTTGAGAAGCTTGAATCATTGTTTTCGGATAATTTAGTAAAGTTTTGAGGTGGTTTGAATTGAAAATTTGAAGTAAAAATTGAACATAAAAAAATAATATGAGTATCACACTGTGTAACATTTGTGCATCCCATATGTATCATATTTATATCAATTGTGTATGACATGTATATCTATGTATACTTGTGAGTGAGATACATGCGTGATACATGCATCACAGAAGAACTTTTTGAACTCCATTTAATTACGAATTTTGATGCAAAATTAGTTCAAATAACCTCCAATCTTCCTCAAATTTTTTATGCTGACTTATCGATATGTTTTCAGTAAATTTCAACTATATCCATTGAAAAAGTTCTTTTTTTTTCTTAGACTTTTGGAATATTATATTTTATTTTATTGTTGTATTTTATCTCCTTATTTGCTACATTATTCATGAAATTTTATTTTTGTCTTACATCTAATATTGTTAATCACGCATACAAATATGAAAATAATTTTTACATGTGATTCTTTGAGAAAAAGTACCTTATTTATTTAAATTTTCAATTTTTATATGTAATTGACTAATTTTGATATGTCTATAATTAATGATGAGAAGTTAGCAAATTAAAACTTATTTGGAATAGTTATTTAAGTTTCTCTTTTTTCGGAGAGCGGGGTTGAGTGCTTGATGAATTACTTAATATTTTGAACCATGAAAGAATCATTCTGATAATGAATGTAAATAAATAAAAGATATGTTGTCATGATCCCTAATCTCCTCACAAGCTGTAGTCTCACGTTTGGGTTATGCAACAAAAGTCGCCCAAGCTGCAAATGAAATGAATCCTCCTGCAACCCTTACAGAAGAGCTGCCAATGAGTTTTGTAATTCTAAATTGTCCCTCATCATTTGACTGATGAATAATACTATACTTTATATCAAAATATCTAACTTCCGAGATTGCGAATATTCAAGGACATATTTGTATCTATATTCGCTTTTTGGATTATATTTTAATTTATTTTTGCTTTATATAAAAATCACAAACTTACCTACTTTTTCACGGAACTTCAGGCTGAAATACCAAAAGCAATCACACAAAATTTTAATATTCTAGTAGACGAGCTTAAAATAGCAAATGTACTTAATCACGTGTGCCGAAGTTTTTGTTTGTAATTGTTGAACTTAAGCATAGTAATTAAAGTTTTATTCTCTATTTGCTGAAGTTTTTGTTTATAATTGCTGAACTTAAGCATAGTAGCTGAAGTTTTGTTTTCTATTTGCTGAAATTTTTGTTTGTAATCGCTCTAAATAAGCTGAATTTTTTTTGCATGGATTCATTAGTTTTGTCATTAAGCCTTTTCAAAAACTTCATCAAAAAATGCTGGAGTTATTTAATTCATTTATAAAAACTTCAACACTAAATAAGCTGAAATATTTTTGTCCTGGATAAGCTTTTTCAAAAACTTCAGCAGAAGATACTGAAGTTATTTAGTTCATTTGTAAAAACTTCAGCATCAACAGATGCTAAAGTATTTAGTTTATTTGTAAAAACTTCAACACTATAGCAGCTGAAGTTTTTGAAAAAGTTTTCTAAAATAATAGATAAATAATTAAATTGCCAACAATATTTAATTCATAAATTTTGGAATCAAATAACGTGAAAAGAACAAAATTTCCATTATCTATTAACTTACATACGTAGAAATATTCAAAAATTATTGTCTACTAACTTACGTAATTATTTATAATTTATTTTTAAATAATTGAATAAATACATTATCCGATAAACTGAAGTTTTATAGCAACATCAAAAGTAGAATAAGAAAGAGGAAAGAAGAACAAGAAAATGAAGGAAGAGAAGAAAGAGGAGAAAGGAAACTAAAAATATTAAAAATTCAAATTAAAACTTAAAAAAAAAATTTATATTGTTATAAATAGACTTCTATTTAAGGTGAATGTCTATAATTAGAGAGATTCTAGAGTTTTATTCTTGGTAGCTAAGTCACTACATCCCTATAAATAGAGGTGCCCTCTACCATTGTAAATCACTCCTAACATTCTCTAAGTATCAATAAGAAGAACTCTCTCTACTCTTCTCTCTATTTGCTCTTGTTCTTGCATTATTGTTCTTGTCTTTTATATTATTTCATAACACGTTATCAGCACGAGTCTCTAACCATCACGAAATATATTCTCTTCATGGTTCGGTTTAGTTGACCAAAAGAGAAGGAAATTATCAGCTGCCATTGATGTGATGCTGATTGCAATGGTATTCTCGCCGTTCATTTATGTGTCCTGAAACTGTCCACAAATTGCTATGCCAAAGTTTTCATCTTTCCGAAGAGGCAAATATCTATACAAAAAAAAAGGAAAAGGAAAACGTGAGAGAAAGAAAGGAATTTACACAAGAGGTATATTTGATATCACAATATTTTTTGGTATACCTTAAATGTAAGTAATTTACTTTTCCCTTTCAAATTCTTGAAATTCTATAATTTGATTTTATATACAAAGCATAGACAACAAAGTTTGATTATAACTCTAATGGAGTTTGTAAGAAATTATAACCACATGAAGTGATAAAATCTCTATGTCCTGCCATGATTAAATTCATGTATGATTGTGGGCAAATAATTGAAAATTCGTCCCATTGAATTTGCTCCATTCCCTTTAGAGAATGTGGAAGCAGTATATGATAAGTCTGAAAGAAGACTAAAATATTACCATGAAGGTATCAATGAATGTGGATGTGGCAAAGAATTCCGTCCAATTGAATTTGCTCCATTCCCTATAGAGAATGTGGTAGCAGTATGTGATAAGTCTGAAAGAAGACTAATTACCGTAAAGGTATCAATGGATGTGGACATGGCAATAGACGAAGTTATAATCGTCATTATTGTGGTAATGAGAACAATAAGGATTCTCAAAATAATCTTTCACTTTATGAAAGTAATATTTGACATGAGATTGTGTAAAGCACATGATTTTGATCCATTCCCTGAAGTGAATGTGATAATTGTAATAGAGCCCGTAAGTATGAACACGCTCTTGATGTAAATTTGTTTTATGTCTGACATTATGAAAAGAAAGTTCGTTGCCCTTGAAATTTCGGGCAAGAACTATATGACATGGGTGTTGGATGCTGAAATCCACTTAGATGCTATGGGTCTTGGAGACGCCATTAAAGACAGAAATAATGCATCCACCCAAAACTATGCTAAGGCCTTGATTTTCTTGCGCCATCACCTTGATGAAGGTTTAAAAATTGAATATATCACAGTCAAAGATCCACCCATCTTGTGGAATAGCTTAAAGAAGAGATATGACAACCTGAAGTTGGTCACTCTGCCACAAGCACGATACGATAAGAATCCAAAAGCAAATAGTTTATAAACTATACATATAAACTATACATTATCGTTGCGGTGGAAACGGGCACTGGTCAAAGGCTTGCCGTATACCATGATATTTGGTTGACCTTTATCAAGCATTTCGAAAGAGTAAACGCCCTAAAACGAATTTTGTCTCTGACGACAACTTTGAAATCACCCACTTGGATGTGGCAGACTTCTTTGAGCAACCCGAGGGGAAGATAGACCACCTAATCGGTGATGGATCCGTGATGAAAGAAGATGGAGCTATTTGATTTTATTTTACTTGTTTGTATTAGTGAATGAATAAACTAATAGCCATTAGTATTAGTTCGTATTAGTTAGTTCATGATATAATGTTAGTATTAGTTCTTTAGAATGTATCAATATGCTCAAATATCAATAATATTTTTACTTTCCAGTAGAGGTAATCGACTAACCTGAAAAACTAGTCGGTTATCTCATATTTTGCATAAAAACTGCAAAACAATCGATTGTCAATGATCAACAACCGATTGTCTTTAAAACAGTGTGATGGAATTTTACAAAAACAGTCAACAATCGATTGTCGATGATTAACAATCGATTGTCTTTAAAACAGTGTGTTCTGGAATTTTTCAAAAACAGTCAACAATCGATTGTCTATGTTTAACAATCGATTGTCTTTAAAACAGTGTAATCTGGAATTTTTCAAAAATCGTCCACAATCGATTGTCTATGTCTAAAAATCGATTGTCGTTAAGACAGTGTAATCTGGAATTTTTCAAAATAGTCAACAATCGATTGTCTATGCATAACAATCGATTGTCTTAAGACAATGTGCTCTGGAATTTTTCAAAATAGCCAACAATTGATTGTCTATATTTAACAATCGATTGTCTTAAGACAGTGTGATCTGAAGTTTTTCAAAATAGCAAATAATCGATTGTGTGTGTTTAACAATCGATTGTCAATGTTCAACAATCGATTGTTTGTGTTTAACAATCGATTGTTTGAAGAAAATGTTTAAACTGAAATTTTCAAACTGCAAAGTAATCAATTTTGGATAACATATCTGATTTTGTTAGTCAACTGTTAGCAGCAGATTTTGAAAATATTATGTGACACAAACGAATTGAACTTATTTATTCTTATGTTCGTGTATTTCTTTTATATGTCAAACCATGGGAAGTAAATTGATTGAAGGCTCCGGAAGAGCAACTGTAACTCTGCCCAAAGGCATGATATTTATCTTAGAGAATGCAATATTCTCCTCCAAGTCTAAGAAGAACTTGTTGAGTTTTAATGATATCAATCGCAATGTTCTCCTCCAAATCTAAAAGGAACTTGTTGAGTTTTAAAGATATCATTCAAAATGGATATCATATTGAGAAAATAGATGAGAATAATCTTGAATTCTTCATGAAAACGAGGCTGCCCATTTCGGTTTGGGTTCACGCCATTTTGCATGCAGCAATGCTAGTTCGTCGGCTGCCCACTTTGGTTTGGGGTCACGCCATTTTGCATGCAGCAATACTAGTTCGTCGGCTGCCCACTTCGGTTTGGGAACACGCCATTTTGCATACAGCAATGCTAGTTCGTCTCTGACTGACGAATTGACACAAATATTCTCCGTTGCAATTGGTTTTGGGTCATGGACCCAATATATCCCATTTAAGAATCTTTGGATGCGCAGTATATGTGCCTGTAGCACCGCCATCCCGCACCAAAATGGGTCTGCAAAGAAGGTTATGAATATATGTTGAGGTTGAATCGCCCTCCATTATTCACTACCTCGAAACATTGACAGGAGATTTGTTCACTGCACGATTTGCAGACTGTCAATTTGATGAGACACTTTTCCCAAAATTAGGGGGAGAAGTTGGTGAAACCAAACGGGAAATTTTGTGGAAAAATGCATCATTATCTCATCTTGATCCACACACCTCTATTTGTGAGAAAGAGGCACAAAAGATTATCCATTTGCAAAGAATAGCAAATCAAATGCCTGACGCATTTATAGATTTGAAAAGGATAACAAAATCACATATCCTCGAAGTGAATGTGACAACATTTGATTCACGAATACATATTCATTATTGGAAGAATATGAACATGAAATTGGTATTAAATATACCACACTCAACCCTAGAAGGAGGTTTGAGATGATACCACACTCACCCCTAGAAGGAGGTTTGAGATGATATATGGCATGAATGATCGTTGGTCACGTACCTATTGTACGCCAAAGTATTTTGGAAATATGACTATTAAAGGACAACGATAATGCAAGAAACATATCTTGCATATAAGTTTGACATGACCATAATGGTATAACTTTCTCTTTAAGAAAGATATTCACCACATGGATGTTGATGAATCTGTGGTAGTACAAAATTAATTGAGAGTTCTAGAAGAGCCAATTATTACTATGTTGGAGAAACACAATTGAGTATTGTGCTGTAGTAAGTCTCAAAGAAACTTATTCAGTTCCCAAAGTACACGCAAAAGCGATTGATTATATTGAGACTATAAATAAAGGAAGACTTTGATATCTCCTATTACTACAACTTGTAGCGGGGTAATTTGCATATGAAAAGCTACCCGCTTTGTTCTCCAGTTTGTACTACACAAAAGAAAGAATGCCACAATAAAGTGGATATCTATTGGTATAAAAACCCATGTCATAATAAACCTGAAGTTTATTGATAAGTGCACATGTCATGGTGTAAATTTGAAGTTTACCAATATTGATAATTTATTCAGTTGGCATTCGTGTTAGCCATCTCATTTTAAGTATGATGTGCAAATTCACATAGGTGAATATTAAAGAACTAGAAAGTTCTTTACGAATTCTCTTGTATCATTTGTTCTCATTAATGAACTGACCAACTAAAGAGTTCGGGTTGAAGCCCATAAATTCTGGAAATATCAAAGGTGAATATGAGCCCATTCACCTGCCATGTATACCACATATGATGCATCTATGAAATGGTTACATGCGCAATTGTTATTAACCCGCAGCCTGGCCGGTGCTTGCGAGGTAAATTGCTCAGTAATCTAACTTCGAGCATAATTTCCAGATTCTCTACTCAAGATAGTTCATCTTGATAAGTTGGTTTATATCAAAGTTGGTTTAGCAAGATAATTATTGAGTGCTTCCACTTAATAGCTAAACTGTTTCTTATGAGAACAAAGTTATATATATCAGTATGATATACGTTGTATACGAGAGTATATTATATTCTCCCCTCACAGGTGGTTCAAGGTCAGGAACCAAATAATTTCATCTTATTATTATTGATGTGCGGTGTATATTTTCATTAACACCATAATGCACAAAGATGAACTCTCAAAGTTGAGGAAACAAGTTAGCTTTTCTAACATGAGGGGGAGACATGATAAACACTTGAGAAAAGGTTACATGGGATGAATTATCATTTGTATATGTATATCCCCGAATATCATGATATGAACCTGAAGTTCATAAAAGGGATAATTCAATTGCAACATATTGCAAAGCATGCTATACGCATTTGCTGACCCAAAGAAAATAACTAAATGAAGAGATACAATTCAAGAAGAATTGATTCCATATGAAAGACATGTAGTTTTGAACCTATAGTTCAAATGCTTGAAAGTATAAAGTCAAAGGTATGTATAATCAGTTTTCGATATCTTATTTGTCTAGCATGACATGGAAAACTTGATATGCATCTAAAGTCTATTATATGGCTTATATGACTTAACTTGAAAGATTTAAGTTGCTTGAAGCATATGCAATTCTTGGTCCTGAAGTACCACATCCTTAGTACAATTTGTGTACATATGTATCTTGCTATAACTATAAGCATGATGGCATTGAGAATGCATCTATGGAGATATTGAAGAGTTATTCCACGACATTATATGAAGATGTTCATATCTATCAAGAATGATGATTTCAAGGTGCGGAATATTTATTCAAGTCAATATGGTTGATTTATTTATCAAACATCTACCAAAGATCGTTTTGAAGATGATGCACAAGATTGGAATGCAAATGCTCAAGGATATAAATTGATGTACTCATTAGGGGGAGTTAATGCGCGTCGCACTCTTTTTCCCTTACAAGGTTTTGTCCCAAATGGGTTTTCCTTGTGAGGTTTTTAACGAGGCAACCAATAGGCGCATATTCAAACATGTGTACTCTTTTTCCTTCTCTTTAATTTTTCCCATTGGGTTTTGGTTTTAAGGTTTTAACGAGACACATTGTTGAATAGACATTCAAGGGGGAGTGTTATAAATAGACTTCTATTTAAGGTGAATGTCTATAATTAGAGAGATTCTAGAGTTTTATTCTTGGTAGCTAAGTCACTACATCCCTATAAATAGAGGTGCCCTCTACCATTGTAAATCACTCCTAACATTCTCTAAGTATTAATAAGAAGAACTCTCTCTACTCTTCTCTCTATTTGCTCTTGTTCTTGCATTATTGTTCTTGTCTTTTATATTATTTCATAACATATATATATATAAGTTAGATGTGAACTACTAAATAAAACGCCTCAACTAAGCAGGAACTATGAAACTAAGCCAAGCAATCCTTGTACCATCTCCATCAAACACGGATTATCATCCACGTGCTTGCTCAAAACCCCAAATTTTTAATTAAAATCTAGCATCTGGAACTGCAGTTGCAATAATCATCTGTCTCTTTATATTCAGAGCACATTTGGACATAAGATTTTTTTTTTCAAAATCATAATTTGTTTACAAAATTTTTAATTTTTTAGTTGAAAATATATTTTTAAAATTTTCGAATGTTTTTTTAAAAACTAAAAACTTATTTTTCAAAATTTTAACTGAAATCACTTACAAAACTTTAAAACAACTCAAAATTATATTCATATCAAAACACAATTCAAAATTTCAAATATCATTTTCATTTAAATTTTTTTCTAACCTTTTTTTAAAATTTTACAATTCTTATGTCTAAACTAACCCTTTTTTAAAATTTTACAATTTTTATGTCCAAACGCCAACTTAAACTTATACACCTTATTAAACTTGACAACACAGCCTCGGTGTACTCAAAATAAGAGAAGGGCCCAACTCACCCACATGATGTTTCAGGGCATCTTTTGACAAAACGTCTACGAGCTTTGAAATTATAGGCTTTACCTTGTTTCCAAAAGTATATAGAAAACTTATCCTAGCGGTGTTTTTAAAAGAAAAAGTTGCATTAATTTGGTAACAAATATACGAAAGAGTACAATAATAACTATAATAATTCAATATAATTTCACTTAACAGAATTTGAAAAGAATAATATATACATAAATCTTATTCCTATCTTAAAAAAGAAAGATTGATTTCAAAATAGACCCTCATATTTTTCCTTTTAAAATTTTTAACTTTGCTTTTGAATAAACTCAAACTAAGCGAAGGTAGAGATTGATTATCGTCGGGGTAAGATTACAAGAACAAGAAAAATTGATCAAGTGGGTCCCTCTTATAGTGATAGATTAAAATTGATTATGAAGGACCCCCAGGGAATAAATCGAACTTAAAAACCGAAGTATACAAATCCTTTTCTCCACCGAGTCAGTTTTCTATTTTTCTTTTGGAAACCCAGAGAAGAGCTGAAATCCTCTCATATGTGAAATTTCTGTATTTCATTCATGTCGTCGTAGGGACTTTTTTTTTTTCTTAAAGTGAAGGGGGTTGCATTGGCTGATTGATTTTCTCAACTGAAAGTACACAGGTAAATTAAAGTTTTTTAGCCAACATTTAGCCAAAGATCCCAAATTTATTTTATTGACCATAGAACCCAAATATATATTAAAATTTTTAATTTGTGTGAAGTTTAATTTGAAAATAATAGTGTATTTGGACATACGTTTTCAACATATTTTTAGATTAGATTTAGAATTTGACCAAAATATGAGCAAAATTTATGGCCAAACATGACTTTTGAAAATAAACCCTAAATTTATTTTAAAAAAGCTCATAACCAACAAGCCTTAGTTTTTACTGTCCCACTGTTGAAAATTTCAATTTTATATTCGAACTGTACTTGGATTTGGGGTAACTCTGACGGTAAGCAACCCATACTTTCCAACCGAGAGGTTGTGAGTTCGAGTTTCCCCAAGAGCAAGGAGGAAAGTTCTTGGAGGGAAGGATGCCGGAGATCTATTTGGTAATAACCTCTCTACCCAAGATCTGCGTACATACTACCCATACATACTTGTTATTGTTGTACTTAATTTGGGTAATTGATCAATTCGCCAAGAAGTCACTGTCATGATCCACAGGCCAGATTCCAAAATAAAAATTCAACCTGTAAAAGAACGCCATAAAATACAGTATGTTAGCATCAATAGTTGTTGATTGACACATTAAATAAGGCACCAGAATATGAACTAACAACAAACCAACAAAAATAAAAAATAAAATAACCTCCAAACAGGTAAACCAAATGGCATCAAATCTAAGCAGTTGCACCGAATATAAATTCCTAACTGAAAGTACCAGCCACGCACCCACTGAAACAAATGCAACCAAACCAAATCATAATTCCCACAAACGACGAAAAGAAACTCAGATTAATTTTGATGATGCTTAAAATAGAACTATTAAATCTTAAAATTAAACCGTGATATTTAAGAGCATGTTTAGATTAAACTGTGATATAATGAGAGCTGTATATAACATGCTGCACTCTCTTCTGGTCTATTATCTAGTTTAAAAATAAAAGAATACAAAATTTTGGGGGTTGGGACAGTGGGGATGGGCTTAAAGGGCACGGACTTTCGCCTGAAAATACGAAAAAGTGATAAGGCCTTCCCCCGAGTCATCCCGTGCTGACTCAGTGAGCTGATCCAACCCGTAACTGGAAAACGCTAACGCCAGAACTGTACATCAAAACGATTCACAACACCCTCATAAATCTTCAGCCTTGGACATGACGGACAGCCGGCTTGGCCGCGGCTGAAAATCATCTCTCCGCCTAAGATGATGAGATGACGGGCGAATCAAAGCGGCAAGCGCTCTCTTTACCAATTCACCTTCAACAGTTCCAATCCTTACGAGCGAGTTAGTCATCGCCGATCTTCTCATGTTCAGGTGATAACTCGACCGATACGACAACGAATTGGAATGTCCCCGATTCTGGCTCATATTCTTGTGAAGACTGCAACGGAATGAGCCTGGATGCGTTGTCGGCGAGCACATGCACGTTTTCTTCTGATTGGACTGCAAAGGCCTGCTATTCTGCTTCTGTTGATGAGGATGAACTGAAATCGAACGGCTGGTAGAGGCAGAAAACCGTACATTCGGCGATGGGGAAACGGATCTACGAAGATTGACCCGGGTCGGAGAGGTGGAACGGGTCAGGTAATCGGAGTCTCTGGTTGAACAACTGGAGAAACTAGGTGAGGTCGAAGACGACATGGAGTAGGAGCAGAACCGACCCGACGGTGAAGTGGATCGTTGAAAGTGGTGGTGAAAACTTGAACCATGAGGTTTGCTTCTAGAAGAGGAAGCCTCCATTGTTGTTGTAATTCACGAAGTACAAAAGGAATTTTGACAAGGTAAAAGAAAAAAGGAATAATTTTCTGAATTTAGAAAAAATACCTTGCTAGTGCTGTTTTGCTCTCTAATTCGGCAAACCTATGAACAACAAAGGCGACGTTTATATAGGAGAATGAAAGCGATGGCAAGATGGTGATTTATTGGAATTTGAGGGGATATTGAGGTCAACTGGCCGCAGGGTGAATATGTTGGGGTGGGGGCTAGGGTTTTTCCAATGGGTCAAACGGTAAAACACCTAGAAGATGTGGGCTCAATGCTCGTGAGTATCCACGCTACTGAACAGCAGTGATGACAACGCGCTATTAGCAGTGGGATTGGATTTAGCTATGTTCATAAAAACGAAAAAATCGAATCAAATCGAAAACTAAACTAAATCGATTAGAAAAAATCTAATATTTCTTAGGTTCGGTTTGGTTTTAAAGTTAACTTGGTTTTGATTTTAATAAAAATAATCAAAAAAAATTCAAATCAAACCGATTATAAAAGTAGCTATTTAAATTTTATAGTATATATAAAATTTCTAAAATTTTAAGGTACATATTAATCTTTTATATTTTTAGTCTAGTTCTTTGCTATTACGATCATTTAATTCTTTGCCTTTACATTCTAGTTTGATAGATAGTTTTCTTTTGTCAAGTACAAGAATTTATTTTATATTAAAAATAATCATTCATCACTATTTAATACAATTATCATCAATATATCTTGGTAAATGATAAATTTCTCAAAGAGCAATTAATTTGATAATGTTACGCTGAAAATGTTATCACCAAAATATGTGTTTGTTAATGTATGTCTCGTATTTAAAAGAATTGCTAAAAATAAAAAAATTAACATATATTGAATCGAATAAAAATGACTTAATTTCATTTGTTTCTGATATTTAAAAAATTAATTTACTTGATTTAATTTTTCTTTAGAAAAAATTGACTCGGATCAAATTATGAACAACTTCTAGGGCACGTTACAATAGTTCGAGGTGGGGCTTTTAGAACCCGAGGAAAAGAGTTGGGCGCCGAATCTGGAGCCATATGTCAGTAGGATTGAAAATCAATGTGACATGTACCCCTAGGTCTTTGTTTGTGTGCCCAAATCAATGGAGGAACTACAAGAATATCCAATGTTTTGATTCGGATTGGCAAGACTGTCCTTTGTGTAGGGCAGCTATTTACTCTTTAACCTGAAGCTTTATACGGAACTCCTATTTGTTTTTGTTAGCATTTTAACTATTGTCATTTATGTTTACCCGGATAACAATTGAATTTTATGTGATTTTAAGTATATGTAGATTGATTCCATATAAATACTCAAGAATATTAGATATAAATATAGAATGAATACCCAAACCAATTGTCATGCTTTTCAAGGTCTTGGAGCTCGTTATGGATTTGGGGAGTATTGTCTTATCAACTCCAGTGGCGAGCAATCCGTTCAGGCCTCGGTTCAAGAGTTTTTCAGCTTCGATTCCGATCCCATGTAATCATATCCTTGCTTTATTTGACCCACTGCAAAATTGGGATGTGTTAGCCCCGATTTCATCCGCATATAGATAGTCCCCTCGTTTCCAAGATAGGAGGTTTGTCGAAACAATAGGAAATGATAGAAGAATTACGGTTCCTTCCTTCGTACGTTACAACCGAGATTACGGATAAGCCAAAACGACCAATCAATCATGTCGTTCTGACTTCAGACATGTGTCGATCATCGGATGGTTGCCTTCAAGTGTGAGACGTCGCTTATTTATTACATTTTACCCTATAAAGCTTCGACCTCTTATACTTCTTTAATTTTTTAATCCTAGGTTTTACCTTCGAATTTCTAG
Source organism: Nicotiana benthamiana (assembly GCA_034376525.1). Lineage (NCBI taxonomy): Eukaryota > Viridiplantae > Streptophyta > Magnoliopsida > Solanales > Solanaceae > Nicotiana > Nicotiana benthamiana. The sequence continues at coordinate 13,854,356 of CM067325.1, forward strand.
CGGCTCTCAACTTTTTCAATCTTCATATCTTCATCTTTTGATCTTCAAATCTTCATATTTGTTCTTAGATTTCTAACCCGGATCTAGATCTCACGTTCAAACCTTCATATATTTCCTTCAAATCTTCATACTTTCCAAATTACGATGGCTAAAACTTTCAGATAAGCTCTTTAGTAGGCTGCCCCTTCATCTTCCCACCTGGCCATAGATGTCGAGATAGCTGCTCCCGATGTGGCCCTAGAGCCCCTAATGAAAAGCTTTATACCCAGGTATTGTTCAATTAGGGATTACTTCAAGGTAAAGAAGGCCTCTGCCAAACAAGACTAAAGTAAAAGAGCATGGAGATACATATGATCCGTTACCGAGGATACCCTTCTTATAGTCTGAGAGGACCGTTAATGGGCAGGCAAGGATGTGATAATCCCCACGCCTAAGGACGATATTACTATCTATGTGAAGGGGTATTTAAGTTTTTACGCTTACCTATACACGTTTGGCCCGGTAGACCCCGTAGCCATAGCCTTTTGCTAGAGGTACGAATTGTGCCTTAGGAAAATCCACTCATCCCTTTGCAGGATCATAACCTTCAATGCCATTTTGTGGACAACATCGAATCTCCCTGGTTCACCCTCGACCACCTACTCTGTCTTTAAAATCCCAATTTTTTTGAGGGGATTAATCAAGATTGTTCGTCGAGCCAACAAGGCTCCCTTTTTGAACATCGACGATGATCGAGACCGAGGTTGGCAGAGCCATTTTGTTCAGGTAAAAACTGAATATTTGAATCCTCCCGATTTCCTACCATTCCCCGAGAAGTGGAATGCATCTCGTAAGTGTAGTCTTTATTTAAGTGTCAATTTCAATTTACTTCTTTTACTATCGCCAGTATTTATGGTCATGTAGTTGTTGTCGAGTTCCCAATGCATTCACCAAGCTCAAAAATGGATTGATGGAATCTAGAAGCAGATGTCATACTACGAGCGCATCTGGAATAACTTTTGAAGGGTAGATTGGATGTATGTTCTTGGTAAGGCTCTCCCCTGATTAGTTATTACTACGCCCCAAACTTATATAATGACGACTTTGTTTCCTTTCCCTTGTAGGTTTACTTAAGACGACCAAACTTAGGCTGATGGATAGGGACGAGAATCTGTCCTTACCTGTCTATCCCCCCGTTTTGGGACAACACAAGGTTGCCGCGGAGGAGAAGAATTGGAAAAAAAATCCTCGGACTCTGAAAATCCCAAGGTGAAGATAAAAAGAGGGCGTCTACCCAGGCTCGCAAGCCCAAGAAGAATACTAAGTCTAGTGTACTGCACTCTGACTTCCTTCACCGGCTTAGGGATGAGCCTGAAGAAGGTGACATGTTGTCGCCCATAGACCGACCCCCGCGGGGGAGTAGGCGCGATCGACGGAAGGGGCCATAAGGCTGATCGTTTTTCGATTCGAGAGGATGAAGTGGAGACGGATATTGTGACCCCCAAGAAACCATTCATGTACTGAGGAAGGCGACCATTGTGATCGATATCATCGAGACACCCTCTTATACCGAGTGCATGCTTAATGAGGCCTAAGTGGGTAAGGAAAAGTAAACTGAAAGAGTTCAGGGAGAAGATGACCCACTCTAGTCCTTCTTAGATGCATAGACATGTCCATATTGGAAGATTTTATTGGGCTGGGCTAGTTGGAGATCCCGATGAAGGACTTGCTTCCGGGAGATGGCGGGTTAAGTTCGAGCCTAAAATTGGTGAAGCAGATTCTCGCATCGAGATTGGACCCCGACCGCAAAAGAACAGTCATTCTTACGGTCCTGGAGGATGCTTGAGTTTAATCCGCTCTAGTAGGTGTAGCCAACTACCTCTGATTCCTGGTGACCGGGGAGGACTAGGCAAAGATGAACGAGGTCGGCGAGTCAAGTTTTTTTAACAAGGCACAGTAGGCGCTGAACCAGGTAAAACATCAACACTTTTACACTCCCTTGTGAATACCACTTATGTTTTGATATCTCTTACTGTTTTCATAATTTTATAGGCCGTGGTCTTTTACCATGAGAGCTTCATCCGGTGTCGCTTGGAAATCAGCTAGCTCGAGTTCCAGCTAAAAGGGCAAGTATGGAAGAAGGACATGTACAAGTTTCTCAGTGAGCAACAGGGCGGGGATGTTAAAGACCTCCAAGCCGAGCTGGACAGGGCTTAGAAGGAAGCTTCGACCTTGAAACGGTACCATTCCGACCTGGTTAAATGTGCAAATATCTTTGAAGCTAAGCACAAGGAGCTAGTTGTGGTGACTAACAGCCAAACAAAAGATCAACCTGATCGACCAGCTCCAAGCTGAGATAAACGAGGTCAAGGCCATGGCCGAAAGGTGGAAAGGCAGAATGGACCTACTAGCTTCGGAGAAGGAAACCGCGAAAGCGGAGATGACATCGGTTGAGAACCAACTTCGACTAACGAAGGACAAAGTTGACAAATGGTCTTAGAGGTATTAATATCTCTTAGCACAATTTAGCTCGCTATCGTAGAATGAGATGCCTTCAGTAGGAAATATAAGCTAATGAAGTCCAAATTGGAAACATCTTGCGCCAATGCCGAGGCAATGGTGGCCCAATTAAAGGCTGATGCGGAGGCAGCTGAGACTCTCCTAAAGACAAAGGCTGAATATGTAAAGCGGTTGTCCCGAAGAGAGACCCTAGAAGAGATCCACACCCGAGGTTTTGACCTGTCGGCTGAGATCGAGGAAGCCGAAAACTCGAAGTCGAGGCAAAGGAGCTCTACGAGCCTCAGGGTGCCGAAAGATCAGAGAGTTCCGAGAGATCCGATGGCTTCGATGGTTCTCGCGATAAGTCGGCCCTCGGTGAAGACAACGCATAGATGCCTTAGTACTTTTTTAGTTTTCATTTCCCTCGTGTATATTTTTTTTAAATTTTTAGGACATTTTTATTGGGCCTTTGTAAAAATATTTCGGAATATGTATGAAATTTTCCATTTCTGGAAATAGCATGTCTTTACTTTTCTAGCATTTTTTTATAATTTATATTCGTGTAATGTCTCTGATTCCTTATCATAGAATCAATTGTAGTTATAGGGCGTTCGTTTTTCGAAAGGCCGAGCGGAGCCCGTCTTTGATACAATTTTGTTTGCTCGACGCTTTGAAACTGTCACGATTAGTTTTTTGCTCCGTAAGATGTCGTGATGGCACCTACTCTCTACGACTAGGTACGCCTAAACAATTATGGAAAATAACAGGAATAGAAGTAAAAACTCACAACTACTGCAACAAATAATAACATAACTGATAACCATACCGCCCGGCATGTACAATAACTAACTCCTCAATAATACACACATTATACAAAACTTGAAACATCACGAGTCACAAACTACAGAAGGAAACAAGTATCTCTATACACCAGAGTCTAACAAAAGAAGTATAGAAGATAATGGACATATGGGAGAATATAGGGGGACTCCGAGGTCTACAGACGCGACAGATATACCTTGAAATCTCCAACTGCCGCTGCTCACTAATGACGTGGTTGGTAAGAAGTCCCTGGATCTACACATAAAATAGTAGTATGAGTACACAACAACGATACCTAGTAAGTGCGAAGACTAACCTCGATCGAGTAGTAACGAGGTCAGGTCAGACCCACTGGTATATAATAATTAAACCAGGAGAATGTACAATATTATAGAAGACTTGAATTTAACAAAGGAAAACACAGTAAGAATAGTAGTATAGTACACAGGGATAAACAAACCAAGGATCTATTGAGATACAATCTCGTAGCCCCCAAGTAAATACGCAAAGAGATCTCTCGATGTATCGCCTCGTAGTCTCTAAAGTAAGTGTGCAGGGAGAACTCCCTAGGAACCGCCTTGTAGTCTCCAGGTATACATCAATATAACATGTTGCGGCGTGCAGCCTGATACCATAACTGTCACTCAAAATTAAGCTCTCGGCGTCGCTCAGTCATCAATCTCTCCAGTCTCACCCATGTACTTACAATGTCATGAAAACTACCCGGAATAATGATATGTTGTGTCAATAGAAATAATTGAGACTGAGATATGATGTGAATGCATAAATATAACAAAGTACAAAATATTAACAAAATCAGTAAGGTGACAGCAAGAAACGACCATTATGGGTCTCAACAATATCGACATAAAGCCTAAATATGATATCTAGCATGGTTGACATCTCAATTATTTTATCACATAGTGAAAAAAAAATATCAACAAAACAGGGTCACTATTCAGTGCCCTAGAAATAATGAATCACAATTCATAGGGTGCACGCTCACACGCTCATCACCTAGCATGTGCGTCACCTCAACATCAGTTACATAACATGTAATTCCGGGTTTCATACCCTCAGTACTAATTTTAGAAGAGTTACTTATCTTAAACAAGCCAATTGCAATATCGAACAAGCCAAACGATGCTCCAAAAATGTCATCTTGCGGGTTCCGACCTATGAACGGCTTGAAAAAGGTTGAATCTTTATTCAAAAGCCCAAAATCGGCCAAAAAAACCCAATTCGAACCCGCACCCGGAACCCGATAAAACTCACATAATCCATCAACCCATTCCATTAGGAGTTCAACCATACTAGTTTCACTCAATTCCGACTCCGAATCGGTGTTCCAAACTCAAAATTCATATTATGAAACTTTAGGCCAAAACCCCGAATTTCTTCTTTAAAATTCATTAACCAAAAGCTAAAATCGAAGATAGATTCAGAAAATATAACCAAAGCGAGTAGAGAACAATTACCACAATTCATATGCTGAAAATTACCTCGAAAATTGCCAAATTCCGAACTTCCCAACTCAAAATATTTTAAATGCATAAAACCTTTATTTTAATATTGTCCTGGCTCGTTTCTTATGCCAAAATATCTCGAAACTCATATATGATGCCTTTCTTGAAAAATTTTAGTCAATTTAGACTCTTGAATTACTCTATTTGACCTTATATTGAAAGAGATATGTTGGTTTCAATATTTTGAAAATAGTGCAGATTTTTAAATACACAGTTCGTAGCAATTTCGTAATTAATCTGAAAATATGGTGACCCAATTCTTAGTAAAATGACCATAAAATCCACCTACGATGTCTAAATTTAACGATTCTTTTTGCCTTGGCTCCGTAATACCGATACTGATCTATGCTTCAATCAAAACATAAACCGGAGCTCATTTATTCAACGTGATATCATTTATGCTTGAAGAAACAATATCGAAACATAAGAAAACGAGAACACAACCTAAACTGATCCATATATGAAATTTCATTCTTTTAAGCCTTTTTTTTTTATAATTAAGAATTATTACCATTCGCAATAGTTACATGTATTAATCAGAAGCAAAACTCTTAAGTTTGGACATAACTTAATACATCATCTTTAAATATATATCTTAACTAAGCCATGGATAAAATTTTTTATATTGTAGCACGTTCTTCAATCTGCTATGCATACTTCCTCGGTAATGGACTTCACATATAATCTATCTTGTGATATCCCCACTGGCTCTCTTCACTTGTTGAGAAATTCTGCAGTTTCTTTCAATTTATACATGATATACTGTACTAGCATGTTCAATATGTATAGTTCTATTTTAGCTCCCTTTCCAGTTATATTTTTTGTAACTCATTCAACTTCATCTTCCCAACTATACACTTGTCTTGTTATTCCTAGCCATGTCAGTATCTTGCTCCATATCCCTGCCGCGTACTTGCAGGAGAAGAAAAGATGTTGATGACTTACTATCTCTTGCTCATGCAATGGACAAGTTTGCTCTACTTGTATCCCCCATCTGCTTATTCTATCTTTTGTAGTGCTAAATACATAATGAAGATTTATTTTGGACACCCTTTATTGTTACAAATCAATCTTTAAAAGAATATAAATTTATTTTACAAACGGACAGATAAAATCTCATATTGTATTACATTTAATTTCTTCATTATTTATTTGATCTAAAGATAACCATACAAAGTAATAACATTGGAAAATTGTGTAAATAAGAAAGAAAGAAAAAAGACAAGCCTAAAAGAGAATAAGTATTTTTAAAACGTTATTCCACTTCATTTTCTTCATCACCATTATTTATGTGATAGTGTAATCTAAAGAACTTTAGTGGCACAAACATATTAAATGCATACATTGAATGATAAAGTAAGTTAATTTCCTTATCCTAAACAAAAGAAAAACAAACATTAGCATTTTAGGAGCAAACATATCCGTTAATATGATACAAACACTTAGTCTGTTACACAAAACATAAACATGAGAAAGTTTGTGTGATAGTTAAAGACAAAATACATAAGTTGCCACCCGAACAATGATTCAAATTTTTGTTACACATTTTTTGAGAAAAAATATTACTTTGCACATCTAATTTTTCCAAAGTGTATCCAAGACACACCATTTTTTTCTTAACCAGTTTTGCAGAATATGTTTAACATCACGCACCAATCAAACAGTGACACGTGTCATTTTAAAAGTAAAATAATTAAAATTACAATCATACCACTCATCTTCATCATCTAAACTACCATGGCCGTCTTCCTCCTCTATCACCATCAAATATCATAGCCTCTTCCTCCATCTTTTACTTAATAATAAAGCTACCATTAACTAAAAAAAGCACCAGAAAACACACCCAAAACTCCATCTTTTATGCTGAAATTGAATCAAACTTTTTGAGCCCAGATCCAACTCATTTTCCATTTCGCTTCTGTAAAAGTTCGATTGCCATTAACTATCATCGCCACAAGTCAGCTATTTAAAAAATTATCCATTATAAAATTAAAGAATGTACATAAACTTGAGCTAAACTTTAATGGTTGGAAGAAGTTTGGAAAATTCTCACTTCCTAAAAACTCGACTTCGCCATGGGTAAAGCTCAAGTTAAGCTTCTCAACGAGAAGAGATATGAGAAATTATGGTATGTCTATTTGAGAAGAAGATCAGGTGGTGGAGCTCAAGGAGTAGCTATGGCATAATTTTAAAAGGAAGAAGATGACTCAATTTAAAATTTTAAAAAAAATATCTGACACAAAATTCTTCTCTTCACACGATTCATTCGTTGGGAAAAACACGCACTATCTGTAGAGAGTTTTGGAGAAGTGAGTTTCTTGTATTGCTCACCAAAGTATATATAGAGTACATAGAAATCAAAACCTACCAACTATAGGATTGTACAATAATGAAGGAAAATCAAAACCTACCAACTATAGGATTGTACAATTAATGAGAGAATATTCTACCAATAATAAAAAGATACACAAAAGATATTTACAATATTTCCTAATACGCCCCCTCAAGATGGAGGGCCGGAGGACCGCCAATCTTGGACATCAGCAGAAGAAGCCGAGGACGAGATAAGTGCTTGGTGAGAGCATCAGCAAGCTGATCAGCAGAGGATACGTGAGCAACACGAAGGGACTCATTCTGGACCAATTGACGAACAAAGTGATAATCAATGGAGATGTGTTTCATGCGAGAATAAAACACAGGGTTGGCAGTGTAAGGGTGTTAAACGGTTCCACCGCTTCGGTCCGGGTCGATTTTTTTTCGACCCGTCCGGTTACCGGTCCGGGCCGGTTACAAACAGTACCGGTTTTCACCGGGCTGGGTTGAGACAGGCTTAAATTGAACCGTACGGGTTACGGGTTGTAATGGTCTGGGCCGGGCCGAGTTTCGTTATTTTCTTTTTATTTTTAGAATTACGTATAAATATTAAGTTATATTAATACTTTGTAATAATTGAATGAACACAACAAAAGATGGGAAAAAATTGCACTTATTGCAAGTGCTACTTTATTTCTTAAATTCAAATAAAGAAAAACTAAAATGTATCTTAAGTAGTAAAAAGTTTACATCTTTTGTAACAAGTAGTATACTAGTAGTAATCCGAATCATCAAATTCTTTGCATTGCCCTAGCAAGTTCATCGTAATCAATATGAACCGATTGACCTTCTTCTGGCGTGTTAAATTCGGATGGGTTTCCATGCGTTAATATATCTCCAAGTTCTTCGTCTTCTGGGCTATCAAGATCTTCCTTTCCTTGATTTCTTCGTTCCGATCTAATCCAATCTCTTAAACATGCTAAAACTTCCAAAGCATTGCTTCCCAATGAGTGGCGTGTGTCTCCAAGTTGTTGTCTTGCTTGGCTAAATGCACTCTCGGATGCAACAGTGGAAATTGGCACATTCAGGACATCCCGAGCCATAGCGAAAAGAACGGGAAATTGCTTTGCATTTTCATGCCACCAGCCTAACGGTGAGAATTCCTTGGTGCGAGGCTCCTTTTGCTTCTGCAAGTAAAATTGAAGTTCATCAATATTCCTGCTACTACTTTGAGTGTTAGAAAAAGTTGAAGAAATATTAAAACTATCAATGCCTTCTTCATCATCTACATTAGAACTGCTACATTGCATAGCGGGATTTACATCTGCTGAAGCACGAGAATTATCACATTGAGTTGCATAATAATTATATAGATGTTGTAAATGTTCATTTAGCTGGTTCATAGAATCATACAAATTTGGGCTTTCAGTGGGCCCAATCTCCATATAAGTATATAAAGCATTCATTAATTGGTGACAATCAGACATTTTAATAGACGGATTTAAAACTGCACCAATTAAGTAAACTGGAGGAATTGGAAAGAAATATTTTTTGAATTTCGCTTGCATATTTACAACAACATCCGTATATCTATCTTTCTTCTTAAATTCATGTAGTAGCAAAGAAATTTCAGCTATATGTACTAAAGCCATAGTAACAGTTGGGTAATATGCGCCAGAAAACACAACAGTAGCAGTATAAAATTTATGCAAAAATTTAACAACATCACTAATGACCTCCCAAGTATCAGTTGTTAACATACGCCTAGGATCAGTACAATGTGCATTAGCAACTTCAGTTATTGGAAATATATATTTGTAGCAACATTTTAAAAATATATACGTATAACTCCATCTAGTAACTATTTCGTCTGGCATGAATCTAGGTGAAAGGTTATACTGCATACACTTATTCTTAAATTCTCTTATTCTAGATTGTCTATTATTTCCCTGAATAACTCCAACTGCTCTTCTAACTTGAGTAATCTCAACTGAAAATAAATCGAGCCCACTTTTAACAATTAAATTGTAAACATGACATGCACACCTAACATGAAAAATATCATCAAGAGGTGGTTGCAAATTCAATTTTAAAATTGAAACTGCAGCATTATTGTTTGAAGCATTATCAAAAGACATACACAAAACTTTTTGGTTTAGATTATAAAATTCAACAACTTCAATAATTGTACTACTAATAAATGCAGCAGTATGACTCTGATCTTCAATATATTTAAAAGCAATAATACGTTTTTGCATACAAGTATTATCATCTATCCAATGACATGTAATTGTTAAACAATCATTTCCATTAACAGCATGGCCAATATCAGAAGTTAGACATACTCTAGAAGGAAGGTGAGTAAACAAATAACGTATGTATGTTTGATATTGGCCGTGAAGTCTAAAGATGTCTGCTCTACAAGTACTTCTAGGATACCTTTAAACAAAGGATTGTATATCCTTTGAATATATATAATAAGATAAGAGGAAGAAGCAAAAGAAAAAGGTAGACAACCCAAAGCAATCATTTTCGCTAATTCCTCTCGATCCCTCATTTTATCATATTTTAGGAGACCTCCGGTAGTAGGGTTAATTGTTGTTTGACTTCCATCCCCATTAGCTCCCCATTATATAGGATGGTTAGTCGACAGATGTCTAATAAGTGTCTCAGTCCCCCCTAAATTACCTCCGGTCAAATGTTTAAACGTTTCGTTACAAAGTTTGCACTTAACTCTATCAGTACCTTCTACTATATCAAAAAATTTCCAAACAGGACTTTTTTTTTTACGAGTAGAAGGTGGAGCCACTGGTGGTCTTCTACCGCTTATTGCACTAGCAACTCCAACTCCAATACTACCAACATTTCCACTACTAGGTGTAGGTGGTATCTCATCTGCTATTCCAATTTCATTATCTTCTATTCCGTAATCTTCTTGTAATTGTTCATAATCAATATCTACATCTTGCAAATTAGGCGATGATTCAGAAACATGTGTTATTGGGTCATTACTATTATTACTACCAGAAGCTACAGGACTACCTCTTTTTTACTTCCACCCCTACCAGTAACTTTTCTACACGCTCTTTTAGCAGCATTAAACATATTGTAAAAATGAAAATATAAGCTAAACTCAAATATGCAAATAAAATATTAAATAAGAGAAAGAGTTGGAGAGAGTGCACCGAATTCGACAATAAATTGAGCACTTGATTACGCAAATCCGGTGTTACCACGAACAAACGTCAAGCAAGTATTTCAATGTTGGACACTTGAACTTCAAGCTTAGAATTCCGATTTCCGAATGAGAAATTACGATAAATTAAATTCGGGAAAACAAAGACAATAAAATTATAAAATTAGAATATGAATTCTTGAAAATTGAAGAGAAGAGAGTGATTGATAATTTGAGAATTGAGAGAGAGATTGATAATTTTGAGTGAGGAAATGAAGAAGAGGGGAGGGTATTTATAGATTTTAAGAAGGGTTAATAATGTAATTTAATAAATACAAAAAAAAAACAAAAAAGTGGCCATTTCTGAAAATACTCCCGTTGGCCAACGGTTCTGGACCGTTGCCAACGGTCCTATGGAGCCCACAAGTTCAGAAATTTTTTAAAAAAAAAAAAAAAATTTTTGACCGTTGTACCGGTCCAGTCCCGCTCCGGGTCGACCGGTTCAAGCACTGTTTTGCTTACCGAGCCGGTCCAGTCACGGGTCTTAATCCTAAAATCCTAACCGTTCTAACCCCTCCCCCCCCCCAACCCAGCCCAGCCCACCCCTTAAGAACCGGTCCGGTCCGGTCCCGGTTTATACCGGGCCAGTCCGGTTCGGTCCCGGGTCAACCCGAACCGGTTGACAGGTCTAGTTGGCACAGAGATAAGTGGCGCCAATGTTGTCCCTGTAAATGACAGGAGCAGCCGGAAGAGGGACATGAAGCTCACACAGCAGGGAATGAAGCCAACGTACTTCAGCGGCAGCAGAATCAATGGCATGATACTCAGCCTCAGTAGATGATAGTGCAACGGAACGCTACTTTTTGGAGCTCCATGAAATAGGATTTGACCCTAGAAAAACAACATAGGCACCAGTTGAGGAGCGGTCATCACAGTTTCCACCCCAATCAGCATCAGAGAAACAATGCAGAGGTATAGCAGATGAAGGACGCAGCCAGACGCCAAAGTCACGCGTCCCATTCAGATACCGGAATAGGCGCTTAGCTGCACCCCAATGAGTGATAGTAGGAGCATGCATGAACTGTGAGAGTTTATTCACAGCAAAGGAGATATCAGGACGAGTGAATGAGAGATACTGGAGGCCCCCAAGGGCCTGTCGATAGGCGGATGCGTCGGTAGGGGCCGAGCCGTCGGCCAGATGAAGGCGAGTTGACGCTGCTGTTGGCGTCTGAACAGGATTTGACTCCAGCATATTATGACGAGTCAAAAGATCAACAACATATTTACGCTGAGAAAGAAAACACCCCTTGGAGCTGCGCAGAACTTCAACACCAAGAAAGTAGCTTAGATCACCCATGTCTTTAAGAGAAAACTGAGACCCAAGAGAGTCAATCACACGGTTCAAGAAAGCAAAATAATTACCAGTCAATATGAGATCATCAACATACACCAAAAATAGGCCGTAATACCAGAGTGCTGAAAGACGAAGAGCGAAGTGTCAGAGGTAGTGTTGACGAAACCCATGGTCAGAAGGCTTTGGCGAAGCGCACTGTACCATGCCCGGGGTGCCTGTTTGAGACCATAAATAGCTTTCTGTAACTTACAGACATAAGATGGATAGGCTTTGTCAACAAAGCCCGGTGGTTGTGCCATATAAACATCCTTTGTAAGCCTCCCGTGGAGAAAGGCATTGTTCACATTCATTTGACGAAGAGGCCAGCCCTTGGATACATCTATACTGAGAACCAAACGTACAGTTGCCGGCTTAACAACTGGACTGAAAGTCTCTTAGAAATCCACACCTGGACACTGATGAAAGCCCTTTGCAACAAGCCGGGCTTTGAACTTATCCACAATGCCGTTAGGCTTGCGTTTGATGCGATAAACCCACTTGCAACCCACAACATTCTGCGAGGAATCAGGCTCGACTAGATCCCAAGTGCCATTCCGTAGTAGAGCATCAAACTCTGATGACATAGCAGCGTGCCATCGCTCATCAGACATAGCACTGGACAGGGTCTGAGGTTCAGTAACAGCAGGAGAGGTGACAGCAGACATACCAAACTTCTTGTTGGGCATAAAGATGTTATTTTTGCTGCGTGTCTGCATATGATGACCACCCTGAGAGGATGCAGGTGGTGGCATAATGGGTGTAGCGGCGGCAGGGGCCGCTGGCGGTGCTGGAAAAGGCGCTGGTGGCGCGGGCAGTAGCGCCGGGAGTGCGTCTGGTGAAGGATCGCTGGTGGGAGCAACGGCAGGTACTGGTGGCGGCAGTGGAAGGACTTCTAGGGAGACCGGAATGGGTACAGGGGGAGACTTGGGGTTAGACATTTTGGAGAACGGGAAGACATCTTCATGGAAGGTGACATGACGCGAGACGAAGATTTTAGACGTTGAGGGATCAAAGCAGAGATAGGCGGTTTGAGTAGTAGAGTAGCCGAAGAGGACACAGGCACGAGATCTGGGTTCCATTTTGTGTGAGGTTTAGGGCCGAAGCCAAGGGAAGCATTGACAGCCGAAGACACGTAATTTGGCAAGGTTGGGGAGTTTCTGGAAGAGAGACTCAAAGGAGGAGCGCATCGAGAGATTTATCTTGGGAAGACGATTAATGAGGTAGACTGCTGTAGCAAAGGCATAAGGCCAGTAAATGAGAGGTATAGAGGCGTGATGAAGGAGAGTGAGACCAGTATCGACAATATGACGGTGACGGCGTTCAGCATAGCCATTGTGCTGAGGAGTATGAGGAGGTGACGTAAGATGGGAGATGCCATGAGAGGCAAGAAAAGAGCGTAAAGCGAGAAATTCACCCCCATTGTCAGTATACAGAGTAATGATTTTAGCAGAGAAATATTTCTCTACAATGGATTTAAAAATGGGGAAGGTTTGTGAGACATCAGATTTACGGCGTAAAGGAAAAAGCCAAACATACTTAGAGAAATGATCAACAAAGATGACATAATATTTAAACCCTTCATTAGAAATAATCGGAGAGGTCCATACATCGGAGAAAATAAGCTCCAGGGGAGCAGTAGAAGACAGACTTGACTCAGAAAAAGGTAACTTATGACACTTATGAAGTTTGCAAGATACACAGGCAAGATCAGACACATTACTGGACTCTATACTGCTAGACGATACTAAATGACGCAGGGTTTTAGCTGACGGGTGACCAAACCGAGAATGCCACAATGACGCAGAGAGCTTTTGTGCCGTGAGGGCAGATGGGAGACTGGGAGCCGCCGGCCAGTAGTAGGTGTTGCCCCTAAGTGGGCCGCGAACGAGCGTTGCCCACGTGCGACGATCCTTCACCTGAAAATCAGAGATCAATTTTTTACGTTAACATTATTGTGACGACATAATTGGGAAACAGAGATCAATTTTTTACGCATATGTGGAACACAGAGAGCCCCAGGTAATAAAAGAGAGGAATGACTGTTAAGTTGTCCAGTATGAGTAATTGTCAAACCTTCATCGTTACTAATAACCACATTGTCGAAGCCAGTTTAAGGACTGTGAAGAGACATGTTGGCAAGATCAGAGGTTATGTGATGAGAGGCACCAGAGTCCAGGATCCAATCAGATGCAGAGGGAATCGTCGGAGAGTGATGGGCTGTGTGAGCAGCTGGATAGGGCGGCGAAGCATAAGCTGGCCGCGGCAATGGTCCACCGTAAGGGGGCTGGTTGGCGCCGGAGACGGGATAGGATAGGCAGCGGCGCGCGGAGTGGCCAAATTCACTGCAGAGTTGGCACTTCCCATTGTACCCGCGAGATTGACCATTGCTGGAGTAACCACCGCGACCAGAGACTGACCCGCGGCTGATGCAGCCGCGCCCGCGGCTACCGAATCGGTGACGGACTGGCTGCTATCCGGCGACGAAGGCAGCCGACGGAGCCGAGTCGGATGTGACGGAGGTAGCCGGCACACGAGCAGTAATCTGAGCCTCCATGCTTAACAGCTTGTCATGAAATTCAGCAAAAGAGATGGGAGATTCACGGGCTTGGATGGCATGAGAGAGTTCCATATACGGGTCATCAAGACCATTTAGAACCTTTATGACAAGATTCTCAGAATCAACGGTAACACCCAAGAGAGATAATTCATCCACAATCACGCGAATACCGTGCATAAAGTCAGTAATAGATTTAGAACCTTTTACCGGATTGTGGAGCTGCTGTTTGAGAGCCATGATACGACCACGAGAAGCGGTGCCGTATGTGCGCGCGAGGATTTCCCAGGCCTCTTTAGAGGTTTCCGCAGCGGCAATGAAGGAATCGTCGGTGTGATCGACGAGATGATGGCACTGAGAATAAGGTTGTCCTGGCGAATCCAGTAAGGATATGCTGGATTGGGAGAAGTCACGTCGTTGTCGACGATAGTGGCCGGTGGGCATGGCTTCGATCCGTCCAAGACGCCGAGGAGATCGTAACCCGCAAGGAGGGTTCGAAATTAAAATTTCCACGCCAGGTAATTAGTGGAGTCCAATTTGAGTGGGTTTGAGCCGATGCATTTATGGCAATTGGCTGGAGAGGCGCGGTTGACGTCGTGGCGGCCATGAGGGCGAGGCAAGGAGAGGAGGCGTTGAACGACGTTGAGAAAAAGAGGGCTGCCGATTAGTGCAGCGGCGGCGGCGACGTGCTCCGATGAGAGGAGCTACGGCGGCGGCGGGTAGTATGTATTTAGGGTTTGTTTGGCGATAAGCCACTGGCGTATGATACCATGTAGAGAGTTTTGGAGAAGTGAGTTTCTTGTATTGCTCACCAAAGTATATATAGAGTACAGAGAAATCAAAACCTACCAACTATAGGATTGTACTATAATAAAGGAAAATCAAAACCTACCAACTATAGGATTGTACAATTAATGAGAGAATATTCTACCAATAATAAAAAGATACACAAAAGATATTTACAATATTTCCTAATACTATCTACGTAGGAAAAATAGTATGTATTAGATACACCTTAAAAAGGTTATATGTATAACGTAATATTCGTTCCTAAAAAATATGTAACAAAGATTTGAATCATAGTTCATATATTTTGCCATATTTGAATCTATTTTGGAATGATCTTTTCAACGAAGACATGGACAATTTTTTCCCCATAAAAAAGAGATTGAGACACCGATTGAAAAAGTTGAACAAATATAGAAGTGGAATCTAGTTTATGGTTGAAGGACAGGTACCGTTGGACAAACGGCTGGAATTTTTAAAAAGTATTTGTAACGATAAACGGGTGTGTCAGTTTGTGAAATTTTTTTGAAAAATTTTATTTGTGACTAATTGTCTTAGACCTTTTTTTGTCTCATAATTGTGTGGATCTTAAAATTTCTGACCCTAAATATATAAGATATAAATTCACAAATATATAAAACAAAAAAAATTATATAATTAATATAAATTACGTGAGACACAAAATACAATCACTCAATTTTTTTAATTGTTTTCTAAGATTTCAGTAAATGTTGCCACGTGCATAACAAGTGTTCTGTGCTTTGTGGCTTGATTGACTTTATCTTAGGTTGTAAATGTCTCAAATGTTGTTTTTTTATTTTTATTTTTTCAAACAGCCAGGTAGGGTACGTGGAGCGGCGGACAAGTCAATTCGTCCCAAAAGTTTTAGGCGCCGGCCAGGCCTACCCCGCCCATTCAGAAATAAAGCGCCAGGTCCCAATTCACACCAATGTCAAATCAGCAATAAAATTATTTTCATAACGAATCTTTTCCAAAAAAACTTTATTTTATACTTATATTTTTTTATACTAGTGTTAGACTTCGTGTAATGTACGGATAAGTTTCTGTGACTTATTTTTTTTGAGCCGAGAATTTCTTGAAAAAAGTCTTTCTACCTTTTGGGATAAGGTACGGTCCGCATATATATATTACTCTCACGAGACCTCACCTATAAAAATATATTAGGTTATTGTTATTATTATTGTTTGGTACGCGCGTTATATCGTGTACTCTATTCTAAATAAACAATTTTAAAAGATATGAATATATTACATGAAAATTATGAATTATATATTAAATTTGAAGAAAAGAGCGTAGGTTATTAGAAAGACGATTATTGATCTTGTATAGGTAATTTATTGTGTGCTAGACGTCCTTAATTATCTCAATCGAGATAATAACATAAAATTTATTCTGGTTTTACAAATAACTTTTGCATAAGTAAATCAATTGAATAATTTTTGGCAACATTTGTTTTCAAAAGGTATATCTTAAAAATATTATCATATTAAATCATCTTCTAGAATGCCAAAATTCTCATTTTTTTCAATCAATAAAATTTGATTTTATCCATATTTTTCTGCATTTGGAAATAGTATAAGGAGAATTAAATGCATATTGTTGTAGAATAAATTGAGAGAGGAACATAAAAAGAGAAAAAAAAAACGTAACTTGTACTAACGTTAGTACGTTCCCTTTGGGTTAACATACCTCATTTTGAATTGTAAAATCTTAATTGATTTCGAAGTATTAATTATTTGGATTTAAATCCTCGTAGCTCAAATATGAAAAAAAAAGATAACAATTAAAATTTTTATCAACTCCAAAATCTTAAATATTTGAAAAATTATTAAATGGCTATTTTGTCCAATATAAAGGTAACTTTTTAAAAAGTAAAATAGCGAACAATATTTCGCTATAAATTATATAATTTTAATAAATATTAATTATTATTTAGTATAGTCTACATAAATATATAATCTATACACAACCAAAGAATATACATTACATAGTAATCAAATAAAGTATTTGCTCTTTATTTATTTATTATTATTATTAAATTATCAAGCACTTAGTACTACGAATTTACTAACATGACATTTTATTAACTTGTTTGGCTTAATATTTTGATACTTTTCTTTTAGTATAATATAGAAAATAATTTCTTACTCTAGAAATAGTTTTATTTTTTATACTTATGTTTTACTAATCAAAATTCTTTAACTGTCTAAAGTTATTAATAATTTTCTTGATTATTATTTATTAATTAATTTAAAATATGAATATCATAAAATTATCTTTATCACCCTCTGTTCTTACATTCTAATTATAAGTTTTATATTTTTTTTTATACTTTTTCACAATTTCTTTTGGTTCCTTGCCTATGTAAATTGTAATTGTATTTCGATTACTTTATATTATTAAATTGACGTATGAAGTTTTAATAAATTACATGTTTAAGATAATACAATGAATATAGTTTGTATTACTCTTGAAATTTAACCAGGTCCCACTTCACACCAGTGTTAAATCAGCAAAAACTTATTTTCATAACGAATCTTTTCAAATAAATCTTATTTTGTACTTTTGTTTCTCTATATGTCTCGATAAACTACTAAACAGTGGAAAGGTAAAATTCAGTTTGCAAAAGTTAAACTTCCGTTTGCAAAAAGTTAAACGGTAGTATTGATCAAACTAGATAACTATAATACCAATATATTTCGTGTAATCCAACAAATGAAATTTGAGAAAAAGAGTATACATACAAATCTAATCCATGCCTTAGATTATAACAATAACAAATGTAGTATAATCTCATAAATAAAGTGTGGAAAAAGGAATATATCACTTTATCCTTATCTTAAGAAGATAAAAAGACAATTTTCAATATATATTCACCTCAAAAAAAGATAAAAAAGAAGTAGGAGTATCGATATGCTATGACATCATCAAGATTTCAAGATAATTAAATAGAAAGAACCCGCATGTACTGACATAAATTTAAAAGTAAGAAAATAAAGACTAACACTATTATTGGTAAGTACAACAGAGACACACGACTACATACTAATTTTCTACCCTAATTTTGACCTTTATACCGTATTAAGAGTCATATTTTCGGTAAGCTGACGTAACATCATATCCAACCAAATTACCTTTATCTAATACTTCTTTAGCCTACCTTTAACTTTTCGCAAACCTACAGGTCAACTTCTCACACCTCCTTAGCAGGGGCATATGTGCATCTCCTCTTCACATATCTGAATCATCTAAGCATCCTTTCCGCATCTTACCCTTCATCGAGGTCGCGCTCGCCTTGTTGTCAATATATTCGTTCTTAAACTTATCTATCATGGTATGGCTGCTAGGACTGTCCATATATCAGGTAAAATTGATTGCCCGAACCGAAAGAAATCTTATTGAATTATTGATATTAGGTTATTGGATTAATGGTTAAGCAACAATTTAGTATTTTTTGACGATTATTGAGTTATCGGATTGGGTCTGGGCTTATCCAATTTTATGAACGGTATAATCAATAACCCAAATGGATTTATCAGTATTATAATTTTACCCTTAATTATATAAAGCCACTTGGGGCTTCATTCTCTATTAGTATTATGTTTGCACTTATTAATATTCTTAGAGGCCATTTGGTAGCTGGTCAGAGAGGAGTTTCCCATGTATTAAAACTAGGATAACTTTATACATTGTTCGGTTAAAAGAAAGGGAAAAATAATCTCCACATAAAAGCTAGCATAAGTTATACAGTATTTAATTATTTTTTCCTCTTTTTCTCGTAAATTGTAGCATTACTAATACAATGTTTCGTTCACGTTCTTCTTTTCCTATAACAAATACATATACAAGTTATGAGGAAATCTATGTATTATTTATGCAAGGTAAAAGGTAAATAACCTATACATATATTAATAATACTTGTATTAAAACATAAAGTGACAAGAATACCTTTTATTCAGACTTGTATTTATTTTGTTTAAATAAATATATTTGAACTATATTAATAATTTTAATAAAATAACGTAAGCTAATAATAAATATCACCCAAATTATATTTATATTACTAATCTGTATATAATCTCTGTATAACAAATCTATGCATAACTTATCTCTGCATAATTAATATATGTATAATTAATCCTTGTATTATTTATTTTTGTATAATTAATACCTATATAACTAATATATATATAATTAATATCGCTATAACTTTAACCGGGCACCGAACGACCCTTAAGGTGTAATTGCTAGCAGTACTTTGTGTTATTTCTACTTTGACAACTGCACTTAAGCAAATCTCGCAATTCCTGATATGAAAGCAACTTTTGTAATTATGATCAAATTGTTGGATCAGTGCATTTTATGGTATCAATATGTTTAATTTTCACTGTTAAACAATGGAACATTATTACGTTTGACTTTAAAAAAAAAAAAGAGTTCTTCCGCATTGTATTGATAGGATGCAAGTTAATACGGTGAAGTAATCCTCTTTCGTTTCATAACCCACTGAAGTTCATTTGTGTATGAATATATGAAGTATATTTGAGTAAATTTTTTTGTGTATGAATATATGAAGTATATTTGAGTAAATTTTTTTGTGTATGAATATATGAAGTATATTTGAGCAATTTTTTTAGTTGTTTACAATTGAACAAACTTTTTTATGAGGGTAGACTGTCCTTAAAACTTTTATTCAGTCTTTAGAACATACTTGAAAGGGGTTAATGTTATAGATTATGATTTTCTCCTTTAAATTGAGTTACCTTATCAAGTAAAATAATAAGTGAATCGATAATAATAAATAACCGATTAATTAATACCTAAAAACTAATATTTTATTGGTTCGATTATCGGTTTAGTATATTTGTTAACCGATAATTAATGTATCAAACCGATAATATTTATAACTGAAATGAACTGACAGATACTCACCCCATAATGTTGTATATCCATCTCAATATTCTTATTTATGTTACCCTAAATAACCAATGTTTCAAACTGATAATATTTACAACCGAACCGAACCGAACCGACCGATACTTACCCCCTAATGTATGCACGTCCATCTTAACATTCCTCATTTTCTGCTACCTTTATCTTCTGTACGTGAGAGTTATTGACTTGCTTACGCTTTGCGCCATATAATATAATTGGTCTTACCACCGCTCTGTAACTTATCCATAAATTCGATGACACATTCTTATCACATAAAACCCTGGATAAGATCCTCCATTTCATCCATTCGCACAAATACGATGTGAGACATCCTTGCTAATATCCCCATTATCTTGGATTATTTGCTTAAGGTACTTAAAACTTCATCTTTGGAGATGGCATATGTATCAAACCTCACTTCTATGTCCGCTTCATGATCACATTGCTGAACTTACACTCCAAATATTCTATCTTGATCGTGCTATACTTAGAGCCTTTAGATTTCAAGGTCTCTACAAACCTCCAATCTTGCATTAACACCATATCGCATTTCGCCTATCAATATAATTTCATCTGTAAATAATCAAACTAAACAATTGAAAAGTAAAATTTACTAAACGTCATAAAATATATTCCGAAATTAATTTCTCATAAACTAATTCGAACACTCAACCTTAATTTAAACTGTTTTCCAAATTATTTACAAAAAAGTTAATTTACTCGAAATATAGAAACCAAATCGTAATTCTTTTCGTAGGGAAAGAACTTCACTTGAAGAGTCAATTGTAATATCGTATGCATGTAAGTTGAATAATTAGTCCGGTCCATAATAAGTGGTCAATTTATTTTGGGCACACCTATTAAGGAAATACCAAATTCTAGACAAAAATAGTTAGTGTGAGTAAACTACCCTTCATTAAATATTGTATCATATTTAGAGTAGTACTTACTTTTCTTTTCAAATGTGAGAAGTGAATGACTTTTTAGGGATACGTACATAAGAGTAATTTTAAAAAAATAAATTGAATTTTTTTTGATGAATTCTTATTTTGAATCAAAATAAAAAAAAATAAATTGATCACTTATTATGAATCGGGGAATAACATTTCAACTTGGTAAACGAGTCCAATAATTAATGATTAATTCCAACTTATGCTTCCTTATAGCAGTTACACTATGATGCTCCAGTTGAATTATTTAGCGTATCAGTGATGCCATATTCCCAATAGATGGCGACATTTTGCAGAAACCATTCCACTCTTTTTTCACCTTACCCTTATACTTTATGGAATTAGTATGGTGATTTGTGGAGTATTTGATTTGCTAGTTAATTAATTAAATAATGAATTTATTTTTGTACATTGATAATATGAATAGTTTTACAATATTAGTGCAAAATCATCTATTGTAGCATATTGCCAACATTATTTTCAAGGTTATTAATAAACTGTTCTTGTATAGAAGTTGAACTCATTCATAATTCTGGATAAGAAGGTGATTTGTTTTCTCCCTTTAATTGTGAAAAACGGTCAATTCTTTTTCCTAATTTAATCTGGATGCTCTAGCTTTTGGTTGTAGGGCACAACATAAAGTGCTCATATCCAAAGTTTAGGCTAATCCAATACTCCTATTTCTCTTTGGGATGTGGTGGGGTTGGAATTTTAAGCACTACTAATGCAATTTATATCCGATATGTTCCTTGAATTTAGGCTTTAGGAGTAGGGGACACCATACTTGAATTGGACATTTCTGTTAGTAATACTGAAAAAGGCTAAAAACAAAATCAAAGATGGGAGACCTATGTCTTATCCTGCCAGCTTACACAATTCTTCAAGTTTCTACTTTACTACCATAAGGTAAGTGAAGATAATTAAAAAGAAATTTATTACTACCTCCTCCCGTCCAAAAAAAGATTTTTTTACCTTTTTCTTATGGTCTAAAATAATTAATTTTTTTAGATTTCGAAAATGAATTAATTATTTTTTTTCTATATTATTCTTAGAGTAAATAGTGTTGGAATATGTGTTAGGACTGTTTATATAAGTAATAAAAGTTAATATGATCAATTCTATTGCTAATTAATGCTAAAAGGTGGATCTCTTAATCTGTGTGAGATATCTAAAAAATCACTTATTTTGGACCGGAGCAAGTAATAGCTACCAAAACGAGAAAAAGTTATATAGATGACATGGCTACGTGACTGCATCCTACTGGGCATTACTTATCCTAATTTTCTTTCTTTTGTATTACGGCTTTTAGCTGCACGTAGTTTTTTCTTTCTTGTTGCAATGCCACATAGTAGTCCTCTTGGGCCCATGGTTTTAACTTCTTGTGTGCTAAGTAGTTAGGAATTTGTAGTTTGTATTACTGCTGTGCTTATAATCTAAGCCAATTTTTCGAAAGAATATACTGACCTGTGTCACAGTACATCTGAAAAAGAATTAATTAATGTGAATAAACCATCACCAGAGATTGTGGTGAAGAAGTACATATTCGTCCATACATCTTGATAAGAAGTTTTGGATTCGAGAGTAGAATAGTTTGCCTCCTTAATCATCATCATAGTCAAAGAGTAACGAAAACCAAACAAGTGAGCATAAATTTGATTGCCAAATAGTAGCAGTTTTGATCTATCTTGAAAATTCACAAAAGCACTACCAATGCTTAATTAAAGAGATATATTGGTAGTTCAAATGGCTTGCTTATAAAATTCTGACAGTAACCACAAAGAATTAAAAAGGCAAGAAAAAAGAGGAGCGGGGATCAAGAGACAGCCAGCTGATTGTGATTGCCATCGAGAATGGAGAATCTGGTAGGTTTGGGCTGGAAGTTGTTTCTAATTCTATTTCGGAAAAAAGCCAATGTTATTTAACTTTCAGAAATGGTCTATCCATGTCATCAATTAAAAATGCTCATTTTATGCCACCGCCGTTATACATTTGGTTTATCCATATTATTTTTAACTAACGACATTGGCATGAAATGAACTTTTTTTAACGGATGGCACGGATGGGTCAAATGTGTAATGACAGTGGTATAAAATGAACTTTTTTTTAATGGATGACATGGATAAACCATTTCTAAAAGTTAAAGCGGCATTTTAGGTCTTTTCCAATTATATTTTGATGATGGTTTGTAGGACTGATAACAACGTGCATGCATGAGGAAGGCTTTAAAACAGGCTCACCTTTGTCATGTCCGTAGTAGTAGTAGTAGTATTCTATTGAAAGAGACATCCAATTTGTTGCTACTATATATGTGACATTGATGAACTTTGTAATAAATTGCTGCTTTCTGTGAAGGCTGCATCTGAATGAGCCTGGATGGCTGGTTGGGGAGCAAAGGCATGTTCTACTAGTCGTTTTTCTTGACATGGACTTTAGTGTATGTTACTACCAAGCCTTCGATCTATAATAAGTGATTTTCTGTTATTTAACATATCCCTTAAAAAAAATTAGTTCCTTGAAAAAATAGGTATTTTGACTAAATTATTCTTAATTAAAATCTGCATATTAATAACTTAACACATTAGGATATGGTAAAAGACAATTAAATAAGGGCAAATTTGAAAAAATAAAGTTAATTTCTTTTTGTCTAATATAAAAGAACACTTATTTTAGACCAAACTAAAAAAATAAAAAATTACTTATTATGGATAAAATCTATAGAATAGAGAAATGCGGAGGTTACTTATTATGGCTGGATATAACGCTCCAATTAATAACGATGCTTCCTTGTGAATTTGCTACCTAATGACAAAGAATGGTCGCAATAATAATTAAGGCAGTTATAGATCATAGATTCTTCAAATTAAAGCATTATTATAGATTCTTCAAATACCGCTAAGATTTTTCAAAAAATAGCTTTACACCTCCCTTATAGTTCTTGATTTTTTTCATTTATCGTTACTAATTTAATTGGTTATGTGGTAAATTTTTTTTTAAAATTGATTCTCTGGGTTTTCACGACTACAAGTATGATCCGGTGGCTATTCAACCTGCAATGGGATGGATCAGTCATGAAGAAATTGAAATTATATTAATCAAATTCTAAGTTACTGAATCAAAATCGTAGCACGCAAACTACCAGTTTTTGCATATTTTTGCTGCAAAATTCGCAAGACGCATGTAGTCTGCTATGAAACAAGATTTCATTATTTATTACCTTATAAGTGACCTGTTTAAATAAACATTTTTTTTCATCATTGCTATTAAAATGTTTTCTTTACCAATACTTGGGAATTATGTGAATTCAGACTTTCATTTGATGGCGTATAATATGTATAACTTAAACTCTATACTATAATGTACCACTAGATTTATAGTGTAATTTTTCAAAGCACACTTATCTGCTTGACTTTTACAGTGCTGTTCAAATGTATCTGCCGAATTACTTTATCATAAAACCTTAATATGAGAAACAGAATATTGACCTTGTCATGCTGTGGAACTAGAACAAACTACTTACTTCTAGGTATGCATATGTATTATGATTCACTTGGAAGATCTTAGCTTTTCACGTGTGGGATTATACTGGATTGTTGTTGTTGGAAGAACTTACTACTTAGCTTCCCATGGTAACCTATGTCGCTCGAACTCTCCGAAAATGTCGCCCTGTATTTTTGGAAAATTTGACACAGGTGCGTTCAGCATTTTGGACAGGTCGCGTAACATAGGTAGTAACTAACTAGCTGCTCAGATTTGAAATGCTCTAAATTTCAAAAATAATTCACTCTAGGGTAATCTCTTCCATCCTGCCGACGTATCAGTGATTAATATATACCTCTATTGTAAGGCCAAACAAATTGCTTCTGCTCAATGCCCTGAAAGCCAACACCACTCTTTGGTCACAGGATATTAAAGCGATACAACCATCCAAATAATGAATCAACAAACATAAACACGAAGGGCGTTATATAAGAACAAAATTTGATGTCCATGTACATATACACACAACAATCTGCATCATTCCTAGTGTCAATTGAGTATGAACAACTTCTAGCAATCCCTACAAGTCCCTAATAAACTTGTCATAGACAAACATATAAGAGACTTTACGTATTCTCATGTCGTGCTTAAAGCTTGCAATACTGCAGATATAATCTGGTATTAGCCACATAAGAAAATAAAAAGAACGTCTTGCTGCTAGTCCAAATATTCGAAAAATCACCCTTCGCTTTTCCCAGCTAAAGATTCTTGACCAGATGTAGCATCAACGAGTTTGGTATACTTGCGGTGACGCCTCTCTCTTGCATATAGCACCCAACAGATGAGTGAGAGCATTACTGCAGCTGAGACTAGAGCTAAACCAATGTAGACCCACTTACTGTATCGTGTCAAATCAGGACAATGTTCATCATGAATGACACTGACGGTATCCCGAAGGAAAGTGCAGTCAAGTAGTTCGCTAAGGAAAGGCCCCCAATGATACAGGCCACTGCTAACGTTGACTACACCAGTCATTTGGTTGTACATATCAGGGGTCATACGGCCCACGGTGGAGCACACATTACTTGCTGAAACTTGGCACACATAATTCCTCCAAACCTGAATTAATAGAATGGAAGTTATTGAAGCTGTTTCACATACCATTCTGCGCAAGCAACAAAAAAAGAAGCATATAATCCCTAGGAAATGGAATCCCAATCAAGGCTTATTCCTTAATTCGAGCTGTAATATTAGGTTTCTAAAACATGCACATGGTGTCTGAGTTAACCGAAAAGAACTTATTTTATGTGATTTTTAACATTTATCTTCACAGTTTGTTTTCTTGAAGTGAAAAATGTTTGTATATACCTGTGTGGCATTGCTAAGTTCCACCTCACCATTTGCACATTTCCGGTCTGTCTTGTCCGAATTAAAGGGATTACAGAGGTTAGGGACCAATGGACCAGATTGGTTGTAACCGACACCTGAAGGCGGATCAATGTTTGAAACATTGGTGATGATCCTGTTAGCCACTCCAACCAATTGGTAGGTGACCTCTTTGCTCTGAGACAACGTTTCTTGGGCAGTAGCGGTGTCCACACAAGGGATTATATCATCAAGTGCCGTATGAGCCGTTGGGTTTTTCGCCCAATCATTCATGGCCACGCAGGTGTCCCCCGTTGCACTTAGATAGACAAAACTATTGTTAGAAATTTTGAAGTATATAGTAACTGAACAAACAGAAAAAGAAGCTCACAGTATTAAAAAAATCAGTTTATATGTTGAAGAATTATGAACCAGAAAAGCAGAAGTAGGAATGCATTTTCGTGATAGAGAATTAAAGAACTATTTTCCAATATTGAAAGAGATGATTTGTTTCTAAAAAATCCACATATGTTAAAGCCTCACTCTACACAAGTAAGGAGCTTCAGAACATAAAGTTAATATCTAGTAGAGGCAGCACAACAGCCGTATTCATTTAATGTGTAAAAGATGTAT
Source organism: Nicotiana benthamiana (assembly GCA_034376525.1). Taxonomy (NCBI): domain Eukaryota; kingdom Viridiplantae; phylum Streptophyta; class Magnoliopsida; order Solanales; family Solanaceae; genus Nicotiana; species Nicotiana benthamiana. The sequence goes on from CM067325.1 coordinate 13,880,784, forward strand.
TGTTTTACTCTTTCAATTTGTCTTTTCTATCTTTGATTTTGTTGAAGCCCAGATAGGACAGATATAACAGGACAATTTGATAGAACTTACTTGTGAAGAACAAGAAATGCACCACATAAGATAAATGTGACTGCAACGAGGATCCAGCCTACAATGACTAGGCTGCAAACAACAACAGTCCCTTAGACTTTCAAAAAGATAATAGGTTCCTTGTTATAAAGAGAAGTACCTATTCCAGTAATAAGACTTACATGTATACGAGAACCTGAAGGCCAAGTATAGAGAACACTGCAGCAGATTTTCAAACAAGCGTGAGGAAAGATCAGTACCAGTCAGTGTGTACTACTATTAACTTTGAAAGACCAGAAAACTTACAGAAACCAAGTGCAGCTAAACCAAGCATTACAGCAGCAACAATGATGAGAGCACGCCTCCTGCAGTACATACCAACAAGGCGATTACTGGGACATCACAAGTTCAAAATAGTTCACTGGACTTGAATGAATTAGCCGAGAAGTGCTTACACCCAGTCTAAGATAATCATGATATCCTTCTTGTTCTTCTCAGTTTCTGTTTCAAGAGTTTCAGCAGCCGATCCGATCTTGGTGTCAACCTTGTCAATGTTGTTTTGAACATCTTGAGGTAGAAAGATTTGATTAACTCCAGTGTGCTTGGCAACAGCCAGAATGTTTGACACATTCCTTAAACTGTTAACCGTTTCTCCTGCTTGGTGCACAACATAATCCAATGTATGTTTTGTACCGTCATGAAATTTCCCTTGACCAGTAAACAGAACACCAGCACCAACCCTGATATAACAAGGCAGAAATAATTAAATAAGTCATAAAATTAATCAATTTGTAATGAAAAAGAGATAATTGAGATAGAGTGATTACATTGCAGCAATGGTGAATGCCGAGAGAAAAATAAGTGAAAGTGCATAAGCAGTTCGAGAGTAACCATAGCGTCTTCTCCGGCAGCAACAACAATAGAAACAAACTAGGAGCAGGCAAATGGCACATGCCACAAACCAGAATAAAGCAATGATGAAAAGAGGGGCACCAGTATAAGCAACCGACTGTGTCAAGAAAAGATTTTTATCAGATAGCCACTACGTCGTCAATCATATAAGCTGAAAAGAATGAAGAGATGACCAAATAAACGTGGCATATTGGCATATACATGCTAACAATCAGATAGAGGCTGACAACAAATCTAAGTTACAACTAGAAATTATCTTAAGTGAATTCCATTTCCAGAAGTAAAAAAGTAAAGAAAACTCGTATTAAAAGGAAGCTGAGGGTATAAAGCCAAGAAGTCGGGCATATGCCACTGTCTCTGAAGAGTTTACAGTAAAACCAACATGACACGGTACAAGGATGTTATAACTACAAGAATTATTGGCAATATTCTCTGTCTCTCTCCCTCATCAATTCTTATCAGAACTCTTAGTCCCCCAAAAATGCACAATCACGTTTCTTAATTGGTAATGCTTATAAACAATCACTAAACCACGCAAAAGCAATGTTAAAAAGAACCATAAAAAAAATTAAATATGAAGATTTTAAAACGAAATAATAACAAAAAAAAACAACAGAAAAAAGGACCTGTAAATGGAATTAAGGGCTGAAAAGAGAACTTACAGCCCAATAATGACTGTTACTGATGTTCCATCCACCAGTGTAGTAACTCCGATCTTCAAGTGGATCTCTTCTATGTGTTCTTTCAGCAGCCAATACTAAAGATGAGTTTCCAGTACCATTGCTCTCTGCCAGAAACCTTTTACTTCCATAAATTGGCTCACTGACTTCACCTACACACAACAAACAGAGCAGAAAAATCAGAATAATCCTATGTAAGCGACCCCCATTTAGTAAAAGATCACAAGTTTGAGGCAAAAAACAAGAAGAATTCTAGGTAATTAGCAACCCCATTTAGTAAAAGAATTACAACTTTGAGGAAAAACAAAAATAATCTTAGGTAATTAGCGAACCCGACCCCCCTTTAGTAAAAGATTATAGCTTTGAAAAAAAACAAGAATAATCCTAAGGTACTTAGCAACCCCATTTAGTAAAAGATTACAACATTGAGGAAAAACAAGAATAATTCTTCCCCATTTAGTACAACATAGTAACAACTTTGAGGAAAAAACAAGAATAATCCTAAGGTACTTAGCAACCCCATTAAGCAAAAGATTACAACTTTGAGGAAAAACAAGAATAATTCTAGGTAATTATCAACCCCATTTAGTAAAAGATTACAACTTTGAGGAAAAACAATGGCTTACCGTCAACCAGAGAGAACGAGGCTGTAGATATTAAGAGAAAGGAAAAAGCAACCATAAGAGGAAATAGGTTCAGTTTTGTGTATGACATGACTGTCTTAATTTTCTGGGGCACAAGTTTTCAACTTTAGTATTGAGTTTTTTCTTGTGATAAACGGCTATCTAGTATTACAAGAATGTGGTCCTTGTACAGGAAGCAGAAAAGGTAATCATTTACCTAGTCTTGGCTTAACTTAAAGGATAACATTTATACTAAAAAACAATAGTGGAAAGACGTGTGAGAAGCTGGTGGTGGACTTCTTCCATTCCATATGTTGGTTGGTTTTCACGACAGTTGTTATTCTTATATAATACTCTATACAAGTGAAGAAAAACAAAAATCTAACATAGTCTGTATTATGACCTTTTTTTTAACTGGCACGGCTGCACATTCTATTCATCAAAATTCAAATATATGAGAATACTTTTTCTACTTATATTAAAAATTAAGCTCGATATTTCATAATTCTCATCCTCCTATGATCTACGTTGGCCACTATGCTACAAAACATCCATATTATACATATGATTTGTTTCTGTTTTTAAATTTTACTTTACTAATACAACTCTATGCTAGTCTTGAACCAAATGTTATGTGCATGAGGAACTTTTCAAATGTCTATAGTAAAATAGGTAAAACTATGTCACTTTTCTTTTAATTTGTTGATAGATAAAACTCAAGACATTTATGAAACCAGTATATGGACATCTTATGTTAAGGACTTACTCTGTTGACTGTTCATTGAATTGTTCAGATAACGGCTAGCTAGTTGGCTATTGCACAATCTCAAACTTTATTGCTGTCATTATCATTTTTTGGTTAACTTCGATGAATTCATATTAATGACCTTCATTTTGGCCTTATTAATGACTAATTATTTACTCTATATTGATAAGTTATAATGACACGGTCGTATTCAAAGTAAACTTGTTTTTTTATTCAGCTGGAATGGGATAGTTTTCATCGTATTAACAATTGGAAAGAGATATGAACAGGTTCTTCCAACTTGAAGTCCACGACCAAAAATTTTACCCACTTTGAATATTAAATTATGTATTGTTTATGCTAGTATATTGGTAGCGACAAATTCTAGTTCTAGCCTTATTGGTCGGCTGTTACCTTGTGATCAAAGGTTTTCATTTTGGAGGGGGGGGGGGGGTGAAAGTTGACTATAGTTTTGAAAATCTATTTAAAATGGCATTTGGCACGTAAAATCTATATATATATATATATATATATATATATATATATATATATATATATATATGTAGGGGGGGGCCTTGGAATTATATTGATCTAATTTCTCAGTTTTTTTGGGGATTTCCTCTCATTTCAATACAAAACTGGCCTCTTTCTTTATTTTTTCTTTATTTTATTTATTATCACAATCGCAACAGTCAACTTCTTCCATAACTGTCCAGAATAAAATCAACAGTTATATCGGAAATAATATTACCCTCTTTAAAATTCTGCCAAAAATGCATATGCATGGACTATATTGCTCCCTCTTTCATTCACATTGAGTCGAGGTGGGAAACGACTCTCATTTGAGTTTCTATGGGAGGCTGACAAATTCATACTTCTCTCCGTTCTTTTACTCACAAATTCAAGTGATGTGCATATGTTTCTTTGTTATTTTCACTATTTTTTGTGAAGTTGCTCTAGATGTTGTTGGTGTATTATTTATTTTGTGAATACCGGGTAAAATTTTTAATAAATGTCACTGAGTTATTTCCTTGAAATTATCCCCTCAGGTTGTCCATTCTTTTTCTGCTTCTAATTTTGAATTTTGTATATTATGCAATCAACCTGGATGTTGTAAATGTTTTAAACTATTTTTCATTCTTTAATGGTATACAATTCCGAAGGCTCCAAAGAGAAGAAGAAAGAAGTGAAATTAACGTATAAAAGGACACTTGCCGGTTTGTAATATTCATGGCCTTCTGTTGTTATATTAATTATGAGATTGGTGATTGGTATTTAGAAGCATCTTTGATAATTTTTTTATTTCAAACATAATTATTGTTTGTTTACTTTGTTAGTATTTCTTTTGTGTGAGATCATTGCATCCGTTTTAATTCTTTAAGCTTTTTATTTCAGTGTGCTTTTAATATAATATGTTTGAATATTATAGTTTTTCTTTCTTTAAAGATGGATAACTATGTTTTAGAAGATGTATATATAATTAACTGCGATATAAAATTAAACTAAGTTACATAGTAATATATTGTTTTGAGTTATGCAAATTTCTACCATAAAGATCAGCAAAGCAAAATCATAATTTTGAATATTTTTATTGATCTGATCTACCTTTCGCCAATTTAATTATGGAATAACCTTTAAGTTGGAAGTTGGAGCAAAAGGAATAAATCAATTCATTTATGAAATTTAATAGGAGGCTTGAGTGTTCTCCGAAAAAGGTGATCATAACTCCGTTCTCATTTTCTAGCCATTTGCAATAGTTGCTTCATTGACATCCTTATGTATATATAACTTACGTAAACTTCTTGCACCAGCCTATTTGCAATACACAATCGATTCATAACTTGGTTACTGATACCTATAAATAATGGCAAAGCTTAAATTTTCATTAAAAATATTAAAATATAAAAATTAAATATTCAAACAAGTTAAGGGGAGGTTTTATCTAATTTATATTTTTTATTTTTATATAGTTTTTCCAGATTTTGTTATATTTATATCGCACAAAACGCGAACAATTTTACTAGTTATTTTGTTATGTTTCTTAAATGAAAACTATTTTGATTTGTTATCTGTTGTATAGTTTTCTAGCATTTGATTAGGTATAGAGTGACCCTGGTAATAGTAGAAGCTATGATGGGGAATAAACCTTGGGAATAGTAGAAGCTATGATGGGAAATAAACCTTGGGAATATTATTTTGGTGATGATTTTGAATTCTGAACTAAATTCAGCAACAATATACATGTATTGACTACATTAATTAATGCGAAGCAAAAGTTACAAATATTTAAAGGAAGATAACTTACATTCGTCGGTCACATTTCACCTTTATTTTCGAGAGTCAATTTAATTAATCTTTAAAGTTAAATTGCATTAGATTTCCTTAATATTTTAAACTTAAAATTTAGATACTTGGAAACTATACGAACAGTAGTACGATTTGTATTTTTTCTTATATCAGTATGGTATATACGGTGCGGTTCAATTTTATGATCATCAAGGCATCTCGAAAGTTTTCGGTGATCGACTTCGAGGGTTTACAGTGATCTTCTTCGAGGTAGTGTATATAACGACCAGCCTCAAGACAATGTAAATTAGTGGTTTCGGTGGATCAATGTGAAGATCTCAAGGCGCATAAATAGAGCTGACAAAATCTAGTGGACTAGTCCAAAAATGAATTAAAGTATTAAATGGTTGTACTAGCCCTATATATTTGTAATTAATGCATTTGTACTATATTGAGATTCCTCCTCATATATAAAGGGGATCCTTGTAATTTTCCAGAAATATGATATTCAATATTAAATTCACAAGAACATTCACTCTGCTATCTAACATATTCTCATGATCTCATTACTTCTAATTATTGCTTATATTCCTTGTGCTATATTTATTGTTCTTTATTTATTGCTTATCATTGTCCATAAAGATCCGTCATTGATTTTATTAAAACTGTTAGTCTTCCATCGACTATCCTCGGCGAGACATCAAACTCGATCCCGAGGCCTCGAACAGACAGGATCGAGGCCCCGATTATCAAATAGTCGGTTTGGTTATCACCTTGCTCTCTAGCTCTTATCTTGTCTCCAAATCTTTCACTTGGCATCTATTGCTTAAACAACTAGCATAAAAATAGATCACGTATTTTTAGAACCACTTAATCAAATTTAATTATTATTACCATTTTCAAGGTAAACAGTTTGGCGCCCACCGTGGGGCTAAAAATAATAGTGATTATTTTCTTGCTGGTTCACTTCATAACGCAAGTTATCTTTCACACTTTTACTTGTTCAAGATCTTCGGTTTCAGATCAAAACGTCTAACTCAGTAAATGGATGTGAAAACAACGGTTTTGAGAACCACAGAGAGAATGGTGTAGCCGTTCCAGGTATCCCCACAGATGCAGTCTCACACGATGCCCGGCATGTCGATATAAAATCTTGTAGTAACAGGAGCGTATACCAAGGAGACCCAAAAGAAGCTCAGAAAACCCTAGCCAGGGAAGAATATGAGGTTGGCCTTCACATTTTTTTGAAATGTTACAGGCACAACAGTTGGCGATTTCTCAGCTGCAAAGTCATCAAAAAACTCCCAGCACGTTAGCACCAGGAGCGGCTTCCCCAACCGAGTAGGTACCGGAAAGATCAAGCAACAACGGGTCGGAAACCGACCCCACCCTTATAAAGATGCCCCCGGACCTCACAAATAGGATCGAGTCAAGCGAGAAAAAGATAAAAGCCAACGATAAGAAGGTAGAGACCTACAATTCTAGGGTCGACCAAATTTTCGATGCACCCCCGGTCCTGAAGGGTGTATAATGTTTGTACAAAATCCATTCCCACTGGAAGATGCTCCGATACCCATTCCAAAGAAGTTCAAAATGCCTGACCTTTTGAAATATAACGGAACCTCAGACCCCAATGAGCACGTCACCGCTTACACTTGTGCGGTGAAGGGCAACGACCTGAGGGACGATGAGATCGAATCTGTCCTGCTAAAGAAGTTCGGGGAGAGAATCTCAAAAGGGGCCATGATGTGGTATCACAACCTAGCTCCTAACTCAATAGATTTATTTTCTATGCTGGTAGATTCTTTCATAAAGGCACATGTAAGTGCCATCAAGGTAGCTACAAGGAAATCTGACGTCTTCAAAATCAAGCAAAGGGAGAACGAGATGCTGCGAGAGTTCGAATCTCGCTTTCAGATGGAACAAATAGAACTATCATCGGTCTCCGACGACTGAGCGGTGTAGGCCTTCACCCAAGGTTTGAACGAGCGAAGCTCGGTAGCTAAAGCTACTGAAGCAGAACCTAATCAAGTATCCCACTGTAACATGGCCAGACGTTCACAATCGATGCTAGTAGATTGGGGTCGAAGACGACCAACGGGGAGCCCCCTCAGGCTCGGTATATCCCATCTGGCTTCCGACAAAGGAGCCCAAGCCAAACAAGGAAAGATACCAACCATACACTGAAGATAGAAGAAACACTCCAAGGCGCAACTAATCTACAATGATCGAAGGATGTTCCGAGGCTAGAATCCCTAGGGACTTGTCAGCGTAGTTAAGGGTTCGATAGGCACACATGGCCGACGGAGGCACCTCGCTTGTTAAAATACAACTTCAACGTTGACGTATCAGACATCATGTTCGCCATCAGTAATATCAGATACACCAGGTGGCCAAGGCCTGTACAGTCAGACCCTTCATAAAGGAATGATAACCTAGTGTGTGAATTTCACAATGCGCATGGTCACAGGACCGAAGTTTGCCCACATCTCGGGGAACCAATTACTCAGCAAAGGTCACCTCCGGGAATTCCTCATCGATCAGGCCAAAAATCAATTCCGGGAAAGAGAGGCGACAAAAAACAAAAGCAGATGAGCCACAACGTATCATCCATATGATTTTTGGAGGTGTCGGTATCTTGCAGAAACCCATGGTTGCGAGAACAAAATCAACCCTCACCAGGGAAATGCAAACTCGAGGCTCTATCTCAACCCCATAACGACGCACTGGTAACTTCCTTTCTCGTGAATACATTTCAAATAAGATATGTACTTGTTAATCCAGGAAGCTCAGCCAATATTATCAGGTCGAGGTTGATAGAGCAACTCGGACTGCTTGACCAAATTATGCCTGCCTCTCGAGTCCTCAACGAGTTAATGTGGTCGGCGCAACCCATAACACCAATATCTCCACCATCAAAGGAATCGAAGGATAAAAAAACAGTGAAATAGCAACCATAAGTCATGTTCTTGGCTATCCGAATGGACAGATAAAGGATTGTGTCGTGTCCTCAGAAAAAATACTAAAGGCCCGCCGAGGCTCAAAGCGCCATCGCCACTAAGGTATAACCATCTCCCTTTGTCATTTACTTCTTATACTAACTGAGTGCAAGTATCTGATCGAAATGGTTGAAACACTTTCCAACTCGAAGGTCTTAGGTTTCAAAAGCATGCGTTGCACTCTTTCCTTCAATCGGGTTTTCATCCCAAAAAGGGTTTTACTAGCAAGGTTTGTAAGGAGGAAACACCTATATGCTAGCTAAGGAAGACTCAACATGTATTCAAGGATTCCTTTTCAATAAACCTCAAATACTGGGGGGGCATCCCCTGAAAGATCACCTCCTCGAAAAAGCCAAGAAGTGCTGAAAGGGGTCTCGATAGGAAAGTAATGTACCTGGCAAAACGATCGAACGAATCATGTCTGTATAGAACAACGGAGCCCATAACAGTGAAAACATATATATTTTTACCAATTAATCAAAGAATACTTTCCGAAAGTATTTCGCATTTCAAAGAAGCTCAGTATTTTGCAAAAACGTCCTGGACAATCGGGGACTAGTGTCAACAATTCAAAGCCTGAACGACCCCCAGGTCGGAGTTTCAAACTCGCAAGCCCTCAATGAGGCAACATCAAGAATGCATAAATGTCTCTAGCAACCAAAAAAACTTTCCGAACACTCGGGGACTGGCATCGAAATCTCAAATGCCACATAGCTTCCTGGTAAAAAACCCCAGAGTCTTAATCCCTCCGTACGGTAATAACAAGTTTAGAAGAAAAGGCTCCCGGGCTAGGAAATGTTCAATGACTCGGGGACTGCTACTAATATCTATCCCCCTTGACTTATCAAAAACCCTAGGCCATTAGTTCCCAAGTGGGCAGACTCGGTTTTGTAAGACATATATAAGGCAATAACAATATCTGTTAGACCTCAAGCAAGGCATGAACTACACTTGTACCAAGTGATAATAACTTTAAGACCTCAAAGGCATGTAAAACTTGTAAGACCTTACTAAAAGCGTAATCCTTATCTTAAAGTAAAGGCTATATATCGAACTTGTAAGACCCCTAAAAAGGCATACCCTCAATATAGATGCCGAAACTACTTCACTCGGGGACTGAACGGCTCCACCCAAACACAAAATGACTACGCTCACAAGGTTGTACCATCTAAACTAACGCGACTCAAGGATGCCCGACCATCGCTACAAAATCATAGGCCTTCAATTACTTTGAAAATACTTCAAAAAGAACCAGTTAAAAAGGCTACCCATGACATAGGAAAAAGTGCTTCGACCAAGTCAGCTCCTAATTACAGGCTTCGAGATACTCAACCACTGAGCTAAACCTCCTGAGGTGCTCGATCATTGCTATATAATGACTCACAATCGAGGTTTTATCAAACCGTCGAAGATTTGGGCAAACATAACTTCAAAAGTTCTTAACGAGGGAAAAATAAAGCATATATTAGAGGTCACATCGACCCAATGCGTAAGAGCCACTGTTACCAGCCCATATAAAAGGTCGTATCATCCTAAAGCGTATGAGCCACTAATGCTAGCTTACATTAAAAGGTCATACCAACCTAACGCGTAAGAGCCTATGGGCCAGCTTTAAATTCAAAAACTTGAGGGTCAAATGAGCTCGAGTTGAAACCGACTCGGAGACTGAACCTAAAACAGTTAACTAAATATGCCTAGGGACAAAATTATAAGAGCCTAAGACGCCAGCGTGCATTAAAAGGTTGTACCCACCAAAGCGCGTTAGAGCCTACAGGACAACCTAATAAGCCCCAGGGCCATACTGTGAATCTAAGGATTCCAATTAACTCAAAGACCAGTTCTTGTTGCTGATGGCTAACTAACATTGAAAGGTACATGAAAAACAAAGTCGCGAGATTTCTTTTTGTACACGTATGTGAAAGAATACAAGCTCCATTTACAATATACTTAGAAAGTACTATATACAGAATCAGAAAAGGAAATCTACGTCCACCTTGAGGACTATGGCCCTTAGGGCCCATCCTCGCTAAATCTTCTGCGTCGAACAGAAGTGACTTAGCGCCATATTCGTGTGCCTTTGCCCGCTTTACCTCTTCTGATAGGTCAAAACCCTAGCATGGATATCCTCGAGGGTTTCCCTTCGAGATTTATATCGAGCATATTCCTTGGTCCTGCTCTCATGATCAAGAGCGCTTTTCAGCTTAGCTCGAGCATCAACAATGTCCTTTAAATAGACTGCCACTTTCTTGTCAGCCTTGGTTCGGCTCATTACGGCTTCAGCCCGGGCATCCACAACCTCAGCCTTTAGCTTCAAAAGCTCAGATTCGAGCTTTGTAATCATATCTGTTAGGACCAAGCTGTTATCACGAGCTAAGAAAAGTTGAACCTCAAAAGCAGAAGCTTTATCCAGAGCACCCTTCTCCGCTGAAGCCTTAATGTCCGCCCGGGCCTTTAACTCATCATACTATCCCCTGGATCGGCCAACTTCACCCCAAAGTTGTTCCAGCTCCTCTGTTTTGTTCTTCAAGTGAAATATCGGAATATTAATCTCTGAAAGTGAAAGAGTGCTTAAATTGACATGAAGTGTAGGTTAATTGTCATTCGAGATGGCTCTCGTAGTTCCAACTTTGATCCACCTCATACCACAGGTATACCCGCTCATCTTCCTTTTTCGTGCAAAGAAGCTTAAGGGACTTCCCTCATCCTAAGATTTTTGAAGCCTGGCCTCACGGAGAAGCAGCTCGTACTTAAGCTTGTTAAAGGCCTGCAAAAGAAAGCTCAATAAGAAAGACACAAAATTTAAAGGAGCATATACTAGCTGGCACAACTTACCATAGAGCTAAGCCGCTGAGCCTCACTAAATTTCAAACATACATACCATTCTTTAGTTCTCCCTGAAATGGGTAGGAGAAGAATGAGGCGCCAGATGACCCTTTTCCCTCGAAGTACCTTTGGTTCGGATAAGAAATGTTTTTTCTAAAGTAGAGGCCTTTAGTGACGGAAGATCGGTCAACTCGTCTCTTTTGAACCTCAAAGAAGGACTCGCCCCGCCGCGAGCATCATCACACCTTGAAGACTCTTTCTATTTATTATTAATCCTCGACCCCGAGGTCGATAATCTCTCCATACCCCCCAGGGGACACAACCTTATCTCGGAAAAACCTCCAATACCTGTGGCGGCATATTTAGTGCGCTAAAAAGAAAGTACCTTTTTTGAGGAAACAAGCCACTAATAACCTACCGTGATGCTTTTCCTCCCATCTCCCCTGGGACAGGTCTCACCATTTGTGCTTATCATAAATCGAGCAAGCTTCTAGCTTACGAGACAATTCATCAAGTTCAGGAACCTCGTTTTGTAGCCATGAAATCTCTGAAGAGAATGAAATAAATAAATATATCTTTACGGAGTCCGCCTCCACTATGGACAAGGCGATAATTATAAGTATACCACTTATATATGAAATTCCATTTCTCGGGAAATGGCAAAAACTCTCCAGGGGTAATATTGACTGCTCGTGCTCGATCGAACCGGCTCATCCACCCTTGATCCTCATCCTCTTCATCATTAACGGCTGGGGATGGATCGACGTCGCAGAATATTCAAGCCCCGGTAATGTAGAGGCCGATATAACCAAACGAGATGGCTAAGGATGAATTCGAGCTCGACCTTATCCACAAAGTACCTTATCATCAGCACTATCTTCCAAAGGAATGGGTGAGCCTGCGCTAGGGTAACCTTATGTCCTACTGAAATCAAGCACGAACCTGTAAGGGAGGTATAACGTAAAGGATACATATACACGTTCAAAAACCCCTCTACATGGGTCATAATGCTCTCTTCCGGGGAAGGTACCTGCAGTAACACTTATTCTCCCTATCTGCAATCTTTCCAAATCATGTCGATATGTTCTTCCACTATCGAGGAGATGAAACTTGATGCATGCTCCTCATGCCCTTGAACGTTGGGAGGTCTCTCCAATGTAAAGTCTCTCCTCGAGACAAAGCACTTTGATGTCCGGTCACCAGATACCGGTGGTGTTGATGATAGGCTACAATTGCATATTTTAGTCGATTATTACACTCTAGTTTACTGCATTTTAATTGAGTTTGCATTTTAATCGCTAGTATTTTTCACTAATTGTGTGTCTTATGCCTTATAGGAGTGATTCCAAGCTATGTAGATATTATGGAATGAATTTAAGTGATTTGGAGCTTTGAAGTCAGAGTAAAAGCCCAAGGAATTAAGCTAGGATCATATTCGAGGATCAACGGATGATAGAGCAATGAAACAAAGAATCGAGTATGTATATTGCACATTATATAGGAAAATGCACATAACGTTTTTCTCATAACTCCATTTGGGCTTGACGATATATGGTTGGAAAGCTAACTCAAACAGCTACAACATTTTCTTTTTACATTTTTTCAAATTACAAACAGAATAGGGTCAAAAACGCAGTCGAAACTACAACTACGGACCTGGACGCGGATTGAGGCCGTGCACTTGGAAAATACCGCACCCGGACCGCGATCGTGAGCGTCCAGACCTGAAAATTTATTCTTTTTCACATCGGAGAAGGTATAATTATTTGGGTCCGATCATAATTGGTATATATACACGTAAAATTCGTATTTTAGGAAGTTACACGCGTTTTTGACACAAATTTGACCTAAGGAGGCAGATATACAATAGGAGCAAGATGGGGAATTCTTCTACGAGTTTTTCCTATCTCTTCCTATTTTTTATTGTTTTTATGACTTTTAGTATTGTAGTTTTACATACTTTATGAATATCTAATTTGTTATCTAGGGTTTTGATGGAACCTTTTGTAGGATAATTTCTTGTTATGTTTCTATATGATTGAGCCATTGGATTTCTCTACTTGTTCAACTATATGTTTATTGTTGTTGATTGAATGGACATCGATTGACTGTGCTTATTTATTATATATTGCTTGAGAAAGGATACATATTTAGGTGGTTATTGAAGAACGTCACTCCTATCGTATATGAGAAATCAATACATCGGGTTTAAAGGTAGGTTTAAAAATAACAAAGCCTTGACGTGGTCATAATAAGCGGTTAGATAAAGCCAACTAGTGTAGTTTGAGTGAATATGTCTAGTAAATTATTGTAGTTGCTTGAAAGAGAATTACAGCACCTAAAGTGCTCATGATCAGTAGAGAAAATAGTTGCAAAATTGTAAGGACCTATCCTAGAATGATTCCGATAATTTGGAAAATAATAACTCTAGACCTCCTTAATTTAGTCTCCAATACTTTGTCTCGTTAGTTAATAATTTTACCTCTTTGTAGTATTTACTAGTTAATTAGTTAGAAATATAAATCTCAATTTTTGTAATTTAGAAAATTATTCAAACTTATCTTCTTAGTGATATTAAATAGATATGGTTAAGCCTTAGTTCTCTGTGGGATTCGACTCCAGACTTTTACATCGGATTATATTTGCAGCGATCACTTATTCTTTTTAGGAGTTGCGTATGATCAAATTTTAGCACCGTTGCCGGAGAACTAATTGTGTAGTTGTAGTTGTACATATTCCTAGGTTACAAGTTTGAACCTTTATTTATTTTGATGTTGATAATTCTACAGTTGATCTTCCTTGTGTGAATCGTGGCGAAAACCACCTGGGTCAAAATAGTCAAAATATTCTCGAGAGCGAGTTATCTGCACCAACTTAATCTTATGTGTGGAATGCATATGATATGTGTGATGGCCAAGAGGGTCGCTTTCATGGTTGTTCTTATATTTCTTATCTTTTCCCAACCCCTTACTTTGGTGGTTCTATTTTTTCTTGTGAAGTTAATAGGAAACAGGGGATGATAACCTGAAAGAGATTAAGGATATGCTAAACTACATTGTGGAACAAAATGATGAAAGACAGATGCAGATAGAAAGGCAAGATGCTACTCTTCGCAACCCGGAGTCACAAATGAGTCAATAAGTTGAAGCATTTAATGCTCAACAAGCCTATATTGGGGCTAGTGGTCAAGAAGAGCATGAATTAGACACTGAAATTGAGGTGCTAAGGGAGGAGGTTAGAGTAGAACACCAACAATCTATCCAACTAGAATTTGAGGATGCTGGTGTTCAAGAAGTAACACTAGAGTATGCCAAGGACATTGAAGATACAAATTTAGTTGACTCTAGAGTGATTGGTGTTGAGGAGGTCAAAACCATGATGTTCATGTATTTGAGCGCGTTGGACCTCATTCCAAACACTTTTCTACATTTTGTTTGGATGATGAAAAGGGAATGGATCCTTACGAGCATAAAAAAAGAGTCCAAGGAAGAGGAAGATGTGCCTTATATTTTGAAATTCTCAAGGCCGTTTAGGCAAGGTGACACTCCTCGGTCGAGAGCCAAAAAGTGCATAAGACTTTATCTAATTTTTAGCTCGCAAGAATTTGTACGCCCCAAGAACATACTTATAAGCTTGAAGCAAAGCTTGGGGTTCAATTCATAAGATCAAGGTGGAGGTCGAATTTGATTCACGTCGTGCCACGACACTAAATCAAGCACTTGTTAGGAGGCAACCCAACTTTATTGCTTTCTTTTAGTTTATATGATTATTTTTTAATAGTATTATTTTTCTAGTGTCAATTTTTTATTTTCTAGGAGCATGGAAAGCAAAGCTATTGGACGGGTGAAACAACAAACTAGATGGTTGGAACTAAGTGTGAGGTACCCGCACAAAGGACCAAGCTTGGGAGAAGTCTGAGTATCCCATACGCTGCTAGTGCTTCGTTTGGCCTACTATGGGGTTTCTCTTACCCTCTTATAGTTATGATGTGCATTGGAGACAATGCACAATTTTAAGTGTGGGGTGAGAAAATTATTTGGGTGACTTTTCATGCTACTTTAGCTGTGTTAGTTTAATTAAATAATATATTTTTAAAAAAGATTGGACTTTTCTCGACGATGAATCTATTAGACAATTTTCTTGAGGGATTTAAGTCTAAAGGAAAAAAGACAAAAAAAGATTTTCTTTGGTTAGGTAGTGTAGCAATTACCCCTTGATTTTTTTTTGTGTCACGGTTCTTTTCCAAGGGTTTGGTTTGAACCAAGTATAGTTAGTTTTTTTTTGGGATTAGGAGCCATTGTATTGTGTTTTGAATTGAAGAAATATCTCTTGACTTTGTTAAGCCTTGAGAATAGTGAGTACTTTAGTTGTGACGCGTAGGCTCAATTTTTGACTCTTGTATAAGTACCTTAAATTGTATGTTCTTAACTTTGCTTAATTGCTTTGACTAAAGTGTCTTGATGATCCAATCTTGAGTAAGTCATGTGCCATGTGCGCGTAAGGATTGTTGTATTCTGTGCATTGTATTTGATGTCTAGAACTTGCCCCGTGTGTTTGAAAGTGAAATAATAGTTTTGTTCAGTCTTGGAAGTGATAGAGGTGTTTCTTTGTTGAGCTATATATGTATATTTTAACCGTCTAATTTCTATGTATCGTAGTTAATACCTTTGAGCCTGTAATCCGGTTTCTTTAGAAATCACATTACAAGCCTTATCCATTTGTTTGAATTAACCATCTATCCGAACCATTGTAACATCTCATGAGCACTTGAATTGTTTATAAATTGTGTAAAAGTTAAAGTGTAAGGTGGCTAATTTGGCTTTTGAGTGAAACTAATGAAATAAGGAGAAAGGATCACTGTTTTGAACAAGTAAGAGCCACTTGAATTGAAAAAAATAGTTTTATGGCTGTGGAAAAAAGTATTCCTTGATAAGTGGTGAGCCTTGATATAATTATGGTTAAATAAGTATGAGGTATTATACATTGAGGTGAAGGTGGAGTTTGGTTTGACATAAGTATGTGGTTTGAATGTTAAAGTATATGTATTAAACTGCTTAGGGAGGTGTAGTTATATCTAAATGTATCATACTCATCTCGCAGCCTACATTACAACCAAATAAAGTCTTACTTGATTCTAGACTGAATGAGCTCGATTATTAGTGTAGTACACTAGGGGCAAGCCTATGGTGCATTTTTGTGGATATGAATATTATTTATGAGAGTGAGTGAATTTCTATCTTAAGTTCTTAAGTATTCTTAAATTTTATTGTGTGGAACTACTCTCTTTTGTTGTGAGAGGGTACTTGATTCATGAAGGAAAGGTAATGTCAATAACCTCTATGTTAGAGTAAGTGGGTGATTGTGAATAATGGATGGTACTTGTGAGTCAAATAATGAGGTGAAGATGTTACGCTTTTGTGCTTAGTCTATTTTAAATATTCTTTATGTCATGAGTTAGAAGAAATTATTTAAAAGAAAGGTCCTGTCCATAAAAAGTGTAGTTTAATTGCTCGAGGACGAGCAATGATTCAAGTGTGGGATATTGATGATAGGCTATAATTGTGTATTTTAGTCGATTATTACACTCTAATTTAGTGCACTTTAGTTGAGTTTGTGCTCTAATCGCTAGTATTTTGCACTTATTGTGTGTTTTATGCCTTGTAGAAGTAATTCTGAGCTATGTAGATATTATGGAATGGATTTTAGTGATTTGGAAATTCGAAGTCTGAGTAAAAGGCCAAGAAAATAAGCTAGGATTGTATTCGGAGATCAAAGGATGATAGAGAAACAAAACAAAGAACCGAGTAGACATATTGTGTACTGTCTAGTAAAGTGCACACAAATTTTTTTTAAGAACTTCATTTGGTCTTGAAAATATATGATTGGAAATCTAACTCAAAGGGATACAACTTTTGTGTTTTAAGTTTTTCCAAATTCCAAACTGAACAGGGTGAAAAATGCAGTCGAAATTGCAACTGCAGACTTGGACGCGAACTGAGGCAGTGCACTAGGAAAATATCGCGCTCGGATTGCGACCGACGTCCAGACCTAAAAATTGTCCTTTTTCGCATCGGAGAAGGTATAATTATTTGGGATCAACCCTACTTGGTAAATATACATGGAAAACCCGTATTTTAAGGGGTTGGATACGCTTTTGACACAGATTCGACCCGAGATGAGCTTCTCAAGCTCCTTTCCACGGCATGAAAGCTCGTCTTGGAGCCTAGAGAAGGCGTGATCATACATTTTCTTAGCCTAGAATGAAATAGAAGAGTCACAAAAACGATAAAAAGTACTTGAGACTAGAAAAATATACATATAAAGCTATCACCTTCTGCTGGAACCTCTCCGCTTCTCGATAGCGTTGGGAGTATTGAGATCAATCTCTTCACTAACATCATCAAGGAAGTTGTCAAGCTCATCTCCCCCTTTGGGAGGACCCTCCACATTGGTAGCCTTTGGGTCTTGAGCGTCCCTGTATTCCCCAGGCGAGAATCGAGGACCCAAATTAAGGCCACCCAAGGCTTCGATATTGCCAATGGGCAAACCCTGTCCCCGAAAAGCTCCAGGACCGGACCCTTTGGAACCAACAGCAACGGTCTCCTCCACAGGAACAGCACTACATCCGACCAGAGGCTCAGGGACCGCATTTTCTCCTTCCTCGTGGGTCTCCACCACACAAGACCGACCTGAATGGACCGTTCCTGATTCAGCAGCCTTTGGACGAGACACCTGGGGGACATCCGCGCCCGACCTCATCCTTTGTACGAACGCCATCATCGTCATCTTCATCCCCATTACTGGGACTTGCTCCAAAAGCTAAAGTCGAGGGCCTGGAAGCAGCTCAAGACCTGCGTGATTTAGGTTTCTTTGCTGAAGGAGAACCAACAACATCCTTTTTCTTCCTCTTCTTGCCCTTATCAGGCTTAAGAGCCTCCACCGTCGAGAGGTAGTCTCATCTGCACTCCATCGCCAAGGCCTGCGAAAACATGGTAATCAAAATTTATCAGCACTAAGGATATGAGGAAGAAATAAAAAATATGATATAGTCGGCACGAAGGATTTTACCATAATTCTTGGCCACCCACTGTATTTTAGCCAGGTCAAACCAAGACCGCCCGAGAAATGGGAACGCAGCATCCAATTTTCTAATCCATCCCGACAAATCCTGGACCGCTTCAGGATACCTAACAGTACCTGCATACACGAAATGGGGATAATTTTTAGGAAGAAATGTAAGAAGACAATAAAGCATGTTCAAAGGAGAGGTACTTACAGTGTGTATTCCACTCCTCTGGGAATGGTCGGGATGATATCTGAGGTTCTCACTCGGACAAACCTGCTCATCTACCCTCGATTCTTGTCCTCATCAATGCTCAAGAAAAATGGTTTCTTATACCGAGGGTGAAGTTTAATCAAACCTCGATATAGTCGAGGGCTATACAATCTAATCAAATGATCGAGGGTAAAGGTCATACCCACGATCTTGTTAGAGAAGTAACGAAGCATGTAGACTATCCTCCAGAAAGATGGATTGACTTGGCCAAACGTCACTCAGTACTTGTCATAGAAGTCAAGAATAATCGGATCAATCGTCGGGGAATAAGGGTTTGAAGAATCAATGGGACCTAAAGTGAACGAGTATGTATATACGTAAAGGAAACCAACCTTATGGTCTGTTATGCTCTCGTCAGAATGGGGGATCTCAACTAGCGCCGCCTCCTTCTATCGACTGTCTTCCTTCACTTTACCTATATTTATCACGATGCTAATATACCGATACACGTGTTTGCATCAGCCCAATATTGACGAGGGTCTATTGGCATGAAAAATTGTTCGCCGTGTTGAACTCGATAGGAGTACACTATTCAATGGTGGATATCCCTTTGGTTTTGCCTTTGGATGTTCGAGATAAAGAGGCAACATCCTTTTTTCGAGGCACTATTTTAGAGGTTCTAGCCATGGAGGTAGAAGAGCCTTTCTAAGAAAGTAAGTAAGGAGTCAAGAACGGAAGAAGGAAGAATGTGAAAGGAGATGGACTTGGCCCTGAAAACTTGAAGGTGTAGTAAAAATATAAATTATCAAAAGATTGATGTATTTAATTAGCCATACGCGCAGCGGAAAGGACAAATCAATAGTTGTTCGTGGGCTTCTCGATAGTCGTGTTGACGGCGACCCTTATGCAGCTTTTAAATTATGACATTTAATGCTGTGATAGGCTGATGTCATGATGACAATGCTTAAGGAGTAGGAGTTCAAAATTATTTTCTATCACTTTATTCTAGGAAAAGCGGGGAATATTTGTATATGGTAAAAATCGACGGTTCAATTTTACGATCACAAGGCATCTCAAGGGTTTTCAGTGATAGACTTTGAGGGTTCTCAGTGATCGACTTCGAGGTAGTGTAAGTAACGGTCTGCCTCGAGACAATGTAAATTAATAGTCTCGGTGGATCAAGGAAAAGTTCTCAAGGTACACAAATAGAGCTGACAAACTCTAGTGCACTAGTCCAAAAGTGAATCAAGGTACTAAATGGTTACATCAGCACCATATCTTTATATTTAATGTATTTGTACTATGTTGGGATTTCCCCTCATATATAAAGGGGATCCTTGTCATTTTGTAGACATCTGATATTCAATACTAAATACACAAGAACATTCTCTTCGCTATCTAACATATTCTTTTCATTTCATTACTTTCATTTATTGCTTATATTGATTGTGTTCTATTTATTGTTCTTCGTTTATTGCTTATCATTGACCAGAAAGAGCTCTCATTGATTTTATTAAGATTGTTAGTCTTCCATCGACTATCCTCGGCGAGACATCAAACTCGATCCCGAGGCCCCGAACAGGCAGGATCAAGGTCCCGATTATCAAATAGTCGATATTGTTATCACCTTGCTCTGTAGCTCTTATCTTGTCTCCAAATCTTTCACTTAGCATCGATTGCTTAAACAACTAGCATAGAAATAGATAACATATTTTTAGAACCACATAATCAAATTAATTGTTATTACCATTTTCAAGATAAACATATAATAAAAATATACATATTAAAATATTAATTAAAATTTATATAATTTGATTCTCGAAAAGTAAAACGTGATAAGTAAAAGTGAACAAAGAAAATCCTTGTGAAGAGAAAAATGGCTAGAAAAACATAAGAATGGCAAGCATCCCAACAGTGATGATGTTTTTTTGTGCTTGATATTAAATTGAATGACTTGTTCAAATCTTTAGTTTGGATCAAGAAAAATAATACAGAAATAATTGCCATAGCAACACTATGTCAATCCCACCGCACTTACAGATGGCTCTTTTTTTGAAGTGGCAAACAATCTTGTAACCAATGGAAAGAATATTCCTGTCTTTGATTTACTAACAGAATACAAGAATTATGTTCGAATCAAAGCTTAATTTGCTTGCACAGGTAATTATAATGACTTCATACATTTTTTTTTATTTCAGTTCACACTAATTTTCTTATATACGTCGTTATGTCCAGATTCAGAATCCATTAATCAATACTATTCCAGTTATTATAATGTTTTTTCTTTCATAATGTTAGTGGTTCAATTGTTCGTAACTCAGTTTAAAAAAATCGACGCGGTTTCTTTCAGCGTACAAATGTAAAGTGCAATTGCAATTTTAGCCACTAAACAATTATCTATTATTTTTAGTTTAGGCACAAGAGTGTTGCATATGCTATGCTTCAAAAGAAGTTAGCTTGCTGGGTTGAAGCAGCTTTCAACATACCATTGGGTCATTGACAAAATTTACTTTTTTATTGATATGATATGATATGAGAGTGGAAAAGGACCCTTCGTTCGGCTCAAATCAAATGAAGCATTGCTATAAATATAATCACAGTTAGATCTAGAATGTAATGTTTATAGGTTTTTTGTTACGATTTCGAGTAAATTTTCAATAGTAATTGAGTTTATATTTAAATATTTATATATATTTAATAAAATTTAAAATATATTTATAATGTTTGAACAAAAGCTATTGGATTCGTTACCGGCTATAATGCCAATTTGGCATAATCAAATCCTTGAGAGCAAAACATTTTGGATTAGAGTGCGCTTTCTCTATAAAATTACAGTATTCCGTAAGTGATTATGTGAGAAACTGCAAAAAGAATTATTGGTTGCAACCCATATCGATAAGAAGAAGGTGTGCATAATTATACAGATATTTTCAAATCATTCTTCCTTGTTTAACAAAAAGTATACATGATTAGTATGTATTTTATTATACATATAATATTGGAGTTGGGTGGAAGAAATAGACTCGCATTTGAGGTCTTACGTGATAAAACTATGCTACTAAAACTTAAGAGAAAATTCTATAGAATGGTGATTGGACTAACTATGTTATATGCAGCTGAGTGTTGACCCGTCGGGATCAGAAGTCTCATATTTAAAAGATGAAAGTAGCTGAAATGTATGTTGAGATTGATACATGACCATACTAGGAAAGATAAGATTAAGAACGAAATTATTAGGGACAAGGGGGAGTGACCTTTGTGGAGGATAAGTTACAGGAATCGAGGGTAAGGTAGTTATGGGCATGTGAAGAGATGAGACATAGATGCGCCAGTTAGGAGGTGTGAGAGTTTGACCATGGCAGGTCAGAGGAAGGATATGGTTAGGCCAAAAAAGTACTAGAGGGAGGTGATTAGGCATGACATATATTGCTCCAGCTTACCGAGGACATAACCCTCGATAGGAAGGTGTGGAAGTCAATAACTAGGGTTGGGTTGATAGGTAGTAGTGAGTCTCTCCTAGGCTTACTTGTAGGAGTAGCACTATTTTTGTATTTTCTTATTCCTGGTTCGTTATTATTACTTTGTGTCATTTGTTTTTATTACCCTATTATTTTGTTGTTATTATTTGCTGTTTTATATTTATTTTTTTGAGTCGGGGATTCATCGAAAAAAGCTCCTCTATCTTTATAATGTAGGAGTAAAATTTATGTATATATTATATTAAATTTATTTTATTACTATTATTATTGTTGTTGTTATTGTAGTATGACATGAAACTAATACTTTAGAAAACAAATTGTTGAGTTCTAAACACTAAATTAACATTTTGAGCAATCCACTTATGAATTTGATTCTAGATTGCGAAACGATTTTCTTTTCGGGTATAAATTATAATCGTCTGGTACCTAGCATTTACTCGTCCGATTAATCTAAAATTGTATCACGAAGTCCATATTTAAGGGAGAACCACTTCCTACTAGGAAATTTTTTAAAGTTGGTATCCGAGAGTTTTTTGGTTAAGGGGAAAGGAATCAAATCTATCCTATCTCGTAGTGACTGCGAAGCACTTAAATAAATAATTCACTTTTGAAAGCTAAAAAGTAGTTCTAACTGAAAAATTAGTATCCCATGATAATTTTTTAGTTTTATGTTAGGTTTGAAATGATAGTCCCAAACAATTAATATTATATAGTCAAATTTTGAAAATATTACTCTCTTTTATATTCTCTCAAAAAAATAAAAAAAATTATATGCTTACTTTGGTTCCCTTCCCCCTTTCTCTCCTTGTATTTTTTTCTTCTATCTCTTCTATTTTGCTCTCATAGTTTAGCAAATATTCTTGCAAATTATACAAAAAAATAAAATAAAAAATCAGTAGGATGAAAAGGTAAGGTTGATCTTACGTCAGACAAAAATAGAAGCAAAAACTAAAAGAGAAAAAATATAATTCAATTTTGTTTTTTTTTTCCTTTTTTTTGGTCGGATTCAATGAGTGGGTATGATTAAAATTGGTTGAAAATACTTAAACGAGGCAATATACAAAATTTGAATAAGATTAGCAAAAAGTAAGAGACAAAAAATATATTTCAACTTTGTTTTCTTATCTCTTCCTTTTTTGGTTGGATTGAATGAGTGGGTGTGATTGAAATTAGTTAAAAATACCTAAATGAGGATATATACAATATTTGAGCAAGATTATAAGTGATTTAGATGGTTTCAGGTAAGAAAACATTCAATTACGGCATTTGTATATTACGTTGTATATCATATACATCAGTGTATATTACACACAAGTTTTTAAGGACGTCTATGTATATCACTTTGTATATCGTGTATACAAAATAATTTGTTTATAGACACCAGTGCATATTACATTGTATATCTTATATATAACACAAATTTTCATGGATATACACCGATACATATAATATACATAAGATATTACTGATGTATATAGAGATATACATGGGTGTCAATAGGAAAAACATACGTGGAGTCGTCTTCAACTTGAGTTTTTAATCTAAAATGTGTTATAAAAAGAAGGAAAATAAAAGCTTAATAAAAGTTTTTGATATGCATATTATTATTATGTTATACACTGTGATATACAAATAATATAATTATTAATTATTAATCAATACAGGAAAATAAATTTTTTATATAGCATATTTAAGCAAGTTCCAAAATATAAAAATAATAAATATAATTGTGAGAGTAAATAATATTTTGGTATATAAAGAAATTAATTTTTTTTTTTTTGGTAATTAAAATTTTTTATTAATCACCAAAAGGTCTTTACATATCAAAGACAGTTTTAACTCAACTGCCTATCTAGTAAAAACACGAAATCTATGCTACTCTAATATTCAGTATTCATATCATGAATTGCTGAATATGTATACTAAGCCTAGGATGAGCTCGAACATTACAAATATAGGCTATACTACTTAGGAGTTTGTCACAATTACAGTAAGTGTTTTCAAAGATTCTTGCATTTCTTTCCAACCATATACTATAGAACATTTCTGTGATAGTCATCTTGAATGTGAGGGCTCGGACAGATTTCCCTTTGGATTGTAGAATGATCCAATTGCAGAATTGCATCCAGTTATGACCATTGAAGTCATCCATATTCAGCCATTGTAGTACTTTATGTCTCAGTTGTGTAGCATAGAGACAATGTAGGAAGACATGATCTCTAGTTTCCTCTTCTTGCTGGCACATAACACACATCCCTGAGATATTCAATTTCCATTGCAGCAGTCTATTTTTGGTAGGCAGTCGATCCTGCAGCAGTAACCATACACTAAAGATAGCCTTTGGTCTAGCTGCATTTTGCATAACCAAATTCTTCCATGGAACTCTGGCTGAATCTCCAAGCAGCTGCAAGTACACCTTCCTTATAGTGCAGGCAGTTTCATTGAGCAAATTATGAAGTTGCAGTAGCTTTACTCCTTCCACTATCTTCCTTACCATCCAGCTAGCATTATTTGGAATAGTGAGGCTGTCCAGTTGTTGTTGTTTAACATACACACTGTGAATCCATTTGACCCATAGCAAGTCTTTCTTGTGAGCTAAATCCCATCCTAGCTTAGCTATTGCAGCTTTGTTCCACAATGAGATGTTAGTTAAGTTAAGTCCCCCAACAGATTTTGGCATACACATTTTCTCCCAGGCTACATATGCTTTCTTGTTGATGGTCACAGACCCTGACCAAATGTAGGTTCTGCAGATAGATTCCAATAGCTTGACAACTTTAGAAGGCATAATGAATAGCTGAGCCCAATAAGCTTGGACTCCAAGAATAACAGATTGAACCAGTTGACACCTGCCTGCATAGGATAGATATCTTGCTGTCCAGGATGTTATCTTTGCTGTGATCTTATCAACCAAAGGTTGCCATTGAGTAACTGATAGTTTCTTGGTAGTTAATGGGACTCCCAAGTATTTGAAAGGAAGATCACCTTTAACATAACCAAGAAGATTGAGGATATAATGTTGATTTTCAATTGCAACCCCCCCAAAATACACTGCACTTTTGTTTAAGTTAGCCTTCAGCCCAGTAGCAGCTAGAAATTGAGAGAAGAAATGAAATATAGCACTTACTGATTGAGGTTCCCCTTTGACAAATAATAACAAATCATCTGCAAAGCTCAAATGAGTGATTCCCAGCTTCTTACATCCTGGATGATATGTGAAGTTCTTAGTATGCTGCAATTGTGCCAGAGCTCTACTAAGATATTCCATAATGATAGCAAACAAGAAGGCAGATATTGGATCTCCTTGTCTCAATCCTTTAGCAGCTTGAAAGGGCTTTGTTGTTTCACCATTAACTACAACAGTGTAGCTAACAGTTTGAACACATTCCATGATCCATTTAATAAACCTGCTAGGGAAATCAAGTTCTTCCATAATCTGTTGTAGACTGCTCCATTCCACAGAGTCATAGGCTTTTTGGAGATCAATCTTGATCATGCATCTGGGAGAGATGTGTTGTCTGGAGTACTGTTTTATTAGCTCATGAGCTAATATCACATTATCTGCTACTCTTCTTCCTGGTATAAATCCTGCCTGGGAGTTGCATATAATACTACTAATCACTTTTTGGAGTCTATTAGCCAACAGCTTGGATATGATCTTATACAAGACTAAACAACAAGCTATTGGCCTAAACTCCTTCACAGTTTGGGGATTGGGAACCTTGGGTAACAAAGTAATTGTTGCACAATTGACTGGACTGTACATTTTGGAAGTTTGAAAAAAAATTTTAACTGCTAACATCACCTGCCTCCCAATGATATGCCAAGACTGCTTGAAGAATATGGCATTGAAACCATCTATACCTGGAGCTTTATCATTTCCAATAGCCTTCAAGAAATTAATTTTTGATCTATACAAATAAAGAAAAATAAATTTATGACAGTTATTTTGGTATACACATGTCTGATGTGCTATACACTATAATATACAAACAATACAATATTTTTATTATGATATGCATTAATACAAAAGCATCAATAACTACATATATAATTTTATATTATTGATATACGAAGAATAATATTATTTATATAGAAAGAAAAAAAAATTTAATATACATGTTGATATAGACAAAGAAGAAGAAAAAAGTTGTGATATACAAATTATATATTTAGTGGCTATTTGATGCCAGTATCTATAAATAAGGCTATTTTATGCCAACTATACGAGTATGTTGTTATACCATGCCAAAACTCCATTCTAATTTTCAAAGTTATTCTCAAACGGGCCTTAAGTGAAAGGTGAACCGTGATTGAGAGTTCGCCCCATTGAAAGCCCAACAAGAAAGAAAATATTTGGAGGTAGAATTTCTGGATGTTGGGAGTGAATATGGGTGTCAAATGAGCAGTTGAGTTACCATTGAATGGATTAAATCGAGTTAAAATTAATAAACAGGATGAGATAACAATTCATGAGATGTTTGCTTTTAGTTTTATCCTAAATAAGTAACAGATCATAACCCACTCTATCCAGCTAAAAATTATTTTCCATTTGTTCTTTATTTCTGTAATTTGTTTAATTGTTAGATTAATCTAATACTACAGCTTTTCTTCTTGTTTATTACCCACAAAAACCTTTTTTCCCAATGACGGATCCAGGATTTCAAAAGTCGAGGGTGTTTAGTTTACTGATTAAATTTTGAAAAAGAGAAAAACAGAATTTAATTATGGGTGCTCAATCAATATTTATCTAAATATTTTTATAATTATCTATATAAATTTACTAAATTTCGTCAAAGATAATGGGTACTTGAGCATCCAAAATTAGTACATAGGTTCCCCCCTGTTTTTCCCCCATATTTTGATAAGCTTTCTTATATATATATATATATATATATATATATATATATATATATATATATATATATATATATATATATATATATATATATATATATATATATATATATACCAGATTCACCGATGCTTTTAGATGGGTAAACTTGAGTTATGCTCAAAATAACCTGTACTATATCAATGCTAATACAGACAGCCTAACCCATGTAAGTCAAGTTATATATATTCTTATGAGCTAGATTATTTGACACACGACTTAATGCGACATTCATATGACATATTTGTAGGCCATATTAATGTAACTTGACATATATGTATTAATACGACATTTTACGACATAGGTCATATTCCCATTGTTTTTGAATTAGTTATATATATATATATATATTGAAAAATAGTACTTCTAGCTTGGAAATATCTTGTGCAATTTAGCTGTATTTTAACCAATGTTGGAGAAATATAATATAATGTGGCGTTTTTCACGTGTACAACGTCAAGGAAGTGTTCTGATTAGCCATTTATTTGATAAGGAAAACAATAAACTTGTTTAACTAGGATTATTAAGTGAACGATGACACATACTTTGATTTAAATTATATTGAAAATTAAGTTTTATGGAGGAAGGCTTAACTGTAGGAAATTTAGCTTGGTGTGTATTGCACGTGTATAACAGGACAAAACATTATTATTGTCTATGCCCCTATCCTATGTTTCCCAGATTGTTTCCACTAATGGTTCTTTTGAACTGTGGGAAAAATGAAAAAGAATTGTTGCTACGCAACTCCTGCGTTTCACCACGTGAAAGTCATTCCAAGAAAAATGTTTGAGGTGTGAATTTCTTTCAACAACCAAAAGATAGTTTGGCGCAGCCCGTGAATGTTTTTCTGTTGGAACTATTCTGATACGGACTAAACCGAACTTAGTAACTTTTATTTAAATCTTATATATATATATATTATTTTGTATCGGTCCAAATTGACCAATGACGAGCACGATAAATGACGGGTTCTCCTTGATCCGATGTCCTACGGGAGACGAGACTATACGATCTTCGTAACAGTTGTGAGCATGTTATTTTCGCCTCGTTTAATTACTCCTATAAAATTCATTAGAATTAGAATTTCTTTATTATTTGAATTTTAGGGAACTAATTGCATGATTTTGTGTTTTGTTTGCATTTTTGGGTGCATTATTAATGATAATTCATGAAAAATACAAAATTATTGCATGAGCATTTAGAATTTAATTTTCACACTTTTAGACTAATTACTAACCAGGTTTCTTCAAATATAAGAAAAGTCATAAAGAAACTTCGATTTGCTTTGTTGCATATTAATTTTAGTTTTTAGGTTTGTTAATCTCCTTTAAATTGGTGTTAGGTTAATTATAGCTTAATTAGGTAGTCTGAATTAATTTGGAGGTTTAAATTTAGTTTAGTTTTGAAATTGAAAAGAAAAAAAAAGAGAAATAAAATGAAGGAAACAAAAGAAAAGAAATTTGGGCCTGTTGCCCAATTTGTAAATTTAAAACTAGCCCAAACCCACCCGGTCGAGCCCAGACCCGCATCTCCGCCCGGTCCAGCTTTCCCACGGCCAAAATGATGTCGTTTGGCTCGGATCAATCATGGCCGTCTATGTTGCTCGATCTAACGGTCAAGAAGTTGGGGTTCATTAATATTTAAATGTCCGAACCATACCTACCTCCCCCCCCCTTCCGTCTCTCTCATGAACCCTAAAGACCCCTTCCCGTCTCCACCGTCCTCCGCCGCTCGCCGCCGGTCGAGAATCGCCTTCGCCGGCGGAGGTTCTCCGATGAACCCCAAAATTATACCATAGATACTCCTCCACCACCTATTTTCATATCCGGGTTTAGTTTCCCTCAAATCACAACCAAGCTCCTCGAATATTAAATCAAAACTCTAACTTTCCCAAATCCAACCAAAATCACATCCTATAGTTTCCTTGGCCTCCTCATCCCGAATCTCAAACCAGAACCCCTCAAATCCAAGTGGAACCCCATAAATTTCAGATATAGGGTTCGAAACTCTCAACCCGTTTTGGGAATTTCAAGCGCTCGGTTGATTTTTGATTAATGTTGTATGTCTATTTTGGACAAAATAAACATGTAACATTAATTAAAAATCAAATTCGATGATTTGATTTTTAATCAGTAAGTTTATTTCCTTTCCTTTCTTCTGTGTTTGATTATTTTTTTTTTATGATGATGGATCTAATGCTCATGAATTTTGATTTTTAGTTTGGTTATGGTTGATTCTGTTTGCACGATTTCTAATTTTTAGTTTAATTTTTGTTTTAATTTTGATTGGGATGTTGTTGGTTTGATTCAGTGATTAGTTCTTTAATTTTCACTTGCATTGAGTAGCTCAGTTAAATTAGATTTTTACTGTTTAGTTTAGTCCAGAATTAGTATCGATTTAATTTGATTCAGGGCCCAGTTTTATTTTGTGATTGATTGTTAATTCTATTTAATTAATAGTTTGGCAGTAGTATGAACTAGGATTAATTTTCAGTTTCCTTTTGTTTTTGTTTAGCATTGAATGGATTTGGTTTCAGTTCTTGAAATTGTTTTGGTTATAGTTGAGTAGTCTAGACCTTTCTTTGGTTAACCTTGGTTAGTAAAAGAGGTTGGGGTCAACTAGTATAGGTTTGGTCATTTCAGACTAGTTCAAGGGTAATAGAGGTACTTTAAGTTAGAGAATCTTGCAAATAACTGATTTAGAAACCCATAGAACATTCTAGATGGGTTTCCAATTAGAATTTTAGAACTTTAGTGTTAAAACTTGAGAAACAAGTCACAACCTTAGGGACTAACTAGCTAAAAGTTGGAAATAAAGAAGGGACTAATAGGTAAACTAGAAGTCTGAAGGCTGCCCTATGTGTGAGCCTATATAAACTAGCATTCTTGCCTTTCAAGGCAAGACCAAGACCTAAGAGAGGAAAAATATATAATTACTAGGGCGGCTGGAGAAAACACCAACAATTTCTACTGTTCCATTGCATTTTTTCAGTAGTCTTTGATATATTCAGTCTCTGAGACAATTCTGAATCAATTGATATAGAAATGGTTTGAGTTTTGATTTGTAAAGTCTGGTTTTGTTGTTGTATTCTCAGCTGGATTGGGGTTTGTTTTTTACTATTTTATCTAATTCTAGGTTTGAAAGTGGGTTGCATTTGAAGATGTTGTTTGATTTGGTTGCTGTTGTCCATCTTTGTTGATTATTACCGCCGATCCTATTTTGATTATTTGTTCCTTCAATTTAAGGTGCACGTTTAAGGCTCTACTGTTTGAGAATGTAGCTTTGAAGCAATCAAAATGAAAAAAAAAAGGAAGACTACATCATATGTTCTTTCCTTCATGTTTCAGTTGTAGTTTCTTTTAGCTATGTTTTCTTCAAATTAGATTCTGTCATTGTATATTGGTTTGAAACTGCCAAACTTGTGGCATCAAAGTCTGAATGGGTTGTTGAGTCATTCTGTGCTATTGCTTAATTCATCAAAGATTAGTAGTTGTCTCAATTCTGTTTTCTATTTGGGCTGGTTAAAAATCAAGTATATTAAGTAAGCATGAAGATGACTATATGATTAATGTGTTTGTTTGCACAAAGTGTTAACTCTGTAGTGAGTGGTTGTTACATGAAGGATAGCACTTAGTTAAGTCACAGTCCGTGATTAAGTGATTGGTTTTTTACAGTATTAGTTTTGTAGTCATTCAGTATCAAGTTTGGAAATCTGTGGCTAACCTTACAAGACAGACTACCAACCAGGGACAGACTATATAGCTGGGGAATGGGAATTGAGAAGCACTGTCCTCTATGCCAAATCCAATCCGAAACAAGGGACCATCTCCTCACAGAATGCCCTGTCACTGTGGATATATGGAGAAGAGTAATGAATTGGCTAAAGGAACAATACACACCTAGTGGCAGTTGGAGTCAGAACATGCAATGGTTGATTGCCAAAGCCAAAGGAAGAACATGTCGTGCAGCCATTTTCAAGATGGTCGCAGCTTAAGTTACATATGCTATCTGGCTGGAGAGGAATGCAAGAGTTTTCAACAAGACTTTTCGATGTAATACTGCTATACTGAGAGACATAGTGTACAACAATAACATTAGAGGCACCCCTAAAATTAGACAACTATTACAGCATCTTAGTATATAGTAGAACCTAGATAGTTAGGACTGGAAAATAGTTATTATGTTAGTCATTAGACAGTCGGCTAAGTTGACACCCGACTGTGGTTTTGTAATGCAACTTCATTGGTAATTAATGTAAAAAGCTTAATTACAAAAAAAAAAAAGATTGGAAATCTAAAGAATTGGAAGTCATCCATCAATGTACTTTTTTAGTTGAAAAATTTTATATGTGGTTGCTTGGGTTCGATCCCCACACTCCCATTT
The DNA here is from genome assembly GCA_034376525.1 of Nicotiana benthamiana. Taxonomy (NCBI): domain Eukaryota; kingdom Viridiplantae; phylum Streptophyta; class Magnoliopsida; order Solanales; family Solanaceae; genus Nicotiana; species Nicotiana benthamiana. Next base: position 13,911,953 of record CM067325.1, read on the forward strand.
ACATTAAGCTTGTACATACTCCCTTTAGAGCGGCTCCTTTTGCATGGGTTCCAGGAATGTGACCGTTGGGCCTCTTATTGGGCTAGGTCCAAGCACGCAGAATGAAATGAACACAGAAGTCAAGGCACTTTCGTTAGCCTCTTTCATTTATTAATTATGTGACATTTTGATCCACAGAAGAACCTTTGTCCGTTAGTAATTTAAGTAGTTATAACTTCGGTAAGCCTTTTAATTAACTTGTCGTTCTGTTAATAATGGAGGCGTTCAGTATTCTAAGCTCGGATTCATAAACTCTGAACCAGATATTCTGGGTTCGATCCCTACCAGAGTCGCCAGAGCTGTCACACCTCCTTTTTTACACACCCCCGGGAGGGTATATAGGAATTTTTTCCAATTTAAGTGACAATCGAAACGGGACTATATTATTAAAAGATTCAGAGTCACCACTTGGGATAATTAATAGTGTCCCAAGTCACTGGTTTCAAATCTCGATTCGATGAAAAGATAGACTCTATATTACAGTCCGCGAATATAAAAATCTGAATAAGGAATTTTGTTAACCCGGGAGAAGGTATTAGTCATTCTCGAGTTCCATGGTACTAGCACGGTCGCTCAACGGTATCAAATTTAACATATTTTCAACTTATGTGCAATTTTAACTTTTCAGCCGCTTTTAATTAAAAAAAGGAAGATTGCAACGTTATTTAAAATATGTTTCAAACAACGTCACATAAATGCACTCGCAATCCGCAACACATTTTATCTAACGTTGAGATTTAGATTTGGATTACATAAATGCGTCACCCGAGTTTAGGAAAGTAATATTATTAAAATAACGCGCCTAAGAAACTATGCATTTTTAACTTTGCGAGTGCCATGAAAAATTCAACTAAATGGCTCGCCTCGTGTTCTAAGGATTAAAATAAGATTAATTAAATGAGGGCGATGCAATTGTCATTTTTGTTTGGCACGGCACATCTCAAATTATTCTAATTAAAGGGCATTTAAACTAACTCATGAGAGCCATAAACTACTTGTATTATATAATATGGTTTGCCTCAATCAATTAAAGAGGATCACATTTAAGAAGAACAAAAACAACTCATGAGTCCGAGTTGAAATCAACTTATACAGTTATGAGCAGCTTAACAAGTATTAAACTAGCCCAAATTTGGAAAAGAAACGACTCCCGAACTCAGGTAACAATAACCAAGCAATTACAGGGAATTGGGCTCGATGTAAAGCCCCAAACTAGTCTAGATCAGCTGAAAGGCTTTAGGCGTCTCTGGGCTAATGACAAAAATCCCAACTGCAGGGTTCATGGCCATTGTTGGAAAACAAGTTACGTTTTTCATAAAAAAGACCTTAAGGTTAAACAAGTATTGACCACTTTTGCCAACTTTAAACGGCTATGAAAATATATATATTTTTTTTAATATCAAATCACATTTTAGAACAGAGATGCTACGCCTGATGTTACAAGTTCATCTATAATTTGTTTTCCCATTAAAGTATAGTAACGTCCATGACCTCTAACCAAAGTATCAACGTGATTTCGAAATAGAATTACTAACATGGATTCAACATCAAAAATACAAAGGGGCACGCGACATTGAACCAAGCCCATTGTCCACATGTTTTCAAAAGACTGCATTTGCTAATATGGACTCAACCTTGTCTGATTCCAAACATTGGGTCCAAGACAATTAACAAACCAATTTCATGAAACTTTCAACATTAAACAACACAAATTTTTTACTAGCATAAATATGCATATTTGAATGTACTGATGTTCATAAAAATACTCCAATCAACCCTAAAAAATGACAACCTTAAGAGCCCGTAAACTGATATCATTCGAGCAAAGTTATCGACTCATCAAGCGTATCAACTAATGAACCCAGTAGTAGTATACCATGCCATTGTATCTCTAATGCAAAAACTAAAAATTCATTCAAATGCATTTGAAACTACTGAAACAAAATGAAAATCCAACTCTATAATTATAGACCACTACACGACATTCAAGAGAAGTCTAGTTTTACAATTACAGACCACTACATGGCATTCACTGAAAACTGTAAACAAGCTGATCAATAAACATCAGACCATAGCAAAATTACTCAGATCATATTAAAGAAACTGAAATCTAGACATGTGAACACCATTTTTATTCAACACTCACATTTCCCATTGCAGTGATTTGAAAATGTACTTGGAAGGTGAAATGAAAGAAAATAAAAGGAAATCAGCATCCCAGCAGCAAGCAGCAGAACCCAGCAACCAGGAAATCCAACAAAACCAAACTCAAAACCAAGAAGGATGTGCAGTAGTCCAGAAAAATAATTCCAATCGAGTTGTAACTCAGAAAATTTCAACCCAAGCTTAAAACCAAATTCAATCCATCTCAAACACTTAGTGAATCAAAGTTTTCTTCAGCAAGTTGGAAATTTTCAAAAAAAAATCAAAGGAGAAAATCAATGAAATAATAAAACTGCAGTCATTTGTATTTTTTCTGAAATCTTTCTCTTAAGATCTTCGAACCCTTTTTAAAGTCAAGAAAGGGTGCCTTTATAGGCAAGGAAATAGGGAAACAACGTAGGGATCAGATTCGCATTTTAGTCATTTTCTAATTTTTATTTTGCTTGGCCGTCCTTAAATTACTGCCTTGCGTGCCAAGTAAAAATATTTTTCAGCTTCTAGGAAGCTTCTTCAAATTGTTATTAAAAGATTCCTTAAGTTAATTATCCAAACCATCCCTTAGTTACTTTGTTTTTACCCCTGAACCTTAAACGGGCTATGGGTCAAATTGACCCCTGGGTCAAATCCATTAGGAAACCAGCCCAAACCTAGGCCTGCAAGACTTGGATTGACTTCCCTTTTCTTTGGACTTACCACGCTAGCATGAATCCCTTCTTGGGCTTTTGATTTTCACGGTCTAAGCTCAATAGCTTGCAAAGTCATAAAGACTCTGAACCCTGAGTCCCAAAGGAGGAGTGGAGATAGGAAAGCCCAACTTCGTATAAACTCACAACCAGAAAACAAAACTAAAAAATGTAAAAATACATGCAAGTACGGATAGTTTGGAGAAATAAAAGAAAACCAGAAAAACAAGAACCAGAGAAAGAAAAGAAAGAAAACAAGAAATTGATAAGAGAACTAGAAAAAATGAAATTAAAATATCGGAATATAAAGTGATAAATACCTATGGAATCCAATTAACTTCAAAATCTTCAACAACAAAGATGACTCGAACTCCGGCGAATCCAAAGCTCGACTAACGATAAGAATTTCTACATTTCGTTCATGGCTAATAATTCATGCAACAATCATCAACGTGTATCAAGAGAAAATAAAGCAGGGGTTCGAAAGAATGAGAAAATTCAAGAACCAATTGTCCGAACTTTGACCAAATCGACAGGAAGGTCTTCTTGATTGTTCAAACAAAATTATTTTGTTGAACAGTTGGGTAATTCACGGGGTGTTTACTGTGGACTGAAGATTTAACCCGAAAAATCTGAAAAAAGGAGAAAAGGTTTGGATTTTTACTCTGTGATCTGAAATTCAGAGAAACCAGGTGGTCTTGAGGAGAAACTAATGGTAGGAAAAGAATGTGGAGATGGTGTAGATCAACTGGTTAAATTTTGGCAATGTTTGGAGGTAATCCACCCCTGTAAGGCAATTTTCGGGCGGCGGAGCGATGACAGAAAAGGCGATGATTTGGGAGAAAAGGGAAGTAGGTTTTATTTATTTGGAATGAACTAAATGAAAGACCAAGGGGGATGGGGGTTGGTCGTTTAATGCTAGGGACAGATCAAAATGACATAGTCTGGCATCGTAACTATGTCGTTTTGGTGAGTCGGACTGGGTATGGGTTTGGGTTTGAGTGTTGGGTTAGTTCTAGTCTGGTTCTTAAGTTGGACCGAATTGGGCATTATTTGGACTAATTTGGAAGATTAAAAAATGGGTCCAATTTCAGAAAATTAATTCTCCTATAGTCCTCCTCTTTTATTTTCAATTCCTTTTGTTTTTTTTTCTAAAATTAAAATAATTCCTAGATTAATCCTTAGGACTTAATTAACTTAAATAAAACACTAACTAAACCTAAATGGTAATTAACACAATTAATTAAAAATAAATTAAAAGAAGAACTACTCAAAGGTAAAATTAAAAAATGCAAATTAGACCATTTTTGTGATTTTTTATAAAAATAAATTAACTACTAATTAATTTTTAAAATGCAAAGTCAAATACTAAATGTACATGCAATAGTTTTTGTATTTTTTAAAAAAATAAACGTGCACGAACAAATGCAAACAACTGACAAAAACAAAATTCGCGAAATTGCAAACACTGAAGAAAAAATTGTTTTGTTTTGGAACTCTGGGAGTAGTTCGTATCGAGCAAAAATCACATGCTCACGAACAATATGTCACAAGCACCTGCGAATGGTCTTATAGGGGGCTTAGTTGCACTGTGGAATAAAGATAAGGTTTGATCTGGCTAAAATGAGGATATCATACCAAGAGATACACTGCATGGTCCAAGTATGTCCATCTAAACCTCCTTGGATATTCTCTGCCATATATGCTAGTTATAATTATCAGTTATGTGATTTTTTTTGGCAAAATTTAATTAACCTGCATGATACTTATAATTTGCATTGGTTAACTGGGGGTGAGTTTTATAAAGTATTAGAAGCGGAGGAAAATTTTGGGGGGCTACCATTAATCAATAATAGGATTGAAAATTTTGCTAAGCATTTGAATCACTGTAAACTAATAGACTTAAGTTATCATGGTAGTCGTTTCACGTGGACTAATAAATAATGACATGACTATACAATATTAGAAAGGCTTGATCATTTTCTTGCTAATTATGATTGGATAAACTTATCCAGAAGCTACAGTAACGCATCTTCTACGGACTCATTCTGATTACTGTCCAATCTTAATTAGTTTAGATCTTACAAGTTTAATTTCTAATTGGGTTTTTAGGTTTGAAACTATGTGGGTCTCTCATCCTCTCTTTAAACAACTTGTTCATGATACTTGGTCAGATGATTTACCCTGCTGCCTACTATTAGTAAGTTCAAAGCAGTAGCCACAAGGTGGAATCAATCTATGTTTGGCAATTATTTTAAATTAAAAAAAAATTCTTTGGCTAGACTAGCTGAGTTACAATCTTCGGTTCATTATCCTACTAGCATCTTTCAATAAAATGTAGAAATCAATTTAAATTTAGAGTACAATAACATTTTGCGCGTAAAAGAGGAATTTTGGCAATTAAAATCTCGTGTTAATTGGTTAAATGATGGTGATGTCAATACTAAATTCTATCACATATATACTCTTCATAGACAAAGAAGAAATAGGATAAACTCGTTACAAGATGAGACAGATAACTGGATTTCAAACCCTAATGAATTAAATAATTTAAATCTTAATTACTATCACAATCTTTTTCGCACTGATAACAATCTAGATCTCATAATATTTTATTTACTTACTGGCATAGCTCTACTATTATTCATAGTATTAGTGAACCACTACTTCAAGTGGAAGTTAATTTTGCATTACAAAGCTTTAAATTTTATAAAGTTCCAGACTCAAATAGTTTACATTCATTCTTTTATCAAAAATATTGTCTAGATGTAGGAGGGAAAGTCTTTCAATTCTGTAAGAATATTTGTAATTCAAAAAATATTCTTGTAAAACTAAATAAAACTTTAATATGTTTAATTCCAAAGATAAAGCATCATACTACTACATATCAATTCAGACCTATTAGTCTATGCAATACTGTTTACAAACTTATCATTAAGATTAATGTCAATAGGTTTAAACCTATTATTAATAATATTATTGGTCCAACACAAACTAATTTTCAAAAAGGTAAACTAGCCTCTCATAATGCTATAATAGTACAAGAATGTTTAAATTACTTAGCAAAAATGAAAGGAAAATATTCTTCTATGCTCCTAAAAATTGACTTAGAAAAAGTCGTTGATATGCTCGAATGGTCTTTTATTAAAACTTTATTCTACTTTAATCCACCCCTCACTATAATATCTCTCATCATGTCTTGTGTTACTACTACTTTTATTTTTATTCTAATTAATGTCTTCAAAACTCAATTCTTTACACCAACAAGGGGTATAAGACAGGGAGATCCCCTATCACATACTTGTTCATCATGTGCATGAAAATGTTATCATGAAGTATATCTTATGTTGTAGATTATTTGCAGTGGAAGCCAATACGACTATCTAAGAATGGTCCGGATATCTCACACATCTTCTTTGCGGATGATATTATTTTTTTTCTCTAAAATTACTACGAAGAATTGCCATACTATAATTGATGTTTTTAACTTCTCACAACATTCAGGAAAAAAATCAACTTTGGAAAATCTAAAGCATTCTTCTCTAGAAATTGCAACGCGCTTGATAAATCTTTTGTTACAGGCTCCTTTAGTATTAGAGAAGTTACCTCTTTTGAGAAATATTTGGGTTTTCCCATGATCTTGGGTAGATCAAAAAAGGAAGACTTTTAATTTCTCTTTGATAATTTTAAAAATAAATTGGCGGACCGAAAAACTAATTTTCTCACCTTGGCAGAAAGAACCACTCTAATTAAATATACTCTAAATTAATTGTCAAACCATATCATGCAATACATTCGACTGTCCTCTTTTATTATAAGTATAATGGAACAATATCATCGTAAATTTTTTATGGGGCACTACTTCAACACGAAAGAAGTCACACCTTATTAAATGGGATACAGTAACTCTCTCGAAGGCAGAAGGAGGACTAGAAATTCAAAAACTTAGCTACAAAAATTATGCTTTGCTGGCTAGTTTAGCTTGAAGAACATTTAAAGATTCTAATTCTCTATGGGCTATCATTTTTCTAAATAAATATATTAAGAAATCACATACTTTAGGTCAATCAAAAATTTGGTCTAATATTTTCTATGGTTGACAATAATATCAACACGTTTAAAATGGAAAATAGGAGAAGAAATGCATATTAATTTTTGGGAGGACCCTTGGATTAAAGCAAGTCTAACAATGCGATCTCAAATTCAAGTTAATATCTGCGAGCCATCACAATATTATGATTTCTTCTCCATTAAATAATGTGTGCTGGAATTTGAATAATTTTTCATTTGACTTACCACCAGCTATTATTCAAACAATATTGAACATATACGTTCCTAAATATTATCCTAAAAATGACCTTATATATTGGGGTTTAACACCAAGAGGTAACTTCACTACTAATTTTATGTACAATGCTTTATCTACTGACTTATACCAATCCACTAATAATCATATAAAATACTCGTAGATATGAAAACTTCCTGCACAACCCAAAATCAAAGGCTTTATTTGGCTTCTTTATCATAATAGACTCCCTACTAAAGATTACCTTAAAAATATTAATCTAACTCAAGATGCAACTTGCCAACGTTGTCATCAAGAAAATGAAACAATAAAATATTTGTTTCTGGATTGCAACAGTGCTAGAGCATGCTGGCAAGAAATGGGCATCAGCTAGTGTATTGATCAAATCCTTAATACCACACATCCTAATAACTGGTTACATGAATTTATTACTTGTCAGAGCATCAAGTTTCCGTATCATATTACTTCTTGTTCATTTATACCTCTTAGTCTATGAAACATATGGTTAGCACATAACAAAATATTTACAATCATAGTAGTGTGAGAGCTTCCACTGGCCATACAACTCAGCAGGCTGTTGAGTACACTTATTTAACAGCCAAAGGTCATAAACGTGTTAGAACACGACAACCTAATCTTAAGTGAATTCCACTAAAAGATAGGTTTTATAAGCTTAATACAGATGGTTCTTGCTCAGCTACAAATGCAGGCATAGGTGGACTAATAGAAATTCAAAAGCAGAATGGGTGCTGGGATTTGCTGCTTCAATCCCAAGAGATACAGCTATCTCAGCAGAATTACATGCATTATTAATTGGCCTTTTACTTGCACATGAACATAATTTGAAACCATTGGAAGTGAAAGTGGATGCGAAGGAGATTGTTAGAATGATTCAATCTAATAATATGTTGTTTGACAATATATTAATTGATTGCAGGTATCTCCGGGACAAGTTGGATAAACTAGTAGTGCAACATGTGTACAAAGAACAAAATAGGGTGGCAGATCTACTAGCTAAGGAAGCAAGCAACTTTGGAGATAACTATGGCCATACAATCCCAGGTTTTGTAAAATAAGTTTTTGAAGAAGGCAGGTATCTAATATCACTAACAATTACAGCGCCAAAACATGTTTTGCCTGATCCCAACATTGTTCCAACCAGGAGCGGATTTATATGGTGGTAAGCAGTGTCACGGGACACCGCTTCGTCGAAATTTTTTATTATTTATATATATATAAATAATAAATAAAACAGAAATACAAGATAAAACTATTAAACGTGACACCACTTGAAACAAAACATCTTAGTAGTCTAGTGGTTGTTAGCTTCAAATATTATGTAAGAGATTTTGGGTTCGAACTCCCTTGGCTCCACAAAATAATTTTTTGACCGTTAGCCAAAAAATAATGAACTTGAGATATTACTGTACTTGGTGTCTAATATTATTTTGAAGAACTTCAAGCACGCACAAGGTTACTTTTTATTGTATATGGTTGAGGGTACATCCCTCAGGATCGACTTTATGATATTCAGAGAAGTAAGAGCGTCAATTATGTGCTTGAATTAATTTTCGTAATTTATTTATTTCGAGATAAGAATATGTTGCTCCTTCCGGTCTAAAATAAGTGATTTTTTAATCTTTTTTGTGGTCCAAAATAAGTGATTTTTTTCAGATTTTAAGAATGAATTAATTATTTTTTTCCTACATTGTCCTTAGAGTAAATAGTATTGGAATATGTATTAGGGGTGTTTATGTGAAATATTAAAAATTAATATGGTCAATTCTTTTGTTAATTAATGCTAAAAGATAAATTTATTAATTTGTGTAAAAATATTTAAAAAATTATTTATTTTGAACTAGACGGAGCATATGAATAGTCCTCTATGACCCGTTCTCTGAAATAAGAATTGGTTGTAGAGAATAAATTAAACCATTCCGATATTCGCGAAAAGTTCCTAAAATATGTATTGGTCAATCACAAGAACTTATACTTTATTGTATGTGTTATGAAATAATATAAGAACAAGAACAATAATACAAGAACAAGAACAATAGAGAAAAAAAGTAGAGAGAGGAGTATTCTTATTGATACTTAGGGATGATTTACAATGGGGGAGAACCCATTTATTTATAGGGAGGTGGTGGTTTAGCCACCAAGTAGTAAACCCTAGAATCTCTCTAAATTTAGACATTCACCTTAAATAGAGTTCTATTTATAACACTCCCCCTTGAATGTCTATTCAATAATGTGCCTCGTTAAGACCTTAACTAAAACAAAACCCAATGGGAAAAAAGTTATAGAAAAGGAAAAAGAGTACACATGTTTGAATATGCGCCTATTGGTTGCCTCGTTAAAAACCTTGCAAGGAAAACCCAGTGGGACAAAACCTTGTAAGGGAAAAAGAGTGCAACGCGCATTAACTCCCCCTGGAAAGAACATCAATTCACATCCTTGAGCATTTGCATTCCAATCTTATGCACCATCTTCAAAACGATCTTTTGTAGAGATTTGATAAATAAATCAGTCATACTGATTTGAATAAATATTCCGCACCTTGAAATTATCATTCTTGATAGATATGAACATCTTCATATAATGTCGCGGAATGACTCTTCAATATCTCCATAGAGGTATTCTCGATGCCATCATGCTTATAGTTATAGCAAGATACATATGTACACAAGTTCCACTTAGGATGTGGTACTTCAGGACCAAGAATTGTATATGCTTCAAGCAACTTCAATCTTTCATGGATTGACATATAAGTTAAGTCATATAAGCTATATAATAGACTTTAGATGCATATCAAGTTTTCATGTCATGCTAAACAAATAAGATATCGAAAACTGATTACACATACCATTGACTTTATTATGATCACTTTGATCATTTGCTCATCTTCTTTATTAAGAAGTTATTTTGAAACCAATTCGTCTATATGCTTTAAGCGTATCAAAGACTTTGTCCTTATGGGACTTAATATGAGCATTTGCAGTGAGAATATAGTTACTTTCTTTGGGTCAGCAAATGCGTATAGCATGCTTTGCAATATGTTGCAATTGAATTATCCTTTTATGAACTTCAGGTTCATATTATGATATTCGAGGATCTATATATACAAATGATAATTCATCCCATGTAACCTTTTCTCAAGTGTTTATCATGTCTCCCCCTCATGTTAGAAAAGCTAACTTGTTTCCTCTACTTTGAGAGTCCATCTTTGTGCATTATGGTGTTAATGAAAATATACACCGCACATCAATAATAAGATGGAGTTATTTGGTTCCTGACCCTGAACCACTTGTGAGGGGAGAATATAATATACTCTCGTATATCAAACTGATATGTATAACTTTGTTCTCATAAGAAACAGTTTAGCTATTAAGTGGAGGCACTCAATAATTATCTTGCTAAACCAACTATGATATAAACCAACTATCAAGATGAACTATCTTGAATAGAAAATCTGGAAATTATGCTCGAAGTTAGATTATTGAGCAATTTACCTCGCAAGCACCGGCCAGGATGCGGGTTAATAACAATCGCGCATGTAACCATATCATAGATGCATCATATGTGGTATACATGGCAGGTGAATGGGCCCATATTCACCTTTGATATTTCCAGAATTTATGGGATTCAACCCGAACTCTTTAGTTGGTCAATCAATTAATGAGAACAAGTAATATAAGAGAATTCGTAAAGAACTTTCTAGTTCTTTAATATTTACCCATGTGAATTCTCTATTACTGCACATCATACTTAAAATGAGATGGCTAACCCGAATGCCAACTGAATAAATTATCAAATTTACACCATGACGTGTGCAATTATCAATAAACTTCAAGTTTATTATGGTATGGGTTTTTATACCAATAAATATCCACTTTATTGTGGCATTCTTTTGTTTGTGTAGTACAAACTGGAGAATAAAGCGGGTAGCTTTTCATATACAAATTATCCCGCTACAAGTTATAGTAATAGAAGATATCAAATCTTTCCTTTATTTATAGTCTCAATATAATCAATCGCTTTCGCATATACTTTGGAAACTGAATAAGTTTCTTTGAGACTTAAAAACCACACAATACCTTATTGGTAATCAATTGCGTTTCTCCAACATAGTAATAATTGGCTCTTCTAGAGCTCTCAATTAATTTTGTACTACCACAGATTCATCAACATCCATGTGGTGAATATCTCTTTTAAAGAGAAAGTTATACCATTATGGTCATGGTCAAAATTATATGCAAGATATGTTTCTTGCATTATCGCCTTTAATAGTTATATTTCCAAAATATTTTGGCGTACAATAGGTACGTGGCCAACGATCATTCATGCCATAACAATGACATTATTTTCATATATCATCTCAAACCTCCTTCTAGGGGTGAGTGTGGTATATTCAATACCAATGCGCGTGGCATTCGATTTGCTATTCTTTGCAAATGGATAATATTTTGCACCTCTTTTTCACAAATAGAGGTATGTGGATCAAGATGAGATAATGATGCATTTTTCCACAAAATTTCCCGTTTGGTTTCACCAACTTCTCCCCCTAATTTTGGGAAAAGTGTCTCATTGAATTGACAGTCTGCAAATCGTGTAGTGAACAAAACCCCTGTCAATGTTTCGAGGTAGCGAATAATGGAGGGCGATTCAAACTCAACATATATTCCTAACCTTTTTTGCAAAACCCATTTTGGTGCAATATGGCGGTACTACAGGCACATATACTGCACATCCACAAATTCTTAAGTGGGATATATTAGGTTCATGACCCAAAACTCATTGCAACGGGGAATATTTGTGATAATTCGTCGTTCTGAGACGAACTAGCATTGCTGCATGCAAAATGGCGTGACCCCAAACCGAAGTGGGCAGCCTCGTTTTCATGAGCAAATGAGGAATTCAAGATTATTTTCATCTATTGTCTCAATATGATATCCATTTTGAATGATATCTTTAAAACTCAACAAGTTCCTCTTAGACTTGGAGGAGAACATTGCATTCTCTATAATAAATATTGTTCCTTTAGGCAGAGTTATAGTTGCTCTTCCGGAGCCTTCAATCAATTTACTACTACCAGAAATTGTAGTAACATCTGCCTTACACATACTTAAAATGAGAGAAATATTTCTTCTCTTTGAATATCGTATGTGTGGTACATGAATCAATTAAACAAATATTTTACAATTGGATAATAATCTTTATAACAAAGAACTTTATTAAAAACACAATATCAATTCTAAAGTCAGTTATAACTCAGTGTAAGTAAAAATAATCAATAAAGTTAAATTTATCATTTTATATTTAAAGCATGTTGTTACAACACAATTATTTCAGTGTAATTACATGCCATCAAATATCATAATCAGTAGTTTAATCAATCAAGTGGTAATATTGGAAATTTATTTGTGTTAGAAATATACTTTGCAATTACACCTATAATGTGATCACACCAAAGCTTGGAATTTGTACTGTTACAAATATTTAAGAATAAATAATGCTGATATGGATAATCTAGTGAAGAGCTTCATTTGTGTTTGTGTGGGCATAATTTAACCAATTAACAAAGTAGTATACGAATATGTTTGCCACACATATAACTGCAATCAGTATGGTCAAATTAATGTAAAAAACATGTTGCTGTTAATATTAACAATTAAGGCTAATATTGAAACTTTTCAAATAAACGGTGTTAAAACAATTTGTACTGTTAAAGTTCTTATTGTACAACATCATAACTGCAAGATACAATGTTATGAAACCATCTAATGAAATAATAATAACACAGAACACCATGTATAATTACATTGAAGTCTTAGCCGCAGAAAAAACACATAAATAAATCTGATAAAGCAATAACAAATATATGAACTATTTGCTTTTGGATTCTCATCATATCGTGCTTGTGGCAGAGTGACCAACTTCAGGTTGTCATATCTCTCCTTTAAGCCATTCCACAAGATAAGTGGATCATTAACTGTGAGATATTCAATTTTCAAACCTTTATCAAGGTGATGGCGCAAGAAAATCAAGGCCTTAGCACAGTTTCAAACCTTCATCAAGGTGATGGCGCAAGAAAATCAAGGCCTTAGCACAGTCTTGGGTGGATGCATTATTTCTGTCTTTAATGGCGTCTCCAAGGCCCATTGCATCTAAATGGATTTCAGCATCCAACACCCATGTCATATAGTTCTTGCCCGAAATTTCAAGGGCAACGAACTTTCTTTTCATAATGTCAGACATAAAATAAAATTACATCAAGAGCGTGTCCATATTTACGGGCTTTATTACAATTATCACATTCACTTCAGGGAATGGATCATAATTATCTGTATGTGTTATATACAATCTCATGTCAAATATTACTTTCATAAAGTGAAAGATTATTTTGAGAATCTTTATTATTCTCATTATCACAATAATGACGATTATAATTCCGTCTATTGCCACGTCCACATTCATTGATACCTTCATGGTAATAATTTTGTCTTCTTTCAGACTTATCACATACTGCTACCACATTCTCTAAAGGGAATGGAGCAAATTCAATTGGACGGATTTTCAATTCTTTGCCCACAATCATACATGAATTTAATCATGGCAAGACATAGAACTTTTACCAATTCACGTGGTTATAATTCCTTACAAACTCCATTAGAGTTATAATCAAACTTTGTTGTCTATGTTTGTATATGAAATCAAATCGTAGAATTTCAAGAATTTGAAAGGGAAAAGTAAATTACTTACCTTTAAGGTATACCAATAAATATTGTGATATCAAATATACCTCTTGAGTTTCCATCCCGTTGCATTACTTTATGATGATACCATCACTTCTATTTTTCCGTATAGAAATTTGTCAAGATAGCTTGCAAGAGAAGTAGAGAGATATATATCTTCTGGACTTGCCCCCGACATTGATGAACTTTACACCTTTAACTTTTTCGGTATTCCAAAAATAACCGAAAAATTCTCAGATTTCAATTCAATTCCATTGGCAGCTCAGATAGCCCACTAATAATGCCCTAACAAACAATTCACTGATAGCATAAACAATTAAATCCTAATTCTGTCAATAAAATCAGAAAAGCACCAAAACCTAAACCCAAAAGAGTGTGAAAAGAGTGGACTTGTTGACTTTTGGTTACTGAGATCTGCAAAAAAAAAAAACCCTAACTTTGGCCTATCCCCAAATTATGGGTAGAGGCATACACAATTTGAAGAGTTGTGCGATCTGCTGCTCTTTCCGCTTCTTATATTTTTTATTTTTTTTCGTTGTCTTTCCTCTTCTATTTTTCCGTATAGAAATTCTGGAAGAAGGAAGAAATCAAACTCAGTTGGTTAGAGACTCGTGCTGATAACGTGTTATGAAATAATATAAGAACAAGAACAATAATACAAGAACAAGAACAATAGAGAGAAAAGTAGAGAGAGGAGTATTCTTATTGATACTTAGGGATGATTTACAATGGGGGAGAACCCCTTTATTTATAGGGAGGTGGTGGCTTAGCCACCAAGTAGTAAACCCTAGAATCTCTCTAAATTTAGACATTCACCTTAAATAGAGTTCTATTTATAACAGTATGTTGTATAATTATTTTCTCAAATCTTTGTTTTAATAATTTAGATATTTTTAAAATTTCATAAATACCCCTCTCAATGACTTAAATACCCTACTATAAATGGTTGTCCTTAACTCCCTCTAGATGATATTTTTACTATAAGGATGCAACTAACTATTCGCACCCGTGAAGATTGATTCACCTTCAATTTGATATGTCAGGTTATAAAAAGGCACGAAGCTCTTGCTTTTGGATTGCACATCATATAGACGACTAGATGCAAAAATATATTGCATATAAATCAGGTTAAATTGACGGAAACAATGATTTTTTTTTTGTCAAAATGAAAAATTTGTATTTCAACTAATGTAATTGTACATCGCTTGTTCTTTGGGACTATAGAACACCTCTCAAAATTTAGCTATCCACTATACAACCCGAATGTTGTTGAACTAACTTCTAATATACAAAACTGTGACTATAATCAAGGATTACAAAACGGGTAACAATTTAAGTATTGTATAGTAGGCTGCCATTTGTTCGTCTTCCTTCCAGTGATGTGCACTTGCTGTGCAATCAGTCTTGCTCTAATCTTAGAATTCATGCTCGATTATCTGAATTGTCTTTCATTCCGTTCCATCCAGATAATATATACAGCTGCGGCGAATACCACTCCTAGGATGGATTTCCTTGGGTTTCTACTATTTACTCTATCAGATAGCCATTGGACTTCATACTCCCAGTTGTGTAACATTCTAGTGATGTTCAGCCACCTTAGTAGTCTTTGCCACAGTGATTGTGAGTAAGGACACTCAAAGAAAAGGTGATCATGTGTCTCTGTGTTGCCACTGCACATAAAGAGCATGCCTGTTCCGTGTGTATACCCCATTTTTCTAGCCTGTCTACTGTTGCCAAGCGTCGATGCAATGTCATCCATAGAATAAATTTCTGTTTCGGCAGAATACCTGGCACTATCATCAACTTTTGTCCAGGGTACTTTGGTGAACTGTGGGATGGAGTACCTGTATGCACTTTTGGTACTATATTTCCCCTTCTAGCAGCAAGATTGCATTGCTGCCCAGTCATGTGCCCACCAGTCCGTAGCTCCAAATGTTTCCTTACCAACCAGCTTGCCTGTTTTGGTGCTTCCATGTTGATCACCTCCTTCTTTTATATAATGGCAATGGATCCATTTGATCCGTAGTTTGTCCTTTTTCTGCATTAGTGCCCATAGTAGCTTTGACAGTGCTGCTCTGTTCCACTTTCAAAGCATATTACATTTAGGCCACCTGCTGCCACTGGCTTGCAGACTGTATCCCAAGCTATGAGTGCCATGTGACTTGCTTCATGCTTCCCTGTCCATAAGTAATTCCTGCATATACCTTCCACCAGCTTGCTGACTTTCTTTGGAATTAGGAAGACCTATGCACAGTATGTTTGCATCTCAAAGAGGACACTCTTGATCAATTGAAGTCTTCCAGCATAGGACAGTGTCTTGGAGGACCATCATCTGACCTTGTCTACTATCTTGTCCACCAAGGGTAAGCATTGTGCAATTGTGATTTTCCTAGTTGATAAGGGAACTCCCAGGTATTTGAATGGGAGTTGTCCTTCTGTAAGCTGAAATTCTACCAGTAGACTGTTTTTGGTTTCTTGTGATACCCCAGCTATGTACAGGGAGCTTTTCTCCAGATTGGCTTGCAACCCAGACATCTGTGAGAAGTTGTCAAATTCTTTTAGTAAAAGTCTCAGGGAGGTTTCATCTCCTCTACAACACATCAGGAGGTCATCTGCAAAACAAATATGAGTTAGTTGCAATTTGGAGCATTTGGGATGGTAGTTGAAATCTGGATTCTTGTTCAGCTGCTTCAGTGTTCTGTTGAGGTATTCCATGACTAAGACAAATAGATACGGGGACATTGGGTCTCCCTGTCTTAGCCCCTTCCTTGCTGAGAACTTGCTGGTAAGGCCACCATTAACCAGCAGGGAGAAACTGTAGAAAATCACTCTATCTATGATATGTGCTCTTTGGTTGTATGAGCATGATTTTCAGGTATAGGTTTTGATGAATGACAAACAATGAAGTCAAGCGTCAAACAACGATATAGTATGACAAACAATCAAATGGCGAGAAGCATACTGATGACGAAATTCATGAACAAGCCAAAGTCGAGCCAAAGAGTTCAAGACCGAAGACCCAAGACGTAGGTCGTTTGGTAGAACCAATGTAAGAACAACGCTTAAGTTATCTCGTCTTTTGGCTCAACATTAGGTCATCATAAACATGCATAAAATATTTTATTAAATCTTATTTATCATAAACATGCATCTTTGTGTTAAACCAAAATGATTTGTATTTTAGTCAAAATGGTTTTTAAACATGTCTTTTAAATCTGGACCTAAACAATCGATTATATGCTCCTTACAATCGATTGTGTTTTTCAAAATAGCAAACAATCGATTATACAGTTTTAACAATCGATTGTATTAAGACAGTGTGATCTGAAGTTTTTCAAAATAGCAAACAATCGATTATATACTTCTACAATCGATTGTATTGAGACAATACTTAAACTGAATTTTTCAATCAGCTAAATAATCGACTATACGTTTTTAACAATCGATTATAATTAGAATAATCGATTATGGTTTTTATACAATCGATTATATTCAGACCGTTCCCACAGAATCCTAAATTGATTTTTGAACGTTGAAGAACAATGGATTATACAGGTTTTACAATCGATTGTTTCCCTTAAAATCAGGAGTCTATCTTTTGAACGATCCTCAAACAATCGATTGTGTAGGTCAGACAATCGATTGTATGAGCAAAAATTCAGGGATTTTATTTGTCAATTAAGCAACGGTCAGCACCATTTTTCACCTATAAAATGAGTCTTTTGAGCTGCTTTTAAACACACAACTCCTCCATACATTGATATACATATTGATCATTTTCAAGCATCATTTTAGAGCTTTTGTTGAGCCATTTGATAGACAACTTTGTGTTGTTCATAGAGCTAAAATTGTATCTCTTTATCTACTCTTTTGAGAGAGTGCTTGTGTAAAAGAGAGTTGTTTGAGAAGAACATATCTTCTCATTTGTCGGGTTTGCTAAGTACCTAAAGTCTTAGTGGTTGAAGTCTTGGGGTGAGTATCCTCAAGCAAGTGAAGTCTTAAGGTGCGGTATCCTTGAGCAACTGTAACGGTTTGTTAAGCACCCGTAAGCTTGACGAAGATAGTGAAATCTCGAGAGTCTCTGGGGGACTGGACTAGCCACGGGTTATGGTGAACCAGGATAAAATACGGTGTGTTCTTTCTTGATTATTTCAATTACCGTATTTACTTATTCCTGCAATTTTAAATTCCGCAATATTTCAATATTCTCGTGCCTCACTATTCACCCTCCCCCCTCTAGTGAACGGCATAAATACTAACAGAAACTTGCTGTAGAAACACATTCCATGATTAAGTTGACCATTCTGTAAGGAACACCAAACTCCAGTAGTACTGCTCTCATAAATCCCCATTCGACAGAATCATAGGCTTTCCTGATATCCACTTTGATTATGCATCTGGGGGAGACAGCCTTCTGAGAGTAAGCTCTAATCAATTCATGGGCCATGATAACATTGTCCAGAATGTTCCTCCCCTCAGTGAAGGCTAACTGTGCCTGCCCAACCAGATAGTCCACCACTATTTTCAACCTATTTGTAAGAATTTTTGCAATGACTTTGTATAGTGTTGAGCAGCAAGCAATTGGCCTGAACTCCTTAACATAATTGGGATTCTGCACTTTCGGGATCAATGTAATAGTGGTACAGTTGACTTCTTTCAGCAACTTCCCATTCTGAAAAAACTGCTGCACTGCATCTATAACCTCTTCACCCATAATAGGCCAAAACTGTTTGAAGAACTCTGCAGGGTATCCATCTATCCCAGGAGCCGTATCATTAGGGAGATTGTGAACTATCTGACTGATTTCTTCCTTTGTTACTGGAGCTAGGAGTTGCTGTTGTTGGTTCAGTGATAGACATGGCCCATCCCTAGCCACATTGATATTTATTCCAGGGAGATGGTCTGTTGCTGTGCCCATGAGCTGTTGAAAAAATTGAGTAAACTCTTCTTGAATCTGATGTGGGTCTATGATCCTCATCTGGTTGTCATTAAGTGTGCCACTCACCCTGTTCCTGGCTTGTCTGGATTTCATATACGCATGGAAGTACTTTGTGTTGCTGTCACCCAACTGAATCCAGTGTGCCCTTGACTTCTGCCTCAGTATTTGTTCTTGGATACCTTCCCATTTTTCAATGTTCAGTAATAAGTTCTTCTCTTCTGTGATCACTGTTTCATTGAAATAGTCTTCATTCGGTTTGCTTTGGGCTGTTATCAGACATTCCCTCAATTGTTGCAGCTTTGTGTCCACAGATGAATGTTCCTGATGAATAGTTCTGGTCTCTTGTTCAATTCTCCTCAGTTTGCTCCAAATAGAGTACATAGTGTGTCCTTGAATTTGTTGACCCCATACTCTCTGAACTATTTCCTTGTAGTCAGTTTGTTGCATAACTGTTAGCAGCAGCCTATATGGTCTTTTAACTCTAACTTTGACAATGTTAGTATCTATCAATATTGGGGTATGATCTGAAATCCCAGGCAACATATAGACTAATTCCACTCCTGTGTACAGGTTGAACCACTGGGCATTGCCAAAAGCCCAGTCAATATGGCTATATATTCTATCAGCAGCATCCCTTTTATTACTCTATGAAAATGAACTGCCCCTTTTGGTAAGCTGCCCTACTCCTATGTCATCAATACACCCCTGGAAATCAGCAATCTCAGATGGGTGGACTGGCTGACCATTGATTTTGTCCTCAACCCCCAGAGGACTGTTGAAGTCCCCTACTATGAGCCAGGGCCCAGTTTGCTATACAACTCTCAATCTCCTCCATAGTGTTGCTCTTTGTTGGTTGGTGTGCAGACCATATACAAAGGTGACATAGCTACTAAATGTTGAGTTTCCATCCTTTACTTGACAGTGAATTGTTTGATCAGTGCTCTCCAGTATTGTCACTTGGACATTTACCTCTTTCCACAATATCCATATTCTGCCATTAGGAGCATGTATATAGTTATTCCATACAGTCCAGTCATCTCCCAGTTTCTTGTAAATTGCCTTTGCATTCTGCTGTTTCACCCTAGTCTCTAGGCAGGCTATCATATCAACTCTATTAGTCTTCAGGAATTTGACTAACTCTCTTTGCTTGAAGGACTTATTTAGTCCTCTAATGTTTCAGGATACAATTATCATAGAGAAACAGTGGACATGGTACCTCCTGGGTCAACTGGCTCTAGGCTGCATTCTCCCTGCTGTTGGCTTTCATCAGGGGGTTCAGCTATGGTGAGTACTGCAAATGTATTCCTCCTGGTTACCTCAGCATAGTTGGTCAATTTGGTTTGATTTTTGTCTTTAGGGCCTTGAACAGCTGCAACTTGCTTGCCTTTGTTATTCTCAGGCTTCTCAGCAGGCTTCTCAGCTGGTTTATCATTTTGTTGCCCTTCAACTATCACTTCATAAGCATTTTTTGGTTGCCATTGTGCTCGTGTTACCTTCTTTTTCCTTCTTCTCTGTCTCTGGATGTCTACATTCTGTTGTTTCTCCTGTTGAAAATCACCATTCTTGTGTCCAAATGAGTTGCATTCCAGACAGAATGTTGGTTTCCATTCATACTCTACACTCTGAATCCATGCTTTCCCAGCTGGAATCTCTATGTGGATATCCTCAGGCAGAGGTTGAGTGATGTCCACTTCTACAAGAATCCTCGCATAGGATATTCTCTCACACTCAGCAGTTAGCTTGTCAATGCATAGGGGCTTACCTAATAAGCTTGCTATTCTTCCTATGCTGTCCTCAGCCCAACATTGAATCGGTAGTCCAGGAAAATTGACCCAAATTGGGACAATTCTCATCGACTCATTTTTAATCTGAAAGTTAGGGTCTCATTCCTTCAGGATCATAGGTCTGCCATTGAAGGTGTATGGTCCTTGTTGCATGATGAAGTTCTTCTCCTCCATAGACTCGAATTTGAAGATGAAATACTCGTCATCGTGTAGTAACAGATTAGGCGTTGTAACCTCATTCCAAACGCCATAGACATACTTCAACATCTCCTTAAAAGAAGGATTGCCTCCCAGAACATAACCAATTAGGGCATATCTCCATTTCTGATTTTGGCTCTTTATCTCCTTCGGGTTCAGTTTAGCAATTTTGACACCTTCCTTCATCAGCGGAGGGTAGTACTGCAATTGCATGCCCTGCTTTGGAGTTTGGTTGCCTTTGACTACTTCCGCCATTGTCGGTTTCTCCGCCATTTTGGTTTTCTGAGCTTCAGTGGAGTAAGTGAGTTTCCTAGCCATCGTCGCTCCACCTGTACCCTCCTTCTCCTTCTCCGGCAGTGCCTGCATGACAGTGGGGGCACTCCCCATTCCAGGGAACCAGTGCATAAGGGGTATTGGGGTTAGCTGTTGTGGGATTCCACTCTCTCTTGTGATTACTTTTGCCATATTTACAGTGTTGAATCGGTTATTAAGGGTGATTTGGGTCGGACGGTTGCCGGCGGCGGGCGGCGCCTTGCTTGCGTGTCGCCAGACTTTCTCTCTCACAATGATTAACACTTCCAAAGTTACATGACGTAGTTCTTAATAATTCACCAAAACTTGCAGGCACCTTATTCATGTATAATTACTTACTCAAACAAGTTTTTAAAAATACGTTTATTAATTAATAAAATCGTATACTCTTATTACTTAACTCGATATATACGTTCAACACACGTGCCGAGAGATTAGTGTATATATATATGTATATATATATATATATTTATATAATTTATAAGAGTATATTTTTTTACTATTAAATATAAATAAATTTTTTACACGTGCTAAAATTGGAAGAAAAAAAACCATTACTTTTTTGTGTATTCATACATTTACATTAACCTAGGAATCTGGATTCTAGAAGATCGGTCCATTCAGGAAGTGGTTAACAGCTGGTGCAAGTAACTACAGAATCAAATGTTGCATGTGCACAATGGTCAGTAGGACAAAACATTATTACTGTTTATGCCCTTATATTTCTAGATTATGTCCACAAATGGTCCATCTGCTACACTTGTAGAAAAGAAAAAAGAATTGTGGCTAGCTCGGTGTGTCAAGAAACTTGAGATGTGAGTTCATTTTACAATTAATAACTAGTAGGAGTACTACAAAGCTTTTCATTCTCAAACATAATGGAAAATCTGATATTGTAACATACAAAACTAACCACAAAGGGATAACATTACTAGTATGATTCAAGAAACTCAAACAAAAGCCAGTGACTCAACATGTGTATAGGCATCAAAGCAATCATACCGTGCACCACCAATAAAAAGTCTGAAAGAATCAGGCTTTATATCAGCTAGCTCTTTGACGCTCCCATTCTGCATATCATACAAAACAATTTTCCCCGGAATTGAAATCAACAGTCTTGCCCTATTTTCCTCATTTTCTATAAAACAGAGCACAGTAAATGCATATGGAAAGTTATAATCTTCAGGAGGATACATTTCTTGATTCACCACAGCTGGATACAAACTGGTCAAAAATTCCAAGTTAACACGATGCTTCAGAAACCACTGAGAATAATCACTTTTCAACTCCAAAATATCAAACTCAATATCTTGAGGCTTATGAATCTCAATAAGATGCAAATGACCACCCGATTCTCCAAAATACTCTATATTCCTGTACCACTGACCTTCTGGAATTTGAGTACTAGGTATTGATTTAAATTCACAGCTATCAATTTCAAAACACAAAAACGGCCCTGTTTGACTAAACCAGTGAATAGCCCCTTTCCAAAAAACTCCACGGTAGCAACATAATTCCACATTACCATTATAGTACTCTGTTGAATGCCTCCAAATCCCAGAAGCTGATGAATATACTGAGAAACAAAGTTGATTTTTAGATACAGACAACCAAACACAAACAACTTCGTACTCACCAGATATTTTGGGGTCAAATGCTAAGTTCATACTTTTCACTACCATTCCCTCTGGCAGTGGAATTAACCTATGATGACCTGTAGTAAGATTATAAACGTAAAACTCGGTTTTTGCATCGTCTGATTTAAAACCAAGGCATAGAAGCCCATTACAAGAGCTGATATTACTCGCAACTTTGCCATCACGTGCATCGGATAAACGGACGTAAATCCGATCCATTGTAGACAGGTGTTCTTCGTGAAGACTAAGGAAATCGTGGTTCGGGTGTCGGCACAAGAAAACACCGACGATGGAAGCAGACGAGGCAGCGTTCGTAAGGGTGTGGAGACGGCGGAAATAGGTACTGGAAATAAGTGAAAGCCAGTGCTTCGAGACGCATTGGAAACGAAGTAGAGATTTTGGGGGTAAGCGTAGGAATATTTCAGTTAACAGATCTTCACTGCCGGCGATTTGCCCCGACGAAGGCGAGATTTCCGAGGAAATCGGCAAATAATGCTGCTTTAGCTGTTTGTTGTAACTCCGGGAGTGGGTAAGGGTCAGTTTGATCGGAGCACTAGCACCGCCGTACGATGTACAGTCGCCGGAAACCATGGTCGGATTTTTTCTTCTGGAAACTCAATGAATTGAAGTAAGTTCTGGACACTCTACATTAAGACCAAGTGACCAACAGTCTGAGGTCTATGTCCCCACAACTCGACAGAGAGAGGAGAAGACTTGTTAGATAGAGCTAATAATGCAACTTTATTTGTGACCGTAGGAATATTTTATTTTTACTAATTGGATTGAGTTAATAATCACATGGGCCAACTTTATTTGTGATCGGAAGTTAGCCTCAAATTAGGAAAATTTTATAAAGAATATGTATAACGAAAGTGATTTGAATAGCAAGAATATAATCGAAAGAAAAATAAGTAGATCAAAGTATATATAGATAGTATTTTGTGTTTATAATTGATCAAAAGTATATATAGATAGTGTTTTGTGTTTATAATTGATCAACTATCTTCCTTTTTATAGAGACATACATTTTGCCTTTATCATGATAAGACTATTATGAATAATTAAGGACATTAATACTACGTTACATAATCATTATATTTAATACAGATTCTCTAACGTATTCAGTGTTCAATGCTCATTAAATATTGTATTTGCACTCTCATATATTGTCAGACTCATTCCCTTTGATTCGCGGATCTAATGATTTGAATAGGTAAGGATGATGAATCTTTTGAATAAGTGTGCCTCTTCCTTTGCCCTTGCTCGTGTCTGTTACTATTCGTGCCTCTTTGCCAGTAATAATTATTTGACTATTCTACGTGTCTTGACACGTCATCTTTATATGTACACTCAATTTCTGCCAATACAGATAGTCCCACCACTTACTATTTATTCATCAGTTGAAATTTGGGAATTGGAACGAGAATTTTTGTCACCAAATATCATGACAGAATTGATGCTTTAATTGTCACCTCCATTTTAATGCGCTTCATATGTGTCGCCGTTTCATTAACTTTGTAGTTTTGCAGCTCTTTTCAAGGCTTTTTACGGCTCCATTATTCACGAAGCGATATCATTATTATAGTATTTCCATCATTACACTTTCTTCTTCGGCAGTTGCTTATCAATATAAATATAACTTCTTCCTTTGTCTTTACCACATAAAGTTTGCTGAATATTCAATTTATTCCCTGCTTATTTCTTCATCGTATTTCTCTTCTTCACTATGTCTTTATCAAATCCTAACCCTAGGAGAGTTCCCATAGTTGATACATTTCCTAATTCCCCTATCAGGAGCATAAGGGGAGGTAGACTTCGTAATTTAGGGTCTGCTCGTGGTGGTTCTGTTGTGCCTTCACTTAGTTCTGGCCCTTCTTCTAGAACTAGGGATTTGCTTTCTCAAAGATCTTCCTCAAGAGGCAAAGAATCTTCTGAGCCTCTTCGTGAACCCATAGTGGAAAAGATAGTTCCCATGGAACTATCCTTTTACCATGACAGAGAATCCCTTAGGAATCAAGTCTCTAGTTTAGATCGTGCTGACATTTATCCTACTCAAATTATAGTGGTTTTAGCTCCTATATTTCATATAGACTGCCATTGGCGTAGTGATTTTCCTATTATCAATCCCAATCCAAATCAAAGAATCACTTCTTATTTAACAGGTTTTTCTTTTCTTTATACATACCCCTTCACCTTAAGGTTCATTTGTAGAAAATCATTCAATCCATGATATGTGCGCTTTGGTTGTACTAGCATGATTTTCAGGTATAGGTTTTGATGAATGACAAGCAATGAAGTCAACTTGTTAAACAATGTTATTGTATGACAAACAATGAAGTCAAGTGTCAAACAACGTTATTATATGACAAACAATCAAGATTGAATGCCGAGAAGCATATTGATGAATGGATTGCACGGAAAAGCCAAAGACGAGCTCAAAAGTTCAAGACCGAAGACCCAAGGCGTAGGTCGTTAGGTAGAACCAATGTAAGAGCAACGTTTAAGTTATCTCGTCTTTTGGCTCAACATAGGACATCATAAATATGCATAAAATCTTTTTATCAAATCATAATTGTCATAAACATATTTCAAATACTTCAAACAAAATCATTTTAACGTTTTCATTTTAACCAAAATGGTTTTTGAAGTAAGTTTTCAATTCTGGACAGCATAGGTGAATAATCGATTATGCAAAAGTGATAATCGATTATTCTGGGAAATTCCATTTATTGGAAATTTCCGCAGAGTAGGATAATCGATTATACACTTGGGCATAATCGATTATCTTGTATCAGTTGCCAAAGTTTTTGAACGACGGGCAGATAATCGATTATGCAAATCCAATAATCGATTATTCTAGCACAAAATCAGCTTCCGATTTTGTAACGGTAAGCTGATAATCGATTATGCAAATCTGATAATCGATTATCTTGGCATAAAATCAGCATAATTGATTGCCAATTAAGCAACGGACATACAACTTATAACACCTATAAATAGAGGTCTTTTGAGCTGATTTGATATACACAACACCTCTCATTGTTCATATACATATTGATATTATTTGGGCATCATTTTAGAGCTTTTGTTGAGCCATTTGAGAGACAACTTTGAGTTGTTCATAGAGCTAATCTTGTATCTCTTTATCTACTCTTTTTAGAGAGTTCTTGTTGTAAAAGAGAAAGGTGTTTGAGAAGACCATATCTTCTCATTGATTGTCGGGTTTGCTAAGTACCCTCAATCTTAGTGTGTGAAGTCTTGTGGTGCGGTATCCACGAGCAAGGTGAAGTCTTGAGGTGCGGTATCCTCGAGCAAGTTGAAGTCTTGTAAGTGTACATCTATGAGCAAGTGTAACGGTTTGTTAGGCACCCGTAAGCTTAACGGAGTTAGTGGAAACTCGAGAGAGTCTCTCGGGGACTGGACTAACTACACGTTGTGGTGAACCAGTATAAATTCGGTGTGTTCTTTCCTTACTATTTTAATTACCGCATTTACTGTACTCCTGCAATTTTAATTCCGCTATATTTATCAATATTCTCGTGCCGCACTATTCACCCCCCCTCTAGTGACGGGCATAAATCCTAACAATTGGTATCAGAGCCTAACTCTCTGAAAGCCTTAACCGGTTGAGAGAACGATATATATTTTTTGTTGAGAATATTGAATGCAGGAATGATGAGCGAAGGACACTCCACCTATAGGCCTCCACTATTTGACGGAACAAATTAGACATATTAGAAAGAGCGGATGAGAATCTTCATCCAATCAAATAACTTTCGCTTGTGGCAAATCATCAAGAACGGTGAACAAATGCCAACAAAGAAAGTTGGGGAAACCACGATTCCAAAGGAGGAAGATGAATATGATGCCGAGGACGTCAAGAAAGTTGAAAATAACGCAAAGGCAGTCAACTTATTATATTGTGCGGTGAATCCGGATGACTATCGAAAGATTTCTTGCTGCACAACCGCCAAGGAGATGTGGGATAAACTCGAGATCACTTATGAAGGCACGTCTCAAGTCCGAGAATCTAAAGTTGATTTTCTAACACATGAATATGAACTCTTTAAAATGAGGGAGAAAGAACCCATCGGTATTATGTTCGAACGATTCTCAAAAATCGTCAACGATCTTCATGCTCTCGGGAAAGTATACACGAACAAAGATGTTGTTCGAAAAATCCTACGGAGTCTCACTCCCGAATGGCGTTCCAAAGCCAATGCCATCCAAGAGTCGATAGGAATCACGGATGTCACAATTGATGGACTAAGAGGTAACCTCGAAACTTATGAAAGCACAATTCTTAATCCCTATCTTAGAAGTAAAAGTTCGAATATTGCCTTCAAAGCCTCATCATCTAAAAGAGTAGAGGTAAGTGATTCGGAAAGCGATGATGATATTATTTCCAATGATATAATTGAAAAGTTTTATAAGTTTATGAAGAAGGAAATAAAGAAGGAAGAACCAAGTCCTTCATGCCAAAATTGTGGAAAACTTGGCCACACCAACACATTGTCCAAAACCCAAGGACAAGAAAAAGAAGAAACACCATAGGCGCGTGACATGGGATTCGGACAGCTCGGGCGATGAAACTGCCGCACTATGCCTCATGGCCAACGAGGAAGAAGAGGTAAGTAAGTCTAACTCTTATTCTTATGAAGAATTACAAGAAGCTTTTCAAGAATTATATGATGAATTGAAAAAGTCTTCAAAAATCTCCAAAGAGGCCAAGGCTAAAATTAAAGTTTTAGAAGAGAA
Source organism: Nicotiana benthamiana (assembly GCA_034376525.1). Lineage (NCBI taxonomy): Eukaryota > Viridiplantae > Streptophyta > Magnoliopsida > Solanales > Solanaceae > Nicotiana > Nicotiana benthamiana. Next base: position 13,939,524 of record CM067325.1, read on the forward strand.
AAATAAATTTTTGGAAAACGATAATATTGATCTTAGAAATAAAATTAAGGAGATGAATGAAGCCTCTTCAATTGATCAAAGTTCCAATTGTTCTTCTTGTAGTTCTTTGAAAATAGAGAACATAGAACTTAGGAACACACTAGAAAAACGTAGTGTTGATGATCCTAAAACAATTAGAAAGGATGATAGAAATGAAGTTAGACCACCCAGAAATAATTCGAGGAACTTCACTAATGAGTCTAAAATTAATCATTTTAGACCACCTAGAAACAACTCTAGGATTTTTGTAAATGAGTCTAGAATTAATCATTTTAGACCGCCTAGAAATGACTCTAGGCATTTCAATCGCAATACGTCTAGGAATAACGACTTTAGATCACCTAGAACGTTTTTGGCTCAACCAAGACATATGCACAACCCGAATGTTATATGTCATTATTGCAACCGGGGAGGACACATAGCACCCGTATGTTTTGCAAAACATAGAGATTTATCTTTAGCTATGATTATTATTTGCCTAACCCCCAAGGACCCAAAAGTGCCTGGGTACCAAAAACCTATTTTTTGGTACGTTTGCAGGTGTGCTTGAAGACTACAATATCGTAGTAGATGCACCAAGCACGAAACCTTATTGCATCGAGGGGAATTTCGGTTAGTTATCATATTTTTGATAAAAACATAATATGTGTTAACAATTAATATATCTTTGTTAACAATTGATATTAATTATTTTTGTTGATTCATGTTTTGATAACTTTTATCTTGAATAACAATTGGTATCAATTATTTTTGTTAAAAATAATGATTGATTCATGTTTTGATGAATAGTTTTTTGGTTTGAATAACAGTTGATATATTCTTGAAAAAATAAATGATTCATGTTTTTAATACAACTATTGGTTTGTTAAAAATTAACTGTTGATATGTTCTTAAGCAATATGATTTGCGAAAAATAACCGTTATTATGGTTGTTATGTTTTTACTAACATTTGATATTATTTCATGTTGGTATGATTTTTTAAATATCGTCAATGTATATTCCTCATTATATTTCCAATTTTATTCTTGACACTAACAATTGAAATACCCAAAAGGGGGAAGTGTCGAAAGGGGAAAGTAGCCTTTGTATACTCTTGTTTTTGCTAATGCCAAAAGGGGGAGGAAATTAGGCGATATGCATCAAATAAGGGGGAATGAATCTACGCTATAGTATGCCTTATTTGATGGGAAATTATCATTAAGGGGAATAGTTTGCATGAATTGTATGTTGAGATATAGCATGAATTTAGGGGGAATCCGATATGCATATCTCCTGTTGTTTGTCATTATCAAAAAGGGGGAAATTGTAGAAAATCATTCTATCCATGATATGTGCGCTTTGGTTGTACTAGCATGATTTTTAGGTATAGGTTTTGATGAATGACAAGCAATGAAGTCAACTTGTTAAACAATGTTATTTATGACAAACAATGAAGTCAAGTGTCAAACAACGTTATTATATGACAAACAATCAAGATTGAATGCCGAGAAGCATATTGATAAATGGATTGCATGGAAAAGCCAAAGACGAGCTCAAAAGTTCAAGACCGAAGACCCAAGGCGTAGGTCGTTAGGTAGAACCAATGTAAGAGCAACGTTTAAGTTATCTCGTCTTTTGGCTCAACATAGGACATCATAAATATGCATAAAATCTTTTTATCAAATCATAATTGTCATAAACATATTTCAAATACTTCAAACAAAATGATTTTAACGTTTTCATTTTAACCAAAATGGTTTTTGAAGTAAGTTTTCAATTCTGGACAGCATAGGTGAATAATCGATTATGCAAAAGTGATAATCGATTATTCTGGGAAATTCCATTTATTGGAAATTTCCGCATAGTAGGATAATCGATTATACACTTGGGCATAATCGATTATCTTGTATCAGTTGCCAAAGTTTTTGAACGACGGACAGATAATCGATTATGCAAATCCAATAATCGATTATTCTAGCACAAAATCAGCTTCCGATTTTGTAACGGTAAGCTGATAATCGATTATGCAAATCTGATAATCGATTATCTTGGCATAAAATCAGCATAATTGATTGCCAATTAAGCAACAGACATACAACTTATAACACCTATAAATAGAGGTCTTTTGAGCTGATTTGATATACACAACACCTCTCATTGTTCATATACATATTGATATTATTTGGGCATCATTTTAGAGCTTTTGTTGAGCCATTTGAGAGACAACTTTGAGTTGTTCATAGAGCTAATCTTGTATCTCTTTATCTACTCTTTTTAGAGAGTTCTTGTTGTAAAAGAGAAAGGTGTTTGAGAAGACCATATCTTCTCATTGATTGTCGGGTTTGCTAAGTACCCTCAATCTTAGTGTGTGAAGTCTTGTGGTGCGGTATCCACGAGCAAGGTGAAGTCTTGAGGTGCGGTATCCTCGAGCAAGTTGAAGTCTTGTAGAGTGTACATCTACGAGCAAGTGTAACGGTTTGTTAGGCACCCGTAAGCTTAACGGAGTTAGTGGAAACTCGAGAGAGTCTCTCGGGGACTGGACTAACTACACGTTGTGGTGAACCAGTATAAATTCGGTGTGTTCTTTCCTTACTATTTTAATTACCGCATTTACTGTACTCCTGCAATTTTAATTCAGCAATATTTATCAATATTCTCGTGCCGCACTATTCACCCCCCCCCCCTTCTAGTGACGGGCATAAATCCTAACAATTGGTATCAGAGCCTAACTCTCTGAAAGCCTTAACCGGTTGAGAGAACGATATATATTTTTTGTTGAGAATATTGAATGCAGGAATGATGAGCGAAGGACACTCCACCTATAGGCCTCCACTATTTGACGGAACAAATTACACATATTGGAAAGAGTGGATGAGAATCTTCATCCAATCAAATAACTTTCGCTTGTGGCAAATAATAAAAAACGGTGAACAAATGCCAACAAAGAAAGTTGGGGAAACCACGGTTCCAAAGGAGGAAGATGAATATGATGTCGAGGACGTCAAGAAAGTTGAAAATAACGCAAAGGCAGTCAACTTATTATATTGTGCGGTGAATCCGGATGACTATCGAAAGATTTCTTGCTGCACAACCGCCAAGGAGATGTGGGATAAACTCGAGATCACTTATGAAGGCACGTCTCAAGTCCGAGAATCTAAAGTTGATTTTCTAACACATGAATATGAACTCTTTAAAATGAGGGAGAAAGAACCCATCGGTATTATGTTCGAACGATTCTCAAAAATCGTCAACGATCTTCATGCTCTCGGGAAAGTATACACGAACAAAGATCTTGTTCAAAAAATCCTACGGAGTCTCACTCCCGAATGGCGTTCCAAAGCCAATGCCATCCAAGAGTCGATAGGAATCACGGATGTCACAATTGATGGACTAAGAGGTAACCTCGAAACTTATGAAAGCACAATTCTTAATCCCTATCTTAGAAGTAAAAGTTCGAATATTGCCTTCAAAGCCTCATCATCTAAAAGAGTAGAGGTAAGTGATTCGGAAAGCGATGATGATATTATTTCCAATGATATAATTGAAAAGTTTTATAAGTTTATGAAGAAGGATTGGGAGCAACCATTATAATTGCTCCGGATTGGGAGCAACCATTTGAGTTGATGTGCGATGTGAGTGACACAACTATTGGAGTTTTTTTGGGGCAAAGGAGAAATAAAATCTTTCACTCCATCTACTATGTGAGCAAGACTCTAAAGACAACCTAGATGAACTACACAGTTACTGAAAAAGAGTTGCTTGCAGTGGTGTGGGCGTTGACAAGTTTAGATCATATCTAGTGGGGACCAAAGTCATTGTCTACACAGATCATTCAGCTATCAGATATTTGTTTGAAAAGAAAGATGCCAAGCCGAGGCTGATTCGTTGGGTCCTCCTCTTACAAGAGTTTGACTTAGAGATTCGAGATCGCAAAGGGACAGAGAATCAAGTGGCCGATCACCTGTCCAGATTAGAAAATCAGAGCCATGTAGCTGAGGGAAGGTCAATCAAAGAAACATTTCATGAGGAGCAGTTATTGTCAATCACCTCAGCAAAGCCTCGTGGTATGTAGATTATGTGAATTTTATTTCAAGTGGGGTGACACCACCAGAATTTGACACCCGATAATAGAAGAAGGTCCCTACATGATGTGAGGCTCTACATGTGGGATGATCCATTCTTATACAGGCTAACATGCAGATCAGTTAGTTTGAAGATGTGTTCCCGAGGAAGAGATGAATGCTATACTGCATGACTTTCACGCTTCGCCATACATAGGTCATCATAGTGGAGATAGAACCGCCTAGGAAGTTTTACAATCAGGTTTCTATTGGCCAAAATTATTTAAGGATGCACGTGTCTTTGCTAAAAGTGTGTGACATATGCCAAAGAACCGGAACAATCACTAAGAGGCGTGAGATGCCTTTGAAGAATATACTGGTAGTAGAGCTTTTTGATGTTGGGGGATTGACTTCGTGGGACCATTCCCATACTCTAATGGTCACAGGTACATCTTGGTGGCGGTCGACTATGTTTCTAAGTGGGTCGAGGCCATTGCTCTTCCCACTAATGATGCAAAGGTTGTGGTAAGTTTTGTCAAGAAGCACATCTTCACACGCTTTGAACTCCAAGAGTGTTGATAAGTGATAGAGGAACGCACTTCTGCAACAAATTGCTGAATAATGTCCTTGAAAATATGGAATTAAGCACAAGGTTTCCACCGCCTATCACCCCCAAAAAGTGGTCAAATGGAAGTTCCAAACAAATAGGTAAAGCAGATTCTGGAGAAAATAGTAAGTGGGAATAGAAAGGACTGGGCTAGGAAGCTAGACAACGCTTTATGGGCATATCAATCTGTATACAAGACTCCCATAGGTACTTCTCCGTATAAATTGGTTTATGGGAAAGCATCCCATTGAACTTGAACATGAGGCCTATTGGGCAACTAAAAAGCTTAATATGGATATGGACTTAGCTGGTGAGACGAGGTTGCTGCAACTCAACGAGCTTGATGAGTTTCGATTGCACGCATATGAAAATGCCAAATTGTATAAAGAAAAGACTAAGAGGTGGCATGACAAGCACATCCAATATCGAGAGTTTGAGCCAGGGCAAGAAGTTCTTTTGTTCAATTCGAGGTTGAAGCTTTTTCCTGGAAAGCTCTCGTTGGTCAGGTCCTTTCTTTGTGGTAAGCGTGAGGCCTCATGGAGCTGTGGAATTGCGGGATATGATCTCAAATGGTACCTTCTTGGTAAATGGCTAGAGGATAAAAAAATTATTGGGGTGGTGACATTGCATTTCATAAGACCTCGGTGGACTTGGCAGATGCTTAAGAATGTGTTGAGTCGTGCCGCGATGTTAAATCAGGCGCTAGATAGGAGGCAACCCATTGAATTGATGTAATTGTTGTGCCACGACATTAACTAAGGCGGTGGTTGGGAGGCAATCCAACAATAGTTGTAGTTGCTATTTGTGGGTTTTTACAACATGCTAACCAATGCATGTGACAAAGGGCGGGCGATATGGCCATCAACAATGGTAAGAACGGGTGAAAAACATGGAAAAGATTTGCCTAGTAGTCGCCCACGCTAGTGGGCGTGCTAGTTGGGTGACATTCTGTTAGGGCTCCCAAATTTTAGCGCGACCACGCTACTGGCCGTGCTACTAGCGCGATTCCGCTAGTGGCCACGCAATAAATACCACATTCTGCCTGGAGTAGCGCGATCACGCTTGTGGCCGCGCTAGTCCAGCCCCAAAAATCGACGGGTTGGTTTGTTTTAAGATGTTTCTTAGATATACGTTGTTTTTCGTACTCATACTACACTTCTGTGTATTTTTGTTGCATAGGCGCATGCATCTCTAGTGGCTTAGTGGGCACAACAACATAGTTTGATACAGAGACTTAGGAACTGCATTTTCCGAGACGATCCGCAACCATCAAGTCTCTTTCATTTTGCTATATTTATTTTCTGTCCAATATTGTATTCCGGACGGTTGTTGTATTACATTATTTCTCATAAATTGCTCATGCACTTGTGACACCGGGTTCTGGAATGTCTTTGGGTTTATTCAGAAATTTTAAAAGTTGTTAAATATTTCATGATTTATTCGGATGAATTTATTATGTATTTATTAAATGTATAAAAAAGGTGATTTCGGAAATGTTTAAAACGAGAATTTAATTAAGTATTTTCGTTGGCTTGCTTGACAGCAGTGTCCGACGCCATCACGACCCTTATTGGGTTTTGGGTCGCGACACCTTTATAATGTTAACAACTTTAAGGATATTTCTATCTTTTTAACAGAAAAAGTTCTTACTAACAAATGTTTATCAAACACTTCAACACCTTTTTTAAGTTTCAGCACTTCTATCAAAATATAAAACTACTTGTATATTAAAAAAGTTTCAGCACTTAAGAGGTGCTTTTAAGCACTCGCTCTTAAAAGCTACTCCCTTTGTTCCAATTTATGTGAACCTATTTCCTTTTTGGCTCGTTCCAAAAAGAATGACCCCTTTATAAATTTGGTAACAATTTATCTCAAGCTTACAATGAGAAGCTTTTACAACCACATAAATACTCTAGCCTCATTTTCACTTGTTTAAAACCACAAATTCAAAAAGTCTTCATTTTTTTACACTTCGTTGCCTGACAAATGGGTTCACGTGGAATGGAGGGGAATACTTTTTGTCTTACTTTTTTCTGGCTAATCCAAACGGGCTCTACACCATAAAGGTAGGGGTGTTCATGGTTCGGTTTGAATCGGTTTTTTCCTAAAAAGAAACCAAACCAAGTAAGTCGAATTTTTAAATATTAGAACCAAATCAAACCAATTAAGTCGATTTTTCTCGATTCAGTTTATGTCGATTTTTCGATATTTTCGGTTATTTGTCGGGTTTTTCTTAAATATAAGACATATACTACCAAACACATATTCTAGCGATCGTATTTTCAATATAGTAGCACTATCAAATTAATTGCCTTTTGAGAAATCTATTATTTACCAAAATGTATTGATGATAATTGAATCAAATAGTGATGAATACCTTAAGGACTCAATTAAAAATATGTTATTTTTAACACGGAATTAATTCTTACACTAAAAAAAAGAAAATTACCAATCCAACTAAAATGTAAATGTAAAGAACTATATTAAAAGTGTAAATTATTAATATTTATCATAAATTTTTTGAAACTTTATATAATAATATACATATATAGGTGTAATAATAAATTTAAAATAGTTATTCTTATAATCAATTTGATTCAATTTTTTTGATTAAAATTAAAACCAAATTAAATTTAATTAATTTTTAAAATTTAAAACCAAATCAAAACCAAACAAAAAAAAAAGTATTTACTTTTTTTGGTCGGTTTGGTTAAGCTTGCTACTCCAATATTCAGTCCAAGAGTCGAAGCTTGACACACTCCCGCGCCGCCCCCAAATCCCAACATCTCTTTTCAGCCAAGGTTAGTCTTATGGGTCGCATTTTCTCTTCCCAAATCCCAACTTCTTTTGTTCTTCTATTGTTTTAGTATTTAGAAGGCCTTTGTAATTTTAGATCTTTTGCAGCTTTATCTGTTTTGTACGTTTCACTATCTGTTAAAACATGTTCTATGCTTCCTTGTACAATTTAAGCTGCTGAAACATTAATCTTACAGTACTCGAATATAGTCTGATGTCTCTGTACAAAAAGCAAATGATGGATGTAGTTTGACAGTTTCAACGTTTCTACCCTATATTTTATGTAGTCCGTTTGTTCTCGTTAATCCCGGTTCTCAATTGCATTTCAGGATCAAACAAATCGAAAAAACCCTGAGAAATGATGAGCTCCGTGGCGAAGTATGTATCCACCATCTTCAATCGACCGAACGTAGCCTTGTTGAACCCACTAAGTTGGGAGCAGCAGCTACAGCAATGGCGGGGCATACGGGTGAAGGTGCGGAACAACAACTTAGACCAAGCACTGTTCTTGATGCAGAGGAAAATGCAGTCCAGCGGAATGGAACGCCTCATAAAGCGTGAACAGCTTCACCACATCAAGAACTCAGAGAAGCGCGTCTTGGCTCGTAAGCTCCTTGAACGTAAACTCCGCTCTCAAGACCTCGCTCGTAAGCTCAAATCCATCCTCATCAAGAAAGTCAGGTATGAAAAGCAAAAAAGGAATGGTTTTCGACTTGGAGTGAAATAGATATAGAGGATTCATATAGGCTCGGGGTGGATGTAGCCCTTTGGTTATGAGTTCATCCAAACCCAATTTTCGACATGGAATATAAATATATATGTGCGTACCTACTAAAGTTTTAATAAATGTTATATCTGGACCCATAACTTTAAAAGTGCAATGAGTTCAATGCTAAAAAATTAAAGGTCAAATCCTAGATATGCCTTTGATATAGCTGAACCATCTAGTCTGGGATTGAGGGTGTAGGTGTCGTTTATGATGTTTAAAGTAAGGAATTGTTACTGGGAAGACTAAGAATGTTGTGGATTTTATTAGTGCCAATGGTGGACCGTGTTGGGGAGATAGCAAGCTGGTGTTATGATAAGCACAAGCTAGATGCATGAATTGATTGCTGATATTGACTAGAATTCACAGAGATAGTTCTATTCCTCAAGGAGGGCATTGGAAAAGTAGAAAAATAGCAACTTGAGAACTCGTAGCTGACTAATTTGTGCTATGATAGTGTAGGACAAGAGGGGTTGCTCTGATGGTAAGCAACCCCCACTTCCAACCGAGGGGTTGTGAGTTCGAGTCTCCCCAAGAGCAAGGTGGGAAGTTCTTGGAGGGAAGGATGCTGAGGGTCTATTTTGAAACAGCCTCTCTACCCCAGGGTAGGGGTAAGGTCTGCGTACACACTACCCTCCCCGTACCCCACTAAATGGCATTATACGGGGTTGTTGTTGTTGATAGTGTAGGAAAGATTGCATCGCTCTAAATGAATCTTGTTGGGACGGAGCATGCTGCTTTTATGTTAATCACATGCTAACTGACATGAATTGATTGCTAATGATGACTAAAATTTGCGGAGTTAGTTATTTCCCTCAGCGAGGGCAAAACAGAAAGAGAAAGAAACTTGAGGACTCAAGTTGACTAATTTTTGCTATGATGTGTAGAAAAGATTACATTTATCTCAGTGCAAAAGAGTTGGCTTCGTAATAAGCTTCAACTGCTTAGAGCGCATTGTTGCATATGGGTGGCTTACCGTGATGAGTTCCGTTTTGCTCTACCTTCCGCGCACAAGGTTTAGTTTTGCTTATTTAAGATGGGTGAAATTGTAACTGATGGTTAGTTGTCTAGGAAGTTGATTGACTCATGTTAGCGAACAATCTCCGATTTTTTGTACGTGAATGAAGTTATCATTTTTTTTTAATGAAGTAAGAAATTTCATTGATAAGTATGAAGACATAATTAAGTAAATAAAAAGTTTGTGCGTTCTAACAGCTTAAACTTTTAGATGAGATGATCACATACTTCAACATGGTATAAGAGCAGGTAGAGGTCATTGATTCGAGTCTCACCGCTACCCAATATCAAATGAATTTTCATGTGCTTGGCTCATCAAAAAGGATCAAGCCCGCACGTGAGGGACCGTTTTGAAGACATAATTAAGTAAATAAAAATTATGTTCTCTCTAACAGCTTAAGCTTTTAGATGAGATGGTCACACATTTCAACAATAAACATCCAGAGGATGCAAATAATTACAAAAGGAAGTTAAGTCCAGTTGGATGAGGCTAGGTAAAGCTTAGGGAGCTAACAAATCTATGATATGTTCTATACTATTTACGTTGTATAAGTTGCTCCAACAAAAAAAATTTAAAAGACACCTAACTTTTAAAGAGTAATTGGAGGTTGAGATTCCATTGAAGCATCTACGGTTTCTCTATATCCAGGTACACCAAAAACATGCATGCAAGAACCATTTTCCAGATATCCTTGATGGAATTCCCAACTCTCTTTGACCCCCAGCTTGCATAGCATCTCTAATATTGTAGGGCATTATCCATCGTACCCCAAAAAATACACCCAATAGTAATACACCCGAACATGGTCCAAATATCTCTTCTACTTCACGATGGAGAAAAAGATGGAAGACATTCTCTGCTTTCTACTGGCCCATGTAACATGTATGACATAGTTGAATGCAACAACAATAATAACAACAAAAGGTGCAACCCCATCATGACCGGAATGTGGTCTAGGTCCCCTCCCACAGTCCTCACTGGGATCTTAGCTCCATCATTCATGTCCTTAATCGCCCTAATGTAACCTAACATGTACACCTCTAGCCTCCAAACATCTCCAAAGGACCTCCCAAAGGTCTTTATTGTAGGCCTTTTCTAGTTGAATGCCTCTATTGCTGTTATCTTGAGTCAAATAAGTTGCCAAAGGGCTGTCTCTGTTTAAATATGCATGTGCATATTTAATGTAACAAAAGGTGGGGGTAAAAGGAGTCAAATACTAAAGTTATACTGCAGATAAGACCTAAATGTGTGCAATGTTTGCAGGTTGTTTGATCACCGAACTATTCTGGTGCCCTGTCATCGGGTGTACTTGACGTAGTGATGACGGAAAGGCAATTTTATCTGATTTGGAATTGACTCTTTCTTTTGTTTGGTTTATAAGACAATGATGTACGAAGTTGATGTCCATTCCATTTTACCCGTTACAAAATGGAAGAGCTCAGGTGTACACATCAGAAGTAACCACATTTACTAACGATATGTGGAATTCATATATAAGTGCTGCGTTTCGATAAGTTCCTTGAGTTGAGATACAATGTATGCAAGTGTTTCGATTCTCTTATCTTTGCCGTGTCGTTATTCCAAACTTAAATATGCCAGCTTCAGAGTTTAGGGTCTCGCGGGCATTTCATTAGATGAAGGGATTGGATACATGGAGAACTGCAAGCACTGTGTAGTCTATTTGTTCAATCTTTCTATCTTAGACTAGCATTCGTTCACAAAATAACAAATGATTCTGGTGAACATTAGCCATTTTTTGTCCTCGGTCACTGCTCATATGGGATATTAAACATACTAGTCTGTCGTTGGTGCTTGTTCTGGATTCACCCCTCAAATTGAAGGGCCAAAAGCTGAGTGGTGCATGGAGAGTGGAGAACTACAGGGCCTAAAGGGATATGAAGCTGAATATGAAGCTGAAAGGTAGGGTGAGGAAGTCATGGGCATCTGGCAAGCTAAAAAAGGAGGCGAGGAGCTTTCTGTTCTTGGAATGAAGTGTACATTTTCCTAGTTTTTCTTACTGAAGATCATGAGTTACTCATGTTGTGGAATAAAACTAAGAAAGGATTATCTTGTTCATCGTTGTACTCTAAAATATTAGAGGCAACATAAAGCATGGGGTCCAAGGACAAAACTAGACACCGGGTAAAGAATTTCTCCAAATATGCCATCTAATTGTCATCCACACCATTGAGCAAAAGAAAAAGGATATATTGGGAAAGAAGATCTGTGCACTCAGCTGTTTTCTGTAGCTGACTGACATAATCCTTTTGTCTCACTCTAATTGTGCACAAGCTTAATAGTAGACCATGAAAATATTGGGGAAATTAAGTCCTTGTAGAAAATTTTAGAGCAAATGAAAGTGATACATTGAGTTAGTAGAAAGCTTTCTACTTAACCTTTCTAATATAAACAACATTTTATAACATATGCACATGGATTTAGAGGTAATATTGTGAAGCTTTTAATGAGTGAAGCTTTGACACTCCCCATTTATAAGAAGGGTGTAAAAGTGGAAAAAAGCATAGGTATTGCTAATCTCAAACTTGAAGATAGGATCCTGCATCTGCTGCCATCCTTTTGGCATTGCTTGCTTTCCCTTGTCTTTCAAGTTTTGTGATGTGTCTCTTATGGAGCTTCTCGTCTGTTGCCAACTCCATCCACAGCTGCCTAAGCGAACTGCACTTAAGATGTTTGCCATTTGCAGATGAAGTCTACTTACATTTAATAGTAAAATTATATTTTGAGCCGTGAAAAGTCATTTTTATGACTCACAATTCTTCCCCCATAGGGAAAACAATATAACAAATATAACAGGATACTTGCTCGAGATATGAATTTGTTTCCTGTTCACATTTCATGGGTTTTGAAGCATTTTTTGTTAAGACTCTAAGCTAATATAGCTTTGCATGATTCTTTGTATTTTCATTTTTTTAGTCAGACCTTCTGATTAAAGTAAAACACTTTTCTCACATTGCAAATTTTTGTATATGACCATTCGATACTGCTTTGATTTGTAAATTGACGGCCGTGACTGCTCTGCCTGCAGGGGTTTATAAAGGAAGATATTCCAGCAGAGTTTTCTTCATCAACTTTCTGGACTTGGCTGGCTGATTGCACTGAACCACCATTTTCTTGCACCTTGCTACGTGGACTACACTTTTGAGAATAATGTTTTGATTTCTATTAGATTTCTATCATTGATGTAGAATTTTGGCAAGTGTTAGTGGAAGATCATTTTGTTGAAATATTGTAATTTTAGGCTGTTTTGTTTATGTAATGCTTCTCTGTACGCCCACATTGGTCAGATGCACCATTTAAATTGCTGTATTTCTTTTTTTTTTGTGTGCGCTACCTTATAAATAAATGTTGGTGTAATGCAGTACTTAGAAAAGATGAAGTAAAGTAGTTTGGAGGGCAAATGTTGGGGAGCATTGGGATGTAAGTTTTGATTATCTCTTTAAAATAACCAAGAGAAGAGGGGGGGGGGGGGGGGTTAGCTTCTTTGGGTGCTGATCAAATATATAAGAAAAGAAAATTAGCTGATAATTGTCATTTCACGGTTTGATAGTTGAAATTTCATTTATGAAGCAGCTATCTTGGCTATTAGTAGGGTATATCCTTAATTTGGAAGCTTGCTACCATGGCCAGTAAAGATTCAAACAGTATGTATTCATGCTCCGTCATATCTCTCTAAAAGTACTTGCTACTCTAGCTATTTGGTCTGTCTGTTACGTTTTTTTTTGTCTGTCTTCAGAAGGAAAAAAGAAAGAAGTCATGAAAGAGACCGGTCTTAGTCTCTCTTACAAAAAAGATGAAAAAATTGGAGAGTGGTATTCTTGGAGATCCAACTATATGTTCTATTAAAATTTGATAATATATGCCTGCTCATTATTGGACGATGCATCTGTAGTCATTATCTTTGGTGCAAGATGAAAGATGGAACTATCTGATTGGGTTGCGAGACCTCCAATTGCCTTACTACTATCTTTTCTAATATTTTTGTTTTCCTCAAGAAGAAGGACCCACGCATGGTGTTTATTGACTTGGAGAAAGCGTATGACGAGGCCTCTTGAAAGGTACTCTGGAGATGTCTTGAGGCAAAGGGTGTGCCAATTGTAAGACCAAGATTAGAATTGTGGGAGACGACTCGGAGGATTTTTCGGTTGTCAATACGACCTCAACATTCGCGAAAGAAACCTTCACTCTTTTTCCGTAATATTCACACAGAAATCAAATTGGTTTGTATATTAGGAGCATGCAAAATATCACACAATGCTAGAGTTTACCATATGTGAGTTTGAAAAGATTTTTTCCTTTCCTAAGAACGCGAGTTGTTCTTGAGTCACCAAGATAAATAGTTTCTTCTCCTTCCTCAACTTGAGTGTAAGAATGTGTCTAGTAGCATCAATGTCTATCACCCAATCTCTCATATTGGCCACATTATTTATTTGAAAAGTGACCGCAATAATTATGTTATCAGCTTTAGTCAAATTTAATTTAACTTAATAAGATTATCATTTATCTCAATTCTTCTATTGCATTGATGTGCATTTTTCTTGAAGGTTTTAATATTAGCATTGGATATATAAGTCTATTTACATACATATATTTTGCTATTATCGTCTGCCAAAGTTGTGGATGCAATAACGTATTTGCAACATTATGGATATTTGGCAGGACAACTGGAAAAGTAGCGGCGGAAACAACACTAAAATTGATAGCACCATAAAAAATTTCTCTAGTAGTATTATTTGCCATAGGTCCTTAGATTGTAGAGAAATAACACGGAAAAAAATAACAATAATACTGTTATAATATTATTTATAAGCAAATGCACGAAGTAGCTTGAGCGGTGTTGAGCATTGCTCTAAGAAATTATTTCAGCAGTGTCAAATATTTCTCCAAAATTAAATAAATTTACCTCTATTTTATTAGATGATATATGCATCAACAAAATATAAAATTACAGTTCCATCTAGTAGATAAAAAAAAAGAGTAAGAATAATTAACGTGAAATGCTAATTAAATAGTATAAAAAAAGAATTAGAAAGAAGACAAGGATTTCTGACGATCTTGTATTGGAACTCTTACAAAAATATTTGTTTTGTTCGTACGACTTACAAATGATGTTAAGTCTGCTCTCATAGAGGATTAAAGAGAGAGCTTCTATGTGTCAAAATTAGGGGTGTTCAAAACCGATCCGAAACCGAAAACCGATCCAAACCGAAGCTTAACGGCTTACTGGTAATGGCTTAACGGCTTAACGGACGGGGAACGGATTGAATTTTTTTTATTAACGGCTTATCGGTTTGGGGATGGATTATTCAATTTTCTTAACGGCTAATCCGTTAACCCATTAAGAATATAAATATATTTTATATATATTTATTTATATTTATTTATATATATATAATTTATTTTTATTTATAAATATTAAATATAAAAAAAAACTAAAACCCTTGAAAATGATTAACAAAAGTTTATTTCTACTTCTAAACATTTTTATTCTCGGGATCTAGAATTTTTTTGGTTCTATTTTTAATTTATTTTTTGTTGTAATCCTCCTGTTTGGCAACATGTCGGAGATGGTAAAGCTAATTTCCTAATCACGGAAATCAAATTGAGTGGCTTTGGCAAAGAAAATTAAATGCATCATATTGCCTCTAAAAATTATTTTTTATGGCAATTCATTATTTCTAAGACGAGGAGAATAAGAGATATTTAGTGAACATGTATGTTAGGCCGATAAACCGCCCATTAACCGCCCTATAAGAGCTAACCCGATACCAATCCGCCCGATATCTTATCGGGTGGCTAACGGATTAATACATTTAAAAGCCGATAACCGTTAAGCCAAACCGTTAAGAGTAAAAAGCCGCCCAATCCGCCCGATGAACACCCCTAGTCAAAATTATATTCTAACTTGGTCTTAGCTCTAAGTTTAATCAATTCACGTGGAATCACATGTGCCGTGTAAAACAGCAATAACGAATGACATTACATTTCTCAATAACTGATATGTTCGACAACTTTTATTACTCGTACGTGGCAACATAGTATCAGCGTTAGCTATATATTTCCCCCCTAGGTATATACACAAGGGGTGAAGAAGGAATTTTTACACAAATAGCCTACTATCAGTATAATATATGTATTATACAACTATACATATATATTTAATGCATAATATAGTTATATGGCTAGAAAAAGTAATACTAATAGTAGGCTATTTGTGTAAAAATCCGGACGAAGAATTAACCCAAAAGTAGGCGGGTACGCCTTCTCTTGTATAAATACTCTTGTACATTGAGAAACGAAATACACAAAAAAGGTTGATTCTGAGATGGATTCCGATTAGAAACCGGAGGCTCTGATCGTGATTTCTTTTCCATGTGCCTATCGCAACTTGAAATTTCCGGCATCGGAGTTTGCGGCATTGCTAGGATTCTTTTCTATTAATCGATTTTTTTTGGTAAATTCCATTCCTCCCTCCTCTCTGTTTATCACTTTATGTGGTGTTTTCTTTGAATTAAAGCATGATACCTGGGTCCTACTCCCCGTAGTTCACTGTCCAAGCGTGTTTAAGAATAATTCACAATATTTGCTATTTTGGGCATCAGTCTTTGGGCCCAAGAAGAGGGATTGATGTTAATTTGACAGCTTTATGTCATTCTGTATATTAGTTTAGTCCTTGTTTCGAGTTTGTTTCGTGTGTTCTCTCATGAATAGGACATGGATCTGAGTCTGGTATTAAATTAATAGAGTTGAAACATAGCTTTTAAAATTGTCAGTTTCATTCTCGTTGTGTTTTGGTTCAATCTAATCTGGTATTGAATTAGTAAAATCTTCAGTCCGTTTCAGGGTATCCATGTGTTGTAGGTTGCTGCTTATTACACGACTTCTTTAGCATATCTGTCCATTTCTAACTCTAGAAATTATTATCATTGTAGTCTATGCTTGTATCACTACATTGAGGATTACCGCTTTGCATGAAGATTAAAATCAAGGTTCAAACTTTTTTTTGCTTATGGGTTTAATGACATGCAGTTTCGATTTGAGAGCCTGTGAATTGGGGCAAATGCACACATAGTCATTCTCATGGATACTATTTAGTGATTAGCCAATACTTATTTTTGTCCTGAAATTTTAAATTAAAAATTTTAACTTCAAGACAATTGATGACATTTTTGTCCCGAAAATTGAACTGAAAAATTGAAATTCAGGATGTACTGGCTAATTCTTAAATAGCAGCCTTGTAAAGTAGCTACGTGGTGTCATTTCCAGATGAATTAGAGAATAAATAAATTTTGGGCTTTTAATTAAGAATTGTAATTTTTTGGGCCGAAGAGGTATTTTTTTAGGTATAGGCTTGTGGAAATAAAATGAGAACCTGGATTGTCGTTTAGTCATTTGCTCTTTGTTTTTAGAGACAATTGATTATCATAAGTTTCATTAATAACAGGTGTCATAAGGTAAATTCAAAGTCAATTATGTCATATTTTTCTACCTCACATGGTAGGGGTAAGGTCTGCATACACCCCACCCTCCCCATATATCACATATATCACACTGGGTATGTCGTTGTTGTCAGGTCACATTTCAATTTCATTATGCAAGTGGTCTTGAATTATACCAGTCCTGAATCTTCTTAAATTTTTTTTTTGGAGTGTCACGGGTGACAGCAAGAAATTTTAGAAATTTGACTGGGGACAAAAGCCCATTTCTTGGTGAAATTCTTGGTTCCAAGTTGTCTTCGTATTCCAAAAGGAGCTGGTATCATGATTTGTTCATACATATCAAATGCTTACTGTTTATCCTCATGTTCACTTGGAAATGTTATGTCTTCAATTGTGGTGCTGAGCATTTCCTGTTTATTTGATTCAATATTAAGACAGTTGATTGATTGATGCATGAAGCCTCAAAGAATTTGGGAGTTTGATAAACTTGAGTTGGAGAATTTGAAATGAGCCATGTAGTGGAGAACATTAAGAGATTTGTTGGGCCAAGTTTTGAGACAGAAGAGAGTTGAGCTTTGATTTGAATTGATCTTGGCCCAAAGAATAAAGTTAAAGGAGGTGGATGAGCTCACATAAGATAAGCTGACTCCTTAAATAATAAATAGTTTGTGAGGTTTAATGAGATTGTAGAGATGAATTGAAGAAATTGTAGTTTAGTTGCATTAGCGGAGACTTTGCCTCTGGGTTCGTGTTTTGAATAGTTGAGACATTCATCTGATAGGCAGTTTGAGGGTTTCTACTTGTCCTTTTCTTTTAATTTAAATATGAACTGGATGCTTTAAAGGCTTTACTAAATTGTTGGGTTCATTTGTTTGATGTCCAAGTATGTTTAGCATAATCTACGATTTTCAAAATAGTTGGTACTCTGGCAATATGTACAACTGATTATGTGTGTCAATTCTGAACTTAATTTTTATACATGTTCGGTAATTTAGGTGATGGTGAATTGAATCTTTATTATCTCTGTCAGTCCTGTTTTCCTATTTTATTCACAGTAATTGAACATGAAAGTGATATAGTCATGAGTAGATTATTCGTAGTTTAATCTGAACTCCATGTGTTTAGACAACAAAAATTGATAACCTCGGTTTTATATGAAGTTTAATTTTTATTTTTGGTTCAAAGACAAAATGAGTGATTGATCAAATGATGATGTTGTGGCTTACTCTGTTTTCTATTTACTGGTTTACAATTGTATTTAGCCAGTTCTTGTTCTCAAGGAGCTTATCACTCTTCGAAGCCTAACATCATTTACCAATACTCCTAATAAGGAAGTATGAACGACCAAGACTATAGGATCATGGTAAGCACTCGGCAAGAACAAGTGCCATACTGATTTGAATGCTTTTGTAGTATTTTTCAGTTTATATCTTGAATATTTGATATAATAGCTAAGTTTCCGGGGCTTCAAGTTTGCAATAAGATATGAAACAAGTTGCTTTAGCCTAAGAAAGTTGCGATTTTAAGCCCTCTAGGTTTTCAAGTTTGTCCTTCAATCCACAAGACTAGGAGACTAAAGAGGCCACCAATCTCTGGCTTATATGAATGCATTTTCTTTCAACTTTAGGACTTTAAGGACATTGATTTCTCTTACAATAGTTAGTTCGCTCCCGTCTAACCGGTTCCAGAGAAGATCAGCTTCCTCAGGGTTTTCTGGAGTATGAAGGTCAGCTTCCTCAGGGTTCTTAGAAGTATGAATAACCAAGACCACATGATCACGGTAACCATTCGGCAAGCAAATGTCACAACTTATTTCAATGCAAATCTTCGTAAGAGAGTTTTCAGAAGCTGAATTTTGCTAAAATAAAGTTTTCGGGTCTAAAAATTGCACTCAAGTAATGAGTTACAAGAACAAGGAAAAATCTACTACTTATTCTAAAAACTATAGTGGAGTTACTAGCTCAGGAGTCCATCATTTTTTTCCTTGTTCTTCTAATTCAGTATTTGAGCAACTTTCAAACTTGAAAACCTTTTTTAAAAGCAAAATCCAACTTTAATCATCTTCTAGAAACTTTAGCTTATTAATATTTGCATTGCAATAAGTTGACATATCTTTTATTGCTGAGTGGTTAACATGAATTTATGGCCTTGGTTGTGATCCAGACGAAACGATTTCTTTGAAGTCTTAGAGTTGAAAGAGAGTGTATTAATGGGATTCATTGATGGTCGTCATAGTTATGTGGATTTAAGGACAAACTTGAAAAAACTCAAGAGCTTCGAATCGCAACTTTTTGGGCTAAAGCAGCTTGTTCTTATATCTTTTGGAAGCTTCAAGCAATACCAGAAGGCTTGATTGATGTATTGAACCTTCAAAGATATGAAACTGGAAAATACTATAAGAGCATTCAGGTCAGCAAAAGAAAATAGAGGAGAAGAAGCTGGAACGCGCGCCAGCTCGAGCACTGATTTAAAGCTCTCGATGCTGCTCTTGATTTTTTATCAATGCAGTAATACATAGGATTGTTTTTTCCCTCATGTTTGGAAATGAAGCAACATTTAATTAATCATTTATGTTCTCTTCTTCATTCAGAATAACAATATCTCATTTGTATGCCTTCTAAGTACCAGGCTAGTTTCCTTATGTTTATTCTATCGATTCATTTTCTTTCTTATACGCTTTTATTAATGGTATATATGTATGCATGTCTGCGTTGTGTTGTTCTATATCTGTTATGTTATATGCTATGACTTAATAGCTGCTTCAATCTTGACTTAATAGTGGATCACTCTCTCTTTTTTTTTTTGTCAATAGAAATGAATAAAGAAGGACATAGTAAACCAAAGCTATCACTCAATTTAACTCTTTCTTTTCTTTCTATTCTTTCCCGTGCTGACATGTCAGCAGTAACCTATTATTGGCCTCCGTTCCCAGCCTCTCATTCCTCCCTTTTCCCCTTTCCTTTACTTCTCCTGTCAGTTCCCCTTTCTCATTGTCGCTTTGCTGCTCCTCCTCATTTTCGGTATCAATGCTTGCTGCCCCTCTCTCTCTCTCTCGCGCTCTTCCTTGCCCATCTGCCCCTTATTCATGTTCTTCTTTCCTGGCAGACCACTAGTGATTCAATGGATTGTTGCGGCCAAACGCACAAGCAAGTATACGCGGTCGTTAAGTAATAAAGTGACTAAAAATTGGATGTCGATTCCACGAGGATTTGTGATTAACTATTAACTAAATTAGACAATTCTAATTATCTATACAAGAATTAAACCTAGAAGTATTTGATTCTAAACTAATTAAGAACTTTGAACAGAGGAAGAGCAGATTTTTATGATATCAATGTAATGACTAATGACAACGATCTAGGGTTATGGGCTATCTAACATTTCTATTGTATTCTTCAATTGAATTGACTAACTAATTTATCTAGTTTATTGGTTATCAGGGTTGATATTACTCATAAGAATCTGTCGAGTTCTTACTCGCTTATTCAAGCTAACCTAACGCCTATATGTCTATGGAATTAGAATCAACAAGAATGCATTTATAATTCTTGTAAATCAACCAAGCAAGACAATTATGTATATGTCTATCCTAACCGTGAATCTGTTCCCCGATGCCCAGGTTCACGAACTTGCTCTACTCACTCCTATATGCAATCTAGAATTCACACTTTCGAATTCAACTCTAGATTCGTAGATTGTATTCAATTGGTGATCAAGCAATCAAATAATTAAGTGCAGGATTGAATAATTAAACCAATATGATAAACTAAGGAATCAAAATCAATGTCCAAATAACAATAGTCATGAAAGAACTACAACCCTAAATCGTAAAGTTTAGCTCCACATAGACATGGAAGCAAAAAAACAAATCATACAAGGAAACATAAAAATTACTAAGTTTGGAGGAAGAAAAGATGAAACCCCGCCTCCAAGGCGGCTCTGTGCTTGTATTTTCCTTTCAAAAATGCCCTCCTCTATCAAAATACTGTTTTTCCATGTATATATACCAAGTAGGGTTGAGCCCAAACAATTATACCTTCTCCAATGTGAAAAAGGATAATTTTTCCGGGTTTGACTAGCGGGATCGCGCTAGTGATCCAGTGTTCTGCCTGACGAGCGCGATCGCGCTATTGATGCACATTTTTACCCTGTTCCGTCGCGAATTTAGAGAAACGTAAAACATGAAAGTTGTAGCCCTTTGAGTTATCTTTCCAACCATATATTGTAGAGCCCAAATGGAGTTTTGAGCAAAACGTTATATCTATTTTACTAGACAGTGCACAATATGCCTACTGGATTCTTCATTTGCTCTAACTATCATCCGTTGACCCCTAAACATGATCCTGGCTTAATTCCTTAAACTTTTATTCAAACTTTAAAGCTTTAAATCACTTGAATTCATTTCATAACATCTACATCGCTCGGAATCACTGCTACAAGGCATAAAACATACCATTAGTACAAAACAATAGCAATTAAAGCCCAAACTCAATTAAAGTGCAGTAAATTAGAGTGTAATAAGCAACTAAAATACGTAAATATAGCCTATCATCATGGATCCAAGCGGCTTCTTCTTTCCCTCTTATTTTCTTTTCCTTCTCCATGTGTAAGAATCTTCCTGTTTCCCTATTCTTCATTAATCCTTTGTTGCCTTTCTATTCTTTCTTAGGATCCTGCATTCAAGCTACTGCATCAGCAGCTTCTTCTTCCGCTTTCTTTTTCTTTCTTTGGTATGTCCTGTTTTCTGTTATTCACTGCTTCTGCATTTCGTCCTCTCTTCTTCCGTGGAAATTCCCTGTCTTTGCCCATGGAATTTACACTCTTCTTATTACTTTATTAGCCCCTTTGTTTTTACTGTTCTTATTTGGCATTCATCCTTTTCTGCTGTTCTGGTTTACACTGGATGCTCTAATTTTTCCTTCTTCAATTCTCTCCTTCCTTTTTCTGACTATATCATTGTTGATTTAAGTATCTGCTAAACCATTAAAAATAAAAGACTTAAAAAAGTGTGTTACTTTGAGTATTTTTTTTCTTACTTACTGCCATTTTTTCCGTTTCGGTATTTATTTTAATATATTTTTTAAAACCTGCTTCACTTCAAAAAAAGCTGATAATTTTAAATTTCTCATTTTACCCTAAAAATATGATCTTATAGCCACAAAAATGCCATAGCATATTTAAGAGGTAAGACCACAATTTTCAGAAGGCTCTTTCTTTCTTAAATTCCGTGCTTTGTCAAGCACCTTCGCTTAAAATGAAACGGAGAGAAGTAATCATATTAGCCATATAGAGAGTTGCGAACTAATCATTTGCATGCATTCTTTTAGCTTATTTTGGCCCAAAACTTGATGGATTAATTTGGATTTAATCCATTCTGAAAAATCTTAATCATTTCAATGACCAACTTTGGATGGCTTGCGCAAACTTGATCCTCTAGTCAGAAGACCGCGGGGCTGTTTAGCACTAAGCTATCTAGTTGGTGCTGCAGTTGTAAATAATGCCCCTTCAATCTTCATAATCCAATTTAATGGTCTGCTTTAGTTGTAATAATTCAATATTTAACAAGTCATGTTTTTCTTGTTGGTTTAGTATACCAAGCATCATACACTTATCTTTGCATTCCTACAGCCTTATTGGTGACCGGTGACTGAGGCATTTTGCTAGAAGTGGAGGAATCCTCGTTTTATTTTGACTTTATTGACAAGAAGGGTCACCAAGATAGCTGTTTTGACACATGATAGACTTGAGTAGATTGTCAAAACACACAGGAAGGCGAGTTTGTCAAAGCTTGAACCGATTGATCTAGGTGATCCTGATGAGAATCAAATTCCAGGGCAAACAAGACTGATGATCAGTTAATAAACAGAAAGAATAATAGCTTTACACCGACCATGAAGAGGAAGCGAACTAGGATTAGTTCAAGTACCTATGGTATCACCAAAAGCGGAAGGAGGTGAGGGATTGGACTGGGCGTTAGCCGTTAGGGACAAAAGGTAGCTGGATGTGAAGCTTTCTTTAGGAATTCTTCATCTGATCAGCTAATCATGGTTTCATGATGTTCCCAATATCTTGCGGATAGTAAAAGGACTTCTTATAAGTAGTTTTTTTCTTAGAATTTTTGCCTCTTGGTTGAGGCCTTAACGGATTCTTTACAATTTACTTCAATCACTAATCAACTACACGTCGATCCTAGACTAGTTGGGGTTGGCTATATGAATTATGTTTATCTATCCCGCTATTCAGGCAGATGTCCTTCCAATGCATAGTAGTTTGTCTTTGAAGGAAAAGTAGGAATTCTTCTAAAACTAAGAGGTTCTCTAGATGTCGCTCTTCCCTGCATGGACAAAAAAGTGTAACCAATAAAGTACTCCTGGTCAATCACAAACCTATTTTGAGTGTAACAACAAAAACTATGCCTTGATCCTTGCTAATTATTATTACCACTATGGATCCTTTGTTTCGCATTGTAATTAAGTTGGCATTAATGTAGAGATAGTAAGTCTTATGACACAACTTTCATTTATGTGATTCTAGGTCTACCTCCTTCTCTTTATCACCTTCAATTATCATAGTATGACACCTACAGATTCGTGCATATGGAGGTCTGCATAAGCTATTCCAAATCTCGAGTGACCATAGCTCAGAAAAGTTATTGGTCTGATGAGCTTTTTTTGTTGCTTTGGCATCAGCTGCTTTCTCAATATATGTTTGTGGTTGGTGTAGACTTGCAGAATAGACTTGCTTTCCTTTACAAACTCGATTTATTCTCTGAAATGTGGTCATCTTCTCTGGAGAATAAGCTCTGTGCTACAATTTTCGTGTGTAGGAGTTTGAGAGTTTTATCCTTGTGATGGATAAATGATAATTGAAACCACAGTATTGATTCCATGTCCTGTTTATAAGATAGTTCTGAATATATATTTTAAATAGAAGGGAGGTCGAAAATGAAGGATGAGAAGATACGTAAATTGAATCTGTATAAGTTGAATATCCTTCTAAAGAGAAAGATTAAATTGGAAACAGGTAAACTTGAACTTTCCAAACAATAGGATCTACTTAGGTGAGTTTTTTATTCTTCCGTTTTTAATATATCTGAATGTGTTGCTATTTATCTTTGAGGTGCAGCTTGGGACTTTGATGGGAGCCATTGAAGTGGGAAATGTATTAAGAGAGCTGCCAAGAGTCAAAAGATGAAATCAAGGATAGCGATAGCATAAGCTACAAGGAGAGGTAGGTTACATACAACTGCAGTTATAGTGTAAATACTTTTCCGCTGGGCATAGTAATCTCATAGTGGATGCTGTCCGAATAACTACATCTGAATTGACAGCAATTCTAGCTTTTCTTTTCTACTTCTGTTGTGTTGTGGTTATGCAAATTGTCCTGTTGCTTACTGGTTTGACTTGGATAATAATCTTTAGGTAAAGCAGTCTGAATTCTGCATTTAAATATGCCAACGATTTTAGTAGTTTAATTCTTACAAAAAATTCTCCCCCCTCTGTTATCTTGGAAGTATTTCTTAAGGAAAAAAGTGATATAGTAGTTGGATTTCTGGACTTGTACCAAGAGTAGAGCTGTTATTTGTATGTGTTATTCAAAGAGCATTCATATCAAACTTTGAATAACCAAGACTCCTGTCAGTTTACAGTAGAGTACCGTTGTAGGACGGAACGTATGGGGGTTGGGAAACAGTAAAGGAAAACAATTCATACTTTAGAAGTACTGTTGTAGGACGGAAGGTGAGCAACCCCCACTTCCAACCGAGAGGTTGTGAGTTCGAGTCTCCCCAAAAGCAAGGTGGGAAATTCTTGGAGGGAAGGATGTCAGGGGTCTATTTGGAAACAGTCTCTCTAACCAGGGTAGGGGTAAGGTCTGCGTACATACTACCCTCCCCAGACCCCACTAAGTGGGATTATACTGGGTGGTTGTAGAATTCCAGACATTCCAACAAATTGGTAATATGAAAATAAAAATTAGTTTAAGCAGAAATAATATGCATTTCCAGAAGCTATTTTTTTTTTTTGGGATTATAAAATAATATGCATTTCCAAAATAATTACATCTTATGACCCTTTGAAGATTTTACAAGGCAGTTGTTTGATAAATGATCGAGGGAGGTTCCTTTTACCTTCTAGTTGGGCTTCACATCAAGTTACAATATCTTAATCGAAGGAATCATTATCCTTTAAGAAGGAGTAATCATTCATTGGACTGGATATAATTGTTTGATAGATGTTTATCAGCTCTGCATTTGAACATTTCACTTAGAAGGAATGCTTGACCCTAATTTCGTAGCAGTCTACAACTTTCAATGACTCAGGTGGATTGATTCGAGAAATAATACGCTAAAGTAGGAAGAGCTGAGGAAGGGAAATTTGTGGTTAATTTCACAAATGGTCATATAATTATAATATTTTTCACTAAAAGTCATATAATTTTATTTTCTCACACAAAAATTATAAAACTTTCACTACTTTGCTCAAAAAGTTATAGTTACCAACAAATATGATTCTCCGGTATTTTTTTTCCTATTCTACCATTTTTTTATATATTAAATTCAATCAAATAAATTATGATTCAATTAACATATGCCTGACACAACCCGACCTGACCCGATATTTATATCCACAAATTAAAATATCCCTAAATTTGATACTTTTTAGTTCTATCTCAAGCGTTTTTAGGGCTGTCAAGCAAGGATCAACAAAATACATACTACTATCTCAATTCTCTTCTCAAGCAACGGTGTTTTAAAGCTCTCAAGCAGCGGTCTTTTAAGCTCTTAAGCCAAAGAGGAGTACTTTAAGGAATAACCATAATACTTTTGTTGCACCCAGGGACCACACCTCACAAATGCTTTGCTGCTCTAGGAATGACTCCAAAAGAGACAAAAATTGTTATTTTTTATTTGTGTTGCCTTAGTTAGTTGAATTTTATGGTCCTTTTTATGTGCTTAATTTTATTTTTTCTCATGGTGTTGTATTGTTTTATAGGATTTTGCTGAACACGATGTTGTAGGTAAGTTGTACATGACCATAAATTGTGCAAGGTTACAATGAAGTTGTGAAAGTACCAAAAAGAGACAGGGAAGTCAAGAAGAAAGTTATACAAGATTATGTGCAAGTTGTGATGAAGAAGAAATGTAGACTCTCAAGACAAAATAGGGATATTTGTCTAAAATTTCTTGTCTTTTTGTAAATGGCATACACTTAAATTGACATAATATATTGTGTCTGTTTTTGTCTTTTGGTTGATGCACATGTTATTTGTTGTATTGCTTAATAAGTTATATTTTGTTTATGTTATAAAATAAAAACTGTAAAGTAAATAAATCGAAGATAAGTATAGAGATTTATGTATTATTCAACTTTAAATTCATGTACACAATAAACTGAAATCTCTTCTATATATAGAAAAAAGCAAATTGTTGTGAAAGCTACTATTGCAAGCTGCTTATAAGCTGCTTGTAAACTGCTACTGTAAGCTGCTGTGTAAGCTGCTATTGTACCAGATACAAATAATCTTCTACCAGACGGTAATATTTATCCACGGAGTACCGAAATGATAAGCTTCTTCAGATGGCTTATTTCCTATAGAGTACTAAATAGATAAAAATATTTACGGTAGAGTCCCATATGGATAAGTTTCTTCAGAAAGCTTATTTACAACGGAGTACTAAATGTTCGTCTAATATATATATATATATATATATATATATATATATATATATATATTATCCCCCTTGGATGTTCATTAAAAGGTAAGGTGTCTCGTTAATACCTTACTATGAAAAATTCCGTCGAAAAAATTTCAATGAAGGAAAAAGAGTACACATATTTAGTAATACGCATTGCCGGCTGTCTCATTAAAAAAATTATATGGAAAACCCTGTGGGAAAAACCTTAGTAAGGAAAAAATAGTACAACACATATTTTACTCCCCCCGAAGAAAATTTTATTTCAAATATTTGGGTCTCCGCATTCCAATCTTGTATACTGATGTTACACCCCATGTGTTTCGTATGTAAGAGTACGTCATAAGTCAATTGGTGTAAGCCCAGAAATAAAATCATCATTGAAAAGTTTGCAAAGTTAGTTATTCATGTTAACGTGGAGGTTAAGATCTTGAATACCAAATACCAAGAGGATTTGAAGGCTTAGAAGTTAAAAGAATTGAAGAAAATATGTTTCGTCGAAAGTCGACAAGTTGTGAATGTTATTATATATATTTTTAGGGTGAGACTAAGGTTCTCAAAATGATAAGGAGGTTATGTTATGAGTTATTTTGGTTTTTTGATAGTCGTATGTTATGTTTTTAAGTCAAGTGAAATGTGGAACAAAAGTTGGCAAAGATCATCACAACTTACGTTCATAAATATGCTGAAGTTTTGGTCAATTATAGCTGAGCTTTTCTCCCAATATACTCGAAATTAGCGGATGATATACCTACTATATTGAATATCTATAAGTCTATTTTCTAATTCATTAAATCGTTCATTAATACGACATAGGAGTAGAGAGATATTTGCAGTTTTGCGAGACTGCGTAGACTGCATATGTGACAAGTAGGTGTGTCACTAAAGATTTTTGAGCAATACATTTCGTATATTATATGAGGCCTTTTGGGGACATTATATACCAAATTTGAGGTATTGGAATTTAGTTTCTAGCTCTCTTAACCGTTCATTCATACTACATCCGAATAAAAAGATATAAGCATATGAAGAAGAGCCAATAAGAGGGTGCCAAGCTAGCATCTCATTGACTTTAAAAATATATATATATATATATATATATATATATATATATATATATATATATATATATATATATATATACACACACACACACATATATATAGGCCTTATGTCATCTCTTTCTTCACTTTTTCAGATACCACTACTAGAATAAGATCCCTAAACTTATCCTCATGCTCTCCACAAGGGTTATCAAGAATATTAACATCACTATTACGAAATCAAGAAGCGATAACACTAGAACGATCCTACAATGTAAGTATCGCCTATATCGCCTTTCTTTTTCTTTATAGTTTGAACTTTGGAAGGTACTTCATAGTTAAGAAAATATCTTAATTTCTGTATTTAGGCTTTAAATATCAAGGAAGGTTAATAAATCTATTTCCTAATAGTTAGAATTCACGGGATGGTGACCAGAAGCCGCGAGTTTGAGTTATTCAACTAGTAGTTGGTTGTTTTATGGGTTGTTTTGTATTGCTTTTGGGCTGTCTATTTTTCTGATATTTTATGGATTTTTAGAGGATAAAACGTATGGAGAAATACCAGAAAGGTGGGTTGGCCATTCGTCGTTACATTTTTAGGTTGTTTGACACTATGTTTGTTGTTATTTTATGTATGGAGTGATTAGGGTGCATGCACTATTTTGTGATATATTGTGATGGAGATAAGCTTGTAAAATGATTCATATATTTTCTTATTATTTTTTTTTGGTTTTGTTGGTATATGGTTTGGAGGAGGGCCTTGTTACAGGGGATATGCTGCCCAAATTTACATAAACAAGCTACTAGTTGAGTTGCAAAATTAGCCTTTTACTCAGCACTAATTTTGAATCTCCTTATACTTTGGTAGATTGAGTTGAGTTGTTTGAAGAATTGTTTTGAAGGTATTAAGGACTCAACAGAGTTAAGGTATGTTAAGGCTAAATCTTTCTTTCATTTTGGCATGATCCAGTAACTGCATGTGTTTGATAACAAGACATAAAGAGAAGTTCATATTCTTGAATTTATGTACATTTTCCTAGTCACATAAGTTACAACATTCTCCCTTATTGGGACTTCATATTTAGTTTAGTTTTCTCTTCTGTCAGTCAAGAGAGCAGAGAGTCTATATACATACACAGTATTATAGTATTTTTACCACTATCGAGCTATAATCGACGGGCAAACCCCTATTGGAAAATCTTTGATCAGATGGTGAGTTATATACCGAGTCTAATGTGGCCGAGCGCCTATGAACGAGCCTAGAATGGCCGAGATCAGAGCCTAGTGTGGTCGAACGCTTATAAGAAAGCCTACTACGGCATATCAGTTACACAATATCGAGCCTCATAAGGTCGGTCAACTATTTTACTTACTATATTGAGAGAGTTGAGTTAGTATCAGCAAGTAAGCATATCTTCAAATTATCTTTAAGTCCCAATTACTTTCAATTATTATATTATTAATAATGTTTCAGCTATCAGTTATTATGTTGCCTTACGTACTCGGCACATTATTTCGTACTAATGTCCCTCTTGATGGGGACGTTGCATTTTATGCCTTCAGGTCCTCATTGACAGTTGGACAAACCCTCCTAGCAGACAGAGTTAAACATCAGATTGGTTGATAAGCTCCACTTCCTAGGAGTTACCAGGTCTAGAACTTGGAGTCTATTTTATATATACAGGTTTGATGGGTAAGTCGTGGCCCTGTCCCAACCATGGTACAGTTCAGTTATCTCTAGAGGCTTGTAGACGAATCCTATATATTTTGTATATATTAGTAGATAGTCATGACGACTTCATCAACCTGCTTAGTTATATATATATATATATATATATATATATATATATATATATATATATATATATATATATATATATATATATATATATATATATATATATATATATATATATATATATATATATATATATATATATATATATATATATATATATATTAGTATTTAGTAAAGATATTAAAGAACATTTAGGACATTTACAAACAGTATTTAGATTATTTGTAGATAATGGAATAATTATTAGTAAAAAGAAAATGGAATTATGTAAAAGTTATATAAACTTTTTAGGAGTAGTTTTAGGAGAAGGAAAAATTAAGTTACAACCGCATATAGCTAAAAAAGCTTTAGAAATGCCAGACAAACTAGACAATATTAAAGAATTACAAAAATTTCTAGGAATAGTAAATTATGCAAGAAATTTTATAAAAGACTTAGGAAAAATAGCAGGACCTTTATACGCTAAGACAGGATCTACGGGGCAAAAACATTTTAATACAGAAGATATTAAATTAGTACAAAAGATTAAAGAAAAAATAATAAATATTCCTGATTTAACTATGCCATTAGAAACCGATTATTTAATTATAGAAACAGATGGAAGTTTTGAAGGATGGGGAGCAGTTTTAAAAGCAAAACCGAATAAATATAGTGATAAAAATACAGAAAAAATATGTGCATACCAAAGTGGATACAGAATATATATATATATATATATATATATATATATATATATATATATATATATATATATATATATATATATATATATATATATATATATATATATATATATATATATATATATATATATATATATATATATATTATCAGCTTTTTGGTATATTTAGTCCATAGATGAGAGAGGCGTTATTTTCAAACAATTCAAAATATGGCCTCATCGACCTAAGTTGAGGGTTACCCATCAAGCGTTCACAATTGCAGAGTGGTACACTCTGGACGAGTATGGCACCGGATGCCGGCCACGTCTCTACAGGTTTGAGGCGTGACAACCATCTTCTCAAAAGTTTAAGTTGGTAAAGATTTTGTGAACAAATTTGTTAGATTATCACTTGAATGGATTTGATGCACATCGATATTACCATTCTTATGGAGATCATGTGTGAAGAATGACTTTGGTAAAATGCGTTTCGTTCTATATCCTTTTATGAATCCTTCCTTTAACTAGGTTATGCATGCATCATTGTCTTCATATAGTATTGTGGGTCTTTTATCACATTCCAACATATATTTTTCTCGAATAAAATGAATCCCTGATCTCAACCATATGCACTCCCTACTTGCTGGTTTGAGATCGAGTTTTATGTGGATCAGATAAATAACCTGCATCTGCATAACCAATACAATCTACACCAACTTTGTTAGCATTTAGCAAGATAAATAAGTGCACCAATTGCAATGAGATAGAGTATTTCAGGACCAAGGAGTTCCTCATCCTCTCTGGAGGTCAAAACTGATCCTTATTCACTTCAAGTGATCGAGCAACCATTGGTGTATTTAATGGATGAACTTTGTCCATGTAAAAGCATTTAAATACACTTTGTATATATGCAGATTGATGGATAAAGATCTCTTATGTTAAATACTCAATTTGCAGACTAAGACAAAATTTTATTTTTCCAAGATCTTTTATCTTATATTATTTCTTAAGATATTCACATTGCCTTTTGGAGCTCTTCTAGAGTTCCAACAAGATTTATGTCATCAACATAAACTGCAATTATATCAAATTCTGATGCCATTTTCTTTATAAAAATACATGGACAAATAACATCATTTATGTAACCCTCTTTCAGCAAATATTCACTAAGGCGATTATACCATATGTGCCCAGATTGCTTTGAACCATACAAAGATTTTTATAATCTAATTGAATACATTTCCTGAGATTTTGAATTTGCTTCAGGAATTTTAAATCCTTCAAGGATTTTCATATAAATTTCATTATGAAGTGAACCATATAGATAAGCTGTAACTACATCTATTAGGTGTAATTCATGCTTTTTATGTAGTGCTAAACTGATGAGATATCGAAATGTTATGGTATCCATAACATGTGAATATGTTTCACAAAAAAAAGACTCTGGATCGTTGTGAGAGTCCTATTGCAACAAGGCGAGCTTTGTATCTTTCAATTTTGTTTTATCATTCCTTTTTCGCACAAACATTCATTTGACGAATTAGTTTTATACCGGAAGGGACTTGAACTACTGGTCCAAAGACCTCTCTTTTAGCAAGTGCTTTTAACTTTGATTGAATTACCTCTTACCATTTTGTCCAATCAGATTTTTATCGACATTTTTTGTAGATCGGGGTTCAAGATCCTCACTATCTTGCATAATATTAAGTACAGTACAACATTATATGCAAAAATGTTATCCATTACTATTTCAGATTGATTTAAATTAATCCTATCACCGATAGAAATAATTACAAGTTCCTCACTCACCTGAGCTTCGGGTTCATTGATTTCTTCAAGAATCTTAGAACTAATCGGATCTTTGGACTCTTTAAGATATCCCTTCATAGTATCGTTTTGATCATTTATCGATTTTCTTTTTCGAGGATTTCTATCCTTGGAAACCAAAGGTCTAACACGGTTTAGGCGTGATTTAGGTTCACTAGATCTCATTCTAGTAGATAGTTCTACTGGGACATCAATTCAGATATGCACATTCTCTTCAGGAATATGTGACTTCATTATCCTTTTCAAATCAGTAAACGCGCCTGGCATTTGATTTGCTATATCTTGTAAATAAATGATCTTTTGGACCTCCTGATTACATATAAGGGTACGTGGATCAAAATGAGATAATGATAAAACTTTCCACACAATTTCTCTTTTGATTTCCCTTTCTTTTCCCTAATTGTGGGAAATTTGTTTCATCAAACAGACAATTTACAAAACGAGCTCTAAATAATATCATTTCAATGATTCAAGATAGCGATAATATAGGGTGTTTCAAACCCAACATATATCCTTATCCTTATCCTTCTACGTGGACCCATTTTACTGCATTGTGGTGGTGTTACTGGAACATATACAATACATCCAAAAATTCATAGACGGGCAATATTTCGTTCATGACCAAAACTAAGATGGAGAATATTTATTATAATATATCGGTCTGAGACGGATAAGTGGTGTTGCATGCCAGATAACATGGCCTAAACAGTAGTGGGCAATTTTGTTTTCATAAGTAGTGCTCTTGCTATCAGTTGAGGGCGTTTAATAAATAACTCTACAAGGACATGTTGTGTATGAACATAAGCTACATGATATTCAACTTTTATTCCAACTGATAGACAATAATCATCAAAAGCTTGAGATGAAAATTCTCTAGCATTATCAAGGCGAATAGCCTTTATAGGATAATCTGGAAATTGTGCCCTTAATCGAATTATTTGGGCTAATAGCTTTGCAAATGCTGGGTTGTGAGATGATAGTAGGCATACATGAGACCATATTGAAGATGCATCTATTAGGAACATAAAAACTAAACAACCCACTTGGTGGGTGAATAAGTCCATATATATCCACATGTATACGTTCTAAAAAGGCGGGGGATTCAATGCCAATTTTCATTAGTGATGGTTCAGTGATCATTTTGCCTTGATAAGCATCACAAAAAAATTCATTATTTGTAAGAATCTCCAGGTTCTTAAATAGATGCCCACTCGAATATTCAGTAATTCGCCTCATCATTATTGATCCAGGACGGCCCAAATGACCATGCCAAAGCATAAAAATATTTGAATCAATAAACTTCTGGTTTACATAGAGTGTGCTTCAATTGTACTAATCTTTGAATAGTATAAGCCAGAAGATAACTTTCTATAATGCATTTCTGGCCAGAAACATAATTTGTAATACAAAGATATTTAATTTTCATTTCATCTATCGTCTCAACATGATACCTATTTCGGCGGATATCTATAAAACTCAACAAATTTCTTCGAAACTTGGAGGAGAATGTTAGATAATACGCTTAACGCTAGAGGGGGGGGGGGGGTGAATAGCGTTATAATAAAATTTAGCGTAAACTTGCGGAATTTGAAATTTGCAGGAAATAAATAAGTGCGTTAAGTAAACAAAAAGGAAAGAACGCACCGATGTATTCTGGTTCACCACAACAAGTGGCTAGTCCAGTCCCCGAGAGACTCTCTCGAGATTTTCCACTAACTTGTCAAGCTTACGGGTGCTCAACAAACCTTTATAACTTAAGGTCACAAGCCTTAACACCTTTGCTCAGAGATACAACACTCCAAGACTTCACTGTTAAGCTTACGGGTGCCTAACCAACCTTTACAACTTAAGGACACAAGCCTTAACACCTTTGCTCGGAGATACAACACTCCAAGACTTTGCTGTTAAGCTTACGGGTGCCTAACCAACCTTTACAATCTGAGGACACAAGCCTCAACAATCTTGCTCGGAGATACAACACTCCAAGACTTCGACCAAGGAAACACAAGTTCCTTACAACAAGAGAATCACAATTCTCTTCAAGTGTACAAAACACTAAACACTCAAACAAAACACTCCTTAATGAGTAGATATGAGTAAAAGAAGTAAGCTCAAGATCACAACAACTTTGGACAAGAATATGGCTCTCAAAAGCTTTATAAAATGATAAACAATAGTATGCAAGCTTATAGCAATAGAATGATCAGTTGTTGTATGTTATTGTGTTTAAAACACTGAAATGAAGCTGTATTTATAGTTGAAAAACTTGGCATTACCGTTGCCTAATTGCCAATTAAGAGTTGCTGATTTTACTGTGTGACAATCGATTGTCAAGAAGTCACAATCGATTGTTTGCCAATCGTTCCAGAAATCAATCCCAGATTTTACGCTTAGCAATCGATTGTCCAAGATCAACAATCGATTATTGGTAACGTTCAAAAAATCATTTTCAGATTTTACGCAATACAATCGATTATACAAAATCAATAATCGATTATTCAGCAACCTTCAAAAAATCCTTTCCAGATTTTAATATCAACAATCGATTGTACAAAATCAACAATCGATTATTCAGCAGCGTTCAAAAAATCTTTTCCAGATTTTAATTTCAACAATCGATTGTACAAAATCAACAATTGATTACATGACGGTATTTGAAAACTTTACGACAAGGTCAGCTTCACAATCGATTGTGCAATGTTAACAATCGATTATTTATCAGACTTTGAAAATCATTTTAGACACTGCCTTGTGACAATCGATTGTTATATACTCACAATCGATTATTTAATAACTTTGAAAAAGTCTGGAAGACACTGCCTCAACACAATCGATTGTCATATGTTCACAATCGATTATTTTGTGACTTTGAAAAATCTGATGGACACTGTCTCTTCACAATCGATTATTCTGAGTTTTGAAAAACTTTGATACACACTGCCTCATCACAATCGATTGTCATAAGGTTCACAATCGATTGTCATGCAGGTTTGAAAAACCTGATGCTCACTGCCTTAACACAATCGATTGTCATTAGTTCATAATCGACTGTCATGCAGTCTTGGCTTAACATAATCGATTATCATAAGTACATAATCGATTATCTTAGTCCAGATTTTAGAGGCATGTTTAAAAATCATTTTGACTAAAGTAAATATGCATGATTTAAAACCATTTAGCATTAAATTAAATATGCATGATTTTGTAAAAATAGTTTTACGAGAGAAGCCATGTCATGAGTCAAGTTGTCGGATCAAGATCACAATTAAGAACGACTCATTTAAACTATAAAACTTTGTATTGCTTGAATCTTGTTATCCACCAATTGTGCGCTTGTACTTGAACTTCGTCATATATCAATTTGCGCTTGTTTGTCATTCATCAAAACCTACACATAAGAACACACGTTTTAGTATAAAGCCTTGAGAACGTGTTTCCAACAATTTCCCCCTTTTTGATAATGGCAAACTTTAAGCGGGATATGCAACTTAAACAATTTATAATGACGATTCAAGACATGCATTTGTTCCCCCTCAATATATGTATTCCACCTCAATTTAAGCTTATAAATATTGAGAGTGCATACCCGTTATCTTCCCCCTTTTGCCATTAGCAAAAAATAATATAAGAAGATGCCAAAGATGTAAATAAAACTTGTTTATTTATTGGAA
Source organism: Nicotiana benthamiana (assembly GCA_034376525.1). NCBI lineage: Eukaryota > Viridiplantae > Streptophyta > Magnoliopsida > Solanales > Solanaceae > Nicotiana > Nicotiana benthamiana. Next base: position 13,974,942 of record CM067325.1, read on the forward strand.
AGAGAACGTGATTACTTAAAGAGAGTACAATAACTCAAGTAATAGCAGAACAATCGATTATTGATACGAGATAATCGATTATTAGACGACAGAAACCAATTTTTCTGAAGAAGACTCGATTATTGCGCGTCATGCTTTATAATTCCCCCTACCTTTAGGGCGATGCCTGCAAAAATTCGTTAGACGTCTCCGACACTCAAGTTAGAAATCATGTAAAATAAAAAGATGCAATGCATGACTTAGATCAACGTGGAGTCAAGAATCCCGAGTTCACTACGAATTCGGAAGAAGGACTCTTTCTCTAAGGGCTTAGTAAAGATGTCGGCCAATTGGTCTTTGGTTTCAACAAATTCGATTTCGACATCGCCCTTGAGAACGTGATCTCTTATAAAATGATGTCTAATTTCAATGTGTTTTGTTCGCGAATGAAGAACGGGGTTCTTCGTCAAGCATATGGCACTAGTATTATCACATCTAAGAGAGATATGATCAAGACTTAGGCCATAGTCCAAGAGTTGTTGTTTCATCCAGAGGATTTGAGGGCAACAACTTCCCGCGGCTACATATTCAGCCTTGGTTGTGGACAACGCAACACTTACTTGTTTCTTGCTAAACCAAGAAACGAGAGAGCTACCGAGCAAATGGCAAGTGCCACTAGTGCTCTTGCGTCCAATTTGCATCCAGCAAAATCGGAGTCGGAATAGCCAACGAGTTGGCATGAAGACCCTTTGGGGTACCATAGACCCACATTTGTAGTACCAACAAGGTACTTCAAAATCCGTTTTACCGCAGTAAGGTGAGACTCCTTCGGACACAATTGATAACGGGCGCATAAGCACACGCTAAACATGATGTCCGGACGACTAGCAGTAAGATAGAGAAGAGAGCCAATCATACCTCGATACTTCTTAGTGTCGACTTCCTTACCTTTCTTATCTTTGTCTAGATGATCGGATGTGCTCATGGGAGTCGCCATTGCTTTTGCATTGTTCATTTCAAATCGTTTCAGCAATTCTTTGCAATATTTGGCTTGGCAAATGAACATACCTTCTTTCATTTGCTTTACTTGTAATCCCAAAAAGAATGTTAACTCACCCATCATAGACATCTCAAATTCGCTTGTCATTAAATCGGAAAATTCCTTGCATAAGACATTGTTAGTAGCACCAAATATGATATCATCCACATATATTTGAGCTAATAAAATATCATTGTTTTTATGCTTAACAAAAAGGGTGGTGTCAACTTTCCCCCTAATGAAATCATTTTCCAATAGAAATTTACTCAATCTTTCATACCAAGCTCGGGGAGCTTGTTTTAAACCATAGAGAGCCTTTTTGAGTTTGAAAACATGATCGGGAGATCTAAAATCTTCAAAACCGGGGGGTTGTTCAACATAAACTTCTTCTTGTATAACACCATTTAGAAAAGCACTTTTCACATCCATTTGATATAAATTGAAATTCATAGAAGAGGCAAAAGCGAGCAATAGACGAATAGCTTCTAATCTAGCTACGAGAGCATATGTTTCTTCATAGTCAATACCCTCTTCTTGATTATAGCCTTTTGCTACAAGCCTAGCTTTGTTTCTAGTGATTACACCATTTTCATCTAGTTTGTTTCGAAAAACCCATTTCGTACCAATTATGGTATGATTTTCGGGTCTTGGCACCAAATCCCAAACGTCATTCCATTTGAATTGGTTAAGCTCCTCTTGCATTGCCAAGGTCCAAAATTCATCCCCAATTGCTTCGGAGATGGTTGTGGTTCAATTTGAGACACAAAAGCAGTATGTCCTAAGGTGTTCTTAAGGGAGTTTCGGGTACTTACCTTTTCTCCGACATCGCCAATTACCTGTTCGAGAGGGTGATCTTTGATTGTCCTCCACTTGTTAGGCGTTTTCGTTTCATTTTCCAATTGTGGCGCTTCCTCCGTTGGTTGTTTCAAAATTTCGTCTTGATTTTCCTTAGGCGTCTCCTCTTGTATTTTGTCTTTCAAGCTATCTAAAATACCTGCAAGATCAAAACCGGAATCCTTTCTCGCCAAGCGAGCATTATTTTTGGCAAATACAACATGAGGGGATTCCTCCACAGTTTCGGTTCTTTTATTAAAAACCCTATATGCTTTGCTACGTGAAGAATAACCAATGAAAATTCCCTCATCAGACTTAGCATCAAATTTTCCCAATTGATCTTTGCCATTGTTATGAAAAAAAACATTTACAACCGAATACTCTAAGATGGGAGATATTTGGTTTCCTTCCCTTATGGAGTTCATAGGGAGTTTTCATGAGTATAGGCCTTATGACTACTCTATTTAAGACGTAGCATGCGGTACTCACGGCATCCGCCCAAAAATGTTTGGGAATCTTGGCCTCTTCGAGCATGGTTCTAGCCATCTCTTCGAGACACCTATTTTTCCTTTCCACCACCCCATTTTGTTGTGGTGTACGTGGAGCGGAAAAGGTATGCTCGATACCGAGTTCGTCACAAAAGTCTGCAAAGAGATTGTGATCAAACTCTCCCCCATGATCACTTCTAATTGAAGTGACGGTTGTTTCCTTCTCGTTTTGAACACGCTTAAGAAAATATTTAAAATTCTGAAAAGCATCACTTTTATTGGCAAGAAACAAAGCCCAAGTAAATCTAGAATAATCATCAACAATCACAAAAGCATAACGATTTCTTCCTAGACTTTCAATGCGAGAAGGTCCAAATAAATCCATGTGAAGCAATTGCAATGGTCTAGAAGTTGAAATAATATTTTTGGATTTGAAAGATGCTTTTGTTTGCTTCCCTTTTTGACATGAATCACAAATAGAGTCATTTTCAAATTTTAAATTGGGAAGACCAATAACTAAGTTTTGAGAAATCAATTTGTTCAAAAGATGCATGTTGATATGTGTTACTCTACGATGCCATAACCAAGTATCATCCTCTTTACTCATAAGACAATCAACATATTCGGGTGAGGAATTAGCAAGATCAACCATATAAATATTATCCACTCTAAAACCACGAAGGATAATTTTAAAATCACTACGTCTAAACACTAAGCATTCATCCGAATCAAATAGGGCAAGATTTTCCTTGTCACATAATTGACTTATGCTCAAGATATTATGCTTTAAACCTTTCACAAGTAATATATGCTTAATAGAGGAATTTTCATCCTTACCAAGCGACCCGATGCCAATAATCTTTCCTTTATTGTTATCCCCAAAAATCACACTTCCTCCTACTTTGTGTTCCAGTTGAAGGAATTTGGATTCGTCTCCCGTCATATGTTTGGAGCATCCACTATCAAGGTACCATAGTACGCTTGATCCCTTCAAACATATCTACAAAACAAATTAATGCGTCTTAGGTACCCATGCCATTTTGGGTCCTTGAGGGTTAGGCATATTATAATGATGCGATTGAGTGATATGTCTATGTCATGTAAAACATGCAGGAGCAATATGACCAATGCGTCTACAGTAATGACAAGTCACGTTGGGGTTATGCATCCTTCTAGGTTCATAGTAACTTGATGGACGAAAATGGTTTACTCTATTTTCAGCATTATGACTATTGCGCGCTTTATGAACATCATTTCTCCTACTATGAGCAGCATTTCTAGAATAATTATTTCTACGTTGGAAATCATTTCTAGGTGCTCTAAAGGGTTCAAAATTCCTTCTAGTATAATATGCATCATTTCTAGGGTAGTTATTTCTAGGTGGTAAGTCATTGCTAGGTCTTCTAAAATGTTAAACATTTAGTCTAGCATGCATATTGGTTCTAGGATTGCTATTTCTAGGATAAGCATTTTTATTATTAGTCCTAGGTTGAGCCTTAGGTTGTTGGGGTTTAGCTTCAACCTTTTCTTTAGGCTCATTCGTAAACGCTATGCCATGCTTGGTTGACTTCAAATTATCAAGAACATCATTCAAATTTTTGTGCGAAGAGTTAAACTTATCTAATTTGCCTTTAAGCCTTTCTACTTCATTTTTGAGATGCAAGCAAGAAGTACACTTTCTAATAGAGCTTTCGGGCTTATCGGCGCTTCTTTTTCCGAAAAACTTGTTTTCCTCTTTCAACTTCTCATTTTCTAAAACCAGTTTTTCAAAATCTTTTTCTTTTAGAGAGAGTTGTTTTTGAAAATCTTTTTCTTGCAACGACAGAGTTTTCTGCAAATCTTTAATAGTCTTGGAAGCATCAACAAACTCACTATGTAATTTATTATAAGCATTTTGCATTTCTTCAAGCGAGTGAGAGTTGGACGTACTTACCTCTTCTTCTTCGTTTGCCATGAGACATTGGCCAGTTGATTCATCATATGAGCTGTCCGCTTTTTGAGGCATGCTTTCATACATTTCCTCCAGCTTATCCCACATCTCTTTGGCGGTTTTGTAGTGAGAAATTTTCTGATAGTCTTCCTGATTCAAGGCGCTATACAACATATTTATTGCATTAGTGTTGTATTCACTTACCTTGGCTTTCCCAACTTTTGTTGTCATTTGATCACCATGCTTGATGATTTGCCATAGATAGAAAATGTTGGCTGTGATGAAAATTCTCATCCGATCTTTCCAATATGAGTAATTTTTTTCATCAAATATTGGGGGCAAGATGTTAAAATCACCTTCACCTATTCCTGCGAAAGAGTCACGAGTAGAAGCCATGGATGGTTCTCTCAAACTGTTAAGTCTTCAGAGAGTTGGGCTCTGATACCAATTGTTAGATAATACGCTTAACGCTAGGGGGGGGGGTGAATAGCGTTATAATAAAATTTAGCGTAAACTTGCGGAATTTGAAATTTGCAGGAAATAAATAAGTGCGTTAAGTAAACAAAAAGGAAAGAACGCACCGATGTATTCTGGTTCACCACAACAAGTGGCTAGTCCAGTCCCCGAGAGACTCTCTCGAGATTTTCCACTAACTTGTCAAGCTTACGGGTGCTCAACAAACCTTTACAACTTAAGGTCACAAGCCTTAACACCTTTGCTCGGAGATACAACACTCCAAGACTTCTTTGTTAAGCTTACGGGTGCCTAACCAACCTTTACAACTTAAGGACACAAGCCTTAACACCTTTGCTCGGAGATACAACACTCCAAGACTTTACTGTTAAGCTTACGGGTGCCTAACCAATCTTTACAATCTGAGGACACAAGCCTCAACAATCTTGCTCGGAGATACAACACTCCAAGACTTCGACCAAGGAAACACAAGTTCCTTACAACAAGAGAATCACAATTCTCTTCAAGTGTACAAAACACTAAACACTCAAACAAAACACTCCTTAACGAGTAGATATGAGTAAAAGAAGTAAGCTCAAGATCACAACAACTTTGGACAAGAATATGGCTCTCAAAAGCTTTATAAAATGATAAACAATAGTATGCAAGCTTATAGCAATAGAATGATCAGTTGTTGTATGTTATTGTGTTTAAAACACTAAAATGAAGCTGTATTTATAGTTGAAAAACTTGGCATTACCGTTGCCTAATTGCCAATTAAGAGTTGCTGATTTTACTGTGTGACAATCGATTGTCAAGAAGTCACAATCGATTGTTTGCCAATCGTTCCAGAAATCAATCCCAGATTTTACGCTTAACAATCGATTGTCCAAGATCAACAATCTATTATTGGTAACGTTCAAAAAATTATTTTCAGATTTTACGCAATACAATCGATTATACAAAATCAATAATCGATTATTCAGCAACCTTCAAAAAATCCTTTCCAGATTTTAATATCAACAATCGATTGTACAAAATCAACAATCGATTATTCAGCAACGTTCAAAAACTCTTTTCCAGATTTTAATTTCAACAATCGATTGTACAAAATCAACAATCGATTACCTGACGGTATTTGAAAATGTTACGACAACGGTCAGCTTCACAATCGATTGTGCAATGTTAACAATCGATTATTTATCAGACTTTGAAAATCATTTTAGACACTGCCTTGTGACAATCGATTGTTATATACTCACAATCGATTGTTTAATAACTTTGAAAAATTCTGGAAGACACTGCCTCAACACAATCGATTGTCATATGTTCAAAATCGATTATTTTGTGACTTTGAAAAATCTGATGGACACTGTCTCTTCACAATCGATTGTCATTAGCTTCACAATCGATTATTCTGAGTTTTGAAAAACTTTGATACATACTGCCTCATCACAATCGATTGTCATAAGGTTCACAATCGATTGTCATGCAGGTTTGAAAAACCTGATGCTCACTGCCTTAACACAATCGATTGTCATTAGTTCATAATCGATTTCCATGCAGTCTTGGCTTAACATAATCGATTATCATAAGTACATAGTCGATTATCTTAGTCCAGATTTTAGAGGCATGTTTAAAAATCATTTTGACTAAAGTAAATATGCATGATTTAAAATCATTTAGCATTAAATTAAATATGCATGATTTTGTAAAAATAGTTTTACGAGAGAAGCCATGTCATGAGTCAAGTTGTCGGATCAAGATCACAATTAAGAACGACTCATTTAAACTATAAAACTTTGTATTGCTTGAATCTTGTTATCCACCAATTGTGCGCTTGTACTTGAACTTCGTCATATATCAATTTGCGCTTGTTTGTCATTCATCAAAACCTACACATAAGAACACACGTTTTAGTATAAAGCCTTGAGAACGTGTTTCCAACAGAGAATAATTCATGTCTATAATAAGTTTTGTTCCTTAGATTGAAATATAGTGGCTCTTCTGGAGCCTTCAACTAAACTTATATTAGCAAAAATTGTTGAAACATTTACTTTTTTCCTTATGCAAATAAGAAAAAGTATTTTTGATCTTTCAATATGCCATGAGTTATTCCTCTATCAATTACATAAATATCTTCATGATTGATATTTAATCCAAACATAATTTAAGAATTATCCATATTCTTTAAAATGACATAAGCAAAATAAATATGATGGTAAACACCGTTATCAAAGCACAACTTCAATTTATGTACAATAATTACATAACCACACAATCTACTACAAACAACAAAAATTAAAAAATTTATATTTTTATAAATACATCATCGATGACATGACTTGGTTCTCCTTCATGGAGTCTAAAATGATCAGTTGCATCCAAATGTATGACGTCTAAATTATATTCAAAAATAAAATTTGCTTCAACATTTTTCTCTGTCTTCTTTAGGGAGGCTTGATAAAGCTCAACCAGTTGTTTTGGCGTACGACAGGTACGTGATGAGTCCCCTTTTCCTCCACATCTACAACATGCTTTTTTTACATTTGTTGCTTGTGCCGCTTCATGCTTTTGTTCCTTCCTTTTTCACTGCTGATGGTGATGAGGGTTCTTTGGTGCATTATTATTACCATGATTAGAGTTTCTTCCCCAACTATGGCCATGACCATGACTGGGGCCATGACACGCTTAGCTGGGTGAAAGTTCGTTTCATTCACTTTAGGGAATGGATAAGAACCAGTAGGTCATCTTTCATTGTTTTTCATCAATAGCCCATTATGTTGCTCGGCTATAAGAAGATGTGAGATAAGTTCTAAATATTTCTTGAATCCCATCTCTCGATATTGCTGGTGCAGGAGCATATTCGAGGCATGAAAAGTGGAGAAAGTTTTCTCCAACATATCATGATCATTATTATTATCACCACATAATTTCAATTGTAAAATAATTCTGAACATAGTAGAATTATACTCACCGATGGATTTAGAATTTTTTAGCCTTATATGAGTCAAATCATAATGTGCATGTAGAAAAACGACCATCTTCAGGTGGTCGTCTATCTTTTAAATTATTCCACGATTTTATTGGATATTTAACAGTGAGATATTCTATTTTCAAGCCTTTGTCAATATGATGGCGTAGGAATATCATTGCGTTGGCATGGTCTTAGTTTGATGCTTGATTTTTGTCCTTGATGGTGTCTGCTAGACCCATCGCATCAAGATGAATTTCAACATCAAGAACTCAAGACATATAGATTTTTCCCAATATGTCCAGGGCTACAAATTCAAGTTTAGAAAATTTTGACATTATTTAGAAAAAAAAAAGTTCGTATGTCTGATACTTTCAAAGTATTTGCTCGAGATGGTAGAGTTTCGTGCTGATAATGTGTTATAAAATAAAAACAATAAAGTAAATAAATAGAAGACAAGTATAGAGAGAGATTCATGTATTATTCAACTTCAAATTCATGTACATAATAAACTAATATCTTATCTATTTATAGAAGAAAGCAAGCTGTTGTATAAGATGCTACTGCAAACTGCTGTGTCTGCTGCTGTAAGTTGCTTGTAAGCTACTACTGCAAGCTGCTGTGTAAGGTGGTTGTATGCTGTTACTGCAAGATGCATGTAAGTTTCTTGTAAGCTACCACCATACCAGATACAGATAATCTTCTACAGGAAGGTAGTATTTATCCATAACAGAGTACCGAAATGATAAGCTTATTCAGCAGGCTTATTTCCTATAGAGTACTAAATAGATAAACATATTTATAGTAAAGTCTCATATGGATAAGTTTCTTCAGGAAGCTTATTTATAATGGAGTAATAAAACATCCACAATATGTATATTTATAATAGTTTACTGATATTGCTCATTGCTCGTTCTATTTTTCTGTAAATGTTTTTTGGTTCTGAGGAATGTTTTGCTTTAAGATATTCACTGTTTGGTACTTCCTTAGAATTAAATAATTGTGACAGGATAGTCATGGGATCTCTAAAGCACCTACCAATTATCACAAATAAAATATTTACCTAAGCAGAGAGGCCCCGCAATAACCGAATAACTGAAGAGAAAATAACATGATAATTCTTCTGCATTCATGAAGTTGTATAGCTTGTCGGTATTGAGAAAGAATTCAGAAGTATCATATTATATTTGGGGGATGTTTAAATTTTGGATATGGATATCGGGTCGGTTAGGGTCAGGTCGGGTCGGGCATATGTTAATTAAGTCATAACTGTTATAAAATAAAAGCAGTATAGCAAAAACTATGTAATTAACTAGGACTAACAATAGAAGAGAATGACAACGTTAGAAAAGAGGTTTTATTTTTTAATTTTCGAGTATGGAATAGGTTCATCAGTGAACCTATTTATTGAAACATCTCGTTGTTATAAAACTAATTCAAAACCTGTTATGAATACATAACCAATCTAAAACCTGTTGTGGATACATAACCGATCTAAAACCTGTTATGAATACATAACCAATCCAAAACCTATTATGGAAGACATCCATCATTGCAAGTGGATGGATCCATTTTCAGGATTTATAACACTCCCCCTTGGATGTCAACTAATAGATAATGTGCCTTATTAAACCCTTACTAAGAAAAATCCAGTGGAAAAAATCTTAGTGAAGGAAAAGAATACACATATCTTGTTATACACATTAAGAGTTTCTTCACTAAAAACCTTACCAGGAAAACCCAAATAGGACAAAATCTTGGTTAAGGAAAAAGAGTACAATGCGTATTCCCCCCCCCCCCCCCCCTCCCGGATAAAAATATTATTTAATATCTTGGAGACAAAGCATTCCAATTTTGTATCTTAACTTCTTAAATGTTGATGTCGGCAAATATGCCAAATTAACACTTGAACGAATTTGTTAAACTTCTAATTCACCATTCTTTTGAAAACCATGTGTGAAAAAGAATTTTAGTGAAATATGCTTTGTTCTGTCTCCTTTAATATATTTCCCTTTTAGTTGAGCTATACATGTAGCATTGACTTCATATAATATTATTAGGATATCATTTTCCCATTAAAGATCACATATCTCCTGGATATGTTAAATTATTGATCTTAACTAAACGCATTTTAGCTCGCTTCATAAATGGCTATTATCTCTGCATGATTTGAAGAAGTAACAACCATAGTTTGTTTTGTCCAATGCCATGATGTGGGAGTACCTCCACACTTAAATAAATAGCCTGTTTAGATTGACCTTTATGTGGGTCAGCAAAATTTCCTGCATCTGCATAACCTATCAGTTGTGACCCAGATTCATTTGAATAAAATAATCTCATATCAATGGTCCATCGCAGATTGAATAGATGTTTAATACCATTCCAATATCTTTATGTTGGGAAGAACTAAATCTTGCTAACAAGCTTACAGGAAAAGCTATATCTGGTCTATAAGTATTAGCAAGGTATATTAATGTCCCAATTACACTAAGACATGGTATTTTAATACCTAGAAGTTCTTTATTATTTTCATAATGACGAAATGGAGCTTTATTTATATCAAACGATCTCACAACTATCGGGGTACTCAATGAATGTGCTTTATCCATATAAAAGCGCTTCAAAATATTTTTGATGTACGTTGATTGATGGACAAATATTCCATTTTTCAAATGCTCAATTTGTAAGCCAAGACAAAATTTTATCTTTCCAAGATTTGTCATTTCAAATGTTTTCTTCAAGGATTCTACTGCCTTTAGAAGCTCTTCAGTAGTTCCAATGATATTTAAGTCATCAACATACCAGCTCTTATGACAAATTCAGATTCATGCCTTTTTATAATGACACAAGGAAAAATTGGGTCATTCTTGTACCCTTCTTTCAATCGGTATTCGTTGAGGCGATTATACCACATGTGCCCTGATTGCTTCAATCCTTACAAGAATTTCTGAAGCTTTATTGAACAAGTTTCCCTGAAAGTTTTTTATGTTTCAAGTACTTTGAATCCTTCAAGGGTTTTTATAAAAATTTCGTTATCCAGTGAACCATATAAATAGACCGTGAAAACATTCATAAGATGCATATCAAGTTTTTCATGAATTACTAGATTAATAAGATACCTGAATGTGATTGCATCCACCACATGAGAATATTTCTCCATATAATCAATGCCAGGAAGTTTACGAAAATTCTTGTGCCATAAGTTATCCTTATATCTGTATACTTGATTTTGCATTTTACTTTTGGACAAGAACATATGTTTATCTCCACTGGGCTTTATATTTTCCCGTGTTGGGACAATATGTCCAACTTCACATTTTTCAAGTGAAGTCAATCTTGATTCCGTATTTTTTATTTTGGCCAATCATTTATCTGTCCACATTCTATGACAGATTTGAGCTCAAGGTCCTCGTCAATATTAATAATATTGAGCGCTACATTATATCAATGTTATCGTCGACGATCCTTTTATATCGGCTCCATCATCACTCAATAAAGACATAATTTATTGAGATCTCATTATTTTCAAGTACTTGAGCCTCTCTTATGAGGTGTTATAAAGTGTTATGTCGCGGTGCTCTTATAGAGCACTTGCCTCCTTATTATGACCATCTTGATCACTTACTCCCCTTCTTCTTCTTCAGGAAGTTCTATTTTTGAAACCGATTAGAGAATTATGCTTCATGTGTGCCATAGACTCTGTCCTTCATGGACTTTATCCTTTTTTTTTCGAGCACTAACACCTAAAACATGATATTTAGCTTTGGGTCAACAAATGTGCCTAGCAATATTTTGCAAATGAATTATCATTTGAACTTCAAGTTCATATTTTCTTGTGAGAGGATTTAGATGTACTCATAATAATTCATTTCATGTAATCTTTTTTCAGCTGCCTATTTTCTCCTCCTAATGTTGAATCCCATCACTCTTTAGGAACTCATCTTTATACGTTATAGTGGAGTAATTAAATCATATAACACATTCATATTTCTGAACGGAATTTATTTGGAACCTGACCCTGAAACAATTGTAATAGAGAGTATATATTAATAATTTCTTGGCTAGATGCGTACATATGGTGCTATATATTAAATAATGCCTCTCATACCAAATTTTATTTTTTTGAGAGTTATGTTCCCATAACCAATTGGTTAGATATAGTTAGAGGAATATAATTTCTGCTTAACTTTGTATTTAAACCATCATTATCAAAATAAATCATAATTCAAGTTCTGGAACTGTGCTCTAATAATTTTAGCAAGCAACCTTGCAAAAGCCAAACTGCAAGTTGATAACAAACGCACATGTGACTATACAATAGGTGCACCTATTAAAATCATATAATAGTAAATGGTCCACATGGAAGGTGTGTGTGTGTGTGTGTATATATATATATATATATATATATATATATATATATATATATATATATATATATATATATATATATATATATATATATATATATATATATATATATATATATATATATATATATATATATATATATATATCACTTTTTATTCATTCCATAAATCAAGGGATCCAGTCCCTACTTTCGCAGGTATATAATGAGAATAAGCAGCATAAGAGAATTCTTGAAGAATCTTCTATTTCTTCAATATATGCCAATCTGACTTCTTAATCATTTGTGCATCATAATTGAATGGGGATGGCCTACCAGTCATGCCAACTGATATTTGTTTCAGTAAACCTTTAGTTTACTTGTGACATGTGATTGCATCATCATACTTATACTTGTGTAGTACAAATAGAAGGAAAGTTGGGTAAACTTTTATATTTACACAGTATGATTATAGCAATACAAAAAATTTCTTTTGAGACTTACTACAATATCAATGTTATGGATAATTTTATTTATCCGAGTAATAATAAACTAATTCTTCCGGAGCTCTTAATTGATTTTGTACAACAAGATCTTTTGTCACACCATATGGTGAATGTCTTTCATAGAGAATGTCATATTATAATAACGTGCTATAAAATAAAAGCAATATAGTAAGAACTATGTAATTAACTAGGACTAATAATAGAAGAGAATGACAACATCAGAAGTGAGGTTTTATTTTTTCGTTTCTGAGTATGGAATAAGTTCATAAGTGAACCTATTTGTAGAAATATTTTGTTGGTACAAAACCAATCCAAAATCTGTTATGAATATATAACCAATCTAAAACAAGTTATGGATACATAACCAATCCAAAACCTGATATGGAAGACATCCATCGTTGCAAGTAGATGGAATTTGCAGGATTTATAACAATAATTTATTTGATTGAATTTAATAAATAAAAAAATGGTAGAATAGGAAAAATTATCGGGGAATCGTATTTGCCGGTAACTATAACTTTTATAGCTTTAGTGTGAGAAAATAAATTATATGACTTTAGTAAAAAAATATAATAATTATATGACAATTTGTGAAATTAACCCGGAAATTTGTGATATACGCTATAAAACTAATGCATGCAATATATTTATATGTACATGAGCCTAAGGATAAAAAAATCTCCTTAGAGTGCAATACATTTGATATATCTACTTCACAATCCTTCTAAGCCCTCGAAATTAAACTTTGTCCATCTATATACTTCAACTTTAACTCTCGGTAATTACTTTGAAATAGTGCCAGATGATCGTATTGACAATTCGTCGTCATTTTTCAAAAAAGAGCATAGCCTTATCTGGCTGACTGTGCGTGGAACTTCTTTTTTAATACTCCTTTGACCACACTATTCCGAATATGCACTGTGTAGGTGTTCGTTAAAGCAGGGGCGGACCTAAAGGCTTGGGCACTAAGGCCTTCAAAATTTGGCGGTCCCAAATTTATTTTAAATTCTTCTTCTTCTTCTTATTATTATTATTACATATTATATAAAATATAAAAATAATTTAGTATACAGAAAAGTGCTACAGTATATTTCTTTTGTTGTTTGACTGACGTTAATTTATATCAATAAATCCGTATGATGATTTTCTTTACTGATTAAATAATATATTTGTTTAGTCTTCAATTTTAATTTTATCCTTTTTATATAGGAATGTAGTTATATATATCGATAACATAATAAATTTCTTTTAAAATATTCTCTCAAACGACATGAACACAAAAGCATTCATGTATCGGTTCTTTTTAGTGTAATTCGACATATTATATCAGATAAATATATTTGAGATATTTACCAATAAGTGTTACTTAATAGAATGAATTATAATTATAGTTAAATTGATCATAAGGAGTAAATATATTTGACACCGCTAATGCTCAGAACTTAAACTATTTCGTTATTTACGTTTATTTCTTTTTCTTGTTTGTGATGATAGCCAAAATTAAAATTTGTGGACCTCAACATCCGAAGTCCACCGTTTTATTTTTTGTCTCTTCCTTTTTTTTAAAAAGAATTTTGCTTATTTTTGTCTTAAATGATTGTTTATTGTTTAGAAAGTAATTTTGTTGTTAGTGTATATTTTTTATAAAATAAATTTAAGGGTCTCTTAATATAATTTCGCCTTAGATTACGAGATTCATCGAGCCACCCCTACGTTAAAGGGCAAAGCGTTTTTTATTAGAAGTTTCTCCATTTCGGAAGGTTGAACATAAGATATTGGCCAAGGATGGAGGGAGATATTTACCCCACCACACCCCTTGGGTGGTGCGCATAAAGCAATTTCAATCTCTTACTTCAGTTGGATTAATTGCGTAATTTGAGAATCCATAAGAGTAGTAGTTTTTGTACATGGGTGTAATTAATATAAGTCAGACAATGTTAACATCCATGGTAGCCATGGATTTGAAGGAGAAATGAAGAAGATGAATAGTGACAGAAGATAGAGAAGAGAGGATTCTGAAATAATATTTTTTCTCGAATGTTCTGTACAACCGACCCTCTTCCATATATCAAAATACAAAACTAATGAAAATATATGTGTGTGTGTATACAATGTGTGCCACATAAAATAAATACAATGGCTGTTTTTACAATGGCTATTGCTCAAATGCTTAAATGTGGCTATTTGTACAATGGCTGCTGCTGCTTGAGTTTGTGCTTCAGTTTGGGCTGTTGTTCACGTGAGCCCAATATCTCAACACCCCCCCTCAAGCTGGAGGGTGGATAAACACCCAGCTTGGGCAAGAAAGAATGATGCAAGAGACCAGTCAATGGTTTGGTAAAAATGTCAGCAAGTTGAGAGCCAGATAGAACATGGTGCAGTGTGATGAGACCTTCCTGAAGTTTTGTCCGAATGAAATGGCAATCAAGTTCAATGTGTTTTGTTCGCTCATGAAAAACAGGATTGTGGGCAATGTGGATGGCAACTTGGTTATCACAAAAAACAGGGACAGTAGAGGAAACAGGGAACCCAAAATCAGAGAATAAACGAGTAAGCCAAGTGAGTTCACCAACAACTTTGCTCATAGCCCTATATTCAGCCTCAGCTGAAGACAAGGACACTACAGGCTGCTTTTTAGCTTTCCAGCTGATCAGAGAACCCCCTAAAAATATGCAAAAACCAGTAACAGACCTCCTTGTGTCTGGGTAAGAGGCCCAGTCACTGTCACAGTAGGCAGATAGGGCTAAATCAGGAGAGTTATTAAGGAAGACCCCAAGATCAGGAGTGCCTTTAAGGTATCTAAGGGTGTGTAGGGCAGCATTCATGTGAGTAGAGGAAGGGGTTTGAAGAAACTGACTAAGATGTTGGACAGCAAAGGCTAAATCAGGTCTGGTATGAGTGAGAAAATTAAGTTTGCCAACAAGGCTCCTGTAAGTGTCAGGGGAAGAAAGAGGAGTACCCATTTCTTGTTTGAGTTTGACAGAGAGATCAAGAGGACAAGTCACAGGAGTAGCATCAAGGCAATTATATGAAGTGAGAAGGTCAGTAATGAACTTCTTTTGGTGAAGGAGAAGACCAGCAGAACAATAACATACTTCAATACCAAGAAAGTATTTGAGGACACCTAAATCTTTGATTTTAAAAGCAGAATCCAGAAAGGCCTTTAAGGCATTAATTTCTTGCAAGTCATTCCCAGTTAAGATAATATCATCAACATATACAGCCAACAACACAATGGAAGAACCAGATTTCCTATGAAAAAGAGAGTAATCATTGAGGGAGGAAGAATACCCCTTAGAGCTTAAAGCCTCAGACAACTTGGCATACCATTGCCTAGAGGCTTGTCTTAAACCATACAATGATTTTTGAAGAAGGCACACTAAAGGAGAAGAAGAAGAAGAAGGAGAAGAAGAAGTATAAGAGACAGTCAGACCAGGAGGTAGTTTCATATAAACTTCCTCATATAAATCACCATGGAGGAAAGCATTGGTTGGAAGAGAGTCCAGGACTGTTTCACAGCAACAGCAATCAAAGATTTGATAGTAGAGAATTTTACAACAGGAGAAAATGTATCAGTGAAATCCACACCCTAAACCTGAGTGTCACCTCTAACAACCAACCTAGCTTTATATCTTTCCACACACCCATCAGCCTTGTATTTGACTTTATAAACCCATTTGCACCCAATGGGCTTCTTGCCAGGTGGAAGGGGAACAATGGTCCAAGTATTATTGGCTGCCAAAGCTTCAAATTCTTTGTTCATGGCATCTTGCCAGGCAGGATCAGAAATAGCTTGCTGGTAGGAAGTGGGTTCAGCAGGTGCAATGTGGACTGAGCTATTACAACAAGAGGATAAAGAACTAGTGCCAGAAAGGGAATGAGGTAGATTGCAAATGTATTGTTGAAGATGGACAAGAGGGACATGGGGTCTGGATGACCTTCTAAGAAGAGGTAACACAGGGTCTGGTGGAGTAGCTGAAGGAGAAACAGTAGGAGGGCAATGGACTGAAATATCAACATCAGAAGAGGGTGGATTAAATGTTGAGATAGGAGGAGAGGATGAAGAAGGAGCATTAAATGTTGAAGAGGAGCTGAGTAAGGAGTCATCAGCAGTAGGTGAACACACAACAGGAGGAGGAATAGAGGAGGAACTCCCTGAAGAAGCAAAAGGAAAAATGGTCTCATGAAAAGTAACATCTCTAGAGACAAGCATTAGTTTAGTTTTCAAATTATACAGTTTGTAGCCCTTTTTACCCAGTGGATACCCCAGAAACACACAAGGAACAGCTCTTGGATGAAATTTGCCTCTGTTTTGTTTGGGTATGGAAGCAAAGCACAGACACCCAAAAGTCCTAAGATGGTTATAAGAAGGACTTTGTCCAAAGAGTAATTCATAAGGAGATGTATTGTTAAGTAGTTTGGAAGGAAATCTATTGATAAGGTAGGTGGCAGTAAGGACACAATCCCCCCAGAAATGTAGAGGAAGATGGGATTGGAAGAGTAAAGCTCTAGCAGTTTCCAGCAGATGTCTATGTTTTCTTTCAACTACACCATTTTGTTGTGGTGTATAAGGACAAGAAGTTTGGTGAAGGATACCATTTTCAGCAAAAAAATAAATTCCAGCAGTGCTAGAGCCAAGTTCAAGGGCATTATCACTCCTAATGGTTTGGACACTAGTCTGAAACTGAGTTTTGATCATGGCAATGAATGCCTTGATAATGGGAAATGCATTGCTTTTGGACCCCATAAGATGGGTCCAAGTAGCTCTTGTAAAGTCATCAACAATTGTTAAGAAATATTTGCAACCAGTGTAAGTGGCAGTGCTATATGGTCCCCAGGTATCTAAATGAATGAGTTGAAAGGGATGAGTTGTTTTTATAGAGTTGTCAGGAAATGATAATCTAGAATGTCTGGCTAATGGACAGATAGTACACACAAAGGGCTGTTTATTTGAAAACTTGTATGGGATAGAGGAAATATTTTTCATTTTGACAAAGGGAATGTGTCCCAGTCTGTTATGCCACAACATCTCCATTTTATTCAATTCAGAATGATATGTACAATGAGAAGAAGAAGCAGAAGCAACAGTCAATGGAGAATGGTAATTACAAGGGGTGTCTGATGGGGAAGGGAAAGAAAAAGAAGACTGAACAAGCTTGTAGAGACCATCATCCAGTTTACCAATTTCCAATGGCCTCTTCAGAGAAGGGGCCTGTATCAAGCAAGAAAATTTTGTAAATAGAACAATAGAATTCAGTTGATAAACAAGCTTGGAGACAGAGATGAGATTGTAGTGAAAGCTAGGGATATAGAGTACATTATGTAAGGTAAAACAAAGAAACTTAATGGATCCAGTACAGGTTACTTTCACTTTGTAACCATTGGGCAAAACAACTAAGTATGGCACAACTAATGGTTTGATGTCAAAGAGAAGAGTTTTATTTGAAGTCATATGGTCAGTGGCACCAGAATCTATAATCCAAATGTATGTACTAACTCTAGTCAACATGCAAGCTCCATAAGATACATTTTTTAAAGGACTGAAAGAGGGAGGAAGTGTACCAGCAAAGTTTGCAGAGCCCATAATGTTTGATTGATGCTGAGACTCTGAGATTTGGGTCTGCTGAAGGAGCACCATGAGCTGTGCATATTGTTCCTTTGTTAAACCAGGTATACTAGATTCTGAAACAGGTTGCCCCTGATTACCTTCACCCAAGCTTGAAGAATCAGCAGGACTTGCACACCCTTGTGTTTCAACAGTAGCAGCAATTCTCCTGTTTCTGGTGAACTTGAATTCTGGTGGAAACCCATGCAGCTTATAGCATTTATCAATCAAGTGACCTGGTTTCTTACAATATCTACATACTGAGTTTGGCTTAGTGGTGTCAAAGTTGAGTTTTTGGTTGAACTGTTTGGAATGTAGGTGTGGTCCAGAGGTTTTATTAGAGGGTTTATTGATGAAGTGAGTGTTAAAAGCACTAGAATCACCACCAAACTGGGATGGCACACGAGTGACTTGCCTCTGTCTTTCATCCTGAAGTAATATATTGTATGCAGTGTCTAAGGAGGGAGGAGGTTGAAGCATAAGTATATTACCCCTAACACCAATATACATCTCATTGAGACCCATAAGGAACTGGTGCAGTTTATTCTCATCCTCTTCTTTCTGAAATTCAAGCCTAGCATCACATGTACATGTACTGCCCCTTGAGGCTCGCATGAAACCCAATTCATCCCATAATCTCTTCAATTTATTGAAATAGGATGCTATGTCTAAGGATCCCTGAGTAGTAGAAGCTAATTCTTGTTTTATTTCAAAAATTTTTGTGCCATTAACTGTTCCATATCTATTGTTGAGCTGATTCCAAATACTTTGAGCAGTGTCAGAGTATTGGACACTCTCAGCTATTTCTGGTGAAAGAGAGTTTGTAAGCCAGGATATGACCATATTATTACACCTATCCCACTGCTTAGAATGAAGAGAATTACAGCAGGTTTTGGGACAGACCCATCAATGAAACCTAATTTGTTTCTAGCAGACAAAGAGACGATTATATTTCTCCTCCATCCCCCAAAACCAACCCCTGAAAACGGGTTGGTAACCAGAGAGACCCCAGGCACGTCGGATGACATAAGAAACAAGGGATTTGACGGGTCAGGAACAAAGCTAGTAGAGACATGAGAAGGATTCTCACCAGTATCAGCCATTTTAAAGTATGAATGGCATCAAAAATGAACAAAAAAACCCAAAATATATGATATACAAAACTGCTGCCCAGACTAATCAATTTAAGAAATAAACTCCGTGAATACAGTACGTATAATGCTGATGAAACAACGAAAAACTTCAAAAAATTGATGAAACGAAGAGAAGACTAACCGATTGTCAAGAAATTGTGAAGAAACCCTAGATTCTGAAAATAGTTGCAAACCCGAATGAAAACCGACAAGGGTAGTACCGCACGAAAGCTCTTGACGAGGAGAGTCGGATAACCCGCTCTGATACCATGTTAACATCCATGGTAGCCATTGATTTGAAGGAGAAATGAAGAAGATGAATAGTGACAGAAGATAGAGAAGAGAGGATTCTGAAATAATATTTTTTCTCGAATGTTCTGTACAACCGACCCTCTTCCATATATCAAAATACAAAACTAATGAAAATATCTGTGTGTGTGTGTATACAATGTGTGCCACATAAAATAAATACAATGGCTGTTTTTACAGTGGCTATTGCTCAAATGCTTAAATGTGGCTATTTGTACAATGGCTGCTGCTGCTTGAGTTTGTGCTTCAGTTTGGGCTGTTGTTCACGTGAGCCCAATATCTCAACAGACAACTCAAATAATCTTATGGACGAAACGCTCAACTCAATAAGATTTAATACCATCTATTTCACTGGGGATGAAAACAGTTGGACAGTTCAGCGATATTGGTGAATGTCACTGTATTACTTGCATTCGATGTTTTGAACAAATCATATTAATTTAATTATTATGGTTAAAAAGTAAATTAAGATGATTTTATATAGTAATTAATTATAATGTAGTGATAATTGTGTACATATCGATTAGGTGAATATTAAGTTCGATTAAGTTTTCACCAAGTTACCACACTATTAAAGTGAAGCATCACGTAATGATAACTAAGATGGGAATGAAGTCAAATAATTTCACTCCCCTAAATTGTCCCTATACATCATATACTCCAAAAGAGAGTGGGACTCGGATTGCGCCCCGGAACATCATGAAATTTCCAGTGAAACGACATACCTATTCGCCTTATAACTCTAACGAGGTGGCTTGATCTTGTCCACTTTTTTCGTACATTACATAACCACCTCTGCCCCTTTAATCAGTGCTTCACTAGGACTACTCCACTACTAGCACCTTCCTACGTTATTTCCCGTTGCAATTTGATTTTGGCTAGGTCTGTAATAACTCTATATATTATTTGCATCCTACTCAATACTCGCCCTAGTAATCATATACCAAAGTTTCTTCTCTCAAATTTAATATGGGGATTCCACATTATATTGTCGCCGGCCCATCGGAGATGCTTGCCATTACCGGAAGTGGCATAAATGAAATAACACTCAAGAAAAAACACTTTTTATGGCCCCTTCAAAAATGCACTAGGCTTGACATATCTCCTGTCAACTACTCGTTCGAGGTACAAGCCATGAGCGCCGAAAAACTTCCTTTTGTTCTTCCTGCAGTTTTCACAATTGGCCCTAAACTCGACGAAGACAACGAGAGTTTGATCAAGTATGCACAGCTTGTATCCAATCATGACAAGAATTCAAATCACGTTAAAGAACTCGTCAAGGGAATTATTGAAGGGGAAACTAGGGTTCTTGCTGCTTCTATGACTATGGAACAGATTTTCAAGGGAACAAAAGAGTTTAAGAAAGAAGTTTTTGAGAAAGTCCAACTTGAACTTAATCAATTTGGACTTTATATCTATAATGCTAATGTTAAACAACTTGTTGATGTTCCTGGTCATGAGTATTTCTCTTACCTTGGCCAAAAGACTCAGATGGAAGCCGCCAACCAAGCCAAGGTAACACTTTTTTCTACTTAATTATGCACTGATTGAGTAAATGTAGTAATTAATCTAATTTGGTAATTAAAAAATAAAATAAATAACAAGCTATAACTACTTAAAATATGTGGGTGATTGTATAAAAAAATTTCTAAAATGTCTATGTATATAATTTCAACCCATTGAATTGATTAATATAATCTACATGCATGCATGTCAATCTTTATTACTCGTAATTTCTTTTTCCTTTTGTTTCTTTTATATATGATTTGAAAGATCGATGGTGGAATAAGAATATTACATGAATTGCTAATACGTATATAGAAGCAATTAAAGACAAACACAAGTCATCAAAGTATGTGATATTTGCATAACAATCCTTATATTAGTGAGTATTATGTTACTTATTAAAAGGAGTTTCCATTGATCATTGATGTGCAAAGTTTACAAATTGAATTTGGGATACTTAACTTTTGTACTTTATCATTAATGAGAAACTATCAAAGTTTACTACCCAAAATTCACAAAATCCAGGTTAAGGGTTCATGGGGCGCTCATGTAACATTATTATTCACTTTGGGGTGTGTTTGGTATAAAGAAAAATATTTTCAGTGAAAAATATTTTTTTTAAAATATTTTCTTGGAAAATAAATAGTAATCTTATTCATTTTTTGGTGTTTGGTACGCAAATTAAGTAAAATGACTTCTCAAGATTATTCATAAATAATTTAGATATAATAAACATGAACTCATAAACTTTCAAACCAACAACCTTCCAGACCCACAAATTTTATAAACTTTTGAATTGCTAAACATTCAATTGCAAAATTTCAAACCCATAAACTTTATAATTTCTAAACTCGTAAACTTCCAAATACATAAACCTCCAAAATTTATAATTTTGGAACTTGTAAAATTTTGAGCCTTTAAATCGATAAATAATAAAACTAAAACTGAAAAATATATTTAAAATTTTTTTCGAAGGGAAGGGGCATAGGGTTTGGGAAGGGGCTTGGGGCATTAAAATAAAAAAAGACATAAATTTAAATTACAAAAAAAAAGCATTTTATTTTTTGTGGATGGTTGGGATGGGTGGTGCAGAAAAATGAAAAACAGAAATTTGAAATTACAAAAAAAAAATTAAGTTAAAAAAATAATTTTTTTTGCGGGGATGGGTAGAGTGGTAGTAGGGTGGGTGGTAACGGAATAACTGAAATTAAAAAAATCTTTTTTTTTGGAGAACGGGTAGGTTGGTGAGGGTAGGGAAGGTTGAGAAGGAACTTTGGAAAATATTTTCCCTCTTGATAAGAAAAATATTTTCCTTCAATTGGAGAAAAATGAATTGATAAGTAAAATATTTTTCAGAACATTTAAGCCAACCAAGAAAAATATTTTCCTTCAATTGGAGAAAAATGAATTGATAAGTAAAATATTTTTCATAACATTTAAGCCAACCAAATATGGGAAAATTGGAAAATATTTTTCGAAAAATATTTTCCTTCGTACCAAACACCCTATATAACAATATCATTGTATTATTCATTGCATATGCAATCTCTTCATTATAATTCATGTATAGCTCGTGTTAGAAAATTATAGAAAGATTAAAAAAGAAGTATAGCTTTGAGGCTTGAAAAATCACTATTTTTCAAGAGTTATTGCCCGAATATTTTTTAGGGAATTACAAACAATTCTCCATCAGGATACAACAAAGCCAGAATTCCACTTACAAATTGAATATTGCTGCTTTTAGAATCTCCTTGTATTTATAGAACTCAAGAGAAGACTTTCTGAAAAGTCACACTCCTATACAAACAGTCATGTTTGTTCTATTTAAATTTAAATTTAAATAATTAAAACTTGATTAAAAAAATAAATAGAAAAATAAAACCTTTACTTAAAGGCCTGACCCGGCCCGCGCCCAAGTTCCAAGCTCAAGTATACATATATACATATATACGTTTGTCAAATACTCATTTTATGTGTTATAGTGGGCTTAGCCTTTTAACTCCTCAAAATTGACTTCAATTTACCTATGTTGGAAACCCCCACATATACAAACTGTCTAACAGCTCGTACATAAACTCAACGACCCCTTAGTGTATCAGCTGCATGCCAATCTGTATTATAATGGATGCTAGTTTTTGCTCTGTCTTCTTGATAGATTGATGTAGCCGAGGCAAGAATGAAGGGAGAGATAGGTTCAAAGCAAAGAGATGGAGAGACAAAACAGAATGCAGCTAAGATAGATGCAGAGACAATGATTATATCAACAAAAAGGCAAGGAGAAGGTAAAAAGGAAGAAGTTAGAGTAAGGACTGAAGTAGAGATATTTAAGAATCAAAGAGAAGCAGAGGTTGTTGAGGCAAGTGCAGAATTGGCAAAGAAGAAAGCAGGATGGTCTCAGACTGCAAGATTGGCTGAGGTGGAAGCAGAAAAGGCTGTGGCAATAAGAGAAGCTGAGCTACAAATGGAAGTGGAGAAGAAGAAAGCTCTTGCTCAGACTGCAAAACTCAAGGCTGATCTTCTCAGCAAGGCTAATGTTGAATACGACATTAAGGTACTTTTCTTAATTAATTACCAAGGCTATTATTATTAGTGCTGAATGCATATTCACGTACTCTATGCTTTTGATTGTGCGCCCTTTAATTAATTTGCCTGCATGCATGTGACAGTAATTATTGTACCTTATGTATAGTGGTGGAGCACATAGCTCCAAGGGTGTCAACTCACATCCCCTCGCCGAAAAAATATAGTATATACTATATATTGTATCCCGTTGACTTCTTGTGTAAATTTTAAAATCCCTTAATAAAAATTGTGGTTGTTATATATATTATTGTATTGTAAAACAATATTATAATTGTACCTTATGTACATAATCCTAAGGCAAAAGAAACCCCCCTTCAGATTTTTATTGTAGCCTCTTTGTTTTGTCAAGCATGCCTGTTAGTCTGTTACAGTAAATATTGTACCTTATGTTATGTATCTAGTAAGTACTGTGGAGTTGGAGTAATTGTTTTGGCAACTGAAATTGAAAGAGGTTTTGCTTCTAATTTTAATAAATCCGCCTGATAGTTGGGGGGGGGGGGGGGGGTCAGACGCCCTCAATATTTACCACCCTTTTTAAATAGACTTGTTATGCTTCTTCATAATCAAATAGTACTTTTTTTATTTGGTTAAAGCATACGTTATATGTTGTTTAAATTATATCAAGGTAGTATTTTTTGTAGTTTCTGATATACTTACATTAACAAGCCATTGTTCTAGATGAGACTCTTTTTCGAGTCGAATGTGTATCGAAGACAATCTCTCTCCTTTCTAGGAGGTAAAAATAAGATATGTGTACACATTATATATCCTTTCCAAATCCCACTAATGAAATTATACTTGATTGTTATTGTTCTAATTGAGACTCAAAATTCAATTACGAAAAATGTTGGTATTTATCCACATCGGATACAACAACAACAACAACAACTACCCACCAGGTGGGGTCTGGGGAGGGTAATACGTAGACAAGCCTTACCCCTACCCAAAAGGGCAGAGAGGCTGTTTCTAATCGACCCCCGGCTCATAGGAACATCGGATAGTTATACCAAATTAATAAATACATGATATATTTGTTCAAAAACATAGTTATCATTAAATTATAGTCAATGAATATATATCGTTAATTTTGTTACGGAAGCCAGATGTAAATATTGTGAATGAGTCACCAATATTATATAAAAAATTATGACAGCCACCAAATAATAAATAAGACAATAAAGAAACAATAAAAGGAACAATAGAATTTACGAGGTTCTGCCAATTTTGCTTACTTCCTCTGACACAACTAATATTTTATTTCACTCAAAAATACAAGTGAAATAATACTAAAGAGAGAAGACAAATGCCATAAGAAGATAAGAAGGCAAATGAGAGGAGTGTTTAAATTCTAAACATTAGGCTTCCTTTTATAGGAAAAAATTCCCAACTAATTTGGTCCTCCACCGATGTGGGACAATTTTTAGCAATCAACAAATCTCCACATTGGCAAAATTTCACATTTTCAATTTTCTCTTAATAACAAATTTTAGTTATGTCTTCATCTTCAATCTTCAGTGTTCAACAATGTTGATCAAATCCAAATAATATTGAAACTTGACCACAGTCACCACTTTTGTGAGCATATCAGCAGGATTCTATATTATGAATTTTCTTTAGCGTGACTCCACCTTCTTCTATGATTTCTCGTACGAAATGATATCGAACATCGATATGCTTCGTCCTTGCATGATAAACTTGGTTCTTCGCTAATTGAATAGCACTTACCAAGCTTATTTAGCAACTCTTGAAGCCAAATTGCCTCCATTTACTCTGCCTCTATTGTAGACAAATTAACTATTGACTGCAAAGTAGACTTCCAACTAATCGGTGCATTAGCAAAAGTAATCACATAACCAGTAGTTGATCTTCATTTGTCCAGATCACCCGCAAAATACGAGTCACAATATCCAACTACAAACTGATTGCCTTCCTGCTAAAAAACTAACCTAACATCTACAATATTATGAATATACCGTAGAATCCATTTCACAGCTTGCCAGTGCTCTTTTCCTGGATTATGCATATATCTGCTAATAACTCCAACAGCTTGTGAAATTTTAGGTCTCTTACAGACAATTGCATACATCAAGCTACCAACAGCATTTGCATATGGTACCCTTGACATATACTCTCGTTCAGCTTACCCTTGGCATATACTCTCGTTCAGTTTCATCTTTTGGCGACATAATAGAACTTAGCTTAAAATGGGGAGCAAGTAGAGTACTAACTGGCTTAATCTTCTCATCTACGCCAGAGCACTATAGTACTCTCTTCAAATATTCTTTCTGAGATAAACAGAGTTTCTTTGAACGCTTATCTCTTATTATCTTCATGCCAAGAATTTTCGTTGCCTCACTAAAATCTTTCATCTCGAACTTGAATCTTCTAACTTATTAATTTCTTTCGAATTCTTGGAAGCTATCAAGATATCATCAACATATAAAATAAAATACACAAAAGAATCATCTTCAAGTTTGCACAATGATCTTGCCGCAACGTAAATTTGTCAAATCGCTTGTAAAAAGAGAGTCTTTGCTTCTACTTTTAATAAATCTGCCTGGTAGTTGGGGGAGGTCAGACACCCTCAATATTTACCACCCTTTTTAAATATACTTAGTTATGCTTCTTCGTAATGAAGTAGTAGTACTTTTTTTCTGTGGCTAAAGCATACTTTATATGTTGTTTAAATTATATCAAGGTAGTACTTTGTAGTTTCTGATATACTTAAATTAACAAGTCATTGTTCTAACTGGAACTTTTTTCCAAGTCGAGAGTCTACCGAAAACAATCTCTCTCCTTTTTAGGAGGTAGGGACAAGATATGCCTACACTCTATATATCTTTCCTAGACCCATTAATGAAATTGTACTTGATTGTTGTTATTGTTGATCTTCTAATTGAGACTCAAAATTGAGTCACGAAAATGTTGGTATTTACTCATATCGGATAGTTATACCAAACTAATAAATATATGATATGTTTGTTCATAAACATAGTTATCACTAAATTATAGTCAATGAATATACATTGTTAATTTATCATTTAATCACAGGAAATTAGTATGATTTGGTATATAAACGTGTGTATATATATAGGAATAAATGAATAACCTTTAAATTTTATATCCGAATTTAATTTTGTTTCTAACCTCTTAATATATATATAAACAGGTGCAAGAGGCAAACTCAGAATTATACAGGCGACAGAAAGAAGCAGAAGCCGCACTATTCGAGAATGAGAAGAAAGCAGAAGCACAGAAAGCAATGGCAGATGCTGAACTGTATCGTCGCCAACAGGTGGCTAACAGTGAGCTATTTGCAAAGCAAAAGGAAGCCGAAGGAGTAGCAGCAATTGGAGAAGCACAAGCATTTTACTTAGGATCCCTTCTTAAGGAAGTGAAGAATTACTCTTCACTCAGAGACTATTTGATGATCAACAATGGAATTTTCCAGGAAATTGCTAAGACCAATGCTCAAGCAGTGAACGGTTTGCAGCCAAAGATTAGCATTTGGTCAGGGGCTAATGGCGGCGAAAGCAATGGAGAAGGAGGCGGATTGAAAGATGTTGCTGGTGTGTATCGAATGTTGCCTCCTCTGCTTCAAACTGTGCAAGAGCAAACTGGGATGCAGCCTCCTGCTTGGCTTGGTTCAATACCTGAATCCCAATGAAGTACTGCACGTTAAATTATTTATAGTGGCTCGAATGTTGGATTTAATACTCCTATCTTTTAAGTAGGAATTATTGTTTTGCGATAAGATGTCTTCTACCTCATATTTTAGTAGTTACCTTTTATAATATCTGATTATAAGTTTTTTTTTAAACTAATATTTTTGCACGTGCATTGTATGTGTACTTCTATTTTATTAAATCTATATGCTAAAAATAGTTAATGCATATATTTGATAAATATTTGATTTATATATAAATTGAAGTCAATATGGCAAAAGATAAATTAAACTCCTTGGTCATAGATAGGGACTTCTCATAAAAGCACAGCAATAAGAGAGAAATTTTGAGGCTGGGATTTTGTTGATTTTGATGGTATGTGAAGTAATCGGACAAGGTATAACAAATATACAAAAGTTGGAATATTATCACGTAATGGACTGATTAGAGGAAAAGATTTAAATCATAAGTTCTGTGAGAATCTTATTTATGAGAATTAAATATTAATTTATTCTTGACAAATAGAGGAGGAAGTTCTAAAAGATCAAGCTCATATGCATACGTTAAAAAATTGGATACACACTGAGCGAAATTTTGGACACCGAAGAAAGTTGCACGTAAAGTAGTTCAAGTTAGTAGAGTTTGCACAAAAGATTCCTCTCTTGCTTGCCATAGTTACATAACTTCTGCAGATTATTCAGATTAATTTATTTGTCTCGGGTATTGGCAATCTGTATGACATTACCTTCTTTCTAGAACATTAATCCTAGAGACAAATTTCTTTTTGTCAGAAATAGACTAATTGCCATATTTTCTTCATCTTTCTTTGGCATATTTTCTTCATCTTTCTTTTAGACAAGAAGGGTTGCTCTTATGGTAAGCAATCCTCACTTTCAATCGAGAGGTTGTGAGTTCGAGTCTCCCCAAGAGCAAGGTGGGAAATTCTTGGAGGGAAGGATGCCGGGGATCTATTTGGAAACAACCTTTCTACCTAAGAGTAGAGGTAAGGTCTGCGTACACACTACCCTCCCCAAACCCCACTAAGTAGGATTATACTGTATTGTCGTTGTTGTTTCTTTGGCATAATTAGAGACTTAGGGCTCTTTTTTCTTTGATTTTCATGTGAGATTAGTTACATTATAATTTTATTCCAATTAAACTTTGTACAAACTCATCTCAAATTTAATTTCTATATTAATTATTCCTTATTGTATTTCAGAGTCTGTTACCTCAGCATCATTGATCCTGGTGACTCAAATATCATTAAGAGCATGTATGTGACCAGTGAGATAGCAGTTGATGTTGGATTGTTTTTCTAATGTATTCTGCTCAATCTTAATTTAGGGAATCTTAATAACATCATGAATTTTTGTTCCATAAAATTTTCAAAATTGTATGTAACATCCCCAGTTATACACATCCTTTATTCTACGAATCCTTGTTTATTCTGAATTTGGTACGGGATGTGCACTTAATACCTTCAAATAATGGACTAAATTTGGTGGTTGGTCCTGTGCTAAATTTCTCTTGCGAAAAACTTGAAGACTTGAAAAGATAATTTGAACAGGCATGTAACCATCTTCAAGCCTTCAACTAATACCGGATGAATGCTACCAACTTCAATTAATGCCAAACATTGGAAGGATCTACTTAACCTAAATACCTTAAATCACCCCTAAACTCGGCCGAAATTATTACAATTCTCTTCAAACTATGTCCGATCTTAATTACCTTCCTCAACTTGGCCCTTGAGGACTATCACCGTCTAGACGCTGATACGATAAAAAGCGTGGGTCCACTCGCCTGCCACGTGAATTTTTCTGTCTATGTGGCTTTTTTTGAAAAATAAAATATTTTTTACCTTTTTAAGAATATTACTTTTCTAGATAATTTTTTTCAAATAAAATTTATAATAAAACTTGGATATAACTACATTATTTAGATTAAATATTTTTTTTGTCAAAAATAATAAAATTTTAGTGAATCATTTTTTGTATTTCACCTGAAAATAAAGATTTATACAATTGAAATAAATAGTCAAGGCATTTAAAAAGGAAAAATATACAGTTGAAATAAATAGTCATTACATCAAAAGAAATAAATAAATTGAGTGTACAATTGCACTTGTAATTTCTTGCAATTCTACACTCTTTTTATTTCTTCTTTTGATGCAATGACTATTTATTTTAACTGCGTATTTTTATTGTTAGGTAAAATCTATAAAAGAATAAAAAATAAAAGTCAGAGCATCATAATTTAGAACTATATAAAAAACTATAGCCAAAATAATTAATTTCGAACTATGTATTTTTTATAACTTTTTAGATGCCTTGATTATTTATATCAATTGTATAAATCTTTATTTTTAGGTCAAATTTAAAAAATGATTTACTAAAATTTTATTATTTTTGATCAAATAAAAATATGATTTATTATAAATTGCATTCGAAAAAAATTATCTAAAAAAAATTATTCGTAAAAAGCTAAAAAAAATATTTTTCAAAAAAATGCCACATATATAGAAAAATTCACATGACATGTGAGTGCACTTACACTTTTTGTCACATCAGGGTCTAGGGAGTAGGGGTGTACAAAGAAAACCGATAAACCGTACCAACCCGATAATCCGAGTCAAACCGAGAAAAAAAACCCGACTATGGTTTGGTTTGACTTGGTTTGGTGTTGGAAAAAAAAAACCCGACCATAATTGGTTTGGTTTTAACTAAA
Source organism: Nicotiana benthamiana (assembly GCA_034376525.1). NCBI lineage: Eukaryota > Viridiplantae > Streptophyta > Magnoliopsida > Solanales > Solanaceae > Nicotiana > Nicotiana benthamiana. Next base: position 14,005,018 of record CM067325.1, read on the forward strand.
GAAAGTCAAACCGAAACCAAACCAACCCGACAATACATATATAGCAATTTTAGATATATTTAATATATAAATATACTTATTGTAATGTAATTTATAAATATTTTTTAAAAATTTTCATAATTTTATCTTTTAAGTATTATTTCAAGGTTTGATTTAGAACTTTTGAATGCTCCAATAAGTTTTATAGCCATTAAAATTAATAAATTAAATAATGCTAGCAAACAATACTAATGCTAACAAAAGACATTCAATTCAATATTACGAACGAAAATGTATTAAATATCTATTTTTTATTTTGCAATAATTTAGATAAAAATACATAACCTATTTTTGTTTTTCTTTAGCTTTTAGGCATATAATTAATACTCGCTCATTAATCTATCTAGTTTATCATGAATTAGTGCTTTAGATTATGTTTATTTTTATTATGACTTTTTAATTAGCAATATTTATAGTACATAATTTTATTATTTCTTATTGTTGAATATTTTAGGATAATGTCATGAGTCATGACATATCTCATATTTTGTATTATTTTCTTGAAAAATACTTTATATAGTTGTATCTTACTAGGATTAAAGAAATATTTTGAGCATACGTTATATATTTTGTTCTACGAAGATTTTATCGGAAAAAATTCAAAAAACCCGAATAAACCGAAAACTCGAAAAAATCCGAGAAAAATCGATATTGAAAAACCCGAATTTATTGGTCTGGTTTGGTCTTTAGATTTAATAACCCAACACAATTGGTTTGTTTTGGTAATTGTAAAATCCGAACCAACCCGGTCTATGTACATCCCTAGTAGGGAGATAATGACTCTCAAAAGGCCAAGATGAAGAGGGTAATTAAGACCGAACATAATTTGAGGAGGGTACTAATAATCTGAGCCAAGTTTAGAGGTAGTTTAAGTATTTTGCCTTTAATTTTAACTTGTCATTTACATCATCTATGTTCTATATACCTACAATGTGGAAAGTTCTCTATTTTGCATTAGTATTTCGGACATGCAACTATTTTCCTTAGCCTGTATAAGTCATTGTTGATAATATTCTATATTAGAGTACAACTACTTATACTGTTATACAATAATTTATCTTATTAGATTTAACCGTCAAGGGACATGAAGTTTTGCGATGTTATATGCTTCTCCTACTAGCACAACGACTCGCTACCCTCGTGCTGATTATTTCCACTAATAATGAGTAATTATACTTATATTATATTATGAAGTTTACCTCAGCAAAAATTTAAACAAATGGACACTAATATTGCAGTCATTTCAATATGCTATATTTTTATGTTCAAAACTTTTCATGACAACGTTGTAGGAAAATAGAAAACGTCTAAAGACAATGTATTTCTAACACTTGTGAAGCGAATACATACAGTGTTACAAAAGAAATTATTGGAACTCTACAAATATTATTAATTATAGAAAAACAAAATAAAATAAAAAATAAAAAGACTCCATCAGTGTTGGGTTGTGGTGACCAAAAAGAATCTTCTTTATTTTAGAAAAGTATCTTACCACTAAAAAGTAAAAACTTTTACCAGGAGATAACGAAATTGTTGAAATATGGTAAACATACTTGAACACAAGCAATAATAACTAATGAAAAATATAAATTAAAGCAATACTGTGTAAGTCTTGCCAAACACAACATTGCACTAATTGTTTGATTCTTCATATCAAGATGAGCATATTTGTCGAATCAATCATGAATTTATCGCAGAAATCTGTATTGTTAAGTTATGCAGTATATATTTACATTCTATATTAGATATAAAATGTATTAAATAAAATTCAATAGCAAATAGTATAAAATAAGAATGTTAGAAACCTGCGGATACTTAATTAAATGCCTACACCAATACATCTTCGTTTTAAAACCTTGAATTGTGTTTTCTTAAAGAAAACAAACTCCAACTTATCTACTGTAATAGCGGTAATCCTAAAATACAGAGGATTATAAGAAAACTGAATAACCCAATTGGATATATATGATTGAAGTACTCAAGTATAATAGAAAAAATAATAAACTTCTCTCAAGCAAATAAAAAGATAGAGTAATTAAACCACTTGTCCTCTGTTGGACCGTGACAGGTGCAACAACGAATATTTCAAGCACTTCATCAACTTTAACATCAGACAAAAAAAAATGAATTGACTCACGAACAAAAAATAGGAAAATAAAATTAATTAAAGTGGAAATATGTGTGAAGCTTTTGACAATTCGGAGAAGAAGATTTATCATCGGACGATGATGATTACCTTTTGTTTACAGTCGATGGTAGAGACCAACTTCAGTCTTGTTGCTTCCACGCCGTTTGAAGTGGATACTTGCGATTGTTACTGAAAATTGAAGCGATCAATTTGTTTGTAGGCGTTATATTATTTTTTTAATAAGCAGCGTGAAATATTTAGGTCACTTTGTAAGTATTTTTTTCAATTAAATAAGGTATTTAGGTAACTAAATAAGGTAGTTAGAAGATACTTTTGTAATTTAACTTTTGACTTTGGAGGTTTTCACTTTTACAATAATTCATTACTAACGTGAAGCTTTTTAATATGCACAATCCTTCGGAATAACTTTTTCATCTAATATATTAATATTATAATTATAAATTTTTAAAATAAATAGGGTATTAGATATTTAAAAGGGTAAAATAATAATTTAATTTTTAACTTAAGAGCTTCCCACTTTCAATATAGTATAGATACAGATAGATATAGATAGATAAATAGTAGTAATAATATGTGTAAATTTTCTGTTAAAGTCTTCTTACTATTTTTTTTTTGGTAATTAAAATTTTGTATTAATCATCAAAGAGGTATCTTTACAAATCCATAGTGCAGCTAAACACAGCTGACTATCAAAAAGAAAACTTAATCACCATCTACTGATACTGTACCTATACTTCTATTTACAGTAGAGAATGCTGAAGCTGTAGGCTAACTTTAGGGGGACTCCTAACATTACAAACATATGCGATAGTCCTAAGTAATCGATCACTAGAACAAGAGACATTCTTGAACAATCTCGAGTTCCTCACTAACCAAATGGTATAAAACATTTCTGCTATAATCATTTTGACAATGTGAGCTCGACTAGTTTTCCCTTTAGCTTTGGCAATGATCCAGTGAATAAACTGCTCCCAGTTCTGATAATTTAGCTGAGTTACTCCAATCCATAACATTGTTTGATGTCTCAGTTGCCTAACAAAGGGACATAAAAAGAAAAAGATGATCTCTGTTCTCCATACCTTATTGGCATAAAGCACAAGTGCTATCCACATTCAAGTTCCATTGGCCCAACCTGTCTTTAGTAGGTAATCTGTCTTGCAATACCAACCAGAGATTGAAAACTGCCTTGGGTCTGGCATAGTTTTGGATAGTTAGATTCTTCCACAAGACTCTAGGCAATTGTCCAATCTGGTGTAGGTACATCATCTTTATAGTACACACTGGTTGATTCATCAACTGAGATTGCTGCAATGTAGTAGTAGCTTCAATAATCTTCCTGACCATCCAGCTGGTTTGGTTAGGAATAACCATGGAATGTAGTTGCTGTTGTTTTATATAGACTGTGTGAATCCACCTTACCCATAGAGCATCCTTCTTGTGAGCCAAATCCCATCCAAGCTTGGTAATTGCAGCTTTGTTCCACACTAGCAGGTTCATAATATTTAAGCCTCCAGCTGATTTAGGCAAGCGTACTTTATCCCAGGCTATATATGCTTTCTTTGATATATTGGCTGAACCTGTCCATACAAAGGATCTACATACAGCTTCTAGCATCTTCAAGATTTTTGAGGGAATAAGGAAAAGTTGAGCCCAGTAAGCTTGTATGTCAAATATCACTGATTGAACCAACTGAACTCTACCAGCATAAGACAATTTTCTGGCAGTCCAAGATGTGATCCTGGCAGTGACCTTATCCACCAGTGGTTGCCATTGTACCAAAGACATTTTCTTGGCAGATAAGGGAACTCCCAAGTATTTGAAAGGAAACTCCCCATATACATAGCCAAGATGATCTACAATTTGATGTTGGATATCAGTAGGAACACCACCAAAATAGACAGAACTCTTACTCAGATTAGCTTTCATCCCAGAGGCTTCAGTGAAGTGAGAAAAGTACTTAAACATGGCTGCTACAGACTGATACTCTCCTTTGACAAACAGCAAAAGATCATCTGCAAAGCTAAGGTGGGTAATGTCTAGCTTTTTACAGCCAGGGTGAAATAGAAAACCTCTATCCTTCTTCAATTCAGCAAGAGCTCTACTTAGATACTCCATCACATGGCAAATAGAAAGGGGCAAATTGGATCACCTTGTCTCAAGCCTTTAGCTGCTTGAAAGGGTTCAGTAGTTTCCCTGTTCACCAACACTGTATAGCTGACTGTTTGGACACATTCCATGATCCACTTCATAAATCTACCTAGGAAGTCTAAGGCCTCCATTACCTGCTGTAAGAAGATCCATTCAACAGAATTATATGCCTTCTGCAAATCTATTTTAGTCATGCATCTAGGAGACACATGAGTTCTTGCATAGTATTTAATTAGTTCATGGGCTAATATAGCATTATCTGCAATCCTCCTACCTGGGATAAATCCTGCTTGGGCATCACAAATGATACTGGCCATGCATTTTTGTAGTCTATTGGCCAGTATTTTAGAAATTATTTTATATAAGACTGAGCAGCAAGCAATTGGTCGAAACTCCTTGACTGATTGTGGGTTAGCAACTTTAGGTATCAAGGTAAGGGAAGCACAATTCACTGGCCTATACATTTTGCTGGACTGGAAGAAGTTCAAAACTGCCTTGATTATATGATTACCAGTGGTACTCCAGGTCTGCTTGAAGAAAGTAGCATTATATCCATCAATCCCTGGTGCTTTGTCATCCCCAATGGCTTTTAGACTGTCCAGAATCTCATCAGCAGTGATATCAACAGCTAACTGTTGCTTCTGGAGATGTGTGAGTTTTGGACCATTACCCATATACAATCTGTTAATTGTTGGTAGTGAGGCAGCTGAAGTTCCCATCAAAGACTTATAGAAATCCTTGATATCCTTTCTAATATCATCTGGATTGGTAATCCTGGTTCCCCCTGCTGTAATCAGTTCTATTATGCTTTTGTATTGATTCCGTTCCTTCAAGACAGCATTAAAATATTTATTATTTGAGTCTCCCAATTGAATCCACCTGGCCCTGGACTTCTGTTGTAGGATATTCTCTTCTATCATTGACCATTTTTCTAACTTCAAGACTAGTTTCTTCTCTTTGATCTGCAAATCATCAGTGTAATTCAGCATCATCTGGTTCTGAATGTCCTTCAACTCCTCCCTGCTAGACTCAATTTTCTGTGCAATGTTCTTAAAATCTCTAACATTTAGAGATTTTAAAGCTGGTTTCAGTGCTTTGAGATTATTCTACACCTCCTTGACAGTACCTTGAGTAGTATTTCTCCAATTCTCCTTGATAAGTTGTTGGAAGTCCTTATGATTATCCCATGCATTATAGAATCTGAATGGGGCCTTCCTGATCATAATATCTTCAGCCAAAGTGAGTACCATTGGATTATGATCAGAGATTAATGGGGGGTCATATACAGTCTGTACATGGCTCCATTTAATCATCCAGTCATAATTACCAAATATTCTGTCCAATCTGCTACAAACTCTATCATTGCCAGTTTGTTTGTTGGTCCATGTGAAAAATTCCCCTTTCCAAGGAAGTTCTGATAGCTCAGCCAGTTGGATACATTGAGAAAAATCCAGAATTTCAGGTTGTTTAACTTGATTACAGGATTGCCTATCATTGATAGACATAACAGCATTGAAATCACCTGCTACTAGCCAAGGGTCATAAATACCAGCAGCAAGATTCTGTAGTTGTTGCCACATTGTTCTGCTTTGATCCAATCCATTGAAGCCATACACCACACTGAGGAGGCAAACCAGATCATCTGCAGGGGTTTTAACACTACAATGCAGGGGTAGGATCCAAATTCTACCCCTTGGAGAGTCCCTATAGTTAGTTAACATATCCCATCCTGGAACCAACAGTTTAGCTATTCTCTCTGCATTTCTCTCCTTAACCTTTATCTCTACCAGACCAACAAGGTTAAATTTATTATATCTAAAATATTCCTTAGCTTCCTTCTGCTTATACCTCTTATTCACACCTCTAATGTTCCAAAATAAAAACTTCATTGGGTATGACTAAGGCCCCCTTCATCTAGGGGATTTTCTGGTCTACTAGCTAACATTACTTGAAATCTGTTACTCATCACAACAGGAGATAAAGGGGGAAAGTTTGCAAGATTGAACACTGGAGATTGCACCTTTTTGCCTCTATCTTCCTGTTTGTTCAACTCTGTACTTCCTAAAGGAGCAACATCTTTAGGAGGAACATCATTCTGCTTTGGTCCAAGCTGTTGTTTAGGAACCTCCTGATGCTGCATAACAGTCTGGTTTGGAACTTTAGCTCTCCATTCCTGAAGTACTCTAGGCTTTTGCATTTGATTAGGTTAGGAGGGTTTGGGATTAGCCAGACAATTGTGTCCAACCACAAGGCATTTCTCACAATATGATGGTTTCCAATCATATGCCACTTCCTGCACAAATTTCTTGCCAGTTGGATCTATTAGCTCAATCTCACTTGGAAATTCTTTAGAGACATTCACCTCAATAAGCATGCGTGCATAAGAAATTCTAGTCTGCTTAGTCGTACATTCATCTGCAAAAATGGGCTTACCACGGACACTGGCTATCCTACTCAAAGACCTGATTCCCCAGCATGACATAGGGAGTTTGGGTAACTTGACCCACAGAAGGATTTCCGTAGGAAAAGCAGCATTGAAATCAAAATCAGCAGTCCATTGCTTCAGTACCATAGGTCTATTAGCAACGGAGTATGGGCCACCACAGGGAACTTCTTTGGCATCTTCCATTGATCGAAATTTGGCTACATAATAGCCCTCCTCATGATAGTATAGATCTGGTTCTGGAACATGGGACCAATGTAGGTTAATGAAGCGTTTCATTGCATTGTACCCTGGTCCAGTCCCTAGCACAAAAATTACTAGGGCACATTTCCATTTCTGTTCTTCCGCCTCTACTTCCTCCTTAATCAGATGACCTACAGGTTTACCATCAATCAGAGTCGGTGGGATATACTCCAATGCCATGCCATTAGAAGCAAATCGGTTCTTCTGGAAGAGATTTGCCCACCCTTTGGCTACTTCATTGGTCCTCTCCTCTAGCTCTGTCACTGGTATTTGAGATAGGTTCTGCATGTGGTCGATTCCACCATTTCCTTGTACCATCAGGGGTTGAGGAAGCAAAGAAACTTCATCTGCTTCTAATACTCATCTGATTGTGTCAATGGAATAGTGATATTCAATGGAACAGTAACAGCTACTGGAACAGTATCAATGGGTTGATTAACACTGGTTTGATGGTTTATCGTTGAAATGATTCGGTCTATGGTTGTAATCGGCAGTTTCCGAGGTCGCCCCCTGCCTCGTCCTCTTCCCCTCGCCATGGAAACCAAGCTCGGCGTACGTTAACTAACGTGCGCCGAGAGGAGAGTCGGAAGAGAGAAGATATGTAAGTATTCTCTTCTTACTATTATGTATATACTATTAAATAATTAGGACAATTAGTTTTTTTAAGAAGGTTCTTTAGTAATTTAACTTTTATGTAGAAGGGCAATTATGTTTAACTTTTCAGTTAAAGTCTTCAGTCTTCCTACTATTATTAAATAGTAATAATAATATGTGTAAAATTTTCAGTTAAAGTCTTCCTACTATTATGTAATATACTATTATTAATTTTTCTATATAATATGTGTATTGTTTTTCTTTTTTCTTTTAGTTTTTAGGAATAAGAGATTTAAATTATTTAGAAAGGCAAATATATAATTTAAGTTGTAAGTTTAGGTGTTCATGTTTTTAATATAACTAGTCTATATATATGTGTCTCGCACGTATAATAATAGACACTCCTATATTAAGATGAAGTGAATATATTTGTTATCGGACGAAAATTAATCTCATGCAACTTATGTTATTAAAAATGCTACTTTTAGCTAATCTATTTTCTGATCATTATTACTTTTTAGTTAGTTATATTTTTTTTAAAATAGAAAAAGAAGACTTCCGTGCATATGAGAAGACTTGGTATCCATAAGAACGTGCTTCTTATTATATTTTTAAACGATATGGAGGAAAAACTTTGGTCTTTAAATTTGTTAACAATATTGTGTTGACCTTGTACTTTATAATTATGTATAATTCATTCTCTCATATAATTAATTAGTTACCATTATTTTTCCTCTTTCTTCTTTTTCTATTTTTCTTTCCCATCTATGCTATTAAATCAGTCTTTTTTTGTCTTAATTTAATGATTTAAGAAAAAATGAACTAAAATCTATATATGGACCTGATATGCTAGAATATGAGAGATTATACATAATGAACAATCTTGATGAAGTTTCAGCCTTGATTTCTTGCTTGAAACGACAGAATCTTATTGATAAATGATTTACATATTAATATGTAAATATATAAAATTTACGTACGTTTAAACAATATGTCGATGCATGACTATAAAATCCAAACTAAATACCTACAATAGGTGAACATAATTTTACCACAAGTCTGAATTTTTAGTGCTTTCAAATGCTCAAAATTAATATTACGTTAGACACCCTTTATTTTTAAAAGAAAAATGGATGTGCTTTTCTAATTCAAGTAGGATATGTGTAGTTTAAATCAAAAAGGAATTCTATCATTGAGTAATTTAATTACAATTAGATCTTTAAATTATACAAATATTTAAGGGCATAAAAGTCGATCAAGAATATTTTAGTTGCTCTTTATTTAGAAAAATTATTCGTGCTTTTATAATAACTAGTTTTAGTGTATGCGCGTTGCGCATGTATACTACGTCAATCAATAAAAGATAAGTACAAAAGAATAATTTTTTGAAAAATATAAGTTGACGTCAAAATAATATAATTTTTTATTTAAATGATGAAGAAAATGTTATTACATTGACACGATTGCTAAATTTAATATGTTTTGAACATGGTGATCAATTTAGTCAGATTAATTGTATAGATTAATATGGCGTATAAAAGTTTTTCTAGTTAATTCTGTAAGGGATCGAAAAACGACTTTCAACTTAATCCTACTTATGAAGAAATAACTTTTATATATATATATATATATATATATATATATATATATATATATATATATATATATATATATATATATATATATATATATATATATATATATATATATATATATATATATATATATATATATATATATATATATATATATATATGTAAGGGGTCCTAATTTGTCAAAATTTTAAAACAAATGGTGCAGGTAGAGAAAGGAAGTTGAACATACTTCACTTTTCAAGTATTACGAAAGTGATTGGTAAAAATAGAAACGTCCTCTTCTTTTTCTTTTTCTTTTTTATTTTGGATTCTTATCTTAGCTATATTTTTGTTATTTATAGATCGTTCAACATGGTGATTGAATTTCTAATTTGTAACTTAAGTGCATAAAATTCTTCTTTGTCATCCACAATTTATCAAAATTATAGATAAATTAAGTGGACCTTTATTCGTGTAGAAAGTTTGCCCTGATTTTGTTTGGTTAAAATCTAACTTTTTTACCACCTTTTATCAATCCTAGATGGAATCTACTAATAGGTGGCCTTGAAATTTTAAAAGTTCCTAAAAAAATTTTCAATATAATAGAAGAACAAAATGACAAAAGTTATTGTGTCAATTATATTTATCGAACAGTAAAGATATAAATTTTAGTCACAAGTTTACATGAGATGCCCATTGCTTAATTTGTTTTTTTAATAGATATAAAAGTTCGTCATATAAGAAAATAATGTATATAAGCTATTTTAATTGATGTTCTTAGAGTTTTAATTAATACAACTTCCTAAATACTTCAAATAATAAAATATTAAATATGCATAAAACTTGTTGATTTTAAAATCTTAAATATTAAATAAATATCTAAATGATAATTTTGTCTCGATTAGTATACGTAGGTTAGTTTCTTCTTGCAGCAATCATCTTATTCTTTTAATTATTAATTTCAAGCAAAGAGCAAAAGAAGATAACTAAAAGAAAACAATATATAGATCAGCTTAGAAGATTCTAAACTATAAGGATTGTTTGTTGTAGATTAGTTAATATTCTGTAAATAATATAAGTGATTACCATAAGTTACTTCAAGTAATCACCTCCTCTAAAATGATGAATGGTTACAAGTTTGCAAGGCACATTATAAATTAAATAGGAAATATAAATTTGTGCAACTTTAAATTTGATCAGGCACATAAGATTAAAAGTATAATTTATGTACATGTAAGCAGAGGCAAAAATCTTGCTTAAATTGTTACTTGGCAAAAATTAACAAAAAGAAGAAAAAGAAGATTGAAATTCCTAAATATTAGGAGTTTATAGGTTAAATAAGGAAAGATTTCGATTGCAAAAAGTTTAGTTACAACTTGCAACGTTTATTTTGATTATTTAGTTAAAATTGATTATATTAAATTTATTATTCCGGAGCAATGTAAAGTTTTACTCTTTGAAACAATCAATTTAGTGTGATGGAGTTATTTTTTATTTTTCTTTTTAATCATACCTTTATTTAATACTCTATAAATTAATTTTATTTTTTTAAACTCCAAATCTCCACTCTATCACTTACTTTGTCTTTCTTCCCTTTTTTCCAAAACTGATTTTGCCGTTCTTTGACAACCCCACGGTCAGAGGTGACAAGAATAAGTTCTGTCATTCTTTACCAAATTTGTCTTCGTCCATTTCCACTGTCATTATTCTTTACTTATTATTATTATTATTATTATTATTATTATTATTAGTAGTAGTAGTAGTAGTAGTAAATACTACTATATCATCTAATTATGCATGGAGTCTATTTTTATTATGTTTCATATTATTTAATTGTTTCATTGATTTTGTTAGAATTTGCATGAATTTAATTACTTAATCTATTTGTAAGACATAATTAGTGATAAATTAATAGAAATGAGTTTTCTTAAATTATCATAATTCTTGATAAACTTAATATTTAAAATAATTTAGGATATTTTAGTAAAATTATCAGTTACATTACAGTACGACACAATCAACCAAACAGAAAAGATGTTATTTAACAAGAGTAAATAGTATAATCTATCCAAAAGTTGTCCATAAAACGATATAATACAGTACAATACATTATAAAATGATGGCTAACAATGATCCAAATAGAGTGTTAATTTTAAAATTTTAAATATTAGAGAAATAATCAAATGACTATTTTATCTAGTACGAAATTTATTTTAAGGATAAAAAAGTCGAACGACATTACTCTAAGATTTTCATGTTTTTAATATATAAATTAAAAGCACGTTGCGCGTGCACTCCATCTTAATGAGTATATTTTAGAAAGAAAACACGCAGTAATATTAAATTTTTTAATATTAAAATAAAAGTTAAAACATATAAAATTCTAAAATATGCAATCTAATTAGCAACTCAATAAAAAAAGAAATCTTTCTCTTAAAGAAAATATTCTAAGTTAAGATTTATTCTAATTTACAATATAGGTTATTAGGCTTTTTTTTACATATCAATAAAAAAACTCTCGAAAATTTAAAGAGGTTTTTCTGAATTTTTTTCTTAGGAAGTTATATATTCTTGAGTTTATTATAGAAGATACAGACATGAATAACTTGGTAGAAGACATTTTTTTTTCTCATGCAAAATGCAAAATTTTCGAGAAAATTGAGTTAAACATGAAGAAGTTATACCTCAACGGCTCAACGTTGTAATTGGCAAATTTTCATAATTAAATTCAATTTGATATATATTGATATATGTACAAACAAATCGCAAATAATCTTCATTATCTTTCCGTTCTTCCCAACTTTCAAAATAACTTTGCTACATCCTACAAGAAGAGGAAAAACAAACTCCAAATTAGTGACTTTGAAAATTTTAGTCTCACTCTCACCATCATTCTTTTGGGTGCCGTCTGCAATTCAATAGCAAAAATACATGATGGTTACTAAAAAAAGGAACGAATATCAATGTAAGAAAAAATAAATATCAAAGAAAGCATAATAAATTAAATTACAGAAAATAGGTAAAGGACAAAACAAAATAAAACTCTAAGCTATAAATTGACACTGACGATAAATAGGTTTCACGTAAGCAAAAAGAAGAATATAGATGCAAATATTCTTTGAAGTACCATATTTGAATCAATCACTTGGATGCTATTAATTCAGTATCTTCTTAGTATCCATTTGAATCTTGGCAGTAAAAAGTCAATGCTCAGTTAAAATTCTTTTCTATTTTAGTACGTTTTTTACCAATATAGCCTACCTATTTTTGTTAAATTACTGAACAAAAATTGAAAGGCACTAAGTAGCAAAAAGTTAGAATTAATAGTTAGTGTGTGAATTATTAATTAAAGATACTAACCCAAGTGATATTTTACTTGGTTAATGAATCGAAGTTAGATAGATATAGATATAGATAAATTGATATAGATAGATATAGATATAGATAGATATAAATATAGATTAATGTTAAATTTTTCAAAAATATTTATTTTTATACGTAAAAGATAGGGAAATAAAATATCATTTTGTATTTCAAATTGTAAAATGTTATATTGAACCACCACTTTAATTCGTGATTTATCTTGCCTTCAAGAAGAAATAGTCAACATTTCAATATAGGATGGACTGCTCTGTGTTTACTAATATGCATTTTTGTGAAATTTTTTCTAGTAATCTATCTATAATGTACGTGAATACCCTTTTATAGTACAAATTACTTCTGTAATGCATAATAGGCTCTTAATTCCAATCATCAGATATCAAATACCGAATTGTAGGCTAATTGAATATCTAATTGATTATTAGCACCATAATAGAGATTAATGCATTATAATTTGGAGATTAACGAGAAACTTTAAACTAATTTTTCAGCAATAAAAAAGTTTACTTAAGTGTCAACTCTCTTCTTTCAAAGGTTTCAAGTTTTGATTTTAGTAGGAAAGTTCCTCCATCTATTTAATTCACACATAAAAAGTGCTTTTTATTTAGTCTTCTTCAGATGCCGCCGGCAAAACCTTTTGGGCTGCAGTGGTATAGCCTTAAAGGGGATAAACTGAGTACAATTTTGAAAAAAAGCTACGTCTATATTTGTGTGAGGGTATCTTCAAGGGTCTATGGAGGATTATAATGCGTATTCATGTTACATCAAATTTTTATTATAAGTTTATTCATCTTTTAATTTTTGAACTTTTTATTTATGTATTGTGTATATAATTAATTTTTATATTAAGATCTTTATAATTTTCATTTTATATCTTATTTTTTTGATAAATTAATTTTTATATATATTATATTTATATAAAATTATAATTTAATTTTATTATTATAATTGTATAAAATAAAATATAACCATTATTTAAAAATAAAAAATGCAAATGTAAGATATCTAATGCTGCTAAAATTGAAAAGTGAAAATTTAAATTTCAAAAAAAAAATTAACAATATATAAAATAAAAAGTACATTATAATTAGTGTGACGACACGAACCGTCGTCTCATGAGTTACCGCTCGTTTCTCCCATTTTATGCTTCGTTATGCTTCATTATCCGTGTCTTGTGTGATCGAGTTGGTTTGGATAATTTTGGCAAGAAATGAGACACTTAGTCTCTTTTAAGAAGGCTTAAGTTGGAAAAGTCAACCGGATGTTGACTTATGAGTTAGAGGGCTTGGATGTGAACTTCGATGGTTTGGCTAGCTTCTAGAGGTGATTTGCGACTTTGAATTATGGCCGGAAGTGGTTTTGGAGGTCAGGTGTAGATTAGGCTTGAATTGTCAAAGTTAGTATTTTGGCGATTTTCGGTTGATAGGTAAGATTTTGATCTGAGGGTCGGAATGGAATTTCGAGAGATGCTATTGATTCATTATGTGATGTGGGATGTGTGTGAAAAAATTCAGGTCATTCGGAGGTGATTTAGTTTGGTTTTTGTCAAATGCGTGTTTCGAAAGCTTTTTGAAAAACTTAGGCTTGAATTCGATGAGAATTGATGGTTTTGTTGTTGTTTGAGGTATTTTGATGATTGGAACAAGTTTGGATGATATTTTAGGATGTGTTGGCGTTTTTGGTTGAGGCCCCGAGGGTCTCGGGGTGATTTCGGATGGCTAATGGGAAGTTTTGACCCTTGGTGAATTGCAGAAAATAGCAACAGCAATGCATGTCCAGTATAGCCTTCGCGATCGCGAGCCTGGGGCCGCGTTCGCGTAGGAGGATTTGGCAGGCCATTCATTTGTTCTTCGCGTTTGCGTTAAGGGGATCGCATTCGCGGAGGGTGAGCTTCATGTTCGCGAGGAGTTATCCGCGTTCGTATAGGAGGACCTAGGTTCCCGTTCGTTTTGTTCTTCCTGTTCGCGGCAAAGGGGTCACGTTCGCGTAGTTGAGGTAGTGGAAGCTTTGCGTTCGCGGGGGTTCAAACGCGTTCGCGAAGGGGTCACGGAAATATTTGTGTATTGCGACCGTGGGGGTTTGACCGCGTTCGTATAGAAGGAATCACAGTAGCTCGGCAGAAAGTTTAAAAATATTTCATCTGCGAGCTTAAGTCATTTTTCCACCATTATTGGGTATTTTGAGATCTCTTTGGGAGAAATTCAAGAGGGATTCGAAGAGGATTAATTGGTGGTAAGTTTTATGAACCAAAAACGTGATTATATTGTGAAATTAACCTAGAAATTCATGAAAATTTAACTAAAATTGGAAGAATTGGGGCTTGGGATTTTGAGATTTTAAATTGGGATTTGAAGGGTCATTTGAGATCAGATTTGAGAGTTTTGACATGTATGGACTCGTGGCGAGATTATAAACCCATTGATGTGAAAATTTTTAAGTTTCGAGAAGTGGACCCGAGGCTTGATTTTTGCTAATTTCGGGATTTTTAATGTTTTTCGGTTGTTTTTGCTTGGGTTTTGTTCCCTTAGCCTATTGTGACGTATTCATTGTGGTTTTGGTAAGATTTGACACGCGAATAGGCTAATTTGAGAGGCAAGGGCATAGCGAGCTAGAGCTTTAGCAAGTTCGAGCTGAGTAATGAATGTAAATGATGGTCTAAGGGTTTGAAACCCCGATTTGCACCTCGTAGTGCTATATTGAGGTGGGAGACGCGCTTGATGATGAGCGTGGGTTCGTTTGTTATTGGGAATTATGACTTGGTCTGTCTCGAGTGATGTTTTTACTGCGTATTTGATTTAAGCTTATTTGATATCATCATTATTTGGACCAACTGCCATATTTGGGCTTCATGCTAACTATTTGAATCATTTGGGGAGTTTTCACTATATCCTCACTGTGTAGATTCAGTACTTGAACTCAGTCGTACCGTTTTCTACTATTTTTTCCAACTCACCCATCTTTACTCGGATTTTTGAAACTAAAATATGTATTAAATGATGTTTTTGGCTGAAAACCACTAATTTATTATTCCTTGAGAGCTATGTGATTTCTGGAATGAGTATGGGATCAGGCTGCGCACCGCAATGATATTATACTAATATTGATATGAGGCCGAGGGCCTAGTTGGTTCCACGGGATGGCTTGATATTGTGCTTGGAACGTAAGGGGGCCTTCCCGAAGTCTGCACACCCCCAGTGAGCGTCGTCGATGATAAATAAATGGATCGGGCTGCACGCCGAAGTGTGTACTATAGGGTACCATTCTATGTGTTGCATTCCTTTATTTTGTTTTCATTTATCTGCTTACCTGTTGTAGTATTTCCATATTTCGATTTTATTAGTTTATTGTTTTCATATTACTTGTTTAAAACTGTCGAACTATAGATTACTTTGTGTTTTCTATCATTTATTATTCTCAGCCATTATTTATGTTTATTACTCACTGGGTCGGAGTACTCACATTACTCCATGTACCGTATGTGCAGATCCAAATGCATCTGAGGCTGAGTGAGGATTTTATGTTGAGCAGCGCAAATTCGGGAGCATCGAGTTAGCTGCATGATGTCCGCAGCCTTGATTTCTCCCTTCTATCCTTTGTTTTTATTTAATATCCCTTAGATTGACATGTATTAGGTTGATAAACCTGTATTAGATGCTCAGACTTGTGACACAGGATCTTTATGGCTATTTAGTCGTATTGATATTTGAAATTCCGCATATTTAACTCTTGTTTCAGACTTCTAATATGATGATTTGATAATTCAATAGTGTTAGCTAATAATGAACTGCTTAATGAAATGGATAAAATAACTAATTGGCTCATATTAGTAATATTTTATAAAGTGACTAATTTTTATAATAAGCTACTTATAATGAATATAACTGATAATTTTCCTAATTATTTAGGTTAATTTTTATAAGGGATTTTTACCTATACATCCCATATAACAAACTTTACTATCATTATTGTGCATTGTTTGTTTATTACCCTCATATCCCATGTTTTTGTTACATAATATATACCAAACAAGATATTTGCTGATTTTCCATCCAAAATTAACACTAGACAATTAAGGCAAAATCCGAAACTTAATAAAGAGACACCAAAAATAACACCTATCATTATGGTTGATAATTAATGTTTGATTTTCTACCATTTAAATTGTAAATCAAGTAAGGTAACATATGTGATGCTCAAAATATCTCCTGTAAACTAAATTTGGCAGTGTTAATCACTCCATATGAATTCTATATATACAAACAAACGTAAAAGTAGATTTTTCTCGAATATATTAATCACTCCAAATCATAAAACCAAAAAATCGTTGAAGAGACCTGGAGTGGCTTTAATGAAATGATGTTTCTTTTATGTTACTTGTCATATTTTTATTTACACGTATTTTATAAAAAATATTAATAATAAATGTTATTTGATTAATTTACTCTTTCATCTTTCAGCGCATCAATCTCTCCACTGAATATTATTCTTTATTGCGAAGAGTGAAATTGAAGAAATTCATTAATATTTTCGTTGTTTTCTAAAACGACAAGAATATATTGGAAAACTTATTTTCGACAAACATATAAAATAGATGGACAGGCGGAAGTATAGTTCTATTCCTAAATAGTGAATTTATGTAGATAATTGTAGTTAAATGTAGTTAATGTTATACGAAGTATTTCCATAGAGTTTTAAAAATGTAGCCAAATGTAGTTAAATGTAGTTAATATTTTATGAAGTATTTCCAGAGAGTTTTAAAAATGTAGATAATTGTAGTTAAATGTAGTTAATGTTATATGAAGTATTTCCAGAGAGTTTTAAAAATGTAGACAATTGTAGTTAAATGTAGTTAAGGTTATATGAAGTGTTTCTAGTGAATTTTTAAAATGTAGTCAAATATAGGTAAATGTAGTTCATAATAGATAAAGACAAAAGGTTGTAGATAAAGACAAAACATTGTAGTTCATATTCATGAGATAAAGACATTGTTATCTCCAACTATATTTCTATCAACAACCTCCTGAACAAAGACAGCCTTTTACAAACAAAATCCTAACGTAAACCCATACATCAGGTCCGTTGACTTCCACAGAGATGCGAAACTTCATAACAAAAATTATTATAGAATTAAGTATATTATGGTGAATTAGATATTATACATGTATGTTATGTAGTTTCACCAAGGGACTGTAATATTGTAGAAGTCTCGTCATCAGTTTATGCTTGGCGTGATACCAAAAATACATTTCTATACAAATGAATGAAAGGATTAATAGATATTTAAAAGGCTACCATAAAGAAATAAAATCTCAAAGGTCAAAATAATGGTGTAATTCATAAAATAGAATTTGTTGATTTTGTGGTTGATTGTGCTCTCGATCCGTACGATTTTCTCGCGTTTGTTCCGGTGGTTGAGGGCGCCGGCGGCATTGTTACTGATTGGGAAGGGCGTGAGCTTCTCTGGGATGCTTCAACTCCGGTGCCGGACGGTGGGCTGAAATTGCCTTGAGCAAGAACTTTGTGAAACTTGTGTCGTGGTATGAACAATGAATGGGGTTACAGCTCTCGTGTGATTGATTTGATCTGCCATATGGCTTCTGTTGCTTAAGGATTTGATGCCTGGTGAAATGGCCTCTTTAGTTTTGATTGAATCATAGGAGTATTAGTTATCTATGGCCGGGAGTGGTCTTCTTGCTTAATTGTAATGGAATTACCTAGCTATAATTAAGGGATAATTAATTACAATTAATAAGTATATAATTGGGGAAAGAAGATATGGAAATATTATTTTGTTCCACAAATAAATCCCCTAATTAATGATTGGTAATTAAAACTTAAAATTCAATCTTGGTACATATATTGAAATATGGTATACTTAAATGTAATAAATACTAACCTTAAACATAAGTGGTTATAAGATTTGTTATATGGGATGTATATGTAAAAATTCCTTTTTATAATTATTTTAGGCCTACTGGCCGAATGTAATAAAAGCCCAATTATATGTATACTTGAGCCCATTAATGTGAGATGTGAAGCCAGACTACTAAAGTCCAAAATACAAGAATCTGAATTATTCTCTAGTAGAGGGCCTAGTAAATTAACTCATTTAGCATTAATATAAGCCCAAGGCCACCTAATCCATTCAAAATTGTGAAAATAGATCGAGCTATCCAGTTTTTGGATTGATAAATGAAAAATAATTAATATTTTATAAAATTATCATAAAATAACTATTATTTTGGTGTAGTATGAAAAGTTCCAGCACAATATACTGGATTATGGGCTGGAATCTCATGTGTAAAAAGTTTGAACTCCATCACATTATGATGGAAATTTTTTTGGATTTTAAGGGTGTTTTTGTTCAAATTTTATCTTTATGTGAAATACTGGCTAAATTTGATTATTTTTGAAATTGCGACTATTTTTTAATTACCAGTTAAAAATCAAGCTATTTTTTTCCTTTCAAAATTCCCCCTTTTTGGGTTAAAAACAATTTGTTCTTTTTTCTAAAGAATAAAGTATGGTCGTTTGAAACTATAGGCGTTTGCGACTTTGCAATGTCTCAACCTATAGGAATTTTCGTAGCAGAACGGTATCAACGGTAAGGCTTAGGCAGGTTATATGGATTTTTAAATTTGTTTTCGTTCTTTTTCTTCTGCAGTATCTTGTGAAAATACTTTTTACTTTTGTTAAGTTTAAATTTTTTACTTTTCTTCCCTAATTACATAATTATGAGTAGTTGTAGTACGAAATTATGGTCTGAAAGAGCAGGAATACCAAACATCACCTTCACCTACTAGTTGTGGTTTGTTACTTATCTAATACAAACTCTTATGTATTGCTCTGATCAAGGTGTAGGATGGCATCAACTATAAGATTCGCTCGTGAAACATTAGGTAATTTCCCTATATTCACTATTCAAACAATACAGTCAACTACGACCGTGTCAAGTACTAAACATAAGTCGGCAAGTTAAACAAAAAGGTAAGTTACTTGGTGTCACGATTCAAAATTCGTTAAAAATTATATTACTATCAGGCAAGTTAATACTAAATAGTTAATTAAATTTTTATTTTAGTTTTTTTTTAAATCATAAATTTCTTTCAGCTCAACTAGTAAAAAGGCGAACTTTACGGAACAATAATAATATTTTTCAATTTCAATACAGAGTATCCTATAATCCTCTCAGAATCCAGTGTCACAAGTACATGAGTATTTTTTAAGAAATGAAAATAAAATACAATAATTGTCTAAAATACAAATTTGGGCGGAAAAGAAAAATGCAAGTACTCTGAAGGAGACTCTACTGGCTGCGAATCGTCGCATAAGATGCAGCTCACCTAAGTCCCCGTATTAACTACGCATGCGCCCACAAGGCCATTAGATGTACATGTGCTAGTACAACAAAATGTACAGCAAGTGTAGTATGAGTACGAAAATAATATATATTCAGTAAGCATCCAGTCTAATCTCGAAAACTTAGTGACGAGAAGTCGATCCCGACGCTTACTATGGCTAACAATAACATACCAATAATATGATAAATTATGGAATTTATAAGGCAACTATAAACTCAATAATATGAAGTAGGTAAATAATTCTTTTGATAATAGGAGATTTCCAAATTTATTTTCATTTATATCTTCGGCCAATGAGGCCACATCAATTATCAGTAATTTCAAAACAATCAATTTAGTCATGCACAAATCATATAAAGGTCGTATAGCCCGATCCAACATAATATTAAATTGTGCACCGCCGGAGGGTGTCACAATATTGAGGTATAGGTGACCAACGGGTGGGCCGAGCCGGGTCCGGGTCCAATTTTTCTGACCCGTCCGGGTCCGGGCCGGTCCGGTCCGGGTTCAATTAGAGGTGGGTTGTTAACGGGCTGGGTTGATCCGGGTCGGGCCGGGTCGGGTTTTTTTTTTTTTTTGGGAATTACGTATAGTATAAATATTAAGTTATATTAATACTTTGTAATAATTGAATGAACACAACAAAAGATGGGGAAAAAATTGCACTTATTGCAAGTGCTACTTTATTTCTTGAATTCAAAATTTCAAAACTAAAATGTATCATAATTAGTTTACAATTTACATCAAATGGTTTGCATTGCAATAGAAAGTTCTTCAAAATTAATATGAACCGAATGACCTTCTTCTGGAGAGTTAAATTCGGATGGGTTTCCGTGCGTTAATATATCTCCAAGTTCTTCGTCTTCCGGGCTATCAAGATCTTCCTTTCCTTGATTTCTTCGTTCAGATCTTATCCAATCTCTTAGACACACTAAGACTTCCAAAGCATTGCTTCCCAATGAGTGCCGTGTGTCTCCAAGTTGTTGTCTTGCTTGGCTAAATGCACTCTCGGATGCAACAGTGAAAATTGGGACATTCAGGACATCCCGCGCCATAGCGAAAAGAACGGGAAATTGCTTTGAATTTTCATGCCACCAGCCTAACGGTGAAAATTCCTTGGTGCGAGGCTCCTTTTGCTTCTGCAAGTAAAATTGAAGTTCATCTATATTCCTGCTACTACTTTGAGTGTTAGAAAAAGTTGAAAAAATATTAAAACTATCAATGCCTTCATCATCATCTTCGACTACATTAGAAGTGCTACATTGCATAGTGGGATTTGCAGCAGTTGAAGCACGAGCATTATCACATTGAGTTGCATAATAAGTATATAGATATTGTAAATGTTCATTTAGTTGGTTCATAGATTCATACAAATTTGAGCTTTCAGTGGGCCCAATCTCCATATAAGTGTATAAAGCATTCATTAATTGTTGACAATCAGACATTTTAATTGAAGGATTTAAAACTGCACCAATTAAGTAAACAGGAGGAATTGGAAAGAAATATTTTTTGAATTTTGCTTGCATACTTGCAACAGCATCCGTATATCTATCTTTCTTCTTAAATTCATATAGTAGCAAAGAAATTTCAGCTATATGTACTAAAGCCAAAGTAATAGTTGGGTAATATGCCCCAGAAAACACAACAGTAGCAGTATAAAATTTATGTAAAAATTTAATCACATCACTAATGACCTCCCAGGTATCAGTTGTTAACATACGCCTAGGATCAGTACAATGTGCATTAGCAACTTCTGTTATTGGAAATCTATATTTGTAGCAACATTTTAAAAATATATACGTATAATTCCATCTAGTAACTACTTCGTCGGGCATGAATCTAGGTGTAAGGTTATATTGCATACACTTGTTCTTAAATTCTCTTATTCTAGATTGTCTATTATTTCCCTGAATTACTCCAACTGCTCTTCTAACTAGAGTAATCTCATGTAAAAATAAATCGAGCCCACTTTTAACAATTAAATTGTAAACATGACATGCACATCTAACATGAAAAATATCATCAAGAGGTGGATGTAAATTCAATTTTAAAATTGAAACTGCAGCATTGTTGTTTGAAGCATTATCAAAAGACATACACAAAACTTTTTGGTTTAGATTATAAAATTCGACAACTTCAACAATTATACTACTAATAAATGCAGCAGTATGACTCTGATCTTCATCATATTTAAAAGCAATAATACGTTTTTGCATACAAGTATTGTCATCTATCCAATGACATGTAATTGTTAAATAATCATTTCCATTTACAGCATGGCCAATATCAGAAGTTAGACATACTCTAGAAGGAAGGTGACTAAACAAATAACGTATGTATGTTTGATATTGGCTGTGAAGTCTAAAGATGTCTGATCTACAGGTACTTCTAGGGATACCTTTAAACATAGGATTGTATATCCTTTGAATATACGTAACAAGATAAGAGGAAGAAGCAAATGAAAAAGGTAGACAACCCAAAGCAATCATTTTCGCTAATTCCTCTCGATCCCTCATTTTATCATATTTTAGGAGACCTGCAGTAGTAGGGTTAAGTGTTGTTGCACTTCCATCCCCATTATTTCCCCATTCTATAGGATGATACTTTTGCATATGTCTAATAAGTGTGCCAGTCCCCCCTAAATTACCTCCGGTCAAATGTTTAAACGTTTCATTACAAAGTCTACACTTAACTCTATCACTATCTTCTATCTCATCAAAAAATTGCCAAACAGGACTTCTTTTTCTACGATTAGATTTAGAAGTTTGAGCGACTGGTGGTCTTCTACCCCTTGTTGCACTAGCAACTCCAACTCCAATACTACCAACATTTCCACTAGTAGGTGTAGGTGGTATCTCATCTTCTATTCCAATTTCGTTATCTTCTATTCCGAAATCTTGGTGTAATTGTTCATAATCAATATTTACATCTTGCAAATTAGGCGATGATTCAGAAACATGTGTTATTGGTTCATTATTACTATTACTACCAGAAGCTATAGGACTTTTTTTACTACTTCCACTTCCACTTCCACTTCCACTTCCACTCCTACCAGTAACTTTTCTACACGCTCTTTTAGCAGCATTCAACATATTGGAAAAATTAATATATAAGCTAAAATCAAATATGCAATTAAAATATTAAATAAGAGAAAGAGTTGGAGAGAGTGCACCGAATTCGACAATAAATTGAGCACTTGATTACGCAAATCCGGTGTTACCACGAACAAACGTCAAGCAAGTATTTCAATGTTGAACACTTGAACTTCAAGAATCAAGCTTCGAATGCCGATTTCCAAATAAGAAATTACGATAAATTAAATTCGGGAAAATAAAGACAATAAAATTATGAAAGTAGAATATGAATTCTTGAAAATTGAAGAGAAGAGAGTGATTGATATTTGCTAATTTGAGAATTGAGAGAGAGATAGATAATTTTGAGTGAGGAAATGAAGAAGAGGGGAGGGTATTTATAGATTTTAAGAAGGGTTAATAATGTAATTTAAAAAAAACAAAAAAAAACTCAAAATTGGCCAAAAATGCAAAAAGTCCCGTTGGGCAACGGTGCTGGACCGTTGCCAACGGTCAAGTGGGCCCCATGTTTTCAGAAAATTTTTTTTTTTAAAAAAAAAAAAAATTTTACCGTTGGGGACCGGTCCGGGTTGACCGGTTCGCCCGGAATTTTCCTTCCCGGGCCGGTCCGGTCCGGGTCAATTGGACGGAATCGCCTAACGTCCTAACCCCTTTCCTCCCCCTAACCCAGCCCCCCCCCCCCCCCCCGCTATAAACCGGTCCGGTCTGGGCCGGGTTTGACCGGGCCGGTCCGTGCCGGTCCCGGGTCAACCCGGCCCGGTTGACACCTCTATATTGAGGCGTTCGGCCCGTTCTACAAAAGATAAACACATTCAAACAACCAAGTCAAGGATTTTTTTAGGTTTGATGTTCAAAGAAATATCAATTCTCATTAACGGTTAGGACCCGTCCAAAACCCAAGTAGGTGAAGTTTAACCTTTTAAAATTCCTTTATCAAATTTCAATATCTTTTAAACGGTTAAATTAACAAGTAGAGTGCAAGCATCGCAATTATAATGTGACTTTGGTCCTAGATTACTTGGATATAAATATAATAGTAGCTACGCACGGACTATCATCATCTCGTGCATATGTAGCCTACACAAATAAAAGTACATACTGAATTATTTTACCTATGGAGTAATTTCCCTATTACAAGATTAGAAAGGAGACTTACCTCGCTTTAAACATTCATATTCGGCTCACAAGCCCTTCCGAAGAATCAAACTGATGCCCAACGGTCCAAGACTAGTCAATAATTGGGTAAATCCATTACTATATACTTAAATACTCATTATAATACAATTTATAATAGTTTCTAAGCCCGATCAAAAAGTTGATAAAAATCACTCTCGGGCCCACGTGCTAAGATTTCGAAATTTTTTAAAGATAAATATTACCCATAACATCACGAACTCAAATATATAATTTATTCTCAATTTCATGCCCAAATTTGTGGTCAAAATTTAAAAATACCAATTATTTTAGGTTTTCTATCAAAACCCCAAATTGTCACTAATTTTTCATGAATTTTCGTGTTAAAATCTATATATAATCTAAGTATTTGACTTGCAATAGGTGGGAATCACTTACCTTGACATAGATGATGAAGATAGAGCTCCAAAAAAGCTCCTACGTCATCTCTCATGGAGGAAATGAGATGAAATGAGCCAAACCCATTTTCACAAATTTATGCACTGCCAGGCAACCCTTCTTCACGTTCGCATGCCTCCCATCGCATTCGCGATGAATAAAATTCTCGAAAGCCATTTCCAAATTCTTTCAGACAACCTCTAATATAATGGTCATAACTTTTTGTACAAAATTGTGAATGAAATGATTTAACTTTATAAAAATTAGACACCAAGATCTACAACTTTCATGTTTTGGTCATCTCTCAATTCCTTATTGATTTCGAGATATAAGTTGTCAAAATTAGCCCTGTGCAACACAAACTTCTTCTTCATCTTTTCGTATATCCTGTAGTATACCAGCAATAACATTTTCTACACAAATCCAAATGCTAAACGGTTTACTTTTCTGAAAACTAGACACAAAGAACTACAACTTTTATTTTTAGATTATCTCCAAATTTCTTATAGATTGTGAGATATGAGCTTCAGAAGTCAGACCTGTGCAATAGAAATTTCCTTCTTCACGAATGCGAAGAACAAAATCCCAGAAACTAAATCCTTCTTCGTGAATGCGAGAAGATCCTCGAGAACGCGAAGAACAACACCAGATATCAGTAAATCAACATCCAAAGTAGCCCAAAATGATTTGACCCGAAACACATCCGAGGCCCCACGGAACCCACCCAATCACAGCAACCTACCCCAAAACATGACACGAACTTGTTCGAGGCCTTAAATCACATCAAACAACATCGAAATCATGAATTGCACCCCAATTCAAGCTTAATGAACTTTAGAACTTCAAACTTCTACATTCGAAACCTATCAAATCATATCCGATTGACCTTAAATTTTGCATACAAGTCATATTCCACATGACGGACCTACTCCAACTTCCAGAATGAAATCGGAATCCAACCCCAATATCAAAAAGTTCACTCCCGGTCAAACTTCTCAAAACCCTTCAAATATCTAACTTTTGACAAACGACTCTAAAACGACCTACAAACCTACAAATCTGCATCCTGAAGCATTCCCAATCATAGAATCACCATACAGAGTTATTCCCACACTCGAAATCCCAAACAGACATCGATAACATTGAAATGCACTTCAACCCAAATTTATGAATTTCTTTCAAAATGCCAACTTCCACAATAGACACCGAAACGCTCCCGCATCATCCAAAACCCGATCCGAACATATGCCCAAGTCTGAAATCATCATACCAACCTACTCGAACCTTCAAATCTCGATTCCGAGGTCGTTTACTCAAAAATCCAGCCTTAGTCGATTCTTCCAACTTAATGCTTCCGAAGTGAGAATTATCTTTCTAAATCAATTCCGACTTTCTAAAAAATTTAGTTCCGACCACGCGTACAAGTCATAATACATGAAGCAAAGTTTCTCAAAGCCTCAAACTGCTAAATAATGTGCTAAAATTTAAAATAACCGATCAAATCATTATAGTTGTACCGACGATTATATGAAATTGATAATGTAATATAGAGATGTCAATTCTAGCTTTAGTGGTAGGATTGGAATTGGATATTGCGTAGAAGTTTGATGCCTTGGGCCATTGGAAAGTATCAAGTATGCAAAATATGGTAAGGCCAACTATTTTAGTTGAGCAACATTTATGACTGTAGCCGCCCACAAATTAAGATGCCCACCATCTAGTCCATTAAGTTTGTCCTCCTAATATTGTAAAAAGAATAATCGTAGAAATTCTCTTTTTTTGGTCGTTACAAATCGAATTCCCTTCTGAATTATAATATCTCAACGAAAGTTCCAGCTTAGGTGGGTAACATTGATTTTTTTTTTCCTTTTTCTTGTTTTGTTTTCTTTTTGGGTATTAGGATTTATAGTACGAAATGTGGTCTCTAACTGCAACATCCCCACCTCCAAATAGACTTGGGCTAGTTAATTAGCCAAGTAGGAGTAATAACAATGCCTACATCTTTACACCATCAGATTTAATTAACTTATAACTACGTAAAGTAACCCGGAAAATAGAATAGCAACCCCAACCTTCTCCACCCGGTTAGGTTAAACTGACAATGTCAATATTTTTACACTTGAAGTGTTTCTAGTTTAAATCCAATACATATACTAGTCTAAGGGAATTGGAGAAACCAGATGGTAATAATATATCGTGCTTGACCAAGAAAAACAGTTCTTTTAAAATAATATATTTAACACGAAATTCAAGCAGGGTGGCGTAGTGTGTTGATTTGGTCATAAGGTACGGAGACATCAACCATAGTGCATAGGGCTCCAAAATTAAACCGTGATTCGCTCGTGCAAAGTATTGTTATTGTTACTTGATTATTAAAATAATTGAAGGTGGGGGAAGAATAGGAGAAAATCGGGGATAGTCAACGTATTCATGGAATCGTCTCATATTACTCGCATGCCATTGACATTTTTAATTTTGACTCTGGTATGTGGAGTTGTTGACAAATGTATGTTAAAATTAAAAGTGTTATATGGGCAATAGACTTTTCTCCTTACAAACAATAGATGTAGGGAACCTTCATGTGATAGGATGAAGTAAAAGAAGTGGAAAAAGATCGAAATAATCTTCTTTTAGAACACACTTTTTCTCTACACGTATTACAATTTTGCATGTGATAGTCGTAGTGGTCGAGAAGTTTTATTTGATGTCTCATACAATTTATATTAGTTGTATGAGATTCTTTTTGTCTTACAAATTTATGGACCCCAAACTTATACTTGTGGGTCCACAGAAATCTTGGTCCACAAATTTGCGAGACAAAAAGGAGCCTCATACAACTAGCGTCAGCTGTATGATGATGAAATGGGAATTACATGAGATATTAGTAGATGTTAATTAGCTATTAAGGTTAATAATCAGCAGGAGATCATTATTGAGTAGTTAGTTAATTAGCACACACATGATTCCACGTGTGTATTAGTTAGGGAGTCATTGAGACACATGTATATAGTTAGGCGGTTGAGCAATGTAATAATGTAGCTTCTTCATTTTTCTTCAATAATATAAAAGAGCTCATCTCTTCTTTCTCTCTCTTTTCAAAATCTGCTTCGTTGAATTTCACCTCAAATGTGTGATTTGTTCATGATATCATAGCACAATCGCAATTACGAGTTGAATTCGAAGATCCTGTTAAATTTGTGAAGAATTCAATTTTGAATTACACCTTAAAGTGAGATTCATTAATGGGAGAAAAAACAGATCTAGATCACAACAATCCTCTGTTTCTTCACCCATCGGACACCACCGGAGCTCCGATCATTTTGATCTAGCTTACTGGTTCAGAGAATTACTCCACCCGGAGTCGAGCGATGGAGATACAGTTGTTAGGAA
Source organism: Nicotiana benthamiana (assembly GCA_034376525.1). Taxonomy (NCBI): domain Eukaryota; kingdom Viridiplantae; phylum Streptophyta; class Magnoliopsida; order Solanales; family Solanaceae; genus Nicotiana; species Nicotiana benthamiana. The sequence goes on from CM067325.1 coordinate 14,033,004, forward strand.
AGAACAAACTAGGTTTAATCGACGGAACTCTAAAAAAGGAGATTTTCTACTGAATTAGGTCATCAATGGGATATATGCAATGATATAGTTCTGGGATGGATTATGAGTTCAATGTCCAAGGAACTAATCACTGAAATCCTGTATGCAAGAGATGCGAGAAAGGTGTGGGAGGATATGAGAGAGCGATTTGATAAGGTAAACACATCACGAGTTTATCAGCTGTAGAAGGCCATAGCAATGATAACTCAGGGAACAGACAGTGTCTCGATGTATTTCTCTAAACTCAAAAATTTATTGGATAGAATTTGATAGTATGGTTCCTACGCCATGTGACTATAAGGGTCATTTCCCCCCCCCCCCCCCCCCCCCCCCCAAAAAAAAAAACCTAAAAAGTATAATATATAAAATATCCAAAAGGTATATTCTTCCTGTCTCTTCCTATGCTTAAACGATAGTTGCTATCTTATTTCAGCTGTCCGCTTTCGGTTGTCGTTCTATGCCGCAACGACCTTTAGTTGTTGTTTTGTGGGGATCCCGTCCCATACCTTACTTATCCGTTATCACGATCGCCAAACTTGAACCTATACATTGTCATCCATGAATTACTTAAGCAGAACGGATGATATCCATTTCTTGGAATCAATTACTCAAATGGTCACTCAACATTTTTCAAATTATCTCCTAAAGTCACTTTACTTTCTTTTACAACAACAAAGTCATTGAAGTATGCCTATTGCACTCAGAAGGACACTAAACTAGATTTTCCAAAGTTTGAATTACCAAATACCTATTTTACCCTCTAAATTATAAATATTTATCTTTTTTATTTTTAAAATTTTTAATATAATTATTTTCCTGTTTAATTTATATTATGGACTTACCTACAGAATAAATAAATATTATTTATAAATTAAAAAAATAAAAATTATTTAAGCATATATATTGTTGGAATAACAAAATAATGAGCATAGTAAAAAAATAAGTTAGTATAATTTGTTAGTAATAATGAATTTAATATTAACAATAAAATTCAAGAATTTATTTACACAATTCAAATGAAAGAAAATAAAAATTGTAGAATATGTATTCCACGCACATAATATAAAAATAATTATTTAAATAAAAGTATTTTTATAGTATATATATATATATATATATATATATATATATATATATATATATATATATATATATATATATATTATATTCTTAAAAATTATGCTCAATTATATTATATATATTCCATGCACGACTTAACATAGCATATTTTACCCTATACAGATAGTCCCCTGCTTTCCGGTGACATAACTTTGTGTTGGCGGAAAGTTGGTAGAAACATAATAATATAATTGAGCATAATTTTCAAGAATATATAATTTATAATATAAAAATACCTTATTTAAATAATTATTTTTATATTATGTGCATGGAATATATATTTTACAATATTTATTTCTTTTATTCTGAATTGTATAAATAAATTTTTAAACTTTGTTGTTAATATTAAAGTTATTATTACTAAGATATTAATTTAATTACTTTTTTTTACTACGTTCATTATTTTTTATTCCAGCATTATATATGCTTAAATAACTTTTATTTTTAAGTTTATCAATAAATTTATTTATTTTATAGGTAAGTCCATAATATAAATTAAAAAGGGAAAATCATAATATTAAAAAGTTTTTAAAATTTAAAAAAAAGATAAATTTTTATAATGTAGAGGATAAAATAAATATTTGACAATCCAAAATTTGAAAAATCTAGTTAAGTGACCTTCTAAGTACCATAGATCTGATTTCTTTGTTGTGACAAATAAAAGTAAAATAACTTTAGAACATAAATTGAAATAATTAAGTGACATATGAATAATGAACTCCCATTTCATATAATTCGTGTAAATCAGATTTTCACTATTCATTTTCCTATATTCTCACACTCGCGATTTGAATATATAACCTATAATTCCAAACAGCTAATAAACCCCTTCTTTAAGCCAGCTACGTCGCTGCACTGATTTGTAAGTCTCTTTATAACAGCATTTTACAATAGCGATCTAAGTTCCATTAGAATCAAAATTTTATATTACATATTTTTGTATAGTAATCAAATGTTTAAGAGGACGAAGCGTGGAGCCTATAATAGTCACGCGGCATAGTGAGTAATAATATGTTGGTGAAACATAGGAAGTACAAAAATTAATAATCATAAAATAAAATTGAAGTGTGTTATGTCCCAGTCCCAATTTCTCCACTTTTGGTAGTCATGCCTACGTTCCTATCCTAAGTAGTTCGGTTTGGCAATAAATTGGCATCCCCATTTTCACTTCCTCGTAACACGCCTTTCATTCCAAACCACTCACACTCACTTGTCTCTTACTCAATTTTAGCTTATAAATTATCTGCACAAACAGAGACTATTTCTTACTTCCTCAATCTCAATTTACAGGTTTGTGTTTGATTAACATAAAAATTTAAAAAATTAATAAGAGTTTTCAAATTTATCATTTAAAACAAAATACAAATATTTATGGCTGTAGAGCTGAAATGAAAATTTTAAAATTATATTATTTTTAAATAATAAAAGTAAAACATATATTAGGACGAAGAAAGTAGTACAGTTAGATCCAGGGGCTGATCTAGAGAATCAAGACCGGGTTCATCGAATACAATAATTTTTATTTATACCTAGTATATATATATATATATATATATATATATATATATATATATATATATATATATATATATATATATTAAGTAATACATTAAATATCCACAAATATATTATTGTGAATCCATAAACTATTGTGTATTAACTTGAGATTAGTGTAGAAACACATTAACTATAAATTTCGGATCCGCCTCTGGTTATATCCCTCTATAACAATATTCATAAATAATAGTTATTCACTATACATAACGCCAGCTTGACCTCGCTAGCCTAACGCCAGTTTCAAGCCTGGCCTTTGCTTAGCCTCGCCATGTCTCTCTTTTTTTACTGTTTTTGAGCACACTTTCAATATTGAAGTATTTCTTTTGCTTTACTTTCATCTCCAATTTACCTACACATAAAATAAATTCCATTACGTGTAAATAAAATATAATTTATCGTTGAAGCATATAAAATATAAAGCAGATAATATACAAAACTATAGAATAATAGTCACATATCAATTATATAGAGAGTTTTTCTTATCGTTGAATCTTGAGTTATGATAACGTTCTATTTGGACGGAAGGAAATACGGAACATGAATTTGCTAGTATTCTTTTCCTTTCCCTAATTTACTCGCATTTGTTTACATAGCGAAAATTAAGAAGAATCCACTAGAAAAAAAATGACCTTCAAACTCGTAATATGGCATCTTAGCCAATCTTGCGATAGTGATAGAATCGCTATGTTTTGTTTCATTTGATTAATTAATTTAATTAACCTACATAGTAAATTTGATTTTATTGAAAAAGAAAATGATTCAAACCAATCATACACGCTCCTAATCTAATCTCATTATTTCGATTCTTGAAAGTTTGTGAATCTTGGGATTCTTCACATCAAAGTCGAACGGGAACTAGGAAGATAGTAAAACAGTACTAGTGGACGTCACCAAGGGGAAATGGCGCTCTCTCGCAGTAATATTTTGTTTTGTTTGACTTTTCATTAAGAGTTTTAATACGGTGTATAAATATATATATATATATATTTCAACTTTACGTATTTAATCAAATAGTATCAAGCTTTTTTAAAACTAATTAATAAAGAAAATATAAGATAAATCTTAGCCAAGGATAATTAACTTTAGATCTAAGCACATATAATAAGAGAATAAGATATAATCAAGCTTATGAACTTTCTGGGATAATAGAACACATCAAATATAGATGACATGCTTATATTCTTGACATATTATCCCGTGATGTAATGATAAAGACGGAAAAGAGGAAATGCAATCGACAGTAATAAGATTTGTCTTTGTTGATTCAATATTATAGAGATTTGTATTTACTATCTAAACCTTTTCTTGGTTTTCTTCACCTCTTCTCTCTCTAGGAGAGGAAACCCCTTCTCTTGTCTTCTTACCTCATATATATATTATCAGTATTCCCTTTTGTCCAACTTTCCTTAGCCAGAATTCCTTCACCCCTTGATTGTACTTTATGTCGCTCCCCCTAAGTATCACGACATTTACTTTGTTGTACAAGCTTTGTGATGGCTCGATCTCGGCAATTTCTGGGATACTCGTCGTTATTACTCCTTGTAGGTACGACCACGGCTTAGTCGACCCCTTACCATTCCTTTTAGCGTTAATCCACATATGGTCATATTTTGACCCATACAATTAGTCCCTCCGTCCGTTGGGGTCGCCTCTTAACGAGCTTAATGGGCAGACTCTGTTGATTCAAAAATTGGTAGAAATCTGAATATTTTATGCGAGAGGCAACAACCTCATGGCGAGGTAGAGATGTGACACTTCGTGAATTGCGTCAGACCATTATGTCAGTTCAAAATTAGATTGTTACGTCAGTTCAGGATATCATCAAGATTCCCCATGCGTCATTATGGCACACATTTTCTTTGCATTGTGTCGTTTCCGTGCCCTTTTCATTTTTTAACTGGCGGCTCTTGATTTTCCTGCTCAGGGCATGTATATCCCTATAAATAAGGGGAGAACCTCTCATTTGAAAGGTACGCTTTTCAATTGCTTGAGAAAGAACTTCAAAAATCTTCTCATCCTTCTTTAGTATTTCATATTTTTGCTTCTGCTAGGATTTATTGTGACCATTATCTTTTTTTCATCATTTTCGTTCTTTTCGATCAAAGAAAAAAAATGGCTAGTGCTTCTTTCCACTCTGATAAAGTTGTAGGTGCTCGGGTGCTGGATAATGACATATCCCTACTTGAAAAGGGAGTGGAACTGATGGGAGACAAGTGTTTTCTGATGGTGGATGAGGTGGTTCCCCGCCTGGGGAAGGCAATGACTAATTTTAACAGCCCTTCCGGAGATGAATCGAAGCTCGTTCCTTCCGATGGATGTTGCGGCGCTTACAACCTTCAAAGCTAAATGGGGGATCCCAGATCACATTGAAATGGTGTTGGAGGATCAGGACATAGTGCATTTACACCGCCTGGGTTACTGCGCGTTTTATGTGTATCCCTTTGTCATTGGATACACGCTCCCCCTTCCTTTCTTGGTAGTGGATTTATGATGCTTCTATGAGGTGTACCCGGCTGAACTCTCTCTGTATGCGTCAAGCGTTTCCTCATGCTCATCAAGTATGTGGAGTTGTCCAGCTGAGGAATTTCTCTATGGCACATGCTCTACCTCTTCGCCCCCAATTTTCTTTTGGGTACTATGATTCATATGCATTATCAAGGAACCAAAAGCTTGGTAGTGAAGATGGATGAAAAGGCCAATCGCCGCTTTTTAAAGAGCTTCTTCTATGTTCGAACAGAGAACATCGTGTCGAACCCAACAGGGTTTCTTGAGATATGGAATTCTGCTTGTGGGTTTTCCTTTCTGTTTACCTTATGCAATTTTTCTTAAGACGGTCGTCGGCTGTCTCCCTTTAATGACTTCACTAAGTTGTTGTTTTATTTTATCCAAGAGAATGCCTCCCCCGCTAGTTACCAATATCCGCAAGTGGGTAAGCGCAATTCTCTCCCACAAGATAGGGATTCGTGAATGGGTGCCTTTCCATGAGAAGTTTGGGCGCAAGCCTCTTATCGCTGAGTTGGCTCATTATGGTCTTGCGTTGCTCTCTACTCCATATTTTCTGTAAGCTTGTTGTTATATGATCAAGTCCCTTCTTATTGATAGGTCGGAGAGGAGTGAGAAAGAGGAGGGCTCCTTTGCTCGCATTTCATCAATCGGATCCCTCTGCCCGGCCCACACCAAAAGATATTGCAGGCAAGGGGTAGAGAGTCTGGCTGCTCATCAGATCATTCCTGCATCTGAAATCGTATGCTTGGAGGTTACTCCTTAACCGAAGACTCCAGACCCCGCAGTCCATTCAGTGGGTGAATCTTCTTACATTGGTAGTGGAGAGGCACCGTCAAGGGGGCGAAGGGTAGTATTGGAAGGGGCTTCTTTAGCTGAAACGCCCTCGAGGGGAAACCTTGTTTCGACGCTACCCAAAACTGGTGGTGCTGCTCGCCTGAATACGGAGGCGACACCCGTTACGAGCATTCAGGAGGCTACTCTGGCGGAGGGATGGAGTTCGAGGGCTGCCGTGGTTGTCTCGAGCAGACCGTCATCATCTCGGCAGAATTGTGCCCTTTCTTCATCCAATATGAGGGGGAAGGATGTCATGATTGAGGATTATTAATCTGACTCTGACATTGGCCCTGAGGACATGAGGATATTCGAGGAGGGCTTCACCAGAACTCAGGTAAGGGCGGAAGGCCCTTCTCGTATACTCGAAATTCCGTTAGATTTCAACCTGTTGTAGGACACGGTGGATTTGATGCCACAATTCGATCTTTTATGCTCCACCACTGAAAGAAGATCTCTATAAAAGGTCAGCGATTCTCGATTGTCATACGGTGTGGCTGCGATGGACCTAAGGGTGAGTGCCCTTTTGTTTTCTTTGTTTTGTGACCTTTATTTTTATTGACTCTTTCTATCCTCTCTTTTTTTAGACTTTCATGCTGGAGATCGAGAGCGGTCGTAAGGCTGAGACGCGGGTCGAGATTTTTTTTAAAATGATCGAGAAGTATCGGCAGTGTCGCAATTGGTGCCATGAGATGAACGAGCAGCTTAGAGCGGGAGCTAATACCCATCACACAAGGGAGGAGTTGGAGAAAAGATATGAGGAACTGATGTGGTCTATCAACAGATGCAGTGAGATTGAAGAGCTACTTCACGCTAAAGACGAGGAGCTCGAAGTGGGCAAAGGGGTTGCCGCAGAGTGCGAGGACCTTCAGGCGAAGGTATTTTCTTTACAAGTTGAGCTTGAGAAAAATGCTACTAGAGTAAAAGCTCTTAGTGTATAATGGACGGAGAAGGTGGACGAGCTAGAAAAAAAAGTGGCTGAATTGGAGAGAGTCCAGGGTGCTCGAGTGTCGGCTTTGGTGAGGGCGGTGGTGCTAGAAGACACTCTACGTCCTCAAGTATGAGTATAAATCTGAGAGTGAAACAGCCACGCTGAGGGGGGCATGGCTTGAGCAGCGGATTGGTGAACTTGATCGGGATGCTTCAAGCTTGGGAGACCGAGTTAGGACTCTTGAGGCCGAGAAGGCACAATTATTGGCTCAAGATCCCCCTCAAAAGTCTGCCTCGGCTATTGTTTCCCACCGTATGTATGAGCTATGGGTCCATGCTAAGGCCCAACGTGATATATACAAGGGTTTGTAGGATGCGGGGAGCAATCCTGAGGCCGCCTTTGAAGATGATCGGGTGAAAGCACACGAGGCTCGTCTTGCCTGTGGTTATGACCCTGCAATACTGGAGGCTGGTGAAGGTGTTGAGATTGAAAATGATTTTTCTTCTTCTGATGATGATGTTAGGGAGAACAGAGGTAGCGATGATGCCGAGGGAAAAAATTCCTTGCAGCTTTTGTACTTAGTGTTTTTTGTTGCTGTTTGTTTCCACCTTTTTCTTGGGGGACCGCTTTTGACCTTTTGTAAGGGCGGAACTGTTGTGTATGTATATCTGAATAAAATAGTCATTTCGCCTTCATTTACATAACTTTTTGCTTTTTCTCTTCTTTTTGGTTTTTTTGAACAAGACCTTCGAATTTCACGACAATGAGTCCCTCATTTTTAATTAGGCAAAGTCAATGTTGACTTATATATTCAAGCGAGATCGAACTTGGAGTTTCCAACTTGGGCAATGTCAATTTTGACTTTTATAATCGAGCGAGATCGAACTTGGAATTGTCAACTTGGGCGAAGTCAATTGTGAATTATATATTCGAGCGAGATCGAACTTGGGGTTGCCAACTCGAGCAAAGTCAATTTTGACTGACAAGTTCAACAACGGCAAGAGGTGAGCTCGTGTAAGATCAAACTATGACCCATTATGAGTTCGACAGGGTCAAACTTGATTTGTTGATTCTGGTAGGCGAATTTTTACTTCCACTCGACGATGGCCGACCGCCTTAAGGGTGTGAATTCGAGCAAGATCAAAATTATAACCCGTTGTAAATTCAAGCAAGGTCGAATCGTAACTTGTCTGGCGATGGCCGTAGGGGTGTGAATTCGAGCGAGGTCGAATCGTAACTTGTCTAGCGATGGCCGATGGTCGTAGGGGTGTTAATCGAGCAAGGTCGAATCGTAACTCGTTGCGTTACATTTATTGGAGAATAATACTTGTTGTCGCATTGTTTATGCGTGGGTTGGGGTGAGTCCCGATTTTCTTAATTTTGCTTTCATTGGAGAGTACTGTGCGTCGGGATGTGTCCCAGTTTGTTTAATTTTGCTTTCATTAGAGAGTACCGTGCGTCGGGATGATTCCCGATTTGTTTAATTTTGCTTTCATTAGAAAGTACCATGCGTCATTGCATCTTTACATGCATCGGTGAAGTCCCGATTTATCTAGTCCCTTCATTGCTCAGCCTGGAGAGGCTATTGACGAGACAAACGATGAACTTATTGCTCGAGTTACTGGGAACTAAGCTTTTTAAGCCCATGCTTTGTTGGTTTTGGGGAGACTATACATTTTATGGACCCATTGCTCAATCCCCCGTTTCGGAGATTGTTTCTTAATAATGTCGGCATGTTCTAAGCCATTTATGTTATTCGTATACGATATGACGCATAGGGCTTTGCACGGTCATTGCTTGCAAGATGGTACACTATGAAATATTTTCCTAGTGCATTTGATGGCATTCGTTCATTGTTCGCGTATATGTGAGAATGCTCGTGTTCATGTTCTGAACCAAAAAGAGAGTATGATAAGTTTAATGCAAATGAAATTGCATGTTACCTTGGCCTGGTAAGTTGGTAAAGGGGGAAGGGCGTTGTATGGTTACTTGTTTCGCCCGTGCTCCAATGGCGGTTTTAGATTTGGCAGTCGTGTTTGGCTTCGCCGTTAGTCGCTTCCAGGCTTCTCGTGGGCTGAAACTTACTTTGCCCGTTGGGATCTCGAGACCGAATCCGAATCCGGTCTCATCCGATATGTGCAAACAATAAGGGAAATATATCATACTTGTTCATAAATCACATAATGCGTGCAGGTACGAAAATAAGGCAGGATACGTTCGTTATTTCAAAGAATCACACACTAGGCTATGGTCCGTTCCTAACAGGTGGGAGTACAGGCCGGTATATAAAGTAAATGCATCAAATAGGATTACTGTCATGCTAGTGCGTAGTGACCGCGATCCTACTTTGAACATGCATATGACGTGCCAAACCCATCACTACAGATGAGGCGTGGGTTTTTCATAGAGATCGAACATAATTTCGATTTCGTGCAAAGATCTAACCCTGATTGGTTTGGTCATTTCAAAAGCTTGCGTACAAATTTCTCAAGTTGGTGTTTACACAGAGGGTGGGGTTATGGCTACCGGGAAGTGGAACTCTGGCTTTTAGATCCAGAGAGAACTAAGGTTTGGCTAAGAAATTCCCATAGACGGTGCCAAATTATTTGACCAAAAAGTGTCAAACTTTTTGCTAAACTAATTAATGAAAAAAATGGAGGATAAATCTTAGCCAAGAATAATTAACTTTAGATCTAAGCACATATAATAAGAGAATAAGATATAATCAAGCTTATAAACTTTTTGGGATCATAGAACACATCAAAGACAGGCTTACATTCTTGACATATTATCCCGTGATGTAATGATAAAGATGAAAAAGAGGGAATGCCATCGACGTTGATTCAATAATCACAATTACAGAGATTTGTATTTACTATCTAAACCTTTTCTTGGTATTCTTTCCCTCTTCTCTCTCTAGGAGAGGAAGCCCCCTCCTCTTGTCTTCTTACCTGTTATATATATTATCAGTATTCCCTTTTGTCCAACGATCCTTAGCGAGAATGCATTTATCCCTTGATTGTAATTTACGTCGCTCCCCCTAAGTATCACGACATTTACTTTGCCGTACAAGTTTCTGATGGCTTGATCTCGACAGTGGCCGAGATACTCGTTGTTATTATGCCTTGTGGGTACGATCACGGCTTAGTCGACCCCTTATCGTTCGTTTTAGCACTAATTTATGTGTGGTCAGATTTTAACACATACACTACGTAAATCTTTATAAAAATTAGATCTGAACTTATAATCTTAATAGATACAACTGGTTCCGTATAAAGTTAAACTCGTTAAATTTAAATCAAAATTCTGAATTCCCTTTTATTAATGATACTGTTTCCTTTCATCTTCATTACATTAATCTACTCTATCTGCTAAATAAAACCAACCATCACGTGATACGGCATGATGCTTGAGTTAATAATGAGCTTAGTAATACTATATTTAAAGGTAAAGAAGTAAAGTAGGTACACCTCTTCAGACAGGCAAGTACCATGCTTCTGCCCTTTGACATCTTTTCTATGGATCAAACTTGAATTCGTTCCTTTTGTTTAAGCTCGTCCGAATCTGAAAGCAATTGATCATACCACGATTATATTATAACTACTTTCAGGCGTCTGTTATAAAGTATTATTGAAACGCATGTAAAAGAAAGAAAATACTTATACTTGATATTTATGCAAAAAATAAAAAATAAATACAAGACATATGTTTGTATCACTTAATAATGACTAAATGATATACACAAAGTCACTTTACTTTGAATTTTTAAAGTTAAATAGTTTGGTTTAGGTTATATACCCTATGAAGATAAACATTTTTGTTAAAATATCCCACATTCGTTAAGGTATGAATTTTATCTTGATTAATTCTTATGTTATGATTGATCGTTCATAAATTAGTCAAAGTTCACTTGGGTTGACAATTGGAATATGTATATTAAAGAAATATTATAATGTTTGACAATTGGAATATGTATATTATGTAAGTTTAAAATCAGTTTTCATAAAAATTCAGAAAAGTTAGATAAGGTAAGTTTTCATTGGATGGAAGTAACCATAAGAAGAGTGTCGTCATATGCGGCATCATGTATGCATAACACCAGCCAATTAGGTCCCCACTCTCACAAATAACACCACCTCAACCCTCAAACAGACATCACCATTCTCTCACTTTCTCTACCACTCTCGTCCCCTCGCGCGTGATTCCTCAGTTACCACAAAGTACACACACTCGCAAAATCCCCATCATCAAAAGCACCGGCTCAGTGCCATGTGTCAATAATGGGTCCCAGTAGAATTAAAAGAAGCCAGAAATCCTCCCATTTCCAATTGTTGCCTTCCATTCAACACCAACACAAGTGTACGTGTCAATTGGCATCTTCACTCCATATGTATACACTTTTGCACACTAATTTTTTTAAAATAATTTACACTATCAAATTAACTAAAAGTAATTACATATAATTTTTATTTATAAAATATTGAAAAAAAATCATATTACGTCAAATTATATTAATAGTATAAAAGAATCTTTTACACGAATTATATAACGACAATAACAATATAATCCTACAAGTAACAGAATATGAGGATAATGTACATGCCTTAAACATTTTATACACATACACGCACTTCGGTATTCTCATAATAAATTAGTTATATGTATATATATAACACTTCCTTCATGTCATACTGCTCATTTATTATTTTTAATGTAGCTAGTTTCTCTTTCCGATTTTTCTTTGCCTTTGCCACCACTATCCCCACAATCTCTTTCCATTCCTCTCTCATCTTCCTTCTGCCTTCTCCTACACTTTTTCCTTTTCCAACCTCTCCTACTCTTTTTCTTTTTCTTGCCTTTCCACTGAAGAAAAACATAGCCATGACTGAAGAGGAGTGGCTTAAAGCGGCTATAATGGATGATACTATGGTTGCTGAGTTACTGTTGTGTCTCAACCAGGTCAATCCATCTCCGTCCAAGTCAAAGAAGACAGGCTCACCGCTTGAGTGGACTGTGCGTCAACGCCGGTCTAGACCGGTTTCTGTTAATACTAAAAAGCCGGCTCCACGTGCTAGCCCCACTACTCCTTTATCCTGGAGTGGCGCCACTTCTGTTAGCGGTGGAGGTGGTGGAGGTAGTGGTGGCGCCGTTGATGGTGGTTGCGAAGAGTCCAGCGGACCTCCTCCTACTTTCAAAACTCCCAGTAGCACGAGATCTAAGGTTTGTACGTTTGTTCCTTACCCTCTCTTTATGTGTGTGTTTCATGTACAGTTATAAATTAATTTATCCATCGCGTGTTTGTTTTACGGTGGATTACGGAGTTGAGTGAGTTGGTGTGTGGTGGTTGTGGCGAGTTCGTTGACGTGAAGTTCTTCATTGAATTTTTTTTAAAAAAAATCGCGTGTCGTTCGATTCGTTCCTCGTGATTATAATTCGCTTACAAAATCAGGATTATTCTTTTCAACGCGTCCATTGGAAGCAATAGTTAGACGTGATTTCATTGGTCTCATCACCCGTCACCGTTTTTTCAGTTTAAAAATAAACTATTTGTGTCATTTTATCCGATAAGCGGAGTACAATTTAAAATATTGCCGGTGGGAAGACGGCGGTCGTCGGTGGTTGCTCCGTTTTATTCGACGCGTGTTGACCAAAGTGCCCTTCCATATTATAAATCTCCGGACTTTCCATATTCTAAATTACTGTAGCTTATCTTTATTAAAATGAATATTTACCAGGAGGAGAAAAGTGGTGACTTTACTTCAACGTATGTTGTCAGACGCACAAGATTGAATGACTCTTCACGTTTTTTCTCTCTCACGCATACTTTTCTGCTAGCCAGCCGAACCTCCCAATTATTGTGTGCGTCTTCGTGTCACACTTTTGTAGTCCTTAAATGACTGAACTACCCTTTAATTAAACCGACCTGATGAAGTGACCAAACAGATGTCCCCAGTCCTTGTCGGGGGTCGGTTCTCTTTGGAACCATTGGATTTGGTACTGAATTGCAAAAGAAGCATTACTCCCACTATCGCCACCTCCTCCATTAGTCAAACCTCTTTTTTGTCCTCACATTTCGTTACTTTTGTTTTCCCAAGTGACTGATTAGTGGGGGGCATTTACGTCTTTTCACTAGTTGAATTTTGGAGAAAAGGAAGTGGTTCGGAATTTAGATGATAGAGTAAAAAGGATGGCGTGTGTTCGTGGCAAATAGGTCTGCGTTCAGTTTGGTAGTAGTGTTTGATAGTGGTTAAGCACTTTAGTATAAATTGTAGTCGTGGAAAGCGGAGGAAATGATCGAGTGGGGTTAGATGTAGAGATAGCTTAAACTGCGGTTCATAATCTAGTTATCTAGCCGTATGAGCTTGTCGTTTTATTCACACCCACAATCTAAATGCCATTTGGAATTGGTGGAGGGCAAATGAGAACGAATATTTGGGGCACCTCACAACTGTACGTAGTCAATTGTTTCATGTGATATTACTAAGTTTATAGATAAAGGCTAAAGCTACATGTAAGACAAATATCGAAAATTGTTAGAATATGTACAGCTACCGAACAACCTTTATTTTTTGTATACTCATCGTTATTACATAGTCTCCTACTACTGTAACAACAGAATATTATCAACTTCTGGCGCAGTCAAAAAAGTTAGACAACCAAACTTTTCTACTAGTTAATTAATTAATTTAATAGGCTACAGAGTGTAACACCTATTACTTGACAGCTCCTTATTGTAGCATAAATGTTTTACCTTTAGCGTGCTTGGTGAGCTAATCAAGAAGTGGCAGCTATGGAAGTGAAAAGTATTCAGTCAAAGTAGAAATTGCATGTGCAAAAACTAAAAAGTCGTCGTAGGTATGATATCTATGACGAAACAGGTGTATAGTTGTCAAAGCAGGAGGTTTATGTTATATAGCGAACTTCTACTGGGGGAACGTCACTCAGAATTTTAACTTTGTGGTCCTTTTACAAATCTGTCTCTGGCTCAATGAGAAGTTACTGTGCCTATTTTAATTACTTCCTGGGACATTCATATACGATATTACATCAACAACAACCCAGTATAATTCCACTTAGTGGGTCTGGGGAGGGTAGTATGTACGCAGATCTTACCCCTACCCTTGGGTAGAGAGTCCGTTTCCAAATAGACCTCCGGCATCCTTCCCTCCAAGAACTTCTCACCTTGCTCTTGAGAAGACTCGAACTCACAACCTCTCGGTTGGAAGTGGGGATTGCTTACCATCAGAGCAACCCATCTTGTCTGATATAGGATATAATATCACAGATATTGTTGAAAACGCAATATGTTTAATTATGAACTTTAGTTTCTCTATTTACCCACATTTCTTATGCTTTTTGTCTAATAAATTTGTTGTCTTTATATGGGTTCAATTTCCTTTAGTCGTTTGGACAAGGTGGGCATGTTGGTCGCAGATTGTCCCAAACAGTTTTTGGCTTACCTGTGACTAATGTTTTCAACGCATGATCTAATGTGGTGACAATTTTGTTTCCCCTTCCATCTAAAACCCCATGCCTTTCATATACACTCCTCTTCGCAGAAAATTACTGTACACTACTTTTTCTTGAGTGTGAGCGTGCCATAGGTGGGACACATCACTTATTTGCTGGTTTTGCTCGACTTTCAGGTTAATGGTACTAGTGATGCTACCACCAGCAAGAGATCAAGAAAGAAGAAGGTTCGCGTTTCCCTCGATTAAGTTATATAAAGCATGTTTTGCTTATGGGAACTGAGATACGTAGTTAGTTCATCTCAAGTATAACATTATACATGCAAAAAAGTGTGCCGTTTGAAGGAAGACTGAATGTATCATTTATTTTACTTCGATTTTATTGATAGTGCTAGACTCCAGTATGAAAAATGTTCTATTTCCTAAATCCAGGACTACAAAAGTAACTTATTCACTTTTACCTCTTTTATTTTCTGTGCGAGCAGACCTTGACCGAGCTGAAAGAAGAGGAGATCTTGCTAATTAAGGAAAGAAAGCAATTGAAGAAGGTATTCTTCTAGGCTGTTGTGATTAGCTATCCTTATAGTTGAATTGTGTTTAAGTTCCTGAATTAACTCCACTCTATACAGGAATTAGCTTTGGTACGCACCAATTTGGAGAAACAGAGAGATACAAATCAAAACCTGAAAAGAATGAAGGTAAAATTTGATAATCTATTTGGCTGGTCTGTTTTAAACTGTATGATATTGTAGGCAACCTTGACAGTTCATATGCACATTCTCTTATAGACTGATCAATTTATCCTTGCAAGGGGAATCAACAACACTTAATGGTAGCGCAAATGATGAATCTTAGCTTAAACATGTGGATGGATTTTCTTGATGAACTTTCTAAGAAATATGCAAGGATTACCTACTTTATTTCCGCTCCAGATCAAGAGAGAATGGAAGAATAAAAATTGTATACTAACTTGATGTCCTTTTCTCCAGCTTGATTTGCACCCTCAGCAGGCAAATGAAAGAGGTACACCTGCTGCATATGATGGAAGTTTGGGTCAGTATCAGCAAGAGGTCCTACCAAGTAATCCAGTCATTCCCATCTTCCGGGAAAAAGCTGCAAACAAGGTCTCAATATTGCCATCATATCTGGAAGAACAGCAAGATGTCGCAGCTTTGGAGTCTAAATTTGTACTCCCAGATCTCAATATACCTTTTGGTGAGGATTCCAGCACTGAAATTCTTTGTGGGTGAACTGATATAGTAAAGCATTACACGGGCATCCTCCAACAAAGGAAGACAAGTATAATGAGAAGCATATAGCTAGTAAGGGCTAACCCTGTTATAGTATGATTTATGGAATCAGTTGTAACTAAGGACATTCCTCCGCCACTTGCTATACAGAGCATGCAAACACAGGTTTAAGTCATGAAGGTACTGAGGGTAGTTAGGATCTGTAATTTGTTTTTCTTGAGATGTCAACCGTAGGTTAGAGATCCTAACTCATTAGTTGCAGTAACATTCTTTTCTGACAGATTTCTTCAATGTCTGATTCTTTGGGGCCAACCTTCATTCCTTCTGAGTTTGAGATGAAATGTAACTATTTCATATAGTAGTCCATCATATTACGTGAATACCATAACTCTCTTTGCTCTGTTGATGCATACACTTTCATTACACATTTTATTCGGCTGCTATATTTTCACACCAAGTCCCAAATAGAATTTGCATATCAAGCCAACAGAGGGTTCCTTTTGAAATAATGGCATGAAGTCCTAGATGAAGGTGAAGGATGTGTTGATCATGCTGATCTAAAAGAGGAATGGAAGGCGAGACATTAAACTTCATACAGAAAATTACTGTAAAGCATATCCAGAATTATGTACTGAAATGCTGATCACTGCTATCACAAAGCAGGAATAATCATGATGGAGGAAATGTGTTAAGAGAGGGTCTTGGATTTACAATATGTATAGCAACTCCTCAACACAATGGCCCTAAAATTTCTGCAATTTATAAAAAGATAGATATAGATTAAATGATTTGAGTGGCATGTGTTATTTGCATTTCTAAAGCACATATTTACACGTGTTTTACATCAAATCGTATCCAATCCTATAATTTTACAACAACAATAAAAATGCAAATAACATCCAATCCATAAAAATTTAATTAATGAATCAAAACTTAATCATAAGATTATTCTATACCAAAAAGAACATCCATAATGATAGCAGGTTACTCATTTATTTCTAGTTATAGAGGAAGGAGGATCCAGTTTCAACGAATAAGATCGAGCAGAATTCACCATTTGGACTTTGGTTAACAAGAACGAGAAAAACTGGTAAAATGCAGGTTGCATCGGATGCCTCAAGAATTTTACAGTTTAACTAAAACTATTACACTCTCTGCGTATTGGTCTGTTTAAGAACAAAAATCATTGAATAATATGAAACACTGAAGCAGTAAATAAAGTTGCGCCGGAGCTATTCAAGAATATTTCTCCAGTTTTCCCTTTTCTTAAGATTTTCATCTTTAACCCTTGGCACCCTGGCTGAGGAGGAAGCGGCTTTGATTGCTGTGTGCAGCTATAAAACAAATTTATACAGATACTGGCATACACATATTCAATGTCAAATAATCGCATTGGCATTTCAGTTTTGATCAAAATTTACAATTATAAAAGAAGAAGAAGAATAATAAGAAGAAAAATCTGGGTTATATATGACAGGATTGACAAAAAGGAAAGGAGATGCAAAATGGTTGAAAATCAAAGAGACGCCATTTCTAGTTTGTCTTACGGACAACTAACTAGCCTGAGGACACTAGACATCCGTGGTGCAAGTAAAATCCCCTCAAGCTATCACTAAAAGCAGAGCAACAAGGCGGAATAACTCTCCTTAGTGATGATGACGAGATTACCATACTATTTAGAGAACTGATACTAACTTGAGGACAATTCTTCAAGTTTATCTCCCGCAATGATTTACAATTTTTCACCAATGCATGTATGCCATCTGCTGTCACTCCTTTGCAGTTCTCCAAGTTTAACTTCAATAGGCGAGAACATCTGCTCCCAATAATAGCCAGGCCTTCGTCACTTAACGATGAACCAACTGCACTGATTATATCAAGATTAGGCAATTCAGTGCCTTGTCCGAGATGTGTAATCATGGAACAGTGATCAAGTCGCAAATCCCTCATCTGATTGCACACCTCTAGAACAGAAGCAATACCTGCCTCTGTAAGATTTCTACATGAGGACACATCAAGCATCTCCAAGTTGGGGCACACTAAAGCAACTTTTGCGAGAGAGTCATCATCCAGGTACAAGTTATTTGCCAAAGTAACAGCCCTGATTCTTGTGTTCTTCACACCATTATGAAATGAATCCGTCATCCCCAAACAAATATTTTCCATGTTAACGGTTTCTAGTGAAGGACAATTTCTTGCGAGCGTAAAGAACGTATAAATGGTCAATTTCAGACATTCTCTAATATTAATGGAAACAAGACTTTTTAGATATTGGGATAAATCTTTCATAGTCTCATCAGTCAAGAAAACTACTTGAACCAAAGATAAGAACTTTAGTGATCGGTACACGCACAGAAGTGAAGAGATACCAGATAATGTGAAATTTGTACACTCACAAAGTGAAAGCCTAGATAGAGGGAGAGAAGCCTTGGCCACCAAGAATAGAAATTCATCCGAAATAGTGGAGCAGGAAACATCGAGTGTCTGTAAAGTTCGGCTGGAAGTAGCCAAACATTCAAAACCAGGACTTGATCGAGGAATGTGAATCTCAGACACTGAAATCCAATTCAAGGCAGCACAAGAACGTAGCATAGAGAGGATCCCATTTACAGTTATCATAGTGCAATGCTCCAACTCAATGCCTTGTAAATTTAAACAATTCATAGACAAAGCAACAAGCGAATTATCAGTAATAAAATGATTCCCAGAAACATTAATTTTACGCAAATTGGTCAAATTCATCGATAAAACCCCAATCCCAGAATCAGTCACGATCAAATCACCGTCGATTCTGTTCATCAAACTGAAATCAAATTTTGTCCTTGGATAGCTAATATCAAGCTCTTCCAAAAATGGAAACGACTGTGCTATAGCACACAAATCAGGATCACGTAAAAGAGCGAGATCGCTACACTTCAAAACCCTCAAATCCTTCAATTTACGCCCTAATTCCTTCAAACCCTTGACGGGTAACTGTTTCTGATTAGAGATATCAAGTTGTTCAAGATTGGATGCATAGGAGACAGAATTGGCAAGATCAACAAGAACATGATCAAGTTCACCGCGAAAATTACTGAGATCAATCGATTTAAGATTCGGGAAACGGCGAATGAGTTTAGCAATTGTACCGTGGATTAAAAGAGTGGAGTCAATTACAGACAAGTAGAGACGTAGACGATTGGTGAGAGCAAGGAATTGCTTGGACACAGAAGAAAATGATTCCACGTCGGATTGGTGATGGAGACGATTGAATATCAGTTCCCAGCATTCTTCAGGCAAATCTTTGCAATTAATCGCCATTGATTTCAGCTAATTTGGGCAAAAAATGGATGAAGATCGAGTGATTAGGGAGATGATTGGGAATTCCACAATCTTTGAAAGAGAATCCCGGACTTGAGGCTACTAATAATGTTGAAGTAGGGTTCCCGTTATATGTGGGTCAGCTAGGCAACTATAACAGGATGGTATTTCATTTCCTCCATTTCAATTTTGAAATTTGAATTTATGATCCGCTTACTAATGAATCCCATCATTGACCTTATAAATTATTTTCCGCCCTCTAACAGTTTAAATTTAAATGGAGTAACAATTAAGCCTTTTTAATTTACTTCTATTTATATGCAAAGTTGCAAACAAAAGAAAAATTCAAATTCTTACTTTACTTTTAATGTTAAGAATAGAATTCTAATTAGAGTGAATTCTATCTTATAGAAGAGTTTTACTTTGAGGCTAAGTCATTTCTCTTCCTATAAATAGAGGGGTCTTACCCCATTGTAAATTCATCCCAAAAATATCAATAAGAATTCTCCTCTCCCTACTTTCTCTGCAATATTGTTCTTGTTCTTGTATTATTTTATAACAGTTATCAGCACGAAGCTCTACTATCTCAAGAATCTCTTTAAGAAAATTAAGATATTTTTTCTCCTCCTAATTTTGTTTTAATTATGTACATTACACGACAGGATGTTACTTGATAAATTGTTGGTGGACTTTAATGGTGTTAACAGTTGTTTAATAGTGTTGCTATTGCTTTTGTAGTATTATTAGATGAAAATATTTTGTTACCTTATGCTTTGTTACAACGTCTGTATGTTGGATTTAGTACTATTTTTTTTTTTTAAGTAACTAGTAATATGTTACTTTTAATACGACATAACTAAAGAGTATTACACAGTAGTTAGTTAATTTGAGCAATTTCATTAATATCTATAAAACTTTGTTCCAGCGTGAATAGTGAAAACGTTTATTCCGATTCAACACGAATTTGTACAATACATAATTTTGCCAATTTGTGCCTGATTGCCATAGCTGTAATGAACATTTTATGGTATCATGCAGATTTTCAATTTAATTATGTCTGACATTATGAAAAGAAAGTTTGTTGCCCTTGAAATTTCGGGCAAGAACTACATGACTTGGATGTTGGATGCTGAAATCCATTTGGATGCAATGGGTCTTGGAGACGCCATTAAAGACAGAAATAATGCATCCACCCAAGACTGTGCTAAGGCCTTGATTTTCTTGCGACATCACCTTGATGAAGGTTTGAAAATTGAATATCTCACAGTCAAAGATCCACTTTTATCTTGTGGAATGGCTTAAAGGAGAGATATGACAACTTAAAGTTGGTCACTCTGCCACAAGCACGAATTTTTTATCGTTATCGTTGCGGTGGAAAAGGGCACTGGGCAAAAATTTGCCGTGTACCAAGACATTTGGTTGAGCTTTATCAAGCATCTCTAAAGAGTAAAGGCCCTGAAACCAATTTTGTCTCTGACAATAATTTTGACATCACCCACTTGGATGTGGCAGACTTCTTTGAGCACCCTGAGGGGAAAATAGATCACTTGATCAGTGATGGATCCATGGTTAAAGAAGATTGAGCAGTTTAATATTTTTATTTTTACTTATTCGTAGTAGTTAATGAATAAACAATTATCATAGTTTACATAAGTTATCTATTATTGTGATATGGTTCAAATTTTATATTTTCTGCTAGTAAAGCTAAGTTTACTGATTAGATAATGACATTACAAAACCTAACTTATTACTACACTTAAGTTGTTTACTGATATTGTTTATCAAACAGTGTTGTACCTATATTTACGATTTCATTATTTAACGGTTTATCTTTGTTTACAAACATGAAACTATTACCGTATACATATTCATGTAGTCTATAGCATTCTGCATTGATACATATTTACTTGTACATTAACAAACACTCATAATAAATTTTGCTTTGTACATTGCAATCATAACATTTTTGTACTAGTAATATAATTACACAAACATGTACATGTTGAATTTTAAATAATATCACACATCGCTTGCTCATCATCTTCTGATGTGATGATATTATGAACAATCATTTATTTAATATTGTTATATCAAATAATACTCCATAATACAATAGTTATGTCTGAATATTTGCATCACAAAATAATTTTCTGCAATCGACAACGTCCAATTGTAAAAATATTTGTTTAATTGATTCATGTACCACACATAAGATATTTAAAGAGAAGAAATATTTCTCTCATTTAAGTATGTGTAAGGCAGATGTTACTACAATTTCTGGTAGTAGTAAATTGATTGAAGGCTCCGGAAGAGCAACTATAACTCTGCCGAAAGGAACAATATTTATCATAGAGAATGCAATGTTCTCCTCCAAGTCTAAGAGAAACTTGTTGAGTTTTAAAGATATCCGTCAAAATGGATATCATATTGAGACAATAGATGAGAATAATCTTGAATACCTCATCATTACAAAGAATGTCTCTGGCCAAGAGAGGGTTATTGAGAAGTTCCCATCTTTATCTTGTGGCCTGTATTGGACAAAAATTAGTGCGATTGAGGCACATTCCACAGTTAACCAAAAGGTTACTGATTCCAATACTTTTGTACTTTGGCATGATCGATTGGGACATCCTGGATCAATTATGATGAGACGGATTATAGAAAACTCATATGGGCATCCATTAAGAATTTAAAGATTCTTTTAAATAATGAATTTTCTTGCACTTCTTTTTATCAAGGCAAGTTAATTATTAGACCATCACCAACAAAGGTTGGAACTGAGTCACCTACGTTTTTGAACGTATACAAGGGGATATTTGTGGACCTATTCACCCACCTAGTGGGTCCTTTAGATATTTTATGGTCTTAATAGACGCATCCTCTAGATGGTCTCATGTGTGCCTATTGTCATCACGCAACCTTGCGTTTGCAAAATTAATGGCACAAATAATTCGATTACGAGCACAATTTCCTGATCATCCAATTAAGTCTATTAGACTAGATAATGCTGCTGAGTTTTCATCCCAAGCATTTAATGATTATTGTTTATCAATTGGGATAAAAGTGGAACATCCTGTGGCGCATGTTCACACTCAAAATGGTCTTGCAAAATCTTTAATTAAACGTCTGCAGTTGATTGCCAGACCATTACTCATGAAAACGAGGCTGCCCACTTCGGTTTGGGGTCACGCCATTTTGCATGCAGCAATGCTAGTTCGTCTCAGATCGACGAATTATCACAAATATTCCCCGTTGCAATTAGTTTTGGGTCATGAACCTAATATATCCCATTTAAGAATTTTTGGATGCGCAGTATATGTGCCTATAGCACCGCCATACCGCACCAAAATGTGTCCGCAAAGAAGGTTAGGAATATATGTTGGGTTTGAATCGCCCTCTATTATTCGCTACCTCGAAACATTGACAGGGGATTTGTTCACTGCACGATTTGCAGACTGTCGATTCGATGAGACACTTTTCCCAAAATTAGGGGGAGAAGTTGGTGAAACCAAACGGGAAATTTTGTGGAAAAATCCATCATTATCTCATCTTGATCCACATACCTCTATCTGTGAAAAAGAGGTGCAAAATATTATCCATTTGCAAAGAATAGCAAATCAAATGCCTGACGCATTCACGAATCCTCTTATATTACTTGTTCTCATTAATTAAATTGACCAACTAAAGTTGGGGTTGAATCCCATAAATTCTTGAAATATCAAAGGTGAATATGAGCTCATTCACCTGCCATGTATACCACATATGATGCATCTATGATATGGTTACATGTGCGATTATTATTAACCTGCAACCTGGCCGGTGCTTGCGAGGTAAATTGCTCAGTAATCTAATTTTGAGCATAATTTCCAGATTTTCTATTCAAGATAGTTCATCTTGATAAGTTGGTTTACATCATAGTTGGTATAGCAAAATAATTTATTGAGTGCCTCCACTTAATAGCTAAACTATTGCTTATGAGAACAAAGTTATCTATATCAATTTGATATACGTTATACACGAGAGTATATTATATTCTCCCCTCACAAGTGATTCAGGGTCAGGAACCAAATAATTTCATCTTATTATTATTGATGTGCAGTGTATATTAACATGATAATGCACAAAGATGATTTCCCAGAGTTGAGGAAATAAGTTAGTTTTTCTAACATGAGGGGGAGACATGATAAACACTTGAGAAAAAGTTACATGGAACGAATTATCATTTGTATATATAGATCCTCGAATATCATAATATGAACTTGAAGTTCATAAAAAGATAATTCAATTGCAACATATTGCAAAGCATGCCATACGCATTTGCTGACCCAAAGAAAGTAACTATATTCTCACTGCAAATGCTCATATTAAGTCCTAGAAGGACAAAGTCTTGGATACGCTTAAAGCGTATCGACAAATCGGTTTCAAAAAGAACTTCTTAATAAAAAAGATGAGCAAATGATCAAAGTGATCATAATAAGGAGGCAGGTGATCTAGAAGATCACATGACATAACACTTCATAAAATCTCATGAGAGATTCAGGTACCTGAATATATGAATGAAGAAATCTCCATGTTATGTCTTTATGAAAATTTACTGGAACCGATATAAAATGTTCGTCAACGACATCTATGATAAGCGCTAAATATCGATGAGGATCTTAAGTTTGTCGAATACAAACAAAATATTGGCTAAATGGAAGAGATACAATTCAAGTAGAATTGATTCCATATGAAAGACATGTAGTTTTGGACATGTAGTTCAAATACTTGAAAGTATAAAGTCAATGGTATGTGCAATCATTTTTCGATATCTTATTTCTCTAACATGACATGAAAACTTGATATGCATCTCTCTCTATTATATGGCTTATATGACTTAATTTATATGTCAATCTATGAAGGATTTAAGTTTCTTGAAGCATATACAATTCCTGATCTTGAAGTACCACTTTCTTAGTGCAATTTGTGCACATATGTATCTTGCTATAACTTTAAGCAGATAATGTGATAGCGAGGATATCTCTATGGAGATATTGAAGAGCCGTTCCACGATATTTGTGAAGACATTATATATCTATCACGAATGATAAATTCAAGGTGCGGAATATTCATTCAAGTCAATATGGTTGATTTATTTATCAAATCTATACCAACGGTCTCTTGAAGATGGCGCACAAAATTGGAATGTGAAAGCTCAATGATGTGAATTGATGCTCTCATCAGGGGGAGTTAATGCGTGTTGCACTCTTTTTCTCTTTCAAGGTTTTGTCCTACTGGGTTTTCCTTGCAAGGTTTTTAACGAGGCAACCAATAGGCGCATTACAAAATATGTGTACTCTTTTTCCTTTTCTAGAATTTTTTCCCATTGGGTTTTGTTTTTGTTATGGTTTTAATGAGGCACATCACTTATTGAGTAGACATTCAAGGGGGAGTGTTAAGAATAGAATTCTAATTAGAGTGAATGTCTATCTTATAGAAGAGTTTTACTTTGAGGCTAAGTCATTTCTCTTCCTATAAATAGAGTGGTCTTATCCTATTGTAAATCCATCCCAAAAATATCAATAAGAATTCTCCTCTCCCTACTTTCTCTGCAATATTGTTCTTGTTCTTGTATTATTTTATAACATTTAAGAAATAAATATCTCCTTGTCAATTTTTCTAAGTACATCTGACCATCAGTCACACTATTATTTCTGCGCATTGCATATTTTACTCTATAATTTAAAATTTTCTTATCTATTTATAATTTATTCGTGTCCACATATATATTCAATTCACCTATAATGAAAATAAAACGTTATTTATAGAGTTAAGAAGGTAAACCAGTGTTAACTTGGTATATTAATTAATGATTATTTAAAATAAAAGAATTTGGAGTGACAAAATAACAAAAGTAAAATTTTTTTAAGGAGTTTTATTAATAGGAATACAAACTCAATAATTTATTAACAAAAACTGAAAATAAAAGAGGAAAGATCAAATACATAAGACACAATAATAACAAACAATTATTTAAAACAACGATATCTTTAGTGGCAGATTTATAAAGGAGATTTCTTATTTATAGTGTGAAATAATTTAGAATCACAATGTAAAACCATAGAAGATTATATGAACTAAAGCGTTTAAGGTGAAACAAAAAGAAGAAAGAAGAACACAAAAGAAAAGTTAACCAACTTTGCGGAAATTAATAAAATATCATGATGTGGAGATAAGGATGATGATCTAAAGTCAAGACGGAAATATAGACATAACTTGTAGATATTGAGATAGGAGAAAAAACAATTAATGTATCACCTATTTTTGGGAAAAGAGTTGAATGTTAATCAAACTGAGCTGGAGAAAACATTTGTCACCCATTCTTACTGCTTGACTAAAAAACGTACTCCAATCATATATTCTCTTGGTTGTTATTATACGAAAAATATATTCTTATTTTAATAAATCAAAAAATTGATAATTTTTTTTATGTTTTACCTTTGTCATTAAGTATTAATTTCCCACATTATCTCCCTAGAATTTTTGAAATACTAATCATTATTATCGGAAAATTTTTGAAATGCCTACTTCATTTATTTTTTCTTATAAGGAGTGATAGTCAAAAGTGTATGACTAAATATGATCGGGGAAAGTAGTAAAACTTTTTCTACAGTCCATTTTGTCCTTCGTCAACAGATACAGATATATACTTTTTCTTTTTTGAAATTCATTATTCTTAATATTTATATGGTCCGGAAAGCTCTGCACAACTGAAAGGGACAGCGAGTAGAAGAGAGAAAATGAATTTTCACTGTTGTATTGAACAATGCACCGTACACATACTTATATAAAGTATAGTCAACCTAAAATACCTTTCTAATTACTTAACTTATAACTACTCTAACAAAATCATCTCCAGCTAGGAACCATCTATCATTCCACTCACGTGACACCTTCAACACTCTCCTTCAAGCTATGTAATGTAAACAAATTGAACATTCCTAGCTTGGATAATAAGACTTCATGTTGTGACCCTTCCCTAGTCCTTTAGCTAAGATATCAGCCACATGTAAGTTTGTGGCCTCATGTTTTGTACATATGAGGCCTCCTTGAATCTTCTCCTTAATGAAATGACACTCAATCTCTATGTGTTTCGTTCGTTCATGATAGATTGGGTTAGCAGTAATTTGAAGAGCTGCCTTGCTATTACAATACAGTTTTACTGGCAGTTTTAGTTGCATTCCCAGTTCTTCATATAATCCAATAAGCCATATTATTTGTGCAATTGCTTTTTCCATGCTCCTATATTCTGCCTCTGCTGAACTCTTTGACACTGTGTTTTGTTTCTTTGACTTCCAGGAAATCAAAAGAGTCTCCCATCTTGACTATAAAACCACTTACTGACCTTCTTGTCATATGACAAGTTGCCTTGTCTGCATCACAATAAACTGTAAGCTCTGATGATGATTTAGATGATAATAATATTCCCAATCCTGGTGCATTCTTCAGATATTTCACCACCCTTAGAGCCCTTTCCATTTGTGACTTCTTTGACCTATGCATGAATTAACGTAGTTTTGTATAGTGTAGCTTATATTTAGTCGAGTCATAGTTAGATAAAACAGCTTTCCCACTAGTGTTTGATATCTAGCAGGAGCATGCAACACTTCATCAGTAGTGTATCTAGTCTCACAACCTTGATCAAACTATGTGCTAGTAAGTCTCTCATTGAGCTCCATGGGTGTGGCAACAAGCTTGGAACCAACCAGTCGAAGATCTGCAATAAAGTCTAGTGCAAACTTTCTTTGATAGACTAAAATTCCTTCTTTACTCTTGGCAATTTCAAGACCAAGGAAGTATCTCATCTCCCCCAGATCTTTGATCTTGAAATGATGATGAAGCATGAGTTTCGCCTTTTGAATCATAGAGGCAGATGAACCTATGATAAGAAGGCCATCCATATAGACTAGGATAATAACCATATCAGAACATGATATTTTGGTGAAAAGAAAATAATCATGACGATTTCAAATAAATCATGAAGAGAGAAGAGCTTCACAAAGCTTGAGATTTCACAATAGAGAGTCCTGTTTTAATCCATATAGAGGCTTCTGGAGTTTGCAAACTTTGATACACTCCCCATGACCTAAAAAGACCAGGTGGTGGAACCATGTAAACATCTCCTACAAGATCACCTTGAAGGAATGCATTGAAGACATCCATTTGGTGCTCCAACCAAATGGAGAAAAAGTTTCTTGGTAATCTAACCCATCTTGTCGTGTATAGCCCTTGGCCACTAGGCAAGCCTTGTATCTGTCTACCTCTCCTTTGAGATTGTAATTGACTTTGAACACCCATTTACATTCAATGGGCTTCTTGTCAACGGGAAGATCAACTAGCAACCAAGTATGGTTGTCTTATAGGGCCTGCAACTCTTGTTTCATGGCTTCCACCTAGTGTAGATTAAGTAAAGCTTCTTCATAAGTATCATGTTCTCTAATAGAAGACATGTTGCATATGACTTTGTAGTAGGAGTTTGAGAGTGAAACATAAGACATATATGCTGAGAAGGGGTAGGTAGACACTACTGCTGCATAATATGTAGGCTTGGACATTTTATGTATGTAATCATAAGCCAGCCAGCAGGACTAGAAGTTCTGCAGGAATTTCTTGGTGCTGTGGACATACTAGGACCAACAAGATATGAAGCAGCACGATGAGTTGTATAATCAAGCATAAGAGAACCCGTTCTGGTAGCATGCACCATTATTTCACTAGCCAAGGGAATCGGTAATGTGTGTCCGGTAGCATCATCAGTGTTGCTAGTAGCTGAACCTTCCAAAGACAAAGGAACATGAGAAGTAGAAGGACTATGAATTGTGTCAGAAGTACATGGTGGTTCCAATGAAACTGTGACAGTTTCTGCTCCAAGTCAAAAGGATCGTGGAAATCATCCCAACAGTCAACAACAACATGAGGCCTTAACTGATAATGGATAGACTTAGAAGGGAAACGCATACTCCTTAAATGTAGCCAGATTATACAACCTGTAACCTTTCTGAGTAGTAGAATATCCCATATGAACTGCAGGAATTGCTCTAGGGTTATGGGCTATCTAACATTTCTATTGTATTCTTCAATTGAATTGACTAACTAATTTATCGAGTTTATTGGTTGACAGGGTTAATAATGCTCATAAGAATCTGTTGAGTTCTTACTCGCCTATTCAAGCTAACCTAACGCCTATATGTCTATGGAGTTAGAATCAATAAGAACGCATTTATAATTCCTGTAAATCAACCAAGCAAGGAAATTAGGTATATGTTTATCCTAACCGTTAATCTGTTCCCCGATGCCCAGGTTCAAGAACTTGCTCTACTCAATCCTATATGTAATCTAGAATTTCCACTTTCAAGTTCAACTCTAGCTTTGTAGATAGTATTTAATTAGTGATCAAGCAATCAAATAATTAAGTGCATGATTGAATGAATAAATCAATATGATAAACTAAGAAATCAAAATCAATATCCGAATAACAATAGTCGTGAAAGAACCACAACTCTATAAAGTGAAGTTTAGCTCCACATAGACATGGTAGCAAAATAACAAATCATACAAATAAACATAAAAAGATTAAGTTGGTGGAAGAAAAGATGAAACTCTGCCTCCACGGCGGCTCTGTGCTTGTGTTTTCCTCTCAAAAATGTCTTCCCCCCTCAAAATATCATTTCTCTGTGTATATATACCAAGTTGGGTTGGGCAAAAATAATTATACCTTCTCCAATGTGAAAAAGGATACTTTTCCCGGGTTTGACTGGCGCGGTCGCGCTCGTGACCGCGCTAGTGTCCAGTATTCTGCCTGACGAGTGCGGTTGTGCTATTTACGTGCACTATTTACCATGTTTCGTTTGGAATTTGGAAAAACGTAAAACATCAAAGTTGTAGCCTTTAAGTTATCTTTCCAACCATCTATTGTGGAGCCCAAATGGAATTTTGAGAAAAACGTTATGTGTATTTTACTAGACAGTGCACAATATGCCTACTCGAGTCTTCATTTGTTATTAACTATCAAAATTGACGCCCAAACACGATCCCGACTTAATTCCGTGAGCTTTTACTCAGACTTCAAAGATCCAAATCACTTGAATTCATTTCATAGCATCTATATAGCTCGGAATCACTCCTACAAGGCATAAAACACACTATAAGTGATTAAAGCGAAAACTCAACTAAAATGCAGTAAATTAGAGTGTAATAATCGACTAAAGTATGTTGTTATAGCCTATCATCATGTACTGTTTTACCTTATATTGTTATACCTTATAATTTATTTAATCTCTGTAGGGCCCTGACCTTTTTCGTCACTACCCGAACGAGGTTAGTCCTGGCACTTACTGAGTACTGTTGTGGTGTAGTCATGCCCTTTAAGCGCATGTTTTTCATGTGCAGATCCAGGTACCTCTACTCAAACCTAACACCCTTGAGGCGCGGCGATCCTTCATAGACCTCGAGGTATATCTGTCATCCGCAGACCGAGGAGTCTCTCTCTCTCTCTCTCTCTCTATTCCCTCTTGTAGTTACAACCCTTCTGTATTTACTTCGTTTTAGACATTCTGGAGTTAGAGCACTATGTAGTATCCTTAGCTTGTGATTTCATGAGATTCTGAGTTTTGGAAAAAGTATTAATGTTTGAGATTTGATGTTGTGTATGCCGAGCGACAGTATTACATACTGTTTTATTTACTATTTCGATTTTTATTTATTTTCTTCCGCAAATTGGTTTATTTTTCGAATTATTAGGCTTACCTAGTCGTAGGAACTAGGTGCCGTCGCGATAGTTCACGGAGGGCGAACCGGGATCGTGACAACCTCGACTATGAATGATGACTCTGATGTATTCTGTATAGTAACATCTCTGTCATCAGAGTATAATAATCTTATTCCCATATTGGTCAGCTAATGAAGCTCTTTAGTCAACCTTTGTCTACTTACCTCAATGTGTACTAATCTTCCCATTAACTTACGGCTGAGAGCGCCTGCCACAACGTTGGCTTTATCGGTATTGTACAGTATCTCGACATCGTAGTCTTTTAGTAATTCAAGCTACTTACGCTGCCTCAAATTCAACTTCTTCTGCTTGAATATGTATTGTAAATTTTTGTGATCTGTGTAGATGTCAACATGGACGTTGTATTAGTAGTGCCTTCATATCTTTAAAGCATCTATTACTACAGCCAATTCCAAATCATGAATCGGGTAATTCTTTTCATGTTTCTTCAATTGTCTTGATGCATAAGCAATTACCCTCCCAAGTTGCATCAAGTTATCTATTATTGTGATATGGTTCAAATTTTATATTTTCTGCTAGTAAAGCTAAGTTTACTGATTAGATAATGACATTACAAAACCTAACTTATTACTACACTTAAGTTGTTTACTGATATTGTTTATCAAACAGTGTTGTACCTATATTTACGATTTCATTATTTAACGGTTTATCTTTGTTTACAAACATGAAACTATTACCGTATACATATTCATGTAGTCTATAGCATTCTGCATTGATACATATTTACTTGTACATTAACAAACACTCATAATAAATTTTGCTTTGTACATTGCAATCATAACATTTTTGTACTAGTAATATAATTACACAAACATGTACATGTTGAATTTTAAATAATATCACACATCGCTTGCTCATCATCTTCTGATGTGATGATATTATGAACAATCATTTATTTAATATTGTTATATCAAATAATACTCCATAATACAATAGTTATGTCTGAATATTTGCATCACAAAATAATTTTCTGCAATCGACAACGTCCAATTGTAAAAATATTTGTTTAATTGATTCATGTACCACACATAAGATATTTAAAGAGAAGAAATATTTCTCTCATTTAAGTATGTGTAAGGCAGATGTTACTACAATTTCTGGTAGTAGTAAATTGATTGAAGGCTCCGGAAGAGCAACTATAACTCTGCCGAAAGGAACAATATTTATCATAGAGAATGCAATGTTCTCCTCCAAGTCTAAGAGAAACTTGTTGAGTTTTAAAGATATCCGTCAAAATGGATATCATATTGAGACAATAGATGAGAATAATCTTGAATACCTCATCATTACAAAGAATGTCTCTGGCCAAGAGAGGGTTATTGAGAAGTTCCCATCTTTATCTTGTGGCCTGTATTGGACAAAAATTAGTGCGATTGAGGCACATTCCACAGTTAACCAAAAGGTTACTGATTCCAATACTTTTGTACTTTGGCATGATCGATTGGGACATCCTGGATCAATTATGATGAGACGGATTATAGAAAACTCATATGGGCATCCATTAAGAATTTAAAGATTCTTTTAAATAATGAATTTTCTTGCACTTCTTTTTATCAAGGCAAGTTAATTATTAGACCATCACCAACAAAGGTTGGAACTGAGTCACCTACGTTTTTGAACGTATACAAGGGGATATTTGTGGACCTATTCACCCACCTAGTGGGTCCTTTAGATATTTTATGGTCTTAATAGACGCATCCTCTAGATGGTCTCATGTGTGCCTATTGTCATCACGCAACCTTGCGTTTGCAAAATTAATGGCACAAATAATTCGATTACGAGCACAATTTCCTGATCATCCAATTAAGTCTATTAGACTAGATAATGCTGCTGAGTTTTCATCCCAAGCATTTAATGATTATTGTTTATCAATTGGGATAAAAGTGGAACATCCTGTGGCGCATGTTCACACTCAAAATGGTCTTGCAAAATCTTTAATTAAACGTCTGCAGTTGATTGCCAGACCATTACTCATGAAAACGAGGCTGCCCACTTCGGTTTGGGGTCACGCCATTTTGCATGCAGCAATGCTAGTTCGTCTCAGATCGACGAATTATCACAAATATTCCCCGTTGCAATTAGTTTTGGGTCATGAACCTAATATATCCCATTTAAGAATTTTTGGATGCGCAGTATATGTGCCTATAGCACCGCCATACCGCACCAAAATGTGTCCGCAAAGAAGGTTAGGAATATATGTTGGGTTTGAATCGCCCTCTATTATTCGCTACCTCGAAACATTGACAGGGGATTTGTTCACTGCACGATTTGCAGACTGTCGATTCGATGAGACACTTTTCCCAAAATTAGGGGGAGAAGTTGGTGAAACCAAACGGGAAATTTTGTGGAAAAATCCATCATTATCTCATCTTGATCCACATACCTCTATCTGTGAAAAAGAGGTGCAAAATATTATCCATTTGCAAAGAATAGCAAATCAAATGCCTGACGCATTCACGAATCCTCTTATATTACTTGTTCTCATTAATTAAATTGACCAACTAAAGTTGGGGTTGAATCCCATAAATTCTTGAAATATCAAAGGTGAATATGAGCTCATTCACCTGCCATGTATACCACATATGATGCATCTATGATATGGTTACATGTGCGATTATTATTAACCTGCAACCTGGCCGGTGCTTGCGAGGTAAATTGCTCAGTAATCTAATTTTGAGCATAATTTCCAGATTTTCTATTCAAGATAGTTCATCTTGATAAGTTGGTTTACATCATAGTTGGTATAGCAAAATAATTTATTGAGTGCCTCCACTTAATAGCTAAACTATTGCTTATGAGAACAAAGTTATCTATATCAATTTGATATACGTTATACACGAGAGTATATTATATTCTCCCCTCACAAGTGATTCAGGGTCAGGAACCAAATAATTTCATCTTATTATTATTGATGTGCAGTGTATATTAACATGATAATGCACAAAGATGATTTCCCAGAGTTGAGGAAATAAGTTAGTTTTTCTAACATGAGGGGGAGACATGATAAACACTTGAGAAAAAGTTACATGGAACGAATTATCATTTGTATATATAGATCCTCGAATATCATAATATGAACTTGAAGTTCATAAAAAGATAATTCAATTGCAACATATTGCAAAGCATGCCATACGCATTTGCTGACCCAAAGAAAGTAACTATATTCTCACTGCAAATGCTCATATTAAGTCCTAGAAGGACAAAGTCTTGGATACGCTTAAAGCGTATCGACAAATCGGTTTCAAAAAGAACTTCTTAATAAAAAAGATGAGCAAATGATCAAAGTGATCATAATAAGGAGGCAGGTGATCTAGAAGATCACATGACATAACACTTCATAAAATCTCATGAGAGATTCAGGTACCTGAATATATGAATGAAGAAATCTCCATGTTATGTCTTTATGAAAATTTACTGGAACCGATATAAAATGTTCGTCAACGACATCTATGATAAGCGCTAAATATCGATGAGGATCTTAAGTTTGTCGAATACAAACAAAATATTGGCTAAATGGAAGAGATACAATTCAAGTAGAATTGATTCCATATGAAAGACATGTAGTTTTGGACATGTAGTTCAAATACTTGAAAGTATAAAGTCAATGGTATGTGCAATCATTTTTCGATATCTTATTTCTCTAACATGACATGAAAACTTGATATGCATCTCTCTCTATTATATGGCTTATATGACTTAATTTATATGTCAATCTATGAAGGATTTAAGTTTCTTGAAGCATATACAATTCCTGATCTTGAAGTACCACTTTCTTAGTGCAATTTGTGCACATATGTATCTTGCTATAACTTTAAGCAGATAATGTGATAGCGAGGATATCTCTATGGAGATATTGAAGAGCCGTTCCACGATATTTGTGAAGACATTATATATCTATCACGAATGATAAATTCAAGGTGCGGAATATTCATTCAAGTCAATATGGTTGATTTATTTATCAAATCTATACCAACGGTCTCTTGAAGATGGCGCACAAAATTGGAATGTGAAAGCTCAATGATGTGAATTGATGCTCTCATCAGGGGGAGTTAATGCGTGTTGCACTCTTTTTCTCTTTCAAGGTTTTGTCCTACTGGGTTTTCCTTGCAAGGTTTTTAACGAGGCAACCAATAGGCGCATTACAAAATATGTGTACTCTTTTTCCTTTTCTAGAATTTTTTCCCATTGGGTTTTGTTTTTGTTATGGTTTTAATGAGGCACATCACTTATTGAGTAGACATTCAAGGGGGAGTGTTAAGAATAGAATTCTAATTAGAGTGAATGTCTATCTTATAGAAGAGTTTTACTTTGAGGCTAAGTCATTTCTCTTCCTATAAATAGAGTGGTCTTATCCTATTGTAAATCCATCCCAAAAATATCAATAAGAATTCTCCTCTCCCTACTTTCTCTGCAATATTGTTCTTGTTCTTGTATTATTTTATAACATTTAAGAAATAAATATCTCCTTGTCAATTTTTCTAAGTACATCTGACCATCAGTCACACTATTATTTCTGCGCATTGCATATTTTACTCTATAATTTAAAATTTTCTTATCTATTTATAATTTATTCGTGTCCACATATATATTCAATTCACCTATAATGAAAATAAAACGTTATTTATAGAGTTAAGAAGGTAAACCAGTGTTAACTTGGTATATTAATTAATGATTATTTAAAATAAAAGAATTTGGAGTGACAAAATAACAAAAGTAAAATTTTTTTAAGGAGTTTTATTAATAGGAATACAAACTCAATAATTTATTAACAAAAACTGAAAATAAAAGAGGAAAGATCAAATACATAAGACACAATAATAACAAACAATTATTTAAAACAACGATATCTTTAGTGGCAGATTTATAAAGGAGATTTCTTATTTATAGTGTGAAATAATTTAGAATCACAATGTAAAACCATAGAAGATTATATGAACTAAAGCGTTTAAGGTGAAACAAAAAGAAGAAAGAAGAACACAAAAGAAAAGTTAACCAACTTTGCGGAAATTAATAAAATATCATGATGTGGAGATAAGGATGATGATCTAAAGTCAAGACGGAAATATAGACATAACTTGTAGATATTGAGATAGGAGAAAAAACAATTAATGTATCACCTATTTTTGGGAAAAGAGTTGAATGTTAATCAAACTGAGCTGGAGAAAACATTTGTCACCCATTCTTACTGCTTGACTAAAAAACGTACTCCAATCATATATTCTCTTGGTTGTTATTATACGAAAAATATATTCTTATTTTAATAAATCAAAAAATTGATAATTTTTTTTATGTTTTACCTTTGTCATTAAGTATTAATTTCCCACATTATCTCCCTAGAATTTTTGAAATACTAATCATTATTATCGGAAAATTTTTGAAATGCCTACTTCATTTATTTTTTCTTATAAGGAGTGATAGTCAAAAGTGTATGACTAAATATGATCGGGGAAAGTAGTAAAACTTTTTCTACAGTCCATTTTGTCCTTCGTCAACAGATACAGATATATACTTTTTCTTTTTTGAAATTCATTATTCTTAATATTTATATGGTCCGGAAAGCTCTGCACAACTGAAAGGGACAGCGAGTAGAAGAGAGAAAATGAATTTTCACTGTTGTATTGAACAATGCACCGTACACATACTTATATAAAGTATAGTCAACCTAAAATACCTTTCTAATTACTTAACTTATAACTACTCTAACAAAATCATCTCCAGCTAGGAACCATCTATCATTCCACTCACGTGACACCTTCAACACTCTCCTTCAAGCTATGTAATGTAAACAAATTGAACATTCCTAGCTTGGATAATAAGACTTCATGTTGTGACCCTTCCCTAGTCCTTTAGCTAAGATATCAGCCACATGTAAGTTTGTGGCCTCATGTTTTGTACATATGAGGCCTCCTTGAATCTTCTCCTTAATGAAATGACACTCAATCTCTATGTGTTTCGTTCGTTCATGATAGATTGGGTTAGCAGTAATTTGAAGAGCTGCCTTGCTATTACAATACAGTTTTACTGGCAGTTTTAGTTGCATTCCCAGTTCTTCATATAATCCAATAAGCCATATTATTTGTGCAATTGCTTTTTCCATGCTCCTATATTCTGCCTCTGCTGAACTCTTTGACACTGTGTTTTGTTTCTTTGACTTCCAGGAAATCAAAAGAGTCTCCCATCTTGACTATAAAACCACTTACTGACCTTCTTGTCATATGACAAGTTGCCTTGTCTGCATCACAATAAACTGTAAGCTCTGATGATGATTTAGATGATAATAATATTCCCAATCCTGGTGCATTCTTCAGATATTTCACCACCCTTAGAGCCCTTTCCATTTGTGACTTCTTTGACCTATGCATGAATTAACGTAGTTTTGTATAGTGTAGCTTATATTTAGTCGAGTCATAGTTAGATAAAACAGCTTTCCCACTAGTGTTTGATATCTAGCAGGAGCATGCAACACTTCATCAGTAGTGTATCTAGTCTCACAACCTTGATCAAACTATGTGCTAGTAAGTCTCTCATTGAGCTCCATGGGTGTGGCAACAAGCTTGGAACCAACCAGTCGAAGATCTGCAATAAAGTCTAGTGCAAACTTTCTTTGATAGACTAAAATTCCTTCTTTACTCTTGGCAATTTCAAGACCAAGGAAGTATCTCATCTCCCCCAGATCTTTGATCTTGAAATGATGATGAAGCATGAGTTTCGCCTTTTGAATCATAGAGGCAGATGAACCTATGATAAGAAGGCCATCCATATAGACTAGGATAATAACCATATCAGAACATGATATTTTGGTGAAAAGAAAATAATCATGACGATTTCAAATAAATCATGAAGAGAGAAGAGCTTCACAAAGCTTGAGATTTCACAATAGAGAGTCCTGTTTTAATCCATATAGAGGCTTCTGGAGTTTGCAAACTTTGATACACTCCCCATGACCTAAAAAGACCAGGTGGTGGAACCATGTAAACATCTCCTACAAGATCACCTTGAAGGAATGCATTGAAGACATCCATTTGGTGCTCCAACCAAATGGAGAAAAAGTTTCTTGGTAATCTAACCCATCTTGTCGTGTATAGCCCTTGGCCACTAGGCAAGCCTTGTATCTGTCTACCTCTCCTTTGAGATTGTAATTGACTTTGAACACCCATTTACATTCAATGGGCTTCTTGTCAACGGGAAGATCAACTAGCAACCAAGTATGGTTGTCTTATAGGGCCTGCAACTCTTGTTTCATGGCTTCCACCTAGTGTAGATTAAGTAAAGCTTCTTCATAAGTATCATGTTCTCTAATAGAAGACATGTTGCATATGACTTTGTAGTAGGAGTTTGAGAGTGAAACATAAGACATATATGCTGAGAAGGGGTAGGTAGACACTACTGCTGCATAATATGTAGGCTTGGACATTTTATGTATGTAATCATAAGCCAGCCAGCAGGACTAGAAGTTCTGCAGGAATTTCTTGGTGCTGTGGACATACTAGGACCAACAAGATATGAAGCAGCACGATGAGTTGTATAATCAAGCATAAGAGAACCCGTTCTGGTAGCATGCACCATTATTTCACTAGCCAAGGGAATCGGTAATGTGTGTCCGGTAGCATCATCAGTGTTGCTAGTAGCTGAACCTTCCAAAGACAAAGGAACATGAGAAGTAGAAGGACTATGAATTGTGTCAGAAGTACATGGTGGTTCCAATGAAACTGTGACAGTTTCTGCTCCAAGTCAAAAGGATCGTGGAAATCATCCCAACAGTCAACAACAACATGAGGCCTTAACTGATAATGGATAGACTTAGAAGGGAAACGCATACTCCTTAAATGTAGCCAGATTATACAACCTGTAACCTTTCTGAGTAGTAGAATATCCCATATGAACTGCAGGAATTGCTCTAGGGTTATGGGCTATCTAACATTTCTATTGTATTCTTCAATTGAATTGACTAACTAATTTATCGAGTTTATTGGTTGACAGGGTTAATAATGCTCATAAGAATCTGTTGAGTTCTTACTCGCCTATTCAAGCTAACCTAACGCCTATATGTCTATGGAGTTAGAATCAATAAGAACGCATTTATAATTCCTGTAAATCAACCAAGCAAGGAAATTAGGTATATGTTTATCCTAACCGTTAATCTGTTCCCCGATGCCCAGGTTCAAGAACTTGCTCTACTCAATCCTATATGTAATCTAGAATTTCCACTTTCAAGTTCAACTCTAGCTTTGTAGATAGTATTTAATTAGTGATCAAGCAATCAAATAATTAAGTGCATGATTGAATGAATAAATCAATATGATAAACTAAGAAATCAAAATCAATATCCGAATAACAATAGTCGTGAAAGAACCACAACTCTATAAAGTGAAGTTTAGCTCCACATAGACATGGTAGCAAAATAACAAATCATACAAATAAACATAAAAAGATTAAGTTGGTGGAAGAAAAGATGAAACTCTGCCTCCACGGCGGCTCTGTGCTTGTGTTTTCCTCTCAAAAATGTCTTCCCCCCTCAAAATATCATTTCTCTGTGTATATATACCAAGTTGGGTTGGGCAAAAATAATTATACCTTCTCCAATGTGAAAAAGGATACTTTTCCCGGGTTTGACTGGCGCGGTCGCGCTCGTGACCGCGCTAGTGTCCAGTATTCTGCCTGACGAGTGCGGTTGTGCTATTTACGTGCACTATTTACCATGTTTCGTTTGGAATTTGGAAAAACGTAAAACATCAAAGTTGTAGCCTTTAAGTTATCTTTCCAACCATCTATTGTGGAGCCCAAATGGAATTTTGAGAAAAACGTTATGTGTATTTTACTAGACAGTGCACAATATGCCTACTCGAGTCTTCATTTGTTATTAACTATCAAAATTGACGCCCAAACACGATCCCGACTTAATTCCGTGAGCTTTTACTCAGACTTCAAAGATCCAAATCACTTGAATTCATTTCATAGCATCTATATAGCTCGGAATCACTCCTACAAGGCATAAAACACACTATAAGTGATTAAAGCGAAAACTCAACTAAAATGCAGTAAATTAGAGTGTAATAATCGACTAAAGTATGTTGTTATAGCCTATCATCATGTACTGTTTTACCTTATATTGTTATACCTTATAATTTATTTAATCTCTGTAGGGCCCTGACCTTTTTCGTCACTACCCGAACGAGGTTAGTCCTGGCACTTACTGAGTACTGTTGTGGTGTAGTCATGCCCTTTAAGCGCATGTTTTTCATGTGCAGATCCAGGTACCTCTACTCAAACCTAACACCCTTGAGGCGCGGCGATCCTTCATAGACCTCGAGGTATATCTGTCATCCGCAGACCGAGGAGTCTCTCTCTCTCTCTCTCTCTCTATTCCCTCTTGTAGTTACAACCCTTCTGTATTTACTTCGTTTTAGACATTCTGGAGTTAGAGCACTATGTAGTATCCTTAGCTTGTGATTTCATGAGATTCTGAGTTTTGGAAAAAGTATTAATGTTTGAGATTTGATGTTGTGTATGCCGAGCGACAGTATTACATACTGTTTTATTTACTATTTCGATTTTTATTTATTTTCTTCCGCAAATTGGTTTATTTTTCGAATTATTAGGCTTACCTAGTCGTAGGAACTAGGTGCCGTCGCGATAGTTCACGGAGGGCGAACCGGGATCGTGACAACCTCGACTATGAATGATGACTCTGATGTATTCTGTATAGTAACATCTCTGTCATCAGAGTATAATAATCTTATTCCCATATTGGTCAGCTAATGAAGCTCTTTAGTCAACCTTTGTCTACTTACCTCAATGTGTACTAATCTTCCCATTAACTTACGGCTGAGAGCGCCTGCCACAACGTTGGCTTTATCGGTATTGTACAGTATCTCGACATCGTAGTCTTTTAGTAATTCAAGCTACTTACGCTGCCTCAAATTCAACTTCTTCTGCTTGAATATGTATTGTAAATTTTTGTGATCTGTGTAGATGTCAACATGGACGTTGTATTAGTAGTGCCTTCATATCTTTAAAGCATCTATTACTACAGCCAATTCCAAATCATGAATCGGGTAATTCTTTTCATGTTTCTTCAATTGTCTTGATGCATAAGCAATTACCCTCCCAAGTTGCATCAATGCGCACCCCAAACCTATACAGGAGGCATCATAATATACCACATAACCTTTTGTTCCTTCTGGAGAGTGAGCACTCGCGCGGATGTCGATCGATTCTTTAACTCCTTAAAACTACGTTCACAAACTTCACAAGCGTCGACTACATTAGGGCGTGAACTAACGTACGCGAATATGGGTTATAATAGATATCGAGCTCAGCCTAGTATGTGAGGTTCCTGATACGCTCCTTTGACTTTCATCTTCAACAATTAAGGCATAAGCCTTATTCAGGGTAGGCTCAAGTGACTTCATTTGGATTTGTCTTCTAACTTAAGCATATGAATCATTCAATCCACTTATAAATTGTAGCAACCTCTATCGTTGAAGATGATCTGTGTACTCCTTCAAATTTTTTGAAGGTACCATCGCATCATACTCAGCCTAGAGTTCTTTCAATTTCGTAAAATACATGGATACTGAATATGTTCCTTGAGAAATCATAGTAATTTCTCGATGTAACTGAAAAATCCTCATTTGATTCACCTTATCAAACCTCTCTTTTAGATCTTACTAGACTATGTGAGGATTAGAAGCATACATAAATCCACCAAGCAAATCTGGAGACACTTTGTTCATAATCTATGAGAGCACAATCGCATTACATGTTTCCTCATCTTCATGTAACTCTGGCCTAAATTGATCCTTGTTGCAGGTGCCAGTGGCGAACCCTAGTTTCATTTGGCCTTATGTACAATTCTCATCGACTTTCGCCATATCCAGTAGTTCTCAGAACCTGTGAGCTGGACTGGAACTAACACAGAGCTTGAAGTATTAGAAGGATGCACAAACAAAGGATGACTGTGGTCAATTTTCTCCGTCACCATTGAGACGAAGAATGAGAAGCTTCGTTCATATGAAATCAAAATAAAAAACAAACGAGGGTGACTATCGTGTTAAAATCTGATACCATGTTGAGCGTCTGCCATCTATGCTTCTGAGAAAAGCTCCGCACAATTGAGAGGAACGGAGAGCGGAAGAGAGGAAATGAATTTTCTCTATTGTATTAAACAATGCACTGTACACGTACTTATATAGAGTATAACCGTCCAAAACTTCTTTTCTAATTACTTAATTAACAACTGGTCTAACTAACTTATCTCCGCCTAGGAACCAGCTCTCATTCCACTCACTTAACACCTTCAACACAACAACAACAACAACAACAACAATCCAGTATAATCCCAATTAGTGGAGTCTGGGGAGGGTAGTGTGTACACAGACCTTACCCCTACCCTTGGATAGAGAGGCTGTTTTCAAATAGACCCCCGGCATCCTTCCCTCCAAGAACTTCCCACCTTGCTCTTGGGGAGACTCGAACTCACAACCTCTCGGTTGAAAGTGGGGGTTGCTTACCATCAGAGTAACACCTTCAACAAAAACATTAGAATAGAACACAAAATCCAAGAAATATCACTTATTTTGATAATGGCCTCAGAATTAATCTCATGGAATTTCTCCAGATTTTTCTTCCCTGAGCTTTGCTATACAAAGAATTTTGATTCTCTACTCTACGCCTAGATTCGCATTACGGGCCTTCTTACTTCTGTTCTGAATTTTAATGCAATTAACCGTATATTTCTTGGGCTTAACTTTTTTTTATGCTAAAATTAGATTATTAGAAATCAATTACATTAATCGGTTGTAGTACTTGGAGTGTAACTTAATCCTTTTTTTTTTTTTGAATTTAAACTAAATTTACTAAATTGACTATAGTTTGTCATTTGTAAAGTGAAACCAACATGTAGATTCATAACGGGAAAAAACAAAAAGAACATGTAGATTCTTAGGATAATTGTCCAGCCGGTGACTGGAAAGATCATGTTATCAAAATAATGCGCAATCATAAAATAAAGCAATCTTTTACTGTGGCATAAGAGATTAGTACGCAGGCGCTTAACTACCAACAGCAAAAGGAAATATAACAATAACGATAAACCATGCAGCTTCAATATAACTATGGAGCAGCATTTATCACCTTTAAAATTGAGTTCGTAATTAGATACATTAAGTATTACTATCAGGTGGATGGTGGCGAGTCCGACTGAGGCGGAAGCTCAAATGGCGGAATAACCGCAACTGGCGGCGCTTCGGCCGGTTGGACTAGCGGTGCTGATATGAAGGGTTGTGGAAGCATTGAACTTTCTGGTACGTCAGGAACCAATGGTGGTGCCATGAAAATAGCTGGCGGTTGATCCGGAACCACAGGTGATGGCGGAAAAGTTTCTGGTGGTTGCTCAGGTATTACCGGTGTTGGAAGAAAACTGTTTGGTGGTTGATCAGGAATCACTGGTGATGGCAGAAAATTGTTTGGTCGTTGATCAGGAATCAACGGTGAAGGCAGAAAATTGTCTGGTGGTTGATCAGGAATCACTGGTGATGGCAGAAAATTGTTTGGTGGTTGATCAGGAATCAACGGTGAAGGCAGAAAATTGTCTGGTGGTTGATCAGGAATCACTGGTGATGGCAGAAAATTGTTTGGTGGTTGATCAGGAATCAACGGTGAAGGCAGAAAATTGTCTGGTGGTTGATCAGGTATCACTGGTGGTGGCAGAAAACTGTTTGGTGGTTGATCAGGAATTACTGGCGGCTCGTCTGATGGTGGAAAAATGGGGACAAGTGGTGTAGCTGGAGGCAAGTTTTGTTCCGGCGGCGGAAGAGTAAAGAATGGAGGTGGTGAAAATATTGGGACAAGTGGTGTAGCTGGGGGAAAGTCTTGTTCTGGTGGAGAAAATATGGGAACAAGTGGAGTTTGCGGTGGAAAGTCTGGTTGTTGAGGTGATGGGAGGGGAAAATCGGGTGCTAAAGGTGGAGGAGAAAATAGCGGAAAAGTTGGTGTGTCTGCGTTAGGAGGGGATAACCAAGGGAAGACAGGTTCCTCTGGTGGAGGTGGTGAAGCAACTAGTGGTGGAGGAAATATTATGAAGGGAGGAGATTCTGGAGGAGGTGGAGATGGAACTAAAGGTGGTGGTGGAATTGGCGGAGGAGAAGAAGGTGGTGGTGGAGATGGAACTAATGGAGGTGGTGGTGAAACTGGAGGGGAGGCTGGTGGTGGTGATGGCGGAGGAGATGCAACTACTGGTGGCGGTGATGGCGGAGGAGATGCAACTACTGGTGGCGGTGATGGCGGAGGAGATGCAACTACTGGTGGCGGTGATGGTGTTACCGCTGGTGGAGGAGAGGAGACAACTGGCGGAGGCGATGGTGCAACCAGCGGCGGAGGTGATGGTGTTACTACTGGAGGTGAAGGTGTTACGAGAGGCGGAGGTGACGGTGTTACTATTGGAGGTGAAGGAACGATGGAGGGTGGAGACGGGATAAGTGGTGACGGTAGAACTTGAGGTGGAGGAGAGGGTATAAGCGGAGGACGGAGGGGAGGACTACGGCGGCGAGGTGATGTAGAAGGCCGGGTGGGTTGCTGAAATGGGTTGTTAGGGGAATTACGAGAGAAAGGCCATTGACCACAATTACCAAAGAGGTATGAATATAAAGGATCGCAACCGGCCGGTGAAGATGAAGACCCTGATCTTCTTCTGCCACTGCTTCTTCTTCTACTGCTTCCTACAGTTCTACTTCTCCTTTGGCTTCTTCTCTTCATTTCATCATTCCTAGTTCTTGCTTCCACTAATAGAGTTGAAGTGATCAAGAGCAGAGCTAACAAAATTAGAGTAACAATGTTTATTTTCATCTTCTTACTGTTTCTTCGAATAGTTTAATACGTGTCCTTCATTCTCTGTACAAAGTACTCAATATCATACAGGTTTATATATGTACAGGTTTGTAGACTTTATTCAGAAAATGGAACATTTTAGTGGCACATATACTGCTTAAATGCGGCCCATGCAACAAATTAATAGTGATCAGTTAATGCATGCAACCATGTCACAAATATCGATAAAATGTGGATTTCAATCCACTAAGGTAAATTGGCAGCTTACTAAGGTTAAGTCATGATTCTAATTAAAGCTTGTGTTACAATTTAGTATCAGTTCAGTGTTTAACGTACTGCAAATTGAGATTTGGAGGGAGGAATGAACATGCAGACTGTAAAATAGTTGGCAGAAAATGCGGCAATTGAATGTTAGAATTGTCTTGGTTTATGTGCCACCTTTCAGCAAAGAGCTGACCAAAACCAGATTGGTTTTGGATGACAATCTCAAACATTAATTTCTCATGCAGGCCATGGCAGAGTAGAAGGATAAAGCTTACCTTACTACTACAGTTGAAAATAAGGATACTATTTTGGGTGGGTAATTTCTCTACTTTGTGTGTTGAGCGGCCTAGGCCTGTGAGTGCCCATGTTAAGCCCAACCAATTGGATTGACAAAAACCTGAAATTGAAACTTCTAGTTGTTAGCTGTTTTTGCTCTCCAATTAGTCCTTGATGGGCTTTCTTTTGCAAACATTGTAGTCTTGTCTTTTTCAGTAAAAAGAAACTCCTGCTATTGTCATCAAGATAAGCTTCTAACTTGTGTAAATATAATGACGAATGTATTCTTTTTTATCTGGTTTGTCACAGTTGGAGTAACATCTTAGCCTTCTAATTAGAATGACCATATATATCTCCTGTTAGCGTAGGGAAAGTACAGGAAAAAATTGGTACAGCTTAATTGAACTGGTAAAGATGAGACACTTTACCACTTGCTAAAGACAAACGTGCACATCGTCAAGTAGAGCAGATATTATGTATCTATATATAAATTCAGTCTTTCATTTACTGAGTTTAACAATGTTTTTTGTTTTCGCACTGTCGCGGATTAATTATTGTATGAAAATTATTCATATACACTATTTTGTGGAAAAAGCTTGTCCGTAACCAACACTTCAGCGTGCATTGTCAAGAAATGACTTTATGGTAAAGAACGGTTTTGGAGCCTTTAAATGGGCCCAACTTGGAATCCACGAGTTTTGGACTAGTCA
The DNA here is from genome assembly GCA_034376525.1 of Nicotiana benthamiana. NCBI lineage: Eukaryota > Viridiplantae > Streptophyta > Magnoliopsida > Solanales > Solanaceae > Nicotiana > Nicotiana benthamiana. The sequence continues at coordinate 14,077,910 of CM067325.1, forward strand.
TTCAAAAATAGTTAGCGTTTATCAAGTCTATTTTGTTGCAATAGAGACCGGTCTAGCATAATATACTAGAGTTCGGTGCACTTATATATGAACTACAGCATATTATGTTGAACTGGTATACTTTACTGGATCAAGTATAATATATTGGAGACTGGTTGACATATCTTCTAATTCGTCGATACGAGAAGCAAATTGTTGTGTGAATGAATCAATATCTATACATAAGCCAAGAGGCAGATCTTGTGTCACTCCACCTGGTCGTATGAAACTGACATGCATCCTGGCTCCCGAGACTCTTTCAGAGCACTCCATTATATTTGTTGAAATTCAAATATATTATGCTGGAGTTCTCGTGTACTTATGCTTGAACTACATCATATTATGCTGGAGTTCCAGCATAATATCCCGAAACTCCATTGTAATATATTGGAGTTTAAGTATACTTATACTGGATTTCAATATAATATACATGAGTATTTTTCGGGTTTTGAACAATATTTTTGTTCATATTTATCTTTAATTTCGATTAATTTTAAAATCAAATTATTTTCAAATAATCAGTTATAAATTTGACTATTTTTTAATTTCACTCCTAACTTCATGTGTGTGCTGGAGAAAAATTGTACCAGGTAACCAAGCAAATGCAAAAGTTGGAGTTGTATAATGTGCATGTGGGGATTAGATATTATAAGTTCAGAAATGCGTGTGAAATGTGTCTGAATACTTTTCTTGATATTTTTCTTTGAAAGGTCTAATATTTGAATCTTGAATTCATTTTGGAAATTATGAAATTTCTAAAATCGAAGCTTAAGAATGAAAAATGCATTGACTAATAAAGTTTTGGCAGGTTAAGCAAACCAAGGTAGTAAACTGACAAAACAACTGATACGCGCGTGGGAGCAAAACCATACAAAACGAGCACGCGTACTTTTTTCGTTGCAACCCCCCCCCCCCCCCCCCCGGTTTATTATTAAACTTTTTATTTTATTTTTTCTGATTTTCGTATCTTCTTCTTTTTTTTTCTTTTCAAAAGAAGGTGAAAGTCTCCTGAGTCCAGCCACTTATTACTGTTACATCTTTGTCGTCCGATAATTATTACGATTATTGAAAAAAGCACTACATAAATGATTCGACAATTATTGCTAAGTTAAGAAGTCTATTATTGCATGTAAACGGTTTGAAAGAAAGCGACTGAACTTCATTACCAACACAAAAAAAAAAATTGCTAGAACTTAACTGATGAAAACTATTTATATGGTTAGACTACACAAAATTCAATTACAAGTAATTGCTTATACCACCGCATGGATTTGTAAGCCTATTATAATATGTTAAATTAATTGGATAATATAAAATAATTTACACATCAACGTATATAATTTTGTATGACCACTTACGCGACTACCTAATTACTAGACCAGAAAATGAGAGTGCGCGCAAATATAAAAATAATGTAAATAAGCCACTAACTATTATCTGTAGTTTGTTTAAGTAATACGCAGCGCATATTTAAAGTTGCCAGCAGTCAGCAGCTGTTGCTCTTGTGGATTATGAAGGGATTCTTGTCGTCTTTCTTCAAATTGCACTAGTAGCTAGAGATAATGCATCTTTTTTTCCTCTTAGTCTTGCTGCTCTCTTGGTGAAATGATTCATGTGAAACATTTCCCCAAGTCCACGATGAACTTGAAAAAACAATAAAATAAAATCAAATTGTCTTTGAAAAAATAGTTTGATTTAGCCAATAATCATGTAGGGTGGACACCGTGGTTGTTAGGTAAATCTTACTGTCAACCAAAAGTAATATTATAGTAACAGTAATAGTAACGTAGGTAGTCAACGCAATTCATATTGATAACAGTTAAAGAATCCTCCTCCTTTTTTATTTGGGGTATAGGTGTCAACCGGCCGGGTTGACCCGGGACCGGCACGGACCGGCCCGGTCAAAACCGGCCCGGACCGGACCGGTTTAGCGCGGGGGGGGCCGGGCTGGGTTAGGGGGGGGAAGGGGGTTGGGACGTAATGCATTACCGGGCAATTAACCCGGACCGGACCGGCCCGGGAAGAGAAATACCGGGCGAACCGGCCAACCCGGACCGGCCCGGACCGGTTATAACGGTAAAATTTTTTTTTTTTAAAAAAAAAAAAACATTTTAACTGCTGGGGCCCACTTGCCCGTTGGCAACGGTCCAGAACCGTTGGCCAACGGGTGTTTTTGCATTTTTGGCCCTTTTTTTGTTTTTTTTTGTTTTTATTAAATTACATTAATAACCCTTCTAAAAATCTATAAATACCCTCCCCTCTTCTTCATTTCCTCACTCAAAATTATCTATCTCTCTCTCAATTCTCAAATTAGCAAATATCAATCACTCTCTTCTCTTCAATTTTCAAGAATTCATATTCTACTTTCATAATTTTATTGTCTTTATTTTCCCGAATTCAATTTATCGTAATTTCTTATTTGGAAATCGGCATTCGAAGCTTGATTCTTGAAGTTCAAGTGTTCAACATTCTTGAAGTTCAACTGTTCAAGTGCTCAATTTATTGTCGAATTCGGTGCACTCTCTCCAACTCTTTCTCTTATTTAATATTTTAATTGCATATTTGATTTTAGCTTATATATTAAATTTTCCAATATGTTGAATGCTGCTAAAAGAGCGTGTAGAAAAGTTACTGGTAGGAGTGGAAGTGGTAGTGGAAGTAGTAAAAAAAGTCCTATAGCTTCTGGTAGTAATAGTAATAATGAACCAATAACACATGTTTCTGAATCATCGCCTAATTTGCAAGATGTAAATATTGATTATGAACAATTACACCAAGATTTCGGAATAGAAGATAACTAAATTGGAATAGAAGATGAGATACCACCTACACCTACTAGTGCAAATGTTGGTAGTATTGGAGTTGGAGTTGCTAGTGCAACAAGGGGTAGAAGACCACCAGTCGCTCCAACTTCTAAATCTAATCGTAGAAAAAGAAGTCCTGTTTGGAAATTTTTTGATGAGATAGAAGATAGTGATAGAGTTAAGTGCAGACTTTGTAACGAAACGTTTAAACATTTGACCGGAGGTAATTTAGGGGGGACTGGCACACTAATTAGACATATGCAAAATTATCATCCTATAGAATGGGGGGTTAATGGGGATGGAAGTCAAACAACCGGTAACCCTACTACTGCAGGTCTCCTAAAATATGATAAAATGAGGGATCGATTAATTGTTAAAAGTGGGCTCGATTTATTTTCAACTGAGATTACTCTAGTTAGAAGAGCTGTTGGAGTAATTCAGGGAAATAATAGACAATCTAGAATAAGAGAATTTAAGAACAAGTGTATGCAATATAACCTTACACCTAGATTCATGCCCGACGAAGTAGTTACTAGATGGAATTATACGTATATATTTTTAAAATGTTGCTACAAATATAGATTTCCAATAACAGAAGTTGCTAATGCACATTGTACTGATCCTAGGCGTATGTTAACCGGTGATACCTGGGAGGTCATTAGTGATGTGATTAAATTTTTACATAAATTTTATACTGCTACTGTTGTGTTTTCTGGGGCATATTACCCAACTTTTACTGTGGCTTTAGTACATATAGCTGAAATTTCTTTGCTACTATTTGAATTTAAGAAGAAAGATAGATATACGGATGCTGTTGCAAGTATGCAAGCAAAATTTAAAAAATATTTCTTTCCAATTCCTCCTGTTTACTTAATTGGTGCAGTTTTAAATCCTTCAATTAAAATGTCTGATTGTCAACAATTAATGAATGCTTTATACAATTATATGGAGATTGGGCCCACTGAAAGCCCAAATTTGTATGAATCTATGAACCAACTAAATGAACATTTACAATATCTATATACTTATTATGCAACTCAATGTGATAATGCTCGTGCTTCAACTGCTGCAAATCCCACTATGCAATGTAGCACTTCTAATATAGTCGGAGATGATGATGAAGGCTTTGATAGTTTTAATATTTTTTCAACTTTTTCTAACACTCAAAGTAGTAGTAGGAATATAGATGAACTGCAATTTTACTTGCAGAAGCAAAAGGAGCCTCGCACCAAGGAATTTTCACCGTTAGGCTGGTGGCAGGAAAATTCAAAGCAATTTCCCGTTCTTTACGCTATGGCGCGGGATGTCCTGAATGTCCCAATTTCCACTGTTGCATCCGAGAGTGCATTTAGCCAAGCAAGACAACAACTTGGAGACACGCGGCACTCATTGGGAAGCAATGCTTTGGAAGTCTTAGTGTGTCTAAGAGATTGGATAAGATCTGAACGAAGAAATCAAGGAAAGGAAGATCTTGATAGCCCGGAAGACGAAGAACTTGGAGATATATTAACGCACGGAAACCCATCCGAATTTAACACTCCAGAAGAAGGTCCAGAGGTTCATATTAATATGGAAGAACTTGCTATTGCAATGCAAGCCATTTGATGTAAATTGTAAACTAATTATGATACATTTTAGTTTTTCAGTTTGAAATTTTGAATTTAAGAAATAAAGTAGCACTTGCAATAAGTGCAATTTTTTCCCCATCTTTTGTTGTGTTCATTCAATTATTACAAAGTATTAATATAACTTAATATTTATACTATACGTAATTCAAAAAAAATAAAATAAAATAAACCCGGCCCGGCCCGGACCGGATCAACCCAGCCCAATTGCAACCCGCCCCCAATTGAACCCGGACCGGACCGGCCCGGACCCGGACGGGTCATAAAATTTGGACCCGTACCCGGCCCGGCCCACCCGTTGGTCACCTATAATTTGGGGTGATGCTAAACTGGCCGATTGGCGTGACCCAACTTTGATCACGCTATTGAAAAGACATTAAAGACCCCCAACTAATTAGCTTATATTTTTCTCTTCAAAATACAAAATTAAATTCTAAACCTTAAAATATGCGAAAATTAAATGTTGGGAGCTGACTTATTGTCACGATTCGGATTTTCTATCGTCGCTGACATGATGGCGCCTATTAACGAAAGTTAGGCAAGCCAAACCTTGAACATTTTTTCATTACAATATACTCCTTTTTAACAATTATCAAAAATAGCATGAAACAACGAAAACAAATAAATAAATAAATAAATTAGAAGAAATATTTAATTAGAGGAACTGATAAAAATGCGAAAATCCAACATAATCCCCTACCCAAGACTGGTGTCATAATACTCACGAACTACTAATTAAGAGTGCTAAATACAATCGTCTCAAAGAAAATATAACTGTTTGTCTCGAGTACGATGAGATAACAGACTAAAATAAAGGATAGAGGAGACGCCGGGCCTGCGGACGCCTGCAAGGCTACCTCGGTGTCTCGCTGGACTGAAGGCTGGCTCCCGCGCTACTACTACTGCTGCCCAAGACCTATATCTGTGCAAAAGAGCACATAGTGTAGCATCAGCACTATGGTAAGTGCGTAGCCTAACCTTAGCGAAGTAGTGATGAGGCTAGGATCAGACTACCAAATAAATCTGTGCAGTTCGAATATATATATATATATATATATATACAGTAGAAAAGAAATACAGAAAGTAACCAGTGAATAAAGGAATAGGAAGCATGTTGTGGGGAGATAACAGTTTCACATAGGAAATCTCAAATAAAAAAAGAAGTAGCAAGACCAGAATATCAATAAGAATCAGAGATCACAAATTTGCACGGCATCACCCTTCGTGCTTTTACACTCGTCTTCACCAAGTCAAACAATCAATAGTCAGGTGCACGGCGTCAGCCTTCGTGCTTTTACTTAATTTCCTCACAATATAGTCAATGAATATCAGTGCGGAATGGTACATTGTACGGCACGGTATCACCCTTCGTGCTTTACACTCTTTCCTCATAATATCAAATAATGCACGGCATCACCCTTCGTGCTTTATCACTCTTCATTGCCCCAAACAACCATCATAAATAAGGGGCAAGGAAGTAAACAGAATAAAAACAGATATCTCGGCAAGGGAATGCAATTAAACAGTTAAATCCCGACAAGGGAGAAATCAACAAAACAACAAAATATCCCGGCAAGGGAATAAACCAATATCTCTTTCTATTTCTTTCATTTTCACTTCATAGTTCACATTATTACATGAGCCAATGCTCCAATGATTTAATTATCTCATATACCTTCACAACTTGTATTTCAACTCGAGCCAATGCTCCTCGAAGTTTAAAGATCACAATTCCTTTCACATGCTCATTACAATATATAAAAATCATCAATTAAGCATGTGAGTTACAACAAAGATCAAAATATTCGCAATATAGCGACTCACGGTCATGCTAGTCACCAATGTATAGATACTCGTCACCATGCATATACATCGTACTCGACAATTAGCAAGTAGCAAATAAGACTCAACACCTATTCCCTCAAGCTAAGGTTAGACCAAACACTTACCTTAATTTCCACGGCCAAATCAATCCACAACCACCGCTTTCCCCATCGAATATGGCTCCAACCCAATCAAATCTATGCATAAATGACTCAATACCATCAACAAAAGCTAAACAAATCAATTTCTATGTTCAATTAAAACTTTCCGATCATTCTTCCCAAGATCTCAAAACTAGACCCCGGGCTCGCTTGGTAAAAATACGAGGTTCGGAACAAAATCAAATCCCCCATTCACCTACGAGCCCGAGTATATAATCTATTTTCAAATTCGACCCCAAAACGAGGTCTAAATCAAAAAATCAAAAAGCCCTAACTCTACCCAAATCCCTAGTTTACACCCTTAATTACATGTTTTAGTCTTAGGAATCCATTAGATAATGATTAAAAATGAAGGAAACGAGTTAAGGATTACTAACCCACGAAGTTTCGGTGAAAGAAAGCTTCAATGAAAGCCTAAGGACCTTGGAGAAGAAGGAGTTCGTGAAAACTTGTGAGAAATACCGTAGGGCATAATTTCCCTTCGCATTTCCGACAGGCATGTCGCGTTCGTGAAGGGAAGAACTTACAGGCCATCGTGATAGCGGAAAGGGTATCGAGGACGCGTAGAATAAAATGCGGGGTTTCAAAAGTTTCTCTATGCGAACGCGTGGGACTTCACGCGAACGCAATGAAATGAGTCCTAGAGACTACACGAATGCGAGGCTACGAGCGCGAACGCGAAGAGAAAGAAGGCTAAGCCCCCCGGGGTCAATTGACCCTACGCGAACGCAAAGCCAATGTTGCAAACGCAATGAAAGGAAAATGGGAAGCTTCGCGCATGCGGAAGAGGCATCGCGAACGCGAAGAAGGAATGGGCTTGCAACTGCTTAGGCCACAGTCTACAATTTTTCTAAGTTTAAAACCATCCTGAGACACCTCTGAAACACTCCCGAGCCCTCGGGGCTCCTAACCAACACATACACTAACTCAAAAACATCCTACAAACATAACTGTGCGATCAAATCGCCAAATTAACATCATATACATCAAATTAAGCCTCAAAATCCATGATTTTCTTCGAACTTCATAAACTTTCATATTTTTCATTTTAAGTCTGAAACACGTTAAACGATGTTCATTTTCAACCAAACTTTACAGAATTATCTTGTATCACATATGATACATGTACCGTGCATCACAAAAATATGGGCCAGATACCAGCACATTCTAATTCATTTTCATTTCAATTTTCCATAATAATTCCACAAAAACAATTTTACTCAAAAATTTATTTTTCGGGTTTGGGACCTCGGAATTTATTTCCGGACATACGCCCAAGTCCTATATTTTCCTATGGATCCTCTGAGACCGTCTAATCATAGGTCCGGATTCATTTGCCCAAAACGCTGACCGAAGTCAAATTTATTCTATATAAAAAAGTTAGCATTTTTCACAAAATTTCACATTTAAGCTTTCCAGCTACGCGCCCGATTGCGCGTGCAAATCGAGGCAACTATAAATGAGGTTTTCAATGACTTGGAAGCACAAAATTGAGAAGAAAACATGTGATGACCCTTTGGGTCGTCACATTCTCCACCTCTAAAACAATCGGTCGTCCTCGAACGGACAGAAGAAGGAAGTACCTGAGTCGGGGAATAGATGAGGGTAACAACTCCACATATCGGACTCAGACTCCTAGGTCGATGCCTCAGAAGGTTGACCTCTCCACTGAACACGAACAGAAGGGGAACTCTTGGATCTCAATTGACAAACCTGCCGGTCCAAAATAGCTACCAACTCCTCATCGTAAGATAAGTCCTTGTCCAACTGGACAATGCAGAAATCTAACACGTGGGCTGGATCGCCGTGATACCTCCAAAGCATGGACACATGAAACACTGGCTGCACGGCTGATAAGCTTGGCGGCAAAGAAAGTCTATAAGCTACCTCTCCTACTCGATCAAGAACTCATAGGGACCAATGAACCTGGGGCTAAGCTTTCCCTTCTTCCCTAATCTCATCACAATTTTCATAGGCGACACTGGGAGCAATACCCGCTCACCAACCATAAAAGCCACATCTCGAACCTTACAGTCTGCATAGCTCTTTTGCCTGGACTAAGCTGAACAAAGCCTATCCTGATTGATCCTAACCTTGCCCAAGGCCTTCTAAACCAAATTTGTACCCAACAACCGACCCTCTCCCGGCTCAAACCATCCAATAGGAGACCCACATTGTCTACCATATAAAGCTTCATAATGATCGATCTGAATACTCAACTGGTAGCTATTGTTGTAGCCAAACTCCGCCAAAGGAAAAAACTGATCCCACGAACCTCCAAAGTCAATAACACAAGCTCGAAGCATATTCTCTAAGATCTGAATAGTCCTCTCGGACTAACCATCCGTTTTGGGATGAAATGTTGTGCTCAACTCAACCCGTATGCCTAACTATTGTTAAACTGCTCCCCAAAAGCGAGGTAAACTGCGTACCCCGGTTCGAAATGATAGAGACGGGCACACCATGGAGGCAAACAATTTGTCGAATATTGATCTCAGCTAACCTCTCAGAAGAATAGGAGAGCGCCACAAGAATTAAATGCGCTGACTTGGTCAGCCTATTAACAATGACCCATACTGCGTCGAACTTCTTCCGAGTTAGTGGAAGTCCAGTAACAAAGTCCATAGTAATCCGCTCCCACTTCCACTAGGGAATCTCAATCCGTTGAAATACACCACCAGGCCTCTGATGCTCGTACTTAACCTACAGACAATTCAAATAAGAGCCACATATGCTATGATATCCTTCTTCACTCTACGCCACCAATAATGTTGCCGCAAATCCTGATACATCTTCGTGGCGCCTATGGGATTCCTATAAGATCAACTCTCGAAGTCCATCCACATTGGACACACAAACTCGCCCCTGCAATCTCAAGACTCCATCAGCATCTAATGTAACATGCATGGCACCTCCGCGCTGCACCGTGTCCTAAAGACACATAAATGGGGATCATCATACTGCCGATCACATATATGCTCCAATAGTAAAGAACGGGAAACCATGCAAGCTAACACATGACTGGGCTAAGAAATATCCAGCCTCACGAACTAATTGGCTAAAGCCTGAACATCCAAAGCAAGCGACCTCTCACTGACTGGAATATAAGCAAGACTGCCCATACTGGCTGACTTTCTACTCAGAGCATCGGCCACCATATTGGCCTTCCCCGAATGATATAGAATGGTGATTCCATAATCCTTCAACAACTCCAACCACATCCTCTGCCTCAAATTCAACTCATTTTGCTTGAACAAGTACTGAAGACTCATGTGGTCAGTGAACACCTCATATGCCACACTATACAAATAGTGCTCCAAATCTTCAATGAGTGAACTATAGATGCCGGTTCCAAATCATACACTCAATAGTTCTTCTCATGAATCTTCAACTGCCTCGAAGCATAGGCAGTGACATTGCCATCATGCATCAAAACTGCACCAAGCCCAATACGGAAAGCATCACAATAAATTGTATAAGGCCTTGAACCCATACGCAAAACCAATACCGGTGTTGTATTAAGAGATGTATTGAGCTTCTGAGAGCTTGCCTCACAACCATTCGACCATCTGAACTGAGCACCCTTCTGGGTCAATCTGGTCATTGGGGCTGCAATAGATTAAAACCCCTCCACGAACCGTTGTTAGTAGCCTGCCAATCGCAAGAAACACCGAATCGATGTAGTGATGCTGGTCTAGGCCACTTCTTGACTGCCTCAATCTTCTTTAGGTCCACCTGAATACACTTTGCTGATACAACTTGACCTATAAATGCAACTGAGCTCAACCAGAATTCACACTTTGAAAACTTAGCATATAACTGACTATCCCTCAGAGTCTGAAGAACCACTCTAAGGTGTGCTCGTTCTCCTCATGGCTGCGAGAATATATCAATATATTATCAATGAACACTATCACGAATGAATCCAAATGAGGCCTGGACACTCAGCTCATCAAGTCCATGAAATTTTCTGGGGCATTTGTCAACCCGAATGACATAATCAAGAACCCATAATACTCGTACCGAGTGCGGAAATCTATCTTAGGGACATCGGATGCCCTAATCCTCAACTGATGGTATCCAGATCGCAAGTCAATCTTGGAAAATACCCTAGCACCCTGAAGCTGATCGAACAAATCATCAATCCCTCAGCAGTGGATACTTATTCTTGATCGTTACCTTGTTCAACTGTCGGTAATCAATGCACATTCTCATCGACTCATCCTTCTTCTTGACAAATAACACCTGCGCACCCTAATGTGAGACACTGGTTCTAATGAATCCCTTCTCAAGCAAATCCTGCAACTGTTCTTTTAGCTTCTTCAACTCCGACGGGTCCATACGAAATGGCGGGATAGAAATGGGTTGAGTTCCTGGAGCCAAATCAATGCAAAAGTCAATGTCCCTATCATGCGGCATACCCGACAGGTCTGACGGGAAGACATCAGGGAATTTGCGAACAACGGGCACAGAATCAATAGAGGGAACCTCAGCACTGGAATCACGAACATAGGCTAAATACGCCAAACAACCCTTCTCGGCCATACAACAATCCTTCACATATGAGATAACACGATGGGTAAAATGACTAGGAGTCCCTCTCCACTCTAAACGAGGCATACCCTATAAAGCTAAGGTCACAGTCTTGGCATGGCAGTCTAAGATAGCATGATAATGTGATAACCACTCCATCCCTAATACAATGTCGAAATCAACCATGTCTAAAAGTAACAAATATACACGAGTCTCAAGACCCCCAATCACCACAACACAAGAACGATGGACTCGATCGACCACAATAGAGTCACCCGCTGGTGTAGACACATAAACAGGAATACCCAATACATCACTAGGCATGATCAAGTACGGGGCAAAATAAAATGACACATATGAATACGTAGACCCCGAATCAAACAACACTGGAGCATCCCGATCACAAACCAGAACCGTACTTGTAATAATCGCATTTTAAGCTTCTGCCTCGGGCCTGGTCTGAAGAACATAACATCGGGGTTATGCACCACCACCGTGGTCTACCTCCCTATGACGGTCTAATGTTGGCTGGCCTTCACCTATGGCGGCCTGAGCTCCACCTCTATTACCTCTACCTCCCCATCTGGCACATCTACCCCCACTTCTAGCTGGCTGGGCGGGCTGTGGAACACCTGGTGCCTGAACCGTGGCATGAGAACCCAGTTGTTGAGAACTGCTAGGATCTTGAGGACAAAATCTGGCAATATGCAACAAGCTCTTGGATGCTGAGTATGCTGGCCCTTTTGACCTGAATGACCACCACGGAAACTCTAAAGCAGCAGTGCACTTATAAGGGTTGGCGGTGCAATGAAAGGTTGTTGATCAGAATAGTGCGCATGAGAACCACGACCACCTGGGCACCTTGAGAAACCTGGAGTGCTGACTGGAAAGGTATAGAAGGTTGGCCCTTATCATATGAATCCCTACATACAGACAAGGCACCACTGAATCGGCTTGACTAACAGGGTCTCTTGTCTGGCCTATGCCCACCCCATGTGATACCATCTCGATCCTCCGGGCTACAATGGCCGCCTCCTGAAAGAATATGTCGCTCCCAGCCTCTCTAGCCATCTGGAGACGGATAGGCTAAATGAGTCCATCAATAAACCATCTCACTCTCTCCCTCTCAGTGGGGAGTATAACAATAGCATGGCATGCCAACTCAATGAACCTGGTATGGTACTGGATGACCGTCATGGATCCCTGATAGAGATGCTCGAACTGCCTCAGGTAGGCCTCTCGCTGAGTAATAGGGAGAAACTTCTCCAGAAATACATGCGTGAACTACTCCAAGGTCAAGGCTAGAGATCATGTTGGTCTAGCTAAACAACAATACCTCCACCAACTCTTGGCAGATCCAGACAACCGGAATGTAGAGAAATCAACCCCATTGGTCTCAATAGTACTCATGTTCCGAAGAACCTCATGGCAGCTGTCCAAATAATTTTGAGGATCCTCGGTAGATGCACCGCTGAAGGTAGTAGTGAAAAGCTTGGTGAACCTATTCATCTCCATAAAGCATCAGCAAACATAGCTGCTCCATCACCGGCATGGCTACCACATCCGGCTGAGCTACTCCAACTGGCTGAACTGCTGGAGTCTGAATCTGGGGAGCTACCTGCTCCGGAGTACGAGTAGCAGGAGTCTGGGCCCATCCTCCAGTCCGAGAGACGGCTGGTGCTACAGGAAGAAAACTTGCTCGGGTGATACCTCCATAAGACCCACCAATCGGACTAGAGCTTTCTGAAGAATTTGGGTGGCAATGAACCCCTCTAGGACCTGAGCTGGGCCCACCGGAACTGCTGGAGCAGGGTAGGAACCTCCTCGTCAAAGTCAACCTGAGGCTCCGCCACTGTTGCTGCTACTCGGGGCTGAGCTTTGCCCCTACCTCGGCCTCTAGCACGGCCTCGTCCTCGCTCTATGACCCTAGTGGGAGCTGCCTAGGGCTCGAACTGCTAAGCATAAGATGAGGAAGCGCGTGTTATCACCATCTGCGAAAGAACAAAGTAGAAATTCAATTAGCATTGAGAATCCAAACCGCACGACAAGAAAGAACAAATGTGAAACTTTTCCTAACTCTGTAACCTCTGGGGATAAATACAGACGTCTCCATACCGATCCCTCAGAATCAACTAAGCTTGTTCATGAGTTGTGAGACTATGCAACCTAGAGCTTTGATACCAACTTGTCACGACCCAAAATTTTCTCCCTCGGGGGTCGTGATTCCACCTACTAATGGGAGCTAGACAAGCCAAACCTTAATCAGTTTTTCATTACAATATACTCATTTTTAACAATTATCAGAAATAACATGAAACAATAAAAATAAATAAATAAATTAGCTGAAGTCTTTAATTAGAGGAGCTGATTAAAATGCGGAAATCCAACATCATCCTCTACCCAAGACTGGTGTAAAAATACGCACGAAATACTAAGAGTGCTAAATATAATCGTCTGAAAGAAAATATAATTGTTTGTCTCGAATACTATGAGATAACAAACTAAAATAAAGGGTAGAGGAGACGCCGGGCCTGCGGATGCCTACAAGGCTACCTCGCTGTCTCGCTGGACTGAAGGCTGGCTCTCGCACTACTACTGCTGCTGCCCAAGACCTGGATCTGTGCAAAAGAGCACAGAATGTAGCATCAACACTACCGACTCCATGTGCGGATAAGACTACCAAATAAACCTATGCAGTTCCTATATATATATATATATATATACAGTAGAAAAAAAATACAGGAAGTAACCAGTCAATAAAGGAAAGGGAAGCATGCTGTGGGGAGATAACAGTTTCAAAAGGAAATATCAACTAAAGAAAGAAGCAACAAAACAAGAATATCAATAAGAATCAGAGATCACAAAGTTGTACGACATCACTCTTCGTGCATTTACTCTCGTCCTCACCAAATCAAATAATGCACGGCATCATCCTTCGTGCTTTTGCTCTCGTCTTCACCAAATCAAACAATAAATCGTCAAATGCACGACATCACCCTTCGCGTTTCTACTCTCTTTCCTCACAATATAGTCAATGAATATCAGTACGGAATGGTAGATCGTACGACATGACATCATCCTTCGTGCTTTACACTCTTTTCTCACAATATCAAACAATACACAGCATCACCATCCGTGCTTTATCACTCTTCCTCACCCAAACAACAATCACAAATAAGGGGCAAGGAAGTAAACAGAATAAAAATAGAAATCTTGGCAAGGGAGAAAAAAAGAAAAATGTCCCAGCAAGGGAATAAAGCAATATCTCTTTCTCTTTCTTTTATTTTCACCTCATAGTTCACATTATCACATGAGCCAATGCTCCAAGGATTTAATTATCTCATATACCTTCATAACTTGTATTTCAACTCGAGCTAATGCTCCTCGAAGTTTAAAGATCACAGTTCCTTTCACATGCTCATTACAACATATAGAAATCATCAATTAAGCATGGAAGTTACAATAAAGATCAAAATATTCGAAATATAACGACTCACGATCATGATAGACACAAATGTATAGATACTCGTTACCATGCCTATACATCGTACTCGACAATTAGCAAGTAGCAAATAAGACTCAACACATATTCCCTCAAGCTAAGGTTAGACCAAACACCTACCTCAATTTCCACGGCCAAATCAATCCACAACCACCGCTTTCCCTCTCGAATCTGGCTCCAACCCAATCGAATCTATGCACAAATGACTCAATACCATCAATAAGAGCTAAACAAATCAATTTCTATATTCAGTTACAACTTTCCGATCATTCTTCCCAAAATCCCAAAAACCGACCCTCGGCCTGCTTGGTCAAAACACGAGGTTCAGACCAAAATCAAATCCCCCATTCACCCACGAACCCAAATATATAATTTATTTTCAAATTCGACCCCAAAACGAGGTCTAAATTAAGAAAATTCAAAAAGCCCTAGTACTACCCAAATCCCCTATTTCTACCCTTAATTACATGTTTTAGGCTTAGGAATTCATTAAATAATGAAGAAAAATGAAGAAAACAGGATAAGGATTGCTAACCTACGAAGTTTCAATGAAAGAAAGCTTCGATGGACGCCTAAGGACCTTGGAGAAGAAGGAGTTCGTGAAAACTTGTGAGAAATCTCGTAGCTACTATTCTGGAATTCAAAATTATAACTGGGCAAAATTGCCCTTCGCGTTCACAACAGGCATGTCACATTCGCGAAGGGTAGAAATTACAGACCATTGTGATTGCGGAAAGGGTATCACGAATGCATGGAATATAAAAATGCGGGGTTTCATAAGTTGCTCTATGCGAACGCGTGTGACTTCACACGAACACGATGAAAGGAGTCATGGACACTAACGAACACGAGGTTACGAGCACGAACGTGAAGGGAAAGAAGGCTAAGCCCCCAGGGTCAATTGACCCTACGCGAACGCGAAGCCAATGGTGCAAACGCGACGAAAAGAAGATAGGAACCTTCACGAATGCGGAAGAGGTATCGCGAACGCGAAGAATGAATGGGCCTGCAACTGCTGAAGCCAAAATCTGCAATTTTTCTAAGTTTGAAACCATCCCGAGACACCTCCGAAATACTCCCGAACCCTCGGGGTTCCTAACCAACACATACACTAACTCAACAACAACCTACAAACTTAATCGTGCGATCAAATCGCCAAATTAACATCATATACATCAAATTAAGCCTCAAAATTTATGATTTTTGTTCAAACTTCATAAACTTTCAAATTTTTCATTTTAAGTCTGAAACACGTCAAACGATATCCATTTTCAACCAAACTTTACAGAAATATCTTAAATCACATATGTGACATGTACCATGCACCGGAACCAAAATACAAGTCCGATAGCAACACGTTCTAATTAATTTTCATTTCAATTTTACCTTAATAATTCCAGAAAAATAATTTTACTCAAAATTCATTTCTCCAGCTTGGAACCTCGGAATTCAATTCTGGGCATATGCCCGAGTCCCATATTTCTCTACGGATCCTCCGGGACCGTCCAATCAGGGGTCCAGGTCCATTTGCCCAAAATAATGACCGAAGTCAAATTTATTCATTTTAATATAAAAAATTTAGCTTTTCAAAAGATTCACATTTAAGCTTTCCGGCTACGCGTCTAGACTGAATACACAAATCGAGGCAACTATAAATGAGATTTTCAAAGCCTCGGAAGCACATAATGGGTAAGAAAATAGGTGATGACCCTTTGGGTCGTCACACTTGTGTATTTATATTTGTATTTCCTTTGTATTTATATGTATTTTATGTTTATACAAATGATACGATTTGGGGTGTATAAAAATTATTGTATTTTCTTTGTTTCTTAAAAACAAATACGGTAAACGATTTATTATACATCCTTCATATCAAACCAAGTCAAGTGGACACTTTACCCTAACTAAATAATGGATTTAAACCAAGAATATTTGGTGGTACAAGAAAATATGAATTCATATCTACTTATTATTTATGTTTCATAATTAAATTGCTAATTATATCACAAAATATAATGATTTGTGTCAATTGACTAGTGGAACCATAGTAAAAATAGTTCTATGATCGCTATCAACATATGCATGACTTTAATGAATGAAATTATATGTTGGCTACTACACACACACACACACACACACACACACATATATATATATATATATATATATATATATATATAAACGTTCAATGTAATTATATATAAAGTGTAGTAATGTAATTAACTAGTGTTAAAATCTACTTATTATTTACATTTCATAATTAAATTACTAATTAAATCCTAAAATATAACGATTGGTGTCAATTGACTAGTAGAACAATAATAAACGTAATTTATGGTCGTTATCTATATCTACTTATTATATATATGGACGTTCAATGTAACTATATATAAAGCGCAACAATATAATTAATTGGCATCTATATCTACTTATTATTTATATTTCATAGTTAAATTTCTAATTATATCCAAAATATAATTATTAGCGTCAAATTGACTAGTGGAACCATGGTAAACGTAATTATTTGGTCGCTATCAATATATGCATGACCTTAATGAATGAAATTATATGTTGGCTACTATACACATATATATATAAACGTTCAACGTAACTATATATAAAGCGGAATAATGTAATTAACTGGCAACAATATCTACTTATTATTTATATTTTGTGATTAATTACTAATTATATTCAAAATATAACGATTGGTGTCAATTGACTAATGGAACTATAGTAAACGTAATTATATTGTCGCTATCAATATACGCATGATCTTAATGAATGAAATTATATGTTGGCTGCTACTACTACTACTACTACTACAGACACACACACACACACACACACACATGGGCATCCATTAAAGAATTTAAATATTCTTTTAAATAATGAATTTTCTGCACTTCTTGTTATCAAGGCAAGTTAATTATTAGACCATCACCAATAAAGGTTGGAATTGAGTCACCTACGTTTTTGAAACGTATACAAGGGGACATTTGTGGACCTATTCACCCACCTAGTGGGTCGTTTAGATATTTTATGGTCTTAATAGACGCATCTTCAAGATGGTCTCATGTGTGTATATTGTCATCTCGCAACCTTGCGTTTGCAAAATTAATGGCACAAATAATTCGATTACGGGCACAATTTTCCGATAATTTAATTAAGTCTATTAGACTAGTTAATGCTGTTGAGTTTTCATCCCAAGCATTTAATGATTATTGCTTATCAATTGAGATAAAAGTGGAACATCCTGTAGCTCATGTTCACACTCAAAATGGTCTTGGAGAGTCTTTAATTAAACGTCTGCAATTGATAGCAAGACTGTTACTCATGAAAATGAGGCTGCCCACTTCGGTTTGGGGTCACGCCATTTTGCATGCAGCAATGCTAGTTCGTCTCAGACTGATAAATTATCACAAATATTCCCATTTGCAATTAGTTTTGGGTCATGAACCTATATATCCCATTTAAGAATTTTTGGATGTGCAGTATATGTGCCTGTAGCACCGCCATATCGCACCAAAATGGGTCTGCAAAGAAGGTTAGGAATATATGTTGGGTTTGAATCGCCCTCCATTATTCGCTACCTCGAAACATTGACAGGGGATTTGTTCAGTGCACGATTTGCAGACTGTCAATTCGATGAGACACTTTTCACAAAATTAGGGCGAGAAGTTGGTGTGAAACCAAACGGGAAATTTTGTAAAAAAATTCATCATTATCTCATCTTGATCTGCGTGCCTTTATTTGTGAAAAAGAGGTGCAAAAGATTATTCATTTGCAAAGAATAGCAAATCAAATGCCAGACGCATTTACGGATTTGAAAAGGATAACAAAATTACATATCCCCGCAGAAAATATGATAGCACTATATAATAAGTCTGAAAGAAGACAAAATTATTACCGTGAAGGTATCAATGGATATGGACGTGGAAATAGACGAAATTATAATCGTCATCATTGTGATAATGAGAATAATAAGGATTCTCAAAATATTCCTTCACTCTGTGAAAGTAATATATGTCATCGAGTTGACATGAGATTTTATACAGCACATATAGATGATTATGATCCATTCATGGTGTGAATGTGACAACATATGATTTATGAATACATATTCATTATTGGAAGAATATGAACATGCTATTGGTATTGAATATACCACACTCACCTCTAGAAAGAGGGTTGAGATGATATAAGAAAATAATGTCATTATTATGGCATGAATGGTCATTGGTCACGTACCTATTGTACGCCAAAATATTTTGGCAATATAATTATTAAAGGACAATAATAATGCAAGAAAAATATATTGCATATAATTTTGACATGACCATAATGGTACAACTTTAAGAGCCAATTATATTATTTTGGAGAAACATAATTGATTACCAATAAGGTATTGTATTGTAGTAAGTCTCAAAGAAACTTATTCAGTTTCCAAAGCATATGCGAAGCGATTGATTATATTGAGACTATAAATAAAAGAAAGATTTGATATCTTCTATTACTACAACTTGTAGCATGATAATATGCATGTGAAAAACTACCAGCTTTATTCTCCAATTTGTACTATACAAACAAAAGAATGCCACAATAAAGTGGATGTTTATTGATATAAAAACCCATATCATAATAAACTTAGAGTTTATCGATAATTGCACATGTCATGATGTAAACCTGAATTTTATCAATATTGATAATTTATTCAATTGGCATTCGGGTTAGCCATATCAATTTAAGTATGATGTGCAACAATAATAAAGAATTCACATGGGTAAACATTAAAGAACTAAAAAGTTCTTTACGAATTCTCTTATATTACTTGTTCTCATTAATTAATTGACCAACTAAAGTTGGGGTTGAATCCCATAAATTCTGAAAATATCAAAGGCGAATATGGACCCATTCGCCTGCCATGTATACCACATATGATGCATCTATGATATGGTTACATGTGCGATTATTATTAACCTGCAACCTAGCCGGTGCTTGCGAGGTAACTTGCTCAGTAATCTAATTTCGAGCATAATTTCCAGATTTTATATTCAAGATAGTTCATCTTGATAAGTTGGTTTACATCATAGTTGGTTTAGCAAAATAATTTATTGAGTGCCTCCACTTAATAGCTAAATTATTGCTTATGAGAACAAAGTTATCTATATCAATTTGATATACGTTATACACGAGAGTATATTATATTCTCCCCTCACAAGTGGTTCAGGGTCAGGAACCAAATAATTTCATCTTATTATTATTGATGTGCAGTGTATATTAACATGATAATGCACAAAGATGATTTTCCAGAGTTGAGGAAACAAGTTAGTTTTTCTAACATGAGGGGGAGACATGATAAACACTTGAGAAAAAGTTACATGGAACAAATTATCATTTGTATATATAGATCCTCGAATATCATAATATGAACTTGAAGTTCATAAAAAGATAATTCAATTGCAACATATTGCAAAGCATGCCATACGCATTTGCTGACCCAAAGAAAGTAACTATATTCTCACTGCAAATGCTCATATTAAGTCCTAGAAGGACAAAGTCTTTGATACGCTTAAAGCGTATAGACAAATCGGTTTCAAAAAGAACTTCTTAATAAAGAAGTTGAGCAAATGATCAAAGTGATCATAATAAGGAGGAAAGTGATCTAGAAGATCACATGACATAACACTTCATAAATTCTCATGAGAGATTCAGGTACCTGAATATATGAATGAAGAGATCTCCATGTTATGTCTTTATGAAAATTTACTGGAACCGATATAAAATGTTCGTCGACGACATCTATGATAGCGCGAAATATCGATGAGGATACAAACAAAATATTGGCCAAATGGAAGAGATACAATTCAAGTAGAATTGATTCCATATGAAAGACATGTAGTTTTGGACATGTAGTTCGAATACTTGAAAGTATAAAGCCAATGGTATGTGTAATCAGTTTTTCGATATCTTATACGTCTAGCATGACATGAAAACTTGATATGCATCTAAAGTCTATAATATGGCTTATATGACTCAACTTATATGACAATCCATAAAGGATTTAAGTTGCTTGAGCATCTATAATTCTTGATCTTGAGGTACCACTTCCTCAGTGCAATTTATGCACAAATGTATCTTGCTATAACTATAAGCATGATAATATGATAGCGATGATACATTTATGGAGATATTGAAAAGCCATTCCACGATATTTGTGAAGACATTATATATCTACCACGAGTTATGATTTCAAGGTGCAAATATTAATTATAGTTAATATGGCTGATTTATTTATCAAATCTCTACCAACGATCTCTTGAAGATGGTGCACAAGATTGGAATGCGAAGGCTCAAGAATGTGAATTGATGCTCTTTCAGGGGGAGTTAATGCGCGTTGCACTCTTTTTCCCTTACAAGGTTTTGTCCCACTGGATTTTCCTTGCAAGGTTTTTAACGAGGCAACAAAAATGCATTTTGTTAGATATGTGTACTCTTTTTCCTTTTCTAGAATTTTTTCCCATTGGGTTTTATTTTAGTTAAGGTTTTAACGAGGCACATTATCTATAGACATCCAAGAGGGAGTGTTATGAAATATTATACTTTGTAGTGGATGTCTATAACTCCTAAAGAAGTTACTCCCACTACTCTTCTCCATTATGTAGATAATCCCCACTACTTCTCACCATTATTGTTGTAACTCGCATACCTTCATAATTTACCCATGATCTTCCTCCATGATCTCAAATAATTAATGACATACTTATGAAATTCTTTTGGTATACCTATATGTTGTACTATAAATAGAGGATGAAAACTCATTTTGTAATACACTTGGATACATGGAAGAAATATATTCTCTTCTCTATTTCTCTCTACTTTGTTGTCTATCCTTTTGTTTATTACTTTGAGCTAAGTTTTGTAATACCCATTATGTATTCATTTATATTATATTCGTCCTTAGTGTAAACGAATTCATACGCAATTAATTAATGTAGTTTAACTTGATGCAAGAAGCTATTTACTTAATTTCCAAGTTACTAAATTTTACTGCTTATTAGTTATGAGTAGTTAATTTTAATTTCCTTTGGCGTAATATGATATGTAACATTTTTACACTATCGAAGTTAATAAAATACAATAACAATAATAACAAATTCAGTAGTATTTCACAAATGGGGTCTGAGAAGGGTAAGATGTACGCAGCCTACTCTTACTCCAGGAAAGACAAAGAGGTTGTTTCCGATAGACAATCGGGTAGAAAACGTCTGAAAAGGTAAAGGTCAATTAACTAGTGAAATCACAGTAAACATAATTTATGACCGCTATCAATATCTACTTATTAAATATACTAATTTATTGATGATTGTAGTCGCATAGTTATTTAAAATATAGCTATAACTCACATGTAGTAATACTTTTTGATATTGTTATTTTTGTCATATGCTCGTATTTAAATTGTATTAAATTGTTAATTTTAAATATATATATATATATATATATATATATATATATATATATATATGTGTGTGTGTATGTATGTATCTATGTATTAAATCATTAAAATTGTAATGGATTATAACATCATTAGTTTTTATGGTTATTTATATTGAATATAATTAGTTATCAATATAATTATATACAAGATCGTATTTGTTTAAATGTGAGATAATTAAATACTTAAAATTAAATAAGTAAATCACATAGTTAGTTAAATTAAATTAAAATTTAAAAGTAATAATTTACTTAATGTAAAATATAATATAATAGTTAGTTGAGTCTTATACTTTAATATCAAACATATTAAATTTTTATTTTTAAAGTAAAACTTTATTGTCACGAAAGAGATAAAAAATGATATAGTATGAGAATCATATTAAACTCTTAATTGTTTCGATATATAATGAGTTTTATGATAATTAATAAATTATTAGATTAGTATAGGACCAAATTTATATGACTTTTTTGTCATCTCGATTCTATATACACTGTAATCGATACGAGCTTATAGTTGTATAAATTCAGAAGAAATTCAAAAATAACCTGATTTATAAGTGTCATTAAAAAATAACCATATTTTTAACAGTAATCGTAATTTAGTCACTTTTCATGTAAAAATAAATCTGAACGAAAACATTGTTTAAAATCCAAAAGATACTCCAGCATAATATACTGGAGTTACGATATAATATATCGGTCCAGCATAATATACTGGAGTTGTAATCACTGGTGTTCCAATCTCCAGTATATTATTCATGAGCCAACAAAATATACTGGTCTAGCATAATATGCTGGAAGTTCATACACAGGTGCACCGAACTCCAGTATATTACGCTGGACCGGCCTCTATTGCAGCAAAATAATAACTATTTTTTATTGACTCGATAAACGATGGCTATTTTTGAATGACCAGTTCGAAAATTGGCTAGACTATGCTATTTTAACTATAAATTCTATATAATTAGTTACTTATACATCAATTAAATATATTCAATTCGTTCTTTATAAGTATAATTCAAATCTATGAGTAATACTTATTTTCTAATAATTGCAATATAGTTATTTTTATTATGGACTTAAATATTAATCATGTTATAATATTCAGTTTATATAATCGGAAAACTTAGTTTTTAAAACTCTAAAATAAATATTACTACTTATTTCAAACATAAATGCTTAGATATACAAAATTGCTTTAAGTATTTATTTAAAATAATTACATACCATCTTAAAGTCTTTTATATGAGTATTTATTTTAATAAGTATTTAAATATAATAAATTATGCTAAATTCTTATTTAAAACAATAAAGGGCCTAATATACATTGGACAAAGTATGGGCTTAACAAGTCAAGAAGTTACGTATTGATGCCATAAGTAAGTGTACATATAATGCATTATTGTTTTTTTATTTTAATCTTTGTTATTCAAGAATTAATAATTTTTTTTTTGAAATAGTAGTTTTCATTTCATCAAAAGAAAAAACCATTAGTAAAATCCGGTTGCAGCTGACCAGCTATTGCTCTCGACCAGTCTATAAGGATTCACTCCCCCAAGCTATATATACATCAATTCAAACATACAAATTACTTCAATTCATTATCTAAGGGTAGTGATCCAATCTTCGCAAAACATTCTTTTAGTGTTTAAAAGAGGTCCCATGAATATGTATGTGAATTGTTATCTCTTTGCATATATCATTGATAATAATTCTTCCGCATTGGAACCTAATCTTGTTTCTTTCTCTCCATAGAATGTATACTAACATCCCAAACACACTGGTGGTTATTTCAGCATGTCCATTTCTCCTTTTTGCAATTTTGCTAACCCATTCTACTTCACTGTTCCAGTCACAAATGGGCCTTTAGTATCCCAGCCATATTAGCAGTCTATTCCATAGATTCCAATGGGCAAGCAAAAAATAGATGGTCAAAAGATTCGTCTACTTGCCTGCATAATACACATTGTTTTGGAATCTGTATTCCAAGTTGCAGTAGCCTCTCCACTGTTGCCAGTCTTCTGTGCAAAGCTAGCTATACGATAAATTTGAATCTTGGGTGTTGTTTTGTCTGCAGAATAATGCTTTTCTAGTGTACTATGGGGAATCGAGGGAGTTGCATTCTGTAGAGTTTTTTGATGCTAAACAATTCACCCCTCTGCAGCTGGATCAATCTGCATTTCAGATTTCCATGTATACCCTGGATATTAGTTATCAGTGATCTTGTCTCAAAGATCTTCCTCACAGCCCAGACAGCTCTTCTAGGAGTAGGTACATCATCAACAACATTGTTCTTTATGTAATATGTGTGCAGCCATTTGATCCATAGGCTGTCCTTCTTCATTGTTACTGCCCACAGATGCTTTGCAACAGCTGCCTTATTCCAGTGTGGCAGATTCAATACATTTAGGCCAACAGCACTATATGGTAGACATATAGTTTCCCATGCTACTAATGCCTTCTTTGACACATTTGCTGCACCAGTCCACAAAAGAATCTGCATATTGCCTCGATCATCTTCATTACCTTTTTAGGCAGCAGGAAGATTTGAGACCAGTAAGATTGCATGCCAAATAATACTGACTTGATCAACTGGAGCCCACCTGCATAAGATAGAAATCTTGATGTCCAACAGTTAATTTTTTGTGTTATCTTCTCTACTATTGGCCAGCATTGTGTAACTGATAATTTTTTGGAGTCCAAAGGTACACCTAGATATTTGAATGGTAGAGAGCCTTCAGGGAAGTCCAGTTCATGCAAGATTTCCTCTTTGAGCCAGTTTGATACCCCTGCTATATAGACTGTACTTTTGTCTGCATTTGCTTGAAGTCCTGATGTTTCAGTAAGTTTTTGGAGAGTCTGTTTTAAAAGTCTTACAGCTTGGGTATCAGCATTGCAGAATAATAGAAGATCATCAGCAAAGCAGATATGAGCCACTCCCATCTTCTTGCACCTACAATGAAATTTGAAGTCCTTCCTTTCCATCATATGCTTGAGTTCCCTGTGCAAGTACTCCATAACTATGAAAAGAGGTATGGGGACATTGGGTCTCCCTGCCTTATACCTCTTTTTCCTTTAAAAGGAGTTGTCAGCCCTCCTTTGAGACTTAATGAATATGTGACAGAATATATGCATTCCATTATCCAGCTTGTAAACTTGTAGGGGAAACCCATGTCCAGCAATAGTCTCTCAATAAAACACCACTCCACTGTGTCATATGCCTTCCTCAGGTCAACTTTCAATACACACCTAGGGGATACTCCTTTCCTATTGTACCCTTTAAATAATTCCTGGGTAAATAAGTTGTTGTCTGTTATGGTACTGCCTTCAATAAAAGCTGACTGTGAATTACCAATCAATCCACCTATGACTGTTTTGATCCTTGCTGTAAGAACTTTAGTGATTATTTTATAGAGGGTTGTACAACAAGCAATGGGTCTATAGTCTTTAACAGTAGTATGATTTTGTATTTTAGGAATCAATGTTACTGCTGTGCTACTCACTCCTTTATGCAATTTTCCTGTTGCAAAGAATTCCTTCACTGTTTCATAGATATCATCACCAACAGTGTCCGAGTATCTTGTGAAGAATTCAACTTGGAAGCCATCTACTCCTGGTGCTTTATCATGCGGCATATCATTTATTGCTTGAAAAATTTCCTCTTTTGCAACTGGCCTAATCAAAGATTGCTTCTGCTGCATGCCAATACATGGTCCCTTTTGAGTAATGTCAGTATTTGGACATTGACATAAAGGATTATTTTCCCCCAGGATCTTGCTGAAAGTGTCTATAAACTCTTCCTCCACTAGTTTAGGGTCAAATAGTCTCTCCCCTGAATCAGTGTATATAGAGCTACTAGTGTTTATGTTTGTCCTCAACTTCATTTGTGCATGGAAGTGCTTGGAGTTTGAGTCTCCACAAGTGTTCCACCGTGCCCTGGATTTCTGATGAAGAATCTGTTCCTCTATGTTACTCCATTTCTCTACTTCTGTTAAGGTTCTCTTTTCTTGATCTATCAGCTCCTGGTCCATGTTGTTCCTTCTCAATTCTAACTGAATGGTTTCAAGTTTCTGTCTTGCTGCATTGAGATGGGTTCTATAGGATGCCGTATAAGTATTCAGTTCTTTCAACTCCCATTTCAAGGTTTTGAGCTTGTTCCATATCTTTTGCATGCTTCCAGTTCCATCATATCCCCTCTGTTTCCAAACCTTTTCTACTATACCAGTAAAGTCAACATGCCCCATCACAGGTTTGTACAATTTAATAGGTCTGGGATGTATATTCTTCCTCTGAAATCCAGCTTTGCACTGTATTAGAATAGGAGAATGGTCTGATGCCCCCGGATTCAGATAATCAGCTTCAATGTGACTATAATGCTGCATCCATGTCATATTGCCAAAGTCCAGTCTATCTTGCTATACACCCTTCTGCTAGGTTGTTGTTCGTTACACCAGGAGAAATACCATCCCAAACTTTTCAATTGAGTAAGTTGAAGAGTGTTTATTGCCTCCTGAAAACCTTTGAGTTCACTCTGTGTAACTAGTGAGCCAATTTTGTCATCTGTATGAAGAACATTGTTAAAATCCCCACTAAGCAACCAGCTTTGCTGAACAGATGCACCTAGATGCACCAGCCTATTCCATAACTGCTGTCTTTTATTTATATCATTGCTTGCGTATACCACTGTAAGAAGAGTTTTAAAGGTGGTACATCTTTCCTGAACTTCACAATGAATCAATTGTTCATCAGTCAACAGTATTGTCACCTCACTGCTTTGTTTCCACAGTAACCAGATCCTCCCATTTGAATGTTCATTGTAATTACAGCAATTCCTCCATTCTCCATAGATAGTGTTTAGTATCCTTCTAGCTTTGCCTTCCTTTATTATAGTTTCTAAACATCCCATGACATCCACTTTATTCTTCCTCAAAAAGAGTTTTAAATATTTCTGCTTATGGGCCTTGTTCAGGCCCCTAATATTCGAGGTGCACAGTATCATTTTGTGGTGAAGCTGGATGGGCCAGCGTCCCCAAGAATGCCTTCCATCTGTAAAATGGAAAATATGTTGCTTGAGTTCAGGATACTATTTTCTGTTTGCTGTACATTCTTGCCTTTCTGTTTCCCATTTTCTACTTCCTTTGTAGTAATATTTCCATCTGTCTCCGTCGTATCCTTAGTCTTCTTTTCCTGTTGAATTGCCACATCCTCGGTTTTTACTTTTGGAGTCCATCGCTTGGTTCCTCTGAACTTCAATTTCAACTCTCCTGATTTAGGTTTGTTCCTGTCTTCCTTTGAGGTATGTTGCTCATCCTTATACCAACACTCAGTAGAATTATGCCCAAATCTAGTACAATTATCACAATACTTTGGTTTCCATTCATAGTCTATTTGTTGGACTATGATTCCTCTTTTTGTTTGAAGCTCTAAACTATCTGGTAAAGGCTTGGAGATATTAGTTTCAACCAACACTCTGGCATAGGACACTTTCTCTAAATCTGCTGTGAATTTATCAGTATACATAGGCTTTCCAACCACACTATCCAATTTACTTAACGCTTCAGTTGACCAGAATCCCAGTGGTAAACCAGGGAAAGTGATTCACAGTGGAATCACACTTATATTACCCGGATCAAACTTGAAATCCATTCTCCATTGTTGTAGTACAAGTGGTTTGTTATGGAAAGTGTAAAGTCCTGCTTGTAGTACACGATCCTTATCCTCAGCATTCTCAAATCTGAATAGATAGTACTCATCCTCATGATACATTACTTGGGGCTTTTCGACGAAATTCCACAGGTTTGCGAAAATTTTTTCCATAGTTTTCTCATACGGAAGCTCCCCCAGTACAAAGCTTATCAATGCATTACTCCAATAAGCCTCCAATTCCTTCGTATCACCATCATCAATTTGCATTACAAATCTCCCATCTCTCATAGCAGGAGGGATGTAGCTTAGAGCATTTCCTTTTTGAGGGCTTCTATTTGTTTGCATGAATGCCTTTTTCTTTTCAACTTCCCCTGTGTCTGCTACATCTTGTTGGCTCTAATTGTGTTTTGCATGCGCTGAGAATTGCAATCGCCGGTGAACTTACGGTTGTGCCATTGTTCCCTTCACTTGAGCTTATTCATTACACTCTTCAATTTCCTCCCTAATAGATTGAAATTCCTTAGGCAAAAAACTTTCAAGAGTTAACGGATTTAATCTCTGCTGAATACCCGAGTCCGGTGTCACTATCGCACCATTTGACACTTCATCCTTTTCCGAGTTATGGAATACAGTAGGAGCACATCCCATTCCCGTTAACCAGCGTTTAGGCTGGTTTATTGCTGGTGTGACTTCGAAACTTTCATCTCCATTATTTTCTGGTTCCGATTGCTGCTTCTTCCTCACCTTAGCCATGGCAGAGGCGTAGGTTTGCACCCTGCTAACGTACACCTGCAGAGCTAGAGAGAGAAAATTCACTCACCAATTATAAATTTTTCAATTATATGCACTTACTAACTTTTCTACATTGTAGGAAAAAATTAACTTTTTATATTTGAAATTTATTTTCATAAAACTTCTCTGGTTTTTGGACAAACTCTTATATTAATTTTATAATCAAGGCAAATATTTTTTAGCTATGAACTTTTTTAACAACTAATTTATTATGGTAAATAATATTGATATGGTAACTTCAAGCGCATGACAAAAATTATAACTAACTACGGAAGTTCATTGGCTATCTTGATTGTCGCGATTATATCAATCTATCATAACAAATAATTGTAGCTATTAGACCAACGATATTCTCGGTTTCTTATAAGTTGAATTTTTAAATAGTTTTTATATTTAATATTTATTTCAAATCATTATCGTAGCTAACATGTTATATTGCAGTAACTTTAAACACGTGACAAAAGTTTATATTTAGTTACAGCATTTTATTATATCAAAATAATTTGTAGCTATTAAGTTAGTTTTTGCCATAAATTTTTATAATTGAAGCAAAAATACCTATTCAGCTACAACACTTTGTCTCTAGTAATATTTTGTGGCTAAAAGATTAATATTACTATAGTAATTTCAGACGAGCGGCAAAAACTCACAGTTAGCTATAAAATATAGTTGTAATAATAATTTATACTATGTTATGAAATAATATAAGAACAAGAACAATAATACAAGAACAAGAACAATATAGAGAGAATAGGGAGAGGAGTATTCTTATTGATACTTTGGGATTGTTAGGGATGGTTTACAATGGTAGAAGACCCCTTTATTTATAGGGAGGGGGATGATCTAGCTACCAAGAATAGAACTCTAGAATCTCTCTAATTATAGACATTCACCTTAAATAGGAGATTTCATAACACTCCCCCTTGAATGTCTATTCAACAATGTGCCTCGTTAAAACCTTAAAACCAAAACCCAATGGGAAAAATTAAAGAAAGGAAAAAGAGTACACATGTTTGAATATGCGCCTATTGGTTGCCTCGTTAAAAACCTCGCAAGGAAAACCCATTTGGGACAAAAGCATTGTAAGGGAAAAAGAGTGCAACGCGCATTAACTCCCCCTAATAAGAACATCAATTTATATCCTTGAGCATTTGCATTCCAATCTTGTGCATCATCTTCAAAACGATCTTTGATAGAGATTTGATAAATAAATCAACCATATTGACTTGAACAAATATTCCGCACCTTGAAATCATCATTCTTGATAGATATGAACATCTTCATATAATGTCGTGGAATAACTCTTCAATATCTCCAGAGATGCATTCTTAATGCCATCATGCTTATAGTTATAGCAAGATACATATGTACACAAATTGTACTAAGGATTTGGTACTTCAGGACCAAGAATTGCATATGCTTCAAGCAACTTAAATCTTTCAAGTTAAGTCATATAAGCCATATAATAGACTTTAGATGCATATCAAGTTTTCCAGTCATGCTAGACAAATAAGATATCGAGAACTGATTATACATACCTTTGACTTTATACTTTCAAGCATTTGAACTATAGGTTCAAAACTACATGTCTTTCATATGGAATCAATTCTTCTTGAATTGTATCTCTTCCATTTAGTTACTTTCTTTGGGTCAGCAAATGCGTATAGCATGCTTTGCAATATGTTGCAATTGAATTATCCCTTTTATGAACTTCAGGTTCATATCATGATATTCGGGGATATACATATACAAATGATAATTCATCCCATGTAACCTTTTCTCAAGTGTTTATCATGTCTCCCCCTCATGTTAGAAAAGCTAACTTGTTTCCTCAACTTTGGGAAATCATCTTTGTGCATTATCATGTCAATATACACGGCACATTAATAATAAGATGAAATTATTTGGTTCCTGACCCTGAACCACTTGTGAGGGGAGAATATACTCTCGTATACAACTTATATCAAACTGATATATATAACTTTGTTCTCATAAGAAACAGTTTAGCTATTAAGTGGAAGCACTCAATAATTATCTTGCTAAACCAACTTTGATATAAACCAACTTATCAAGATGAACTATCTTGAGTATAAAATCTGGAAATTATGCTCGAAGTTAGATTACTGAGCAATTTACCTCGCAAGCACCGGCCAGGCTGCGGGTTAATAACAATTGCGCATGTAACCATATCATAGATGCATCATATGTGGTATACATGGCAGGTGAATGGGCCCATATTCACCTTTGATATTTCCAGAATTTATGGGCTTCAACCCGAACTCTTTAGTTGGTCAGTTCATTAATGAGAACAAGTGAAACAAGAGAATTCGTAAAGAACTTTCTAGTTCTTTGATATTCACCTGTGTGAATTTGCACATCATACTTAAAATGAGATGGCTAATACGAATGCTAACTGAACAAATTATCAATATTGGTAGACTTCAAATTTACACCATGACATGTGCACTTATCAATAAACTTCAGGTTTATTATGACATGGGTTTTTATACCAATAGATATCCACTTTATTGTGGCATTCTTTCTTTTGTGTAGTACAAACTGGAGAACAAAGCGGGTAGCTTTTCATATGCAAATTACCCCGCTACAAGTTGTAGTAATAGGAGATATCAAAGCCTTCCTTTATTTATAGTCTCAATATAATCAATCGCTTTTGCGTGTACTTTGAAAACTGAATAAGTTTCTTTGAGACTTACTACAGCACAATACTCAATTGTGTTTCTCCAACATAATTGGCTCTTCTAGATCTCTCAATTAAATTTGTACTACCACAAATCCATCAATATCCATGTGGTGAATATCTTTCTTAAAGAGAAAGTTATACCATTATGGTCATGTCAAACTTATATGCAAGATATGTTTCTTGCATTATCGTTGTCCTTTAATAGTCATATTTCCAAAATACTTTGGCGTACAATAGGTACGTGACCAACGATCATTCATGCCATATATCATCTCAAACCTCCTTCTAGGGGTGAGTGTGGTATCATCTCAAACCTCCTTCTAGGGGTGAGTGTGGTATATTCTATACCAATTTCATGTTCATATTCTTCCAATAATGAATATGTATTCGTGAATCAGATGTTGTCATATTCACTTCGGGGATATGTGATTTTGTTATCCTTTTCAAATCTATAAATGCGTCAGGCATTTGATTTGCTATTCTTTGCAAATGGATAATCTTTTGTGCCTCTTTCACAAATAGAGGTATGTGGATCAAGATGAGATAATGATGCATTTTTCCACAAAATTTCCCATTTGGTTTCACCAACTTCTCCCCCTAATTTTGGGAAAAGTGTCTCATCAAATTGACAGTCTGCAAATCGTGCAGTGAACAAATCTCCTGTCATTGTTTCGAGGTAGCGAATAATGGAGGGCGATTCAACCTCAACATATATTCCTAACCTTCTTTGCAGACCCATTTTGGTGCGGGATGGCGGTGCTACAGGCACATATACTGCGCATCCAAAGATTCTTAAATGGGATATATTGGGTCCATGACCCAAAACCAATTGCAACGGGGAATATTTGTGTCAATTCGTCAGTCAGAGACGAACTAGCATTGCTGTATGCAAAATGGCGTGTCCCCAAACCGAAGTGGGCAGCCGACGAACTAGTATTGCTGCATGCAAAATGGCGTGACCCCAAACCAAAGTGGGCAGCCGACGAACTAGCATTGCTGCATGCAAAATGGTGTGACCCCAAACCGAAGTGGGCAGCCGACGAACTAGTATTGCTGCATGTAAAATTGCGTGAATCCAAACCGAAATGGGCAGCCTCGTTTTCATGAAGAATTCAAGATTATTCTCATCTATTGTCTCAATATGATATCCATTTTGAATGATATCTTTAAAACTCAACAAGTTCCTTTTAGACTTGGAGGAGAACATTGCGATTGATATCATTAAAACTCAACTAGTTCTTCTTAGACTTGGAGGAGAATATTGCATTCTCTAAGATAAACGTCGTGCCTTTGGGCAGAGTTACAATTGCTCTTCAGGAGCCTTCAATCAATTTAATTCCCATGGTTTGACATACAAAAGAAATACACGAACATAAGAATAAACAAGTTCAATTCGTTTGTGTCACATAATATTTTCAAAATCTGCTGATGTCAGTTGACTAAATAAATCAGATAGTCGATTATATGTTTTCCATAATCGATTACTATGCAGTTTGAAAATTTCAGTTTAAGCATTTTCATAAAACAATCGATTGTTAAACACACACAATCGATTATTGAGCATTGACAATCGATTGTTAAACATAGACAATCGATTGTTGACTATTTTTGAAAAATTCCAGATCACACTGTTTTAAGACAATCGATTGCTAAACATAGACAATCGATTGTTGACAATTTTTGAAAAATTCCAGATCACATTGTCTAACGACAATCAATTGTTAGACATAGACAATCGATTGTGGATGATTTTTGAAAAATTCCAGATTACACTGTCTAACGACAATCGATTGTTAGACATAGACAATCGATTGTGGATGATTTTTGAAAAATTCCAGATTACACTGTCTAACAACAATCAATTGTTAGACATAGACAATCGATTGTGGATATTTTTGAAAAATTCCAGATTACACTGTCTAACGACAATCGATTGTTAGACATAGACAATCGATTGTGGATGATTTTTGAAAAATTCCAGATTACACTGTCTAACAACAATCGATTGTTAGACATAGACAATCGATTGTCGATCAATTGTTTTTCAGCTTTAATGCGAAAATATTAGATAATCGACTAGTTTTTAAGGCTAGTCGATTACCCCTACTGGAAAATAAAAATATTATTGATATTTGAGCA
The DNA here is from genome assembly GCA_034376525.1 of Nicotiana benthamiana. Taxonomy (NCBI): domain Eukaryota; kingdom Viridiplantae; phylum Streptophyta; class Magnoliopsida; order Solanales; family Solanaceae; genus Nicotiana; species Nicotiana benthamiana. Next base: position 14,111,173 of record CM067325.1, read on the forward strand.
TATTGAAGACATTCTAAAGAACTACTGCTAACATTGCATCATGAACTAACTAATACGAGCTAATACTAATGGCTATTAGTTTATTCACTAAGTAATACAAATAAGTAGAACAAAATCAAATAACTCCATCTTCTTTCATCACGGACCCATCACCGATTAGGTGGTCTATTTTCCCCTCGGGTTGCTCAAAGAAGTCTGCCACATCCAGGTGGGTGATGTCCAAGTTGTCGTCATAGACAAGATTTGTTTCAGGACCTTTACTCTTTCGAGATGCTTGATAAAGGTCAACCAAGTGTCTTGGTATACGGCAAGTCTTTGACCAGTGCCCTTTCCCACCGCAACGATAACATATAGTTTCTGAACCATTTGCCTTAGGATCTTCATGATCCTGTTTCTGCTTTCGGCGGTTATCCCTCCTTGGGGGTTGACGGACTTCATTGGAATTTCTTCCTTGTCTACGTCCCTGGCGATGACCCCGTTTACGACCATGGCCCTTTTCATGTTTGGCGTAATGAGAGTGCACCTTATCTGCTTCAGGCAGTGGTGTAGACCCAGTGGGTCGATTTTCGTGATTTCTCATGAGCAGGTCATTATTTCGCTCAGCCACTAGTAGAAGAGAAATCAGTTCAGAGTACTTTGTAAAGCCTTTCTCTCTGTACTGTTGTTGCAGTACCATATTGGAGGCATGAAACGTTGTAAACGTTTTCTCAAGCATATCATAATCGGAGATATTATCTCCGCATAGCTTCAATTTAGAAGTAATTCTGAACATTGCAGAATTATATTCAGAAACGGACTTAAAGTCCTGGAGCCTCAGATGAGCCCAATCATATCGTGCTTGTGGCAGAGTGACCAACTTCAGGTTGTCATATCTCTCCTTTAAGCCGTTCCACAAGATGAGTGGATCCTTGACGGTGAGATATTCAATCTTCAAACCTTCATCAAGGTGATGGCGCAAGAAAATCAAGGACTTCGCACAGTCTTGGGTGGATGCTTTTTCTCTATCTTTAATGGTGTCTCCGAGACCCATAGCATCTAAGTGGATTTCAGCATCCAACACCCATGTCATATAGTTCTTGCCCGAAATTTCAAGGGCAACGAACTTTCTTTTCGTAATGTCAGACATAATCGAAAATTAAATTAGGAAGAGGGAAATACCTTTGATTTTTCGAGAATGGTTCTTGAGACGGTAGAGTCTCGTGCTGATAACGTGTTATGAAATAATATAAGAACAAGAACAATAATACAAGAACAAGAACAATATAGAGAGAATAGGGAGATGAGTATTCTTATTGATACTTTGGGATTGTTAGGGATGGTTTACAATGGTAGAAGACCCCTTTATTTATAGGGAGGGGGATGATCTAGCTACCAAGAATAGAACTCTATAATCTCTCTAATTATAGACATTCACCTTAAATAGGAGATTTCATAACATACTAGCTATTAACCTAGTTATTGCCACATACTTTTATTACTTGAGGCAAAAATATTTATTTAGCTATAACACTTTGTCAGAAATAAATTTTTGTGGCTATATAACTGCTACTGCTACAATAACTTCAAATGCGTGGCAAAAATATACGATTAGCTACGAAATTTTATTGTAGCTATTTGTGTAATTATTTTTACGACAGTTAGCAAATAAAGCAAAAATGATAAATTAACTTTGCCAAGTTTATTTTGTAGATAAATATTTTTATGAAATTGTAAACAGACACGTAATTTTAATTGTTTTTTGGCTATTGTTATTATTAGCCACGATTTTCATACATGTAGCTAACAATTTGTAGCTATATATACATAATATTATAGTGTAAGTTTGTTTAAATAGTAGGGCTTTGAAGACCTTATTATACTAAAAAAATATAAGAAATACACAATCAAATATTAAAAATATACGAATTGCACAATCAAATACATGTATATAGATGAATTATTCGAATTATATGGGCGTATACTGAAAAAAAAGGCTGAAAATACGTAAAAAAAAAAAGATAAAAGAAAAGCTTTATGGAAATAGGATTTGAATTTTTGAAATCTTCCATGCATTGAGAAGAAAAATATTAAATAATTGGAAAAAATATTTATAATTAACTGAAATGGAATTAACAATATAGAAATACGTTTGAAACCCTGGAACATAAAATTACCTAAACAATCTCATTTGGGTCAACTGACAAAAACGATATGGCCAATAAGATTTTTCTTTTATATATGCTGCAAAGGAGCCATAGTGCATCGTAGCCCCAGTAATAATCAGTGGGATCCATCTAAAAGGAAGTGATTAAGCATTTTAGATCCCGAATTAGTGTAGGCAATTATGAACTACTATCACTATCACATCAGATCATTTTGATCTTATTATGGTTAAAGTCTAGAAGTTGTTAGGGTGGGTTGTATAGCCCATCCGATTATTTGAATTGGTTCAAATTTTATATTTATCTTAAAAAATTATAAATATATAAAAAAGTACGACCCAGTAAAAAATTATAAATATATAGAAGCTTATATTTATCTTAATCGGTACTTTATCTTATCTATAATAAGTGAACAATTTACTTTGAACACACCCATTTACAAAATATTAAATTCTGGATAAAAATAGTTAGTATGACTAAATTACCCTTCATTAAATGTTGCACTACAGTTATAGTAACATTTACTTCTCTTCTCAAATATGAAGAGTAAATGACTTTTTAGGAATACAAGGTAATTTTTAAAAAATAATTGAATTTTTTCTTGATTATATAAATAGATACTTATTTTGAACCTAAATAAAAAAAACAAATTAATCACTTATTATGGATGGGAAGGAATAATTAAAAAGATTAAAATTCTAAACATAAACTTCCTCCGTCTTCCGCGAGGTTAGATTAATAATTTAATAGCCATGAAGGGCCAGATGGTAATTTCAACTATAGAAATATGTTTAAGAAATTAATAAAAAGTAATAGTATCACTTTAAATTATGAGGGCAGTAATAATTTCCTAAGATTACAACCATATTTACAACTCTCCTTTACCCAAATCCCCAACAACAGAGTCCTTAGTATTAAAGTGTGTCAAAGGCAACTATCACAATCTCCAATACACAGCTACGAGTGAAAAAAGGATTTTCAACTTTTGATAACTGCCACGAGATTGTTGTGTCTCTCTTCAGTCCCCCCCCCCTCCCCCCCACCTTTCTTTTGAGCTTTTCCAGGTTACAAAAAGAAGCTCCCTTCTCCTTTTCCTGACAGAGTCTTTTGTCCCTTTCTTGCATTTTATTGGCAAAAAGAAGCACAATTCAGATACCCATTAAGCAAATCTGCTTTTCATATTTCAATTTTCAAAACTCCCAAAGAAGAACAAAAAGTTTGAATTCTTTCCTATGTCGTTGGTTTAAAATCAACGCAGCCTTCTTTATCGGTTTTGTATGACATTAGGAGATGAAGCTTTACATCCTGCTTATACCCATTTGGGTTTTCGTCACTCCATTGTTGTCAGCTCCAGTGGATGTAACTCCTCAGCCTCCTATTACAGACCCAGTTCTTCCTACTGAGAAAGGACCCATTTTTGAAGTTCCTTCTGATAAGGATGCTCCTTCTCCTGGTAAAAATTCAACAATGCCTAATCACATCTAGTTTTTTAGTTTGTAACTTATGAATCTTGGATTGGATCTTTTTCTGTATAATTCAATACCCCTGCCTCGCTTCTCTGCACCCCTTTATTCGTCTATAGCGTAAAATTTGTAGTCTGAATGTGCAATTAGCTAAGTTATGCTGAAGTTATTCAAATTAGATAGGAGCTTGCAATTTTGATTCTTAGATTTGTTACTCTCCTCTTCACTTTTTTTTTTATAAATAATTTGTAGTGTATTATTGCTTTTTAAAATTTTCATTATCCTTTGATACCAGACAGTTTCTTCTTTAGTGTTGGGGGGGGGGGGGGGGGGGGGTTAGGATTTGATTGAAAATGGGGCAAATCTTCATTAGAATAACTCTCTCTTTTTGTAGTTTTAGTTTCCAATCAAAGCTCAAGCTGATTGAGTATCTCTGTCTTATTTTTCAAATCAGGAGTTGCAGAGCTGAAAGTAGTTCACCACCAGGATTTAAACAAGAAAATTTTGATTTCACTTATTGTTGCATCAACCCTCCTTGCTGGAATTCTGCTATTGTCGTCTTGCTTTTGGATTTACAGACTGAAAATGCGGAAGAAATCCGCTGAAAAAGGCAGTCAGAAAGCAGGTAACTTTGTTATCAAGAAGTCACTGCTATGGAAGGATAATATGAGTTCTTATTACTTACTTATAGTCGTGCACTTTCCGTATCCTAGCTTCCACATTGTTTTATTTGTCCAATTTTATAATGTAGAGCCAGCAAAGGGGCTTTCTTGGGGTCCAATAATGGCCAAGTTCCCTTCTTTGGGATCTGTGGGAAGAAAAGGATTAGTTGCTATCATCGAATACCAGTCGTTAGTAGCTGCAACCAACAATTTCCAGGAACAGAATGCTCTAGGAGAAGGTAGATTAGGATGTGTGTATAAAGCTCAATTCAACAATGACATCCAAGCAGCTGTTAAAAAGTTTCGTGGTGGGGAACAGGATGCTGAAAAAGAATTTGAGGTAGTCTGATAGATTTTGACCCGAAATGTTTCCCCGTAATGGTTGTAATTATTTGGTTCTAAAAGTCATGTCTGATTGAATTTCAGAATGAGGTGGACTTGTTGAGTAAATTTCAGCATCAAAATATTATTTCGCTGCTTGGGTACTGCATTCATGCTGATGCACAATTTCTGGTGTATGAAATGATGCAGAATGGATCTTTGGAATTCCAATTGCATGGTAAAATCTGCTTTATTTACTTTCTGATATAAAGTATTACTCCCTCCGGTCCAAAATAAATGATTTTTTGGATGCTTTCACAAAGATTAAGAGATCCACCTTTTAGCATTAATAAGCAATAGAATTGACCATATTAACCTTTACTATCTCACATAAATACTCCTAACACATATTCCAACACTATTTACTCCAAGGACAATGTAGAAAAAAAATAATTAATTCGTTCTTGAAATCTGGAAAAATTACTTATTTTGGACCACAAGAAAAAAGCCAAAAAATCACTTATTTGGACCGGAGGGAGTACATTGTTATCCATTTCCATAATTGAGTTGGCCTGCTTGATTAGGACCTCCTCGTGGATCAGATTTGAATTGGCATCTTCGCATGAAAATCGCATTGGATGTGGCTAGGTATGTAACATTATGATTTATTAGCGCTAACTCTTTCTTTTTCGCCCTCAGTTCTGCATTTTTTGAAGTTAATAGTATAATTATGCATTTTACATTGACCAGGGGACTCGAATACCTCCATGAGCGCTGCAACCCCCCTGTAATCCATAGAGATCTCAAATCGTCTAATGTTCTATTGGATTCCAACTTCAATGCAAAGGTAAACCGCTAGTAATATAGTCACATACATCTCAATTGCTTCTCCTTTCGCAAACTTTTCATGTGGCCTGTTTTGTCTGAGTCGATCTGTTTTCACTTGATCAGCTTTCTGATTTTGGCCTAGCTATAGCTGGATGGAACTTAAACAAGAGCAACGTAAAGCTTTCGGGAACTCTGGGATATGTGGCTCCAGAGTACCTCTTAGATGGTATGTTAGATCCCCTACTTTCTCAGAATTAGCTAAATGGAAATCGTACAGATGTTTATTGTTCGAATGTGCCTCATCAAGTCGACAGTCCAATTTTATGATTCTATCTTCTTTTTGTGTCATAGAAGTGTCTCCCAAGAATTATATTCACTTCGTTCCTCTCAGATTAGAAAAGATTGCTCCCTCCTAGAATTTATTAACCACGTACAAAAGCATATCCAAAGAAGCACCATCATCTGAGCTCTTGCCCTCAGTGTAGAGTTAGATGAATGGAACTCCTAGCAGAAAGACCTAATTATCACAATTAGATTGTATGAAGAGATTAGGCTTCTGTCCCTTTGTTCACGAACTTCTCGTTTCTTCTCAAGTATGATGACTCTTCTCCAAGATATAAGTGAACGTAGCATTAATTTGACTCCCTCTTGATGCACCATTTTATCTTCAATGTTGTTTCTTTGTCACAATATATATCTAAATTGATATTTAAATGTTAATGCCCGAAAATAATTATCTTGATTAGCTTATTTCAAAAGCAGAATCCAGTTCTGTGCATTATCGCTTGTTCTTCCTGTAGAAATAACATCCTAACCAGAAGTCTGAAAGTCGAACATTCTTTTCCATTTGATTGCTGCATTTCAGGAAAATTAACTGATAAGAGTGATGTCTATGCTTTTGGCATTATACTACTGGAGCTTTTAATGGGGAGAAGACCAGTGGAGAAACTAGCCGGAGCTCAGTGCCAATCTATAGTCACATGGGTATTTATGGAATTACAAATCATACTTGAGTGTTTGCTCCTTATCTCTTTATGACTTCCTGGAATACTGATGTTTCAGTAATTCCATGACAAGCAGGCAATGCCTCAGCTTACTGACAGGTCAAAGCTCCCAAATATTGTTGATCCTGTCATCAGAAACGGAATGGACCTCAAGCACTTATATCAAGTCTGTGCACCTACCTCTTTTGTCAAATTATTACTTTCATTTTACTGCTTTAACTTACAGAATCAAAACGGATGATTTGATAGGTTGCTGCTGTTGCCGTGCTATGTGTACAACCAGAACCAAGTTACCGACCACTGATAACAGATGTCCTGCACTCCTTCATTCCCCTTGTACCAATCGAGCTTGGTGGGTCCTTGAGACTTATGGATTCTGCACTATCTATTAACGCATAACAAAATGAGTTGCTTCATTCAAAGTTTGCTTCGGCCTACTCTTGGTGTTACTTGTGTTCCTGCGGCAACTGGTAACTGAATGAACAACTTGACCTTTCCTCTTCTTTTGTTCTATCCTGGTTTTGTTGTTTGGCTAATGCAATTTTTGCTATGAATTTAGAGTAGGACCACTTACTAAAAGAAAATTTATGATGTGTGTATATAATTGTAAATTTGAGGTAGCAAAAGCTCTTATCTCACTTCAAGTTTCCTCAGGTTTTTGTCCTTTCATGGTTGTTTTCTGTATTAGAGGAACTGTGATGCTTCTACTGTAAAGAAATATTCCAGTATTTGTGCATACAAAAATTTTCTGTTCTCCTTATTTCTTGCCTGTTATGATTAGCTGGCCTTTTTCTCCTACCTCTTGCTGGCAGAAGGTCAAAGCCTGCCTTTTTCCCACCTAGTTGGGTTTCACATGCTGACTTTTCTGCATATCCTGGCAGATACGATAAAAATGTTGCCTCTCACTCTAGCAATTGACTTTTTACTACACCCAAAAAAAGAATTGAAGTGTCTAAGTTAGTATGGCCTACAATATTTGTGGATCTGGGACCTCAACAACTATTGCATGGATACATTGCCATCTTTTTTCAAGGAAGGATCCATCCTTGCTCATCACCAGCTTGTTAGATTGAATTGGATCTTCAATAACAACTGGTGCCTAATTTATTAAGAGACCTTATCAACAGTATAAGTATATATGTCAAACTAGAAGTAGAAATTAGTTCTTAACATCTGGTAGCTAGTTGGCAGTTGACGTATTAATTTCTACTTTCTATTCTCTTTTTGACTTGGCCAACTTTTATTGTCGTTGGCATATTCTTTTCCTTTCCTTTTTGTTTTTATGGGGGTTGAAGGAGATCATCCTCGTGCAATATAATAACATGGATCACCACGATAAATCCTAATATGGTGGACCCGAGGCTGCTGTTCTTCTTCTCTATTGTTTGTCCACATTAGTTTAGAATAGTAAGGTTTTGAATCCATCTTTGGTGAAATGGAAATTGGCATTCTGAAAGATGGGAAAAAGAATATCCAGTTCATTGTCTTGTAGCCCGTTTGGCCAAGCTTCAAAAATTAGTTTTTTTTCAAATGTACTTTTTTTAAAAGTACTTTTGGTGAGAAGCACTTTGTGTTTGGCTAATTAGTTTGAAAAGTACTTTTGAGCAGCAATAAGTGTTTGGCCAAGCTTTAAAAAATTGCTTCTAAGTGTATTTTTCTCAAAAGTGCTTCTCAAAAAAATGCTTTTGGAGAGAAACCACTTTTCTCTGCTTCTCCAAAACTGCTTCTGCTTCTTCTCAAAAACACTTTTTTTTCCTTACAAAAGCTTTGACCAAACACCTCAAGTTTTGCCCAAAAGTGCTTTTGACCAAACATGCTATTAGATAGTCACATGGGACATTTTGAAAGTATCTTTTACAGCTTGTTTGAATGGTCGTTACGTATTGTATTGTATTAGTATTGTTACTTTAAATACGATGTTTGTTTTGGTTGTTACTTAAATTTTATTGTATTGTATTATTAAATCCGTCATTACGTAACAACGGAATATGCCACTTTATGTAATGACCAATTTTGTGTGGTTGTGTTGTTATCTTGCCTTTTTCTTTCAACCCTTCACTTTTATTAAATAATTTTATTTTATCATTTACCCTACCTTTTTATATAATAAATTTATCTCGTATCATAATTTTTCTTTATAATATTATAAATTTATTCTTTATATTGCTGGTGCATGATATAATGAAACAACAACAAACGATACAATCTATTCAAACATTATATTTATAACGATAGTATACATTACGAAATAATGTGTAACAATCATCCAAACAAGTTAGTGAAAAAGTATTCACATTCAGAAAGACAAAATGATAATGCTGTTTTTTGCTAGTTTGAAGATTTTTTTCATTCTGGAAAACATGTTTTCTTGAAGTTTCCAGTCAGAGCAAGTGGCTTCCAACGGTATATCAGCTGTGTTTTATTCATAGGTGATATGGACTAGCCCAAAAAGACGATGTAATATGATGGACTACCCAGCTGCTGTTATTTCCTTTGTCAATATCTATACCCGAATGCGTTTTCTGTTTAAAGAACGGTTAAACTAAATTCCTAATTGCTCGACGACACGCTCAGGAATTTATTGTTTACATGCAAAGATTCGTTTCTTAGTAACCAGATATCATTGTCACGGCAATATCTAAGGATGTCTACATCAAACGCAATAGTACTATAAAACTTTGCCCTGTTTCATTAACCATCTCTCACTTTAACCCTTAATTCTGCTGATTTTACTCTCTATCTCTCGCACCCAAACAGAGAAACAATAAAGGAGAATTAGAGGTATATATATGCTTAGAGAATCATGGCCTTCTCGAACTGGATATGCAGTCGCAATACTAAAAATATGTTTGTGAAGATTGTACATCCAGGAGGACACGTAGAACTGCACGACAGGCCAATTCTTGCAGCTGAGATTGTCAATAGAAATCCCAAGAGTTGGGTTTGCCATCCCAGCGTTTTCCAGCAGCCGTGGGCTATTTTACCACCCGAAACCACCCTCATGCCTGGCCAGAAATTCTATGTTGTGCCTATAAAAACCATTAAAAGACTTCAATCCCTCGCCATGAAATCTTCTCTGGCTCTTCAATCCCTCGCCATGAAATCTTCTCCGGCTCTTATTCGTAAACTTCAGAAACAATCAAATCTTAAGGAAAACAAAGCAGAAAAACAGGAAGACAATTTTTCTAACTGCTGGTTATTCCAAAGAAATTCACCCAAAAATTCAGAGGTGCCTTATTCTTCTCTGAGACAAGAAGGAAACAGACAAGTGCAATCCCAGGATGATAATTGCTTTATGTGCTTGTTAACAGGGATCAGGATTAATAAATCCGGTAGTGGGGAAAATGTGATGAGTAATACTGAAACAAGATCATCAGGCAGTAGTTTGGGATCCTCTGAAACCAATTTTCTGAATAGAAATCAAAGAACTCATGTGGATTGCAATGAAACATCAACGGGAGTTTCACCCACCAGACTTTCGTCTTTTGATCAGTGGCATCCTAGTTTAGAAAGCATCTTAGAAGAATGACTGTTTTTGTAAATGCAAAAATTATTAAGCGTGCTTCTTTTTACACGTTTGCTACTGTTGTCGTATATAAGAGGAGTCTCGGCATAACTAGTAAAGTTATTGTAGATGTCATGTGAACAGGAGTTCACGTGTTCTAACTGTAAAAATAGCCTCTTGCAGAGATGCATAGTAAGGTTGCGTACAATAGATCTGTGTGCCCTACTGTGGCTGTGTATATTTGTATTAGTTCTCATGAATGTAATTCTCGAAAAATTAAAGGAAATTAATTCATGTGTATTAAATAGTCATAATGGATCATGTATGGGTCAAAATTAGATATAGTTTAGTGAATGCAGACGGACAGGATGAGGCCGAAGTCTGAACCGAGTATGGTTCAGTGGCAAGGAGTCGCCAAAGGGAGAGATCAGTGTCGAGATCGAGTAGAGAGCAAACAGTCGCAACAGTTTGGATATTCCTAGGGTTGCGAGCGAAAATATTCTATTGTACCGCTACTTTGTACTTTTTTAGGGTTCTCTAAGGATATCTCTTATAAAGAGGAAGAGAAAGGAAGCAAAAGGGGGATTGAAAAATTCTGTAAAAGAACCTTCTGTAAAAGAGTTGACTATCAAAAATATATAAAAAGCTTGTCTTGTCTCTTTTATTTGATTCTATGATACAACATTCTTCTTTAGTTCACAAGATCCGAGAGCACATTGTTCACTACTATTGCATGCTGTCACACGTTACCTCTGAAGGAGGAATCATCCACCTTACCCAACATTTGAGTGACTTATTGCTTCTTATTACATTAAATACCATTTACCACATTTATTGTTCAAACCATCTAAGTTGTTAGATTTCAGATCTAGAATTTATTGCATAACTTGGATTCACCCCTTATCTATTTATTAAATTGATTTAACTAAAAAGGCTTAACACTTTTTAGTCAAACAATTTGGCGCCATCGGTGGGGTGGTCCTAGTTAAAAAGATTAATTTCTTCTAGATCTAAAAAACCAATAACAAGACATTTCCCTTCCTTGTTTGTACAAGCTAACCATGGCAGGAAAATGAGAGAAAATACCGAAAGTAGTGATAGGTATCACTACTAACCTTCTAGGCACCATCAAATGAGGTGAGCAGGGAGGACGAGGAAGATATGACACCGAGCGCCTCATCAAGACAAAAATAAGTCACCACCTCGTCATGGTAATGTAACCGCTTCGCATGAAAAAGGAGCCTCCATGTCCATGACAAAAGAAGTCCCACCCGTAGTGAAAGAGTTACTGGAGGCATGGGTGACAAGTACCCTGAGTAGCATACTCGACAAACCCGCTCAAGAGACGAGTAGGAACACCGCAAGAGTGAACACCTAATAGTTGTCAATAAGCAACACGCCCCTCCCTAGCAGGTAACACTCACACTATTGTCGATATAGGAAACGATGCTCTCGTAGCTGTTCTGAAGAAAATGAAAGAAATGGAAAATGAGAATAAAACACTCCACGGCCAAATGAGAGAGCACAAAAAAGGGTCAATAAGATCCAAGCACCCCGAAACTCCTGTAAAAAACAGACGTCGACCGGTTCGTGGAATAACCATACATCGAGGAGGCAACCTAACGTGCCATATCCAAAACTTTCAAATGCCACCATATTTGAAAATATATGATGGCACAACAGACACTGAAGACCATATCATTCATTACTTCATGATGGTGAAAGATAACGACCTCTCGAAAGAACTGGTATCGTCGGTGCTGCTGAAGAAGTTCGGCGAAACCCTAATAGGGTAAGCCTTAACATGGTACTCACAATTGCCAACACGTTCCATAATGACGTTCCAAGAAAGAGCTGACAAGTTTGTTACTGCCTATGTCGGGGCCAAGAAAGCAGAAGCCATGACATATTTACTGTTAAACAATCGCCTAGTGAAGGACTCATAGACTTCCTCGCCTGATTCAATAGGGCAAGAATGAGCCTGCAAAACGTATCATAAAGGATGGCGGTAGCGCACTTTCAAAATGGGATGAACTGGAATGGGTCAAGGTTGACCAGAAAATATTAAGTAGACTCTTAAAATACCCTCCCTCCACTTGGTAAGAAATTCACAACGCTTACTGCACTGAGGTGAGGGCAGATGAAGAGGACCTCAATGATCCAACCCAACGGCTAACGATAATCCAAATGGAATCAAGAAAGGATCGATGGAATGATGGCCGAATAGATCATGCAGGCCCACGCCTCAATCACGAAAGGCACCAACCATACAATAGAGTGACCATACCACTACATCCCCGCCAAGCCGAAGGGGCGTCCCAGCCACAAATAGGAACTCACCGAAATGAAAGAGGTATGCCTCCAAGGTATGCCTCCACTTTTATCTGCTCACAATTTCCGTGTATCTCTTTCAGATATAGTCTACGCCTAGAGAAGCTCAGTCCTAAGGTGAAATGGCTGCAAAAGATGAAGCGGACCCAAACACTAGAAATTCGAATTCCCTCTGTGAGTTCTGTCTGGAACGAGGCCACAAAACCAAAGATTACATAGCCCTCTGATAAGAAGTAAAGAACATGCTCCACCAAGGACATTTAAAAGAGCCAGTGAGTGATTGAGGGAGATCCAACTTCGCCCGCGGATGAGAATCGCATCAAGGACCCCCAAAACCACCCTCCACCTCCCCCTTGCACCATCCAAATGATCATCGATGGAGGCAGTGAAGCAATAATCAACCATGTGAAATTCACCACCACACACAAATTGAAGCGGTCGATCACCCATGAGCGGTATGATGACCTGGAAGACAATATCATCTTCGATAAGTCAGACACCCAAGGTTTGGCCTTTCCTCACTTCGTCGCTCTTGTCATTAATTTATGAATTTCAGATACTGATATAAAAAGAATCATGGTAGACAAGGGGAGCAGAGGGTGTATTATCTATCCCAGGGTTCTCACACAAATGATACTCGAGGATAAGATAGTACCACAGTGCATAACACTATCAGGTTTTAACAATGAGATCGAACCTTCAGAGTGATAACATTGCCCGTACTGGCCGGGGACTTTACCCTTGAAATAACATTCCATGTCACGAATCAAGACACCACCTATAACGCCATTGTAGGGCGACCTTGGATATACTCCATAAGGTCCATCCCGTCCAGTTTATACCAGGTTATCAAGTTCCCTACCCCATGGGGAATATTTAGAATCCACGGTAAACAGGGCACAACTCAAGAATGCTATCACATCTCCCAAGATTTCACATACACCCAACAGTTAAGAGAGAAAAGATCAAGAGCATAGCAATTACCGAAGTCGGGGTCCGAGTCTGATGAACAAACAGACGTTGTTAGAGACATCGATGTCGTGGAAGCCGAAGAATCAATAGTGGAAGACCTCGATCTCGTCCAGCTCTAGCTGGATGAAAGCGACCACAGCAAAGAGGCATACATCAGCCACAAACTCACAAGGCTCTGTAAATTTCATAAATTTTTAACTGATAATGCCGATCTATTTTCTTTCTCCCATGCAGATATGCTAGGTATCCCAAAAGACACTAATACACAAGCTGAATGTCGAAAAACTCTACCCGCCAATACGACAAATTACAAAAGAGTTTAATGCTGCAATCAACAAGGCCGTCCACGAAGAGGTAGAAAATTCCTCACCAATGGTTCCACTCGGGAGTCAAAAACCAGCACAGGAGAAATGTCATATTCACTAGTCTATGAGATTGATATAGTAATACCAATCGAAGTCCGAGATCCAAGTGTTAGATACTCCAATGAGAGCAGGTCATGCCACAATGAAAGCAAAAAGCAAGACCTCGACGAAATAGATGAGCGAAGAGACATGGCCCTGCCTCTTGATTACTTTTCTAGGACAAGTGATGAAGGGACTAGATAGATTAGGACTCCTCAAGTGTATGTACGGACTGAAAAGAAATGTAATATTCTCTAATTAATAAACAAAGTAATGACATTCTCATACACCTCCACAAAATTTTTACGTCACGCCAATGCAAAGGAAACCTATATTCAACCTCTCTCGAATTGATCTACATTTTATCTCACTTGAATGGATCTACATTCGACCTCAGTCGAGTCTATCTACATTCGACTTTGCTCAAATCGATCTACATTCGACCTCACTCGAATTGATCTACATTCACCCTTGCTCGAATCCATTTACATTCGACCTCGGTCGAATCGATCTACATTTGACCTTGATCGAATAGATCTACATTCGACCTCGCTCGAATCGATCTACATTCGACCTCACTCGAATTGATCTACATTTGACCGCGCTCGAATCGATCTATATTCCACCTCGCTCAAATAGATCTACATTCGATCTTGATCTATATTCGACCTTGATCGAATCGATCTGCATGCGACCTCGCTCGAATCGATCTACATGCAACCTCGCTCAAATCGATTTACATTCTACCTCACTCGGATCAATCTACATTTGACCTTACTCGAATCTACATTCTACCTCGTTCGAATTGATCTACATTTCACCTTGCTCGAATTGATCTACTTTCGATCTCGCTTGAATTGATCTATATTCGACCTCGCCCGAATTGATCTACGTTCGACTTGGCTCAAATTGATCTACATTCGAACTCGCTCAAGTTGATCTATATTCGACCTTGCTCGAATCGATCTACATTCGGCCATGCTTGAATCGATCTACATTCGACCTCACTCAGATCGATCTACATTTGACCTTACTCGAATCTACATTCGACCTTGCTCGAATCGATCTACATTCGACCTTGCTCGAATCGATCTACATTCGACCTCGCTCGAATTGATCTATATTCAACCTCGCTCGAATCGATCTACATTCGACTTCGCTCAAATTGATCTAGATTCGATCTCGCTTAAATTGATCTACATTCGACCTCGCTCGAATCGATCTACATTTGACCTCATTCGAATTAATCTACATTCGACCTCGTTCGAATTAATTTGCATTCAACCTCGTTTGAATTGGCCTACATTCGACCTCACCCAAGTCAACTTACACTCGACTCCATACGAATCAATGACCTCGTTCAAATCAACCCAAAAGTCAAAGACTTCCTAAAAAAAGGAGAAGATAGGAGAGCAAGAAATACACAACAAAAGACAACTGTTCCACTTCAATCATTCCATTACAATATATTATTAGAAAGGGATGGAAATGCGCCCCCACAAAAAGAGAACAACAAAACACATCCAAGTACAAATATTTCACGTCGCGTTGTTCCCCCTATCGCCAACGTCACCAGCATACTCATCATCGTACCAAAGGTCGGAGGCAAGTTCATCTAAGGCATCTTCGTCATCGTGCTTGCCGGGCATACGAGGATCATAACCACGGGTGTCACAAGCTGCACGTGCCTTGACATGGACATCCTCAAATTCCACCTCGAAAATTTTCCCAGCCACCTTCAGAGACCTATATATGTCAAGTTGGGCCTCAGCATTGACCCACATTTCATACAACTCGTGCGACACACCGAGGTCGGCAGAAGTATGAGATGTAGACGGCTTGCTCACCCAAATCTAACAACTCTTCCTCTAAACCCATGATCCGATCCTCAAACCTCGCCTCCTTAAGTGCCAAAGTTTCCGCCTCAGTAGCCCGCTTAGACCTACAAACACAGAGGGCGTCTTCTGAGGCTGCAACCTCGACTGCAGCAGAGATTCTAATTTTCTCAGCTCGACCAATCTCTTCGACCTTGGAGCTCAACTCATCCCTCAAGTAGACAACCCTTGCCTTGCTCTGCTTGAGTCTAACCTTTAAAGACGCCACCTGCACCTGAAGGTCAGTACCTTGCTCACCGCGAGCTCGTCCTCCTTAGCCTTTAGCGCTCCCTCAAGCACGCTGCATCTGCTAATGGCCCTCAAAAACTCCTCGTCTTTCTCCCCCAACTCCTGTTCCTTTGCCTTCAGCTCCTCGTCTTTCTGCTTGAGCCCATCACAGAGCGACTGAAACTGGGCATCCTGGCTGAGAAAGTCGACTAGCATTCGGTTCTTAGAACGACACTCTCTGTACTTGGATGTCATCTTCTTGAAAATGGCCGTTCTCCGCTTTACCCACCTATCGCGCTCAATCTTCATGATAAAGGTCTGACATGCAAAAAAAAAAAGGAAAAGATTAGGTCAGCGGAAGCAAATTACACATATGAAATGAACTTACCTAACATGGGAAAAAAACTTACTAGGCCATGCTAGATATACCTAACGACAGATCCGCATCTTTCAACGTCTACAACGTCCTATTCTCAGAATCCTCCCACAAGGGAGCGAAGGCGGGACTGCCCGTTCTAAGTTGGCCAAGAGGTCGTAATCTATGGGGATGATTATGTGTCGATCAGGTCCCTCCATCCTTATCTCCACTCGAGTAAAACTCTCCTCAAAAGCCCACACTTCTTCAAGGTCGACGTCAGAACCCGACCCATCATCTTCTACCGAACCCAACTATCTGAGTAGATTCCCTCCTATCGTAGGTCGTCTCAACCATTGACGGTCTTTCCCCATGAAGATAGTCGGCATAGGAGAAGCCTCAACTTTCAGTAAGGGAGCCGCCTATGCACCCAAATCAATGGGCTTCTTTGACTTAGTATCGGCCCTTCCAACCTCCATCCTCCATTTTTTCCTGGGTACCAACCCTTTGTCATGAGATGACTCGTCAATTAGATGCAAGACGCGGTGATCAGAGGTCTCAACAGATGAAATTGATGTCCATGGGCCGAAATCACCCAACACCGGAGCTAGAGTTCTACCCCCCTCCCCCCTGACTCAACCAGTATGAATTGCATTCTAGCGAACGTGACTGCCTGTCGGAATGCAGGCACCGGAGCCTTCGCCTTCTTAGAAGCTCGCCGACCTGGCATAGATAAAATCATGTTTAAACCAAAGACGATGACGAGTTAGTATTAAGCTATAACAAAAGCAAAGGTCGTGGAAATAGAAATTAGACTTTCTAGTCAAAGGCTTAGGACCAAATTATTTGTTAAAAGACATCCGGTCACGAATCCCCACGGTACGAGGCAAGATTCGAGTCACCCATTCCTTGATATCAGGAACCAAGGGAGGAGGAAACTTACCGGATGAAGGTAGAAAGACGAGCGAATTAGAAACAAAAAAAATGAGGACATTCAAAAATATACGACGAAAAGTAAAAATCCATTACGGTTGAAGTTCCACCGCTCAAGGAACCCGCCTGGATCCGCCACCACGTGTTCGGTCCTGATAAAAGTGTAATTGTACCAGAACCCCCCGGTTCTCCTTGTCATCATCCTCATCACCAATCCTTTAGTCCCACGGTGATAGAAATGAACCAGCATGCCCCTGTAGAAACTGGGCAAGAAGATATGCCGCAGATGACAAAGGGAGACTTCGCAACCGGCCAACTCGGCGAACTTCGCCAACATCAAAACCACTTTATATAGGTAATGGAAAAGCTGTGCCGGGAAGACGTCATAAAACCAACAGGACTCCTCAGCGAGTGGGGGAACAAGAAGAGAATAACCTACCAAAAATGGGTATTGGTAGAATGCGCAATACCCACGTCGGTGGACTTGTATTGAGTCGTTCCCCGCTGAACAATATCGACGTGAGAAGGAGTACGGAATTTAGACTGCAGTTCAAATATTTTCTTTGACCCCATGGCTGATAATGCCTACTCAGAAGCGGGGTAATGCTCTTTTTGAAAGTCGTTCCTGGCCGACGGGTTTTGAGGAACTATTTGCTCTACGGTGGGAAAATTGTTGCCATCAGCAACTGTGGGTTCGCCACTACCGGTAGGCATAGCTACCGATAAAGAGGTGGCATCGAAAACTGTATCAAAAGAGTAAAAAGAGTTTGTTATTTCTGCAAGAGACGTGTATACAGTAGAATCGAAATTAGGGTATTAACGAAAAATTATTTGATCAACGGGAAATCTAGAATTGAAAGCAGAGGTAAATCGAAAGCAAAGGTTGGAGAAGAAGCAGAAGAATAAGCAAAAGTTCCAAAGGAGTAAAAAATTTCAAAAAGTCTCACTTTTGAATCTCTTTTCCCCTATTTATAAGGTATTATGACGCTGAGATCAAGGCAAAAAGACAGTCCCCGATGCTAAGATCGATAGGCACTAGAAATAATGCATTGAATTAGGAAGGTGCATAATGATGATGCGCGTGGTTATGATGTCATCCTACAATTGGCCATGCCAACCATAACCTTTGATTTGATTCGTCATTGACATGAACTCGATCGATTTAGCCCATATGCTGAATACTTTGTGATTAGATACGAGTAAAATACGCTTATCACGGACTCCCTAGAGGAAGACCTCAATAAGCGAATGGACTAGCTGTATTTGTCAAAATTAGATCTAGTTTAGTGAATGCAGATGGACGGGATGAGGCCGAGGTCGGAACCGAGTGTGGTTCAGTGGCGAGGAGACTCCCAAAGGGAGAGACTGGTGTCGAGGTCGAGTAAAAAGCAAACGGGCGCAACAGTTAAGATATTCCTCGGTTGCGAGCGAGAATATTCTATTGAATATTCCTCCACTTTGTACTTTTTTAGGGTTCTCTAAGGATATCCCTTATAAAGAGGAAGAGAAATGAACCAAAAGGAGGATTTCAAAACCTCTCTAGAAGAACCTCCTGTAAAAGAGTTGACTATCAAGATATACGAAAAGCTTGTCTTATCTATTTTGTTTGATTCCATCATACAACATTCTTCTTATTTCACAGGATCCGAGGGTACATTGTTCACTACTATTGCATGCTGTCACACGTTGCTTCTGAAGGAGAAATCATCCACCTCATCCAATATTTGAGTGACTTATTGATTCTTTTACATTAAATGCTATTTGCCACATTTATTGCATGCATTCATTCTATTGTTTATATCCCATTATTGAGCTTGAACTCATCATTTTATTGATTAGAACACTATTCAAACCATCTAGTTATTAGATTTTGGATCTTGAATTTATTATTTTTAACTTGAATTTACCCCTTATTCATTTATTAAATTGGTTTAACTAAAAAGGGCTTGACACGTTTTGTTCAAACAGATTTATCCCTTTAAACTCTAATCTGTAGTTTTCACTTTAACATTAATCAGTTAGCTTCTACTTATTTTATCAGCTAAAATTGAAAAAGAAGTTAATTAGCCAATACAAACGTACTAATTTTCTTACCTTAAACATGGAGTACGAGACAAATTGGATAAGGAAATCATATCTCATCTTTTAACTGAAAGCTGCGGCCAGAAATTAATGGACGTCATAAATACAAGACGAGCCAACTTTAATTGGTTAGTTAATTTAAGCTTTCTACCTCCTATTCAGTTAAACTACCAAACTTGTGCTACTGTTCAATGGTAAGTAATTTTATTTTGTGCCTCACGTCAATTATATAAAATATTATTTTATTTTATATATTTATAAATCCATATCTTGCACGTATAAAATTCACATAATTATAAAACAAAAAAATACAAAATAAAAGATTTCTTTCAATAGTAAATAAGATCCTAAAATAGTTGCACACTTATCAAGGAACAAGTCCAAAGACGGTGACACGACAGCACCCAACCCAAAAATATATTATAAGAATAAAACATCTTAACCAAACTCTTCCTCATCCTTACGCCACCGCTAATACTGTCATCAGCCCTCAATACAATTATAACTGTATATTTGTGTTGCATATCGAACTGGTAGTAATTGATGAATTGGAGTTTATCAAAAGATTTGGATTGGATGTTTCTGGAACATGACAGAATATGAAAAAGCTCAAAGAGTTCTTCAGCGGCTTAGAGGAGGATATACAAGGGATATGGTAGAAAAGAAAGTCGCTAAGAGAGGAGAAGATGATTCAGACACGGCTTTTCCAGTTGTTCGTAGCAGTGAAACAGTACACGACCCGAATATGTTTTGCCCAATTCGCTTTGATGGGGTTGCCATGGATGGGAACTCCAAAGGCAAAGGTAAGAATTCTTCATTTATTAATAATGGGGCTATTATTTTATGTTAATATATTTGATTAGACATGAAGTTTAAATATTTGATTAGGCTCAATTATTTTATTTTTTAAAAAATTTGTCGTTGAAAATATATGTCATTTATTAAGTAATAAAATGAGAATATTAAAGTTTATACTTTGTAAAATATATAAAAGGATAATGCTATTTTGGGGACAAAAAAAAAAACAAAAGCGTGACACATAAAATTCGAGAGGAAAGTTTCACTTACCTCTTCTTTAATCAATTATTTAATGAGAAATTTTCATAAAGCACTATTTTTAGTGGTAATAAGTTATTTATCGATATAATTTGCTATATTATGGATTGTAGATATGTTTTTTATTGTTATAAGATGTATTAGATGTATTTAAGCTATTGTATTCATGAATACAATAGCTAAAATAAGCGTGAATCAGAAAAGTCAAACTAATCAATTGTTGTATTCGAGTGTATTCGACAGTATTCATGGCGTGGAACATGAGATTACAGCTGGACAGATTATTGTATTCAAGTGTATTTACTGCGTGAAACATGAGATTATACTATTTTTAAACGGAAAGTGAATCAATTAACATAATAGACTTCTAATATAACTCAACAAACTCAATTATAAACATCCAAATTTTCTATTTCTAGTTATAAAAAAAAATTCTCAACCGAAAAATACCCCAAAAACATGACAATCTTTAGAGAAGTTATATAATCAATTTGAATACATAAATTATATGAATTAAAAAAATAAATGAATACATTCATGGCATATAGCGAGACAGTGAGTACAATGAATACATAGAATACAGCGGAATACGTTGAAATAAATGAAAAAAACAGTGAATGCAATGGAATACAACGAAATACGTTGAATTACAACGAAAAAAAGACAATGACTACAGTGAAATACGTGAAAAAACAGCGTGATACATTGAAAATACATTGAAATATATTAACAGAAAATCAAGTTGCTCAGCCTCAAACTCCATCATCTTTGTTCAAGAATAAACCCTAATCTTCGGCGAATCCGCCGTCGAGCAATGGAGGCAGAATAAGGTGAAAAAGAGCCAATCTTCGTTAGGTTTAGTCAGAACAAACCAATCTTCTTTGGCTTTAGTCTAAAGAGCCAATCTTTGTTAGCTTTAGTCAGAATGGTGGCAATGGTGGCAGAACAAACCCTAATTTTCGTTAGCTTTAGTCATGTTCCAATTACAATGGCGAAGAAGAGTCAAAGCAATATCTGATGGAATTGGAGAAATTGGGATCGAAAAGAACATAAGCAATGTGGGTGAGAGGAATTTTGAGATTGATCAACGTATTTTGAAGGAATTAAAGAAGAGAATGGCATGTATCAAAGTAGAGAGAGAAAGAAAATAGTGTAACTGCATAGCGTATTTAGGTTTAGGAGGTAACCAAAATTAGATATTTTGCTATAAACATTAAAAGATATCCATAGAATATAAGTTTTTTTAATGGTATTTATTTAAAATAAATAAGGTGTTAACTTTTGCTATAGGAGGTAAAAATTTCTTATTTTATTTAGTAAGTTATTAATTAAAACTATAAGTTTTATAGAAAATAATAAAATGAATTTTATTTTTTTCCAATGTCAGATAATTTGAATCAAAACCAATCTATTCACTAGACGCTTTAAAATTGTGAAGTCAATGATATTCGTAACTCAACAAAAATCATTCTCCCATTCAAAGGTTATCTTGTACAGAAGTTGATGTTGTCTATTCTATTGCCGTTAATTGCCCTTGTGGTACCTACTACTGGTTAACACCAGTGAGAGACAAAACATTCGAAATTAACAAGCAATATTATGAAATGAATTTTCTAAATTTTCATCATAGTAATAAGTTACTGCGAAATGTCAAAGCATAAATGTAAACTTAAATATATTATAATGTTAAGGGAAACAATTGGTTGATTATAGTAAGTGCAAAAAGTATATTTGATTTGTTCTAATAGAGCTTATTGTCACGTCCTTAATCTTGAACTAAGCTGACGTGCAACACTTGACAACTTGCTCACGATTCTGCTACGCCAATTCAGCCTAAAATACTATACTCAAGATTGCTAAGGGAATGTTAGATAAGAAAGACAAGAGAAATTTGTCAAGGGAATCTTTTAATTATAGAGAACTTGATTGTTTTGCTTGATAAATTACAAATGAATATTCCTTTTATATACTAGTCTCCTAGGAGCTAGTGAGTAAATAAAAATTATAACACAGGTGCTTTATTATTTACAAGTAAGTTATTTCTCTAAGCTTTTCTACATAGTTAGAATCTTTTAAAGACTTTCCTAACAATTTCAAGGGTTCTAAGGTCTTACATGAGAAATCTCCATAATTTTGTATAACCTTTTCACATGTACTAGTCTATTTCATATGTAAACTTTTCATGTGGCAAAAATATATGTCAACTGGCATCTACGTGGCATGTTGATGTGGCAGGCCATGACACTATGCTTTTGCGTGATAACTCTTGAAGGTACTCAAAATAAGGGCTCAGCAAAATCACATTTATACGAGATTTGTGCAGTAAATCATTGGAAAGCACCATTATTTGAGTGTTGCAATGAGGAAGGTCCAGACCACCTGAAATTGTATGTTCATTCCATTTCCAATTCAAAAGCAAATTCCTAATTTAGTATTTTGTTATTGTCAGCAAATTTGAAGATTTTAAACGCATGATGAGTAGTGAGAAGCTAAATGCAGGTTCACCTTCAAGGTAAATGTTGAAATAAGAGGACCGCGTACAACAACTATAGAGTGTATGGGCAGTCCACATTCAAAGAAGAAAGCAGCAGCAGAAAATGCAGCTGAAGGAGCGTTGTGGTTTCTTAACAAAGCTGGTTATAGATGGAAGAAGTACTAAACTAACTTCGTTTTTTTAAAGGATTAGTGAATTGTGATTCCAGTAAACAGAATGTAAACTTAAAAAAAAAGGGGGGGGGGGGGGGGGGGGTTGTATTTTAACAGACTTACTTTACTGTAAGCTTGTCCATTGCAAAATTTACTTCATTGATGCAATTGCTCAAATTAAGAAATAATCTTAAGTTATGTAACTTAATTGCAGTTGATGTATAAAGATAGTGTCATAATTTAGCTGGCCAATTATATTGTGCACTTCAACTTTTTGACAAGAAACTCTCTTTCATTATGGTTCTATTTGATCAGTTATGAGCAAAGAACAACAACTACTACCCAGTATAGTCCCACTAAGTGAGATGTGGGGAGGGTAATATGTAGACGGGCTTTACCCCTACCCGAAAAGGCAGAAAGGTTGTTTCCAATCGACCCTCGGCTCAGCGAAGGAAAGGAAAAACAAAAACAAAAATAAAAGAGCATTAGTAACTCCAGCAGAAATAGCGTAAATAATTATCTAAACATAAGAACCATAAATAAAATAGCATGCAATAATATCCGACATCTGACAGTAACTACCATAAATAACTACCATAAGGGAGACACAATCCAATACACAAATCATTTATGGATAGCCCTGCCAAGCCTCACCCAACCCGGGTGAGGAGTACGAAAAACTCTAGGAGCCTCTATCCTACAACCCTAATAGACCTCCAGACTTTCCTATGTAGGGCCATGTCCTCGGAAACCCGCATTCTAGCCATGTCATGACTAATCACCTCTCCCCAATACCTCTTAGGCCTCCATCTGCCTCGCCGTACGCCGACCATCGCCAGTCGCTCATAAATCCTCACCGGGGCATCAAGACTTCTCCTCCGCACATGCCCGAACAACCACAGCCTCGCTTCTCGCATCTTCTCATCCACTGGTGCCACCCCCTCCTTCTCTCGAATAACTTCATTCTTAATCTTATCTAACCTGGTGAGCCCGCATATCCACCTGAGCATCCTCATCCCCGCAACCTTCATTCTCTGAACATGAGAGTTCTTCACTGGCCAGCACTCCGCCCCATACAACATGGCAGGTTTAACCACAGCTCTATAAAATTTCCCCTTGAGTTTTTGTGAAACTTTCTTGTCACACAGGACTCCTGATGCAAGCCTCCACTTTGGCCACCCTGCTCCTATACGATAAGTGACGTCCCCGTCAATATCTCTGTCCCCCTGAATCAGCGACCCAAGATCTGATACTGTCCCTCTTGACGATGACCTGAGATCCAATCATCACGTCTCTGCCTACTTCGCTCGGCTCGGCGCTAAACTTGCACTACAGGTATTCTGTCTTAGATCTGCTTATTTTGAAACCCTTAGACTCGAGAGTCTGTCTCCATACCTCTAACCTCTCAATAACACCGACCCTCGTCTCGTCTATCTAGACTATGTCATCAGCAAACAGCATACACCAAGGCACATCCCCTTATATATGTCGGGTTAGAGCATCCATCACCAAGGCAAACAAGAGAGGGCTAAGCGCCAATCCTTGATGGAGCCCCATAACCACTCGAAAATGGTCTGAGTCGCCACCCACCATCCTAACCCTAGTCTTAGCTCCATCGTACATGTCCTTGATTACTCTGATGTAGGCTTCCGGCACGCTTTTCGTCTGCAAGCACCTCCATAGCACCTCCCTTGGGACCTTGTCATACGCCTTCTCAAAATCGATAAGCACCATGTGCAGGTCCTTCTTCTTATCCATGAACTGCTCCACCCGCCTCCTGACAAGGTGGATAGCTTCTGTAGTGGAGCGATCGGGCATAAAACCGAATTGGTTCACAGATATAAATGTCATCTCCCTCACCCTCGCCTCGATCACCCGCTCCCAAACCTTCATGGTGTGACTTATTAATTTGATACCCCTATAGTTGTTGCAGCACTGGATGTCCTCTTTGTTCTTGTACAAGGGCACCACTGTACTCCACCTCCACTCCTCCGGCATCATTTTTGTCTTGAAGATCGCATTGAGCAACCTGGAGAGCCGCTCCACTCCTGACCTACCCATGTATTTTTGAAACTCCACCGGGATCTCGTCAGGCCCGGTCGCTCGACCCCTACTCATCCTACGCAAAGCCCCCGTGATGCGCCCGCAGTACCCAAGGTCTCTATGTTGCTCTGAATGCCCCAACTCCCCTAGCTCTATGTTACGATCCCCCTTCTTGTTAAGTAAGTCACAAAAGTACGCTTGCCACCTCTGCTTGACTTGAGAGTCCCTCATCAGAACTCTACCATCCTCGCCCTTGATGTACCTAACTTGGTCAAGATCACGCGCCTTCCTTTCCCTTGCTTTAGCTAACCGGAATAACTTCCTGTCCCCGCCTTTCTCCCCTAATTCCTCATACATGCGACCAAATGCCGCGTTTTTAGCTTCCGTAACCGCCAGCTGTGCTTCTTTCCTCGCCACCTTGTAGATCTCCATGTTCGCTCTCCGTTCTTCCTCGTTTGTGCTCCCTGCCAAAAGGAACCATCTTAGGCCTTGTTTGTCCATTAAAAAAAAGATTTTTTTTCAAACTTCTTTTTTTTTTGTTTAAAAAAATGTGTTTCTCGATGAAATTTTGTAGTTTTTTGAAAATGTGTTTTTCAAACACCAAGAAGTTGTACTGTAATCTTTTTTCAAGTAAAATGTATGTTCAAATATAATTTTAAATTTCAAGAATTAATTTTTAATTTAACTCCAAATAGTACTATTTTTTCAAAATTACAATTTTCATGTCCAAACGCCTACTTAGTTTCTTCGTTAACTTTCGTTCATTATTGAGATTAGGATGATGTTAAAATTGCTGTTTGAACCATGCACTTAAAGTAATGGAGGATGGAGTTGCAACCTTACAACCTCTGAGCTACTACTCAAATCCTGGTTAAAATCTAGTTCAAGTCTCACAAGTCATCCATGTTTGTTTTTGTTTAAAAAATTGAAAGGATGAGGAAAATAGATTATATTGGTAGGCTGCTAAGAACAAAGACACTAACTTGAATGCTGCAATTTGTAAGTCAGACCAAAAAACCATTTAAAAAGTTAAAACTAGTAGAATAGTACTATTACAAGCTCAAAGCAAAACTGTGTAGCTCTCTTACGAGACCTCTGGCTTTGCTTAGTTATTCCTACCATCGCATATCAACATCACTATCTTAGGAAATCAACAACAAAAGGAAGGGAAAGAGGGAACCTAGAAACGGTTCTCTAATCCTTATTTCTAACCCTTTATTTCAACTAGTAGAACTTCCCCCACTGACTTGTGTACTAAACAGTGTAATGTTGCTGAATTGTCTCAATGTCAAGTCCCTTGAGCTTCACCACTGATTCAACATGCCCCTTTAAAGTATGAAGCTCTCTTAGCCTATTAACAACAATCGAATAAGAAACTGTTAGAACTTAGAAAATCAATACAAACACTAAGCAGTTGAAAATGATCTATGTACCTGGCAACTTCAGCACGCCTCTTGGCCTGTTCGGCTATTTCAGACAATTC
Source organism: Nicotiana benthamiana (assembly GCA_034376525.1). NCBI lineage: Eukaryota > Viridiplantae > Streptophyta > Magnoliopsida > Solanales > Solanaceae > Nicotiana > Nicotiana benthamiana. The sequence goes on from CM067325.1 coordinate 14,137,504, forward strand.
CTTATAGCTTTTGTTGTCAAACACCCGGGAACTATCAGGAGCTTGAAGTCCATGCAATGTGCGTTGAGCCAACGCCCATTGTGCCTCTCTTTCTCCTCTACCATAATCCTTCTTGCTTGTGAAAGCAACCTGCACGGTGTGAAAAGCAGGAGGGTGTCATTAGAGGTGGAACCAGGATTTAAACCTTATGGGTTCTGAATTTTGGAACCACGACTTCAAGTGTTAGTGACTAGGTTCTAGATTTAATATTTATACATATTTTATGAATTTTTCAAAACACCAAACACACTGTTTGAATAAAAGCTACTGGGTCAGTCGAATCTGTAGGTTGGCTTGTGCCTCCGCCCCTGGGTGTCATAACATGTTAGGTGATAGATAATTTGGCATGAATGTTACTGTGAAGTACCTTGTTATCCATCATATTATTCCAGGCCCTGCCACTCAAAGTGTATCTGATGGCGAATTTTAAAATATCCAGAGGTATGTAGAAAATAATACTGTAAAGCCAAATAACACCAGCCCAACCCCAACCAATACCATGAATCCTAGCAAAACCCCAGTTTGCATATACTGCAATTATGGTGGCAACCTGAAAGATATATTAAATAATCATTAGAGATGAAGGAAGCTATAAGTACTAATCTGCAACTGGAATCTAACCGACCAACTTACCAGTTGTGCTATAACAAAAGCAGCTAGCAGAAGGAGACCAGGACGTTCTACATAAGACCAACTCCTTGACCTAGTTACAAATATGAGTGCCTGACTAACGATGCTGACTTGAAGATATAGAGCTGAATTGAGCTCGTGTACATTGTCTCTAATCGATCTTACCCCAAACTTGTCCTGCAAATACAACGCCAAGTTGAAGGATGAGATGGGGATAATAAATATCTAGAGGATCGATAAGCAAACATGAGATAAAGTTCAAGCAATAAGAATGGGGGAGAAATTTACACAATTTACTTACACTGAAGAAATTTGACTGGTGAGCAGCCCAAAAGAAGATAACAGTCATAACGGCTAGGTAAGTGCCAAGAACTATGCCAGTGGCAAAAATTTCTCTCAGTTTCCATGAGTCAGGCATGGGTGACGGCTTCACCTTGTCTTTAGATATGGTCATGATAGTTCCGTCATTGAGAATGGCAATGATAAGAACCATGAAAGGTGAGAAATCAAACTTCCATATTAGTGCAATGAGCATGAAGCCTAGCACGATTCGGATGGTTATAGAAACAGCATAAATGGTATAATTCTTCATCCTCTGAAATATAGCTCGGCTGGTCAATACAGCACTCACTATCACACTTAGTCCTGGCTCGGTAAGAACTATGTCAGATGCACCACGGGCAGCATCAGTTGCGTCAGCCACAGCTATGCCTATATCTGCTTTTTTCAAAGCAGGGGCATCATTCACACCATCTCCGGTCATACCACAAATGTGCTTTCTTTCTTGGAGCTTCTTCACAATCTCATATTTGTGCTCTGCACAGTTATTTAAATCAGGGAGGACAGCTTACTAATAGTAAAAAATATTTGGGGAAACAAAAGGATGGAGAAAGTTACCTGGAAAGACACCAGCAAAGCCATCAGCCATTTCAATGAGTTCATCAACAGGGAGGTTAGCAGTATTTTCATCCTTGTGCTGCCCCAAGAGGGAAGAAGAAGGATACATATTTGTTCCCATACCAAGCCTCCGACCAGTCTCCTTGGCGATGGCAAGCTGATCACCAGTTATCATTTTGACATTGACGCCAAGGACTAGAGCGCGCCTTATTGTCTCTGCACTATCATGCCTTGGAGGGTCAAAAAGAGGCAAGAGTCCTACAAAGAGCCAAGGCCCTCCTGGACTTTCCTTTGTCCTCTCTGGTACTGTCTGTATTTACAAAGAACCAAACACTGGCTTCAGTTTGATGCACAAAAGCACAACACTAGAGACAGTTTCTTTATTAAATTTCACCTGTTGAGCCACTGCAAGAGAACGAAGACCGCGATCAGCAAACTTGTCAATGACGGAGTGAGCTCTCCTCTTTACATCCTCGCTTAGGCCACAAAGCTCAATGATCTGGTAAAATAAATCAAATGATCAAGCTTACCAACTCAGTTATAAGACAGAGAGAGAAGTGTCAAGTATAGCTTACCTGTTCAGGTGCACCTTTGCTAACCCTATGCCAATTGCCATTGGCGTCTATGTAAGTAATAGCTGTGCGCTTGTCGACAGGGTTGAAAGGCAGGAAGTGCACTTCTTGGATCCCAGCTCTAGCCTAGAGAGCACAAATAAATCGAAAATTCAGGTACAAGTAAGTTGATGAACTTTTCTAATAATCAAAGCTGCTAATGATGCCTATTGGACGTGCAGGGATAGATTTGCCTCAAGCAAGTAATACACATGAAATTAAGTGAAAATAGGTTCCACAACCAAAATATTGAGCAAGTTTAATTTGATTCTACTTTTAATTACTACCTCCTTGGCATCTGCCAACATTCCTACAATGCAAGCATCAATAGCATCCTGGTTTTCCACCCTTGAAGCTCTGGCCCCAAGAAGAATAACTGTATCTTGGTCAATATCCTTTGCAAAAACCTGTACCACCCCTCCCCAACAAGACAATCTAGTTAGCTCACTTTTGGGCTTATCGCTTCAAAACTGTACTAGAACGGTGTGTTAATTCACCAACCTCAACTAAGTTTTTGTCTACTTCAAGCTTGTTCAATGTAAGAGTTCCTGTCTTGTCACTACATAGTACATCCATTCCAGCCAACTCTTCTATAGCAGTCATCCTCTTGGTGATGGCACCTTGTTGCGACAACTTGTGGGATCCAATTGCCATAGTAACTGATAATACAGTAGGCATAGCTATTGGAATTCCTCCAATGAGAAGAACAAGGAGATTATCAATTCCATCTCTGTACTTTCTGTGCTGAATTGGGTACATCACCAATATCTCTACGACAATTCCAACCAGAATGGAACATATGCAGAAGTTCCCTATTGCTGTCAAAACCTGTCAAAATCAACTAAATCAGTTGGAAAACAAAAAAATGCCAAAAATCTTATACAGTTCTGAATTCTAATATGCTTTCAAACTATCAAATATAAAAAATATTTGGAAATAATTTTAGAAACAGTGCAAGAAATTTTGCTGGTCAACTTACTGAAAACATGGTTTGTTAACATGAAATTCAACTTTTCGATCAGAATTCAGTACAGAGAAAAATGTCAAATTTTACCTTCTGGAAGTGGCCAACATTATTGGTACTATCAACAAGGTGAGCAGCTTTTCCGAAGAAGGTACTAATTCCAGTGGCAATGACAACAGCCTCAATTTCACCTTGTTTACAGGTGGACCCGGAGAATACTCCTTCGCCTGGGTTCTTAGTCACGGGTAATGACTCACCTGTGAGAGCAGATTGATCAATTTTGAGTGGATCGCCATCAAGTAAACGAGCATCTGCTGGTATGATATCCCCCAACTTAATACTTATCACATCCCCCGGTACTAGCATTGCTGCATCCATCTCTTTCCAGCTACCATCTCTCAATACCTTTTTGAAGAAACCAAAAAGAAGACAGAAAATTCACTTCACAATGAATCTAATTGTAGTTCTTTTTTTTAAAATAACTTTTTAACTTTGTTATCAGAATTTACCTTCGTCTTGGGAGCAAGGCCTGCCATCAGTGCTGCTGCAGCATTGCCTGCGTTGTTTTCTTCAATGAAACTGACGGTAGAGTTGATAACAAGCAAGACCACAATACCAAGGAAATCTTGCCAATCTGGAGGCCTATTCTGCATTTGATCATCGCAAAACAATAAAGCTCATTGATAGAAACAGGTAAAAAAAAACAGTACTATTATTACATGTGTACAAACTGAGGAGTGTGTGTGACTGTTTTCGACAGAGAACTAACCTGTCCATTTGCCAATGCAATGGCAATGATGGCAGCAACTTCCATGACCCATGACAAGGGGTTCCACATGAAACCGAAGAATTTTAATATCTTATTCTCCTGTTTTATATATGAGGATTTAACCAATTAAGTGTCCCTATTCTAATCACCATAGAGCAGAAGAGGAAATAAAAAACAGTTAAGATAAGAAAGTTTGCCTTTTTCTCCTCAAGTTTGTTTGCGCCAAAGACAACAAGCCTTCTCTCTGCTTCATCAGATGCTAATCCCTCCTTGGAACTTATCAATATCCTAAATACATCATACACTGGTATTCTTTCCTGTATACCAAAAAAATAGTTAAGTTTAGGAGCATAAAAAGCTTTAGATTACATAATGTAGATCAAACTTCTCTTTTATCTGATCTTGTTAATGCCTCAGGTCACCATTATCAGCTAGGCTTTTAAATCATATAAGTACTATTCAATTGACAGAAGTTAGACAAGAGGGGTTTGTGAGTTCGAGTCTCACCAAGAGCAAAGTGGGAAGTTCTTGGAGGGAAGGATGTGGGGTCTATTTGGAAACAGCCTCTCTACTCAAGGGTAGGGTAAGGTCTGCGTACACACTACCCTCCCCAGACCCTACTAAGTGGGATTATACTAGGTTGTTGTTGTTGTTGTTGTTGATTGAAAAAAGTTACTTAGAAACGTGAATTAAACAGCCTTATTCCATTGAAATATTGGAGGAAAAATCAAAGAAACATAGACAAATTCTATAACCTGACTGAAATACATATTGGAAACTTTTCCGGGCAACAGATCCATAATCCATTCATAATTAGTACATACAACAACATAATCAAAGGCGGATGCAGCATTGCGGTACCGAGTTTATCCGAACCCACTATTTTCGATGCGGAATTATAAGTAAAGATCATTGGTGGATCTAGTACAAAGTTCACGGTTCACGTGAACGCTATAACTTTTTGTACTAAAAAATTCATTAAACGTGGAAAAATATTTCGCTCAAAACCCAGCCTATTTGTCCGGTTATTATTGTATATTAGTTCAACATCACTGTACGAACCCATAAACATAAAATCTTAGATCTGCCTCCGGTAAATATCTACTAAAAATTGAATACTCCATAATTATGAACTTGTAATTAAAAATGCAATAGTTTCAAGGCTAAGAATACACATGGAACGTTATCCTGAATTCACCTCTAAACATAATACGTACAAGCATACGCATCGGAGCATTACAGAAGAGATCAAAATTGATTTTCAAATTTCGTATCGCAAAACACAATCATACAGCCAAAGTTACCTCAAGATAAGCAAGAATATAAAAACCAAAATTCAAGAGGATGAAACTATATGAATATAATAAATATCGTGCATGTAATATAATCGTGCATGTAAGAACAGAGATAGGGCCGTACGAGATCGACGTTCTCCTTCTTGATATCATCCAAGCTTACGGTTCCCTTCTGATCCGCCATTGTTACTCCCTATCACCTACCACAACACACACACACACACAGAGTAAGCTACCACTAACACACACAGAGAAACACAGAGAGTCTCTATTCAGGAAATGTCCCTCTTGCAATCATTATTATTTGCAGCCGATTTATGGATTAAAAACTCTGTTTCTATTATTCAGGAAATATGTAACTCTGATTCTTAAAATATTGCGGATTTTTAGATTAGAATGAGGTTTGAACTATTATAGTGTTAGGAGTCCATTGGTAACATTATTTAACTTTTTCTCTTTTACTTAGTAGTCCATACTTATAAGGTTACGGAACTGTTGATTGAGTAAAAGATATAAACCAGATTAAAGTAGTAAATTACTCTCAGCCAAGTATTCTAAACCAATTATAATTAGCGGTAATACTAATTTCTTTCCCTTTTTGTCTCTCTCTCCCTTTCTTTCCGTTTGCTAAGGCACTTCTACTGTTACTCAACTTTAAATTAATTTTTATTTACTAACTTTTTTTTCTGTTTTCAGGTTCGAATAGAATTAGTACACATATTTACCGAACCCTCTGTATAAAATAACCCTTCTCTATATGTAGCCAAATCCTTCTCTAAAACAAAATAAACACCCCCGTCTCTCCTTATTTGTCTATTTATTTATTCACAGGAACCGTAATTAGCATTTGTTCTGTTTTATTTTTATATGATAATTAGTATTTGATTAAAAATTGCTGACAATAATATTATGAAAAATGTTATGAAATAATATAAAGACAAGAACAATAATACAAGAATAAGAGCAATAGAGAGAAGAGTAGAGAGAGTTCTTCTTATTGATACTTAGAGAATGTTAGGAGTTGGTTTACAATGGTAGAAGACCCCTTTATTTATAGGGAGGGGGATGATTTATCTACCAAGAATAGAACTCTAGAATCTCTCTAATTATAGACATTCACCTTAAATAGGAGATTTCATAACACTCCCCCTTGAATGTCTATTCAACAATGTGCCTCGTTAAAAACCTTAAAACCAAAACCCAATGGGAAAAATTAAAGTAAGGAAAAAGAGTACACATGTTTGAATATGCGCCTATTGGTTGCCTCGTTAAAAACCTCGCAAGGAAAACCCGGTGGGACAAAACCTTGTAAGGGAAAAAGAGTGCAACGCGCATTAACTCCCCCTAATGAGTACATCAATTTATATCCTTGAGCATTTGCATTCCAATCTTGTGCACCATCTTCAAAACAATCTTTGGTAGATGTTTGATAAATAAATCAACCATATTGACTTGAATAAATATTCCGCACCGTGAAATCATCATTCTTGATAGATATGAACATCTTCATATAATGTCGTGGAATAACTCTTCAATATCTTCATAGGTGCATTCTCAATGCCATCATGCTTATAGTTATAGCAAGATACATATGCACACAAATTGTACTAAGGATGTGGTACTTCAAGACCAAGAATTGCATATGCTTCAAGCAACTTAAATCTTTCAAGTTAAGTCATATAAGCCATATAATAGACTTTAGATGCATAACAAGTTTTCCATGTCATGCTAGACAAATAAGATATCGAAAACTGATTATACATACCTTTGACTTTATACTTTCAAGCATTTGAACTATAGGTTCAAAACTACATGTCTTTCATATGGAATCAATTCTTCTTGAATTGTATCTCTTCCATTTAGTTACTTTCTTTGGGTCAGCAAATGCGTATAGCATGCTTTGCAATATGTTGCAATTGAATTATCCCTTTTATGAACTTCAGGTTCATATCATGATATTCGGGGATATACATATACAAATGATAATTCATCCCATGTAACCTTTTCTCAAGTGTTTATCATGTCTCCCCCTCATGTTAGTAAAGCTAACTTGTTTCCTCAACTTTGAGAGTTCATCTTTGTGTATTATGGTGTTAATGAAAATATACACCGCACATCAATAATAATAAGATGAAATTATTTGGTTCCTGACCTTGAACCACTTGTGAGGGGAGAATATAATATACTCTCGTATACAACGTATATCAAACTGATATATATAACTTTGTTCTCATAAGAAACAGTTTAGCTATTAAGTGGAAGCACTCAATAATTATCTTGCTAAACCAACTTTGATATAAACCAACTTATCAAGATGAACTATCTTGAGTAGAGAATCTGGAAATTATGCTCGAAGTTAGATTACTGAGCAATTTACCTCGCAAGCACCGGCCAGGCTGCGGGTTAATAACAATTGCGCATGTAACCATATCATAGATGCATCATATGTGGTATACATGGCAGGTGAATGAGCCCATATTCACCTTTGATATTTCCAGAATTTATGGGCTTCAACCCGAACTCTTTAGTTGGTCAGTTCATTAATGAGAACAAGTGATACAAGAGAATTCGTAAAGAACTTTCTAGTTCTTTGATATTCACCTATGTGAATTTGCACATCATACTTAAAATGAGATGGCTAACACGAATGCCAACTGAATAAATTATCAATATTGGTAAACTTCAAATTTACACCATGACATGTGCACTTATCAATAAACTTCAGGTTTATTATGACATGGGTTTTTATACCAATAGATATCCACTTTATTGTGGCATTCTTTCTTTTGTGTAGTACAAACTGGAGAACAAAGCGGGTAGCTTTTCATATACAAATTATCCCGCTACAAGTTGTAGTAATAGGAGATATCAAAGCCTTCCTTTATTTATAGTCTCAATATAATCAATCGCTTTCGCGTGTACTTTGGAAACTGAATAAGTTTCTTTGAGACTTACTACAGCACAATACTCAATTGTGTTTCTCCAACATAGTAATAATTGGCTCTTCTAGAGCTCTCAATTAATTTTGTACTACCACAGATTCATCAACATCCATGTGGTGAATATCTTTCTTAAAGAGAAAGTTATACCATTATGGTCATGCCAAACTTATATGCAAGATATGTTTCTTGCATTATCGTTGTCCTTTAATAGTCATATTTCCAAAATACTTTGGCGTACAATAGGTACGTGACCAACGATCATTCATGCCATATATCATCTCAAACCTCCTTCTAGGGGTGAGTGTGGTATCATCTCAAACCTCCTTCTAGGGGTGAGTGTGGTATATTTAATACCAATTTCATGTTCATATTCTTCCAATAATGAATATGTATTCGTGAATCAAATGTTGTCACATTCACTTCGAGGATATGTGATTTTGTTATCCTTTTCAAATCTATAAATGCGTCAGGCATTTGATTTGCTATTCTTTGCAAATGGATAATCTTTTGTGCCTCTTTCTCACAAATAGAGGTGTGTGGATCAAGATGAGATAATGATGCATTTTTCCACAAAATTTCCCGTTTGGTTTCACCAACTTCTCCCCCTAATTTTGGGAAAAGTGTCTCATCAAATTGACAGTCTGCAAATCGTGCAGTGAACAAATCTCCTGTCAATGTTTCGAGGTAGCGAATAATGGAGGGCGATTCAACCTCAATATATATTCCTAACCTTCTTTGCAGACCCATTTTGGTGCGGGATGGCGGTGCTAAAGGCACATATACTGCGCATCCAAAAATTCGTAAATGGGATATATTGGGTCCATGACCCAAAACCAATTGCAACGGGGAATATTTGTGTCAATTCGTCAGTCAGAGACGAACTAGCATTGCTGTATGTAAAATGGCGTGTCCCCAAACCGAAGTGGGCAGCCGACAAACTAAAATGCTGCATGCAAAATGGCATGAACCCAAACCAAAGTGGGCAGCCGACGAACTAGCATTGCTGCATGCAAAATGGCGTGAACCCAAACCGAAATGGGCAGCCTCGTTTTCATGAAGAATGCAAGATTATTCTCATCTATTGTCTCAATATGATATCCATTTTGAATGATATCTTTAAGACTCAACAAGTTCCTTTTAGACTTGGAGGAGAACATTGCGATTGATATCATTAAAACTCAACAAGTTCTTCTTAGACTTGGAGGAGAATATTGCATTCTCTAAGATAAACGTCATGCCTTTGGGCAGAGTTACAGTTGCTCTTCCGGAGCCTTCAATCAATTTAATTCTCATGGTTTGATATACAGAAGAAATACACGAACATAAGAATAAACAAGTTCAATTCGTTTGTGTCACATAATATTTTCAAAATCTGCTGATGTCATTGACTAAAATAAATCAGATAGTCGATTATATGTTTTCCATAATCGATTACTATGCAGTTTGAAAATTTCAGTTTAAGCATTTTCATAAAATAATCGATTGTTAAACACACACAATCGATTGTTGAGCATTGACAATCGATTGTTCAACATAGACAATCGATTGTTGACAATTTTTTGAAAAATTCCAGATCTGTTTTAAGACAATCGATTGTTAAATGTAGACAATCGATTGTTGGCTATTTTGAAAAATTCCAGAGCACACTGTCTTAAGACAATCGATTGTTAAGCATAGAAAATCGATTGTTGACTATTTTGAAAAATTCCAGATTACATTGTCTAATGACAATCGATTGTTAGACATAGACAATCGATTGTGGATGATTTTTGAAAAATTCCAGATTACACTGCCTAACGACAATCGATTGTTAAACATTGACAATCGATTGTTGACTGTTTTTGAAAAATTTCAGAACACTGTTTTAAAGACAATCGATTGTTGATCATTGACAATCGATTGTTTTGCAGTTTTTATGCGAAATATGAGATAACCGACTAGTTTTTCAGGTTAGTCGATTACCTCTACTGGAAAGTAAAAATATTATTGATATTTGAGCATACTGATACATTCTAAAGAACTAATACTAACATTATATCATGAACTAACTAATACGAGCTAATACTAATGGCTATTAGTTTATTCATTCACTAATACAAACAAGTAAAATAAAATCAAATAGCTCCATCTTCTTTCATCACGGATCCATCACCGATTAGGTGGTCTATCTTCCCCTCGGGTTGCTCAAAGAAGTCTGCCACATCCAAGTGGGTGATGTCAAAGTTGTCGTCAGAGACAAAATTCGTTTCAGGGCGTTTACTCTTTCGAGATGCTTGATAAAGGTCAACCAAATGTCATGGTATACGGCAAGCTTTTGACCAGTGCCCGTTTCCACCGCAACGATAATATATAGTTTATAAACTATTTGCTTTTGGATTCTTATCGTATCGTGCTTGTGGCAGAGTGACCAACTTCAGGTTGTCATATCTCTTGTTTAAGCCATTCCACAAGATAGGTGGATCTTTGACGGTGAGATATTCAATCTTCAAACCTTCATCAAGGTGATGGCGCAAGAAAATCAAGGCCTTAGCATAGTTTAAAACCTTCATCAAGGTGATGGCGCAAGAAAATCAAGGCCTTAGCATAGTTTTGGGTGGATGCATTATTTATGTCTTTAATGGCGTCTCCAAGACCCATAGCATCTAAGTGGATTTCAGCATCCAACACCCATGTCATATAGTTCTTGCCCGAAATTTCAAGGGCAACGAACTTTCTTTTTATAATGTCAGACATAAAACAAATTTACATCAAGAGCGTGTTCATACTTACGGGCTCTATTACAATTATCACATTCACTTCAGGGAATGGATCATAATCATGTGCTTTACACAATCTCATGTCAAATATTACTTTCATAAAGTGAAAGATTATTTTGAGAATCTTTATTATTCTCATTATCACAATAATGACGATTGTAATTTCGTCTATTGCCACGTCCACATCCATTGATACCTTTACGGTAATAATTTTATCTTCTTTTAGACTTATCACATGCTGCTACCACATTCTCTAAAGGGAATGGAGCAAATTCAATTGGACGGAATTCTTTGCCACGTCCACATTCATTGATACCTTCATGGTAATATTTTAGTCTTCTTTCAGACTTATCATATATTGCTTCCACATTCTCTAAAGGGAATGGAGCAAATTCAATGGGACGGATTTTCAATTATTTGCCCACAATCATACATGAATTTAATCATGGCAGGACATAGAGATTTTACCACTTCATGTGGTTATAATTTCTTACAAACTCCATTAGAGTTATAATCAAACTTTGTTGTCTATGTTTGTATATAAAATCAAATTATAGAATTCCAAGAATTTGAAAGAGAAAAGTAAAATACTTACCTTAATTTTCTCAAGAAGATTCTTGAGACGGTAGAGTCTCGTGCCTTTTAGAATCACGAACACGGAATCGAAGTCGAAATCTCGAATTTTTGTTTCCAATCTTTCTTTCACGTTTTCTATTTCTGTTTTCTGTTTCTTTCTTCTCCTTTGTTTTTTTTTTCTCTTCCTCTTCAACGTTTTCTTTTCCTTTTGCTTTCCAGTGTTTTTTTTTTCTCCTTCTTTTGTTTTCTGTTTTTTTTTTTTTTGAAGCAAAACCCTACACAAACAAAAAGTTAAGACAATTGAAAATTTCAATTGGTTAGAGACTCGTGCTGATAACGTGTTATGAAATAATATAAAGACAAGAACAATAATACAAGAACAAGAGCAATAGAGAGAAGAGTAGAGAGAGTTCTTCTTATTGATACTTAGAGAATGTTAGGAGTTGGTTTACAATGGTAGAAGACCCCTTTATTTATAGGGAGGAGGATGATTTATCTACCAAGAATAGAACTCTAGAATCTCTCTAATTATAGACATTCACCTTAAATAGGAGATTTCATAACAAAAAATTAATATTAGATTTTTAACTCTCCTAAAAAGAGAGGAACTATATAAATTAGAATGAACAAAATAATTCTTTCTGAGGGGACCCATGAATTGTTTTTCTCGGGATCCTTACACAAATAATCAGTTAAATTTAGTGTTTACTTTTGCAAGCCACGTACATAATTTATACATTAATTATACATAATTATACACATATAATATATAAATTATGCATATATATTACACATTTACTAGTTATTTTTAATTTAAACAGTACACCGGCTATTTGTGTTAATTGTTAAATTAAGGGCCTTGGGTTGAACCATTTGGTGTACAGAGTGGAGTTGCAACTACTGATTGCCACTTCAATTAAGCCTACCTAATTAGTGCACTAATTAAACAGGACCGTTCTAGGTTTTCTCCGTAGATATGTGTTTATTATCCTGACTTGCACGTTTCGATTGAATATTCATAATTGGTTGACGCAAGATCTGATATTATTTTGATTTTAGGCGTGACATTTTTGGGGGCTAGTGCACATATAGTTATTCTCATGATGTTATTTAGATATTAGTTAGTAAATTTTAGTTTCAGGACAATTTATTTTTGTCCCAAAAATTAAAATTGAAACTAAAATTTAAAAAGAACCGGCTAATTTTTCAATATCAACCCTTTAAAGTAGCTGTCTGGTGTTATTGGATCTTTACACAAATGACATGTCATATTCATTATTTACTTTTTCTAGTTATATACATAGATTATATATTAATTATGGATAATTGTATACATATAATACATAAATTATGCATATAATATACCTTCACTAGCTATTTCTAGTTTAAATGCTTGGATGACCGGCTATTTGGGTTAATTCTTATTTAGTGTTTAAGTGGACTTATAACCAGTAGAGATGGAGGCGGACTAGGATTTAAACCCTACGAGTTTAATTTTTAAGATTTTTAGTATTGAACACGTTATATTTTTAAAGTTATGAATTCATATTTATCCTTTTGCAATTTAAATGAATTTTTACATTTAAATATTTACTTCACACCAAAAATTATGAATTCAATTAAACTCATAGACAGAACACTACAATCCCCCCCCCCCCCCCCCCATTAGAGACATGCCGAATATAACTTGGCCCAAGGTTTTGGTGATACTCAGCCCATCATCTTATTATTCGGTGTCTCAAGTGTAGAGATAGCAAAATAGTTAAGAGAAAATAGTTAATTATTTATATTATTCACTAAAAATGATTTGGATAATAAATTTTTTAAAAATGGGTCAAATATAGATAAGAACTATATTATTTATTTAGAAATGAGTAATCAATAAATAACCAATGAGTCTAATTTTTATATTTGTAAAGCCTCAAATTGAGAGTTTCTCAAGTTAGGAAGATTAAGAATTCTCCCAAATCACATGCAAGAAGTCATGGGTATATTAGCCGTCGATTAACTCATTTTATATCGATTTTAAATATGGGCCGGGTCGGGCCGGATAATTTATATGCTTTTTTATTACGTATTTTCGATCCAAATTATATCTGACACGAGCCGCCTATCTTACTTGGATCCAACAAGAGATTAAAAGTTTGAGGAAAAATTGAAGGCAATTTTGCATTTAAAATGGACAATAATTAATTTAAGGAGAGAAACTAGCTAAGGATTCCAATCAACAACAACAACTACCCAATATATTTCTACCAGGTGGGGTCTGGTAGCTAAGGATTCCAATCGGTTAATAAAAATATTTATGTTACTAGGATAAGAATTTTTTACAGTTTCTTTTCTTCTCTCGTTTGAATTTGTTTGCTGGAATCATTTTGATAAATTGATCCCATCTCTTAAATATCGCACATTTTCTTTTTTCTCCCGCCTCTTTTGACATGGCAGCTTCAGTGAAAATATTATGTGCGAGTAAGTTTTAACTTATTTATCTTGGAATTAGGAACCTAAATATTATATTTTGAACTCGAAATATATTAATAAGTATAAAAAAATTATTTTTTCTGTATATAACATGTAAATACAAAATGCTATACCTTAACGGTAACTTTTTCCGCTAAAATATAGCGTCTTCTATTTATAAGCTATATTGACAGACGATTTGACTGCCACATATAGCATATGAAACGAAGACACTGTACATAGTATTTTAAAAAAAGACGTTATACCTTAAATTAAATAACACCCTTCAAAGCTAATTAAGATAATATAGCTTCATAAACTTCATCTCTTTCTTCTCTGTCTTCTCTGCGTAAGTAGGTCTACCTATGCTGAGAGAGTTATGGCGAGAGGAAGAGGCTGGCCTAAGAAGGTTTTAGAGCCAATTTATGCAAATGATTCTGTCCCCCCAAGTCTGATAGCATTGTTTCACAGGTAGCTGCTACTGTTCCATTGATACCTCTGGAGGATACTGTTTCATTGAGTCCCAAAAATGATGGTCCACAATCTGAAGCCCCAGCGACTCAATTAGACAAGGAAGTGTGCACCTTAGAGTCTCAATCTCCACATGCAGACTCTCAACATGAACCAGATCCATCTAAGGCTGCAATTCCTCAGGATGTTAATGGTAATGTTCTCATGCCGCAGCAAACACAACCACCCCGAGCAGATCTAGAGGAATCCACTAAAGAGGAACCAAAGGTATGGGCAAATTTGTTCCAAAAAAACAGACTTGCCGCTAATGGCATGGCTTTAGAGTACATTCCACCGACCCTTATCAATGGTAAACTAGTAGGTCAGTTGATTAAGGAAGAAGTTGCTGAAGAGGAGCAGAAATGGAAGTGTGCATTGGTCGTATTTGTATTAGGAAATACACCGGGATTTAATGCCATGAAAAGATTTATAAATCTTCATTGGTCCCATGTGTCAGAGCCGGATCTCTACTATCATGAGGAGGATTATTACATTGCTAAATTTAAATCCCTTGATGATGCTAAAGAAGTATTGTGTGCAGGACCATACTCTATTGCAAATAGACCGATAATTTTGAAACAATGGTCGCCTGATTTTGACTTCAAAGCTGCCTTCCCAACCGAGATACCTCTTTGGGTTAAATTTCCTAATCTTCCTATGTCTTGTTGGGGTAATAGGACTCTTAGTCGTATCGCCAGTGTCTTGGGCAAGCCTATCTTTGCAGATGAGTGTACGACGAAGCAGACTAGAATCTCATATGCTCGGATTCTTATTGAAGTAAATGTATCTAAAGAGTTACCTTCAGAAATTGAGATCATGGATCCGAATGGAAAGATTTTTCTACAAGATGTAAGCTATGATTGGAAGCCTTCCTATTGTGGGAAGTGCCTAGTAGTTGGACATAACTGCTTGGCTAGACCTATCCAGACTAATACCACACAGAAGCCAAAGATGACTCAGGTTTGAAGACCAAAAGAACCACTCCTGCCAAATCAGGATAAACAGTCAGCTCAGATGCAACAGGTTGATATTGTGGCTACCTGCGAGGACAATGGTACAGTAGCAGTTTCCTCTCAAGACAAGCACCAACAACCAATTGGTATAATTGGAGTTCATGGTAATCAGCAGCTAAACGAGAAGGAACAAATGACACCTTTTAAGGATGTCAAAAAGCAGAAGGCTAAGTGTAATTCAGCTCCAGTTTTTAACAGTAAAAACTTTCCACCACTGTCTCCGATTGTGATGTCAAATCGTTTTGATACAGGACTAGTAAACTGGGCAGATCATCCATTTGAGGAAGGAGGAACAAGTTTTACCCAATGAAGTGGATATTTTGGAATATAAGAGGTGTAAATAAAAGGTTCAAACAAAAGGAAGTTAAAGAATACCTTAGAATCAATAAGTTTGATCTTGTTGGTCTTGTTGAAACCAAAGTGAAACAGGAAAATGCAGCAAAAATATCTGGATTTTTACTTCCCAATTGGAACATGCTTGCTAATTATAATAGTGCTACAAATGGTCGAGTGTGGATCTTATGGAATGCTCACAAACTTCAGGTCACTGCTGTCCAAGAGGAGGCACAATACATTCATTGCACTGTTAAGATACTCGCTGATGACTTAACTTGTTGTCTCACTGTCATATATGGACATAATGATATTATACAAAGAAGATCAATGTGGACAGCCCTTCAGAATCTAACAACTACTATCACTGATCCATGGCTGATAGCTGGGGATTTCAATGCTATTATGTCCAGCTCTGATAGAGACTCATGTCATCCAGTTAGACTAGCAGAAGTAACTGATTTTGTTCAATGTGTACACCATATTGGCCTAACTGAATTGCCTTGGAAGGGTGATTTTTTCACCTGGACAAACAATCAAGGTGGAGAAGATAAAGTATGCAGTCGTATTGATAGATGTTTTGGTAATTGTGAGTGGATGCTAAAGTGGAGTCATGTACATACAGTATATAGACCTCCTTTGGTGTCTGATCATAATCCCATGATTCTTACTTTGACAGATGATGTTTCAAGCAGGAAAACACCTTTCAGATTCTTTAATGTTTGGTCACAGCATCCAGATTTCCAACACCTCATCAAAAGCTCCTGGAACACCAAGGCACAGCCCACCCTGCAAGGTTTATGGAGTAATCTCAAAGCTATTAAACCAGTCTTGAAATCCTTAAACACTAAGGAATTTAAGACACTCTCACAGAAAATTGATGATAGTCGAAAAGTTTTGATTGCCCTACAACAGCAGAGGTCATCAGCCTACACTGATACACTCCTAACAAGAGAAAAGGAACTGGTTACTCAATTGGAAAAATGGTCTTTACTAGAAGAGTCAATATTACAACAGAAAGCTCGAGCTAAATGGATTCAGCTTGGAGATGGTAATAACAAATATTTTTCTGCTGTGATGAAAGAGAGAAACCATTATAAGCAGATAACTGAATTGCTCACAGAGGATGGTTTGAAGATAACACAGCCTGCTGAACTGAAGAAAGAAATCACTGCTTTCTACAAATCTCTCATGGGAACCTCAGCTCATTCTCTCCCAGTAGTTAACAGAACTTATATGGCTAATGGTCCTACATTATCACACCAACAGAGGCTATTCTTGGCTGCTGATATCAGTGACAAAGAAATCTTTGACAGCCTACAAGCAATTGGTAATGATAAAGCCCCAGGTATTGATGGTTTTAATGCATTATTCTTTAAACATACTTGGAAGATTACTGGTCCACAGGTGCTGCAAGCAGTTAGGCATTTCTTTGCATCCTCCAAAATGCATAGGCCCACAAACTGTGCATCCCTCACTCTGATTCCCAAAGTGCCCAACCCTCAAACAATAAAGGAATTTAGACCAGTAGCCTGCTGCACAGTGATTTATAAGATCATTTCTAAACTCCTAGCCAACAGAATGCAAAAGGTAATAGCGAGCATCATATCCAATACACAAGCTGGTTTCATTCCAGGTAGAAGAATTGCCGATAATGTCATTTTGGCTCATGAACTCATCAAACACTACACAAGATCCCACATATCTCCTAGGTGTATGATCAAGATTGATCTCCAAAAGGCTTATGATTCTGTCGAATGGTGTTTCCTACAACAGATTCTGGAGACTTTGGATTTTCCAACCAGATACATCAAATGGATCATGGAATGTGTACAGACAGTTAGTTACACAGTGATAGTTAACGGTGAAACCACAGTACCTTTCCAAGCTGCTAAAGGTTTGAGGCAAGGTGACCCCATATCACCTTTCCTGTTTGCTATAGTGATGGAATACTTAAGTCGATCTCTGGCAGAGTTAAACAATCTGAAGGGTTTCTCTTTCACCTTGGTTGCAAGAAGTTGGGAATCACACATCTCAGTTTTGCGGATGATCTCTTATTATTTGCTAAAGGACAATGTCAAGCTGTGCAAACCATGTTCACATACTTTGATCATTTCACTGCAGCATCGGGAATGAAAGCTAATATGCAGAAGAGTGCAGTGTACTTTGGAGGAGTCAAAACTGATCAGCAGCAACTGATTCTTAGTACTCTTGGCTATACTCGTGGGGAGCTCCCTTTTAAATACCTAGGGGTTCCTCTATCATCCAAGAAACTAACTGTTATTCAGTGGCAGCCGCTCATTGATAAGATCACAAAAAGGATTACATCCTGGACTACAAAACAGCTGTCCTATGCAGGTCGATTGCAGTTGGTCCAAACAGTCATTTTTGGTATTCAGTCCTATTGGGCACAGTTGTTCCTTTTCCCAACAAAGGTCATGAAATTAATAGAGGCCATGTGCAGATCCTTCATATGGTCTGCTTCAGTTAATATCACCAGGAAAGCTTATGTAGCATGGGAAAAACTCTGTCAACCAAAGTCTGCTGGAGGCTTGAATTTAACTAATCTCCTAATCTGGAACAAATCTGCTGTTGCAAAATTAGCTTGGGACTTGGCTCATAAGAAA
Organism: Nicotiana benthamiana; assembly: GCA_034376525.1. Taxonomy (NCBI): domain Eukaryota; kingdom Viridiplantae; phylum Streptophyta; class Magnoliopsida; order Solanales; family Solanaceae; genus Nicotiana; species Nicotiana benthamiana. The sequence goes on from CM067325.1 coordinate 14,155,926, forward strand.
GATTTGCTATGGGTGATGTGGATTCATACAGTATACATTAAGCAACAACAGCTGGAGGATGTGAAGATTCCTGCACAAGCTAGTTGGATCGTCCGGAAGATCATTGATAGTTTGAGATTACTACAACAATACCAACTCTTACATAATAGTGACTGTTCCATCAAACTGATCTACCTTAAACAAATTGGTCAAATGCCTAGAGTTCCATGGAAAGCTCTAATTATGCAAAATGCTGCTCGACCTAAGTCCCTCTTCAACTTCTGGTTACTGCTTCAAGACAAGCTCCCTACCAAAGAGAGGTTGATTAAGTAGCACTTCAATGTAGATGGTTGCTGTGTTATGTGTAAACAAGCAAGTGAATCAAGAGACCATCTGTTCCTCTACTGCTCCTTTGCTGCTCAACTGCAAGAACTCGTCTTGCGATGGATTGATATACCTCAACCCCCAGGACAGTCGTGGGCTCTTTTTGTCAACTGGATCATAGAGAAAGCTAAAGGGAAATCCCCCAAAGCTCAAGTATTCAAAATGGTTTGTGCAGAGATGTTTTATGCCATTTGGTTGGAGAGAAACGCGCGTATCTTCAGAAACACCTATTGTCCCAATGAATTCTTGCTTAGGAACATTGTCTATACTTGCAATGTGAGAGCACCTCCTAAAGTTCGCATTTATATCCAAAATCTTTTTGTGTAATTCAAGTACTCTAGATACTAGTAGGATTTGTCTTTCAGTTTAGTTTTTCCCTCTTATTATGATAGGCAGCTTTTGAGTAGCTAACCAAAAAAAAAATAACACCCTTCATCTTCTTTCCCGACCAGAAACCCCTTTCTCCCATTTTTTAACCCTTGCTTCTACCCCCCCCCCCCCTTGTTTTTTTAAATAAAATTTGTGGGCCCCTCCCGTCACACAAAAAGTGAAGAATGTAGGCCCCACATCGTACTAGAGCATTGTATTATTGTGATTTAATCACATCGTCTTCAAATTTTCAAACAAAATACTCACTACATCGAGATATTTCGATTTATTATCTGTCGAAACTTGTATAATAATATATATTAATTGATTGAATGTGTTTTCATGTCGTTTTGTATTTTATTTGTGAAACTAGTATGTTATATTTATTCGGTCTTAGATTAATGTGTTTTAAAATAAATGTAAAATTGAGATTTAATTTTTTATGATCCAACATACCAAAACTGTCCTTGGGTTCATAATTTGTAAAATTCGTATCCGACCTGTACACTTGTTAAATATATGAGCGCTAATACAAATTCAATATAACAAAAATATACATCGTAAACACAAAGGAAAATTGAAGCTTACCACTCGTCTTGTGTATTATGTAAATCAGGCGGGGATTTTAAGTTAAGGAAAACTCTTTCATCCGGAACCTGTCCGGCAAAAGCTCCTCCAGAATAACTACCCGATGACTGGGGGGTATCTGGAACCTGTTCGGCAACCTCATTGTTAGGAACTTCTTCGACCTTGACGTACATATGTTTGATTACAAGATATTCCCAGTTTTCTCACACCCATTCTTTTGCATAACAACGATATTAATTTATCGTACTCCATTGTATGTGGTAATTTAACATGACCCTGTGGAGATAAACTATACCTCACAGAGTTATTTTTCATCACAACCTCACTCCCCCAATATAATGAAACTCTTATTCTACGTTCTTCAATTACGAAAAAAATGCTTAAGAATTTAACAACAAGAAAATATTGAATGGGAGTTCGAATTTTTTGTGAACGAAATTTCCTAAAATCTTAACCACTATATATAGAAAATGGCTAGTCCGGTATGTAAAATATTTTAGAAGTATAGCGTTCTTTTAATAGATGTTATACTAATTTAAATTACTGTTGTCAGTTAAATTATTTGTGGGCCTATAATCAAGATATAGTATTTTTTAAAATGCTATGTATAGCGTATAAAATCAACACGCTATGCTGTCACATCAAATGGCCAGTTAGCATAGCGTATAAATAAAAGACGTTATACCTTAACGGCAAAAGTTACCATTAAGGTATAATGTCTTCTATTTTATATGCTATATATAGATATGTAACTTTTTTTACACCTATTAATGTACTTTGAATCAAAAACCATAATATATAGGTTCCGGACTCATTTATCTTGCCTTGTCTCGTCCGTTTGATACATCGCAATTCGCAAAGGCATAAACACAGACATATGACTTGTATTTACAGGAGTCCGGCATCAAAATGTGGTTCTTTTGGACGAGTAGCACCATAATAGGCGTAAAAAGATGATATTTATATATATAAATCTCAAATACAGGGCGCTATATATTAACGTTAATTTTGCCGTTAATGTATAGCGGTAAGTGTTTGGGCACTATACATATAAAGCTGACACTAACAGGTATAACGCCCAAACACCCGACGCTATACCCTTTTTTTTTAAAAACTAGGCCGTCTTCTTCAACACGACCATTCTGCTTCTTCTTCCTCAATATTTTATATCTTCTACTTCTTGGTCCCCCAATCCCATACCCGCTGCCCACTATTTAAAAAATATTTGGGTCCCCCCATCACATAAAAGGTGAAGAACTTAGGTCCTACATTCGAGTAGAGCTTCTTATTATTGTTGATTCACACTTCCGGAGTCAAAATTTTAATCTACTTGCTTTACAAAAATTCTAAATCGAGATATTTCGGTTTATTTTAAGTTGAAAATTTTATAATAATGCATATTATTTGATTTGTATGTGTTCTTTTCAGTTTTTTTTTTCGAAACTAGTATGTTAAATTTATCCGGATTTAATATTAGTATTTTATAAAAAATATATAAATTTATCAAATAAAGTTTTCTGTTAATATCCTGGTTTATATATGTGTGTTTTCATGTCGTTTTGTATTTTATTTTAAATTTGTTTGTTGTTTATGTTTAGTTTGGATTATTTTTTAGCGTAGTAAAATCTAGACCTTTTTAGCGTAGTAAAATGTAGACCCTTTTAGCGTAATAAAATTTAGAGTCTTGTAGCGCAGTAATGTTTGGATGTGCCTTCTGGAAATTGGCCTTAAAGTGCCTCATACTGTAACAGTGGTATGCATAAGGTTCTTGCCATGCAGGCAAGTTCTCCGCAGAACTTAATATACTACTGTGCCGATCAGATATTAGATAAATATCTGAACGTTGTTTGGAAACGTGCTCTTTCAGGTGGTTCAAAAAAAATGTCCAAATCTCTGTGCTTTCATTGGAACAAACAGCAAAAGCGAGAGAAAATATCTATCCATTAGCATCCATTGCCACAACTATCAATAGCTTGATATCGTACTTTCCAAGACATGAGTTCCGTCTATGGATATTACGGGCCGGCAGTGCGAAAAACCATCAATTGCTGGCATAAACGCCCAGATCACGTAATTGAATATGTAATCTGGTGTTCTCGGACTCTGCTCAAGCTTCCATTCAACAACAGTCCCGGGGTTAAAGTGCTGCAGTGCGGCCATGTACTTTGGTAGAGATGCAAATGACTTATCCCAATTGTCGTAGACAATTTCAAACACTCGTTTTCCCTAATGCCTTTCTTTTCATAATGGTATGGCCATATTCTTGGTGGACTAATGTAATGCACTCTTTGATTTTATATCTTATGGACGCTTCGAGTTGCAGAATAAGTACAAGAGAAATCAAGTCGATATCTAAGTTGAAGTGATTCCCGTTGAATGTGTTCATTTCGCATGTATGGGTGGGAATGTATTTACCCATTTTCCACATACCTGTCTTCTTCTTTGTCGCATGCAACATCCAATTACATGGCCAAAACCACCTGCGATAAACATCATTGTATACCATCGTAATTGACTCTCATACATGTATCTCACGACACTCCTTTACATTGTGCATTTTACAAGCCTGATTACGCGCGCTTTATCAGGAAAAAGCATCCCCTTTGCAAGCACCGTTGGTCTAGACTCATCCTACATTGTTGTTCGGTTTTCATCAAATCCCTTGTGAGAGCTTCCACATCTTGGCACGATTGGCAAGTTATCAATGTAAGGAATCTCTCTTGAATGAATGGCACTTCGGACTCGTACACTCTTCGTCTAGGGGGTCTCTCTTCAAATTAGGTCTTTCATCCTCATCATGCGCATCACCATCCTCACGAGGAAAGGGTGACTCGTCTCTGGAATCATCGGCATTGTTATCATAATCATTGTTATGTTCCTCACTCTGTGCATCTGCTTAATCCCGATGTAATATGTCATTTTCGGGCAATTGAGTGAGTACGAGCGGTTCAACTTGCTCGTTTTCACTGCACAACCAATAAAAATATAAGCTACTGAATTAATAAATGCTTTCCATATGGCTATATCACTTCACTTACAAGTCGTAATGTGATGAAATTTCATGATGGACGCTTTCAATTAGGTGATGACTACCGGATGGGCCACTTGTAAAATTCATATCCGGTTGGTATCCTCTATTAAATATATGATCGTTAATACAAATTCAATATACCAAAAATATACATAATTAACACAAATGAAAATTGAAGCTTACAACTCGTCTTGTGAATTATGGAAAGCAGGGTATAAATTATTTCTCGCTGCTCATTCACCGACGATGATAAGTTTAAATCAAGAAAAACTCTTTCATCCGGAACCTATCTGGCAAAAAGTGCTCCAGAATAACCACCCGATGACTGGGGGTTATCTCTACTACGCACAACCTCGTTTTTTGGAACGTCTTCGACCTTCACGTACACCTCCAACATTGTGATTACAAGAAATTCCAGGCATTCATCTGGAGTCCACAGAAAATCACTCAAAGTTTCACCATCGTTGGTGTTAAACTCCGAGTAAAAAGCAATTACTTGCGGTGTGACGGAATACGAATATCTTTCGGTTACTTTAAGTATCACTGAACGTTTTCTCACACTCATTTTTTTTCATAACAACGATATTAATTTATCGTGCTCCATTTTATCACATATTTTCGATCAAAACACGCTACTAAGTCCAATCCAAACCCAAAACTTCGTCCAACTGGCTGACTTGCACTTTGGAATTTGGGGTTCGTTTCTTTAATTTGATATTCGAGGAGTTTGGGGGATATTTAAGGGTAACGCATTATGGATTAGGGAAGAGGGGGTTGTGGTGGACAAGGGGTGTTAATTTAGGGTCGTTTTGTGGTGGCACCGCCATCGAAAAAATTAGGATTTTGGGCGGCTGGCTAGGGTTCTGATTTAGATAAGATATTTAAGGAATACTGGATGGATTTGAGGAAAGGTGTCGGAGATTTAAGACGACGGGACCCTAGGGATCATTTGGTGTTAATTTGGCGGTAATTGGCCACCTGCCGTGGACGATTTCCACCAGGCGAGTGAAGGTGGCCCAAGGCTGGCGTTACTTTAGGTGCTCTAAGGGTGTGAGAGACGGTTGAGGGGTTTTGAGGGGGTGGGGTAGGTCACATTTGGATATATACATATATATATATATATATATATATATATATATATATATATATATATATATATATATATATATATATATATATATATATATATATGTCAATATCCTCTTTAGTTACGGTCTGTTGGATCTCAATGATCCAACGATTGAGATTAATCATGCTCAAACGAGGTCGTTTGGATAGTAAATGGGGGTTTAGATTGGGTTAGCAGGCAGGTTCGGAGCTAATTGGGTTGGATATGAATGGTTATTAATGGTTTGGGCTGGATAATTTTAGTCAAAAGGACTGATTCTCTCCCTTTTTTTTCTTTTTTTTTTCAAAAATAATTTTTCTTTTAGAAATTGAAATAAAACCTAAATAAATTCTGAAAACTAAATTAATCTACCCAAATAAACTAGTTGTTTTTAAAAAAATTAATTAGGTCCTAAATTAAATAAAAAAACTATAGCAAATTCGAAAATTAAAGAGTTAAAAATACAAAATGAACTATTTTTATTATTTTCTTTCATTTTTATAACATTAATTAACCTGTTATATAAAATTGGATCCGAAACGCAAATGCAACGTATTTTTATTTTTTTATAAATTAAATAAATTAAACATGCACACCAAAATACAAACAGACACAAAAATAATGCAATAATTCATAAAAACCAAACAATTAAAAGAAAATTCTTAATTTTGAGAATTATGCAGGAGTAACTCATGCGAGGCAAAAAATCACGTGCTCACAATATTATGAATGTTATGAAATAATATAAAAGACAAGAACAATAATGCAAGAACAAGAGCAATAGAGAGAAGAGTAGAGAGAGTTCTTCTTATTGATACTTAGAGAATATTCGGAGTGGTTTACAATGGTAGAAGACCCCTTTATTTATAGGGAGGGGGATGATTTATCTACCAAGAATAGAACTCTAGAATCTCTCTAATTATAGACATTCACCTTAAATAGGAGATTTCATAACACTCCCCCTTGAATGTCTATTCAATAATGTGCCTCGTTAAAACCTTAAAACCAAAACCCGATGGGAAAAATTAAAGAAAGGAAAAAGAGTACACATGTTTGAGTATGCGCCTATTGGTTGCCTCGTTAAAAACCTTGCAAGGAAAACCCAGTGGGACAAAACCTTGTAAGGGAAAAAGAGTGCAACGCGCATTAACTCCCCCTAATAAGAACATCAATTTATATCCTTGAGCATTTGCATTCCAATCTTGTGCACCATCTTCAAAACGATCTTTGGTAGATGTTTGATAAATAAATCAACCATATTGACTTGAATAAATATTCCGCACCTTGAAATCATCATTCTTGATAGATATGAACATCTTCATATAATGTCGTGGAATAACTCTTCAATATCTCCATAGATGCATTCTCAATGCCATCATGCTTATAGTTATAGCAAGATACATATGTACACAAATTGTACTAAGGATGTGGTACTTCAGGACCAAGAATTGCATATGCTTCAAGCAACTTAAATCTTTCAAGTTAAGTCATATAAGCCATATAATAGACTTTAGATGCATATCAAGTTTTCCATGTCATGCTAGACAAATAAGATATCGAAAACTGACTATACATACCTTTGACTTTATACTTTCAAGCATTTGAACTATAGGTTCAAAACTACATGTCTTTCATATGGAATCAATTCTTCTTGAGTTGTATCTCTTCCATTTAGTTACTTTCTTTGGGTCAGCAAATGCGTATAGCATGCTTTGCAATATGTTGCAATTGAATTATCCCTTTTATGAGCTTCAGGTTCATATCATGATATTCGGGGATATACATATACAAATGATAATTCATCCCATGTAACCTTTTCTCAAGTGTTTATCATGTCTCCCCCTCATGTTAGTAAAGCTAACTTGTTTCCTCAACTTTGGGAAATCATCTTTGTGCATTATCATGTCAATATACACGGCACATTAATAATAAGATGAAATTATTTGGTTCCTGACCCTGAACCATTTGTGAGGGGAGAATATAATATACTCTCGTATACAACGTATATCAAACTGATATATATAACTTTGTTCTCATAAGAAACAGTTTAGCTATTAAGTGGAAGCACTCAATAATTATCTTGCTAAACTTACTTTGATATAAACCAACTTATCAAGATGAACTATCTTGAGTAGAAAATCTGGAAATTATGCTCGAAGTTAGATTACTGAGCAATTTACCTCGCAAGCACCGGCCAGGCTGCGGGTTAATAACAATTGCGCATGTAACCATTTCATAGATGCATCATATGTGGTATACATGGCAGGTGAATGGGCCCATATTCACCTTTGATATTTCCAGAATTTATGGGCTTCAACCCGAACTCTTTAGTTGGTCAGTTCATTAATGAGAACAAGTGATACAAGAGAATTCGTAAAGAACTTTCTAGTTCTTTAATATTCACCTATGTGAATTTGCACATCACACTTAAAATGAGATGGCTAACACGAATGCTAACTGAACAAATTATCAATATTGGTAAACTTCAAATTTACACCATGACATGTGCACTTATCAATAAACTCCAGGTTTATTATGACATGGGTTTTATACCAATAGATATCCACTTTATTGTGGCATTCTTTCTTTTGTGTAGTACAAACTGGAGAACAAAGCGGGTAGCTTTTCATATGCAAATTACCCCGCTACAAGTTGTAGTAATAGGAGATATCAAAGCCTTCCTTTATTTATAGTCTCAATATAATCAATCGCTTTCGCGTGTACTTTGGAAACTGAATAAGTTTCTTTGAGACTTACTACAGCACAATACTCAATTGTGTTTCTCCAACATAGTAATAATTGGCTCTTCTAGAGCTCTCAATTAATTTTGTACTACCACAGATTCATCAACATCCATGTGGTGAATATCTTTCTTAAAGAGAAAGTTATACCATTATGGTCATGTCAAACTTATATGCAAGATATGTTTCTTGCATTATCGTTGTCCTTTAATAGTCATATTTCCAAAATACTTTGGCGTACAATAGGTACGTGACCAACGATCATTCATGCCATATATCATCTCAAACCTCCTTCTAGGGGTGAGTGTGGTATCATCTCAAACCTCCTTCTAGGGGTGAGTGTGGTATATTTAATACCAATTTCATGTTCATATTCTTCCAATAATGAATATGTATTCGTGAATCAGATGTTGTCATATTCACTTCGGGGATATGTGATTTTGTTATACTTTTCAAATCTATAAATGCGTCAGGCATTTGATTTGCTATTCTTTGCAAATGGATAATCTTTTGTGCCTCTTTCACAAATAGAGGTATGTGGATCAAGATGAGATAATGATGCATTTTTCCACAAAAATTCCCGTTTGGTTTCACCAACTTCTCCCCCTAATTTTGGGAAAAGTGTCTCATCAAATTGACAGTCTGCAAATCGTGCAGTGAACAAATCTCCTGTCAATGTTTCGAGGTAGCGAATAATGGAGGGCGATTCAACCTCAACATATATTCCTAACCTTCTTTGCAGACCCATTTTGGTGCGGGATGGCGGTGCTACAGGCACATATACTGCGCATCCAAAGATTCTTAAATGGGATATATTGGGTCCATGACCCAAAACTAATTGCAACGGGGAATATTTGTGTCAATTCGTCAGTCAGAGACGAACTAGCATTGCTGTATGAAAAATGGCGTGTCCCCAAACCGAAGTGGGCAGCCGACGAACTAGTATTGCTGCATGCAAAATGGCGTGACCCCAAACCAAAGTGGGCAGCCGACGAACTAGCATTGCTGCATGCAAAATGGCGTGACCCCAAACCAAAGTGGGCAGCCGACGAACTAGCATTGCTGCATGCAAAATGGCGTGAACCCAAACCGAAATGGGCAGCCTCGTTTTCATGAAGAATTCAAGATTATTCTCATCTATTGTCTCAATATGATATCCATTTTGAATGATATCTTTAAAACTCAACAAGTTCTTCTTAGACTTGGAGGAGAATATTGCATTCTCTAAGATAAACGTCGTGCCTTTGGGCAGAGTTACAGTTGCTCTTCCGGAGCCTTCAATCAATTTACTTCCCATGGTTTGACATATAAAAGAAATACACGAACATAAGAATAAATAAGTTCAATTCGTTTGTGTCACATAATATTTTCAAAATCTGCTGCTAACAGTTGACTAACAAAATCAAATATGTTATCCATAATTGATTACTTTGCAGTTTGAAAATTTCAGTTTAAACATTTTCTTCAAACAATCGATTGTTAAACACAAACAATCGATTGTTGAACATTGACAATCGATTGTTAAACACACACAATCGATTATTTGCTATTTTGAAAAACTTCAACAGAGCACTGTTTTAAGACAATCGATTGTTAAGTATAGACAATCGATTGTTGGCTATTTTGAAAAATTCCAGATTACACTGTCTTAACGACAATCGATTGTTAGACATAGACAATCGATTGTTGACTGTTTTTGAAAAATTCCAGAACTGTTTTAAAGACAATCGATTGTTAATCATAGACAATCGATTGTTGACTGTTTTTTGTAAAATTCCAGATCACTGTTTTAAAGACAATCGATTGTTGATCATTGACAATCGATTGTTTTGCAGTTTTTATGCGAAATATGAGATAACCGACTAGTTTTTCAGGTTAGTCGATTACCTCTACTGGAAAGTAAAAATATTATTGATATTTGAGGATATTGATATATTCTAAAGAACTAACACTAACATTATATCATGAACTAACTAATACGAGCTAATACTAATGGCTATTGGTTTATTCATTCACTAAAACAAGTAAAATAAAATCAAATAGCTCCATCTTCTTTCATCACGGATCTATCACCGATTAGGTGGTCTATCTTCCCCTCGGGTTGCTCAAAGAAGTCTGCCACATCCAAGTGGGTGATGTCAAAGTTGTCGTCAGAGACAAAATTCGTTTCAGGGCGTTTACTCTTTCGAGATGCTTGATAAAGGTCAACCAAAAGTCATGGTATACGGCAAGCCTTTGACCAGTGCCCGTTTTCACCGCAACGGTAATATATAGTTTATAAACTATTTGCTTTTGGGTTCTTATCGTATCGTGCTTGTGGCAGAGTGACCAACTTCAGGTTGTCATATCTCTTCTTTAAGCCATTCCACAAGATAGGTGGATCTTTGACGGTGAGATATTCAATCTTCAAACCTTTATCAAGGTGATGGCGCAAGAAAATCAAGGCCTTAGCATAGTTTCAAACCTTCATCAAGGTGATGGCGCAAGAAAATCAAGGCCTTAGCATAGTTTCAAACCTTCATCAAGGTGATGGCGCAAGAAAATCAAGGCCTTAGCATAGTTTTGGGTGGATGCATTATTTCTGTCTTTAATGGCGTCTCCAAGACCCATAGCATCCAAAATGGATTTAAGTATCCAACACCCATATCATATAGTTCTTGCCCGAAATTTCAAGGGCAACGAACTTTCTTTTCATAATGTCAGACATAAACCAAAATTACATCAAGAGCGTGTTCATACTTACGGGCTCTATTACAATTATCACATTCACTTCAGGGAATGGATCAAAATCATGTGCTTTACACAATCTCATGTCAAATATTACTTTCATAAAGTGAAAGATTATTTTGAGAATCCTTATTGTTCTCATTACCACAATAATGACGATTATAACTTCGTCTATTGCCATGTCCACATCCATTGATACCTTTACAGTAATTAGTCTTCTTTCAGACTTATCACATACTGCTACCACATTCTCTAAAGGGAATGGAGCAAATTCAATTGGACGGAATTCTTTGCCACGTCCACATTCATTGATACCTTCATGGTAATATTTTAGTCTTCTTTCAGACTTATCATATATTGCTTCCACATTCTCTAAAGGGAATGGAGCAAATTCAATGAGACGGATTTTCAATTATTTGCCCACAATCATACATGAATTTAATCATGGCAGGACATAGAGATTTTACCACTTCATGTGGTTATAATTTCTTACAAACTCCATTAGAGTTATAATCAAACTTTGTTGTCTATGTTTGTATATAAAATCAAATTATAGAATTCCAAGAATTTGAAAGGGAAAAGTAAATTACTTACCTTTAAGGTATACCAATTCTATTTTCAATGTTTTCTTCCTTTTCTCTTTTGCTTTCCTTTTCGTTCCTCCCTTTTTTTTTCTTTTTCTTTTCCTTCTTTTTTCATTCTTTCTTTGAAGCAAAACCCTACACAGACAAAAGTTAAGACAATCGAAAATTTCAATTGGTTAGAGACTCGTGCTGATAACGTGTTATGAAATAATATAAAAGACAAGAACAATAATGCAAGAACAAGAGCAATAGAGAGAAGAGTAGAGAGAGTTCTTCTTATTGATACTTGTTGAGATATGTAACAATTTGGCAATGATGATAGCACTCATATTAGACTTTTTGGTCGTTAGAGGAGTCATATCTGAGCCTATAGGCTATTTGTGCAATTAGGCTGATTTTATAATTTGTTTATATACTCTGTAAATAGGTCAAGTGTGTAAATAGGCTACTATTGTAATTAGGCTATGTCATGTAAATAGGCTATTATTGTAAGGGGTAATTTTGATATAGGGGTAGGGGTCATTTTGTCTGAGGCAGTGGGTCATTTTTGATTGAAAGACTTTGAGTCTTCTTCGAGACTCCTCGATGCTCTCCCTTCTCTCTACTTTCTCTCTCTAAATTTCTTCCGATATTCTGTATGTTTTCATGGTATCAGAGCCGGTACAATGATCCGGTGATGTTATCGTGTGAATCAATAGTTCATCTAAACTATTTTTTGAACAAAATTTGGGATTTTTCTGAGATCGAAAAGATCGATGATGGTTTTAACCATGTTAGGGTTCTTCGGTCCCTTTACCTTCACGATCTACGTTTGTTCCTTCTGTATTGAACGGTTCAATCATTTATTGTGAGTTTTTCGGAGATTTTGCGGTGAGTTTCAACCTCTAGGGTTTTCTGGTGGTCAAATCGAGTGTTTGATTACCATCCGGTGGTTTGATACTTACTTTGCTGAGGTTCTGGTCATCATCGGTGGTGCTGTGACATCTTTGTCAACGTTTGTGGCAAAGTTTTGACGGTTACACTACCTAGGGTTTTGCCTATTGTTAAAGGCCGATCTTCCGGTTGCGAAGAAGGACGGTAACCTCGTTCCTATTCTCTGGTTGTGATCCCTTGTCTGTATATGTGACTGTTTGATTCTATTTGTGAATAGATCATTTGACTTGAGAATATTGACTGTGTAGACTGTGAATATTGTTTGGTGATATTTTTTTCAAAAGATTTAATTCATTTGTTGAGCATGGTTGCTAACATGAATGCTGGTAGTTCTGGTGCTAACTCCGGTCCTATTGACCCTTCCAATCCATTATTTGTGCATTCTTCTGATGTTCCTGGTGCATGTTTAGTCCCCACTCCTTTCTCAGGAAGTGGTTATGGAGGATGGAAGCGTAAAATAACTATGGCTTTATCTGCTAAAAATAAAATCTGTTTCATTGATGGTTCCTTTTCCAGACCTAGTAATAATGTGAGTTTGCAGAGGTTGTGGGATAGATGTAACATGCTTGTTATGTCATGGTTAACTTCTTCTGTGTCATCTCAAATAGCTGACAGTGTTCAATACTCTGACACTGCACGAAGCATGTGGTCTCAACTTGAGAAGAGATATGGTACCCCTAACAAAACCAAAATTTTTGAACTAAAGCGAGAACTCTCCCAAACTTCCCAGGGTTCCCTTGATGTAGCCTCATACTTTAATAAACTCAAGAGTTTGTGGGATGAGTTGGGGACAATGGTCCCAAACCATGGGTAGAAGTGCACTTGTGCTGCTAAGAATGGTATCATTGAGGAAGATGATGAGAACAAGATTTATCAGTTCCTTATGGGACTAAATGAGACATATTTGGGTGTAAGAAGCAATTTGTTAATGATGCAACACTTTCCTTCCCTTGACAGTGTTTATAATATTGTGTTGAATGATGAAAAGCAAAGACAGGTCAAGTCCATTTCCCATATGAGCCCAGACTCAATGTCTTTTAATGCTCACACTGATAGGCCCCCTGCTGGGTCCAACCAAGGGAAATTGTCTGGTTTTAACTTCAGACCTAAAGTTAATTTTGAGCAAAACAGAGGAAACTTATTTTGCAGATATTGCAAGAAGTCTGGACACTTAATTGATAAGTGTTTCAAACTCCATGGTTTTCCTCAAAGCAATTCTTACATCAAGGGAAGGACATCTGCTGCTCATCTTTCCACTAGTACTGATTGTGTGTCTGTTGATCCAAGAAATTCAAGTGTGTCTGCTCCTCTAGGGGATCCTATTGCCAGTCAACCTGTGATACCAGGGTTGAGCAGACAACAATGTGATCAGATTGTGAGCTTGATTCAACAGACACTTTCAACCAGTATCAAGCTTCTTCTTCCATGAGTTCTGCTAATTTTGCTGGTACTTTCATGTCTGAGAGTCTTGTTTCTGATTCCAAGTTATGCATGCTTACACACATAAATTATGCTACCTGGATCATTGATTCAGGAGCTTCCAATCACATGACTTATGATAAAAATCTATTGTTTGACATTATACCCCTAACTGTACCTTACCTTGTTTCACTTCCTAATGGCTATAAGGTCAAAGTTACTTGTACAGGATCATTTGCATTGACTCCTTCCCTCACTCTTCATAATGTGCTTCTAGTTCCTTCTTTCAAACATAATTTGATCTCTGTTCATAAGTTGATGAAACAATTGAATTGTTTAGTCTTGTTTACACCAACCTCATGCCTTCTTTACCTGTTACAGGACCTTTCTCTGAAGAGGCTTCTGGATCTTGGTAAAGAGGAGGCTGGCTTGTACAAGTACTCTTGGTCACCCTCTTCCTCTTCTGCCTCTTCCAAGCCTTCTTCTCTTGAGCATAGTGACTCAGATGTTTGTAATGATGATATTGTTTCTGATAACAAACATTTTAGCTCAGTTATTCAATCTTCCAGTTGTAATAATGTTGTTCCTGCTGATATGAACTATATTTGGCATTTGAGATTAGCACATACATCTTTTGCTAATATGAAACATGTTTCTAATTTGCCTTTTTCTATTGCTGCTAAACAACCTTTCCCTTGCTCAATTTGCCCTATGGTTAAACAAACCAGATTGCCCTTCCCTGACAGTAGCATTAGCACTACCAAACCATTCCAACTTATTCATGTGGATACTTGGGGTCCTTACCATACCCCTACATCCCTTGGTAGCAAGTATTTCCTCACCATAGTTGATGACTTTTCTAGAGCTACCTGGACACATCTAATGGGTTCTAAAAGTAATGCATTCCCTCTACTACAATCCTTCATTTCCTATGTTCAAACTCAATTTAATTCCCTGGTCAAGGTTGTTAGGAGTGACAATGCCCTGGAACTGGGTTCCAGTGCTGAAGGGATTTCCTATTTTAGTAAACTTGGGATTGTGCATCAAACAACTTGCCCTCATTCTCCTCAGCAGAATGGGGTTGTTGAGAGAAAGCACAGGTCTTTACTTGAAACTTGTAGAGCACTTCTCTTTCAGTCTGGTTTGCCTATTTCTTTTTGGGGTGATTGTCTGTTAACTGCAACATACATCATTAATAGACTGCCATCCAGGGTGCTTCATTACAAATCTCCTCATGAATTATTACATGGTTCTCCCCCTTCCTATTCTCATCTGAGAGTTTTTGGCTGTTTGGCTTATGCTGCTGTGCCTATCCCTCATAGGGATAAGCTGAAATCCAGAGCTCATTCCTGTGTTTTCCTTGGTTATCCCTTTGGTAAGAAAGGTTATAAACTTTATGACTTGAATTCCAAGAAATGCTTTGTTTCTAGGGATGTTGTTTTTCATGAAACTCACTTTCCATTCAAGTCTCCTCCTCCCTCTTCTCCTTCTCCTCCACCTGTTCCCTTTTCTGATGACATTCTCCCTCAATCTTTCACCCTACCATCTTCCAATGAATCTTCTCCTTCTTCTCCTCTTCACCCTTCTCCTGATTCTCCAGTGTCTATTCCTTCTCCTATTTTCAATCATGACATCTCCCCTCCTACATTGCCTGTCTCCCAGCCTGTTTCTTTGCCCAGAAAGTCCACCAGATCACATTTCCCTCCTTCTTACCTCAAAGACTATGTTTGCCAACTTCCAGCCTTCTCTGGCTCCTCTTCCTCTCACTTGGAATCTGAACCTATGTTTTACTCTCAAGCTGCCTCTGTACCAGCTTGGCAGGATGCTATGAGGAAGGAATTTGATGCATTGGATGCTAACCACACTTGGGACATTGTGCATCTTCCTCCAGGTAAGAAACCTATTGGCTGTAAGTGGGTTTACAAGATCAAATATAAATCTGATGGCTCTATTGAAAGATACAAAGCAAGGTTGGTTATTAGGGGTGACACACAGGTTGAAGGTGTGGATTTTACAGACACTTTTTCTCCTGTTGTAAAGATGACTTCAGTCAAGTGTCTCATTGCAGTGGCTGTTAAAAATCACTGGCCATTGTTCCAACTGGATGTTAACAATGCCTTTCTTCATGGTGATTTGGATGAGGAAGTGTATATGAAACTTCCTCCAGGTTTGGTGGTGTCTGATCCTTCTTCTTCTACTGCTTCTTCTTCTTCTTCTTCTCTTCCTCTGGTCTGTAAACTAAAGAAGTCTTTGTATGGGCTCAGGCAGGCCTCCAGGCAGTGGTATGCTAAGCTGTCCTCTGCCCTTCATTCTAGAGGTTACAGGCATTCTTTGAATGATTATTCACTGTTCTTGAAAGGTAATCCTGATTCCCTTGTTGTGGTGGCTGTGTATGTGGATGATATAATTGTTACTGGGGTTGACTGTGATGAGATTGCAGGCTTAAAAGCCTTCTTGGATGATACTTTCAAGATAAAGGATTTAGGGTCATTGCATTATTTCTTGGGTCTTGAGGTTAAACAAATCCCTGGTGGGATTCATCTGAATCAGCATATATGTTCATGATTTGTTGCATCATTTCGACTGTGTATCTGTTTCCCCTGTTGTATCCCCTCTGGACATTTCTTTAAAATTACATGCTGATTCTGGTGATCTTTTACCCGCTCCTGATCAGTTCAGGAGTCTTGTTGGCAAATTATTGTTTTTAACCCATACTAGACCTGATATATGCTTTGCCGTGCAACATCTGAGTCAGTATCTCAAATCCCCAAGGGTTCCCCATATGTCTGCTGCGTTGCATGTTTTGAGGTATCTTAAGGGCACTTCCTCTTTGGGTCTATTTTACTCTGATGCTGCTGACTTCTCTTTGTCTGGGTACTCTGATAGTGATTGGGCAGCTTGTCCCGACACTCGCCGCTCTATTACTGGTTTTTGTGTATTGTTGGGTGGCAGCCTGGTAAGTTGGAAGTCGAAGAAACAACCTGTTGTCTCTCTTTCTTCAGCTGAAGCTGAGTATAGGGCTTTAAGCAAGGTTACTGCTGAACTCACTTGGTTATGTCGTTTGCTTGCTGATCTTGGGGTATCTGTTTCATCTCCTATTTCTGTGTTTTGTGATAGTCAAGCTGCTGTACACATTGCTAATAATCCAGTTTTCCATGAGCGTACTAAGCATATTGAGGTGGATTGTCATTACGTTCGTACTTTGATACGCAATGGTTTTCTAACACTTTCCCATGTTTCCACTTCTCAACAGTTGGCTGATCCGTTGACGAAAGCGTTATCCGGGACTGCTCTTTCTCCTATTTTGTCCAAGTTAAAGGTGGTTTCCCCCCCTTCAACTTGAGGGGGGGTGTTGAGATATGTAACAATTTGGCAATGATGATAGCACTCATATTAGACTTTTTGGTCGTTAGAGGAGTCATATCTGAGCCTATAGGCTATTTGTGCAATTAGGCTGATTTTGTAATTTGTTTATATACTCTGTAAATAGGTCAAGTGTGTAAATAGGCTACTATTGTAATTAGGTTATGTCATGTAAATAGGCTATTATTGTAAGGGGTCATTTTGATATAGGGGTAGGGGTCATTTTGTCTGAGGCAGCGGGTCATTTTTGATTGAAAGACTTTGAGTCTTCTTCGAGACTCCTCGATGCTCTCCCTTCTCTCTACTTTCTCTCTCTAAATTTCTTCCGATATTCTGTATGTTTTCAATACTTAGAGAATATTAGGAGTGGTTTACAATGGTAGAAGACCCCTTTATTTATAGGGAGGGGAATAATTTATCTACCAAGAATAGAACTCTAGAATCTCTATAATTATAGACATTCACCTTAAATAGGAGATTTCATAACAATGAAGATTTTCTATCAATTTTTCTGTTTGCCTTTATCTAGGGACGCCCAAGATGGGAAAAAGATTAAGCCAAGCCGAAAATGGCTAACGCCTTCCTCTCGATCTCAAAACGAGTCTTTATCCTCTCAAGGTTACTCTTTATTTCTTTTTTTTTTCTAAAAAAATATATATTTTGTGAATTATGCATTCTTATTTAGTTTCATCAAGTCTATGTGAATCTGAAAAGTATGTCCTCTTTGTCTTGTACATGAGTAGGTATTTCTATTTTATTTTCTTAATACACGATGCTGTTTTATGCAATTCAATAAATTATGTACTGTGTGGCTACTTTCTTGAATATTTGGGATTTCGCGAGATCAAACTTATGAAAAAATGAGCAGTTTTGAGTAGAGAAGGAGATTATATGACTTCAGAGAAAATATTTAACGATGATGCAGATTGAATCCTAATGATTAGAAGAAAGAAAAGCTATCTTTAAGAATTTAAAAAAAAGTGCAGCAACCTTAGAACTCCCTGTGGTAGCTTCCAAATGGATTGGCGATTTCACATTGAGGACCATATTTATGAATTATTCAATGGGCGGAGTTTGATCCAATGAGGGGATTTAATTTCAGTGTCCAAAAAGAGGGGACGGTATATCCTCAAGCAATCATGATATTGGCTCCGATCTATTTTGGTTCTATATTGTATTTCTACCCAGTTAACTTATTTAAATGTGTGAAGTCTTTATTGTAATCATAAAATCCTTGAGTTTATAAAAGGATTCTTGACTTTGAAGCATAACTTAGTTCTGATTCTTCACTACGATTTTAAAAAGTGAAAAAAATAGAATGGAGAGCATATCTTTCCACTCACAAGTTGCATATTTTCATTGGATCTTTCTTCTTTTTATTTCATTTATAAATTATGGTGCATTAGTTAGGTTTGTACTGACCTTTTAAAGTATTAAGAAAAGCCATAAAAAATTAATTATCAATTAAAGAATTTTTTTGGTGATCTTCCATGTTTACCTCTTCTTTATATATTTATGAATATTCCTATTTTTAACTGTTGTAGATCACAATTGAAGATCTAACTCGCACTTAGGAAAGACTCAGCTCATAATAATTGGTATTTAATGAATAGTTGTTATAAATAGAACTCTAATTAGAGTGAATGTCTATCTTATAGAATAGTTCTACTTTGAGGCTAAGTCTTTTCTCTTCCTATAAATAGAGGGATCTTACCCCATTGTAAATCATCCCAAAGTATCAATAAGAATACTCCTCTCTCTACTTTTCTCTCTATTGTTTTTGTTCTTGTATTATTGTTCTTGTTATTATATTATTACATAACACGTTATCAGCACGAACTCTACTATCTCAAGAATCTCTTTGAGAAAATTAAGAGGTGCACGAGGTGGAGGTGGAGGTAGGCTTGCAGGTGGCAGTATTGGAGTTCATCGCAGTTCTACAACGACGTCTTCCTACAGGGCTAATGCACCATTGACCAGGCTTCAGCATTCTCAACCGCAAGCATATCGGGTACAAGCATTAGTACCTTCAGAGAATCAACCTCATCAAGAACGTAATAGATCACAGTCATAAAGAATTGTAGTCGAAAGTGCGCATCCCACAGTAGAAGCTGAAAGTGCTGCAGGTTAGTTCTCTCAATCTTTCTGTTAACTAATTAACAACTCAATTTAGATATGGGTTGCTTCGATATTTTGTGTGCTTATGCAATATGGAGTTAAATGTTTCTCTGCAATCCAGACAACCACCATTTGAGTTATAGGTCTGCCCAGGAATTCCAAGTTTTTGTACTACACATTATAGGGTAGTGAAAACCAATTTGTTATACATCAATAGAAAGATATAAAGATGTGAGCAAGCTGCATCTTTGTGCTTGCAAATATGATATCCATTTTGACGGAATTATAATCGTCATCATTGTGATAATGAGAATAATAAAGATTCTCAAAATAATCTTTCACTTTATGAAAGTAATATTTGACATGAGATTGTATATAGCACATACAGATGATTATGATCCATTCCCTGAAGAGAATGTGATAATTGTAATAAAGCCCGTAAGTATGGACACGCTCTTGATGTAATTTTGATTTATGTCTGACATTATGAAAAGAAAGTTCGTTGCCCTTGAAATTTCGGGCAAGAACTATATGACATGGGTGTTGGATGCTGAAATCCATTTGGATGCAATGGGTCTTGGAGACGCCATTAAAGACAGAAATAATGCATCCACCCAAAACTATGCTAAGGCCTTGATTTTCTTGCGCCATCACCTTGATGAAGGTTTGAAACTGTGCTAAGGGCTTGCTTTTCTTGCGCCATCACCTTGATGAAGGTTTGAAACTGTGCTAAGGGCTTGATTTTCTTGCGCCATCACCTTGATGAAGGTTTGAAACTGTGCTAAAGCCTTGATTTTCTTGCGCCATCACCTTGATGAAGGTTTGAAAATTGAATATATCACAGTCAAAGATCCACCTATCTTGTGGAATGGCTTAAAGGAGAGATATGACAACCCGAAGTTGGTCACTCTGCCACAAGCACGATGCGATGAGAATCCAAAAGCAAATAGTTCATAAACTATATATTATCGTTGCGGTGGAAAAGGGCACTGGGCAAAAATTTGCCGTGTACCAAGACATTTGGTTGAGCTTTATCAAGCATCTCTAAAAGGTAAATGCCCTGAAACTAATTCTGTCTCTGACGAAAATTTTGACATCACCCACTTGGATGTGGCAGACTTCTTTGAGCATCCTGAGGGGAAAATAGACCACTTAATTGGTGATGGATCCGTGATGAAGGAAGATGGAATTGTTTGATTTTATTTTACTTATTTGTATTAGTCAGTGAATAAACTAATAGTCATTAGTATCAGCTCGTATTAATTAGTTTATGATATAACGTTAGTACTAGTTCTTTAGAATGTTTCAATATGCTTAAATTTCAAAGATATTTTTATTTTCCAGTAGAGTTAATCGACTAACCTAACAGTTAGTCGATTATCTAATATTTCGCATTAAAACTGGATTTTTCCGCAAGCTAAGTTAGTCGACCATCTGATTTAGATAGTCGACTAACCTGATGACTGTTTACTAAGTTAGTCGACTATCAACGTAGTTAGTCGACTAACTAATATTTCGCATTAATACTGGACTTTTCCGCAAGGCAAGATAGTCGACTATCTGATTTAGTTAGTCGACTAACCTAATGACTGCTTCCCAAGTTAGTCGACTATTAACTAAGTTAATCGACTAACCTCAGCAGATTTTGAAAATATTGTTTAATTATGAAGCAACAGATTAAATTTGTTTATTCTCATGTTCGTATATCTCTTTTGATTAATTGATTCATGTACCACACATACGATATTCAAAGAGAAGAAATATTACTCTCATTTAAGTATGTGTAAGGCAGATGTTACTACAATTTCTGGTAGTAGTAAATTGATTAAAGGCTCCGGAAGAGCAACTATAACTCTGCCTAAAGAAACAACATTTTAGAGAATGCAATGTTCTCCTCCAAGTCTAAAAGAAACTTGTTGAGTTTTAAAGATATCATTCAAAATGGATATCATATTGAGACAATAGATGAGAATAATCTTGAATTCCTCATTTACTCATGAAAACGAGGCTGCCCACTTCGGTTTGGGGTCACGCCGTTTTGCATGCAGCAATGCTAGTTCGTCTCAAAACGACGAATTATCACAAATATTCCCCGTTGCAATGAGTTTTGGGTCATGAACCTAATATATCCCACATAAGAATTTTTGGATGTGCAGTATATGTGCCTGTAGCACCGCCATATTGCACCAAAATGGGTCTGCAAAGAAGGTTAGGAATATATGTTGAGTTTGAATTGCCCTCCATTATTCGCTACCTCGAAACATTGACAGGGGATTTGTTCACTGCACGATTTGCAGACTGTCAATTCGATGAGACACTTTTCCCAAAATTAAGGGGAGAAGTTGGTGAAACCAAACGGGAAATTTTGTGGAAAAATGCATCATTATCTCATCATGATCCACATACCTCTATTTGTGAAAAAGAGGTGCAAAATATTATCCATTTGCAAAGAATAGCAAATCGAATGCCAGACGCATTTACAGATTTGAAAAGGATAACAAAATCACATATCCCCGCAGTGAATGTGACAACATCTGATTCACGAATACATATTCATTATTGGAAGAATATGAACATGAAATTGGTATTGAATATACCACACTCACCCCTAGAAGGAGGTTTGAGATGATATATGAAAATAACATTGTTATGGCATGAATAGTCATTGGTCACGTACCTATTGTACGCCAAAATAATTTGTCAATGTGATTATCAAAGGACAATAATAATGCAAGAAACATATCTTGCATATAATTTTGACATGACCATAATGGTATAACTTTCTCTTTAAAAGTGATATTCACCACATGGATGTTGATGAATTTGTGGTAGTACAAAATTAATTGAGAGCTCTAGAAGAGCCAATTATTACTATGTTGGAGAAACACAACTGATTACCAATAAGGTATTGTGTTGTAGTTAGTCTCAAAGAAACTTATTCAGTTTCCAAAGTATATGCGAAAGCGATTGATTATATTGAGACTATAAATAAAGGAAAGATTTGATATCTTCTATTACTACAACTTGTAGCGGGATAATCTGTATGTGAAAAACTACCCGCTTTATTCTCCAGTTTGTACTACACAAGAATACCACAATAAAGTGGACGTTTATTGATATAAAAACCCATATCATAATAAACTTGAAGTTTATTGATAATTGCACATGTCATGGTGTAAATTTGAAGTTTATCAATATTGATAATTTATTCAGTTGGCATTCGGGTTAGCCATATCATTTTAAGTATGATGTGCAGTAATAGAGAATTCACATGGGTAAATATTAAAGAACTAGAAAGTTCTTTACGAATTCTCTTGTATTACTTGTTCTCATTAATTAATTGACCAACTAAAGAGTTCGTGTTGAATCCCATAAATTCTGGAAATATCAAAGGTGAATATGGCCCATTCACCTGCCATGTATACCACATATGATGCATCTATGATATGGTTACATGTGCGATTGTTATTAACCCGCAGCCTGGCCGGTGCTTGCGAGGTAAATTGCTCAGTAATATAACTTCGAGCATAATTTCCAGATTTTCTATTCAAGATAGTTCATCTTGATAAGTTGGTTTATATCATAGTTGGTTTAGCAAGATAATTATTGAGTGCCTCCACTTAATAGCTAAACTGTTTTTTATGAGAACAAATTTATATATATCAGTTTGATATACGTTGTATACGAGAGTATATTATATTCTCCCCTCACAAGTGGTTCAGGGTCAGGAACCAAATAATTTCATCTTATTATTATTGATGTGTGGTGTATATTTTCATTAACACCATAATGCACAAAGATGGACTCTCAAAAGTTGAGGAAATAAGTTAGCTTTTCTAACATGAGGGGGAGACATGATAAACACTTGAGAAAAGGTTACATGGGATGAGTTATCATTTGTATATATAGAT
Source organism: Nicotiana benthamiana (assembly GCA_034376525.1). Taxonomy (NCBI): domain Eukaryota; kingdom Viridiplantae; phylum Streptophyta; class Magnoliopsida; order Solanales; family Solanaceae; genus Nicotiana; species Nicotiana benthamiana. Next base: position 14,179,181 of record CM067325.1, read on the forward strand.
CCTCGAATATCATAATATGAACCTGAAGTTCATAAAAGGATAATTCAATTGCAACATATTGCAAAGCATGCTATACGCATTTACTGACCCAAAGAAAGTAACTATATTCTCACTGCAAATGCTCATATTAAGTCCCAGAAGGACAAAGTCTTTGATACGCTTAAAGCGTATAGACAAATCGGTTTCAAAATAACTTCTTAATAAAGAAGATGAGCAAATGATCAAAGTGATCATAATGGGGAGGCAAGTGATCTAGAAGATCACATGACATACCACTTCATAAAATCTCATGAGAGATTCAGGTACCTGAATGTATGAATGAAGAGATCTCCATGTTATGTCTTTATGAAAATTTATTGAAATCGATATAAAATGTTCGTCGACGACATCTATGATAGCGCTAAATATCGATGAGGATCTTATGTTTGTCGAATACAAACAAAAATATTGGCTAAATGGAAGAGATACAATTCAAGCAGAATTGATTCCATATGAAAGACATGTAGTTTTGGACATGTAGTTCAAATACTTGAAAGTATAAAGTCAATGGTATGTGTAATCAGTTTTCGATATCTTATTTGTTTAGCATGACATGAAAACTTGATATGCATCTAAAGTCTAAAATATGTCTTATATGACTTAACTTATATGTCAATCCATGAAAGATTGAAGTTGCTTGAAGCATATACAATTCTTGGTCCTGAAGTACCACATCCTAAGTGCAACTTGTGTACATATGTATCTTGCTATAACTATAAGCATGATGGCATCGAGAATACCTCTATGGAGATATTGAAGAGTCATTCCACGACATTATATGAAGATGTTCATATCTATCAAGAATGATAATTTCAAGGTGCGGAATATTTATTCAAATCAATATGGCTGATTTATTTATTAAATCTCTACAAAAGATCGTTTTGAAGATGGTGCACAAGATTGGAATGCAAATGCTCAAGGATGTGAATTGATGCTCTTCTCAGGGGGAGTTAATGCGCGTTGCACTCTTTTTCCCTTACAAGGTTTTGTCCCACTGGGTTTTCCTTGCAAGGTTTTTAACGAGGCAACCAATAGGCGCATATTCAAACATGTGTACTCTTTTTCCTTTTCTTTAAATTTTTTCTCATTTGGTTTTGTTTTAGTTAAGGTTTTAACGAGGCACATTATTGAATAGACATTCAAGGGGGAGTGTTATAAATAGAACTCTAATTAGAGTGAATGTCTATCTTATAGAAGAGTTCTACTTTGAGGCAAAGTCTTTTCTCTTCCTATAAATAGAGGGGTCTTACCCCATTGTAAATTATCCCAAAGTATCAATAAGAATACTCCTCTCTCTACTTTTCTCTCTATTGTTCTTGTTCTTGTATTATTGTTCTTGTTCTTATATTATTTCATAACAATAGTATATATTTTGTAAAATAACTGTGAACATGACGGATAAATATGAAACTATGCATATTTTTTATAATAAGATTTCATATATGGTATAAGAAGAAAAAACGTCTATTTTATCATCCACCAAAAAGCCTAAGCTATAGATGATTTTTGAAAAGGGAAGGGAACGTGTGGGTGTGAAACTATGCTTGTATAGAGAAATTGAAAAGAGAAAAGAGATTGTGAAGATCGGATAAATAATTTAGGCCGCATAAAAAAAAGTTCTTTAAGCTTCGGAATAAAAAGGTAAATACTTTAGGGTTTACAAGCATAAAGTAATAATTTCTCAATACTTACATCCAAATTTAAGACCACTTTGGAACCAATAGCGTAATTTTTTCATTCTTTCGATTGTGAAGCATATGAATTATATTCTTAAAACTTCTTAAAATAGGAACCGAATATAAACCATGGCTTCAAAAATGTTATTTGAGGGAAGAAGAATTAATTCAAATAGTCACTTAGTCAATATTTAAACTAAAAAATACCGATGAAGATATAATATATATATAAAATTTATATTATATATATATATATAATTATATATAATCTTTATATATGACTAGTAAGCATACTATATAACTTACTATTTGCGTAAAGATCCTCGAGAGAATCAGCGATATTTTTCTCTATTTGTTTCCTGGACCTACCTTAACCTATAAAACGGTCCGTGTCGACCGGTTCAGTTTAGGGGTGTTCAAAATCGATCCGAAATCGAAAACCGAACCGAACGGAAGCTTAATGGCTTAATGGTAATGGTTTAGCGGCTTAACGGACGGAGAACGGATTGAATTTTTTTTATTAACGGCTTATCGGTTTGGGGGCGGATTATTCAATTTTCTTAACGGATAATCCGTTAACCCGTTAAGAATATATATATATATATATATATATATATATATATATATATATATATATATATATATATATAATTTATTTTTACTTACATAATTATATATATTAAATATAAAAACTAAAAACCTTAAAAATAAATAAGTATAAATGTCTTTCTTGAATACTTAAAGCTTCTTATTTCGTAGTCTCTGTTATATTTTATAGTATCTCTTATATATGGTCTCATTTTCATCAACAATGTGTAATCTCATGCTCACAGAAGGTATGGTCTCATGCTCACAGAAACACTACGGGTTAAAACGATTGAATTGAACTAAAAGTAAGATCCATAATACTTTGAGTCTAGTTGGGTAAGATATGTTCCATATGTTTATCATTAAGGTGTTTATATTATGCCACAGTGTATGAATTCTGTTTATCATCAGGGAGGCAGCTTATTTCTAGTGTTCAGGTAAGCAATTTGTATGGTTCAAGTAGGTACAATGTATTTAATTTGCATGGCCTTTGTTCGAACTGGTTGGAACTGAAAATGATCATCTAATTGAAATAAGAAAAAAAGTAGAAATGGAACTGGACATTGGACAATATAGTGTGCGGACAGAAAATATGTACAATTTGTAATTGTCTTATGCTTTTTAGACTTTTAGTATTGTAATTCGGTATAAGCTTTTCGATAACCCTGTATTAAACCGATAAACCGCCCGGTACCCGCCCGATAAGAGCTAACCCGATACCAATCCGCCCGATATCTTATCGGGTGGCTAACGGATGAATACATTTAAAAGTCGATAATCGTTAAGCCAAACCGTTAAGAGCAAAAGCCGTCCAATCCGCCCAATAAACACCCCTAGTTCAGTTAGTCTTCACGGGAACGTAGAGAACAAACTGCTCTTCCAACCAAAACCGGCCAAGTCATCAAAATTCCACGTGGAGAAAAATGATTTGCTCAGGCTGCTCCTCCTACGTGGCATCCCAACGCTAAAAAAGACTCCTGCATCAGCCCAAGCGCACAAGGATCATCAACATCATCGGCGATTAGGAGGAAAATACATATCAGTTTGAAATTTCATTTCAACTCATAATCGGAACATCGTCGGAGCTCCACCGGGCATCCGCAAAAGAGCTTCATCGTGGCTCCCTCAGGCCAACAACAACAACACCAGCATCAAACTCTTACTCGGAGGAAATCAGCACCGCCGTCGACTTTGAGTCAAGCCGTAGCATCGGGCCCAAAACGAATAGTGCTCAAAGAATCCTTAGGTCAAACATCCGAATCAGATCTCGATCTTCCTTTTTGGCAAAGAAGCTGGTTCATAGTATTGCTACTTCTAATGGCAATTTCCTTCTTTGCCCTCGCCATCTTCCTTTTTCTCACCCTCGACTCTGATTACACGGCCTCGCCGGTTTCCGCTGCCTCTGAAGGCGTACAGGTGATCAAATATTCTTCACTATGCTATTATCCTTCATATGAAGCGCAATATGTAGTTAAATTTGTTCTGACTGATATAATTTAAGTTAGGTCATCAAAAAGACATTGCTCTAATTTAGGTTTTAATTTTATAGCTTGTTGTATGCAGTTTCGTCATTTGTCTTAGTAGTTTAGAATATTAGGCGTACCTGGATCTAAGATTAAGATCACCTAATGATAATATGCAGTATTTATGTTTTGATTCTACAAACGATGTTGATTATGTTTTCGTAGATTACATATGGATCCACGATTAAGTTGATGCACGAGAAGACAAAATTTCGGTTGCATTCACACGATGTGCCATATGGTTCGGGCAGTGGACAGCAGTCAGTCACTGGATTTCCTGGTGTAGATGATGCTAACAGCTACTGGGTATGTTAGATGATTGTCTTGACTCTTTGAAGTGTTATCTTCTTGCATTTTACTTCATCACATCATTAGATTTGGTTGTTCTAATTGATCTGTGATCTCTCACCAGATTATTAGGAGTACTGACTCATCGAAGCAAGGTGATCCTATTAAGAGTGGAAGCATCATCAGGCTGCAGCATATGAAGACTAGGAGATGGCTGCACAGCCATTTGCATGCATCTCCCATTTCAGGGAATATGGAGGTTCGTAGGTTGGTTTATTTCTTTTTATCAGTTACATGATACTTCGTCCATCTGGAATGTAGATAGCATGTTTTGAAATTTAGTTAATCCATGAACCTTCTAAATTCTGGAGTTATATTTTGGCTATAAGAAGCAACCATGGCGATGTTAGTATGGTTTTCATGTTCATCTAGCACTTGGAGCTCATTATTTATAATGAACAGGAAATATCAGAAAGTTGTTATCCTTTACATATGAGCATAACATATGGTGTCTAATCATGCTCAGAAATTTCTACCTGCATTTGTCCTTAGTTTTATTGTTTTAGATTCATCAACAGATAGAAGATGGCAATATGCCATTTCACCATTATGGAAAAAAGTAAAGTAGGATAGAAGGTGCTTCAATAGCCAAAATGGAGAATGCCCTGGACTAATGGAACAATGAAAGTAACAAAAAGGCATCAGCAGATGAATTCTCATTTTGATGCAGCATAATTATGATTATGCCGTCATGATTATTTGAACATCTAGTTTTTGAAAGAAAGTTTTCTCTATATTGTTGCATGTAGCCATTTTTCATAAACTCCCATCACGAATTGAAAGTCAAACCTTTTCTTTGGTTTATGTTGCGATAATGCCCATATATTGTTTATTTGCATGGGTTCTGTGTTGTGACTTATGACGCTAGGTATATCGTACTCTATTGAACAACCAAAGGTGACAATTATTTCCCCTATGTTGGTCCCTAGCACATATTGGAAAATATACATTTTTGTTCCTCCTTAGTAACATCACCAAATGAATGTATTACATTTTCTGTTTGATGAATGACCAAGTTGATAAATTACACTCAGATGGTGTTAACACTAATATTAGGCTAGCCATTATGCAAATGTGTTCATAAGTCTGTCTGTGTATGGTTAGAACTCCCTAACTTACCTAAATTACATATGATTTTGGAAATAAATAATTGTAGTTGGTTATCCTTGGAAAGTAAATTGAAAGCTTAGTTGCTTATCAACAACAATGAACCCAGTATAGTCCCCCATAAATGGGGTCTGGGGAGGGTAGAAAAAATATCATTGATGGCCACAGCAGTAGAAAAAATCATGCTACAATCTTCCCATCAAAATGAGGAATTTTAATTCACACAAGGTGCTGATGATAGCTGCAAGCAAAGGACATTATGGTTATGTGCTCTTTTTTTTATTAAAAAAATGTTTTTTGGGGCGGGGGTGGGGCGGGGTTGGTAGTGCTACTATAATTTAAGATGCGCCTTTGATGCTCCCTAATTAGTCACATTAGCTGTAGTTTTCTGATGTCTCAGCTACATCCTTTTTGTTGTATTTTTTTATATCAACTGCTATCAATAACTGTTACCATCTCAGCAAAAATAAATATATGCTATTGGATGTTCGTTTTTCTGATGTTTTCCAGCTGAAAGTAATTGGTGCAATGTTGCAGGTGAGCTGTTTTGGTGATGACAACGAATCTGATACTGGGGATTATTGGAAGTAAGGCTGGTTCATCCTGTTGGATTCAGTCTGACATTTGTTGCCTCCTCCATCTTTTACTGACCACCACCACCTCTTTTGTTTGATCTGTTTCTTCTTTTTCCCTTGCTAGACTTGAAATTGAGGGCAGTGGTAAAACTTGGAGGCAAGACCAAAGAATGAGGCTTCAACACGTGGACACTGCAGGTTATCTTCACAGTCATGATAAGAAATACACCCGAATTGCTGGGGGTCAGCAAGAGGTGAGCTCAACATTGTACTTGCATCCTGAGTTTTCTGTACTTCATAGTTAACCTGTCTAGTATTTTTCTTCTGCCGCACTGATAAGCTTAAAATTTCCTTATATGCAGGTTTGCGGTGTGAGGGAAAAACGGCCAGATAATGTTTGGTTGGCAGCAGAGGGTGTCTACTTCCCAGTTAATGAAAGCAAGTAAAGATTGTTGATGGCGTCAGTCCTCTGGATCACATAACAATTTTCTTCTGCTTTTCATCTCATATGGGAGATGGCTCTGAGTACTGCATCTTTGTTCATCGTCACTTAATAGAAGCATTTTCTAACAGCATGTTAGCTGAATTTTATCGGTAGAGGCGGGCTAATTACAAGTGTACTAAATCTTTTGCTATTGTACTTTGTTCTGTTCTTGTTAGCAAAGTTGCAGTTGCAAATAGTAACAATTGAGTGCTAATTCCTCCCTTCTCTATCTTGGATCAATAATTAGAAAAAGTTAAACGTAAAACCTCTATATCCTTATACCTTGTCGCTTCCGAATTATTGAATTTGTGGTCATGATTCTAGCTTTTCAAGTAGTTAGGAAGGCTAGTTATATAAATTAAGAATAAAGACGCCTATTTTACCTAAAAAGAAGAAGCAAACACGTCATGGGAGATCAAGATGAGTACTCGGATGTTCGAAAGGACTAAGTTCCTTTAGATAGTGGCTACTATTAATACTTTTTAAGAAGATTGAGTTATTATGATCGTTGGAAGTTTGTTGGTCCAGGAAACAAATAAAAAGGTAACTGCTGGAATCTGTATGTATGATCCGAAGATGAAATGAGCCAATTCTAATTGCTTTAAGGGACCTGGGAAAAGGCACCTTTGGCTAACAACGAATTGGGGATCAACTATTAGTCAACTTAGGAAAAGAATTCAGTCACAAGTTTTATGTTGAAGATACTTTAGGCATTTCGCTGCATCTTTTTCAGGGTAATTCATCCCATCTGGAAAATAACTCCTGCTACAAACAAAGCATCTCAGATAGAGAGAATACTAGTAGAGAGAGGCACCATTCATAGTCATGAAATTTGTTGGCTGATGACTTTAGCTCTCACTCAGGGATAGTGCACAAACTACTGTTAAAAATTGGTGTCTGATTCACGAACAACTCTTAGCATAAAGTTTCTGTCAATTTCTAATTTGCAGAAACCATAATGGCTAAGCTTTAAAGAAGCAAGGTTTTTGTAATCATGAAAGCTACCAGTATTAGAGCACGACTTTGAGTTCATTCCTGTAGCTGCAAACAACAATAAGCATATCAAATTTTACATAACTAGTAACCGCGAGACTGAATTTTACACTAATTAATTTTTCCATAAAAAACTACACTGATTCTCTGGATTGGAAAAGTGAAGAAATGCAAATTAAGGAAATAAACTGTTATAGAAGAGATGAATATAGGGAGGAGCACCTGATGAAGAGGTTCTTGGAGTAGTCTTTGTCCGCTACAGAAAATTGGAGACGATTGACGAATACCTAACGTTTACTATCTTCTGCGGCATTATTGTATTGGGAAAAATTATATTTAAGGAAAACGTGTTATGACACGTAGACTGATTGAATGGTCAAGGAATAACAACTTGTTAAGAGGTACGAACAATGGCAGGGATGAATGACGACATGCATGAGCTAATAACAGAAGAGAAGGCACGGGTAGATATTCAAATAATTCCGCGCCCGTACCTGTTGAAGTAATTTATGTTCAAGAGCCCAAGAGAATGAATCTGACAGTAAAAAGAGCGCAGATACAGTATATAACAGACATTAAATATGGAATACGTTAGGGAATTCGTATTAAATATAATAATTATGCAATATAGCGTTCAATGCCTTTAATTACTCATAATAGCCTCATTATAATTTGGGCAAAACGCATATCTCTAGGACACCTATAAACGGAGAAACATCTGATCAGTTGAGGACACGGGGAAATCATTGAAATATATCTTTGTTTACTCGCTTTATTCTTGAAATATTCTTATGCTACATAATTTAATTCATTTTAAACATTCCTTTTTATTATCAGTAACCCGAGTTCTTCTAAAATTCTAGCTTTGACTAAAATTTCATTTTTGGTTAAACAAATTGGTTCCGTTAACGGGAATCTGATAATCTATTTCTTCTCGATTAACTTTTCTTGCTGATCAATCATGTCGAACAACAATGTTAACATTCGAGGAAACCAAGAAAACCAACAAAATTAGGGAGATCCATAAGATATTAATACTACAATTCCAACTCCGCAAGGCTCTCCTCGACAATCTCAAGAAGGAACCCCTAGCGGGCTTCAAATGAATGAACATGCTCAACTTGTGAATGCTGAAACCGTGGATGATGCCTTACAGAAATTAATTGTTGCTCAGGTCAATAAAGCTGTGGAAGCACTTGTCAACCGGTTACCTGTTGTAACCCCTGCACCAACACTCAATAACAATACTTTGGAAAATCCTGGATCTGGACTTGTTAACTCAGGCAGCGAAAGGACTCCCAGTGAATCACAAGAAAGGGAACCATGTAATATGGTCAATTCTAATTTACAAAACTTAGTACTAACCTTGCAGAAATAATTCAAGGAGCAAAGTGAACGCATAGAGCAAATACATGGGGTGCCACCCGTGGTCAAAGGAGTAGATATGGACCGATATTCACAACAGCCTGGAAGCCAAGTGCTGCTCCTCTTCCAATTCCAAAAAAGTTTAAAATGCCCGACATTCCAAAATATGATGGAATATCAGACCCACGAGATCACGTGACTGCATTTATGATGGGAGTGAAAGGCAACGATTTAACTAAGCAGAAAATTTAATCTGTATTGGTTAAGAAATTTGGAGAAACACTCACCAAAGGATCCCTCACATGGTACTCTCTTCTACCTGAAAATTCTATAAATTCTTTTGCTGAGCTTGTAGATTCATTCATCAAAGCACACTTGGGAGCTCAGAAGGTGAAAAAAGAATGGAATATATTTTCAAAATTAAACAAGGAGACTCAAAGTTACTCAGAGAATTTGTAGATAGATTTCAGCGTGAAAGAATGAAATTGCCGCGTGTACCTGACAACTGGGCGGCTATAGCCTTTGCAAGCAATTTGAATGAAAAAAGTTCAGAAGCCGCGAGGAGGCTCAAGGAGAACCTTCGAGAATTCCCTGCTACAACTTGGAATGACGTTTATAACAAATACAACACGAAGCTAAGAATTGAGGAAGATACTTTTTCCACGATTTCAAAAAGAAGAAAGGTAAGTACGAGACGTATGGAGACTGAAAAATGGCCCGAAATAATAAATACGAGCCTTACATAGGGCCTGCAGGAAGAGACTCAGATCAAAGCAAGACAATTAGAGGTACGATCGCAGATCAAGGAATAGAGAATCGAGCTCAAGATTTAGGAACGATCGAAATATTCATGAGCCACGGGATGACGATTCAAATTTAATAGTAAGATTCGGCGATTAGAACTTCAATGTCAGCACCTCCAAGCTCGTGGCTATTTTGAGAGGCGTGGGAGACAAGGTTCGATGGTCAAAAGAAATGAGATCAAATCCAAACAGGCACAACCCTGACCATTGGTGTGAGTTTCATAATGACCATGGGCATAATACAGCCGATTGCAGATTTCTAGAAAGTAAAGTTGATCATCTGTTGAAGAAAGGGTATCTCACTGAGCTATTCAGCGAGAAAGGCAAGCAAGCTTACATGAAAAATAGACAGGAGCCTCTAAAACCGCCATCCCCAAAAAAGACTATCCATGTTATAAATGGAGGTGAAGATATTAATGGTATATCATACACGGCCGCTAACAAGAGTTTAAAAATAACAATCACTCAAGGGAAACAGGTGCGACACACCTTGGAAGAAGTTAGCATTACATTCAATGATGCACATACGGATGGAGTGTTAATACCCCACAATGATGCACTGGTAATATCTTTAATTGTATGTGATACTAATGTAAAACGAGTTTTAATTGATCCATGTAGCTCGGTAAATATTATTTTGCTAAGAGTATTGCGTGAAATTCAAGCCAACAACAAAGTAATACCAAAAGCCCACACTTTATATGGATTTGACAATTCAAGTGTAGTCACGAAGGAGAGGTAACACTCACCACATTCGCCGAAGGTATCATCAAAGAAATAAAGTTCCAAGTAGTAGATGTGGAGATAGCTTATAATATAATTCTTGGGAGATGCAGTACCTTCAACTTTGCATCAAGTTGTTAAATTTCCATCACCATGAGGAATCTGTCAAATTTGTGGAGATCAACATGAATCCAGGGCGATCAATTTCATTGCAGATACAAGCACGAGAGATGTAGGTAAATAGCAACCATAGAAGGCAGTTTAGGTCACCACAACGCAAACCTCAAATGAGCAAAGGCGAACAGATCTAGATTCAAGACCCGATACTATTCAAGACCTAGAGGAAAATGAAAATATCAAAATCACAATTAAAGAATTGGAGCTTGTCGTGTTATTTGCTCAATGGCCTGATAGCAAAGTCTACGTCGGAGCTAATCTCAGCCAAGGAACGAGAGGCAAGTTAGTTGAATTTTTGAAAACTAGCGTGGACTATTTTGCTTGGTCCCATTCTGACATGACAGAGATTCCACCAGAGATGATGATTCATAAACTGAACGAAGATCCCTTATATCTTCCGGTCAAACAAAATAAAAGGAAGCAAGGAACTTTCAAGAATCAGGTGATTCAAGATGAAGTCCCAAAATTGCTGAAAATTGGTTCTATTCGCGAGGTAAAGTATCCTAACTGGTTAGTTAATACAGTTGTGGTTCCAAAGAAGAACGGTAAGTGGCGAGTTTGTGTAGATTATAATTATCTTAACAAAGCTCGCTCTAAAGACTCTTTTCCACTTCCACACATAGATCAATTGATTGATGCGACAGCAGGTCATGAGTTATTAAGCTTTTTAGATGCATATTCAGGTTATAATCAGATTAAAATGGATCCAGAAGATGAGCGAAAAACTTCGTTCATACCAGACAGGGGTACTTATTGCTGTAAGGTAATGCCTTTTAGTCTAAAGAATGCAGGCGCAATGTTATCAAAGGTTAGTTACCAAAATGTTTCAAGAACATATAGGGAAAACTATGGAAGTATATATAGATGACATGCTTGTTAAAAGTCAATACTCGAAGGATCACATATCCCATTTATCTGATATATTTTCAATTTTGCGCAAATATAATATGAAATTAAACCCCGAAAAATGTGCATTTGGTGTTGTATCGGGTAAGTTTTTGGGTTTTCTTTTTTCTAACCGTGGAATTGAGGCAAATCCTGCACAGATTAAAGCCGTCGAGGCAATCCCTGATATACTTACAAATAAGAAGGAAGTTCTTCATCTCCAAATCATTAGAAAAATGCTTTAAATCTTTTTCAGCCCTTTAAAAGCAAGATCATTTCGAATGGAGTGAAGAATGTCAACAAGCACTCAGAAACATGAAACAGTACTTGTCAAATCCGCCCTTATTGGCAAAACCAAAAGCAGGGGAAAGGCTACTTATTTACCTTGTCTTTTCAGAAGTATCGGTAAGTGCTATTTTGGTCTGGGAGGAGCAAGGTAAACATTCCCCTGTTTATTATGTTAGTAAGTCTTTATTAGATGTGTAAACACGGTATCCCCAGTTAGAAAAACTTGCACTTGCATTAGTCATGACATCTAGGAAATTGAGACCTTATTTTCGGTGTCATCCTATTACTGTAATAACTGCATACCTTTTACGAAATATATTGCATAAACATAAGTTATCAGAAAGATTGGCTAAGTGGGCTATAGTGTTAAGTGAATACGAAATCACCTATCAACCTAGGACTGCTATAAAATCACAAGTATTAGCCGATTTCATGGATGATTTAGTAAAGATATGCAATTAAAAGTAGAAAAAGAGTTGCAAGTGTTAAGCAGAGCTAACCCAGGAATTTGGATTTTATTCGTTGATGGTTCATCTAATGTAAAAGGTGTGAATTTAGGGATTGTCTTGGTACCACCTACGTGTGTAACCAGTCAACAAGCCATTTAATATAGTTCCATGACAACAATGAAGCAAAGGATGAAGCTATTATTGTAGGCCTGGACCTGACATGAGAACCTAGCATAAATCAGATTATAATCAAGAGTGATTCACAACTCGTGGTTAATCAAATACTGGGGACTTATATAACAAGGGAAACAAGAATGTATCAATACCTAAAAAAGGTACAGAATTGATAAAGCAATTTCAAACATGGAAAGTTACACAAATACCAAGGGATGAGAATGTTGAAGCAGATTCTTAAGCTAACCTTGCATCAGCAGCTGACGTGACAAGCGATTCAAACGCCTCAGTTATGCATTTATTTCATTCAGTTCTTGACCCTAATAAAAATGAGGTAAATTTTAATAATTTAACTTGAGATTAGAGAAATGAAATTTTTGTTTTTTTTGCAGTGTGGTACCGTACCCGATGATAAGAAAAAAGCCCATGCGCCGCGAAAAAGGCTGCTCGGTACTGTTTAAAATAATGTAAAATGTTCGGTGGTCCCTTAGCAAGATGCCTTGGTCTTTCGCAAACGGAGTATGTAATGGGAGAGATACATGAGGGACACTGTGATAGTCACGCATGAGAAAGATCACTGGTAAGAACCTTGATTAGAGCAGGATACTATTGGCCTAAAATGGAAGATGAAGCAGAAAGCTTCGTGGCTAAATGTGATAAGTGCCAATGGTACGGTAACAAAATGCACAGACCCGCAGAGTTATTACATCAAATCATTGCACCGTGGCCATTTATGAAATGGGGAATGAATATAGTGGGACCATTACCTCAAGCGAAAGGACATGGAAATTTTATGCTCGTACTTACTGATTATTTCACTAATTGTGTAGAAGCAGGAGCATTTAAATAGGTGCGAAAAAAAGAAGTCAAAGACTTTGTTTGGCGGAATATTATATGTCGATTTGGTGTACTGAAGGAAATCGTATGATGGCCCTCAATTTATCGGAGCTCAGATCACAAAGTTTTTTTAGAGTTGGAAATTTAAAAGGATTACATCAACACCTTACCACCATGTGGGTAATAGACAAGCAGAACCAACAAACAAGATTATAATCAACAATTTAAATAAGCGATTAGAGGATTCAAAGGGTAACTTGCCTGAAGTGTTACCCGGAGTTTTATGTGCATATTGCACAACAACAAAAACTAGCGCGGGAGAAATACCCTTTTTATTGGTTTATCGAGTCGAGGCTTTGATTCCGGTTGACATAGGAGAACCAAGCACAGGATTCACGCAAGCGATGCACGAATCTAATGATGAAGAGATGCAGGTCAATTTGGATCTACTGGAAGGCATGATGGAAGCTGCATTAATAAGAATTGCAGCACAAAAACAAATGATAGAACGATATTTCAATAGGAAAGCACGCCTCAGATTCTTCAAAATGGGAGACTTCGTGCTTAAAAAGGTTTTTCAATCCACAAAGGCAGCCAGCACGGGTAAATTAAGTCCAACTTGGGAAGGACCTTATAGAGTTCGTGAAATTGCAGGCAAGGGAGCATATGAATTGGAGACAATGGATGGTAATGTATTACCTTCACATCGGAATGCTATTCGTTTGAAAAGATATTACTTCTAAGGAATACCCACGGTCATATATCACTATTTTGAGTTTAATTTTTATTGAATTATTAAAATTTTACTAACGATGTTAGATGATAGGAAAAAAGCTAGCCTGTACTAACTGATGAGTCACGGCCTATAAGACACACGAAATAGCCTAAAATTCTTGGCCTAGGGTTACAATTATTCTGATAGAAATCTAAACGGGTTAAGCACTCTTCATCTATAGTCGTACCTCCGATTCCCGTATATGTTTCCTTTTCAGGAAAAGGACCAAATGAGAGAAATTATCAAGTGCTCGAGGCTTCATACTTTAACGCTCAAACACTTGGGGGACTACATAATATACACAAGTATATATAAAGAAGGGAGAGAAGATTGAAGAAAAATCAATCCTGAAAAAGTCAAGTGCAGAGTAATAAAAGTCACATGAAGTCATGAGCCAAGGCTAAAGAAGACCTTACTGTAGTTAGGGTAAAAGCCATGTATTAAAGCGGGTTATAAAGAAAAACCTCGTGTTTATTTTTTTTTCTTAAAAATCTATTACAAGAAAAAATAGTTACGAGAAAGTTATAGATGTAATTCAAATACATGTAAGATGTTATTCAAAACTTGTCAAGGTTTAAAATAAAAACTTGTCAATGTTATTTCAAGAAACATGTGTGTTCCCATTTCTTTTATTGTATGTTAACACCATTATGAAGTTGAGATGTCTTCTTCATTAAGTGTCGAAATATAAAAGGGTCCTCTTTAATAAAAACTCATGCTTAAAATTATTCACTCATGAGATTAATAGAAGCATTTTTAAAGGGAAAAAATGCAAGTCATTTTATAAGTCCTTAAAAGTAAAAAAGCAAGAATAAAGTATGCAGAAGTTTAACATCAAAAACTTCTTAAAATTAAGTACGAACTTGATCACAAAACTGTAAAATTGTTTATACAAAGTTGCCCCATCTAGTCCTAAAAACCAACATAAATAAGGAATTCAAAGATAAATTTTGACTAACGAGGTGTGGGAACTGAAAAAGGAACATCAACAGTTGCAGGTTAATCTTGATTAACAACAATAGGCTCAACTTGAGTTAGGGCTTCAGCAGAAGTGGTTTCAACTGGGCTTGCAGTAATGGGTTCGATTGGGCTTGAAGAAGATGTGATACTCATATGAGTTTCAACAATGGGAGCTTCAATCACGGGTGAAGGGAAGTCCTACGGTTGTTGAGCTTGTTCTATCGTTTCATTGACCTTAGCTAATTCAGCTTTCAGGTCAAAACTTTCTTGCCCAACTTCAAGAAGGGTATCACGACATGAATTCAGAAAAGCCCAACTTACCTCAACATCAAATATTTCTTCAAGGATCTCATAATCTTTTTCCCAAGCAGCAACCTCACTCTTAAGCTCTTTATTTTCGGCCAAGGTAGAATTACGAGAAGCTTGAAGGGAAGCATAAGAGCTCTCTAAAGCATGTACTCTAGAGAAAATTGAATTCAACTTACTGCAAATCCAAAGATCAGTTCGCAGATTTACATACAAAGTCGCTTCCAGTTAAAGGTTTACAAGGCATAAATTCAGAATTTGCAGCTTCAAAAGCAAGGATGAGTTTTAGAAATATGCTTTAGAAGCTGAGAATAGTAAAATTATTTTAGCGTTTCAGTAAGAGTTATTTAGTGCAATAATTTAGTTTGAATTTGAAATAATTTTAAATTATTCTTTAGGAGTGAACTAGTCTCTAGGGGTTAGTTATTTTCAGCAGATTTTGTGCTGATTTTAGGTTTTTTAAGTTAGTATTTCTCTTATAAATTGTAGTTCAAATACAGTAAAATTATATAGAGTTTTCAGCTTTGGTTCCTTTTACATCTATTCCAGTATAGTCTTTTTATTTTCTTGTCATCTTCCCCAATTATTTCCCTTAATTTCTTTTATCAAAAACTAACAATAGGCTCGGACCTTGTGTATGTGTTAAGATAATCAAATAGATAAGCACAAAAAGATATATTTCGAACCCAGTAATCAAACGGGCTATGATAAAATTGCAAACTCGAACCTATAACTTTCCAACATCTGCATGAACTAAAGAAAACCATAAGCCTCTTTGAGAGGGAAAAGTTTTTTGCGCACTTGATTTTGAATCCTTAAAAACTGTGGACAGTAAGGAGAAGACTACTAAATATTGACTAAGCGCCCATAGGCCATTTACAATCTCACACTGACAAATTAGTTCATAAATGCAGGTTTCAAGCCTCTACCCTACTACAGATTACAAATATTTGAGTACCTTGAATGAACAAAAAGCTTTTCAGCTGAGTGATTTTATTTTATTTTTTGAAATCCATAGTTTCAAACACAAAAAAACTTTGAAAGCAAAATAACATTTCACATATAACATGACAACTGGTCAAACATTACCGAATTACTTGATATAAAATTGCAACGACAGAAAAATTACAGCTGCTCCTTTGAGGCTTAAATTCTTAAAGCTACTCACTACTGCTGCGAAACCCCAATCTCGACTCCCACAGAAGTAAGGACAACGAAAGAACGTAGAAAAAGCTTGTAGATAAAACCAATAACTACAATGTGAAGAAAGCAAAAGCAATTTTCTGCATTCTAATACCTCTATGAAATGTGTGAGCTCTAACATCAAGATACAGGCGGTGATCGACGTTGTACGGAGTGTTCCGTCGTCTTTTCACTTTTTGTAGAGTAGAAACAAACAACCTAAAGTGGTAGCAGTCCCGCAGAGGGGAAAGGGAGTGTGTCCTTTTTCTGCTCAATCCGCGCTTCACGAAGAAACTACTTTGTGCACTAAGGACAGCTGTCATTTTCCCAGGCACTCACTGGAAAAAGGAAATGTTGCATTGAGCTGAATTAATCCCATTGGAATATTGGGCTTTCCTGTGCCAGCACAAGAACCCATATACCAAAACTATATTACCAAATAGTTTCTTAATTTACATATTGTCTACAAAATATAGACAATTTATTAAATAAGAAATTATTATAGTTATAGGTTTCTTTATTTAAACAGGTCAAAATTGAAAAATTAGATATTTTTTTATATTTTCTACAATGCAAATCATGCATTAATATTTCCTTTCTTTGTATATTTTCATACGTTGTTTGCTTGCTTTGGAATTTTCATACATTGTTTGATTGGAATTTGTTTTTACAGAGAAACAGAATTTTTATACGTAGTTTATTTGAATTGAATGTTGCTGCAAAGAATTGAGAATTCTCTCTATTTCTCTTTCTATCTTTCAATCCCAAATTTTAGTAATATAACGCAAAGAAAAAGAGAACAACAATTTCACCATTGACAGCCATTAAAAAGCTTTGAAGCTCTGAATTCGAATTTGAGTTTTCAAAAATTATTATTTGTTATGGGTGTTGTTGAAAATAATTAGGAATATGGTTTGGAGTTTATATCTCGATTTTGAGGAGTTTTGGTGAAGATTAGACTTGGTTTTGGCTGAATTTCATATTGTAACTTGAAGAAGACATGGCATACATTATATTGCAGAAATTGTTGAAAAATTTCAGATTGTTGTTTATTTATTTTTCTTTTATTCATTTAACTCTTGTATGAAAGTTGAATAACATTGCATAAAAATTATATTTAAGTGATATTATATCGTATTTAAGTGATTTAACGACAACCGTAACATCTCATCCCATTTCTTACTTCTTCTCTAGCATATACATATTTTCTTCATACGCTAGTCCAATTTTTTCAGTTGCATACCTAAATTTTGTGGATATTTTATGACACCAATAATTATTTTGAATTGAAATTAATACAACACCAAGAGACCAACATCAATGGTAAGGAACGCATTGTATGTCACTCGTTCAACTGTATTTCCAAATTCTAATCAATTTTTTTCTTTCTTTATTAAATTTTTTTAAATCTCAAAGTGTAGCCTTATTATCAATTTTAATTTCTTTTATCACCATTTTCCTTTCATCTTCTCTTCCACTCAAAGCCCATCACTAGAGCACCAACAAATTATTTTATGACATTCGAGGTAAAAAGTAATGTTTTGAGTTAAGTAATTGTTGAAATTTGTTGTTGCACAGACAAATTCTATCAAATTCTGGTTGTATATTAATGTCCTATACTTATATGTTTTATCCACAAAATAAATTACATGTCATTGTATATATATATATATATATATATATATATATATATATATATATATATATATATATATATATATATATATATCAGAATGAATTTTCATAATATCTACAAAATTTCTATATTTATTCTATAATAAAACTACATATCATTTGAAAAATTAATATGAAATACAGAATTTCAATGTTTCTACAAATTATCTACAAAATTTCTACAAACTGTTCATAACAGAATTTATCTTTATTTTCATGCAGGTTCGTCTGAAACACTAAAGTTACTTGATATTCCAACATCTCCCGTTATAGAGGAATACAACTTATCTACAATTTTTTACAACTTTCACACATTAATTTCACCCAGTTAAATACAACTATAATAACATAAAACTTATATACAAACTTATATATAACTACAGTATAATACCACTTAAATAAAAAATTTATACAAATGTTGTTCAACTTTCATACAATAGTTAACTGAATGAACGAAAAATAAATAAACAATAGAATATATTTTTCTACAATTCTTCTACAACTTGTGCAATATAATGTATGTCATGTCGTCGTCTTCTTCTTCTCCTTCTTCGAGTTTCAATCTGAAATTCAGCCAAAAACAAGTCTAATCTTCATCATAACCCGTCAAAATTGAGATATAAAATCCAAATCATATACTCAATTATTTGCAACAACACCCAATCCAAACAAATAATGATTTTTGAAAATTCAAATTCAAAATCAAAGATTCAAAACTTTTTAATGGATGTCAATGGTGGAATTGCTGCTCTCTTTTCCTTTGCTTTATATTACTGAAATTTGAGATTGAGAGATAAAGAGAGACGTATGTTGGAAATCATGTATATCTATGATATGTGCGCTTTGGTTGTATGAGCATGATTTTCAGGTATAGGTTTTGATGAATGACAAACAATGAAATCAAGTGTCAAACAACGATATGACAATCAATCAAATGGCAAGAAGCATACTGATGACGGAATTGCATGAACGAGCCAAAGAGTTCAAGACCGAAGACCCAAGACGTAGGTCATTTGGTAGAACCAATGTAAGGACAACATTTAAGTTATCTTATCCTTTGGCTCAACATTAAGTCATCATAAACATGCATAAAACATTTTTATCATAAACATGCATCTTTGTGCTAAACCAAAATAATTTGTATTTTAGTCAAAATGGTTTTTAAACATGTCTTTTAAAATCTGGACCTAAACAATCGCTTATATACTCCTTACAATCGATTGTGTTTTTCAAAATAGCAAACAATCGATTATACAGTTTTAACAATCGATTGCATTAAGGCAGTGTGATCTGAAGTTTTTCAAAATAGCAAACAATCGATTGTCTACTTTTAACAACCGATTATGTTGAGACAGTATGCAACCGAAGTTTTTAAACATCTAAACAATCGATTATTTTTTGTCATACAATCGATTATATTCATAAACAATCGATTGCCATTTTCATACAATCGATTATATTTTGACCGTTCCCACAGAATCCTAAATTGATTTTTGAACGTTGAAAACAATCGATTATTTAGTCCATACAATCGATTGTTTAGCCTAAAATCAGGAATCTGTTTTTTGAACGTTGGTCAAACAATCGATTGTCTACTCCAAACAATCGATTGTCTGAGCACAGAATCAGGGATTTTATTTATCAATTAAGCAACGGTCAGCACCACTTTTTCACCTATAAAAAGAGGTCTTTTGAGCTGATTTTAAATACACAACTCCTGCATATATTGATATACATATTGATCATTTTCGAGCATCATTTTAGAGCTTTTGTTGAGCCATTTGATAGACAACTTTGTGTTGTTCATAGAGCTTATTTTGGTTCTCTTTATCCACTCTATTGAGAGAGTATTTGTTGTAAAAGAGAGTTGTTTGAGAAGAACATATCTTCTCATTTGTCGGGTTTGCTAAGTACCCAAAGTCTTAGTGGTTGAAGTCTTGGGGTGAGGTATCCTCAAGCAAGTGAAGTCTTAAGGTGTGGTATCCTTGAGCAACTGTAACGGTTTGTTAAGCACCCGTAAGCTTGACGAAGATAGGGGAAATCTCGAGAGAGTCTCTCGGGGACTGGACTAGCCACGGGGTGTGGTGAACCAGGATACATCGGTGCGTTCATTCCTATTTATTTACTTATCGCACTTATTTAATTCCTGCAATTTTTAAATTCCGCAAGTTTACGCTGTTTTATATTATAACGCTATTCACCCCCCCCCCCCTCTAGCGTTAAGCGTATTATCTAACAATTGGTATCAGAGCCTAACTCTCTGAAAGCCTTAGCTGGTTGAGAGCAATATATATTTTTTTTGTTGAGATTATTGAACGCAGGAACGATGAATGAAGGACAATCCACCACTTGCCCTCCATTTTTCGATGGAACGAATTACTCATATTGGAAGGAGCGAATGATAATCTTCGTCAAATCAAACAACTTTCGTATATAGCAAATCATCATGCATGGTGAACAAATGACGACAAAAGTTGGGAAAGCCATGGTAAGTGAATACAACACCAAGGCAATCAATATGTTGTATAGCGCTTTGAATCAGGAAGACTATCGGGAAATTTCCCACTGCAAAACTGCCAAAGAGATGTGGGATAAGCTTGAGGTAACGTATGAAAGCACGTCTCAAAAAGCGGACAGCTCATGTGATGAATCGACTGCCCGATGCCTCATGGCCAACAAAGAAGAAGAGGTAAGTACTTCCAACTCTCACTCATTTGAAGAAATGCAAAATGCTTATAATGAATTATACAGTGAGTTTGTTAATGTTTCCAAAACTCTAAAAAATTTGCAGAAAACACTTTCTTTGCAAGAAATAGATTTTCATAAAACACTTTCTTTGCAAGAAAAAGAATTTGAAAAATTGACTTGTGAAAATGAGAAGCTGAAAGAAGAAAATAAGTGTTTTAAAAATGACAATGGTTTTCTGAAAAATAAGATTGATGTTTTGGAAAAAGAAAATAAATTTTTGAAAAATGACATTGTTGATTTCAATATTAAAATCAAGGAATTGAATGAAGTCTCTTCAATTGATAAATGTTCCAGTTGTTCTTCTTGTAGTTCTTTAAAATTAGAGAATATAGAAATTAGGAACACACTAGAAAAACGTAATGTTGATAGTCCTAAAATTGAAGTTATCAAAAAGAATGATAGTAATGAGGTCGGACCACCTAGAAAGATTTCTAGGAACCTCGCTAATGAGTCTAAGATTAATCATTTTAGACCACCTAGACACAATTCTAGGAATTTTATGAATGAGTCTAGAAGGAATAATTTTAGACCACCTAGAAACAACTCTAGGATTTTTGGTAATGAGTCTAGAATGAATAATTTTAGACCACCTAGACATGACTCTAGGAAATTCAACGCTTCCAGGGGGAACAACTTTAGATCACCTAGAACGCATTTGGCTCAACCTAGACATATGCACAATCCTAATGTTATATGTCACTATTGTAATCGGGTAGGACACATTGCACCCGTTTGTTTTGCTAAACATAGAGACTTATGCATTGATTATGATTATTATTATCCTAACCCCCAAGGACCCAAAAGAAGTTGGGTACCAAAAACCTATTTTTAGGTTCTTTTTGCAGGTGTGCTTGAAGACTACAATATTGTAGTGGATGCACCAAGCACGAAACCTTAATGCATTAAGGGGGAACGTCGGTTAGTTATCGTATTTTGAATAAAAACGCAATGAGTTGATATGTGCAAATAATCTATATCAGTTTTAGTTGATACATGCTTTAATAAGTTTTATTCTTGAATAACAATTAGTATCAAGTGGTTTTATTTGATTGATTCATGTTTTGATGAATATTTTTAGTTTAAATAACAATTGGCATGGTTGAGAAAAATAATCGTTATTATTAGTATGCCATTTACTAACTTTTTATATGATCTCGTCTATAACGATTGGTATCGTTAATAGTTTAAATAACTTTTGGTATACTCTTTTTGCTAATGCCAAAAGGGGAAAGAATATGGGCGATATGCATGCTTTAATTGAGGGGGAATATTCAATTAAGGGGGAATTCTATTGAATTGAATTGGTTGCATAAATTGTATGTTGAGATATAGCATCTAGTTAGGGGGAATTCAATATGCATATCTTCCGTTGTTTGTCATTATCAAAAAGGGGGAAATTGTTGGAAATCATGTATATCTATGATATGTGCGCTTTGGTTGTATGAGCATGATTTTCAGGTATAGGTTTTGATGAATGACAAACAATGAAGTCAAGTGTCAAACAACGATGTGATAATGAATCAAATGGCAAGATGCATACTGATGACGGAATTGCATGAACGAGCCAAAGAGTTCAAGACCGAAGACCCAAGACGTAGGTCGTTTGGTAGAACCAATGTAAGGACAACATTTAAGTTATCTTATCCTTTGGCTCAACATTAGGTCATCATAAACATGCATAAAACATTTTTATCATAAACATGCATCTTTGTGCTAAACCAAAATGATTTGTATTTTAGTCAAAATGGTTTTTAAACATGTCTTTTAAAATCTGGACCTAAACAATCGCTTATATGCTCCTTACAATCGATTGTGTTTTTCAAAATAGCAAACAATCGATTATACAGTTTTAACAATCGATTGCATTAAGGCAGTGTGATCTGAAGTTTTTCAAAATAGCAAACAATCGATTGTCTACTTTTAACAATCGATTATGTTGAGACAGTGTGCAACCGAAGTTTTTAAACATCTAAACACTCGATATTTTTGTCATACAATCGATTATATTCATAAACAATCGATTGTCATTTTCATACAATCGATTATATTTTGACCGTTCCCACAGAATCCTAAATTGATTTTTGAACGTTGAAAACAATTGATTATTTAGTCCATACAATCGATTGTTTAGCCTAAAATCAGGAATCTATTTTTTGAACGTTGGTCAAACAATCGATTGTCTACTCCAATCAATCGATTGTCTGAGCACAGAATCAGGGATTTTATTTATCAATTAAGCAACGGTCAGCACCACTTTTTCACCTATAAAAAGAGGTCTTTTGAGCTGATTTTAAATACACAACTCCTGCATATATTGATATACATATTGATCATTTTCAAGCATCATTTTAGAGCTTTTGTTGAGCCATTTGATAGACAACTTTGTGTTGTTCATAGAGCTTATTTTGTTTCTCTTTATCCACTCTATTGAGAGAGTATTTGTGGTAAAAGAGAGTTGTTTGAGAAGAACATATCTTCTCATTTGTCGGGTTTGCTAAGTACCCAAAGTCTTAGTGGTTGAAGTCTTGGGGTGAGGTATCCTCAAGCAAGTGAAGTCTTAAGGTGTGGTATCCTTGAGCAACTGTAACGGTTTGTTAAGCACCCGTAAGCTTGACGAAGATAGGGGAAATCTCGAGAGAGTCTCTCGGGGACTGGACTAGCCACGGGTTGTGGTGAACCAGGATACATCGGTGCGTTCATTCCTATTTATTTACTTATCGCACTTATTTAATTCCTGCAATTTTTAAATTCCGCAAGTTTACGCTGTTTTATATTATAACGCTATTCACCCCCCCCCCCCTCCAGCGTTAAGCGTATTATCTAACAATTGGTATCGAGCCTAACTCTCTGAAAGCCTTACATGGTTGAGAGCAATATATATTTTTTCTGTTGAGATTATTGAACGCAGGAACGATGAATGAAGGACAATCCACAACTTGCCCTCCATTTTTCGATGGAACGAATTACTCATATTGGAAGGAGCGAATGATAATCTTCGTCAAATCAAACAACTTTCGTATATGGCAAATCATCATGCATGGTGAACAAATGACGACAAAAGTTGGGAAAGCGATGGTAAGTGAATACAACACCAAGGCAATCAATATGTTGTATAGCGCTTTGAATCAGGAAGACTATCGGGAAATTTCCCACTGCAAAACTGCCAAAGAGATGTGGGATAAGCTTGAGGTAACGTATGAAAGCACGTCTCAAAAAGCGGACAGCTCATGTGATGAATCGACTGCCCGATGCCTCATGGCCAACAAAGAAGAAGAGGTAAGTACTTCCAACTCTCACTCATTTGAAGAAATGCAAAATGCTTATAATGAATTATACAGTGAGTTTGTTAATGTTTCCAAAACTCTAAAAAATTTGCAGAAAACACTTTCTTTGCAAGAAATAGATTTTCATAAAACACTTTCTTTGCAAGAAAAAGAATTTGAAAAATTGACTTGTGAAAATGAGAAGCTGAAAGAAGAAAATAAGTGTTTTAAAAATGACAATGGTTTTCTGAAAAATAAGATTGATGTTTTGGAAAAAGAAAATAAATTTTTGAAAAATGACATTGTTGATTTCAATATTAAAATCAAGGAATTGAATGAAGTCCCTTCAATTGATAAATGTTCCAGTTGTTCTTCTTGTAGTTCTTTAAAATTAGAGAATATAGAAATTAGGAACGCACTAGAAAAACGTAGTGTTGATAGTCCTAAAATTGAAGTTATCAAAAAGAATGATAGTAATGAGGTCGGACCACCTAGAAAGAATTCTAGGAACCTCGCTAATGAGTCTAAGATTAATCATTTTAGACCACCTAGACACAATTCTAGGAATTTTATGAATGAGTCTAGAAGGAATAATTTTAGACCACCTAGAAACAACTCTAGGATTTTTGGTAATGAGTCTAGAATGAATAATTTTAGACCACCTAGACATGACTCTAGGAAATTCAACGCTTCTAGGGGGAACAACTTTAGATTACCTAGAACGCATTTGGCTCAACCTAGACATATGCACAATCCTAATGTTATATGTCACTATTGTAATCGGGTAGGACACATTGCACCCGTTTGTTTTGCTAAACATAGAGACTTATGCATTGATTATGATTATTATTATCCTAACCCCCAAGGACCCAAAAGAAGTTGGGTACCAAAAACCTATTTTTAGGTTCTTTTTGCAGGTGTGCTTGAAGACTACAATATTGTAGTGGATGCACCAAGCACGAAACCTTAATGCATTAAGGGGGAACGTCGGTTAGTTATCGTATTTTGAATAAAAACGCAATGAGTTGATATGTGCAAATAATCTATATCAGTTTTAGTTGATACATGCTTTAATAAGTTTTATTCTTGAATAACAATTAGTATCAAGTGGTTTTATTTGATTGATTCATGTTTTGATGAATATTTTTAGTTTAAATAACAATTGGCATGGTTGAGAAAAATAATCGTTATTATTAGTATGCCATTTACTAACTTTTTATATGATCTCGTCTATAACGATTGGTATCGTTAATAGTTTAAATAACTTTTGGTATACTCTTTTTGCTAATGCCAAAAGGGGAAAGAATATGGCGATATGCATGCTTTAATTGAGGGGGAATATTCAATTAAGGGGGATTTATATTGAATTGAATTGGTTGCATAAATTGTATGTTGAGATATAGCATCTAGTTAGGGGGAATTCAATATGCATATCTTCAGTTGTTTGTCATTATCAAAAAGGGGGAAATTGTTGGAAATCATGTATATCTATGATATGTGCGCTTTGGTTGTATGAGCATGATTTTCAGGTATAGGTTTTGATGAATGACAAACAATAAAGTCAAGTGTCAAACAACGATGTGACAATCAATCAAATGGCAAGAAGCATACTGATGACGGAATTGCATGAACGAGCCAAAGAGTTCAAGACCGAAGACCCAAGACGTAGGTCGTTTGGTAGAACCAATGTAAGGACAACATTTAAGTTATCTTATCCTTTGGCTCAACATTAGGTCATCATAAACATGCATAAAACATTTTTATCATAAACATGCATCTTTGTGCTAAACCAAAATGATTTGTATTTTAGTCAAAATGGTTTTTAAACATGTCTTTTAAAATCTGGACCTAAACAATCGCTTATATGCTTCTTACAATCGATTGTGTTTTTCAAAATAGCAAACAATCGATTATACAGTTTTAACAATCGATTGCATTAAGGCTGTGTGATCTGAAGTTTTTCAAAATAGCAAACAATCGATTGTCTACTTTTAACAATCGATTATGTTGAGACAGTGTGCAACCGAAGTTTTTAAACATCTAAACAATCGATTATTTTTGTCATACAATCGATTATATTCATAAACAATCGATTGTCATTTTCATACAATCGATTATATTTTGACCGTTCCCACAGAATCCTAAATTGATTTTTGAACGTTGAAAACAATTGATTATTTAGTCCATACAATCGATTGTTTAGCCTAAAATCAGGAATCTATTTTTTGAACGTTGGTCAAACAATCGATTGTCTACTCCAATCAATCGATTGTCTGAGCACAGAATCAGGGATTTTATTTATCAATTAAGCAACGGTCAGCACCACTTTTTCACCTATAAAAAGAGGTCTTTTGAGCTGATTTTAAATACACAACTCCTGCATATATTGATATACATATTGATCATTTTCAAGCATCATTTTAGAGCTTTTGTTGAGCCATTTGATAGACAACTTTGTGTTGTTCATAGAGCTTATTTGGTTTCTCTTTATCCACTCTATTGAGAGAGTATTTGTTGTAAAAGAGAGTTGTTTGAGAAGAACATATCTTCTCATTTGTCGGGTTTGCTAAGTACCCAAAGTCTTAGTGGTTGAAGTCTTGGGGTGAGGTATCCTCAAGCAAGTGAAGTCTTAAGGTGTGGTATCCTTGAGCAACTGTAACGGTTTGTTAAGCACCCGTAAGCTTGACGAAGATAGTGGAAATCTCGAGAGAGTCTCTCGGGGACTGGACTAGCCACGGGTTGTGGTGAACCAGGATACATCGGTGCGTTCATTCCTATTTATTGACTTATCGCACTTATTTAATTCCTGCAATTTTTAAATTCCGCAAGTTTACGCTGTTTTATATTATAACGCTATTCACCCCCCCCCCCCCTCTAGCGTTAAGCGTATTATCTAACAACGTATAGATAATTCGCAATTCTTTCCAACAAAATCCAATCCAAACAAACAAATATGTTTTGAAAACCTAAATTCAAATTAAAAGTTTCAAAGCTTTTTAATGGTTGTCAATGGTGGAGGGTTTACAGATGTTCGCTGGTTTTAGAAGAAGAAATCGTGGATGATTGAAGAGGAAATCATGGGGATTTGGAGAGAGAAACTTGGGGGAGTGGGAATATACGGTTGAGTAAAATTAGAAGACTAATTAATACTATTAAAATCCTAAAATGATACATAAATGGTAATTAGGTATATAAAAGGTAATTATATTAAAAGTTAAGCATGGAGGATAATATAGTTTACTATATGGCATATGAATGTAAAAATTTTCTCAAGAAATATCATGGGCTTGTAATTGGACTTGATAATTGTTAAAATAGCACGGTCTAGCCAGCTTTCGGACTTGTCATTTAAAAATAGTCAACATTTGTCAAGTCATTAAAAAATAGCCACTATTTTGCTGCAACAGAGACCGGCCCAGCATATTATATTGGAGTTCGGTGCACTTGTATTTGAACTTATAGCATATTATGGTGGACCGATATAATATACTGGAGACTCGAGCACTGCTGCTCCAAACTCCAGTATATTATGCCGGATCGGTATATTATACTGGAACTCCAGTATATTATGCTGGAGTACTTTTTTGGATTTTGAACAGTTTTTTCGTTCAGATTTATCTTTACATGAAAAGTGGCTAAATTTCGGTTACTTTTAAAATTGTGGCTAATTTTTAAATGGCCACTTATAAATCTGGCTATTTTTGTATTTCTCCCTTGATAGTTGGATAAAAATCACTTTTAGATCACGACCAAAACTATTTATAACCAATAACCATAAAAGTATATAGAATTTGTATATGCATACGAAAATGTATATACATATATATATCAAAAATTTATATTTTTCGACTATTATTTTGAAAGAGACTATACAATATTTATTTTCTCTTGTTAACAGATAATCTTGATTTTTGGCTCTCGCTGTCCCTATATGGGCAAACCTTTAACGTCAAAGGTCAAAAATATTACCCATGAGGAAAACAAGGAGCAATACTTGTTAAACTTAAAGTTCGTTTCATGAGACAATAAGAAGTGTCTACACTTTTAGTATTGTGTTTGTCCTTTTCGTCTTTCTCATGATGAGGGAGAACAACTTTCAAATCTGGGTAGAAGAGGAATGAATTAAAACTTAAAAGTATACCAAGACAAGCTTGAGCCTAACGTTTTGGAACGACGTTATGTACTTATCGTAAAATAGCATACTCAACTAACTCCTACTGCCTCTAAATTTAGTCGTTTTCATAGCTAGAATTTGGTGCTACTTTTATCTGTGTCACTTCACTCGAAAAAGAATAATTGAGTAGTCTATTGTTTAAATAGTTCAAAAAATTATTGAAAAGTGGTGATACACAACAACGCGATACAACTATGTATTTTAAATTGTTCTATTTATAGTATTCCATTTATGGACATTCCTATTAACTTCTACCTTTTTTCTTTCTAAGGAGCTCTCTTACTAGCTATGGCTATTCTAGACTATTAGTGGAGTTGCGTAAAATAGCAAAAATGATTCGTATAGTGGCTAAAAATAATAGCTTACAAAATGTATATTTTGTTTTTGTATATATATATATATATATATATATATATATATATATATATATATATATATATATATATGTATGTATTATATACTTATAATATACATATTTTGTACATTGTTAGGCAGATGATGATGAATGCAATTAATTTCAGTCGACCGATTAATTTTATTTTTTGCCTTATAACTTTAACAAAATTCTTAGCTAGGGTGGGTACTCGTCTCATCATAGCTATCGAATCCTATTCGTAATCCGATTAAGAAATGCAGAAAGAAAATGTTAGTCCGGATAGGAGATGAATATTGAAGGAAGAAGGAAATATAATTAAAGAGAATATTTGCTACTCTAATTAAAATTGTTTAAAGTAACTCGGATTCTTCCATGTGCAAAAAGCAGGTCTAACACTCTTATCTCCTACGTCTAAAACTTCTAAACCCATTATAAGTTGCAGACAATAAGCACTAATTGGAACCCTGTGCCTTTGAAATGACACAGTACGTTGAAAGAAATTTGTTTTACTTTGTTGCATATCTTGACGTCTGATTCTGAAAAGCAATGAAGCAAAGAGCTAGAGAAACCATTCATATTTGAAGCACGAGCATTTGTTCTTTACTCCCCAAAATCTTTTCAGTGTCTTTTCATTTTTGCTCTTCTTGTTTGTATCTTCTCCATGTTATAAGTTTTTATTACTAGCCGTGTTGGAGAAGCATGAGTGAATCCCTTAGACGAAGTAGCATTTCTTATCGCAATAGACAACTAACTCATATACCAAGTTGTTCCTCATAAGAGGTTTAAAGGTGTGTTTAGTATCATGACTAGTGAAATATTTCAAAAATAGACTCCAGATAGGCCATTATGAAGCGCCATAAAATCATGTCAAACAACCCGAAAAGATCAGATGTAAACCTCCTGCTAAGAAAGCGGTAAACAAGACAAGCGATCATGTTGGCAAGTTAGTGATACAGGATGGATTTTTCTAAGGTGAGCCTGCACACCTTTCGTTTGATATGATACAACAACAACAACAATCCAGTATGATCCCACTTAGTGGGGTCTGGAAAGGGTAGTGTGTACGCAGACCTTACTCCTACCCTTGGGTAGAGAGGCTGTTTCCAAACAGACCCCCGGCATCCTTCCCTCCAAGAACTTCCTACCTTGCTCTTGGGGAAACTCGATCTCACAACCTCTCGGTTGGAAGTGGGGGTTGCTTACCATCAGAACAATCCCTCTTGTCTTCGTTTGGTATGATAGATAAGCAAAAAATAGTCCTGGAATAAAATATTAGTGCCACCTTATCCCTTGTGTTTGATTACTAAGTGAGGTAAGTTATTATACCTAGGAGCGTATGTATAAATTTTTATAAGCGGTGTCAAAATTTATAGAAGAACTACATTAATAACTTTAATTATCATAATTCTAGACAAGAAATATGTGCTAGTTGAGGTATGAACATTTGACCTCTTCGAAAAAAATCAAGCACATAACCAATGTGACAAGACACAAATTTATATTAAGTGGCATCATTTTTTTCTACTTATTTGTTTCCTCACAGTATTGCAAAATTTTCCGACGAAACCGTGTCATGTGACACCACTTCGTTAAGCGTGCATCCGCCTCTACTTATACCTGCCACAATGGAATAGTAATCCCAGGGTAAAACTTTAAAATTGACAATCCCAAGAATAAAACAACATAGCGAACAATCAATAAAAAATAATACCAAACTAACTAATCCCAACATAATCATTCCCGATATATCCAAGGATGAAGCTTTACAATTGACAATCCTAAAAATAATACAATATACCGAGCAATCAATAAAAAATAATATTAGACTAACTAATCCCAACTTAACCAATCTCAATATAATTAATCCAGCATAACTTGTCTTCGACCCAAACGAGTGACTTATACTAATTTGAGAATGGCGATAAAGCATATGCTTTTGGAGATATATTCTGAAAAAGAGTATAGAGATTCTTTTTACCAAACGAAACAAAACAAATGACACCTTCCTTCTCATTAAACTTAAAAATAAAAATAAAAAATTACACTGATCAACTAATGGCTAATTATCACAATTAATATGAAAGTCAAGTATTCTAATATTCTTTTGTTTAATGATTATTTCTGGAAATTGAATAATGCTAATGCTATCTTTTCTCTATTGCAGTTGTCACTCTTCATGAAATGGTGGATGCAATGGGAAATGATAACAACAAAAATTGAACCAAAAAGAAAAGAGGAGAAATAATAATAACAAAGAAAAGAAGGAATAAAAGACAAACCGTATTATAGTACTTCATCAGTAAGACTAAGTTGTTGATCCAGAAAAGCTTTACTTATTAGTATTCTTAACAAAGATTCCCTGCATTATGTACGTTAATTATTGTTTTTGAGTTAATGTTTCACTAAAAGGAATCATATTAATTAGTGCAAAGCCCTTCGCGTTGATGCTTTCACCCACCCACCCACCCACCTCAAGTTGTCATCAGCAAATTTGAAACCTCCGGCGATTCGACGAACACGTACCACTACTTTAAAAAAGCCTTAGAAGTAGAGGAGGAGCCAATGATTTGAATTTTATAAGTTTTAATTTCTAGGTGTTAGTAATTGGAATCTAAATTGATTTTTAGCCATATTTAACAAATTGATTTAGTTCGCGGAACCCTTAGCTAATTAACATTCTTCTCTGGATATGGAATGTTCCAAAATCTTTTAACTTAAAGGAAATTTTTGGGAAGAACTATTACCCGTACTATGCAATTCTTTTTTACGCATGAGATGAATATTTAACTTTAAAGAATTTGTACGTTTTCATTGCTGTTTCACGTACAATCAGTGGCGGATCTACACATAAAATTTGGGTGTTCGAGCACCCATTAACCTCGATGCTGAATATGTATAGTTATATAGAAAATTTGAGAAAACGTATAAAAATTTACAAAAGCACCCATTAATTTTATGTACAAAAAAAATTCAACACCCACAAACTTGAATTCCTAGATCCGTCACCGCGTACAATAATAGTTCGGTGTGCGGATAAAATCTCACTTTGATAGCTGAAAAGATTGAAAGTCTGCGTAGGGATTTCTTAATGGTGCGAGCCCTTTTGGGAAAAACTGTGCGATCGCCGAAAACGGATAATATCACACCACGTTAAAAGTATATTTGTGATACAAAAAAGAACCTCTTTGTATCTGATATAAAACAAAACTTCTCATAATCAACGAATTTATAAGTGCGACTATCACCATTGATTTAACAGATCAGGGATCCTTATTGATCTTCTTTTGCTTAGTGATTATGTTTGGAAAAATTAAATGAATCGAAGAAAAGTGATTAAATGGTGGATTCAATGAAAAGTGAAGTGAGAGCCACCAAAATCGAAGAAAAAAGAAGAACAAGAGGAGGAGAAGAAACGACAACAGCAAAAAGGACAAACCGAATTACATTTGATCAAAGTAGGCCTACGTCGTTATTGATTGCGAAAAGCTTTGACATTCATTATAAAAGATTCCCTATGTACTTTTAGTATTGGTTTCCATTTAATGTTTTTACTAAAAGCAGTATATTTAGTATGAAACCCTGCCTGTGCGTTGATGCCATAGGCAGATTTGAAATCTCATCATTAAGTACCACATATCCAGTATAGTTTTATAAGTAAAGTCATGAAAAAATAGTATATACACATATCTCCTCCCTATGTTGAAAAGATAGAAAGCTTATTTTTAATAGATAAACTTTCGTCTCAAGAAACGCTTAAATTACCTTAAACTAAAGGTCATGAAATGCAGAGAACTCTAAATATGGAATGCTATGTGAAGCACTTAGAATTCTTTATGAATCCAAGAATTATAACTAGTACGCTGCTAAATTGGGAAAAAATATGGAGATCTCATTGATGGGAAACAAGTATGAACAGATTTTACCATAATCACTTTCATATAATAAGACAATATGTAATCATATATTTTAATCAACCAATAAATCGATATGTATTTCTTGAAGCATGACAGTGATCGCGAAAAGAGCCTCCAAACAAGAGCGCAAACGTCCACGAGATCATTCTCCAGTTCCACAGTCTTTTGCTGTGTGATCCGAATAATAACCGGAATAAGCGAAATTCGCGTGGGCGAGTTTCTCCTAGGAAAACTGTATAGTAAAACCATAGCCTCCTTATGGAATAAGACCCCTTTATATAGCCACATGTTTTAGGGTTTAAAGCCATTTCCTAAACCTGATGGGTCTTACTTTTACACCAAGAAAAATATAATTCCACTAATTCCTAATTATTCGGTCACAGCAGGGATCGCAATATTTAATTAATGATGCTTCCTATTACGAACTTAATTCGAAATATCCGAATTAATACTACCATAATAAATTACGAATTATTCCATTAAAAATTTATAACCGCACTGCTCAGTTCAATTTCGAAATTTTTTCATTAAACCTTATTTAACTCCCCATGTCAAAATTTAAATACTAATCGAATAAATTAAATTAACATGCGCCATCATGTTCCAGATTTGTTAAAGTAAAACTAACATAAAAGGAACGATTTTTCATATCTAAATCGCATCATAATCCTGCAAACTGCCAAAAAAAACTTATCTTAATGATCCTGAACTGCCGAAAGACGACATAACATAGCAATGAGTATTTATCAGGTTGTTCTGATGAATCCACCAAATTTCAAGTCAAATTTCATAGATCAAATTCGAATAAATCTGTTTAGGGGAATTTAAGATTCAAACAATGTGATTTATATTCTTTTTATATATCATTTTTTGGTAAATCATGTAATCATGTTCTAGATTTAACAGAAATAAAATCGATATATAAAAAATGGTTTTTTTTGTTCATATTTAAAGCTTATTTAACTCCCCATGTTAAGATTTAGATACTAATCAAATAAATTAAATTATTGACAACTTAATTCATTGATTATTTTCTTTAGACTTTCGCTTAACTTATTTCATGTGACAGCTACAAAAACCACATATAGGGTTTATACATGAAAACTTATAAGCTTTTATAAAGCGTATTATTAATCTTTAGACCGAGACATGGCTTCCATCAACTAACTATTACATATAAAATGTAGTAGCACAAGAAATCGGAATTAAACCATTCTCATAATCAAGATAAGATATATTTAATCGCACTACAATCATTCTTTGTGGTTTGTCCAATTCCATCATTAAATTGTGAGCATGATCTTTATACTTATAAAAACCGATGAATTAATCTTACGTGTATAAGCTAAATTCTATACACTAAATCATCTATTATATAAGTAAATGACATAAACAAATATATAATCTGTTTAAAATTTTATTAAAATTAAAAATAATTATCCCATAATAAATATTATATTCAAACCAAAATTCACGGTTAATAATATAAATCTCAAACCCTCAACGATATTTAGGACCCCTAAAAAGAAAATTTTATGTGTCATGACCTCACCATATGTTATACAAGCAAAATGAAATTCTAAAAGAAGGCAGTAGAACAAGCCACGTACTTATCTAAATTCGATGTGGAGTATGATTATGGGTTGGTTTTTCTTATTCTTTTCTCCTGACAATCATGACAATAATCCAAATAATGGCAACTTTATTAAAGGAAATGAATTATAAATTGATTATTAATTGCCCACTTCCAAGCAATTCATTCACCTACCATGACTCTTTCCCTTCTGTTTATTGTTTCATTTGGGAAGCAAATATGGTGGCATGGACAACTAAAATACCTGGTGCAAAATGGTCAGTTCCATGATCTTTGTGTGTTAATTAAATAACAAGATATAGTGGCCCGGGACAGGAACCACATGACTGATACTTAGAGTTCAAATCTTCATTTAAATTCCAAATGCAAAGGTTTTCGGTTTGTGTCCCACTTTCCACTTCCGAATCCCACTTTCCTTTTTCAATCCTTCATTTCCATCCACTAACTTTTTTCTCACTCTTGGGATTCTCCCAAGTCAAACATTCTTAATTGGTTGATGCAATTAGTCAGTACTATAAATAGTATTCATTGGAGTCATACTGTCATAAGGACACAGGACAGTGAACTCAAGTTTATCTCGCTGTTCATTAGTTCTTTTTCCTATAATATTGTAGTTTTATCTTAATTTGAGCTATAGGTATGGACCCTGAAGATGGAATGTCAGCCCCTTCAACACCAGCAACTCCAGGAACTCCTGGTGCTCCTCTCTTTGGTGGTTTCTGTTAAAGCTAGTTAATGATTAAAGCTAGCTAAGTTGGTGTGAATGAGAAATGGAGGGAAGAAGACAATAGAAGGAAAATGAAGTTTCAAAGCAAAGTTCCTTTGAAAAGGAGCTTTGTACCACATTGGTGGTAGAAAGGGAAAGTTATGTGCTTATATTAGAAAGCACTTCTTCTAGCTCTTAAAGGGTTAAGGAGAGGGACTCCCCTCGCGCCGTCGTCGTCGCTCGGCTCGGCTTTGGCTTTGGATTAATTTTAATTCCCGCGGGAAAAAAAAAATTAATATATAATTTGTTAACTGTAAACTTCCCAACGTTCTTATTTTTCAGGAAAAGGCATGGCCTTTCCCGAACAGGCACCAAGCCTTTCCGAACAGTCACAATTCGAGGCTATATAAACTGAGGCAATGCCTCATTTTCGAATATACTGAAAAACATTAAAAATTCTGCATTCTTTTCTGCAAACTGAAACATATCGAGTCATAGAGTGATTTCGTTCCCGAATTTGAGTTCGTCGAAGTCGTAGGCGTTTGAGGTACCGCCACTCCTACGACAGGTATATCCGTTATATCGTGGGAGGAAATAATCCACAACCTCGGGTACAGTGAGGGGGTTAAATTCCTTAAGGACACACAGTGAATTCTGTGGTCTCGGATTTCTTCATTTCTGTGATTTTTTTTTTTAACGTTACATACGTTCTGTTTTTTGTGTCTCTTCTTCTTATTGGTTTCCAGTTTCTCGTTGCTTTGAACACGGACAATCGATAACAAGCTTAAGGAATTTAATTTTATTTCCGTGTTCATCTGTTGTTAACGAACTTGTATGTTGTTTGGAGACTAAATCTTCGGATTTTCTACTCCGGTTGAGATTAAAGTTTTCAGAACTTTCTACTCATTTGGGTACTTGATTTGAAGATATAAAAACTTCATCAAGTATACTACATACAGTATATTACATTCTATTTGAAGTTTGTTTTAATTCTGTTTGTGTAAATTTGATTCGGTTTGAAGAAATAAAAACTTCACCGATTATTAAAGTGTTCTGTTATTTCCTACGACAGAAATGGGAGACCAAACTCCAAATTTGAATGCTACTGCTACTGTTACTGCCACACCAGCCCCCGTGGTTGGTTCTACGAGCAATGCTGCGTCCTCCAATCGTACTGCACCAGCACCGGCTCCGGCAGAGAAGCCCGGAAAATTCACCGGGATTGATTTCAAACGATGGCAACAAAAGATGTTCTTCTATCTAACTACTTTAAGCCTTCAAAAGTTTATTAAGGAGGATATTCCGGTTCCGCCGGAATCAACACCTGAAAATGAACGATTTGTTGTAATTGAGGCGTGGAAGCACTCAGATTTTTTGTGCAAGAACTACATTCTTAGCGGACTGGAGGATGATCTTTACAACGTCTATAGTAATGTGGGAACATCAAAAGAACTATGGGATGCGTTGGAAAAGAAATATAAAACAGAAGATGCTGGCTTAAAGAAGTTTATCGCTGCCAAGTTTTTGGACTACAAAATGGTAGATGGCAAGTCTGTTGTCACTCAAGTTCAAGAGTTGCAGGTTATCATCCATGATCTCCTCGCTGAAGGTATAAATTTAATTAATGCCTTTGTCAAAAGTATTCAGTGCCCCGTCACTTACATGTTGTTTGTTGTAGGTTTGGTGATTAGTGGGGCGTTTCAAGTTGCGGCAGTGATAGAGAAGTTGCCTCCTTCATGGAAGGACTTCAAAAATTACTTGAAACATAAGCGAAAGGAGATGACATTGGAAGATCTCATCGTCCGGTTGAGAATCGAGGAAGATAACAAGGCAGCGGAGAAAAAGGCAAATGGGAGATCAACCATAGGGGGAGCACATATAGTTGAAACTGCCCCAACTAATATGAAAAAGAGGAAAAAGGCATCGGGACCAAGGAACTATCCCAACAAGAAGAAATTCAAGGGAAACTGCCATAATTGTGGAAAAATCGGACACAAAGCTGCAGACTGTCGTGCTCCGAAAAAGGAAAAGAAGAAGGGTCAGGCTAATATGGTTGAAACAAACGAGGAGGTTGATGACTTGTGCGCTATGTTGTCCGAGTGCAACCTAGTGGGAAGTCCGAAAGAGTGGTGGATTGACTCTGGCGCCACTCGCCACATTTGTGCTGTTAGAGAAGCCTTTGCTTCATATGCTCCCGCCGGGCCCGACGAAACAATATATATGGGAAATTCTGCAACGGCCAAGATTGAAGGTTATGGAAAGATACTGCTGAAGATGACCTCTGGCAAGGTGGTGACTCTCAACAACGTCTGTCATGTTCCTGAAATTAGGAAAAATCTTGTATCTACCGGACTTCTAGTGAAGAACGGTTTTAAATGTGTTTATGTTTCTGACAAGGTTGTAATAAGTAAGAACGAAATGTACATAGGAAAAGGCTACCTCACGGAGGGCCTTTTCAAACTGAATGTAATGGTTGTTGCTAATAATAATAAAGTTTCTGCTTCGTCTTACTTGCTTGAGTCAAATGATTTATGGCATTCACGTTTAGGACATGTCAATTATAGAACCTTGCGAAAAATGATTAGTTTGGAAGTATTGCCTAAGTTTGAATGCAATCAATCAAAATGTCAAATCTGTGTTGAATCTAAGTATGCTAAACATCCTTATAAGTCAGTTGAAAGGAATTCAAGTCCTTTAGACTTAATCCATACAGATATTTGTGACATGAAGTCAATTCCATCTCGCGGTGGAAAGAAGTATTTCATAACTTTTATTGACGATAGTACGCGGTATTGCTACGTTTATTTACTTAATAGTAAAGATGAAGCAATTGAAGCGTTCAGGCAATACAAAACTGAAGTTGAGACTCAACTTAACAAAAAGATTAAAATGATAAGGAGTGATAGGGGCGGTGAATACGAATTTCCTTTTGAACAAATATGTTTGGAATATGGCATTATTCATCAAACAACTGCTCCTTACTCGCCACAATCAAACGGAATTGCGGAAAGAAAAAATAGAACACTGAAAGAAATGAGGAATGCCCTGTTAATAAGTTCTGGTTTACCCCAGAACTTGTGGGGGGAAGCCATTCTAACAGCTAGCCGAATACTCAATCGAGTGCCCCATAGCAAAACAAAATCTATTCCATACGAAAAGTGGAAAGGAAGGAAGCCCAATTTGGAATACTTCAAAGTGTGGGGGTGTTTGGCCAAGGTGCAAGTTCCTAAACCCAAAAGGGTAAAAATAGGACCTAAAACCGTTGATTGTGTTTTCATAGGATATGCCACAAATAGTAAGGCATATAGATTTCTGGTTCACAAATCAGAAAATCCCGACATTCAGGTGAATACGGTAATTGAATCAGATAATGCTGACTTCTTTGAAACCATATATCCGTATAAAAAGGAATGTGCGTCGTCTAGCAAAGAATCTAAACGACCTCGGGAAGAAATAAAGGAAAACATTCCTGATGAGGAAAATCCAAGACGTAGCAAACGTCAAAGGACGACTACTTCCTTTGGACCAGAATTTTTAACATTTTTGTTAGAAAATGAGCCTCGAACGTTCAACGAAGCTACGTCTTCATCGGAAGCTCAATTTTGGAAAGAGGCAATCAATAGTGAGATAGAATCCATATTGAACAACCATACTTGGGAATTGGTTGATCTTCCTCCAGGGAATAAACCTTTAGGTTCCAAATGGATTTTCAAGCGGAAAATGAAAGCTGATGGCACTATTGAAAAATATAAGGCAAGACTAGTTGTTAAAGGGTTTAGACAACGAGAAGGTCTTGATTACTTTGATACATACTCGCCGGTAACGAGGATTACATCTATTCGGGTGTTAGTAGCATTAGCCGCCGTGTACAGTCTTGAAATCCATCAAATGGATGTGAAAACAGCCTTCTTAAATGGAGAGTTGGAGGAAGAAATTTACATGGAACAACCCGAAGGGTTTGTAGTTCCAGGGAAAGAGAAGAAGGTATGTAGACTTGTTAAGTCTCTTTATGGACTAAAACAAGCACCAAAACAGTGGCATGCAAAATTTGACCATACGATGCTGTCAAATGGATTCAAGATAAATGAATGTGATAAATGTGTCTACATTAAGAACACTCCGAACCACGTCGTCATTGTTTGTTTATACGTGGATGATATGTTAATAATGAGTAACAACATTGCTAACATAAATGCTACTAAGCGCATGCTTGCTAGTAAGTTTGATATGAAAGACTTAGGAGTTGCCGATTTAATTCTGGGAATTAAAATCCATAAGACTCCTCAAGGTCTAGCATTGTCTCAATCTCATTATATTGAAAAAGTACTTGAAAAGTTCAAGTATTTGGACTTTAAAGTTGCAAAGACGCCAATTGATATGAACCTTGCTCTTGCAAAGAATAAAGGTGAAAGTCATTCTCAATTGGATTATGCCAAAGTGTTGGGAAGTTTGATGTATATTATGAACTGTACGCGACCTGATATTGCGTGTGCTATAAGTAAACTAAGTCGCTACACGAGTAATCCCGACCAAAATCATTGGCTGGCAATGAAACGAGTTTTGGGATATTTGAAACATACTCAAAACTTTGTTTTGCATTATAACAGGTATCCTGCAGTTATTGAAGGATACAGTGATGCAAATTGGATCACCGGTTCAACTGAAACTAAATCCACAAGTGGATACGTTTTTACTATAGGTGGAGGAGCAGTGTCTTGGAAGTCATCCAAACAGACATGTATCGCCCGCTCTACAATGGAATCTGAGTTCATAGCTCTAGACAAAGCCGGTGAAGAAGCTGAATGGCTCCGGAATTTCTTAGAAGATATTCCATTTTGGCCCAAACCGTTGGCTCCTATATGCATACATTGCGATAGCCAAGCGGCAATAGGAAGAGCCGGGAGCGTTATGTACAACGGAAAGTCTCGTCACATACGACGAAGACATAATACCGTTAGACAACTACTCTCTAGTGGAATTATCACAATTGACTATGTTAAGTCAAGAGATAATGTGTCGGATCCACTAACTAAAGGCCTAACTAGAGAAGTGGTTGAAAGATCATCGAGGGGAATGGGACTATGGCCGAGGACAAGTAATCGTGGCGGTAACTCTACCTAGAATACATGAGATCCCAAGATCTAGGTTCAAAGAGATCAAACAAAGTCATTGATGACGGTTCAACATTGTCACAATAACTTTTTGGTCCATTCTCGTGATGAGACAATGTTCAGTACCAGGATAAAGCATTAAGGCTTTTTAATGGTTTCTAAGTTTGATACGGGGTATATCAAATAGTGTATCTACGGGATGACACATTTAGGAATCACCTATGTAAGTGTGAAGTGTAAGCCGCTTCAAGGAGAACTCTGTAAGGCCAGCTCTCTACGCACTTATGAACCAGGAAGTGTTCATGGCTGAAACGAACAAAACAATGAGAACCAAAAACGGTTAAAGGGTTAATTGTGTGACATGTGGTTGTCTAGGTATACACCAAAGCTCGACGGTTCAAAGATATCAAATCTACCGATTGACCGAGTATATCCGACATATGCTCACTACGGAAAGTTCAAAGAGAAATCTACTTATCCAGATGCAATTAATCCTTGCTTACGAATCACACAGTTTTTTTTTTTTTTATGCATGTTTTTTCATCATATAGCCATTCCCCATTCATGTGGGGGATTGTTAAAGCTAGTTAATGATTAAAGCTAGCTAAGTTGGTGTAAATGAGAAATGGAGGGAAGAAGACAATAGAAGGAAAATGAAGTTTCAAAGCAAAGTTCCTTTGAAAAGGAGCTTTGTACCACATTGGTGGTAGAAAGGGAAAGTTATGTGCTTATATTAGAAAGCACTTCTTCTAGCTCTTAAAGGGTTAAGAAGAGGGACTCCCCTCGCGCCGTCGTCGTCGCTCGGCTCGGCTTCGGCTTTGGATTTGGATTTGGTCAAATGATCTGATTGATTGATAATCTTTTTGGACCAAATTTATTTAAAATAAAAAAATTAATATATAATTTG
This sequence comes from Nicotiana benthamiana, assembly GCA_034376525.1. NCBI lineage: Eukaryota > Viridiplantae > Streptophyta > Magnoliopsida > Solanales > Solanaceae > Nicotiana > Nicotiana benthamiana. The sequence goes on from CM067325.1 coordinate 14,219,905, forward strand.
TTAACTGTAAACTTCCCAACGTTCTTATTTTTCAGGAAAAGGCATGGCCTTTCCCGAACAGGCACCAAGCCTTTCCGAACAGTCACAATTCGAGGCTATATAAACTGAGGCAATGCCTCATTTTCGAATATACTGAAAAACATTAAAAATTCTGCATTCTTTTTTGCAAACTGAAACATATCGAGTCATAGAGTGATTTCGTTCCCGAATTTGAGTTCGTCGAAGTCGTAGGCGTTTGAGGTATGGTCAAATGATCTGATTGATTGATAATCTTTTTGGACCAAATTTATTTAAAATTCAATCTTCATTTTCTGAAATTAATTTTAATTCCCGCGGGAAAAAAAAAATTAATATATAATTTGTTAACTGTAAACTTCCCAACGTTCTTATTTTTCAGGAAAAGGCATGGCCTTTCCCGAACAGGCACCAAGCCTTTCCGAACAGTCACAATTCGAGGCTATATAAACTGAGGCAATGCCTCATTTTCGAATATACTGAAAAACATTAAAAATTCTGCATTCTTTTCTGCAAACTGAAACATATCGAGTCATAGAGTGATTTCGTTCCCGAATTTGAGTTCGTCGAAGTCGTAGGCGTTTGAGGTACCGCCACTCCTACGACAGGTATATCCGTTATATCCTGGGAGGAAATAATCCACAATCTCGGGTACAGTGAGGGGGTTAAATTCCTTAAGGACACACAGTGAATTCTGTGGTCTCGGATTTCTTCATTTCTGTGATTTTTTTTTTTTAACGTTACATACGTTCTGTTTTTTGTGTCTCTTCTTCTTACTGGTTTCCAGTTTCTCGTTGCTTTGAACACGGACAATCGATAACAGTTTCAAACATGAAAGAAACAACAATGGCAGAAACTCCCTCCTCAAGAGCTTAAAATGCTTCAGTGTAGAAGCATGGGCTTCAGAAGAAGGAAGCTTACCGCCTGTTTCATGCACGTTACCTCCTCCTCCTGTCTCACTAGCCAGAAAGGTAAGAAAACAGAATAAGCAAATGCAAGTGATAATGATATCAAGAAAAACTAACTTGTTTCTTGTGTGTATTTTTTATCAGGTGGGAGCAGAGTTCATAGGTACTATGATACTAATTTTTGCAGGGACAGCGACAGCAATTGTGAACCAAAAGACACAGGGGTCTGAAACCTTAATTGGATTGGCAGCTTCCACCGGCCTTGCTGTAATGATTGTCATTCTGTCAACAGGCCACATTTCAGGAGCTCATCTCAACCCAGCTGTGACCATTGCTTTTGCTGCTCTAAAGCATTTTCCCTGGAAAAATGTACGACTTATAAAGACTCGTTAAACCACTTAGTTTCTGGCTCTTGTTTATGCTGCTAAGTGCGTTAATCTTGTTTTTGACAGGTTCCTGTGTACATTGGAGCACAAATTATAGCATCATTCTGTGCTGCATTCACACTCAAGGTAGTTTTGCACCCAATAATGGGTGGTGGAGTCACTGTTCCGTCTGGTAGTTACCTTCAAGCTTTTGCTTTGGAGTTCATCATCAGCTTTAACCTCATGTTTGTTGTCACTGCCGTGGCCACCGACACCAGAGCTGTAAGCTCTGGTCTCTCTTTCCCTGCTTGCCTACTTGTCAATTAGACAGCCATCACAGATGCCCATATAATTTCGGTCTAGACCCCTATTAAATACGCTGTGGTTTGTTTTTACATTCTCTTGAATAAATTAACGACGAAGAGAATCTTGACGTAACTGGTAAGTTGTCATTATGTGACCAGGAGGTCACGGTTCAAGCCGTAGAAACAACCTTTTGCAAAAATACAGGGTAAAGACTGCATATAGTAGACCCTTATGGTCCAGCATTCCTAGTACCCCGCGCATAACGGGAACTTAGTGTATAAGACTGCCCTTCTTTACCATTTATTAATGGTAGTAAAACATGACATAAAACATGCCAACTGCCAACTCAAATCTCTATGTACAAACTATAAACAATCACCTTATTAAATGGTAGTACTAGTAGTAAACTAACAACAGGCCAAATAAATTTATTCCGAGTTTCCTGAGTTAGCGGTCATGTTTTCTTGGCAAACTACAGGTGGGAGAGCTTGCAGGAATAGCAGTAGGAGCCACCGTCATGCTCAACATTCTAACAGCTGGGTAATCTGCAAATCTTGCTGTTTAAGCTTTTAGCCATGTGGTGTTCATTTATGCATCTTTTAGAATGCTCGTTAAGGTTTTGCTGCTCCTTTAATAGTATTGACAGATCTTGTAGTACTACTTGATCTAGTAGCCTTTATTTCCATTGAGTGCTTTTCATGCTGATGCGCAAAGCTGAACGAAAATCATGTACAGATGTACTAGCTAACGTGTCTGAATTCTTTATCAGGCTAAATTGAAGCTTCACAAGTTACTTTAGGGACGAAAGTAGACAGCTTTCTTGAATAAAATAATCCCTCCATCCTTTTTCTATGTGGAGCAACACTTTTTACTTTGACTTATCTCCAACTTAAGTTAATAGCCTATTTAGCGGCCTTCCTCATAATTTACATTTCTTGTGTTCTAGGGAGACAACTGGGGCTTCAATGAATCCAGTGAGAACCCTGGGGCCAGCAGTGGCAGCAGGAAACTATAAAGCCATTTGGATCTACCTGACTGCTCCGATTCTTGGCGCTCTTGCTGGGGCAGGTGTTTACTCTGCAGTCAAACTGCCAAATGAAGATGACAACAATCATGGGAAGCCTTCCCTGGAACATAGTTTCAGAAGGTGATTCATCAGTAACACCATCAAACCATCAGAATCACATACTTTAGTAGACAGTGTGCAGTTTTATGAATGTAAAACTTTTGTAACATTTTGCATCTGGAAGGAGAGGGTGGGTTGAATAAAACAAAAACTTTCCACTGTCTCTCCAAATGTACAGATTTTAGGAAGATATAACTTTATCAAAGAACAGATTTTTAGCAAGATACAATGACGGAGAGGGGGGAGGAAGGAAATGATTGATGCCTAAGTTTGAGAAGAGAACTAATATTGGGAAACTTATGCGATGTATGCTATTGGTGAGGTTTTTACTGGATTGTAGAGGAGACTTCTATGTAACTGTGTTTTCACAGAACTAGCCACAGGAAGTAGGACTTCTTTTTTTTTTTTCTACATCAGTCTGAAATTTTGAAGGGGGTATGAAGTGCAGCTGAGAGACAAGTCCTATTTCATGCTCCATCTCCTATACTATTATACTGAGCGGCTAATTACAACCATTGTGTTAAAAAGCCGGTTAAATTGCACCAGAACAGACTGAGAATTGCAGAAATGTTCATCATATATTTACCTAAACCAGAAGGTCCTTGAGCGGATCCCCAAGGGTGATATGCATAAAATATACTATTCGATTAATCTACACTAGGCTGTAATAACATTAAGATTCATTCATTTCTAGGCCAATTTATTTTACTAGTAAACTTTAAAATGAAACACTTTTTCATGAGTAAATAGGTTAATAACCCTACATTGTTTGCATTAGAACTCTCATATTATAGTCGATTAGTCTACACTAGTTTTTACTCAAAGATAATAAAAACCCAAAACTATTTCCAGCTAAAAATTTGAGAACATTTATATGATGATGGAGGTTAAACTAAGAAATTAAGGATCGTGAAGTACCGAATCAGCTGATGGATTTCAATCAAGTAACCGATTACACCATCTGTAGTGCCTTAGCTGGATCAGATTGATCGGGGCTGCGGTGAAAGAAGGATGATTTGTAGAGAGAAAGAGCGAGGGCAGCAGTAAGAGTACCAAAGACGTCGGCAACAGCGTCCTTGGTAGATGCTCCTGCTGACCGGAAATAACCCAATTCGTCGGCCAACTCCTTAGCGGCGCCGGCAGCGAGTGAGACAATGGATCCGATCCAGATGCTCCGCCGGCGGATGAAAGGGTAACGGGCTCTTTCCGCGAGAAAGGAGGTAACGATAGCAATGAAGAAGCAGAACAGGACGTGGTAAAGCTTATCTCGGGCTATCCAATCATCTCCGTCCTCCATTCTTTTTATTATTATTATAAGAAATTGATTTAGGGAATCGGAGACAAACACCTTTCAGGGAATTTCTAAGCCAACAAAATGGTGAAGGGAGGTTTAGAAGAGAGACGTCGTTGGATCCTCAGTTAAAATATACTACCGTACATTTTTTTTCTTTCTGTCCATCTTGCCACAAAAAGAAGTAATTGAACTTCAATTATGAATCACTTGGATTCAAATTGACTATCGATCTGTTAAAAGGTATTATATTCATAGTAAGAACTTTGTTTCTTTATTAGCCTAGTTTATCTACTTATTAACGCTTAGTGTTTTTCGGGTAGGGGTAAGTCTGATGTTGTTGTTGTTGTTGTAACGCTTAGTGTTTGGTTGGACTTAGTCGAACTTAATGGACCTGAGAATCACCAGCTCACTTCCAAGCTGCAAGACCACAGGGCAATGGAGACTTGGTTTTGTAATTTCTACAGCACCAGTACGTAATATGCATCTATTTCTGGTTGCTAACCGTACCCCGTTTCGTCATATTTCATCTTTTCTCTACAACAGGATCACTCCAGAACCTTTCAGCAATTGCATAGAATCTAGTGATTACTGATGACAGGAAAATTTGGTAAACACAAAAAAGGTCGGACTACAATAAATGGCTTCGGCTTCAAGGCACAAAATAAGAAACAACCCACGGAAAGGTTACTGAGATCAATGGACGGAGGAAAAAAATTGAAGATCAGTTTTAGCATCATAAGTACAATTCTGCTGCCATCATACCAGAGTTTTAAGTGCTACATTACCCAATGATGCTATCACAACAATAATACACCCAACAAATAGACCCCTTGAATATGCTAATTCATCTTGCTGATCAACTCATTGATTTGACCCTCACGATTGCCTGAATCACCCCCGTCCACAAATCGTTTTTTCTTACCCTGCAATGCCTTTTCTGGCTTGTTGAGAGCAAAGGGGCACAAAAAACTAGTGACTTCTTTGAAATGGGGACCAACATTGACAATCTCATTCACAAGGTCTTCTAAGCATATAATACCATATTGACCCAATGCCTGCAAACAATAAATAGTTACTACACAGGCCGCCCACAAACTACTATAAAAGAGAAAACAAGCAATTCATGGTACCTGTTCGACAACTTCGTTGCTAGTTAAAGGCACTCTCTCGCTGTCAATTTTTCCAGCACCTTTCTTGTAAATTAGATCCTTGATGCTCTTAAGATTTGGATATCTTCAAAAGCATGAACAAAACCATTAGAAACATTCTACAGCCTCGTAGTCTTTGACAGAAGAGAATACATAGAACTGCTAAAGCAGTCTCGTTTTACACGGTTAAAAACTTAAAATTTCCTGCTGAAGGAATAAATAACTGCAATTTAGTATTCTACCAAGATCAGGCATGTTTCTAAGTAGAACTAGTGACCGTTAGCTGTAAAAGTAGACCTATGTTATCCTGGTGTCCCATAATTTTTAAAAAAAAAATTATGCTCCTGGTGACATCATAAGGTACATGCTAAAACTTTCTTCTTTAAGTGTCATTGTCTTCAAAATTGGTGGAATGGTGTATATTCATTTAGGGATAGCTGAAATTAAAGTGGTTGTATAATTAAATATACCAAGGTATTACATAGACTTAACTAAGGGTCTCATTTTCCTCTTTTTGACATACATAAATTTAACTATCAAAGACAAAGCAAACACGGATTTTGGCATTACAAGAATATTGCTCTCCTTAATAGAAAAAGAAATTGAGAAAGTCCAAGACCAATTAAATATTCAAATTAAGGTCTCTTTGGCAGCTCTAAGAAACCAGTAAAATAATAAAGAAGTGCAGTCACCCCCTCTCCAACAAGCATAATGCCTATTTACAAATTTGAGGTTTAGCACTTTGGGGATATCCAGTAATGTGAGTTCATTAAATGTGTGTAGCAAACTAGCAAAAAGGATAGTTCAACCTACCCATATGTGACATAAGGCTCCACCTTTAGCAGAATTTCCAATATTCTTGCATCTGCCTTCACAAAGATACCATTGAAGATTTTCCGCAGTCTCAAAGAGTACAAAAGCTTTCGCGTTCTTGGGTGCATATCACTTTTCCTGAAGCGAATCACAAATCTTAGAATCCAAGTTACCTTAGCCAAGAAGTAAAAGAATGATTGGAAAACCAGGAACCCACCCTCCAATGCGTATGACACAAAGGAGATTGGAATCAGACGTGACCAATGCTCGCCTGGATCTTTTCTTAGACTTACCCCTTTGTTTCATTTGGACAAGGTCCATCTCCTAAATATACATACAACAGCTTAGTTGAGAAGAATGTTGGACAAACAATATACAACAATTCATAAATCAGATTACTGCAAGCCAACTGTAGGCGAGCTCCATTAATGGCTGTAGCAGAAGAAAGAGCAAGTGACGCGAAAAGGAAGACTAACATGACAACTTCCAAAGTCAATCTAACATTAAGCGAACATATAAGAGCCACAGGATGCAAGGGTAATGGGCATCTTAGGCCCAAGAGGTAAATTAATATACCATGCCAATTCCATTTTAATTGTCATTATTCACTATCAAGGGTAGGTTCCACTAGCTTTCAATTCAGGCACAGATAGGGAGAAGTACAACCTGTTATCTTCTGGAAAAAAAAAAACTGGAAATTCAGTAGCTAACCTCGCATATTAGTGTAGTTCAAAATATTCAAATGATAATATAACACTTTCTGTTAACTCCCAGGAAAAAAAATTATCTTGTGATTGTATAGGCCAGAAGTAGTTCCAGAGTATTGGTGCCACCCAAAATAAATAGTTGCAGTCCTGAGCCCCCTTAATTTGAAAATTTAAAACTGTTTCTCGCCTTAACACATTGTTGTACGTACTGCTTCAGAAGGTCTTTTGCCCTCTTACTTCTAATTATTGCACAATACTTTATTGTTCCTTTCTCGGAAATTAGAACATCACTATTTCTGTGTTATGGCTATTGGTTGCAAGTCTAAATTGTTTTTGGCCACAATTGACTTTCAGATCCAGGACTTTTGACCCAAAAAAAAAGACTTTCATAGAGTGTAAAAGAATATGGAAATCATTTTGTTTAGCGCCCACCAAACTAAGAGATAAGTGAACCAAAGTAAATAACAGACCATAAATATATCAATCCTTAACAAACGTCATTACACCACAAAATTCCTGATTATAGATTCTATAACGGTAAAGAGACTCAAAACGAAAATACAACGCTGAAGCCAAGAGAAAAAATGGAAAGATTGAGCAATTGCTTCATGAAATAAATGCAATATGTCACAAAGAAATACAAGTAAAAAGGAAAAACAAGATGGGACATGTGCAAATACAAGTTTACAGCCAGCATAAGATAAAGGGAAAAGGCTCAATTCTAAACAAAAGATGCAATTTAACAATCAATCCATAGATACCTTATCCCTATACTCTCGAATGAACTGCTCAGGCTTCTTGATAACAAAATTATCAGATTTAAGTCTCTTGACTTTCTGCTCAAGCTGGAGTTTTCTTCTGATTGCCCACTCTTCGTTGTTCTTCCTCTTCTTTAGAATCACTTCTGGTATATAATTTAAAGGCTGTGGAACCTCCTCGGCCATTCTTAGCTATTCTATCTCTGAGCAAACAATGAGCAAAAGTTAGACAAACCCTTGTCATTTATTAGATATATTGGACTATCCAACTTCTTAAACACTGACTTTAACTCAATTTAGCAGTTGAATACTGTTATTCTCATATACTGTTAATCTCATAACAAATGGTAAAACTTTGGAAAAAAAAAGATGGTAACACAATCATAGGTCTGCATAGAATGATTGGAAAATGATATAAATTTCATGAACTTCGATCCACTAAAATCAAAATTTGAAACGTTACGATAAATATTTCAAGTCCTCTGATTAAATTGACAGACATGTCTATAACATCTGATTACATACAGCAAACAAAGCACGAGTCAAAATTAAATAGCAAAAACAACAAAGCACAAGTAGTCAATGCTCACATATAATGCGTATTCTATCAGTAAACTCAGTAAGAAAACAGAAATAGAGGTTACTTTGTTCGCCGGGGAGGAGCAAGTTTGCAGACGAGGTAAGGTGAGGGAGGTTTAGGGTTTTGGATTTTTGACAGCGGTAAGGACGAGACTAGGGAGACTATTATCAATAGAAAAGAGAAATCAACTCTTTACCAACATCATAAGTTGACGGGCCGGATCCGTATTAAGTTGGGCCCTCATTAAATTCTGGCTGAGAAATTTTAGTTACTATGCCATATAGAAAATTATATTACCAAATATACTTATAATTTGTATATTACCTTTCATGTTAATAGTATTTTTAAAAAATATAAATAATATATTAAATAAGAAATCATTATACTTGTAGGATTCTTTATTTAGGCGTGCTAAAATTGAAGAATTAAATATTTTTTCAGATTTTTCACAATGCAAATCAGGTACATTCATAATTATTATCGGTTTCGTTTCAAATTTTTCATACTCTATTTTACAATACACTTTGTATGCAAATCTGCGCGATACGCTCTATTTTATGCAAATTTGTTGAACAACGCAATTATGTCGAATAACGCATAAAATTTGTATACACTCTATTTTATGCGAATTTGCAGAAGATTTGCGTATTTCGGAAAAATCAAGCACATTTATGATTGCATTTTTTGCAAAAGAGAGTAGCAATTCCACCATTGACAGCCATTAAAAAAACTTTAAATTCAAATTTTGGATTTTTAAAAATCATTATTTTTTTGAATTGGGTGTTGTTGAAAATAATTGGTAATATGGCTTGAAGTTTATATCTCAATTTTCAGGAGTTTTAGTAAAGATTAGACTTGGTTTTGACTAAATTTTAGATTGAAACTCGAAGAAGAATAAGAAGACATGACATACATTATATTGCAGAAATGTAGAAAAATTGTAGATAAATTGAAGATTATTTTTCTTTTAGTTATTTACCTATTGTATGAAAGTTGAAAAATATTGTATAAAAATTATAATTAAGTGGATGATTTAGTACTGTTTTTACCTAAAATATTTATCAAAAATGTGAAACATACATTTCAGGATAAGCATGTCGAGTCCAAATATGTACCCAGTTTGTAGATATTTTGTAGATAAATTGTAGATTATTTGTATTATGATTGTAGATGCTTTATTTTCTTTTTTTACAAATAAAAGATAATTAAAACTTTTATAAATCTTCTAAAAAATGTAATTATGTCAAAAATCCGAATTATGCTACAATTTAATGTGAATTGGGATATTAAAATTCAATGTATTCAGTTTCTAAATATTTTGTAGATAAACTATAGATTATTTGTATTTTGATTGTAGATGCTTTGACAAATAAAAAACGACTAAACTTCTACAAATCTTCTGCAAAAACGTAATTATATCAAAAATCCCAATTATGCTATAATTGAATGGGAATTGGGATATTGAAATTCAATATACCCAGTCTGTAGATATTTTATTGATAAATTGTAGATTATTGATATTAGGTCGAAAATCCCGATTATGCTACAATTTATGTAATTCTCTAATATGCTCTTGTTACTCCTTACAAAACTGCTATGCTAAATATGGAATCCAAAAAAAATATGATGAAGGGTAGATCTTCCTAAGAAATTTTGTAGATAATTTGTAGAAACACTGAAATTTTGTATTTTTACATTAATTTCTCGAATGATATGTAGTTTTGTTATAGACTAAATGTAAAAAAACAAGCCATGGTGAGTCTTATTTGACTCATTCCTCAAATTGAACCTATTCTACAAACTTTAAATATAATACAATTATATTTTATTAGATTTAAAGGTAAAGCAATATATATAACTTAAAAGATATCTTCTCATCTGCACAATTAGCTCCAAAACAGACGAAGTGGAAAACAAGCTCCCCTCAAAACTTTTAACACAAAAACACAAAGCTCAAAATAAATAAACAACAATCTATAATTTTTCTACAATTTTTGCAATATAATGTATGTCATGTCTTGTTCTTCTTCTTCTTCGAGTTCCAATCTGAATTCATCCAAACTAAGTCTAATCTTCACCAAAATCCCTCAAAATTAAGATATAAACTCCAATCTATTATCCCAATTATTTACAACAACACCATATCCAAATAAATAATAATTTTTGAAAACCCAAATTATAATTCAAAGTTTCAAAGCTTTTTAATTGATGTCAATGGTGGAATTGCTACTCTCTTTTCCTTTCCTCTTATACTACTGAAATTTGGGATTGCAAGATATAGAGAGACGTAGAGAAAATTTTCAATTCTTTGCAACAAACCTAATTCAAACAAACAATGTCTTTTGAAAACCCAAATTCCAATTCAAAGCTTTGGCTATGAAAGAAATAATGGGATTTTGACACATAAATCGTCAGTGTGGGAGGGAAACGTGGGTGAAGATGTGAGAATTGGAGAGAGAAACGTTGGGTGAGTGGTATCAGAAGGAATATAAGGTACCATTAAAATAGGAGTGTAATTAGTACACTTAAAATCACTAATGGTATATAATTAACAATTAAGTATATTAAATGTAATTATATCAAATCTTAAATATTGAGGGTAATATAGTTTCTTATATGGCATTGGAATGTAAAAATCTCATTCTTGTTCATCCAAAAATAATTGGGGTTTGTGAAAACCCTGTCCACCTAGACAGGGAGAAATTCAAAAATAGACAATATTACAAGTGGTCATTCAAAAATTGCCAAAATTTCAAAAGTAATCAAAATTTAATCACTTTTCATGTAAAGATAAATCTGAACGAAAACACTATAATCTAGAAAATACTCCAGAATAATATACTGGAATTCCAGTATAATATACTCGACTTCCAGCATTATATACTGGAGTTCCAGTATAATATACTGGTCCAACATAATATATTGGAATTCACATGTGCTCCAATTTCCAGTATATTATGCTGGAACTTTCAGCGTGTTGGAGTTCTAACATAATACGCTGGAAGTTCATATACATGTGCACCGATCTCTAGTATATTATGCTGGAACTTTTCGTGTTGTGGCAAAATAATGACTATTTTTCAATGACTTTGCAAATGCTGGCTATTTTTGAATGACCAATCCGAAAATTAGTTAGCCCGTGCTATTTTTGCACCTAGACAAGGGAGAGATTTTGGGCTTTTCTTTAGCATAGCTACTATTTGGGAAACTAAAATGTATGGTCACTCTAAAAAATAATAGCCGGAAAAAGATTACATATTCTTTAGCAACTCAGAATTGTATTCTTTTAGACTATTAATATATGTAATAATCCTCCGTGATAAATAAATATAATGTCAAACAATTAAATTAGTGTTTGTACATAAATTTGGTTGAAACTTGAAAAAAAATAAGTTTTTGAAAATGAGATGAAAAATAGTTTTTAAAAATTGAAATTATATTTGGACATGCATTTTACTAGAAAAGAATTTTCACTTTTGTGAGTAAAAAATTTCAAAAACTACTCTAGAGCTATTTTATGATTTGAAGATTTTATTTTCAAAGTCTACCAAAAAGTGGTTAATATCTACAAACAAACAGATATTTGAAAACACGTTTGGAAAAAGCTCCCAAATTTTATGGCCAGGAACTAATAGATGGGGACTTGGAATTTCATACATTTATTTCGATTATACTTGCACAAAGTATTTAATTTAGGAGTGTTGTTTGTATTAGGGGCGGAGCCAACATGTAGGTTGTGGGTCCTGCCGAACCCATTAACTTAAAAAAATTATAATTCCGAACTTATACTGTTCAAATCCTAACTCTGTCTCTCGTCTATATAGATGTTAATGAGTGAGATTGACTAATTGTATAGGTAAAACTCAAGTTCATATATAGAATTAATTGTAAGGTGACACATCATAACGCGCGGACTGGTCAAAGGATGACAGTTGGCAAAGAATAGTTGAAGATACACGAGCTTCATCAAGCATATGCAAAGTTTCAAGATAAACAGGAGGGGTAGATGCCCGAACTTAGTAATATTCGAAGGTCGTATTAAGAGAATGAATCTGGATAGCAAAAAATGGAATAAATACGTATTGTCAGTAATTAATAGGTATTAAATACAGAAAACATTAGGGAATCTGTATTGAATCAAATATGATTACCAGTTATAACGTTACTTTAAATGCCATTAATTACCCACAATGGCTCTGTTATGAGAGAAGCAAAACGTATTACCTAAAGATAGCTATAAAAAAAAAAGAAGACTGAACATTTGTAAGGACACGAAATACTATTGGGATATACCGATTTACTTTGCCTTATATTCAGTTGTTATTTATATCAATTGTTTTTATTTCTATTTGATTATAAGTAACCCAAGTTCTTCTAAAATAAGCTTTGGTCAAAATTACGATTTTTGGTTAAATAAATTAGTTCTGTTATCGAAAATCTCATAATCGTTTGCTTTCATAATTTATTCTTTCATCAAAAATCACTATGTTGAATGTCAATGACAATAACCAACACAATTTACTACTCCAAGGTCCACAAAATCAAGTGAATGATGCAGATGACAGGACCCTGCCTTCCTCGCCACATGATTCATAGCGAGAGTCATGAGACAGGACTCCAGATGGCGCTGAAGCAAATAACAGAGTTGCAAACGAAAACATATCTGAAGCAAATCAAAATGACAAAGTTGCGAATGAACAAGCACTCGATGATGCTATGAAGAAATTAATTGATCAACAAGTCAATAATACTCTCCGGGCTTTTACCATCCAGCTACCGGTTGCACCACCAATAACAACTCTGAATCACAATACTTTGGAAAATCCGTGTTCTGGGCTCGTTAATTCGGGCAGTAGTGGAACTCCTAGCGAGTCTCGTGATGGCGAACAAGGTAAAATAGTTAATTTTAATTTACAAAATTTAGTAGTAACCTTGCAAAAATATCTCAAGGAGCAAAGAGATCGCATAGAGCAAATACGTGGAGTATCGCCTGTAATAAAGGGAATAGATATGGATAAATATTCACAGCAACCTTGGAAGCCCAATGCTGCTCCTGTGTCAATTCCGAAGAAGTTCAAGATGCCTGATATTCCAAAATATGATGGTACAATAGATCCACGAGATCACATGACTGCGTTCACAACTGGTGTGAAGGGCAACGACTTAACCAAACAAGAAACTGAATTAGTATTAGTCAAGAAATTCGGTGAAACACTCATCAATGGAGAATTAAAATGGTATTTTCTTTTACCCAAAAATTCTATAAATTTTTTTGCTGAGCTTGTAGATTCATTTATCAAAGCGCATTCGGGAACTCAAAAAGTTGAAAAAAGAATAAAAGATATTTTCAAAATAAATCAATGAGATTCCGAGCTGCTTAGAGAATTCGTAGATAGATTCTAGTGTGAAAGGATGACGATACCACTCATACCTGATAATTGGGCAGCTATAGCTTTTGCCAGTAATTTGAATGCAAAAAACTCAGAAGCCACGAGACGACTCAAGGAAAGTCTACGTGAATTTCCAGAAATAACCTGGAATGATGTTTACAAATTAGATCAGATACAACACGGAGCTAAGGATATAAGAAGATACCATCTCCCGATCTCAAAAAGAGGAGAAGGTGAATTCGAGACGTGCTAAAACCGAAAAAAGGTCCAGTAAAAATAGATATAAACCCTACATGGGCCCATCAGGAAGAGACTCACATTCGAAGCATGACAATTCAAGGTATGATCATAGATCGAGAGATAGAGAGTCGAGTTCATCATCAAGGTTTGGAAAAGATTGAAACGCACGAGAGACGCGAGATGATGATATAAGCTTGAAGGCAAGATTTGGCGCTTGAAATTTTAATGTCAGCACTTCAGAATTAGTAGCAGTATTAAGAAGCATGGGTGATAAGGTGCAGTGGCTAAAAGAAATGAGGTCAAATCCGAATAGGCATAATCCTGATCACTGGTGCGAGTTTCACAACGATCATGGTCTTAAAATGGCAGATTGTAGATTGCTACAAGGTGAAGTAGACCATTTATTAAAGCAAGGGTATCTTACCGAGTGAAAAAGGTAAGCAAGCACACAGGAAGAACATGCAGGAGCCCCTTAAACCTCCTTCTCCAAAAAAGGATCGTCAATGTTATAAGCGGGGGCGAAGAAATTAATGGCATGACATATACGACGACCAAGAAAATTTCAAAAGTTATAGTTACACATGGGAAGCGGGTCCGACATGTTTTGGAGGAAGAAAGTATTACATTTGATGATGCAGATACGGACAGCCGTTAACTCCACACAACGATGCACTGGTAATATCTCTACTTGTACATGATATTAATGTGAAATGAGTTTTAACTGATCTAGGTAGTTCCGTGAACATCATTTTGCTAAGAGTATTAAACAAGATGCAAGCCGATGATAAGCATACTTTATCTAGCTTTGACAATTCAAGCGTCGTAGCAGAAAGGGCGGTAGTACTTACAACATTCACAGAATCAGTTGTCAAAGATACGCAATTTCAGGTGGTAGGGATGGAAATGACTTACAATATGATTCTTGGTAAACTGTGGATTCACAAGATGGATATTGTGTCGTCTACCTTACATCAAGTTATTAAATTCCTATCACCATGGGGAATACGTCAAATCTGTGGGGATCAACAGACATCCAGGAGCATCAACTTTGTATCAGATTCAAGCATAAAAATGAAGAAAAGTAGATACTACAAAATCCAATCGAGGATACTATGATGCAAGCTTCAACTGAACATATGCGAACATACGTGGACTCAAGGTTCGATTCCATCCAAGAAATGGAAGAAAATGAAAATTTCAAAACTATTCAAACAGTGGCCTGGAAAGAAAGTCTACATTGGGGTCAACTTAAGCCACGAAGTAAATGGCATGCTGATTGAATTTTTAAAAACTAACGTGGATTGCTTTGCCTGATCCTATTATGATATGACAGGAATACCCTCGAAAGTACTAACTCACAAGTTAAATGAAGATCTATCGTATCCACCTATCAAACAAAAGAAGAGAAAGTAGGGATCTTTCAAAAATCAGGTGATTCAAGATGAGGTCCAAAAATATTTAAAAATTAGGTCTATCTTCGAGGTAAAATATCTTAATTGGTTATCTAATATTGTAGTAGTGCCAAAAAAGATCGGCAAATGGTGAGTTCGTGTAGATTACACCGACCTTAACAAAGCTTGTCCTAAATATTCTTTTTCCTTACGACATATAGATCATCTAATTGATGCTACTGCATGACATGGATTGTTAAGTTTTTTAGACGCATATTCAGAGTTAAATCATATCAAAATGGATCCCCTAGATGAGAAAAAAAACTTCATTTATAACAGACAAGGGGACTTACTGTTACAAAGTAATGTCATTTGGTCTCAAAAACGTCGGTGCCACATATCAAAGGTTGGTGACCAAAATATTCCAGGAACATTTAGGAAAAACTATGAAAGTCTACATAGATGATATGCTTGTCAAATCTCAACAATCAGGAGATCATATACCGCATTTGTCTGATACATTTCAGATCTTACGAAAATTCAATATGAAGCTAAATCACGAGAAATGTGCATTTGGCATTTCATCAGGTAAGTTTTTAGGTTTTATTATTTTTAACCATGGTATTGAAGTAAATCCCGCAGATTAAAGCTATTGAAGAAATTCCTGACATGCTTATAAGTAAGAAAGAAGTGTAGAGACTGACGGGAAGAATTGCTGCCCTGGGAAGATTTATTTTCAAGTCATCAGAAAAATGCTTTAAGTTCTTATCAGCTCTTAAAAAGAAAGAAAAATTTGAATGGTCTGAGGAATGTCAACAAACGCTCAAAAACTTGAAGGTATACATGTCAAATACCCTATTGCTCGCAAAACCAAAAGATGGGGAAAGGTTACTTGTCTACCTAGTTGTTTCAGAAGTAGCAATGAGTGTTGTTTAGTTTGTGAAGACCAAAGGTAAACAATCTCCAATTTATTATGTTAGCAAGTCATTATTAGATGCTGAGACACGGTATCCTCAGCTAGAAAAACTTGTACTTGCATTAACCATGGCATCTAGAAAGCTAAGGCTTTATTTCCAATTCCACCCTATCTTCGTACTAACTACTTATCCACTGCGTAATATATTACACAAACATGAGTTATCAGGTAGGTTAGCCAAGTGGGCCATAGAATTTAGGGAATATGACAACACATATCAACCTAGAACTACAATAAAATCACAGGTGTTAGCAGATTTTTTTGGCTGATTTTAGCCAAAGGATGCAACTAGAAGTAGAAAAAGAACTACAAGTATTCAATGGGTCTAATCCAGGAACTTGGACCTTATTTACCGATGGCTAATCAAATGTAAGGCAAGTCTAGGAATTATTTTGGTACCACCCTCGGGTGAAACTATACGACAAGCCATCAAATGTCATCTTATAACTAATAATAAGGCAGAGTATGAAGCTGTGATTGCTGGTTTAGAACTGGTACGCGAACTTGGCATAGAGCAGATCGTAATCAAAAGCTATTCACACTTGTAGTTAATCAAATGCATGAGGCTTATACAGCCAGAGAAGCACGAATGCAACAACACTTAGAGAAGGTACGTACTCTGGTTAGGCAATTCCAAACCCGGAAAGTTGTGCAAATACCAAGAGAGGAAAAAAAGGGAGACGCCCTAGCTAATCTCGCAACTGCGGCAGACGTGATAAGTAACAAAAATGCTTCTGTAATTCATATGTTCCATTCAGTACTTGATCATGACAAGAAAGATGTAAATTCAATAACTTAACCTGGGATTGGAGGAACGATATTTTCACTTGTTTGCAGTATGGAACCGTCCTTGAAGATAAGGAAAGGCTCACGCGCTTCGTAAAAAGACCGCTCGTTATTGTTTAAATCAAGGCAATCTTTATTGAAAAATGTTTGGTGGTCCCATAGAAAGAGGCCTAGGGCCTTCTCAAAAGAGTATGTGATGAGGGAAATATAGGAGAGGCATTGTGGAAATTATGCAGGAGGAAGGTCTTTAGTAAAAACCATAATTTGAGTCAGCTATTATTGGCCCAAAATGGAAGAAGAAGCGGAACATTTGTGGCTAAATGTGATAAGTGCCAAAGACTCGGTAACAATATACATAGACATGCAGAGTTGTTACACCTGGTTATAGCACCGTGACCTTTTATGAAGTGGGGGATGGATATCGTGGGTCCACTACCACAAGCAAAACGCAAGGTAAAATTTCTGCTAGTACTCACTGAATGAGAGGAGTAATCAAGTGCTCGATATTCCATACTTCAAAGCTCAAACACTTGGGGGACTATATAATATACATAGGACATATGTATAAAGAAGGCAAAGAAGACTGAAAAATAATCAAAGTTCAAGTCAAAGCCCGAAAGTATACTCATTGAATGAATCAAGTGCAGAGCAATGTTATGAGACAATAATATAAAGCCATTCAAAAGAAAACCTCATGATATCTAGGTTAAAGGCAATGCATATAAATGAGTTATAAATAAAAACCTTGGGTTTTAATTTCCTTTTTTGAAATCTGCTGTAAAGAAAAATAGTTACGAAAATGTTATAGAAGGTATTTAAATACATGTAATATGTTATTTAAAGTTGACAAAGTTCAAATAAAAACTTTATCGAAGTTATTTCAAGAAAAATGTGTGTTTATATTTATTTTGTCGTACATTTACACCATTATGAAGTAGAGACGTCTTCTTCATTAAGTGTCGAATATAAAATGGCCCTTTTTTATAAAATTCACGTTTGATTCAAACATTCATGAAGTTAAGAAAGCATTTTATGAAACAAAAACACAAAAAAGGGTAAAGTATAAACCCACAAATTATCTAACAAGTCCTTGAATATAAAGGCAAGAACGAGCAAAACAGAAGCTCAGAATAACTAAGTCAAAATGGAAAACTTCTTAATACTAAAAAAGTTTAGACTAAGTATGAAATTAGCCATAAAATATTTGTCATTTATGCAAAACGCCCCGAAAAAGTCTGGTGACTTGTCATTTCCAAATACCAAACCCCCAAATGCGACCGGGGTTTATAAACATATTCCACCAAAAAAAGAAAAAAAGAGAAGTCGCATTCCCTAAACTTGTCACTGGGAGCTGAAGTAGGATCTAAAGCAGGGTTACCAGTAGCAGAAGGTTTAAGTTGGCTTGAAGGAGTTGGAGCATCCACCGTACCCATTTCATCTTCAATATGTTCGGGAGTATCAACCATTTGCGAGGGAGAGTCTTGGCCTTGCTGAGTCTTTTCAATAGTTTCTTTTATCTTAGTTAATTGAGCCTCCAAGTTAAAGCCCTATTGGGTAGCTTCCACAAGGGTATCATAGAGAGTGCTTAAAATTTCCCAACTCACTTCAATTGCAGTGTTTTCCTCAAGAATCTCGTAATCTTTCTCCCATTAATCAATTTCTCTTTTGAGCTTTTCATTCTCAGCCAAGGCAAAATCATAAGAAGCTTGAAGAGAAGCACGTGAACTTTCTAAGGAACGGACCTTATCAGAAGACCCATGGAGATCTTCTTGAGTCTGAGTCAAAGTTTGCACAAGTTCACCGGCATAAACTTTTTTCTCACTTAACAAAGTTTTCAACTCTCTAATCTCTTCACTAGCCTTGGAGAGTTGCTCATAAAAAGATGTTTCAAGGAGATTCTTATCTTTGCTAGCTTGGTTTGAAGAAGCCTTTTCAACCGCCAACTCTGAAGTTAAAACCTTCAATTACTGCTCTAAGGTGCATTTGCTCTTTTCTAACGCTTCCTTATCAATTTGAATTCTTTCGTATTGCTCTCTCCAATTGTCCGCTTCAATTTGGTAATCATGCATTAACTGCTCCGTGTGGAAAACCCTCTTCTTGCATTAACTGCACTATGCCATTCATCCAAGTCAAAGAGTTGTGATTCTTAAGTTTAGATCTCTCGACTGGACCAATCAGAGGTTTCAACCACACATCAGCCCGACCTGATTTTCTATAAAGATTACCATTGACAGGAACCTCGATGATAACTTGCTTCATAGCTCCACTTCCACGTGAGGAACCAACCTCAGTATGATGAACAATTGTATGAGGAACTATGGAAGGAGTCAAAACAGCTTGGGGCAGAGCAGCAACAGTAACAGTCACAACCGGTAAAGAAGATGTTACGGGAGTAGACATGGAAAATGAGGCAAGGGCATTTCATCAGAAACTGAAACCAAAAATGGTAACTATCAAATCCACAAGCAAAAAGCTAATCAACAGAATCACGAGTAGCGGCGGGAGTGTCATCATCAGAAATCACCAAGGTGGCTTCAACATGCTCGGTTAAAGGAACAGAACAAGGAGGAGATGTTTCATCATCTGATAAAATGCGTGTTCTATCTTGTGGCTTTTTTATCAAATAACCCCCATCTTGTTCTTCCTCTTCTTCAGAATCTTGGTCAACAGAAGCCTTCCTTTTCGATGAAGAACCCAACATTATCTCTTGGGCTCTTTCTAAAGAAACTCTAGAAGCTATGATGGCCTCAACACTTATGCCTCAAATGGAAAATCGTGATAAAAAGTTGGATCAAAATAAGTTCTAAGGAAAGAAGTGAATAGAAATACGAAGGATATAAGGGAAAAAGCACTTACCGTGAGTATTCATTTCCAACCAAACCGATGAGATAGGTTTTTTCAGGGTCTACCTTCCATGGGAGCAACACTTAACAACTTTTCTATCCAACCATGAAAATTGGCAATCCCATCCACAATTCTCATGGTTGCTAAAAAGGAAGAGGAAGTTAAAATGACAACCATGAAAATTGAGAAAAAGGTATAGAAAATTTATAAAAAGAAAACTCACGCGCAAAATTCCACTTCTCAGGAAATAGAACACGCTCTTCACCTACTAAACTAACAGTGGGGGCAGCAATAAACCTTGCATACCAGCCACGGTCTTTATCATCCTCTAGGCTGACCAGAACTCTCTTGCTTCTCGCTACCAAAGTGAAAATTCCCTAATGGAAGAGTTTGGGAAAATAAAGGTGGGTTAAATGGAAGAAAATAAAAGACAAGCCAGCCATATTGGCCAAATGCCTCAAACAAGCAACATCCCTACACACGATGGGGCAAATTTGTCCTAAGCAAACATAAAAAAAAGCGATAGAATTCGATGATAACATGGTCACTAGGAGGCTTAAAATTCAATTTGAAAGGGTATGTATATACGAAAGAAAACACAGTCAAGTATGAAGTGATTCTTTGCGTTGTGTTGGGAATTATAATGGGAAAATCATGACTCCAATAGCAATCTCTACGAACCACAGAAATCAAACCTTCAGTGATCTGAGTTGGGTAAATGTCATCACGATCTAACAATGACATAGAGGAAACTTGGTTTCTGATGGACTCTCTATCATTGTAAAAAAAGACTTCAGAAGGAACAATTTCATCTACCACAGGTTCACGAAGAGGTTCATTGGGTTCTTTATTTCTAGATGAAGACCTCTGAGAAAGAGAATCTCTGGTTCTAGAAGATGGAGTAGAACTTGTTGAAGGAAGAGAAGGGCCTCGTGATGATGAAGATCCTAAACTACGAAGTCTTCCTCCTCTCCTACTTCTAACAAGAGCAAGAGAAAGGTTATCAACGATGGGACTCTCTAAGGGTTAGTGTTTGGAGAAGACATATTTGTACGAGGAAGAAGAAAAAAGAATTGAGTATTCTAAATCTTTTATGAGAAAGACAAAGATGAAAAGTTATATTTATACTCAGAAGCAACCGTCCAAAGAAAAGGTACAATGATGGAAACGTCATGGTGGGAACTATAATTTCGTAATTGTTGAAGCCGTAAAAAAATCCTAAAAGGCGCTGAAAGGTGCAGAACCAACCAGCGGGATGCCACGTGTCACGAACATTAAATGAAAGTGACAGATGAAGCATCAGTTTCAGAAAAGAATTAATGGCGGCAAATATTCTCGATTTAATGAGATCCACTTCCCAAATATTCTATTGATGAATAAATGACAAGTGGATGAATTATCTGTATTGGTAAAAATCGAGTTGGCATATATAGAATTAATTGTAATGTGACACGTCATGACGCGTGGACTAGTCAAATGATGACAGTTGGCAAAGAATAGTTGAAGAAACACGAGCTTCAACAGGCAGGGGCAAATATTCAAGAAAAACATGAGGGATAGATGCTCGAACCTATTAATATTCAAAGGTCGTATTAAGAGAATGAAACTGAATAGCAAAAAGGGTATAGATACATATTGTCAGTAATTAATATGCATTAAATATGGAAAACATTAGGGAATCTGTATTAAATCAAATATGATTACTACCAATTATAACGTTATACTAAATGACATTAATTACCCATAATGACTCTATTACGCGAGAAGCAAAATGTATTACCTAGAGATAACAGTAAACGGAGAAGACTGAACATTTGCAAGGACACGAAATACAATTGGAATATACTGATTTACTTTACCTTATATTCAACTGTTATTTATATCAATTCTTTTTATTTTTATTTGATTATTAGTAACCCGAGTTCTTTTAAAATAAGGTTCGATCGAAATCTCGATTTTTGGTTAAACACTAATGACGTTGCAAAAATCGGAGATGAAGGAAGTATAACATTTGGTCGTTTAGTTGAGGAATATTTAGTGAAGATTGTCCACATAATAAGAACACTAATAACTTTTGGGGATTTATATATATATATATATATATATATATATATATATATATATATATATATATATATATATATATATATATATATATATATATATATATATATATATATATATATATATATATATATATATATAATCTTAAACTTATTTACCTGATTTTAACTAGGTTTTTCTATTTACATCAAGTAACTAAAGTTTTTCTTTATATAAAATATATAAAATTCTAGTCAAAAGTTAAAATTTAGATACAAGTCGAATATAATTTGTTATTGTACGGAATCCGGTCAAAAAATAAAAATTATATACAACTTGTGTACAATTTGTATATATATAATTCTTTTTTATAGAATCTCATCAAAAACTATAATTTATATATAATTTATATACAACTTGTATACAGTTATATTAGTTGTATATCATTTGTACACCCGAATACAAAATATATACTCCATTTGATTATGTCTTCTTTTTCTTCGAGTTTCAATCAAAACTAACTCGAATGTTCACCAAATTCTCTCAAAATTAAGATATAAACTTCAAAGGATATTTCCAATCATTTGCAATAACACCCAAATCTAAACAAATAAAAATTTGTAAAATTTAATTTCCGATCCGTATTTAAAGCTTCAAAACTTTTTAATTGTTAATAGAGTTTTAATATATTAATATGGTTTCCAATTCGATCTGCTGGCTTCTGATTAATATACTTTAGTTTATTGATTTCAAAACTAAAAGAAATCAACGATTTCAAGCTGATTGTTTAACATAGAAAAAGAAAATAGAGTATATAACAAGTCAAGTAGTCTGCACCAATGATTCTATAGCAAATTAGATCGGCAAGTACTGGGTCGATGATAGAATTTCAGTGTGAGAAAGGGGGAGAATAAATAGGGAAAATTAGAGTTTAATATATTATGTTGTATATAATTGATAAATTATATATTAAATTAAAATCTTTTTACTGGGTGTAAACAAGTTTTCATATAGTATAGATAAATAATCTTTTAGTCAAACAAATATGTACTGGGCATTTCGAAAAAACCAATATGTACTTGGGCATTTCGAAAAAGTAATTATTGTTGTTTTGGAAGAAAGGGATTCCATGAGAACGAATGACTAGTTCCAAATCATGTCTATCTTTTTTTCTTTTCTTTTTACCCAAACGTGTATGTAGAAAACGATCATATCGATACATTAGTAACCAAAATTTGGGTCATTTTCAAAATGTCAAATATTTCATTATACGATAATATAGACCAATGAACTTAGTCATTAAGCGTTTGGAGTAAACTTTTTTGTCAAAGCATTCATATTCATGTATCCCATGAGTGAAGATATGTTGATGATGTTATAAATAGGCATGTGTGTTTTGGAGTGGACTAAACGCCGAAAGTAAGGAGAAGATAGTAATAAATAGATCATGGTACCCGACAAATTAGGACAGTTTCATGCACGAAATATTTTGTTTGAGGGAGGTTTTGCATTTAAGAATGTGCAATATAAACAGCCCGTCTTAATACAAATATTAATAGTTAAATACAATTAAAATTTGTGATTCGAAGATATTTTGCTGTTACTCCATATCTATGTCAAATAGAAGGGAGGTGGATTTTATATATATATATATATGAAGGAAAAGGTAAGGAATTAAGCTGCTTTCTTTTTCGATATGTTCTTTCCTTCTCTCTTGCCAAACATTTGACTGTGCAAGATACACAGACAAAGAAATCTAGCATGAGTTGAGAGACTTTGGGTCCCAATTCTTTACTTTGATTAGACAAAGCAAACCCTTAACCACACACAAAATCTTTAAGAATCCTCCGAGACCAAAACTATTTTCTATCCTCTCATTTCAGCATTATATTGGACAAAAACTAAGATGTTGCTATCTTCATTATTAGCACCTCCTTTTTGGATCATTCCCAAGGAAAAAAACCATTTGATTTTTTCTTTTTCCTCAATCAAAGTAATCGTAGTGATGTATGTTTCATGGAGAAATGATGCTTATCACTAAAGAAGCTTTACTTAACGTTAAAATATGATATTGTTATGTTCCTTTCGGTAAGAGGGGAAACCTGCCGCAGCTGTTACAGTCTTTGTCTTTCAAGTGCATATTTTGTTGTTGTAAGTATTTTATATCTACTGAATAAATTTTTCTATATAATAGCCTACAAACAACGTGATAATGTTATGTTGTTTCATGTTTTAATGATATTTCACCTGGCCAGTGCCTCTGCCTAGGGCAGCACTAACTCCTTTGCATTTGGGGCCCCTTTTCTCCATCTGCTTCCAATCTAATTGTCGGCCATTTGTCTTCTCTCCAAACTGCATCAAGACACTTTCCATACCAAGCAATATATATTGATTTTAGATATTTTCTCTGCAAAGTTGTAAATAGAGGAGATATAATTCAAATTATTTAGAGGTTTGGTATTATCACTTCCCACATCAGTTGAGAAAACATGTTTCGGGCCTTCTAATAATATTTATAGCAATCATTGGTTCATAAGCTATTTTTTACAGTTAAGTTAGATTTAAAATCCGATCCATTACAATCGTTATGTTTTTTGGAGTATAAACTATATTGTCTTGAGTTTTTTTTTTTTTTAGTAGTTTTCGTTTATAGGAGGTATGCTATTTGCTGATGACATAGTCTTGATAGACGAGACGAGGGTCGGTGTTATTGAGAGGTTAGAGGTATGGAGACAGACTCTCGAGTCTAAGGGTTTCAAAATAAGCAGATCTAAGACAAAATACCAGGAGTGCAAGTTTAGTGTCGAGCCGAGCGAAGTAGGCAGGGATGTGATGATTGGATCTCAGGTCATCGCCAAGAGGGACATTGTCAGATATCTTGGGTCGGTGATTCAGGGGGACGGAGAGATTGACGGGGACGTCACTCATCGTATAGGAGCGGTGTGGTCAAAGTGGAGGCTTGCATCAGGAGTCCTGTGTGACAAGAAAGTTCCAAAGAAACTCAAGGGAAAATTTTATAGAGCTGTGGTTAGACCTGCTATGTTGTATGGGGCGGAGTGCTGGCCAGTGGAGAACTCTCATGCTCAGAGAATGAAGGTTGCGGAGATGAGGATGCTCAGGTGGATATGCGGGCTCACCAGGTTAGATAAGATTAAGAATGAAGTTATTCGAGAGAAGGCGGGGGTGGCCCCGGTGGATGAGAAAATGCGAGAAGCGAGGCTGAGTTAGTTCGGGCATGTGCGGAGGAGAAGTCCTGATGCCCCGGTGAGGAGTTGTGAACGGCTGGCGATGGTCGGCGTGCGGCGAGGCAGAGGCAGGCCTAAGAGGTATTGGGGAGAGGTAATTAGGCATGACATGGCTAGAATGCGGGTTTCCGAGGACATGACCCTTGATAGGAAAGTCTGGAGGTCTAGTATCAGGGTCGTAGGATAGGGGCTCCTAGAGTTTTACGTACTCCTCACCCGGGGTTGGGTGAGGCTTGGCAGGGCTATCCATAAATGATTTGTGTATTGGATTGTGTCTCCCTTATGATAGTTATTTATGGTAGTTTCTGTCTGATATTATTGCATGTTATTTTATTTATGGTTCTTATGTTTAGATAATTATTTACGCTATTTCTGTTGGAGTTACTAATGCTCTTTGTTTTTTCTTTCCTTCACTGAGCCGAGGGTCAATTGGAAACAGTCTCTCTGCCCTTTCGAGTAGGGGTAAGGTTTGTATGCATATTACTCTCCCCAGACTCCACTTTATTAGACTATACTAGATAGTTATTGTCGTTTATAGGAGATTGATTAAAGTGATAAGAGTTTGGATTCTAATAATGTGTATGCATATAATATGTATATTTATCTCGTGAAAGCGAAATAGCTATCGCAAGCCAAATGGATAATTATTGATTAATAGTTGCGTGTAGTATGACACGAGAAAGCAAAAGATTATTTGGGAGTTGGGTTGGGTTGGGGGGCAGGGGTTTAAATAGTTTAATAGCTGAATATACTAAAATACAAAGCAATAATAATTGGCTTAAAATAAAAAGAGTCGTAAGAAAAAGATGTTTAGACATTGACAACCGCACTGTGAATAGATTCCTAAGCTTCACAATCCCATTTGATGTCATTTCAGTTGTGGAGTAATACCTAACAAATACTAAATCAATCATAATTTCATATCCTCGTATCAATCTTTAATATGCACAATCAGGTCATGTACAAGATAATTAGAAAAATATTTACAATAAATATTAATTAGTTAGTACATGATAAAACTAGGTAATTAATCGCATTTTAAATTACAATGATAGTGTAAAAATATAAATTGTACTCTAAGATCCTTCTTAAAATAGTAGCAATCACCAACTACGAGCGAAGAGAAAAGGAGATGACTTATTATGATGTAATACTACTTTTTCTCTAAACATTTAAAGGTGCGGTACTATTCTTCGTTTTGTAATCTTTTTAATTTCTATGTGTAGAGGAGTTAGAAATATTAATTAGAATCGATTTACTTTCTTCTTTTGATCAATCAAATAAATAACTTTTGGGTATTAGCTTCTTTTGATAATATTTGAAAAGGATGCACATCCATTTCCCTTTTTTATTTTCTTTCCCCAGAGAGGTACATGGAATATATAACTTTCCATTAGATAAAGTTGTGGCGACCATGAATATTCCTTATGTTGCATAAATGTTTTCCAAATTCAGATGTTTGTATCATTGTATGTATTAAATATGAAATGCACTGTGGCAAAATGGTTAAAAGAAAACAATTATCCACCAATATTATTCATTAAAAATGGGTTGGATGGTGAATATTTTAAAAACGGATCAATTATGGATAAAAACCATATTAACTACTTAGAAAATGGATAACTAATGAGTATAACTTTTACATTTGTAAATTCTCAAATTGGGGGTTCATCAAGTTTGGGAACTAGGAGTTCTCCCAAAAGGGATAATATTCATGAAGTCATAATCATATTATCCATCGATTACCCTTTTTTATCCGTATTAAATATAAATCGGATCGAATAATTTATCTGTTTTTGCGTTACATATTTTCAACTCGCTCATAGCCGATTAGACCCGCCCGTTTCCTGCCCCTACTTGTAGTACTAGGAGTACTTTTAATAGGTTTCAACCAACAGAGGCCATAATGGTGCATTGTTTATTAGTATTCATAATTAAAATTAGAACAACAATACTTGTGTTTGTGTGTTTAATATTGAGACGCTACTCTTTTTGAATAATGGAGTTTGATGAACAATTATATGTTTGCATTGATGAAAGCAGCTTCACTTGCAAATGTAGGTCTATTTTGTCTAATTTAATAAAGTGGCCAAACTCCATGCGTTGCTTCTTGTTTTATACTTGGAAAAAATTTGGCCCACTGCTTTATTGTTATTGATTACTATTATGTACCTGTATTATAAAGATACTGCCAGTGATGCTACTTAATTCACGCTTTATGTCATCAAAAAGCTTATATAGTCAACTAATCACAAGGCCCTTGCACATCTTAATTACTAGTACCTGTTCCTTTCTTGATTTTGACTAATATTTTACAAATTAGTAATATTTCCCTCCATAGAGTAAATTAGCACAGATATATTGACTAGGAAATAAGAATGCTCTTTTGCAGGTTTGTGATTCTCACTAAGCAAAAGTAAACTTAGTGCTTTTTATTTATTTTTTGATTCTTGTGATGCTATTATGTTTTCTATGGTTTTTATTGATGGTACCCATATATTATCTTTTTCATCGTCTTTTCGTTTTCTTGAGCCGAAGGTCTATTAGAAATAACCTCTCTACCTTCTCGGATAGAAATAAATGTTTGACCAAAAGATATTGAAACTTTTTTTATTAAATCAATCAATGAAATTGAAGAGGTAGATCTTAGCCAAATACAATAAATTCCATATCTACAAACAATCCAGAAAAGGACATATAGAATGAAATAGAAGCGATAAATAATCGAAACCTTTCATTTCTTCTTTCCCTGATCGGTGAAAATGACTGTTGGACATATTCAATGGAAGATTCGAAATTGTTTTGCGTATGTTCACTATGGAGATTACAGAGGAAAAAGATAGAGATTAAAGCCCCCTTTTCTAGGAATGTATCATCCATATATATAGTCATGGAGTCATTGCCATGTATTTGGGTCATAGCCCCCTCACTCCGCATCCATTTTCGCCATTTGGTGAATACGTGGTTTGGTGTAACTAATGTCGTCTTTCCTTATCCCATTGTTTGGACGTGGTCCCAATTGGGCCGACCACATCGGTCAAATTTTGACCAATACAATTAGTCCCTCCGTCTGTCGGGATCGTCCCTTGCCGGGCCCGGTGGACGGATAATGACTTCCGCTTGTCTAGGAGAAGTCTGACTGTCTGACCCTTGGAGATCTTCAGAATCAAGTAGCGTATTGTCACCCTTTCGATATCTTTGAACCGTTGCGGCTGTTTTGGAATGGGAACATCGTTTAATCTTGAAACGTTGTTCGTGGTTGCCGCCATGATGACACGCATTCCCAGGGGATTGAACTGTTTTGTGGCCCATCAAATTTGATTGGCTACTCTTGGGTTTCGAGCTTGGGGAATTTATGTCTCTTATAAATAGGAGGAGTGCATCATTCGGGCGCCACCCTTACTTACTTTTATTTCGAAAGAACTTTGCAAATTCTCCTTTCTTTAAATTTTTGACTTTCTTCGGTTAGCCAAGGACTTTCATCTTTTCTTCTCTTTGCCCATTTTCTTCATCAGATTGATACAAATGGCTGGTAATTCTTCTCGTGCTGACCTTCCAACCACAATTCTAGTGCCAGAAGATGATGTTCCGGCCACTGGAGGGGTAGAAATGATAGAAGATGAGGAAGTTTCATCGGTGGATGAGATCTTACCTTGCCCTGGGCGAGGCATTGACTGATTTCCAAAGTCCCGCCAAAGAAAAATCGAAACCTGCTCCCTCCGTCATAAATGACGAGGGGATTGTAGACTTGAGGGCTAAGTGGGGAATTCCTCCCTATATCGAAATACTACTGGCAGAGGGGGAAGACATAGTCCATTTTGACCGCCCAGGGTATTGTGCATTCTATGCCTACCTCTTTATTGTTGGATACACGCTTCCTCTCCCTCTCTTGGTGGTAGATTTATGCCACTTTTACGAGGTATGCCTCGCTCAACTTACTTCGTACCTATATAAATTGTTCCTTATGCTTCTCAAATTTGCGGAGCTTGCCGATCGTGAGATCACTTTGAGGCACATGCTCAACATCTTCTCCCCTCGACTCATTCATGGCACGATGATTCATATACGCCATCAAGGGTCGAAAAGCTTGGTGGTAAAGATGAACGACCGAACCAAGCGTCAGTTCTACGAGAAATACTTTTATGTGCAGACCGACCATCTCGTGGCGGATCTTACGAGATTCCCTGAGAAATGAAATTTTACACTTACATCCCTATACTTTAGGTCGAATCGACACCCGTCTACTTTTCCTTTGATTAGTACTAAAAATGTTTATGTTTTACAACTGCGAAACTACCATACACCCGTTGATGGTATCCGCGAGTGGGTGAACGTCATCCTTCCTCATACGGTAGGGAACGCACATGGTCGCCCTTCTATGAAAGATATGGATGCAAGCCCCTGATTAGTGAGTAATATTATTTTCGTTTGCTACTTT
Source organism: Nicotiana benthamiana (assembly GCA_034376525.1). Classification (NCBI taxonomy): domain Eukaryota; kingdom Viridiplantae; phylum Streptophyta; class Magnoliopsida; order Solanales; family Solanaceae; genus Nicotiana; species Nicotiana benthamiana. Next base: position 14,249,278 of record CM067325.1, read on the forward strand.
TATTCCTTCCTCCTCTTTCTCTCTTTTTATATAATTTCTTATGTGTTATTCGTCGATGCCAGGGAGAGTGCGGAGAGCGAGGTCTCTCCCATTAGCCTTTCATCAGCCTTCATGGTCTGCTCGCCCTATTTCAGCGTCTACTGCTCGACCTTCATCAACGGCTGCCTCAATTGAATCTATGGTCGCGGTTGTACGCATGGCTGCTATCCCTTGAGCTAGGACTCTTACTCATATCATTTACCCAGCGGAGGGACCTTCCCATACTGCGGAAGGGTATGGGCCATCAAAGAGGCAACAAGTGGATACTGAAGCGGTCTTGAGGTTATAATAAATCTGGAGGAAGACCTTTCCTTGACGTGGTCTGAGGCGGGAGTTGATACCATTCTACCCGCGAAGATAGAGCCAACCATTGTGTCTGCCCCATCGGTGGAGATCCTGGCTGCTATGATTTACCGAAAACCTATCGTGATGGGGGGTCAAATCCCTGAGACTGCGGTTGCTGCTTTGGTCGGGCCTTCATCATCAGTGTCGGGTCATGCTTCCTCATCAGCCGCACAGAGGGGAAAGGATGTCGTGGTCGACGACCATGAATCTAAATCTGAATCTGAATATGACCTTGATCCTTGTTAGTTTGTATGGATCCACTAAATTGTAGATTACCTGGTCGTGTACAAGGTTCTATTGAAGGCACTTAATGAAACAGTAAGTACATGAGGCAAGGGATTTTTACATGGAAAAATCCTACTCAAGGGGATCAAAAAACCACGACCTACACCTGTAGAATTTTAACTTTACTAACTTGTAATCCTGTTACGAGCCACTTTACAATACTTCCTATTGCAAAAGATTTGCTCAACTAACTTGTGGTACCTTTACCACAAGCCACTTTGTGACTATTTTAGTTACAAAGGCTTTCTCGAACTTGTGATGTTATCATCATAAGCCACTTTATAACTCTACAATTACAAAGACTTTTCCTTATGACTAAATCTTGTCACAACATAATCAAAGGAGTTTAAGATCCATCAATTTCCCCATTTTTAATGATGACAAACTTAACAATTATATGTAGGAGTTGGGTCGGTGAAAAGAGTTCCCCCTGAGACTATACTTTATATTACAGAGCATAAGAACTAGTTCCCCAATGTGTTTCCCCTGATCGTCTATATTATATTTTCCCCTTTAGGCATCACTAAAAAGAATAACAACACAAAGAAGTCCAGGTAAGCTAACTCATGTCACATATGTGCACACAATCATGATAGAGAATAGAACACAAAGAGATAGTACTAGACATAATAAAAAGATTCATATTAGTAGTGATTTAATACGACCTCCGCCCTTTGAAAAAAGAAGATGCGACATTGTACTTGTTCATAGAAGAAAAAGTAATACATCCTAACCCTAAAAAAATACAAAAACATCCACCAAACATTAACAGAGAATAACAAAAATCATATCTTGATAACAAGTTAATGAAGGGGTTCTTAGGGGGCATTAGGAGGAAAAAGCTTGGTAGCTGCAACAAGTGTCTGGAGAACAAGATCTATTCGGATGTTGTCCGACTTTTGCTCGTTGAGCAGTTAAGCCTTCAAGTTCTCAACTTTCGCCCTGATATCACCATTTTCCTGTGTCAAACGAACCACTTCGTCATTCGACATGGGAACCACTCGGGCTTGCTGACCTTCTAGGATAGCATTCCTGGCCTTCAAACTACGAATTTCCCCATCTGCACTGTTATGGGAATTAATGAGCTGAGACACAGTTGTTGTACTTCCTACCCCCCATACTTCTCAATACACTCAAACTCTTCCAAGGTTGTGTACGAGACTGCCGACTTTCGTGTCCCCACTTTACCTATTCCCGGTGGAACCTTAAAGAATTTGAACACCGTAGTAAGCAAGAATCCATAAGGAAGCCCATGATTTTCGTCCTTGAAATTGGCAACCTTCTACATGTGTTCGATCATTATGGCAGGTAGATTCATAGGGTGGAAACCATCGAGTTGCTCCATTAGGAATAAATCAGACTTACAACTCACAGACCTACTTTCTGCTCTAGGAAATAGAACTTTGTTAACCAACTCAAATAGCAGCTGGTAAACAGGGAGTAGTGCTTTCTTATGTATCTGGTCCTCTTTCTGATTAGCATTGTCTTTCACCATTACATTTATGAAGTTATACTGATAGACATCTTGTATACTCGACACCCCAACTACTAGAACTTGCAAAATCTCGCCAAGCAATTTCACATCAAAGACGATATCTACCCTACTGACTAAAGCAGACACATGGTCAGTATCAACTAGAAAGAGACTAGCGAAGAAACTTTGTACCTCTTCCTCAAACACTTTAGGTGCATAAATATGAAATAGATGCAATCATTAATGAAACTCGACCATTTTCAGAATTTGGCGCAATCGGCCATCTCAGAGATTATTGGGTCAAACGGAAGACCCAACAGAACTTTTTGATGCCTTAGGCACTCAGAGCCAAGGCAAACCTCACTTCTTGCTTTATTCTCAGAACTAAATTCTTCAACAGTTTCAGAATTCCGTTTCCCAAGCTTCTCTCCACTGACTTTTCTTTTTCTTTTAGACTTGACTAGTATATTCTCATCACTCACTACCTCATTCATCTTAGACTTAGATGTTGACGCTTTCTCCTTTGAACTATTCTCTGCCTTTTTCAAGGACCGGAAACAAGGGAACCAGGTTCCTCAGGAGTTTCTTCTTCCACCTCGACTACAATGATAGCTTCATCACTTACATGTACCCCATCCTTCACCAACTTTCTTCTTTTTTTCTTACTATTCTTCTTGCTCTTTCGGAGAGCAGAGCCGTAGGCCACTTTAACTTCAAGTCTGGTAGTAGGTCACTTGTTTCAGACTCAGGTATGGAGACAACCCTTTGCTTACATATGAATGCGTCAAGGGCCACATTGTCCAGGTCTTCTTCATCACTAGATCACATTTCAGGTGCTTGAATTTCCAAGGACACAACATCAAATGCAGCAACATTATTGTCTTGAGGATGAAAGGCCTGACCTGGGTCCTCTAGAGAGGGATCAAGTTCCTCATGTGATCCCCAGGTAGTATTTGTCATTGTATCCCCTTCAAAAGTCATAATGGCCCCTTCCAGATCCACCTTGTACGACTTATTTTTCTGAGAAGTAATTTCATGTAATATCCCATCAGCAAAAACTACAAACACAGTTACGACATTTTTCTCGTCTTCAACCGGTGCTTCCACAACTATGGAATCGGCGGAAACGATGGAAAAACCCTATGTGAACTTAGTATTCTGACCTTGTTCTCCACATAGGGTTTGACTGGTCGGAACAATAGATGACGGGGAGGACAGAACAGTAGTTTCAAGGGTTTCTAAGTTAGGAAGAGATTTGGAGACTGAGGAAGGTGTGACTGCAGCAGGAGGAGTAATAGAAGGTGACCAAGGCTCAGTGAAAACGGGAGGTTCCATAGATAGTTCAGAGACAATTACAACCGAGGCAAAAAGATCGAAAGTTTTCTCATCCATTGGAAGAAGAAGTGTGACAATCCTTCACTTTTGGGTGAGTCTAAAGTAGGGCTTATGGTTGAAAAGAGAAAACAAGAGGGTTTTTAAAAGGAGAGGATAATTATGAAGGGAAAGGAATGGGAAACTATTCTGAAACAGCGACTAGATGTGGAGAATCTTCATGTTTTAGAGGGAGATGGAACGTTTTGAATTGAAAAGATGTGACAGCATGATCTAAAAAGTTGATGACATGGCAATTGAATTTTGTACCCTTTTTAATACGTGTATTAAAAGGATGCATAGAACTAATAATCTTTAGTACAAGAACCTGGTTCATTGTTTTTTTAAAGAATCAATCCTCTTTTATCAGCCATGCACTGTATCTGGCGTTTCTATGCCCATCATGTATGTTTACTTGCAATTGGTATTGAAGTGAGTTAGACAAGGCTAGAAAACAATCTAAGCCAGTTATTTCTTAAGGATACGAGTCAACCAATAAGGAATCAGGTTCTTAATTTGGCCTTAATAGTCCCAGCTTTACTAGGTTTCTTTCAAACTGTTCCCTACTTAGTGCTTTGGTGAAAATGTCTGCAATTTGATCTTCAATGCTGCAAAACTTCATACATATCAACCCTTCTCCATATTATCTCTCAAAAAATGATGCCTCACATTAATATGTTTTGTCCTTTTCTATTGAACCATATTCTTGGCCATGTTGAGTTCCCTAGCATTGTTACATAGAAGGGGCACACTCTTAGTGAGTACCCCCAAATCCTCTAGTTGATGCTTAATCCATACAAGCTGAGCACAGTAGGATGTTGCAGCTACATATTCAGCTTTAGCTGCTAAAAGAACCATTGAATTTTGGTTCCTTGTACCCCAAGAGATAAGACATGATCCCAAGAAATGAGCCATTCTAAAAGTGTTTTTTCTGTCTACAAGATACCCTGCATAGTCTGCATCAGCATACCCAATCAGATTAAAATTGTCCCCTGATAGATAATATAGCACCGGGTCCTACGTTCCTTTGAGATATCTCAGTATTCTTTTGGAAGACTTCAAGTGAGATTTATTGGGATTTGATTGGAACCTCACATACAATCCCATACTAAAAATGATATCATGTCGACCAGCAGTAATATAGAGGAGAGACCCAATGATGACTCTATATATTGTTTGATTCACATGAGATCCAGTTTCATCCATGTCCAGTCGAGTGGCAGTTGCAATAGGAGTGTCTATCACCTTTGATGCTTCCATATCAAACCTCTTTAAGAGTTCCTGGATGTATTTGTATTGACAAATAGAAGTAACCTTTGGGGACTATTTTACTTGAAGCTCCAAGAAGAAATTTAATTCCCTCATCATGCTTATTTTAAATTCGCTTCCCATAAGTTTTGCAAATTCTTCACACACAAAGTCAGTTGTTGCTTCAAAAATGATATCATCATCATAAACCTGAACAATGAGTAGGTTCCTTCCTCGTTTATTTAAGAAAAGAGTATTGTCAATTTTCCCTCTCTTAAAAAAATTTTCTAAGAGAAATTTTTACAATTTTTCATACCAAGCTCGAGGAGCATGCTTTAGCCTGTACAAAATTTGTCCAGCTTGAACACATATTCAGGGTGCTCATGACATTAAAACCCTGGGGGTTGCTTCATATAGACTTCTTCCTTAAGGACTCCATTAAAAAAATGCACTTTTGACATCCGTTTGGAATAAGGTGAATTCCATATGATATGAAAAGGCGATTAGAATTTCGATAACTTCCATCCGAGTCACTGGAGCAAACGTTTCATCATAGTCAATCCCTTCCTCCTGATTGTAGCCTTGGACAACTAGCCTTGCCTTCTTCCTTGTGGTAATTCCATGTTCATCGAGCTGGTTTCAAAATACCCACGTAGTTCCTATAATGGTTTTATCTGGGGTTCTAGGTACCAGGTGCCGCATGTTGTTTCTCTCAAACTGATGCAACTCTTTTTCAAGGCTTCCGTGATGTTTTTGGTTTCTATCAGGGAGAGAAAAGCTGAGAAGGTAAGTGAATTTTTGGCTCTTGACCTAGTTTGAACTCCGAAATCTAGAGGAGTGATTATGTTGTCTATAGGGTGAGAGATTTGATGTCTCCAGTTGGTTGTTTGAGGTTCATTCTGAGAAGAGGAAGATATGTTTGGCTGATTTTCCATTATTCCACTCTCAGGTGCTAGTGGAGTTCCCTGAACTACATCAACCACTCTTTCTTCAGCTTCAGTGGTTGTAATTTAAGTACTTGGTTCTGTTGATGATGAGGCAGCATTATCTTCATATGAATCCTTCACTTGACTCATCATATCTGCTTTTTCATTTGCCATGTTAATGACTTTACCAGGAACAAGTAAGGGTTCTCCATCTTGATCTTCTGCAGGCCTCTTCTCAGATGATGGAGGTGATTCATCAAAAATAACAGACACTTTTCTCAACACATTGAGTCCGCTTGTTATATATCTTGTAGGCCTTGCTTTGAGAAGAGTAACCAAGAAATATTCGTTCATCACTTTTGGCATCGAACTTACCAAGCCGATCCTTTCCATTGTTGAGAACATAACATTTGCATCCAAATATTCTTAGATGGGTTAGCTTGGGTTTTATTCCATTCAACAACTCATATGGGGTCTTGTTCAGAAGTGATCTGATCATACACCTGTTCCCTAAGTAGCATGCAGTGTTGATAGCTTCAGCCCAAAAGTTCTTTGCAAGTCCACTGTCAATTAGCATTGTTCTTGCCATTTCTTCCAGAGTTCTGTTCTTCCTTTCTACTATATTTTGCTGGGAAGTTCTGGGAGCTTAGAAGTTGTGATTGATTCCACTTTCATTGCAGAATTCATCAAATTTGGTGTTGTCAAATTTTGTCCTATGATCTGTATGATGCATACAACTCTAGACTTCATTTTCACCAGGATTTTCTTCACAAAGGCCACAAATACCTCAACAGTTTCATCTTTTGTTCTGAAAAATAAAGTCAACGTAAATCTAGAATAGTCATCAACAATTACGCAAATATATCTCTTTCCTCATCTACTTTGCACCCTCATATGTCCACATAGATCCATCTGCAGGAGTTCAAGCGGCTTTGAAGTGCTAACATCTTTTTTTGACTTAAAGGAGGACTTCACATGTTTTCCTCTTGCGCATACATCACCGAATTTTTAAATCTTGAATTACGGCATAGGCAAACCATGGACCAGGTCATTATGAATTAGTTTGTTTAGAAGGGAAAAGTTTGCATGGCCCAATCTTCTATGCCATAGCTCAACATCATTGTCAATCGCCTTTAGACAAGTCAGATCACCACTCTGTAAAGATTCGAAATCAGCAACATAGATGTTCTTGTATCGTCTGGCCACCAATACTGTTTTACCAGTCACAAGGTCAGTGAATGTACATATTTTGGACAAGAATTCCACTTTGTTTCCTTTACCGCAAATTTGAGAAACACTCAGAGACTGTACTTAAGCCCATTGGCATAGTACACATTTTCAATAGAATGAGTGAGTGACTTCCCAACTTTTCCAACTCCAATAATGTACCCCTTTTTGCCATTGCCAAAGGATACACTCCCTCCTTGTAGGGCTTTAAGTGAAAGGAATTCTATGGTGTTTCCAGTCATATATTTCGAACATCCACTATCTATGAACTATTGTTGACCGCCTCCTTTCACTGTTCCCCATACAAGAGATTTAGGAGTTAGTTTTAGGAACCCAAATAAGTTTGGGTCCCTTGCAATAAGAAAGAGGATGAATAAGAGCCTTCTTAGTCCATGCAGGCAATATGCATTTTTTGTGAGTGGAACCTGGTTCCTCTTTTGTGGTCACAATTTCAGCAGCCATTTTTTCTTTTTGAACTAGTTATTCTTGACTTGGACAACTTCCTTGAAGCGCCCAATATTCCCATATAGGGTACGAGGCCAATTATCAGATACATTGATGCTCTTACTGTGAGGGTTCGTAGAAGTTTTCTCCAGTGGGACCTTGCTCCTTGCCTTTTTTCGCAATCATTTGTAAGCAACGCAGTGGTAGCTTCGGAGGACCAGGTACACTTTAGAGACCATTCAAGATCATTCATTAATTTTTCTAGATTTGCTTGGATGAATTTGTTTTTCTCAATTCCAGTACTCATGCAACGACTCATAACTTCCACCTCATCTTCAAGCCTACGGTATTCCTTGCTTGCTATCTCCTTTCCTCCTTTGGAACGTTCAAGTTTAGACTTAGTAGATGGTTTTACTATTGTTTCCCTTTGGTATGGAATTTCTGCCAACATATCATTCTTTTCTTTTCTAAGAGTTTCAGTGGTTTTCTTATAATTAGTAACTACATCCACTAAGTCTTCTATAGTACGTTCAAATTCTTCTAGTTCTAAAATTAAGGAATCCCTATCCTCTGCAAGACCAAAAAAGGCAGTTATTAAAAAATCAGCTAAACACGTGAGTTTTTTGGAGAATATGATTTGAAATTTCTCTAAACATCCCTGATGTTTACCTCTCTGTCACCATTGTCTTCATGATCATCTGATTGAGCCTTCAAAGCGAACATTGGTTCATTTCCAATCTCCTCGCCTTCAACTGCCAACATGAAACTATCACAAGTATTAGGTTTTAAAGTATTAGGAAGCGAGGCTCGAGGAGCTTATTGGTGAGATCGATCGAGAGACGTCGTTCTAAGGAGATCGCGCAGCTGCCCTTGAGGCCGATAAGGTGCGACTGTTGGCTCAAGTCTAGTTTACCTCCAGCAATGTTCCTCGTCATGTGTATGATCTTTGGGTTCATGCTGAAGCCCGACAGGACAACTATAAGAACTTATGGAAAGCGTGCAGTGTTCACGTGAAGGAGCTCAGGCGAAGGTATGAGGCTCGTGTCAACTGTGGATATGACTCGGCGATGCTGGAGGTCGATGAGTGCGCAGATGATGAAGGGGAACTTCTTGGAGATGGTAACAATAATGGCATTGATGATGCCGTGTGAAAGAATTCTATCTTTGTTTGTTTTCTATTTTTTTATTCATTGTTTATTGCCGTTGTTTCTTCCTTCTTTAGTGTTGGTTCGAGCCGTATGTAATCTGTGACTGTTTGTGTAGTGACTTTGTATAAAGAGGAACTTTTCTTTGTTATATGTCCTATGTATTATATTTTTTTTTCTCTTCATAACTTTGGTGCGAAGTAGATTCCCGCATGACGAGTTCCCTACTCTTTGGGAATTTAATGTCACGCGAGTTGAATCGAGTCTTGGCAACGTCTTTGGCTGGCGAGACGATGTTTTCTAACTTGTGCCGAGATACTGTCCCATCATTGACCGATCGGTATCGAATTATTTTTTTGATAACGACTTTAGCAATAGGGATATTACTTTCTGGTTCATATGGAATTATTATCCCATCGCGAGTCCGAGTCTTTCTTCCATTGGCCTTAAGGGCGTTATTTGAACATTGGTCAAGATATTAGTCCATCGATGTTCGATCAAGGCCAAAATTTATCTTTTTGGTGAAGGCCCTTGGCCATAAAGGTGTTGTTTCGAACTTTCATCGAAATGTAATTCCGTCGATTGTTCGATCGAGCTTGAACTTTTCTTTTTGGAAAAGGCCCTTGGCCTTAAGGGCGTCATTTCGAACTTTCATCAAAATATAAGCCCGTCGATGTTCGAAGGAGGTCGAACTTCTTTTTTGGCGAAGTCCCTTGGCTTTAAGGGTGCTATTTCAAAATTTCGTCGAAATATAAGCCCGTTGATGTTTGATCGACGTTGAAATTTTCCTTTTGGTGAAGGCCCTTGGCCTTGAAGGGTGTCATTTCAAACTTTTGTTGAAATATAAGCCGGTCAGTGTTTGATCGAGGTCGAACTTTTCCTTTCAGCAAAGGTCCTTGTCCTTAAAGGGTGTCATTTCGAACTTTCATCGAAATATAAGCCCGTTAATGTTCGATCGAGGCCGAACTTTTCTTTTTTATTTTTTTATTTTTGGCGAAGACCCTTGGCCTTAAAGGGTGTCATTTGGAACTTTCGTCAAAATATAAGCCCGTCAATGTTCGATTGAGGTCTAACTTTTCCTTTTGGCGAAGGCCCTTGGCCTTAAAGGCATTATTTCAAACTTTTGACGAAATATAAGCCCGTCAATCTTCGATCAAGGTCGAGCTTTTTCTTTTGGCAAAGGGCGTTGGCCTTAAAGGCGTTATTTCAAACTTTTGTTAAAATATAAGCTCGTCGATGTTCGATCGAGGTCGGACTTTTCTTTTTGGAGAAGGAATTTGGCCTTAAGGGTGCTATTTTTTGAACTTTCGTCAAAATATAAGCCCATTGTGAGTCCCGATTTTTTAGAGAGTGGGGTATATTATGGGGGAGTCCTAGTTCGCCGATTTTATTCGCATCGGGAGCGTGATGTCAGGGAGCTGAGATCGCTGCTGCTTTGCTCACACTCGTTCACGTGCATATTGGAGTTTCCCTATCTGACTTTTTATTTTCCGATCTGGATATCTTCTTAGGCGGGACAATGGATTAAACTTTGCCTTCAGGGACTTTCCCCCCCGTCTTCATGGTTTTTGGGTCCTTGTGAAGGCTCTCTTGGGACTCCTTCTCCACGAAGACGAGGGAGAGGCATTCAAGGGGTATCGTTTCCTAGGGGTTGGGTTTGTTAGGTGGGTGGTATTTTAATTTTTTTTGTAGTAATTTCCCCTTTTTTGATAGGGTTGTTTCCTCGCTCGCTCGCCCGTGTGGTGCCCGCATTCTTGTTCGAGCAATCGGCAGAAGGTGGGCTGGTGTGATATTTCCTTATTACGATTTCAATGAGTTGGGGATTTGTGGTGTTGCTCGTTCCGTTTGGAACTTTGACGGTTGGTGGAGGTGACGTTTTCTATTCATCTCTCTTCCCCTCATTTGGTCGCGAAGTGCTTAACTCTCCTTTTCTTTTTCCTCCATTTTCTTCGAAACAACTGTAAGTGTATCATTGTCGTCCTCTTTTGGCGGGTGGCCATGTTTCCGGTTTTCGATCTGGAGCAGATCAGAAAGTTTTCACTAAGAAATCCCAAAAGACTGTGCCAAACTGTTTGACCAAAAGATATTGAAATCTTTTTAATTAAATCAATCAAAGAAATTAAAAAGGTAAATCATAGCCAAACATAGAAAAATTCCAAATCTACAAACAAACCAGAAAAGGACACATAGAATGAAATAGAAGCGATAAATTATCGAAGCCTTTCATTTCTCATATTCAATAGAATATTCGAAATTGTTTTGCTTTTATGTTCATTTAGGAGATTACAAACGAAAAAAAAAAATAGAGAACAAGCCTCCTTTTCTAGGAAGGTCTTATCCCTATATATAGTCATGTAGTTATTTCCATGTGTTTGGGCCATAGACCCCCTCATTCTGCATCCTTTTATGTCGTTCGGTGAATACGTGATTTGGCGTAAATAATGTCGTCTTTCTTTATCTCATTGTTTGGACGTGGTTCCAATTGGGTCGACTACAACAGTCAGATTTTGACAATTACAATAAGGTCCGCGTATACACTACCTTTTTCAGACCTCACCTATGAAATTTTATTAGCTTATTGTTATTGTTGTAGTAATAATTAGAAAAAGTTAACTAGCTAGTGTTGTCGAAAAATCAGGTTATGGTTACTTATGTTTTTCTTTCACTTCCATTCTCACAAAAATAAAGTACTAATTGCAAAAATATGGGAATTCTTTAGTTTGTTGTCGAAATCATATATGATAATTAATGTAATGGAGTAACAGCTAGGGTATTAATGGTTCGATTTGACTGGTTATTTTATAAAATTAGTACCATATTAATTTTTGGTTATTCTATTATGTATAGTTAAAATTAGACTTTTCGAAACCGTCTCAATCATGTCGGCTTCTCTTCGATATCGACACGGTTTGGTTAATTTTCAATATTTTTTAATATCATGTAAATTCACCAGTAGAAGTAGAAAGCAATAGCATACGTTCTTTTATAGGACTTAGCAAAACTTTCTAGACATTTTTACTGTTTAAAAGGTGATGAATTAAAAAAAAGATGGCTAGGGTATAGATCCATCAACTATTCTTTAATAACGTAAAAGAAATCAAACAAAGGGAAAGAAAATATAAATCACACGAGTCGAAAGATATACCAAGCTGAGACTCAAGAATAAAGTCTATAGAAGATTAAATATTTAAAAAAATAAATATAAATCATATAAAAAGAAACATATTCAAAACATTGTAGTTTGCTATTCATAATCGCTAGAATACTTTGTGTCTTGGTAATAAAGATACTTGAAATAACTTAGTTTAAGTAGAAGTAGCATAATAGGTTTTAGGAATTAGTATTTTGAGTTTAATTACTTGTTGGCTTGTAATAGTTTTCATAATTTCAAGGCCCAAAGAAAATTTAATTCATTATTATTTTTAAATTTACTAAATAAATATATTTTTCATATGTAAAATTTATTCGGTACGGTTTGTTACTTTTCTGGTTTATTTTTTTATAAAAAAACATACCCTAATTATCAGTGCAATTATAGATTTATATAAAAACTTATAATTTTTTAAAATGAAATCTAAAAATTAATTCGGTGCAGTACGATTCGATCGATTTAATCGATTTTCAAATATGCATTGATACCCCTAATAACAGCACTACCCGTTTGATCTGTTCTTAAATAATGCGTACTCAGTGTTTTTTCACAATAATAAACATTAAGTAGTATTACCATTCACTATTAATTATTTTGAAAAAGTTTAAAAAAGACACGCTAAATTAAATGTTATACCTCATGCTTGCGCCAAAAAGTTTAATTTGTATCTTTGAATTAGGAATATATGTAACTGATGTGAATAATATGCGTGTTGATTCATTAAATTAAAGCATATCCTTCAACAATGGCTGGCTCTGAAAAATATAATCAATGCCTATATTACAACTCTGAAGTGGACTGTATATAATACTTGATGTCTAAGGAGAAGTATATTCAAAATTGGAGTAGTAAATACTGCATTTTATTCTGTCAAAAATAAATGAAAGATTTTTCATCTTTAATTTCCTGATCTATTAACAGTTAAACACCGCCCTTCTCCGGTAAAAACTTATCTCAACATACACTGTTATATTCAATTATACATTAATGCACATTCTTGCCTCAGTTTATCTTCTTCTTTTTTGTCGATGCGTCAATATAATTATTTTTTACCTATGATAAATTAGTATAATTTGATGCAAACACCGAAATGTGTAAAGCAGTATAAAAAGAATTACAAGAAAATACACATGACTTCACACCATAATAAAAAATAATTCATGTTTTTAGGTTTTACCTCACCTACACATTGTACATATTTTAAAAGAACTTGTGAATTCAAAATATATGTTTTTACTACCACTGCTTCTAAAAGCTATGGAGTTAATTCTTTGTTCTCACAACTATTGCTTTCACTCTCTCTTCTTCTCACATCTTTTACATATACTTCAAAGGGCCGTGTATTTTCTGCTTCTCCTCTTGTGTCAGCTACTTGCAATGAAAGAATATTGAAGAGTAGAAGTCCACCATTAAAGACCATTCAAAACTTTGTCTTTGAAAATGAATTTTTTGAATTTGTTAGTTGTTTGGATTGGGTATTGTTCCAATTGATTGAAAATATCAAAAGGAGTTCAAGATTTAAATTTGAAGTGATTTGGAGTAGATTTGAGTTAAATTTCAGAAAAGACGCAAGGAAGAAGACGAAATCAATTTTTTTGTATAATTATGTATAATATTGTATATGAGTGTAGAAACACACCTTATACACTTTTATCCACCTTTATACAAGCGTCTGTAGACGAAATGCTTTCACGATTTTTAGTTGCAATTCTTGTTTAAAAACAGTCTAAATCTCCATTAAATGGCTTCAAATTTTATATACAACTTTCTTATACTATTTCTAACAAGTTTAAAATAACACCCACTCCAAATTTCTCACAAAATCAAATTCGAAATTTAAACCTACTTATTTAAGCTTATTACAAATTTAATTTTCACTACCCAAATGAATTTGGTTTGTTGAATTAATTTGAGTCACAATTACTAATTCGAAAAGTAATTTAAAAACTTGAGGAATCTTTTTTAAAATTAAATAGCAATTTTGAGAACCTAATTAGAGTTGGATGTTAAATCTTAACCTATTATTTATTGGCTAATTTGTTATAAGTTAAAATATATACTAAAAAATAATAATATGAAACCCAATTATTCTAATATTGTTATAAAATCTCCTATTTTAGGTGAATGTCCATAATTAGAAAGATACTAGGGTTTACTTCTCCCTATAAATAAAGGGGTCTTCTACCATTGTAATTAATCCCTAACAATCCCCAAGTATCAATAAGAATACTCCTCTCTCTACTTTTCTCTCTATTGTTCTTGTTCTTGTATTATTGTTCTTGTTCTTATATTATTTCATAACACGTTATCAGCACGAGACTCTACCGTCTCAAGAATCGTTCTCAAGAAAAACTAAGGTATTTCTCTCTTCCTAATTTGATTTTCGATTATGTCTGACATTACGAAAAGAAAGTTCGTTGCCCTTGAAATTTCAGGCAAGAACTATATGACATGGGTGTTGGATGCTGAAAGCCACTTAGATGCTATGGGTCTTGGAGACACCATTAAAGATAGAGATAAAGCATCCACCTAAGACTGTGCGAAGGCCTTGATTTTCTTGCGCCATCACCTTGATGAAGGTTTGAAGATTGAATATCTCACCGTCAAGGATCCACTCATCTTGTGGAAAGGCTTAAAGGAGAGATATGACAACCTGAAGTTGGTCACTCTGCCACAAGCACGATATGATTGGGCTCATCTGAGGCTCCAGGACATTAAGTCCGTTTCTGAATATAATTCTGCAATGTTCAGAATTACTTCTAAATTGAAGCTATGTGGAGATAATATCTCTGATTATGGTATGCTTGAGAAAACGTTTACAGCGTTTCATGCCTCCAATATGGTACTGCAACAACAGTACAAAGAGAAAGGCTTCACAAAGTACTCTGAACTGATTTCTCTTCTACTTGTGGCTGAGCGAAATAATGACCTGCTCATGAGAAATCACGAAAATCGACCCACTGGGTCTACACCACTGCCTGAAGCAGATAAGGTGCACTCTCATTATGCCAATCATGAAAAGGGCCATGGTCGTGGTCGTAATCGGGGTCATAGCCGTGGACGTAGACAAGGAAGAAATATCCATGATGTCCGTCACCCCCCGAAGAGAGATAACCGCCGAAAGCAGAAACGGGATTATGAGGATCCTAAGGCAAAAGGTTCAGAAACTATATGTTATCTTTGCGGTGGGAAATGGCACTGGTCAAAAGCTTGCCGTGTACCAAGACATTTGGTTGACCTTTATCAAGCATCTCGAAAGAGTAAAGGCCCGGAAACAAATTTTGTCTCTGACAACAACTTTGACATCACCCACTTGGACGTGGCAGACTTCTTTGAGCAACCCGAAGGGAAGATAGACCACCTAATCGATGATGGATCCGTGATGAAAGAAGATGGAGCTGTTTGATTTTATTTTACTTGTTTGTATTAGTTAATGAATAAACTAATAGCCATTAGTATTAGCTCGTATTAGTTAGTTCATGATATAATGTTAGTATTAGTTCTTTAGAAAGTATCAATATGCTTAAATATCAATAATATTTTTACTTTCCAGTAGAGGTAATCGACTAACCTGAAAAACTAGTCGGTTATCTCATATTTTCGCATTAAAACTGCAAAACAATCGATTGTCTATGTTTAACAATCGATTGTCTTAAAACAGTGATCTGGAATTTTTCAAAATAGCAAATAATCAATTGTCTATGTTTATCAATCGATTGTCAATGTTCAACAATCGATTGTCTATGTTTAACAATCGATTGTCTTAAAACAGTGTGATTTGGAATTTTTCAAAAATAGTCAACAATCGATTGTCTATGTTTAACAATCGATTGTCTTAAAACAGTGTGATCTGGAATTTTTCAAAATAGCAAATAATCGATTGTCTATGTTTAACAATCGATTGTCAATGTTCAACAATCGATTGTGTGTGTTTAACAATCGATTGTTTTAAGAAAATGCTTAAACTGAAATTTTCAAACTGCAAAGTAAACGATTATGGAAAACTTATAATCGACTATCTGACTTAGTTAGTCAACTGACCTCAGCAGATTTTGAAAATATTGTTTAAATGTGAAACAAACGGATTGAATTTGTTTATTCTCATGTTCGTATATTTTCTTTTGTATGGCAAACCATGGGAATTAAATTGATTGAAGGCTCCTGAAAAACAACTATAACTCTGCCTAAATGAACAATATTTTAGAGAATGCAATGTTCTCCTCCAAGTCTAAGAGGAACTTGTTGAGTTTTAATGATATCAGTCAAAATGTTGTCCTCCAAGTCTAAAAGGAACTTGTTGAGTTTTAGAGATATCATTCAAAATGGATATCAGATTGTGACAATACATGAGTATAATCTTGAATACCTCATTTACTCATGAAAACGAGGCTGCCCACATCGGTTTGGGGTCACGCCATTTTGCATGCAGCAATGCTAGTTCGTCGGCTGCCCACTTCGGTTTGGGGTCACGCCATTTTGCATACAGCAATGCTAGTTCGTCTCTGACTGACAAATTGACACAAATATTCCCCGTTGCAATTGGTTTTGGGTCATGAACCTAATATATCCCATTTAAGTATCTTTAGATGCGCAGTATATGTGCCTATAGCACCGCCATCCCGCACCAAAATGGGTCCGCAAAGAAGGTTAGGAATATATGTTGAGTTTGAATCGCCCTCCATTATTCACTACCTCGAAACATTGACAGGAGATTTGCACGATTTGCAGACTGTCAATTTGATGAGACACTTTTCCCAAAATTAGGGGGAGAAGTTGGTGAAACCAAACGGGAAATTTTGTGGAAAAATGCATCATTATCTCATCTTGGTCCACATACCTCTATTTGTGAAAGAGAGGTACAAAAGATTATCCATTTGCAAAGAATAGCAAATCAAATGCCTGACGCATTTACGGACTTGAAAAGGATAACGAAATCCCACATCCCCGCGGAAAATGTTCCAATCCGTATTGATGTCCCTGTTGGACAATCATCTAGTGTCATATCCAATGAGTCAAATGCACGCCTGAAGCGTGGCAGACCATTAGGTTCCAAAGATCGAAATCCTAGAAAGAGGAAAGCAAATGATCAAAATGACACTACAAAAGAATCTCATGAGGAAATTCATGATTTAACAAATTCTGAGATTCATGAAGAATCCATTGAGCCCGAGGCTCTGGAAAATACGGAACTATCCATAAATCCAATCAATATTGAGGCAAATTTTAATCAAGTGGATATAGTGGTGGATAATGTCTTTGCTTATAATGTCGCATCTAGCATTATGCAAGAATGTGAGGATCTCGAACCTCAATCTGTTGAAGAATGTCGAAAAAGACATGATTGGCCAAAGTGGCAAGAAGCAATTCAATCAGAATTGAATTCGCTGGCAAAACGTGAAGTTTTTGGCCCTATAGTTGAAACACCTAATGGTGTCAAGCCTGTTGGCTATACATATGGCATAAATGATCGTTGGTCACGTACCTATTGTACGCCAAAGTATTTTGGAAATATGACTATTAAAGGACAACGATAATGTAAGAAACATATCTTGCATATAAGTTTGACATGACCATAATGGTATAACTTTCTCTTTAAGAAAGATATTCACCACATGGATGTTGATGAATCTGTGGTAGTACAAAATTAATTGAGAGCTCTAGAAGAGCCAATTATTACTATGTTGGAGAAACACAATTGAGTATTGTGCTGTAGTAAGTCTCAAAGAAACTTATTCAGTTTCCAAAGTACACGCGAAAGCGATTGATTATATTGAGACTATAAATAAAGGAAGGATTTGATATCTCCTATTACTACAACTTGTAGCGGGATAATTTGTATATGAAAAGCTACCCGCTTTATTCTCCAGTTTGTACTACACAAACAAAAGAATTCCACAATAGAGTGGATATCTATTGGTATAAAAACCCATGTCATAATAAACCTGAAGTTTATTGATAAGTGCACATGTCATGGTGTAAATTTGAAGTTTACCAATATTGATAATTTATTCGATTGGCATTCGGGTTAGCCATCTCATTTTAAGTATGATGTGCAATAATAGAAAATTCACATGGGTGAATATTAAATAACTAGAAAGCTCTTTACGAATTCTCTTGTATCACTTGTTCTCATTAATGAATTGACCAACTAAAGAGTTCGGGTTGAAGCCCATAAATTCTGGAAATATCAAAGGTGAATATGGGCCCATTCACCTGCCATGTATACCACATATGATGCATCTATGAAATGGTTACATGCGCGATTATTATTAACCCGCAGCCTGGCCGGTACTTGCGAGGTAAATTGCTCAGTAATCTAACTTCGAGCATAATTTCCAAATTTTCTATTCAAGATAGTTCATCTTGATAAGTTGGTTTATATCATAGTTGGTTTAGCAAGATAATTATTGAGTGACCTCCACTTAATAGCTAAACTGTTTCTTATGAGAACAAAGTTATATATATCAGTTTGATATACGTTGTATACGAGAGTATATTATATTCTCCCCTCACAAGTGGTTCAGGGTCAGGAACCAAATAATTTCATCTTATTATTAATGTATTGTGTATATTGACATAATAATGCACAAAGATGATTTCCCAAAGTTGAGGAAACAAGTTAGCTTTACTAACATGAGGGGGAGACATGATAAACACTTGAGAAGAGGTTACATGGGATGAATTATCATTTGTATATGTAAATCCCCAAATATCATGATATGAACCTGAAGTTCATAAAAGGGATAATTCAATTGCAACATATTGCAAAGCATGCTATACGCATTTGCTGACCCAAAGAAAGTAACTATATTCTCATTGCAAATGCTCATATTAAGTCCTAGAAGGACAAAGTCTTGGATACGCTTGAAGCGTATAGACAAATCGGTGTCAAAAGAAACTTCTTAATAAAGAAGATGAGCAAATGATCAAAGTGATCATAAATGGAAGAGATACAATTCAAGCAGAATTGATTCCATAAGACATGTAGTTTTGGACATATAGTTCAAATACTTGAAAGTATAAAGTCAAAGGTATGTATAATCAGTTTTCGATATCTTATTTGTTTAGCATGACATGAAAACTTGATATGCATCTAAAATCTATTATGTGATTTACATGACTTAACTTGAAAGATTTAAGTTGCTTGAAGCATACACAATTCTTGGTCCTGAAGTACCACATCCTAAGTACAATTTGTGTACATATGTATCTTGCTATAACTATAAGCATGATGGCATTGAGAATACATCTATGGAGATATTGAAGAGTCATTCCACGACATTATATGAAGATGTTCATATCTATCAAGAATGATAATTTCAAGGTGCGGAATATTTATTCAAGTCAATATGGTTTATTTATTTATCAAATATCTACGAAAGATCGTTTTGAAGATGATGCACAAGATTGGAATGCAAATGCTCAAGGATATAAATTGATGTTCTTATCAGGGGAGTTAATGCGCGTTGCACTCTTTTTCCCTTACAAGGTTTTATCCCAATTGGGTTTTCCTTGCGAGGTTTTTAACGAGGCAACCAATAGGCGCATATTCAAACATGTGTACTCTTTTTCCTTTCTTTAATTTTTTCCCATTGGGTTTTGTTTTAGTTAAGGTTTTAACGAGGCACATAATTGAATAGACATTCAAGGGGGAGTGTTATAAAATCTCCTATTTTAGGTGAATGTCCATAATTAGAAAAATACTAGGGTTTACTCCTCCCTATAAATAAAGGGGTCTTCTACCATTGTAATTAATCCCTAACAATCCCCAAGTATCAATAAGAATACTCCTCTCTCTACTTTTCTCTCTATTGTTCTTGTTATTGTATTATTGTTCTTGTTCTTATATTATTTCATAACAAATATGAAATTTTCCCAATATTTATCCCCCCATCCACCCTTCTCTTTTTTATGATTTGCACATTGCACGTTTAATTTACTAGTCCGGAATAATTTTTAAAACTGAGAAGCAATAAATTGGTGAGAAAAACAGAAGCATAAGAAAATTCCAAAAATGGGGAAAAAGACAAGAATATGGATGGTGGCCAAAAATGGCAGGAAACGTGGGAATAGATAGACAAGTAAAAAGTAGAAGAAACATTAAATGGGGTATCTATGCTAGCCGAAAAGGAGGTTGAGACACGCTGTTTTCTTCAATTGTTTCCATCAAAATAACATATGCATATCTCTCTCTATATATATACCTATCTGTGTTAAAATTCCCATTGGAGCATCTTTTTTATTTACTATAATAAGCTATTGTAACTGTAATGCCTCCTTCCTTACATAGTGCCATAGAGCATTAAATTCTCAATCAATAAACATTTACTACTTTCTTCCTTGCTATTAAACCCAATAATATTTCATCATTCATCATCACGCACAAAAAGCAAGTCCTAGTCCCACTTTCTCTTTACCTTGTTGAATTCATATGAAGTTTCCCACATCAGATAATTCATGTACTTCTCTCAAAGTTGAAGCACCATTTCTGTCCCCAACTACTGTCCTCTCCAATTACCAAAATAAGTGGCTGTCCAAGCAGAAAATGGAAAGTCAAACAACAGAAGAAATGTCACAAATTCAAACAACAGATGAACAAGAAAACAATGATCTTATTTTAGATCTAAGCCTCTGTAATACTGACCACGGGTCCAAATCCAATCTTCAGACAAGTTCATCATCGGATCTTAATTCTCGAGGTAATAATAATACTAACGAAACTGAGCCGCGGGTATTTTCTTGCAACTATTGTCAAAGAAAATTTTACAGTTCTCAAGCACTTGGCGGCCATCAAAACGCACATAAACGAGAGAGAACAATGGCCAAAAGAGGTCAAAAAATTAGTTCAACAGCCACTAATTTTGGCTACGACAAATATTCAAGTATGGTTTCACTTCCATTGCATGGCTCATTCAATGGGTCTCTTGGAATTCAAGTCCACTCTATGATTCACAAGCCCAGTAGTACTCCATTTGGTGCACCCTTGTACGGACATCCAGGTTGGTCAATTCGACGGCCTATTGATCAGCAGCCGGCTATTGGTCGACTTGCTCCGCCAGATTGTTATAGTAATACTACTTACAACGGTGGAACATCGTCAGGTGGTGGTGCGGCTAGGTTTGATAACAATATTCAAAAGTTTCCTACTGTGGTTGATGGTATTTCAGCATACAGATGGGATAGTGGCGGTGGTCCTCATGTTTCCAAGAGTAATAATCAAGAAGAATTGAAGAAGCTTGACTTGTCTCTCAAACTCTAGGAGTCCTAGTAGTAGAATTTTAAGTTGTTTTTTCTTACAATTTTTCGTCCTTTGTTTCATTCAGATTTTACTTTCTTTTTCAAGCTTCACACGTAGTAGCATATCTGGTCGGGTTATTTTAGGTCCACTGTAAATGTTCTTATGCTGTTTGAAACAATTTTGTTTAAGATCATGCTCAAATTGTGCCTTAAATGGTACATTAAATAATTGAGTTCAAAGTTTACAAGTATAGAAAATGCATGTTTCACAACACATACAAACAAATTAACTGTACATTTGGCCTTGGAAATTGATTCAAGTTGATTCTGTCATATATCTTAAGGGAGCCTACGTTCAAATTGTATCCGGGTTCGAGCAGTGTAATCAACACTAATACTTGCGCTAGGATAGCTATATACATTCCACCTCTTCCCCGACCCTGCTGAACTCGTACATTTTATATATCTGTAAGATCATGAGATCGGTCGATCTTGAACGTGACGGATGCTGACAAAGAACCGTACTGTTAATGAATTAATAACAACTACTACTTCAAATAATCTTCCAGTTTCTATGGCTGAGATTTTATCCAAAATGGGCCGTGAACAGTTGATGAAATAGACTATCTATTGAAGGGTCTTTCTCATTGCGTTGGTGGAGGCATGTGGAAAGTATATAAGTTTCTGTAATGACTCTTGTCCACGCTCACTTTGATATCTTTTCACGTCTAATAAAACATTATTTAGCTATTCAATCACATCATTATCGTCATATATTTTAATGCTGTAAAATCTTGATTGCATTGATTTCTTACCGAAGAAATCTTTTAAACAGGAGCACTCCACAATTAGGTGGTGGGACCAAATTAGACTTTATGATGGATTTAAAACTTAATCACGTCATTTTCTCAAAGTAAAATCCAACTCAAAGCAACAAACAAGAACAACTGACCTCCACTTAATTAATTATTACAAGGCATGATGTGCATGTAAAGATAGTTCATGATTAACGTTGAAGAAGAGACACTTGGCGCGTGCAAGAGAACATCCTAAATTGTCTATGTACGTGAAATCCAACGAAATTAAAGATTGTAGGGTTAGTGGGCATACTGAAATAATCAGATTTAAGTCAAGAAAATATGTTTCTCTAGTGTTTTTATGGCAGGAAAAACGACAAATAGTTTGAAAGCTTAAAAATGGACAACGTGGGCCAAATATATGTATTTTCGTTGCTTGATTGATAGTACTTTCTTCCTGTCATTTTTTCAGCAGCTAATGAAAGCAATATGTACAACTGAGCAGCACCTCAACCACCACAATTAATATCATTTTGCTGCTTTGATCCAAAGCATAAGCAAAAAGCCGTATGTATTTGACATTCCAGCTATCAAATAAACAACGGAAGACTAAAACGACAATGGCCTTAAAAAGGAAGGGACACGTGAGTTTTTCACTCTCTACGGCTAGAACGGATTAAATAGATATTTTCAAGAAGTTGTCTTTCTGATTTTGTATCATATCCACCCTGGATATTACTAGGAGTATTATTTTGTGAACCTTCAATTAAGGATGTCTCTTAAGAAAATGCATTCATTAGAGCCTAAATGGAACAACATAGACAGTAAACACATTCACCCCAATTTGCTTCTTTAAAACTGTAGTGTAGTAGTGGTAATAGTTATCGTTAACTACCGATAACGCCACTTGCACATATGCAAGAGGAGTTATCTATTCAAAAAAACCCAAGATCAAAGCATAGTCCTCAACTATTTTTCTATACTTCAGTCCACTTTAAGGGATTTTTTTGGCTCGTCAATAAAAATGAATTTGACCATATTAATCTTACTTTGCTCATTGAAAATATAAGAAACTACTCCTAAGCTCTTTGCTCCAAGGGTAACTTTGGAAAGAAGAAATTTAATTCCTTCTAAATATATGAAAAAAATAAAATAATTGTGGACCACAAAAAAAAAAAAAACCAAAAAATCACTTAAATGGAACAGAGGGAGTAGCATATAACGTATAAGTTTCTCTCTAAAACGAAGCAATACGTTGGAGACTGCATGTCTTTGTTATTTTTAATGGTGACGTGAAAAGTACTTTACTCATTTGCGAGTCACTCATTTTCTACATCCCATATATCCAGTAAAATTAATTGACAAGGAATTTGTCAGTAATTCTTTGCCAACTGTGTGGTGAAGGAAATTGCTTTCCACCTTTACTCAAGGATAAAAAAGATCATGTGATAAGAGGACAACATACCTATATACCGAATGCTAAGAGGTCATTAAAAGAAAAGGTAGTACTAAATAATCAAAGGACATGAAGTAATAACAAGCAACCTGCAACTTAGACTTATGTCATTTTTACTGAAAATGCTTTTTCTCCAGTTTGGTAGGTTAAGAAACTGTCGAAGAAAAAGGAAATCTCCACTTTCCCCTATCCATGTGCTTTTCAGGGAGAAACTGCCAGTTTATCTGTATGCTTAAATAATCTATAAGTTGGTTGAATATATAATGCTACTAGTTGTGTCAGATGTTGCTTTCCCTTTACAAAGCAACTCCCACCCATGACGATAACATTTGACAAGGAAAGCAACAACATTGAACAAATCAAATCAACCACTAATATAGCACAACAAAAAGATGTTTTCAGTCAAACTCACAGTTCCACAACTTGCAATAAAAGTTTCACTTTTCAAGGGTTTGACCATTTTAAACCATTTAACTCAACGTACAGTGCAGGTTTTGGTAGTGGTAGAAAATTGATGGCCAATACCTTGAGACTACGAGGAAATAACAAGAACATTACCAGGGCAATAATTGGTCTAGACGACCAATCCTCTCTTCCCCATTACTGGATATAGCTTAGACCATAAAACAATGAGAATTATATGAATTACAATGAAAAACTAACCTTCAAGCAAAATAAGACAACTTCTACATAAAGCTGTACCTTTCATAAATTCTCCAGGATAACATTAATTAGCTTACTAAATGGATAAGGGACTCCAGATATAGAAATAGCACATATCAGTGAGTAGTATTTCCATAAGAACTCTAAACAAAGAGAGTTGAGTTAGTCTAAGAAATAGTGCATACCTACTACATCATCTCACAAGCATGCATACAAACAGGAGTGCAAGAGTCCCACCTAAACAGCCACAAATGTCAAATGCAGACAAGTGTAATGCAATAAATCTAACCTTCCCAACTTAAAAAAAGAAAAGAAAATTTGACTGGATTTATAGATAATATATCCAATGCATCTCCAGCTAATGCTGACATCTACCACCATTAAAAGCTAAAGGTATCTTGGTTATACTATAAGTTACAAACGGATAAAGTTGGAGGAAAGCTGAAGGAAGCATGTATTTTGCATCAAAAAGATATGATTGAAGATGTGCGGTAACAGCAGCATAAAATGCAAAACAGTCTATACCATGAAATCAAGAATACAAGCAAATGACAAGAAAAAGAAAGGGACAAAAGAAAATAAGATGCTCTAGCCAAATATAAATTACCTTTACCAGCAATACAGAAACTGGATAGTGTTTTCTGAAACTGGAAGAAACAACAGCCATAAGAGGACATGGTTAAAACGAAACTTCCCGAAGTCAAAAGAGGAACCTTTCTACTGAAGTAGGCCACACTTACCAATTTGCTACTAAAAATTATGACATACTGGATACTCTCTATGCATCAGTAGCATATTTGAGTAGAAGGTCAACATCTAGCAGTCTGGAAACTTAACAAGTAAAAGTGGTGAGGCAGAGAGGTCAAGTAAAAGGAGAAACCTACAACCCCAAACGCATTGGCTTCATGGCAAAGCCCCTACCTACACTTTGCTAACCACGTAGAGAAAACCTTGTAAATTGAAGAATGTGGTCTTAATTTTCAAAATCAACAATATATCAACTAATTAGTAATGTTATTTCCTTTCTTGTTAGTAAATGCTGATTTTGGTTGATGTAGAATGAAACCTTGAAGACAAACAAATCAGCATGGCCTGACTTCCAATTGAGCTAAAACAAAAGTGTCTCTTTCTCATTCCAATTATAGTATCTCTCAAGTTATGACACCCAGAGCATGCTCCATAATTTAATGTAACTCAACAACGCAACATTGGCAGGAGAAATGCAACCCCTCTCTCTATTTCTTCTCCATGAATGATTTGGCTTTTTCCATCCAGCGGATAAATTCAAGTTTATCTTTGTTCGCCATATATTGATGTAAGAATACACAAAACTCATCATTTATTCCCCTTGTCTCTAGGAAATCATAAAGAGAATCCTGCAGTTCATCATCCAATTCCCTGCAAATCACAAGTTAAAAAAGAAAACCAATCAAACTATCAGGCAAACTGCAATTGCTAGCAATTGGAGTACATCAGTAGCACAGGAAAAGGAAAAAGAAAGAGAAATATAGATGGACAATGAGGAGTAAGATCACTAAAACAAAACCGATCAAAACTAAATAATGACTGCTCACAAACTCTCAAATTTAATTATTCATTATTAAACAATGCAAGAATGATTCAAAAATGGCAGTAAAAAGTTGAGGAAATTTCAAAATGTTCAGTTTCACACATTTCCGACTCCCGAAGTTCTTACCAACCACATAAGCAGGTTCATCAGCAAAATAAGAATTTTTGGCAAGCCAGATGGAGATTAGGTAATTAAATCTCAGATACATACTTAAAAGGAGGGCCTGCATAAGGCTGATCCACTCTGCCATTTTGCCCACGCACGTAAACTTTACGAATCTCAATGCTGTTCGGCCATGCAGAGCAACTGAACTCCAGCACATCATTGCTTTCTCCTTTGAAAACGTTCACAATCATGGTTATGTGAAGTTGCACATCAACAGCAACAGATGCATCATTACCTTTTTTAACAGGAACAGATGCATCAAACATGATTACTTCAACTTTAATTTCTTCATTCTCTCCAAATTTCTAGTTTAATTTAATCCATTGTTCTCCAGGTCTTTCATCAATGATAAATGAATTAAATTCTGCAATAGGCTGCAGTTCGGTAATTGCAAAAGATTAGCACTAGTACATTGCTGAGTCACGCTATTCAATATCTGACCAAATAAGTAAACAACTAGTCAAAATAATTAAATAATACAATCCATAAGTTACCTTATGCAACACGAATGAGTATACCACGTGTTGCATCCATACAACAGAGCATAAATAAATAAACAAAATTATTAGATAGCTATTGCTAAAGACAATTGTGGAGCCAGAAGTTTCAATGGAATTCCAAAAAAAAAATAGAATGTAACACCAGGGAATTTGACCCAATACTAGAAGTTTCCCTTATGTTATGGAGATTCAACAATTAATATATGTATAAAAAAGTTTCTTTACTCCATTTGCACAGCATAGTTTCCCGACGAAAGGGATTCAATTGAATACCCTCAATTAAACTTAGCTCCACCTTGGGTTAAAGCTAGTCCAAATCTCATGTATCAGCCAAGAGTACACATCTCTATAGCACTGCAAACTCCTGTTCTAGCATTTTCAGGGTTTAATTACCACAAAGTATATTCAGTATCATATATAGATTGTAATAGAAATCTGGGTGCAGTAACATTCAGATCTGATCATGTAAAGCACTAACTGTGTTATATTAAATTATGCTAAATGAACACATGTATGTCTCATCTATTCGGTGACCCAATATTTAAAAGTCCTGGATACTTCAGATCATATGATGATTTAGCTAACAAGCAATATCTAAGATCTTCTTGTCCTTGTGATTTTTTCAAAAGTAAACAAAACATTCTCGTTTTGGTTCAAGAATCGGCTTATCCTATCTATGGTGTGGAAGGATCAGTGCTTTTAACATGGAATCCTCACATCTTTGAAGGTATCATATGAAACTCCTATGTCTATTCAACTCAGCTAAACCTAATAAATTGATAAAGGTTCAATTGCCTGCTCAATGGGACAACCTGAAATAAACAAAATAATCTAATACGCTAGACCACCATCATAACTAGCTTTTCTTCCTGAGCCTAATGCATGTATAGCTCGAGATTGCGGCGTAGTAGTAGTAGTAGCAGCAGCACTGGAAATTTCTCAATTGGCAATCCATTTATTCACCAAATTTTGTACACTAACTCAGCAGTTCGGAAGAGTGAAAAAATCAATTAGAATTGGAAAATATTTTAGCACTTCCCTGCCCAGCAATAATTCTTTTGTTTCGAATCCCACTTTAGTACAACCAATTCCCACATATTCCGACAAGGAAGGGACCAAAACTAACAAGGAATGAGAAAGAGGGTACCTGAGAGGGAGGAGAACGCTCAAGCTCGTAGCGAATCTCATAGTGAAGGAGTCTCAGAATGTTCCCTTCAAATGCTTCCTTGCGCATCTCCGATATGTAACTTCTACTCAAATTAAAGATGACTGGCCGTGGTTGCTGCTGAAGCAAAAGCCTTTTGGCCATTCCTCCTAAGGGTCTGACTAATCGCCGAGCTATTGCCAATGGAATGAATAGACAAGTTCCCAAAGGAAAGCGAAGGGCTTAAGGAGGGTTTATAACAGTTCTCAACCATTCCTCATTTTTGCGGGAGAAATTAAAAAATAGTCAAATTTACAAGTAGTGTTCAAAAATAGCCACAGTTTTAAAAATTATGAAAATTTAGCCACTTGTATATAAAAATAAATATGAATAAAAATATTGTTCAGAATCTGAAAATACTACTCCAGTATAATATACTGGAGTTACAAACAAAGTATACTGGAACTCCAGCATATTATACTGGAGTTTGAAGTTCCAGCAAAGTATAATGGAACTCCAGTATATTATACTGGAGCCAGCAAAATATACCAATCCAATATAATATGCTGGAAGTTCATGCACAGGTGCACCGAAATCCAGTATATTATGTTGGACCGGTCTCTGTTGTAGCAAAATAGTGGCTATTTTTCAATGACCAGTTCGAAAACTAGCTAGACCGTGCTATATTAACCATTTTTATCTGTTGCTCCATTGGGCTTACCCGTTATGAAACTGGAAAATCTTTCATGGGCCAAATGATCCATATCCCCTGTTAATTCTCAACTATGTACTAGCTGGGATTTTATACTTGCATACATGAGTAGATGGATGATGGATAAGAAAAATCAAACTAAATAGCCACCCACCCAACAATTAAAGCTAAAAATAATCGGTGGATGTATGGATGTATGATATATGTATAATCCATATATAATATGTGTAACCGTGTATAACCAATCTATAATCTATATATAAACCAGCCATCATTTTATCAGGTATCGCATATCTGTCATATATTTGAAAGATGCCTGGTTCGAATTTGGACGGATAGCAGAAAAATGGCTTAAGTGCCTTCTATTATAGAAATTATACATTCCCGTGTACCCAGATTATTAACAAAAGAATGATATTGTCAAATGTCTGATGCTCCAAAACTAAGCTTTTCTGCTAATGATAACCTCCATTAAAATGAAGGCAATAATCCTTAGCAAATGTTACATCTTCCAAATATCTTCTAATTCACATTGATTTGAGAAAAATGAAGCAACAGTACTTAAAAAGCAGTGGCTTTTCCCTGTTCTGCAAAGCTATGCACTTCGAACTCTTCAAAAATCTTGACTATGCGAAATAATATATGCTAATGAATTCATTTCTTCGCGTCAGGGGAGGAACCTTCATTTTTTATTTGCTTTTGATCAGGCAAAGATGTTCTTGGTTGAGTTTTTCCATCACTAGAGGGAGTTGTCTTTTCATTAGCATCAGGAGTTCCTGGCTTGGTTGTTCCGGGTCCTTTCTTGACAGCATTGCTGACTGATCTTTCGACAACATCACTTGATTGTTTCTTGGAATCGACCACAATTTCTTTTATGGTCTCCTCCAGCTTATCTAGTCTTGCTTTCACCTCAGAAAGCTGGGGATCAGTCGTTTGTTTTTCCTCCTCAGCCATCAATTCCAGCTCTGTTGCTTTTGCTTCTTCTTCAGCTTTCTTTTTCAGTTCGGCTTCCTGATAGTTTTTTGAACAAGATAGACAACTAAGAACTAATACTAGCAAAAAGCAATTGAAGTATGTGTAAGCAAAGAAGCTTGATCTTTCAAGTGAGGCACATAGGTAACGTTATCAGAAGAGTGCTCCTACCTTTTCCGATTAACGAATTTAATTTAAAAAAAGATGTACACCTAGAGGAAAAAATTAAGATGACACAGTCATTATAACATGTTTTTTAGATAGCATAATAGACAGAATTTCACTAGACAAAAGAAAGTATATTCAGTAGCTTCATAAAATATAATACTTCGGAGAGAGTCGAGAAAATTTGAAAAGACTGCCTTTTAGTTTAATTATCTATTCTTTAGACAATTTATTAATTACTTTATTCAAATGGTAAAATTTCAGATGAGATCCATAGTTGATGTAATAATCCCATACAGAGCACAAATGTTTCCTAAAACAGTCCATTTCACATCTCAAAGTAAATCTTCAACTTCCAAAAAACCTAGCAGCACAGTATAACTTACCACAGCAAGAACTATGCTGAAACGAGTATGTTTCTAGAGATGTGGATGCAACTTGCCCAATTCCTGGGAAGTTAAAACTGATTTAACTTGCAAAGGAACACCATTTAAACCTTCTTCTGCATTTCTGCATTACACAGTTCTAGGTAGTAAGGAGAATTTATGCTCTTCAGTCTTCACCATCTTATGAGACTACCGCCTTTTCTTTCACCCCTTTCGGAAGATCTCAGTCCCTTTCTTTTAGCTTTCACACTAGAATTGATGACAGCAATCCCAACAACAATAAACCCAGTATAATCCCACAAGTGGAGTCTGGGGAGGGCTACCCCTACCTTAGTTAGAGAGGCTGTTTCTGATGACAGCAGTCCCAAATCCCAACGCTACTATAAAATTGCAAGAAACAGTCTTACGTTTATACTAAAAGGCACTACTTTTGCATTATTTTCTTTTTAATCAAAGGACTTCATCAGATTTACAACCAATAATGGTGTGTGTAGTATTCTCGATCTTCTACCATTCTTACCCAACTTTCAATGCAAAATACTATTTTCTCTTCACATTAAAAGTTTTAGGGGAAATAGAATCTCTTCAGACTGCCCAAATACCGTTCTTTTCAGACTGCCCAAATCCTGTTCTATGTGACAAAACATTCTTTTATTCCTCAAATTCCAAATGTCCAAAATTTACACAATGGTGTCATTTCCCATGAAGTAATCCTTTCCCTTCCGACTATATTAATCTTCCAACTCACTGTCTCATCTGCCATTCTCAGTAGCAACAAAACAATATTTATCCATATACAGGTCAACAGCAACTACTACACTAAAACTACTCCAACACCTCAATGCCAGTTAAGTCAGGATCCACTATATGAATCCTCACTGTCCATCGCCCCATTTAAGCGTATCCGAGTCCAAGATTAAATAAAAATAATTAAAAATAAAAATAAGAAAACAGTTTGGTTTTTGAATTAGTATTGAGAGATTCTTTTGCTTTGGAAAAATTGGTTCAGACCCTCTTACTTCTTCTGGGACAAATATCATTGAACTCCTATAAATATTTAAAGAAGTTCCGTAACTAGAGTAAAATTGACTAAATATCTCTTTTCCTACAAAATGTATTTTAAAATTAAATAAATTCTTAAAGGAAAAGCAATCTCATGCCATCAAGGGAAAAAACAAAAAAGGGGGCATAAGTATAACTTTGGATAGCATAAAAGTGAGTAACGAACACATTTTACACTACAGGCATTGCCAATGCTCACAGTTTTGGATCTGAAGGCACTGTTCACGTTGTTTTCCATTTTGGTGTTATATTTCAAATTATCCGGGAGAAGAATTTGCATCGGTCTCCTATTCAGTTACATGTTAAAAAGTGATTAAATGCATTTCATCTAAAAACTCACTCTTCCAAACATGCCTAATCAGCCATTTAGAGATGTTTGCAGTCTCTTATACTCGTGGGCACAAGTATCCCATGAAGAATCTTAAAAGATATCCAACAATCACAGTGTAAACAAGAAGTGACCTTGATAAATGGAGATCTACCACTAGCAAGTATCATTCTAAGATGGAAAAAAATAAAGAAGTAAAAGAAGGATAAGTTTACCGCCTCCATTCTTCTCATTTCATAGCGAGAATACTGAGCCACCAAATATACAGCTGTACAGGAAATGGCATTTCAGACAATACTTCAAACATCAAATTAAAACGTGATAAACATGAGAATAGAGGTACCAAGTGAAGGCAAGCAGGCAAAAAAGAATTGTACCAGATGAAAATCAACCCTGATCATGAAAGAAGAGGGAAAAAATGTCAAACAACAAAAATAAGGAGGGCATTTTGTTAAAAGTGTGCTTGTAATTCAATATAACAACCCGACAGGAGGTAGAGAACATATAAGAACAATAAGTAGAGATATTTACATCCGGAGTTCAACAGATTCCATGACAAACTTCATGCTGATGCAACTTAAAGGCTGAAGAATATAAGGCATGTTCTAATTTCAAGCGCATAAGAAAAGTGAAATGAGTTATGCATGTGACCAGATTGTGTAACCGACATAAAATAGCCGGAATGTGGTATTCAAAGTTCTTGTATCTCAAGTGATAATACCTGAACATAATATGTTATGCGCTACACACTAGCAACTGCGGAAACAAAAAATACATTTAAATTTTAAGATATAGCTGGTAAATGGGAAACATCTATTAGCTGTCAAGGAGATTAAAACCGCAGTATACTAATTGCTCTATGGAAAATGCATGTCCAAATTTGGTAGAAAATCTGCAGATAGACAGTGCTTCGACTGAACAAAAATAATATATGGGTATTTAGAATCACATTTGTAAAAAGAAAAAAATTAGCAACAACTTAAGAGCCTGCCATCTTTATATTTTAGCTTATACAACAACAACTAAGTCCCAGTCCCAAACAAGTTGGGTTCGGCTGTTTTAATCCTCAGTGACCATGTTACTTCATATGTTTTAGCTTATGCAAAGCAGAAATGTGCAGAAATTACTTAGAGTCAAAATGAATCACTCACTAGTGAAAATCAGTGGCAGCATATCACAACCCTCCAACCATGCAATCTTACTTTACAACATACCTCATATCTAGGCAACTCAAAAAACATTACTACTTCCGATAAGACATGTTAGATTCAGCATTCAGAATCTCAATGCTAGTGTCCAATGAGCATTCCCGTACCACTTGACATTTGTAGCATGCTTCCAGATCATACTGTTTTAACTTATTGTCCAACATAGTTTACATTGAAATCTATACAACTTTCACTTTGACCTGATGAATTATGCCACAGCATAAATGAAAGCATAAGCTTGGTTAAAACGCATTCGAGTGGAATGAAGAGAAGTGAAGCAAACTGTTTGATAAAATGCCAATGAGAAATGCAACGGCAAAATCAATAAGCAAAGTACCCGAATTTCTTCTTCTTGGGCGGGTCCGTAAAAAGCATCTTGGCAGCAGTCATAAAGTCCAGGTTCTCCAACTGTTTATAGGCATCGTGACGACTTAAAGAGACAGAGTTGTTAACTTCATCGGCACTATTACTACTGACCTTGCTGTTGTTATTGTTGCCGAGGGTGATTTGCTTGTTGTTGCCGCAAAATGTTCTTTTCTGGAGGAGCGTAGATCGCCATGAAAGACGGACCAAAATGCTTCTACCTCTAAACATTACACTCATACTTCCCCCAATATTTCGCCGTCCAAAGAGAAGCCAAAAGCAGGCGGCGTTACGGAGGAAATGAGTGATGTTCTTTTGAAACTTGAACCGGAAACTAAACCGGACAGCTTAATTACTTATATGGACATAAATAAAACATACGAAGATACCTATTTAACATGACAAAAATAAAGTGGACTCATACAAGTGTTGTAGTTGGGATGCTAACTTGAGTCTAAGAAATTCTGTTAATTTAGAAGAAAGTGTAAGGCATTCCCGAGTTCCGTGGTTTTAGCACGACCGCTTAACAATTTACACTTAGTTTATTTTATCCGGATTATTACATTCTTAGAGCCTTTTATGCATTACAACTTTTAACCATGTATTTTAAGTAGTCATGAAGTTTATTTTGAACAAGTCAAGATGCCATACACTTGTTGCTTTGCACGCATATCATGCTACGCGAACGTACCAATAATTTACAACACGTTCATTATTATTTATTTGAAGTTAAGGATCAAGGCACATGAGTGCGCACTTGAATTTGGGATAAAGTATCACAATTATGTCACGAAAATCGTACTCATAACTTGATGATTTATTATTATATGCGCCTAAGAACATGCTAGCGATGTTTATGATTATTCATTCTAAGTTCGAGATTATTGTAAGGCTAAAAGTTTATGGACATGGGCTGTGGGAAGTCAAAAATATTTTAGCTATTTGGAGTATTAAGTATTAACAAGCTATTCACATTTGGAGATGTTTACAACACACCATTCATATTATCAAAACTAACTAGTACACCAATCTAACGATTATATCTAGTATTCTACTCTATCCAAACCTCGAAGATTAACATAAACTTATCGAAACTCATTAGGAAAATCCTCTTTCATTTCTGAAGAAAAATTCCATACGATTCAACTATTCATGTTCATTAAATAATCCCAATGAATCCAATCAAACAAAGCAAAATATTTATCTCCTATTATTCTTTCCTCTTCTGCCACATGCACAACCTCAAATTTCAATTTGAAGAATACTTCAAACTCTCAAACGCTGAGCAATAATCTAACTCATAATAGCCACAAAATCGTCTACTAGGCAGATCCTCTGTAACCATGTTTGAACTCATAACTTGTACTAATAAAGGCATTACATTTTGATAAAGTGGACAAGGTAAAAAATCTAAAATAAAGAATGAATTTGAACATAATAATGACGCAACTCAAATGAGCAAAAACTCAAACATCTTGTAGGCGGCAAAGACTTAGATTGAATTACTCTACAACACAACAACAACAACAACAACTACCCAGTATACTCCCACCAGGTGGGGTCTGGGGAAGGTAATATGTAGACAGCCTTACCCCTACCCAAAAGGGCAGAGAGGCTGCTTCCAAGCGACCCTCGGCGCATAGGACAGACTGAAAAGCTGCATTGGAAAACAAAGATAAAGTTAGGAACCAAGGCAAGACAAAACACAATAACAAAACAAAGCATAAGTAATCCTGCAGAAATAACGTAAATGATTATGTAAACATAAGAAACATAAATACCGTCGCATGCGACAATAACAAGCGACTGAATTACTCTACAACACGTGGCCTAAATAAAGCTAAGTTGAACAGCCACATCTCATAACATTTACTAAGACAGAATATTGAACCTCAACAATTTTAAGCATGAATCATAACGTCACCACACCATCAAAGCTTAATAAAAAATCATACAAACATGCAAGTTCCTTAAATAAAAACAAAAGGGGTTAGACGTGGACCTTTAACTTTAAGATGACACTTTTCAATTTAACAAGAGTCTCAAGAAAGCTTCACATTTGGATAAGTATCAACCAAAACCGGGACAAATTCGAAAAGGAGCTAACGAAACGCACATCGAACTCAATCAAAGCTTTGAGTTTCATCGTATTTGGGGGCTGGTTTAGAGCTGGGTTTTAATGAAGAAAACTGCTGGAATTTAGGTTGGTTTTGCGGTATTTTTTGGGAAAAACTGCTGGCCTGGCCAATTATGATTAGTTCTTTCTTTTTGTATTTTTCCTTTTAAAAATAGACAAAATAAATACGACTCCTAAATTAAAATGAGCAAGACAAAACACTACTTACTAAATATGTAATTATTATTAAATCCTCTCACTTAAAACTAAACTAGACTAGATGATTTTAAAAAAAAATTACTTCTTTTGTAACCGAAAAATAAAACTAATATCTAGAAGTAGGACTATTTTGAGGTTTTTCAATTTATCAAATAAAATCTACAAAGAAATAAAATAAAAGCTTAAAAATAAAGATTAAACCTAAATGGAATATTTAATGTTAAAATAGTATAAAAATTTAGGTTCGATCGAAAATTAAGTGTTCATAATTATTATCATAATCAACCTATATTTTTTATCATTAAATACTAAAGAGTAGTACAAACTTGTTTTTGTGGCTCTATACAAATTTATTTACGATACTAAGAGTGGTTCTTTGATAATCTAACACAATGCTATTGATTTAGTTTACAAATATAGATAAAGATTGTATGCTGCTAACCTATACACTACTAGAAAACACCATTTGTCGTCCAACTGTTACCGAGTGAAATCAGTAAAAAAAAAAGATCTACCAAAATTGGTCGGAAATTTATATTTGGTAGTAAAAGTCAACAATTTTTTTTTCTGATAATGGAAATAATGGTCCCGCAACAAAAAAATAAAAATTCCATCCGATTTCGATTAGAAATTAGTCAATATTTGACACACATATTGTCAAACTTGTATATATGCACAAAAATAATTTTTTATTAAACTTTTTCCATATTTTCAATCGAACTCGTTCGGAAAGTTTAAAATTAATATTTCCTGCACAAGACAAAAATATAGCTTATAATTAAAATTTTACAACCGAGTTCGGTCGGAAACACGATTTAATAATTAAAATTTAAATTTAATAATATTTTTTTGTGTGTATGTAAATAATAAATATAGTTTAAATAAATAATATTTAGTACTTATATATATGTGTGTGTGTATATATATATATATATAGACACACACATACGCTATACTATACTATATGTACATTTTTTTTGAGATCTCCCACTCGGTGTCTGGTACCCGCATTGGAGCCCGACCATATCTGTATTCGCACTGCGTAGTGCCCCATTTGAGGGAAAGCGCTCCCTACCAAGTATTTTTCCATACCCAAGATGATCGCAGATGCACTTCGATTTCAAACCCATGAAAATGTTGAACAACCTCCTAACGAAGAGGCAAACTATTTTTATGAACAGTTAAAGGCCGCTAGTCGTCCACTAAAACAAGGGAGCATGCACTCTCAGTTGTCTGTCGCGTTTAGATTATTAAGTGTCAACTCAGATACCAATATTTCTCAAGCGGGAATAGATTCATTCATTGGCCTTATGAGTGAACTAGTTAACCCAGCTTTCAACATACCTGAAGATTTCTATAAGGCTAAAAGATTGGTTTCTAAGTTAGAACTCTCGTCTATGAGAATCAATTGGTGTGAGGATGGTTGCATGTTGTACTATTAGGATGATGCAGATTTAGAAAGTTGCAAATCTTGCGAAAAACCTCATTTTAAGTAGCTTTCCAGTGGGAAGAAGGCTGTTATGAAGTCGATGCATTACTTACCTCTTATTCCTAGATTAAAGAGGTTGTACGCATCGATAAGTTTTGTTCCTCATATGAGATGGAACTATGAAAATAGAAGGTTGCATGGTGTTATGTGTCATCCTTAAGATGGGGAAGCTTGAAATCATTTTGATAGGACGTATCCGGATTATGCTAGTGAACCGAGGAATGTTCGGTTGGGTTTGTGTGCTGATGGCTTCACGCCATTTTTTGTTTCTGTAATACCATATTCATGATGGTCGGTCTTTACTACGCCGTATAATCTTCTGCCTGAAATGTGTATGACTAGTCCATATACTTTCTTAAATTGTTCCCGGTCCTCGCAATCCAAAGAGTTTGATTGATGTATATCTGCAACCTTTGATTGATAAGCTTAAACAATTGTGGTATGATGGAATTGAGACATATGATATATTAACTAAGCAAAAATTCAACTTGCGTGCTAACTTAATGTGGACCACTAATGATTTTTCTGCATATGGAATGTTGTCTGGGTGAATGACTACCAAAAAGTAAGCATGTCCTTATTGCATAAGAATATTGTAAAGTATTCACTTTAAGACATGGTTGAAAGCAGTCATGATTTGATTATCATCGTTAGTTCTTGTCGGTTGATCATGAGTTCAGAAGGATGAAAAATATTTTCATCTAAAAGAATATGGTTGAACATGATTTGCCACCTCCAATTTATTCCGATGAGGAAATTTGGAAGGGTTCAAAACTTCACTAAGTTACCAAGGCCCCAACTGGACAAAACATGGCATATTTTGGGAGTAGCCATATTAGAAGGATAATCTTCTTCGGTAAAATCTTGATGTCATATATACTGAGAAGAACTATTTTGACAATTTGTTCAATATAGTGATGGATGATAAAAATAAGACAAAATACAACCCGAAGGCTAGACTGGACTTACAAGAATATAATAGGTGACCTGAATTTCATTTAAAGTCTGGGAACAATGGCAAGGGTTCAAGCCCAAGGCCAGCTACATATTCACTATGAAACAAGGATGACAGATTTGTGAGTGGATTACAAACCTAAAGAATCCTGAGAGCTATGTATCGAACCTGGGAAAACATGTCGATATGGTTGAGGGAAAGCTGACTCATATGAAAATTCATGACTGTCATATATTCATGGAAACCTTATTCCCTATTGCATTTTGTGGGTTTCCTGAAAATATATGGAAACTCATCACATAGATACGTTTGTTCTTCAAAGACTTATGTCCTACCACATTAAGGGAAAAAACCTATTTCAAATGAATCGTAACATTCCTGTAATCAGTAATAAGTTAGAAAGGAATTTTCCTTATGGTTTCTTTGATGTGATAGAACACCTTCGAATTCACCTTGTAGACGAGGCGCGACTTGGAGGTCGGGTTCAATGCACGTGGATGTATCCATTCGAGAGGTAATGATAAAACCTTGATTTATTCTTGTAATTTTCTTTTACGTTATCGTCTAATATGACAATGTGAAGGACTATCGGAAAGTGTAAATGATTTGTTAAATAAAGGAATAAGATTGAAGGATTCATATGCGAAGCGTATCTTGCAAAGGAAACTGCCCATTTTTGTTCGTACTACTTTGATAATTATGTGTCATGTGCTAGAAATAGGCCCAATTGGCACAATGTGGTGATTTATATTGATCCATTATATCCACCAATGTCCACATTTAATTAACCATATCGAGGTTCTAAAGATCAAATAAAAAGGGGCCTAAGTAGTATGGAGTACAAATCAGCTTCAAATCATGTGTTGCTAAATTATCCGAAAGTTCAACCCTTTCTTAATTAAGTGTTGACATAAGAATAATTTATATGGGCTACTATTTAATTTGGTTGATACAACTAACAAATATTTTCAATGCGTCGCTCAGTGACTTCGTGAGTCAATTTGGTCATGGTGTTGTATATTCTATATTTGAGGCATGGTTTAAAGAGTGTGTAAGTGCATTTTATATATTTTTTCACTTGTGAATATACATAGTTGTGAATATACTTTCTCACTTGTGATTTATTTAGCGTTATATGTAGGTCAATAATCTAAACAACGGTGTTAATCAATTTTTGAAAGACATACCTTGGGGACCTGCACCTATGGTTACGACTATGTCTAAGTATTATGTGAATGGTTACAAATTTCAAACCGAGAAATGCTCTAAGTATAAAAAATCAATATCTGTGGGGTGTGTGTCAAAGTTGGTGAAGGCAACTGGGATGCGAAAAATGATAATTATGTTGTGATCAAAGAGATTCTAGAATTGTCATATTCAGGTTGACCAAATAAGAAGATCATACTTCTCCGATGCAAGTAGTTTGACCCAACACCTAGAAGAGATACAAATGTACACTCGTAGTACAACATAATTGAGGTTAATAAAAGAGGAAGTATGATCCCCTATGATCCTTTTATAATTGCAGAAAGAGTTTGGCAAGCGTACTATGCTCCATATCCAATTGTGGAGGGATAAGGCTGATTAGTTGGTTGTAATAAAAACAAAGCCTGTTGGTAGGGCGAAAGTTGAGAATATGCCAGATGTTGCATACTAAAATGATACCTCAAGTGTTAACCAAATGGTGGATGATCAGTTAGAATATTACTTGGAGCATCCTCAACACATATTAGAAGAAGTTGATATGGAGGAAATAACAATCATAGAAAATGAGTATGAAGAATCACCTAATGAAAGTGAAATAAGCGAAGAGGAAGGATTTTCAGACGAAGAAGGATACGTCGACGAAGAGGACTAGCATGTTAGTTTTCAAGCGTTCTCAACTTGTATAGATTTATATTCTCAATTCTAACATTTTCTTCAATTCATACAGATGACCTGTAGAGGTTGAGGTAGGTATAGGAAGGATAAAAGGCCTATTGATCATAATGATGGTGCTACACCCTCGCTTCCTTCCACTCCACACTTGCATCCCTCTTTTGTTGACGACCGGCAGCAATCTTCTAGGTATACATCTATTCCACCACATCCACATACTCATCATACTACCCATCATTCGCCCTCCCAATAGTATTATTACCATTCTCCCCTATAGGGCTATACCCCTCTTCCTCCATATGATCCTATAGGTAGTTACATGGGTCCATCAAGTCAGCAGTCACAGAGCCATATGGTACGCCCGTCATCTGCTCCATTTGATTCATCACCAGCTGGATCGCATCCATCTAGATAATAGATGGCCGGATCATAACAGTGGTCAGGATCACAGCAGGGGTCTGGATCGATTCATGGGTGTGGATCGCAACTATCTTCATCAGGGACCACGTCTCCCTATCCACAGGGCTCGTCTCCTAGTATTTCTAGACTTCGTCTTCGAGATAGTAGCACTAAGCCAGATGCCTCCCCTTCTGCGCACGCTTCAGATTCATCGGATGATAATGATCCAGATGAAGTGCGTTAAGATCGTTATCATAGTATGATCATCAGGCTTGAGGGCAATGGGTAAGATTTATTTATTACTTCTTTATTTTTGCTGAATTATAATAGCTACTCTTATTTATTTAATGTAATCGCTATGTTGCAGATTCATACCTGATAGAATATGTAAGTCCACCAAACTATATAGAGACCATGTACTCTATAAGTTTCCACTGGTAGTGAGAATGGAACAACAAGTAAATGGAACAGGGAGTTTTTACGTAGAAAAATCCCTGATCAAGGGGATAAAAAACTACGACCTACACTGGTAGGGTTTCTACTTCATTATGAGCAACTTTAGATTACAACCTATACAATCCAGAAATTAAACTCTTAATCCCCCACTAGCTTGTAATACACCTATTACAAGCCATTTTCCAATACACATATTACAAAGACTTCAACTCATGACTAACTCTAGTCACGACACAAACACTGAAGGTTTATGGTTTATAAAGGGTTCCTAAGTAATCTTCTAGATTACCAAAGTAGGAATTACAATGAAGAATAATTACAAATTTACAAATAAAATAAGGACATACAATATACTTACCGTATGAACTAGTCCGTAGTAGTGTTATTCTTTGTTCTTGATGCACTTGATAATTGAACACTTGGCAGATGAATGATTGAAGTGCTTGAATTAATTCTCAAGTGTTCAAGTGATGTTTTGTTGTAATACTCTTTTTAATACAACTTGGATAATATTACGTGAATGATATAATCACTTGGATGGTCAAAGGGGAGTGTCTGCAGTACTGTGATGCACTATCTGCGAGTATAGTGTAGGCAGTCATTTTCCAACTATAAGCAGTTGACTTCGTCACATTAGCTCAAGTCCATTGATTAAGTTGTGTACCAAGTGTGACAGGTCCCGTACCTGGTTCTTTGATAGTAAATTTGTTCGATCATCAAAATATAAAGCTAAGGTACTATAAACCCATCAATTTCCCCCTTTTTGATGATGACAAACTTAGAAAACCCATATTCGGAGTAAAATAAACCAGATGAAGTAACAGGAACTTCACAAGTTCCTCCTGACTTTATGCTTCCTCCTTAATTAGATCCATGTTTCAATTATTATTCCCCTTTTTGGCATCATTAAAAATACACAACCAAACAATCTGCTTAAATAGGTCTAGCCTAGAAAACTCATGCCACATAAGTGCACACCATATAATAGAAAAGAGAAGCATAGAAACATAAGCATTTATAGCAAAAGAGGATAGCTTTCATTACTTTGTATAAAACATAAGCCTTTGCCATTATAACAACGGTAGATTTGGATTGTTATCAGCAGGAGCAGTATAAGGAAATTCCATCCACACCATAAAATAAAAAAAAAATTAACATAAAGTCATAAAAAACAAAGGCGATAATCTGGAAACAGGTCACCGAAGGATTAGCCTAGGGTACACTAGAGGACGAGGGCTTTGAAGCTATAGAAAGATTGTTGAAAACGAGATCAATTCGAGCATTGGCTAGCATTTTCTCTACGAGTAGTTTCTCCTTCAGGTTCTCAACTTATTGCCTGAGATCAAATTTTCTTTGGTCAGACGAGCAACCTCTGCATTTGACTCCGGTGCCCTTGAGCTTGCTGATTCTCCAAAATGACATTCCTTGCCTTCAACTTCCTAATCTCCTCTGTAACACTATTCTGGGCATTGATAGTTGTGAGATCATCGAAGTGCTTCCTACCCCTCCACCCTTTTCAATATATTCACATTCCTCCAAAGTAGTTTGGGAGAAAGTCTGCTTCTTGGTCCCCATCTTGGGCTGTCCCAAAGGCATATCAAAGAACTTGAAGATATGCGTGAGAAAAAATCCATAAGGAAGACCATGGTTCCCATCTTTGAAAGCTGCTACCTTTTGCAAGTGCTCAATTATTATGGCTGGAAGATTAACAACTAGGAATCCATCTAGTGCTTCCATCAAATACAGATCAGACTTTGAAGTGATGGATCTTCTCTAGGCATGAGGTAGACAAACCTTGTTTACCAACTTAAGTAGGAGCTAATAAACAGGAACCAAAACTTTCTTATGCACCTATTTCCCCCCGCTGGACTGCGCCCTCCTGTACAATAGCATGCCTAAATTTTCAACCACATACATCCTTGATAAAAGATATACCATCAATAGGGACCTTAATTATGTTTCCAAGCAAAGCAACATCCAGAACAATATCAACTCTATTGACTAGTATGGTCAGATTCAACAGTGAAGAGGTCAGAACAATATCAACTCTATTTTCTTTTGATTTGTTCTAGATCCGTGTTTTCCCTAAACTTTT
Organism: Nicotiana benthamiana; assembly: GCA_034376525.1. Lineage (NCBI taxonomy): Eukaryota > Viridiplantae > Streptophyta > Magnoliopsida > Solanales > Solanaceae > Nicotiana > Nicotiana benthamiana. Next base: position 14,291,268 of record CM067325.1, read on the forward strand.
AAACAATTTCTTGGTATTTTTTTCAAAAGTTATACTTTCAGAACCTTTATATTTTTCCAATCTAGGGTTTTCCTTTTTGAGTTATTTTGATGTTTCTTATATTGTGTTCTTTGTGTGTTTCTCCTACTATGTTTCTTCTACTGTGTTCACTGTGTGCTTCTTCTACTATGTTTCTTGATAACTTTCTCCAACCATGTTCTTATCAGTTTCCTCTACTGGTTTTATATGTTTCTCTACTGAGTTCTTTATATGTTTCTCATATTCTGGTCTTGTTAAGTTTCTTCTAATATGCTTCTCCTACTGTTCTTATTAGTTTCTTCCTTTAGGTTTCTTATCAGTTCTTCTAATATGTTTCTTTGATTTCCTCTACTGTGTTTCACATGTTGTTCTTTTACTATGCTTCTCATGAGTTCCTGCTACTGAAAGAGCATGTTAAAAGTCTCAGTTCTTTTCTGAGATCTCTGAATCTATTTCGATTAGTATCTTTTTCCTTGATTACGTGTCCTCTCATCTCTGCACTTGATTGATGGTAAAACCCTAGAATTTAGGGGTTCATCCGAGTTTGAGAACAATGGCTATGTGATATGCTTGTTCTTCATCTTTGAAATTGTCTGATTTCAGTAACTCGAATGTCACGCCCTAACCTCGGGAGGCGCGATCGACACTCAATCAAGTGAACCCAACTGAGCAATCCTTATCAAGCACTTTCTACCCGACTCAACATGAACAGGAAACCATGCTTTCATTTATTTAGACAAGTGAAGATAGTACATTCAACAGTGATAGTTCATTCTAAATTACAAACTTATATCATAGTTAAAGTTAGTTTACGAAATTCCCATAAAGTTACAATAATAGATAACATGATTTATAATTACAACATAGTTCATGGACCTCTCAACACCCGTACATAACCCATATGTGCGTCTACGGACCTCTAAGGATACAAAAGATAAGTATGATGATACTGGCTACAAGCCCCTAGCTATACCTCAAAAGTGGAAGTCCACAACAACAAAAAATATACATTGCAACCCCTTGAAGGAGAAAAGGGCTCACCAAGACTTGAGAAGAAGGTAATCCGCTATGCGCGATCGGCATTATCTGCAACGGAGCCACCTACATTCATTTAAAAATGTAGCGCCCCCGGCAAAAGGGACATCAGTACCATGGAATAATACTAGTATGTATAACTAAACACCATTTTACTAGAAAGAACTATCAAGCATGAGCAAGGAAATCACAAGAGTAAATCAAAGGTTTTAAGCGGACTCCACATCATCAAATAAATGCACCATATAATCTTTCAAATAATTTCCATAACTAGGTTTGGGGCATTTCTTTCATATGTTCATCACTGTCCTCAATACCATCGGTATCTTGAGCGAAGTTCGATCACGACCCAATCGGATAGGTTGCCTCATTTGAGGCATATATATCAATCACCTTTTCATTTGTCGGAATTTAATGTTAGTACATTACCACCATGTATGCGACATGGTGTCCGATCATGGCCCGTTCGGCTAGGCCACCTTACTTAGGCGTTGTTTCTTTCTCAATGATCATCTCATCTGAATCTTCGTTCCACATAGCTCATATAATTTCATTGGCACTTAGGGCCATAGTTATCATATCATTCCATTTTCAATATCAATCTTTTAACTTCATGGTCATAGGCATACTCAAGCAATTCAAGTTGCAAGCACAAGTAAGTTTCTACATAGTTAGCATGACAATCTCGGTTTTAATCTTGGCTTATAGCCTAAGCATTTCGACTCATGATTCGTATTCTTCACACTTCTCTAAATATCAAGAATAATATATTACTCACGTTGAGGCACATCCTTTAGGCATATATATATGTAATTTCAAATCAATTAATGTGAAATAACAATCAATATATCAACCAATTCTAGTCTTACCACACTTGTGAAAACGCCAACGGAGCTCAATTTTTAATAAGAGGGGGTTTTAACCATACATACCTCAATATATCTTTCTTAATCCTTACAAAATTTTGAAACTCTTAGCACATAGATCTATTGTATAAAAATTACAAATTGAAACGAGAATTAGAGACGAGATTGAGATTCTAGATTGTTTAAGCATATTATCAAACACTAAATGTGCATTATGGTCTTAGGCCCCTTTTTGAAAGAAATTTCTTCAATATTATACCCTAATTGCTGTCTTTTTAGTTCTCATCCTCCCCATATCCCATTATCTCCTATTCATGCAAAATTACTAGCCTTATACCTATGTACCCATTTGCTAATTACCTACTTTAATAAAAAATTTGGAATTATTGATGAGTACAATTATTACCTCTTAGGTTGAAGACCTAGCAGCTTCAATTGATAATCTTCAAGGATTTGGGGCTAGGATTTAGAGAGGACTTGATAGAGATTACTCCTCCTCACTCTCTCTCTCTCTCTCCCTCTCTCTCTCTCTCTCTCTCTCTCTCTCTCTCTCTAGGTCATGAAAAATAATGGAAAATGGTCTGTTGGGGTGTTTTTAATGGGATGGGGTTGGGTTTTAATAATTAGAAAATAGGAGCCCCGAGTCGCAGCTGCGATCGCAAAGTTGACATGCGGCCCGCATAATGGACAGCGAAAATGTCCCCAAAAACTTGAACACAGTGTTTGGGCATGCGGCAGAAATGCAGCCTGCATACCCATTCCGCGGTCGCATAATGCACTGCTGAATTGCCCCTTACAAAATCCCAAGGAGATTAAGCAACAACTATGCAGTCCACATATCGGTTATACGATCGCATAGTTGACCGCACATTTGGCCTCAAATTTGACCAACACATTGACTCACTTTGCGATGACTATGCGGTCCGCATATCTGATATGCGACCACATTCTCGACCGCAAAATTGCACATTTTTTAGAAACATTATTTCTTGACTTTTAATGCAATGATCAAATCAAAGGGTCTGAATCGCATGAATTTCTAACCCGGCCCTAACTTGGCACTACGAGACTCGAGTTTTGAGTGGAAATTTTTATGGGGCCTTACATCCCCCCCCCCACCTAAGATAATTCGTCCTCGAATGAGGATCAAAGTTCGCTTATTAGCAGTCTTTGTATAGCCTTCTGCCTTTTGCAACTTAAAACATGTTAATAGTCCCAAATTTGACTGACTTCCTAAATTTCCTAAAATTTTGCCAGAGTTCCGTTGTATCTAGGCCTTATCCACCTGTCAGAGAGCCTCAGAAACATATCCTAACAGCATAACCATATTCCATTGACATAATATAACTTGTACAATATCAATCATGGCCGTAACATATTACCAAAAAAGGGACAGTTTTACATAGATCAAGCCAAGAGATAAGAGTTCATAGGAGATAAATGCATAAAAGCTATTACATAACTGTTCAAACAAAGGTAGATACTTCTTTTTCATCTCATCCTTGGCTTCCCAAGTGGCTTCCTTAACTTACTGGTTCAACTATAACACTTTCACAGATACAATTTCCTTAATTCTTAATTTTCGAACTTGCATATCAAGAATGACAACTTGAACTTCTTCATACGACAGCTCTTCATTAACCTCAATAGCCTCAAATGTCACAATAGTAGACGAATCTCCCACTACTTTTCTCAACATAGACACATGAAAGACCGGGTGTACCAATGACATTTCATGTGGCAGCTCGAGCTTATAGGCCACCTGAACAATTCTCTGAATGATTATGTATGGTCTGATATACCTCGGACTCAATTTTCCCTTCCTTCCAAACATCATGATACCCTTCATAGGGGAAACCTTCAAAAATACCCAATCATCTTCTTTGAACTCTAAATCTATGCGATAACATCCGAGTAAGACTTTTGGCAACTTTGAGCAGTTTTCAACCTTTTCTTAATGATCTTGACTTTCTCCATGGTCTAATACACGAGGTCTGACCCTATCAATCCCGCTTCTCCAACCTTGAACCACCCAATGAGAGACCTACATCTCCTACCATACAGTGTCTCAAATGGTGCCATCTGGATACTAACATGAAAATTGTTGTTGTAAGCAAATTCTATGAGAGGAAAATGGTCATCCCAACTACCCTTAAAATCAAGAGTACAAGCACGCAGCATGTCCTCAAGCAAATAAATCGTCCGCTCTGCTTGCCTATCAGTTTGAGGATGAAAAGTTGTGCTTAGATTTACCTGCATACCCAAACCCTGCTGAAACTTCTTTTAAAAAGTTGGTTGTAAACTGAGCCCTTTGATCTGAAATGATTGAGACTGGGGTGCCATGCAATATGACTATTTCCCTGATATACAACTACGCATATTGTTCTGCTATGTCGGTAGATTTAACTGGCAAGAACTGTGCTTATTTCATCAGTCGATTCACGATCACCAAAATTTAGTCGAACTTGCGTGGAGTGTGCGGTAACCCTACCATAAAATCCATGTCAATCATCTCCCATTTCCATATTGAAATTTCTATGAAAACCAATCCAATGGGCCTTTGATGTTCGGTCTTTATTTGCTGACAATTCGGACATTTTGCCACAAAGTCAGCTACATCCTTCTTCATGTTGTTCTACCAATAGATCTCCTTGAGAACATGATACATTTTCGTAGAACCTGGGTGTACGGATTACCTGCAAGTGTGAGCTTTTGCCATAATCCTTTCCCGAAGACCATCGATATCATGAACACATAGGTAGTCTTGGTACCGTAGGGTACCATACTCCATGCAAAGGGAGAAAGTTGTCGTCTTGTGTTTATGAATCCCCTCCTTCAGTTGTGCTAACGACGGAATGTTGAATTGTTTTTCTTTCACCTCCGCCACAAGTGATGATTCAAGCCTATTCTGTACAATTATCCCTCCTTCATTAGAGTCCGTAATGTGAACTCCCAAATGAGCCAACTGGTGAACCTCTCTGGCCAACGGCCTCTGATAGGCCTCCATATGAGACAAGCTTCCCATAGATTTTCGACTAAGTGCATCTGCCACGACATTAGCCTTTCCCGGGTGATAGAGAAAATCAATGTCATAGTCCTTGTGTAACTCTAGCCATATTCTTTGCCTCAGATTCAACTCCTTCTGCTTGAAAATGTATTTAAGTCTCTTATGATTCGTGAATACATCCACATGGACTTCATACAAATAATGTCGCCAAATCTTTAGCGCAAATACCAGGGCTGCCAGCTCTAAGTCATGGGTTGGATAGTTCTTCTCATGATTCTTGAGTTTCCTAGAAACATTAGATATAACCTTGCCGTGTTGCATTTTCACACACCTAAGTCTAATTCTCAAAGCATCGCAATACACCACAAATCCCGTTGTACCCTCTAGCAGGGCCAACACTGGTGTTGTTGTCAACCTTGATTTCAATTCTTGGAAACTCTTTTCACAAGCATCGGACCATTGGAATTTAACTTCTTTCTGTTTCAATTTAGTTAATGGAGAGGCAAGAGTAGATAACCCCTCCACAAACCTTCTGTAGTACCCAGCCAAACCCAAGAATATTTTTGAATTTCTAACACCTAACCCTATCTTGGCACTACGAGACTCGGATTTTGAGTGGAAATTTTCACGAGGCCTTACACCTAACTATTTCGAGTTTTTGAATTTGTATCATTTATTGCTCAACTGAGTCTTGAAATCTTTATTTTATCCTCTGTTTCTTTAAGAAATTATTATTCTCCACTAAACTCTTCTAAGGTCTTTACACTGGACCTTCTGTATGCTATTTGATACTATCTCTCTTCTATATTGCTGGCCTATGTGACTATCATGATCCTATAATCTATTACCTACTGATTTTACAATGTCATGACATTTTCCTTTGCCCTAAAGTTAGCTTAGCATGTTTGTGTGCTCTTTATATGTGTTGAATTTCCCTCGAAAATGGCTTTCAATTTGACTAATTTCAGACTTTCTTTGTATAGGTTTGATTGAATTCTTTCCTTGTTTGTTGATTTCCCTGTGACTCGATTTAAGTCAAAAAGTTTCTTTAGTTTTTCTGACTTGGTTTATTCATGTATCAGTGATTACAAAATCTATGATCCTTGTTTGTCTACTAATTGATTTTTTACCTTATTCATGCAATCGTGTGTTTCAAAGTTCTGCCCTTAAGTGATTTCTTATGTATTTACCCCTAATTGCCTAGTTTGCACAAAACGCTTGTTTTAATCTCTTTTCTTAAATAATTTCCTTGCTCATTACCATTGAAATTCCTTAATTAAGGAGGTCTTATACTGATTGATTTTAATTGATACATAGATCCTTAATTGTTTTCTTACCTTATTTCTTCTTGTTTTTCACACTATAAATACACGACTCTTTTCTTAACAAACATCCATCACTGGTACTCTTTCTAAACTTACACTTACACTCAAAAGTATTCTCTCTTGTTTGCTTAAACTGTGGCACGTTACAAGACATGTTTCTTGCTTTCTCTCTATTTGTTTCTTGAAACTGGTATGTCCTGATTTAAGTTTTTGCACCACAACAATGTGTACTGCTTTTGTATCCATGTTTACTGTTTATGTATAGTTCAACACTCATTCTAGAATACTGATTTCTTTCTGCATGTTCTACTATGAATCCAAAACCCCTACCCTCTATGTGTTTAAGCTATGGTTTGAGGCATGCAATACCGCAATTTATTGTCCATGAATCAAATTTGATCCTCTGGGATCCTAGCCTCTAATAACATATATTCTGGCAGGCTTATAGGTGGCTAGCGCTCTCCATTGCTGGGCATGCCTAGACTCTGTCGTTGCCTAAGCAATAGGCTCTTTACAATCTCTATATTCCCTTGAACCCCTTATGTGTGCTTATTTGTAGTTGTTTCACTCTCATTTTCCCTTTTAGCATTCTGATCTGCACTTGCACACTTTCTTAGCCTTTAAGTTCTCACCCCCTCTTGGGAGCCTTTCCTTGGGACCCTCCGAGTTCCCTATGAACTTGGAAACTTGAGGGCTGGCCTTTTCACACTGCACTTGTCCTAATCTGATAATACGTTTTGGTGTGAGCATTGCCCAGAGTTGTACTTCGTTGTGCTATATTGAGGCGAAACACACAATTAGTGATGAGCATGGGGTCATTCACTCTTGGGGATTGTGACTTAGTCCATCCTGATGATTATTTTACTGCGTATTTGACTGAAATCTATTTGCTATCATCATGTTTTGGGCTGAATGAAATATTTGGGCCTCGTGCCAACTATTTGAACTCTTAGGAAATTTTTATTAATATTTACTCACTGTTTTGACTTTATATTTGAACTCAGTCATGCTATATTCCATTATTTTTCCTAACTCAACAATGTTTACTCTATTTTAACACTTAAATTATCTTTTAAATGATATTTTGGATGAGAACCATGTTTTACTACTGTCCGAGAGGCTTGTGAGGATTTTGACTGAGTAAGGCTGAGGGCCTATGATATAAGGAAACACTGATTATGATTACGAGGTTGAGGGCCTGAGATATGTACGCCACGAGGTGGCTTGTTGATAAGGGGTCGAGAGCATAGTGATGATTCCACGAGATGGCTTGATATTGTGCTTGCAACCTTTCCAGGAGTCTGCACACCCTCAGTGAGCGTGGGTACCCGTTGTGATGTGAGATATAGCCCGAAGGGCTAGTATTGTTCTTATATATTGCCCGAGAAGCGGATTTGTTGACCTTGTGCCCGAGGGGCGAACCTATATGTTTTTATCTTTCTTATTTGTCTGACATTTACCTGTTTAGATTATTGAGAAGGAATTTCATAAAGTTTAAGCCAAACTTAAATGATTTTACATGTCTTTACTGATTCATTATTTTTACTTGTTTTACCACTTCATTATAGCCGGTGATGTGCCTTACATGTTTTCATATCTCTCAATCGTTTATTTATGATTATTACTCACTGAGTTGGAGTACTCACTTTACTCCTCGTACCATATGTGCAGATTTAAACATTACTAATACTGCTAGCGCGAGTTGAGAGCTCCAGGCAGACTTCGAATTCCACGAGGTAGCTGCTTGGCATCCGCCGTCCCGTGTTTCTCCCCATTTATCTCATTTTTATCTCTTTTTTTAGTTATTCTGTAATAGTTTAGTAGGCATTTCAGACTTGCAGTGTATTGATAGATGCTCATGACTGCGACACCCGGTATCGGGCTGTGTTGGGTTTATCTTCTGCAATTGTACTGTTAACTGTTTAATTTTGATTATTTATCAGGCTTTAGACTTAATTATTATTATTTATAAGGTCATGCGCTACCGATCAGGATGGACAACCACTAGTACCACCAGTTGTGGCCACTAAAGGTAGAGGACACAGTCATGGTCACGGTAGGGGCAGAGGTGTGGCCCGCGCAGCAGATTGGGCAGCACCTGCAGAACTACTAGCTGCCCCAGCTCTTCATCATGTCCGAGTTGTGGATGCTCCAGCAGCACCAGTTCAGGCACTAGTTGTGCCCATTGTGATTCCGGGTCTTCAGCAGGCCTTGGCTTAAATCCTATCAGTTTGCACTGTCCTATCTCAAGCGGTCTCAGCTACTACAGTCGCAACTAGTTCTCAGGCCGGAGGAGGAAATCAGACTCCTATTGCTCCCACACTTGAGCAGGTTGTGCATGGACTTCAGACACCAAGGGCACATCCAGCCTAGCGGGTTGTAACTGTTCAGGACTATGTAGTTCCTGCCATGCTAGAGGACGAGCAGTGGAGGTTGGAGTGGTTTGGTAGACTTCAGCCTCTGACTTTCACTGGTGCAGAGGGCTAGGATGCCCATGGTTTCTTAGATAAGTGTCAGCGGATGCTTCGTACAATGGGTATTCTGGATACCAGCATGGTCGCTTTCACTACTTATCAGTTTTCTGGAGCTGCCTTTACTTGGTGAGAGGATTTTGAGAGGCATAGGCCTGTTGGTGCAGCACTCCTTACCTGGCAGCATTTCTCTATTCTTTTTTTGGAGAAGAATGTGCCCCAGTCTCACAGAGAGGTGCCGACTAGGCATTTCGAGTGGTTGCGTCAAGGGGAAAAATCGTTTCACAGTATGAGTTGAGGTACTCTAAGTTAGCTCGTCATGCTATTTGGTTGGTTCCGACAGATAGAGAAAGGATTAGGAGGTTTTTGGATGGCCTCACTTATCAGCTTCGTATTCTCATGACCAAGGAGAGGGTGACTGGTGCTACTTTCGAGGAGGTTATGGACATTGCTCGTGATATTGAGTCTATATTCGTTGCCATGAGCAAAAGGAGAGGGAGTCCAAAAGGCCTCGAGGATTTGGTAGTTATAGTGGTGCTCCTTGGAGAATTCAGTTTCAGCACGGCAGATGCCGTACATACAGGTAGGCTCAGCCAACTCGCCCAGGTTATCATGGGGCGTCATCAGTTCAGGGCTCTTCTATGCTAGGTGTATATGTTAGTCACTCCGGTGCAAGGGGTTACCTTCAGTCCCCTTCTCTAGCACCTAGAGTTGTTATGAGTGTGGAGAGATGGGTCATATATGAAGACAGTGTCCTCGTCATATTGTGGGTTCATCTTAGTAGAGAGGTTAGTCATTGGCTTCAGCGCCAATTACTTCACCAAAACCGCCCAGCCAGCTAGGGGTGGAAGTCAGTCAACTAGAGGTCGTCCTAGAGAGGGAGGTCATTTAGGTGGCGGTCAGGCCTATTTCTATGCACTTCCAACTAGACCCGATGCTATTGCTTCTGATGTTGTTATTACAGGTATTATTTTAGTCTTCCACAGAGATGCCTCTATATTATTTGATCCTGGTTCCACCTTTTCTTATGTGTCATCATACTTTGCTTGTTATTTGGGTACGCCCCGTGAGTCTCTTATTTCACCTATTCATGTATCTACTTCGGTGGGCGATATTGTTGTTGTGGACTGTGTGTACCGCTTGTGTGTGGTGACTATTGGGGGTCTGGAGACCCGTGTAGATCTTCTTATTATCTATGGTGGATTTTGATGTTATTTTGGGCATGGATTAGCTATCTCCATGTTGTGCTATTTTGGATCGTCATGCTAAGATAGGCACATTGGCTATACCGAGTGTGCCACAGATTGAGTGCCGAGGTGTGACTGATTATATTCCTAGTAGAGTGATCTCATTCTTGAAGGACCAACGTATGGTCGGGAAGGGTTGTCTTTTGTATCTAGCCTTTGTGATGGATGCCAGTGCAAAGACTACCAATACTGATTCTATTCCATTTGTGAGGGATTTTCCCGATGTGTTTCCTGCAGACCTACCAGGCATGCCATTGAACAGGGATATTGACTTCGGTATTGATCTGGTGTCGGGCACTCAGCCCATTTCTATTCTACCATATTGTATGGTACTAGTGGAGTTGAAGGAGTTAAAGGAGCATCTTCAGGAAATCCTTGAGAAGGGGTTCATTTTGCCTATTGTGTCGCCTTTGGGCGCGCCTGTTCTATTTGTGAAGAAGAAGGATGGCACTATGAGGATGTGCATTGATTATACGCAATTGAACAAAGTAACAGTTAAGAAAAAGTATCATTTTCCTCACATTGATGATTTATTCGACCCAGTTTTAGGGAGCGAGAGTGTTCTCCAAGATTGACCTCCGTTCAGGTTATCACCAGTTGAATATCAAGGACTCGGATATTCTTAAGAAAGCCTTCAGGAACAGATACAGTCATTATGAGTTCCTTGTTATGTCTTTCGAGCTGACCAATGGCCTAGCAACGATCATGCATCTGATGAACAACGTGTTTCAGCCTTATCTTGATTCGTTCGTGATTGTCTTCAACGATGATATTCTGGTATACTTTCATAGTCATGAGGAGCACACGGAGCATTTGAGAGTTGTGTTACATAGTTTGAGGGAGGAGAAGCTTCTACAAAATTCTCCAAATGTAAGTTTTGGCTCAGTTCACTGGCTTTCTTGGGGCACTTGGTATCCAGCTAGGGTATTCAGGTTGATTCGAAGAAGATAGAGGCAGTTCAGAGTTGGCCTAGACAGTCCTCATTTATAAAGATTCGCAATTTCCTTGGTTCGGCGGGTTATTATTGTCGGTTTTTTTCACGGATTTTCATCTATTGCATCGACATTGACCAAGTTGACTCAGAATGGTGATCCATTTGTATGGTCGGATGAGTGTGAGCAGATCTTTCAGAAGCTCAAGTAGCTTGACCACGGCTCTGGTGCTAGTTTTGCCATCAGCTTTAGGTTCATATACCGTGTATTATGATGCTTTGAGAGTTTGTATTGGATGTGTGTTAATGCAATAGGGTAGAGTTATTGCTTATGCTTCTCATCAGTTGAAGCCCCATGAGATGAGCTACCCCGTTCATTATTTGGAGTTGGCTGCCATTGTTCACGCGTTGAATATTTGGAGGAATTACTTGTATGGTGTGTCTTGTCAGGTGTTTACTGATCATCGTAGCCTCCAGCATTTGTTCAAATAGAAGGATCTCAATTTGAGGCTGCGGAGATGGTTGGAGTTACTAAAAGATTACGATATCACTATATTGTACCGTCTGGAAAATGCCAATATGTTGGCCGATGCTTTGAACCGAAAGGCAGTGAGTATGGGGAGTTTGGCATATATTCCCGTTAGGGAGATACCTCTTGCAGTTGATATTCAGGCCTAGGCCAATCAGTTCGTGAGGCTAGATATTTCGGAGCCCAGTTGGGTATTGGCTTGTGTGGTTTCTCGGTCTTCCTTATATGATCCGCATTTTCTTGTCCTTAAGGACCGAGTTCAGCATGATAATGCCAAAGATGTTACCATTGGTGATGATGGGGTACTGAGGATGCATGGACGAATTTGTGTGCCCAATGTAGATGGGCTTCGGAAGTTGATCCTGGAAGAGGCCCACAGCTCGCGGTAGTCCATTCATCCGGGTTCTGTGAAGATGTATCAGGATTTGAGGCAACATTATTGGTGGAGAAGAATAAAGAAAGACATTGTAGGATTCGTAGCTCGGTGTCTCAATTGTCAGCAGGTGAAATATGAGAATCAGAGACAAGGTGTCTTGCTTCAGCAGATGGATATTCCAGAGTGGAAGTATGAGAGGGCCACAATGGATTTTGTAGTTGGACTTTGAAGAAGTTCGATGCTATTTGGGTGATTATGGCTGGGACGACCAATTTCGTGCACTTCATTCCTATATGTACTACATATTCTTCGGAGCAGTTGGCAGGGATATATATCTCGGAGGTTGTTCGTTTGCATGGTGTTTCGATTTTCATCATTTCAGATAGAGGTACTCAGTTTACTTTATAGTTTTGGAGGGTCGTGCAGAGAGAGTTGGGTACTCAGGTTGAGTTGATCACAACTTTTCACCCTTAGACGGACGGGCAGTCTGAGTGCACTATTCAGATATTGGAGGACATGTTGCGTGCTTGTGTCATTGATTTCGGAGGGTCATGGGATGTGTTTTACCGCTTGAAAAGTTTGCTTATAACAACAGCTACCAGTCGAGTATTCAGATGGCTCCATATGAGCCTTTGTATGAGAGGCGGTGTAGATCTCCAGTTGGTTGGTTTGAGATGGGAGAGGCTAGGCTATTAGGGACAGACTTGGTACAGGATGATTTAGAAAAGGTGAAGGTGATTTAAGAGAGGCTTCGTACAGCACAGTCGAGAAAAAAGAGTTATGCTAACAGGATGGTTCGAGATGTGTCCTACATGGTTGGTGAGAAGGTTCTGTTGAAGGTTTCGCCCATGAAGGGTGTCATGGGATTTGGGAAGAAGGTAAATTGAGTCCTCGATTCATTGGTCCTTTTGAGGTGCTTCGGAGGATTAAGGAGGTGGCTTATGAGCTTGCTTTACCACCCAGCTTGTCGAGTGTGCATCTAGTATTTCACCTTTCAATGTTCCGGAAGTATATTGGAGATCCGTCTCATGTTCAGGATATCAGCACAGTTCGGTTAAATGATTATTTGACCTATGATGTGCAGCCAATAACTATTTTGGGTCATCAGGTTCGAAAGTTGAGATTAAAGGATATAGCTTGAGTGAAAGGGCAGTGGAGAGGTCAGCCCATGGAGGAGGCTACCTGGGATACCTGGCGAGAGATGCAGAGTAGATATCCTTACCTGTTTGAGGCTTCAGTTATGTTTCTTGACTTGTTCGAGGACGAACGTCTTTTTAAGTTAGGGATGATGTGATGACCCAGCCAGTCATCTCATGAGTTACTGCTTCATTTCTCCCATTTTTGTTTCCTTATGCTTTGTTTATCCGTGTTATGTGGTATCAGGTTCGTCGAATCAAATCCGGAATGATTTTGGTAAGGTTTGGGACACTTAGTCTCTTTGGAGTGAGTTTAGGTTAGAAAAGTCAACCAGATGTTGACTTGTGTGTTAGAGGGATCAAATGTAAGTTCCGATAGTTCAGACAACTTTGGGTTGTGATTTGGGACTTAGGAGTGTGATTGGAATAAGTATTGGAGGTTCATAGTAGATTTAGGCTTGAATTGGTAAAATCGAACTTTTGGCAGTTTCCGGTTGATAGGTGAGATTTTGATATAGGGGTCGAAATAGAATTCCAAGAGTTGCAGTAGTTCCTTTGTGTTATTTGGGATGTGTGAACAAAATTTCAGGTCATTTAGATGTGGTTTGGTTGGATTTTTAGTCAAAAGCATAGGTTAGAAGATTTTGGAATTATTAGCTTGAATCCGATCGGAATTTAGTGTGTTGATGTTGTTTTGAGCATTCCGAAGGTTGGAACAAGTTTGAATGAGGTTATGGGATATGTTGGAATGTGTGGTTGAGGTCCTAGGGGCATCGGGTGAGTTTCAGGTGGTCAATCGGACCATTTCATGATGTTTGGAATTGCATAAAATTGCAGATCAATGTTGTAGGGAAATGATCTTCGCGTTTGCGAAGGGTTAGTTGGTGAAGGCTGGGATTTAAGCCTTCGCATTCGCGAGGAAGGCTACCCGTTCGTGAAAGGCTGGGTGTTTGGTCACCGTGTTCGCGTGAAGTGGACTGCGTTCACGTAGAGGGATTTGGTTAGCTGGACTTGAGGTATTTTATTCATCGCGTTTGCAAGAGGGTAACGCAATCGCGAAAGGTTGGTCCGAGGAAGCATCGCGTTTGCGCTGGGCATGTCGCAATCGCGAAGAGTAATTTTTTTTCAAAGTTATATTGTGCTTCGTGAACGCGAGGCATTGACCGCGTTCATGAAGAAGGATTTCAGACCTGGGAAGAATGTTTAAATAGTCGTCTTGTACGCTATTTTGGGGTTTATTTCCACCATTTTTATCGTTTTTGGAGCTTTTTGAAGAGGATTGAAGAGGGATTCAAGGGGAATCACGTAGAGGTAAGATTTATGGACCTAAAACTCGATTATAATGTGAAATCTACCTAATAAATCATGGAATCTAAGCCTAAAATTGAACAACTAGGGATTGAAATTGGAGACCTAGAATTTGGGATTTGTGGATGGATTTTGATGCTTTTCGTATGAATGAACTCAGGGAGTGATAAGGAATCTATTGTTGTGAATTTTATCGAAATCCGAGACGTGGGCTCGGGGGCCGGGTTTTGGTAATTTCGGGATTTCTGTTGTAAATTGATTATCTTCACTTGAGCTCCATTCCCTTAGCATATTTTGACATCGTGATTCCTATTTTGGATAGATTTGATGCAAGTAGAGGCCGATTGAATGGGCAAAGGCATCACCGGCTAGAGTTTGGATCGAATTAATGTGAGTAATGATTGTAAATGATGTCCTGAGGGTATGAAACCCCGGATTACACATCGTTGTACTATATTAAGGTGACCCACATGCTTGGTGACGAGTGTGGGGTCATGCACTGTTGGAGATTATGACTTAGTCCGTCCTGAATGACTATTTGGGTCTATTTGCTATCATCATGCTTTTAGGCCGAATGCCATATTTGGGTCTCGTGCTAACTATTTGAACCCTTATGGGATTTTTATTGATATTTTCTCTCTATTTTGACTTTATACTTGAACTCATTCATGCTATATTCTACCGTTTTTTCATAACTCAGCCATGTTTAATATTTTTAACACTTGAATGATTCTTAAATAATATTTTGGTTGAGAACCATGTTTTACTATTGCCCGAGTGGCGTGTGAGAAATTTGACTGAGTAAGGTCGAGGGCCTATAATGTGAGGAAACACTGATTGTGATTATGAGGCTGAGGGCCTGAGATATGTATGCCATGGGATGGCTTGTTGATATGGGTCAGGAGCCTAGTGATGATGCCATGAGATGCCATGATATTGCGCTTGGACCATAAGGGGCCCCTCTAGGAGTCTGTACACCCCGAATGAGTGCGGGTACCCATTATGATGTGAGATATAGTCCGAGGGGCTGGTATTATTCTGAGATCCTGAGGGGCGGATTTGTTGACCTTGTTCCCCAGGGGCGAACCTTTATGTGTTTATGTTTCTTATATGTCTATCATTTCCTGTTTAAATTGTTGCGAAGAAAATTTATGAAGTTTATGCCGAACTTAAATGATTTTACATATATTTACTTATTCATTGTTTTTACTTGTTTTACCGCTTCATTATAGCCGGCAATGTGCCTTACGTGTTTTTATATCTCTTAGTCGTTTATTTATGATTATTATTCACGAGTTGGAGTACTCATTTTACTCCTTGCACCCTGTGCGCAGATTTAGGCGTTGCTGATCCTGTTAGCGCGAGTTAAGAGCTCTCTACAGACTTTGGAGTCCACGAGGTAGCTGTTTGGCATCCGTAGTGCCATGTTTCTCCCCTTTATCTCATTCTATCTCTTTATAAGTTATTCTGTAATAGTTTAGTAGGCATTTCAGATTGTAATGTATTGATAGATGTTCATGCCTAGTAACACCCCAATATCGGGCTGTGTTGGGTTTATCTTCCGCAAATGTACTGTTAACTGCTTACTTTTGATTATTTATCATGTTTTAGACTTTTTATTATTGTTTAATTGCTTAAAATGAATGGGTAAGTGTCGACTGGCCTTGTCTTCACGAGAGGCACCATCACGACCAAATCTAGGTTTAGCGTCGTAACATTGACCTGGAAAGAGGATCCTAGACATGTTTCCTTAGGAGAGGGGTCAGGTCCTTCAAGAGGGGTCCAGTAGTTTCTTCTGGTGTAGGATTTTCAAAGAGCACCATAGTTCCTTCTCCCACCCACGACTTAGTCTTTTCCCCCGTGACTTATATATAGTAGGGTGACTCCATACACTATTCCTTCAGCATATATAGTCAATATGTTTTCTATGGCCTTTTTTTCTGGAGATTCCAGGGGTGCAGCAAACTCTGAGACATAAGTACTTGAAGGTTGATCAATACCAACCTCAAAGGACTTTTCTACCTGCGGAGTCTCACTCTGTTCTCCATCTTTATTTTGTGGTGTGAGAGTCTTAAGTGACATAGACGAGAAGCTATCGAGTTTGGGGGTTTCTGAGTTCTCACCATTAAGAGGGAAAGAAGGGTCTGAGGGAGTGATGGGGGAAATAGAGGGTGAAGGAGAATCATGTTTAGAATTATCGTCTACAATGGTGGTTGAAAAAAGAATAGTGAGAGGTGTTTCACTAGGAACAAAGAGTGTTTTCTCTGGAGTTTTCTCAACTATGGTGGGGATTATCGGTTAATCTTCAGCCATGGTAGAGAAGAAGTTCGAAAGTTTTGGAGAGGGGCTGAAGAGAAAGAGAGAGAGAGAGAGAGAGAGAGAGAGAGAGAGAGAGAGAGAGAGAGAGAGAGAGAGAGAGAGAGAGAGAGAGAGAGAGAGAGAGAGAGAGAGAGAGATGATTGTTCAAAGTGATGAGATGGTTTTAATGGGAGAAGAGACAATGATGAGGGGGGAGAGAAATAGGTACTAAAACGGTGGTAGTTTTGTGGGGAGATACAATGTTTCAGAGGGAAGTGAAGGGATTTAATGAAATATGTGCATACAACGTCTGAAAAAGTTGATGATATGGCACTCAAGTTTTGTTTCCTTTTAAGATGTGTATGAAAAAGCACAAGATTACTAGCTTGTGGTACAAGAATCAGGTTCTTGACTTGTCATTAAAGAAAATATCAATCCTCTTTTATTGCTCATACAGGGCTTCTTCAGCTTCTATAATCATCATGCGAGTCTATCTGCAACGATATTGAAGTGAGTTAGGCTTGGCAAGAAAACACTTCAGTTTATTTTACTTAAATCTGATTTTCATAGCCATATGGTAGGAATCAGGTTCTCAATTAGGCTTTATTAATCCCAGCTCCAACATGTTTCTCTCAAAATGTTCTCTACTTAGTGCTTTGGTGAAGATATCTACAATTTGGTCTTCTATACTACAAAACTTCATACAGATTAGCCCTTTCTCCACATTGTCTCTGAGAAATATCTCACATCAATATGCTTGGTTCTTTTATGTTGAACCATGTTCTTGGCCATGTTCAGTGCACTGATGTTGCCACATAGAAGAGGCACACAGTCTGTGTACTTACCAAAATCTTCTAACTGTTGTTTGATCTATAGGAGCTGAGCACAGCAGGAAGCTACAATAACATATTCTTCTTCAACTATTGAAAGAGCAACTGAATTTTGGTTCTTTATGCCCCGTGAGATCATGCATGATCCTAGAAAGTGAGTCATTCCATATGTGCTTTTCCTATCCACAAGATAAACTGTATAGTCAGCATCAACATACCCAAGAAGATCAAAATTATCAACTGAAGGGTAGTACAGGATCAATTCCTGTGTTCCCTTAATATATATATCAAGATTCTCTTGGCAGCCTTTAGGTGAGATTCCTTGAGATTTGGCTGAATCCTTGCACATAGCCCCACACTAAAGACAATATCTAGTCTGCTGGTAGTGAGATAGAGAAGATACCCAATAATGCCTCTATACATGCTTTGATTTATAGAAGAGCCAGATTTATCCATGTCCAGTCTAGTAGCAGTGGCAATGGGAGTGTATCACTTTTGATGCTTTCATATCAAACCTCTTCAGAAACTCCTTGATATATTTCTGATGACTGATGAATGTACCCTTTGTGGACTACATCACTTGAAGACCCAAGAAGAAATTCAACTCACCATCATGCTCATCTCAAACTCACTTCTCATGAGTTTTGCAAATTCTTCACATAGTGAATCAACTATTGCCCCACAAATGATATCATCAACTTATACTTGAACGATGAGAAGGTTCCTCCCTCGTTCTTCAGGAACAAAGTGTTGTCAATTTTCCTCTTGTAAAACCATTTTCTAATAGAAACTTTGACAATATTACATACCAAGCTCGAGGAGCCTGTTCAAAACAATACAATGCCTTGTCAAATTTGAACATATATTCAGGGTATTTATGATATTCAAAATCGGGATGTTGCTTTACATAAACTTCTTCCTTGAGGAAGCAATTCAGAAATGTACTTTTGACATCCATTTGGAATAGAGTGAATTCCATGTGTGATGCAAAGGCAATGAGTATTCTGATAGCTTCCATGAGAGCAACCGAAGCAAAAGTCTCATCATAATCAATTCTTTCCTCCTGAATATAGCTTGAACCACTAGCCTTGACTTGTTCCTTGTAGTGTTTCCATGTTCATCAAGCTTATTCCTAAATACCCGCCTGATTTCTATGATGGTTCGATCTGAGGGTCTAGGTACTGGGTGCTACACGGTGTTCCTATTGAAATGATGCAACTCATCTTGCACGGCTATGGTCTAGTCTGTATCTTTTGAAGCTTCCTTAATGTTTTTGGGCTCTATTTGGGAAAGAAAATCTAAGAAGGCAAGTGAATTTCTATCTTTTGATATGGTTTGCACTCTTGAATCCAAAGGAGTAATTATATTATCAAGAGGATGGGAGATGTTTTGGGCACTTGAGACTCATTTGTAGAGAAGCTGGGTAAATCTGACTGGTTCCCTTGCATTCTTCTTTCAGCTGCCTGTGGAGTGCTTTAAACTGCACCAACCACTCTTTCTTCAGCTTCAGTGGTTGTATATGTAGTATATGGTTCCTCTCCGGCTGATGAGGAAGAGATAACATTGTCTTCACTTGTCTCATTTACTTGAATCATCATATCTGCCTTTCTATTTGCCATATCAATGACCTCACCTGGAACTAGAAGAGGCTCTATATCTTGATCATCCTTGTTGCTTTTCTCACAAGAGAGGTAGGACTCGTCAAAGAATACGTGGACACTCTACTCTACACACTAAGTTATCTTATTGTAAACCTTGTAATCTTTACTTTAACAAGAGCGTCCCAAGAAGATTCCTTCATCACTATTGGCATCGAATTTTCCAAGCTAATTCTTTCCATCGTTGAGGACATAACATTTGCACCCAAATGTTCTTAAGTGAGTCCGTTTGGACTTCCTTCCATTCAGTAACTCATATGGATTTTTGTTCAAGAGTGATCTGATCATACACTTGTTCACCAAGTAGCAGGCAGTGTTGATAGCTTTAGCCCAGAAGTTTTTAGTTATGACTATATTCATATATTATATACTTAAAAGCAAATTATTTTATTTATATATATATATAATATAAAATATGTCAATTATCTGTATTTTGCAGAAAATAAAAATATCATGATTATGCAAATAAAGTAATACAAAAAGATCACGGGACATCATGGCAATGGAAGCACGACACATCATGGAAATGGAAGCATGACGCATCATGACTATAGAAGCACGCGGCATCATGGCATAAGAACCACGAGGCGTCGTGACACTTTATGATATTTGAATTCTATAATAGGATGTCATATTTGTGTTGAATGGGGAGAAGATCATATGTGCCTAATTAGCAACTTTTCTCTAGCCTTGGTCTTTACTTCTTTCATTATCTCTTCCACTTTTCTCTTGTAGTTTTTGATTTTTCTAAAAGTGTTGATGGTATTTTAAGAATTTTTATCTTTGTGAGATTTAAAGACTCTATAGTGGAGTAATCTCTTTTGTTGGGATAGTTGATGAAGTTCGATATCACTATAATATTAATTTTTATTTTACTACATGCTTGACCTGAAACGTTCTAATTATATTTTGATATTGTGATGGAATATTAGTTTTAATTAATTATTATCACTTCTATCTATTTATTCTCCAAAGTTACTTGTATGTCAATTTTGTAATTCTTACGAAGCAAAATTAATATACGATAACAATTGGGTAAATAATAAAGTGAGAGTAATTCTTTTTAAGCTATAATTCCAAGTTTATAGTCTTGCTTACTTCCATTCCAATTCACACGGCGGAGTTGTAGTTGGAAAGATTATTGATTTTTAGTAAAAACTAATCGGAAGATGTTTTTGTTATCTTTTAGCACAATTCATGCAAGAAAATTATTTCAGTTTAATCGTCACGAGTCATATATCAATTGATTTACATAACTTCGCGAAGTGTTATTAATTTATTTTTTCTTAGTGAGCGAAATATAATTATATTAGCAATAAATAGTAATTCCTAAGAGAAACACATGTAGAAGCTAAGATTTTATTATTATCACGCAATCGAGTGAATTCAATGATTCCTAGATCTCTTTAGATATAAATTTTTTGAAAGTTATTTTATTTCAACTTAAGCAATTTAAATTTTCAACAAACAAAATTTCATCAATTTGATTCTCTCAAATAGTAATAAGAATATTATGTTATAAACTAAAGCAAAAGACAAGAACAATAGAACAAGAACAATAGCAATAGAGAGAAGAGTAGAGAGAGTTCTTCTTATTGAGTTGAGAGGGGTCTCAAGGGATGATCTACAATGGTAGGGAGCACCTCTATTTATAGGGGAGAGGAAGATTTAGCTACCACTAATAGAACTCTAAAATCTCTCTAATTAAATACATTAAAGACATTCACCTTAAATAGAAGTGTAAGAATCTTCTATTTCATAACACTCCCCCTTGAATGTCTATTCAATGATGTGCCTCATAAAACCTTAAAACCAAAACCCAATGGGAAAAATTAAAGTAAGGAAAAAGAGTACACATGTTTGAATATGCGCCTATTGGTTGCCTCGTTAAAAACCTTGCAAGGAAAACCCAGTGGGAAAAAACCTTGTAAGGGAAAAAGAGTGCAACGCGCATTGACTCCCCCTAATGAGTACATCAACTTATATCCTTGAGCATTTGCATTCCAATCTTGTGCATCATCTTCAAAACGATCTTTGGTAGAGATTTGACAAATCAACCATATTGACTTGAATAAATATTCCGTACCTTGAAATCATCATTCTTGATAGATATGAACATCTTCATATATTGTCGTGGAATAACTCTTCAATATCTCCATAGATGCATTCTCAATGCCATCATGCTTATAGTTATAGCAAGATACATATGTACACAAATTGCACTTAGGATGTGGTACTTCAGGACCACGAATTGCATATGCTTCAAGCAACTTAAATCTTTCAAGTTAAGTCATGTAAGTCACATAATAAACTTTAGCTGCATATCAAGCTTTCATTAGTGATACTAAACAAATAAGATATCGAAAACTGACTATACATACCTTTGACTTTTATCTTTCAAGCATTTGAACTATAGGTTCAAAACTACATGTCTTTCATATGGAATCAATTATTCTTGAATTGTATCTCTTCCATTTAGTTGCTTTCTTTGAGTCAGCAAATGCGTATAGCATGCTTTGCAATATGTTGCAATTGCATTTCCTTTTTATGAACTACAGGTTCATATCATGATATTCGGGGATATACATATACAAATGAAAATTCATCCCATGTAACACTTTCTCAAATGTTTATCATGTCTCCCCCTCATGTTAGTAAAGCTAACATGTTTCCTCAACTTTGGGAAATCATCTTTGTGCATTATGTCAATATACACAGCACCTTAGTAATAAGATGAAATTATTTGGTTCCTGACCTTGAACCACTTGTGAGGGGAGAATATACTCTCGTATACAACTTATATCAAACTGATATATATAACTTCGTTCTCATAAGGAACATTTTAGCTATTAAGTGGAAGCACTCAATAATTATCTTGCTAAACCAACTTTGATATAAACCAACTTATCAAGATTAACTGTCTTGAGTAGAGAATCTGGAAACTATGCTCGAAGTTAGATTACAGAGCGTTTTACCTCGCAAGCACGGCCAGGCTGCCGGTTAATAACAATTGCGCATGTAACCATTCCATAGATGCATCATATGTGGTATACATGGCGGGTGAATGGGCCCATATTCACCTTTGATATTTCCAGAATTTAGGGGCTTCAACCCGAACTCTTTAGTTGGTCAGTTCATTACTGAGAGCAAGAACTTCTAGTTCTTTGATATTCACCTATGTGAATTTGCACATCATACTTCAAATGAGATGGCTAACACGAATGTCAACTGAATAAATTATCAATATTGGTAAACTTCAAATTTACACCATGACATGTGCACTTATCAATAAACTTCGGGTTTATTATGACATGGGTTTTATACCAATAGATATCCACTTTATTGTGGCATTCTTTCGTTTGTGTAGTACAAACTGGAGAACAAAGCGGGTAGCTTTTCATATATAAATTACCCCGCTACAAGTTGTAGTAATAGGAGAATCAAAGCCTTCCTTTATTTATAGTCTCAATATAATCAATCGCTTTCGCGTGTACTTTGGAAACTGAATAAGTTTCTTTGAGACTTACTACAGCACAATACTCAATTGTGTTTCTCCAACATAGTAATAATTGGCTCTTCGAGAGCTCTCAATTAATTTTGTACTACCACAGACTGAGGTTCGAGATCCTCACATTCTTGCATTCCGTATTTTCAAGAGTCTCAGGCTCAATAGATTCTTCGTGAATCTCGGAATTAATCAAATCATGAGCGTCCTCATGTGATTCTTTCATAGTGTCATTTAGATCGTTCTTTTTCCTCTTTCTAGGATTTCGATCTTTGGAACCTAATGGTCTGCCACGCTTCTGGCGTGCATTTGACTCATTGGATATGACACTAGATATTTGTCCAATAGGGACTTCAATACGGATCGGAACTTTTTCCCGCGTGAATGTGTGATTTCGTTATCCTCTTCAAGTCCGTAAATGCGTCAGGCATTTGATTTGCTATTCTTTGCAAATGGATAATCTTTTGTACCTCTTTCTTTCAAATAGAGGTATGTGGATCAAGATGAGATAATGATGCATTTTTCCACAAAATTTCCCGTTTGGTTTCACCAACTTCTCCCCCTAATTTTGGGAAAAGTGTCTCATCAAATTGACAGTCTGCAAATAGTGCAGTGAACAAATCTCCTGTCAATGTTTCGAGGTAGCGAATAATGGAGGACGATTCAAACTCAACATATATTCCTAACCTCCTTTGCAAACCCATTTTGGTGCGGGATGGCGGTGCTACAGGCACATATACTGCGCATCCAAAGCTTCTTAAATGGGATATATTGGGTTCATGACCCAAAACCAATTGCAATGGGGAATATTTGTGTCAATTCGTCAGTCAGAGACGAACTAGCATTGCTGCATGCAACATGGCGTGACCCCAAAACGAAGTGGGCAGCCGACGAACTAGCATTGCTTCATGCAAAATGGCGTGAACCCAAGTCGAAGCGGGCAGCCGATAAACTAGCATTGTTGCATTCAAAATGGCGTGAACCCAAACCGAAATGGGCAGCCTCGTTTTCATGAAGAATTCAAGATTATTCTCATCTATTGTCTCAATATGATATCCATTTTGAATGATATCTTTAAAACTCAACAAGTTCCTTTTAGACTTGGAGGAGAACACTTTGATTGATATCATTAAAACTCAACAAGTCCTTCTTAGACTTGGAGGAGAACATTGCATTCTCTATGATTAACGTCATGCCTTTGGGCAGAGTTACAATTGCTCTTCCGGAGCCTTCAATCAATTTACTACTTCCATAGATTGTAGTAATGTTTGCCTTACACAATTACTCTTCTTTTCTTTGAGTATTGTATGTGTAGTACATGAATCAACTAGGCAAATACTTTTACAATTGGACGTTGGTCCAAGTTCGCTTTGTGAGATATCCATATTTGCTATCCCATAGTTTAACATACAAAAGAAATACACGAACATAGGAATAAACAAGTTCAATTCTTTTATGTCACATAATATCTTCAAAATCTGCTACTAACAGTTGGCTAACAAAATCAGATATGTTATCCATAATCAATTCCTTTGCAGTTTGAAAATTTCAGCGTTTTTCATAAGACAATCGATTATTAAACACACACAATCGATTGTTGGAACATAGACAATCGATTGTTAAACACACACAATCGATTATTTGTTATTTTTGAAAAACTTCGTAGCATACTGTCTTAAGACAATCGATTGTTAAACATCGACAATCGATTGTGGATGATTTTTGAAAAATTCCAGATTACACTGCCTAACGACAATCGATTGTTAGATATAGACAATCGATTGTGGGTGATTTTTGAAAAATTCCAGACCTCACTGTTTCAAGACAATCGATTGTTAGACAAAGACAATCGATTGTTGGCTATTTTTGAAAAATTCCAGCACTGTTTCAAGACAATCGATTGTTAGCCAAAGACAATCGATTGTTGATCAATTGTTTTTCAACTTTAATGCAAAAATAGTTGATAATCGACTAGTTTTTCAGGCTAGTCGATTACCCCCACTGGAAAATAAAAGTTTTATTGATATTTGAGCATATTGAAGATATTCTAAAGAACTACTGCTAACATTGCATCATGAACTAGCTAATACGAGCTAATACTAATGACTATTAGATTATTCACTAACTAATACAAATAAGTAGAACAAAATCAAATAACTCCATCTTCTTTCATCATGGTCCCATCGCCGATTAGGTGGTCTATTTTCCCCTCGGGTTGCTCAAAGAAGTCTGCCACATCCAGGTGGGTGATGTCCTCATTGTCGTCATAGACAAAGTTTGTTTCAGGGCCTTTTCTCTTTCGAGATGCTTGATAAAGGTCAACCAAGTGTCTTGGTATACGGCAAATCTTTGACCAGTGCCCTTTCCCACCGCAACGATAACATATAGTTTCTGAACTATTTGCCTTAGGATCTTCGGGATCCCGTTTCTGCTTTCGGTGGTTATCTTTCTTTGGGGGGTGACGGACTTCTTTGGAATTTCTTCCTTGTCCACGTCCTTGGCTTTGACCCCGTTTATGACCGTGATCATGGTCCCTTTTATGTTTGGCATAATGCGAGTGCACCATATCTGCTTCAGGCAGTGGTGTAGACCCAGTTGGTCTATTTTCGTGATTTCTCGTGAGCAGATCATTATTTCGCTCAGCCACTAGTAAGAGAGAAATCAGTTCAGAGTACTTCGTAAAGCCTTTCTCTCGGTACTGTTGCTGCAGTACCATATTGGAGGCATGAAACGTTGTAAACGTTTTCTCAAGCATATCGTAATCGGAGATGTTATCTCCACATAGCTTCAGTTTAGAAGTAATTCTGAACATAGCAGAATTATATTCAGAAACGGACTTAAAGTCCTGTAGCCTCAGATGGGCCCAATCATATCGTGCTTGTGGCAGAGTGACCAACTTCAGGTTGTCATATCTCTCCTTTAAGCTGTTCCACAAAACGAGTGGATCCTTGACGGTGAGATATTCAATCTTCAAACCTTCGTCAAGGTGGTGGCGCAAGAAAATCAAGGCCTTCGCACAATCTTGGGTGGATGCTTTTTCTTTATCTTTGAGGGTGTCTCCGAGACCCATAGCATCTAGGTGGATTTCAGCATCCAACACCCATGTCATATAGTTCTTGCCTGAAATTTCAAGGGCAACGAACTTTCTTTTCATAATGTCAGAATACTCGAAAATTAAATTAGGAAGAGGGAAAATACCTTGGATTTTCGAGAATGGTACTTGAGACGGTAGAGTCTCGTGCTGATAACGTGTTATAAACTAAAGCAAAAGACAAGAACAATAGAACAAGAACAATAGCAATAGAGAGAAGAGTAGAGAGAGTTCTTCTTATTGAGTTGAGAGGGGTCTCAAGGGATGATCTACAATGGTAGGGAGCACCTCTATTTATAGGGGAGAGGAAGATTTAGCTACCACTAATAGAACTCTAAAAATCTCTCTAATTAAATACATTAAAGACATTCACCTTAAATAGAAGTGTAAGAATCTTCTATTTCATAACATATTATAAGTTTTTAGCTAGATTCTCTAATCTCTGTGGGTTGATATCATAAACTATACTAGAATTTGACAGAGTACGAGAAGCAAAATCTTATACACATTTGCCTCGTCAAATTTTTGCATCGTTGCCGGGGATTAGCATACATCTACTTTTAATTAAATATTTTATTACTAATTTGAGAACTTATTATAATATTTTTTTATTCTTAATATAATTACTACCAACTTTTTTATTAAATCCCTTAGTATATCTAAAACAAATATACTATACTCAATACTTTCACAGTCTTGCACACTATTAATTGCCCTTTTATATATTATCAATTTTAGATACTATTACGAATATTAGTACTAATACTTTAAATAATATTATACTTTTTGGTCACAGTTTACTTGATGTGTCATTTTGATATATCGATTTTATTTCAAGTGTGGCATAATATTACTATTATCTAAAAATAATAAAATTATTGTATAAATACTTTTTATTTTCCCCTTTAACACTTATTTTTTTATCATCTTAGCAATCTTTTATTTTTATTGTTATTATTACCATTATTATTAGTATTGTTTATTGCTATTATTATTTTAGGAACTAATTTTCTTTACTTTATGAATTTCAAATAGTTTATGACCCGCTCTTCTACAAAAGAGTTGGCAAGTTACGATTCTGAAATTGAAAGATCTATTCGATTGCATAGGAAAAGACAAGCATTATCTTCCCAAAGCATAGCTTGTGAAGGTATGGAGAATCAGGAGGTAGAAAATATCAACTCACGCGAAGTACCATTACCAGTCCAAATAGAGGATCAATTTGACAAAGTGGCGCCAAGGCCAGCAAACATAATCCTAAGGGATTATGCTAGACCTGAACGCTTCAACTGTGAATCTAGTGTCAGAAAACCTCCAGTGGTAGCCAACAACTTTAAAATCAAGACTGGCATGATTCAAATGATTCAACAGTCTTGCACTTCAGTTGAGACGCAAGTGAAGATCCGCACAGTCATTTAATTGACTTTTTGGAACTTGTTGAAATAGCTAAGTATAATGGAGTACTTCCTGAAGCTATCAAGTTAAGGCTATTTCCTTTCTCTTTAAAAGGATATGCCAAGACTTGGTTGCGAAGTTTGCCACAAGGTTCCATTACCACATGGGATCAAATGAATCAAAAAAATTTAAATAAATATTTTTCCCCTGCTAAAACAGAAAGTTAAGACAAGACACATCTAATTTCTTACAGACTGAGACATAGTCAGTTTATCAAGCTTGGGAAAGGTTAAAAACAATATTAAGAAAATGTCCACACCACGATATTCTTGAACATATGCTATTATATATTTTTTATCACGGGCTAAAACCCTCTTCCAGAAATGTGATAGATTCAGCTGCATGAGGTTCAACAATGGGAAAAACCATAGAAGAAGCCTTTCAATTGTTGAATGAAATTTCTGGGAATGCCATCCAATGGCCATCTAAGCGTATAATTATCAAAAAGGCTGCTACAGTAAATCAGGTTGATACTTTAAATACACTAACACATTAAATTATTTGTTTGGCACAAAAGTTTGAAACTTTTCAGGTGAATACACAACAACCAAGACAATTTGAGGCTTGTAACATGTGTGGAGGAAATCATCAGAACAATGCATGTCAATCAACCAATCACAATGATGAACATGTCAATGCCATCGGTTACAAGCAGTATCCATTTGGAAGTCCAATGGCACAAAAAATTCAAGATTTCAATGGAGCAATCCAAATGGTGTATATAACTCTCAAAGCTTCCAAAAGCAACAAATATAGGGTCCACCCGGGTACCAGAATCTAAACCATGGTCAATTAAACTTTAGACTTTATCAACAAGCAGGGCCCTATCAGTAAAGGCCTCAACAAGCTCATTCAAGTCTTGATAATCTTCTGTATAAATATATTAAGGTCACTGATGAAAAGATGAAAAGCCAAAATTCATCCTTCAAAAATCTGGAAATACAATTGAGCCAATTGGTTGCTCTTGTTCAGAAAAGATTCAAGGTCCCTTACCAAGCAATACAGAAAAAAACGCAAAAGAGCACCTTAAGGCCATCACCTTACGGTTAGGTAAGAAGCTTGATGAACCCTATGCAGACCAGTTAGAACAACAGGTAAACAACAGTAAGAATGTTGAAATACCCTCAGAACCATCTGAACAGAATGAAGTCAAGAAAAAAGAAGAAAAAAATATTGAAAAATTGACTCATCTCCCTATGACTATTCCATTTCCACAAAAAATGAAAAGAGAAAAGCTTGACAACTAATTTGCAAAATTTTTGGAGATTTTAAAATAATTCACATCAATATTCCTTTTACTGATGCTTTGTTACAAATGTTTCATATGAAAAAATTTTGTCAAGTAAAAGAAAATTAGAAGAAGTTTCTATGGTAATGCTTACGGAAAATGCAGTGCTACACTTCAAAATAAGCTACCACAAAACTTGATGATCTAGACAGTTTTACAATTCCATGCACTTTAGGAGGAGTATATTTTAAAAAAACACTTTGTGATTCTGGAGATTCAATAAATTTGATGCCTTTTTCTATTTAAGAAGTTAGATCTTGGTGAAATAAAAGACACAAGTGTTTCTCTTCAGTTTGCATATCAAATTACTAAGAAACCTAAGAGAATAATTGAAAATGTACTCGTAAGATTAGATTTTGGTTTCGCTGTAGATCTTATAGTGCTTGAAATGAAAGAATATCTTAATGAACCATTAATATTAGGTAGAACCATTTCTAGCTATAGGAAGAGTAATTATAGATGTTCATCAAGGATAATGAATTTTAAGAGTAGATGCAGAAAGGGTCATCTTTGATATGCAAAAGATACTACAATATTAAAGAGATGGAACATCATCTTCATGTTTATCAATTGACATGATTAGTTATCTTACAGATGTATTCAAATATGATCAATTAATTTTAGATTCAATGGAAAGATGCTCGATCAAATTAGGAACCACATAGGACGATGATCCCACCATCAGAAGAGAAGCTGAAATATTGGACAAAGATACAAAGCTAGAGATCAATGCGAAGAAGTTCAATAAAAAATTCTCTCCCTTCTCATTTGAAATATGTATATTTTGAGAAAGAATTATTTTCAGTAATTATTTCATCTTCTCTTACTGCAAAACTAGAAAATAGTAAGTATTGAAAGCACAAAAAGGAGCCCTGGGGTGGACTATAGAAGATATTAAAGGGATTAGTCCGGATATTTGTACACAGAGAATCCTCATGGAGGATAGCTACAAGCTAAAATTACAACTGCAAAGAAGATTGAATCCAACAATGCAGGAAGTAGTGAAAAAGAGATTGTCAAGCTGTTGGTAGCAAGTATTATATACCCCATTTCTGACAGCCCCTGGGTAAGTCCCATTCAGGTAGTACTAAAGAAAGGAGGAATGATAGTTATAAAAAATGAAAATAATGAGCTCATACCTAATAGCACTGTTACAGGATGGAGAGTTTGTATTGATTATAGACGTCTCAATAATGTCACTAAAAAAATTCATTTTCCTTTGCCATTTATCAAACAAATGTTAGAAAGAATTGCAGGATATGATTTTACTGTTTTGTTGATGGCTACTCAGGACATAATCAGATACCAATCACACCAGAAGATCAAGATAAGACAACCTTCACATGCCCTCATGGAACATATTCCTACAGGATAATACCATTTGGCCTGTGCAATGCCCCTGCTACATTTCAGCATTGCATGTCGGCAATTTTTGTTGACATGACTGACAAATTTCTTGAAATATTTATGGATGATTTTACACTATTTGGCAAAACATATAAGGATTTTCTTAACCACTTGACCTTAGTTCTTAAAAGATGTGAAGAAGCAAACTTAGTTCTTAATTGGAAAAAATGTCATTTTATGGTTATGGAAGGAATCGTTTTAGGACATAAAATCACTGCTAAAGGGATAGAAGTTGATAAGGCAAAAATTAATCTTATATTAGGATTATCCCCTCCCACAACTATGAAAGGCATTAGGAGCTTTCTAGGTCATGCGTGTTTTTACTGATGATTTATAAAGATTTTTCAAAGATTTAAAAACCGCTGACTAACCTCTTTATTAAAGACGCAAAGTTTGATTTGTCAGGTGACTGTGTGAAAGCATTTGAAATCCTTAAGGAAAAGTTATCATGTGCGCCTGTAGTTGTGTCCCCTGATTGGAACCAACCTTTTGAGGTTACGTGTGATGCTAATGATACAACGGTTGGAGCGGTTTTAGGCCAAAGAAAGGATAAGATCTTCCATTCCATTTACTATGCTAGTAGGACATTGAGTGAGACTCAAGTGAATTATGCCACAATAGAAAAAGAGTTACTAGCAGTAGTGTTTGCTTTTGATAAATTCTGTTCCTATTTGATAGGAACCAAGGTCACTGTTTTTACTGGTCATGCAACTTTAAAATACCTCTTAGCTAAGAAAGATGCTCGATTTATATTATTAAGATGGATTTTACTTTTGCAATAATTTGACCTTGAGATAAATGACAAGAAAGGGATAGAGAACCAAGTAGCTGACCATTGTCTAGATTATAAAACCCTCCCTTTGAGTTTAATAAGATAAAAGAAGAATTTCCTGATGAACATAGTTTTTCAGTTGACACAATTGCGACTCAAGCACCCTGGTTTGCAGATATCGGAAACTACTTGGTTGGAAAGTGGATACCGCAAGATTTCTCTTACCAGCAAAGAAAAAAGCTTATATCTGATGCAAAGTATTATCTGTGAGATGAACCATACTTATTCAAAAATTGTGTAGATATTATCATTAGAAGGTGTGTACCTGAAGAAGAGATGAATAAAATTCTATATCACTGTCATGATGGAGCAATTGGAGGACATTATGCAATAAATCGGATAGCTTTTAAAGTTTTAGAAGCTGTATTCTTCTGGACCACACTCTTTAAAGATGCCAGAGCATATGTAGCACAATGTGACAAGTGTCATAGAACATGTAATATCTCCAAGATAGATGAGATTTCACTGCAATCAATACATGTATGTGAAATATTTGATGTTTGGGGAATAGATTTTATGGGTCCTTTTCCTTCTTCTCACTCTTTTGAATATATCCTTGTGGCTGTGGATTACGTGTTAATATGGGTTAAAGCTATCCCCACAAGAAAGAATAATGCTTCTACAGTGTGTAATTTTCTTAGAAAAAATATTTTTACTAGATTTGGCACATCGCGAGTCATCGTTAGTGACCAAGGAACTCATTTTATTAATAGGTAATTTTTTGCTTTTTGGTCAAAATATAATGTGACTCAGAAAACAGGAACACCATATCATGCTCAAACTCAAGGACAAGTTGAGGTTTCCAACCGCGAGTTAAAAAGAATTCTTGAAAAAATAGTTGGAATCTCATGAGAAGACTGGGCTGCAAAATTAGATGATGCATTATGGGCGTACCGACCATCTTTTAAAACGCCAATTGAAACATCTCCATATAGATTAGTCTTTGAAAAAGCTTGTCAGTTGCCTGTAGAATTAGAACACAAAACTTTTTGAGCATTGAAAGCATTGAACTTTGATTTAACCTCCGCTGGTAAAAAGCGATTTATTCAGGTTAATAAATTGGAAGAACTGAGATTGAGACCCTATGAAAATGCTAAAAATTTCAAAGAAAAAGCAAAAATATGGCATGATATGTTGATCCGACCAAAGAGTTTCAAAATTGGAGATCAGGTACTTCTTTATAATAGCGACTAAGGTTATTCCCAGGAAAATTAAAATTCAGGTGGACGGGTCCTTACAATGTTATAGGTGTTACTCCATACGGGACAATTGAAATTTAGAAAAATAAAGGAGACAAGTTTAAGGTAAACGGTCACAAGTTAAAATTGTGCTATGGAAGACATTTTGAACAACATCTATCAGTTACTTTGATGGACTGATGAATTATGCAATTAATAAATCGAGCTGACGACGTTAAACTCAGAACTAAGATACAAAACCCGTAGCCATTGAGGGAGAAGCAGTAGAGCCTCATAAGCCTGACATAGATTTGGTAGTTAAATACTTAATCAATTGATCTGGTCAATATCCAGGTTATTGTACAACCAGAAAATCTCATGAAGGCCTCTACAAAAATAGAGTCACCTGTGTAGAAGTAACTCCATGGTGATCGATATGCCTAAGTAATTGGTTGATTAACCATTTAATGAACCGATTCAAAAAATTTGGCACAAGTAAATTTGTTGGTTTGTATTTAAACCATGACCAAATGACAGATAAAGTCTTAAATTAGTCAGTCTATTACATATAAAAATATGTGTTGTACAATACTAGAGTTTTAAAATAAAAGTTTACATATTTTTCAAATATAATTTTTTCGATTATGTCATATAACCTCCAAGTTTGTGATTTTATTTTTGTGAAGGCAAGAACGAGTATCTCTAAATTTGTGAAAGTGTTGGAATTGAAAAGCATTATAATCTCAACAGGTACTCAACATGTAGAATAAATAAAATTTTGCGAGAACTTGCCCCAAATGTCTATCAAGGCGAAATTCTAGACAACACTATTTTTAGAACAAAATTAGACTTTTTTTGACACCCTTTTTAGCCTACCTATTTTACCTTTTAGCACCCAATTTTGTGCCCAAAAAAAAAAGAAAAAAAGAGAGGAATAAACCAACGTTTATTGATACACCATATTAGTTTATCTTACAAAAAGATTGATACTACTCCTTCCGACTATAGTTGAGCAAAAATGATAATTAAAGCAAGCGATGAAGAAATACTTATGAAGTAAATGTTCTATTTCACTCTTTTAAAAAAACAAGGTGTATATACCTATAAAATAAATTATTGGTTCAAGAAGTTTGAATTTAGGAAATCTATTGAGAGAATAATGACTTATGTGTTATGAATTATGAAATTGGAGACCGGGGCCTTTAGCCCAATCTCTAGAGTTATTTTCTTTGTGTTGAATTGTATATAATTATTTTGGTAAAATAATCAGCTCGCATAATAAAGCTGGATGGAACAAAGTCACTACAAATATATCCTTTTACCTTACCAGCATTAAGCCTATCATTACAAGCCTGAAAAACTCATAAAATAATTTTAGAAATTAGTGTTGATTTTACATTAGTGGAGACTAACATGAAGGTCAAGCATATGGACAAAATTTGTGAAACTCGAAATTGAAATCACAATATTATCAATCTCAAAAGATTCATCAAAAGAGGAGTTGAAAGTTTTTGGCAAACAAAAGCAGAAACAAAACAAGGTATAGATTTGGCGACTTGAAAAACTTATAAGTTTTGAATTTTATGTAAAATTTTTTTTTTTTTAACTTTTCTACTCTACAAGAAATAACAATTATCAATAAAATTACAGCATCAAGGACGAGCAAGGATTCATGTGCGGGGGAGTTTGATGACTATAAAATATTCATATATTATATACTTAAAAATAAATTATTTTAAATATTATATATATATATATATATATATATATATATATATATATATATATATATATATATGTGTGTGTGTGTGTGTGTGTGTGTGTGTATATATGTATGTATGTATGTATGTCAATTATTTATATTTTCTAATAGTATTTTGCAGGAAATAAAAATATCATGATAAAGCAAATAGATGAACAAAAAGAGATCACGAGACATCATGGCAATGGAAGCACAACACATCATGGCAATGGAAGCATGACGCATCATCGCTATAGAAGCACGAGGCATCATGGCATAAAAACCACGAGGCGTCATGACACTTTATGAGATTTGAATTCTATAAATAGGATGTCATATTTGTGTTGAGGGGGGAGAAGATCATACATGCCTAATTAGCAACTTTTCTCTAGCGTTGGTCTTTACTTTTTTCATTATCTCTTTCACCTTCCTCTTGTAGTTTTTGAATTTTCTAAGAGTGTTGATAGTATTTTAAGAATTTCTTTCTTTGTGAGATTTAAAGACTCCATAATGGAGTAATCTCTTTTGTTGGGATAGTTGATGAAGCTCGATATCACTATAATATTAATCTTAATTTTACTACATGGTTGACCTATAACATTCTAATTATATTTTGATATTGTGCTGGAATATTAGTTTTAATTAATTGTTATCACTTCTATCTATTTACTCTCCAAAGTTACTTGTATGTCAATTTTGTAACTTACGAAGCAAAATTAATATACGATAACTATTTGGTAAAATAATATAGTGAGAATAATTCTTTTTAAGCTATCATTCCAAGTCTGTAATCTTGCTTACTTCCATTCTAATTCTCACAGAGGAGTTGTAGTTGGCAAGATTATTGATTTTTAGTAAAAATTAATTGCAATAGGTTTTTGCTAAGAAAAATATTTCAATTTAATCATCACGAGTCATATATCAATTGATTTACATAACCTCGCGGAGTGTTATTAATTGATTATTTCTTAGTGAGTAAAATATAATTGTATTAGCAATACACAATTATTCATAAGAGAAATATATGTAGAAGCTAAGATTTTATTATTATCACGCTATCGAGCGAATTCAATGATTTCCAACTCTCTTTAAATATAAATTTTCCGAAAGTTATTTTATTTCAACTTAAGCAATTTAAATTTTCAACAAACAAAATTTTATCAATTTGATTCTCTCAAATAGTAGTAAAAATATTTTAAGTTTGTCGCTAGATTCTCCAATCTCTGTGGGATGATATCATAAACTATACAAGAATTTGACAGAGTACGAGTAGCAAAATCTTATATGCATTGGCTTTGTCACTTAGAAATCCCACTATTGATCAACATTGTCCTTGCCATTTCTTCAAGGATTTTGTTCTTCCTTTCCACAACTGCATTTTGGTGTGGAGTTCTAAGGGTTGAGAAGTTATGGGTAATGCCATTCTCATTACAAAAATAATCAAACTTAGCTTTATCAAATTCTGTTCCATTATCTGATCTAATGCATGCTAGTTTTGATTCCATTTTCACTTGAATCTTCTTCAAAAATTTTACAAAACCTTCAAAAGTCTCATCTTTTGTTATACAGAACAGAGTCCAAGTGAATA
Organism: Nicotiana benthamiana; assembly: GCA_034376525.1. Classification (NCBI taxonomy): domain Eukaryota; kingdom Viridiplantae; phylum Streptophyta; class Magnoliopsida; order Solanales; family Solanaceae; genus Nicotiana; species Nicotiana benthamiana. Next base: position 14,326,388 of record CM067325.1, read on the forward strand.
TGGAGTAGTCATCCACTATCACAAAGATGTATCTTTTTTCTTATTTGCTTTGCACTCTCATAGGACCACATAGATCTATATGAAGAAGATCAAGTGGTTTTGAGGTGCTGATATCCTTATTTGGCTTGAATGAAGATTTCACATGCTTCCTTCTGGCGCAGACATCACAAACTTTGTGCTCCATGAACTTTGACTTGGGATGACCACAAACCAAGTCCTTCCGAACTAGCTTATTCAGTAGAGAGAAACTTGCATGTCGCGGTCTTCTATGCCACAGTTCAGCATCATCATCAACTGCTTTCAGGCAACTCAGATCACCAGTCTGTAGGACTCAAAGTCAGCAACATAGATATTCTTGTATCTTTTAGCCATAAGTACCAGTTCACCAGTTACTAGACTTGTAACTGTGCGTATCTTTGACTAGGACTCCACTTTGTTCCTTTATCACATATTTGAGAAACACTTAGGAGACTGTAGTTAAGATCATTGACATAGTACACATTCTTAATTGAGTGAGTGAGTGATTTTTCAATCTTTCCAACTCCAAGAATGTAACCCTTTTTCCCACTATCGAAGGATACAATCCCTTCTTATAGGGCTTTTAGTGAAAGAAAATCCATGGTATTCCTAGTCATGTTCTTTGAGCATCCACTATCCATGAACTATTGTTGACTGCTTTCTTTCTCTATTCTCTGCACAAGGAGATCGCAGGTTAGTTTTAGGAACCCAAGCAAGTTTGGGTCCCTTGTAATAAACAAGATTATGAATAAGCGCTCTTCTAGTCCATGCATGTAACATGATTTTTTTATGGGTGGCACCTGGTCTCTTTTCAGCAGTTACTCTCTCAACATTTGTTTTTCTTAAGAGACTGAATCCTGGCTTGGCAATTTTCTTTGAAATGCCTATTATTCTCATAATGGGTACACAGCCAAATGCTAGGTACAGTAACATTCTTGCTATGAGGGTTATAAGGAGTTCTTTACCTTTGAAAAATCCATTCCCTACTTGTTTCCACCATTGTCAATGTACATGGCAGTAGTAGCATCCGAAGACCAGGTCCACTTAAGAGGCTTTTCAAGATCATTTTTTACTCTTTTCAATTTTGATAGAAGCTGTCTATTTTTCTCAAGTTCAGAACATAGACTAGTTTTTACAGTATTTAACTCGTTTTCAAGCCTAATTTATGCTTAAATAGCAACTTTTTTCCCTTTCTCAGAATTTCCAGGCCTACATTATGCTTTGAGTTCCTCTATTGTTTCCCTCAAGTCTATAATCACAACTAAGAGGTCATCTCTTTCTTTTTCTAAGACATCAACTTTCTCCACTAATTCATTCTTTTCTTTACCGAATTTTTCAATGGTTTCTTTTAAGTGAACAACTACTACCATCAAATCGTCTCTTTCATGTTCTACACTAGCTACTTTCTCAGTTAGAACCTCCTTTTCATTTTCTAGATTACCTATGGTTTCCTTTCAATAAACCACACAAATTATCAGGTCATCTCTAGTTTGTTCAGCATCTCCTAACTTTATGGTTAAGGCATCCTTATCATCTACAAGACTATGATAGGCATCAATTAATACATTGGCTAATTACATGAGTTTTCTAGGAGAGTAGGATTTCAGATTTCTCTGAACATCCCTGAAAGTTACCCCATCATTGTCATCATCTTCATCATTGTCTGACTGAGCCATCAAGGCAAATATTGAATCATAATCATTTGCTTCACTTTCAATGGCCATCATAGAATTATCACCCATACCATTTTCTTCTTTAAACTCACTAAATATCCCCAGGCTGTAAGAGCTTGCTTCATAACGTTGTCAGCAGCGTTCTTTCTTTTGAAGCATTTGTCAGGAATCGGTTCCTCTTGGCTGTTGTATTAGGGTTTTACTTGAAGTATTCTTGCTTCAGGAGAGGGCAATCTTTCATAAAATGCCCTGGCTTTCCACATTTATGACAAAGGTCATAATTCTTTGGTCTGCTGGAACTGCCTCTCTTTGGTATCCCTCCATTCCTTCTAACTATTTTTTGAAACATTCTGGTTAAGTAAGCCATGTTACTGTCCTCCTCACTTGAGTCATTACTTTCAACTTTTGAGTACCATGTTCTTTTACTTCTTTGGTTCTCTTCTTTCACTGTCCTTCTTCTTCTTCATCTCGTCGGTTTTCAGATTTCCAACTAGCTCATCTATGGTTAGGGCCTACAGATCCTTTGCTTTAGTAATGACATTCACTTTATTCTCCCTTAAACTGGGCCGGAACTAAGAATTTTCCTCACGAGCTTGTTTCTAGGAATGATTTTACCAAGCGAGTGTAGCTCAGTTACGATGGAAATGAATCTTGTGTGCATGTCTTGAATGGATTCATCGTCCTTCATTCTGAAGAGTTCATACTCAGTGGTGATCATGTCAATCTTAGATTACTTTACTTGAGTGATTCCCTCATGTATTATTTGCAAAGCTTCCTATATTTCCTCTAGGTATTGACAGGTTGAGCTCCTGTTGTATTCATCAGGTCATATGCCACACACCAAAATTTTCTTGGCACGAAAGTTTTTCTCCACAACTTTCTTATCTGCATCATTGTATTCTTTCCTGATTTTTGTCAATGCCACTGAAGGATCTCCAGCCTTCTTCGTTGGGACATAAGGACCATTACAAATAACATCCCACAACTCAGAATCTTCTGCAATGATAAAGTCATGCATTCTTTTCTTCCACCACCCATACCCGTTGAACCTGGGAGGTCTGTATATAGACGGACCCTCTTCGAAATTTGGTGGAGCATTCATGAGGATCCTTTTTAGGTGTTAACATGATAGAAAGAACCCGCTTTAATACCAATTGATATGATATGTGAGTCTACCAAACTATATAGAGACCAGGTCCTCTATAGGTTTCCACTGGTAGTGCTAATAAAACGGTAAGTAAATGGAACATGGAGTTTTTACGTGAAAAAAATCCTGCTCAAGGGGATAAAAAATTACGACCTACACTGATAGGATTTCAACTTCACTATGAGCGACTTTAGATTACAACCTACACAATCTAGGAATTAAACTCTTAACCCCTCACTAACTTGCAATACACATATTAGAAGCTACTTTGCAATACATCCATTACAAAGACTTCAATTTATGACTAACTCTAGTCACGAAACAAATACTGAAGGTTTATGGTTTACAAGGGGTTACTAAGAAACGCTTCTAGATAAGCAAAGTAGGAATTACAATGAAGAACAATTACAAAGTTACAACTCAACTAAGGACATACAAGATACTTGTTGTAGGAACTGGTCTGTAGTAGTGTTGTTCTTTATTCTTGATGCACTTGAGAATTAAATGCTTAACAGATGAACGGTTGGAGTACTTGAATTAATTCTCAAGTGTTCAAGTGATGTTTTTTTTGTAATACTCTTTTTAATACAACTTGGATAATATTACTTGAATGATATAATCACTTGGTTGGTCAAAGGAGAGTGTCTGCAGTACTATGTTGCACTGTACAGTGCAGGTAGTCACTTTCCAGTTGTAAGTAGTTGACTTCATAACATTAGATCGAGTCCGTTGATTGAGTTGTGTACCAAGTGTAACATGTCCCTTATTTGATTCTTGATTGTAAGTTTGTTAGATCATCAAAATATAAAGTTAAGGTACTATAAGCCTATCAATACCTAATAATCAGGTTACAAAGACAATCACTAAAATTCTTGGCCGGTTGTACAGTGCACCATATCCGACTTGGAGTGACTTTCCATGGGATCTCATGCAATAAATGTTCAACGAATTTAAGGTTTTAATATAATTCTTATTTATTTAAGCATTATATTAACAATATTTTTATCTAACATTACATACTTTATTTGCAAACTAAGTGTGCATGGGAGGACCGGTATAATAGTGAAGTTTGTGCAAATTAGGAGTACAAATGTCGTAAGAGAGTATTTGATTTCTTCTGCCCCGCTCGAAAGATTAACAAGAAGCCTTCACGGGTTATACTATATTTATGGGTGGATTTGCAGAGGTATTGGACCACCAAGAAATTCGAAAAGCAGAGTGAACTGGGAAAGAAGGCCTGAGCATCTGAGAAGGGTGGCTCATTGCATTGTGTAGGGGTGCCTATTGGGCGAATTGGACAGATAATTTCGCTTAATTGTTCGGCTTATCGGTTGTCGGATTATATGTACGTAATCCACTAGCCATCCAATAAGATAACGGGCGGATTAATATCGGATTAACGATTATCGGGTGATTTATTGACTAAACCAAATTAAAAAAAATTAAACAATTCTAGTCTTGTGAATACCAAACAGCCAAACTACATAGTTCACTTGCTTTTATCATTTCAACTATCTATTCATAATTCTCAGTACATTACTCTATGAAGACTTGTCATGAAGTATACAGAATAATCTCTCGAAATTTGTTTTGAATATTCTTAATAAAAATATGGGTGCTTCTGTTGGTGGTGGTGACAATAAAGACAAAGTTGATTATGATACAAAAACCTAAACTTGTGCTGCGGTCGTGGCACAGTGGCAAACTCGCTAATATTATACTCTGCCTCATTGCCCTCTTTATCAAGTTTGAGACTCCTATCATCATCAACTCGATTGTTCTATTATGTAAACAAAATACGGATTATATTAGCATATTGTGAACATGCAGTATGTATGTATTTGAGCTACTAGATCTGCACAATTGATGATGCCGAAATGTCACAACTGAGTAGCACTTGAATTTGAAACTCTTGAACACCACGCGAAAGATATGGGGCTCACCCGTGAAGGCTAAATATAAAAATTACGGGTTAACGGCTTATTCGATAAGAAAATTAAGTAATTCATCCTTAAATTGTTAAGTTGTTAATAATAAAATCTTAATCTGTTTACCATTCATTACCCCGATAATCCGATACCAATAATCCAATAAGCTATCGGTTCAGTTAACAGTTATGGTTCGGTTTTGAACAGCCCTAGCACTGTGTGGGTGCAAGGAGCATGGGACTACGAGGAGACTACTGATAATTCCTTAAAATATTTACATCTATTTTTATCGAACAATATTTATATATGTTAATTTAGTTAACACTTTTTTTTATATTTGTCGGAAAAAAATATGTGAGGAACATGACTCATGATGAGTTCTTCATGGAGACTCACATCCGGAAGAAGAAGGTACTGACAGATCCAAGTATATGGGTCGAGGAGACGGAGACTGCATATGTAAGTTTCATAACTACTATACATATTTATAAATTATATAGTTAATAATTTTCTATCTTCTAAATAAAGGGTCGCAACAAGATTAATGTGGAGGAGTACACTCAGAATATGCCACCGAATGAGCAAGGCAAGTGATCACGCCTTTCAGATGAAGAAGCACATAGGATATTGTTGGATGTTGTTGGTGATCCTAAAAAGGAGTTAGCATACGGCCTTATAGAGAAATTATTTCGGCGCTACAGGGCTGGATTGCAAGGTATAGGGACTTTCGCCCAAAGCGAGGTAATTGATAAGTTGACTATCTCATCTATAAAAGAGAGGAACGCAAAGCTGACAGCAGAGCTTGAAGAGATAAAGGCTAAAAAACAAAAGAGAGATGAAAATTTTGGTACCCTTCAAGTTTAGCTAGAAATGAGGGGCCAACAATTTAATCTCCTTCAAGGTCAGCTGCCAAGCTTCTTGCTAGTGGTGCTTCCCCATTCCCCGGTCTCGTGAGCCTTCCCCATGTGCTAATCATTCTAGTCGTGATCCTTTGAACCATGCCAACGATGAAAGTTTTAGGAGTGAAGATGGAGATGATGTTATATAAAACACTCATTGAATTGTGTGTATTACTAAATGAGTATTGAACTTGATTGTTTTTTAGTTGAGACTAGTTTAGAATGATGATTTATTGTTGATATTATTTTGTTATTGAACACTTGTATTGTTGTTGTTGTAGTTATTATTAGTTGTTGTTATTGTTAGATAATGATTGTTAGTATTAGTTTATTACTTTTGTTAGTTAATTATTGTTGTTGTTAGTTAGTTAATTGTTGTTGATTAGTTATGGTTAAATGGCAGCAATGTAATGATGTCATTATAGGATGGATATTGATTGTAATTGGCACGTGATGTAGCTTAAAAACAAATATTTTCTGTCCAGTTTTTACCCAGATTTTTAACTAAAATCGGTCGGAAACAACAATTTATTGCAGAAATATAGTTCATAATTTCTGATCGAATTCGATCGAAAATTATGAATTATATTTATTTTTTTAAATGAATTAATAAGTTATTATAATTTACAACTAAATATTTATTTAAATAAAATTATTTTTTTTAATTAATTCCGACCAATTTCAATCGGTATTTGAAAATTAAAAGGTAAAAATCGAATTCGATCGAAATTTGAAGGTTGACAATCAGTCAATGCTTTCCTTCGATCGATACACGTTAGCGACTATTATTTTTCCGACTAATTTAAAACGGTCAGAAATCGGTTGATTTTGATCAATTTTCGACCGATTTCGATCGATTTTGATGGATGAATTTACATAGTTTTTTAGAAATGATATTTGCATTAATTTTGTCGTTACTAATTCATTTATTATGTGTACCCAAAACGTAAGCTCGTATAGGTCGCAGAACTATTTCTTGCATATCCACACTGTCACACTCTAAACCAAGGCCACAAACTCAACAATGTAGATGAATATATGATTACTTTCTTTCAAAACAAAAAAAAAATAGAAACCAATTACAAGCAGGGGGCGGCAAAGGTTCACTGAACTCCCTTCCTAGAAAATTACTTTACATATAAAAAAAATTTACTTTCTATCTTTATATGTTATATTTCGAATTTTCTTACCAAAATCCAAAAAAGATAGCTCGGTAAGGGGTTCAAAGCCTTTGTGAGTAGAAATAGCAATGGAGCGACACAAATACGAGGTGAGTTTGATCTTATACGAGGCGGGGCGGAACAGGTGCGGGGTGACTTGAAATCAATTTTTCAAAATTTAATACGGGGCCAGGCGATTGCGGGTTTCCTTGCGAGTTTACTCTGTGAAATCACTATAAATTGTACAAATAAGGCACTAAGTCAAGTAATAAATATAGAATAGCGGGAGAATATGACTATGCAATTATTACTATTCAAAAACTTATCTGCATCGAATGTTTATATTCAATATAATTAAGTTAACCATAGAAGACAATTAAGATATAAGCACCTTATTTTACGTAAAAAAAGAAAAATTAAAAAGAAAGAAATAACTAAGGACCTTGTCCAGTGTCTACTACAGCTATATTATATTTTATTTAAGTATCAATACATAAATTATATTGGTTATATATATATAGTACAAGCTAATGTGTAAATTTAGGTATACGATATATTGATGTTCCGCATTCATTTTCCAACTTTTACGCGTTTCAGTTCAGTTATATTTTCAATTATAATTTTTGAAAATTAACTATAATTGTTGGATCCATATGAGGGATTTAAGAAACTGAAAAAAATAAAATACATAAACTTGTGTGTTTTCAGGAAAAATAACAAAATGAAAAAAAATATTGGGGGCCGGGCCGGATCTTTGGCGACATGACATGTTGAAATATTTTGGGCTAAGATCAAACCCGTCTCGGCCGCCCCGCTCCGCCGTACCTCATTGCCATTCCTATGTGTGGTTGTCGGGTTGGCCCAAGTTCCTTTTAACTTTTTCTTTAACTTTTTTCTTTTTTGAACTCTCTTAACAAAAGTTGTGTCTTCGTCGCTGATTACAGCATATACTATACCAAATTATATCTTAAAATCTTTAATATTAAGAGATGAATAAGGTTTGTTTACTTTGTTTAAACCGGAATGATTGAAGATAAAGAGTCCATAATCATTCCATAACAGTTTACGGAACCCACTCCAGGATTTCCAGTGGATATCATAATGAGTGTACGTTACTTTCTCCCAAAAAAATAGAGCTTTTAAAATTCAAAAAACTGGATCACCCCACAGCTCAGATTCCTAAGTTTCCGACCTATATAGTATCTTTTTAAAGCCTCTTTCCCCTAATTCACTCTCAAATTTATAAAAGCCTCTTTTCCTCTGCTTTCTATACATTTGACAAGTATATAACAACAAAACTAGACGGCGCCGGCAATATCACGCCGCCAATAATCTTCTCCCAAGAGAAGAGAAAAAGAAAGAAAACCCATAATTCTCTTTCTTCTACCTACTAACATATCTGAATTTAATTGTCAAAAATTTAGTCTTTGCTCTATAATGTGGCTGCTTATTGTTTTTTAGCTACGGTAGCAGAGTAAAAGAGTGAGAGGAGAAGGGAAAATCTGTGGGTTCTATCCAAATATGCTGTGCAGAAAGAATTCAGTTAGATGTGGGCGTGGAACAGTGCCAGTGTATCTAAATGTGTACGATCTCACTCCCATTAATGGCTATGCTCATTGGCTTGGTCTTGGTGTTTACCATTCTGGTGTTCAAGGTGAGCAATAACTCAAGTCTTTATTATTATTTTTTTTTTTTTACATTTTGTAGTGCTTTATATTATTAGATCTACGCATATTTAGGTAGCTTAATTATTTGAAACGCAAGAAATTTTCTTAATTTCTTTGTCAGTTCACGGCGTAGAGTATGCATTTGGAGCTCATGAGTACCCAACAACAGGGATATTTGAAGGGGAACCGAAACAGTGCGAGGGATTTACGTTTAGGAAAGCAATTTTGATTGGATGGACAGAGATGACTCATAGAGAAGTGAGGGGTGTAATGGAAGAGCTTGCCGAGAAATACAGAGGAAATGCTTACAACCTTATAACTAAGAATTGTAACCATTTCTGTAATGATGCTTGTCTTAAACTTACAGCCAATCCTATCCCCAGTTGGGTAAATCGACTTGCACGCATCGGTAAGTCTCTTATTCAATCAATTAACTATGAGTCGGCTATATGAATCGTCTGAATAGTGGTGCTCAATTCATATCCAAAACAGTCCGGCTCGTTTGCACAATTCATAAGTTTCACCACGTTCTGTTTTGCAACTGAATTACTTTTTTTTAAAAGAAAAAAATAGCCAATGCACAAAGCATCATATGTTCATGCAAGATTGGAGAAAGGGCCACATCCTAAGGATGTGATGTAGATTGAGTGTTCACGACTTGAATCCGTCTCTATTAAATCACACAGAGACAATTGAAATATCTTTGTTGATTAATCAGGTTTTCACATTGAGAGATAGCTTAATACTAGGAAATTTATGGGTGCCAGATGTGGCCTGATAGCTACTCAAAGTCGTAGAGTGCAGTAAACGTCCTATTCTCCAATTGAAAAGCTAGTTCTTAATTATAGGAATTTCCTTATCCAAGAACTTCCCTTGATATGGTTTGATCTGATTAAAATATTGTTCTGATTCTTTTCAAATTTGGTCGGTTCCTGTTTTTGCTACCATACGTCAATGCCTTTTAATTTGGGAATTGATTGCGTCTTATTTTGTGTAGGTTTATTTTGCAATTGCATTATTCCAGTGAGCTTGAACTCGACCAAAGTTGGCCATCATCGGATTGAAGACAAAGCATGTGATGAAGGGGAGAAGAAGAAACTCAGAAGCCGCTCCAATAGACTGACTCAATCGACGGATTCATCTCCATCTTCGGAGGAGAAGTCGTGCTCTCCGCCGCTAATCAACAGAAGCAGGAGTCCAGTGCCTCCATATTCAGCTTTGATATCCACTTCAACATATATTTCTTGATAATGAAAGCCACTCCACATTATTTGTTCTGTTCTACATTTATTCTTTTGCTCTCCACTTTACTTCATAAAGCAAACAACTCTTGAAATTTATGTACATGAATGTTTTCTATGAAATGGGTGACAGCTTCCTTGCATCATGTGACTCAATGCAATAGACAGCTGCGTCAACATTAGGTTTGAGAGTCTTTAAAGGCAATTATAAGATTTTATAGAATATAAATAGTTTGGCGCTCAAACCCCACTTGTGAGACTACATTGAGTTTGTTATTATTGATAAATAGTTCCGCAATTATCCTGATTTTGCAGTATGTTGGATAACATGTTCAGAGTTCAGACCAAGAGGTCATAATTTAGTATAAACTATAACAAACAAAAAAAACGAAGTACAACGACACACATCAGATTTAGGGTGACTAGGAATATGCTCTGCTTTTCCTTTTTGAGAATAATAAGTTGCCTTTTTGCAGCTTTCGGCATCCAAAGGCTTCATTTTTTCTCTAGTTTTACCAAATACCAAACCCCTCCGGATTGTCTACCAATCTTTTATTCTTGCGCGCCCATTTCTAGTCTTAAGGTCTAATGTTGTTATACCTGAAATTGGAACCACAATCTTACCGACCTATCATATCTCACAAGTCATTACACTGTCTACTAGCTCTCTCAAACATACCATGGAATATGGTGGCCCTGGTAACACCCAATTCCACTGATACCAAAAGGCAGAAAGAAAATCCCCAAGGATAACCAATAAGAGTAACTAACTATCTATAAACAATAGCTCCACTTACCATTCAATATCTTATCTTAGCATACAAGTCGGGGTAGGGGAAGGGGAACAGAGGGGGAATAGGGGAAAGAAAAGGAAAAAAAAACATTTCCAAACAATAGTTATGCGCAGCTTGACGTGCGGCTTGAATGACTCCTGCACAGGGATGATATTTTAATTATCAGCAAACCACTGCTGAACAAATTTCAGAAGTCAATCACTATGTGGAAACAGAGAACCTACTTCGCATTAATGAATAATATTTGGCGCACACAGTGACAAGTCAAACAGCGATGTTCTTAGCCCTGCTTTGCTCTCAGTGACTCGACAAAATTATCCAGGATCAGTGGCCAGGCAAGGAAGGGGTCATAATTGCTCAAGTCTGGAAAACTAATCTGCTACACGGAAACATTAAGATAGGAGATAAGACTTTAATCTTAACATTGAGTCATCAAAGTCGGCACAAGGCTTCAGAATTCAGATGCATGCAACTGTCCAATGACAACCTGATTGCTCATATTAGGAGATGACACAAATAGGATAACTAAAACAGATTGACGAAGTGAAAGTGAACTGAAGATTTACCTCATTAACAAACCTATAAAATCCCATCCATTGATCCATGTTTATAACTTTGTAATCAGTCTGCATCTGCACCAATAACCAAGCACATAAGCATACTCCTAATTACTAGAAGTTAGAAAGATTACTCTGATCTTCAACACTGCTGAAAGTTCTTCTTCAATAAATATGAAACAATGACAAAAAAACGCAAGATTTTCAATGGGAAAGTCTCCTTTTTATAAGGGAAGTGATTTGAGTATCCAATATAAAAGGAGCTATATATGGAAGCTGCAGGGTTCCCGGTCAAACAAATGGTTTCCACTCTAGAAGGAGCTCCAGAACATAAGTGATTAGCAATAAATGATATCATTCAAAAGCACCCTAAGGGCATCAGAGGCCAATTATAAATAGCAAGCGGAGCACGGTGCAACTCACCTTCAAATACTGAACAAGGGCATCAACTTGGGGTCGAAATTCAGACCCTAAAACGAGATCAAGCAGGAGACAAATGCTCTCGACGTCTATGCTCTTCTGCTTCTCCTCTAGAAAAGAGATAAGATAAAGAGAAAACCGGTAATCGAAGAAAGAAGACAGTTCAAATATGCAATTTACCTTCTGCTACCAAAAAAAATTCTATTATAAATGCATTATAATAGGGAAACAAAATCTAAACGCTGCATAACAGAACAACTTATTCTTTCCAACCTCCAAAGCCTTTTATATTTAACTATATATTTCATATCAATATTTTATAAAAGTATTCTGCACTTTTTCATCTTTGTTTTCTTTTTCTTTTTTTTTGAGAATGAAAAGAATAAATTTTTCATCTTTGTTTTCTTTTTAAGTCTAGAGCTGATCAATGATTCTTTCCTTCAAGAATTAACAAAACTTGATGTTACACAACATGTGACAGAGGAAGCACCATACCTGTCAAGCAATACTGAAACGCATAGGAGTAGAACTCCACAAAATTTGATGGCCTTCTGACCTTTTAAATAAAGGAAAATGTGGATCTTAGTGGAACAGAACAGCAATCCGTCTCACAGCAGAAGGGCACCAAAAATTTCACATAGCATGAGCTGAAGTTCAAATATAATTAGGTACCTCCTTCTCAAGTTCTGGAAGTGCTTTCTTCAATTTCTGTGCTGTGTCAGCTCTTAATGCTTTGAGACCCTTCCGCCACTCATCCTAGTAGTCAAAGCAATGGTCAGTCAATAAGAAGCATACAAGCAAAAAAGGCTAAAAAGCGCAGCAACTACATACCATAACAAAATGGTTAATGCGTTCTTATCATTATTCTGGATTTGTGGAAGAGGGACAATCTACACTATGACCAAAAAGATAATTGTATCCCTAGAAAAACCTGATACACATATTTCTTGCATTTTACTAAGTGATAGGCTTATAAGTGCTCACTATTTTACAAATGCTCACTACCCTTACTATTTTGGCACAAATTGATCCTCCATTAAACTTTGGTGCAAACTAAAACTAATTGGACTAACAATAAGCCACGCATACATTTTTTTAATGAAATGACCCAAAGGTATTCATAGAAAAATGATGAGGCACAGTCAAGAAACCATGAGTCACTAGAGCATCAAATAAATGCATGCTTTCAATACTGTAGCAGACAACACTAATATCTCAACAAAAAGTCTAAACACCTTATGTAGTACCCAACTGATGTGGCAGATAATGCAGTACAATAGAATAATCATATACAATTAGGTTTCCTACAATAAACAGCTATTATTTCCGTATCTCCAACTTCCTTCCACAAGATGCTGCAGAATTATTACTCGATGAATGTAGCTTCTAGACCTCACTGGACACTGATTATAAACTTCCAAAATTTAAGCCCAGGGATGAATTCTTAAAAAAAAGATTCTCTAGGCGCATGGCAAATATTCCTTTCTGTAGATTACGTGTCATCCAGGACAAAAGACTATTCTACAAGTATGAACATGTTCAAATGGGCATATCTAAGACACAGATGGCAAAAGCATAATTCAATAATTCAATTGAATGATCATCCTGACCAAACAGACAAAAAGATGCACACCAATTCATCCATTTAGCTTGCTAATTTTTGCAGGGACTGGCTTGCCTGGGGAAAAACACTGCAAGACTGTCATCCTGCAGAATCGGTGCCTATTTCCTATGTTCTTACTCTATTTACCAACGCGCAGGTTAAGGTAGGTATTTAAGAGAAACTGAGACTTTGATCAATTCTCTTCAGCACCCTTTTCGCGGGAGTACCCTTTGACACAAACTCCCTAAGATAACAAAGTACACTTATATGCCCGGAAAAGAAAGAACCCAGCCTTAATTTAAGAACTACACTATTCGAGATAAACAGACATAACAGATGAGTTTAATTTTCCAACTATAGACACAAAAGACAATCTTGCAAGGAAGAAACAAAAGCTACCGTGAAAGATTGAGGAAGATGATTGAAACAGCAAAAGCAGTGTAGTACATACTGCAATGCTAAAGTAATATCAGTAGTAGCCAAACAAATACATACCAGTGAAAAGTATCCTTGTTTTTCAGACTGCATCTTCCTAAAATTCAAAGTTATTGATATTAAACCTCTGAAGATGTAGGATACTTCATACAAACTAACAAGTAACAGAGTATAAGGGATCTCACCATGCAAGCATCAATATCCTGACGTCGGTATGTTCGACTTCCAAATCAGAACAAAGAAACTCAATTCCTTCCGGTCTAACCATGAAAAATATGAAGTGTATTAATCAAGTGCGAAACAGAGGAACTTAAACAAGCTGGTGAAACTGCCGTAGTTGGGTGGATAAGTTGAATGATAATATCCATATTTTTTTCTTCTTTTTTTCCAAGCATAACTTTCTTGCTTCAAAATCTAAGATTTTCTTCCGGGAAAAGATGGATATTAGAAGCACAAACAACATAACGTACTTGTAATGCTAGGAAATTACAGAACATGGATTACACCGATACAAAAGAAAAAGGGTAATGGATACTTACTCAATCATACCAGACGAAGTACTGGCATATGTATGAAAGAATTGATCGATACGTTCCAATTCCTTATTTGCTGCTTTACTTGAAGCTGAAGCAATGAAAACGAAGTGAGATACTGTTGTAATGCAGCTATACTGCATATGTTACATTCTACCCATCGCACATAATGACCAAAAAACAAGTGTCCAAGAGGTCTGAGTGCATTAATAGAGTAGTTCTCAAGCACCTATGACAAAAAGTTTCAGCAGATACAAATCAAATGGACATAATTTCCGAGACAACAAATCCACATTCAATACTCCCAAAAATTCAGAGAATAACAACTCACAAAGCCATACCCAAACACTCACAAAAATCAAAACAAAAAAAGGACTAAAACCTAACAACACCAACCACAGTAGCATCAAAAGCCTACACCAACGGGATACTCAGCAATGGCAAGTGGATGATACCCTGGGATGACCTTAAAAAATAATGTGTTTCCTTTTATGTTGGGCACAGGAGGAAGAGGGTTAAAGACTTAAAGGTAAACCAGTGAAAATTTAAAGCATTACAGAATACAGGAAAAACTAAAACTCCTAACCTATAGTGTCTTCTTCTTTGAGTGTGTGGACTGTGGTTTTGTTTTGTTGTGGGGGGGGGGGGGGGGCAGGGGCTTGACATATTCTGCCCCGGTGGTCATAGCTGCCTATAGTTTGTATCTTGACCTGATTGTTGCAACAAGTACTTACACCATCTCCTTACTACCACTAATTCAAGAATTATCATCTCTACTCGAACAACATTCTGGAAAAACTTTAATATGATGGCGTAGCTCAAGTGGCAATCAAGTCCCACATGCGGCTCACAAGATTCTAATAAATGAACAAGTTATTACGGTAAAACCCTCCTTTCTTTTTGTTTTTCGATGGCGGTGGTGTCGGGATAGCTTGCACGTACCTCAGCTATTCCATCGAGTACCTTCTACCTTCCACTAGTACAAGTACCCGGACTATCAGGTAACCTCTACCCTCTTGTCATAGACACTTCACTGAGACTAATCTAATTGTACATGTCCCAAGATTTGGAAGCCACTAATGCGAATTAACCATCAGTTATCAACATCCAATTTCTATGGGGTCTACATGATCTAATACTTATAAAAACAAAAAGGGAAGGGAGAGAGTTACATGATCTATCCAAAACAAAAATAATTAAAATCTTTATTCAAAGAATAGGAACTTTAAAAGTTGGGAGAACATTCACATAAAACGACATAAACTCCATGTGCGAAGCAAACATGCAATACTCATTTTTTTAAGAAGATGCATTGGAATCAATAAATAAAATTGTAAACCAACGGAAGAGGAAGTTTTACCGGAGCGAAACAAATCGATGGCAGGATTGGTGGAGGTAGCAGAACCAGTTACGCCCTTCTTGGATGAAGTACGAGGCATCTTCAAGTAATATAATTGGGGTAAAAGGAGGAGTGTCAGAAAAAGAAAAAAATAGAGAAGAAGATGATGATCCTCGGAGGGAACGGTCCAAGGGTCTCCAGAAGAAGTGGGTGTTTCTGGAATTTGGTGTGGGGATGAATGAATGAATATATAAATGCGCGTATCCTCCAAATTCGAAGGCGGCGTGTGGCAGTAACAAAAGAGAGAGGAAGCTTCGCTGGCGTTTGGGATCGACGAATTGCAAGTAAGTGTTTTGTTTATATATTTTGAAAGAGGTCGTCATCAGCTGTTAACACACTTACTTCTCAGCCGTCTCACCAACTGGGTCCTACAAGTACATAGTAGCTTTTTTCTTCTTAAATATATAATAAGTACAAGAAATTATCTTACCTTCGACATATCCATTAAGATAAAAAAAAGTAAAATGACACTTGTAAATCAAAAAGCATAACCAATAATAAGAAGTTGTTTGGTTCGAAGGATACTGTGAGATAAAATATGAGATAAAATTTATACTGTGTTTGTTTGGAGGTATAAATTTATCCTAAAATAAAATACCGTCAATCAAATACTGTATAAATTTAATCCCAAACTTAATCTAGAATATTTTATCTTATCTCACCTTATTTTATTAAACTTGAAATTATTTTATCACACATCTCATATGATAAAAATTAGTCTTGGAATTATATTCCGGACAATTTAGTCCCTGCACCAAACAATCCACGCGCAGATAAGCTTCTTTTTTTTTAACCCATGAATAAGCTACCTCCTAAGTTACGAGAGAAAGAAGAAAAGTTTGGTCTCCTACCTCCTAGGGGGCAATTTCTTCTCCGAAAAATACATCTATTTTTATTTTGGTTGTAAATTTTCTCAATTTTATTTGTGGGAAATTCTTTTAATAAGGGGAATAATATTATTAATGTTAGAAACAAAATTCATGCATACAAACAGTAAACCAGAAAAGCAGACAACCTCCCTATGCTTCAATACGAAATACAATCAATTTTATATACAATTCAAAACATCATAATGCACCACAAGAATAGAAATAAGCAGCTATTCTTCACATGAACAAAATCATTTTTTATCCCATACAAAAGATATCCTGTTTCTCTATTTTCGTAAATCACACATAGTGCTGAGGGAAAAATATTGCACGTACACCACAAGTGCTAACTAGACGGCAATGCAAAAGGATTTAACCCACGTAACATAGATGATATTTTCCTCTTCCCCAAAACACATTTCTTGGCGCCCTAGCTTATTACTACATTAATGTTCACACATTTCACGGCGTATAAACATACAAATTTTTACTGTTAAACTAGAGAGATGGGTATTGACATAAGGGCTATGACGCCACCTCCAAAAGGTAAGACGTAAAAAGAGACGCAGCATCCTGCAAATGGTATGCACGGGTAACTTCAGGTATGGGTGCCTTGAATTGATTATCGAGGACAAACTTTGATTGTCTTTACTACCAACTGGCACGCCAGAATGAATAAGAACACCATTAGGCCCCCAGCCAACTCCAAATGATCTACACGCATGAACAATCCTGCATCAACAACATTATGAGAGTGGCTACCACTTACAGGTGTTTGCTGGCTGATATCCAGCTTGAAACCTTCAACCTTTGACGTCTTTAGAAGCACACCCTTATTTTGTTGGGTCAGCAAAATGGACCCTGGTGAGTCTGAGCCAAAACTACCATGTTTGTATTCAATCAAAGCCAATGGAGTCTTGCGCGTCAAAGGTGGACTTATTCTCGGGTATTTATGCTGGAACGGGGATTTCGAAGATTCTTTGCTGAATAGCGGTTTTATATCAGACGGCCCGCCATGATAATCATCTACATCCTCCTCTTCTGCTGGAAACATTAACATTCTCATTTCCTTCATCTTTATAGGATCTAACCCAAGATGAGCAGGAAGAGAATGTGAAAGATCAGTTGTATTTGTAAGATATATGGATTTATATCTAGATATATGGACTTATATCTACACACATATGAACAATATATGGATAATTATATGTTATGTGCTATCTTTTGGTTTGGCCTAATTATGTGGTCTTATGGACATTATGTTAAGGGGGCCAATGTATTGTCATACTAAAGTGTAGGACTAATGTGTAGATACCCAAAAGGGTAACCTTAGTTTATGATGGGCTAACTAAGGTTACATAAGTAACTATGGTTACTTGCTTGTGACTCTTGAGTTATGTAACTCTTGCAAGACATAACTCAAGACATAACTCTTGTCTTGTAACTCTTGTCTCTTGGGTTATGTAACTCCTAGAGTTATAAAGTGGGGTTATGGTTCCCATTCTAGTGCAAGACAAGTTCTTCTTCTTCCCATTGAATCAAGAACCATATTGTCCATTGTCTTGCAAATAGGGTGGAAAACCATAAGCCAAATTTTGATAACTGTCATAACACTATTATTGTGAACCTTTTCATATATTGTTGAGTATTGTGGATACATTCTTGTGGGGACAAATATACTTCAAGAAACTTGAAGGAAGGCTAAAGGAGTTCACAACAAAGGACAATCATCAAAAGGAGCCTCAACATTTCCACATATGGATTCAGGTTAGCTTCCGCTCATGTAGTTTATATATCCGAATTATTCAATATGAAGGTTGTTGTCTTTAGTAGGAATCATAATCCTAACAATTGGTATCAGAGCCACCCTTCAATTTTGGATAATTTGGATGTTCATAAGGTTCATGTTATATTAGGATTCATGTTAAAGTATAAATAGAATTTTGTTTATGAAATTCTACCATGAAATAGCATGATAGCATGATCTTATGAATGTTATGATTTGATTCAGTTTGATGTTTTTATATCATGTTAAAACGTTGTATATAGCATGATTTAGTTGGTAAATAACATGTTTTCATGTTTAAAGATTCATGTTAAAAATCTTGTTATAATTCAGAAAAAGTATACACTGTACAATCGATTGTATACACTCCAGTGAGATGAAATGTTTTTAAATTATACCTGACAATCGATTGTCTGGTCCAGTAACTTAGAAAAATTTTTCCTTGTCACATCCAGTGACTTAAAATTTTCAGAAAAAATCAAACAATCGATTGTCTGTTTTGACAATCGATTGTCTGGTCCAGTAACTTCAGAAAAAACCAAACAATCGATTGTCTGTGTTGACAATCGATTGTCTGGTCCAGTAAAGTTTAAGAAAAACGTTTCAACTCTCTTAAGTTTCAGTGAATGTTAATTGTTTTATAGTCCATCAATTCTTATATATTATAGAATTGTCCAATTCAGTAAACAACGATTAATATTCAAGTGTTACACATCCAATCATGTAACACATTAAGTTAAGATTCATAAAATGGCTTAAGGAACTAAAGTTGATTGCATCTAATATTTTAGTTTTTCAATTGAAGCATTATGTTGCCAAAGTAACCTCTATTGTGTAGATTGATTAATTATAAAATATGAGATGACTGTGGATGTTAGTCTTCCATGCGTTTAACATCGGCCCAAAGGAAGGTGTTATTTGGCAGGAATTCGAACATTCTTGTGGTGGTAAATATGAGATGATTATTTGGTTTTCCATGTGAATATTAAATCGGCCCAAAGGAAGGTTTAATATTTGACAGGAGTTTATTGTCTATGTTTGATCACTACACCAAGAGTACCACTTACAAGTTGATTTTCTGTCCAAAGACTAAAATCAATGTTGTGCTAGGTATCTTGTAATGGGAAATGCCTAACTTTGAATCTATAAAGTTAAAGTTCAAGTTTTGTAAGCATGTATTTAGTAATCCTTTGTTCAATTTTCAGTAAACTCTTCTGCTTCTACGATCTCTGCCAATATCAATAGCATCCCTGTGCTTAACGGCACTAACTTTAAGGAATGGAAAGAGAATGTAATGATCGTTCTCGGTTGCATGGATCTTGACTTAGCACTTCGGACCGAGCAACCTACTCCTCTTGAGGATACATCCTCTTCTAATGACAGGAGGGTGATGGAGAAGTGGGAACACTCGAATCGCATGAGTCTAATGATCATGAACCGTGCAATTCCAGAATCATTCAGGGGCACTATGAATGATGAACCTATTGCCAAAGTTTTCCTTGAAAACCTCGAACAGCGTTTTATGCAAAACGAAAAGGCGGAAACAAGTGCACTATTGAGTAAACTTGTTTCTATGAGGTATAAGGGCAAGGAAAACATTAGGGAGTACATTTTGGAAATGTCTCATCTTGCTTCGAAACTTAAGTTACTCAAGCTAGTATTACCTGAGGAACTGCTTGTGTACTTTGTTTTGATATCTCTTCCGGCACACTTTAATCAGTTTAAGGTCAGTTATAACTGCCTGAAGGAGAAATGGACTCTTAATGAGCTCATTTCACATTGTGTGCAAGAAGAGGAAAGGATTAAGCAAGATAAGACTGAAAGTGCTCATTTGGCATCTTCTTCTAAGGAAACTAAGAAGAGGAAAAATAAGGAAGTTGCGGTTGTAAGGCCCAAGATTAAGCAACATAAGGAACCTAAGGTTGAAATTACTGGATTAGGTTGCTTTCTCTGTAATGGGACTAATCATGTAAAGAGAGATTGTACCAAGTACCATGCCTGGCGTGCGAAAAAAGGTACATTTCTGTCTCTTGTTTGTTCTGAAGTTAATATAATTTCGGTACCTAAGAATAATTGGTGGGTAGGTTATGCTGCTCACATAAGGATATCTATGCAGGGTTGCCTGAACTGCCGAAAACCAAAAGATGGTGAAAGATACATCTATGAGGGTGACGGCAAGAAGGTGCCAGTTAAAGCTATTGGCAAATTTAGGCTGTTGTTTAAGACCGGTTTTCATTTAGATTTGAATGAGACTTTTGTTGTACCGTCTTTTAGACGGAATTTAATTTCAGTTCCCCAATTGGACATATCCGGTTATAAATGTACATTTGGGGACAATAAAGTTAGTCTCTTTCGGAATTCAAATCTTATTGGTACTGGTGTTTTATCAACATTTGATAGCTTATATTTGGTTGATACAATAACTTCAAATAAAGAAACTTTGCATACAAGTTTAATGGTACCAAAAGTTAACTAATGAGAATTCTATTTCACTCTGGCATAAACGTTTGGGTCTCATATCCATTCAAAGAATTCAGAAACTCGTGTCAGATGGAATTCTTGATTCTCTTGATTCCTCAAATTCGGAAATTTTATATTGGGTGTATCAAGGGAAAACAAACAAACAAGAACTAGATTAGGTGCTAAGAGATTCGGATGTCTTAGAATTGATACACACGGATATTTGCGGGCCATTTCCTACTCCTTGTCGGAATGGTCAATAATACTTTATCACATTCATAGACGATTACTCTCATTATGGGTACCTATATCTTATTCATGAAAAGTCCCAATCCATATTAAAACCGTAGCTTATATTCTTAATAGAGTTCCAACTGCAGCTACAATAAAAACCCCATATGAACTTTGGACCGGGCATAAACTCGGTATTCAGCGATTTCACATTTGGGGTTGTCCAGCTGAGGCAAGGCCTTATAGGCCGAATAAAAAGAAACTAGACGCTAAGACGGTTAGTAGCTATTTTGTTGGATACTCTGGAAAATTCAGGGGTTTTAAGTTTTATGATCCCACATCACGAACTATTTTTGAGACGGGAAATGCTAGGTTTCTTTGAGGATATTGAGTTTGGGGGGTGGGGAGATAAATAAAGTTGTTAGAGATTTTGTCTTTGAGGAAGAACATGTGTCTTTCCCTCAAGTTGTTGATGCAACTCCGGTTCAAGACAATCTCGAAAATCTCCCCCATCAGGAACCTGATATAACTAATGAAAATCAAACTCAACAACCTCAAATAACTGAAATACCATTAAGGAGATCCACTAGAGAGAGGAGAAATGCAATTTCGGATGATTATTATGTATTTCTCCAAGAACAAGAAAGTGATATTGGACTTGAGGAAGATGATCCAATCAACTTCCGTCAAGTTATTAAGTGTTCTAGTGTTCTAACTCTCAAAAGTGGATTGATGCCATGAATGATGAGATGAAGTCTATGAGCGATAATGACGTTTGGGAGCTTGTTACATTGCCCGAAGGTACGAAACCTATTGGTTGTAAATGGATTTTTAAAACCAAAAGGGATTCAGGGGGCAATGTTATTAAGTACAAAGCTCGTCTTGTCGCAAAAGACTACACTCAGAAAGAAGGCATTGATTATAAAGAGACTTTCTCTCCAGTTTCATCGAAAGACTCTTTCAGGACTATAATGGCATTGGTAGCACATTTTGATCTTGAGCTTCATCAAATGGATGTTAAGACTGTTTTTCTTAATGGTGACATTGAGGAAACAATTTATACGGTGCAACCTGAAAACTTTGTTTCGGATGAATCAGCGGAAAAGGTTTGCAAATTAAAGGAATACATCTATGGGCTCAAGCAAGCTTCACGTCAATGGTATTATAAGTTTCATGCAGTCATTACATCTTTTGGTTTTGAATCGAATATTGCTGATGACTGTATATACCATGAGTTCAGTGGGAGTAAGTATATTTTTCTGGTTTTATATGTCGATGACATACTGCTTGCCTGTAACGATATAGCATTATTACTTGAAACTAAGAAATTTCTTTCAAAGAAATTTGAATTGAAAGATCTTGGTGAAGCTTCTTTTGTATTAGGAATTCAGATTCTAAGAGATCGCTCCAAAGGCGTTCTCGGTCTGTAACAAAAGGGCTATATCGATAAGGTTCTGAAAAGATTTGGCATGCATGATTGTAAACCAGGCAACACCCCTGTTACTAAGGGAGACAAGTTTTGTCTCAAACAGTGCCTAAATAATACATATGAAATTTCGGAAATGCAGAAGACGCCTTATGCTTCGGCGGTAGGTAGTCTGATGTATGCTCAGGTATGTACACGACCTGATATAGTATACATTGTTGGGATGTTAGGCAGATATCTAAGCAATCCGGGTATGGACCATTGGTAGGCAGCCAAAAGGGTCATGAGGAACATACATAGAACAAAGGATTACATGCTTACATATCGGAGTTCGGACCAGTTTGAGATCATCAGGTATACCGACTCCAATTTTGCCATTTATGCTAATAACATATGTAACCATG
This sequence comes from Nicotiana benthamiana, assembly GCA_034376525.1. NCBI lineage: Eukaryota > Viridiplantae > Streptophyta > Magnoliopsida > Solanales > Solanaceae > Nicotiana > Nicotiana benthamiana. The sequence goes on from CM067325.1 coordinate 14,349,038, forward strand.
GTTGCATATGTTAATAACAACAGTAGTTTGACGAAAGCAAAACATAAGGACGTCAAATTTCGGGTTGTTAAAGAAAGAGTACAAAATGGACAATTGTGCATTAAGTACATAAGTACAAACTCCATGCTTGCGGATCCGCTCACTAAGGGATTGACACCAAAAGTATTTCTTGAGCATATTGCTTGTATGGGTGTCAAATCAGATAAGGATTATGTATTTTAGTGGGAGTTTGTATTGCACATTTACGTATTGTCCATTATATTCAGAAATTCAGTAATTCAGTTATATCTGCGCAGATATTCAGTTTTAAAGTTTTTGTACTCTTACAATTTAAGTTTGATCTCAATAAGGAGAACCAGTTGGAAATAGACATTCTAGTGACCACACTTTATGTTATTTCCATGCTACATACCTACACTTGATCCATGTCGTTGGTTATATTGATATACGTGATCTATGATTGGTTCTAGTTACGAATGAGTAACGACGAGCTCTTAGGTCCTATGTTGGTATGATTGATGGACCGGATTGTTCATGACAATTTTATTGTGATAGCAATTTTGTGCACCTAAGGTTTGTAATATATAATATTAAGGTTTGTACATATGTTTGTATATCTCGTCCAAGTGGGAGATTGTAAGATATATGGATTTATATCTAGATATATGGACTTATATCTACACACATATGAACAATATATGGATAATTATATGTTATGTGCTATCTTTTGGTTTGGCCTAATTATGTGGTCTTATGGACATTATGTTAAGGGGGCCAATGTATTGTCATACTAAAGTGTAGGACTAATGTGTAGATACCCAAAAGGGTAACCTTAGTTTATGATGGGCTAACTAAGGTTACATAAGTAACTATGGTTACTTGCTTGTGACTCTTGAGTTATGTAACTCTTGCAAGACATAACTCAAGACATAACTCTTGTCTTGTAACTCTTGTCTCTTGGGTTATGTAACTCCTAGAGTTATAAAGTGGGGTTATGGTTCCCATTCTAGTGCAAGACAAGTTCTTCTTCTTCCCATTGAATCAAGAACCATATTGTCCATTGTCTTGCAAATAGGGTGGAAAACCATTAGCCAAATTTTGATAATTGTCATAACACTATTATTGTGAACCTTTTCATATATTGTTGAGTATTGTGGATACATTCTTGTGGGGACAAATATACTTCAAGAAACTTGAAGGAAGGCTAAAGGAGTTCACAACAAAGGACAATCATCAAAAGGAGCCTCAACATTTCCACATATGGATTCAGGTTAGCTTCCGCTCATGTAGTTTATATATCCGAATTATTCAATATGAAGGTTGTTGTCTTTAGTAGGAATCATAATCCTAACAGTATTGACTAAGGTGGTTTCTTCATCAATGTAGGAAACGTCTCCTCCATTCATATCCTCTGGGTCTTGAACTTCTGGAGATACATCATCCATTATCATATCTTCTTCGTCATCGTCCATCAAACCAAATCTGCTGAAATGCTGAACAGAGAATTTCCATTCTCCATTTGATGGATCAAACGAGATAAAACGTGCTCCTTGCCTCTCAGTTCTACATCTCAACTTCTCCACCATTTCTCTAGAAGAATCGACATCACAATTTTTCGAGGATCGTATTTTCAGTAGCAAAGTTACTTCAGCAGGCTTGTTAAGTCCCAACTGGGGGCTTGTCATTTTCATCTTCATATACAACCACCTCGTGCCTGCTAAACATCACAATTCGATCCAAATCCAACCCTCTAACATCTGTTTCCCCAGAAAACTTGACAAACCCATATCCAAACCTCCCAACAGTAAAATCTTGAATACTGCTGCAATACCCTGGGCTCATAAGCTCCCTAATAGCCAATTCACTCAAGCAAGGCTCAGTAAAATAATCAGTAGATCGCAGGGTAGGTAAAGCAGCTTCATTCTCGCAGAAAATCTGATCAAAAGCTACGCCGTCAAGAGATATTTTTCTTCTTTTACATTGAGATTGAGAAACAATAAGTTGGTGATGAGTCCCTAAATCAACTTCCATTACTATGTTACTTCTTTTACTTCGTTTAAAGTTTGGTTGCAGGTGCCTGATAATCACATCCAGGCAAGGGCGGCTCTAGGACTAGGTAAGTGCTTCACTTGCCTTAGAGGCTTAGACCCCACAACATTTAAGGGCCCCAAAAATAAGAAGCACTACTATTAATATATATTCCATATTTTATATTTATATAATTAATAAAATATTTTAAATTTTAATAATTTTAACATTTGGTAGGCATAGATTGAGTGACTTAACTGGATAGTTTTTTTTCACTAAATTAAATAATATATTTATTTTCTTATTAATTTTATTAATCTACCTTTGTATATAGTCTTTTTCATGGTTTTCATGATTTTACTTTCTAATTTTAACTCAAATTCTTTAAATTAATTTTTTTTTGTCACGATCCATACATGAAAAAACAAGTTCGTTTATATCTCATCTTTTTTAACTAAGAAATCTCAGAGACAAATGTCGTAAGGTTCAAAACACGATGGATAATGGCTCACCTTGTACCATTTTCACATAAGAAAAGAATTCAGTACCATATGACGTGCGCCTAACTCATACATTATGAGTTGCCTCTCACCATTAGATCAAAGTTATGTAGTTTTTTTTTTTTTGTATTGCAATATTATATGAATTTTATAAAAGAAATTTCAGGGTCTTTTTAATATATTTTATATTTTGGTTTTAGGTCATCAGTTCTGTTCAGCCGTCTCCCATTGCCGATCACCAATTACTTATAGACAATTACCCATTATGAGCGTACTCTTCAACCAGTTTCATTCACATTTGGTAATTGAATGACACACTCACTATCATTAATATTCTTATCATTATTGTCTTATCTTAAGCGAGACTCTATAAATTTCTTTGAGAATATTAGGTGGACAAGTGACTCTAGTAAGAGATAAGTAAATCCATGATTTAGGTCCCTAAAATTTTTAATAATGAAATTTATAATTTTGTTGCAAATTAGACAACATTAATATTTGTAGAAAAAAATACAAAAAATTTATTAAAAAATAAAAAAAGGTGTATACTCTTTAACAGTAAAAATATTTTTAAAACACTGACTTAAACTATTTAAATCTCCAAAATCTAATTCTGTGTATCGAAAGCTTAAATAACTTATTCTAGCCCTCCTTGATTTGTGTGCACATTCTAGGATATTTTTGAAAAGCTTTTATATCAAAAAAAAACTCTTAAAATCTAGTTGAGTTGACTTCGGTCAATATTTTGAACAAACGAATCCGGACTCGTATTTCGACGGTCTCGGTGGGTCTATATCGTTATTTGAAATTTGGTTGCAAGTGCGGAATCGAATTCGAAAGTCTCTAGCCCGAGTTATCATACTTTGTTAAAATTTAAAAGTTAAAGGCTTAATGAATTTGAAATATTTGATCAATCGTTGACTTTTTAGATATCAGGTCCGTCTTTTAGTTCCGGAACCCAACATAGGTCAAATACCTTTTTTATGATTTGACTGTCGAAGTTGATGTGCAACAGAGTTGGTTTGACGTAATTCGGACGCCTGGTTGTGAAAATAAAAGTTTCAAAGTTTTCATGAAAATTTCATTTGATTTGGTGTTCAATTCGCAGTTCTAGGTATTATTTTGACGATTTGATCCAGTGGGCAAGTTTGTATGATGTTATTAGACTTGTGTGCATGTTTGTTTTGGAGCCTCGACTCGAGGGTTCGGGTGAGTTTCAAATAAGCTACAGAGTAAAATTTGGACTTAGAACTATACTTATTTATCGGGTGGGCTGGGACGGGCTAAACGAAAAAACTCCAGCTCGTTCGGTTATTGGGCGGGCTGTTTAGCAGGCTTGGATAACGGGATGGGGACAGGTTGGGAAATTTCAGGTTTTTAGGGCTCATTCGGGTTTGGGCTAAGCGGGTTTGGGCGGGCCGGGCTACTATTTTTTTAAATTCAATTTTATTTTTTTTATTCAATGTTATTGATACTTGAGTATTTGCAAATTTTTATGGCTTAGAATTAAACTTTGAAGTTTAAAGTTTTAAATTTAAAATATGTATTTTAAAATTAAAAAATTAAAATTAAAAAATAAGTGGCTACAAAAAAATTATTTAATAAGACCAATAGGCAATATGCAAGGAACAAACTCCCAATACTTTCATTTTATATTCTTAATAATTTAAATTAATTTGTAAGTTATTTTTTAATTTTTTTTATTTGTAAACTTGTAATTTAAAAGTTTATAACAACTATAAAAAAACAAGAAATAGACATCACATATTTTGCATCATTTTTTGTAAGTTTTTCCATGTCAACATGAGGTTATATTTTTCCGGCATTAGTTGAATCAGAACCATAAACCATCATATCTCCAATTTCTTGATCCTCTTCTTCGTGTACCTCGGCACGCCCTTGATTTCGCCGATCTGATCTTATCCAATCTCTGAAGCACACTAAAATTTTCAAAGCGTCGCTACCTAATAAATGACAGATACCTCCTAGCTACTACCTTGCTTGGCTAAATACGCTCTATGATGTGACTGTTGAAATCGGCACGTTTAGCATGTCTCGAGCCATAACTTAAAGAACAGGAAATTAAGTTGAGTTGCTCTTCCACCAACTCAGTGGTAGAAAATTCTTTGTGAGTGGCTTTGGTGACTTTTGCAAGTAGAATTATAGTTCATCAATATTCCTACTATTGGTTTGTTCATACTCTCCTAGTGTAGACCAAATCATATCATCTTGAACACAATAATCATCATCCATATTTGTTCCAGATGTTGAAGGATTAGTTGAAGGAATATTTGCATCTACAACTGAAGAAGCACCAACAATGTCAGCATAATAATAATATAAAGTTTGTAAATGTGCGTGTAGTTCAGAAATACAAGTGTCAATATCAGGAGTTTCAGTTGGTCTAATATCCATATAAATATATAAAGCTCTAATTAATTGGCGACATTTTATCATTTTGACAGTAAGATTTAAAATAGCACCAATTAGGTAAATATAGGGAATTGGGTAGAAATATTTTTTTAAATTATCTAGTATAGATTCAATAACAATAGCATATCCTTCTTTCTGCTTCAAATTATATATTAAAAGAGAAATTTCAGCAATATGAACTAAACCATTTGCAATAGTAGGATAATAAGCTCCAGAAAACTCAAGTTAAGCCACATAAAGTTTTTGTAAAAATTGTACAACATCATGAATGGCATCCTAAATTCTAGCTGTTAACAAACGGCTATGATCGGTACAATGAGAATTAGCAACTTCAGTTATAGGCATTCTATATTTATAACAACATCTTAAGAATAAATAAGTATAGTTCCACCTAGTAACTATTTCTTTTTTAGTCCATAATGTACATATTTTTCCTTAAATGCATTTAGTATAGCACTTCTATTATTTCTTTGAATTACACCAACAAATCTCCTAACTAAAGTAATTTCATCTCTAAATAATTCAAGGTCACTCTTCACAATCAAGTTATAAATATGACATGCACATCTAACATGAAATATGTTAAGAAGTGATGGATGTAGATGTAATTTTAATATTGTTATTAGAAGCATTATCAAATGACATACACAAAACTTTTTCTGCAAGATTATAAAATATAACAACTTCATGTATAGTATTACTTATAAATGCACTAGTATGACTTTGACCTACATCATATTTAAAAGCAATAATACGTTTTTGCATACAAAAATTATCATCTATCTAATGGCATATAACAATCAAATAATCATCTCCATTTATAGTACGACCAATATCAGAAGTACGAGAAATTTTACAAGGAAGACTTGCGAATAAATAACTTATATATGCCTGATATTGTCCAAAAAGTCTAAAGATATTAGCTCTACAAGTACTTTTAGGAATACCTTTAAACATAGGGCTATAAATTATTTGAATATAAGTAATATGATACGGTGAAGAAGCAAAACTAAAAGGTAAATAACCTAAAATAATCATTTTAGCTAATTCTTCTCGATTTTTCTTAATATCGTATTACCAAATAACCCCAATACTCAGGTTAATTTTTTGTTGTCCAGATGCCTCATCTACTCCCCAATCAAGAGGTGTTTTTCTTCCATATGCCTACGAAGTTGACCCGTTCCATCTCCCTTACCGGGCTCATGTTTATAATGTTCACTATAAATTTTATATTTTAAATAATTTTTTTTATCTTCTAGTCTTTCAAAAAACATCCAACACTTACTTCTTAATCGTCGATTCTTCTTAATAAGGAGAGGAAGCCTACTTGTTTCACCCCTAACATTTTGAGTTTGACTAGCATTACCAGGTGTAGGTGGTGGTACTTCAAGATTATCGAGTGATTGAATATCATCTAAATCATCTAAATCATCATCTATACCAAAATTTTCTTGCATTCGCTCATAATCTTCATTTAAATTTCCAAGTAAACTTTCAGAAATATGTGTAAAGCTACTAGAAAAACCAACACCACATCTTGATTGTTTGGAAGTTTTCTTACAACTACCTCTATTAGTGCACACTTTGTTGGCCGCTCTAAGTAAATTTATTATGTAAATTAAATTAATAATTCTAAATAATAAAATAAGTGTACACCAAATAAAAGAAAGAGATGGAATGAGTGTACCGTGATTTCAGATGTCGCACTAATTTTGAATTTTTGATATAAAAAATCAAACTTTAATTGATAGTTGATACTTGATACCACACTTCACTTGAATACTTGATATTTGATAATAATAATTTTGTAATGGCTAAACTAAATAATTAATGAAACTTGAAATAATAAATAATTGAGAATTTAAGAACTATAATATCAAGAGAGAATTGAGACGTGAGAGAGAATTAGAGTAGTAAGAGAGTAAATTTTGAGAAAAAATGAAGAAGAAGGGGGATATTTATAGATTTTAAAAAGTTAAAAATATAATTTTCAATTATTAGGGGTGGAGAGGCAATGACTATTTTTTGCAAAATTTGGCCATTCCCCAACGGACATTTCTCAATTTGACCATTGGCAATGGTCCAATTAATTTTTGAAAAAATAAATTAAGCAATGGTAAACGGGCTCCTACCAGGCTGCAACCCATTAACAACCCGTTAATGGGTTAGGGACTATGCGGGTTCGGTGCACCATTAAGTTGATCGTGTTCATCCAAAACCCGCTCCCACCAACACATTCCAGCACGCATAATAAAGAACAGTACCGGGTTGAACCGCACTAACCCTAATTAAAGTGGGTTGAAAACGTGTCTGTCCAGCCCGATTAACACCCTTACTTAGAACATTGCATGTGTGCTTCAATTTTTGTTGCAGGCCTCAGACCTTGCAATTGACAAAGAAGGCTTCACATTTGTGGCCACTGATGGATTCACACTTGCAAAGAGTAGCTGGGGAGGCTAGAGTTCGCATTTGCGAACAAAACATCCCATTTGCGAAGTAGGGAAGGGGCAAGTAACGATCGCAATTGCAAAAGCTCAGAGTTTGCATTTGCGAACTATTCTTCATATTTGCGAAGAAATCAGAGATTAGGAAGGACTTCATTTTTTTGATGGTTTCTTTACATTTGCGGGGTTTGCAAATTGCCAACCTCAGGTCGCAAATGCGACATCTGCAACTAGTCAAAATGGGAGTTAGATGGCCTTTTTGTTCATACTCTCAAATTTTCAAACTTAAGAACCATAGAGGCGATTTTTCAAGGGACTCTTCTTCCCCAAATCATTGATAAGTGATTCTAAACTAGTTTCTTTCAATCTTTCACTATATTCACTAAGATTTCAACCAAAAATTTTGTGTTTATATGGTGAAAATTGGGGGTTTGGATAGGAATATGAATTGACTAAAATGGGGATTTAGGCCTCAGATCGAGGTCAGATTCCAAAATAAATTATATAACCTGGATCGTGGGTGAATGTATAATTGGATTTTGGTCTGAATTTCAGGTTTGGACCAAGCGGGTTGAGGAGTTCACTTTTGTTGCCTCAGTAATACCTAAATTGAATTCTTTAAAATCGTGGTAGTTCGTAAGGCTTAATTTGAATTGTTGGATTGGTAATTTTCTAGATTCTGTTGGTTCGGAGGCTTGCTTGAAAGGAAAAAGTGTGATTGAGCTTTGAATTGATCCTTTAGAGTGAGGTGAGTATCATGGTTAACCTTGACTTGAGTGATCAAGACTTATTTTTCTATTTGCTACATGTTTAGATGTTGGCTACAATGTATATGTAAGGTGGCGAGTACTTATGTGTTGTAAGGTTAAATCATGCGGGTGAGGCTTGTTTCTTGTAATTTTTGCTTTATTTGATCATGTTATCCATGTTTAGACTAGTTATTTGTTAAGCTGATCGTTCTTATCGTGTTTATGGGTTATAATGATAATAGAGTATTGACTCCAAGGTGAGATTGGTATTGGGGAACCGTGGTTGAAGTAAGGCTTGTACTTATTGATTATATCTCCCTATTATTTCTTGTTCATTGTTATGTAGTAAGGGAGAGTGTTAATGCACGAAGGGTGATGTTGTGCCATATTGTGAGTGTTAATGCACGAAGGATGATACTGTGCCATGTAATGAGAGTTAATGCACGAAGGATGATACCATGTTATATTTAATTTATAATGTGAGTGAGAGTAATAGCACGAAGGGTGATATCGTACATTATCATTATTTTATATGTGAGGTTGAGAATAAAAGCACGAAGGGTGAGGCCGTGTAATTTTCTTCATTGTGCTTAATTGTTCCTATTGGTTAAAGGCGTATTGACTATTTTTGTTATCATTTCCATTGTATCGCTCATATTTGGGAATCCCCTTAGCATGTCCCCATCCTGATATTACATGTCTATCTTTTATTTGTCGTTATCTTGTACATATACTGTTAACTGCACAGGTTTATTATGTAGGTATCTTATTATAGCCTTATCACTACTTCGTCGAGGTTAGGCTCGGCACTTACGAGTACATGGGATCGGTTGTACTCATACTACACTCTGCACTTCTTGTGCAGATTTTGGTATCGGCCTTAGTTGTCCGTAAGCTGGTGTAACTTGGACTAGCTTTGGAGACTCAAGGTAGATTTACTGGCGTCCGCACCTTTCTATTTTTCTTTTTTCACTATTTCTTCCCTTTCAAAAACAATTGTATTTCTTTCAGACTCTATTTGTAGTAAATTATAAAAGCTCGTGAGTGGTGGCTCTAGATCCGTACTGTAGTAGATATAGGGCTTTTATGTTATTCCATACTCGATTTTATTTCATTTGGATTAATTGACTTTATTTATTGAATTTAAATAATAATTAACTTAACGATTCTCTAACGTTAGCTTTCTTAGCAAGCGAAATGTTAAGCGTCATCACGGTCTCGAAGGTGAAAATTTTGGGTCGTGACAAGTTGGTATCAGAGCACTAGGTTTTCTAGGTCTCACAATTCACGAGAAAGTTTAATAGAGCTGGGAGAATTGGTATTGAGACGTGTGTACTTATCTTACAGAGGCTATGAGGTTTAAGACCAAATTTCACTTTTATTTTGTCTCTGTTATGCGATTTTGGTTCTCCCATTGCTAATTGAACTCTTCTACTCTTGTTTTCTCACAGATGGAGAGAACACGTACTGCATTTTCAACTGAGCAGCAGCCAGAGCCCTAGTGGTAGCTCCAATGAGGGGCAGATGCCGAGGTTGAGGCCGAGGCAGGGACAGAGCTCAGCCTAGAGCTCAAGCAGTAGCACAAACAGTGGAGCCTCATGTAGAGTTTGATAAGGAGATTCCACCCCAGACTGCTCATGTCGGACTAGCTCAGGTCCCGAAGGGGTTCATCACTACCCCAGTGCTTCTGGATGCTCTAGTTCATTTAGCGAGCCTTATGGAGAGTGTGGCCTGGACTGGTACATCTCTTATGGCACCAGTCATCTCTCAGACTGGGAGATGAGCACAAACTTTTGCTACTCACACTCCAAAGTAGATCAATCCCCAGTATCAGACTCCAGTAGCTCAGCTAGTTAGGGTAGTTCAGTTGGTTATTGCGGCACAAGCCGGTGATGGACTATCTATGTCTTCTTAGTGCTTATTGAGATTGGATAAGTTCACCAAGCTCTTGCTAGTTCACTTTAGTGGTGCACCTTCTGAGGATCCACGAGATTATCTTGATTGTTGTCATAAGGTGTTGCAGAACATGTGGATAGTGGAGACTAATGGGGTTGAATTTGCTGTGTTCTAGAGGATGGGTTCCGCCAAGAGAAGGTGGAGGGACGTTATATCGACCAAACTAGCTAGGTTGCCTGCTCTTACGTGGGACCAATCCTCTTAGATATATATTGAGAAGTTCCTTATTATCACTTTGAGAGAGGATTATCGTAGATAGTTTGAGCGTCTTCAACAGGACAACATGACTGTCACTCAGTGTGAGACCCGATTTGTGGACCTGACCCATCATGCTATTCTTCTGCTTCCTACCGAGAGAGAGAGAGAGAGAGAGAGAGAGAGAGAGAGAGAGAGAGAGAGAGAGAGAGATAGTGAGTGAGTGAGAGAGTTTATTGAGAGACTTTCTCAACTGCAGATAGCCAAGGAGACCTAGAGTGATATTTATTTTCAAACGGTTACCAATATCGCCAGGCAAGTCGAGATGGTTCTAGCACAGGGGGAGGTTAGGGATCTGACAAGAGGCCTTGTCATTCTATTGTATTTAGTGGTGCCTCATCTATAGCCATGGGTTCTTTTGGTAGGGGACACCTTCCCGGGCCGTTTGATTCAGCACTTCAAGCATTCCACGGTTCTTCAGGTGGTCGTGGTCCTCATATGCCTTATTTTGACAAGCTAGCTTATAATGCACCACCAGCTCCTATTAGTGCACGTCTACTCCAGAGTTTTCAGGTGGTTACTCAGGCCAATAGGGTCAGTTTTAAGGTCAACAGTCACAACAGCCAAGGTCCTTTTATACTTATGGTGATCCAAGACACATTGCTAGATTTTGCCTTCGGGCATTGAGTAGCTCACAACATCAGGGTTCTCGTGCCATGGTCATGGCACCTGGTGCTTCCCCATCCACTCAGCCAGCTAGGTAGGGGTCAAGCAATTAGAAGTGGAGGTCAAGTGTCACGACCCAAACCGGTGGACCATGACGAGTGCTCGAGTCCTACCTGTCGAACACCCCTAAGCATCCATCTAAGATATAAACATGAATTAGGGGTAGGTCATGGATATTTATCAGTACTTACCTTTACATGGGGTCGGTTATACTGATACTATACTGTACATATTGTGCAGATTTATGAGACGACCCTAGAATCAATTATTAGCGAGAACGGATTAGACATTCGCGGAGACTTGAGGTGCGACTGCTCAGCGCTTGCAACTCCTGGAGTCCCCTTCCTCTGTCTATTTAGTTGTGTACTTTCATTCGAAAAACTTGTTACTCATTTCAAAACCTTATGTGTATTACTATAGTAGTTCATGCACTCGTGACACTAGGATTCAGGGAAATTGTAATAGATATTTAGTTAGTTCAACTTCTGAATTGTCACTTTAAATTTATTTAGTTATCTCATTTCTCTTTAACATCTGATTTAAGCTATTGAAAGGAGCAGATTGTTCTAACGTTGGCTTGTCTAGCAAGTAAAATGTTAGGCACCATCACTGTACCGATAGTGAGAATTTTGGGTCGTGACAACTGTGAGGGCTCATCAAATTGATTATCTGTACCTACATGCATGAATGTAACATTCCCAACAAAAAGACGTCAGTACGAATAATGTATCGAGTATGTAAGGCAGAACTGAAACATAATAATAAGTCAACATTAATTAAAGACATATAAGAATCAACATGAATCTCTAAAGTGCCACCGTATGTGCATATTTATTACATGTATATATATATATATATATATATATATATATATATATATATATATATATATATATATATATATATATATATATATATATATATATATATATATATATATATATGTGTGAAATGCCTCTTTTTGAGACTATTTTTCATATCTTATGATTCATGACTGCTTAACAGATCAGTTATAACTGCCCGACCAGCCGTAGTGCGGTGGTAAATTTATGACTACCCTACCGGTTGTAGCTCGATGGTAAATATATGACTTCTCAGCCGGTAGTAAATAATAACAAATAACTATCCAACCGATAGTAACTACCCGACTGGCCGTAACACAGCGATAAATGAACATGCATGACTACCCAACCAGCAGTAAACAATAATACATAACTGCATAATCGGTGATAAATGGCCGACCGATTGTAACACGATAGTAAATGAATATGCATGACTGCCCAATACGTGGTAACTGTCTGACTGGCCGTAGCACAGTGATAAATACATGTATTAGTATTTTAAAAATATTAATATCTTTATCATATACCTCAATAGGGACTTAATAACATTTTTAAACATGTTTGAATATTACGTTACAGGATAAATAAGATAAATATATTTAACGATTAAAAATAAAATTATTTATAAAATAACATTACATTTATATATAAAATACTTAGATCATGTGAAAAAAAAAACCTTTATCATACTTTTAGCGACAAATTTATCGAAGGCGATAAACTTGACCTTCTTCACACGTAATCTCAATAAGTGAAAATATCATATCCCCTAAAAATCTTAGAATATTTGTACGTTATTTGTGTCTTAATAGTAGTGTAAAGTACATATAAGGCCCACTTTCCCACCTAATTTAATAATTCTTTGGATGGATGAGTCATACAAAGGGATACCAATATGCACGCACGTGGATAACACATTTGACAAGTATCTTTCCTTATCCAAACATTGATAAGAATATCCCTTTATTGGGTGGGACCTACTTAGAAAGACAAATTAGATTCCATATCCCCTTAATCATTTTTAAAAACATCATGGTAAGTGCAAATAATTAACAAATCCTAGTAATAAAATTGAAAACTAAAAGTCCTTGTCTTATACTTTCAGAGTTATTTAATAATCAACTCATCACATTTCTATTTGAAAAAGTTTATAAATGCTTTTATAAATTTAAACTGTACTAATATATCATAAATATTATGACATCTAGAAAATATATGTTTTAAATTATAATTTTTTTCCCATCCAAATATCAAAAGTAAAATCTTTTGTACTACTAATTCTCAAAATGGATAAAGATAACTTAGACATCCTTAACTATTAATTTTTCTAATTTCACATTACGAGTATAAATATTTATACGCTTAATTTTAAAAAGATAAAAAAATAATATTCGTTTTTTGTGAGAAAATAATTTTTATCTTTACAATAAATAAAATCTCATAAATTTTTTCATATTATGTGTATAATTTAAAGCATATTTGAAAACAGTAATATTAATAATTATATAAAATCATATTTTTCAAACTTTTTTCTTTCAAAAATGTTTCAATCAAAATACCATATCAAATGTGCATAACAGTAAGGTTGTTAAACTTACACGGTCTTACAGTAACATAGTCACAAATCCTTTATAACCTCATGAGTGGTCTTAATCCTTTCAAGCTCATATTGATCATCCTAATATTAAAGTACGGAATGCAACAGCATGTTTTATAACGAAATTACATTTCTCGAACGATGGGCTGCAAAACTAATACAACCTCTAGTATGCATCGCTCCACCCTTAATAGAAGCTCTGTTTAACTTTACTTGTTTACTCTCCTCTTGCACTCAGGGGTTCTACTTTATCAAGAGCTGATTCCAAATATTTTCACGTATCTAATCAGGGATAGTGCTACCTAAACTAGTAACATGATGTGAATTTGTTATATGCATCTGTGCTCCCTTCTCGAAATTCTCATTCACCAATTTTTTAAGTATAGGCTGCCATATCCAATTAATCTGCAAAAATTGAATAAATAATATTAGATAAATGAGGATAAGCATTAATAAAAATTATTTTTTTCTTACCTTAAATTATTTTCACACAGTCATTCTGATTTGGTATGACACCTGTCTCTAGGAATTCCACGACTTATGAAAAGGGGCTTCATAGATTCCATCACCATATGCACGGTCTGAAATGATGGCAAAAACCTGCATTTAATTTAACGTATAAAATTTTATTAAATTCATTATATGCAAAATTTTATTGGAAGATTTTAAAAGCAAATTGAAGGAAAACTCACTCATCGCAATAGGGAACGATAATCAGCCGATGAAGAAATATCGCATTATACAGCCCCTTTAGTACAATGTCTCACGATGCCAACAACTATAGAAGTACTGGTAGATGGGAATGCAGCTACGTGAGAGTATCCAATATACAAGTTAGATATACTTTGAGTGAATTATGATGTAGATTATAATTGAATGGGTGATGTATGAGGCAAAAAAGATGAACCAGCAGACTGGCTACTATGATGTCTCGGGGATGCAATCGGTGGTGAGACACCAAGTTGACTAGCAGGATCACGTGGGAAAGAAGCTAGGAAACGAAGCGTAGGTATAAAATTCATGGTTGTCGAAGATAATCCACCATGAGAAGGCATGGAGTAATACTGAAGCGAGCTAGACATGGGAGAACTTTGAAAAAGTCAGATGACTATGAAGCTGGCATGGAAGAACAATGAGGCATAGGAGGAGGGATCATATCTGGTATAGGTGTAGTAGAGACTATAAATAGAGTGAACCCATCATTGCATAATTCCAACCTAATATTTCTTGGTTTACTAGAAAAGTTCGAGAACACCTATCGAAATGCTTTTATGCTTCTCCATTTGAAGGATGACATAGCACCATCTGGCCTTCTATATTCATTATGCCATCTCATATGAGGAGCGATGTTCATTTATTTATACAACCTCTTTAACCTTGGTATAAGGGGTAAGTAGTGCATTACCTTCATCGGGATCTTCTTCTTTTTATCATTTGTGGAATTCTGTAACGAGGCCTGTTACAAAATTTGCAGTTCTCTAGAGATACATCATCCTTAACATACAGCCATTCTCACAACAGTAAATCCTCTTTGATGAAAGACCTAACTTGGAAACTATTTATTTGTCGTGTAGAAAACTTTGGATAGGTCAATATTACTCTAATTAAGTTAATTCATAAGCCCAATGATAGAATTCATACCTGATTGAGGAATAGAACTATCAAAATTAATCTGAAGTAATTGAACAACAATAAACAACCTCGAATGCATTGCGCCTTCGTACAACAAACAAATAGCTTTCTCTAACTCTTTGAAAAACTTCTTAGCCTCATTATTTGGTTCAAATTGAGACCCGAGGAACTTTTCAAAGGTATCCCTCATCATGTCATTGAATCTAGAATTTTAAACATTATTCTCTACTACGGGACTACCCTCCTCATCACCTAAAGAATTGTAAAAATTAACATCATTTACGCTATCAAGATTCTCTCCATTAGTAATCCATATATAATAATTTTTCATAAATCTCTTTTTAAAAAGATGGCATGTAACAACATCTTCTCTCAACAACTTAACAAACTTGCATTTCGCACAAGGGCACCTATTCATTCATTAAGTATGAAAATTATCATTTGTCCTTGCGTTAGTAATATGTAATGACTCGATCGGTCATATTGAGAATTTCCACTTTGCTCGGTAGTTTGCGGACATTAACAACTTTGTATGATATATTATGACTTGTGTGAATCATCGATTTTAATTTTCAGGTAATTCGAAATCGATTTGGAAGAATAAATTTCATGATTGAAGCTTTAAGTCGAAATATGTGATTAAGTTTGACCTTTGTAAATTTAACCATATAATGAAGTTTTGATCGTTCCTTTACATTTGAATGGTAATTTTGGACCCAGGTGTATGCCCGAATTTACATTTGGATATTTCTAGAAGGATTCAACACTAATTGGCAAATACTAGTTTGAAGGATTGAAAAGTTCATAAGTTTGACCGAGAGTTAATGTGGATATCAGATTCAGATTGTGGTTCCGGGGATTGGAATAACTTCATTATGTCATTTGGGACTTTGATAAGTAGGATTTTGATCGCTTATTTGCTCTCTTTTACTTAGGTTTTAGCTTAAAATGCTCAAAGGTGTTCCTGAAAACTAATAAAATATGCTTGATTGCAGGAGTATTGCGATATGAACTAAAGAAATCAAAATAAATTCATAAAGGAGTCAAAAGTGGACAAGGACCAAAGCAAGGTAAAAACACCCATAATGCGGGCCACACAATACTATATGTGACTGCAAAACAAGGAAAGAGGAATGTTTCTTCAGAGTATGCGGACTACACAAATATTGTGCACCGCAGAAGAGGAGATTCAGAGAGTTGGTTTTGGGCAAGCTAAAGATTTGTGGACCGCACTGTAATTGTGCGGCCGCAAGATGACAAGTACGGCCACACTAACAATTATGTGATCCGCAGAAGAGAAGAATAAGAGAGTTGGGTTCAAGTCCATAGTCAAGGAGTGCAGACCACATTATAATTATACGGCCGCACTCATAAATGTGTGGTCCACACAAGAAGAAGGAGTAAGGACGCAACCCAAAATTGTACAGCCGCGGAGATGGAACCTTTCAAGCCTAGTCTATTTGTGCGGACCACACACATTATTATGCGGCCGCACAACCTCCGCAAAGGCCTTTTTATCAAATATTTTCAGCTTAATATAAATAGAACTTTTTGACATTTTTAGGTTAAGGTTAATTTTGGGAAGAGCACCTGAGCCGTTTTATTTATTGTTTTGAGTAATATTGTGCTAGATTAGTTTCTAAACATTAGATTTTCTTGCCCTAATTAATTATTATGCATTCTATCTTATATTTTTCTTTGATTTCTTTATTTTTCATAAGTAGCTAAATTTCTTGCTAGGGTTGTGGCTCAACCCTAATGTGGGTACTTAATGGGTGTTTGATTTAGGGCTTGTTTGTGATTGGGTTAGTGATTAGCCTAGTTGTTGCTTGAATTCAAGAATTAATGGTTGTAAACATTGATTATTACCTATCTGACTTAGTCTTTACGTGAGAAATAGAGACATTCTAGAAAAACTTGCTTAACAAGAAATTGGGGTGCACTCAAAAAATTGATAGGCCCAACTAAAGGGTCAAATATAGAGATATTAAGACCCGACTTGAGCATATATCACTTGTTTTTTCAATACCCATTTGGTCTTGAGAAAGCCAAATTGGGAAAAATCACTCAAACTACCGAGAGGCATAGAGTGGGTAATTGTGTGTGATTGCTATATTACAACCCCAACTAATCAAACTTGCCCTTGAGTTTACGACCCCTTAGGTAACCACATAGGTAGAAGTCATAACCCTAGATCTTTTTATCATCTGAAAAATAATCAAAACCAAAAAATATTGTCTCGTAGTTTTATAATTGCAATCATTATCTTAAAGTAGAAATATAAACAACAAAGAATAATGTGAAAGTGTAATTTGAGGCATATTATACAATTACACTAGGTGTATACCTAATCCCAATTCTAACTCCCTGAGGATTCGACCCCGACTTGTGTTGAGTTTTTATTATTGTTTCGACCACCTCACTACCTATATTTATGGTGTAAGTTTGGCCGCACACATCAACTCTTTGCGCCATTTCCACGGAGTTAAATATATTTAGCTATATATCTATATTTTTGTGTGATTTGTCTTCTTTTCCTTCGGATTCACTAACTTTGTTTTTGAATCGCTTTTAGGTACCTTAATGGCTCTTAACAACGAGCCTATTGGGAATTAGCTATGGGGAATGACGTGGATGATGACCAAGTTAATGAGGCTTCTCTTGAACCTCAAGCAAATAGATGAGGCCGCCTGTGTAGCTCACCGACAGTTATAGAACAAGGGTTATGCATGTGCTATAATCCCGACCCGTATTAGGGCGGGCAACTTCAAAATCACCAATGTGATTCTTACAATACTTGAGCAATATAGATTCGTCACCAGGGCTCTGAGTACAAATGCTTACAGGCATCTCAAAGGGTTCGTCGATATTTGTTGGGGGATCAAGAAAACAAACGTCGCCGATTATGCGCTGAGGTTGAGTCTATTTCCCTTTTCTCTACGGGAAAAGGCATGGACTGGTTAGAGAAATTCCCCAATCATTCCATCCATACATGGGATGAGTTGGCAGAGAAATTTTATTTCTAGATTCTTCTCTCTGGGCATATGGAGATACTTCGGGATGATATTCTTGCTTTCAAGCAAGAACCCAATGACCCATTTCTCGAGATTTGGGAAAGGTATCGTACCATGTTTAAAGAGTTCCGGAATGATGATATGATTGAGGCCATGATCCAACAAACATTTTGTAGGAGGAACAACACAATGAATCAAAGTGTGGCAAATCAACTCGCCGGTGGGAACTTCATGGACACGCCTTATGCCGAAGTTTATGAAATTCTTGATGAGATGCCAGATACCTCATCGACATGGCAAAGTTGAGTCAATGTTCCTCAAGGTTACCCAAATGTCTTTCACCTACACAAGCACATACATGATCATGGGCAAGCTACTGTCCAGTTGACAACTACAATAAACCAAATTGGTCAAATCTTAGCTTCAACAAGTTCAAGGGTTGAAACCACTAAATGTGATGAGAGGCGTGAATATGATGATGAACAAGATACAGTAACAAGCTCAACAAATTTAAAGCTGTCTGGAACAACTCATGCAAGATGGTAGTAGGTATGACCAATGGATTTGTTCAATGAGTAAGAAGAATAAGTTCAATATGTAAATAATTATCAAGGTAAAAGAAATAATGCTCTGGGACAAAATCAACAACAATGGAGGTCACAAGGAAACCAAAGGATATTGGAACAACCAAAACCACCAAGGCAATTGGAGTGGTGGTAACAATAGTCAAAGCAATTGGAATAATCAAGGTAAGGCAACTAGGGAGGTAATCATCAAGGCAATTAGGGTGGCAACAATCAAAGAAATTAGGGAGGCAATAATCAAGGATGGTGGAACAACAACAACAATCGGGGGTAGGGTTTTCAAAGGCCCTCGATGTTCTAACAACAGAGCAATCCACCCATATCATTTTCCAAGTCCAAGCTATTCTAATAATGAGATGGATAGAATTAAAAATATGTTTAAGCAGATGATGGAGAAGAATGCCTACTCTGATGCTCAACTATCCTCTCGTAAAACTTTTATTCGCAATTTGGAGGTTCAATTAGGTCAAATCTCACAAGCTTTGAACACTCGTTCTAAGAGGGCACTACCTAGTGATATGGTGGTCAACCTGAAGGGTGGGAATAACATGGGACATGTTGTGACCATGACTACTAGAAGTGGAAAAGATGGAGATGCTACCACCTCAAATCAAAGAAGAAATGTGGATGAAGATATTGTGGTTCAAGAAGATGAATCCCAAGTAATGTGGTTCAAGCTAATGAAGAAGTGAGAATTGATATTGATGAAAGTGAGGAGGAGATGCAAGAAGAAGTGAACCCTTCTTGGGAAACCGTGATTGACATGCCAGAACTGGTAGTGTTAAAGGCTAAGGCACCAATGCTAAAGCCTCCTCATCCATACCTTCAAAGGCTTGCAAAGCAAAATAGTGAGAACCAATTCAAAAAGTTTATTAATATAATGAAGAGTTTATCCACAAATTTGCCGTTGGTTGAAGCCTTGGAACAAGTTCCAGGATATGCAAAGTTCATGAAGGACTTGGTGGCCAAGAAGAAATCGATGAGTTATGAAACAATTAAGATGACACATTAAGTGGGTGCTATTGTGCACTCAATGTCTCCTAAGTTGGAAGATCCGAGTGCTTTTACAATCCCTTGCACTATTAGGAGTACCGACTTTTCCAAAGAATTATGTGATCTTGGGGCGAGTATCAACTTGATACCCTATTCGGTATTCAAAACTTTGGGAATTGGTCAACCAAGACCCACATCGATGAGGTTGAAATTGGAGGATCGAACAATGAAGGGGCTTTTGAGTATTATTGATGATTTGTTGGTTCGAGTTGACAAGCTTATTCTTTCGACGGACTTTGTGATTCTTGATTGTGAAGTGGAATATGAGGTGGCTATCATTTTGGGTAGACCTTTTCTTGCTACCGTGAAGGTTCTTGTTGATGTGTAAGCCGGTGAGCTCACTTTCTGGGTGGATAACGAAAAGGTGGTCTTCCATGTGTGCAAATCTATGAGGCAACCGAATAGTAATAAAGTTTGTTCGTTTGTGGATTTGATAATGGATGTGATTGTTTCTGATGCTAGTCCTCCAAGAAACAACCAACGGTGTCTCGATCTAGCACATAAGCAGAATATCGATCCATGGCATCTACGATGGCTAAATTAGTTTGGATAACTTTTCTCCTTCGAGACATTGGTATTCCACTACATCACTCACCTTAGCTTTTTGTGATAATAAAAGTGCATTGTATATGTCAATTAATCCAGTATTTCATGCTCGAGCCAAGCATATTAAGATAGATTATCAATTTGTTCGAGAAAAGGTTACTCTTGGAGCACTCACCACTCGATATATTCCCTTTGAGCTTCAAATTGCAGATATATTTACTAAACCTCTTCCAAAGCTTCCTTTCCGATCATTTCGAGCCAAGCTAGGAGTACATTCAATCATTACCTTTGAAAAGGGGTGAAAAGGAAAGTGCCAACTAAGGAGTATGTCAACTAAGGAAAGAAGTTGAATCCAATATTCTGAATGAAGCAAACAAAGAAATAAATAAACGTTATTTATGGAAAGAGAGATTCTCCAAGACCAATTCAAGCCATTGAAGACTCTTTTCCAATTTTTCTCTTGAAATCGTTGGGTTTGCTTTGAAATTACTTTTCCTTGCCTTTTTCATTTCCGGTCTCTTGTGTATATAATATGATATCTTGTATGTTACAAAAGACATAACATGAATGAGATTATTATATGTTCAAATCTCTTCAAAATTTATATGTAAAAATTCATTAAAATTACAAAAATAGTGGATATGAACCCATAAATTTAAAAATATAATAAGTTCAACGTTAAAAATATTAAAAGTTTAACCCATATAATTTAAATCTTGAATTTAAGTTATGAATCGCTTCTGTTCCTCAACAACGAATTGGAGAGGCTGAAAAGCTGGTGAATGCCTCAAAAATAGTTTGTAGAGAAATTGATTCATTGATTGGTCTTTCCACCTGTTCGTGGAAATATTGTCTACAAGAAGGCAACTGATGCATATATATATTGGGGAGTGAAATATTTTGCCACCTCTATCAGTAAGTTTATTAGTAGTACTATATGTGTATGTATTTTAAAAATAAATTTGCGAATTAAACTTTAAGCAGTGATTTTGTTTTGATTAGACCCGCCTCCCTAAAATTGTTTCCAAACAATTTTAGACCTTTTAATTAGTGGAATCCTCCTATGTTTCTGGTGGCGATTGAGAGTCCGTTTGGCAAGCTGTCAAAAAATACTTATTTTGAAATAATTTTTTTGTCATAAGTATTTTTTCCAAAAGTACTTTTAGAAAAAATTAGTTTGTATTTGACCAATTCAATTAAAAGTACTTTTTGCAATATTTGGTAAATAAATTATGTTTGGCCAATCTTTTTAAAAAATATTTTTTGAGTGTCAAATTACCAACAAAATAATACGAAGGTCTTATAATTATTTTAAAGAGAAAAATAAACTTCAATATTTATCGTAAGGTACTTTGATTATTTTTATTTTATTAAATTGAAATATAAAACATAAAGTAAACATACATATTAAGATTTCAATAAATACAATATATATTGTTATACCAAAGCATATAATTTTATTTAGTATAATTACTTATTGTTATTATTCGGTATGCACTAGATGTATATTCCTCAATTACTATATATCACACAACACCTTCATATTAGTAAAAATTACACGAGACGCCCTATTTGATCGCCCCAATTTAAAATATACTTATTTTTAAAAAACTTAATTTGTACCCATTTTTTAAACAATTTCAGCCCCTTTCTCGTCCTCCTTCTCCTCCAAAAGAATTTCTCTTTCAATTACGAAACGATTCTCTCTTTTCCTCTACTTCTTTGATTCCAAGTATTTTTCCCACTTATTCTCATCCTCTTTTGATGGTAAAAGTGATTTTACCCTCATCTTCTCTAACGAATAATATTCTCATTCCCATTCTCTTCCCCATAAATTCTTATGTAAAAGAAGTTCTTCTGCTGATTTGGGATAATTGATTTGTATTTGCGGAAAAGTTTTATTTTGTATCTCATACAACTCTGACACTAATTGTGTATGAAACTCTTTTTTATCTTACAGATTAGTGGACTCCAGTCTTATATATTTCTGGATCTACAGTAATTGTGAGAAAAAAAAGTTGCCTCTTTTCCGTATTTGCCTTTTTTGGGACTCAGTTAAATTTACTAGACAACGTAAAAAAGTTTATTTTGTGTCTCATACAACTGACACTAGTTGTATGAGGCATCTTTTTTATCTTACAATTTTATAGACCTAGATTTTAATAGACCCAGAAGTGTAATATTAGGGACCACAAATTTGTGAAATAAAAAAAAACCTGACACAACTAATGTAAATTATGTGAAACATAAAATAAAACTTCTCAGACAACGTGCTCTTAGGATGATGCTTTCTAAATTGTTTCCAGGGAATACTTCTATCATATGTTCTGCCCTTTCTTCCTCTTTCAAACAAATAATTTTCTTCTATGGATTCAACGATTCTGTCATTTCGATACTTCGATGCTGCTAAAGTTCTTTAGCGAAGTTTGCCAGTTACAAATAAAAACTTCGGCTTTAGAGCTGAACGTCGCTAGTACCAACAAACACTTCAGCTCTAGAGCTGAAGTTCGACAATTACAAAACAAAAACTTCAGCTCTAGAGCTGAAGTTCGCCAGTTACAAAACAAAAACTTCAACTGTAGAGCTAAAGTTCGCCAGTAACAAAAAAAAACTTCAACTCGAGAACTGGAGTTCGCTAGTTACAAAATAAAAACTTCAACTCTAGAGCTGAGTTTTGCCAGTTATAAAACAAAAACTTCATAGCTAGAGCTGAAGTTTGCCAGTTACAATAATAAAAACTTCAGCACACTTGGTTCAGCACACTTGCTATTTCAGTCATATTTATTAGAATGCTGAAGTTTTGCGTGATTGTCGTTGCTACTTCAGCCCCGTATGCTGAAGTTACGCGAAAAAGTGAGTACACTTGCAGCTTTTTTTGTAAAGCCGACATAAGTTAAAACGTGACTAAAAAAACATGTATACATGCTAACGCCCCTTCGTATTAGTATAAACTTACCTTGCATTTTTAAAGGAATACCAGAAGGCCCATCTCCTTCCTCTATCTTTTGCAGCAATGTATTTATTAGCATAATGGTTAAACTCTTTATCAGTAGAAGAATGTCGTCTGATGAAATTATTTATTGCCATGGTAGTTGTAAGAAGATGATTTTGAGTGCCAAACTTGAAAGATGGCATTGAAAGTAAACAAATTAAATATTTAAAAAATTATTTTTTGTAAAACAAAAATAGTTAAGTATGTTTAAATTAAAATACAAAAAGGGTAACTAGTTATTAAAAACACATAATGCATAATTTAAACTTTTTTAAAAACCTAACCTAACTACTTTGCCCTAAATTGCCAAGTGACTTATTGTAGACGGTCACTTGATTTAATATGGAGGTTTTCCTTCTTTTTTTTAATAATATACAAATTATATGATGCAATTGTAAATTTATCATCTATTTGTATGCAATTTTCACTAATTAGATTTGATAACAGTTTTAAAGAATCGAAAATTAATAGTCTATAATAGAAGAGATTATAAAATAATTATTTTTATGAAGAAAATTGATAATCCAAAAAAAGATATAGAAAATTTGCTTTAGTGTGAACAAAGAAGAAGATAATTTGAAATTACAAGACATTATACAAAGAAAAAAAATTAAAACAAAAAAGTCAAAAAAGAATTTGGAAAGACACAATATATTCATATATATAATATCTCTAGTTTTAAAGGAATGGCAGAAACTAGAAACAAAAAAAGAAAAGAAAAGACCTAAATCAGTAAGAGAAAATTTGAAAATATAAATTTATGGTGATGATAATCTTGTCTTGAATAGAATAATTTTCTGCTTTCTTGGAATAAGTTAGAATTTTTTAAAAATTTGCTTCTGCTGCTGGTCAAAAGTATTTTTCCATTTTGGTCAAACACCTTAAATTCTTTAAAAAATATATTTTTAAGGAAAAAAAAATACTTTTGACCTCGTTTGGTCAAACATGCTCTGAATTGGTTTACTCATTTTTCCCGATGGAATAACTTTAAGGGTTGTTTGGTTGGAAAGAAATTATGCGAGGACTAATTATTTCGAAATTAGGTGTTCCTAAATTAGTTATTATATATTTTTATGAAAATAAAAAAATAATATAATATCAAAATTAATTATACCATACTGTTTTACCAATCAAACATAGAATAAATTTTTAAATTTAGTCCTATGATAAATTATTTTTTATTCCTCATACTAAATATGGAATAAATTCTTAAATTAAGTCCCCGGATGAATTCTTTGTTATCCCTCTCGTACCAAACAGTGAGTATGTTTTGTTTTTTGTTCTGTTTCTCATTTTACTCGCATATTATTTTATTTCGATGGGAGTAATGGTTTCGATGACATGGACAGCCACTGCATTCCAAATTTCCGGAACTAAATCCATATGCAAGAACCGATATCTGTATTTCTGATATCCAGAGGAAGACTACAGAATAGAGTCTAATTATCTTCTTTGATTACTCCTCCTATAAGTCCTAAAGTTGATAATTGCTAGCTCGAACATTACTTGCAGTTTCACTTAGACATTTAGAATACATTAACAAAAAGGAATAAAATCTAGGACTGATAGCTTCTAATTATTATTGTTATTCTTATTTATTATCATCTTATAGTAATTCTGTTTGATATTTGGTTGTGGCTGTATTTGTTCATTGCAGAAGCGCCAGGAAAATTAGGGAGGAAAAATGAAATTAAACCATCAAAGGGGCCGAGGAGAAGTGAGAAGATGTACAGATTACTGTAATCTAAGCTCAGTATTTACTATACCCTCGGGAGCAAAATTTCAATGAAACCCAACTTTTTAAGAGGGCAAACCAGGAAAATTAATGCGATTAAGACAACGTCAGTCCTACTCACACACACGTTGAAGTTGTTTTAGTTTTTGAAACGGTGCTGATTTAGTAAGTGGGTTTTGAAAGACTCATTGACAGATGTGCTCCGACTCTGTTGCATGCCTTCCATTTTTCATATAACCCTCTTTTCTCTCTGTCTCTTTCTCTTACTTGTCCTTACTACTGGCGTCACCTTTTGGGTCCTGTTGCACTTCCGTTTTTGCCTTTGCTCTCTGTTGATTTCGTTTGGGTTTCAAAATTGCAGTGCTTTTCTTGTTCCGTATGTCCTGTGAGAAAACGGAATGGGTGCTTTATCTCTTGCTTCTCTTTCTGAAGAGGAACGCAACAAAAGACTTGTTGAAGCTGGGAATGAGCTGCTTCAGCATCTCCCTTCTTCTAAGGAGGAGCTTCTGGAGAAACTTGATGTGAGACCGTTTTCTTTTCAAATGACACTGTACTTTTTATTTTATTTTTTGCAATTTTATTCCCGACCAAGATCAGAGCTTCTGCATTTTCTTAAAAATGTGCGTTTCTTCAATGCTGCTGTTTTGTTAATAAAAGGTCATGAGATTGTAACTTGTTTAATTTTTTTATTACTGACTTCCTAAACTGATGTGACATTTGTTGCGGGTAAAAAATTGTTAGTTAATCCTAGGATTAAATGATCCTTTTCTGTGTATGTAGTGGCAATTGGTAATGGTTTATGAGTCATTGATTGAAGCAGTTGGAATCTTAGGGAGGGGGCTGGGGGAGGGGGGAGGCGAGGAGGATGGTTTTCGTCAGGTGAAGATTCTGTTAAGCCTCCTAGCGAAAGATCATCTCCTA
This sequence comes from Nicotiana benthamiana, assembly GCA_034376525.1. Classification (NCBI taxonomy): domain Eukaryota; kingdom Viridiplantae; phylum Streptophyta; class Magnoliopsida; order Solanales; family Solanaceae; genus Nicotiana; species Nicotiana benthamiana. The sequence goes on from CM067325.1 coordinate 14,374,985, forward strand.
ATAAGAGGTATATTTCTTTTTAAAGATATTCGAAGAATTAAAAGCTCCATTTTATGTTTGCTTTGCAAAGCAATAGTGGGGCTTCAAAGTCTGGATAAAGATGGAGCGATGTGGTAGGTTGACATCCAGTGAGTTTCTGAATAGGGCGTGAAGAGCAGATTGTATACATAGGATTCGTGTATAGCTGACCCCTTCTAGTTTGGGATTCAGACATAATTGATTGATTTTGTATGAATTATTGTAGGAATTATATGATTGCGGTGGTGAAGACCACGTCCATGAAGTCGTCATGTGATAAACAAGGTGTAAACAGTTTAAGTTTTGTGACTGCATCTCAGCTCTGGGACGAGTTTGTGCTTCACACCTTTAGCTCTAATTTTCCCCGCCTCATGTGGGGTTTTTTTTTGAGAAGGCAATATATTAGTATATATAATAAATTGAGATTACACAAAGCAGTGTAGTCCTATATAATTACAGGGAAAGTTGAAGCCTGAGTTCCTAAGTCTTAAACTATCATAGATAATCTAAAATCTCATAAATAGACTCAGCTTCTTGTAAGTACTCCTGTTTACACTAAAATAAAATAGGACTAGACAATTCATCTTCAGCTTCTGAATGGAACTTCTGTTATCTTCAAACATCTCTGGTTTCTCTCTTTCCAGATTGTCCCCCAGATGCAAGCTGGGACAATCTTCCATCTCTCTTTGTGTCTTGAAAGGTTATCATCTCTTTTCCAACAAGCTAGGACGTCCTCGATTCTCCTTGGCATGGTCCCCCTCATGTGGGTATATCTCCTCCTTGAACAAAAGTTATGCGGAATTGCAGCAGTGTTTAACAAAATCTTTGAATTATCTTATGGTTTCCCTGAATTATTTGTTGCTTTGGATGAAAACCGAAGGTGTATGGTATCAGATGTGTATGAACTCATTAGAAGGCTTTGAGATCTCTTAACACCTAATTATTTATGCTTGAACTTTGTGGTGAGACAGGACAAAGCCAGAAAAGTTGTCAACTTGGCTATTCAAAATAGTACAAGAATATTCTTTCACTTGTAAGCTTGAATCGCATGCTGCCTTGTGTAGATTTGGGATATTGGGGTTAGGTGTTCACCCTAAGGAAGTTTTTAGCTTGAACAGGAGACAAATGTGATACCTTATCCTTCAATAAATATTATATTATGTTTAACGATTCTTAAGTTTTCTAACTCTTCGTTGTTTGTTTAACATAGCAGCTGGACCTTGGGTATCTACAGTTATCAACATGTTCATCACATAAAATTAGCGAAGAAGGTTTATTTTGCGATGCAACATGATCCATTTTGAATCTTTTTTAATGTTAAGGAACTTGGTCAAGCTTTTATCTTGTGCTTATATTAAATTATTATCACAGAGTAGGATTTTCATTTGGCACTGCTTTTTCACTTTTCCTGGCTGTGTAATCTATTATATGGTCTTATACTTACTGTTGTGTAAAGGACAAAATCAAGCTTCCAGATGGTAAAAGCACGTAAAACTATGGAGCGAGAGAGATATGCTTGACCTTGTGCCGTAGTGTGGAACTTTATTTGTTTCTTTATTTTCTGCAAATCTCATGCTTTAGTTTCATCTGTTATACAGAAAAGCGTTTCCATTGTAATTGATGTGGTTCTCCATTTGTTTTTGGTATGAAATTTTCAGAATTTAGAGCATCTTCTGTCAATGGTGGAGCAAGTTCCACCTGCATCGGCGCGAGATGCGTTTCAACCTGCAAGGGAAGCACTAGCTGCAGATGGACTTCTACGGCATCCTGACATAGATGTGAAGGTGTCAGTTGCATCTTGCATCGGTGAGATCATGAGAATTACAGCTCCAGATCAACCTTATGATGATCACATAATTAAGGCAAATACAACTCTTACAGCTTTCTTTGCTTCAATATAAAGTCAGACTTGTTGCCATTCTCGTTTCTAACTAAGCTGTTTTTCTTTTAACTGAAGTGGTTCAGATTCTGTAATAGTTATGCACCTATGATTTACTTGGTTAGTTGGATGCATGAATAGTATTTAGATTCTCAGTTTTGTTTCTTGTGCGATTGCTGGACAGGAATTTTTTGAGCTTTCAGTATTGGCATTTGGGAAATTGTCTTGCATTGATGGTTGTGGTTATTCAAAGGCTGTTTCAATTATCGAAGTTCTTGCGAAGTACCGAACATGCATTCTGATGTTGGATCTCGAGTTAGACGCATTGGTTGTTCAGATGTTTCAACATTTTCTGAATAGCATAAGGTTTGATCTCCAATTATGTTATTTGTTCATAATTTGTCTAAAGGAAGAGGGGATGAATTGGGACGGAGGGAGTAATTGGATATTTCTTTGTCAGGGTCACTAATTAATGATAAGTCATGTTTGAATATATATATTTTGTACCAATCAAACACTATTATCACAAATGGGAAGGAGGGAGTGTATAACAGAGTTCTAGCATGCATGCGAATTCGCTGTTGTATCCTCATATATTGGATACAGTATAAACGAACTTATATGCTAGGGTACATAGCATGTCAAAAACTACCAGATTATTTATGAAGTTCAAAGACTACCTGTTCCTCATGCCATTCTTTTTTCTGGAAATGGCTGACAACGGGTTTTTATATCTTGCCCCATTTTAAGGCCGGACCACCCTGATCATGTATTCATGGACATCGAGGAAATAATGAGCATGATGATAAAAGAGAGTGATGAAATTTCAATGGAGCTTCTGAACATCCTGATACGTAGTGTTAAGAAGGAAAACCAGGTATTGCTTCTCCTCTACAACTCCATTCATTTATCTTTGATGCATCTTTCTTATTGAATTTTTAATGAAGTTGTCTTTTGGTTCAGAATGTTTCATCTCGCTCCTATATGCTAGGAGAGAGTGTTCTTCAAATAAGTGCTGTCAAACTTTGTCCATATCTTCCAGAAGCACTGAGGTCCTTGAGCATTGTCATTGATGATTATTCTGAAGTTGTTGAATTGATATGGAGAGAGGCAACTAAAAGTAAAAGTACGGTAGGTCTATCTGATAGGATTGTTCAGTTAAAATATGTGGTATTGGTGAAATCATGTTTGGTTATTTGTTCTGGATTTATACTAATTATGTGAATGGTTCCTTCGCGTTGCCCTTCTCAGAATGGTAAAAAGTCTCTCCCTAGTTCTAGGCTAGGAGAAATTGATCAATTTGTGGATGGAGCATCAAAATCACAACTGGAAAATGGTCCTGAAGAGCGTTATCATAAAGCTGCTTGCTTTGACGATGCCTCTCCATCCATGGAAGAAACTTCCAAGTGTCTTCCAGATGCTGACTCTAAAGTTATTTCAGCTGATGACACTGTTGTCTTATTTGAGCGATCTGCAGAGGATTCCTTGAAGGCACCGGTCAAAAATGACTCAAAAGAGCTTACCCGCGGAGCTGGTTATGATAGCAAAGTTGGTCCATCCATACCTGGATCTTCCAAGTCACCTACAAATGACGACTCTAACGAGCTTGCACCACATGGTGCACCTGAGAAAGTTACTCCATTCTTAGATCAACCATCTGACTTGCTGGGGAAATATGACCCTGAGCATAAGGAAGATGTCGTCGTTCCAGAGATGGATACATCTTTGAAAGGATCACAATGTGGAGATGCAACAAAGCAGCAGAAAAATACAGATTCAAGGACCAATTCTCGACCTGAAAGCTTAGGTTTCATACATGCACCCGAAAAAGATCTAGATTCAGAAGCTACTCAAGCTTCAAGGAAAAGAGGTTGGAAACCTAATTTTTTGAAGAAGCCAGAGGAAGGATATGATCATGTTTGGTTAAGTGGAGAAAGGAGATCAAAAGCCTGTATTCGCTGGAAGGATTATGGGAAAGATACTAAAAAGAGAAGTAGCTGTTCACCTAAATGTGCTGTCTCCGATGAATTGTACTTGTCATCTGGTGTGGAGAAGACTCCGAAAATGACTATAAGAAGACGCCAAAAGGAGCAAAATGACATAATAGGTCAGAATGATGGTGCACAAATTTCAGCAAGAAATTTACCCGGAGTTTTAACAAAGAAGAAAGTCTCACAACCTAAATTGATTGCTTCAGAAGAGTTTGTTGTCTTGGAGGCATTAGAAAAGAAACATGAAAAAGGTGACAAGAAAAATTTACCTGCCAACTATCGTGATAGAAGACAGCGGTCATCAGTTAAAGAATCAGGGATTGAGGTAGTAAATATACACAGTTAGCTTCAATTGCTGAATATGATTTGAAAGTTATGTGAATTTTGGTAAGGTATTTGTTGTGCCCCTTAGTTCTTGACTTATTAATACATAAATTGAGTTTTGCAGGCATTGGCTTCTCTCTCGATCACCAACAAGAGCAACTTTGCCAATACCGCAGAAGGTCAACGTAAGAAGGAGAACTCATCATCACAAGAAGAGGTAAATATTTGTTATCCTTAATTACAGCTGACTTTTATAGTTAACGGTATTAGACAACCTTCGATAAGTGATTACTAAAGTGAATGTTCTTGTCTTGGAAGTTATGTGGATTCACGTTAAGTATTTGTTCTACCTCTCAAATTTGGACTTATTATGTACATAAATTGAGTTGTGCAGGCATTGGGTTCTCTCTCAATCACCAAAGAAAACAACTTTTCCAAAACCTCTAAAGAACAACATAAAAGGAAGAACTCGCCATCACAAGAAGAGGTAAACATTTATTATCACCATCAATTAGACCTGGCATACAGTTAATGATATTAAACAACCTCGAATAAGTGATTACTAAAGTGAATGTTCTCAATTTGGAAGTTATGTGGATTTAAATAAACTATTTGTTCTACCCCTTTAGTCTTGGATTTATTATGTTGTGCAGGCATTGGATTCTATTTCAATAACCAAGAAAAGGACCTTACCGAAAGCCTCTAAAGAACAACGTAAAAGGAAGAATTTGCCATCACAAGAGGTAAACATTTATTATCACTTATTAGAGCTGGCTTATGGTTAATGATATTGGACAACCTTCAATTAGTGATTACTAAAGGGAATGTTAACAGTTAACGAGGTTATTTATGTGCTGAAACTAGGTTTGAGTTGTACTTTAAAAAAAAAATCTAGTTTTCCTTTGTAACTGAAGAGAAAAGACTTTTGACCAATTAGAAATTTGAAGTGCATAATGTCCATGCTTCCAGCTCATCTCTGCATTGATTAGTGTTGTTTGCTTTCAAGATTTATAAGCCTCTCTATAATCTTCTCAGGATTCTGCGGATAAGGTTGTCAGAGAGCACGGTGAGGAGCTGATTGGCTGCAGAATAAGGGTTTGGTGGCCACTGGATCAAAGGTATGTGATTTCACTGAATTAATTATTATGCAGTCTAGCTTCTGCGATTTCTAAGATTGATAGGGGCAATGTCGCATCTTACTATTTTCTATTTTCGACGTAGGATATTTACTAGCCATCGTTTTTGCTTTGCATTTTTCTTCTGCATTTGGTGTTCATATTTTTCCAATGATCTTTGTGGTGATTCTAATATTCTCCCCTTTTGTCTTTTTATTATCTTGAGCCGAGGGTCTTTCGGAAACAATCTCTCTACCCCTTCGGAGTAGGGGTAAGGTTCTGCGTACACACTACCCTCCCCAGACCCCACTTGTGGGATTTTACTGGGTTGTTACTGGGTGGTTGTTGTTGTTGTTCTAGCTTTTGCGATTCCTGTTAAAAGCTTTTGATGTTTAAGTGCTCTTAATTAAGTGAGTACAAAGTTTTTCATTTGAACAAGCTTTGAATTAATCACTCTGTCATAATATTCTGAATATGACTAATGTTTAAGAATCAGCCTCAATTATGGTGTTATGTGCAGAAGGTAGGTAAAATATTTTTGACTGTTAATGATAAGAAATTGTTGTCTAGAATGCATAAAGAAATACTGGGATCTGTTTGAATCATGAAGGACATAGTGACTACATCGAACTGCTAATTAGCTGGACGGGACAGAGAAGATGGATTAGTATGGGCAATGTATTATTAAAGTTTCTTGTTGTAAAAATTAAATAAAAGTACTTGTTATAGTACATCCATCATAACTCATAAGGACTTGTGAGCATCTAAACTCCTGGCATGAAATTCTTAGTTGACTTGTTTTAGAGAAGGGGAGCCTGGTACCCACCTGCATGTTAACAATGTACGACTAAAAGCCCACTAGCACAGGTACTGGATAACCTTTTCTAGATGGGAAGAAATCACCTAGTGTTTTTGCATCCGCTGGGATTAGCCCCTGCGACCTCATGGTTCTAAACCCACTTCGGTAACCACTAGGTCACACTCTTGGGTGCGGTTGGAGGTCTAACCGGTTATCTTTGAGTAAAATAATGGTGAAGCTGATTCTTTTTGTTTTAAACAGAAAATTGGATGCTTACCCCCCTCCCCGCACCCCTCAAAAAAAAAAAAAAGAAGAAAAAAACCCAGAAAACCCAAATGAAAAGAAAAAGGTTTTCAGTACGGGAATATGTGTTTCAACCTATAGAAGCCTTTCTTATCGAGTAATATGACAACTTTAAGATGCTAAGCAAATGTATCTTGTTGGCGCTTGGTTCAGTCATTGCGTCTTTAGAGATTTGGTAGTATCATTGTTCAAAGGACATTTAATTAAAGAGTTGGTAGAATTTTTATGGTTCTTTTTTCAGGAAAAAATTGTTAGGTCTGTAGATGCAGACTTTTGAGCATTTAGCTGCTTCGTTTTTATCCTCTATTTACTTTGACATATTATTTTGTTTCGTTCTAATGTAGTATATATTCTTTGGTCCAATGTTACATTACATAGAATTCATATTCTGTAGGTTCTATGAAGGATGTATCGCCTTGTTTGACCGTTCAGAGAAGAAGCATATGGTAAAGATTTAGTATGTTTTAATAAGAAATTATTTATCTTGTATATTAACTGACGTCAACTGCTATATGTAATCATACTCCCTTGGTCTTCAGCTGGTTGATGCTCCTCATATGTTAATAGGCTGGGTGTCAGTATACATTTTCACAGGCAGAATTATTTTCTGTATCTAATTTGGTGTTAATTTGACGAGCAGCTTCTTGTGTGTTGGTAATGTTTTATCATTTATGTTTTTCTCGGGTATTCTAAGGTGATCTATGATGATGGTGATGAAGAAACGCTAGATCTTACGAGCGAACGATGGGAACTGGTTGTAGAGGACAATGCATCAGATCCTGTGGGTTCCTACCAGTCTTTTCTCTTTCCTTCTCTTCTCTATTCGTCTGTTCTGCACTTTTCTTTAATTGCATAACTTATTGGTGGATGTATTTCAGAGGCGAGAGATTGTTTCTGGTCCCAGTGATTCGTTTGACATGTAAGCTTCCTTCGCCCAACTTATTCATTCATGGAAAGTCATTATAATGATTTAAATGCTGCTTGTAAAGTTGACACAGGGAAACATTTTGTCCCTATTGTCTCGAGATTACGATAGTGAGAATTGAGGGTGCAACTTTTACAGTTGGCATCTCATTGGTTACAACTATGTCTGACAGAGACTGAAATATTAGCGTCAGAGTTAAAACTTAGATCATTGTTACGTGCTGGATAGCTATACATACTAGAGTGAACCACCTTCATTTAGCTTTTCCTGTACTTCTTGGCGCCCTTTCATTTTCCTCTCAGCACATTGAATCTAAATTCAACAATCCAATTTTATTGTAGTTGTCTTGCATAGACATGGATTTACCTGCAAGTCTCTCACTGAAAACATGGATTACCTGCAAGTCTCTCACTGAAAATGTCACATCCTTTTTTTTTTTTGATAAGGTAAAAGTTTAATTCGTAAGGTACCAAGATGGTACAAAAAGTTACAGAAAACATCCCAAAACAGTCATATCCTATAAGCTCCCAAGCAAATCCAGAAACTCGAAAAACTTATGATGTTCTGTTGATACACTGCTCTTACCCCAATAAAACAAGTTGTGAATACATTTGTTTCTAATTCTAAAAATGTGCTCCCTATGTCCTTCAAAACAAGCCTGGTTCCTTTCCGGCCATAAAGTCCAGAAGATGCATAATGGGATGGTTCTCCATATTTGCTTCAGTCTTCTAGGTACTCTTTGACTATGCCACTCTTCCAACAAGCTCCTAACAGTCGGTGGCATCACCCAAGAAATTCCACATATGTTCAAGAATAAATCCCAACGTTGTCTAGCAATTCTACAATGAAGCATAATATGATTCACTGATTCTTGATCTCCTTCTTACAAGTAGCATCTATTGCTAAGATTAAATCCTCTTTTTTTGCAAATTGTCTTGTGTCAAACATGCTTCCCAAGTTGCTATCCAACCAAAGCATGCCACCTTGGCTGGAGCTTATGTCTTCCATATCATCTTCCATGGCCAATTATCAACCCTGTGTCTTGACTGCTTAATCAGCATATTGTAACAACTTCTGACTAAAAATGTCACATCCTTTTATTTTCCTTTCTTCCTTTTTTTTTCTTTAGCAAAACTTCTCGATAGGTTGGATGTCCATACTTTATACATTTGCCTTCCTTTCCCTATTTCACTAGTTTGCTTCTCTTGCTGTGCTATTGGTGTCCTCATTTTCAGGTAAGCTACCGCTACACATCTATCTTCACCCTTGGTTGGAAGTGTATGTTATTTGCTTTAATGTTATATGTTAAATGTTAATTGCATGCATCAGAATAGTGATGGTTGTGTCCAACCATAAACCGTGTTCAAATCTTCTTGCGAAGGTGGATTCTTAAGTAATGCATCCATCACTGAAAGTATCCTAGCAAACTTCGGAGCTAAAAGTGATGCCCTTAAATGTCCAACCTGTTATAATAGAGCCTTCAGCCATTTACTTAATAGAATCACGTTAAATTTTTTTTTGTTTCTGCCCTTTCAACAGAATGAGATCTTTCCTTACTTCTTTTATCCATAAAAATGAAACCTTCTTTTTTGCCTCCTTCCTTCTTTAATTTAATTACAGATATACACCCTTCCTAATTTTGTAAGAAAACAAAAAACCTGAAAGGTTGGTTACTTCGTTTTCCAGATAATTAAACTTATCAAGAGAAGTTCCAGATAATAACAGTGTCTTTCTAGTTTTTTGTGGATAGGCAATTTCTTTCTAGTATATGTGGGATTTAAACAAGATATAAGGCTTTTTTAGAATTTATTCTGAATGCACATGCTAAAAGGAAAGAAGCTAAAAGTCAAGCACTGCTTTAGTATATACTTGATAAGTTGCTGTATGTGAATAATAAACAACAGAATAATGTTATGTTTGTGGCAAAGTTTTCCGATTGTTATCCATTTTGAAGTATTAATAAACTTCTGAAATAAACCCCAGTAAAGGTAGAATGTGAATGAAATTTTTTGAAAAGGAAATGTGAATGAACTTTTTTTGAAAAGGAAATGTGTTTACTGATTGCATTCCATGTTATTTTTACAGAGGTGCAGATTTCCATTAAATTCTTTCTAGTGAATCAGAAGGACTAGACCAACTACTGAGACACACTGTAATATTGCAAAAATACAGTCGATAGGAGTACTATTTTTTCTTATGAACTAGGATAAGATACTATGTTGCATTTTGAAGTTTAAAATTTCACATTATATTCTTCACAACTCTTGCTTTCTCAAATATGTGTGAAACAATTTAGTGGTTGATAACATAAGTTGTTAATGTGCAGGCACCTTGGTTGCTTGATTGATTCATATCGTCATTTAAGGAAAAAGAAGAAGGTGAGAGTACTTTTGCGGAAGATTTCTGCCTGTGAGCTACACATATTTTTGTTCAGATCTCTTTCTAAGATTACATTAGTCTATTTATTTTTTATTGTTTTCATATTTCATCATCAAATTTTGTATAAGATAAGTTGATTGAAGACGTTTTATTTAATTAATAAAATTTCCTCTTTTTTTTGTCACGTTGAAAGAATTTGATCGGAACATGCAACATTTTTATGTTTATACTGCAAAGCTTACCTAGTTGTAGTTACCGCATCTACTTTTACACAATACCTTTTGTTTCTCTGGTGGTATAAGCGCATAACTGAATTTATTATGTGTTGTTGATGGAGTGTAATTCTCTTGGTGCAAAAGTTTTTGTGTTTTCTTGGTTGGAGGTCAGCAAAGGCCTGCTAGGCTTCTGAGATAACTTCTGTCTTGAGTTACATTTGATCAATGGCAGTTATTTTTTATTGGTGATCAATAGTAATTTAAATCTCCAACTTCCTCTATGTTTACCTTAAAGCTGAAAGTGCCTCATTCTTATTCTTTTACCATACTTGGGTCTTGAGAAAAGTCGTTCATGGTTCTGCCGTTTTCTTTAGCCTTTCTTTTGTGAATATATAGCAAACTCGAAATCAAAATAGGCAGAAGGTTCTTTATATACTACAAATCACACTATTGATCAAACTCTTAGATCCCGGGGAGAAATATAATGAAACTCATCTCTTTCTGTTTCACTGTTGAGCTTCCAAGCTCATGCTCTGCTTCATCTCAGCCGTCCATGTTTTCTCTACAACTACAATAACAACTGTGCTTCAATTTTAAGTTGGCTATATGGATCCTCACTATCCATTTCACTCCATTTGGACCCACTTAATCTAATACTCGATTTGGGTTATCACAGATATTCAATAACTTGGGATTCTCTAGATTCAGAGATTTTCTACAATTTCGACTCACATACACATCTCAAAACAGGCTAAAAAGACTCCTATCAAAGATTACACTGCATACTGTCATGACTAAGTTGTGTTTCCTCTTGTATTTTCTTACAATTTCCACTAAGTAATGTCCTTTACTCAATAAGTGATCCCAGAAGACACCCATTGTCCATATTTCCTTAATTTCTCCCTAGCCGATTATCATTAAAGCAGATATATGGTCCATTTGTGAATGACCGCTAATGAAGATCCAAGGAGCATTGAATGCTTGTCATATACGTTAGCTTGACCAAGGTGCTGTATTGTGCTGCCGTGTATGACAGCAAAGAGATATGGAAGGATGTACACTTTCACACCTCTTCCCTCTTGGCTCCTAGATCGCCAAATAACGTTCCATTTAGATGATTCCTGGATCATTATCCACGTAATACGTTCTTATGGTTGGTCAGTAGTGCTATTATTGTTCTCTACTGCATTTCCATCTTTAGTCTATGTGCTCTTTTCATTCCTAGTAAGGGTGAAGGCAATGTCATGTTGCTGAGGTGCGATTCAACAATTATTTTATTTTCGCTAAAATCCATTTTCCTCTTTGGGTAAGTTGTCATACCTTCAAATGCATTAACATGTTTCCATAACAAGGCTTCTCCTTTGATCGTCCAAACCCAATGAGATTTTCCTGCAATTTCTTTAACCCTGTATTTTGGAATAACATCCAACTTTTCCCCCTTTAGTGAAATCAGTGAAATCACGGGAAGACCGCCCTAGCTGTCAAATGCACTAGCATTTTCCTATCTGATAAGACTATCGTTCATAAATTCCGATTCAAATTATTGTCCCTCTTTTTGTAGTTCTCTTCATGCTATAGCATTATTAAAGTAATTATCTTTAATCTTTGAGTTCATGTAAAAATGTAGAGATTAAAAAAATCAGCGACAGTTCTCATTTGCTACTGGATAATTTTAGGTTATAGTGTTCTTATGACAAATTTCACGGAAAAGAGGCAGAAAAGTTGCCTTTATATAATGTCGAGGGAGAGGCAGAAAAAGTTATTTAACGTTGACAGAGAGGCAGAAAAGTGTCTTCATATAATGTTGAGAGAGGCAGAAAAAGCTGTCCTTGTGTCACTGTTGCAATAGACGGTCTGCTCATGGGATTCTTAAGAGTTATGGAATAAGCAATCAGTGGTTGTTTTTAGTAAAAACTTGTTCCACTACTGCACTCAACAATTTAACTGTGGCAGTTCAATTTGTAAGTATTAATTAGCTTACTTTCCAATTCATTCCCATCTAATCTTATGTATGTCTTTTTATATTCATCCTTTGACTTAAACTAGAGTCATGACAATCTAATTGTGCGTGTCTTTAATGCTTCAGCAAATAGTCTTTGAGGTTCTTTAAGGATAAAGAGAGAAAATTAAACTGTGGAAGTTCAATTTGTAGGTGTCAATCAGCTTACTTTCCTATTCAGTTCAAGCATCTAATGAAGGGGTCTAGTTATGGTTATCTTGGTTTTAACTTGAGTTAACCACAACATAGTCGTACGTGGCTTTACTATGATTGACAGAATGCTTCAACAAACAATCTTTGATGTTCTCTTAAGATAAAGGAGAAATTTAAGTCACGGCAGAGTTTGCTGCTAGTCCACATTAGTTTATGATTTCGTATACTCCCATGTTTTAAATTAGCGTTTGAGACAACCTTTGATATTTGTAGTGAGAATTTTGAGTTTAAAAAGCTCTTAGATTATTTACGCACATTTAGAAAATAGATATAGACATTCCATGGGTACATCGCATTCTGAGATACAGACCTTAGATATCAATGTTATTAAAGGCTCGATTAAGGCATCCTTAAATCCTGAAACTTGATGACACCTAGGTTTTGCGCTTCGCCTCGCTTAGTTGGCGCTAATGTCGATTTCTAGATAGTAGATTCTTTTCATACTGAGGTCGAGATTGTAGGCCCCTGTGTATACACTTCTTCCACATCGGGACGAGAAAGGGCTCTATGATAGGCGGCAAGCGGCAAGCGGCGAGCGTGCCCCTCTCATCGATGAACTATGTCTTTAAAAGCACGACGCTAGACAATGAATTTAGTTGACAAAGTTATACACTAAGTGTTAATAAAATGCTATGACTATACTTTTAATGATTAGGAAAAGATAATTGGAAATTTAGTATAAGAAATCTAGCCACTAAAAAGTTAAAACATCTTGTCATCTGAATAAAAATAATGGTTTTTTTACTTGATTGACATGATTTTCATTTTACTTCAAATATATGGCTTAATTATTGTTTTTTTATTCTTTTGTCGTCTATAGGTACATCTTCTTGCATTACTTGTATATATTTCACTTTTTTCAGTAGCGCTTTTCTTCGTTAAAACCTACATTTTAATTGTGCATTGCTCTTACAGCCCCAATTGACTTTGGCGCTTTTCTGCACTTTGCACTTTTGACTACTCTGTTAGATACCTTAATAGAAATTTGAAAGCCACTTTTAATTTATTTCATAACACCTGTCTATGCTTGAAAAATTGGCAGGGGAAAGCAACTGATGATCGGACTCCTTGTCCAACAAAGTAAGTTATTTATATGGCATTTAACCCCCTCTGCATAATAATTAATGGAATTGGAGCTGAATGAAGTATTTCTATATTAAGGACCATGCAATGTGATTTAAAAGGAATGCACCAAATTAAAAGGATCAAAGTTGAAGTTTCAGAATCTGAGATAGAGGGAAATCCAACGAGCTTGACAACACCTAGAAAAGTTTCCCCACGTTCTCCTATTGAAGATGGTGATGAATGCTGTGAATTGGCTGATGTGCATGGCTATAAAGTAAAAGTGAGCAGTGCTCCTACACTTGCTGCCATTTTTAGCAAGTATGGTGACATTACAGCCAACTGTCAGTATAAATCACCAACCGTCAAAGCTTCCCTTCTTGAGGTGGTTAGTGATGTTGTCAGGCGGCTGAAAACCAGTGAGATTGATGCTAATTTTTCTGCCATTCAAGATATGAAATCTGTAGTCTCTGATGCTGCAGATGCAAAGCTTGATGTTTCTTGGCTGCAGCAGTATCTTGAGGAGATAGCCGAAGAGGAAGATGTGAAGAAAAAATCTTCCCGTCTAATGGAGTTAAGAGTGACAACAATGCTGGTCTCCAAAGCAGCTAAAAAGGACTTGGTAGAAAGGAGTGGGGTGGTCTTAGCAGCAGAGAAACGGCTCAAAAAGGCTGCAAGGCGCTTGCAAGAGGCGCAAAGCCGAGCAGAAGAGGCAAAAAGGTATGTCAAAGTATTTGAAATACTGGGTGAAAAGATTCAACAGGACATCGACCAGTGTAAGGATGCACTATATTGGCAAAGTAGGTCGAATGACCTTCTGTAGCCTGGATGAAGCTGGGAAGATGGCAGATGGTTGAGACTTGTTTTGTACATGATGGTGACATTTATCTCATTGCAAACTTTCGCATTTTGTGCAGTTTCAAGTTTGTCATATAACAAAAAACTGGACTTGGTTTTTGTATGTAATGCGATATGTGCATGATTGGAAAAGATTATTAGGTTACTGTGTACTGTCTCAAGGAAGACTAATACCATGGCCTCTACAACACCATGAACAATTGTGGTGATGTGCTCAGTGTCTTTATTTATTTATTTATTTTTTTTGAAAAGGAGCTGCTGAAGGTACACTTGAACTAATCCGCTTCAAATTTGATAACTTTCTGTTATAGAACCTGCACTGATGTGTCTCTTAAATATTGAGTTCTCTTCATATGCATTATGAAGTTAGTCTGATCAGGAACAAGGAAGATATTTTCTTCCCCCTAGCTGCCCTGCAGATGTTGAAGGGGAGCATTGACATAACTCGTAAAGTTGTTGCCATGTGATCGGGATGTTACGGGTTCGAGCCGTGGGAACAGCCTCTTGCAGAAATGCAGGGTAAGGTTGCGTACAATAAATTTTTGTGGTTGGGCCCTTCTCCGGACCCTGCGCATCGTGGGAGCTTAGTGTATCAGCTGCCCTTTAGCTGTGGGCAGATCATTTAGTTGTTGGTTTTAGTTGTAGTCATTTACTCTTTGGATTAGTGTTGGTTACTTAATTTCAAGGTGTCCTAAACTGAAATGAGAATTCACATCTTTTCTCAAGAACCTGGACATTTGAATAAAATCTCTTGCTCTGGTAGAATTTTATCTAATGGGTCGAGATGATGATTCGTCAGCCATTGAGACTGAAATGAATACTCAATAAAATTAGTTTTGGGGGTGAAGATTAGATTTAAATTTCATGTCGGAATGGAATATTTGTCCTATGAGAAAAGGAAAACACGTCCTTCACTTTTTCCAAACATTCATCAGGATTAATTTCATTGTTTAGATTTTTATTTTTGATCAGCAGTTGTATCCTGGGATCTAGTCTAGTAAATACAAGATACCAAGATATATACTAGTAAAACTACTAGAATATGTGTAAAACCATAGTACCTAATCAAAATGTCTGTTCCTTCACTGTACCCCTGGTCAGGTTATGATTCCCTCGAAATTTTGGAGCAAGACATTGATTTTCCTGCAAAATAAATTCTTCAAAATTCTTTTCTATCAGATAGGATTTTTTACTCTGATATCTTACAAGTTTATTCGTGAATATGCATATACTCCTATGTAAATCATTTACGCACATTGACCACATGAAAATTCTTCTACATTTATTGTGAGTGAATGTGGTAAATCTTTGATATGTCTATATAGACAGGTAAAGAATAAATGATTAAAAAATATACATAAAGGGCCGAACCCGAGATCTAGGGGTGTACAAAGAAAACCGACAAACCGCACCAACCCGATAATTCGAGTCAAGCCGAGATAAAAAACCCGACTATGGTTTGGTTTGACTTGGTTTGGTGTTGGAAAAAAAAACCCGACCATAATTGGTTTGGTTTGGTTTTAACTAAAGAAAGTCAAACCGAAGCCAAACCAACCCGACGTTACATATATAGAAATTTTAGATATATTTAATATATAAATATACTTATTGTAATGTAATTTATAAATATTTCTTAAAAAATTTCATAATATTATTATCTTTTAAGGTATTATTTCAAGGTTGGATTTAGAACTTTTGTATGCTCCAATAAGTTTTATAGCCATTAATATTAGTAAATTAAATAATGTTAGCAATCAATACTACTGTAACAAAAGATATTCAATTCAATATTACGATCGGGTATGTATTGAATGTCTAATTTTTGTTTTGCAATAATTTAGATAAAAATACATAACCTATTTTTATTTTGCTTTAGATTTAGGCATATAATTAATATTCCCCTATTAGTCTATCTAGTTTAGCTTGAATTAGTGCTTTTAGATTATGTTTATTTTTATTACGGCTTTTAATTAGCAATATTTATATTACATAATTTTATTGTCTTTATTGTTGAATATTTTAGGATAATGTCATGAGTCATGACATATCTCATATTTTGTATTATTTTCTTGGAAAATACTTTATATAGTTGTATCTTACTAGGATTAAAGAAATATTTTGAGCATACGTTATATGTTTTGATCTACGAAGATTTTACCGGAAAAAATTCCGAAAAAACGAATAACCCGAAAACCCAAAAAAACCCGAGAAAAACCGATATTGAAAAACCCGAGTTTATTGGTCTGGTTTGGTCTTTAAAATTAATAATCCGATACAATTGGTTTGGTTTGATAATTGTAAAATCCGAATCAACCCGGTCTATGTACACCCCTACCGAGATCTCTTACAAGATTATATATTCTATTGATCCTCAAGTACATGACTGTGTGTGAGAGGGAAAGATCATATTCAATGCGATGAATTCCACCATGAATTAGGAGCAAGCAAAGATGTGCAACTTCCAATTTTGAGATACTTGTACTTATTCACTTTGGAGATTTGAGAATAAGAATGAGTAATTCGTAAAGGAGAAGCAAAATATATATATTGTTATGAAATAATATAAAGATAAGAACAATAATGCAAGAATAAGAACAATATAGAGAGAGAAGTATTCTTATTAATACTTGGGGTGGTTTACAATGGGGTAAGACCCCTCTATTTATAGGAAGAGGAATGACTTAGCTTCAAGCTAAAACTCTTAGACATTCACTCTAAATAGACTTCTATTTTATAACACTCCCCCTTGAATGTCTATTCAATAATGTGCCTCATAAAACCTTAAAACCAAAACCCATTGGGAAAAATTAAAGAAAGGAAAAAGAGTACACATGTTTGAATATGCGCCTATTGGTTGCCTCGTTAAAAACCTCGCAAGGAAAACCCGGTGGGACAAAACCTTGTAAGGGAAAAAGAGTGCAACTCGCATTAACTCCCCCTGATAAGAACATCAATTTATATCCTTGAGCATTTGCATTCCAATCTTGTGCACCATCTTCAAAACAATCTTTGGTAGATGTTTGATAAATAAATCAACCATATTGACTTGAATAAATATTCCGCACCTTGAAATCATCATTCTTGATAGATATGAACATCTTCATATAATGTCGTGGAATAACTCTTCAATATCTCCATAGATGCATTCTCAATGTCATCATGCTTATAGTTATAGCAAGATACATATGTACACAAATTGTACTAAGGATGTGGTACTTCAGGACCAAGAATTGCATATGCTTCAAGCAACTTAAATCTTTCAAGTTAAGTCATATAAGCCATATAATAGACTTTAGATGCATATCAAGTTTTCCATGTCATGCTAGACAAATAAGATATCGAAAACTGACTATACATACCTTTGACTTTTATACTTTCAAGCATTTGAACTATAGGTTCAAAACTACATGTCTTTCATATGGAATCAATTCTTCTTGAATTGTATCTCTTCCATTTAGTTACTTTCTTTGGGTCAGCAAATGCGTATAGCATGCTTTGCAATATGTTGCAATTGAATTATCCCTTTTATGAACTTCAGGTTCATATCATGATATTCGGGAATATACATATACAAATGATAATTCATCCCATGTAACCTTTTCTCAAGTGTTTATCATGTCTCCCCCTCATGTTAGTAAAGCTAACTTGTTTCCTCAATTTTGGGAAATCATCTTTGTGCATTATCATGTCAATATACACAGAACATTAATAATAAGATGAAATTATTTGGTTCCTGACCCTGAACCACTTGTGAGGGGAGAATATACTCGCGTATACAACGTATATCAAACTGATATATATAACTTTGTTCTCATAAGAAACAGTTTAGCTATTAAGTGGAAGCACTCAATAATTATCTTGCTAAACCAACTTTGATATAAACCAACTTATCAAGATGAACTATCTTGAGTAGAAAATCTGGAAATTATGCTCGAAGTTAGATTACTGAGCAATTTACCTCGCAAGCACCGGCCAGGCTGCGGGTCAACAACAATTGCGCATGTAACCATTTCATAGATGCATCATATGTGGTATACATGGCAGGTGAATGGGCCCATATTCACCTTTGATATTTCCAGAATTTATGGGCTTCAACCCGAACTCTTTAGTTGGTCAGTTCATTAATGAGAACAAGTGATACAAGAGAATTCGTAAAGAACTTTCTAGTTCTTTATTATTCACCTATGTGAATTTGCACATCATACATAAAATGAGATGGCTAACACGAATGTCAACTGAATAAATTATCAATATTGGTAAACTTCAAATTTACACCATGACATGTGCACTTATCAATAAACTTCGGGTTTATTATGACATGGGTTTTTATACCAATAGATATCCACTTTATTGTGGCATTCTTTCTTTTGTGTAGTACAAACTGGAGAACAAAGCGGGTAGCTTTTCATATGCAAATTACCCCGCTACAAGTTGTAGTAATAGGAGATATCAAAACCTTCCTTTATTTATAGTCTCAATATAATCAATCGCTTTCGCGTGTACTTTGGAAACTGAATAAGTTTCTTTGAGACTTACTACAGCACAATACTCAATTGTGTTTCTCCAACATAGTAATAATTGGCTCTTCTAGAGCTCTCAATTAATTTTGTACTACCACAGATTCATCAACATCCATGTGGTGAATATCTTTCTTAAAGAGAAAGTTATACCATTATGGTCATGTCAAACTTATATGCAAGATATGTTTCTTGCATTATCGTTGTCCTTTAATAGTCATATTTCCAAAATACTTTGGCGTACAATAGGTATGTGACCAACGATCATTCATGCCATATATCATCTCAAACCTCCTTCTAGGGGTGAGTGTGGTATCATCTCAAGCCTCCTTCTAGGAGTGAGTGTGGTATATTTAATACCAATTTCATGTTCATATTCTTCCAATAATGAATATGTATTCGTGAATCAGATGTTGTCACATTCACTTCGGGGATATGTGATTTTGTTATCCTTTTCAAATCTATAAATGCGTCAGGCATTTGATTTGCTATTCTTTGCAAATGGATAATCTTTTGTGCCTCTTTCACAAATAGAGGTATGTGGATCAAGATGAGATAATGATGCATTTTTCCACAAAATTTCCCGTTTGGTTTCACCAACTTCTCCCCCTAATTTTGGGAAAAGTGTCTCATCAAATTGACAGTCTGCAAATCGTGCAGTGAACAAATCTCCTGTCAATGTTTCGAGGTAGCGAATAATGGAGGGCGATTCAACCTCAACATATATTCCTAACCTTCTTTACAGACCCATTTTGGTGCGGGATGGCGGTGCTACAGGCACATATACTGCGCATCCAAAGATTCTTAAATGGGATATATTGGGTCCATGACCCAAAACCAATTGCAACGGGAAATATTTGTGTCAATTCGTCAGTCAGAGATGAACTAGCATTGCTGTATGCAAAATGGCGTGACCCCAAACCGAAGTGGGCAGACGACGAACTAGTATTGCTGCATGCAAAATAGCGTGAACCCAAACCAAAGTGGGCAGCCGACGAACTAGCATTGCTGCATGCAAAATGGCGTGAACCCAAACCGAAATGGGCAGCCTCGTTTTCATGAAGAATTCAAGATTATTCTCATCTATTGTCTCAATATGATATCCATTTTGAATGATATCTTTAAAACTCAACAAGTTCTTCTTAGACTTGGAGGAGAATATTGCATTCTCTAAGATAAACGTCATGCCTTTGGGCAGAGTTACAGTTGCTCTTCCGGAGCCTTCAATCAATTTAATTCCCATGGTTTGATATACAAAAGAAATACACGAACATAAGAATAAACAAGTTCAATTCGTTTGTGTCACATAATATTTTCAAAATCTGCTGATGTCAGTTGACTAAAATAAATCAGATAGTCGATTATATGTTTTCCATAATCGATTACGATGCAGTTTGAAAATTTTAGTTTAAGCATTTTCATAACACAATCGATTGTTAAACACACACAATCGATTGTTGAGTATTGACAATCGATTGTTAAACATAGACAATCGATTGTTGGCAATTTTTGAAAAATTTCCAGATCACACTGTTTTAAGACAATCGATTGTTAAACATAGACAATCGATTGTAAAACATAGACAATCGATTGTTGGCTGTTTTGAAAAATTCCAGATTACACTGTCTAACGACAATCGATTGTTAGACATAGACAATCGATTGTGGATGATTTTTGAAAAATTCCAGATTACACTGTCTAACGACAATCGATTGTTAGACATAGACAATCGATTGTGGATGATTTTTGAAAAATCCAGATTACACTGTCTAACGACAATCGATTGTTAGACATAGCCAATCGATTGTGGATGATTTTTAAAAAATTCCAGAACACACTGTTTTAAAGACAATCGACTGTTGATCATTGACAATCGATTGTTTTGCAGTTTTTATGCGAAATATGAGATAACCGACTAGTTTTTCAGGTTAGTCGATTACCTCTACTGGAAAGTAAAAATATTATTGATATTTGAGCATATTGATACATTCTAAAGAACTAATACTAACATTATGTCATGAACTAACTAATACGAGCTAATACTGATAGCTATTAGTTTATTCATTCACTAATACAAACAAGTAAAATAAAATCAAATAGCTCCATATTCTTTTATCACGGATCCATCACCGATTAGGTGGTCTATCTACCCCTCGGGTTGCTCAAAGAAGTCTGCCACATCCAAGTGGGTGATGTCAAAGTTGTCGTTAGAGACAAAATTTGTTTCAGGGCGTTTACTCTCTCGAGATGCTTGATAAAGGTCAACCAAATGTCATGGTATACGGCAAGCCTTTGACCAGTGCCCGTTTCCACCGCAACGATAATATATAGTTTATAAACTATTTGCTTTTGGTTTCTTATCGTATCGTGCTTGTGGCAGAGTGACCAACTTCAGGTTGTCATATCTCTTCTTTAAGCCATTCCACAAGATAGGTGGATCTTTGACGGTGAGATATTCAATCTTCAAACCTTCATCAAGGTGATGGCGCAAGAAAATCAAGGCCTTAGCATAGTTTCAAACCTTCATCAAGGTGATGGCGCAAGAAAATCAAGGCCTTAGCATAGTTTTGGGTGGATGCATTATTTCTGTCTTTAATGGCGTCTCCAAGACCCATAGCATCCAAAATGGATTTAAGTATCCAACACCCATATCATATAGTTCTTGCCCGAAAGGGCAACGAACTTTCTTTTCACAATGTCAGACATAAACTAAAATTACATCAAGAGCGTGTTCATACTTACGGGCTCTATTACAATTATCACATTCACTTCAGGGAATGGATCAAAATCATGTGCTTTACACAATCTCATGTCAAATATTACTTTCATAAAGTGAAAGATTATTTTGAGAATCCTTATTGTTCTCATTACCACAATAATGACGATTATAACTTCGTCTATTGCCATGTCCACATCCATTGATACCTTTACGGTAATTAGTCTTCTTTCAGACTTATCACATACTGCTACCACATTCTCTAAAGGGAATGGAGCAAATTCAATTGGACGGAATTCTTTGCTACGTCCACATTCATTGATACCTTCGTGGTAATATTTTAGTCTTCTTTCAGACTTATCATATACTGCTTCCACATTCTCTAAAGGGAATGGAGCAAATTCAATGGGACGGATTTTCAATTATTTGCCTACAATCATACATGAATTTAATCATGGCAGGACATAGAGATTTTACCACTTCATGTGGTTATAATTTCTTACAAACTCCATTAGAGTTATAATCAAACTTTGTTTGTATATTAAATCAAATCGTAGAATTTCAAGAATTTGAAAGGGAAAAGTAAATTACTTACCTTTAAGGTATACCAATTATATTTTCAATGTTTTCTTCCTTTTCTCCACTGATGCAGACGACGGCGGCTCCGATGCGGAGAAATTGACGGCGGCTTAATCTTCTTAAAGAGCTTCTTAAGACGGTAGAGTCTCGTGCTGATAACGTGTTATGAAATAATATAAAGACAAGAACAATAATGCAAGAATAAGAACAATATAGAGAGAGAATAGGGAGAGAGAGAAGTATTCTTATTAATACTTGGAGTGGTTTACAATGGGGTAAGACCCCTCTTAGGAAGAGGAATGACTTAGCTTCAAGCTAAAACTCTTAGACATTCACTCTAAATAGACTTCTATTTTATAACATATATATATATATATATATATATATATATATATATAGAGAGAGAGAGAGAGAGAGAGAGAACGTAACGGATACTTCTTAAGTTAAGGGTGCGTTAGTCTTTTGATCTTGCATCTAACAATCCGCCAAGGTTATATCGGTCTTTTTCTCTTGACGGATTGTTCGATATTTCAAAATAAGTAAGTAAATCAAATATTTTTAAAAATATTGAGGAAAAATTAAGTACCATAAAGAACACCAATTAGGTTTCTTTCAAACCAATAGATATTTCTTTTCTCATCTCTTAACATCTTAATTTTCAAGCGTTGCACGGCATATTTTTATTTTTTGTATTTCTTATTCCAGATTTTATGCAGGATGATATACTCACCAGCAATTGTTTGTTCGTGCTGAATTTGACATATATATATCTCTAGTTTTATGTCGTCAAAAGAGAATTTCAATTTTGGAACGGTTTCAAAGATTCGATGTAAGTATTTTTATGCATTTCTTTAATCAGTTATTTCACAACTTTTATGAGGTTAAGCGATATGGTAATTAAAACTTCACGACTCCATTTTAATTCTTAAAGTCTCCTTGAGGTTTCAACTAATAAGAAAGATATTAGATAATCTCAATTCTCCCTGCTTTCTCCCATAATTGTATAGTTTATCTTATGTCAGTGGGATCTGATTTGTTAAATAACACCTACTAGAGGAAAAAAAAACCTAGATGTTTCGAGATTAGGAGAAATGATTAACTTTTGATTCATCAAAGTCCAACAATTCATACTTGCAAGTAGAGGTGTATAAAGGAAACCGACAAATCGCACCAACCCGATAATCCGCGTCAGATTGAGAAAAAAAACCCGACTATGGTTTGGTGTTGGAAAAAAAAACCCGATCATAATTGGTTTGCTTTGGTTTTAACTAAAGAATGTCAAAGCGAAACCAAACCAACCCGACATTAGATATATAGAAATTTTAGATATATTTAATATATAAATATACTTATTGTAATGTAATTTATAAATATTTCTTAAAAAATTTCATAATTTTATCTTTTAAGGTATTATTTCAAGGTTGGACTTAGAACTTTTGAATGCTCCAATAAGTTTTATAGCTATTAATATTAGTAAATTAAAGAATGTTAACAATCAATACTAATGCTAACAAAAGACATTCAATTCAATATTACGAACGAGGGTGTATTGAATATCTATTTTTTGTTTTGCAATAATTTAGATAAAAATGCATAACCTATTTTTATTTTGCTTTAGCTTTTAGTCATGTTACTCCCTTATTAGTCTAATTAATTTAGCATGACTTAGTGCATTTAGATTATGTTTTTTTTTATTATGACTTTTTAATTAGCAATATTTATATTACATAATTTTATTGTCTTTATTGTTGAATATTTTAGGATAATCTCATGACACATCTCATATTTTGTATTATTTTCTTGGAAAACACTTTATATATTGTATCTTACTAGGATTAAAAAAATATTTTTATATATTTTGTTCTACGAAGATTTACCGAAAAAAATCCGGAAAAACCCGAATAACCCAAAAATCCGAAAAAATTCGAGAGAAAACGATATTAAAAAATCTGAGTTTTATTGGTTTGGTTTGGTCTTTAGATTTAATAACTAGACAAAATTGGTTTGGTTTAGTAATTATAAAATCCGAACAAACCTGGTCTATGTACACCTCTACTTGCAAGTGTCCATCACCTTTACATCTCATTATTTTTTGTCAGCGAAGTGATACTTTTTTCTCTTTTTAATGGGCCTCTGCATAATTTGGTAAATACCGAATTATTTTATTGAAATAAATTTTTTTAGTATTTAATATTCGATATTTGGTTTAAATTTTAAAAATAGTTAGTAGTAGATATGGTATTTGATATATTAAAATAAACTATCAAAATAATACCGATACTGTACCGAAATATATATTATATAACACAATACACATATTACTAATTATAACATAATATAAAAATTCTAAAATTTTACTTTCCTTTGTTTTCTAAGTCCATCAATGAACTCTAAGCATGTAACAAGACATTTATAATAATCAAATTTATTTTTTATGTATTGTTTTCTCACTTTCGGGTGATATTTGCTTGTTTTGGATAAAATATTTGTCAACAAGCATTTTTAGTTTTATATTTTTGTGTATTTTTATTAAGAATATTACAGTCTATGACTCTATGCACTAGTAAGTATTCAAACCGAATAAACTGATGTTACTGAACTGAATAAACCGAAGCCGGATGGAGAAAAATCGAACCATATCGAATTTAATTAGGTATGGTATTGGTATAGCATTTTAAGAAATCGAATATCGAAAATACCAAACCGAAATGTCTAAATACTGTATCATACTTACCGACGAACACCCCTACTTTCTAGGCTTATTGCTTTAAGTGGATAAATTTCACATATGATTATATAATTATGATTTTTTAATCAAAATCATATAACTTTATTTTTCAAACATAAATCATAAAACTTTTACACATTCACATAAAATTCATAGTGACCGAAAAATATAATTTTTTGATAGCATTTTCTTATTCCATATTTTTCATTTTTTTATTTTCAATGTAATAAATAACAATTCAATTAAAATATGATAAATATCTATTTTTTGGCCGCGTAAAAAAATAACAACCGATAATTTTTTGCATTATATACCATATAATATTTTTTATTTCTATTTTTATCTAGCAAATGCAATTAGTATCGACCAATCGATCATTTTTGTATTATTTTTCTTAAAATAGGAAAGACCTGATCCCGCCCCACACAATACTCATATACATAAGTTAAAAATAGCACTAAAAATTGAATACTTCCCCCACAAAAAAACTTATTTCGGAATGCATGAGATTTTGATACAAAAATATAAAAGGTATAATTAGAGAGCACTTAAAATAAAAAAATACTTTAAATTTAAATGAAAATATTAAAAAGAAAATAAAGATAGAAACATATTGTTTGAAGGATTTACTTTTAATATTATTTTAGTTTATATAAGGGTATTAGATCCAGTGAATCGGATCGGTTTGGGTTATTTCTATTTTAATTAGATTATTATTTATGAGATAGAATATAAAATATAAAACATGACATAAGAAAAAATACTGAAAAGTTGTGTTTTCAGTCATTATGATTTTTGTGTGAGTTAGTAACATTTTTATGATTTTTGTATGAGAAAATAAAATTATATAACTTTGGTAAAAAAACACATTATATGATTATTTATAAAATTTACCCTGCTTAAAGTAATCACATTATTTCTACGATACTGAGATAGAAATGAAAATGAAATACTTTGGAAAGTTTCAGTTTTATTTACTCTTTTTGTGCATCGATTCTTTGTATATACTTTATGTCTGTGAGTGTATTTTGTGAAAAAAGATAATTAAAACTCTTGTATTGGAGGCCGGGTCGCCATTTTCCCTTTTGTTTTTCTATTAGCTTGCTTAGAATTAATGCAAATTAATATATCCCTTTTCTAAGATTAAAATTTTTAATTTAACGTTTTACTTCTTCATCAATGTTTAATTTGAAAAAGACTCAACAAGTAGATTCATGGAATACTTATTAGGCCACTTTCTCTCTGAAGTGCAAAAGTGGTACTATAGTTAAACTTTTTTATAACAGTCTCGTTTATTTCAAATATTTTTTATTGTTATAGAAAAATACTGTTATAGAAAATATATATTATAACATAATATAAAATTTGGTTCCAAAAAAGCTCGACTTTTATAATAAAATATTATTATATAAAAATTTTATTATAAAGAGGTCCGACCGTATATCTATTTAACAACATACAATTGTAGTATTTTCTCAGAATTTCTAACCACCGCTTCTGCTTTTTCGTGTCATATACTTTAGTACTACAGAAATCTTGAAGCTTAAATCCTACGAAATCCAGCGGCACCACACAGGCCTTGACATCTGCAGCAGTTTCAAGAATATGCGCAGCATTATAATAACAACAGCCTGGTATTGGAAAACATCGTTACTGTAAGTTGGAGAATTTCCATATATTTATAATTTTAATTTGAAGAATTAATCTAAATAGTTATTTACTCAACAGTTTAAACTATAAATAATCATCTTATATAATATGTATATAATCATATATAATATTAGTATGAATATAATTTATATATACGGCTACAAAAAATAAACAGTACATCCGATCGGCTATTTAGTATGAATATTAAGTGAAGAATATGAAATGAGCTAACTAGTTTAGTCTATGCGTAAATAGGAACAAAGAGAACAACAAATTAAAATGTTATAAAGATTATTTTTTTGTTTGGTTAAAAGAGATATTATATTATATACGGAAAAGAGTTATATATGCCAGTGAACTATACGAATTAGGACAAATATGCCCATTATTAATAGTTTGGCATAAATATGCTCAATCCGTCCAATACTTATTTATCCATGCCCTTAGTTTAACTGAACCACTACTTTGTCTTTCTTAAATAATCAATAATTAAACCCAACTAAAATCTGTTGACCCGATCCGTTAGGACCTGACCCACCCTTATTTCAAAGATATTTTTTGCTATATATTTTTTTTATTACGAAATTGTGTGATACTCGTATTTATTTATTTGAGTAATTTAATAATCTATTCTTTTGTTATATATTATTTGGGAGAGTAATCCTATTAAAAGTAGTAATTGATTTTTATTTATTATTTTAATAATATAATATTCGAACTATTTTGTTCTTTCTATAATTATTTTACCATCTATTTTTATTTTTCTCACAATCTATTTTTATTTTTCATCAATACAAATACAAATAACTTCATGTTCACTATAACTTGACCTGATAGATCCCTTTTTTTTTGTTTAGATAGGTGATCATTACATGATTGATTATTAGTTTATTGGATTATTTTTTGCATTACAAATTTGTTATGAAATAAGTAATAAATTGTTAAAACAACGATACTTATTTTTTATTTTTATTAATTAATTATCTCATAACAAGCACCACTGAGAAAAATAAAAATAGATGGTAAAATGATTAAAGAAAGCACAAACTAGTTCGAATATTATATTATTAAAATAATAAATAAATATCAATTACTACTTTTTAGTAGGATTACTTCTCGAATTGATGTATAACAAAAAAATTGATTATCAAAATTTTCAAATAAATAAATATTATCACACAATTTATCAATTAAATAAAAGTAATATATCAAAAAATATTTAAGAAAGAAAAAATAGTGGTTCCATTAAACTAAGGGCGTAAATGAGCAAGTATTGGACAGATTAGGTATATTTGTGCCAAACTATTAACGATGGGCATATTTGTCCTAATTCTCATAGTTCACTAGCATATATGGCCCTTTTTCGTATTATATATGGCTAGATAACAAAATATAATACACAAAGTCATTGCAGGGTATCATAGTACCCCCGTAGTAGTAATATTATGCACAATTGTGTCTATATTACAACCCACAAAAGTTCTAACCAATTCAGTTCCTAGAATGTCTGCCCAAAATATATCTTTGACAAATATAGGAGGAACTGATAATATCCTAAACTTGTTCAGAAAGCCTTCTTTTGCTGCCTCCTTGGCCAATGCATCAGCTACTCTATTATACTCTCAATAGGTGTGCTTCACTACCACCCTATCCATCATGTGAATTAGTGACATGCATTCACAAATTAAGGGACCATAAAGAAGGCTTCCTTTTGTTAGCATATTGATAATTTCAGAGGAGTCAATGTTGATCTCCAGAGGAGCCAAGTTATTTTGCTCCGCGAGTTGTAGACCCCTTAGGAGTGCCTGCAATTCTACCCTAGTGTTTGTTGTGTGAGGGATGTTATCCATGTACCCCATTATTCAATCACTATTATGATTCCTAAATACCCCTCCTCATCATCCTATCCTTGTGTTCTCCTTTGCTGCTCCATCCGTATTTTTGTAGACGCCTCTACTTGGAGGGCTCCCATTTTATTACAATTTGATGTGTTATTTTGCTAGACCTATTTGTTATAAGCACAAGGTATTCAATAGCTTTGGATATTGTATTGGTGGATGTGTTCCTTTTGTTATTGAATAAATTATTAATTTTAATTAGCCGGATATGCCAGAAGCAGAAGCGAATGAGGTTGTCCCATAAGATATTGTTGTTGAAAGGCACATTTTTTATTGAGTTCCATATTGATGGCCACTGATGGCCATTGAATGCTGGAGTCTGATGTGAACTGTCTCTTATAGATTTAGACAATATTTCATTCCAAGAGGGGACAATATTAGGCCACTCAAAGAAGATATGGTCAATAGCTTTCTGGCTATCGTTACAATAAGAACATTGGGGGTCACAGTTGATCCTAATTCTATGGAGGTTGCTCCTAGTTGGAAGTCCCTTATGGGTGAGGAGCCAAATGAAATTCTTGATTTTGTTGGGAGCTTGCAGCTTACAGATCCTCACTAGAATGAAGGCTGGTGTCACTCTTACTTAGGAAGGAGTAAGCAGAACTATTTATGAATTGGCCGTTTGGAGTCAAGTTCCATATGAGGTTGTCTTCCTTAGTTGGAACTGGGGGAATAAACACCGAGTTTAACATATTCAGGATACTTAGGGAAAGAGCAATAGACAGAGAGGATGTGTCCCAAGTTCCTAGGTGGTGGATTGAGCTAGCCTTATCATTGAGGTCATTTTGGTTTAAAGGACCCTTAATCAACTGTCTGATTGCTAGCTGATTGGGGATCCATATATCATTTAAGAAGCTGACCGTGTTTCTCTTGTGAACTACCCATCTGCTTGTTTTGTAGCAATTATCCCAGCCCCTTATGATGCATTGTTAGGATGTTAATTTTGGATGTCTAGGATGTCTAGAGGCTCTAAGTATCCTAGCATTGTTGGACATGTTACAGTGCTTATGGATTAGAATTCTTGCCCATAGACTGTTGGTATTTTTGTAAGTCCTCCAGGCAAGATTTGTAAGAGAAGCTTTGTTCTTGAGACTAGCCTTTTGGAGTCCTGGACCTCCATCAGCCTTGCTCTTTGTGACCACCTCCCACTTGATTAGGTGGAGCTTCTTCTTTTTAGGAGTGATGCCCCAAAGAAAGTTCCT
Organism: Nicotiana benthamiana; assembly: GCA_034376525.1. Taxonomy (NCBI): domain Eukaryota; kingdom Viridiplantae; phylum Streptophyta; class Magnoliopsida; order Solanales; family Solanaceae; genus Nicotiana; species Nicotiana benthamiana. Next base: position 14,404,355 of record CM067325.1, read on the forward strand.
TTAGATTTTGTCAAATTGTTTGGTAACTTTAGTGGGCAGGTTGATGTACTGCATAACATGGCTAGGAATGTTGTTTAAAGAGGTTTTGGCCAGTATAGTTCTGCTAGCCATATTTAGGCAGCTTGTTTTCCAACCAGCCAACTTGAATTGCATGTTATCAATGATAAAATGACAGTCTGCATTGGTTTGCTTTTTATGAAAAATGGGAAAACCAAGGTATTTCCCAAAGTAGGTGGTGTGTTTGATGGACAGGGAGTTGGTGAGATTCTGTATGGAGTCCTGTGGAGTGTTTGAGGAAAACTTGACCCTTGACTTTACAAGATTTATTTTCCGACTTGACTGTTCATTGAAATTCTGCATAATGGAAAGTATAGTGTTACAGTTCCTGTCATTAGCTTTAGCAAAGAGAGTTAGATCATCTGCAAAGAAAAGGTAGGATATTTTTGCACCAGATATGCTTATACTTATGGGTTTCCACTGATTATCCAGAACAACCTTATCAATTGATCTTGATAATCTTTTCATGCATATTATGAATAGGTAGGGAGACACTGGGTCTCCCTGCCTGATACCTCTTGAAGGTTTGAAGGGTTCAGTCACCCCCCCCCCCCCCCCTCAATTGACAAGAACGGAGATGGAGGATGAACTGATGCATGACATAATGAGTTTGGATGAACCTTGGGGGAAGTTGAAGGCAAAATGAGTGTCTCTAATAAAGGACCATTCCAGCCTGTCAAAGGCCTCAATTTTGAGTATCATATTGCCATTCTTCCCTTTAATTTTTCTAAAGTGAGTAATGCGCTCTTGGATAATGATGTCATTTTCACAGGCTCTCCTATTGGAAAGGAAACTGGCTTGGCTTGGCCCAATGATGTAAGACAGGATGGGCTTTATTTTGTTCACTATGATTTTTGTGACTAACTTATAAATTGTGTTACACAGTCCTATTAGCCTAAAAATTTTTAACATTGAAGCTTGGGAGCATTTTGGGATTAGGCACAACAGAGTTTGGTTCATGGTGTCATCCAGAGAACTTGAAGAAAACCATTTTTTACAGAAGTTGGTGACAGAGTCGCCAACTATGTCCCGGTATGTTTGGTAGAAGAAGGGGTGGAGGCCATCAGGGCCAAGATATTTAAAGGTGTGGGGGAAGGCACTCAATTCAAGAGGTCTGTCTAGGAAAGCTTTTTGGCCTTCAAACAGAATGTGGGACATAATGGAGTGGTTGGTAAAAGCCCAAGGGGGTAGGGAGTGAGATGTGGTATATAGATCAGTGAAGAAGCCCAATACGGCTACTTGGATATCCTTCTGGTCATGGAGCTAGTTTCCATTCTCTTCTTTAAGAGAGAGAATTTTGTTCCTTCTTCTTCTGTTGAGGGTGGAGGTGTAAAAGAATCTAGTGATAGAATCACCTTCATTAAGCCAATTTATCCTAGATTTGTGCTTCCAGAAATCCTCTTCATTTTTAGGATAAAGTTAAGCTTAGTAGTCAAATTAGTCTCGAGATGTAACAGGTAACTATTGAATTGGCAGTTAGGAGATCTCTGGATTCTAGAAATTCTTGCTAGGATTCTTCATTTTTGGTGGATGATGTTTCGAAAAGTTTCTTGGTTCCACTTGGTGACCACTGTTTTGAAGGAATCGGTGGATTGGAGGAGGTTGGAATGATCTGAGAATGCGCTATAGATGATGTTAGGAAAGGATGGGTGGTTGTCCCCCATTGACTCAAACCTGGAGGGCCTTGGTAGGTTATTGTTTGGAGACCTTACCAAATTAATTTGAAGGGGACATTGGTCTGAGTTGGTCTTGGGGAAGTGCAGTACGGTTACCTCAGGGTACTGTTGAATTCATCCTTCATTGGCGAAGTGCCTATCTATTCTTTCCAGAGTTAGCGATGTTATATTACTGTAACTTTTATTAAACCAAGCATATTTACTTCCTTTATATCCTAGTTCTAAAATATTACACTCATTTATACAGTGCCAAAATAGATTGTTGCGGCTGAGTGTTATGGAGTTGCCCCCAAATTTATCCCTGGCCTTTAAGACTTCATTGAAGTCTCCTCCTACAAACCAGTTAGTTGAGATGTTCTTTGATATTATGATTAGATTATCCCATATGAGCTTCCTATTAGCTAAAATATTACTAGCATAGATAGCAGAGAAGAGCCATGATGGGTGGTTAGGGCTTACCTTTACCATTGCATGGATGCCTTGGGGGTGGTGGCCACCTCTTACCACATACTCTTCTTTCCACATAAACACTATTCCCCTAGAGAGACCTACTATCGGTGACAGGATTATCATATCAAATTGGAGCTCTTGTACCAACTTCTGGTGGTCTTCCATCTTAGTTTCAAGTGGAACAAGCATGGCTGGCTTGTGTATCTTCACCATTTCTAAACAGTGCCTCTTGAAATTGGCATTGTTTCCTCCCCTAGCATTTCATATGTTGTAATTCATCAGAGGAGTTGGGGGTGGTTGGTGAGGTCTCTCTTGAGGGTTCCTTAGTCCTGCGGACACTTCATTGGAAGTGAGGGGATTTTCTCTTGAGACTCAGAACTGGGGTCAGGGTTCCTTAGTCCTTGCAAAAGATGATGGCATTTGTTGAGTCTGGTGGTCGATCGTTACGAAGACTAGCTCCGTCGATGGATCCTTCATCATCAGATCAGTGAAGAATGTTAGGGTTTGGAAGCTTTGCAACATGTGGCTGCTGAGTGTTTGGGGGCCGGTTATTGGTGAGTTGTTGTCTCTATTGACCATCGACTGCTATAGGAGAGGCCCGAAGACCGCTAGGGCTTTTCTCAACGCTTCTACTGTGACTCTCGCTATGTGAGCTAGGTTTTGTACAATAAATGTCGCCTTTTGATTGCCTCGAGTGGATTTGTAAGAGAGGCCCTGGCACTGAAGAGCTACCTCCAACCAAGAAGTCAGTTGGTGGTCTGGTGGTGGCGGTAGGGAGGTGATAATTGTTGATGACAGATCTTTTTCTATTTTTATGTTTCTTAGCATTACTACTTTGGGTAATGAAAGAGGTTATCTTAAGGGACTGGCGTTCCATCAGTACTCCCTTCAGTGTCAAATCACGGTCAGTGAAGGGGTTACTGGAAATTTGAACTTGGGGTGGATTGGTCATTAATTGTGGATTATTGGAATTAACAGTTTGAGTCTTTACATCTGGAAATTGGGGGGGGGGGGGGAGGTGTACCAAATAGGGCAATTGATTGTTAGTGGCGACAGTTGAGATTTCCCCATTAGAGATTGTTTTAGAAGGATTGGCAGGGGAAACATATGTGAGTGTATTTGGAGGGTTAGATGGGCTAACAATTACAGATTGGGGGTAATACCCATTTGGAGAAGAGAGACCGGCCCTATTAGGAATCTCTCCATCTTTGAGATGAGAGAGCTCAAAAATTGGGCTCAAAGTGGCACCTCGAACGAAGGGTTCATGATTGGGGTTAGTGGAGTCATCAAGCCTCGACCCCGCCTTCCATTTGGCGCTTGTACTGGGCTGGGCCCACATACTAGGTTGTGGGCGTTGTTGGGTTAGAGTTTGTGGCTTGGTGGGGCTTGCGTTGATCATTAGGCTATTGGGCCTTTTTTGGAAATTTTTTTTGGGAGGGGGTTGACTTTTCTTGAATTGTAACGCAGAGATGGAGTTTGAAGGAATTTACTTGAGTTAACATCGAACAAATTTACCTATATATGGTCCACCTGTGGAGCTTGGTGTGGGCTATTCAATCCTGTGGTATTTTTATTAATTGATTTTGCTAGCCCTTGTTTCCTTCTTCTTGTGAAGGTGACATTTTTTCACTCACTCTCCTCCGTCTGCACTACATTCCTTTGTTGTGTCTCCTATGGTTCTTGGGTTGTTTTAGGTGTTGCGAGCCGGTAACTGCAACCTGCTGCAATATGCCCAATTCTGCCACAAGAGGTGCACAGAGTCCCTTCTCCTTCATATATGATAGTAGAAGTAATGGTGGCTTCTAGAGGAATGAATTTAGGTTCCTATTTTCGCACAAACAAAAAACTTCCGGACATGAACCATGGGCCAAGGTGGACTGCCTTAACCATACTCCCTTCTAAACTAAATTGGACTATGTAAAAGTCCCATCCTAGGTTAATTAAGATTAACCATTCAGATGGCTTCCATAGTTCAATTAGTTTAGATCGAAGGAAATGGTATGGTATCTTTCGCTTGAAGGCCTTGATGTTCATGGAGTAATGCCAAGGAAGGTAGATGCGCTTTTTAGTGCCTTGGGGAAGGGAGGATTGAGCCTTCTATGTGTTTCCCTTTATTGAGATCTGAATTTGGATGGGAGTCATCTTCCTAGTAATCAATTTGATGGCTCTCCGGTTTGTCCAAGAGTATTTCTTTATAGGAGTGGGTTGGTTGGATTAATTCTACATCCATTTAGTTGTGCTTATCCGGAGGTTTCAGTGGGATATGTCATTTGATTAATGGGGGATCCATGTTTGGAAGATACTAATTCGAATGTTCTTTTGAGAGAGTTGTTGATGATAAAGATTATACTTTCGTGATTGTAAAGATTACACTTTCTAAAAGACGCGTAAGGTGGAAAGGAGTAACCTTGCAACGTTTACATAAATTACCAAAATATGAGAAAACAACTTCAAGAAAGTATAGAGGCAGTTTATGGGATTAAGCTACACACATGTAGAAATTGCTCTTCGGTGGAATTCATGTTATTTCATCCATTAAATAATGGATATATTGTCCTTTTCATTGTAATCTCAATATTTTTACACTAAAATTGCAATTACCACTTTTGTTCCTCTCAAAAAGTTTCGCCATTATCAACATCAAATCAATCGACAATGATAAAGGAGGAAATAAAATACGGATAAAGCTTTTACATACTTTGTATGAATATGAAATAAATAAAACTTAAATCTTTACATCAAGAGGATCGAGGAAGAAAATGCAAGCTCAGACATAGTTAATGCTGATTATATTTTATAAGAGAAGAGACAAGTGAAGCTAGTTTGTATTGGGGATAATTTTGAGACCAAATAGGAAATGATTGACATGCAGAGTCTCTCCAAAGTGTAATCTCTACTCGACTTATTCACATTGATTGGGTTTTTATCTAATTTTGGCTTGAACCTTTCTCAGGTTTTCTCTGCTTTTATTGTGTGCTTAATCTCGTGTGCTATTTGAAGATAAACTAGACGTGGTCTATTTGTAGTAAATAGACGAGTTGATTCGGATTTGAACAATATAAAAATAGGTTGAGCAAAAATGAGTTAGGTCTCAACCAGCTCATATTAAATGGAAATAGGACGATTCACTTAATTGAGAGGATATTTTGTATTCAACTATTTATATTTGAGGAATATAGTCTCATTCATAATCTTTTTTTGGTTTAGTCATGAAGTTCCAAATTTGTATGGAAGATTGAGTGTTGTTCATAGATATTCATTTATGTTGTAGATTCTCTATTTTTTAGGTGTATTGCTTGTATAAAAGTTTTATTTATTTATTTATTAATGAAATTATTAGGATTAATAAATACGAATACGGAATATTATTCAAATATTTCAGAGAAAAGAGAAAAATCAATTGGATATATATAGGGATAGATGGCAAAGAGAGCAATCATATCATAAATCTAACATACTGCAAGTCTGCAACAAAGGAAAATAAAATGAAAATGTGCAACTGCATCAATATTTATAAAAAAGTGAACCGATAGGACAAACTATGTTAATCAAATTAATTTATTAAGCTTGAGAATTACAAAGGAAACATAAAACAAGAGACAACTTTATTAACCTAAATTATATAGTCTATTTAAAAATTATATTGGAATTATTAATTTTCAGAAGGAAGATAATTTCTGAAATTCTATTGGAATTGTATTTCTTTTTAGAAGAAAGATAATTTCTATAATAAAAATTTATACCATTTAATTTGTTAGAAAAAAGGAAAAAATAAGAGTCAAATCATGTAAAAAATGTTCATATTGCAAATATTCTCATTAGGACAGGTCGTATTGTTAAAAAGCTTTTAGAAATAAATGTATACATGACATATCAAAATTAACAAAAAATCGAGAAATGAATCAATGAGGTACTACAAACGTTGATATCACTATAAAATTGAACTTATAGGTAAGTTTTCCAATTTAATAGTGGAAATTGAATTATCAAATAAAAAGAGACAAAATAAAAAAATAAAAGAAATACTTTGTCACCTTTGCCCGCTAGTAAGCGCGCTAGTAAAGTGTAGACATTCTAGTATTTTCCCAATATTAGACAGCTAAAAGACCCATGTTCAAGTTCTCAAGTTCAATTCTCCAGGGGCAAAATTGTCCAATAATGTGGCTCTATTTCTTTGTCTCAAGATCCTTTCTTGAATAGTTGACGCACACAAATTTGGTCTCTTTGCCGTTTTGCATAGCCACGTAGAACTCAATGCCAAATATAGCATAGACCTTAAGCACAAAAGAAAAGCAGACAATAGGTTACGGATTTCAACCCCAAAAATTGGACAATAAACCCATTCAATGTGAATGAATCTATTGGAGGTTACACTTTAAAGAGGCTCTGCATGTCAGCAAAAAATTTTCTTTTTAAATTTGGTCCAAATTTACTTCCGACACAAATCCCACCTGTCTCTCTCCTCTTATATCATCAGCATTTGCTGTGTCTGACCTTGCATTTTGTTCTATAGAGTGTTCTTTTTTTGGGGCAATTGATATAAGTTTGTTGGGGTTTTGAGAGTGAGAGTAAATGCTGCTGTGAAATGGCTGCTTCTGCTTCCTCTACTTTGGACTCTTCCCAAAAAGAATTTGAGGATGAGCTCAAAGATTGTGGGATTAGGCTTATTATTCCTCCTCCTTCCACTGAAGAGCTCCTCAATCTTCTCCATGTAAAGTTTCAATTTTATCTATTTATTTCATGTTCTTCACATACAAATTACTAGCTTTATCTGTGTCTTATTTCCTCTTTTTTATGTGTTATTAGTTTAGGTTGGTTTGATGTTGAAAACGATAAGGCTTTTTGAGGGGAATGGCTGTTTGTCAATTGGATAAATTGGTGCCTAGTTTTGACTCCAGATAGAAATCTTTTGTTCTTCCTATTATAAATGACATGGTGTTAAATCAGAATTGGAGGAATAGAAGTGGCAATTGCAGTTTTGGTTTAATGATTTTGGAATTAAAATGAAAAGGACAATCCCATTATTTAATAGATGAATAGCATGAATGCCACCATAGAGAGAAGGGAGTCTTGGGGTAACTGGTAAAGTTGCTGGCATGTGACCAGGAGGTCACTGGTTCAAGCCGTGGAAACAACCTCTTGCAAAAATGCAGGGTAAGACTGCGATCTATATACCCTTGTGGTTCGGCCATTCCCCGGATCCGAGCTTAGCGCACTGGGCTGTCCTGCCCTTGACTCCATAGAGCATTTTCTCCATGGCCTGACTTAATTTTTATGAACTGCCTTCATATTTTCTTGAAGTTGTTTGCTCGTATTTCCGTATAGTTGTGGCAGCTTCAAGTTGACTACTTTTCTCCTCTTGTGTCTTTTAGAAAGTAGAATCTCTATTGATAAAGGTAGGTCAAGCCCCTTATGATTCAATGAAAGATGCACTTCGACCAGTAATGAGAGCTATGGTTGGAAGTGAACTTTTAAAGAATGCTGATGTGGATGTCAAATTCTCTGTTGTATCTTGTCTCTGTGAGCTTTCTAGAATTACTGCCCCTCAACAACCTTATGATGATGGACTAATGAAGGTATCCAAGATATAACATTCTACTTTGTTGTTCTCTTTTCCTAATACACACACATATTATATATGTGTAGAAAGAACCACACTAACTAGTTTAGCTAGTGTCATTTGCTCAAACTTTATATCCATTACCTTTTTGTTTTCACACTCTTATATTGAAAACTCTCAGGAAATTTTCCAGCTTATAGTAAGGGCATTTGAAGAATTATCTCATTCAGCCCGCCATTATTATAAGGCTGTGCATATCCTTGAAACTGTGGCGGATGTCAAGGCCTGTGTGATGCTGCTGGACCTTGAATGTGATGCTTTAGTTATAGAGATATTCCAGCTGTTTCTCACGATCATCAGGTAACTTAGCAAATTTTCCTTTTGGTGAGAAGTATCTTAACCCTTTTTCTCTTTTTGACTGTTACATAGAGTTGTGATTTAATTCTTTCAAGCAATTACTTTAACCTCCTTCAGATTAAATCAGTATGGAACTTTTAGGATTTTACACTGGGTATGTAGGTAAAGTGAGATTAGATAGAACTATGAAAAATGACTCTAGGGAGTACGGATTTAGGATAAGCAAAAGTAAGATAAAATATTGCACTGCAAATTTAGCCTCCAAAGGAAGAATGAAGGTGAATGAGATTAGACACGATTGTATTGTCTACATACACACATTTTCTAATATCTTGTCTCAGTCTTCTGCAAGAATGGCATGATGAATGGAGATGTGGCACATATAAATTATATAGGAAGAATAAAATGGAGGAGTATTATGAGAGTGCATAATGAAGGAGTTTTTGGAATCCTATGTGACCTAACAATGTGATAGGAGAGTTTTATCGAACGGTTTTAAAACCAGCAAATTTCATGAGATAGGACTCTATAGTCCAACATTGTCAAGATAGAATGTTGTGTAAATTTGGATATTAAGACTAATGTCGACCATCCAAGATTTGTATAATTAGAAATGATAACAATATGATAGAGGGTGTAAGTAGCACACTCTGAAGATAAATTAGAGAACACTGCCTGAGATGATTTGGCATATCCTACACAGACCTCCAAATGTTGATGGTTAGCAGGTGAGAAACAGGGACGAGATAGATTTACACTTACACAGAGAAAAGTTGGCTAAAAGGATCTACATTTTCTCTAAATCAATGTAGACTTAGCTAAGAATGGAACACTATGGAGTCAAAGGATCCATATAAGTGATCAACTAGTTGAGATTAAGGCTTAGTTATTTCCGTTACGCTTACATTTGGTTAGTGTTCATCAAGAGTTTTTTGCTCTGGTTACAAATTTGTTTATTTGTGTAGGGATAAGGGAAATGTTGAGAATATCTTCTATTAGAGAAACATCAATTGCCTTAAAAAACTAATTATCTGGCATTGAATGAAATAACCTCTTGCAGAAGTGCAGGTGTAAGGCTGCATATAATAGACTGTTATGGTCCGGTCCTTCCCCGGACCCCGCGCATAGTGGGAGCTTCGTGCACCGGGCAGCCATTTTTTTTGGAATGAAATAACCTGAATAGAGTGGAACAGATTACAGAGGATTATATAGTGGACCCCAGCTAATTCAGGATTGAGGTGCAGATGATTAATTGATATTGCGGTGGGATGCTGAAGTGTTGGCTGCTTGTCTGTCAAGAACGAGCAGCAGGCTCGTCGATGTAATTCAAGTAGTTATGGTTTATCTTATCTATTTATGCAACAATACAATTAGCATTTGATGTTTATTTCGGTATTGACTAGCTTAAAGGTGGTGGACCACATAAATTGCACTTTAACTGTCCGCTAGCTATTTGTGATACTTAAGTTCTTATTCACCTTCCGAGCACATTTAAGCATGTTGGTGATTGTTTGACTTTGACATCATGCTCCATGCCATTTTATCCCAGGTGAAAGATTATAAGGTTATCTTGTGTAAGTTTTCTCTGATGAATGCTTATGTTTGATGCTGTGATTTTCTCAAGGCCCGACCATCCTACTGTTGTATTCAAAAGCATGGAAGAAATCATGACTCTGCTCATAGAAGAAAGTGATGAAATCTCAATGGAGCTTCTTCAGCCTCTCCTTGATAGCGTCAGAAAGGAAAATCAGGCAATAACCACATCCTAGTAATTTTGTTAATCAAGTTTCTTTAGTGCTTTTCTTGATCATATATACTGTACAGATTTGTTCACCTATCTCGTCAAAATTGGGAGAGAAAGTCCTGAAAGAATGTGCTTCCACTGTTAGACCCTATCTTCTAGAAGCCCTCAAGTCAAGAAGCATGAATCTTGATGATTATGCTGAAATAGTTGCCTCAATATGCAGTGAAATGCCTGAGGGAGAACAAATGGTGCGTCCTAGCCATGACTATTTTTTTTTCCAGATAATGTATTCATGACTATCTCTTTTATCTGAGCCGAGGGTCGATTGGAAACAGCCTCTCTGCCCTTCGGGTAGGGGTAAGGCTCGTCTACCTATTACCCTCCCCAGACCCCACTTTGTGGGACTATACTGGGTAGTTGTTGTTGTTGTTGTTGACTATCTCTTTTATGCAACTGCTTTTTGCTTTTTCTTGTACTACGAGAAAATGACCTCACCCGATGCAATATTTGTCTAAAACCTTACGAGAATGTCAATGAGACTAAACCCAATGCTTCTATAGTGCTTGATATGTATTTACTACTTTTAATTATGAAAATATGCTATTGAATTACTACTGTTAAAAAAAATTGCTCCTTATAAGTAAAAAAAAAACTATTGGATTACTTCTCCATTTTCCTTATATTAATTTTATGATAGTCACATTTTCCTTTTCCTTTTTGCTTATTTTAATTTTATGATCATGGAAAATGAAAATGTGACTGATGCTGTGTATCCTGTAAAATTTGGTCCATCTGGTGCTGTTATTTGAGACTCCTTTAAATATTAATGGCACCCCTTCGAAAACATTACAGCTTTACAGTCAGACAGAGCAGCTAAAGAATATTGGCATTAGCAATGGTAGTCATGGTTGCCGGGTTAGGGCTAAGAAGAAACAGAGCATGCCAAATAAGGAGGCTCACCTGGGTGTGTTGGTTCCTGAAGGAGATGTCTTGCAATCTCAAGATAAGAGAAATAGCTCATTGCATTCAGTTCTCAACTTTGGGGATGAACATAAGGGCACAGCATGTAGCAAAAGAAAACCACGTCAGAGCTCAAAGAAGGGCGAGTCTGTTCCGAAAGGTGATGCGGACACCACTTCTGGCCTGAACATTGTAAGAGGGGGAGACCTTACTGATGCTGAGGAGCCATCAGTGCAACAAGTTGATAAAAAGAAACAGAAGAATGACAGAGTTACCATTGTAACTCATGATGTAGAAGAAACAGGAGATGAGGTTAAAAGGAAAACTTCTTAGAAGTTGTTATCGCTAGATCTGTGCTTATAGTTTATTTCAAGCACAAATGTGACGACCACTTTCTTTTTTATTTTTTTTCCTTGTTCCGTTCCCTTCACTCTTGTGGGTTTTACAGGCGATTAAACTATCATTTGGGGATGAAAATCTGTCAAGCAAACTTGGCAAAACTAAGCGCCAGAAGAAGCTTGCCATGGGAAAGGATGAGGTACTAATATACTCCTACTATTTTTTGAAGCAAATTGTAACCCTTGTTTATGTAACATCCATATCTGTAAAATTTGCAGATTTGCTTGTATTTACGTAGTATTGTTGAAATATAGCAGCTTGTTGCCAAATTCTATGACTTCTTAGCTTTGTCAAAAGAATCCAATCACAGTAAAAATAAGTTATAAGCAGCTATACCCTCCTTGAAGTCGGAGCGAATACTGTTCTTACCGCTTTTCAATAGATTTTAAAGGACTGAAAACTTTTTTTTTGGTGTAGGGCCCGACTGCTTTCACTTTATCTGTTGTTCTAGAATGTTTTCATGTCTGAAGAGCTTATGTTCGAATTGTTTCATTCAGAATTCTAAAAGGTGTCACATCACCAAAAATTATGGAGAAGAAATGATTGGTACCAGAATAAGAGTTTGGTGGCCATTGGACAAAGTGTAAGTTCTACAAAATGTTGTGTCAGGACTGTCACGCTAATGTAAATTAGTGGTAGTAATTACAGCTCCACTCTCATTCCAGCACTTTTAATAAACTTGATTGCCTTCTTTGTTAAGTTTATTGTCTATAAAATTGACCTACCTGCTAGGCTTTCAGGCAAGAATTTGTTTCATTCCCTTATGGCGTTCATAGTTTGTGTTAAGAAATACACACATGGTTCTTTTTATTTTTGTTTTTTATATTGGTTTTCTCTAGTTTTTACTACTGGATGCTTTAAGCAGACCTTATACTCGCAGACAATCCCTGTGGAGATAGATTGTAGTGATCAGCAGCCAATGGATTCCTGAGTTCTGAAATTAGCTTGTTAATCTAATAAACTGTTGTTGTCTTCTTCTTCTTGTTCTTTTTCTTTGATGTCTTTTTGGTAGGCTAAAGAAAAAATTGATATGTTTGTATCCACCATATATGATCTTCTTTTCTTTTAGTTCTTTCTTTCTCGTTCTTCAGTTTAAACTATCAGCCATCTCAATAATCATCATCATCCATATCATGTGACTGATTATAGTATTAAACCTTTGTAGATTCTTCTGCCTCAACCAGTGAACTGACTCGTATTCTGTCAAATTTTCAGCTTCTTTCTAATAGATTCTGAATTAAAACTTTCCAAATGCTCATCCACTCACAATTCCAGCAATGCCAACTCACCTTCAGAACTATCAACTAACAAAGCTCTATCTATAAATCAACCCATTGCCAGATATTGTCCAACTGCTATATCATTCTTCAATTTTATCATCTCTATGGTTTCAGTTGCTTGAAATGTTGGAGTCAGTGGCAAATTGTCTAGGCAGTGTTCTTTCAAAAGAAATATGTGTAGCCTACATGTAGATCATTTCTTGATGTGTTTGGTAGCATGAAATGCTGAAGCTTACTTGCTTACTAGCAATAGTTACTGGTTGTTTCTGGTGTATGGGGTTACAAATTTTTGAGCGTGTCTCATCTATTGATTGATTTAGCTTGGATTGATATCAATTTTTGTGAATATATTTACCAGATAGACAATGAATGTAGATGGGCAAAGAGAAATACTCCCCTTGGCCACCTGAAAGAAAAACTATTCCAAGATTTATCTGCAAAGTGATAGGTTTTGATTATTGAGTTGAAAAAAAACAGACAGTTGATGAATGGCTAGGACCAATGCTCTAGAAAGGGGATGTTGGTTATTTAGAAACAAAAAACAGAAGAGAATGCGGCCACGGGAGTACTCTGAAGGAGGTAGATGCCTCAGAAGATGGGCAACAAGGAACACCAACAACAACAACAACTACCCAGTATAGTCTCACAAAGTGGGGTCTGGGGAGGGTAATCTGTAGACGGGCCTTACCCCTACCCGAAAGGGCAGAGAGGCTGTTTCCAATCGACCCTCGGCTCAGTGAAGGAAAGGAACAACAAAAACAAAAACAACAACAAAAGAGCATTAATAGCTTCAACAGAAATAGCGTAAATAATTATCTAAACATAAGAACCATAAATAAAATAGCATGCAATAATATCATACAGTAACTACCCTAAATAACTACCATAAGGGAGACACAACCCTGATACTAGACCTCCAGACTTTCCTATCAAGGGCCATGTCCTCAGAAACCCGCATTCTAGCCATGTCATGCCTAATCACCTCTCCCCAATACCTCTTAGGCCTCCCTCTGCCTCGCCGTGCGCCGACCATCGCCAGCCGCTCACAACTCCTCACCGGGGCATCAGGACTTCTCCTCTGTACATGCTCGAACCACCTCAGCCTCGCTTCTCGCATCTTCTCATCCACCGGGGCCACCCCCACCTTCTCTCGAATAACTTCATTCTTAATCTTATCTAACTTGGTGAACCCGCACATCCACCTGAGCATCCTCATCTCCGCAACCTTCATCCTCTGAACATGAGAGTTCTTCACTGGCCAGCACTCCGTCCCATTCAACATGGCCGGTCTAACCACAGCTCTATAAAATTTCCCCTTGAGTTTCTGTGGAACTTTCTTGTTACAAAGGACTCTTGATGCCAGCCTCCACTTTGACCACCCCGCTCCTATACGATGAGTGACGTCCCCGTCAATCTCTCCGTCCCCCTGAATCACCGACCCAAGATATCTGACAATGTCCCTCTTGGCGATGACCTGAGATCCAATCATCACGTCCCTGCCTACTTCGCTCGGCTCGGCGCTAAACTTGCACTCGAGTTATTCTGTCTTAGATCTGCTTATTTTGAAACCCTTAGACTCGAGAGCCTGTCTCCATACCTCTAACCTCTCATTAACACCGACCCTCGTCTCGTATATCAAGACTATGTCATCAGCAAATAGCATACAACAAGGCACATTCCCTTGAATATGAGGAAGTTTCTTTTGAACAAGGAGCACCATTTCCATGAATATGAGGAAGTTTCTTTTGAACCATCGGATAATTTCTTAAGTTGGCAAAAAAGATATTTCCAGAAATTTTTTTCTGCTTTATCAATGAAAAAAAAGATTATCAATTAAATCTGTAAATTTTTAGTAATAACATATTGCACATGACTACCAAGTCAATGATGACAGCAAACAGTTTAGTTAATTGTTCACTTGGCGTTTTGACTTGTAGAGTATCAGAGCACATCTTCAATTCCTTCTACCAAATTGACTTTTATCATGTCTTGAATATGGAAAAAAGAGTCTGGCTATAGTTTGTGATCTTAAGTTTCTCTTTGCAGGTTCTATGAGGGTGCAGTTACTGAGTTTGATCCTGTGAAAAAGAGACACAAGGTAGTGTTCTTATTATCAAGCTGTCTGCTGTTTTCGAGTTCGTTTCTATACAGTTTTCGTTCCAGTTTATTGCTCATATTCTTTTCATTTTGTGATATCCTGATATATATGCACTTTATGATGATGACAAGAATATAGACACCATTCCCAAGTCCGTAAAGCTGTACATCGGTAGTCAGTTTGGATCCATGATATCATTTATTTCCTTCTCAATTTTATTTGAGACAAACTCCAAATATTAAACAACAACAACAACCCAGTATAATCCCACTTAGTGGGGTCTGGGGAGGGTAGTGTATACGCAGACCTTACCCCTACCCTGGGGTAGAGAGGCTGTTTCCAAATAGACCCCCGGCATCCTTCCCTCCAAGAATTTCCCACCTTGCTCTTGGGGAAACTCGAACTCACAACCTCTCGGTTGGAAGTGGGGGTTGCTTACCATCAGAGCAACCCCTCTTGGGAGACTCAAACTCACAAACTCCAAATATTACATTTGCCAAAATATCTGCAATGTCCAATTGACTCCCTGCTCAGTAATGTTGAGGCAAATGGCAATGCTATTTACCGAAAAATATCTGCCTGTCCAATTGACTCCATCTTCCTGCTCAGTAGCATAGAGGCAGAACTGTTTACGGAACCAAATATAGTCATTGAATAAAAATCCCCTTTACCTGCAAGAAAGAGAAATATATCCTGGAAGTGAAGTGGTAATTTTTGCTAACTTGAACCATCTAGATGTTTCAAGTTGACTGATGCTATTTGCTTGTTTTCCTTTTGAGATCTTATATTATGATGAACAAGTGGAAACCTTGAATTTGACTAAGGAACGGTGGGAGATGGTTGGAGACAATCCATCTGACAAGGTGCTTTCCTCATTCGATACTGTGTTATCTTAACATATTTTCAAGTTATTATTGGCCTTACATCGCCTTGTTATATGATTCTATTGGATGAAGTATTTACAGAAGCTTGAGACAGATCTTCAATGCAGTGCTGTTTCATCTGTTCCGTAAGTATTGATTTCTAAATTTTCATTGTACCTTGGATGCATCCTATGCACAGTTCTGAATGTTGTGTTTACTCCGCCTACTACTTTAATGTTAGAGATTGTATTTCATATCACCTTGATAAGGCAGTACTATTATTGGGATATGATATGGTTATTGGTTGATGAACTTGAGCAGATCCATGAAGAAGAAAGCAAAAAGAACCTCCTCAACAAAAAGGGAACCTGGAGTCTCTTCATCCAAAAGGTTGTTCTCATGTTGCTATACACTTTTTCCTGTGGTATTTCTCTCCGGACTGACTGTTCCGAGAGGGTTTGACAAGTAGGTTCTCTATCTTCAGGTCTAAAAGAAATGCCCAGAAGGGTGAAACTGAATCCATGTATATTCCAGTTCCAGATGAGATGAATGATGCTACTGATGTTGGTTGCGCAACGAGCAACAGGAAAAAAGATCCTGTGCACAAGGAAGATAACATGATCAATGAGAATCAGATATCCAAGAATCCGAAAGTTGGTTTAGAGAGCTCACTGATGCTTGAAGACCATCCATCTGACAAGGTCCTAAACCCATCAGATATTATTTATCTCTCAACATATTTTCAGATTGTCATTCACATTACATATCTTTGTGATACAATTCTTTTTGACGCAATATGTACAGAAGCATGAAACAGATCTTCAAAGCAGTGATGTTTCATCTATACCGTAAGTATTGATTTCTAAATCCTTGGGCATATCCTAGTTTGCTATGTATTCTTATGTCATCTATTGTTTGTACTTCTGTCTACTACATTTAAGATAGAGATTGTATTTATAATCACCTTAATATGCGACTACTATATTGGGATATGATCTGGTTATTGGTTGATGAACTTAGCAGCTCAAAGAAAACAAAAAGAACCTCCTCAAAGAAAAGGGAACCTGGAATCTCTTCATCCAAAAGGTTGTTCTTTTGTTGCTGTACACTTTTTCTCGTAGTATTGCTCTCCGAACTGGAAGGTACTGAGGGTTTTGACAAGTAGGTTTCTTTCTTCAGGTCAAAAAGAAAGGCCCAAAAGAGTGACATTGAATCCCCGGTTATTCCAATTCCAGATATGATGAATGATGCTATTGATGTTGGTTGCGAGATGAGCACTGGGCAAAAAGATCTTGTGGATAAGCAAGATAACACGATCACACAGAAGCAGAGATCTGAGACTTTCATACTTTCCTTTGATAGCTCATTAACGCTTGAAGACCGTCCATCTGACAAGGTCCTTTCTCATCTGATACAGTGTAATCTCTTAATATATTTTAAAATTGTCAATGGCAAAACATATGTTTGTGATTGATTGTTTTTTATTATTTATGTACAGAAGCATGAAACAGATCCTCAAAGCAATGATGTTTCATCTGTTCCGTAAGTATTGTTCTGAATTTCCTTGTAACCTTGGACATATCTTAGTTCCTTACATATTCTTGACTGTTATCTGTCATATTTACTTCTGTTTACTACATTAATGATAGAGATTGTATTTAATATCACCTTAATATGCCACTACTATCTTTTTGTATGGTTAATGGTTGATGAACTTGAGCAGATTGATGAATAAGAAAGCGAAAAGAACCTCCTCAACAAAAGGGGAACCCAGAGTCTCTTCATCCAAAAGGTTGGTCTTTTGTTTTTTTTACACTTTCCGCTGTAGTATTGCTCTCCGCACTGACTTTGACAAGCAGGTTTTCTACCTTTAGGTCTGGAAAAAATGCCCAAAAGAGTGACATTGAATCCCTGGATATTCCATATCCAGATAAGATGAATGATGCTACTGGTGTTATTTGCGAAACGTGCAGTGGGCAAAAAGATCTTGTGCACAAGGAAGATAACATCATTACAGAAGCAGAGATCCAAGACTTCCAAAGTGTCAACCTAGAGCTCATTAGCGGAAGTGTACTCACAACGTCGTCAAAACTTTCCAATGGTGCCTTAGAGAACTCATTGACGAAGGAAGCCAATTAAACTATAAAGATGCTGTAGTTCAGTTTGGGGAAAAGGTAGTAGTCGTTACTCGTTATTCATTCAAATTTGGAAGTTTTAAATCACATTTGAACCCAATAGTTCCTTTAACTTTAAAAGCTATGAGACCTTGAGTTTGTTACGATGGTTTGCGGAATGGACAGCTGGAGGATTCCATGCTCGACCATATTCATGCCGATTTTTTTTAAAAATGTTTATTTCTCCTTTGGTTTCGGCATGAAATTCGAGTTAACAAAGCAACTGCATTCGTGGTAGTCCGTTGATATGTCAGCAAGGATTCAACTCCTTTGCTTGATCATAGATCTCCATAAAGCAAAGGAATGCGAATTCTATATTAGGTCGATTCTTCCATATAATAGGTGAGAGGAGCTGTGTGATTCTGTTTCTGAATGTATCAAATAAAATTGTGAAGCATTACAGAAGCCGAAGAAGTTACTGATAGGAGTAGTAAGTAGTTAGCAAGAGCTGAAGAAGTTACTTAGGATTAGTTACACATCTGTAGATTTGTTTCTCTATGGCTAAAGCTCATGCTCACAGACCAGGGTGTACAAAGGAAACCGACAAACCGCACCAATCTGATAATCCGAGTCAAACCGAAAAAAAAACCCAACCATGGTTTGGTATGATTTGGCTTGGTTTTGGAAAAAAAAAAAACCGACCATAATTTGTTTGGTTTGGTTTCAACTAAAGAAAGTCAAACCGAAACCAAACCAACCCGACATTAAATATATAGAACTTTTAGATATATTTAATATATAAATATACTTATTGTGATGTAATTTATAAATATTTCTTTAAAAATTTATAATTTTATATTTAAGGTATTATGTCAAGGTTGGACTTAGAACTTTTTGAATGTTCCAATAAGTTTTATAGCCATTAACGTTAGTAAATTAAATAATGCTAACAAAAGCCAAATTAAAACCAAAATCAAATCAATATTAATGCTAACAAAAGACATTCAATTCAATACTATGAACGAAAATGTATTGACTATTTATTTTTTTTGTTTTGCAATAATTTAGATAAATGCACAACCTATTTTTATTTTTTTAGCGTCGTGTAATTAATATTTCCTTATTAGTCTACTTACTTTAGCATGACTAAGTATTTTTAGATTATTTTTATTTTTATTGTGGCTTTTTTTTGGTAATTAAAATTTTATTAATCACCAAAGATCTTGCTTTACAATGCCATAGTCCAACTTATACTCAGCTAACTATCTAATCTTATCCAATATACTAACTACCCATCTTATAATCAGCTAACAATATTTTTATTGTGGTTTTTTAATTAGCAATACTGATATTACACAATTTTATTGTCTTTATTGTTGAATATTTTAGGACAATGCCATGACACATCTCATATTTTGTATTATTTTCTTGGAAAATACTTTATATAGTCGTATCTTACTAGGATTAAAGAAATACTTGGAGCATAATTTATATGCTTTGTTTTATGAAGGTTTTATCGGAAAAAATTTAGAAAAAATCCGAATAACCCGAAAACCCGAGAAAACCCGAAAAAATTCGAGAGCGAAAAACCCGAGTTTTATTGGTTTGGTTTGGTATTTAGATTTAATAACCCGACACAATTAATTTGGTTTGGTAATTATAAAATCCGAATCAATTCGGTCTATGTACACCCCTACTCACATAATCTACTGTCGGCTAGCCGGCACCACAGCACTAGCATTTGCTATTGGATATGGTCGAACATGTACATAAGTTTTATTATTGGGCTGAGGTTTAATTAGTCTTTGTTGGGCATGTTATTGGGCTGAGATTTAATTAGTCTTTGTTGGACATGTTATCCCAACTCAAACTTGTAAGAAAATCTAATAATTATCCTTCACTTTGTGAGATGCATAGGATGCAAACTGGGATAATATATTATGCATGTTGCCCCAAACATCCCAAGAAAAAAAAAAGAATCACAAAAGGTATTTTTCAGTATTCACCAATTGCTTACCTAGTCCAGTTTCATTTGCCCGCACTCATGTATATATGTGTGTCAGTGTGTGCGCACTCAAATGTTGCGCACGCACACTCTTATATATGTGTGTATAGATGTATGTATGTATGTGTGTATAATGTCTGAACATTTATTCTTGTGCGTGTGTATGTGTGTGTATAACTAAGGTGATATAGGTAAAAATGATGTACCTATATCATATATGGAGCAGCAGTAAGCCAGTAAATAGTGGAAAGGAACTATACACGACCTAAAGTTGCAGCTAGTAAGTGGAGTACTGCGAATTATATGTATCATGCTGAGGTCAGAATCAAGTCATACTAGGTTCTTGTTCCATGGAAACTTCGATCAACCAAACCCCATCTAGAACTTCTGCAATTAAAAGCACACTCGGAATTTCTATAACAAAAAAGAAAAAGACAAAACGATAGAGTTGTCAATCGTAGGTTGAAAGCTGTAGCTTTCCCATGCAAAAATTATGGACAAAGTAAGTCCAAAAGGTAACGTTCATTTGCAGCCTTACCTATGAGTAGTGGCAAACAGGGCAAAAGGTGTTGTCATTGGAACATAAGTAAAATAAAGTGGAAAATCACTAACGAAATGTAGTAGGTTCCAATTAGTCAAATACTGGAACAGTAAAAGACGTCAAAGTTCATAATCAGTGGGTGCAACTAAAATCGAGCAGCTGTTAAAAAATACCAACAGTTTTCTCACTCACGAGTACTTTTATCTGTTGCCATTTTCTTGTTTTCTCAACAGTTAAAGGCTTAACCCATCATCATATATTTAACTAGCTAAAATGGTAGATATATTTATGCTATTGTATTTATACGCCTTCGATTTGTACGTACTTCTATTTTATTCGTCCTCCAAACTCGTGATATATTATCTAATCAAAATTGGTATTTCTATCATTTTCAAAAGTCTCTTTTGAGTTTCAGTTTATTAAAGCATATAGGAAAATACACTCATTGCCTTTTACTAATACTTAATCTCCACAAAAAGGAAAAAACAAAGGGAATAAACGAAGCAAATGTGATGAATTGAAATACCAGATTGCTCTGGTAATTGTAATATCTCTTAATAATACGAAATCATGGTTATTCTTTTTAATTCAAATAGCAGGACCAAACAGCACGTTACTTCTGTTTTTTCTTTTCATTCAAGTGTCCCTTAAAAACTAAAATTTACGATTAGTTTAGTCCGTCAATATGATGGAAGAATTATTAAAATTAAATCTCATGAAGTGAGCAATTGGTTCATCATCTTCTGCTTAACTTGACATTATAATATCAAGGATATATGTCTTAATTTCTCTTTTTCTATTAGCCAGTATCCATCAGAGACAGAGAGACCAACTCCGATATCGCTAGTTATTCAAGGAAAAATGTTCCAACTTGCAGTTGATGATTATCAAAGAGTATAAAACGATAATTCATGAATATAGAAATAGCGGCGGCGGATTTGCTGCAGTTAGTGGCACATTATTGTTGTTTACCTCTGAAATATGTGGGAGAAATTAAAAAATAACCAGATTTACAACTGGTCGTTCAAAAATAGCTAAATTTCAAAAGTAATCGAAATTTAGCTACTTTGTATGTACAGACAAATATGAGCGAAAACACTTTTCAAAATACGAAAAATACTCCAGTATATTATGCTGGAGTTCCAGCATATTATACTTGAACTCAAGGATATTATATTGGAGTTCCAGGATAAGTATGTTGAGACTCCAGCATAATATGATGGAGTTCCAGCATAAATACACTGGAACTCAAGCATAATATACTGGAGTGCTAGCAAGTATACCGGTCCAACATAATATACTGGAGTTTTGAGCACCGGTGCTCCAGACTCCAGTATATTATACTGGAGCCAGCAAAGTATACCGGTCTAGCATAATATGCTGGAGTTCATACATAGGTGCACCATACTCCAGTATATTATGATGGACCAGTCTTTATTGCAGCAAAATAGTGGCTATTTTTCATTGACTTGGTAAACGGTGACTATTTTTGAATGACCAGTCCGAAAACGGCTATACCGTGCTATTTTTATGAAATATGTGAGTAACAATTAAAGGTGATTTATGGTTTTGAAGATATGTGATTTATTCCAATACTAGTGAATATACAAGTAATATTAGGTTTAAGTAAGAATAATTGATGAACCAAACCAGCGTTGTTAGAGCAACGGGAACCTTGAACTCGATTTTCTCGAGAGCCTCGAGATCAGTTAAGAACAAATATAATATGAACAATAAAGCACAAAACAATAAAGCTCTATTGCAGGGTAGAATACTCTATTGCAGTGAATGAAATGATCCTTTACAAATGATTAGGGTCCCCTTTATATAGGAGGGGAAAACTCTAATATGGTACTTTTCCAATTACGGTAAAGAATTCTATTGGTACAACTGTAAAACAACCTAGTATGGAATCGTACTATTTCATACAAATCTTATCCCATAATTTATTCCTTGATCCACGTGTCTTGAAAAATTCCCGCTCTTTCTTGAGTGTCATTGAAATTGTACTGCCCTCGAGGTAGATCATGACGGGTCTCCGATTTTCTCCCTCGAGGTATGCATTTTCCAATCAGATCTGATCTTTATTTCGTGCTACCCGAACTCGAGCTAGGGGTACCTTTAAGTCCTCAAAATCGAGCTCACTCCAATTTCGACCATATACAGATAGTCTCCGCGTTTCTTAGAATGAAAAGATAAGAAACGATCTGATTCTCGCCCCTTCGATGTCCTAATCATGATATCAGTCTACTGAGGTCAACGGTCCGTGTGACTAAAAAGTCGTGCAAAAGTTATGCCTACACAGTTTTTGAAAAACCTTTAATGAAAGCAGCTATTGGTCGTCTGTTTAGCTTCTCCAACACGCTTAGACAACCTCTATAAATGTTCAATCCTTCATTCTCCAAAATTTTACTTTTACAATACGGAAAAGGGTCAGAACTGCCCCTAACGTATTGACGCCAGTTTAAACATGCCCACCGTTAACCTATTTTGAAAAAAATGCCCCTACCGTTAAGATTCTGGCATATTTGTGCCCCTAACGTATTGACTCCAGTTTAAAAATGTCCCTACCATTAACCTATTTTGAAAAAAATGCCCCTACTGTTTTAGATATAAATACAGTCAGTTGTTAGACCTAGGCGCACAAATATGCCACATTTTTAACGGTAGGGGCATTTTCTTTAAAATAGGTTAAAGGAGGGCATTTTTAACCTGGAGTCAATACGTTAGGGGCAATTCTGGCTCTTTTCCCTTTACAATATCATCAAATCCTCTATGTACTTATTCCTTCCTTGTGCTCATTTCTTAACTAGCTCCTTCTCCTTCTACTGAATTTTCACAACAAAAATGGCAAAAACTTCTAGGACATTTCCACAAAAAGAGAAGGCCTCTCTGTCTTCACGCTCGCCGAAGAACAAAATGGTGGTACCTCCTTGCATTGAGGAGTGTACCCCTTGGCTTTGTGATACGTCTTTCGATTTCAAGGTCGACAAGACTGCTTCAATTCCAGGACGATGTGAACGGATGTCTCGGTATATTAGCTTAATAACCGAACTCAAACAAGTGAAGGAAGATTGCAGTTAGGGAGATGAAGTGCACTTGGAGATCCCTTCACCTGATGAAGATATTACCACCCACAAAGCGGGGTACCTAAGCGTATACACATACCCATCTATCTTAGGTCCCGTAGATCATTCTTTGCCCTTTCTGGACCTAGTGATCCTCGATTTCTATCGATGATACCAAGTGACACTCGACCAATTTAGCCTTCCTTCTGGCAGATTGTTCACCTAATTAGGTACTTTTCGAGCAAAGTCAAGGGGGTTTCTTTTACCCTCGACCATCTGATTTGATTATACAGACCTCGTCTCTATTGGGGTGGTTTAATAAAATTGCAACGTCGATCTCCAAAGTATTTCTTTGCTAGTATTTATGAGGATAAAGACCGAGGGTAGCTGAGCCGCTTCGTTCAAGTTACGACCTCCTTCTTTTATATTTAGTCTGCGATGCTCTTCGATCAATCTTTTTCCAAGTCTAGAGTTAAGCTTGCCCGATGTGAAGATGAGCTCAGGAAGCTTCCGTTGGAGATAGACAGACTCAAGGCTCCTTATGCCAAAAGAGAGGGTGAACTCAATAATCTTTGGGCAAGTTCAACAAAAGCACCCCAAGAGCCGACCGAGCTCATTGAAAAGGTAATTTAGCCTTCGTGGGTGCATTTTTTTTACTTGTTTGTTTTGGCGTCTAATGTTCCACCTTTGTAGTTCCAGGAGAAGGCCGACCTAGCGGAGCATCTTTGGAAGGAGCTTAAAACCAAATAGGATGTAACCCTCAGGTGGAAGCAAAGTATGGATCGTTTGGCCTAAAAAAAAGACAGTCTTCGAGAATAGATGGCATCGGCCAAGAGCCAACTTCAAAGTAAAAAGAGGAGGGTCGTAAATTTATAGAGCTTCACACTGAGATGGTCGCTGAGTTGTCTAAGGTTAAGTTCGAAGCCGATACGTTTGCGTCTTCATATCGAATCGATGCTGCAACTGCCAATGCTCAGGTTAGGGAGATATTTGATGCAGATGATCTTAAGTATGCTGCAACTAAGCTCAAATTATCCTGGGCAATCAATCATGCTCGACTGGAATCTCGAAAGAAAACTCTCGAGGAAGTGCATGCCAAAGGCTTTGACCTTTCTGCAGAAATTGATAAGGTGAAAGCTTTGGAAAAAGAGGCAGCTGCATTGCTCTCTACTAATGAAGATTTTGTCAGCGGTTCCGAGAGTGGGGAGGACGAAGATAAAGTACCCGAGGAGGAAAATTCCCCCGAAGATCAGGCTGCCGAAGGTTAGACCACCGAAGATTTAGTTTCGGTGGATGCTGCCTCCGAGCAAGTCACCCCCACAATAGACTAGGTCCTCTTTAATTTCTTTATTTTATGTAAGGGCTCTATGGGGGAGTTTTCTAAAATTGCTTTGTGAAAACAAACAAACTTTTGTTTCGACCTTGGTTTGTGACGAATCTCATTTTCCTTTATTTATAGAAAATTTACTTGTACAACCCAAATTATCAGCCTAGTGTTGGTTTGAACTTAGAACGCAATGAACCTTTAGGTTGTTTCCTGATTAACATGATGCCTCTTGAGGTCTTAGGTAATTCACAATCTTAGATCGAGCTTGTAATGACGCACCCTCGGGCCCGAGTTGAATGAGAACAATGTCTTAGCCCCTGTTTTCTTTACCTACATCTGTTTCGGCCCCGCGTTCCTTAGAGTAAGAAATAATTTGGACCTTGATTTTACCGAGCCTCTTAGGATGATGTCATACCCCTGACGTAGGTGCTTGAAGTGATGGGAAATGTCATGTCAACGCTCTTCCCTAGATCATCAAATGCGTATCAGTGTTGGTCGGCCACTTGCATTGCCGAAATTGTCATCGCATTTCACCGCCTTTCTATAACTACTACGCAATCCTATTTGAACAAAGACTATGTTCATTCACCCTTTTTACTCTAGTTCTTTCCCCTCTTTATTTTTTTCATCTAATTATCTGCTTCCATGATTAAAATCTGTGAACTCGTGGTCACATGACAACAACTTTGGCAGTTACGTCAAGGCTTTTCTTTTAGAAGCTTCTATTCAAAGCAACGAAAAAGGGCACAAAACCCTTCCCATCTCAAGAGATATGCAACCTTTCCCCTGTCGCTTATCTCTCCTAACTCCAACTTGGTGTGGTACTTCATTACTTCTGCTTTACATGGAGTGAGGTGGTACAATCATCTACTAACTTTTGCGTCCCACACCGGTATAACGTCTCAGGGAGTGGCTTTAGAATAGTTGTGCTAACAAGACCCATACTTGCCAAGTTTTTCACCATGCCACAATTTTCTTCGCTTGTTAAAAAGCTTTTGTTTTTGATAGGATATAGGATTTTCTTCATCTATTGCGGTCTCGGAGGAGGTTCCCGAAGGCTCCACTCTCAAGGATGTGGCCCTAAAAGTAAATTAGTTTCTTGGCTTTGTTTTTGCTTCCTTGTTCCTGTGTAAGGACCCTTCGTGGGCATTGCCGATATATTTTGTAACTATCTCTTGGAAATACAAAAGGATTTTATTTTTTTCTCATCTTTGGCTTGTGTTGAATCTTGTTTATATTTGTTGAAAATTCGATCTCTTAATTTAAATGACCCGTTCGAGTTCTGGATTGGGTCATGACGGCCCTTTGTCTCTAACTGATCAATGTAATACTCTGAGTCTATCGTTATCCCTTAAGCTAAGATTAAATTGAGTAGGAATTCTTGGGTCTGAGTTGAGCGAGAGAAAGGTCTTGAGACTGACATGAAGTTATCCCTTAGACTTTGTGGATAGTCCACGAGTGAGAATTTCTCGAGCTCGGGTAGCCCTTGGGCTTAGTGGTTGAGTGAGTACTTGCTTGAACGCGAAATAAAGTTAGCCTTTAGGATTCGTAAATAGTCCCCGAGTGAGAATTTTCTCGAAATTTGGTAACCCTTGGCTTGGTGGTCGAGTGAGTACTTGCTCGAACTCAAAATAAAGTTAGCCCTTAAGCTTCGTGGATAGTCTCTGAGTGAGAATTTTATCGAACTCGGGTAGCCCTTGGGCTTGGTGGTAAAGTGAGTACTTGCTCCAACTAGAAATAAAGTTAGTTCTTAGGCTTTGTGGATAGTCCCCGAGTGAGAATTTTCTAGAACTCGGGTAGCCTTTGGGCTTGGTGGTCGAGTGACTACTTGATCTAAATCAAAATAAAATTAGCCCTTAGTCTTCGTAGATAGTCCCCGAGCGAGAATTTTCTCGAACTCGGGTAGCCCTTGGGCTCGGTGGTCGAGTGAGTACTTGCTCGAACTCGAAATAAAGTTAGCCCTTAAGCTTTTTTATATTGGCCTTTAGGTTCGTTATATTGGGGTGATTCGTCCTCCAAAATGGCTATAATTTTTCCCTCTTTCCGGTTAAAATACTTATTGAAAATATGTATGCCTTAACATGTGTTTTTTGTACCCGTTTAGATTTTTCGAAGGTTCCATTGATTAGAACGTCGTTTGTAATTTTATATGCAACATTAATCAAATACCTTTTGATGTTTCTATGAAGGCTGATGTTATCGAAGCCTTCATATTATTCGAGGGATGATTATATCGAAGCCACTTATAATTTACTTTTTCCGATGGTAGCCTGATTTAACTGGTTTTTTAGAAGTATATGAACTTTTTATTTTATGGCGGAAGTTGGACATCTGAGCCGTATTATTTTGGCTGTAGCCTTTTCATGTGACCGTAGTCTTTTATATGGTCGTATCCTTTTGTCCCCGAGTGTGATGGCCTTGGCCTTAATATCGAGGGGATGCCTATTTGAGGCCCTGAGAGCTCGAGTGTTCCTCTTTGAGGTCTTATAAGTTCGAGTGTGCCTCTTTGAGGTCTTATAAGTTCGAGCATTTGATGACTTGATATGTTGGGTGCATTAATGGTTTTAGCCCTTGAGCCGTTAAATATGAAAATAGTAGACTTTTTTTGAGGCAAGAAATGTTTTAATATAATAAGAATGCTTCTTCAAATAATTGATATATGCGTACTTGTTTTGCCGTTGGCGGTTTGACTATTCTATATGGACACGATTCATTTGATCGTTTGGCCTATTATAACATTCCCCTATCGAGACCTTCCTTGGCATGAATTGCTTTCTTCGAGAATGCGTCCCCCGAGAGTTATACCTCCCAGTGTTCAAGGTTGATTGAAAAGAATACTTGAATACTTTTTGAATATTCCTTAGGTAGCACATATGTGTTACCTCATTAAAAACCTTGCTGGTAACCTCATTTGCGGTAAAACCCAATCTAAGGGAAAAAGAGTGCAACGCATGCTATAAAATCCAAGGTCTTCGAGCTGAAAGGTGCCTCGATGTTTCCAATCAAACATGTGCAAGGATTTAGTTTTGAATACAATTGGAAAAAGGAAGAAGGTCATACCTCAACAGTAATAGTGATTGAACAACTATACATTCCAATTGTTTGGTAGTTGCTCGCCTTCCATTGTGCTAAGTTTGTAGGATCCTTTTCCTACGACTCCAAGGACACGGTATGGTCCTTCCCAATTGGGGCCTAATTCCCTTCGTTTAGGTCTCGAGTGTTAAGAGTGACTTTCCTTAGTACTAAGTGCCCGACTCTGAAATATCGAAGGGTCGTGCTTCTGTTGTAATACCTTTCGATCCTTTGTTTTTGTGTGGCCATTCAAATTAATGCAGCCTTACTGTTTTCATCTAGTAGTTAGAGAGAAGTATTATAGCTTCATGATTTGAGTCCTCGGTGGCATGATGAAACCTGATGCTAGATTCCCTGGATTTGATTGGGATAAATGCTTCGGACTCGTATACAAAATAAAATGGGGTCGTCCCCGTGCTCGACTTTGACGTCGTTCGATATACCTGTTGCACCTCGGGAAAAACTTCTCTCCACTTCCCCTTTGCATCATCTAACCTTTTCTTTAAGTTTCGAATGATGGTTTTGTTTTCATCGAGGTTGACCTCGATACCCCTGTTTGACACCATGAAGCCCAAGAACTTGCCCGACCCGACTCTAGAACTGTATTTCTCGGGGTTGAGCTTCATGTTGTACTTTCTTAGTATATCAAGTTTCAACTGCAAATGGGTCAAATGGTCCTCTGTGCGCAGGGGCTTAACTAGCATGTCATCAATATAAACTTCCATGGATTTGCCTATCTGATGTTCGAACATATTATTAACTAGGCGTTGATATTTGGGTCCTGCATTTTTAGCCCGAAGGACATTACATTATTACAATACATACCATACTTTGTGATGAACAAAGTCTTTTCCTGGTCCTCCGGGTTCATTCGAATTTGGTTGTACCCGGAGTAGGCATCAAGAAAGGTAAGGATCTCGTGGCCGGACATAGCATCGATCAAACGATCGATGTTGAGCAATGAAAAAGAATCTTTAAGGCATACTTTGTTCAAATCTTTGTAGTCTACACACATTCTAAGTTTATTTCCCTTTTTAGGGACTACCATTTCGTTAGCAAGCCATTCGGGATATTTTAGTTCCCTAATGGACCCTATCTTGAGAAATTTGGTTACCCCTTCTTTGATGAATACGTTGTTAGCTTGGACTGAGGTCTCCTCTTTTGCTTCACTAGTTTAAATTTAGGATCAACAGTTAGTCGATGGGTAGTTATCTTTCATTCTGGAAGATGCTTGATAAATATGGCATGCTCGAGTTCTTCGACCATGGACTTCGTCGCATCCGATTCCTAAGGGGGACACGAAGGCTCGGGGGGTGAGGAGATCTTCTTCTCCGTCCTCGACCACATGTTCATGTATCACCTGTCCCTTTGGCTCAACCGATTGTATGGGTTGTGAATGTTATTTGGCCACCTGTTAGTCCTTTGACTTTTTCAACGTGGATGGTGTCGATACTGGTGCC
Organism: Nicotiana benthamiana; assembly: GCA_034376525.1. NCBI lineage: Eukaryota > Viridiplantae > Streptophyta > Magnoliopsida > Solanales > Solanaceae > Nicotiana > Nicotiana benthamiana. The sequence goes on from CM067325.1 coordinate 14,433,386, forward strand.
AAGTCGTTTACTGCAAACATCTCCTTAGCTGTATGCTTCTCTCCATATAATATTTTCCTGCCATCCATTTTTGGAAACTTTATCATTTGATGAAGGTTCGATGGCACCGCCCTCATGCTATGGATCCATGACATTCCAAGCAAAGCATTATACCTCATGTCAACTTCGATGATATGCAATTTGGTGTGTTGTGTGGTTCCGGCCACGTCGACAGGGAGGTTGATTTCTCCCTTCGTTGTTTCACTTGCCATGATGAATCCATTTAAGACTCGAGATGTTGGTATGATTTGACCGAGCAACACCCTTGACCTGATTTTATTTTCCAAACTACCTGGATCCACGAGAATACATTTAACTTGAACTTTATTTAAAAGGATAGAAATTACCGGTGCATTGTTGTGAGGCTGAGATAAAGCCTCGATGTCTTCCTTGCTGAATGTGAGGGTGTCCTCGGGTAGGTAGTCCTGAGTCCATTTCTCCCTTGTGATGGATACTTTGGTACGTTTGAATATCGGTCCCTGTGGGACATTAAATCCACTGATGCTCATGTAAATGACATATTGAGAGGTTCTTCAGGTTCATTCTTCCTGTTTGCATCTCTTTCTCGGAAATGGTTCTTGGCCCGGTCACTAAGAAATTCATGAAAATGCCCCTCATCAACAACCGGGCTATCTCCTCTCTAAGATGCCTGTCATCCTCGGTCCTATGTCCATGAGTACCATGATACTTGCACATCAAGTTGGGGTTCCTCTGAGAAGGATTGGCATGTATAGGCTTGGGCTATCTAGTATATCTAATTTTTCCAATGGCTGAGACGATACCCAGGGCATCAGCATTGAATTTGTACTCCGATAATCGAGGTGCCTCCGTATGTCCCAAGTGCCTATCAAACCTAGTTTTTCTTATGAGTCCCCGGGACCTTTGACCTCGATCTGCTCATTGATTATTCCGAGGTACGTTACGCCTTGAAATGTTCCTTCGATTCTCGACGTATGGTTGATATCTTTCCTTATTTGACCTTGACCCCTTGTCTGCATTTCCTGACTCCTTTGCTAGTAATCTGCTTGGATAAACTGAGCTCAAGGGGGCTCCCAAATGATCATCCTCGACCCGAATTTTCTATTGGTACCTGTTATGCACACCCGCCTATGTCACGCCGGGATACTCGATCAAGTTCTGCTTCACCTGCTTCGAAGCTTTCGAACTTCGTTCATTTTGCCCCTGAGTAAATGCTTGTACGAACCAGTCATCGAAGACGGGTGGTAACTCCATTCGTTCTGACCGGAAGCCGGAGGCAAATTCCCTCAGCATCTCGTTGTACCTTTGGTTTATTTTGAATACATCCGACTTCCTTATTGCGAATTCTATGGCACCGGCATGTGCCTTTACAAGTGATTGTGCCAACATAGCAAACGAATCAATAGAGTGTGGGGGTAAGTTATGGTACCAAATCATGGCACCCTTAGACATAGTTTCCACAAACGTTTTTAGCAAAACGGACTAAATCTCATCTTTTTCCAAATCATTTCCTTTTATGCTACAAGTATATATATGGTGATATGCTCATTGAGATCAGTAGTCCCGTTGTATTTTGGGATGTCTGGCATCCAAAACTTCTTCGAGATGGGCTTCGGAGCCGCAATTTGGGGGAATGATTTTTACACGAACTTTTTCGAGTCCCGTCCTATCAAAAATCGAAGGTGCTCCCAATATTTGGTCGATCCTCGAGTTGTATATTTCTACCTTTTTGTCGTTGTCCTTAATCTTTTTTTCTCATGACTCGATCCTCTTTGTGAGTTCCTCGAGCATTCTCATGACTGTGGGGTCAGTTTCTGAGTCGTTTTTGCTTGATCTCTCCGGGGTTTGCTTAACACGATAATTGGTCTCTGGCCCAACCACGTTCGAAGTCTTTTACTGACTCTGTAACTGGGAGATAGCAACTTGTTGTGCTTGCAACATCTCAAAAATCACTTGTAGACTAACTTCTCTTTCTTCTTGAGCCTCTGTCGTTTGAGCGTCGGATTAATCCCCTCCATGTACACTTCCTTCGACATCAGTGTCCAAATCGAAATTCACGGCAATGCGTGAACCAACATCGACGGGGTTTGGCGCTTGTGCTATCCCAGGGCTTAGTGGTGGCACACCAGTCGCTGTAACTGTTGCATTGTTTTCTCTATGGGATCCGAGACCGTCGTCCATGTATGGGTGCGTTTGCCGAGCTAGACATATCTTAGCTTAAAATCGGAGAATCTTTGACTAGAAAAAGTGTGAAGAATAACGATGTGTTATCTAAAAATTAACACTAATATAATCACTATTATCTTTATGCCCACGGTGGGCGCTAGGCTATTTACCTCGAAAAATGTGAGAAATAATCAAAGGGGATTTGTGGTTATAAAGATATGTAATTTATTCCAATACTAGTGGATATACAAGTAATATTAGGTTTAAGTAAGAAGAATTGATGAACCAAACCAGTGTTGTTAGAGCACCAGAGACCTCGAGCTCGATTATTCGGAAGCCTCAAGGTCAGATAAGAGCAAATAAAGTATGAACAATAAAGTAAAAATAAACTGAAGAACAATTGTGGAGCACAATAGACGAGAAAAGCAAGGTATAATGATCTATTGCAGTGAATGAGATGAAACTTTACAAATGATTGGGGTCCCCTTTATATAGGAGGGGAAAATCCTAATATGGTACATTCCCAATTATGGTAAAGAATTCTATTGGCACAAGTGCATAATAACCTAGTACGGACTCGTATTATTTCGTACAAATCTTATCCCATAATTTATGTCCTGATCCACATGTTCTTGACAATTATCGCTCTTTCTTGAGTGCCATCGAAATTGTATTACCCTCGAGGTTGATCATGATGGGTCTCCGATTTGCTCCCTCGACGTATTCATTTTCCAATTAGATCTAATCTTTACTTCGTATTACCTGAACTCGAGCCCGGGGTATCGTTAAGTCCTCGAAATCGAGCTCTCCAATTTCGACCATATAAAATTGTTTTGCATTTAGCGTTGTTTTAATAAATAGCATTTTGGAAAATAAGAATGTTTCTAATTTAGATATATCGGCGATTTTGTTGCATTTAGTGGCACGTTGATTAATAAAATTTATAGAAAAATTAAGTAATAATTAACCATTCTAATTAGCTATAAGTTCTATCGTCATCATTTGAAACATCGATATAAAATTGTAATTGGTTTTATATTAATGTAAGATTAGTTTTCTTTCCTTTTCAGGTATTCAAATACAACATCATAACTGTTATTTAACTCTAGTATTCTAGTTTTAATATCTCCGTCAATCACCAACATGCATGCACATGGTGAATATGGATCAAATGAATCTCAGCATCAGCCCAGTAAAGTAGAGTATTGCAAAATAAATAAGGAAAATTTACCTGGAATACAAGAATCTAAAAGAAATACAGCCACTTTTAAAAAAATTAACGTATATATAATTTATTACAACTTTTTAACTTTGTAATTAAATGCCACGGCTCAAAATTCTCACCGTCGGGACTGTGATTGGCGCCTAACATTTCATTTGCTGGGTAAGCCAACGTTAGAAGAATTCATCCCTTTTAACAGTTTAAATTAATTAATAAAGAAGAACTGATTAACCTGCAAGAATCTAAAATATAAATGCAGAGCTAAAACTATAAAAAAACACTGCTACAAATTTCTGACTCTGGTGTCTCAATTGCATGAGCTACTAGAGTAATATATACAAGGGTATGAAATAAACCAAAGCTGACTGAATGAAAATACACAGCTAAATAGAAAAGGGAAGGGGACTCCAGGAGCCGCGAGAGTTGAGCAGTCGTACCTCAAGTCTCTGCAACTGTCCGATTCGAGCACGCTTATGATCGTCGCTGGGACCGACTCTAATATTTACATAAGAAGTACATAGTGTATTATGAGTACAACCGACCCCATATACTCTATAAGTGTCGAGCGTAACCTCCGCGAAGTAGTACCGAGGTTAAGGCATGCCACTTATACTACAATATGTACGCAGTATATAATAATGACAGAAAATAGAAATACAGGACATGGTAAAACAGTCAAATGAAAATAATAACCACAGTCTCAAGAAATAAACCAGTATCGTCCAGAATTACTAATCTTTAACAGTTCAACGTAAAATACCGGAAACCAATACATATCAAGAAATGGAAACATATAGGTATGTGTTCAAGTAGAAGAAGAACCCACTCAGCCCAGTTCCTACTTCGTGTTCACAAGAGCACCTTCGCGAACGCGAAGAAGGAAACGAAAAGGAACTTGAAATTATAGAAAAAACAGATTTTCTAAGTTCAATTCACCTCGTTGTCTATCTGAAAATCACCTGAGTGTATTTCGTTCTTCGGATCTAGCTAGCTGGGAGTGGCTTGCCATGCTTTATAATGTTGCTACTGGTGATTAATACTAAATTTTAATTACCAAAAAAAAAAACCTCACCCGAGCCGTCGGGACTTCAAACCAAATAGGCACACAAGTCCTAAAACATCATACAAATTTGCCCCCGCGATCAAATAGCAAAATAACACCCAAAACTATGAATTGAGTACCAAATCAAATGAAATTTTCAAGAAAATTTTGAAACTTTTTCTTGCACAATCGGACGTCTGAATCACGTCAAGCCAACTCCGTTTCTCGTTAAATTTCATAGATAAGTCATAAATCTGTACTAGGCTCCAGAAGCAAAATACGTATTGCACTCCGCATTTTCGTATGCTTAAGTTTCGTTGTAAGATTGGGATTGAGAATATAAGCTTTATATAATTTCAAACAAGTAATGAGTAAATTCATGAAGCTGAGAGGAGAAGAAAGTCAAAGAAAATGAATTTTCATCCAAGTTGATATATTGGGATACAATGCGGGCTGTGCGATAATGCCCAGTATTTTCGGACTAGTACCATACAAAGTACTATATGACTATGATAGTGGGATGTACATAATGTATTATCAGCGGGGTAAGCATATCTTCAGATAATCTTTGACTTTCAGTTGCTTTCAATTATTATATTGTCAGTTCAACTTTAGTTTTAAGCACATTGCCTTACATACTCGGTACATAATATGTGTGCAGGTTCAGACAGACAGACAGATCGGCCTACTCATTAAGTGTTACCCGAGTACAGCTTGATCGGTAAGCTCTATTCCTTTAGGAGTTGCCGTGTCTAAAGCCTTATGTGCATCTTTTTTATATATATGTGTATATGTTATGAGGGGGTCGTGGAGGTGTTCCGATTACAATATATCCATCAGTAGAGACTTGTAGACATATTCTGTCAGTTAATGCAGTATGTTGGGCTTGTAGGCCTTTTATGTACATTTTGTTGGTTTGTTAGCTGTAGTAGTTATGAAGGCCTGTCGGCCCAGCTTGATATTGAGATTTGATCAGTGTTCTTAATTGTCTTGCAATGTGTCCAATGGCTAAAGTGTGACATTGTATGCTCAAAATTCCTTAGTTGCAAGATGGTACGCAATGATAGGTAAGGCACCAGGTGCCGATCTCGCCCCCCAAGTTCGGGACGTAACAAAAGTGTTATCAGAGCAGTTTTTTCCTAGGGAGTCTACAAGCCGTGTCTAGTAGAGTCTTCTTTATAAGTTTGTCGTGCACCACGCTTATAATTAGGAGGTTATGGGGAATTTAGGGCTGTCACTTTTTCTTCCTATTCTAGATCGTGTTGTAGAGCTCATTTGTAAGAATTCAAACTATTAAACTCTATTTTATTCATAATAAGACGATACCTACATACAGAAAGACGATTGGTAATAGATATGGCTATGGAGGAGTTGAGTCAGCGGAAGTCGACTTTGCATTATGATAAGTAAATGTGAGATTTTGAGCAGATCATGCGTGTACTGAAAGGTGTAAGCTTCTCGATAAGGATCCCTAAGGTAAAAAAATGTATCCGATCTTATATAAAAACAATGAAAGAATCAGAAGATACAAGTTTTAACAAACGAAAGAAGAAAGGTGAAGAAGAGTACGAGGTACCTAATTTGTAGAGATGAACATTATCTATAATTCAGGAAGAGAGACATAAGCATTTTGAGTTACCTTCATCAATAACAAGGGTATGTACAATTGGCCGCATCCTCAGTTATTCCGTACGGGGGCTAATAGGCGTAGTTTATGAAAAGGAAGGAACATTAGGGTCCGACTGGGTTAGAGTAAACCAAAATTGTGAATGGATTGTTTGTGTTAGTTGACATTTTCGAAGAATATTACAATTAGATATGAATACTAGCATGATACAAAAAATTTGAAGACACGCACTGAAAACCTGGAAAAGATAAATATTATCTTAAGTGTGACTCTCGTCCCTAGTAAGTAAGGACGTTGAGCAACCCGACGAGCCGATAAATGAAGCAAGGAGAGCTAAAAGCAAACAAATGTCTTGTTGAAGTTTTCACAGGAAAGATATAGGCAAGAATATTAGCAAAATATTAAGAAGAGAGATAAGAAAGAATTATGAGCGAGATGTGATACATGGACGATAATGATAGATAAAAAATATGACGGTTTATCGAATCCATAGTTTGGTGAAGGAAGAGACGAGAGTGATAGGTCTTACGACAACAAAATAGTATAAGCCATAAAGTCATATCCTCATTTTGAGAAATAAGTTCGTGACTCCAACGTGATGGCTAGAAGGAAAAGTTAGACCCAGAGTAATAGAAATCAGTATGGACTAATGAACAAGATAAACTAAACATGAATTATGAACTGAGTGATTTGATGATAGTCAGCATCATGAGAATTTCACATTGCATTTTAGCAATAATAGAATGGACAGTAGAAGAAGATCCATGATGAATTGAGAAAATGGTGATTCGGCGAGACACTTCCCTGAAGCAAGCAATATGAGTAAAGTTAAGCTTAAGGGACTGTATGTGCCAGTTACACTAAGTATCACCATCACGAGTGATGAATTTTGTTATCCTTGATATAGAAGGATTACCGCAAGGTGAGTGTGGGTCATTAATAATGTGAAAGAACGCCAAAGATATAGAGGAAAAACATCTATAGGTAAGTCGTCATAGCTCCAAGTCTTAGTACCCCCTGAAGGGGGGGGGGGGGGAATACGAAATGATAAAGGAAGAATGCGATAAAAACGAGAAAGGGATGAGATTGTAATTATCCATTTCCATCCAAGAGGTTGTGAGTTCGAGTCTCCCCAAGAGCTAGGTGAGAAGTTCTTGGAAGGATGCCGAGAGCCTATTTGGAAACAACCTCTCTAACCCAGGGTAGGGGTTAGGTCTGCGTGCACACTACCCTCCCCAAACCCCACTAAGTGGGATTATACTGGGTTGTTGTTGTTGTTGTTGTTGTTATGCTATGATTCCAGAATGTTATGTAACCACGACGTGAAAAAAGAAAGAAAGAGGAAGTAAGGATTCCTGTCTGGGATATTATTGATAGATAATGAGCCAGTGCTCTAGGTAAGTTAAGACAAGAAAATAACCTAAGAAGGATTACATGGAATGTGGATGTAAGAGTGGGCCAACGAGTGGTTAATAGTTGATTTAGGAAGAGCCTAGTTATGGCTAGATAAGAGGATACAAACAAATCAGTAGATCGTGTAAGATAAATATAGTAAACCCCAACATGGAGATTTCAGCCTAGCAATAATGTTATTACAATACTTGAGATATATTCAAATAAGAGTCGGGGTAGTTAAAGGTACCCTATGAGTGTTACAAAAATAAAAGAGAGTACCACTGGGAAGACAGACAGAATATCAACTCAGAAGCAACCCTACAAGCACAAGGTCGTGAAGGTAAGTAACCCCGAATAAGCATAGGAAAAGGAAGAACATCATAAGGTCCGTAGAGTGTACAATAGTCTCACAACTTTACAAGAGTCAGAGGGTATTCCCTAAGTACTACGACGAAAGACTAGCTGAGAAAATAAGGAAGAAGGCTTCAACCTAAGCATAACGACCTAAAGAGGAAATGGTCGTGTAACAACAGCCTCAAAATAAGATTGTATGCACTCTCTAAGAAAGTGTCACCTACTGTGGCTAATGAACATGGAGTAAAATTAGAAGTGATATTCAAGATCACATGGTTTGTATGGAATTTCAATATATATGGACACTAAGATAAGCTAAGTATGGACATAACAAGGGGGCAGAAAGACCAGAAAAAGTAATAGCTTATGTTTAAAGAAATCTAAGATGGAACAAAAGGAATTATTCGATCAATGATCTAGAGTTGTTTAAATTATGAACGTACTTAAGGGATCGAAGTTTTATACATAAAACATATACATCCATAGAAAGTTCTAGTATACGTCAAAAGAAAGAACTGAGCCTGGGCCATAGACAAAGGGTTGAGTTGCAAAAGGATTGTATCATGGATATTCCATGGTGCCATGAAAGACTAAAAGTAATAACTAACATCATGAGCCGCAGATCAAACGACAGCTTAAGCCTACCTAAAGGTTGATCAGAGGAAAGAAGAAACTAAAGAGTTACATTAACTAAGTGAATCAGGAGTTTGATTATTAAACACAGAAAATTATGAACATAGTGATTGATAACATTGTAGGGTCACTCTTAATATCATGGTCCAGTTAGAAGAATAACAGCCTCCTAAAAAGTCAATATAAAGCTTTCCACTAATCATGTAAAAAGGTGCAAGTATTATAATAGAAGTTCAAGTTGTGGATGTGAATCCCACCTATATGGAAGGAAGGTCATTAAGGAGGTAGAAGATGTGATGCAAGACCTTTACGTAAGTAAGGTAAAGGTGAACAACTAAGAGATACTCTAATGCAGAAGATTGTGAATAGCACATACTTCGGGTATAAGGCTAAAAGCATGTGGATTCAATATTCAGGAATGGTAGCAACATCGTAAGTGGCATATCTTATAGCCTACGGTTTCTAGTTACCAAGAGGTCTATTTAAGAGGACAAAAAGAGTTAGAGACGATGTGATGTTTTACTTGATATTCTAGAATAACAAAAGAAAATCTATGGTACAAGAAAGTTGAAAGAAGGCTGCGAGTAGTATAAATAAATATTTATGGGTCGCAAGTTAAAGTATGGTAGAGCAACAAGATGATAGGAAGACAGGAGCAGGAATAAGAAAGGGCAAGTGGGAAGGTGATGAGAATGGATAAGCCCTCGGGATTAAGGTCCAGGTAAATGAGAGAAAGCTGATGTGTTCTCTAAATTATAATAGAATACTGCCATGGTAGTAGAATGATGGATGATTGTGATTGATAAAAGATAACGTTTGGGCCTTAGATTAAGTAATGACTTGAAGAGAATTTCATGAATTATAATGGACTAAATTACCCATATAATGTGAGTTACATTGGGATGCTATAAAGTATTGTTATGGAAGTATAGTATCACCCCTAAGTGGATCAATCTAATTAGATAAAGGATGTATTTGATAAGAATCTATAGATCAATATACAATATTATCTTGATATATGGGAATATCAATAACATATATTGACCTGACCAGAAAAAAAGAAGTTTTTCAATTTTTTGTGATACTTCTTAATTGTTCATTAAATGAAATTGTAATGGGTATGAATTGAGGTAGATGCTTTTAATTTACTGAACCACTATCAATTTTTTATTCGTCGAATGACTAGTTTAAACCGATCAATTTTGGATATCATTTATCTACTTTGAAATCATTACTATTATTATAACTATAATATAGATAACCGTTTTGTTTACAATCTTAATTGAGCTAGGAGTCTCACTAATCAACCACTAGTTTGAATTGACCAAGCAAAAATTATCACTCATTAATCAACCACTAGTTTGAATTGACCAAGCAAAAATTATCACTCATTAATCAACCACTAGTTTGAATTGACCAAGCAAAAATATCACTTTAGATCCGAACTAAGCCTTTGTATTCAGAATTTTTTTCGAATTTAGGGTTTATTTATTTTTTATTTGAGGTAAATTCGAAATTGTCAAATTGTGTAATCATCAATTACTAACATTGGTAAGTGACCCAAAGCGATTTTATTATAACCAATTCGTGACCGAAATTGCATTAGAAAAGAAATAAGGGAGGTTTGTGATGATTTTTCGATCTTTTTTACTAGGTAATATGGTATCCTTATGCATGAAGATAATCAATTCGGTCGTTGTGGTCGGATTCTATTATGAATTTCTAACCACATTCTCCATAGGGCCTATTATCTCTTCCTTCTCTGAGCTCTAGTTATGGATGAAGGAACCGAGAAGAAGGTATCAACAACAATTGGTTTTATTACGGGACAACTCATGATGTTCATATCGATCTATTATGCGCCTCTGCATCTAGCATTGGGTAGACCTCATACAATAACTGTTCTAGCTCTACCATATCTTTTGTTTCAGTTCTTCTGGAACAATCACAAATACTTTTTGATTATGGATCTACTACCAGAAATTCAAATGTGTAATCTCAGCATTCAATGTGTATTCCTGAATAATCTAATTTTTCAATTATTCAGCTATTTCATTTTACCAAATTCAATGTTAGCCAGATTAGTCAACATTTATCTCTTTCGATACAATAGCAAGATCTTATTTGTAACAAGTAATTTTATTGGTTGGTTAATTGGTCATATTTTATTCATAAAATGGCTTGGATGGGTATTAGTATGGACTCTGGATACGAAAAAATCATTCTATTAGATCGAATAAATATATTCAATCTAATAAGTACCTTGTGTTAGAATTGAGAAATTAGATGTCCCCGATGAGACGTGGGCTCTAGTAACAATGTATTACATAAGAAATTTCAACTCTTCAAGTGGAAATTGTAGATCAATATTGAGGTGAGCTAATAATGGACAAATATAAGTTACAAAGTATGACATGAGATTATGCCAGTATTCTTAAGATGAATAGTAATAAGGAATCATTGAAGGACTTAGATTTATATATATTAGATAAGCAACAAGAATAAGCTGGAATTTGATATCAGACCTCAGCAACGATAAATCGAAGAAAGAGTGATGGTATAGTATGACCTACCTAGATATGGTAAAAATCACGTAGTTAGATAACAGGTTCTATGAAACAAGATGTAGCAATAATCATAATTTTAACAAAATATCGAGCAAAGAACTTTAATATACATACAAATGCCCAGACGGACATTTCATCAAGCTCTGTATATATTTGCGAAGTGAGGCCTAGAGATTGGCTAGAAGCCAGAGGAAAAAGGAGAGAAGAATCGCATAGGTGCACTTACAAAGTTAAAGTCATACATGCCCTACCCTTTGAATCGCATAGAACCGGGTACGAGATTGGAAAGATCCTGACCACTATTCATGGTTTGAGGAATAGGACTAAAGGGAGGAATGCCATACCCTTTGGACTTATTCACGGAACAGTTGTCTAGATGACAAGAGGAGCACCAAAAGTATTCGTATGATCTATGGGTTATGAGAATGATAAGTGCATCAGTCAACATTCGAGGACGAATGTTCCAAATGAGGGGATAATGTTACATCCAGTATTTCCTATGTTTAAGTTTCGTCGTATGTTAATTGACGTAAGATCGTGATTGAAATTAAAAGCATTATGCTATTTCAAACAAGTAATGAGTAAATTCATGAAGGGGAGAGGAGAAACATTTATTTTCTGAAAACATGTAAGGCTTTTATATTAGAATTTGCTTTTCTTAGTGAAAAATTGTATAGAAGTGGAAGCAGTAGAAACATCTACAATTCTAGAGGAGACATATATAATTGTATAATATTGTATAAGTGTGTATAAATACCAATTATACAAAATTTAAATCATAAAATACCTTACGTCCATCACCGCACCTTTATTTTAACATAAAAAATTTGGCTCATCAATTGAAAATACCATTATTAATCAACACCCATCCAAATTGAAGCACGGAGGCACAATGTTATTCGATTTAAAAAATTTCAAAACATTCGAGTGAGTGTTTTTAGAGAACTCATCAGTAGAATCAAAAAATTTCCGTCCAAAATTATTCATACAATTCAGTTTAATGCACAAGGATATTCATGGCCCATATCATGGATCTTTGAGCTTCAATGAAGATGGCCTTTTCTAGATCTAAAATTACTATTTCAATTCAAAGGATACAACTTTTGTGACGTGACAAAAGAAAAAATTAAATAGGTAAGGAAATATTTTTGTGAAAAGATAAGAACAGAGAGTAATGAAATACGACAAAAAGGAAGGGGTTCTGGTAAAGAAGATGATGGAAGCGAGGATGCATCGAAGAAGACGAGGGAAAAGAGAGAAAGCCTTTTTATCATTTGTTTTTTTCAGTTAGCAACTAGGGCTAAAGTAAGGCTGTTGGGTGTCGCGGTTCCGAACCGGAACCGGATCGGAACCGTGGCCCTGCCAGTTCTACCGGTTTCGGCGGCACGGTTCCGGCGGTTCTGGTTCTACTGGTTCCAGGGAACCGTGGTGGGGCGGTTCTACCCGTTGGAACCGCTAGAACAGGACCCGCCAGAACCAGAACCGGCTGGCGGTTCTGGACCGATTCAGGCGGTTCCAACGGTCATTTTTCAAAATTTTTTTTGTTTTAAAAATAATTTCAGAACGGCTCTTTGCAAAAAGTAGCCGTTTGTAAGTTTAAAAAATAGCCATTTGGCCCCCAAACTTTAATTTAACCAAAAACTTTATATAATTACACTATTTTCCATTTCTCAACTATAAATACCCCCTCATTCTTTCATTTTTATTCACCAATTCATCAATATCTCTCAATCTCTCTCAAGCTCTCTTTTAATCTTTCTAGTGCAAGTGCTTAATTTATTGTTGCAAATTCGTGAAAAATTGTGAAGTTGTTGAATTGAAGTTTTCAAGTGTTCAAGTTCAACGATTTTCAATTTTTAAGAAGTTGTTCGTCAATCCGGTAAACTCGTTTCAACTCTTACGTGCTAATAGTATTTTTTTGTGTTTTTAGTTTACTTAATTCTAATTATTATGGCATTTTCGTTGAAAAATATGTTCGGTAAAGGAAAAGGTAAAATCGGTGAAAGTAGTGGCCAAAAAACTCCCCCTCCCCTGCTCCCCGACCTAGAAAAGGTAAGCAAGTTGAAAGTAGTAGCCAACCTAGATGTCCTAATGAACCCTTCGGAATCCTTGATACTGATCACCCTTGTTTTCAATTTAGCGATATTGATTTTCTACATGATGTAGCAGTAGGTGATAGAATAGACGATGATATTATGAATGCTCTTTATCCTAATGCACCTATCTTAGAGGGAAATGAGGATGACGATGAAACCCAAGCACCAGATTTAGATGATACACATACTAGTCCTGCTCATAACTTAGGTGATGAACCGGCACACCCACCCGTACAAAATCTCACTTTTAGTAGACAACCTCCTAAACGTACAGAAACATCATTAGTTTGGCAATTTTTTATTCAACTAAGAGAAAAAAATAAGGCTAAGTGTAAATCTTGTGAGAAATTACTTGTTCATAGGTATACTAGAGATCGTAGCGGCACGGGTAGTTTAGTTAAGCATATAAAATTACACCCTAGCGATAAGGCTAGATATTTGCAATTGAAAGCGCAACAAGAGGGGAGGACAAGTGTTGATTCTACAGTTAACCCAAGTACTGGTTCAAATCTAGTTCAACCAGGAATAAACACTGTCACCGGAAGTATTTTATATTACGATCCAAATGAGGATCGTGAAAAATTAGCAAAAATGATTACTGTTATGTGTTTGCCTTATACTTTTGCTTCTAATCCTGCATGGATTCGTTATATTAGAAGAGTATTTAATCCTACTTATAAAGGTTGGCATCGCGCAACAGTTAAGGCCGATATTTATAAATTTAAGCTTGAATATGAACAATATTTGCAGTATTTATTTACTCATATAACTAATCGTATTTCTATTACAACTAATATTGGTAGAAGTGGAAATGACTGTGATTATCTAACTGTAACAAGTCATTGGATAGACGAATACTGGACAATGCAAAAACGCATAATTGCATATAGAATAATTAATTCACGGCACACGGGTAGGTTTATAGCTAACACTGTTTCAGATGTATGCAGATATTTTTGCTTTAGTGATAAAATAATGTCAATTTCTATGGATAATGCTTCTAGCAACACTAGTGCAATAGGCATGCTAACAAAAACACTTAATCCTGCATTTACTAATATTTTCCATGTTAGATGTATTTGTCATATTTATCATTTAATTGTTGGTGATGGTATGCGAATATTAAACATAGAAATTGAAAAGGTGATAATAGCTCTTAATTGGCTATTTTATTCAAACCGTAGAAGTAGACTTAGAGAACATTTTAAAAAATGTGACGAATATGGCCTTAGAGAAAGAAAGGTTCCTAAACCTTGCCCGACTAGGTGGAATTACATGTACGAAAGTTTAGTAGTAGCATATGAATATAGAAACCCAATTAATGCTACGTTTAATTCTCGAGTAGGTGGTGAGGATGATGATGAAATGCTAACTACCCAAGATTGGACTAATGTTAAAATTCTTTTAGATTTTTTAGAACATTTTCAAGTGGCTACAAATGCTTTTTCTGGACAATTTTATCCGACTATTTCTAACTGTTTAGTTTATATTGCCGCACTTGCTAATTTTTTTGTTGATTTTAGCGAGGGAGGGGACATTTATGAACTTACAATAAATGAAATGAAAAAAAAGTTTAAAAAATATTTTTTTCCAATCCCTCCTATTTTTGGTGTATCTGCCATGTTAAGTCCAACTATGAAATTAGGAGGTCCTAACTTTTGGTATTCTACTATTTATCGATGTTTAGATCTTTCAGAAGTAGAAATTGCTACACTAGCTGATGCGAAAGCATCAATTAAAGTTAATGCTCAAACTGTTTATAATGCTTATAAACAGGCGTTAGAGCATGCTAGGCCAAAATATTCCTACCCCTACTTCGTCTACATCACAGTTGTCTAAAAGAGCTGCTGGCTTAACAGCTCTTAAATCGTGGACGGAGTTCAGGGGTACTCAAGGTGATAATTTAGATGAAATTTCCCATCTAAATGAGCTTCAAGTTTACTTGTCACAGGGACTAGAAAAGGAGAATCTAGACGGCTCTTTCGACCTTTTGGAATGGTGGAAGACAAGGGAAAAGCATTTTTCCGTTCTTGCAAGGATGGCTCGGGATGTTCTGTCGATTCAAGCGTCAACTGTTGCATCGGAGAACGCTTTTAGTCAAGCAAGACTACAAATAGGTGATCACAGAGCGTCGATGCGGGATAGCTTGGAAAAATCAGTGCTTTTTCGAGATTGGATCCGCGCAGAAAGAAGGAACTTTGGCATAGCAGAATCACAACTAGAAATAGATGAGGCATATGAAGAAATGATAGCAGAACTTGCTGAGGAAGCAACTTCACCCGGAAGTGGTGATGAACAAGCTTCATTTCCACCACCGCCAACACAACCACCTCCCAACCTTGACGGTTTTTTGAGATTTGTTAGAAATAATGCATAAATTATGATGTAACTTGTACATTGGCACGTCTTATTTTAGTTTTTTTTCCTTTTAATGGTGGTATTAGTACCATGTTGTGCTCATTCCATTGGGGGAAGGAATCTTAAGAAAGATATGCCATTTTGGTAAAATATATGCTCTTTATCATATCCTTGAATATCTTTTATCTCAATATTTCTTTGTCTTTACTTCGATATCAATCATTGAATATTTATATAACATACAATATACAACATAAAACACAATATACTAATGACAAACATTCTTTTATCAATATATACTACATATACAATTTATACTAATTACTAAATACAATACAATATATACTACTTACATACAATATATACTACTTATATACAAAATATACACTACTTATACACAGTATATACTAATTACCAAATACAATATATACTATACTAATAACATAGTACACCATATAAAATATATTCTACAATATGCTAATGACTACTATACAAGATACTGAATTAAAAAAATAAAATAAAATTTCGGAACCGCCAGACCCGCCAGAACCGGAACCGCATGGTACCTGGAACCGTCACGGGCCGGTTCCAGAACCGGAACCGCCAGAACCGGATCTGCCAGAACTGGAACCGCAGACCCAATTAGACCCAGAACCGGAACTGGATACAGCCTTAGGCTAAAGGGTGAAATAATTTTTACTTACCATATATAATGTGGACTATTTTTTGGTAGCATTTAAAGCTATGAGCCAATTTTGATAGTATCATGGTGTCAATTTTAATGGTTGTATTTAAATTGAGGTTGAATTGGTTAGGCTTAATTTTAGGAATGCAAAATTTTTTTACAAAAATTTAATTATATTTGAATTGTAGCCAATTTGCTTTAAGCCTAACTTCAGGGACTGCTAAGAATTCTATTAAATTTTACTAAAATTTTAGAGTTTTTATTTAATATAGGTTGAATAATGTCTGTATAGAGAGATACTTTTAACTCGAATACATATTACTTATATACAGTAAAGACAATGATGTTTTATAATAGGTAAATCAATAACTAGTTGTAAATGATGAAATATATTATCTATACAGTTGTAATTATGCAAACTGACACATTACTTTTATATGAATCGTTTACCAACTACTCGAAAAATTATATTTTTGAATTGGGATCCTAATTAAGGTCATATATTCATATTAGAGTTGCATATATTCGACCATATAACCATATATGGATCATAATAAATATACTAGAAGAATATAATAGAATATTCTACTATTTTATTTTAGTTTAGATATTATATATTCCTAACTAGAACATTGTCACCTTATTTTCTTTTTCTTTTGAGTACATAGTGAAATAGAAGAAAAAGATTATAAAGGATTTCATAACGAAGTAACTCGGGTTTTGACTTTTTGATGAATAAGTACAATTTTAATTCCTTAAAACGTGGGATGATGTTTTAAGAAAATTATAAAGTTGGAATGAGAGATAATTTAATTTCTTAAAATATGAGATTTATTTAATGACATATAAGGATAATAAAAGTTTACTTTTATAAAGTAAGTATACAAAATAAAATAAATATTTTAAATGTGTACCGAGTTAATTAGCATTTTCAGTGCACATACCATGCAGCTTACTCTAAATAAACTCTCTAATTCTATTCGTCCATTACATGACACAATTACTATTATAGGAATCGAACGATCTTTTACCAAATACCAACTACTCGAGAAATTATTTTTTCAGAATTGGGATCCTAAGGTCATATAAATATTCATATTAGAGTTGCATAAATTCGACCACATATAATCGGATATGGATCATAATAAAATATACTAGAAGAATAACTACCATGCATGATTAAAAATCGAAATTAGTTCACACTTAATTATCATACCCTAACACGATGCATCTACAATTGAATTCCTCGGTGCTAGAATATCACTAGTAGCCACATCTAAAAGGACAATTCGATGAATAAAATATCATGTATATATATAAAATTTGAAAAAAAGCCGTACTTAAAGAGGTATAGTAGCCATATCTGACTCAAACATATGAAATAACCTCTTAAAAAGAGGAGTAAAGCCTAAAATTAAACCACATGTTATGAAATAATATAAGAACAAGAATAATAGAGAGAAAAGTAGAGAGAGGAGTATTCTTATTGATACTTTGGGATGGTTTACAATGGAATAGAACCCCTTTATTTATAGGGAGGTGGTGACTTAGCCACCAAGAAGTAAACCCTAGAATCTCTCTAAATATGGACATTCACCTAAAATAGAATATTTTATAACACTCCCCCTTGAATGTCTATTCAATAATGTGCCTCGTTAAAACCTTAACTAAAACAAAACCCAATGGGAAAAAAAATTAAAGAAAAGGAAAAAGAGTACACATGTTTGAATATGCGCCTATTGGTTGCCTCGTTAAAAACCTTGCAAGGAAAACCCATTGGGACAAAACCTTGTAAGGGAAAAAGAGTGCAATGCGCATTAACTCCCCCTGAAAAGAGCATCAATTCATATCCTTGAGTCTTCGCATTCCGATCTTGTAAACCAGCTTCTTGAAGGTTGACGTTGGTAGAGATTTTGTGAACAAATCAGCCATATTATCCGCTTGAACGAATCTGTTGCACATTGATATCACCATTCTTTTGAAGATCATGTGTGAAAAATAACTTTGGTGAAATATGCTTTGTTCTATCTCCTTTTATGAATCCTCCTTTCAATTGAGCTATACATGCTGCATTGTCTTCATACAAAGTCGTGGGTAGTTTGTTACACTTCAAACCACATTTGTCTTGAATATGATGTATTATAGACCTCAACCACACACACTCCCGACTTGCTTCATGAATAGCGATTATCTCGGCATGATTAGATGAAGTAGCCACAATTGATTGTTTAGTCGATCGCCAAGATATGGCGGTACCTCCACAGGTAAACACATAACCCGTTTGAGATCGAGCCTTGTGTGGGTCGGGTAAATATCCAGCATCAGCATAACCAACAAGATCAGGACTGCAATTATTGCTATAAAATAAGCCCATATCGGTAGTCCCTTTTAGGTACCGCAATATATGTTTGATCCCATTCCAATGTCTCCTTGTGGGAGCCGAGCTATACCTTACTAAGACATTAACTGAAAAGGTTATGTCAGGCCTTGTAGTATTTGCAAGGTACATTAGTGCGCCAATTGCACTAAGATATGGTACTTCAGGACCAAGTAGCTCTTCATTCCTTTCTTGCGGTCGAAATGGATCTTTATTCACATCAAGTGATCGAACAACCATCGGAGTACTTAAAGGATGTGCTCCATCCATGTAAAACCGTTTCAGTACCTTTTCTATATAGGTAGATTGATGAACAAAAATTCCGTTTGCCAAATATTCAATTTGCAAACCAAGACATAATTTTGTCTTTCCGAGATCTTTCATCTCGAATTCATTCTTTAGATAATCAATTGCCTTTTGGAGTTCTATGGGGGTTCCAATAAGGCTTATGTCATTGACATATACGGCAAGTACAACAAATTCCGATGTTGTTTTCTTTATAAAAACACACGGGCAAATGGCATCATTTATATAGCCTTCTTTTAATAAATACTCACTAAGACGATTATACCACATTCGTCCTGATTGCTTTAGACCATACAAGGATCTTTGCAATTTGATTGAAAACATTTCCCGGGACTTTGAATTATGAGCGTTTGGCATTTTGAGTCCATCGGGAATTTTCATGTATATCTCATTATCCAGTGAGCCATAAAGATAGGCAGTAACCACATCCATTAAATGCATGTCAAGCTTTTCAAGGACAGCAAAACTAATGAGATAACGAAAAGTTATGGCATCCATTACAGGCGAATATGTCTCTTCATAATCGACACCAGGACTTTGAGAAAATCCCTGTGAAACAAGGCGTGCCTTATATCTTTGTACCTCGTTTTTCTCATTTCTCTTGCGTACAAAGACCCATTTATAGCCAACAGGCTTAAAACCATTAGGTGTTTCAACTATAGGGCCAAAAACTTCACGTTTTGCCAGTGAATTCAATTCTGATTGGATTGCTTCTTGCCATTTTGGCCAATTATGTCTTTTTCGACATTCTCCAACAGATTGAGGTTCAAGATCCTCACTTTCTTGCATAATGCTAGATGCGACATTAAAAGCAAAGACATAATCCACCACTATATCCACTCGATTAAAATTTGCCTCAATATCGATTGGATTTATTGATAGTTCCTTATTTTCTTGAGTCTCGGGCTCAATGGATTCTTCATGAATCTCAGAATTAAATCATGAATTTCCTCATGAGATTCTTTCGTATTGTCATTTTGATCGTTTGCTTTCCTCTTTCTAGGATTTCGATCTTTGGAACCTAATGGCCTGCCACGCTTCAGGCGTGCATTCGACTCATAGGATATGACACTAGATGATTGTCCAGCAGGGACATCAATACGGATATGAACATTCTCTGCGGGGATGTGGGATTTTGTTATCCTTTTCAATTCCGTAAATGCGTCAGGCATTTGATTTTCTATTCTTTGCAAATGGATAATCTTTTGCACCTCTTTTTCACAAATAGAGGTATATGGATCAAGATGAGATAATGATGCATTTTTCCACAAAATTTTCCGTTTGGTTTCACCAACTTCTCTCCCTAATTTTGGGAAAAGTGTCTCATCAAATTGACAGTCTGCAAATCGTGCAGTGAACAAATCCCCTGTCAATGTTTCGAGGTAGCGAATAATGGAGGGCAACTCAAACCCAACATATATTCCTAACCTTCTTTGCGGACCCATTTTGGTGCGGTATGGCGGTGCTATAGGCACATATACTGCGCATCCAAAGATTCTTAAATGGGATATATTGGGTTCATGACCCAAAACCAATTGCAACGGGGAATATTTGTGATATGAGACGAATTAGCATTGCTGCATGCAAAATGGCGTGACCCCATACCGAAGTGGGCAGCCTCGTTTTCATGAGTAATGGTCTTGCAATCAACTGCAGGCGTTTAATTAAAGATTCTGCAAGACCGTTTTGAGTGTGAACATGAGCTATAGAATGTTCCACTTTTATCCCAATTGATAAGCAATAATAATTAAATGCTTGGGATGAAAACTCAGCAGCATTATCCAGTCTAATAGACTTGATTGGATTATCAGGAAATTGTGCTTGTAGTCGAATTATTTGTGCCATTAGTTTTGCAAACGCAAGGTTGCGTGATGACAACAGGCACACATGAGACCATCTACAGGATGCGTCTATTAATACCATAAAATATCTAAAGGACCCACTAGGTGGGTGAATAGGTCCACAAATGTCCCCTTGTATACGTTCCAAAAACGTAGGTGACTCAGTCCCAACCTTTGTTGGTGATGGTCTAGTAATTAACTTGCCTTGATAACAAGAAGTGCAAGAAAATTCATTATTTAAAAAAATCTTGAAATTCTTTAACGGATACCCATATGAGCTTTCTATAATCCGTCTCATCATGATTGATCCAGGGTGTCCCAATCGATCATGCCAAAGTACAAAAGTATTGGAATCAGTAACCTTTTTGTTTACTGTTGAATGTGCCTCAATTGCACTAATTTTTGTCCAATACAGGCCACAAGATAAAGACGGGAATTTCTCAATAACCCTCTTTTGGCCAGAGACATTCTTTGTAATGATGAGATATTCAAGATTATTCTCATCTATTGTCTCAATATGATAGCATTCCGGCGTATATCTTTAAAACTCAACAAGGTTCTCTTAGACTTGGAGGAGAACATTGCATTCTCTATGATAAACATTGTTCCTCTAGGCAGAGTTATAGTTGCTCTTCCGGAGCCTTCAATCAATTTACTACTACCAGAGATTGTAGTAACATCTGCCTTACACATACTTAGTTGAGAGAAATATTTCTTTTCTTTGAGTATCGTATGTGTAGTACATGAATCAACTAAAGAAATATTTTTACAGTTGGACGTTGATCCAAGCTTGCTTTGTGAGATATCCATATTTGCTTTCCCATGGTTTGACATACAAAAGAAATACACGAACATGAGAATAAACAAATTCAATCCGTTTGTTTCACATTTAAACAATATTTTCAAAATCTGCTGAGGTTAGTCGATTAACTTAGTTGATAGTCGGCTATCTTGGGAAGCAGTCATTAGGTTAGTCGACTAACTAAATCAGATAGTCGACTATCTTGTCTTGCGAAAAAATCTAGTTTTAATGCGAAATATTAGTTAGTCGACTAACTAAGTTGATAGTCGACTAACTTAGTAAACAGTCATCAGGTTAGTCGACTATCTAAATTAGATGTCGACTAACTTAGCTTGCGGAAAAATCCAGTTTTAATGCGAAATATTAGATAATCGACTAACTGTTAGGTTAGTCTATTAACTCTACTGGAAAATAAAAATATCTTTGAAATTTAAGCATATTGAAACATTCTAAAGAACTAATACTAACAGTATATCATAAACTAACTAATACGAGCTGATACTAATGACTATTAGTTTATTCACTAACTAATACAAATAAGTAAAATAAAATCAAACAATTCCATCATCCTTCATCACAGATCCATCACCGATTAAGTGGTCTATTTTCCCCTCAGGTTGCTCAAAGAAGTCTGCCACATCCAGGTGGGTGATGTCAAAATTATCGTCAGAGACAAAATTTGTTTCAGGGCCTTTATTCTTTAGAGATGCTTGATAAAGATCAACCAAATGTCTTGGTACATGGCAAGCTTTTGACCAGTGCCCCTTTCCACCGCAACGATAACATATAGTTTCTGAACTATTTGCCTTTGGATCCTCATAATCCCGTTTCTGCTTTTGGTGGTTATATCTCTTTGGGGGGTGACGGACATCAGGGAAATTTCTTCCTTGTCTACGTCCACGGCCATGACCCCGATTACGACCACGACCATGATTAGATCCATGGCCTTTTCCATGCTTGGCATAATGAGAATACACCTTATCTGCTTCAGGCAATGGTGTAGACCCAGTGGGTCGATTTTCGTGATTTCTCATGAGCAGGTCATTGTTTCGCTCAGCCACAAGGAGAAGAGAAATCAGTTCAGAGTACTTTTTGAAACCTTTCTTTCTGTACTGTTGTTGCAGTACCATATTGGAGGCATGAAACGTTGTAAACGTTTTTTCAAGCATATCATAATCAGAGATATTATCTCCACAGAGTTTCAATTTAGAAGTAATTCTGAACATTGCAGAATTATATTCAGAAACATACTTAAAGTCTTGGAGCCTCAGATGAGCCCAATCATATCGTGCTTGTGGCAGAGTGACCAACTTCAGGTTCTCATATCTCTCCTTTAAGCCATTCCACAAGATGAGTGGATCTTTGACTGTGAGATATTCAATTTTCAAACCTTCATCAAGGTGATGGCGCAAGAAAATCAAGGCCTTAGCACAGTCTTGGGTGGATGCTTTATCTCTGTCTTTAATGGCGTCTCCAAGACCCATAGCATCTAAGTGGATTTCAGCATCCAACACCCATGTCATATAGTTCTTGCCCGAAATTTCAAGGGCAACGAACTTTCTTTTCATAATATCAGACATAATTAAAACCAAATTCGAAAAAAGGGAAATACCTTAATTTTCTCAAGAGGATTCTTGAGACGGTAGAGTCTCGTGCTGATAACGTGTTATGAAATAATATAAGAACAAGAACAATAGAGAGAAAAGTAGAGAGAGGAGTATTCTTATTGATACTTTGGGATGGTTTACAATGGAATAGAACCCCTTTATTTATAGAAAGATGATGACTTAGCCACCAAAAAATAAACCCTAGAATCTCTCTAAATATGAACATTCACCTAAAATAGAATATTTTATAACACCACATAAGTTTTTACTATAAGAACATCTTTTGAACAGGAAGAGAAGTCAAAATAATCCCCATGAAAGAGTCCGTAAGATATAAAGAAGAAAGATTAAACCTTGTGACGTAATTCCTCTTTTCTAGGGAGTAATCTCGTATGTCTATCTATTTTTCAACGTTACCAAAAAAATTTAATATGATCTTTGAACATTTACTTTTTCTGTCACTGAAAACTCTAGACGTCGATCACTTGACAGATTAATATTCATCCACTTGCTTTCGATAAAAATTATACAATCGTATTTTGGTTAGGAACTTAATTAGTCCTCACGATAATATATAACGTCAATTGTTTTTCATTTTGTAATATAATAATTTAATTTACACAATCAAAGTAATCTGATGTAACATTCTTTTCGGTAACAAGCTACGTATCCGTTCTACAAAACAACAACAACCCAATATAATCTTATTTAGTGGGCTCTGGGGAGGGTAGTATGTACGCAGGTCTTACCCCTACCCTTGGGTAGATAGGCTGTTTCCAAATAGACCTCCGGCATCATTCCCTCCAAGAACTTCCCACCTTGCTCTTGGAGAGACTCGAACTCACAACCTCTCGGTTGGAAGTGAGGGTTGCTTACCATCATAGCAACCCGCTCTAAGCAAATCATATTTAGCAACTAGTTTCAAGTAAAATAATCCTATAGTTCGAGAAATTCTTTACCCGATCTATGGGAGAGAAAAAAACAAATATAAATACAAAGACGTGTTCAGAACATATTTTTAAAATTCATATTCCTTCTGTTTACTTTTATTTGTCACATTTCGCTTTCAAAAATTAATTTAAAATTTAAATATTTAGAAACTATATGAAAAATATTATAATTTGTGATTTTTCTCATATCAATATGGTAAAAAAATACATATTAAATCATTAATCAAAATTTATGTAGTTTAACTTTTAATAAACTAAACTTGACAAGTAAACGTGAACTCACGGAGGCACAAATATAGTAGTTTCAGGTTGACAATGCTAACGACGTTTCAAGAAAAGTTGAATGCTGATGAATCCTGACAATGTGAAAGTAACGAAACAAATTTAAGTTTCCAGCGCAACAAATATTTACTCTGTACTTACTTCGGTCTCTTTTAATTGAGTTTTGGTTTTATTTTTGTGATTCATAAATCATAGTATTTGATTTTTTCAGATATTGATATTAAAAAAGAGTTAACTTTTTTTGTTTTTAAAATTGTCATTGAAGTAAAGAGTAAAGAGCCTATAAATATTTATTATATCATTGATGAATAAATTAAACATAATATGGCCAAATTCTTTATTAATTAATATTAAAATGGGTATTTCTTAATATGTACAAAAAGCTAAAAAAATCGATTAAAATGGACAAATAACGTAGTAGGTAAGTTGGTAATTAAACATGGCTTTGGCTTTTCAAATTCTTTATAAACTTGTCCCCCGTTCCTTATTTCTTCAACTTATTTGGTTCCTCAAAAGCTTCATTCTTAAATCCCTCTGTCATAACTATTCCGACCATAAAAGCAAGCATTATGCCATCAGAATCCGGCAAAGTTGTTTGCGTTACCGGCGCCGGAGGTTTCATTGCCTCTTGGCTTGTTAAACTCCTTCTAGAAAAAGGCTACACTGTTAGAGGAACCGTTAGAAACCCTGGTAATAATTTTAAATTCTTTAATCCTCTTACAAATTCAGTTAAAAGGATACATTTCCCCTTTAAATTTTGTTTTTTACAGATGATGCCAAGAATAATCACTTGAGGGAACTTGAAGCTGCAAAGAAAAGACTCACTTTGTGCAGAGCTGATCTTTTGGACTACCGGAGTTTGAGCGAAGCAATATATGGGTGTGACGGAGTTTTCCACACTGCCTCACCTGTCACTGATGATCCAGTAAACATTCATTTTATGCAACATAAACACCAGAAGATGAAAATAGAAAGAAGAAGAAATTATTTTATTATTCGGAAATAATCGCATACACCCATAAATTGGCTACTTCCGAGTTGATTCTGATGCATAAATCCCAGACAAAAATAGTCATATATTTCAAAAAGTTATATAAAGATTTTATTTAGAATTAAAGATACAATTAGAATTGCATGCTTTCCGCATTCTGGTTAATCTTTCGGGTCTCTCTAGGTATTAGTTACTCTCAGCTTGACTTTTGTTTGGCACTATTTTATTTTAATATATATATTCCAAATAGAATGACATATTATAGTTGGATATTTTTTTAATAATTTTTTACAGCTATATGAATGTTATGAAATATTTCAGACAATAAATTTTAAAATTTTTACAGTTTAATATCATCAAATTTTGAATTTTTTATTTTTTAAATAATTTTATGCTAAGTTAAACTATATAACCGATAAAAGGAAAATTAGTAGAGAATAGCTATTGTGGACTCGTCTCTTAGTTTGTTTATTGTCAATCAACTTCAGTGGGTTAGGATTCTTCCTTTCCTTAGGGTGGTTCGTTGAGATTTATCCAGAAAACATGGAGAGACTGTATATGGTATTACTCGTCCGTTCTATTTATTTGAACCTGTTTGATTAGATAGTGAGTTTAAGAAAAAAATAAGACTTTTGGAATTTATGGTCCTAAACAAATCCAAAAGAAGATCCGCAACTTGAACAAGGTACACGGGATCTTTCCTATCCCTTTCTATTTCGACTTCCTTGAAAGGTGAAAGAGTAAGAAGCTAGACTGACTTGCTCTTAAATTAAAAGCAGCAAGAACAAATAATGGCCCCAGAGTATTTATGTGATTATAAAAGTTTAGAATTGTAAGTTTAAGCTAAATTATTACCAAATTTAGAAAGAGTTCTTTTTTGTTCATTCTTTTTAAAACGGACAAAAAAAAAAAATAAGTTCGTATAAATTGAAATAGACGAGTACAAAAAGGATCAGTTATGTAAGTGGTGGGTCCACGCCTATAACCCTAATTCATCTTTGGCTAACAGCCTAACAAGTCGAAGGTGCACTAGCAAGTAGTAGCATATTTGCTTTAGCTTTTAGTTCCACACTTCCACTAATATGTCCATACAAAGTCGAAATATAGTGTAGTATTCTCTATACCAGATCGAGGATAATCTGGTTTTTGTTTTATTTTTTCTCTTCATTTTGGTTGATAAAGGAACAAATGGTGGAGCCAGCAGTAATTGGGACAAAGAATGTAGTTACAGCAGCCGCAGAAGCCAAAGTGCAAAGGGTAGTGTTTACTTCGTCAATTGGGACGGTGTACATGGACCCCAACAGGGACCCTGATAAAGTTGTGGATGAGACTTGCTGGAGTGATCTTGACTTCTGCAAGAATACTAAGGTCTGTCATCTGTCAAATAATTCATTAATGAGCATTTCTTTTGCTAATTCAACACAATGACATAACTGAAAATGACCTCCAAAACATGCATTTTCGTATAAAATTGGAAATTGGAGTCATTCACCATCACTCAAGTACAAGGGAACAACAATGAGTTTGAATTCGTATTTATTCATAACTATAGAAATTGGTAGGTTGTCTACATCACGTCCCTTCTGGTGCAACTCATTCTAAGACATACCCTGTGTGAATGCGGAATGTCTTGTGCACCGGATTATCCTTTTTCATAGAATATAATAGTTGATAGTGCCAATTCATACAACGAATCTCAATTTGCTTGGTATTGAGGCGTAACTCTTATTATGGCTTTGCAGAATTGGTATTGCTATGGGAAGACGATAGCGGAACAAACAGCGTGGGAAATGTCTAAGGAAAAAGGAGTGGATTTAGTGGTGATCAATCCAGTGTTGGTGCTTGGACCATTGCTTCAACCAACAGTGAATGCGAGTGTTCTTCACATCCTCAAGTATCTCACCGGCTCTGCTAAAACTTATGCCAATTCAGTCCAGGCATATGTCCATGTTAAGGATGTTGCTCTAGCCCACATATTTCTCTATGAGACTCCTTCTGCATCTGGCCGCTATATCTGTGCTGAGAGGGTGCTTCATCGGGGCGATGTGGTGGAAATTCTTGCCAAATTTTCCCCGGAGTATCCAATCCCAACCAAGTAATTTCACTTCCCAAATCTATGGAGTAGCAAATTTTTACCTTTATTTGAACTAACTTTAGTGCCTAAACAATTCTGCTTTTTTTTTTTTCCTTTTAAAAATCCATATTCTTAAAGTTGTTCAGAAGTAGGTGAATTTTCCTCGGTAAAAGTTATACATTAATATTCTTGGAAAGAGCAGGAGGAGACCTGTTGGCACGTTCTCAAACATTCCTACCAGTTTTCAATTCTCACGAGTTAATTCATGTGAAAACTTTGGTACCAGCTAACAATTAATGCACTCCAATATGTACTCCATAGAGCTATATATCAAGAACATTCATGCCTAATAAGGGTAGTTTCTTATTGTTGAAATGATAATGTGTCAGTAGGTATACCAGACTGATAATTTATAAAATGATTAAAATCATATATTCATATACTTTAGGAAAGGATTTGACCTAAGCGTTGACGCTATAGATTCAAGTAGGGCTGTTTATTCTGATATGATATTCGAAATCCGAATCGATTCATTAAATTTCGGAATGTTTTTTCTTAAAATTTTGGATTTCGGATCATATTCGGATTACTATATTTTATTCCGATTCGAAATCCGAAATTATTAAGGCATGTATAAACATTTCAGTACTTCTTTTACAAAAACCTCCAAGTTATTACCTTCACAATCGCTAGATTTAGCTATATTGGCACCATAGTATTTTCATAATTGCATAAATATGAATTTTTCTTAATGTATTGTCTCTTTCACAAAAAAAATATACATATTAGTTTAATTTTGAGACATAATAATCCAATCCAATCCAAACTGTAAACATGATTCAATCCAACATAATTCAGATTGAATTCGGGTTGCATTTTTTAGAATCCGAAATCCGAATTGAAAATGTGCTAAATTCCATCCTTGCACAACCCTATATACAAGTACTCACTACGAATTGAAAAACATTCATCAAGTATGGATGTAGCAATATTTCCGGACCTGAATTGGCCTTACCTACTACGACACCACAATCTTGGCTGGCCCCACTTCTTGAACTTAACCCACATTTTGAAATAGCAATGTTGTTGTTAGCAATGATTAGTATAATAATTAGTTTTTTTGTAATTAAGTTGTTGTATTAATCACCAAAGGGAGTTCTTTACAAAGCTATAGTCCAGCTACACATAGCTGACTATCACAAAAAAAGAGAGACGTAGTTAACTACTATTTACTAAGCCTATATTTCTAGTTACAGGGAGAATGCTGGAGTTGTAGGCTAAACTTAATAGGACTCCTAATATGACATGTGTATGCAATATTTCTAAGTAACTGTCCATATGAGCTTGACATATTCCTAAACAACCTTGAATTCTTCTCTAACCAGATGTTATAACACAATTCTGCAATGATCATTTTGATACTATGAGCTCGAGTAGTCCTGCCTTTAGCCATGGTTATGATCCATTGTATGTATTGATCCCAGCTTTGAAAGCTAGGTTGAGTTACACCAATCCAAAGCACTGTTTGCTGTCTCAATAACATGGTGAATGAACAAGAGAAGAAGAGGTGATCCCTGGTCTCCATGTCCTGCTGGCATAGTGTACAGATGCTGTCCATGCTGGGATTCCATTGTCTCAATCGATCCTTGGTAGGTAACCTATCCTGCAGTATCAGCCAAAGATTAAACACTGCCTTAGGCCTGGCACAGTTTTGGATGGTTAGATTTTTCCACATAACTCTGGGCAGCTGCCCAATCTGGTGTAGATACAGCTTCTTGATAGAACACTCTGATTGGGACACTAGCTGGGACTAGTGCAATGCAACAGTGGCTTCTATAATCTTCCTTACCATCCAACTGGCTTGGTTAGGAATTTTAATAGCATGAAGCTGTTGTTGCTTAATGTATACAGCATGAATCCATTTAAACCACAATACATCCTTCTTGTGAGCCAAATCCCACCCAAGCTTAGCTATGGCAGCTCTATTCCATAATAGCAAGTTCATAATACTTAATCCTCCAGCAGACTTAGGCAGACAAACCTTATCCCAAGCTACATATGCCTTCTTTGATATACTGGCAGTACCTATCGAAATATAAGATTTACATATTGCATCTAACATTTTGAGAATTTTTGAAGAAATAAGGAAGATTTGAGCCCAGTAAGCCTGTATGCCAAAAGTTACTGTTTGCACCAGTTGAATTAGTATAATAATTAGTTACATCATATATAATCTCATTTTTGAGCTGTTAATTATCTGAAACAGATCCTAATTTAATTATTTCATATAGCAAAATTTGGATTCTTGGCTTTTACTTATTTGAATCATCAGATGCTCGGATGAGACGAGGGCAAGGGCAAAACCATACAAATTCACGAACCAAAAGATAAAGGATTTGGGTTTGGAGTTTACACCGGTGAAACAATGCTTATATGAGACGGTGAAGAGCCTGCAGGAGAAAGGTCATCTTCCACTTCCTACACAAAACGATGAATTTATTCGAATTCAGTCTTAGCTTCCTGATGCTCTCCTCCTATTAAGGGGCGAACATCAATAGATAATTGACCGTGCCTTTGCCCTTTTGTGTACCAAAAGGAGAAAAAAAATTATTTACTTGTGTGCTCGTTTTTAGTTTTTATTATATGTCTGTCCTCGTGGAAATGTTTGTAGTGCTGCGATTATTGTTAGTTTTACTCCGATAATGTGGTGCATATTATAGTTTAAATGCCACAAGCGACTTGTAAGTGTAACCAAGGATTAATGTTTTTACTATATGAAGTTACATTTTGAGTTTAAGCTTTTTACACTGTCAACGTATGAATATTACTCTAAATTCTACTTTTTATTAACGATATATCCAATACTGTTGGGCCTCTTCAGCAGTCAGCCCAATAGTCCAAGCTGCAGCCCAAGACAATAGCAGCCCAAGGGTAGCTGCTATATTTATTTGTCGTATTGGTTTGTATAGGAGTGAGGGGCACACATGTAATTTCACACACACACATTACATTTTTTAATTGTTTTGTATATAGAGAAGCGGAAGCTTCGAGACAAAGAGAAGAAAATCATTTTTTTTCAATACATTTCAGATTTTTCTCTCTTCTCTTTCCTTTTACACTGTTCATCTTCTTCTTCCTTTCTTTCTTCAATCCGACGAGCTACAATGTTGACATGGTATCAGAGCGGGTATATTCTTGCTCTCCTCGTCATCAGCTTTCGATCGATGTTACCCTCGTCGATTTTCATCCGTGCTTCTGTTGAATCCCAAATTCTAGGGTTTTTGTTCGGTTAGTTTTTCGACTAAATACTTACATTTTTTGTTTGTTAAACTTGTTGTCTAGTGTGTTTACATCATATAGTGTAATTTTGTTGTTGATTTTTCTGTATTTTTTTGATAAGAAATTAGTTGTGGTTCTGTTGAGTGTAAACATCATCTGTAGTCAAAAATGGTGGATGTGGTTGATGATTCCTCTTCTGCTCCTACTAGTTTTGTCCCTAGCCCCACAAATCCTCTGTTTCTAATGTCATCCGATGTCCCTGGTATTTCTTTGGTCACTAATCCCTTCTCAGGGATTGGTTTTGGGGGTTGGAGGAGAAATGTAATAGTCTCCTTGTCCGCTAGAAACAAAATAGGTTTTATTGATGGTTCTGTGCCTAAACCTTCTGAGGATTCCCCACAATTTAGACAGTGGGATAGGTGCAATAATATGGTCATTTCGTGGCTCACAAATTCCGTTACTCCTGAAATAGCAGAGAGTGTCCAGTACTCTGATACTGCTCATAGTATCTGGGTTCAACTCAACAATAGGTATGGATCAGTTGATGGTACGAAGATTTTTGAAGTAAAACAACAACTTGCTTCCACTACTCAGGGTCCTTTAGACATAGCTTCTTATTTCAATAAATTGAAGAAGTTGTGGGATGAATTGAGTTTTATGAGAACCTCGAGGAGTGTTGTATCTACTTGTGGTGTTGCATGTAGTGCTAGAGCTGAAATTCAGAAGGA
Organism: Nicotiana benthamiana; assembly: GCA_034376525.1. Taxonomy (NCBI): domain Eukaryota; kingdom Viridiplantae; phylum Streptophyta; class Magnoliopsida; order Solanales; family Solanaceae; genus Nicotiana; species Nicotiana benthamiana. Next base: position 14,464,786 of record CM067325.1, read on the forward strand.
AGATGATGAAAATAAGTTGCACCAGTTTCTTATGGGGCTGAATGACATATATATAGGTGTTAGAAGTAATATTCTCATGATGCAACCCCCTCCCTCATTGGACAGTGCTTATAACATACTCCTTCAGGATGAGAGGCAAAGACAAGTCACCCATTCACCTTCCCAATTCCATACTGAATCCAGTGCCTTTAACACTCAATCTCTGAAAAAACCCTATGGAACATATTCAAACCCTAAACATTTCAATCAGAAAATTAGATTTGACACCAATAAAACAGACCTAATGTGTAGATATTGCAAGAAGCCAGGTCATCTAATTGAGAAATGCTACAAGCTACATGGTTTTCCCCCAGACTTCAAATTCACTAGGGACAAAAGAACTGCTGCAACTGCTAATGTACAGAAGAGTATAGATACTGCTGTCAATGTTGATACATCTGATGTGGGTGAGAATGGACAAAGTTCTTCTACTTCAAACTATGGTCTTCCTGGGTTGACAAAGGAACAATATTCACAGCTCTTGAATCTGCTCCAACAAACTCAACTTTCTGAATCTCAACATCAGTTAACTGTGATGGGTTCTGCAAACTTTGCTGGTACACTTTCTTCTTCTATACAACCTTTAAAAGATGTGTCTTATGGTGCTTGCATGTTGACTAGAGTTAATACATGTATTTGGATTATTGATTCTGGTGCCACTGACCATATGACTTCAAATAAATCCCTTCTCTTTGACATCAAACCCCTAGTTATACCATACTTAGTCACCCTTCCTAATGGTTACAAAGTTAAGGTCACATGTACTGGTTCTCTTAAGTTTCTTTGTTTCACTTTGCATCATGTACTATACATTCCCAGTTTTCAATACAATCCTTGTGTGTTCATAGGCTATCCCCTGGGAAAAAAGGGTTACAGGTTATATAACTTGAAAACTAAACTTACTTTCATCTCCAGGGATGTTGTTTTTCATGAAGAGATTTTTCCTTTTGCTTTTCCTTGGAGTACTTCCTCTGTTCCATCTTCTATCCCTTCTCCATGCCATGATCATCCTCCTTCTGATGACACATCTGTCACATATCCAGACTGTCCTCCTTCTGGTGATGTTCCTTCACTAAACTCTTCCCCTTCCATCCCTACTTCTACCTCTCCTTCACCTCCTTCTGATAATATACCTTTGTGTACTCCTGATCCCATTCCTCCTCCTGCAGCCCATCTACCTGCTCCTAGGAGATCTGGAAGGCAACACACCACACCTGCCCATCTTTAACAATATATATGTGACCTACCCCCTTCCATTTCTGGCACCAGTTCATTTTCCACTTGCTGCACTAGCTCTGTTAATTCTGCACTAGTTGAGCCTACATCTTACCATCAAGCAGCTTCTAATCCTGCTTGGCAGGCTGCAATGACCAAAGAGTTTGAGGCATTAGCAGCCAATAATACATGGTCTTTGGTCCCACTTCCTTCTGGGAAGAAGCCTATTGGGTGCAAATGGGTTTACAAGATCAAGTATAGGGCTGATGGGAGTGTGGAGAGGTATAAGGCTAGATTGGTGGTCAGAGGTGATACTCAAATTGAGGGAGTGGACTACACTGATACATTCTCTCCTGTTGTGAAATTTTCTACTATCAAAACCTTGGTTGCAGTTACTGTGAAACAGTCCTGGCCTTTGTTTCAACTGGATGTTAATAATGCATTTCTCCATGGTGATCTCAATGAAGAGGTATATATGAAATTGCCTCCTGGTCTTACAGTTTCTTCCTCTTCTTCTTCTTCTCCTTCTTTTTCTTCTTCTCCTCCTATTGTCTGCCTTCTTCAGAAATCTTTATATGGCCTAAAACAAGCCTCTAGGCAATGGTATGCCAAACTTTCCCAAGCCTTATGCTCTAAAGGCTACTCTACCTCTCTCAATGATTACTCTCTTTTTTATAAGAAATCTGGTGATTCTACTGTTCTCTTAGCTGTATATGTTGATGATATAATTCTAACTGGTAATGATCCTGAGGAAATCTCTGCTTTAAAATCCTTCTTAGACTCTGCTTTCAAGATAAAGGACCTGGGCATTCTCAACTATTTTCTTGGCATTGAAGTTGCCTATTTAGCTGATGGGCTTCTTCTTCATCAGAAGAAGTTCATCACTGACCTTCTTTTTACCTACAACTGTTCTGATGTTACTCCTGTGACCTGTCCTCTCAATCTTTCTGTTAAACTAAAGCATGACATGGGCATCCCTCTTTCCTCTCCTGAATCTTACAGAAGCCTAGTTGGCAAACTTAACTTCCTCACTCATACAAGGCCTGATTTGGCCTTTGCTGTGCAACATCTTAGCCAATTTCTTCAGACACCTACTTCAGTCCACATGGATGCTGCTTTACATACTCTTAGGTACCTCAAAGGTACATCTGATCTTGGGGTGTTTCTCAATAACAATCCTGACTTGTCTTTGACTGCATATTGTGATAGTGACTGGGCCTCTTGCCCAGACACTAGGAGGTCTGTTTCTGGTTTTAGCATATTTTTGGGGGGTTCTTTAATTGGTTGGAAAGCAAAGAAACAACCAGTGTTATCCTTGTCCTGAGCTGAGGCTGAGTATAGGGCCATTAGCAAAACTGTTGGTGAGATAACTTGGCTGGTCAGATTATTCTCTGATTTTGATATCGCTGTTGCTTCTGCTGTGCCTGTTTATTGTGATAACCAAGCTGCCATACACATAGCCAAAAATCCAGTGTTTCATGAGCGGACTAAACATATTGAAGTTGATTGCCATTTCATTCGTACCAAGCTTCAGGATGGCCTCATCTCTCTACATCATGTTGCTTCTAGTGGCCAATTAGCTGACATTTTTACTAAGCCATTAACAGGAATTCTTCATCATCATTTTTTGTCCAAGCTGGGTGTTTGTTCACCCTCCAGCTTGAAGGGGGGTGTTGGGCGTCTTCAGCAGTCAGCCCAATAGTCCAAGCTGCAGCCCAAGACAATAGCAGCCCAAGGGTAGCTGCTATATTTATTTGTCGTATTGGTTTGTATAGGAGTGAGGGGCACACATGTAATTTCACACACACACATTACATAGACTCAAGAGCAGGCTTCCAGGCATTAATCAACTTTTTTCCACCACGAATTGCATCAACTAGGTAAATAGCATCCAGAAAAGCAAGCTGTCAATTTAAATGAGGAAAGGTCAACTAGAAGGTGAATAATATGGTCAAGCCCCACTCAAAAATCTACAATAAAACTATAAACTAGTGAAACTTAGCATGGAATCACCATCCAACGCCAAAACAGTCAATTTACACATCTTGCAATTTGTACACTAAAATATTGGACATAGGACACAAAAATGACAGGCTTTAACCAATGCTCCAAATTGTCAACCTTGGGTTGACAGGGGGCTTTTGTACAAGCCTTGACATATGAAACCCGAGCACTGAATCCATTAATTTGGAAAAAAGCAGGTAATTATTTTTTTGAATGCATAAAGTCCAAAGGATGAATATAGCTATGTCATTGTCAGGCAAGGGAAGTTAGGAGATAATTCAAGTAATCCTGCAACTTATAGCTATTATTTTTTCCTTTTTCTTTTTTCCTTTTTGCTTTGGAAAACAGATATTCAATTAAAGTTACTCCTAATAGACTTGCACAAAACTACTATTGAATAACATCAAAGTGAGGCACAAAGTTGGAATATACTCCGAACATGTAGGAATTGACAAATACCTGCACAATGCAGAGAGTTCCATATCGACAGAGGTCAACACCCTCGCAGTCAAGTCCAACAACCAAATCATTTTTTGGGGAAGGGTTGAGAAATGTTGCTGGAAGTTGAGATTCATGGGTGACGATGTAAATGGGTACTGGTTTTAGAACTACTTCATGATCGGCATGCCGCCTACCTGCTCAAATGCATGATTAAGTGATAAGAAATTAACCTGTAACTAAATTATTACAGTATACACATAAAAAGGGCAACGAACTAAATGCCATGGTTGGAGCACTAATCACATCCAACAATCAGTTAGGACAGTAGAAGTGTTGGAAAATAGCAGCTACACATAATTTTACCCTAACGTATTGTTTGGATGGATGTTTTCCGTTCTATTTTATTGTATTGTATTGTTAGCCCATGTTTGTTTTGATTGTTAATATAAACTGATTGTATCGTATTGTTAAATTTATTATTGCGGAACAATGAAAAATCTTATTTTATGAAACAACCAAATCAGTATGGTGGGATTGTTCCGTATTTTTCTTTCCAATTACACCCACACTTATTATTCTGTATTTCAATTTTACCCTTTGCCCTATTATTTATATTGTATTCACCAAACTAATAAGTACTTTATCTCCATCTTCTTTCTACCGTGCAACTACTCAACTACGTACTTCCCTGGTTACTTTGTTTCTTTTCAACAAGAGTCTTTACAGGTCAGTTTTCCATCTCTTTTCTAAAAATCTAAAATAATTTCTATAGTGACATTTGGTTGAAAATTAGTTTTTCTAAATATCTATTCATTTTTTTTTTGCTTAATCAAGATCCGTATGTTGGCTTCTCCATAACTTATTAATAACACTTTTTCTCAAACAATACATTCTTTTCGATCTCTTTTCTTGTGTATTTTCTTTTGGTTAGTTCATCTATAATATTTGCAAACTCTATGTTCTTGTGATATAATTTATCAAGTTATTTTTATGAATAATTCTTAATAAGCATCGTATTTAAATAATTGAGGGTATTTTAGTAAACTTTGCAGTAAAGTACAGTACAATACAGTCAAACCAAACAATAAAGATGTTATTGAACAACAGCAAACATACTGTCTATTCAAACGTTGTATCCATCAACACGATACAATTAAGTACAATATGATACAATATGATACATTATAAAACGATAGAAAATAATAATCCAAACACAGTGTAAGTTAACAATATCAACATAGTAGTAAAACTAAATGTTGGGCATAAAAGACCACCTGAATTGGAGGACGGTAGAGGAATGTAAGTTTGGCGAGGACTAGGTGCTAAAGCCATAAGATTGGAAATTTGAAATTAGCACCAGAGCAACAATCAATTTTAACATCAAAAACCTGTTTGTCTATGAGTGGATATTCATGTCCTCAAATACTGCTGTTGTTAATGCTTTTATTCGATGGATATAGCCAAAAAAGAAGCAGTGAAGAGGCTATAAAAACCTGCACAACGGTACAATGCAGCGTCTCGGCTCAGGGCATGCGCCATATATATATATATATATATATATATATATATATATATATATATATATATATATATATATATATATATATATATATATATATTTATAAATACACTTCTATTTAAGGTGAATGTCTTTAATTAGAGAGATTCTAGAGTCCTATTATTGGTAGCTAAATCATCCTCCTCCCTATAAATAGAGGTGCCCTCTACCATTGTAAATCACTCCGAACATTCTCTAAGTATCAATAAGAAGAACTCTCTCTACTCTTCTCTCTATTGCTCTTGTTCTTGAATTATTGTTCTTGTCTTTTATATTATTTCATAACACGTTATCAGCACGAGACTCTACCGTCTCAAGAACCATTCTCGAAAAATCTAAGGTATTTCCCTCTTCCTAATTTAATTTTCGATTATGTCTGATATTACAAAAAGAAAGTTCGTTGCCCTTGAAATTTCGGGCAAGAACTATATGACATGGGTGTTGGATGCTGAAATCCACTTAGATGCTATGGGTCTCGGAGACACCATCAAAGATAGAGAAAAAACATCCACCCAAGAATGTGCGAAGGCCTTGATTTTCTTGCGCCATCACCTTGATGAAGGTTTGAAGATTGAATATCTCACAGTCAAGGATCCACTCATCTTGTGGAACGGCTTAAAGGAGAGATATGACAACCTGAAGTTGGTCACTCTGCCACAAGCACGATATGATTGGGCTCATCTGAGGCTCCAGAACTTTAAGTCCGTTTCTGAATATAATTCTGCAATGTTCAGAATTACTTCTAAATTGAAGCTATGCGGGGATAATATCTCCGATTATGATATGCTTGAGAAAACGTTTACAACGTTTCATGCCTCCAATATAGTACTGCAAAAACAGTACAGAGAGAAAGGCTTTACAAAGTACTCTGAACTGATTTCTCTTCTACTAGTGGCTGAGCGAAATAATGACCTGCTCATGAGAAATCATGAAAATCGACCCACTGGGTCTACACCACTGCCTGAAGCAGATAAGGTGCACTCTCATTATGCCAAACATGAAAAGGACCATGGTCATGGTCGTAAACGGGGTCATAGCCAGGGACGTAGACAAGGAAGAAATTCCAATGAAGTCCGTCAACCCCCAAGGAGAGATAACCGCCGAAAGCAGAAACGGGGTCATGAAGATCCTAAGGCAAATGGTTCAGAAACTATATGTTATCGTTGCGGTGGGAAAGGGCACTGGTCAAAGACTTGCCGTATACCAAGACACTTGGTTGACCTTTATCAAGCATCTCGAAAGAGAAAAGGCCCTGAAACAAATTTTGTCTATGACGACAATGAGGACATCACCCACCTGGATGTGGCAGACTTCTTTGAGCAACCCGAGGGGAAAATAGACCACCTAATAGGCGATGGGTCCGTGATGAAAGAAGATGGAGTTATTTGATTTTGTTCTACTTATTTGTATTAGTTAGTAAATAAACTAATAGTCATTAGTATTAGCTAGTATTAGTTAGTTCATGATGCAATGTTAGCAGTAGTTCTTTAGAATATCTTCAATATGCTCAAATATCAATAATATTTTTATTTTCCAGTAGGGGTAATCGACTAGCCTGAAAAACTAGTCGATTATCTACTATTTTCGCATTAAAGCTGAAAAATAATTGATCAACAATCGATTGTCTTTGTCTAACAATCGATTGTCGTTAAGACAGTGTAACCTGGAATTTCTCAAAAATCATCCACAATCGATTGTCTTTGTCTAACAATCGATTGTCGTTAAGACAGTGTAATCTGGAATTTTTCAAAATAGCCAACAATCGATTGTCTATGCATAACAATCGATTGTCTTAAAACAGTGTGCTCTGGAATTTTTCAAAATAGCCAACAATCGATTGTCTATGCATAACAATCGATTGTCTTAAGACAGTGTGATCTGAAGTTTTTCAAAATAACAAGTAATCGATTGTGTGTGTCTTAACAATCGATTGTCAATGTTCAACAATCGATTGTTTGTGTTTAACAATCGATTGTTTGAAGAAAATGTTTAAACTGAAATTTTCAAACTGCAAAGTAATCAATTATGGATAACATATCTGATTTTGTTAGTCAACTGTTAGCAGCAGATTTTGAAAATATTATGTGACACAAACGAATAGAACTTGTTTATTCTTATGTTCGTGTATCTCTTTTGTATGTCAAACTATGGGATAGCAAATATGGATATCTCACAAAGAGAACTTGGATCAAAGTCCAACTGTAAAAGTATTTGCCTAGTTGATTCATGTACTACACATACAATACTCAAAGAAACGAAATATTTCTCTCAACTAAATATGTGTAAGGCAAACGTTACTACAATCTCTGGAAGTAGTAAATTGATTGAAGGCTCCGGAAGAGCAATTGTAACTCTGCCCAAAGGCACGACGTTAAACATAGAGAATGCAATGTTCTCCTCCAAGTCTAAGAGAAACTTGTTGAGTTTTAAAGATGTACGCCGGAATGGCTATCATATTGAGACAATGGATGAAGATAATCTTGAATATCTCGTCATCACAAAGAATGTCTCCGGCCAAAAGAGGGTTATTACGAAATTCCCGTCTTTATCTTGTGGCCTGTATTGGACAAGAATTAGTGCAATTGAGGCACATTCAACAGTAAACCAAAGGGTTACTGATTCCAATACCTTTGTACTTTGGCATGATCGATTGGGACACCCAGGATCGATCATGATGAGACGGATTATAGAAAGCTCATATGGGCATCCGTTAAAGAATTTCAAAATTCTTTCGAATAATGAATATCCTTGCACTTCGTGTTATCAAGGCAAGTTGATTATCAGGCCATCACCAACAAAGGTTGGGACTGAGTCACCCACGTTTCTGGAACGTATACAAGGGGACATTTGTGGACCTATTCACCCACCTAGTGGGTCGTTTAGGTATTTCATGATCTTGATAGACGCATCCTGTAGATGGTCTCATGTGTGCCTATTGTCATCACGCAACCTTGCGTTTGCGAAATTAATGGCACAAATAATTCGACTACGAGCACAATTTCCAGATAATCCATTCAAGTCCATTAGACTGGATAATGCTGCTGAGTTTACATCCCAAGCATTTAATGATTATTGCTTATCAATCGGGATAAAAGTTGAACATTCTGTAGCTCATGTTCACACTCAAAACGGTCTTGCAGAATCGTTAATTAAACGCCTGCAGTTGATTGCAAGGCCATTACTTATGAGAACGAGGCTGCCCACTTCGGTATGGGGTCACGCCATCTTACATGCAGCAATGCTAATTCGTCTCAGACCGACGAATTACCACAAGTATTCCCCGTTGCAATTGGTTTTGGGTCATGAACCCAATATATCCCATTTAAGAATTTTTGGATGCGCAGTATATGTGCCTATAGCACCGCCATCCCGCACCAAAATGGGTCCGCAAAGAAGGTTAGGAATATATGTTGGGTTTGAATCGCCCTCCATCATTCGCTACCTCGAAACATTGACAGGCGACTTGTTTAATGCACGATTTGCAGACTGTCGATTTGATGAGACACTTTTCCCAAAATTAGGGGGAGAAGTTGGTGAAACCAAACGGGAAATTTTGTGGAAAAATGCATCATTATCTCATCTTGATCCACATACCTCTATTTGTGAAAGAGAGGTACAAAAGATTATCCATTTGCAAAGAATAGCAAATCAAATACCTGACGCATTTACGGGCTTGAAAAGGATAACGAAATCCCACATTCCCGCGGAAAATGTTCCAATCCGTATTGATGTCCCTGTTGGACAATCATCTAGTGTCATACCAATGAGTCGAATGCACGCCTGAAGCGTGGCAAACCATTAGGTTCCAAAGATCGAAATCCTAGAAAGAGGAAAAAGAACGATCAAAATGACACCACGAAAGAATCTCATGATTTAACAAATTCTGAGACTCATGAAGAATCCATTGAGCCCGAGACTCTGGAAAATACGGAACTATCCCTAAATCCAATTAATATTGAGGCAAATATTAATCGAGTGGATATTGTGGTGGATAATGCCTTTGCTTATAATGTAGCATCCAGCATTATGCAAGAATGTGAGGATCTCGAACCTCAATCTGTTGAAGAATGTCGAAAAAGACAGGACTGGCCAAAGTGGCAAGAAGCAATTCAATCAGAATTGAATTCGCTGGCAAAACGTGAAGTTTTTGGCCCTATAGTTGAAACACCTAATGGTGTTAAGCCTGTCGGCTATAAATGGGTCTTTGTACGCAAAAAAAATGAGAAAAACGAGGTACAAAGATATAAGGCACGCCTTGTTGCACAAGGTTTTTCTCAAAGGCCTGGTGTCGATTATGAAGAGACATATTTGCCTGTAATGGATGCGATAACCTTTCGTTATCTCATAAGTTTTGCTGTCCATGAAAAGCTTGACATGCACTTAATGGATGTGGTTACTGCCTATCTTTATGGCTCACTTGATAATGAGATATACATAAAAATTCCCGATGGACTCAAGATGCCAAACGCGCATAATTCAAAATCTCGGGAAATGTTCTCAATTAAATTGCAAAGATCCTTGTATGGTCTAAAGCAATATGGACGAATGTGGTATAATCGTCTTAGTGAGTACTTGTTAAAAGAAGGCTATATAAATGACGCCATTTACCCGTGTGTTTTTATAAAGAAAACAACATCGGAATTTGTTGTACTTGCCGTATATGTTGATGACATAAACCTTATTGGAACCCCTATAGAACTCCAAAAGGCGATTGATTATCTAAAGGATGAATTCGAGATGAAAGATCTCGGAAAGACTAAACTATGTCTTGGTTTGCAAATTGAATATTTGGCAAACGGAATTTTTGTTCATCAATCTACCTATACAGAAAAGGTACTGAAATGGTTTTACATGGATGAAGCACATCCTTTAAGTACACCGATGGTTGTTCGATCACTTGATGTGAACAAAGATCCATTCCGACCACAAGAAAGGAATGAAGAGCTACTTGGTCCTGAAGGGATCTTAGCGCAATTGGCGCACTAATGTTTCTTGCAAATACTACAAGACCTGACATATCCTTTTCAGTTAATGTCTTAGCAAGATTTAGCTCGGCTCCCACGAGGAGACACTGGAATGGGATCAAACACATATTGCGGTACCTAAAGGGAACTACCGATATGGGCTTATTTTATGGCAAGAATTGCAGCCCGGATCTTGTTGGTTATGCTGATGCTGGATATTTGTCCGATCCACACAAGGATCGATCTCAAACGGGTTATGTGTTTACCTGTGGAGAAACCGCCATATCTTGGCGATCGACTAAGCAATCAATTGTGGCTACTTCATCTAATCATGCCGAGATAATTGCTATTCATGAAGCAAGTCGGGAGTGTGTGTGGTTGAGGTCTATAATACATCATATCCAAGACAAATGTGGTTTGAAGTGTGATAAACTACCCACAACTTTGTATGAAGACAATGCAGCATGTATAGCTCAATTGAAGGGAGGATTCATAAAAGGAGATAGAACGAAGCATATTTCACCAAAGTTATTCTTCACACATGATCTTCAAAAGAATGGTGATATCAATGTTCAACAGATTCGTTCAAGCGACAATATGGCTGATTTGTTCACAAAATCTCTACCAAAGTCAACCTTCAAGAAGCTAGTTCACAAGATCGGGATGCGAAGACTTAAGGACATAAATTGATGTTCTTATCAGGGGGAGTTTAATGTGCGTTGCACTCTTTTTCCCTTACAAGGTTTTGTCCCACCGGGTTTTCCTTGCAAGGTTTTTAACGAGGCAACCAATAGGCGCATATTCAAACATGTGTACTCTTTTTCCTTATTTTAATTTTTCCCATTGGGTTTTGTTTTAAGGTTTTAACGAGGCACATCATTGAATAGACATTCAAGGGGGAGTGTTATAAATACACTTCTATTTAAGGTGAATTTCTTTAATTAGAGAGATTCTAGAGTCCTATTATTGGTAGCTAAATCATCCTCCTCCCTATAAATAAAGGTGCCCTCTACCATTGTAAATCACTCCGAACATTCTCTAAGTATCAATAAGAAGAACTCTCTCTACTCTTCTCTCTATTGCTCTTGTTCTTGAATTATTGTTCTTGTCTTTTATATTATTTCATAACATATATATATATATATATATATATATATATATATATATATATAAAAGGGGCAAAAATTAGGTATTTACACCTATATTAGACTTAAATAATTTGGAAAATTTTTTCTTATCAACTCATTTTCTTCCAATTGGAGGAAAATATTTTCCTTGATAGAGAAGGAAAAATATTTTTCCGAACTCCTTCTCAACCTTCCCCACCATTACCAACCCACCTCACGTACCACCCGCCCTACTACCCCTCCACCCCACCTTACCCCTCCCCTTCCGCAAAAAAAGTTATTTTCTTTACCTTAATTTTTTTTATAATTTTACATTTCTATTTTTTTTGTTTTACGGCACTACCCACCCCGATCCCTCCCCTTTCCCCCCCACTTGCCCCACCCCTACCCCTAAACAAATTTTACTTTTTATTTTAGTAATTTAAATTTTTGTTTTTTTTCGTTTTACTCACACCCCCGGCATCGGAAAAAATATTTTTTAAATATATTTTTCAGTTTTAGTTTTTTTTATTTAACGGTTTAAAGGTTCAGAAGTTTATAAATTTGTAGAGTTTTTTATGAGTTCGGAGGTTTATGTGTTTAGAAGTTTACGGGTTCGAAAGTCGTGATTTCGAAAGTTTAGCGGTTCAAAAGTTTATGAAATTTGTGGATTCGAAAGGTTGTTAGTTTGAAAGTTTATGGCTTCATGTTTATTATATCTAAATTATTTATGAATACTCTTTAAAAGCCATTTTCCTTAATTTTCATGCCAAACACCGAAAATAAATAAAATTACTACTTGTTTTTCAATAAAATATTTTCTTCAAAATTATTTTTCATAAAAAATATCTTTCATTATACCAAACACATCCTTTATTATTTTTATTTTCAATGGGCTTTCCGTCTACCGTTTGTGAGTGGACTCCAATAACTCCTGCCGTAATGGGCTTGGTTATAAAAAGCCCGTATCACCAACCCACTGTAGTTGCGGATAAAAGACGAGAAAAATAATATTGTTTAATCGCTTTTAAAATAGTAATAGAATATATATATATATATATATATATATATTATATACGTTTTCAACTATTGAATATAAAGAATTTCTTATGCGGGCTAAAAGTAATAATACTTTGATAAAGACAGGCCTCCAATACATGAGTTCTGACTAGTCTATGCACTCTAATTAAGGAGAAATTCAAAACAGTTAGATTTACAAGTGGTCATTCAAAAATAACCACAGTTCTAAAAGTAATCGAAGTTTAGTCACTTTTCATGTAAAGATAAATCTGAACGAAAACACTATTCAAAATTCAGAAAATACTCCAGCATAATCAAGTACATTATACTTGAGGTCCAGTGTAATACATCGGTCCAGTATAATATGCTGGAAGTTCATAGATAGGTGCACCGATCTCCAGTATATTATGCTGAAACTTTCCGTGTTGTAGCAAAATAGTGATTACTTTTCAATGACTTTGCAAACGCTAGCTATTTTTAAATAACCAATCTAAAAACTGACTAATCTGTGCTATTTTTACCTCTAATCATATCCAATTCTATCATAATTTTGGGCCAAAGCCCATTCAGTCATGTGTTTGAAGGCCCATGCATTTCCTCGAATCAATGAGAAACTACAATTCCATTCAGTCCTGTGTTCAAGTACACTTTTCAGTTGACTTGAATTTCAGCGGCTTAAGTTGATAACGACTCATTGATGAGTCTATTTAATGATAACCAGATTATTGATAGAAAAGGGAAAAAGTCGATTATCGTTGGTTTGGTTTGTGTTCATCACTTTCTATCTCAATAAATAAAAGAAAAGTTAATTTATTTTGCTTTAGTAATCAAACAGATTATATAAAATAATTTTCTTGTGCGGGGTTTTAAATCATTGCTCAACTTAACTTGACCTATAACCTATTTTGACTCAAAATAAAGTTTAGATGAGTTAAGCTTCAAAGTCATCTATTTGACTCAATCCAATATAATTGCTTAAAGTAGTGTAATTCGGTTATTTGACGTCACTATTTAAAATTTCCCGTAGGTTATAAATTTTGTTCATACTCTATATATATAAGCAAATTGCCAAGTAGACTCTTAGTCCACATGAACTTAAAAGGAATACGTTCAATTTCTTGGCTTGAGATTATCTTGAAGAAGGCACCAATCGAGACTCCTTTAGAATCTTAAAAAAATCTTTATTTTTAAAGATCCCAATAGCTTAACACCTAAAGATGAACCCTTGTTAAAAAAGTAATTTTGGAAAAGCATTTGGCAAATATCTTTCAAGCAAAAATTAAACAAACATTTGCTTTGCCCCTCTATAGTTTATGGCCATCGACATGAACAACGTGCTAATTAATTTAAGTTGCCAACAAAAATCACGTGGTATTGACCCATTTTTTCTTCTTCTTTTTTTGTTCCTTTTGTCTTTCGATTACCAGAATTGTTTCATGTACAGCTAAAAATAGCACAAGATTCACGCAAGTAAATTCTTTTTAGAGAACTTGCCCGCGCAACTATTAATTTGATGACGAAAATGATGCAATCAACACACTGCATGAATATAATTATCATGAAAGTTTAATCTATTAACCTTTCCCTTTTATAATAAATTACAGTAGACGCCTTAATTTTCACTTGAATTAGGTATCAAATAATTATGAGTTGCTGCAATCAATACTATGAAGGCGAACGTAGAGACAGGACACTTCACACTAACTAGATCACTAGAGACTGCATTAATCCTCAAAAATACACAGTTACAAACACTCAATGTTTTTTAATAAGCTTTCGTCACTAACTTTTCACCTTTTTTCTGCTCCAACAGCCAGTATCTTAGCTCGGCAAAACAAAAAAGTGCTAAAACTCCTTCACAAAAACGTGCACAAAAAACATATATGTATCCTACGTAATTATTTTGTCCAACTAGCGAGGTACCAACTCCAAATCCAAATCAAGAATCTTTATATAAAACGTGCACAAAAACACATGGATCCTAATTATTTAGTCCAGCTAAGGACTACTAAACTTCAAATCAAGGATCTTTGTATTTTAAAAAAACAAAAGCTAAGGTGGGGGTAGATTTTCTTTTTAGAAGTATATAGCTGAAAAGGCCTATTTTTCCATGTGTTGAAAATGACCAAAGTATATTTTATGTATTGACTTAGTCTAGTATGAGGAGGAAACGTGGGAGTGTCGACGTGGTTCCACGCTGCATAAAAGCGCGTCTGTGGCCAAAAGTCAAGTTGAAAGGGTTGTTTTCTTCCTTTCGTCAACCCTTTACAGTGTTTATTTTGTGTTTATATTTACATGTCAATATTGTGACAGCCAAAAAACTCGTGCGCCACTGTTCCAATGTCGGCTCTATTATTTATTTGTTTCTCTACGTGCCTCATTTCACACGTTATATTAAGCAATTGTACTTGGAACTGTACAATGACTGAAAGGGTAACATAACAACAGCTTGAAAATGAATTTCTACTGACTAAAATGACATTTCTGACATAGAAAAAGTGAATATAGATACATTGTCTGATTTTTGAGTTGATGAAACATATACAAGACTGGGGAGATGTACCACCGCAATGTCAAAATTAATTACGAAAAAAATTGAACAATCAAAAGATGAGTATTTTTACATAATGGATGGACAAGGGCGGATGTAGAGTTCAACTTATGAGGTTTAAAACATATATGCTATGCAATGAATAATGCTTCATTGATTATTATATATAATTTTAATATAAATGTTCTTATTTTACATTATATTTGCTATTAACTAATATTTTTTTATTCCAATTTATGTTATGGTATTTTTTGAAGTTTGTCCAAAAAAATAATGATACATTTTTATATCTAAAATGATATAACTGTAAACTTCTCATTTATCTTTAATAAAATGATTAACAAAATACAAATATCTATTGCTTGATTAAGTTAACTGAGTGTCACAAAATCTACTTTCTTGTTTAAATTTTATATCCAATCAAAAATCACCACATACATTTAGAAGGAGGGGCTATAGTGTCACGGTCAAAATTCACAATAGGCCGTAAGGGCATCTAACGCCGCTGTCAAGCAAGTCAAGGATGATTGGTCGATTTAATTACTCATTTTATTATTTCAAAATCAAAAATTTTAACAAGGAAGGAAATTTACATTTTTAAATCTATGGGAACATACAAAATTTATTGTTTATAAGAAAAATAAAAGGCGATGATTATATACACAACCGTTATCATTAACTAGTATGCCCCAAAAAGCCGATGTTACAAGTGCATAAGCATTTACTAAGGAGTACAATAATAATACAATAACTGTCAAGAATATAAATGAGACAGAATAAGATAAATAGTATGCTAGAGACTTGTGAACTGTAATGCATAGCCTGGAATGCAGCTCACATATAGTTTCCTCGACAGTTGCGCCTACGTGCCAATATAATCTCCAAATGAACCTATGCGATCCTGCACATTTAATGCAAAAGTACAACATGAGTACGTAAATCAATGCGCACCCAGTAAATATCTAGCTTAACCCTGGAGAAGTAGTGACGAGGGGCCAACATCGATATTTACTAGTGGTCTAATAGATCTATATGGTAAATCATAAATAGATAAGAAGTACAAGAGTAGTAGTGGGATAATTCTGTAACTAACACCATCTTCCAAAATTTCTTTTAACGATGTCAATTTTTCAATCTCGTATTCTATCGCAACAACTTAGAAAAGATCCGGTGCCAATATCAAATAAATAAGAAAACCCATATAAAATACAGGCATCAGTGGAAGGAAAATCTCGTGAATATTCGGACTGCTAGCGATGTAACACACAATTATACCTAGGTCGTATGGCCCGATCCCAGAAGGAATATGACGCCGAGGTGAACAGTCCGATCCCGTCATAAAGTGTACACTGACGACGGTCGAGCGGCACGAACCATAGATGTATCTATTTTATTGTCGAGGCGAATGGTCCACTCCCATAAGAATGTGGTACATGATCTTGCCGAGGCGAAACATCTCGATCCCATTAGAATAAGAATAATTAACGGGTCCTTAACTCCACTCATGAATACACATGTGAGTTATGAAATTTAAGGAAAGCATAACAATAAATACGCACAATGCGGGAGAAAGTCATAAGGAAGCATAAATTATTTTGTGGATTATCAAGTAGCTCGTCACATCTCTAAAATAACGAGTCTATCATCCTATGCAAGTCAACTCTCAAGTTTTACGTGAAATAAAGGAATCAAACGAGCAAAGATAACTCAAAAAGTACAATTATAGCATGGCGTGAACTTAAGTCTACCCGGATAAAATTAGGAATTTTACCATACGCACGGACACATATAACCTCATACGTACATAGCTCCCACAACATGTAGCACATAAGAATATAACACCTATAGGGTAAACTCCCCCTCACAGGGTTAGACATAAGACTTATCCCGCTCCGAAGTTACATAACCGGCTCTAACGCCACTCTAACACCTCATATCGATGTCCGTCTCTCCAAAACTAGTCAAACAATGTGCAAACCAATAAAAGTATACTCTATACTCATAATAAATCAATTTATAACAAGCCCCAACTCCGCTTGAAAAGTCAATAACATTGACCCTCATACTCACATGCCCGAATTTCAAAAAATTTTAAAAATAAATATTGCTCATAACTCATATGATTTTTATTTAGAAAATCATCCAATTTTGTCCATGAATTGACCCTCTAATCAAGGATTTACCATTTCTCAACTTTGGGGCTCAAAATCACAATTCCTACAATTCAAACACATATAAAAATAATAAACAAATGGAATAATCATGGAGAAACATTAAAATAAAAGTCACATATTTACCCACTTGTTGAGACGAGAACAATGCAGCAAAATCACCTCAAACGGAGCTTTAGAACTCAAAATATGCCTAAAATACTACAATTTTTGGTTTAAAACATTATCCAGATGAATTTTCTTAATCGCCATTGCGGGAGACCTTCGAGTTCACGAAGAGAATTCTTTTGCGTTGACTGTTCAAGCCAGAAATCCTTCTTCGCGTTCGCGAAGAGCAATGTTTCACACCAGAAACCAATAACTTATCTGACACAAAAATAGGTATAACTCTCTTATACGCCATCGGAATTCGAAGATTCTTGTTGCTATTGCTCCATAGTTACGATAAGGACCTAATAGTTCAACCCAATCACGAATCAAATGTCTTTTTCTCAATATGGTTCCCTTTATTCCCAAAGAAACGACGCTAAAACATGAAATAAGAGTGCGACACAACCCAAACACCTCTGAACCACACCTGAGGCCCATGGGACCCCGTCCAATTACAAAAACCAATCCCAAAACATAATATGAACCTATTCGAGGCCTCAAATCAAACAAAACAACATCAAAACTACGAATTGATGATCAAAACTTTTCTTCAAACTTTCAAACATTCAAACTTCGACGAACGCGTCTCATTTATGCTCAATCATTCCGGAATGACGCAAAACTTTATGCACAAGCTGCAAATCACGATATGAACCTATTCCAAGGCTTCTAACCTTAGTCTGATATCAATAATACCAAAGACTACTTCAAATCACTTAAGAAATTCTAAAACCTTCAAAAGGCCAACTTTCCATATTAAGCGCTGAAATGCCCTCGGATCATCCGATACTTCAGCCGAACATACGACCAAGTTTGAAATCATCATACGAACCTATTGGTACCTTCAAATCCTGATTCCGAGGCCGTTTACTCAAAAATCAAACCCTGATCAACTCTTCCAACTTAAAGCTTCCGAATTTTGAATTTTCTTTACAAATCAATTCAAACAACATGTCATGTCATAATACATGAAGTGAAGCTACTCAAGGCCTCAAACTACCGAACAATGCGCTAGAGCTTAACACGGCGGTCAGTTTGTTACATTCTCCCCCACTTAAACATACGTTTGTCCTCGAACGTGTTATGAACTGTCCTGGAGTTGCCCAAAATCATTGTTTTACCCCTCGTGCACCTACCTATGCCACTACAACCCACGTGAGCACATTGGCTTATGCTAGACTGAAGATCCATTCTTTTACCTTAACCAACAAGCCATAAGGACAAATTCGAACGTCCGAATTCCACCGCAAGACTTGATTCCAACATACGATCACTGCATCAATCACATGACACTGTATCCAACATGGCCATTGCTCCTCTGCTGAGATAACACCATGCACCACATAAGTCACTTGACCATAATAACATCATTCGACCATAATAGCTACAATTTCACAGACCTGATGTCCGCATTACACCTCATAACACATTTAAGACTTATTCCAACTCTCGTAATATTTCCACAACGAAAGAGATGTGTAGAAACTCATAACCACTTGCCGAAATAACAAATCATGGAGTTTCTCCTCCTGACAAGAAAAATTATCTTATTTTGTACTGAATAATGATATTTTCTCTTTTTAATATACCTTATATAAATCTGATTGTACTAATTTCTGGTCCAATAATCTCATCTCACCCAGTACAAGCTGCTCAGCAATAAGCCATCTCAACACCACTAAAAATCTCATATGACGCCATTAATGCGACAACAAGCTACAAACTTGAATGTGATTCATAAGGAGAAACGAACTCTGAAAAAGAACTACTCGGCCCACATAACGAATAAAATAGTCAAATAGATGTTATGGACCCTTCTTAGAAAATGAAGGAAAAAATACACAAAGATATATATAGGGAATCATACTCAACATCTCACTGTTGCGGCGTGCAACCTGACCCCCCACATGATACCATTGCAGCTTGCAACTCGATCCAAACAACATACCCGTGTCGACGTGCCATCTGATCCACACATAATATAAATAAATAAGTACCCATCAAGCCAAAATTCATATACCCACGAAATACCCGAATATCAACCACAAGCATGCTAAGTGCAAAGATACAGCCCTAGGGAGACAGATAGCGCCATACACTACAAAGCCCAAGCACAACTAAGGTGCGATAAATGACCTTCATCTCGAGAGCCATCCTGTTCATATAACACCACAATCTACATGGGACCACAAAATATGTCCAACTAATCAAGCTGTCTCACAACCCGCATAGCACAATAAATTATTACATGGCATAGCTAACAACGGGAATAACATCCAATGCTTGAAGACTCCGCAATGCTATGTTGAATGAATACATCCGACCTGATGTGGTGCACACATTCACATTAGACCCATCAATAGATCCCAAGCCAATACCGATCATCCCATACTGGGCCAACTACCTTTCAAAGATCCATGGTGGTCCTATTCATGACACACACGAGCAGTCGTCCTAATCCAGAACAAACTCCCACAAATTCACAACCAAAAGAATAGAGCGCCTTCTAAACATAAAATCACATATTAACGATAGTACCATAATATCCATGCTTAGGTTTCACTCCTTAACAATCAAGTGTCTAACATGTAACATTTATACAAATTTCCCCGTGGGATACACTCCCACAACCTTCCGCACTAGGTATAAAAGTTTACACCTCCATACCATCAACAGTACTAATTCTATAAAACAAATTAAGAATCTGCAAATCAATACACAAACTCTTACACATGACACCGTTCTTAGATGACACTAAAGAAAATGTGAGCTAACTTAGAACATCTGAATTCTTCCATGCTCATCCGAACTCGTTACATTCTTATCAACACCGAGTCGCAACATTAATCCTCAACTTCCAATTCCCATGCCGCTCACTACATCTATCATGCCTCTGTACGATAGTCCAAGAATATCATCATAACCCTGAACCACCGGTAGAATAAACATTTTATTAGCTAGAACCCTTTTCACTTCACTCATTTTAGAAGAACAATTGCAAGATGTAACCGAATTCCCATAACCGTAGAAAATACAAACCTCAAGTCATGTTTTAAACCGCCATAACTCTTTCGAAATCCATTTATACAACAAGGCCAATTTGAATGAAATACCTCCCAAATCAATCAAATTATGGTGGCTATCAATCCCACACGTACAACCACAAACCACATATATTACACAACACGCCGACGTAACTGATCATTGCCATAATCATGTTCATTCAACCATTTGTAATAGACCTAACTTCTTCCAATTTACTCTTGACTTGCCTTATAAATAATAGCTCCATTCAAAAGATAACGCAACCGAACAACACTCATCCCGAGTGACCCAATTCACAAGACCACCTCGTCTCAATACCCATGAACCATCTCATACCCTCCTTATGCTCACAATAACACCTCCAGTATACCCATTATGAAAGATCCTTAACGAATCCCAAGTTGTTTTCTCCCATTTCTCCAATACTGCACTGCAGACCCGATGATAACATAGAACACTCCAAGTCCCTTTCATAACCCACTGCAAAAACTCGATCCTTAACCACACAAAGGACCCGAAGTTCTTAGGTACTGCACTTTAATTCTTGAACCCACTAGAACCGCTGTTGAGAGTCACCCACTCTGACCTGGTCCCAAATGTAATCAAACTCCAAAACTCTTCTAGCACATAACATCCTCTCAAAGAAGCAACCGAATGAATTCTTTTCCTTGTATATCTTATCTACTAAAAGCAAAACTCTGAGTCTTCCTAAACCTAAACATGAACCCATAAATATATCAAATATTTGACAAGTTCTTTGCTCGAATTACCCTTGATGATTTCTTTTTCTTACTCATAATTCATCCATCAATGCACCAATAATTAGAAATCACATAAGCAGACAGCCATGCGATCCAATCGTTAGATGGTAGGGTCTCCACTTGGCTTTAAGCTACCATCACATAATGTAGAAGCCAAAAAGATTCCTCCTTATCTATTACCATGATCTC
Organism: Nicotiana benthamiana; assembly: GCA_034376525.1. Taxonomy (NCBI): domain Eukaryota; kingdom Viridiplantae; phylum Streptophyta; class Magnoliopsida; order Solanales; family Solanaceae; genus Nicotiana; species Nicotiana benthamiana. The sequence goes on from CM067325.1 coordinate 14,486,000, forward strand.
ACACCATTAACTCGACAAACCTCTCAAAATCTCTTGTTGGACTCTTGATAAAACACCCCAAGTTATCAGCCATAATCGCAAACTCGACCTTCTGTCGGGTAGTAAGTAGAACTCTTCGTAGAAACTCATAAAAAATGCGTAATCGCTAACCTACTCACATGAAATAAGCCACATGTGGAATTCCATACTGACATCTTCTAATGATGCTGCATTGGTATAACCACCACAAAATCAGTAAATCATCCTGAGCCCGTGCTTGTCCACCAACTGTAAGAGTCTGTTCATTCCCCATTGACATCAACTGAAAGTCTAACAATATGTTCCAAATTCAAAGTCATGTTGGATCCAAAACGATAATTAAGTTTTCACACCCATCTTCATTTCAAGCAAACTTCTTTCTTCCATATTCAATCTTTCCCCGCACAGTAACCACCATTCTAAAAAAAAGGCCATAGATATAGTCAAGTTCCACCATGACTCCCAAATCACTCTAAACTTCCTCAAGATACGTGGATATCCTGCCACAGAATCCATATTCCACTCTGCCACTCCCACTTCGGTTAAACCATCTCCTTAAGCAACTTCTAGACCTCTGTTGTTCACACCCGACCTGCTAGTAATTCAATCACAACGAGACATCTCCCATGATGTCCCTCCCCATTCTTCACTAACCAAATGTTGCCTCAAATAAAAATCTGTCTGTAGCACCTGAACTAATAATTTGCTACCAACTCAAAGCCTCATCAAAGATTATACTTCTCGAGCCATCAGTATTAGAAACACCAATTCGATTCATAAACCGATACATACCACAATCTCTGACAACTATTTTTCAGGCACCATTTCACAACACCCTACCACGAAGGCAAATCAAATAAGACCATAACATCGGTATACCTTAATGCATTCATACAACAACGACGACACCACATCACAAATTAGAATTCCACCACGCTATAAAATGTCAAGTCTGGTTACTCCATCAACCAAATCTTGAACATCCATAGTCTGATTGACTTTCCTTCATTAGAATTAAATACCGAACCTCCAAACCATGGATCGAATAATCCTCATTTGCGAGGTATTCATTTCTGTGATACATAAATAACTACACTACCATTTATCCCAACAATGTATGATAACCAGTCAAGAACATCATAATATAGTGTACGTAGCAGTGAAACCGTAGGCTATAACATTGCGCGGAAATGACAAAACATCTCTCCACAAGGCATTGACAATAGCCCAATAGAATACGCAGGGAGAAACATCTTGCACCACATATGCAGTAAGATGACAACTCCTTGATGCCTAATTGATAATCCGTGCTCCATGTCGCATAAGATTGAGTGGAAAGAAAATGAATGTCTAAGCTGTAACGGAATTAAATCACACGATGATGAATCAAGAAGAGCAATGCTCCTAACAACCTTGTAGCCTCCCCAAGATAAGTACATACGTCTCTATGCTGATCCGCAAGCCTCTACTAGAATTGATCATGACTCGTGAGACCCAAGAGAACCTAAAGTTTGATACCAAGCTCTCACGACCCAAAATCCACTATAGGTCATGATGGTGCCTAACGTTGCTATCAGGAAAGCCCATGGTGATTAATCGATTTAAAAACTTATTTTATTACTTTCGAAATCATACATTTTAATAAGAAAGGAAATTTACACTTTTTAGTTCACGGGAACATATGAAATTTATAGTTTATAAAAGAAATAAAAGGCAATTATAATATACATAATCGTAAGCATCAACTAGTATATCCCCAAAACTTAATATCACAAGTGCATGCGCATTTACTAAGGAGTACGATAATAATACAACACCTATCTAGAATGAAAATGACACAAAATAAGACAAATAGTACGATAAAGACTCTGTGGAATGTAATACATAACCTGGAATGCAGCTCACATATAGTCTCCTCAAAAGCTGTGCCTACGCGGCAAGATAATCGCCAAATGAACATGTCAGATCCTGCATATTTAGTGTAGAAGTGCAGCATGAGTATGTAAATCAACATGTACCTGGTAAGTATCTAGCCTAACCCCGATGAAGTAGTAATGAGGGGTTGACATCGACCCTTACTAGTGGTCCAATAGATTAATATGGTAAATCATAAAAAGATAAAAAGCACAAGAGTACCTAACACAATCTTCCAAAATTTCTTTTGATGATGTCAATTTCTTAATCACGTATTCTATCTCAACAGCTCAAAAAATATCCAGTACCAATATCAAATGCATAAGAAATACCATATAAAATGCAATGCATCAGTGGAAAGAAAATCAAATGAATATTTGGACTGCTAATGATATAATGCACGATGATGCTGAGGTCCTAAGACCCGATCCCGGAAGGAATATGATACTGCCGAGGCAAATAGCCCGATCCCACAATAGCATGTATACCACCGAAGGTCCAGTGGTACGAACTATAGATGCATCTACTATACTGCCAAGGCGAATGACCCGCTCCCATAACAGAGTGGTACATGATTCTGCCGAGGCAAACATCTCAATACCATTAGAATTAGAAGCTTTAATGGGTCCTTGACTTACCTACGAGTATATGTGTGAGGTATGAAATTTAAGGAAAATTTAGCAATAAATACGCACAATGGGGGAGAAATTCATGAGAGAAGCACAAAGTATTCTGCGGATTATCAAGAAGATCGTCATATCTCTAGAATAGCGAGTCTATCACCCTACGAAAGTCTAGTCTCAAGTTGTGCATGAAATAAACGAATCAAACGTGCAAAGATAACTCAAATAGTACAGTTATAGCATGGCGTGAACCTAAGTCTACCGGAAAAAATCACAAATTCTAGCATAAGCATGGATACCCATCACCTCATACGTGTGTAGCTCCCACAACATGTAACACATAAGAATACAACAACTGCGGGGTAAATTCCCTCTCACAGGGTTAGACAGGAGAATTACCTCGCTCCAACAACCTCCAATGCCACTCTAACACCTCAAACCGAGGCCCGTCACTCCAAAACTAGTCAAACATATTCAAACCAATAAAAATATACTCTAATACTCATAATAAATCAATTTATAACAATCCCCAACTCCACTTGAAAATCCAGTAAAGTCGACATTCGGTCCCACGTGCCCAAATTCTAAATTTTTTTGAAAATAAATATTACCCTTAACGTGTATGATCTATATTCGGAAAATTATCCAATTTCATCCCTGAATCTGTCCTCAAATCAAGGATTAACCATTTTTCAACTTTGGGGCTTAAACTCCCAATTTCTACAAGCCAAACGTGGATGAAAAGAATAAGCAACAAAATTAAAATGTAGAAATATAAAAATAAAGTTCATATATTTACCTCCTTTTTGAGACGAGAACAACGCCATAGAAACCACCTCAAACAGAGCTTTAGAACTCAAGATATGCCCAAAATACTAGAATTCTCGGTTTAAAATACTATTTAGATGATTTTTCTTCATCAACTTCCCGAAAGACCTTTGCATTCTCGAAAATCAATTTTTGGTGTTAACCGGTCAACCCAGAAATCCTTCTCCACATTCGCGAAGAACAAAGCTTCACACCAGAAACCAGTAATTTGTTCGACATGGAATTGGGCATACCTCTCTCATAAGACATTAAAATTTGACGTTTATTATTTCTATGGCTCCAAAATTATGATATAGGTCTAACGATTCAATCCAATTCATAAATCAAATGTCATTTTATCAATATACTTTCCTTTATGCCTAAAGAAATGATGCAAAAATATCAAATAAGAGCGCGATACAACCCAAACACCTATGAAACACACTTGAGGCCTATGAGACCCCATCCAATCACACAAATAAGTCCCAAAACATATCATAATCTGCTTGAGGCTTCAAATCACACAAAAACTAAGAATCGGCAATCGAAACCTTCCTTTAAACTTCCAAACATTCAACCTTCGACGAACACATTCGATTCATACTTAACCATTCTCAAAGGATACCAAAGTTTATGCAATAGTCACAAATCACGATAAAACCCATTCCAAGGCTTGGAACCTCAAATGGACATCGATAAAATCAAAGTACACCTCAAATAAAACTTAGCAAATTCTAAAACCTTCAACATGCCAACTTTCCATATTAAGCGCTGAAATGCTCCCGGATCACCCGATACTCAACCCGAGTATACGCCCAAGTCCAAAATCATCATACAAACCTATTGGAACCTTCAAATACCAATTTTGATGTCTTTTACTCACAAGACAAACCCTGGTAAACTCTTCCAACTTAAAACTTCAGAATTTAAAATTTTCTTTCCAAATCAACTCCGAATTCCGCAAAATTTAATTCCGACCACACGTACAAGCCATAATACATGAAGTGAAGTTACTCAAGGACTCAAACCGCCGAACAACGGGCTAGAGTTCGAAATGATCGATCGGTTTGTTACATACAGAGTTTCCACTCTACTTAATAATATATTAATTGTGTGAGGTTTATACCTATTGCCCTAAAAATCGAGTAACAATTAGACTTGTAATGTGGTTTTAAGGATACGTGATTTCACCTAATAACAATTGATTAACTTAGATATAAGTGATAGAATTGACAAGAATATGAAACAAATCGATGTTTGGACAATTTTCTCGAGCTGATGAACCCTTGACGATAGTAAAGCCAGGATAGTTAAAGAACAATAAATTGATGAACAATAGAGAAATATTGTATTACTTTTATCAGTGTGAATGTAAGGTGTCTACAAATACTTGGGACCCTCCTTTATAATATATAAGAATATTAATTTTGGTACAATTCTAATTAAAGAAGTAAATCCCATGATTGATACAAATAACCGCCCTTGATTCGATCTGCTCCAAGATTTTTGCCGTGATCTCAGACTAGTTACAGATATTTTTCCTCTTTGTTATTGCATTTCACTTGAAGCCTATCATACTTAGTCTCGATTGCTGCTGGCCTCGGTCTCGATGAACACTTCAATATTTGCACTCAATGCCTCTTCTTCGAGCTTCAGGCTTGATTTATTATGAGATTAGCCCCGATGCAGCTCATTTATTTCGACCAAATAGCAAAATCGGGCAGGACCAATTTTGATTGTATATAGAGAGTCCCCTCATTTCTTATAGTGTACTGAGAAGAAACGAACTGAGCCTTCGATTTTGAACCTTGACCAATTGTGATGTCACTCTTGTGACGTAAGCGACAGAGACAATTGAAGCGTTGCATATGCACATTTCTCAAGATCATTATAGTGCCAATTGATGGTCGACCACTAGTTCTCTTGAACCATCACAGAAAACATTACAAAAAGACCATATTCACAATTTTGCATAACTTTACTCCCAAATCTCTTTCTTCAAAGTACTCCTACTTCCTTCAAGTTCCTTAACTTTGCAAATTACTTACATCCTCTTTGACAACCCTCTCTTAAAACAACTAATTCATATTTTTCTTTTCTCTGAACTCAAATAGAAATGGAGAAAATATATAAACTCGTTCCCCAAAAGCACTAGGCCTCTTCATCGCGGTCGGCCGATGATAAAATGTTGGTAGAGCCACGCATCGGAGAGTGTATTCCCGTGTCATGCGACCTTACTTCTGATTTCAAAATTGAAAACCCCTCTTCGACCCCGGACCAATGTGAGCCTAAGTTAAGGTATATATGCTCGATAACCGAAGACGATCTCGAGCAGGTGAAAAGGGACTGCTGTCGGGATTAATGTATAGGTTGTAATTCCTACCCCAGGAGGATATTAATACTTACATGGAAGGGTTTTTAAGTGTTTACACTTACCCTTTCACGCTGGGTACCGTCGATCTCTTTATTATCGACTTCTGCCTCCAATACTGAATAACTCTTGGCCAAATACACCCCTCATTTTGGCGCATTAGTATCTTGCTCGGATTCTTCATGAGTAACGTCGAAAGGATGACATTTACCCTCGACCACCTCATGAGAATGTATACTCACTGTCTCTATCGGGGAAGATTAATAAGGCTCTATCGTCGAGCCACAAAGGTGTTGTTTTTGGGTATAGACGAGGACAATGATTGGGGATGTATGGGTTGTATTGTCCGAGTAAGGACCTTTGATATAATCCTGATCGAGAAAATGCCATTCCCCAAGCAATAGAACATGAAGCGTAAGTAAACCCATCAACATCTTATGTTGATTGGTTTGTTTCTTTTATCTTCCTTCACCCGCATCTTTTCTCACCCATGTCTATTCGTATGATGTAGTGGTTTCATAGGGTTCCTGGTGTAATCCCGAACCTTGAAAGTAAGGTTTGGAAGCTGGCTTCAACTTCCACATATATTGAGCACCGTGGCTCAATTTGGCGAGGGGTCGATGGGAGGACAAGTATCATGGTAAGCTTATCTGATATGCTTTTGATGTTTTGTTTTAAATATTTCATTTTATTTATACTTGAATCCCTTTTATGCAGGTCTCGAGGATGTTGTTGAAATGAGGCTGCCCCGCCTGGGGAAGAGGTGTCCCCAACACCAGCTAAGGATAAGAAGAGGAGAAGGGCCTCACCTTGCGATACCCCAAAGCCTAAGAAGAGCAAGGCTCGTAATCCGAAGAATTACTCTGCAACTCTGCCTGCTGCTATAGCCTAAAAACTATGAGATGAGGAAGAGGAAAGAGAAGATTCTGGTTGTCAACTGGTAGCTCGAAAGAGGGAAAGCGTCGAAGCTTCAAAAGCAACTGAGCAGTGATGGCCGATGACGCTCATACTCGGATCGAGGAGATATTAGAAGATGTTCTGAGCAAAGTCCCCGAGTCTTCGGGGTCTAAAGATGTCTCCCACCATGACAAACAATCGACGAGTGTGCATGTTCGCCTTGACGAACAATCAGCAGGCGTACCTGAAGGGTCCAGTTTCGAGGCCCTTCTAAAAGGAGAAAGTGCCCCAAGTGACTTGCTTGGGGCCATCAATATTGATGATTCGTCTCGGGAGCACAGTTTATGGAGACCCCCGATATATGAACGACCCATGAAGGGTATAATATATTCTGCGGATGCCTTGTGGGGGTCGATGATGTTTTCGACCTAGATGAAATGATCATTTTTGATGAGGCTCAGTGACCTTTGAACCAGGTAAATTTCATTCACCATTTTTATGTTTGCTTTTATTTCCTTTTGTTTGATTTCCTTTATTTCTCCATAAGCTATGATGCTTCATTGGGAAGTATTTTCCTAATCCAAAGATAAGCTGGACCGGTGTGAGGCCGATCTCAAAAGGCTCACGGAGGAGAGAGAGACACCCTCAAACTCCTCTATGTCCATAAAGAGAAGGATATCAGGGAGCTCTGATTTGAATTAGCAAGAGCTCATAGAGAGCAAACCGATCTCATCGAGTAGGTAGTGTAAATTTTTGGGGAGCTTGAGCTATCAATTTGATATTGGATACTAACACTTAGATCCTGTAGGTTCAGTAGAAGGCTTAAAAGATCGAGCAGCTTCGCGAGAAAGCTAAGGTGAAAGAGCTAGATACTTTGGAGTGGAAGTAGTACACGGTCTGTTTTGCCTCAGATAAAGATACAGCTCGGTCCCAGCTATCTTTGGCTGAGCGTCAACTCCAAACCAAAGGATGAGAGCTTGGCCTGATCCAATAAATTGAGGAGCTCGAATCTCGGTTGGCCGTTGAGCTTGCAAAAGCCACATCTAAGGCGAAAAAAGTAAAGGTCAAGGTGGAGGCGGTCATGGTCGTCTACTAAGCCAATGTTGAAGCCACTAACGCTTGAACAAAGGACATTTTTATGCGGATGGGGGTTCGATTATCCTGCATTTCCGGTCATTCTAAGCGATAGTCTCTAAGAGAGTCTCTCGAAGAGATTCATGCTCATGGCTTTTACCTCACAACCGATATAGAGAATGTGAAAGTGTTAGAGGCCGAAGCCAAAGATTTGATCTCTGATGATGATGACTCCAGGAGCATAAGTGGATCCGAGAGCGAGGAAGATTAAGATGAAGTTCGAGGAAGATTAGGCTCTTAGAACCTTTTTCTTATTTTTATATTTTAGTGTAAGACCTTGAGTAATTTTTGTAAATATTCTCACATATATGAAAGATCAATTTTTTTGATTTGTCTCTATTCTTGTTTTCTAAAAACTTTGTTTTGCTTTCGCCTTATGATAACTCCGATATAGCTTAGGCCTTGTGAAGAATTTAACTCACTTCGTTACCTCGTGAAAATTTGGTTGAAATCGGATTACTATAGTTTCTATAGTCGAGTGAGTACTTGCTTGATCTCGGAGTAGAAAAACCGTTAAGTTTTTTGGCTAAGCGAGGGCGAGTTCTCAAGCTCAACAATGTAATGACCCTTAAGCCCTTGAATCGGGCCGATATTGCCTCAAAATAGTGGATTTTTCACTTTTTCGGCTTAAAAGTTTAATTTGATATGCCTTCGCATGAGATAAATCTGTATATTTTAGGATTTAGTGTTGTCAAAAAACTTTGTTATGCCTTAGCATAAGTTTATTTAATTTGTTACCTCTTAAGGTTTTCTAGGGTCAAATTTATCAAAACCCTATGTAAATTTGCCGAGGGTAGCCCATTTTTAATCGATTTTATGAAAATATTTGAAGTCCTGTTTGATTATGGAATTTGGACGTCTCTAAACCATGTTAGTTTGGTTGTAGCCTCTAAATTGATATTTGCCCATTCGGCCTGTCTATCGATTATACTTCAAACTTGTTCGAAATAGTCCCGGCATGGGGTGGCCGAGGCCTATAAAATCGAGGATTGCCTTTTTAAGGTCTTAAGATTTCAAAGTTTAACAATTCAAACGTGTCACCGGGTTATGGGTTAACTGCTCGATCTTTAATTGCGATTGGATCTTGATCCGGTTTCCCTAAAATAATGTAAGTAAAAAATTGTAAATATAAATTTCACCAAGGCATAGACATCTGATAAGGAAAAAGTACTTTTTTCAGTAGATCATTCATGCGTACATGTTTTGTAATTAGGGATTAGGCAATCTACATGGGCACGGTTCATTTGAATGTTTGGACCCTTATTTTCCTATCGAGACCATGTTAACATAAAGCATCTTCTTTGAAAGCATAACATCTGAGGGTGATACCCCTCAGTATTCGAGGTTGATTGTAAAGAAGCCTTGGATACTATTGAATTGTCCTCATGTAGCACATACAACTGTTGTCTCGTTAAAAACCTCGTCGGAAAAACCCATTTGGGATAAAAACCGGTCTAAGGGAAAAAGAGTGTAACGCGTGCTTTAAAACCTAAGGTCTTAGTGTTGAAGAGCTTATCGACGTCTTCGACCAAAAACCTACAATAAGTTAATAGCAAATACAATGAAAATGAAGAAATTCATGCCTTAACAATAATATCGTTTGGGGAGTGATATGTTCCGATTGATTGGCAATTGTTCACCCTCCATTGTGCCAAGTTTGTAAGATCCCTTTCCGACGACAATGAGGACTTGATATGGCCCTTCCCAATTTAGGACGAGTTTCCCTTTGTTTGTTTCTCGAGTATTGAGGGTGATTCCTCAGAACTAAGTCCCTTATTTTAAAGTGTTGAAGATTGGCTCTTCGACTATAGTATCTTCCGAGTTGCTATTTTTTGGCGGCCATTCGAACGAGGGAGGCTTCTCATATTTCATCTAATAATTCGAGGCTTGTGCTCGTAGCCTCTTGATTTGATTCTTCCATTGCGTATCAAAACCTGACGCTTGGTCCCCGACTTTGACCGGAATTAGAGCTTTAGTGCCATATACTAAGGAGAATGGTGTTGCCCCCATACTAGATTTTGTCATTGTCCGATATGCCCAAAGAACTTCGGGAAATATTTTCCGATATGCCCAAAGGACTTCAGGAAATATTTCTTTCCATTTCGCCTTAGTGTCGTACAACCTTTTTTAAGTTTTGATTGATGGTCTTGTTCATTGATCCGGCATGTCCATTCTCGCTAGGATGATATGGCATTGATAATATCCTCTTTATTTTGTGAACTTTGTTACTTTGCATCCGGAAAATGTTTTTCCAGTGCCGCACATTATCTCGGCGGGTATCCCGAATCAGCATACGATGTGTTCCCAGATGAAGTTTATAACTTCTTTCTCTCTAACTTTCTCGAAAGCTTGTTGTTCAACCCATTTAGAGAAACAGTTCGTCATAAATAAAATGAACTTATCTTTACCTGGAGCCGATGGCAGAGGACCAACGATGTACATCCGCCATTTCATGAATGGCCACGGGGATAGAACTGAATGTAGTTGCTCTCGGGGTTGGTGGATCATCGGTGCATGCCTTTGGCATTGTTATATTTTTGAACGAACTCCTTAGTATCTATTTGCATACTATCCCAATAATACCCTACTCTGATGACTTTGTGAACCAGTGATTCTTGGAGCTGGAATGGGTCCCCCAAATTCCCTCGTGAATTTCTCGTAGTACGTAGTCAGTGTCTCCCGGACCCAAACATATTGCCAACAGCCCATCGAACATTCTCTAGATAATGTTCCATCTTCGGTCAATGTAATTCATGCAACTTTCAAACGAAGAGTCCTCGATTCTTTAGAGTCTGAAGGAAGTTTCCCATTCTTCAGATAATCGATATATTTGTTCCTCCAATCCCAAGTTAGGCTTATGGAGTTTATTTCGGCGTGGCCTTCTTTGATCATCAATTTTGAAAACTGTACGACAATCCCCGAGCTAATTTCTTCATCTTCGACTGATGACCCAAAGTTTACAAGGGCGTCGGCCTCACTAGTTTGTTCTCAAGGTACATGTTGTAGGGTCCATTCTTTAAACTGGTGTAAGGTTACTTGCAATTTATCCAAGTACCTTTGCATTCGATCTTCTCGAACTTTGAAGGTTCTGTTGACCTGGTTAACCACGAGCTGGGAATCACACTTGGCCTCGATGACCTCAGCTCTCAAACTTTTAGCCAGCTCGAGACTTGCAATCATTGCCTCATACTCGTCGTAGTTGTTAGTCAGCTTAGGGGTTTTAATAAATTGTCTAATTGTAGTGCCTGTGGGTCGCTTCAAAATGATGCCTAGCCCGAACCCCTTCATATTCAAAGCACCATCTGTGAAAAGGGTCCACACACCCGAGTACGTGCTCAATTTTAGCAATAGATCCCTTTCAACCTCGGGCACAAGGGTTGGTGTGAAGTCGGCCATGAAGTCTGCTAAGATTTGAGACTTGATGGTCGTTCGGAGTTGATACGCGATATCGTACCTGCTAATTTTGATAGCCCATTTGTCCAGTCGGCCCGAGAGCTGGGGCTTGTAAAATTTTTTTTGAAAAGGATAAGTGGTTACAACAGAAATTGGGTGACGTTGAAAATATGGTTTTAATTTCCTAGAGGCGCTTATTAGAGCAAGCACTAATTTTTCTATGTGTGGGTATCTGCTTTACCTAAAGTTTGGCTAAATAGTAAACAGGAAATTGTGTACCTTGTTCTTCTCAAACTAAGACACCACTTACCCTGACCTCCGAGACTACCAGTTATAAGTAGAGTTGCTCGTCCGCTTTAGGAGTATGAAGCAATAGCGGGCTCGAAAGGTACCACTTTAATTCTTCAATTGCATGTTGGCATTCTAGGGTCCTAGTAAAATTGTTCTTCTTTTTAGAAGTGAGAAGAACATGTGGCTTCGATCAGAAGATCTCAAGATGAACCAGCCTAAAGCAGCTTTCCGTCTTGTTAGCCTTTTTACGGCCTTAATGCTATCCACGACTATAATGTCTTCGATTGCCTTGGTTTTATCGGGGTTGATCTCGATTCCCTAATTTGATACCATAAAGCTGAGGAACTTGCCTGAACCAACCCTGAATGTACATTTCTCGGGGTTGAGCTTCATGTTGTATTGTCTCAATATGTCGAAGGTTTCCTGCAAATATGTCAAATGTTACTCTGTACACAGAGACTTAACATCAATATAAACCTCCATTGATTTTACTATTTGTTCCTTGAACTTATGGTTCGCTAGGCGTTAATAAGTAGCACCAACATTTTTATCCCAAATGGTATTACATTATAGCAATAAGGGTTGTACTTAGTGATAAACGATGTCTTTTCCTGATCCTCCTGGTTGATTCATATTTGGTTGTACCCGGAGTAGGCATTAAGAAAGTTGACGATCACATGGCTGGCCGTGGAATCAATCATGCGATCGACATTCGATAGTAGAAAAGAGTCCTTAGGGCATGCTTTGTTTAAGTCTTTGAAATCTACATGTATTCTATGTTTATTCCCCTTCTTGGAGAGTGCACTATGTTTGCTAACCACTCGGGATGTTTACTTCCCGGATGGATCCTATTTTGATAAGTTTGGTTACCTCGTCCTTGATGAATGCATGATTTACCTCGGACTATGGCCTTCTCTTTTGCTTTACCGGTCTAAACTTCAATTCCAAACTCAATCAATGAGTGGTGATCTCCGGTGGGATCCTTGTCATGTCAAGGTAGGACCAAGAAAAACAACCTATATTTTTAATAAGGAATTTAACGAGTTTTTCCTTGAGCTCGGGAGTTAACCTCGTGCCCAGGTATATCTTTCGATCGGGTAAGTGCTCGATCAATATGATTTGTTCCTGCTCTTCAACCTATTGTTCTGTTCTAGTCGAAGCTAGCAACAGTGGTTGCTATTTGAATCCCTACTTTTCCTTTGATTCCGCTCCCTTAGTTGATGTTAGTGTCGTTACTAGTATTAATTCATCAATTACAATCATCTCCTTAGCTGCTGGTTGTTTGTCGTACACCGTTTTGACTCCCTCTAGTGTTGGGAATTTCAGTACTTGATGAAGCGTTGAAGGTATTTCCCTCATATTATGGATCTAAGGTCTTTCGAGCAGCACATTGTACCTCATATCTCCTTCGATGACGTGGAACTTTGTTTCCTTGATAGCTCTGCGCATTGTCACTGGCAACATGATTTCCCCTTTACTGGTTTCACTCGCCAAGTTGAAACCATTGAGCACTGGAGCAGTAGGCACGATCTTATCCTAAAGGCCGAGTTGCTCTACAACCCTCGATCGAATAATGTTTGTCGAGCTACCTGGATCAACAAACACACGTTTAACTTGAATTTTATTCATGACAATAGATATTACTAGTACATCATTGTGAGGTTATTCGATCCCTTCAACATCCTCATCATTGAAGGATAAGATATCTTCTAGTAAGTACACTTGGCTGTGATTCTCCCTTGTTATTGTGACTTTGGTATATTAAATGTCATACCATGAGGGATATCAACCCCACCGACGATCATATGAATCACGTGCTGTGATTCCTCCTATTTGTTTTATATTTTTCATCCCTGTCTCTGAAGTGATTTTTTTCTCGATCGCTCAAGAACTATCGAAGATGACCTTCGTTGAATAAACGAGCTACCTCCTCCCTTAACTGTCTACAGTCCTCGGTTCTATGACCATGGCTTCCATGGTACTTGCATATTTATATCGGATCCCTTTGAGCTGGATTGGTTAGCAGGGGTCTGTGCCATCTAATATCCTTGATTCGTCCAATGGATGACGCAATACCTCAAGCATGGACACTGAAAAATGTATTCCGATAACCGTGGTGATTCCTTAGGCTCGACATGTTTATCGAAGACATTATTACTCATGAGCCCTCGAGAATTTTGTCCTCGATCATTCCTTTGATCATTTTGAATGGGATTAGATCCCGGTTCATTTGTCCTTCCATATGCGTTATATGGTTGGTATCGATCTCTATTCGATCAAGGCTCTCTATCGATGTCCTTTTGAATCCTGCCTTCGGACCTTCTTGGGTAAATAGTACCGGATGGAGCTCCTAACTGGCTATCCTCGACTCTGATCTTTGATTGGTACCGATTATGGACATCGACCCAAGTCACCGCTGGGTACTCAATCAAATTCTGCTATTATTGACGTAATGCTATCGAACTCCGCTCGTTCAAAGCCTGAGTAAAGATTTGGACAACCCAATCATCGGTAACCGAGGGTAGGTCCATGCGCTCCATCTGAAACCGAGATACGAACTCCCTTAGCATTTTATTATCCTTTTGTCTCACTTTGAAGAAGTTCGACTTTCTGGTTACGACCTTTATTGATCTAGCGTGCGCCTTTATGAATGAATCACAATCATGGCAAAAGAATCGACGGAATTGGGCTGCAAATTATGGTAAAATATCATTGCCCCATTTGATAAAGTTTCCCCAAAATTTTTCAACAAAGCGGTTTCAATTTCATCATCTTCTATGTCATTTCCCTTTATTACGCATGTGTACGAAGTAATGTGTTCATTAGGATCGATGGTCCCGATGTACTCGGTGATGTCTGGCATACGGAATTTCTTAGGAACGTGCTTTGGAGTCGTACTTTGAGGAAAAGGATTTTGCACGAACTACTTCGAATGCAAACCCTTTAGAATCATGGGTGCCCCCGGTATTTGGTCAACTCGTGATTTGTACGTTTCACCTTTTTGTCATTAGCCTCGATTTTCTTTTCACCTGATTCTATCCGTTCACTGAGCTCCTCGAGAATTTTCATGATTGCGGGATCAGTTCTCGATCCACTATCATTCAGTTTTTCCTGCATGGGTTTGACCCTAAGAGAAACTTCTTATGATGTATTGAGTTCGATTTTACTTGGGGCTCGTTTATGATTTTGAAGTTGCGTTATCGTGGCCTGCTAAGTTTGTAGCATGTCAAATGTCATTCGAAGGCTAATTCCACCTTCTTTACCATTTTCTATGTTTCGATCCACTGTTGGGCGTCTCTATGGATGCTATTTTTAGGGTCGGCACCTAAATCTCCACGAATGGCGACATGAGAATTGACATCAAATGGATCCACGGTGTCACGACCCAAATCGATAGGTCACAACGAGTGCCCAAGTTCTATCCGTCGAACACCCTTAAGCAAGCAACTAAGATATAAACATGAATAATATCAGCTGAATTACAAAAGTAACATGCACGAAAATAACCTGTCCAAATGACACATAAATATGCGTGCGGATTATAGTGGTCGAGCCGACAAGGCCGCGATAGACAACTATATACCCAAAACTGAAGGCCGATAAGGCCACATACTATCCAACTGTATATAACTGTCTATAGACCTCTAATAGAAATATAACTATACAAAGACGGCACTGAGCCACGTCATACATATATATATATATATATATATATATATATATATATATATATATATGTGTATATATATATATATATATATATATATATACACACACACACACATGCATAAAAGCATATTGTACTAAAATCAAAAGCAGTGCCGGATCAAGTGGAGCACGCCAACTCTCGTCGATCAAGGATCCTGCCAGGTTGCCT
Source organism: Nicotiana benthamiana (assembly GCA_034376525.1). Taxonomy (NCBI): domain Eukaryota; kingdom Viridiplantae; phylum Streptophyta; class Magnoliopsida; order Solanales; family Solanaceae; genus Nicotiana; species Nicotiana benthamiana. The sequence goes on from CM067325.1 coordinate 14,501,325, forward strand.
TCCTGCACCTGCGGGTATGAAATGTAGGCCCCGTGGAATAGGGCATCAGTATGAAAAATATATCTGAGTATCAGGGAATGAAAATCAATAGTTAAAGACAGAGATGAAACATGGAATAACGAAATCCATTTATAAATCTGAATATCTTTATAAATTCTGAAACATTTATAATATCATACACGTGCATATAAATATCGTGTCATGCATAGGTATAAGTATACATAATATCATCAAGTCTCTGAGGGCATCCCATCCTATCGTCTCGGCCATAGTAGGCAACATCATCAACATATACCAGTTAATTTGGAAAGTGGCATGGTAGCCACATTACTTTTTTTTTTGGGGGGGGGGGAGGGGGGGATTTTGATCTTATTATATAATTTATTAATTAATTAGGTAATGTCCCGTTATTCTATAATTAATCAATTACCCGCAAAATTAAAAAATTATCTCGAATTACCTAAAATATTATTTTTTTTAATATACTTTATACATCATACTATCACGGTCATATGCTACCTTGTACAGTATTAGTCCATAAATATCAGATATTATTGCTCGACCCGTATTTTATCACAAATAGGCAACCTTCAACGAAACTTATTTTGTTTCATTCAAGTACCCTTTATCCTTTATGATACTTACATATTGCTTGTTAAATAGTATAAATACGCCAACCTCAAGATAATCTCATCCTCGAGTCTACGTCAATTAACCGAAGATGAAACTTTTAACGTACGAAAATGCGAGATGTAACACACAGCCTGTGATGCTTCGAGATTGATTGGAGGTACTCCATTTCCTGGGGCGACTACGCGCTTGTATTCGCCATGAAGACCAAGGCTGGTGTCAGTGTGAGTGGGTACTGCTTGAGAGTTTGACATGTTGATTCCTGAAATAAAAAATACTCACAAGAACAAGTGTAAAAGCAGTGTGTATTATGAAGGCTAAAATATTAACCAATCACTATTATCCTTAGCCTCACGGTGGGTGCAAGCTCTTTACCCTAAAAATCAAGTAACAATTAAACTTATAATGTAGTTTTACAGATACGTGATTTCACCTAATACCAATTGATTAATTTAGAGATAAGTGATAGAATTGACAAGAATATGAACCAAATCGATGATTGGACAGTGTCCTCGAGCTGATGAACCCACGAGAATACTAAAGCAAGGACAGTTAAAGAATAATAAATTGATGAACAATAGAGAAATATTATATTGCTTTTATCATTATGAATGTAAGGTGTCTACAAATGATGGGGACCCCTCTTTATATACTTGAGGAATCCTAATTGTGGTACAATTTTAATTACGGAAGTAAATCCCATAATTGATACAAATAACCGCCTTTGGTTTGATCTGCTCCGAAATTTCCCCTGTGATTTTCGGCCAGTTGATATTTCGCTTTTCCGTTATTGCATTTTAATCGAAGTCGGCATACTTAGTCTCGATTGCTGCTGGCTTCGGTCTCGACGAACAATTCGATCTTTGGACTCGATACCTCGTCTTCGAGTTAAGGTTTGATTCATTACGAAATTACCTCCGAAGCAAGTCCTTTGTTTCGACTTAATAACAAAATTGGATAGGCTCGATTTCAACTGTATACCATACCAAACACCAACTGTTGCTAATTCTTATAAAGCAGAGATTCACATCAAAGTTCTATGTTATAAGTTATGTAGAGTTTTAAGTCGTATATCTCGTCCCAATTGACTTTCCTGGGCTTTAATTTGTCTCATTGTTAAAGATGAAAGAACAAATCTATTCGTATTAACTCCTATGAGATTGAGGTATCTTATTTGGAGAATTTGTGTGTCATTAGAATTATGAAAAAGTACTAGTGAAAGGTGCTGGCTTAGTCAATAAATATGTATTTATATATGTATAAAAGTACAAGTGGTTATGCTAATGCTTTTATATATGTATAAAAGCATTAGCATAACCACTTTACCGATCACTATGTTAGTTGTCTTCAATTTGTCTTTCTAGTTGATCTGCTAAAGTTTCTACCAAGTTAATGAGGCTGACATTTAAATTTTTTATGTTATGCTAAGTTGGTGAAGACCAATCCAAACAACAAATGTTCCAAATAAAACCCATTATCTCTCAGGCTCAAAAAGAATTTAATTTCAGGTAAAATATTGCACATGTTGATAATTATAAGTAATGTGTCAAAAGATTTTTTTACATGTAGCATTAGTATAGAAGATTGTGTGACAAATGGCTCTATTAAGTCAAATGGCTATAAATATCACACCATGTGACATTTTGCATGAAGTATGTAGCCAAATGGCTAAGCCATAAACAAATGGCAATCCTCTTTCATGCAATCAAAGATTTGATAATATAAGAAGCCTTCCTTAGGCCTATAAATAACAATGATCAGACCATCATTCTTCAATCATCAAACACCAAGAAAAGCTAACCATTAGCAAAGAAGAAATTCTTCTTTTCCTCATATACGTCCTTCTCCTTCTAATTTCTTCTTCTATAATATTTTAATTGGCATAAGATATTAATTGCTTTTTCTCTTCCAAATTGCTGAATTTATTATTTAATTTTGCTGATTCATGTATCCTCTAAATAAAATAGAGGTAGGCTTGTTTAATCTTGGGTAAACATTTCACATTGTTGAAATAGTTTCTTAGGACAGTGCCTAGCACGACTCAAGCCAATCCGAGTATCCGCTCAAATAATATTATTGTAGTATTATTATTATCGTTATTTTTTGATATCATTTCCCTACAATCTAAGAAACTATGGCAAGTAATACTACTACGGAAATTTTTGATGGTGCTACCAATTTTGGGGTTGTCTTTACTGCTACTGTTCCAGCTGTCCTGCCAGATATCCATGGCATTGCAAATACGTTATTGCATCGAAAACCTCGGCAGACACTAATGTCAAAACATAGGTATGTAAATAGACATGATTACATATTCAATGCTAATATTAAAACCTTCAAGAAAAATGCACCTCAATGCAATAGTAAAGTTGGGATAAATGATAATCTCGCTAATCAAAATTAAATTTGACTAAAGCGGATAATATAATTATTATGGTCATTTTCTAAATAAATAATATGGCCGGTATGAGAGATTGGGTGATAGACTTTAGTGCTACTAGGCACATTTTTGCAGGCAAAAATGAATTTTTGTCTTATACCCAAGTTGAGGAAGGAGATGAAACTATTTATCTTGGTGACTCAAGAACAACTCGTGTTCTTGGGAAAGAAAAAATTCTTATCAAACTCACATCTGGTAAAATTCCAGCATTGAGTGATGTATTGTATGTTCCTAATATCCAAACCAATTTGATTTCTATGGGATTATTTGAAAAAGCTGGAGTGGAGGTTTAATTTGAAAATAATGAGGTCGTATTGACCAAAATTGATATTTTTGTGGGCAATGGATATTACAACTATTATTTATTTGTGCTTAATATTTCCGATACTAACAACAAAAATGAATCTTCTTCTGCTTATATGGTTGAGTCTATTTCTTTATGGCATGCTAGACTAGGACATGTTAATGTCGTGTATATAAAAAAAAAATATTGTCACTATGATTAATATCTGGTTTAGATTCAAATAATATTAACAAGTGTGAAATATGTGTTGAAGCTAAAAGTACTAGAAATACTTATTTTTCTGTATTTAAAGAAATTGAATTGTTATCCTTAATTCACACCGATTTAGGCGACTTGAAGCAGACTATGACTAGAGGTGGTAAAAGATATTATGTGACTTGTTGATAATTTTTCTAGATATACTAAGTTGTATTTGCTTAGAAATAAAGATGATGCATTTAATGCTTTTATTTCTTATAAACCTGAGGTTGAAAATCATTTTAATTGAAAAATCAAGAAAATTAAATCTGATAGAGGTGGAGAATATTTATCTTTAAATGATTTTTGTGAAAAGAATGGAATAATTCATGAAGTAACTCTGCCTTATTCGCCCGAGTCAAATGGAGTAGCTGAAAGGAAAAATAGAACATTGAAAGAGATGATGAACTCTATGTTAGTCAAATCTAATACTCCTGATAATTTGTGGGGTAAAGCTATTTTATTTGCATGTCACGTAGAAAATAGAATACCACATAGAAGAACATGCAAAACTCCTTATGAATGTAGAAGGGTTATAAGCCTAATTTAAAATATTTAAAAGTGTAGGGTTACTTCGCTAAAGTTCTTTTGCCTGAACCTAAAAAGAGAAAAATAGGTTCAAAAACTGCTAATTGCATGCTTAATTGGATATGCAGAACATAATATTGCATATAGATTTCTTGTTTTAAAAAGTGATGTGCTTGATTGCAATATTATAATTGAGAGAAAGAATGCTGAGTTCTTTGAATATATTTATCCATGATCTGATAAAATTTCTCATAAACTTATTGAAACAAATAATGAAATTACCTTTAATGAGGAACTGAGAAGGAGCAAAAGGCTTAAGAAAGAATATCTTTCTTATGGAACTGGTTTTCAAACTTTTCTTGTCGATAATGAACCATCAAATTATTTTGAAGCAATATTTTCTTCAAATGCTAAATATTGAAAAGAGACAATAAAAGTTGAAATTGATTCCATTATGAAAACTAATACATGGACTTTAACTGGCTTACCTCCTGGTGCAAAACCTATTGGTTGTAAATGAATTTTCAAAAAGAAATTTAATCCTGATGGATCTATAGATAAATATAAAGCTTGATTAGAAGCAAAAGGATTATCTTTTAAACAAAATATAGACTATTTTGATACATTTGCACCAGTGACTAGAATTTCTTCTGTTCGAGTTTTAATTGTCTTAGCTTCAATCCATAAGCTTTTTAGCCACCAAATAGATGTGAAAACTGCTTTTCTAAATGGTAATTTAGAAGAAGAGATTTATATAGTTCAACCTTAAGGTTGTGTCATTTTCGGACAAAAAAAATAAAGTTTGTAAATTAATTAAATCGTTTTGTGGTCTTAAACAAGCTCACAAGCAGTGGTATGAGAAATTTGAACAAGTCTTACTGAGAGACGATTTTTCTTCAGTTGAGGTGGATAAATGTGTTTATACTAAAGTGATAGACAATGATTATGTGATAATATGTTTGTATGTTGATGACATGCATATATTTGGTACAAGTTTAAACATTGTGTAAAGTACTAAATTATTTCTGTCGGCTACTTTCGATATGAAAGATCTGGGTGAAGTAAATATAATATTGGGAGTTAAAGTTATAAGGAGTGAAAATGTCATAATATTGTCACAAAAATATTATGTTGAGAGACTTAAGAAGTTTGAATATTTTAATGTCACATCTGTGAACACCCCATTTGATGCTAACTCTCAGTTGAAAAAAAATAATGATGACCCAGTTGCTCAGTCTAAATATGCTTAGATTATAGGGAGTCTGATACATTTAATGAATTTTACAAGGCCTGATATAGCCTATGTTGTGTTTAGACTGAGTAGATATACTCACAATCCCAACATGAAGCATTGGTCTGCATTAGAAAGACTAATGAAATATTTGAGAAGAACCATGAATTATGGTATCCTATATAGTGAATTTCCTTCCATTTTAGAATGGTATAGTAATGCAAACAGAATCTCTGATTTAGATGAGATAAAATCCACTACTGATTATGTATTCACCCTTGGTAGTGGTACAATATCATAGAAATTAGCTAAACAACGATCATTGTTAGATCGACTGTGGAATCAGAGTTTGTATCTCTGGAGTTAGCTGGTTCTGAGGTTGAGTGGCTAAAAAACTTCTTAGCTAATATCCTTTAGTAAAGGACGTATTGCCTCTTGTGCTTATACATTGTGATTGCCAAGCGGCAATAGCTATAGAAAAAGATAAATCTTATAATTGTGAAAGTTGACACATGAAATTGAGACATAATGTCATAAAGCAGATGTTGAGAGATGAAAAAATTTCCATTGATTATGTGAAGTCAGAAGTTAATTTGACCGATCCTCTGACTAAATCTGTGAGAAGAAAATTAATTCTTCAAACCTCAAAAGAGATGGGGTTAAGGCCGACATGTTGTCAATAAAGATGATAAACCAACCTATGTGATTGGAGATCACATGAAGTTGGTTCATACGGGTAATAACAAGTCAATATAGGTACTAATGCACTAAAAGAGAGTGCTTGACTGCTACTAATTGAGAGGCTGAGTTATAACTCTTAACGAAATTCATAGTCCTTGTGGAGGGTGTATTTAAAAGCAGTATACACTTGATGAATTTACATATATGAGAGTGGAGTGCGCCGCTCCTATGAGATTTTGGCCTAGTCTCTAGAGCTCTCATGAATAACCAGGCATACGCATGACTTATTGGGCGCAAAACCGCGTTAAACATCAAAATTATTGGTGGTCAAAATATGATTGATAAAATCTCTTACTTACAATAAAAATTATTGGCTCATAGAAATATTATATTTCACCAGTAATTCTGTGAGCTAAATTTTATTGGTCTAAGTTTGGTTCATAGTCCAGAAGACATCAAACCTATTACATTTGGACCATGCAAATCCAGCAAGCCTTACTCTTTCCTACTCTGTATTCCTAAACAAAAAAATCTTTTGATGTTGGGGATTGTTGATAATTATTGGTAATGTGTCAAAAGATTTTTTTATATGTGACATTGGTTTAGAAGATTGTGTGACAAATGGCTCTGCTAAGTCAAGTGGCTATGTATATCACACCATGTGGCACTTTGCATGAAAATATGTAATCAAATGGCTAAACCATAAACAAATGACATTCCTCTTTCATGCAATCAAACATTTGGCAATATAAGATGTCTTCCTTAGGCCTATAAATAATTATGGTTAGGCCATTATTCTTCAATCATCAAACATCAAGAAAAGCTAATTATTAGCCAAGAAGAAATTCTTCTTTCTTCTTTCCCTCCTATGCGTCCCCTCCTTCTAATTTCTTCTTCTATAATATTTAATTGGCATAAAATATTAGTTACTCTTTCTCTTCCAAGTTGCTTGATTTATTATTTAATTTTGCTGATTTCTATATTCTCTAAATAAAATAGAGGTAGACTTGTTTAATCCTGAAGAAATATTTTACATTACTGAAATAATTTCTTAGGACAGTGTCTAGCGATTCAAACCAATCCAAATATCCATTCACAAATAATATTAATATAACATTATTATTATCGTTACCACAGCACTGCACTGTGAAATTTGTCATACACGCTGCAAGTGGCTTTTCCCGCACTCGTTGGCTACCGATCATGCAGAAGTAAGACAAATTAGGAGCAGACACTTTCTAATCTGGTTTTAGAGAATTTTGAGGGAAACAAAAAAATTAACTCTACAAAATGTCAAAACTTACGCATTTGCGTTTAAAGCGCGAATATTAATGTACTCAGTATCTTAAATCTTTGAGCTTCTACTTTCAATACTTAAGAGTAATTTTCTGTTTGCTGGCATTTTAATGGGGATCATGGAATAATATGGTCAATCCACCAGACAAAAGTAACAAAATTTCGTGATTTATGTGTATATTCATTTTTTACATTCAAGAAAGCAAACAAGAAAAAAAGGACAACGGTAAATAAAACCACATCTAATAAAATTTAACATCTTAAATATTAAATTATAATATACTTGTAAGATATATGGACTTATATTTACATATATATGAACAATATATGGATAAATTATATGTTATGTGCTATTTTTTGGTTTGGCCTAATTTTGTGGTCTTATGGACATTATGTTAAGGGGGCCAATGTTTTTTTTTTGTACGACCCAATACAATACCACTCAGTGGTGTCTGGGGAGGGTAGTGTGTACGCAGCCTTACCCCTACCCTGGGGTAGAGAGGCTGTTTCCAAATAGACCCCCGGCATAAATCCCCAGAATTTGCTCCTGGGGAGACTCGAACTCACAACCTCTCGGTTGTAAGTGAGGGTTGGTTACCATCAGATTAAGGGGGCCAATGTATTGTCATAAAAAGTGTAGGACTAATGTGTAGATACCCAAAAGGGTAACCTTAGTTAATGATGGGTTAACTAAGGTTACATATATATAACCATGGTTACATGCTTGTGACTCTTGAGTTTTGTAACTCATTTGTTATAAAGTGGGGGTTATGGTTCCCACATTATTGCAAGACATAATCTCTTCTTCCTCCCATTGAATCAAGAGAAAAACTCCATTGTTGTCTTGCAAATTCTTGTGGAAAGCCATACACCAATTTTTGTTATTGTCATATTATTGTTGTTGTGAAACCATTCACATATTTTAGTCTTGTGAGGAATTCTTGTGGAAACATCAACCTCAAGATAATCTTGAAGGAAGGATCAAGGAGCAATCTTCATAAGGACATTTGGACAATCATCAAAGGAGGTTCAAAGATTTTCACAAATGGATTCAAGTAAGTTTCCGCTCATGTAGTTGTAATTCCGAATTATTCGATATGAAGGATATTGTATTTTAATTGGAATCATTATTCTAACAATTGCTATCAGAGCCACCTTCATATTTGGATAATTTGGATGTTCATAAGATTCATGTTATGTTAGGTTCATGTTCAAGTAAAGTTAGAATTTTATTTTTGAAATTCTAGTACCATGAAGTAGCATGATTTTATGAATGTTATGGTTTTTTGATGAAATTTGATGTTTTAATATCATGTTATCTTTACCTGATTTAAAACATTGAATTTAGCATGATTTTGGTTGATGAACAACATGTTTTCTTGTTTAAGATTCTTGTTGAAAGACTGCCAGAATAATCGATTATCTGTTTAAGATAATCGATTATCCTGGACCAGTAAGATTGAAATTTCACTGCCAGAATAATCGATTATCTGTTTAAGATAATCGATTATCCTGGACAAGTAAGGTTGAAATTTTTTTAATGCCAGAATATCGATTATCTGTTTAAGATAATCGATTATCCTGGACCAGTAAGATTGAAATGTTTTTTTTAATTAACAAAATGTTTCAAGTCTTTTAAGTTTCAGATTTTAATTGAATATTAAATAATATGTCAATTAACATTAAGTTTTTAATATTATTAATGTATTATACATTAATATTTAAGTTTTGAATATTAATTGTTTTAGTCCATCAATTTTCAGATTTTGGAATTGTCCAACTAAGAATATAACAATTAATATTCAGTTGTTGCATGTCAAAACATGTAACATATTAAGTTAAGATTCATAATATGGCTTAAGGAACTAAAGTTTTTAGCATCTAATATTTTAAATTAGTCAATTGAAGCATTATGTTACCAAAGTAACCTCTATTGTGTAGATTGATTAATCTTGAAATATAAGATGACTGTGGATGTTAGTCTTCTATGCGTTTAACACCGGCCCAAAGGAAGGTTGTTATTTGGCAGGAATTCGAACATGCTTGTGGTGATAAATATGAGACAATTATTTGGTTTTCCATGTGAATATTAAGTCGGCCCAAAGGAAGGCTTGATATTTGACAGGAGTTTATTGTCTATATTTGATCACTACACCAAGAGTACCACTTACAAGTTGATTTTCTGTCCAAAGACTAAAATCAATGTTGTGATAGGTATCTTGTGATGGGATTTGCCTATTTTGAATCTATAAAATAAAGTTAAAGTTCAAGTAATTGTAAGCATGTATTAAGTAATCCTTTTGTTCTATTTTCAGTTAATTCTTCTGCTGCTTCGATATCTGCCAACATCAATTGCATCCCTGTGCTTAACGGCACAAACTTTAAGGAATGGAAAGAGAACATCATGATCGTTCTCGGTTGCATGGATCTTGACCTTGCACTTCGGAATGAGCAACCTGCTTCTCTTGAGGATACATCCTCTCCTGATGAAAGGAGGGAGATGGAGAAGTGGGAACGCTCGAATCGCATGAGTCTAATGATCATGAAGCGTGCAATTCCAGAATCATTCAGGGGCACTATGAATGATGAAGCTAATGCTAAAGTTTTCCTTGAAAACCTTGAAAAGCGTTTTATGCAAAACGAAAAGCCGGAAACAAGTACACTATTGAGTAAACTTGTTTCCATGAGGTATAAGGGCAAGGGAAACATTAGGGAGTACATTTTGGAAATGTCTCATCTTGCTTCGAAACTTAAGTCACTCAAGCTAGTATTACCTGAGGAACTGCTTGTGTACTTTGTTTTGATATCTCTTCCTACACACTTTAATCAATTTAAGGTCAGTTATAACTGCCTGAAGGAGAAATGGACTCTTAATGAGCTCATTTCACATTGTGTGCAAGAAGAGGAAAGGATAAAGCATGATAAGACTGAAAGTGCTCATTTGGCATCCTCTTCTAAGGAAACTAAGAAGAGGAAAGGTAAGGAAGTTGCGGTTGTAAGGCCCAAGATAGAGCAACATAAGGAACCTAAGGTTGAAATTACTGAATTAGGTTGCTTTTTCTGTAAGGGGACTAATCATGTGAAGAAAGATTGTACCAAGTACCATGCCTGGCGTGCGAAAAAAGGTACATTTCTTTCTCTTGTTTGTTCTGAAGTTAATTTAATTTCGGTACCTAAGGATACTTGGTGGGTAGATTCTGCTGTTACTACTCACATAAGTATATCTATGTAGGGTTGCCTGAACTGCCGAAAACCAAATGATGGTGAAAGATACATCTATGTGGGTGACGGCAAGAAGGTGCCAGTTGAGGCTATTGGCAAATTTAGGCTGTTGTTTAAGACCGGTTTTCATTTAGATTTGGATGAGACTTTTGTTGTACCGTCTTTTAGACGGAATTTAATTTCTGTTCCCAAATTGGACATATCCGGTTATTCATGTTCTTTTGGTGACAATAAAGTTAGTCTCTTTCAGAATTCAAATCTTATCAGTACTGGTCTTTTATCAACATTTGATAGCCTATATTTGGTTGATACAATAACCTCAAATAATGAAACTTTGCATACAAGTTTAATTGGTACCAAAAGAAAATTAACTAATAAGAATTCTATATCACTCTGGCATAAACGTTTGGGTCACATATCCATTCAAAGAATTCAGAAACTCGTGTCAGATGGAATTCTTGATTCTCTTGATTCCTCAAATTTGGATATATGTGTTGAGTGTATCAAAGGAAAACAAACAAACAAAACGAGATTAGGTGCTAAGAGAGCTTCGGACGTCTTAGAATTGATACATACGGATATTTGTGGGCCATTTCCTACTCCTTGTAGGAATGGTCAACAATACTTTATCACATTCATAGACGATTACTCTCGTTATGGGTACCTATATCTTATTCATGAAAAGTCCCAATCCATAGATGTGTTCAAATCATTTAAGGCTGAAGTTGAAAATCAACTACGCAAAAGAATTAAATCCGTTAGATCTGACCGTGGTGGTGAATACTATGGCAGATATGATGGTTCAGGTGAACAACGTCCAAGGCCATTTGCTAAATTCCTAGATGAGTGTGGGATCGTCCCTCAGTATACTATGCCAGGAAGTCCTACGATGAATGGTGTAACTGAGAGACGAAATCGGACCCTTAAGGATATGGTAAGAAGTATGATTTGTCGTACTACTTTACCAGACTCACTCTGGGGTGAAGCATTAAAAACTGCAGCTTATATTCTTAATAGAGTTCCAACTAAAGCTACAATCAAAACCCCATATGAACTTTGGACTGGGCATAAACCCAGTATTAGGCATTTACACATTTGGGGTTGTCCAGCTGAGGCAAGGCCTTATAGGCCGAATGAAAGGAAACTGGATGCTAAGACGGTTAGTAGCTATTTTGTTGGATACTCTGAAAGGTCCAGGGGTTTTAAGTTTTATGATCCCACTTCCACAACTATTTTTGAGACGGGTAATGCTAGGTTTTTTGAGGATATTGAGTTTGGGGGGTGGGGAGATAAAGTAGTTAGAGATTTTGTGTTTGAGGAAGAACATGTGTCCTTCCCTCAAGTTGTTGATCTTGGTCAGGGTGTTATCATTCCTGACATGAATCATACAGCTCCACTTCAAGACAATCTCGAAAATCTCCCCAATCAGGATCCTGAAATTACTAATGAAAATCAAACTCAACAACCTCAAGAAACTGAAGTGCCATTAAGGAGATATACTAGAGAGAGGAGAAATGCAATTCCGGATGATTATGTTGTATTTCTCCAAGAACAAGAAAGTGATATTGGACTTGAGGAAGATGATCCAATCAACTTTCGTCAAGTCATTAAGGGTTCTAACTCTCAAAAGTGGATTGATGCCATGAATGATGAGATGAAGTCTATGAGCGATAATGACGTTTGGGAGCTTGTTACATTGCCCGAATGTATTAAACCTATTGGTTGTAAATGGATTTTTAAAACCAAAAGGGATTCAGGGGGCAATGTTATTAAGTATAAAGCTCATCTTGTCGCAAAAGGCTACACTCAGAAGGAAGGCATTGATTATAAAGAGACTTTCTCTCCAGTTTCATCGAAAGACTCTTTCAGGACTATAATGGCATTAGTAGTACATTTTGATCTTGAGCTTCATCAGATGGATGTTAAGACAGCGTTTCTCAATGGTGACATTGAGGAAACAATTTATATGGTGCAACCTGAAAACTTTGTTTCGGATGAATCAGTGAAAAAGGTTTGCAAATTAAAGAAATCCATCTATGGGCTCAAGCAGGCTTCCAGTCAATGGTATTATAAGTTTCATGCAGTCATTACATCTTTTGGTTTTGAACCGAATATTGCTGATGACTGTATATACCATAAGTTCAGTGGGAGTAAGTATATTTTTCTGGTTTTATATGTCGATGACATACTGCTTGCCTTTAATGATATAGCATTATTGCATGAAACTAAGAAATTTCTTTCGAAGAAATTTGAAATGAAAGATCTTGGTGAAGCTTCTTTTGTATTAGGAATTCAGATACAACGAGATCGCTCCAAAGGTGTTCTCGGTCTGTCACAAAAGGGCTATATCGATAAGGTTCTGAAAATATTTGGCATGCAGGATTGTAAACCAGGCAACACCCCTGTTGCTAAGGGAGACAAGTTTAGTCTCAAACAGTGCCCAAATAATAATTAAGAAATTTCAGAAATGCAGAAGACGCCTTATGCTTCGGCTGTAGGTAGTCTGATATATGCTCAGGTATGTACACGACCTGATATAGCATACATTGTTGGGATGTTAGGCAGATATCTAAGCAATCCGGGAATGGACCATTGGAAGGCAGCCAAATGGGTCATGAGGTACTTACAGAGAATAAAGAGTTACATGCTTACATATCGGAAATCGGACCAGCTTGAGATCATTGGGTATACCGATTCCGATTTTGCTGGATGTCAGGATAGTTTGAAGTCTACTTCAGGCTATATTTTCATGCTTGCTGGCGGTGCTATCTCTTGGAGAAGCATCGAGCAAACTCTTACGGCCACTTGCACCATGGAAGCGGAATTTATGGCATGTTATGAAGCATCCAATGAGGCATTATGGCTGCGGAATTTTGTTGGTGGACTGCGCATTGTTGATAGCATTAAAAAGCCACTTAGGCTATTATGTGATAACAGATCGGCAGTCCTTTATGCTAATAACAACATTAGTTTGACGAAAGCAAAACATATGGACGTCAAATTTTGGGTTGTTAAAGAAAGAGTACAAAATGGACAATTGTGCATTGAGTACATTAGTACAAACTCCATGCTTGCGGATCCGCTCACTAAGGGATTGACACCAAAAGTATTTCATGAGCATATTGCTTGTATGGGTGTCAAATCAGATAAGGATTATGTATTTTAGTGGGAGTTTGTATTATACAATTATGTATTGTCCATTATATTCAGAAATTCAGTAATTCAGTTATATCTGCAGATATTCAGTTTTAAAGTTTTTGTACTCTTACAGTTTATGATTGATCTCAATAAAGAGAACCAGTTGGAAATAGACATTCTATTGACCACACTTTATGTTATTTCCATACTACATACCTACACTTGATCCATGTCGTTGGTTATATTGATATACGTGATCTATGTTGGTTCTAGTTACGAATGAGTAACGAAGAGCTCTTAGTTCCTATGTTGGTATGATTGATGGACCGGATTGTTCATGACAATTTTATTGTGATAGCAATTTTTAGCTCCTAAGGTTATATTGTAACATATAATGCTAAGGTTTGTACATATGTATGTGTATATCGTCCAAGTGGGAGATTGTAAGATATATGGACTTATATCTACATACATATGAACAATATATGGATAAATTATATGTTATGTGCTATCTTTTGGTTTGGCCTAATTTTGTGGTCTTATGGACAGTATGTTAAGGGGGCCAATGTATTGTCATAAAAAGTGTAGGACTAATGTGTAGATACCCAAAAGGGTAACCTTAGTTAATGATGGGCTAACTGAGGTTACATATATGTAACCATGGTTACATGCTTGTGACTCTTGAGTTTTGTAACTCATTTGTTATAAAGTGGGGGTTATGGTTCCCACATTATTGCAAGACATAATCTCTTCTTCCTCCCATTGAATCAAGAGAAAAACTCCATTGTTGTCTTGTAAATTCTTGTGGAAAGCCATACACCAATTTTGGTTATTGTCATATTATTGTTGTTGTGAAACCATTTACATATTTTAGTCTTGTGAGGAATTCTTGTGGAAACATCAGCTTCAAGACAATCTTGAAGGAAGGATCAAGGAGCAATCTTCATAAGGACATTTGGACAATCATCAAAGGAGGTTCAAAGATTTCCACAAATGGATTCAAGTAAGCTTCCGCTCATGTAGTTGTAATTTCGAATTATTCGATATGAAGGATATTGTATTTTAATTGGAATCATTATTCTAACAATACTCACTTAATTTACGTACATTAAAATTTAAAACATGGAATTCAAATTCTATTTCTTAATTTTATATGTTATTAGTTTTTAATTTCAGAAAATAATTTTTTAAATATAAAATTATCAGTGCTTAATAAGTTGTGCGGTGGCTAATATAATCTTTTGGGTGGGGCAAAATCCGAAAATTAAAATCTTCTCTTTGATTCTAAACTCAAATTAAGACAAGCCTACTTGGTCTAGTCAACCGACCACGGTTTTGAAAATTTTTGTAATTTCGGACTTATTAATAATTTCTTCTTTCTTTCACGAATTAATTTCTTCTTCGAGGTTACAGTAGAATCTTGATTTATTTTCCAAGTTGCAATTTATATTTTAACATAAATTTGGAAATCTTTTAAGAATCTTTATCAAAGAAAAACTATTTAATGAGATAATGAAGTAAGGGTAGCTTTGTTTTCTAACTTTATTATGGACAAATAGAAGAACTCACTTTGCCCCACATGTTTCCCCACTTATGCTAAAACAAAACTCAAAATAAAAAGAGACAAGCAAACAAAAAAAGAAAATAAAAGAAACAGAAAAAGTGGAAAAGAACGGTAGAATGTTCGGATGTAGCGGGGGAAAGAAGACTGACCACCCAATACTAATTGAGGGCAGAGAATTCAGGTCGTGCGGCAAGACTTTGAACCTCAGAAAAAAGATATACTTTTAATTTCTCCTTTCTCTATTTCAGTTTATATGATATATTTTATTTTTCAAAATTCAAACTTTCCAATCTTTAAAATGTATTAGGACATAGACATCTTAAGGTTTTCAAAATAATATTTATATATTTAAAAACTATATAAAATATATTATATGTCACAATAATTAATAATTAATTTAAAATATTTAAAAAATATATAAAAAGAATTACGATTGTTGACTCCAAAAATTTGAATACCATCACATAAATGACACAAAGGAAATAATAGTATAAAGATATAAGGAAAATTAGGAGAAGCGTGTCAAAGTTGTGGTTTCGGTGCATGCATGCCCATTTCCAAGTTTCAAACTCTTGTCGACTATGCACCACTGACTATACATTGCCACTATTTTGACTTACATTCCCCTGTACAAGTAACTAAGCCTCCGTTTATTCATAGATTTTGTCAAAATTTTTCTAATTCTTTTTGGCAAATATCTGTTTATTTATAAATTTTATTCATATTTTGATAAATTTTCAAATTTTACAACTAGCTCAAGAGCTATTTTTGGCCCAAAATATTACTATTTGGTTTTAATTTTTTTTAAAATTGTCTTAAACTTTTGTATTGTATAAAAAATCTCATCTTCTATTATTATGACCCAACTAATTCGTATCTATCTGTTTTTCCTTCGATAAACTTACGTGGCTTTTCTCTTCTCTGTTAGCAGAAGAAATCCATCGCCAAAGTTGTGCCAATCCACCACACAGATAAAATAAAGATAATTTGTTAAAGTCTGCCAATGTTTGAATATATTTTTTTCATATTTGTTTCGCTTGTTTTGTATAAATTTCTTCAAATTTGTTTTGCTTGTTTTGTATGAATTTTTTTCAGAGTTGTTGAGTATTTTTGATAGTTTTTAAATTTTATGGGCATAAATCACATTTTATGTTTTCTCAATACAAAAGTGAAATATATTTTAAAAAATAATGTTAAAATAGATTTTCATCTTCAAACAAAACTTCACCCAAATTAAAATTTTAAAATAAATTTAAAATTTTATAGCTATACACTAGGTAAGACATTCAAGAGTTTCCTAAGTTTAGTAGGAGTATCCCCTAGTTGGTTCTGTATCCTTGTAGTGTATTTATAGGATAAATTAAAGAGTAACGGGAGTTTGGTTGAGGGATCAAGTGGATTATATCTGTATAAAATTTGAGATTAAATCTATCATGTTATTAGTAGAGGGTATTAGCTAAAATCAGGATATTTTATACCACAATCATGCTATTATATAATCCTAGATAGAAGTTGGGTTAAATAACCTCAGTCAAAATATTGGTTATAATCTTAGGATTATTATCTTAGTTATTATCACAGAATAATCTTATATTGGCCAAAATCTGACCGTCACGATTATGTTGAGCAATATGCCGTTTAAGTAACCAGACGACGATAGATAATATGGTTCGGTCCACGTCCGCTTCCTGACGGTCAATAAGTTTGCAAAAATAACGACTGAAAGCACAACCAAGATACTTTAGTGGCAAAGAGTTACCGAGTTAAGGGGAGAGCGAGGATGCTCTAACTATATATAGCTGTAGAAAGCTCTCAAAAAAGGATTCAGGGGGAGTTTCAAAAGAAAAAGAAGAAGAAAACCTCCTTCTTGTATTCTAAAAGAAAAGAGGTTGCAACTCGGGAAAATCTGGAAATCTACTTTCCCATCAATTGATGAGAAAGATAACGTCGAATTCTAATAAGATATGCTCATATACAGTCAATGTTGTTAACCTTTCAATCTAAAATTAGTTATGTCTGATTAAGATTTACTCCTTAATATTTGATTGATTTGTTCAAAAAGGTTTTAGCAACTTTTGAGTCAAGCAATTTGGACCGTCTGTAGGGATTTCTTAGTGGAAATTTTCTAGTTCCTCCCAGATCGAAACCATAAAATACAATTACTTACCGAAAGAAGCACAGATGGAAAACCCAACCCATGCAGGACACAGAAGGAGCACAGAAGAGGAAGAAGAGCCAAGCAAAATCAGCAGGCTCAGGAAGCTTCACCCTATCAACCATTGATGTACCAAACAAGACAAATTGTATTATCGACCCATTCTTCCCCACCGGACCACTGGATGGGTAAGGAAAATATCATTCTCACCTCGCGCTTCTCTTTCAAACAAGAACATAAAACCCACACGGTGAACAGATGAAGAAACACCACCTGCCAATGACATCCCCCAAGCCGAACGGCAAGAATCGGACGGGAAAACCATAATGCGCACAAAACACGAACCTAAGAGAAAAGACAACATCTTGTATTCATCAGTGTTGCAACTTCCGATGCAGGCAATATCAAATAGACTGGGACTCCCACAAAAGATGTCCAATTTGCCAGAAACTGGGACTGACGGGTTGTTATTTTGACAAGTCGAAATAATACTCTTTAAGGCCAAAGACCTTTTCCAAATAAAAAAGAATAGTTCGAACTCACTTGAACGACGATGGGTTGTTATTTTGACAAGTCGAAAAAATTTCATTTAAGGCCAACGGCCTTCGCCAAATGAAAAAAAAGAGTTTGAACTTCGCTCGAACGATCACGGGCCATTATTTCAACAAATTGAAATAACCGCCCTTAAGGCCAAGGGACTTTACCATTTGAAAAAGAAGAGTTTGAACTCACCAGAACAACGATGAGCCATTATTTTGACAAGTCAAAATAACACCCTTTACGGTCAAGGGACTTTTCCAAATAAAAAAGAAGAGTTTGACCTTGCTCAAACAGCAACGGGGCGTTAGTTCGACAAGTCGAAATAACATCCTTTAAGGCCAAGGGTCTTCACCAAATGAAAAAGAAGAGTTCGACCTTGCTAGAACGATGATAGGCCGTTGTTTCGACAAGTCGAAATAACTGAAAGTACAAGGAGGGGGTAAATTGTAGCCTTTTTAAATTTTTAATTGACTACTCTTCAGACCTGGTCGACTTATGCGGAGGCAGCCTACACAGAACTGTTAGTCCTTTCGATTTAAACAAGTGTTAATCGCAAGAAAAAGTAAAGGAATAGAATATAATATAAGAGCGTTAAAGTAAATAACACCAGGAATTTTATACTGGTTCGGGACCAATGTGGTATCCTAATCCAGTCCTCTTGGGTTGCAAGAGTATTGTCTTTTAGAGCTCTTCGCAAATTGAATTGAGCACAGCCTTTATGATTTTCAGCGATCACCACCAATACTGACAGGGTTATTTTTCACTCGCTCACCAACAACGACTTTTTGGTTTTTACTCGCTCACCAAATAAAATAACAATGACACAACCTCCCCGAACACATTGCCTTTCCAATTTTTCTATCTCTCTTCTCTCTTTTGTGTACACGGTAAATCTACTAAAGTGAATTATAATACTTGATAAGAGTAGAATAAAGAACTTGTCGCTGGATAGACAATTTGTATAGAAGGCTTCATGTCTTCTTCCTTTGTAGATCTCCTTTTTATAGCCTTTTCACATCCTCTGGCTATTGCATAAACTAAGAGAATTTATTTAGTACTGTTGCATGATTGTATTGAATCTGGACATGTCTTCTTTAAGAATCATTGATTATTGCTGACATATCTCCTAAAAGTGGACTTGAATATTTTCCATTGTGATAATATCATATCACTATATCTTCTGTCAAAATATGTTTCCCTTTTAAAAGGTGACATTTAAATCTCAAACTGCAATGTCCATAAAGTCTTTTTTATTTCTTTCCTCAAAAATCTTTTGCGATTGATTTTTATCTGCGGATTTCATTCCGGATATAATAATTATTTATAGTCACTACCGAACAACTTCTTCTGCCAATACATGAAATACTCGGCACAAATATTCTTGTCAATAAGATCCACTTCTTCCTTTTATATCTCTGTCATTGCATCTTTTATGGAATGATTTAGTTTTGCACTCCATAAATAGCTTCTTTCATTTATTCACAAGGTTCCTTTAGTAGGTCTTGAAAAATAATCTCTTTCCATAAACTAGATTGTACTATACTCATAATATATTTTCTTTCCATAGACAATATATTCTTCTCCCATTATATTGAAAATCTTTCTTTCTTGATCTTGGAAGATATTTAATCATAATATAAATTGTACTATATCCATAATATATTTCTTTCCAAAGAAAATATATTCTTCTCCCATTATATTGAAAATATTCTTTTCTTGATCTTGGAAAATAATATCTTTCCATAATATATTTTTCCTTGGTCTTGTAGTGTCTTTTCCATGTTGTATCTTCCTTCCATAAAATAATAGATCTTCTCTATGATTTTAGCAATTTTCCTTTCAAAATGTTGAAAAGCTTTTCATCCATAGGTTTCATAGATTTTTCTTCTGATATTGTGGTAAGCCATTTAATATTTGAAATTTAACTTTCAAATATTATTCCTTCTAGATTAAATCTCTAAAAATAATCTTCCCTAATAAATTTTTCATATGATATTCTCTTTCCCATATATGTTGGATCTTTACCAGCAATTTCTTTCCTGTACAAGAATAAGATTACCACAAGTAAATGCTCTTTGATTAATAGTTATTTTGGTTTGTTATCATCAAAATTAATACGTGAAACTTTGAAGCTAACAATTTTCCACTTTTAATGATGGCAAACCATTGAGTGCAAAATAAATAAAATTTAATCAAAGAATTAATTAAGTATAGTAAAGATTACTTCCCTGAAATGTCGAGCTTTCTCTTTCATGCATAGGCATCATGCCGCATAAAGGCTCCCCTTACTCTAATCGTTCCTTCATCATGCTCCCCCTGTTTCCATACATTCTACCTTTTTCGCGTTCCTTCGTCATGCTTCCCCTGTCTTCACATATTCTACATTTTTCGAACTTTTGTATACATTATTTCCCCCCCCCCCCCCCCCTTTTGGCATCATCAAAAGGGTGAAAGGAATATGCAAGTAAAGTTAAACTATAACTTATAATTATTCAGGGAGTTATAAAAACATGTAGTAATAATTTCCTTTAAGAGTCGTAAACAGAAAGAAAAATCTAACAAAATTTTAAGCTAGTTAACAGCTTTTATTCTAGCCAAAATCTCCAAAGTATTCACCCAAAGCCAAAAAATATTGAACTGTCGTTGTAGGTAGACAAATAGAATTCTAGACCACAGAAGAACATCATTTCACATGATTGAAGGCTTAGCGGAGATTTATAAAACAACTCACAGAATACTTGATTTTTCAAAACATTATTTAGCATATAAGACAGTGTAATCGCACGCAGTCACTTGAAAAACGCTCGATGATTTAAAAAGATTAAGAAACTTTTGATATCCTAATATGTTAATCTTTCAAGAGAAATTTGAGCAAAGACTTAAGACTCTTAGAAAGATTATAACATATTAATGCATACAAGAGTCAAGAAATGGTTATATATTTATATCACCAAAAAGAAGGATATGAGATCATTCTCATGAAAGCCATTGTCCTTATCATGACATGAGAATATTAAAAATCTCCATCTCATTTTTATTTTATTTCACTTTGTTGCCTGCAGGTCTTGCATCTGAAAATATTCAACTAAATCAAGGATGTTAGTTCTTGCATACAGTAATCCATGATTTAGAATCAACCAAATATCTTTTGTGGCACTATAAAAAATATTAGGGGACCAGTTATACCAAAATATTTGTTATAAAAATGCAATAGAGAGCTAGCCATACCTTGGTACTTTAATCAATCGTTGGACTTACTAATTTTCTCCTTGCTTTGCATTATTTGGAATGTGAAGATAAGATCAATTCTCAATTATACTCATTTCCAACTCGATCATCTACTAGGGACTTAAAAATGCTTGACATGCTTTCGGTTAGTATTACAAAAAAATATGCTCTTCTAGATACATCTTTTGAAAGAATAATCGTCAGATGAAAAACTATGTATTTGTTTCAAATGGTAACTGGTCTTAGTCACATAAAAGTGATTAAAACAAACATTCAATTCCAGAGAGAGGCTAGAGAATAATGTCATGCCGTTTTCAAACCATTTAAAAAATATTTCAACATCCATAAAAATACTTTACAAACTTTGTAATAAGCACATGAAAAATGACATTCTAACAAAACTTCCAAGGAAGAAACAAACCTTCTTGTTGTGAAACCTTGGGCTACACATAATATTTTCGACCTTACCAGTTTTATCCCCTTTAGATATCCATGATTGCAGCTCATTTGCTTGGTATTGGATTTTCATACTGTTGATTCTTTCAACTTCGCTCAATAAATCTTGTATTGCTAGGATCCAACATTCATAGTTTAATGCTTCTTTATGACTGTCTAATTCAACTAGTATAGATGTGTCCATAGAAATTTGTTTCAAGCTATCCAATGTAATTCTCCATCCTTATTCACAAATTTCTTAGAAAATATTAGAATAAAGAAAAACGCGCATGATGAGATTTATTTCCAACAAATTTATAAGAAATATGTCAAGAGTCTTACAAAGACAATTGTAACTAAAGGAAATAAGATAACTGAAAAATTGATTTTTCTTCCTTCCCATAGCTCAGATAGAATTTTATTCAAGATAAGATACAATGTAAATGTTAAAGTACATATAAGCCACTTTAGATATGAACAAATACTTTAACTTACATCTATAACCAATATTTCCTTATTATGGAATATAACCTAACCAACATATAGATAAACATCAACATAAACATATACATGTACCTTCCAGACTTTTGAGTCTTAGGAATGGTCGAGTATCTCCGTATGTGTACGAGTTACCGAAGCATAAATATTAAACAATCTTCTAAAAAAATAAATGAAATACTGAAACTTTCACTAAAATAATGAATATAAGAAGTAATTCTCTGCAAAAGTTATTTTAAGCTCACAACTACATGAAAGGAATACACGCATGCATACTTGCTTATCCTAATGCTTATACAAATGGCTGGTTCATGCAAGATATTCGTTCTTATTCAAATCTCTAAGTCACGGATAATATTAATATCAAATATAATAGTAGCATATTGCAGCTGGTCGACTCAAGTAATATGTAGTTGTACATAACAAAAAGTTGTTACTAGATACGTATCACTTTATAAAGCATACAAAGGAATTTGAATAACCTTTAGTGATATCAATCACTTAAGCTTTACCATCACATGTAATGGTTCCTTTATCATTTGTAGAGTATGCATGAATGTTGAAGCATTTTAAGCATGTGCCTTGACCAGCCATTATGCAAATTTTATTTATCCCTTTTTTATAGCTGGACTCAGAATTCCTGCAAAACAGATTAATTTGTTTTTGGTACCCAAACCTTTTTGGGTCCTTCATGGTTAGTAGCTTGTATAATTGGAGATACATGTAGCTGTTTAGGTCTTTAATCAAATTTTGATCTATCATGGCTTTTGGCATAATTACATGCAAATGCCTTATATCCAAAATTACCACAGTAGTGACATGTAACAAAAGAAGTAGAGTATTTACCAGCAGGTGACTTAATCGACTTGAAGCTTTCATGAGTCGACTTGTTTGAAGTAGGGCGTCTACTGGTAGATCCCTTGTCATTCAACTTGGAATTATTAAGAAAATGAGTCCGCTTGTTCGGTCGATCAAAATGGTGATGGGAAGATATGTGCAAACTATTTATTTATTTACGAAGTTCCACATTTTCTTATTGAAGTAAGTCATTTTCAACCTGATATTCTTCAAGTAGAATGTGACAAGAGGGGTTGCTCTGATGGTAAGAAACCCTCACTTCCAACCGAGAGGTTGTGAGTTCGAGTATCCCCAATAGCAAGGTGGGAAGTTCTTGGAAGGAAGGATGTCGGGGGTCTATTTGGAAATAGCCTCTCTACCCAAGGGTAGGGGTAAGTTCTACGTACACTCTACCCTCTCCAGACCCTACTAAGTGTAATTATACTGGATTGTTGTTGTTGTATTCTTCAAGTAGAATATCCCACTCTTTCTTTTCCTTTTTCAACTTTTTATATTCTTCAAGTTGGGTCTCCAGGTTTTTCTTCTCCCGTTTAGTCTTCATGAGCTCATCAAGAATTTTTCTCATATCTTTTAAATGTTCTACGATACTTTGAATTTCATTATGTTTATCACAATCATGAAATTTTACCTCACTTGTTTCACTTGGGGCCATGATGCAGTTCCTTGTAGAGTACTCATTATCGTTATCTGATATATCTTCATCACTCCGGATACCAAAAGATTTTCTTTTCTCACTTGTCTCACTTCGTGCCATGAATCAAAGGTTGGAAACTCCATTATGATTTTATCTGGCATATATTCTTCACTCCATACACTGGAAGATTTTCTCTTTCCATTACCCTTGAATAGTTTCGTTTTTAGTTCTGGACAGTTGGCTTGGATGTGACCATAACTTCCGCATTTGTAGCACTTTCTGTCATTGTTTTTCTGCTCAGTTATTTCATTACCTTTTCTAGAACTTAAATTGACTCTTCCTTTTTTTCTTAATTCTTCGCGTCGTGTTAGAGGCAACTCTAGAAAATAATGCAATATCATCTTCATGTTTGTCTCATTCTTCTCCAGCTTCACTTTCAGACTCATCAATAGTTGATTTAGAAACAACACTCTTTTTCTTCTCTTCATGTCCATACTTTTTGAGATGAGTTAGCTCAAAGGCTATAAAGTCTCCGCGAAGTTCATCATATGATAGTTTGTCGAGATCTCCGTATTCAAGAGCTAACACTTTTGGTTTCCATAAGGTGGGTAAACTTCTTAGAATCTTTCTGACTTGTTCACCACTTGAATATGGT
Organism: Nicotiana benthamiana; assembly: GCA_034376525.1. Taxonomy (NCBI): domain Eukaryota; kingdom Viridiplantae; phylum Streptophyta; class Magnoliopsida; order Solanales; family Solanaceae; genus Nicotiana; species Nicotiana benthamiana. The sequence goes on from CM067325.1 coordinate 14,525,599, forward strand.
CTTCCAAATATTTTTAGATCTCCAACTATTTTGCTAAATCGGCCAAACATGTCTTCAATGGATTCATCTTCCTTCATTTGAAACAACTCAAAATCACGAATCAGATGGTTTATCCTTGTTTCTTTTACTTTACCGGTACCTTCATAGGTAACTTCAAGATTATCCCAATTACAACTTGATAGTTTCGAATTCTTTTTCGCTTATAGAATTTTATAATAGATTTTTTTCCTTTGAATTTATCTGCAAAATCACCATATGCTCATCAGTATAATCATCAATATCAAGGGTTTCAGTAGATACCTGTCCTTCTGGTTTCTTTCTGGTTTAGACTGTATGAGAGGAAAGTCACCCTTCTTGATGACTCGCCATAATTTAACATCATATATTTAATGAAAGCTTCCATTCGAATTTTCCAGTGAGTGTAATATTGTCCGTTGAAGTATGTTGGTCTTAATGCAGAAGTCCCTTCTTAGAGTAAGGCTCCGATAACTGATGTGCTGACATGATCTTTTCTCACTTGCTGTTAAGCAAAAGTAAAAATATGAGACCTGCTCTGATTCCAATTGAAAGTACAAGAGGGGGTAAATTGTAGACCTTTTAAATTTTTAGTCGACTACTCTTTAGACCTAGTCGACTTATAGGGAGGCATCTTACAAAGAATTGTTAATCCTTTCGATTTAAACAAGCGTTAATCGCAATAAACAGTAACAGAATATAATATACTATATAAGAGCGATAAAGTAAATGACACTAAGAATTTTATACTGGTTCGGAACCAATGTGGTATCCTAATCAAATCCTCTTAGATTGCAAGAGCGTTGTCTTTTAAAGCTCTTCGTAAATCGAATTGAGTATAGCCTTTGTGATTTTCAGCGATCACCACTAACGCTGATAGGGTTAGTTTTCACTCGCTCACCAACAACGACTCTTTGGTTTTCACTCCCTCACCAAAGAAATGAACAATGACACAACCTCTCCGAACACACCGCCTTTCCAATTTTTCTATATCTCTTCTCTCTTTTGTGTACACGGTAAATCTACCAAAGTGAATTACAATACTTGATAAGAGTAGAATAAAGAACTTGTCGCTGGATAGACAATTTGTATAGAAAGCTGCATGTCTTCTTCCTTTGTAGATCTCCTTTTTATAGCCTTTTCACATCCTCTGGCTATTGCATAACCTAAGAGAATTTCTTTAGTACTGTTGCATGATTGTATTGAATCTTGACATATGTTCTTTAAGAATCCTTGATTATTTCTGACATATCTCCTAAAAGTGGACTTAAATATTTTCTAATGTGATAATACCGTATCACTGCATCTTCTGTCAAAATATGTTTCCCCTTTCAAAAGGTGCCATTGAAATCTCAAACTCCAATGCCCATAAAGTCTTTTTTGTTTCTTTCATCAACTATCCTCTGTGAATGATATTTGTCCGCGGCTTTCATTCCAAATATCATAATTATTTATAGTCACTGCCGAAAAACTTCTTCTGCCAATACATGAAATACTCGGTTCAAATATTCTTGTCAATAAGATCCACTTCTTCTTTTTATATCTTTGTCGTTGCATCTTTTATGGAATGATTTAGTTTTGCACTCCATAGATAGCTTCTTCCATTCATTCACAAGGTTCCTTTAGTAGGTCTTGAAAAATAATCTCTTTCTATAAAATAGATTGTACTATACTCATAATATATTTTCTTTACATAGAAAATATATTCTTCTCCCATTATATTGAAAATATTCTAATATCTTTCCATAATATAAATTGTATTACATGCATAACATATTTTCTTGCCATAAAAAATATATTCTTCTCCCATTATATTGAAAATATTTCTTTCTTGATCATGGAAAATAATATCTTTCCATAATATTTTTTTCCTTGGTATTGTAGTATCTTTTCCATGTAGTATCTTCCTTCCATAAAATAATAGATTTTCTCCATGACTTTAGCAACTTTCCTTTCAAGATGATGAAAAGCTTTTCATCTATAAGATTCATAGATTTTTCTTCTGATATTGTAGTAAGCCATTTAATATTTGATATTTCACTTTCAAATATTATTCCTTTTAGATTAAATCTCTGAAAATAATCTTCCTTGATGAATTCTTCACATGATATTCTCTTTCCCATATTTATTTGGATCTTTACCAGCAATTTCTTTCCTGTATAAGAATAAGATTATTACAAGTAAATGCTCTTTGATTAATAGTTATTTTGGTTTGTTGTCATTAAAATTAATACGTGAAACCTTGAAGCTAACAACAACACCCTTTAAGGCCAAGGGCCTTCGCCAAATGAAAAAGAAGAGTTCCACCTCGCTCGAACAACGACGAATCATTATTTCGACAAGTTGAAATAACACCCTTTAAGGCCAACGGCCTTCACCAAATGAAAAAGAATAGTTCGACCTCACTCGAAAGACAACATGCCGTTATTTCAACAAGTTGAAATAACACCATTTAAGGCCAAGGACTTTCGCCAAATGAAAAAGAAGAGTTCGACCTTGCTCGAACGACGACGACAGTTATTTCAACAACTCAAAATAACACCTTTAAGGCCAAGGGCCATCGCATGAAAAAGAAGAGTTTGACCTTGCTCAAACGACGATGGGATGTTATTTATACAAGTCAAAATAACACCCTTTAAGGCCAAGGGCCTTCACAAAATGAAATGAAGAGTTTGACCTTGCTCGAACGATGATAGGCCGTTATTTTGTCAAGTCAAAATAACCCCCTTCAAGATCAAGGGTCTTCGCCAAATGAAAAAAAAGAGTTCGACCGCGCTCGAACGACGACGGGCCATTATTTTGACAAGTCGAAATAACACCCTTTAAGGCAAAGAGACTTTGCCAAATGAAAAAGAAGAGTTTTACCTCGCTTGAACGACGACGGACCATTATTTCAACAAGTCGAAATAACACCATTTAAGGCCAAGAGCCTTTGCCAAAGAGAAAAAAGTTCCACCTCGCTCGAACGATGACGGGCCATTATTTCGACAAGTCGAAATAACATCCTTTAAGGCCAAGGGCCTTCACCAAATAAAAAAGAAGAGTTCGACCTTGCTCGAACAACGACTGGCCGTTATTTAGACAAGTAGAAATAACACCCTTTAAGGCAAAGAGCCTTCGCCAAACAGGAAATATTTTGCCTCACTTGAACGACGACGGGCCGTTATTTCGACAAGTCAAAATAACATCCTTTAATACCAATGGCCTTCATTAAGAGTTTGACCTCGCTCGAACGTCAAAGGACCGTTATTTCGACAAGTTGAAATAATACCCATTAAGGCCAAGGGCCTTCATCAAATGAAAAAGAAGAGTTCGACCTCGCTCGAACGACGACGGGCAGTTATTTCAACAAGTCAACATAACACCCTTTATGGCCAAGAGTCTTCGCCAAAGGAAAAAAGTTTGACCTCGCTCGAACGACAAGGGGCCGTTATTCCGACAAGTCAAAATAATACACTTTAAGTCCAAGAGCCTTCACCAAATGAAAAAGAAGAGTTTGACCTCGCTCGAATGGCGAGGGACCGTTATTTCAACAAGTCGAAATAACACCCTTTAAGGCCAAGAGCCTTCCCTAAAGAGAAAAAAAGTTCGACCTCGCTCGAACGACGATGGGCCGTTATTTTGATAAGTCGAAATAAAACCATTTAAAGCCAAGGGCCTTCACCAAATGAGAAAGAAGAGTTCGACCTTACTCGAACAACGACGGTCCATGATTTCGACAAGTCATAATAACACCATTTAAGGACAAAGGCCGTCGCCAAATGAAAAAGAAAAGATCGACCTCGCTCGAACGACGACTGGCTGTTATTTTGACAAGTCGAAATAACACTCTTTAAAGTCAACGGCCTCCGCCAGAAAGAAGAGAGTTCAACCTCAATTGAACGACAATGGGTTACCACTTTGACAAGCTGAAATAACACTCTTTAAGGCCAAAGGCCTTCGCCAAATGAAAAAGAAAAGTTCAACCTCGGTCGAACGACGACGGTTAGTTATTTCGACAATTCGAAATAACAATTGTCGAAATAACACCCTTTAAAGCCAAGGGCCTCCGCTATAAAGAAGAGAGTTCAACCTCAATCAAACGACGATGGGTTACCACTTTGACAAGCCAAAATAACAACCTTAGAAGGCCCGGGGCCTCCATCAATGCGAGAAGATTTCGACCTCTCTTGAAGGATAACGAGGTCACTATTTCGACTAGGTCAGAATCCTTCTAAGAGAAAATGCAATCAGAAGGAAATATCACTAGAGACTGTCCATACGGGTTCTTTTCTGCACTAAAAGCCTTAAATGGATGGAATAAAGGAGAAGTACAAGGCAGATAACAAACAAAGAAAAATGCCTCTCCTTTAGATAAAGTCATTATGCGGACAATCTCCTCTTAAAGGTGCCCAAATCGACGGAAAAAAAAATTCAAACAAAAACAACAACAACAACAACTACTACTACTACTACAACGACAAGAAACAAACAACTAATAACAAACAAACAAAACACTTTTCATGTTCAGCGTCATCACCACCATTACGATCACCATCACCCTCGTTGTCATCTACCATGAGCTCTCCTTCGCCATCATCCATGCCTCCATTTCCTTCGGGCACCGAATCATCATGCCCACAGTTGATGCGAGCCTCCCACTCCCTCGCTCGCGCTTATCCATAAGCGGCTTCAGTCACAGTACCTGTCTCCTGCAGACCCTTGTATATATCCTGCTAGGCTTGGCCATAAACCCAGAGTTCGTGTGTATGGCGGGGTACGGCGGGGGAGGAGGATTCAATATGAGCCAAGAGTAGCTCATAGTCTGCCTCCAATGCTGCAACCTGATCTCCCAGAATCGATGCCTCCTAATCAATTTCGTTGATGCGCTCCTCGAGCCTAGCCTCTCTAAGAGTGTTTGTTGCCCTCTCCGACTCCTATTCAGATTGAAAAACACGGATGGTGTCCTCCACGGCTGCTGCCTCACTGAAGCTTCAGACCAAGCATTTTTATGCTCTCCAGCCCTGCGACCTTGCTCTCCAGTGCCACCAATTTCCCCCTCCATTCAACGCCTATCTCCTGGATCCTAGACAAATTCTGATCCATCTTCGATTGTATCAACCTCATGTTTTCCTGCAAATGTTCGCATTCTGCGGTAACCCCTTTGCCCAACACAAGTTCCTCATCCTTAAGTCGAAGTTTCTCTTTGAGCGCGCTCTTGCTGCGGACAACTTACATCAACTCATGATCTCTTTCTTCCAACTCCTTACCAAGGCGCTGATTATTAGGGTTCGTCTTTAGCCGCTCATGTAGCTCGCGGAACCTATTGAGGTAGCGACAACATTCTCAAAAATCTTCAAGAAAATTTGGGCCCAGATATTGGCCCTACGGATGGTCTCCACTTCCACCAAGTACGTTTGAAAAACACAGGCAGGGTTAGTGCAGTGTTATCAGAATCGACGAAGGAATACAAGAGGAAAGTATTACGTACCCTTAAGCCAATAGTAGCCACCTCGTCCATTAAACAAGCATTAGGAACAATCCGAAGAGCTTCATTTTCAGCTTCGGAACACAACTGGCTAAACTGCATCACTAGGCCCCCCCTCCTTCCGCCAAAATTTTGACATCAGAGGGGATCTGCAGAATATGGGCTGAGCCCCCGCATGAACCACTGAGTGGGTAATGCCTTCTTCAAACATCCTGACATAGTTAGGGTCCAGATCCGATTCTGACTTATAGTCATCAATCACCACGTCCTTTCCCCTTTCAGCATTTGCAGAGGTACAACCCGTCGTAAAAGTTGAAGGTACGTCTACAGTTACAGCGGCAGCCTCAGAAGCCGGATTTTCTACTGTGAGAGGTTGTTGCTCACCAACAACAATAGGAACCTATTATTGAGCCGAGGTGACAGCAGGAACTTCTAATTGCTGATAACGGGCATCGGCAACTCTGGCGGCCGGTTCTGTCCTTATAGAGGAAATGACAATGACATCCTCCCCAGAGCATGTCGTCTAAGAGTCGTCCAGATGATTTACTGTAGGGATCACAGTCTCAAACTCTACTCTCGATCTCTTTGACGGTACTTCCTCCTCTAATGTAGATGGTGACCCATCCGTTAGGTGAGTGACATTGATCGGCACCTTGTCCTGAGAAGCGACCCTTGCAAGAGTGACAAGGGCCGAAGATTCAACTGAAGTAGCCCTCGATGGAGGTTGAGCAGCGGGTACCGCGATAGGGTGAATGGCGATGGCCGTCTAGAAAAAAGCTAACGGAGGATCCTCTTTTTCCGCACTCTCCTTGACAACGAGGCTGAACAAAAAAAAGAGCGAGGCAAGGGCGTCATCTCACCTATAAAGGGCTTGCGCCCAAACCTCTTATGAAAGGCCGACCATGTGCGGATCCCCATTAAATAGGAAAGTATGGCCTCTAATCACTCGTGGATGCCTTCGATAGGCGGAGGAGTTAATCTCTCATCTGCAAAAATACGATAAAGCTTAGTATCTACAAGAAGACGGTCGAGCATTTCGGTGACTAAAAATACAAGACTTACGCACAAAATTCCATTTCTCAGGGAATCCCATTGGGTCCGCCACAATATGCTCGGTCCGCAGATAAAAATAATTATCATAGAAACGACGGTTGGTCTGGTAATCCATATTTACCACCAGACCCATCAACCCCAGAGGACGCATATGAATCATCGAACCATAAATAAGCTGGGTAGAAAAGATGCTGAGCATATGGTCCAAAGTGACCTCACGACCAGCAAGTTCCGCATACTTGTGCAGTATAACAAACAAATTGTACAAATACGGCAAAAGTTGGGCGGGGCACACTTCGTAGTAACGGCAAAAATTCACCACCAACAAGGGAAGAGGGAGTGTGTACCCGCCGATGAAGGGGTAGGCATAAAACTCACAGTACTCGGGACGGTCGAAGTGAACTATTTTTTTCCACTCCACCGTCCGCATACCGACGTAATTGGGGATCCCCCACTTTTCTTTCAACTCTATAATTCCCCTTTCCCTCATGACGGAGGGGACAGGTTCTGGATCTGCTCCACCACTTACACTAAAGTCGGACGCCTCTCTAGTGAGATGAAGCAGGATCTCAATCACTGTGGGAACTTCCTCCTATTCCACCATATCCTCCCTTCCAGAAACCTGAGCAACACTTTCCAGTACTGGATTAGCAGCAGGGAGATGGTCGCGAGAAGAATCACCGGCCATTTTTAGCAGAAAACGCGCCAATGAGGTAATAAAAAGGAGAGATGAGAGATTTCAGTGAGCAAGAGGGTAAGTAGAGGTTCGAAGTATCAAAAGAAAAGATATATCTGCAGAACTTTCTCAAGCAAAGGATGAAGAAGTGTGCCAGTCGAATAATAAGTTCCACCTATTTATAAGAGACATGCCCCGAAGCACCAAATTCAAGAGCCACCAATCAAATCTGATAGGGCCCATAATGTTTCGGTTCCCCAGAAACATGTGTAATAATAACCATGACCACGAAGGGGTTGGTTCCCAACGATGTCTCAGTTCCGAAACCGTCACGATGATCTGGGGGTTTTTGCATAACACCATCAATCCACCCAAAAGCCCATAAAACATGGCTAAGGAATGGCGAGTCGTGAGCCAGATTTCTGTTGAACTCGTAATAATCATGATCTGTCTGTCGAGCCCGACAAAAGATGGCCCCGACAGACAGAGGGACTAACTGTATTGATCAAAATCTGAGCGTCACGACTATGCTGACTGACATGTCGTCTAAGTAACCAGACGATGACAGATAATACGGTCCAGCCCATACCCGCTTCCTGACAGTCGACACAAGTTTGCAAAAGTAGCAACTGAAAGCACAACAAAAATACTTTAGTGGCAAAGAGTTACCGAGTTAAGGGGAGAGCGAGGATGCTCTGACTATATATAGCTATAGAAAGCTCTCAAAAGGGGGATCCAGAGGGATTTGCAAAAAAAAAAAAAAAGAGAAGAAAACTTCGTTCTTGTATTCTAAAAGAGAAGCGGTTGCAACCTCGGGAAAAGCTGTAAATCTACTTTCTCATCAATTGATGAGAAAGATACCGTCGAATCCTAATAAGATATGTGATATTTCTTTCATCTGATATGTATCAATGTTATTAACCTTTCGATCTGAAATTAATTATGTTTGACTAAGATTTATCCCTTCATCTTTGATTGATTTGTTCGAAAATGTTTTAACATCTTTTGAGTCAAACAAACCTGTGATTCAAATGAACCAAAGGACTCCCAAGTCCCAATTATCGTTTAGGACATTATCTAAGGATGAGAAATATTTGATGATAAATCCACCTGTGGTTTTATTTTCTAGTCTTCTTAGTAGCGCCTAAATCTTCTGGTTTTGCTATTAGGATTAAGATTATCCAAAATGGATAATAACCTAAGTTGCCTCGTCTTTAGGCCTTTATAAAATCCAATAATCTGGGTGTCTAACGTTCGTCTATATATTGAAAAATGCATCATAAAGATTGAAGTATATAATGTGAAGTCTATCAATATTACAGCTCTATATTGTTTGTCTAAAGTAATACTAATTAAAATCTCAATTAGCAAACTAGTCTAAAACTATCGATCAAGAATATTAAAAACATTGGGCAAGAAATCTTGTCACAGTTTTAAAAGTGAAGTAGAAACAACCGATAGTAAGAAAAATGTGAAAATAGAGGTCGTAATTCAACAACCCATTTGCTAAAATTAAGCAGAATCTAATATAGCAAATAATAGTCTGATGAGACCTATGTTTTGGAAGTATAAGCAAAAGACCGCACGCTTGGTTGAATTGAATTTCAAATGCATATTCTTGTTTTTTTCTCTTCTTTATTCCACCTTTTAGCTGTTGAAATCTGTACAAAGTCTTGTACTGCTAATACTGCTACTATAGTTTCTTTCACTGTAAAATGGATGTGGACGACATAATAATTATGTTAAACTAGTTCATGAATCTTGAATGTGGACACACGTAGAAAATTATATTAATTCCATGTACGTAACCAAATCCTATATTGAGCCTATTGAGTTAAGGTTCAATGAATGCACACCAACTAAGTAATGGTCATGGGACACGGGGTCTTGTTCCTGGTGCATGCTAAATTAGTGTTAAAATAAGTCTTCGTCTGGACCTACGTTTAGTTCATTTTTGACATTTTTATTTCACCGTCATGACTCATGACCTCAGACTATATGACGCATAAACTACCGCTGGTATATCCTCTAATCTGAGTTTTTATCCCTTTATAACTATCGCATATTTAAATTATATGCAAGTGCGGCTTGCTTAATTGGTAGCACTTCTAGTCGTGGTTTCGAGTCGCGCTGTAGAAACTTTTTAGAAACATTATTAACTTGAGTTGAGTGTTTATTAGAAATAACCTTTTTATTTTAGGGGTAAGATCGGTATACACGCTATCTTATTATTATTATTATTATTATTATTATTATTATTATTATTGTTATTATTATTACTGTTGTTGTATTTAAACTTCGCTAATTCACGAATCGAAATTCATATAGTGTACGTTCACTAAAAGTTATAAAGCAGTTCTTGCCAATGAATTCCTTATTTTTGGCTTAAATTTGTGATCAGTAGTTAAGGATGATAAGGTTGGAACAACCCCAGCCAGAGCTTTTACCTTTCTCCATTATAAATCTATATTATCCATTATAATATTAGACTACCCTATATTTTCCAATTATAAATATTCTTTGTTTACATTTGATTTCCTTTATATCTACGCCAACTGCAGTGTCATTCAACGAGAAGGAAAAGAAAGACATACATAAAAGATAAGTTAAACACCAGTTAAGAGGTTACGGGAGAAATCCTAAAAGCCACAGGTTTTGACAAGAGTCAATTACATATAATATTTAAAAAGATAAAAAGAAAATCTTCAATTACATATAATATTTAAGAAGATAAAAAAATAATCTTTGTTAGAAAGTGAAAAAGATGGCGGAGTGAAATGAAAGAAAGCATAATAGCAAATGAAATGTGAAACAAGTGAATGTCCAAGTCAACTTTAGAGTTGAAAAAACTAATTAAAATCATAGTTGAGCTCCATATTGATGTGGCACAAATTCATTGTCTTGAACTGGATAACGCAGTGGAAATTGTATCTATCTTAATTTGTTTTTCTGAGTGCATTACCAGCTACGATGAAACACAACTTTGACACGCTCTTTACCGTTCATTGCATCTGATCTCATTTAATTTTGGGAAAAGGAACAAATATACCCTTTTATTTTTAGATATTTTTTACGTTTAATATTATCCGGTAAATTTATTTCTATCGTTATACTATTCAACTAAATTTATTCCTACTATCAGAGAACTTTTAAAAATTACCCTTCAGTACGTTAGGTGACCCGAAATCTCCCAATTCATTTTAATTAAGTTACTTATTTTATTTTATTTTTGATCCAGTATTTTCGAAATAATTGGTATTTACATATTTTTAAATTCGAACAAAAATAAGAGAAAAAAATATTAAAATAATAGAACAGTTAGTAAATAAATTATAGTAAATTGAAGAATCTAAATTAGGTAGCTTGTCTAAATTCCAAAATTATTTACAACATCCCAACTTTAATTTCTTCGCTGCATTAAAGGTATGGAGACTTTACAAGTATCAGTGATAGAAGTTGAAGTTCCTTTACATTATCAAATTCAACTTTGCTTTAATCAAATATGTACGCATTGTGTATTCTTAAGTTAGTCGATCGAACTCTATACTAACCAGACAATAATAAATATATTCGAATATACATGTTCGTATATGATAATCATATGCAATAAAAAGACCATTGAATCCTACTTGTATATATATTATTGAAAAATAAATAAAATTATAAACCAATTCTAAACTCTTTATCACAAGAAAAGAAGTGGGGATTGGTAATTAAAATTATCCATTAATAGTATGTATAGTCTAACTCTAGTACCTTTAGCATTTATATAGATAGTAATTTATGAAAATACAGGATTTAAAAAAAAAGAATAAGTGATATGCGACGGAGTGAGGGATAATTTTTAAAAATTTACTAATAATAAAAGTAAATTTGGCTGGATAATATACCGGTAAGGATAAATTTGATCGGATAATTATCCGAAAATAAACGGATATATCTGACCCTTTCCTTACCCCCTCCCTCCCCCTCCCCCTTTCCTGCATAAATTAGAATTGAAGTTTATCCGTTGTATAATTCATTTTTACTCTGTTACGCTTTTCTTGAGGTTGGTCAGTTGGTGTGGCTCAGGGTAGAAAGAAAGGGAAGGGAAGAATTCCGTGAGAATAAGACATTGTGCTTTTAGAATGAAATTCGACCAAGTATTATACTCAATTTTCAATCAGTTACAACTATACTTTGACTGTGTAAATAGTTTCTGAGCTTAACTTATATATACCGATAACATAAACTTTTCGTTATCACATCACGTAAAACATATTTACAAATAATTTTCATAAACAGAGATATTTAATTATAAGTTTAAAAATATAAAGCAGATAATCTATTACAATAAAAAGGTGCATCTTGGAAAAGTCTTATCGTATGAAGTGCATTGACAATTTTCTGGTATTTCTTTTTTTTTTTCCTCCCATCATTTTTAAGTAAATTCAATATTTGCTGATAGTCTATCATACTGTCCGTGTAATCTGAATTTCTCTATCTAGAAAATTAGATGTTCACATATGAAAATTTCAATTTTCTCCACCATCTCCTATAAGTCTAGGTTTTCTTGATCGACATAACAATTTGAAGATCAATAATAGGATCAACTGATAGTCAAACCAGAAACAAGTAATTCGTCTAACTTTCAAACTTCAAATCGAGAAGATTTTAGTTTTCTTCCTTTTAGTAGAAAAAAAAATAATTAAATAATTTTTTTTTTCTTTCATAAACTCCGTCTAGAACTTATCAAATAATTCATCTTCTTCTTTTTTTCAATATTATTGTTTGACCAAAAACTTTTAAGCCCTTTTAATTAAATCGATTTAATAAATAAATAAGGAGTGAATTCAAGTTAAAAATAATAAATTTTAGATTTGAAATTAAACAACGTAAGAGATATGGAGTCGTGTTCAAGTCAACAAATATTAGTTAATGCTTGATGACTAGTACTTCTCCGGTCCAAAATAAGTGATTTTTGGAATTTTTTTCACACAAATTAAGAAATCTATCTTCTTATATTAATTAGCAATGAAATTGATCATATTAACTTTTACTATCTCACATAAACACTCCTAACAGATATTCCAACACTATTTACTCCAAGGACAATGTAGAAAAAAAATAATTAATTCATTCTTGAAATCTGAAAAAATCACTTATTTTAGACCATAAAAAAAAGACCAAAAAATCGCTAATTTTGGACCGGAGGAAGTAATGAATATGATGATAAAAATATGCAATACATGTGATAAATGATATTAAATATAATAAGAAAGAATTTGTCACCCAAATTGATAAGAAGGATGATTCCTTCCTCTTACTACAATACGAAACAGCAGACAGCGGAAGTGAACTAAGTGTTCTTGGATCTTGTGAGCTAAAAAGGAAAATTATATGATGGAACCAAACAAGAAAGACAAAATAAATTTTTTGTATTCCTGGTAGTCAACTCTTCACAAGATGTTCTTTCATGAAATTTTTGAATCCCCCCTTGTTACTTCTCTCTCTTTCTATATATAAGGGATATTTCTAGAAAATTCTAAAAAGAATATTTCTATTCATAATCCTTGGAATATTTTAATAGTTTTAGCCATTTGCTCTCTACCCGACCTTAACACTGATATTTTCCTTTGAACAACTTCTCGCTACTAAATCATGCTTGATTTCGACCTCGGCTTGAGCTCGTCCGTTAAATTATACCTAATTTTGACACATATAATTATCTGTTTGTTCATCTAAAGAAGATTAAAATAATTTCCTCCTCGCACTGTCGTGAGATACACACATAGAACGCGTATTGTACAGATAAATTGGTGAATTAGTATATCCGATTCTTGGGTTGGGGTTGGGGGTGGTGGTGGGGGAGGTGGGGGTTAACACTTTAAATAATATTAGATAACGTGGAAAATGTTATTGCAAAACGTGACAGGAAAGTAAAGCCCACAATACTCCACTTAAATAAAGGAGTATTATCACCTTAAATTATTTATATTTTATTTCCGTAAAAATATATAATTTTTGTTAGTCGGCTGACGTGACAACATTAGATAGGAAGATTGAATCAAAATTCTACCTATTTATTTATTTATTCAAGGAGTATTTATTATTTATATTATGAAGACTATTATCCTATTCTCCATCCTCTGCCCATATGTCCAACTAAGAACATAATGATGAATTAATTCACTTTTTTTTTTAAATTCCTTTTTCTTCTGTTTTGTCTTATTCAATATGTTTCTTTCTAGTTTCCTTTGGGCAGGCTTGACTTTGACTAGTAGGAAGAAATTCAACATATGATATGGGCCGACAAAAAAAAAACAACTCACTTACTTTATTATATTTTTCTTGAATATACCAATATTGTGCTGTAATATAGTATTATTTTTACAACTATAAATAAGCTGTGAAGAAGGCCAAGGATTCTTCCAACTCTCAACTTGAATACATTTTTATACTTTTATCTTGATTTTCTTCTTACCTTCCTACAACTTGGTCTTCTAGACTTCTTCCTTAGTCCACTATTTAAACCTTGTAATTTATTCCGTGGATATCAGTTTGAAAAAGCAAGCATTTCTGGATTAAAGAGGAAACCATTTTACTTGATATTTCTTAGAAGAAAATTTGAAAAAGCAATGGAATTCACAAGTTTAGTTGATACTTCCTTGGATCTGAATTTTAGACCTCTTCGAGTTCCTGATGGAATACCGGTAAGAATATGAGATAAATTTGCAATATATTAATTATCATGCATGTATTTCCCTAATTTAATGAATATATATTCATTGATTTAATTTGGAATACTGAGTCATTTCATAATTTGATTTCAGAAACAAGAAGTTGAGAGTAATTTTATTGGGCTTGGAATAGATCACACGCCAGTCAAGGATGAGGTTTGTAAATTCTTCTTTCCTTCTCTTTCTTAACTTTTCTTGCTTTAGATTAGTTAGAAAAAACCAAATCTTTCTTCATCTTCATTCACTAATTGATAAGTATGTAATTGTGAAAAGTAGAACCTTTTTTATAAGGAGTGATATACCCCTTTAGGGAGGTAATTCACGAATTTAGATTAGTCGGAACAATGAGCTTTGAATATCAAGACAGTTCAGAAAAATGATAATAATAACAACAGTTCAGTAAAAAAGGGTTTGCAGAGGGTACTGTATATACGCAAACCTCATCTCGATCCGGATACCGAAGGAATAGGAAAACTGTTTTCGATAGACCATCGGCTCAAAAAAAATAAAAAAGACGAAAGAGACAATATATCAGTACTAACAACAAAAATCATAGAAATAACAACAGCATCGTAAGAATCCGAAAATAGATGAAACGCAATAACAATAACTAGTAATTCGAAAAAATGACAAATTTTCTTAATTTTCTTTTGTTTTGTGTTGTCTACGCAGGCAAGTGATTTGTTAGAGGAACTAAATAGAGTAAGTGCTGAAAACAAGAAGCTAACGGAGATGTTAACGGTAATGTGCCAGAATTACAATGCATTGAGAAACCAAGTGACGGAGTATATGAGCAAGCACAATACTACTACTACTACTTCAGCAGATGATCATAGCGCTGGATCAAAGAAAAGAAAATCTGAAAACAATGAAATATTGAAATCAGTTCAAGGAGAGAGTAGCTCAAGTGATGAAGACGACTCTTGTACAAAGAAACCAAGAGAAGAGCACATTAAAACTAAGACAACTAGAGTTTATGTCAGAACTGAACCATCTGATACTTCTCTTGTAAGTTCCCAACACTGTGAATATTACCTTCTTGATCATCATTAAACAAAAAACACTCCGCGGATAAAGCTTCCCGCATTCATGAAGGGTCTAGAAAATCAGGGATATGTAGTGTTATAGTGCCGGGTTTATCTGAACCCGTACTTTCGACTCGGATTACAAATTTAGTGTAAAAGTTTACTAAAATTGCAATATATAGTGGGTCTGAACTCTGAACTCTGAACTCAATAATTTAAAAATATAATAGGTTCAAAATGGTTGCTGCCCTCGGGAGTGTGATATATATAGCTTACCCTAATACAAGTATTAGTGGCTACATTAGTTTTTTCATTTAATGTTTTCGATTTCAAATGAAAAAATGCATTAATGTTTATATATTTGCAGATTGTGAAGGATGGATACCAATGGAGGAAATATGGTCAGAAAGTAACAAGAGACAACCCATCTCCAAGAGCTTATTTCAAGTGTTCTTTTGCTCCTACCTGCCTCGTCAAAAAGAAGGTACTTTAAACTTTAGATTTCCAAACAAATCTACGCCATTCTAAAAAAGCCCGCTGTACTAAGCTTCAGTTATAGGACCAACTAAATTTATGCATTCTGAACAATTAAATTCTCATTTTATGTGATTCTAGCGTCATGGAATCAATATGTACCTCAAAACTAGTGCTGAAAAAAAATTGATTAAGGTCTAATATATAAATCAAGCAAAAATAATATCAAAAGCTTTTAGGAAGTATGACAAAATTTATTATTTCTTTGATTGTAAAATGATTCTTCCTGACGTACAGTTAAACTAAAGAGTGTTAAAAAAAATATCTCATTTCTTTTTCGTCTAGGAAAAAACTCAACAAGTAGGAGTTATTAATTAGGTAGCCCGACTATCCTTGTAATTTCTTAGTCGTAGTAGCTACTTCCAAATATTTTATGGATTGTATAAAATGTGGTGGCCTAATCTCAAGACGTAAATTTAGAACAGTTTTGAGAGGTTCAACTGAACTTATTATTTTAATTTGAACTACGTATACATATGGAAAAAGCATTTAAAATGTATACTTATTTTGATTTCATTAACTAATTCTAAATCTTGAATTTGTTTCTTCTTCTAACTATGAGTTTTTAATTTAATAGGTGCAAAGAAGCGTAGAAGATCAGTCAATTCTAGTGGCAACATATGAAGGAGAACACAACCATTCACATCCCTCTAAAATGGACGCCTTTACAACTTCCCCTTGTAGCCGTTTAAACGGGAAGAGTACTCTTGGGGTTACTGCGGCAGTGCCATGTCATACTCTCAACAGCACAGAACCCAAAAACATGTTACAAATAGAAGATAAGAAAGTGGCTAGCAGTACAAGTACTAGTACTGCAGGTGGACATAAGCGCAAATTATTATCAGGAGGAAGTGATAATAATAATCATCAAAATAGACCAGAGTTTCAGCATTTTTTGATAGAGCAAATGGCTTCTTCCTTGACAAAAGATCCAAGTTTTCAAGCAGCCTTAGCTGCCGCCATTTCGGGAAAATTCCTACCAAATAATCACACAGCTAAATAAAATTAAACCTCATTATTGATGATTGGTGGACAGACAGAGAGTTGTTCAATGTTTTTATCAATTTGACTCATTGAAAGGTTCCAGAAAAAAACGGCCCAACCCCCTCCCCCACTAGAAAATGTTGTAAAATGTAAATACTGTTATTGTCTCTTATGGACACAGTTTGTTGGACTAGGAAGTGCACGTGGGAATAGGATCTTGATTTGGGCTAATTTTCCATGGCAGCCAAAATTGGTTTGGTCTCAATTTTCTCTAAGTCTCACAACATCGAGATTTTGGAGGACTTAGGTCTTAGATTGTCGTTGTTGATTTCGGTGATATATGCAATATACTGAAATAAGATTTAAAATTCGATATTGTCCGATTTGAATTGCTTTTTTAGACCATGCATATTTGGTATGAACTTAATATTTAGTAACTGATCGACTCTAACATATTATTCATTTATTTTCACGTGACCGAAACAGTACATTATCTGCGGTTAGCTCTTAATACTCGGATTGTATGGATATTCTTTTGCAATTAATTGAATGGGAATTAACTAGTCTATTAAGTAGTAGTATATGTGTTTTCTTTTCGTTTTCTGTTCACTTGGACGAAAGTCCAAAAATTCAGGCCATGTTGAAGTCAAAAGCAGAAAAGACAACACGTGAAACTGAATGTCTAGTTCAGAAGAGGAGGATGAAATTGTGACAAAAGGGGAGGGATTTTAGGAGCATAAGTACCTCGAGCTAACGATTATAATAATTCAGAGTCATGGTGAGACTAAAATTAAAATAGCTTATGCTATCCGCCTAGTTATTAAAATATTAACATCAGCGCCTAGTTACAAATCCTAATTATTCAGGCCCTAATAGAATATCGTGACATCGGGTGAGAAACTTATAAAAGAAAAACGCTGACCAACCACAAGGTGTCATCAGTCATCACCATAAAATATGCTGTTGTTATGAAATAATATAAAAGACAAGAACAATAATGCAAGAACAAGAGCAATAGAGAGAAGAGTAGAGAGAGTTCTTCTTATTGATACTTAGAGAATGTTAGGAGTGATTTACAATGGTAGAGGGCACCTCTATTTATAGGGAGGAGGATGATTTATCTACCAAGAATAGAACTCTAGAATCTCTCTAATTAAAGACATTCACCTTACATAGAAGTGTATTTATAACACTCCCCCTTGAATGTCTATTCAATGATGTGCCTCGTTAAAACCTTAAAACAAAACCCAATGGGAAAAATTAAAGTAAGGAAAAAGAGTACACATGTTTGAATATGCGCCTATTGGTTGCCTCGTTAAAAACCTCGCAAGGAAAACCCGGTGGGACAAAACCTTGTAAGGAAAAAAGAGTGCAACGCGCATTAACTCCCCCTGATAAGAACATCAATTTATGTCCTTAAGTCTTCGCATCCCGATCTTGTGAACTAGCTTCTTGAAGGTTGACTTTGGTAGAGATTTTGTGAACAAATCAGCCATATTGTCACTTGAACGAATCTGTTGAACATTGATATCACCATTCTTTTGAAGATCATGTGTGAAGAATAACTTTGGT
This sequence comes from Nicotiana benthamiana, assembly GCA_034376525.1. NCBI lineage: Eukaryota > Viridiplantae > Streptophyta > Magnoliopsida > Solanales > Solanaceae > Nicotiana > Nicotiana benthamiana. Next base: position 14,543,644 of record CM067325.1, read on the forward strand.
GAAATATGCTTCGTTCTATCTCCTTTTATGAATCCTCCCTTCAATTGAGCTATACATGCTGCATTGTCTTCATACAAAGTTGTGGGTAGTTTATCACACTTCAAACCACATTTGCCTTGGATATGATGTATTATAGACCTCAACCACACACACTCTCGACTTGCTTCATGAATAGCAATTATCTCGGCATGATTAGATGAAGTAGCCACAATTGATTGCTTAGTCGATCGCCAAGATATGGCGGTTTCTCCACAGGTAAACACATAACCCGTTTGAGATCGAGCCTTGTGTGGGTCGGAAAAATATCCAGCATCAGCATAACCAACAAGATCCGGGCTGCAATTCTTGCCATAAAATAAGCCCATATCGGTAGTTCCCTTTAGGTACCGCAATATGTGTTTGATCCCATTCCAATGTCTCCTCGTAGGAGCCGAGCTAAATCTTGCTAAGACATTAACTGAAAAGGATATGTCAGGTCTTGTAGTATTTGCAAGATACATTAGTGCGCCAATTGCGCTAAGATATGGTACTTCAGGACCAAGTAGCTCTTCATTCCTTTCTTGTGGTCGGAATGGATCTTTGTTCACATCAAGTGATCGAACAACCATCGGTGTACTTAAAGGATGTGCTTCATCCATGTAAAACCGTTTCAATACCTTTTCTGTATAGGTAGATTGATGAACAAAAATTCCGTTTGCCAAATATTCAATTTGCAAACCAAGACATAGTTTAGTCTTTCCGAGATCTTTCATCTCGAATTCATCCTTTAGATAATCAATCGCCTTTTGGAGTTCTATAGGGGTTCCAATAAGGTTTATGTCATCGACATATACGGCAAGTACAACAAATTCCGATATTGTTTTCTTTATAAAACACACGGGCAAATGGCGTCATTTATATAGCCTTCTTTTAACAAGTACTCACTAAGACGATTATACCACATTCGTCCAGATTGCTTTAGACCATACAAGGATCTTTGCAATTTAATTGAGAATATTTCCCGAGATTTTGAATTGTGCGCGTTTGGCATCTTGAGTCCATCGGGAATTTTCATGTATATCTCATTATCAAGTGAGCCATAAAGATAGGCAGTAACCACATCCATTAAGTGCATCTCAAGCTTTTCATGGACAGCAAAACTTATGAGATAACGAAAGGTTATCGCATCCATTACAGGCGAATATGTCTCTTCATAATCGACACCAGGCCTTTGAGAAAAACCTTGTGCAACAAGGCGTGCCTTATATATTTGTACCTCGTTTTTCTCATTTCTTTTGCGTACAAAGACCCATTTATAGCCGACAGGCTTAACACCATTAGGTGTTTCAACTATAGGGCCAAAAACTTCACGTTTTGCCAGCGAATTCAATTCTGATTGAATTGCTTCTTGCCACTTTGGCCAATCATGTCTTTTTCGAAATTCTTTAACAGATTGAGGTTCGAGATCCTCACATTCTTGCATAATGCTAGATGCTACATTATAAGCAAAGGCATTATCCACCACAATATCCACTCGATTAATATTTGCCTCAATATTAATTGGATTTAGGGATAGTTCCGTATTTTCCAGAGTCTCGGGCTCAATGGATTCTTCATGAATCTCAGAATTTGTTAAATCATGAGATTCTTTCGTGGTGTCATTTTGATCGTTCTTTTTCCCCTTTCTAGGATTTCGATCTTTGGAACCTAATGGTCTGCCACGCTTCAGGCGTGCATTTGACTCATTGGATATGACACTAGATGATTGTCCAACAGGGACATCAATACGGATTGGAACATTTTCCGCGGGAATGTGGGATTTCGTTATCCTCTTCAAGTCCGTAAATGCGTCAGGCATTTGATTTGCTATTCTTTGCAAATAGATAATCTTTTGTACCTCTCTTTCACAAATAGAGGTATGTGGATCAAGATGAGATAATGATGCATTTTTCCACAAAATTTCCCGTTTGGTTTCACCAACTTCTCCCCCTAATTTTGGGAAAAGTGTCTCATCAAATCGACAGTCTGCAAATCGTGCAGTAAACAAGTTGCCCTGTCAATGTTTCGAGGTAGCGAATGATGGAGGGCGATTCAAACCCAACATATATTCCTAACCTTCTTTGCGGACCCATTTTGGTGCGGGATGGCGGTGCTATAGGCACATATACTGCGCATCCAAAAATTCTTAAATGGGATATATTAGGTTCATGATCCAAAACCAATTGCAACGGGGAATACTTGTGGTAATTCGTCGGTCTGAGACGAATTAGCATTGCTGCATGTAAGATGGCGTGACCCCATACCGAAGTGGGCAGCCTCGTTCTCATAAGTAATGGCCTTGCAATCAACTGCAGGCATTTAATTAACGATTCTCCAAGACCGTTTTGAGTGTGAACATGAGCTACAGAATGTTCAACTTTTATCCTGATTGATAAGCAATAATCATTAAATGCTTGGGATGTAAACTCAGCAGCATTATCCAGTCTAATGGACTTGATTGGATTATCTGGAAATTGTGCTCGTAGTCGAATTATTTGCGCCATTAATTTCGCAAACGCAAGGTTGCGTGATGACAACAGGCATACATGAGACCATCTACAGGATGCGTCTATCAAGACCATGAAATACCTAAACGACCCACTAGGTGGGTGAATAGGTCCACAAATGTCCCCTTGTATACGTTCCAGAAACGTGGGTGACTCAGTCCCAACCTTTGTTGGTGATGGCCTGATAATCAACTTGCCTTGATAACACGAAGTGCAAGGATATTCATTATTCGAAAGAATTTTGAAATTCTTTAACGGATGCCCATATGAGCTTTCTATAATCCGTCTCATCATGACCGATCCTGGGTGTCCCAATCGATCATGCCAAAGTACAAAGGTATTGGAATCAGTAACCCTTTGGTTTACTGTTGAATGTGCCTCAATTGCACTAATTCTTGTCCAATACAGGCCACAAGATAAAGACGGGAATTTCTCAATAACCCTCTTTTGGCCGGAGACATTTTTTGTGATGACGAGATATTCAAGATTATCTTCATCCATTGTCTCAATATGATAGCCATTCCGGCGTACATCTTTAAAACTCAACAAGTTTCTCTTAGACTTGGAGGAGAACATTGCATTCTCTATGATTAACGTCGTGCCTTTGGGCAGAGTTACAATTGCTCTTCCGGAGCCTTCAATCAATTTACTACTTCCAGAGATTGTAGTAACGTTTGCCTTACACATATTTAGTTGAGAGAAATATTTCCTTTCTTGAGTATTGTATGTGTAGTATATGAATCAACTAGGCAAATACTTTTACAGTTGGACGTTGATCCAAGTTCGCTTTGTGAGATATCCATATTTGCTATCCCATAGTTTGACATACAAAAGAGATACACGAACATAAGAATAAACAAGTTCAATTCGTTTGTGTCACATAATATTTTCAAAATCTGCTGCTAACAGTTGACTAACAAAATCAGATATGTTATCCATAATTGATTACTTTGCAGTTTGAAAATTTCAGTTTAAACATTTTCTTCAAACAATCGATTGTTAAACACAAATAATCGATTGTTGAACATTGACAATCGATTGTTAAACACACACAATCGATTATTTGCTATTTTGAAAAACTTCAGAGCACACTGTTTTAAGACAATCGATTGTTAAGTATAGACAATCGATTGTTGGCTATTTTGAAAAATTCCAGAGCACACTGTTTTAAGACAATCGATTGTTAAGTATAGACAATCGATTGTTGGCATTTTGAAAAATTCCAGAGCACACTGTTTTAAGACAATCGATTGTTAAGTATAGACAATCGATTGTTGGCTATTTTGAAAAATTCCAGAGCACTGTTTTAAGACAATCGATTGTTAAGTATAGACAATCGATTGTTGGCTACTTTGACAAATTCCAGATTACACTGTCTTAACGACAATCGATTGTTAGACAAAGACAATCGATTGTGGATGATTTTTGAAAAGTTCCAAATTACACTGTCTTAACGACAATCGATTGTTAGACAAAGACAATCGATTGTTGATCAATTATTTTTCAGCTTTAATGCGAAAATAGTAGATAATCGACTAGTTTTTCAGGCTAGTCGATTACCCCTACTAGAAAATAAAAATATTATTGATATTTGAGCATATTGAAGATATTCTAAAGAACTACTGCTAACATTGCATCATGAACTAACTAATACGAGCTAATACTAATGATTATTAGTTTATTCACTAACTAATACAAATAAGTAAAACAAAATCAAATAACTCCATCTTCTTTTATCACGGACCCATCGCCGATTAGGTGGTCTATTTTCCCCTCGGGTTGCTCAAAGAAGTCTGCCACATCCAGGTGGGTGATGTCCTCATCGTCGTCATAGACAAAATTTGTTTCAGGGCCTTTTCTTTTTCGAGATGCTTGATAAAGGTCAACCAAGTGTCTTGGTATACGGCAAGTCTTTGACCAGTGCCCTTTCCCACCGCAACGATAACATATAGTTTCTGAACCATTTGCCTTAGGATCTTCATGACCCCGTTTCTGCTTTCGGCGGTTATCTCTCCTTGGGGGTTGACGGACTTCATTGGAATTTCTTCCTTGTCTACGTCCCTGGCTATGACCCCGTTTACGACCATGACCATGGTCCTTTTCATGTTTGGCATAATGAGAGTGCACCTTATCTGCTTCAGGCAATGGTGTAGACCCAGTGGGTCGATTTTCATGATTTCTCATGAGCAGGTCATTATTTCGCTCAGCCACTAGTAGAAGAGAAATCAGTTCAGAGTACTTTGTAAAGCCTTTCTCTCTGTACTGTTGTTGCAGTACTATATTGGAGGCATGAAACGTTGTAAACGTTTTCTCAAGCATATCATAATCGGAGATATTATCCCCGCATAGCTTCAATTTAGAAGTAATTCTGAACATTGCAGAATTATATTCAGAAACGGACTTAAAGTCCTGGAGCCTCAGATGAGCCCAATCATATCGTGCTTGTGGCAGAGTGACCAACTTCAGGTTGTCATATCTCTCCTTTAAGCCGTTCCACAAGATGAGTGGATCCTTGACGGTGAGATATTCAATCTTCAAACCTTCATCAAGGTGATGGCGCAAGAAAATCAAGGCTTTCGCACATTCTTGGGTGGATGCTTTTTCTCTATCTTTGATGGTGTCTCCGAGACCCATAGCATCTAAGTGGATTTCAGCATCCAACACCCATGTCATATAGTTCTTGCCTGAAATTTCAAGGGCAACGAACTTTCTTTTCGTAATGTCAGACATAATCGAAAATTAAATTAGGAAGAGGGAAATACCTTAGATTTTTCGAGAATGGTTCTTGAGACGGTAGAGTCTCGTGCTGATAACGTGTTATGAAATAATATAAAGACAAGAACAATAATGCAAGAACAAGAGCAATAGAGAGAAGAGTAGAGAGAGTTCTTCTTATTGATACTTAGAGAATGTTAGGAGTGATTTACAATGGTAGAGGGCACCTCTATTTATAGGGAGGAGGATGATTTATCTACCAAGAATAGAACTCTAGAATCTCTCTAATTAAAGACATTCACCTTAAATAGAAGTGTATTTATAACATGTTTCAATTTTATTTATTTTTTTAAAAAAAGAAAACCGTTTCTTTGATGTATTATTCTCTCCTGTCCAAAATATGTTGTAATCTCTTTTGGTGGCGGAACAGAAAGCTATTAAGCTAGTAGGAAAACAAATGTAGAGACAGCATATAACATAAAATGTAGAAAAGTATTAGTCAACCACCATTTCCTACGTTAATCTTTTAATGTATTTGTTGTTATTCTTTTTCAAATGTAATTTCTTAACCTGGAACGCTGGATGATAGCCACATTCTTGTCCTGTGTTAAATTTTCAACCTCCCCCGTTTCCACCCCTACTAGCTGCAGATAGTCTAAAGTCTGAGATGTACACAGAAAGGGGGTAAAAATAATAGCAAGGTCATTTATACACAAGCACTTGCCGCCCATTCAACTGTATCGCGAACAAGGGCGCAAAGCCACCAAATCTACTACTAGAAGTATAAATTACATATCACTACTTTGACACAATTCCCTATGTGGATAAATTGAAGTCATCAATAGCTCTTATGAGACCCATTTCAGTTTCATCCTTGAGTTGTTGTTTCACTTCAGTCTTGGCCACAAGGCCATCATCTTTGTCCATTCCATCCATTGCAGCTACACAATCATGAAATCTGAAGCAACTAATGAGATGGTCGTTGGTAATTCCAGATACTTGCATGAAAGAGTACACAACAGTAGGCCCAACTCCTCTGAATCCTCTTTTAACTAGGTCTTTGCTTATCCCTTCTGCTTTTGATGTCTTCATTGGCACTTGCCTTGCATATCGGAAATGACTAACTATAGGTTTGTTGTTCACAAAACCCCATATGTATTTGTCGAAAGATCCAAGCTCATCGATTATCTGAAAGGATAACAAGGGCATGGCGTCAAAAATTGTTTCCAAGTAACAATTACTACTCACTGACACTGTTATATTGAGGAGCCCAATATGGATTTTACTTTAATATTTTAATAAGACAAATTATGATTTAGACTACTTTTATGTAGTCTAACGTATATAGTTCCCATTTCAAAAGAAATAAATAAAAGTCACTATCCAAATTCACACAAGAAAATTAATGATTTGACCCTCATACTCCGAAACCCTTACTTTTAAAAGGAAAAAAAAAATATTTGAGAAATATCGTTTCTCTTTCTCTTTCAGAAGCTCTTTGTCATTTAATATACCCCGCTTCTAGTATACCGCACCTATTAAAAATATAGCTAATGCCTTATATTTCATAATCATCTCATATCTGTAGTTTCTGATTTAACAGCATATCAGATGCAGCTGCCAACTATTTTGAAAATTTTGCACCAAGTACAGAAACCATCAGTTTTCTGGGAAGCAGAATTATTGACGGAAAGACTTTCTAATCAAGATAGCTGATACAACAAACGTAGACCAATTAACTCGAAAACTATTCAGCTCTAATTTACTAACGGCGAAGAAGCAATTAACTGTTGCTATCTTCTTTCATTATCTAACGAGGGTCCAAGAGCCTGCTATTACTTTTTGTAAAATTGACAGCCATCTTGGTGGAATTATCTAACTATTTCGATTTATGAAGAAAATGAAGGTACAAGAGCCAAGCACTGAGTAAACTCCTATAGGTTTTTATCCTAGCCAGTACAAATTCTTCTTCAAGACTAGGACAAGCCAGTAAGAGAGAAAACTTTGCACATACCTTACAGGTTTGACGTGCATTTTCAATAATTGCCCGCAGCTTTACCTCTGATAAGAGAGTGCTGGCAGGACTTCCTGGTGGTGATATCTTCTTCTCATTTAGTTTTGAGACAGCAACTGGGTCAAAATTTTGAAAGACTTCTCTGCATAACAAATAGTTCCAGCTTTTGTAAGGCAACCAGATATGAAACAATAACCCATGTTCTGGTACTCCAAAGCACTGGTGCAGAGCTTAATGTACCTAAACGTATGCCTTTTACTGAGAATTGCTGGCCATGAGAGTTCAGCTAATGCAGTGCATAGACTGAGAAGTTCAAAAAGTTTCCTGAAAAATAGCAGTAACTCAGATTGAGAAGACCATCACATGAAATTGCCTTGTCATTGCAAACTGCAGAAGAATTAGAAAATATAAAGTAGGAGTACGCACTTGTCGTCATGGACTGGAACTCCCCATTCCTCATCATGAAAAGCAGCATATGATGGATCTTTTGGCAAAATGAAACCAATTAGCAGAGGGAACTAAGAAGAATGTAACATCTACATTATCACAACAATATATCCTGCAGAAGGGGTGAAATAATAAACCTATATGGATCCTTTTTTTTTAATAATGAATAAGATCAATGCATTAAAGGCATCAAGAAGATGCAACATATATACAAGAGAACTTGGTGAACTCCTAATAGAAAAACAAACCTTTCTAGTACAGGGAGGTAACCAACTAAACCATTGAGAGGGAACCTATATGGATCCTTTGCTTAGAATCCATCACGAAAATAGAAAACTTTACCCTGATCAACTTGTTGGAAGACTTGCTACTTGTTTCTCAATTAAGGATAAGAAAACAGAAGTAAAATCCAGCTAGAGAGCTAGATCACAGAACATCATATGTGTGCGGGAAAGTGGAATAGAGACATACACAAACATTTAGTTTTGCATGCACTACGTACTTATTAAGTATCAGGTTCCGTGCCTAACACTGATCTTTCTTAATTTTATTTGTTAGTTCTTAAAGCCCAACCAAGGGGAAAATAATCCTACAATAACTCTTCCCCTCATCAGGTCACAGTTAATAGTGGACCCAAAAATGATCCTATAATAACACTTCTGCGGCTTCTGTTTCTTTTTTGTTTTTGGATACTATCGTACTTCCTTTTATTTTATTTTATTCTTTTTGAGAAAGATAAACAATAATACTATCATATTTCCCATCTTTAAACCCCAAATCTCATCATTAGGAAACGGAAAGGTATAGAAATGATTCATTACATCTCATAATAGGCAGTAAACTCAAACAGAATGGAGGAGAAGTGGAAAGTGAGAATCCTATACACCTACCACGGAGGGGGCTTCGTTGATAGCAGCACACCAGAGGAAGCCAAAGCTCATTAGCTCAGTTATATCGCTATCGTGTCTAAGGTTTCGCAATCACGGCAATGTAGGTTCTGGCCCAACCCAAGGATTTTATTATATCAAAGGAGCCAAGACAGCAGCGAAGATTGCCACAAAGACTACAGTAGAGAGAAATTTTCCAATAGATAAAATAATACTTCAAAATGATTATGCTTCAGAGTTCATGCATGGACAGTCACTTAAATTTCCCGACATCAAGGACATAACCAATCACTCTTACCTTGTTGGTGTTGTTAGAGAAAGGAAAAAAATCAAACATGATCAGAGGAGTGATGGGTTCATGTCCTTGATGTCTGGAAACTAAAGTGACTGACCATGCATGAGTCTGACCATGTTTGATTTCATATCTATGTGGACAAAAGAAAAGGAGAAAGAGGAAGAAAAAAAGAAAATAAGGGAAAAATTGTTAAATAAGATGCCGGAGATGTGGTTTAATAGAATGATGCTAATGTATAAATTATCCAACCATGCATGTTACAAATATTCATGCATCATAAATACACTATACACATGGGACCTACAACTAAATGGTAAAAGAGAAGTGGTCAACTTCCAAGGATTAATAGATTTTGAGGCTACTTTACAAACTAGTTAATGAAAGTTTTCCCCATCTTTAGGCACTTGCCCTTGAAGTTGTTCAGTGAAAAGGTGCATTCTCCTCATACTTGAACATAGAACCTCACAGACGAGCATACATGTGCTCGTACCTGTCAAACATCCTTCTAGCCAACAGCCCAGCTACTCTATGTAATGATTAGCAATAAGAGACACGTCATAACTAAGAACACACCACTCGCTGCTTCAAAAGAAATTAACAAAGCCAGTGGTCAGTTAGATAAGACTAGATCTCATAAAGAGCCATGAGGGGGCACTTAGAGAAGCATGCACACCTAGTAAATCATGTCTACAAGACTGCTTGCTACTACAAGTCGATCCTTTTTTAATGCCCAAGGAAGTCAAGTCACAGCTAGGACACTCATTAGGCATATGAGGCATCTTAGGAAATGACATGTACAGATGACTTCCCAATTAATACAACGGCAAACCCAGTGTAATCCTATAAATGGGGTTTGGGGAGGGTAGTGTGTACGGAGACGTTACTCCTACCTTATAAAGATAGAGAGACTGTTTCCGATAGACCCTCAGCTCCGGGATCAGTAGAAATAAGATAAAGCAACCAAATAATAAACAAAGGTGACAACAATGTATTATGGTGATGAGCGTGAATGACACAAAAACAACAACAACAAACACATGTAATAATAAAGAACCATGATTAAAATGATACAAAAATAGTCTTAGTAGTTCGGGTAAGCCTAGGAGGAACACACTACTAACTGTCAACCTACAACCCTAATCTTCGACCTCCACACCTTCTTATCGTGGGTCATATCCTCGGTAAGATGAAGCAATGACATGTCCTGCCTAATAACCTCTCCCCAATACTTCTTAGGCCTATCCATTCCCCTCTGCAGACTCGCCATGGACAACCCCTCATACCTCCTGACTGATGCATCTATGTCTCTCCTCTTCACATGCCCGAACCATTTCAACCTATATTCCCGCAACTTGTCCTCCACAAATGCCACTCCTACCCTGTCCCTAATAACTTCATTCCTAATCATGTCCTTCCTAGTATGCCCACACATCCATCTCAATATCATCATTACAGCTACATTCATCTTCTGAACATGAGGACTTCTTTATAGGCCAGCACTCAGCCACATACAACATAGTCGGTCTAATCACCACTTTGTAGGGTGGCACATTCTTATCACACAAAACCCCCGAGGCGAGCCTCCATCTCATCCACCCTGCTCCAATACGATGAGAAACATCCTCGTCAATCTCCACATTGGCTTGAATAATAGCCCAAGATACTTGAAACTATCTCTTTTGGGGGGAACTCGTGTACCAACCTTCACTTCCACTTCTTCATGTAACACATCACTAAAGTTGCACTCCAAGTACTCAGTTTTTGACCTACTCAACTTGAAACCTTTAGACTCCAACGTCTGTCTCCAAACTTCCAACCTAGCATTAACTCCGCCTTGCATCTCGTCAATTAGTACTATGTCATCGGGGAATAGTATACACCATGGCACCTCCCAATTAATGATGGAGAAATTTCACTTTTTTGACCATTCTTTTACCTTGTTTGTTCATCATAAAAAACGACACTTAAGTGACTCCCTGAACAGGTGTATGCTACTAGTTTAGAATTGCTTTTACCTTCTTTCCAAACTAGGTTAAGGGCTCCTCTTCATTGCCTCGAGCAACAACAGGAATGGAGTTAAATTACAACTTCAAGAACTCAAGAAAAAAGGGAAATTGGAAAGGGTATGGAATTAATTCCAACTACAGGAACACAAGAAAAAGAAGTTGGAAAAGCCTTAGTACAAGCTGTCAGAGAAGCATATTTACTCACATTAATTTGCGTTAGGTGGTAAAGGAAACTGGAAAACATCTACAAGATTAATTGTCAATTAATTAACTGATTTCCCATAACTTAAAGCAACCATTACAGGAAAGTCTATCCAAAAAAATTGGATCAGGATGTAATTGGGGATTCAACTCATATAAAAGATCAACTTCGTGGAACAGGTAATGTTTATCCAATACATAAATAGTAACCATGAAGATAATCATGATTTGTAACAGCATTAATACTAGATTAGGTTAGGATATAATATATGTAACGGCTACATCAATCAACAACGAGCATTTATCTAGATGGACAAGCAATCTAGCTGGTATCCAACAGCCTAGCACTATATTAACTCGGACAGTAGCAGGCTTGAAATATGACAGCTTGAGACACAAGGCTTTTGAAAACGAAATCAATGAGTTTGCTAATACCCAGAAGTCGAATGAGTCTCCTGAATTCAGATGAATACAGAACCAAACCAGCTTTGAAATACCACTGAACTATTCAGTCCATTGTTCTGTGTCCCAATAAAGTAAAGAAATCCAAGCCCCATCTATACTTTTACATACTTCAGTAGTACATTTAAAGGTGAATATTCATATTCTAGCAAAGACCCACATATTTCCATTTTCTGCTGCTAGTGGATTAACTAGAAGGACTCCAAGAACACCAGTGCCAGAAATGCTATCCCACGATTATGTAAGAAACTTAAGAAATAGACAATTTTGTAAGACACTTAACAGCGCCTTTGCCTTATCAAAAACATTCCTGAGCGTGACAACCCGAGGAGAGATTTTGTTGCCCACGAACGCCGAAGGAGTGATGAAAACGACTCTTTAAAAAGACATATTCAGCAAATGAAATTGCAACATTATAGAAGTGGACATACCAGTAGTTGGGGTCACCCAAGCACACCTTTTCTTTATCACTGAAGCATCACCACTGACGGGACTGGGAGACAAGCTCTCCACTTCACCTACAGATTTTCCGCTTTTCTCAGACTTATCTACTTTTGGGCTGCATTGCTTCCTTCGCCCAGACTTCGGCGTCAAACTACCGCGACTCAGTTTCCCCGTGGATGCTCGGCTATGAGAAGAGTCCGTTGAAGCATCAGAGGAACACGAGGCATTGAGCGATAAATTGGGCCTCATCAGCAAAGTCCTATGGTCCTGTTGCTGTCTCAAAATAGAAGGAACACTCCCACATTTCTTCGAAGCAGCCACCGGCGACTTTGATTGCGGCAACGGGTCAGCTCCTTGAAATTTCTTGCCCTTAGACTCTTCAGTCTCAGCTGGCTTGTTGTTAGTCTTAACGGGCTTCTCAATGGGCTTCCGTAATTCAACGGATCTGGACTTATTACCCGCCGGCCCGAGTACTGGTCGGACCTCGGAATCAGCATGGTTCATCAATTTAACCCTTGGACCTCCGGACATTGAAGCAATTACAGCTCTAGAATTTCGAAGAAATTAGAATTTCAAATATGCTAGGGTTGGACTGCTGTGAGAGCAAAAAAAGTGAAAGGAAAAAAGAAGGTGCATTGTAATTGTTGTGGACCGGAAGGTAGAGAATAAGAACCCTAGAGAGTTAAAGAGCACATTATCGACGAGAAGAAGAAAATGAAGTAGATTGGGGTGGGGGTGGAGTGGGTAGACAGGTTTAATGGGAAATTGGAGACTGTCCGATCTAGGAAACTAACGGCGACTTCTTTAAGGATGTTTCTAGAGAGAAAGAGACAATATTACTGCGGCTCTTTCTTCATATTCATTTAAGCGTGATCAACAAACGGGACCACTTATCTTTTGCCACGTATTATATTTGTACGTTCTTTTTCTTTTTGCGCTCTCTTTTCTTTTTTCTTCTTCAATTATTATTTCTCAATTTACTTAATGTTCTTTTCACTTAATTAAAGGACAGTTTGGTGCTAGTATAATCGCATTCAAGTGACGTGACTATGTTTCAGCTGAGACGACAGTCTATTAAAAAAAACTTTTTTATTTCACAAAATAAGAATAATTACTTATAAGATTACACTAGCTTTATTATTAATGAAATAACTTATTTACAATCTAATATGATTTTACTGGTTTTATAGGCTAGAGTTATATACTTTGAAGAATAAGAAAATATTATCTAAAGCACAAAATTTAGAATAAAAAAACACATACTAACTACTAATTAAAAACATGAAATTAATGGTGAATTTCAGATTATAGAACCTGAATTCAAGAAAGAAGATGAAGAATATCGATAGAGAGCTTAGAGAGAGAATGAGTGGAGAAAAAAATTAATGTGTTGCTTTTTTATTTCCTCGATTAATTATACTTTACTATATATATATAGAGAGAGATAAAGGGGGGAGGGGGTAATTAACTAATAATCTGAACCTAACTAACTAATGGAGATGAACATTGGATGTTCGTATTGAATTCTAGTGAGACCTTTAGTAAGTATATCTACAGGTTGATATTTGTTGGGGATGTACTTTGTTACTATCAGACCTTGTACTATTCTTTCTCCTATAAAGTGGCAATCTATTTCGATGTGTTTGGTTCTTTCGTGGTATACACGGTTAACTGCAATCTGGATAGCAGCTTTACTATCACTGTATACTTCAATGGGTAAAGTTACTCCTATGCTAATTTCTTTCATCAGACCTTGTAGCCAAATAAGTTCAGCTACTGTGGCCGCAATGCTTCTGTATTCAGCCTCTGCAGAGCTCCTAGATATTGTTGTTTGCTTCTTTAGTTTCCAGGCTACTAATGAGTCTCCTATCTTGATTAAGTACCTTGTTACTGATTTCCTGAAAATGGGACATGTTGCACAGTCTACATCATAATAGGCAGTAATGTTGTTGTTGTTTGAACTAGATAACAGAATCCCTCTTCCTGGTAAGTTCTTGATATATTTGACAATCCTCATTGCCGCGTCCATATGTGACCTTTTAGGTTGTTGTAGGAACTGACTGAGTGTTTGAACACTAAAGAAAATATCTGGCCTAGTCATAGTTAGATAAAGAAGTCTGCCTATCAATCTTTGGTATGAGTTAATATGTGCAAGAGGATCATCTTTAAGTTGGTATTTGCAGTGATCATCATATTCTTTGGTTGTCAGTTTTGTATTAGTGTCTAGTGGAGTAGTTATGGGTCTAGCAGCGCTTAAACCAAGTTCTGATATAAGCTCTAGAGTATATTTCCTTTGATGCATTAGTATTTCTTGTTTAGACCTTGCAAACTAAATGCATAAGAAATACTTTAACTCACCCAGATCTTTCACTTTAAACACCTGGTGTAAGTTGTTTTTTGTTTCTTCAATCAATTTCAATGTATCACATGTTATCAATATATCATCAATATATACCAAAACCATAGTGATACCCTCAGAAGTCTTTTTTATAAATAAAGAATGGTCAAACTGACTTTGTTTAAAGTCATATTTTCTTAGAGCTCCAGTTAACTTTGTATTCCATTATCTTGGAGCTTGTTTTATAACATACAAGGATTTGATGAGCTTGCATACTTTCTCTTCCTGGCTCTTAAATCCTTGTGGCAGCTCCATGTAGATTTCATTATGTAAATGCATTATACACATCTATTTGGTGTATATGCTATTTTTCTTTTGTTGCAATTGCAAGGACTGTTCTCACAGTTTTCATTTTAATTACTGGAGAAAAGTTTCTTGATAATCAATCCCTTCTTTTTGACTGTACCCTTTGCTATTAGCCTAGCCTTTAAACCTCTCAATTTCACCTGAGACCTTGTACTTTACTTTATAAATCCATTTTATTCCCTATTGGTATTTTTCCTTCAGGAAAGGAGACTATTTCCCATGTATGATTATTCTGTAATGCGTCTATTTAAGGTTTTATGGCCTCTATCCATCTAGGATCTCTTATTGCTTCTGCATAAGTTGTAGGCTCAGTAACATTTGAGAAGGTAGCAATAAATGCTCCATATGATGAAGACAAACTTTCACAACTAATGTTGTTTGATATAGGATATGGAACTTCTTGCTGAATGTTGAGAGACACGAAATCACTTAACCATATATGTGGTCTTTTCTCTCTACCAGATCTTATGTGAACTACTAGCTTTGGGCTCTATATAGAACTTGTAGTTGGCATCTCTCAGAATCTCCATTTTGAGGTTCTTGATGTAGTCCATGGCTTGATTCTCACTAGAGTTACTTTGTATAGGTTCAGGGATATGACCAAGTTCTGTTTCTATATTATGATTTGAAGGTTGAACTGCTGTTTGATTAAGGATATGTATATGATCAGGAATTGACAATGAAGATCTTGTAACTAAGAATTTGATGTAGGGAATATAGGAGTTGAATAGTCTTCTTTCCTTTTGAAAGGGAAGACATCTTCTCTGAAAACTACATCTCTATTAATACAGAATACCCTATTCTGTAGGTCATATAATAGATATCCTTTTTGAGTTTCAGCATATCCTATATGAACTGCAGTTTTGGATCTTGAGGAAAGTTTGTCATGTTGATGAATGATCTTAGCATAGCATAGACAACATAGTACTCTTAAGTGAGTATAGGAAGTAGATTTCTGATATAGCTTTTCATAGTGGGTCTTATTGTTGATGATAGTACTTGGAAGCCTGTTTATCAGATAAATAGCTGCAGTTACACAGTGACCTGGAAACCTTATAGATATTTCAGCTTGAAAATCTAATTGCCCTAGTAACCTCAAAGATGTGCCTGTGCTTTCTTTCAACAACTCCATTCTACTAAGGAGTGTAAGCACATGAAGTTTGATGAACAATACCATACTTCTTAAAAATTTCATTGCATACAAAGTTTATAAACTCAGTACCATTATCAGTTCTGACAGTTCTAACAATTTTGTCAAACTGAGTTTTAACTAGAACTAAAAGCTGTTGTAGCACAACAGACATTTCTAACTTTTGTTTAAGGAAAAATACCCCAAGTCATTCTTAAAAAATCATCCACCACAATTAGGAAGTATTTATTACCATCATATGTATGAGTCTTGTATGATCCTCATAAATCCATATGAACTAGATTAAACTTGCTTACAGATTTAGTACTACTTATAGGAAATGGTAGTCTTGACTATTTAGCACAAGGACAAACTACACATTGCTTTACCGTATCAACTATATGCTCAGTTTTGCTATGAATTAATCTTTTGAGAACTGTAGATGAAGCATGACCAAACCTCTTGTGCCAAAGAGCTACCTTCTTTGTTGTAATTGAGTTATTTTGGTCACTTTCCTTTATTCCAGTTGTTACTGCTACAGATGTTCCAATCTTTTACCTCTCTAGTATGTATAGACTATCATCCTATCTGCCAATCATCCTCACCTTCCCACTGAAGAGTTCCTGAAATACACAGAAATTAGGGAAGAAGGCTGTTGAGCACTGCAATTCCTTTGTCAGTTTAAAACTGATAATAAATTAAATTTTAATGATGAAACATAAAACATATAGTAATTTGTATTTCCTTCCGATATGGTGCTAGCCGCTGTGTGTGTCACATATGAAATATCTCCATTAGGCATGAAAATTTTCTTTGATTTTTCAGACTCAATTATAGTAGACTCATTTAGCATATTCAATTTTTCCACCATGTGGTTTGTGGATCCTATATCTATTATCCACTCTTGAAGACTATTGGAGACCATCAGAGCATAATTAATACCTGTTGTATTAGCTGTAGGAGTTGAGATTGTGCTTGAGACCTGACTGATTCCAGATTTGTTGAGGAGCTGAAGTATCTGATCATATTGCTCTCTTGAGAACGTGCATCCTGCCATTTGATTCAGTTGATTGAGATTGAGTTCATTCACATGTCCTTTGTCCTCAGATCCATGACTTATATTCATATTAACACTTTGTAAAGGACCTCTAGCTTCATTGTAACTACTATATGTTTGTTGCATCATATTTTCAGTCATAACATTGTATGCAACATTTGTTCCAATTCCTCTTTTCTTTTTTGGTCTATAATCAGGAGGATAGCCCGCAATTTTATAATATTTTTCTTTATTATGCCCCTTGAGTTTACAAAAATCACACTGAAAATTATAATTTTTCTTGAATCTTTGATTTCCTGTGGATCTTGAGTACATGACTGCATCAAAGTTTCCTGACATCATTGCAGGATTATCACCTAAAATTCTTGTGGTATTGCCAATTGACTTCTGACCTTCATCACTAATTATCATAGCATAGGCTTGATTAACTGTAGGAACTAGGTTTCTCATTAGAATCTGACTCCTGGCTAGGGAATACGAGTCATTAAGTCCCATTAAAAACTGATACAACTTAAGTTTTTGAAGATATACCACAAATTCCTTAGATTTAGGGCAATCACAACCTGGTGCCTTCAAATTCTTCCCACATATCTTTCAATTTTGAGAGGTACACTGAAACAGGTGCAGTATCTTGAGTCAGTGTTGCAATTTCTTTATGCAGGTTAAATGACCTTGAATCGTCTACCTTATTAAATCTTTCAGACAAATCTTCCCAAACTACTTGGGCACAAGAAGCATATATAATTCCTCCTAGAAGATTTTTGGACACAGAGCTCATAATCCATGAGAGTACAATTGCATTTACTCTCTCCCAATAATTCCACATAATTTCTGAAAATTTTTCTTTATTGCATGAGCCATCAATCTGACCTAACTTATTTCTTCCTAATAAGGCAACACACATAGATCAGTTCCAGATTGAGTAATTTTCAATACATGTGAATTGAAATGAGATTATCTGAATACTGCTCACATTAGCCGGAGATAAGAACATAGTATGATTGTAGTCTACTCCAACTGGTTGATTTTCAGTTCTAATCGTTGGATTTACAACTCTAGGATTCAACTGATCTCTTGCATGTTGTTGAGTCCAGATCCATGGCTTAGATTTTTTTCATTTTCCATTGACAAGATTTCACAAGAATTTGGATTGAATTTTCAGTAAACACTAGAGAATATGAAGGATCGATAACACGAGCTAAGAATTTCAAGCTCTGCCACTCTGATACCATGAAATTAATGGTGAATTTTAGATTATAGAATTTGAATTCAAGAAAGAAGATGAAGAATATCGACTAGAGAGAGGTTAGAGAATTATAGAATTTGAATTCAAGGAAGAAGATGAAGAATATCGACTAAAGAGAAGTTAGAGAAAGAATGAGTGGAGAATAAAATGAATTTATTGCTTTCTTATTCCTCCGTTAAATATACTTTACAATATAAATATATATAACTAATAATCTGAACATAACTAACTAATGGAGATGACTAACGGAAAGAGTGAAAAGACTAAACTACTCTTATACATTAATACATATGTTATCCCTTTCTCAACAAAACACAAGTTAGAATAAGTACGAAACTAGATGTGGTGTTTGATTGTTGCTACTCTATTACTACAAAAATGATAGAAGAAATTGATTTTGACATAAAGTCTATATATTGAAGCTAACTTGTTCATTTGGGATGGGTACGTGATGGGAGAGTAACAGCTACATCTATTTATCTAAGAAAATTTAGTATAGAGGGACCTAGGTTTTATTTGTAGTCTCTCTTTTCATTTTTTTGGGGATGTGCAAAAGTGGTTAAAATAGTTTTTTTTTTCTTTTTCATATCAAAGGCTTGTAAGCATAAGTTGTTCGTAAGCAATATTCTATTTGATTCCAATAGATGGATTTCGGCCCATTGATTAGTGAAAATTTTTATTTTAGGTTTTAAATTATCGTCTCCATCCATAGTTCATGTTAGTTACATAATACGTAAGAGTTTAGATTAAATTTTCTGATGATAGTAGCTCTATGACACATTAAAAAATTGTAAAATATATATTGATTTGGTAATTAGGTTTGAGTATCGACCAAACCTCAATCTCTATATTTGAAGTATTATAAGTTAATAATGCTAGTTTTAGTTTAGTACTACCAGAGTACTGTTACATTATATAATGAAGATTGGAAAAGGAAACTAATATAAAGCACTGATGTCTAAGTTATAAATGGAAGTTTGAGTACAACATTAGTTTCATTAACATCTTCATATATTAAGATTATAAAGAGGAAACTATACTACTAAAAAGAACGGTTCTTATTCATAAAAGAGGTTACATTAAAGTCAAAAGATTAGAGACTACTTCCAAGCTAGTTAGTGAATAAAAACAAGGCCTAAGAATTTACTTTTTCCCTTTTAAGATCTCCACTCTCTCCCTGTATGTAATCTTTTTCTCCTTTTGCTCTCATCATTGACTCTTTTTCTAATCTTGCTTTTTTGACTTGTTTTGACTTGGTAGACAATTTTACGGAGTTATTTCATTTCTAAAAGTAATCTGAACGTAATTGATAAAGTTATTGTCATATAGCTAGAAAAGTTGGAATTGTTAAAAAAGCTTAAATGCAACTTAGTACACGAGGTTGTCCTTTATTTTCTTTCCTTTTCACATGCAACTTTTTCCTTGATTGCTTCTTAAGTAATCTTTTTATAGGAAACCTGTAACTGATTCTCCCTATGCTGGTGTACAAATATAGTATTGCTATCACTTGTATTTTTAACTACCAGAAGTAGAAGACCAAGGTAAGAACAAAGGGAAAACACTGGGACCTACTTATCCAACACCCTTCACACATTCAAATCCAACGTCAGCTTATTCTGCTATAGCTTTTAGTAACAAAAGCACTTCATATCCCAAAATCATTGCAGAATTTTATGATACACTCAAATGGCTACAACTAGTCTACTACCTAAGTCCATTTCTCATTTTCTTACTAGCCCACCTTCATTTCGTATAACCCATGTCACAAATGTACCTTTCTTGATTAACAATCCATTGGATAACACATTTTGTGCCAGAAAATCAGGGAGTTTTCAGCCCAATGCTAAGAAGAAAAATCCATGGCTTGACCCTTTTGACTATGGCGATGATCCTGAAATGGAGTATGGTTCACTTTTTTCTGATGGTAAACAAGATGAGGATCCAAGACCACCTGATAATCCCGATAATCCATACGGATTCCTCAAATTCCCAATGGGATACTCTGTGGAAATTGCTTCTTTGGGTTTGAAAATTAGAGGTGATGTTAGGAGATGTTGTTGTGTAATTGATGGAGGAGTTTATGAGAATTTGCTGTTTTTCCCAACAATTCAGATGATTAAGGATAGGTACCCTGGTGTTCAAGTGGATATTCTTGCGACGCCAAGGGGAAAGCAGACTTTTGAACTGAACAAAAATGTGAGGTGGGCTAGTGCCTATGACTTGGATGATGATTTTCCTGAACCAGCAGAGTACACTGATATGGTTGGAATTCTTAAGGTTTGCCGCCATTCTGTTATAACAGATCATTAATAGTATGTAATTATCACACTGCACCTTAAACATAAAGAAACATCAAACACTAAGCAGGCGTTTGGACATAAAAATTGCAATATAAAAAAGTAGTAGTAGTTTGGCGTTAAGTTGAAAAATGGTTTATGAAATTTGAATTTGTGTTTGGACATGTATTTAAACAATATTGTATTTTGTGAGTGTGGAAAAAAGTTTTTTCTTGAAAATTTTGGTTCTTGAAAATTTTATTTTCTAAATTTTTTTTAAATACTTGCAAAATTTCATAGACAAACACATTTTTGAAAGAAAAAAAATCGGAAAAGGGAATATTTTTATGGACAAACGCGCCCTAAGCCACTTGGCTAGATATGAAGATTTACTTATAATTATCTTCTTGATTACGTAGATACTTACACCGTCAATGTATATAATACTGAATCTCTTTTCTTAATTGTGTAGCTAAGTGATCACCTTGGTCTTAATATAATTGCACCTATAGTTATCTAGTTTAAACAGCCTATTTGACTTTTAAGATTTGCCCGGAAAAGGCTAGTGCAATGCTCGCCAATCATCCAGATTTGTTTTGCTTTGCCCTTCTGCTTTTTTCCTCCACAAGTCTAGATTAAAATCCTTGTACAGTCTGAGCAAATCGTGTCTTAAAATAATTGCTTACACTAAATTCAAGATATTACTCACTTTTTCTAGTCAAATGGAGATAAAATTTACTGTTCTGCGTTTGAGCTTCAAGCTACCTGCATTATGAATAGAGAATTTATATTTTGTTGGTTAAGTTATTTTGCTCTAATGCATGGTTTATTGCAGAGTAGGTACTATGATATGATCTTGTCAACCAAACTGGCAGGGATTGGACATGCAGTATTCTTGTTTTTGTCAACCGCCCGCGACAGAGTTAGTTACATTTACCCAAATGTGAATTCTGCAGGAGCAGGATTGTTTCTATCAGAAACTTTTACACCACAGAGCATGAATCTTTCTGAGGGCGGATACCATATGTATGTAGACGTTTTAACTGAAATTCTAGTTTGCATATCACATGTTTATAAACACAGTTTTGTGACATAGGTATAGTCAGATGGTTGATTGGTTGGGCAGACCAGCTCGCAAAGTACCACGACAACCTTTACCCCCACTTAAAGTTTCAATCTCAAGAAAGATTAGGGAGGTTGTAGAGGCAAAATATAAGAATGCTGGTGCACAGAGAGGAAAATATATTGTAATTCATGGGATAAAATCAGATTCCAAAGCTTCTATGCAGTCGAGGGGCGATACCGATAGCTTGCTTCCAATTGAGATTTGGGCTGAGATAGCAGAAGAGATTAGGTATGTTGTCCGTGCTTGTCACAAATAGGTACTGCATGGTCATTTTTTGAGCTCTTCAATTAGTTGATTAGTCTTTTTCACCAAATGCAAGATTTCTTGAGATGTACTAATGGATCGTGAACATCATTTGATCAGGGGAATCAAGCCAGTTTTTGTCATTCCGCACGAGAAAGAAAGAAAAAATATGGAAGATGCAGTTGGTTTGGATGCTAGTATAGTGTTCATCACCACACCTGGACAGGTTTGTTTTCATGATATAATATTGTCAGTGACTGATGGCACACCAGTGTTTAGTTGAAGAACCATAAACAGAGAAATTGTTGGAGCTAGATATATAATGGTAAAACAACAACAACAACTACCCAGTATAGTCCCACAAAGTGGGATCTGAGGAGGATAATATGTAGACGGGCTTTACCCCTACACGAAAGGGCTCAATGAAGGAAAGGAAAAACAAAAACAAAAACAAAAGCAAAAGAGCATTAGTTACTCCAGCAGAAATTGCGTAAACAATTATCTAAACATACGAACCATAAATAAAATAGCATACAATAATATCAGACAGTAACTACCATAAATAACTACCATAAGGCAGACACAATCCAATACACAAATCATCTATGGATAGCCCTGCCAAGCCTCACCCAACCTCGGGTGAGGAGAACGAAAAACTCTAGGAGCCACTATCCTACAACCCTGATACTAGACCTCCAGACTTTCCTATCAAGGGCCATGTCCTCGGAAACCCGCATTCTAGCCATGTCATGCCTAATCACCTATCCCCAATACCTTTTAGGCCTCCCTCTGCCTCGCCGTACGCCGACCATCGCCAGCCGCTCACAACTTCTCACCGGGGCATCAGGACTTCTCATCTGCACATGCCCGAACAACCTCAGCCTCGCTTCTCGCATCTTCTCATCCACCGGGGCCACCCCACCTTCTCTCGAATAACTTCATTCTTAATCTTATATAATCTGGTGAGCCCGCACATCCACCTGAGCATCCTCATCTCCACAACCTTCATTCTCTGAACATGAGAGTTCTTCACTGGCCAACACTCCGCCCCATACAACATGGCAAGTCTAACCACAGCTCTATAAAATTTTCCCTTGAGTTTCTGTGGAACTTTCTTGTCACACAGGACTCCTGATGCAAGCCTCCACTTTGACCACCCTGCTCCTATACGATGAGTGACGTCCCCGTCAATCTCTCCGTCCCCCTGAATTACCGACCCAAGATATCTGACACTATCCCTTTGGCGACGACTTGAGATCCAATCATCACGTCCCTGCCTACTTCGCTCGGCTCGGCGCTAAACTTGCACTCCAGGTATTCTGTCTTAGATCTGCTTATTTTGAAACCCTTAGACTCGAGAGTCTGTCTCCATACCTCTAACCTCTCAATAACACCGACCCTCGTCTCGTCTATCAAGACTATGTCATCAGCAAATAGCATACACCAATGCACATCCCCTTGAATATGTCTGGTTAGAGCATCCATCACCAAGGCAAACAAGAGAGGGCTAAGCGCCGATCCTTGATGGAGCCCCATAACCACTGGAAAATGGTCTGAGTCGCCACCCACCGTCCTAACCCTAGTCTTAGCTCCATCCCACATGTCCTTGATTACTTTGATGTAGGCTTCCGGCACGCTCTTCGCCTCGAAGCACCTCCATAGCACCTCCCTTGGGACCTTGTCATACGCCTTCTCCAAGTCGATAAGCACCATGTGCAGGTCCTTCTTCTTATCCCTGAACTGCTCCACCAGCCTCCTGACAAGGTGGATAGCTTCTGTAGTGGAGCGACCCGGCATAAAACCGAACTGGTTCACAGATATAAATGTCATCTCCCTCACCCTCGCCTCGATCACCCGCTCCCAAACCTTCATAGTCTGACTTATTAATTTAATACCCCTATAGTTGTTGCAGCACTAGATGTCCCCTTTGTTCTTGTACAAGGGCACCAGTGTACTCCACCTCCACTCCTCCGGCATCCTTTTGGTCCTGAAGATCGCATTGAACAACCTAGAGAGACACTCCACTCATGACCTACCCATGCATTTCCAGAACTCCACCGTGATCTCGTTAGTCCCGGTCGCTCGACCCTATCTCATCCTACGCAAAGCCCCCATGACCTCCTCCGCCCTAATGCGCCTGCAGTACACAAGGTCTATATGTTGCTCTGAATGCCCCAACTCCCCTAGCTATATGTTACGATCCCCTCCTCGTTAAGTAAGTCTCGAAAGTACGCCTGCCACCTCTTCTTGACTTGAGACTCCCCCATCAGAACTCTACCATCCTCGCCCTTGATGCACCTAACTTGGTCAAGATCACGCGCCTTCCTTTCCCTTGCTTTAGTTAACCGGAATAACTTCCTGTCCCGCCTTTCTCCCCTACTTCCTCGTACATGCGACCAAACGCCGCGTTTTTAGCTTCCGTAACCGCCAGCTTTGCTTCTTTCCTCGCCACCTTGTAGATCTCCCTGTTCGCTCACCGTTCTTCCTCGCTTGTGCTCCCTACCAACTTAGCAAACGCCACCTTCTTCACCTCCACTTTTCCTTCGACTAACATCATTCCACCACCAGTCACCCTGATGTTTGCCTGAATAGCCCTTGGCTACCCCGAGCACATCCCGTGCTACCTCCCTAACCAAGTTCGCCGTCTCTGACCACATAGCGTCCGCTTCCCCAGAACTTCTCCAAGCTCCGCCCTCAGCTAACCTCCTCTCCAACTCCTGTGCTTTCTCCTTAGTCAAAATACCCCATCTAATCCGCGGTTGTCCCTAAGCTTCCCTCCTCTTCCTCTTCACCCAGAGACCGACATCCATCACTAGGAGTCTATGAAGAGTCAAAAGGGACTCTTCCGGAATGACCTTGCAGTCCTTGCACATACCCCTATCGCTCCTTCTGAGGAGGAGGTAATCAATCTGAGTCCTCGCCGCCGAACTCTTGAAGGTGACCAAATGCTCCTCCCTGTCTGAAATGTCAAGTTCGCAATCAAAAGCTCGGAAGCCCTAGCGAAATCAAGCAGTGACGTGCCTCCTCCGTTCCTAACCCCAAAGCCGAAGCCACCGTGCACCTCACCATAACTACCAGCATCAGCCCCAATATGACCATTAAAGTCCCCTCCAACAACTAACTTCTCAGATTGGGGAATACTACTCACAAGATCATCCAAGTCCTCCCAAAAGCGCCTCTTAACATCATCGTCTAAGCCCGCTTACGGCGCATAAGCGCTGATGATGTTGAGGACGCAACCCCCAATAACCAACTTAATAGACATTAACCTATCATTCACTCGCTTAACCTCGACCACGGACTCCCTTAGATCCCTATCTACTAAGATGCCCACTCCATTCTTACCTCTCACGACCCAGAATACCACAGCTTAAGCCCGTCGGCATTCATCGCCTTCGACCCTTTCCACCTAGTCTCCTGGACACAGGCTATGTTAACCCTCCTCTTCTGAATAACCTTCGCCAACTCAATGGACTTACCCGTCAGAGTGCCTATGTTCCACGACCAAATCCTTAATCTATGAGCGTCCGCTACCCTCTTCCCACCCTTACCTCCCGCCCTACCCGTAGGACATGTCCCCCTACTCACCCCCGCCACCGCCCCCACCCCCCGAGGACATGACATTACACCATCATCCCCCGTCGCGGCCACTATCTCTCCAACCGACTATGGAGAATAGTGACGCACACATGCACTATAACGGAATACGCAAAAAGATGCAAACTAGATAGCAACAGAGTAAACCTCACACGGAATGCTAGCTAGAATACGTAAAAGGTGTACAGAGTAAACAAGAGAGCGGGAGGTACCAACTCCCGGTGTAAAAACCTGAAAGTAGGCTTTGATGCGCCCGAGGTCAACTGCTACCAACTCTTGCACGTCCCGGCCAGTGTTGCTTAGCTCCTCACTCCCAAACGCTGCAAACTGGCCTCGCCGTCGCGACTAGCATGGGGAAAGTTTTCCTGAAGCTTATCGGAACGGGTTCTACTGCGTCCTGCCGAAAATCTGAACGGGAGTCGCCGGAAGTACTGTAGCTTGCCGGAAATCCTCGCCGGAAAAATAAGGCAGCTGTCCAAGGAAATAGAACACACCCACACACACTCACAAAAAGCATAAGGGAGAATAGGAAAAAAAGAAAATGAAAAGACTCACATCCACCTTAAGTTTTGGAGCGAATAAAAATTGGTGAAATAAGCAGATGTAGAATCGCAGTGCAACCTCCTTCACTGTTTTGCTATAGCGCAGTGAACCGAGGGCAAGGATCTCGGGTCAGCGAATCGGCTTGAACTTCGGCGAGCAAAAACGAAAAAGGTTTCTGCTCTTCTATGCTTCAAATCCGAGCAGAACGAAAAAGAAATTTGAAGAAACCTTGGGTTTCAAAGGGTTTGCGACTAGTAGTATTTGAGATAAAGGAGGCGTCTCCTGTTAACTGCTCCGATGAGATTGAACACTAAAAAATGATTTCATAGATATATAATGGTACAGTTTACCTTATTATATAGTAATAGGATTAGGAGGGTATAGTCAAATGAAATAGTAGTCTGCTTCTGTTGCATGTTTATTACTGCCAACTTTATATATATGCCCTTTCCACATGAACGTAATGAAATAGAGTAGTAATAAATTTTAGAAGGAGATAGCAACATGAGCACTAGAAACTAACAGTGTTCACAAATTTCTCTGCTTTAGCTTGCTGCTCTCATTGATGACTCTGCTGGAGTGATATGTACAAATACAGCTGCCATACAACTTGCTCATGCACGTGGAAAGCCAAGGTAATGTCATGTATTACAAGCTGTAACTGAGAATTTTTTTGCACCTTTTGCTGTCTTTGTGGGAAGTTGATACACTAGTCTTATATTTACTACTTATGGATTTTACCTTTTTTCTTTTTTGGGGGGGGGGGGGGGGGAATGAAACCATGTCTGAAATCTGTACTGGTTTTCTCTGTTCAGTGTTGGGCTATTCTGTTCTGAGGAAAAGGCCAGAAGTTTTGTTCCCAATGCAGAAGAAAAGAAGTGTGCAACCATTTCATCAAAGACAGGAAAATTGGTAGATATCGATGTTGAAGCTGTGAAAAGCGCAGCCCAAATTTTCACCATGCCCCTAGCAATCTTCTAAATATTACCTCCCCCCAAATACAGTAAGTAGTTGGTATTCTACTTTCTTCTCATTGTAATTAACAGAAGCGCAAATTAAAGAAACCTTTGTTCTTGTCTCTCTCTAGCCATCTGTCCCCTCTCTCTCTATCACACGCAATCCAATATACACTAACATGGGGAACACTTCAGTTTCTGAATAGTTTTCTGTTCAGGTTCCACAACTTTATTCTGCAAGCGACTCCCAACTTGATGCGTCCTCTCTACAAGTAAAATGAACAAGAAGTTGCATGTACTTATCTGCAATGTCCATTCACATATCATTTCTGCAGCCAGAAACCAACCTAAAAATCATCCCTACAAAAACAAAAACAAAATCAAAATCAAAATCAAAAGAAGAGGAGGTATGGCCGAAATTAGGCTGGTTAATTTAAAATTTTATGAGATAACAAGAAAAAAGAACACTAAAGCTGTCCAGAAGTGATACCCTGCTAAATTTAACAAAAAAAGAGCAGAGAACTCCAAAAACACTAAAACAAGAAAATAGCTAGCTGGTTAGCAGGCCGTGGAAAATTCAAGTTTTTTTTGAACATGATGCAAGGGTGTTCACAATCTATTTTTAATCAATAACAAATAATATTTTACGTTATACGTAGTGTAATTTTTCGGTGAAGGATGATCAGACCACTCTTGGGCCAACATAACTTCGCCCATGTTTGCAGCCATACACAGAAGTGAGCAGAAGCTAGTTGATAGAGGTGTCTGCGGTAACCTCAGGAGAGTGGCTTTGCATGAGTTGCTGGTTCTTCAGTGGATTCTACTTGTATCACAGATAAGAAAAGTGAAAAAAGACTAACATTGTCCCTATACTACCAAAAATTAATTATATTTATATTTATTTTTACTTTCGATTCAAATATACTCCTATCACTAATAAAATATACAAAATCGTCATTAATCCTAAACGATTTCCAATGTAGCAGTACGATCCCTCACTTAATGTCCCAACTAGGCAAATACTAACCCGAATATCATTACCTGGTCATACCCATTCAAATAACTCATTACCCGGTCAGAACCATTTTCCCTTTTAAAACCCGTTTCTTCTTCCACCCCACCCAAATGGCGGCAGACGAGGGAACACTTTTTTCAGTCACCTGAGCTAAGGCACCGGAAAACGCAAGCAAACCACTCATCAAAATATCCACCTTCGGATACATCAACAACATAATTGTCGAAATCGTCTGTGATCCTTCATGGAGAAAACCAGCAACGAAGATCTGAATTTTTGATACTGTTTGAGCTGCGGCGACAGTATTAACTGATGACCCATCCCAAAAAAAAACTCGCTATACCCACATGCGGTGAATTGCTATTTTTTCCACTGTCCTGTTGTCTTCGTCTTTTTCGGGTGAAGAAATTGCAATTTGTTAGTGAGAAAGCTGACCTCAAATTAGAGTTAGTTCGAATTTCTTCTAATTTTATGGAGGTTTGTTAGGGTCAAATAAATGTTAAGGTAAACTAAATTTTAGGAAATGATTGTTATATGGATCTCAGGGGGTTTGAAAAGAGAGGGGAAATGGGGCATTTTAATATCGGGGAGGAAGAGTGGAAGAAAGAACAACTGACACATCAACAATTCTTGTGAAAGCAAACTCCATATATTGGAGCAAACAGTAAAGATGGCGGAAGGAGAACGGAAAGAAGCTGATGCAATTGAAGCTGGCCTTTATTCGGTGGTTACGAGGCGAGGAACTTCCGACCGGGTAATGGTTATTTGAATGGGTATGAGTTTTGGGTTGTATGAATGGGTGTGACCGGGTAATGCACGGCCTGCAGTTTTTACAACCGATGTAAAGAGGAGAACTATAATGTAGAGTACAAATATTTCTGGACAGTAGACAAGCCATTAGGCATTAGCACCGATCCAGTTCTAACTTAGCAGTTAATGATATGATGGTAATAACCAAGACACTATTTTATGGTTTTGATAAGTCAAACAATTACCTAGACAGGGTTTTGTTCAGCGTCCACATTGTTATGTTCAAAACTATGATTAATAATATGTCAAAATTTGCAGCTGATTTATTGAGATTTCTTAGCCACAAAATTATCAGAAGATCAATCACGATGGACTAGCCCTGTTATTGCATGCAATAAGCCCATTTCTTCCACAGTAATGTTATGTTTCATCGTTGCTTAAAATAGAAACCTTGGCACCTCACGTCCAGTGTGAGATTTGTTGTCTGTCCAATATCTTCATACACTTAGGCCTCCTGGTAGCTATTTAGAAAATAATATTGTATAGCCATTTTTAAAATAACATTCAAAAAATATATTTTTGTATATATATATATATATATATATATATATATATATATATATATTGTTATGAAATATTAGATTATGGTGGATGTCCATAACTCCTATAATACCCACTATTTTTATCCATTATCTCCATAACTCCCACTACTCCACACTTATGGTTGTAACTCCCACACCTCCATGATCTCCCCCATGATCTTCCTCCATGATCTCAAAAGCTTAATGACATATTTATGGAATTCTTTTAGTATACCTCTATGTAGTACTATAAATAGAGGATGAGAAATCATTTTGTAATACACTTGGATACATAGAAAAAATATATTCTCTTCTCTATTTCTCTCTACTTTGTTGTCTATCTTTTTGTTTATTACTTTGAGCTAAATTTTGTAACGCGTTACCAGCACGAAGCTCTACTATCTCAAGAATCTCTTTGAGAAAATTAAGGTATTTTTTCTCCTCCTAATTTTGTTTTAATTATGTCTGACATTATGAAAAGAAAGTTTGTTGCCCTTGAAATTTCGGGCAAGAACTACATGACATGGGTGTTGGATGCTGAAATCCATTTGGATGCAATGGGTCTTGGAGACGCCATTAAAGACAGAAATAATGCATCCACCCAAGACTGTGCTAAGGCCTTGATTTCTTGCGCCATCACCTTGATGAAGGTTTGAAAATTGAATATCTCACAGTCAAAGATCCCCTTATCTTGTGGAATGGCTTAAAGGAGAGATATGACAACTTAAAGTTGGTCACTCTGCCACAAGCACGATATGATTGGACTCATCTGAGGCTCCAAGACTTTAAGTCTGTTTCTGAATATAATTCTGCAATGTTTAGAATTACTTCTAAATTGAAACTCTGTGGAGATACTATAACTGCTTATGATATGCTTGAAAAAACGTTTACAACGTTTCATGCCTCCAATATGGTTCTGCAACAACAGTACAGAGAGAAAGGTTTCAAAAAGTACTCTGAGCTGATTTCTCTTCTCCTTGTGGCTGAGCGAGACAATGACCTGCTCATGAGAAATCACGAAAATCGACCCACTGGGTCTACACCATTGCCTGAAGTAGATAAGGTGTATTCCCATTATGCTAAGCGTGGAAAAGGCTATGGCTTTAATCATGGTCGTGGTCGTGGTCGGGGTCATGGTCGTGGACGTGGACAAGGAAGAAATTTTCCTGGTGTTAGTCACCCCCCAAAGAGATATAACCACCAAAAGCGGAAATGGAATTATGAGAATCCAAAAGCAAATAGTTCAGAAACTATATGTTATCGTTGCGGTGGAAAAGGACACCGGGCAAAAATTTGCCGTGTACCAAGACATTTGGTTGAGCTTTATCAAGCATCTCTAAAGAGTAAAGGCCCTGAAACCAATTTTGTCTCTGACAATAATTTTGACATCACCCACTTGGATGTGGCAGACTTCTTTGAGCACCCTGAGGGGAAAATAGATCACTTGATCGGTGATGGATCCATGGTTAAAGAAGATTGAGCAGTTTGATATTTTTATTTTTACTTATTCGTAGTAGTTAATGAATAAACAATTATCATAGTTTACATAAGTTATCTATTATTGTGATATGGTTCAAACTTTATATTTTCTGCTTTAAGCTAGTAAAGCTAAGTATCAAGCAAGTATTCATTAAAATTATAATATGCTTGAAATAAAATAACAAAAAATATATTAAACAGAATGATCAGTTTCATTTTTGTAATCCTTTCTAATCTGCTCGGTGTTAATGTGTTAGCACATTAAAGGTGCTATTATGCTAGTAGTATTATGAACCTGAAACAGATTCACTGCCAACAGCAATTAACTCAATTAGTTGAATCATTCTAGGTGAAACATTCAGTTCAAAACAATTCAATCAATGATCAAATATCGATATGTACCTTAAGAGTTTTATCAACTTGACAAATAATCTGTATTATGGTTTTAAAATATATAACTTTAGATTACACATTCATCTTATGCTTTATTTGTAGCACATTAAATATAGTAATAAAAGAAATATTGTGAAGACTCTTTATGCTACTACTAATTGTTAATACTTTGATATTAAAAGGAGAATAACTATGATAAAAGATATATTTTTTTTAAATGACCGCACTGAAACTATTATGTTGAATCATAGACTTAAATTTGTTTATTCTCATATCTATAAAAACAATACTAATATTTTTCGTATATTTCATTTGTATGTCAAACCATGGGAAGCAAATATGGATATCTCACAAAGCAAACTTGGATCAACGTATTGATTCATGTACCACACATACGATATTCAAAGAGAAGAAATATTTCTCTCATTTAAATATGTGTAAGGCAGATGTTACTACAATTTTTGGTAGTAGTAAATTGATTGAAGGCTCCGGAAGAGCAACTATAACTCTGCCTAAAGGAACAATATTTATCATAGAGAATGCAATGTTCTCTTCCAAGTCCAAGAGGAACTTGTTGAGTTTTAAAGATATCCGTCAAAATGGATATCATATTGAGACAATAGATGAGAATAATCTTGAATACCTCATCATTACAAAGAATGTCTCTGGCCAAAAGAGGGTTATTGAGAAGTTCCCATCTTTATCTTGTGGCCTGTATTGGACAAAAATTAGTGCAATTGAGGCACATTCCACAGTAAACCAAAAGGTTACTGATTCCAATACTTTTGTACTTTGGCATGATCGATTGGGACATCCTGGATCAATTATGATGAGACAGATTATAGAAAACTCATATGGGCATCCATTAAAGAATTTAAAGATTCTTTTAAATAATGAATTTTCTTGCACTTCTTGTTATCAAGGCAAGTTAATTATTAGACCATCACCAACAAAGGTTGGAACTGAGTCACCTACGTTTTTGGAACGTATACAAGGGGATATTTGTGGACCTATTCACCCATCTAGTGGGTCATTTAGATATTTTATAGTCTTAATAGACGCATCCTCTAGATGGTCTCATGTGTGCCTATTGTCATCACGCAACCTTGCGTTTGCAAAATTAATGGCACAAATAATTCGATTACGACAATTTCCTGATAATCCAATCAAGTCTATTAGACTAGATAATGCTGCTGAGTTTTCATCCCAAGCATTTAATGATTATTGCTTATCAATTGGGATAAAAGTGGAACATCCTGTAGCTCATGTTCACACTCAAAATGGTCTTGCAAAATCTTTAATTAAACGTCTGCAGTTGATTGCAAGACCATTACTTATGAAAACGAGGCTGCCCACTTCGGTTTGGGGTCACGCCATTTTGCATGCAGCAATGCTAGTTCGTCTCAGACCGACGAATTATCACAAATATTCCCCGTTGCAATTAGTTTTGGGTCATGAACCTAATATATCTCATTTAAGAATTTTTGGATGCGCAGTATATGTGCATGTAGCACCGCCATACCGCACCAAAATGGGTCCGCAAAGAAGGTTAGGAATATATGTTGGGTTTGAATCGCCCTCCATTATTCGCTACCTCGAAACATTGACAGGGGATTTGTTCACTGCACGATTTGCAGACTGTCGATTCGATGAGACACTTTTCCCAAAATTAGGGGGAGAAGTTGGTGAAACGAAACGGGAAATTTTGTGGAAAAATCCATCATTATCTCATCTTGATTCACATACCTCTATTTGTAAAAAAGAGGTGCAAAATATTATCCATTTGCAAAGAATAGCAAATCAAATGCCTGACGCATTCACGGACTTGAAAAGGATAACAAAATCTCACATCCCCGCAGAGAATATTCCAATCCGTATTGATGTCCCTATCGGACAATCTTCTAGTGTCATATCTAATGAGTCGAAAGCACGCCTAAAACGTGGCAGGCCATTAGGTTCCAAAGATCGAAATCCTAGAAAAAGGAAAGCAAATCATCAAAATGACACTATGAAAGAATCTCATGAGGAAATTCACGATTTAATAAATTCTGAGATTCATGAATAATCCATTGAGCCCGAGACTCAGGAAAATAAGGAACTATCAATAAATCCAATCGATATTGAGACAAATTTTAATCGAGTGGATATAGTGGTGGATTATGTCTTTGCATATAATGTTGCATCTAGCATTATGCAAGAAAGTGAGATCTTGAACCTCAATCTGTTGGAGAATGTCGACAAAGACTTGATTGGCCAAAATGGCAAGAAGCAATCCAATCAGAATTGAATTCACTTGCAAAACGTGAAGTTTTTGGGCCTATAGTTGAAACACCTAATGGTGTTAAGCCTGTTGGCTATAGATGGGTCTTTGTACGCAAGAGAAATGAGAAAAACAAGGTACAAAGATATAAGGCACGCCTTGTTGCACAAGGATTTTCTCAAAGGCCTGGTGTCGATTATGAAGGGACATATTCACCCGTAATGGATGCTATAACTTTCCGTTATCTCATTAGTTTTGTTGTCCTTGAAAAGCTTGACATGCATTTAATGGATGTGGTCACTGCCTATCTTTATGCCTCACTTGATAATGAGATATACATGAAAATTCCCGATGGATTCAAAATGCCAAACACTCATAATTCAAAGTCCCGGGAAATGTTTTCAATCAAATTGCAAAGATCTTTGTATGGTCTAAAGCAATCAGGACGAATGTGGTATAATCGTCTTAGTGAGTATTTATTAAAGGAAGGCTATATAAATGATGCCATTTGCCCATGTGTTTTTATAAAGAAAACAACATCGGAATTTGTTGTACTTGCCGTATACGTCGATGACATAAACCTTATTGGAACTCCCATAGAACTCCAAAAGGCAATTGATTATTTAAAGAAGGAATTCGAGATGAAAGATCTCGGAAAGACAAAATTATGTCTTGGTTTGCAAATTGAATATTTGGCAAACGGAATTTTTGTTCATCAATCTGCCTATATAGAGGTATTGAAACGGTTTTACATGGATGGAGCATATCCTTTAAGTACTCCGATGGTTGTTCGATCACTTGATGTGAATAAGGATCCATTCCGACCGCAAGAAAAGAATGAAGAGCTACTTGGTCCTGAAGTACCATATCTTAGTGCAATTGGCGCACTAATGTATCTTGCAAATACTACAAGGCCTGACATAACTTTTTCAGTTAATGTCTTAGCAAGATATAGCTCTGCTCCCACAAGGAGACATTGGAATGGAATCAAACATATATTGCGGTATCTAAAAGGGACTACCGATATGGGCTTATTTTATAGCAATAATTGCAATCCTGATCTTGTTGGTTATGCTGATGCTGGATATTTATCTGACCCACAAAAGGCTCGATCTCAAACAGGTTATGTGTTTATCTGTGGAGGCACTGCCATATCTTGGCGATCGACTAAGCAATCAATTGTGGCTACTTCATCTAATCATGCTGAGATAGTCGCTATTCATGAAGCAAGTCAAGAGTGTGTGTGGTTGAGGTTTATAATACATCATATTCGAGACAAATGTGGTTTGAAATGTGACAAACTACCCACGATTTTGTATGAAGACAATGCAGCATGCATAGCCCAATTGAAGGGAAGATTCATAAAAGGAGATAGAACAAAGCATATTTCACCAAAGTTATTTTTCACACATGATCTTCAAAAGAATGGTGATATCAATGTGCAACAGATTTGTTCAAGTGATAATATGGCTGAATTGTTCACAAAATCTCTACCAACGTCAACCTTCAAGAAGCTGGTACACAAGATTGGAATGCGAAGGCTCAAGGATGTGAATTGATGCTCTTTTCAGGGGGAGTTAATGCGCGTTGCACTCTTTTTTCCATACAAGGTTTTGTCCCACTGGGTTTTCCTTGCAAGGTTTTTAACGAGGCAACAAAAATGCATTTTGTTAGATATGTGTACTCTTTTTCCTTTTCTAGAATTTTTTTTTTCCCATTGGGTTTTATTTTAGTTAAGGTTTTAACGAGGCACATTATCTTTGGACATCCAAGGGGGAGTGTTATGAAATATTAGATTATGGTGGATGTCCATAACTCCTATAACACCTACTACTTTTATCCATTATCTCTATAACTCCCACTACTCCAATACTTATGGTTGTAACTCCCACACCTCCATGATCTCCCCCATGATCTTCCTCCATGATCTCAAAAGCTTAATGACATATTTATGGAATTCTTTTAGTATACCTCTATGTAGTACTATAAATAGAGGATGAGAAATCATTTTGTAATACCCTTGGATACATAGAAGAAATATATTCTCTTCTCTATTTCTCTCTACTTTGTTGTCTATCTTTTTGTTTATTACTTTGAGCTAAGTTTTGTAATATATATATATATATATATATATATATATATATGGGGCGGAGTGCTGGCCCGTGAAGAACTGTCATATTCAGAGAATGAAGGTTGCGGAGATGAGGATGCTTAGGTGGATGTGCGGGCACACCAGGCTAGATAAGATTAAGAATGAAGTTATTCGAGAGAAGGTAGGGGTGGCCTCGGTGGATGAGAAGATGCGTGAAGCGAGGCTGAGGTGGTTCGGGCATGTACGGAGGAGAAGTCCCGATGCCCCGGTGAGGAGCTGCGAGCGGCTGGAGATTGTTGGCTGTCGGCGAGGCAGAGGAAGGCCTAAGAAGTATTGGGGAGAGGTGATTAGGCAGGACATGACTAGAATGCAGGTTTCCGAGGACATGACCCTTGATAGGAGAGTCTGGAGGTCTAGAATCAGGGTTGTAGGATAGGGGCTCCTAGAGTTTTTCGTACGCCTCATCCGGGGTTGGGTGTGGGTCAGCAGGGATACCCATAGATGATTTGTTTTTTAGCTTATGTCCCCCCTATGGTTGTTAGTCATGGTAGTTACTGTATGATATTAGTGCATGCGATTGTATTTATGTTTCTATGTTTAGATAATTATTTACGCTATTGCTGTTGGAGTTACTTATGCTCTATTGTTATTGTTTTTGTTTTTGTCTTTATTTTTGTTTTACTGCTGTTTTTCCTTTTATTCTATGAGCCGAGGGTCGATTGGAACAGCCTCTCTGCCCTTTCGGGTAGGTGTAAGGCTCGTCTACATATTACCCTCCCCAGACCCCACCTGGGGGGAGAATACTGGGTAGTTGTTGTTGTTGTATATATATATATATATATATATATATATATATATATATATATATATATATATACACACACACACATATTATATATGTTATATACATACAAAAATTATTTAAATTTTATACACTTTTTTCGCTACTAAATATAAATATTTGTAAAGTGAAAAAAACCCGTATATATTGTGTGATTGGGTCCATATTGTTGGGCTTACTGCTAGTCTGCTTCCCCAATTTGCTCTATATCTTCTTTATTTAGTTTTTTGTTTTCATTTACCTTTTTAAGATATTAAGTGAAGAAAAGTGCATTGTGAAAACTGAATCTTGCACCTCTAAGATACGGTATGGAAATTCAACTCATAAGAACCAAGTAAATCCTCTTAAAGTGACAAAAATCTTATTTGAATACTAACCAACAAAACAATAAAGTTCTTTTCCATGAATGAAATATCTTTACATTGGGACTAATTTTATAAAGTTTGGTGTCAGCAGTCACTACTTTCATTTATCATCAAGAGAAAAGAAATGTACCAGTGGAATCAACTTTTAATGGAAAAGATGAATGAAAACATCATTAGACATTATCCATCAATCATTATCATTCCTTGGGACTAAGTAACCAAGAGTCTGGAATCCAATTGTGATTTTTTTTGGATTCAAATTATCTTGATAAGTATAAAAAATTACATTTTTATATATAATGTCAAAATACAATAAGATATATTTTAACAGTAACTTTTGCCGTTAAGGTTAGGGGTAGGCATAATACCGACCAAATCGAAAAAGTCAGCCGAACTGTGAATTTCGATTTTTCGATTTCAGTTTAATCGATTTATTTTCAATTTTTTGGTACTGTTTACGATTTTTGTATTTTAATTTTCGGTTAAACCAAAAAATCAAAATTTCACTTAATTGTACTGTTGTGTTCTATATTCTTGGTTTTTATTAGTTTCATTGTTCTCTATTCTTGGTTTCATCAGTGCATCATCGAGCAATCTTTCATCAGTATAGATGCATGAAAGTCAAGAGTAGGAAATGAAATGACAACTTACAGCAATATTAAAGTGTTTTAAGTTTTAATAGAAGACCATAGAAGAACTACGTAACAACACTTAAAGTGAGAAAAATAGAGAGGATAAATGACATGTATTCCACACTCTTTGTTTTAATAACTTGTCTCTGCATTAATGAGAAAATTAACATTATAATTTTCATTGGTAAAACAAAGAATGCAGTTAGAGAAGAAAGCTTTAGAGAATATATTGATTTTCTTTTTGCATGTACAAACGTACCACTGTACATAATGGGATACAAATACACATAAGGAAAACCCAAGGCAAATCTATCCAACAACTTGCACATGAACAACTCCTTTTAATAGAAACTGAGTGACAAGGACATTAGCTCCAAACTCTCCAAATACTGATAAAAGCAGTAGCTTTACAGTTACGATCAATGAACTAAATGTCATTGGTCCAACAGTATTTCTAACCATTGCAATAAATGTCAGTAATACTAGTTTAATCTCTAATTTCCTTGTAACCGTTTAAAATCAAAAAAACAAACCAAAAATAACCAACTTTGAGAAAACCACACTAAATCGTAAATACTTTGGTTTGATTTAGTTATTAATATTACAAAACCAAAAATTGATAAACCAAACCGTAATTTCATAATAACCGACCGAACCGGCCGACACTCACCCCTAGTTAAGGTATAGCATGGTATATTTCCACGCTATATATAATAACGATTTGACCGACAGGTATACCATATTATATTTTTACGCTATATGTATAGTATAAACATACAGCATGCTATACCCCTGATTAAATAATCTCTCTCATCTTCTTCCCCGACCAGAACGAGCCCTCCCCATTTTTTTACTTCAACCAGTTTCTGGTCCCCCCACCGCATTGTCGTGTTTGAAAAAAAAATGTGGGCCTTTCTCGTCACATAAAACGTTAAGAACGTAGGTCCTGCATCGTATTATTGTGGTTTCACTCCTTCGGACCCAAATTTTCACACAAAATACTACATCAAGGTATTTTGATTTATTTTATGTCGAAACTTGTATAATAATGCATATTAATTGATTGAATGTGTTTTCATATAGTTTTGTGTTTTATTTACGAAGCTAGTATGTTATATTTATCCGGGCTTAGATATTAGTATTCTAAAAAAATATAAAATTGAGAATAAGTTTTTTTGTTTATATCTGGATTTAGATATTAGTGTTTACATGTAATTTTGTATTTTATTTACATGAGACCTACGTTCTTAACGTTTTGTATGACGGGAGGGGCCCACAATTTTTTTTCAAACACGACAATGGGGTGGGGGGACCAGAAACAGGTTGAAGTAAAAAAAAATGGGAAGGGCTCGTTTTGGTCGGGGAAGAAAATAAAGGGGATTATTTAATCAGGGGTATAGCGTGCTGTATTTTTACACTATACACATAGCATGAAAATATAACACGTTATATATGTCAGTCAAATTGTCAGTATATATAGTGTGAAAATACACCACATTATGCCTTAATGGCAAAAGTTACCGTTAAATTCTATTTTTATGTTATATATAAAAGAATATTTTTTTACATTTATTAAGATAATTTAAGTCCACAAGAATTTTCGGACTAAACATAAAATAAAAACATCATTGAACACGACACATCAATCATTATCATCCGTCGGGACTAAGTAACCACAATTTTTTTGAACTTTTGAAGTATGAAAACCAAAAATATCTTAATTGAAAGCGCTCGCAAAAGAAATTAACGTAAAGAAAAGGTACGAGTATGATTGGTATTTAAAAAGGTGAAGCGACTAACTAAAAGCTACTTGACCTTTTCTATATACTTGGCCTCTAATTAAGTGTTTTTTTGTGTTCTAGTAGGTATTACTGAATGATAACTCGATTACTCCTTTAGCAAGATACGGAGCCAACGGGAAACATAAAAAAGATTAAGTTTCATCTACTTTAGACAATGAAATCATTCAAAAACCAATTGAGTCCAACTAATGTTCCATTCAGTTTACCACTTGTTCCTTTTCTTGTCAAATTGGTGCCATTAAAACAAATTGAGAACGGATAAGGGATGGTGCGTAGGTTAAATTATTTCACATATGAGCACAATAAACTTCATCCATTATTACAGTTCGAGAAATTTTCCAAATAACAACTGCACGACTTCCATATAGGTAATCAAAATACAATGATGATAGAAAATTAAAGGTTCATCAAACTATATAGAGAATCAAGTTCTATATTAGTTCTCACAGAATACACACAACAATATAACATAATGGAGTTTTACGTGGAAAATTTCTATTTTACGGGATTAAAAGGTACGGCCTACACTCGTAAGATTTCAACTTCACTACTGAGCAAACTTCAGATTAAAACTATTGTAACCTATGAATTAACCCCTTAATCCCTCTCTAACTTGTAATAACTCTATTACAAGCTCCTTTGCAATAACTCTACTAGAAAGCTTACAACTCAACTAACTCTAGGCAAGACACAAACTCAAGGTTTATGGTTTTACAAAAGGCTTCCTACACAATGCTTCTAGCTAAGCTCAGTAGGAAATACAAGTAAATCTCTTTAACAGAGATGCAACACAATTAAGGACATATAATTACTAATGCAGGAGACTGGTCCTTCATTATGTTGTTCTTTGTTCTTGAAGCCTTGAAATTTACTTGCAAGATGGCGACATGCTTGAGAGAAAGCTTAATCAATTCTAAAATGTGAAAGTTCCTTGTTTTTCCTTTGCTTCATATTTGGTACATGGGCGTTCCCCATAAAGTGACTGCTGCATTCTTTACCTTGTTGCATGCGCGCAGAGGAACAGTTGCAGCAGCTTTACACATGTAGGGAGTTGGCATGGTAGTCAGTAAGGGAACTGATGTCCATCTGTTCCCTCTGTTGTTTCTTTGACCCTGAATGTTGGAACATATCCCAGACTTGATACTTGGGGATCTTGAGTATTTTGAGAATGTGGAACAGATTCCCCATCTGGTTCTTATCACTAAGTTTATTATATCATCAAAACATAACATGATACATGGACCTATCAATTTACCCTTTTTGATGATGACAAACTTGTATTGAAGTTCCCCCAGGGAATCAGAGTACCATAAATATTTCATGTATTCCCCCTAAACCAGTTCCCAAAATTGTTCCCCCTCAATTTATTTTCTCTCTTTTGGCATCATAAAAACATCACTAACAAGCAATAAGCAAAAAAAGACTAGCATGGTTAACTCATGCACTTGTATGAACACAAATATGACTAAAAATATACCAGAAGAGCAAAGCATGCATAGCAAAAGGAAGGAATATTCATTAATATTGGAAATAAATAGGGAGCAGTACCATTTGTGACATAATCATTCACAAAATAAAACAACCAAAAAAGTACCAGCCACTAAACATATCCAAACAAGAGAGACCAAAATAGAGGACAAATAACTTGAACTTGACACTAAGAAGGAACGATTTTAAGGACACTAGAAGGGGGGGGGGGGGAACAGATGAAGAGGATAGGGAGGAGGATATCCATTCGAGCATTTGCAGACACCTACTCGTTAAGCAGCCTCTTCTTCAGGTCCTCGAACTATCTTTTGAGATCAACATTTTCCTTGGTCTGACAGGAAACCTCTGTGCCTTGAGAGCTACTGGAACCAGGTGCCTCGGGGAGCTGAATGAGCTGACCTTCAAGAATGACATTTCGTGCCTTCAACTTCCTTATCTCTTCAGTAGCAATATTCTGAGCTTCCATCAGTTGAGAGATAGTGGAATTGCTGCCAACCGCTCCGTTCCTATCGATGTATTCATACTCTTCTAAGGTTGTCTTGGAGAAGGTTTGCTTGCGGGTACCCACTTTAGCCTTTTCCAAATTGACTTTGAAGAAGTCAAATACTTTAGTAAGTAGGAATCAGTAAGGCAACTCATGATTACCATCCTTAAAATCTATCACTTTCTTCATATGCTCTATCATGAAACGAGGAAAATTTATAGTAGTGTAGGCATCCAGTGCTTCCATGAGGAACAAGTATGCTTGTGGCGTAATGGAACGTCTTTCTGCACGTGGGAGAAGAACTTTGTTCACCATTTCAAACATCAGTTGGTACACTGGAAGGAGGGACTTCTTGTGTACTTGTTCCCCTTGTTGTACGGCATTATCCTTCTAGATGGCATTTATGAAGTTTGGTGAACAGGTCCCTTCAATAGAGTGTTAGGATTTATGCCCGTCACTAGAGGGGGGGTGAATAGTGCGGCACGAGAATATTGATAAATATTGCGGAATTAAAATTGCAGGAATAAAATAAATTCGGTAATCAAAATAGTAAGGAAAGAACACACCGAATTTATCCTGGTTCACCACAACTTGTGGTTAGTCCAGTCCCCAAGAGACTCTCTCGAGATTCCACTAACTCCGTTAAGCTTACGGGTGCCTAACAAACCGTTACACTTGCTCGTAGATGTACACTCTACAAGACTTCAACTTGCTCGAGGATACCGCACCTCAAGACTTCACCTTGCTCGTGGATACCGCACCACAAGACTTCACACACTAAGATTGAGGGTACTTAGCAAACCCGACAATCAATGAGAAGATATGGTCTTCTCAAACACCTTTCTCTTTTACAACAAGAACTCTCTCAAAAGAGTAGATAAAGAGATACAATATTAGCTCTATGAACAACTCAAAGTTCTCTCTCAAATGGCTCAAAAAAAGCTCTATAATGATGCACAAATGATATCAATATGTATATGAATAATGAGAGGTGTTGTGTGTTTCAATTCAGCTCAAAAGACTTCTATTTATAGGTGGTAGAAGTAGTATGTCCGTTGCTTAATTGGCAATCAATTATGCTGATTTTATGCCAAGATAATAGATTATCAGATTTGGATAATCGATTATCAGCTTACCGTTACAAAATCGGAAGCTGATTTTATGTAGAATAATCGATTATTGGATATGTATAATCGATTATGTTGTTACAGTGAAACGGCAACGGATAGTGAAATAATCGCTTATTCCAATCACATAACCGATTATGTTGCCTTGCGGAATTTCCAGCAAAGCTGGAATATATCATAGTATACCAGAATCAAAGCTGGAGTATACCAGAATATACCAGAATCGAAAACTTACTTCAAAAACCATTTTGGTTAAAATGAAAACGTTAAAATCATTTTGTTTGAAGTATTTGAAATATGTTTATGATAAATATGATTTGATAAAATAATTTTATGCATATTTATGATGACCTATGTTGAGCCAAAAGACGAGATAACTTTAAACGTTGCTCTTACATTTGTTCTACCTAATGACCTACGCCTTGGGTCTTCGGTCTTGAACTTTTGAGCTTGTCTTTGGCTTGTCTATGCAATTCCGT
This sequence comes from Nicotiana benthamiana, assembly GCA_034376525.1. NCBI lineage: Eukaryota > Viridiplantae > Streptophyta > Magnoliopsida > Solanales > Solanaceae > Nicotiana > Nicotiana benthamiana. The sequence continues at coordinate 14,586,305 of CM067325.1, forward strand.
CATCAATATGCTTCTCGGCATTCAATCTTGATTGTTTGTCATATAATAACATTGTTTGACACTTGACTTTATTATTTGTCATTCATCGACTTCGTTGTTTGTCATTCATCAAAACCTATACCTGAAAATCATGCTAATACAACCAAAGCACACATATCATGGATAGAATGATTTTCTACATAGAGTATATTCCGCTGGCAGGCTTTCCGAAAATGGTTCCCAACACAGCTTCATCCAACACAAAGTCAACACCATTCACCTTCATACAGATGTAGTCATCCTCTACTGTGAAAAAGACAGCATAGAAACTACGCACTGCCTCATATACCTTAGGACTCTCATTTATGAATAAATGTGTCCACGGTTGAAATTCACAAATATCAACCAGTCGGCGCATCCCTGTCATGTCAAGAATATCATGGGCAAATGTTTTGCCCCATAACACCTTCTAGTTTCTCAGATTTTCCCTTTCTTCATCCATGACCGTACCCACCTTGGCCTTCTTGGAGGAACCAGGTTCCTTTTTGGCACCAACCTTTTGTTTCACTAATTTTCTCACACTTTTCCCTTTCTCTGTAGATTTCCCAGACACCTTTTCTCTAGACTCTTCAGACACTTCTCATCTGAATCCTCACCTACCTTCTCACCAGACTTTTCCACTTCAACATTACTACCTTATATTGTTCTCACTGATAACTCCTTCTGGGTCTTGGAACTGTAGATTTTTGGAAGACTTATGAACTAAGGAACCAGGTTCCTCATTCACCTCGTTGTCAACATTACCAACAAGTGTTGGAGGCACTACTTCCTCATTCACTACCTTTCCACCCTTCATCAATCTCCTCTTCTTTTTTTCATCTTTATTTTTCTTAAGAACTGATTCAAGAGCTTCCTTCTTTTACAGCCTAGTAGTACGTTGTTTAGGAGTGGGCTTCTTGGGAGTTGCCCTTCTACTCCTAGTATAAATGGAACTAGCAACAGATAAATTGTCATAATCTTCCTCACTATCCTTATTCTCTTCCTCATAAAGAGATCATAATTTTCCTCACTATCCTTATTCTCTTCCTCAGAAAGAGATCTTATCTCGGGAACAACAATGGTGAATTGCTCAGCATAGGAATAAGGAGAGAGGGCAGGATCAGTACTGACCCGGGGTTTGTTTAAAGAATAGGGGGTTTCATCCCCGGTAGGAGTGTGTAAAACCCTATACTTTAGATAAAGTTTCACATCGGCAAAACACAAGAGAGATACGGGGTATATAAGTTAAAAATCCTTAGATTCCGGTGACGCATTTTAAACCCATGAAGGCCTAGGCCTAGAGTAGATAATATCACTAGTGGATTGGTCTGCTACAGATGGTATCAAAGCCACTCTTATGCCAGCTTTGTCGATGGTGGGTTAGAGTTCAACTGATTTTAGGTAAATCCTGGTTATGAGGGGCAAACTTCAGTGCCAAGTCTAGGTGAATCCCATTCGGTGGATCAAACCTCAGTGAGGATGCTGAGTCCATAAGATGGGTGTATGTAACACCCCAGACTTTAGATAGTATCATATCATCAAAATATAATAGGGATGCTGGGTATATAAGTTAACAAGCCTTAGACCCCAGTGACGTATTTTAAACATGTGAAGACCTAGGCCCAAAACGGAAAATATCACTAACGGGCTGGGTTATTATAGATGATATTAGAGCCACTCTTGTTTCACCCATGCTTATATTGGTGAGAGTTCAACTGAGTTTAGGAAAATCACGGTTAGGCAAGGCAAACATCGGTGTTGAGTATGCAGTGGGGAAAACCTTAGCGAGGACGCTGAGTCCATAAGAGGGGGTGTATGTAAGACCCCAAACGTAGAAAAAGTCCCACATCGGCAAAACACAAGAGGGATGTTGGGTATATAAATGAACATATTTTAAACCCGTGAAGGCCTAGGCCTAGAGTGGACAATGTAGAAAATCATTCTATCCATGATATGTGTGCTTTGATTGTATTAGCATGATTTTCAGGTATAGGTTTTGATGAATGACAAACAATGAAGTCAAGTGTCAAACAATGTTATTATCTGACAAACAATCAAGATTGAATGCCGAGAAGCATATTGATGAATGGATTGCATGGAAAAGCCAAAGACGAGCTCAAAAGTTCAAGACCAAAGACCCAAGGCGTAGGTCGTTAGGTAGAACCAATGTAAGAGCAACGTTTAAGTTATCTCGTCTTTTGGCTCAACATAGGTCATCATAAATATGCATAAAATCTTTTTATCAAATCATATTTATCATAAACATATTTCAAATACTTCAAACAAAATGATTTTAACGTTTTCATTTTAACCAAAATGGTTTTTGAAGTAAGTTTTCAATTCTGGACAGCGTAGGTGAATAATCGATTACGCAAAAGTGATAATCGATTATTCTGGGAAATTCCATTTATTGGAAATTTCCGCAGAGTAGGATAATCGATTATACACTTGGGCATAATCGATTATCTTGTATCCATTGCCAAAGTTTTTGAACGACATGCATATAATCGATTATGCAAATCCAATAATCGATTTTTCTAGCACAAAATCAGCTTCCGATTTTGTAACGGTAAGCTGATAATCGATTATGCAAATTTGATAATCGATTATCTTGGCATAAAATCAGCATAATTGATTGCCAATTAAGCAACGGACATACTACTTCTACCACCTATAAATAGAGGTCTTTTGAGCTGATTTGAAACACACAACACCTCTCATTATTCATATACATATTGATATTATTTGTGCATCATTATAGAGCTTTTGTTGAGCCATTTGAGAGACAACTTTGAGTTGTTCATAGAGCTTATTTTGTATCTCTTTATCTACTCTTATTAGAGAGTTCTTGTTGTAAAAGAGAAAGGTGTTTGAGAAGATCATATCTTCTCATTGATTGTCGGGTTTGCTAAGTACCCTCAATCTTAGTGTGTGAAGTCTTGTGGTGCGGTATCCACGAGCAAGGTGAAGTCTTGAGGTGAGGTATCCTCGAGCAAGTTGAAGTCTTGTAGAGTGTACATCTACGAGCAAGTGTAATGGTTTGTTAGGCACCCGTAAGCTTAACGGAGTTAGTGGAAACTCGAGAGAGTCTCTCGGGGACTGAACTAACCACACGTTGTGGTGAACCAGTATAAATTCGGTGTGTCCTTTCCTTAATCTTTTAATTACTGCATTTACTTTACTCCTGCAATTTTAATTCCGCAATATTTATCAATATTCTCGTGCCGCACTATTCACCCCCCCTCTAATGACAGGCATAAATCCTAACAATTGGTATCAGAGCCTAACTCTCTGAAAGCCTTAATCGGTTGAGAGAACGATATATTTTTTTTGTTGAGAATATTGAACGCAGGAATGATGAGCGAAGGACACTCCACCAATAGGCCTCCACTATTTGACGGAACAAATTACACATATTGGAAAGAGCGGATGAGAATCTTCATCCAATCAAATAACTTTCGTCTGTGGCAAATCATCAAGAACGGTGAACAAATGCCGACAAAGAAAGTTGGAGAAACCACGGTTCCAAAGGAGGAAGATGAATATACTGCCGAGGACATCAAGAAAGTTTAAAATAACGCAAAGGCCGTCAATTAATTATATTGTGCGGTGAATCCGGATGACTATCGGAAGATTTCTTGCTGCACAACCGCCAAGGAGATGTGGGATAAACTTGAAATCACTTATGAAGGTACGCCTCAAGTCCGAGAATCAAAAGTTGATTTTCTAACACATAAATATGAACTCTTTAGAATGAGGGAGAATGAAAGCATCGATATTATGTTCGATCGGTTCTCAATGATCATCAACAATCTCCATGCTCTCGGGAAAGTATACTCGAACAAAGATCTTGTTCGAAAAATCCTGCGGAGTCTCACTCCTGAATGGCGATCCAAAGCCAATGCCATCCAAGAGTCGATAGGAATCACGGACATCACAATTGATGGACTAAGAGGTAACCTCAAAACTTATGAAAGCACTATTCTTAATCCTTATCTTGGAAATAAAGGTCCAGGTATTGCCTTCAAAGCCTCATCCTCTAAAAGAGAAGAGGTAAGTAATTCGGATAGCAATGATGATAATATTTCCAATGCCTTGATCGAAAAGTTTTATAAGTTTATGAAAAAGGAAATAAAGAAGGAAGAACCAAGTCCTTCATGCCAAAATTGTAGAAAACTTGGCCACACCAAATCACATTGTCCAAAATCCAAGGACAAGAAGAAGAACAAACACCAAAGGCGTGTGACATGGGATTCGGACAGCTCGCGCGATGAAACTGCCGCACTATGCCTCATGGCCAACGAGGAAGAAGAGGTAAGTAATTCTAACTCTTATTCTTTTGAAGAATTACAAAAGCCTTTCAAGAATTATATGTTGAATTGAAAAAGATTTCAAGAATCTCCAAAGAGGCCAAGGCTAGAATTAAAGTCTTAGAAGAAGAAAATATTTTTTTTGAAAATGATAATCTTGATCTTAAAAATAAAATTAAGGAGATGAATGAAGCCTCTTCAATTGATCAAAGTTCCAATTGTTCTTCTTGTAGTTTTTTGAAAATAGAGAACATAGAACTTAGGAACACACTAGAAAAACGTAGTGTTGATGATCCTAAAACAATTGAAGAAATTAAGAAGAATATTAGAAAGGATGATAGAAATGAAGTTAGACCACCTAGAAATAATTCTATGAACTTCACTAATGAGTCTAAAATTAATCAGTTTAGACCACCTAGAAACAACTCTAGGAATTTTGGTAATGAGTCTAAAATGAATCATTTTAGACCACCTAGAAATAACTCTAGGAATCGCAATACGTCTAGGAATAACGACTTTAGATCACCTAGAACGTTTTTGGCTCAACCAAGACATATGCACAAGCCGAATGTTATATGTCATTATTACAACCGGGTAGGACACATAGCACCCGTATGTTTTGCAAAACATAGGGATTTATCTTTGAGCTATGATTATTATTTGCCTAATCCTCAAGGACCCAAAAGTGCTTGGGTACCTAAAACCTATTTTTAGGTACGTTTGCAGGTGTGCTTGAAGACTACAATATCATAGTAGATGCACCAAGCACGAAACCTTATTGTATCGAGGGGGAATGTCGGTTAGTTATCATATTTTTGATAAAAACGTAATAGTTGATATGTGTTAACAATTAATATATCTTTGTTAACAATTGATATTAATTATTTTTATTGATTCATGTTTTGATAACTTTTATCTTGAATAACAATTGGTATCAATTATTTTTGTTAAAAATAATAATTGATTCATGTTTTGATGAATATTATTTTTGATTTGAATAACAGTTGATATATTCTTGAAAATAAATGATTCGTGTTTTTAATACAACTATTGGTTTGTTAAAAATTAACTGTTGATATGTTCTTAAGCAATATGATTTGCGAAAATAACCGTTATTATGGTTGGTATGTTTTTTCTAACATTTGGTATTATTTCATGTTGGTATGATTGTTTAAATATCGTCAATGTATATTCCTCATTGTATTTCCTATTTTATTCTTGACACTAACAATTGATATACCCGAAAGGGGGAAGTGTCGAAAGGGGAAAGTAGCCTTTGCATACTCTTTTTTTTGCTAATGCCAAAAGGGGAAGAGTTTAGGCGATATGCATCAAATAAGGGGGAATGTATCTCCGTTATAGTATGCCTTATTTGAGGGGGAATTATCATTAAGGGGAATCATTTACATGAATTGTATGTTGAGATATAGCATGAATTTAGGGGGAATCCGATATGCATATCTCCTATTGTTTGTCATTATAAAAAAGGGGAAAATTGTAGAAAATCATTCTATCCATGATATGTGTGCTTTGGTTGTATTAGCATGATTTTTAGGTATAGGTTTTGATGAATGACAAACAATGAAGTCAAGTGTCAAACAACGTTATTATCTGACAAACAATCAAGATTGAATGCCGAGAAGCATATTGATGAATGGATTGCATGGAAAAGCCAAAGACGAGCTCAAAAGTTCAAGACCAAAGACCCAAGGCGTAGGTCGTTAGGTAGAACCAATGTAAGAGCAACGTTTAAGTTATCTCGTCTTTTGGCTCAACATAGGTCATCATAAATATGCATAAAATTTTTTTATCAAATCATATTTATCATAAACATATTTCAAATACTTCAAACAAAATGATTTTAACGTTTTTATTTTAACCAAAATGGTTTTTGAAGTAAGTTTTCAATTCTAGACAGCATAGGTGAATAATCGATTATGCAAAAGTGATAATCGATTATTCTGGGAAATTCCATTTATTGGAAATTTCCGCAGAGTAGGATAATCGATTATACACTTGGGCATAATCGATTATCTTGTATCCGTTGCCAAAGTTTTTGAACGACAGGCAGATAATCGATTATGCAAATCCAATAATCGATTATTCTAGCACAAAATCAGCTTCTTGTAACGGTAAGCTGATAATCGATTATGCAAATCTGATAATCGATTATCTTGGCATAAAATCAGCATAATTGATTGCCAATTAAGCAACGGACATCTACTTCTACCACCTATAAATAGAGGTCTTTTGAGCTGATTTGAAACGCACAACACCTCTCATTATTCATATACATATTGATATTATTTGTGCATCATTATAGAGCTTTTGTTGAGCCATTTGAGAGACAACTTTGAGTTGTTCATAGAGCTTATTTTGTATCTCTTTATCTACTCTTATTAGAGAGTTCTTGTTGTAAAAGAGAAAGGTGTTTGAGAAGATCATATCTTCTCATTGATTGTCGGGTTTGCTAAGTACCCTCAATCTTAGTGTGTGAAGTCTTGTGGTGCGGTATCCACGAGCAAGGTGAAGTCTTGAGGTGAGGTATCCTCGAGCAAGTTGAAGTCTTGTAGAGTGTACATCTACGAGCAAGTGTAACGGTTTGTTAGGCACCCGTAAGCTTAACGGAGTTAGTGAAAACTCGAGAGAGTCTCTCGGGGACTGGACTAACCACACGTTGTGGTGAACCAGTATAACTTCGGTGTGTCCTTTCCTTAATCTTTTAATTACTACATTTACTTTACTCCTGCAATTTTAATTCCACAATATTTATCAATATTCTCGTGCCGCACTATTCATCCCCCCTCTAGTGACAGGCATAAATCCTAACAGACAATATCACTAGCTGGCTGGGGTTACACAATGAAATTAGACACGATCCTAGAAAGTGTGCCATGCCTGAAGTGCTTTTTTAATCCACTAGGTATCCAGCATAATTAGCATGAGCATACCCAATCAAGTCGAAATTGTCTCTTGAGGGATAGTAGAGAACCATGTCATGTGTTCCTCTAAGATACCTCAGGATTCTCTTGGCAGCCTTCAGATGAGATTCCTTTGGATTAGATTGAAACATGTCACACAGACCCACAATGAAAACGATATTTGGTCTACTTATTTTGGAATACAAGAGTGACCCAATGATACCTATGTACATGTTCTCTTTAACAAAATACCCAGGTTCATCCATGTCCAGACGAGTGGTAGTGGCAATAGGAGTATCAATGATTTTTGAACTTTCCATCTCAAATCTCTTTAGAAGCTTTTTGATGTGCTTCTGCTGACTTATCATTATGCCTTTTGGAGTTTGCTTAACTTGCAGACCTAAGAAGAAATTCAATTCCCCCCATAATGCTCATCTCGAACTCACTTACCATGAGCTTTGCAAGCTGTTCAAATAGCAAATAATTTGTTGCACCAAAGATGATGTCGTCAACATAGACTAGAACAATGAGCATCTTCTTCCCTCATTTCTTCAGAAACAAGGTGTTGTCAATTTTTCTTCTTGTAAAGCCATTTTCAAGGAGGAATTTGGACAACCTTTCATACCATGCACGAGGAGCCTACTTTAGCCCATATAAAGCCTTGTCAAGTTTGGATACATGCTCAGGATGCTTATGATATTCAAAGCTAGGTAGTTGTTTGACAAAGACTCTTCTTTTAGATATTTGTTCAGAAATGCACTTTTGACATCCATTTGGAACAATTTGAATTTCATATGAGATGCAAAGGCAATAGAGATTCTGATGGCTTCCATTCTAGCAGCTGGAGAAAAAGTTTGATCACAGTCGATCCCTTATTCTTGATTGTAGACTTGAACTACTAACCTTGCCTTGTTCCTTGTTGTGTTACCAAACTCATCCAGTTTGTTTCTGAACACTCATCTAGTTCTTATAATAGTTCTATCAGCAGGTCGAGGAACCATGTGCCATACGTTATTCCTCTCAAATTGATTAAGTTCATCTTGCCTAGCAGTAATCCAATCAGCATCTTTCAATGCTTCCTTGATATATTTTGGCTCAATTTGAGAAAGAAAGACTAAGAAGGCAAATGAGTTTGTCTACTTTGACCTAGTTTGAATCCCTGAGTCAAGATGAGTAATCACAATCTGAAGTGGATGTGAACTTTTATGCTTCTAGTTAGCCACTTGAATCTCATTATGAAAAGATCCAGGTTATTCTGAATGTGATTCATTGTTGACATGAGTTCTGTTTCTTAGCTCAGCATGGGGTTCCTTGCACAACATCACCAATTCTATTCTTTGTTTCGGTTATTGTGATTGAAGGACCAGGTTCCTCTATATCAACTAGAGATTTAGCTGCACCATTATCATATGATTCTTTGACCTGACTTATCATGTCATCCTTTCCATTTGCCATATCAATGATCACCATGAACATTTGATAGCTCTCTATCTTGAACAACCTTATTGTGTGAATCTCTTCCAAATATGTGGTGTGATTCGTCAATGATCGCATGTATGTTTTTCTCAACACATTGGTTTCTTTTGTTGTACACCTTATAAGCTTTGCTTTGTGATGAATAAACAAGAAATATTCCTTCATAACTTTTTGCATCAAATTTTCCTAGTGTTTCCTTACCATTTTTTAGGACAAAACATTTGCAGCCAAATGTTCTTAAGTATGTTAGCTTATGTTTTCTCACGTTCAGCAGTTCATACGGAGTTTTGTTTAGGATAGACCTGATCATGCACATGTTTACCAAGTAGTATACAATGTTAATTTCCCAGAAACGTTTTGCAACACCACTGTGAACCAGCATTGTCTTAACCATGTCTTCAAGAATCCTATTTTTTCTCCCTACAACACCATCTTGTGGGGGGTGTTTTTGGAGCTAAAAATTATGACTTATACAATTATCAGCACAGAATTCGTCGAACTTTGCATTGTCGAACTCTGTTCCATGATCATATCTTATACTCATAACATTATGGCTCATCTTTGCTTGGATCTTCTTCACAAAAGTAACAAACAATGGAAAACTCTCATCTTTGGTTTTGAGGAACAATGTCCATGTGAATTTGGAATAGTCATCTACTATGATGAAAATGTTCTTCTTTCCCCCTCTAATTGGCACTCTCACAGGTCCATATAGATCCATATGAAAGAGATTTAGTGGCCTTGAGGTGCTTACTTTTTTTGGGTTTGAAAGAGGACCTTCTTTGCTTTTCTTTACACCTGCATCACGCACCTTGTGATCTTTGAAGCTTGGCTTAGATAGCCCACGAACCAGGTCTTTCTTGACCAATTTATTCACCAACGTAAAACTTGAATGTCCCAACCTTCTGCGCGACAGTTCAGCATCATCATACACAACACTTAGACGTGTGAGATCCCCATTGTATAATGACCCAAAATCAGCAACATAATTGTTTTTGTATCTTTTTGCCATCAGGACCACTTCACCAATCATAAGATTTGTGACTGTGCAGATTTTTAACATAAATTCCACCTTGTTTCCTTTGTCACAAATTTGAGAAACATTTAGTAACCTATACTTCAAGCAGTTCACATAAAACACATTTTCGATTGAGTGAGTGAGAGACTTACCAATTCTTCCTACTCCCAAAAGGTATTCGTTTTGCAATTACCAAAGGACACACTCCCTCCTTGAAGGGCTTTGAGTGAATGGAAATCATTAGTGCTTCCAGTCATATGCTTAGAATAACCACTATCCATATACCATCTTTGGTTTCTCCCTTTCACTAATCCGTGCACAAGGAAATCAAGGATTAGACTTAGGAAACCAAACAAGTTTAGGTTCCTTGTAATAAGGAAAAGGGTGAATCAAGGTTTTTTTTTGTCCAAGCAGGCATCACATATTTTTTATATGAGGTACCAGGTTCTTTAGCAGTAGTTACTTTTTTAGCAAAAACTTTATTTTTCTGTTGGGACTGAAATCTAGCTTTATATATTTCTTTAAAATGCCTAGTGTTACCACAGTGAGTGCAAAACTAGTTATCAGGGACACTAACGTACTTTCTATAAGGGTTGTAAGGAGTCTTTTCTCGTTGGAACCCGATTCTATGTCGCTTTCCCCCATTGTTCTTATACATAGCAGCGACAGATGACCAGGTCCACTTAAGAGATTTTTTCATTCTTAACTCTGCCCAGATCTTCCTAAAGTTGTCTGTTTCTATAAAGTTCAGCATACAGACTAGAATTCGCTGATTTTAACTCATTTTAAAGCCTAAGGTGTGCCTCTCTTTCAACTTCCTTTCCCTTTTGGGTGATCTCATGCCTACCTTCCCTTTTTAGTTCCTCAATTTTTTCCTTTAGGTCCACAACTACTACTAATAAGTCATCTCTCTTATGCTCTATGTTTGCAACCTTTTCAATTAAAGCATCTTTTTCCCTTTTAAACCCACAATGGTCTCAATTAGATCGACCACAATAACCTCTAGATCATCTCTCTCATGTTCTACTTCTCCTAGTTCCACAATTAGCATATTCTTATCATTAATAAGATTATGATATGTTTCAGTTAGAACATTAGCAAAGGATATAAGCTTCTTTTGAGAAGAGGACTTCAAATTTTATTTGAACGTCCAGAAAGTTTACCTCATCGTCACATCGTCTTCCTCATCCTTATCAGATTTTGCCATTAGGGAAAAAATAGAGTCATACTTAGCTACATCACTTTCTAGTGCCATCATGGAGCTATCACCTTGTGTATGATCTTCTCCAGATTTGCTGTAAGAGTCTCCTTACGTAGGAAGAGCTTGTTTCACAACATTGTCAGCGGTATCTTTTCTCTTGAATCTTTTGTCAGCAACCGGATTCGTCTTGGCTGCTTTGTCTGTGTTGTGCTTGTACTCTTCGTGCTAGTGGAGAGGACAATTCTTGATGAAATGTCCTGACTTCCCATAGTTATGACATAAGTCATAGCGTCATGGCTTGCTCGAGCTACCCCGTTTTGGAATACCTCCATTTCTGCAAACCATTTTTTGAAATCTTTTTGTCAGGTAAGCCATATGAGTATCCTCATCTCTTGAGTCATTGTTGTCTGTATGGAAGACGATGTTCTTCTTCCTTTTAGGCTCTCTTCTCTCATGATCCTTCTTTTTCTTTATTTCATAAGTTTTCAGATTGACAATGAGTTCATCAATGTTGAGATTTTGCAGATCCTTTACCTTCGTGATAACATTTACTTTGCTTTCCAAAGAACCACGTAATACACTAAGTAATTTCCTAACAAGTTTGTTTACTTGGAATAACCTATCCTAGTGAATGAAGCTTATTGATGATAGAGGTGAAGCGAGAATGCATGTCCTAAATGGACTCATCATCTTTCATCCTAAAGAGTTCATACTTAGTGGTTAGCATATCAATCTTTGACAGCTTGACTTAAGTTGTACCTTCGTGTGCTATTTGGAGAGCTTCCCAGATATCCTTAGCAGATTGACAAGTAGAAATCCTATTGTATTCGTCTGGTCCAATACCACATATGAGGATCTTTATTGCTTTATTCTTCTCTATAGCCTTACTTTCAACATCATTGTATTCCTTCCTTGTGTTGGGAACGGTCACTTCTGGTTCACCAATGGTCTTCATACAAATGAAAGGATCATTGTAGATAACATCCTAGAGCTCTGAATCTTCAGCCATAATAAAATCACTTATCCTTGTCTTCCACCATCCGTAGTATTTTCCATTGAACCTCGGTGGTCTATAGGTAGACTGACCTTCTTCAAAGTTTTTTGGATCAGCCATAAGGATCCTTTCTTGTGTTAGCATAATAGAAAAAACCCGCTCTAATACCAATTGATAGAAACTAAGGATCCACCAAACTATATAGAGAATCGGGTTCTCTATTAGTTCCCACAACACATACACAACACTAAGTAAATAACATAATGAAGTTTTACGTGGAAAACTCCCACCTCACAGGATTAAAAACTACGAACTACACTCGTAGGGTTTTACTACTGAGAAAACTTCATATTACAAACAATTGTAATTTAGGAATTAACCTCTTAATCCCTCACTAACTTGTAATAACTCTATTACAAGCCCTTCTGTAATAACTCTATTATTAAGCTTACAACTCGACTAACTCTAGCCAAGATACAAACTCAAGGTTTATGGTTTTATAAAAGGTTTTCTACACAATGTTTCTAACTAAGCTAAGTAGGAACTATAAGTAAATCTCTTTGACAAAGCAATGCAGGAAACTGATCCTTCGTTATGTTGTTCTTTGTTGTTGACGCGTTGAAAATTACTTGCAAAATTGCGACGCGCTTGAGAGAAAGCTTAATCAATTCTAGAATTTGCAAGTGTCTTGTTTTTCCTTTGCTTCATGTTAATATTGCCCAAGTAATATCGCTTGAATGATGCAAGCATATTTGGTACCAAGGCATTCCCCATAAAGTGACCGATGTACTGTTTGCCTTGTTGTGTGCATGTAGAGGAACAATTGCAACAACTTTACAGTTGTGGGGAATTGACTTGATACAGTCAGGAATGGAACTGATGTCCCTATGTTCCCTCTGTTGTTTCTTTGACTATGAATATTGGAACATGTCCCATACTTGAGACTTGTTGATCTTGAGTACTTTGAGGATGTGGAACAGGTTCCCCATTTGGTTCTTTTCACTAAGTTTGTTAGATCATCATATATAACAGGACACATAAACCTATCAAATAATTTTTTTATTCTTTTTGACGTAGAATTTACTGACTAACAAAGTGCTAATATATCTGAGTGACATGTCATAATCCAGCGTAGAAAATTAGCCCTCCAATTTTTTGTAACTTAAGCAATTCAAAAATGGTTCTTTAACTTTAATGCGGTGAAAAAATTATTTTTAACTTTAGTTTTTTTATTGTTAGAAATTCAAAAACCCCAGCTCAATCTGGACATCAATGGAGGTATGAGGTCTGAACGAGGAAAAAGAGGAAAGGAGAAGGAATACTGACCAAACTAGGGTTATTTCGATATAACTTAGGATATATGTCGGGTGTTATTTTATTAAAAGGAGCTTTGGACATTTGATCACAACCACACATCTTTCCCTGATGGATCAAATCTGGACGCTTGATTTATTTAACTAGTAGAAACTTCTTACATCACCAGAAAATTACGTGAGTGAATATTATTAGTTAGGATAGAATTTTGCTATTAAAATTAGACAAATACAAATAGGACAAGTGTAAATAGAATTTTTTCTTTATTTTCTATACAAATACTCAATTTTTTTTGTATATATATATATATATATATATATATATATATATATATATATATATATATATATATATATATATATATATATATATATATATATATATATATATGTATGTATATACACATACATACATACATACACATGTACAAACAACTGAATGAATACAAAAAAAAATTCTCTATCTCTTCAGTCATTTATCTTCTTTGATTCTACATAGTTAAATCTTCAAAATCCTTTATGGTATCAGAGCATTGAGATCGATCCAACAATATTCATCAATCACCAAATTCTATCCTACAGCTCCAAGTGAAGGAAGATGCCTGCAACTAATGAAACCATAGCTGCAGATACTGGGAACACTCCTAAGGCAACAAGATATGACATCAATCACCTATATTATCTTAATCACTCAGATTTACCTGGGATGACCCTAGTCAACACTGTGTTTGATGGAAGAGGTTATCCAGGATGGAAGATAATAATTCTTCTATCCTTATAGCCAGGAAGAAACTTGGATTCATCAATGGGACTTGCAAGGCTCCACATCTGAACTCAACTAAATATGAGCAATGGAGTTGTGTCAACGAGATGGTTACATCTTGGATTCTAAATGCATTGTCAAAAGAGATTGCTGACAGTGTCACATATTCAAAAATATCTAAGGAACTTTAGGACAGCTTGGAACAAAGATTTGACAAATCCAATGGTGCCAAACTTTTTCACCTGCAAAAAGAGCTGTCAAGTTTAACACAAGGTAATAGTGATATTGCTGGATATTTCACCAAACTTAGGAGACTGTAGGATGAATTAGATGCACTAAATGTAATCATAACTTGTTTAGTGTGTTTCAGTGTGAGGAAAAAGCTAAGCTGACTAAGTATTTGGAAGATCAAAGGTTTATTCAATTTTTGATGGGATTGAATGATGTATATGCACAAGCTAGAGGAAACATTCTTATGATGAGTCCTTTACCTAGCATGGACATTGCATACTCACTACTTTTGCACGATGAGAACTAAAGGAAAATATATGCAGATGCATATTTCAGTTCAGATTCTGTATCTTTCATGGTGGCTGGACAAGGAAAACAACCAAATGCACAAATTTTTACTAAATTTGCATCTTTCATGGCAACATGACAAGGAATAAGTAATCAAAGGTTCATAAATCAGGTCCCTAGAGGACCAGTGGCTGCTGAAAAATTCAACAATCCATCTCAAAAAGTTCCGAGGCCACAATAGAAATTCAGAAGGAAGAAGAAATATAATCCTAATTTATCTAGTACCTATTGTAGGAAAATAGGATATGCACAAGAGGACTGTTACAGATAAATTGGGTTCCCAGATGATTTTGAATTCACTAACCCAAAGATATATGAAAACCATGTCAAGGAAAATGTGGCAACAACACATGAGGAAGATAATGTAACAGGGCAGAACAATGAGACCAATTATAGCAGTCTTGGACAACATTTCAGCAAGAAACAAATTGCATAGATGATGGAGATATACAAGTAGGCAAAATCAACATGGATTGGAAATTCAGGAATTACTACAAATGTTGTGGCTGGTACTATTCTGAAATACTCAGGACCAGTGTTTATTAGTTTGAAATCAGATTCTTGGATAATTGATTCTAGAGAATCAGAAAATATGTGTTTTGACCCCAATTCTTTCTTGTTTCTAATCCCACTCCCTGTACTGTTGAACATTAATTTACCTAACTCTTTCAAGGTAAGTGTTACTCATATAGGGAGTATCTCCATTCTGTCAGGTCATGTTTTAACTAATGTCCTTCATGTGCTAGATTTTAAATATAACTTGTTATTTGTTCATAAGTTCTGTGTGCAATTCAAGTATGATCTTCTACTTAAATCTACTAGGTGTCTATTAGGGGGGCCTTTCAATGAGGAGTCCTCAAGTTTTTGGTAAAGTTAGAGAATGTCTCTACTTGTTATAACCCACTAATTTCAAGTCTAAAAGTATGCTTAGTAATGATGTAATTTCATTTCCAAAAGGATGAAATTCCAGTTTTAGGTCTATTTTAGGTTCCAAGTCAGTTAATGTTAATGCGATACCTGATGAAAAGCTTTGACATGAAAGGTAGGGTCATGTTCTAATTTCAGCAATGAGACATTTACATTTCTTTCATTGTGCTTCAAATTTATTTGTGATATCTGTCCTAAAGCTAAATGGACTAGGAATCCTTTTCCCATAAGCAACATAAAATCAAAGAATGTTTTTTATCGTATACGTATTGATAATTAGGGACCTTATAAATCTAGCACTTATAATGGTTGCAAATATTTCCTTACTGTTGTTGATGACTACAGTAGAGGAACCTGGACATTCTTATTCAATGCTAAAAGCAATGGTATTCCTATGCTTAAGATCTGCCTATCTATTGGAGAGACAATTCAATATAAAGGTTAAGATGATAAGATCTGACAATGTTTTGGAATTGAGAAAAGGGACACAAGAAGCAGGTTTTCTTGCATCAGAAGGGATAATACATCAGTTGAGTTGTGTTGGTACTCCTCAACAAAATGGAATTATTGAGAGGAAGCACATGCATCTCCTAGTGGTTGCAAGAGGATTAATGTTCTAGTCTAAACTACCTATATCACATTAGGGAGAGTCTATTCTGACTGAATCACACATCATAAAAAGATTGCCTTCCAGAGTACTAAATGGTAAGACTCCATTTGAAGTCCTTTTCAAACAAAAGCCTAAATATGATTATTTGAGGAATTTTGGATGCCTATGCTATGCTTCTACTTTGACACAAGGAAGAAGCAAATTTGATGAGAGAGCTACAACTTGTGTGTTGATTAGATACCCTTTGAATCAAAAAGGATACAACCTGTTAGAACTAGAAACTAAGAGGATTTTTGTCTCTAGAGATGTTAAATTTTTTGAGTCACATTTTCCTTTTGCCAAAGCTAAACCTATCCACAATCCTATTTTTTCAGATTTCCCTCTTTCTTTGGATTCCAACTCCTCTCAACCTATACATGCAGAATTATCATCTATAGTAGATGTGGATCTTCACAATCCAATCTCTCCACCATCACCTTCTTTTCAACCTAACTCTTCTGATTCGTACATCACATACACATTTCTCATCAGTATATTTATCCTGCCCTTACACTAATCCTCACATATACCCAACCAAATGTCCTATCTCTTAACCTAGACAAGAAGTTTCATTAAGGTGGTCTGATAGAATCACACAACATCTAGTGTATCTTAAGGACTATATGTGTAACAACATCATGTTTGCTGATTTGGACATGGCATGTTTTTCTCACCCTACTAGGCCTAGTGCCTACTCCTTTTCATCTGTAACTATAAATAATCAACATCCCATCTAGTCCCTATCTTCTTTAAATGAACCAAATAGTTATGAACATGCTTCTCAACATTTAGGTTGGAGAAAAGCCATGGAATCGGAAATTCAAGCTTTGCAAGACAAGCAAACTTGGGAAGTGGTTGAATTGCCTAAAGGGAAGAAGCTATTGCTTTGCAAATGAGTTTATAAGGTAAAGCACTTGTCTTATGGAACCATTGAAAGACTAAAACCAAGACTTTTAGTAAGGGGGAATATCCAAAGAGAGGGCATAGACTACAGTGGAACCTTTTCTGCTATAATCAAAAGGACTACTATAAGATGTCTCCTTGTTGTTTCATCAAAAAGAAGTTGGAAGGTTTCTTAATTAGATGTAAATAATGCATTTTACATGAAGATTTACAAGATGAAGCGTACATGAAATTTCCAGCAGGGCTCACCCCTCCTAGTCCTACTCATGTTTGTCTATTGAAAAAGTCTTTATATGGATTGAAGCAAGCTTCACGATAGTGGTATGCTCGACTTGCAGGGGCATTAAGTTTCAAAGGATACTCATCATCATTGAATGATTATTCTCTGTTTTTCAAGAAAACAGGAGGTCTCATATCTATTTTAGCAGTTTATGTCGATGATATCTTATTAACAGGGGATGATATACAGGAAATTCAAAACATCAAAGAATTCCTCAATTCTGAGTTCAAGGTAAAGGATTTAGGAGAAATACATTATTTTCTTGGACTAGAAATTTTACGAGAAATTAATGGTTTTATTATCAGTCAACGCAAATTTACCTTGGATATGCTCAACGAATTTGATGTCTCTCATTTGCCTCGTATAACTTCCCCTCTGGATCCATGTTCTAAGCTTCAAGCAGATGATGGTCCTCTCATGGAGAATCCCACTTTTATCAGCACTTGGTGTACAAGCTGAATTATCTTACCAACACATGCCTAGATCTCTCCTTTTCTGTTCTCACTTTGAGTCAATACATGCAACGCCTTTCTTGTCACATTTCTTTGCAGCTTTAAGGGTTCTTAAATATCTGAGTGTTGATCTTGGACAGGGGATTATGTTATCCTTAATACCAAATTTTTCTGTACTTTCTTTTTTGTGATGCCGACTGGGCCTCTTGCAAAGACACTCGAAGGTCGGTGGTGGTTTATTCATTACTTTGGTGGGGGGGGGGGGGTCTTAAATTTTTTGGAAATCTAAGAAACAAGTATCCATCTCTCTTTCTTCTGCCGAAGCCGAATACCGCTCCATGAGGAGAGTCACTATCGAGCTAACATGGCTTGTACGTATTTTTGATGACCTCTCCAGTCCTATTACTCTTCCAATTCCCCTTCACTCAGATAGTAAAACAGCCATTTGTATTGCCTGTAACCATGTTTTCCATGAACGCACAAAGCATGTCGAGGTTGATTGTCACTTTGTGTGTCAACAGTTTCTTTCTGGCCTAATTACTCTATCTTTTGTGCCATCCAAAGATCAGTTGGATGACTCATTCACAAAGCCCTTTTCTGGGGTTTCTCATAAAGGGATTCTGAGCAAGTTGAGGGTCACTACACTCCCCTCCAACTTGAGGGGGGATGTTAGAAATTCAAAACCCCAGCTCAATCTGGACATCAATGGAAGCATGAGGCCTGGATAGCATGCAATTCGATCCATATAATATTATTGTGGCGTGCAACCCGATCGCAATATACAAATTAACATCAATCACGGAAGAATCCCGGTAAGGGAATAAAAAGGAAGCAAAAGTATCTCGGCAAGAGAGCCAACAACAAGAATAAATACGTCCTGGCAAGGGAACTAACAATAAGAATTAAATATGTCCCGGCGAGGGAATCAGTTATAACCAAACTTGTACCAACAATTAACTTCACAATGAAACCTCAACTACACAACAAGACATAATAAGCACATGATAACTACACCGGCAACCACAACAATTAGAGATGTAACCTATTTGTACGAAGTCATAGAGGAACTCATAATCACGAAGTATCAAACCATAAGGAAGGCAATCACTTCAATTAAATGTAACATCCTTAATTTAATTAGTTTCTCAATTATATCCCTTTAAACCGTCTGAGATTGTATTTTTCTTAAAAATGAATTTCTACTAAGTCTTAAGTTATTAACTCCTTCGTTAAAGGTAATTATTCTTCAGATGTTGTATTTTAAATTGAAAGGGGTACTTTCTTACTCGAATGATTTCTAAAAACAACTTCATCTTTTCTCGCCAATTTTCCAAATTTATTTAGAAATTGTAATTTAATTTATACTATGTAAATAGGACTTCTTGAACATCTTAGGTAAATTTGTAAGGACATTTTGTATTGTATATCAGGTGGATTTTTCTGTTAAGAGTGAGATGAAAAATGTGCAGCCACGAGATGCAATATGTGCTAAAAGTTTGAAAGTTGAGATTATGATATGAGAAATCGAGGATTGAAACGGTGGGGATGATGTATTAAATAGGATGTGATTGATTGAGCTGACATTGTTTTCTTTAATTAGATACATTCTTACTTGTCTCCATCTCTGTTATGTTAGTGTTGAATTGCTTGGATTATCTGATTTACTTAGTTTCCGTTCATTACTATCCATGTTCTCCCTTTATTATTTATACTGTTCGTACTTGGATTTTCTCTCCGCAGTTGATATTACTTTGTTATCTTTATCTTGGCGTATTATTATCATATCATGTTCATTTTAGTTGGCCAGTAGGTGTCCTGACTGTTCCTCGTCACTACCCTACCGAGGTCCGTCTTGATACTTACTGGGCACCGTCGTGGTATACTCATACTACACTCTGTACATTTTTGTGTACAGATCCAGGTTGATTGATAGTAGCTGTGCGGGTTATCGCGGTGGAAACTCAAGATAACCGTGCTATAGCGTTTGCAGGTCTCAGAGTAACCTTCATTTGTATTTATTTCCATTTTCTCCTTTGTTTCGGGGTAGTGATGTATTATTTTGTGTAATTACTCTTAGATAGGCTTGTGACTTGTACCACCGATTTTGAGAATTTTGATTTATTCAGAGTTGGTTAATTTAAAGTTAGTAAGCATTAATGTTATTTCAGTTTATGTTAGGCTTACCTAGTTTAGAGATTAGGTGCCATCACGACTCCTTCGGAAGAATTTTTGGATCGTGACAGAGGAACAAGAGGAAAGGAGAAGGAAGACCGGCTAAACTAGGGTTATTTCGATATAACCCAGGATATATGTCGGGTATTCTTTATTTAAATGAGCTTTGGACATTTGATCACAGCCACACATCTTTCCCTTATGAATCAAATCTGGACCCTTGATTTATTTAACTAGTAGAAGCTTCATACATCACCAGAAAATCACGTCAGGGAATATTATTATTTAGGATAGAATTTTGCTATTACAATTAGATAAATACAAATAGGGCAAATCTAAATAGAATTTTTTTTCTTTATTTTCTATACAATACTCAATTGTGTATATATACATGTACAAACAATTGAATGAATACACAGAAAATTTCTCTAACTCTTCAGTCATTTATCTTCTTCGATTCTGCATAGCTGAATCTTCAAAATCTTTCAGTTATAGTGATAAATATAGTAACATCATACGTCAAACTAATTCAAATTTGTGGCCGCATAAATTCAACCATCTGCAATGCATAACAGTCGCGTTTTTTTCTTCTAAACTCAACCACTAATATTTTTTATTACAGGGAATTAATACTCTTGGAGTCAACCGCCTCAACTTGAAACACAGTCCAACATTTAATCATTGTTTTAAATTATAATTGATTAGCGATTAGTATTATAAAAGATACAATGAGGTCGTAGTCTGGGTATCCATAATAAAATTACATTAATTAAATCGACAAGTTGCACCTATGACCTAACTCGGACTTTACAGAAAAAGATAGAAATTATTAAGAGAAATCCGGGAAAGAGACTAAGAAAAAGATTACAATCATACCACAAGGCTTCTCCAACATATATTCTCCTTAAACATTAGAACTGCGTCGAAAAGCTTTGCCGATGAATATTGTTTATTTTATCTTATCATATATAACAGTTTTTTCTGCAGTTTTTCAAGTGCCGACAATACTTCATGTGTTTCTTCTCATTGTTTAGAGAATTTAATAGAGAATCATATTTAGACAAATGGTTATTATGAGATATGCATTCAACTTAGAACATGCTTTCTAGATAAGGTAGAAGCAACTTATTGATACATCCTTCTAAAAAAAGGTGATATATATAGTTATATTATCCATCATCATCGCATGCATGCATGCATAATACTCATCTCCTTAACTCCTGGGTTTTTCGGGGCATTTGCACAAATGTCCTTTTTGAGGCTTCTATTTAAATTCTGTTCACCGTTAGTTAGTGGACTCAATCTGTCTATAAAAATAAAAAACTATTCAATTATTTTTTATATATAATTGAATAGGGGTTACTCTGATGGTAAGCATCTCCCACTTCCAACCGAGAGGTTGTCGAGTCTCCCCAAGAGCAAGGTGGGAAGTTTTTGGAGGGAAGGATGCCGGGGGTCTATTTGGAAACAGCCTCTCTACCCAAGTGTAGGGGTAAGGTCTGTGTACACACTACCCTTTCCAGATCCCACTAAAGTGGGATTATACCGGGTTGTTGTTATTTTTTTATATATCACATTTAGCCTGTTGAATCAGCGAGAATAGAGCTTAAAACATGGCCTCAAAAAAGGCTATACGCTGCAAATAATCTGTTTTCTACGCACTACTAGTCTTCCTAAAAGTAATTATAGCCTTATAGGTCCATCTTGTCTTCTCTTTTCCATCTAGTTATTTGTAACAAAAACAAAATAGAAAGAATACCAAAAAGAAGAAGCTGGAGGAAAGGGAAGTCTCATAAATATAAGTATATAGTAATTAGAGTTTTAAGTTTAATTTTGTGTTATTATAGTATAGTAATATAACCTTTTTACAGAACAAATGAAGTTACCTGTTAATAATTTTTTGTAACAATCACGACTATAAACTGAACGATAGGTTAACTTATTATTAATAATGTTTTGCGTGCTCAGACGTGAAGGATCTATACTATAAAATACACCATGAGATCGAACTATAGATATCATTCTATAGCCTTCTATTTCTAGGCTACTCATCTTACATCATATATATAGTATTTAATAATTTTGGATGACTAGTAATTAGGGTTACATTATCCAAAAGGAAATTAAAGATCTTGATATCGCTAAACTACCCTAGCTACTAAACCCAGCAACTAGGTTCAGATTTCATGTGCATAAAAAGATAAATCTTTGTGCTTAGGCGGCGGGTTATCATTAAATCCAAATTAAAGGTTAAGATTAGAAACACATGAAGAAAGAATAATAATATTTCTAGGAAAATTGGAAAAAGAAAAAGTTGTGCGTTTTTAGCCATCCAACACTTGGCACTTTTTTCCCCATGTCATCAGCCATTATTTTGCAAGAAAAGGCAAAGCAGAATGCAAATGGATTATATATATAATGAATATCATGTGATTTTATTATTACCTAATAAGCCCCCTCCACATGTTAGCCAATAAACCCTCCCTCCCTCTGTTTGTTTGGCCACGATTCTCACCAATCCATCCCAATTATTGATCCAAGAAACTACTTTATTTTCATATCCAATAGGAAGGTACGTCCTAGAGCTAACAAAATTTTTTCATTAGCTCCCTACATAAGCATTGGTTTCAGCTTAAATATTAATATAATTAATAGTGGTACCCATTACTTTTTCTCGTTGCTTTTCTTCTCATGGTATTCCTTTTTTGTTTTAACCTTTCTTTCTATAAAAATATTTTTAAACGAGTACTTGAAAAATGGAGGGACTATCAAATCAAAGATATGAACCAGAATTTCTTCATAACTAATTCTCCATAACGAATCTTCCTTACCAAAACCTGGAATTTATTTCTAATCTTTTTGACTGAATCTAGAAGCACAATTACCGACGCACAGAATTTTCAGCAGTATACAGACCAATGCAAATGTTTGCTCTTTTCTACATACTAATTTATTTTTAGAGGAAATTCGACTAGGTGAGAAGGAAAAAAAAGAGAGGAAATTTGACCTAGCTATGGTTCTTTTCGCAGCGCATGCAGACTTAACCATTGGAACGAAAGGGGGTACTATATTCATTGCTAACATCATTAAAACACATTATGACAATCCAATAGAGCAACAATTATTGGAACACCATCCTCTTAAACATTAACAATCACCAGCAATTGGATAATAAAGTATACTTAGATACATGCACCCTCTTTACCTTTAGCAATAGAATATTGGCCCTTTATATATTTAAATATTCGAGTTCAAACATTATATACTAATATTATAAATAATTTTACACCAAGATTGCGATTATTTAAGTGTTTATGACATGTTATTACTCTATTTTTTAGCTTACAATATATCAAACTTGATATGAATATATCAAATAATGTGATAGTGTAAAAATTATTTGCATGATCAGCAGAGATAACACAAGCTCTAACCATATATATGAACTAGCCGCTAATGCACGATAACAAACAAGAATTTATTAAAAGCAATAAAGAAGGAAAAGGTCCTCCAAAACCGGCGATGGCGCCATGTCAGCAGTTAGCAGGTCCACTTCTTTAATTTGTTATAGTAGTAACATGAAAGGACCAAAGTATGGTACTTTTTAGCTGGTATAAATATGGGATGATGGAAGATCAAGTTTGAGCTCAACTCAGATTACAGTTTCAACTTTTCCACTCTTAGATATATCATTATCCTCTCTATCCGCTAGCCAAACCAGTAGCATAGCTAAATATAATGTCGCTTAAAATTACAGCAGAGAATTTGGTAGCTAATGATCATCTGTCTGTAGAAGATAACAACAACAACATACCTAGTATTATCTCACACTGTGAAGCCCGGGAATCTATACAAAATAAGAAATCAATAGTGATAGTGAGGCGATACAATGAAGAAAGAGACAAGCTGGCAGTGGAAGAGTTGGAGGGACAGTGCGATTTCGGACAACGAGGGCAACCATCGTTATTCACTGACCTCATGGGTGACCCCATTAGCCGTATTCGCAACCTCCCTTTACATGTCATGCTGGTAATTAATGAGCAACTATTTGAATTAATTCTTCTTAGTTATTTGAATTACTCTTTCATGACTAATATGTTATTAACCAATTGTAATAATGATGAACAGGTAGCTGAAGCTGAGTGTGGAAAAGATAGAGAAATTGTTGGGATAATTAGAGGTTGTATTAAGACTGTAACCAGAGGAAACAAAGGCTCCACCCCATGTCCAGTTTATGTAAAGATTGCTTATATTCTTGGCCTGCGAGTTTCATCTCAACACAGGTACGCATTATTAGTGGTGAAGCCAAAAAATTCAATAAGAATAGGGTATGCAAGGTAGTCAAAGTCTATTTTCATTATCAATAACAATTAATATTTTACCTTATATATGATACAATATTTTGGCGAAGAGTGTTCAGTTGACTACCCTTACGTACCATATATACTGGCACTATACTTCATCATCATCATCATCATCATCATCATGTATTCTGCAGAAACCATAATCCCGGGGCTAAATTTGCCGTAATATATTTCTTTTTCGCTTAAACTTCGACAAAATATAAATAGAATATTAGAATCTATACTATAAATCTTAAAGATCCACGCACAAATGCGAAGAAATAAGGCAAAGGATATGCTTTCCAACCATCCAAATTCATATCTACGCAAATGATGCGTCTAAACAGTATTATATGAAAAGTTAGGTCGTTATCGGAACATATTCTTTAATTCACAGTATGTTTGAATAAGTTAAACTATATGGGCCAAAGCACCTTTACTATAACTTTACAAACATCAATGAGAGACTCCCAAAATGACTAGAACAATGGAGAATTGCCTCCTACTTTTTTACCATTTTAAAACCATTTATAATTTAATTATTCAAAGTTGTCGAACATGCTTTACATCACACCATTCTAACTATTCAATCTGTATTAATTATTTTTCTTGTTATTATCAACTCATCACACCATTCTAACTATTCAATCTGTATTAATTATTTTTCTTGTTATTATCAACTTTAGGAGACTTGGCATTGGAACAAAACTAGTTAAGGAATTAGAGGAATGGAGCAGAAGCAATGGAGCAAAATACACTTATATGGCCACGGACAGTAACAACCAAGCTTCTATCAAATTATTCACCTCCAAATGTAATTACGTCAAATTTCGTACTCCTTCAGTTTTGGTGCAACCAGTTCATGCTCATTACAAGCCCATAGCATCGGACATTGCCATTGTCAAAGTTTCACCACAACTTTCCGAGTCATTTTATCGACGAATTTTCGCAAACTCAGAGTTCTTCCCTAAAGACATAAACCATATCCTAAACAACAAGCTTAGTTTTGGTACATTCATGGCTGTACCAAATAAAACCCTCCTTAATTGGGACCCCAAAAGTGGATCTTTCCCATCAACTTTTGCTATACTAAGTGTTTGGAACACTAAAGATATTTATAAGCTACAAGTGAGAGGCATATCGCCTTTAAAATATGCTTGTTGCCTAGGGACTAGGGTTTTGGATTCTTGGATGCCATGGTTAAGATTGCCATCTATACCGAATATTTTCAAGAGTTTTGGGTTTTATTTATTATATGGAATTCACATGGAAGGCAAAGAAGGTCCGAGGCTAATGAAAAATCTTTGTGCATTCGCACACAACATGGGGAGAAATGATAGAGAGTGTAGTTTGTTGGTGGCTGAAGTTGGAGTTGATGATCCTGTTAAAGAGGCAATCCCACGTTGGAATAAGTTTTCATGGGGAGATTTGTGGTGCATGAAAAACCTTGAATTCAAGAATGGTGAATCTGAGGATAATTGGGTGGAGTCTACAGTTTCTTCTTCTTCGGTCATTTTCGTTGATCCACGTGACTTCTAACTACGTTAATTTGCAAGGTTTTGCATGGACGGACTTTTGGATAAGCTCTCTAATTGTATAACAACCCGAACCAGAGAGAGAGAGGAAATGATTTGGTAGAATATTAACAAAATCCAATTAACTAGAAACAATATAGTAATGTTTTTTCTTTCCTAAAGGGAAATTGCGGTTTTAGTTATGTAAATATCGGTAAATTCTGATTATGATCTTTGTGGCATCAGCACGTTTAACCTTCAAATTTCAATGAAATGAAGTGTGCCTTTTTGATACATTTTCTTGTGAGTCTTCACTAATTAATCGCATTATTGTTATATAATTTATTTATCTATGAGTTATCTTAGATTTATGTTAGTTAATCTATATTTGAGGATGATATATACAATTCTTAAACTAACACACACACATATATATAAAGAATAATATGGAATCACTAATGTGTCATATCCAGGAAAGTTGTGTGTGGTCCCCTCCCATTTGCGTACTGTATAAATAAAAGAGAAAAAGAGATGGACATTTCTAAAACTTTCGGCTGAATGACCAAAACCCAACGGCGCATGGATTAAAGAAGTAAAGAACAAAATTATACTAGTAATATAATGTTATTGAATGATCACCATTTTTTAACAGCAGGAATCTAGCCACGCGTTAGCTTTAGAGCTTTGATCGATCACGCATATAATTAATCATGAAATTAAAAATATAATTCGTAACTGTTAAAGCCTCAACTTTAATTTAGCACTCATTGGGAATATTCATGAGGACCACATTGAAATAACGTATCACATTTATACTACGTCCAATGTGGTCCACAGATTGAAAATGTAAGCTTTCCTTTAATTGTGATTTAAATTAATCACCTCTTATATCATGTTTGTCCAAACTTCTATAATCAGTTTTTGAGAAGTATTTTTCTAAAAAATACTTTTCAATGGTAATAAGCAGTTTGTGTTTGGCTAATTAATTTAAAAAATATTTTTGAGTAGTAATTAATGTTTGGCCAAGTTTTTAAAAACTGATTCTAAGTGTATTTTTCTCAAAAGTATTTTTGGAAAGAATCTATTTTTTTTTTGCTTCTCAAAAATAGTTTTTCCTTCTCCTCAAAAATATTTTTTTTCTTTTAAAAGCTTGTCCAAATACATTTTTTTTTTTTAAAAAAATTACTTTTGGCAAACAAATCTCTTTTGACAAAAAAAAAAAGGCTTTGCCAAACAGGCTATATCACTATTAGAAATTCAATAAAAAGCGACCACATATAACGGCCAACATTGGTCGCTTATCTCAATATATCGATCAAAACGCGTCCAAACAGGCTTGTCGCTATAGTGGCCCGTTTGCCTTAGATACCAATTAGCAACCAACTTTGGTTGCTAAGGTAAAATGACCAAATGTTCAATATAAACAAAATACCGACCAACTTTGGTCAGTATAATATTTTAATAACATAAATTTAGCGACCAACGGTGGTCTGCATATATAAATTATGATTTTTTTAATTAGTATAATTCAAAAATTAGCGACCAACATTGGTCTGTAAATTAAAATATATATTATTTTAAAAATTATATACTTAGCAATCTGAATGCATAAGCGGCCACCTTCGGCCGCTTATTTGTAATTTTTTAACTTATTTATATATAAGCGACTAACCTTGGACGCTAATTTTTAGGATAATTTTTTTAATAAAATCTGAGTGCATTAGCAACCAACTTTGGTCTTAAATTTTTAATTTTTTAATCTTTTTTTAGGATATAAACGACCAACCTTGATCGCTAATTGCGAGCATATGATTTTTTAATAGGTAAGTGACCAACTTTGGTCGCTTTTTTAGGTAATAATTTTGGCGTAAAATGTATGTTTTCACAACTACACCACTTGCCAATATACTAAATCCCTAAATAACAATATAATTAAATTCATAAACTGCAATTTCAATACCAACAACAACACAACAACAACAACACACATTTAAACCAACAAATTAAAGTTCAATAGAACTAACAAAACTAAGTTAACGTTTATTACAACTAGTTCAAAATCAGTTCTATTTCTCTTGTTCAAAGTATAAAAGTCAAGGAGTGTTTTGTACAGCATTATTATCATCATCGTCTGGTGAATTTTCATCAACAAGATGGTATAGAGGAGGGTCTACTTGTCGAGGACAGAAAGAATGATCACGGGGAGGATGGTCGGAACGAGCACGGGGAGGATAGAAGGAACGCTTACGTTCAAGTTGAGCCTCTGGCGATGGCTCACGAGACCGAGGAATAGGAAAATCTCCAGAAGCTAGGAGATTTTTGAGCTGCTCTTACATGCCATGGTATTGAGCTTGCATGCCAATGTATTGAGCATCTCTAAGCCTTTCTCTTTCCTTGGCTGCTTCTAGCTCGGATGTGAGCTTTGTCACAATCTCCCGCGCATATCAGAGAGCCTCTCCTCATCAAGTTGCCCTCCTTGAGAGGAAGTCCTTATTCCTTACATCCACACTTATAGCGATGAAATTTCTTAGTAGGAATCTCATGTACTGTCAATACCCCCTTTTTCTCGCAAAATCGGGTTTATGACATTTCGACAGACAACTTTTTTCCTTTTGGAAATTGGGTTGGAATTGAAGAGTCGCCGCCTAATGATTAAGTGCATTAGGACACTACGAAGAATTTTGATTTAGAAACCAGAGATCAGGTAAGGGCTAGAAATTATCTCGAGGGGAAGGTGTTAGACACTCTTCAAGATCACTAGTGTGGTTCCCGGCCATACTAAAATTATGACTTTAAATGCAAATAACAAATAGACACATAAAGGGCTCAATACAAATAGGTTTTCACATAACGGTTGCAAGTAGTTGAAGTTGAAAGAAATAGTTGAAACTGAAGTAGTTTTAGAAATTCTGAAAATAAAACAAACATGTAAAAAGGAAAGGAGGTCCTAGGTTTACGAACAATATGGATCACATCAATGCAGTACCCGGTAATCTCTCATTAGAATAAGGGTTACATGTGGTATTAGTGCATCGGTCATCATATCCATATCTACTATTTCCCACCTTGTTAAGGTATTAAAGCGCATAATGGTTTCGTTATTTGTTGCATACTATTACCCGCCCCGATCCTATCAGTATCAGAGGCATTTGGGACTGCTAGTCTTAAAGGGAAGGGAGATTTGGGCATTTGATTTAAAAGGATAAAATTCTAAGGCGACAAACAAAATACATCAAGCAGATATGGGAAAGCACATAATAGTTAAAAGGCTCAAACAGGCCTCCTCACTTAAAAATAGATTATTTAGCATGTCTCGCATGTGCTGGTTATGGTCTGATTAAACTTAGAAAAAGTGTGAGGCAGACTGATTTATTACATGTTTCAGATAAGAAATTCGAATAAGACCTCCCTGTTGCTTGGAATTTAACAAAGTCTGATTCAATTAACTAATTCACCTTATGGTTTGCTAGGTGAAACCTATAGGCATGATATCCAATAATGCAGGAGAGAAATATACTTATTTTAGAGAAGAAGACTTATTAATTGTAGGAATGTGAGCTATGCAGATATTTAAGCAATGTTACTACTGATTTGGACTTATAACCGAGTTGTTGATTTATATTTGGTTGATTACTCCTATAGGCATGCTTTCTAGGCATTTGTTAATCTTAAAACACTATTATTAACATGTAGAAATCCTATAGGCAGGTCATCTATATGCAGTTAGTTATTAAAACCTATGAACATATTTTCCTAGTGATAGATGCATATACAGAATTCAGGAAGTCCTATAGACATGTTATCTACGTGATATGTAGAAATGCAAAAACCTATAGACATGGTTTCTATATGAAATACAGAAGCAATAGACATGGTTTCCATATATATGAAATGCAGAAGTGGAGAAGCCTATGGACATGATCTCCATATATAAAATGCAGAACTTATAGACAGGATTTCTAAAGAATGCAGAACTTATAAACATGATTTCTATGTGAAAACATGACATGATTGCAGAAGTATAATAAATACCTATGTACATGATATCTACATACGAAATGCAGAACTTATAGACAAGATTTCTAAAGAATGCGGAACTTATAAAAAGGGTTTCTATGTGAAAAATGCAGAAGTGAAAACAGGACATGATTGCAAAAGTATAATAAATGTATATATGAACATGATATCTACGTATGCAATGCAAAACCTACAGACAGGATTTCTAAAGAATGCGGACTTATAAATAAGGTTTCTATGTGAAAAATCCAGAAGTGAAAACAGGACATGATTGAAGAAGTATAATAAATACCTATGAACATGATATCTACCCCTTTGCAAGCATGATTTTCCCTCCCCTTTTCACTAAAACCCTATAAGTTATTATAAATTATCACATCCCAGAATGAATAGGAAAAAATGAGTAAAATAACATCAGAAAAACTAAAATTCCAACCAAGGAGAGCCTGATTCAGACTTCTGTCTAAAGCATGAAGTAAGCCAGCTCCAAAGATCAAACTTCCAAAGCATTTCTCTTATTTAGGATGTGTCAGAGTTCCCTAAGAGTCTCAAGTGGACTTCGGGCAGTGCTTACACCCAAATACATTGCAGAATTGGATTATAATGCAGTGTGAAAGGGCCAACCCTCAAATGTCCAATCTTAGAGGGAACTCAAGGTCCTAAAGCAAGGCTCATAGGAGGGGGGCAGAACTTAGAAGCTATGAGAGAGTGTAAGTGCAATAGAGGGGATTCTAGGGAAAGCCAATACATGCTGGTGGTCATACCCAGCAATTGGAAGTGCTAGCACACCCTAACCAGCATGTTAGCCACATTGTTTGGGAGTTAGGATCCCTTAAAGGATCAAATTCGGACATGAGCAACAATTTGGATGTTGCCATGTTCTATACTTTAACGTAAACATATAAAAGGGGATAGGGGTACAGGGATTCACAGTAGAAACATATGAAAAGAGAATATCATACATATCTAACACTGAGCATAGACAACAAAGTAGACAGGATTGTAGATGCTATCAAATAAACACATTGGGGGTGAGGCTGAAAACTAGATTAGAACATACCAGTGTCAAGGAGACAAGAAAAGAAAGCAGTAGTCCTGTAAAGCCAAATTGTAAGAAAATAGTCAGAAGTTCTTGTAAGAGGGCTATGGGATTATGTGTGTAAAAGTGTCGAATTCAAGGTGTGTTGGTTAGTAATCTCTGAAAATGCAGAATAGTCATACACTTTATAATGCAGAAAGCAAGTAAAAATAGGTAAGAAAAATAGTTTTGAAATAAATTGCGTAAGATCTCCCTTTAATTAAGGAATTCTAATTTCAAATGGACAAAATAAATAAGGAAAAAAGTCAATCAAACATTTTTACAAACCAGTACAAGAGGGGTAAATACATAAAGGTCTATATAAGGACTGTTAGAAAATACGCTTAACGCTAGAGGGGGGGGTGAATAGCGTTATAATAAAAATTAGCGTAAACTTGCGGAATTTAAAAATTGCAGGAAAGAAATAAGTGCGATAAGTAAATAATAAGGAACGAACGCACCGATGTATCCTGGTTCACCACAACCCGTGGCTAGTCCAGTCCCCGAGAGACTCTCTCGAGATTTCCACTAACTTCGTCAAGCTTACGGGTGCTTAACAAACCGTTACAGTTGCTCAAGGATACCGCACCTTAAGACTTCACTTGCTTGAGGATACCTCACCCCAAGACTTCAACCACTAAGACTTTGGGTACTTAGCAAACCCGACAAATGAGAATATATGTTCTTCTCAAACAACTCTCTTTTACAGCAAATACTCTCTCAATAGAGTGGATAAAGAGAAACAAAATAAGCTCTATGAACAACACAAAGTTGTCTATCAAATGGCTCAACAAAAGCTCTAAAATGATGCTTGAAAATGATCAATATGTATATCAATATATGCAGGAGTTGTGCGTTTAAAATCAGCTCAAAAGACCTCTTTTTATAGGTGAAAAAGTGGTGCTGACCGTTGCTTAATTGACAAATAAAATCCCTGATTCTGTGCTTCAACAATCGATTGTTTGGAGGTGACAATCGATTGTCTGACCAACGTTCAAAAAAGATTCCTGATTTTAGGCTAAACAATCGATTGTTAAATCTGAATAATCGATTGTTCTTCAACGTTCAAAAATCAATTTAGGATTGTGGAAACGGTCAGAATATAGTCAATTGTGTGAAGAGACAATCGATTGTTTGTAATCGATTGTGGGACAAAGACAATCGATTGTTTTGATATTTAAAAACCGGTTGCACACTGTCTCAAAATAATCGATTGTTAAAAGTAGACAATTGATTGTTGACTTCATATAATCGATTGTTGACTTCATATAATCGATTGTGTACTTCATATAATCGATTATGTTGTTCCAGTGTTCAAAACTTTGGCAACGGATCGATTATATACCATTGATATACACTTGATATACACTGTGTATACCAGAATTGAAAACTTACTTCAAACCCCATTTTGGTTAAAAATGAAAACGTTAAAATCATTTTGTTTGAAGTATATTAAAAATATTTATGATATATATGATTTAATAAAATGATTTACTTTAATAAAATGATTTTATGCATATTTATGATGACCTAATGTTGAGCCAAAAGATAAGATAACTTAAACGTTGTTCTTACATTGGTTCTACCTAACGACCTACGTCTTGGGTCTTCGGTCTTGAACTCTTTGGCTCGACTTGGATTTTCTATGCAATCCCGTCATCAATATGCTTCTCGCCATTTGATAGTTTGTCATATTATATCGTTGTTTGACGCTTGACTTCATTGTTTGTCATTCATCAAAACCTATACCTGAAAATCATGCTCATACAACCAAAGCGCACACATCATAGATATACATGATTTCCAACAAGGACAAGGTTTGATAGCACACGGTTTGTGCAAGTAAGGAAAGAGAATCAGTTAAAAGCCAAGAAATCCAAATTGCAGGCTTTGTACGAATGAACCAAGTCAGGAAAAGTGAGGACATGTTTTACTTAAGGAAAATCAGTAACAATAAATCAAACCTAGAAAAAAGATTCTGAATCAATCATAAGTTTGCAAGCCTTTTGAAGAAAGATTCAACACACATATAAAAGCATATAGACATGCTTAGCAAGAAAGAACTGTCATGCTAATCAGAAGAGACTTAGTATAGAAGAGTCTGGAGTCATAAATAAAGAGGTTCAAATTCAGTACATTGACTCAAAATGAGTTTGAGAAAGTCCAGGGTTCCAAAATATAACCCTAGTCCAAACACAAGATCAAACTCGCCAAAACCCCCCAAATCCTAGGGTTTTCAACTCGAATCAGATACAGAGACGAGAAGACAAATAACTGAAACAGGCTCAGAGGTCTCTTTCAAAGACTTATGAGAAAACAAACAGATACAATAGCAAGTTTGGAACTCAAACAAGTTCAGAAGGGAAAAAGAGGTAGTATAACACTTAAGAGAACAGTTAGAAGAAAACAGGTTTAAAAAAAGAACTCAAATAAAGGTCCAGTAAAAAACAAATAAATAACTTAAGAAATCAGTAGGCAGTAGGAGAACAAAGATATCAGAAAAGTATATCAACAAGACATATAGGAAAAACATAGTAGGAGGAACATGCGAGCATGGTGTAAAATACAGTAGAAAGACAAGGCACAAAAGAACATATATAGTAACACAAACACAAGAAAGCAGTAGAAGCACATGCATGACAAATATACACAAAGAAAAAGGAAAAGAAAAGCCGGAGAAACATTTTGAACTTTTTGGAAACCCTAAATTGAATAACAGTAATTTTAAAAGAAAAAGATCGGGAAAAAGTTTCTAAAACTCAAGTAGAGCACAGATATAGACTAGATTTAAGAAGACAATTAGAGAAACCTTGAATAGCTAGGGTTTAAGAGGAACCCTAAAATGAGAAAGGCTTGGAAAAGGTCTGATCTTGAGTCGGATAAGTCAGAACCAGGCTCGAAATGCTTTGGATACGCTGGAGCTAAGCCGAAGAAACCATAGAACCTTGAATCAGAGAAGCTCTGAACGGACACCATCAAGGTCAGACCTCGAGACTTCAAACACCAAGTGTTCAAGAGTATAGTGAGGTGAGTATAGGCCATCCATGGCCTGAGAGGCCATGGATTCCGGTGAGTTAGAGGTTGAAAATGATAGAAGACGATTAGGGTTTCAAGAATATTCGAGAGAGTTTGAGAGATGAAGGGGTTTCAAGACGGCGTCTCTGAGTTAAACGATTAGGATTATGGGGTTTGGTGGAATTAAAAAGGTAAGGGCCAATCGTGTCTGTTGTTCAAAATGATCAACGACCTAGATTAAAAGAACAACCGGGCGGGTTGTATTAACGGGTTAGGGGTTGGTTATTTTAGGATTTGCGCTGATGTAGTTCGAGACTTAGATTGAGTCTATTAGGGGATCAATTTGGCTACAATTGAAATGCAAATGAGGCTATATTTTAAATAGCCAGTGTTTCCCTTTTTATTTTATAAAAATAGTAAATATAATTTTAAAATCAAAGTAAAAGTGCAATATCAGTAAATAAGATATAAATATTAAATTAAAAATATTGGAACCAATTTCCTAATTATAAAATATTACTAATTCTCAAAATAGGCTAAAATTGCAATTATATGCAATTTGACTTTTAAAATACCAAATAAATTTGTAAAAATGAATAAAAATTACTTCTACCTTTATTTTGGTATAAATATAAGAATAAAATAATTTATTCACCAAGAAGATAATTTTGAGAATAATTATTGGTTTATATATTGCTAAAATGGACAATAAATTGATTTAAAATCTTTTAAAAATTGGAAAAATACTAAAACACTTAGGCATACTTATATATGCGTATATATATAGTACTTGAAAGTAGTTTTCATGTAAAATATAGACGGGGAAAACTCGGGTATCAACATATACCTTCCCTCATTATATACCGCCAGCAACCTCCGTCCATATTCTTTCAGCATCCTCGTCCGAAGCTTGGATTGGCTCGTCTGACTCATTAGGTGGCTGACTGTGTATGAATTCCTCCATGTCAGCTGTGAAGCGAACTTATAAGAAAAATCACATTGAATTAGTATTTCAAAATTTATATAAAAATAAATCAAAATATTTAATGAAAAGTGAAAACTTACATGTACAGTTGAGGCTCGAACCTCAATCCACCTTTCTTGATCCATCTCTTCTTCTTCTTTAAAATATGAGTCTCCTTAAATAGCTCATCTTAGTTCATTGGATGCCAAAACTTCTTTTCCTGAAAACTTATAAATTTTAATTAATAAACAATATAGATATACTTTGAAAATTAAAATAAATTAGGCAATTACGTACCAATATTCTTTTTATTGTCCCTAGGATGATCGTACCTCCAGTGTGCAATGAGCCTCCCTTCTTGGATGCGTGAGCTCTCTTTCCTTTTTCGCTCTTCTCTAAGAACTTTGAGATAAGCCATTGCCTTTACAAATCCTCCCATAAATTTTGAAGCAACCGGTCAGGCTTCTGGTTCAACTTTCTAGCTTTGGAGAAACTATGCGACAGCTGCTTGCGAGCTTTGTGATGAAAATTTACAGTCATTTCCACACTATAGCAGTGTTCCCATACACACTTGCCCTGTATTTTAAAAGCTAAATATTATATGGAATTATCATAAATATAAATAATTATACTGCTTATATGAACATTTATACCTTAAATTGATTGAAAATTTTCTCCTTCAGAGAGAATGGGAATTCACTCCAACTCACATAAGGGCCATCATAAAGCTTTCTAGTGGCTTTGGTGATTATCCTCGTAGTAGTTGTGACGGACTGACCGGTTGTCTTAAGAGTTAACGCCTCGATCTCCTATTAACTGCCCCCCACCCCCAAGTTTATTTCTGTTATTTTAATTTACTGAGATGTTCGGTTTTAAGTTTCGGAGAGTTTTGGGACACGTAGTCCCTAAATGAGAGTTTAAGTCTTGGAAAGTTGACTGTAATTAGAACAGTATGAAAATAGCCCCGAAATGGAAATTTGATGATTTTGTTAGCTCTTTTGGGTGATTTCGGGCATAGTGGCATGCTCGGATTGTGTTTTGGAGGTCTGTAGCTAATTTAGGCTTGAAATGCCGAAAGTTGAATTTTTGAAGTTTCCGGTTTGACAGTAAGATTTTGATTCGAGGATCGGAATGGAATTTTGAGAGTTGCAATAGTTCGGTTGTGTCATTTAGGATGCATGTGCAAAATTTTAGTCCATTCGGACGAGGTTTGATAGACTTTTTTATCGAAAATGTATTTTTAGAGTTTTTGAAAATTCTTAAGCTTTAATCCGATGAAAAATAGGTGTTTTGATGTTGTTTTGAGCATTTCGAAGGTTGGAACAAGTTTGAATGAGGTTTTAGGATTGGTTGGTAGGTTTGGTTGAGGTCCCGGGGCCCTCTGGTATGTTTTGGATGCTCAACGGGTCATTTTGGAACTTGTTAGAATTGCAGAAAATCTTGTATATGGTTTCCTTAATCGCGTTCGCGGCCTTCCCTTCGCGTTCATGTGGTGTAATTTCAGAGGGTTTTTAAATTGTTCTTCACGATCGCATCATTTGGCTTCCCCCTCCTCCTTCGCATTCGCATTTGTCTTCTCGTGTTCCCGTAGTAGAACTAGGAGCCGGGGTACTGTGACCATTTTCGGCTTCATGTTCGCATTGCCTTGTCCGTGAATGCATAAGCATTCCCTTTTTCTCTATCACGTTCTTGTGCTCCATCTCGCGTTCACATAGCTCATTTCAGGAGACATCAATTTTTCCTCTTCGTTATCACATGTCATGTTTCGCGATCGCGATGAACAAAATAGCTGGACAGAATATAAAAATTTCAAAACGAGGGTTTAGCCATTTTTGACAAAACTAAAGCTTGGAAGCTCGAAGTTAAGTGAGCTTTTGAGATATTTTTAGAGATATCAATTGGGTAACGATTCCGAACTCCTTTTGCTTGTAACCCATTAATCTGAACTTGAATTAATCCTTTAATTTTGGAAATTGTATGAAAAATTAGGGAAAAGTTCTTAGACCAAGAATTTGAGTTTTGAATGTGGATTGACATTCAATTGAGATATTTTGATATGGTTAGACTCGCGAGGGTGTGGGGGTTCTGGAAATGTAAATTTTACTCGATTTCATGATGTGGGCCTGAGGGGCATTTTGGGTAATTTCACCTAATTTCACGTATTAGCTCAGAATTTAATTGTGGAATTAGTTACTTGAAGTTTTATTTACAATATGCAATTGAATATAATAGATTTGGGTCATTTAAAATCAAGTACTTGTGGCAAAAGCGTGGTTTCAAGTTGATTTAAGCTTGTTCAGGGTAAGGGGCTTGTCTAACCTTGTGTGGGAAATTTTTCCCTTAGGATTTGGTATATTTGATAATTAAAATGCCTTGTATGTAAGGGGACGAGCGCGTACTTGTACTAATTGTTGGAAATCCAATTTTCATTGAGTACTAATAGTATGTTTACTTTCCTTTTTACTGCCTCTATTATTTAAGCATGTGTTAGCTTAGTAAAAGCATGTCTAAGTGATAAAATTGCCTTATTTGTTTAACTATCTTACCTGAATTCTGTGCAGCATGCTAGGCTAGACTATTTGTTTGCCTTAAAATGAAGTTTGATATTTTCTGAACATTTGTCCTATTGTTCTGTATTTACATTGGGACTATGAATGTGGGAGTAGATCCCCTCTTGTTTTTTTACATTTGGGACTATGGTTGTGGATTCTCTTAGATCCCCTTGCACAGTTTTATGGAACTACGAAAATGCACCTGGTCGATTCTCCTAGTGTTAGGTATTTATATTTGAGACCACGGAACGACATTTCGGTAAATCCCCTTGTACTATGAGATGGACTACGGGACGGTATCCCAAGAGACTTATTGGATATGCATACCGGGATTTCAGGACGGTATCCTGGAACATCACCGGTTGATATTATTAGATTTGAACTGTATTTCCTTTAGTGTTTATATTGTTTTCTGTGTAATTGTTGTTGTCCCATATATCCCCTGTTACTTTTACTGTTGTACATATTTATACTATTCTGTTTTATACTTTCAAATTATATCTTTTATTTAACCTTAGTAGGGCCCTGATCTTCCTCGTCACTACTCGTTGATGAGGTATATCTGTCACGTACGCAGACCGAGGAGTCTCTTTCTAGTGTTGCATCTAGTATTTAGCCCTTCTGTACTTTTTGTTCTTGTTACACATTCCAGAGTTAGAGATATGTAGTATTTCTTAGCTTATGATCCATAGGTTTCCGAATTTTGGGAGTATGTATTAGTTTTGACAAGTTAAGTATTGTGTGTGCCGAGCGGCATTTTATATAGTGTTTATTTCAGTTATTTTTGATTTTGATTATTTCTTCCGTAAGTTTTGTTTATGTTTCGCTTTGTTAGGCTTACCTAGTCGTAGGGACTAGGTGCCGTCACGATAGTTCACGGAGGGCGAATTGGGATCGTGACAAGTTGGTATAGTGCTCTAGGTTCATAGGAGTCATGAATCACAAGCCGGTTTATTAGATTCTCGGTGAGCGGTAGGAACACGTCTGTACTTATCTACGAGAGTCTGTGTAATTGTTAGGAAAATTCAACTTCATTTAATTTCCTTGTCGTGCGAGATTTTTGATATCACAATTCTAAACTTCTATCTTCTATTATCTCACAGATGGTGAGGACACATGATACCCGAGATGATTAAGCAACAATGGCCCCTACTACAGCCGTCAGAGGCCGAGGAAGAGGTCGAGGATGCACACGTGGTATAGCCAAAGCACCTGCACGAGCTGCCATCGAGGGCCACTTGCAATGCCAGTCAGAGTCCAGGCACCTGACACACATACTACTACTACCACACCAGCCTTTAAGAGACTCTGGCACAGTTTATGAGAATTTACACCACTTTGGCTCAAGCAGGGTTGCTTCCCCTTGCTACAGCCACATCCCAGGACGGGGGAGGAGTACAGACTCCTGCCGCCCACATTCCTGAGCACTGAGTTCATGTTGATCAGGTCCCAGATATTATTCTTGAGTAGCCAATAACCCCAAGCCACCCCGATGACAAGGGAGCGACTTCAGAGGATGAGCAACGGAGACTTGAGAGGTTCAAGAAGTTAATCCTCCTACATTCAGTGGGTTAGCATCAAAGGATGCCTTCGACTTTCTGGAGGAGTGCTATCGTATTATCCATACCATGGGTATATCAGGATCAAACGAGGTTTCATTCACTACTTTCCAGCTTAGAGGAGCCTCCTATGAGTGGTGGCGCACCTATGAGTTGGACAGTCCGAACGAGGCTGCTTCGCTGACTTGGGCCTAGTTTTCAGATCCATTTCTGAGAGAGTTTGTTCCTCAAAGCCTTAGAGATGTATGGTGTCCCGAGTTTGAGAATTTGAGCCAGGGTGCTATGATTTACTCAGAGTATGTTGTCTGTTATACTAGCTTGGCTAGGCATGTACCAGCCTTGGTTTCTACTATTCGCGAGAGGGTTTATCGGTTCATTGATGGGCTTATTCCCAACATCAGGTCTAGCATGGATCGTGAGTTGGAGATAGATATTCCTTATCAGCAGGTGGTGAGAATTGCTAGGAGGATTGAGGGTATGCATGCTAGGGAGAGAGAGAGGAAAGGGAGACCAAGAGGTCTTGAGAGTTGGGCCATTATTCTAGTGCTCGAACCCCAGCTGAGGTCGTCATAGTAGGGGTTATATGAGTTACCCTGTTCATTCAGCTCTTCCAGCAGCCAGTAGTGCTCCAGCTCCTCCTAGGCCTCGGGAACTATATTATGCACCTCTAGTTTCTAGCGCGCCTCCTGCACGGGGTGCTTTTAGAGGCTAGTCTAGCAGATTTGGCATGTGCCAGTCATAATCACCACGTCTTTGCAAGCTTGTTTTGAGTGTGGTAACACATGCCATGTGGTGAGGGATTGCCCCAGACTTGGGAAGGGTGCACCTCCACGGACTTCTCAGCCACAGCGTGCCCCGCAGAGTTCTCAAGCTATGGTTACAGCTCCAGTTGCTACCCACCTGCTCAGCTAGCTAGAGGTGGAGGCCAGGAAGGTAGAGGTCACCCTAGACGGGGAGGACAAGCTGTCACACCCCATTTTTCTCGCAAAATTGGGGTTTGACATTTGGGAAGGACAACTCGCTCCCTTTTGGGAATTGGGTTTAAGAGAATTGAAGAGTCGCTACCTAATGATTTAAGTGCATTAGGGCACTAAGAAGGGTTTCTTTTGTATAATCATAGATTGGGTAAGGGCTTGAAATTATCCTAAGGAAAAGGTGTAGGCACCCATCAGGATCCACTAGTGTGGTTTCTGGCCAAGCTATTGTTGTGACTTAAATACAAATGACACAGAAGCAGGTTTCACATAAAGTTTAGAAATAAACAAAATTGGAAAGAATAAGAGAGAGTTGTTTTAGAAGAAAAATTATTAAAGATTAAAAGAAACAAAGAGCAAAGGGAGGGGGTCCTTGGTTTATTAATAATATGGACCACATCAATGCAATACCCGGTAATCACTCGTCAGAAAGAGGCTACACGTGGTATTAACGCATCGGTCATCATATGCATATCTACCATTTTCCTACCCTATTAAGTTATTAAAGCGCGTAATGGTATCGTCTACCTATTTTATGCTATTACCCGTCTCGATCCTATCAGCCCCAGAGGTGCTTGGGACTACTAATCCTAAAAATGGGAGGAAATTTTGGGCATATTTGTGGTTTCAAAGGTAAAAATACAAAAGCGACAAGCAAGAACACATATGATAGGTTTGGGGGAAGCATATAAACAAACATAAGGCTCAAACAGACCTCATTTAGGCAAAGAAAAGCAAGTAGTTAGCATGACTTTCATGTATTGTTTAGGGTCTGTTAAAACTTCAAGATTTGAGGCATACTATCTATTACATAATTCATATAGGAAGCCTGACTCAGGCCTGCCTGTTGGTTGTAGTTAATAAAAAATCCGATTCAGTTTATAAGTTTGCCCTAAGGCTTGCCTAAGTATTAGACAGAAACCTATAGTCATGATATCTATTGATTTCAGAAATAAAGAAGAGAACAGATTGCATATCAGTTTAGGAAAAAAAAGTTGCCACTTTAAAGCGGGTTTTAGCAGAAGAGCAAAAAGTCTGTAATTGGTAATACATAACTATTGATAGTTTTAGACTTATAAGCGAGTGAAATGTTTCAGATTTGGTTATTAATTCCTATAGGCATGCTTTTTAGGTGTTGTTGACTTTAAACACTTTTAAAAACATGTCAAGAGTGCAGAAATCCAATAGGCATGGAATCTAAATGCAGTTAGTCACTTAAGCCTTATAAACAGGTTTTCCTAGTGACAAATGCATATGCATGAGTCGGATTTCCAGTTGATTATGAGCATGGTATCTATATGAGAGATGCAAAATTTCTTATAGACATGGTATCTGTATGTGATAGTGCAGAAAACTATAGGTAAGAATATCTATGTAACGCAGAAGTGCAGAAAACTATAGTCATCATATCTATATGAATACAGAAATGCAGAAACTATAGACATGATATCTATATGAATGCAGAATCAGAAATTCCCTATGAACAGGATATCTATGTGTTATCCAGAAATCAGAAATTCCCTGTGAACAGGATATCTATATGAATGCCAAATCATAAATTCCCAATGAACAGTATATCTATGTAGTACGTAGAAATCAAAATCTCCCTATGAACAGGATATCTATATGAATGCAGAATCAGAAATTCCATATTAACAGGGTATATATGTGTTATGCAGAAATCAAAAACTCTCTATGAATAAGATATCTACCCTTTCCACTAGTCATCCCCAAAGGTTTTATTACAAGTTATTACAGTCCAAAGAAAGAAAAATACATCAGAAATTGAAAATTACAACCAAAAAGGGCTTGATTCAGACTTCCTATTATGCTTATGAAGTAAACCAAAACTAAAGATCATGTTTCAAAGCCTTTCTCTCATTTGGATGTGTTAGAGTTCCCTAAGAGCCTCATATGGACTCTGGGAAGTGCTCACACCTAAATGCATTACAGGGTTAAGACATAGTGCAGTGTGGAAGGGCCAGCCTGTTAGAAACTACGCTTAACGCTAGAGGGGGGGTGAATAGCGTTTTAATGAAATTTAGCGTTTTCTTGCGGAATTTAAATTTTACAGGAAGTAAATAAGTGCAATAAAAATAACTTACACAAGGATATATCCTGGTTGGCCACAACAGTGGTTAGTCCAGTCCCCGAGAGACTCTCTCGAGATTTTCTACTAACTTGTTAAGCTTACGGGTGCTTAACAAACCTTTACAGTTGCTCGGAGATACAATCTCAAAGACTTCACTTGCTCGGAGGTTCCTCACCTCAAAGACTTCACTTGCTCGGGGATACAATCCCAAAGACTTCACTTGCTCGGGGATACAATCCCAAAGACTTCAACAGAGGAAGCACAAGTTCCTCAACACAAGAGAATCAAAATTCTCTTACAAGTATTTGAAATACTTGAACACTCACTTAACAAAGGTACTCCTTGATGAGTAGATATGAGTAAAATAATACGCTCAAGATCACAACAACTTTGAACAATAATATGGCTCTCAAAAGCTTTATGAAATGAGTAGAAAATGATGAACAATTGAATGAAAGCTTAAAGCAATGTAATGATCAGTTAGTGTATGTTGTTGTGTTTAAAACACTGAGTTGAAGCTATATTTATAGGTGCAAAACTTGGTCTTACCGTTGTCTAATTGCCAATTAAGAATTGCTGAATTTACTCAGTGACAATCGATTGTCAAGACCAAACAATCGATTATCTGCCAGTCAGATCAAAAATCAATCCCAGATTTTAAGCTTAATAATCGATTACTTACAATCCATAATCGATTACTGGTAAAATTCAAATTCAGATAATCGATTATACCAAATCCATAATCGATTACTTCAGCAACGTTCCAAAAATCATTTACAGATTTTAATCAAAAACATCGATTATAGCAAATCAATAAACGATTACCTCATTAACGTTTTAAAAATTATTTCCGGATTTTGAGCAAAACATCGATTACAGAAAACCAATAATCTATTACTTTGAGGTATTTGAAAATCATTTGACAACGGTCAGCTTCAACAATCGATTGTCCCTTGCAACAATCGATTACTTGTCATTTTCTGAAAATCTCAAATCACACTGTTTCAAGCCAAAGTTTTTGCGACTAAGTATAAACTTTGACAATCAATTGTTGGACATAGACAATCGATTGTTAAACCCAGTTAACTCAACATAATCGATTACTATTAGTTACTAATCGATTACTTAAGTAATTTTAAAATCACTGGGAGACATCAACTCAACATAATCGATTACCATTAGTTCATAATCGATTATTCTGAGTATTGGAAAACTTTACCTCATCAATAATCGATTGTCATTAGTTC
The DNA here is from genome assembly GCA_034376525.1 of Nicotiana benthamiana. Taxonomy (NCBI): domain Eukaryota; kingdom Viridiplantae; phylum Streptophyta; class Magnoliopsida; order Solanales; family Solanaceae; genus Nicotiana; species Nicotiana benthamiana. Next base: position 14,629,636 of record CM067325.1, read on the forward strand.
ACAATCGATTATCTTGCAGATTTGGAAAAACCTGATGTTAACTGTCTTATTCACAATCGATTATCATTAGTTCATAATCGATTGTCATGCAGTCTTGGCTTATAAACAATCGATTATCATAAGTACATAATCGATTATTCTTAGCCCAGATTTCTGAGGTATGTTTAGAAAACATTTTGTCTAATGTAAATATGCATCATTTGATACAGAAATAAGTATGCATGATTTTGGAAAATAGTTTTATGAGAGAAGCCATGTTATGGAGTCAAGTTATAGGATCAAGATCACATTTAAGAATAACTCAATAATAACAATTAAAAACAACGTCTTGAGCTTCAATCTCAACATTTGTGCTCTTGTACTTGAACTCCGTCATATATCAATTTGTGCTTTGTTTGTCATTCATCAAAACCTACAAAAGAATACACGTTTAGTATATCGCATTAAGAACGTGTTTCCAACAATTTCCCCCTTTTTGATAATGGCAAACATTAAGCGGGATATGCAATTTTGACAAATAATATTGACGATTCAAGACAAGTGACAAGTATGCATATTTGTTCTTGTTCCCCCTCAATTTAAGAATTCCCCCTCAATTTAAGCTTATAAGCAATTAAGCAATTTAGAGGTGGTGCAATTTAGCAATGTAGAGGTGGTGCATACCCGTTATCCCGTTATCTTCCCCCTTTTTCCATTGGCAAAAAAATAGTAAGGAAAGATACACAAAGACGAAATAAAACAAGGTTTATTTATTGAAAATTAAAGGGGTGACATTCGATTATTGATACGGGATAATCGATTATATGTCCGATGATTTGCGGTTTGCCCAAATAAAATTTTCTTTTTCTGTAGGGCGATACCTGCAAAAAGAAGTTAGACGCCTCCGACGCTCAAGTTAGAAATGTGTAGGAGAAGAAATGCAATGCATGACTTAGATCAATGTGGAGTCAAGGATCCCGAGTTCATTGCGAATTCGGAAGAAGGACTCTTTATCCAAAGGCTTTGTAAAGATGTCTGCCAATTGGCTTTTAGTTTCAACAAATTCAATTTCGACATCGCCTTTGAAAACGTGATCTCTAATAAAATGATGTCTAACTTCAATGTGTTTTGTTCGCGAATGAAGAACGGGGTTCTTCGTCAAGCATATGGCACTAGTGTTATCACATCTAAGAGGAATGTGATCAAGTCTTAGGCCATAGTCCAAGAGTTGTTGTTTCATCCATAGGATTTGAGCGCAACAACTCCCCGCGGCTACATATTCAGCCTCGGTTGTGGACAACGCAACACTTACTTGTTTCTTGCTAAACCAAGAAACGAGAGAGCTACCGAGCAAATGGCAAGTGCCACTAGTGCTCTTGCGGTCCAATTTGCATCCAGCAAAATTAGAATCGGAATAGCCAATGAGTTGGCATGAAGAGCCTTTGGGGTACCATAGACCCACATTTGAGGTACCAACAAGATACCGTAAAATTCGTTTTACCGCCGAAAGGTGAGACTCCTTCGGACATGATTGATAACGAGCGCATAAGCACACGCTAAACATGATGTCCGGACGACTAGCAGTAAGATAAAGTAGAGAGCCAATCATACCTCGATACTTTTTGGTGTCGACTTCCTTACCTTTTTCATCTTTGTCTAGATGATCGGATGTGCTCATGGGAGTTGCCATTTCTTTTGCATTGTTCATATCAAAGCGTTTAAGCAATTCTTTGCAATATTTGGCTTGGCAAATGAATGTACCTTCCTTCATTTGTTTTACTTGTAGTCCCAAAAAGAAGGTTAATTCGCCCATCATAGACATCTCAAATTCGCTAGTCATTAGATTGGAAAATTCCTTGCATAAAGCATTGTTAGTGGCACCAAATATAATGTCATCTACATATATTTGAACTAATAAAATATCATTGTTTTTGTGTTTGACAAAGAGAGTTGTGTCAACTTTTCCCCTAATGAAATCATTTTTCAAAAGAAATTTACTCAACCTATCATACCAAGCTCGGGTAGCTTGTTTTAAACCATAGAGAGCCTTTTTGAGTTTGAAAACATGATCGGGATATTTAAAGTTTTCAAAACCAGGGGGTTGTTTGACATAAACTTCTTCTTCAATAAAACCATTTAAAAACGCACTTTTCACATCCATTTGATATAAGACAAAATTCATAGAGGAAGCGAAAGCAAGCAATAAGCGAATAGCTTCTAATCTAGCTACTGGAGCATAAGTCTCCTCATAATCAATACCTTCTTCTTGATTGTAGCCTTGAGCCACAAGCCTAGCTTTGTTTCTAGTGATTATACCATTTTCATCTAGTTTGTTGCGAAAAACCCATTTCGTACCAACTATGGTATGATCTTCGGGTCTTGGCAGCAAATCCCAAACGTCATTTCGTTCGAATTGGTTAAGCTCCTCTTGCATTGCCAAGGTCCAAAATTCATCCCCAATTGCTTCAGAGATGGTTTTGGGTTCAATTTGAGAAACAAAAGCAGTAAGTTCTAAGGTGTTTTTAAGGGAGTTTCGAGTACTTACCTTTCCTCCAACATCGGATTACTTGATCAATAGGGTGATCTTTGATCGTCCTCCATTCCTTTTGTTCTTTTGTTTCACTTTCCAATTGTGGAGCTTCTTCCGTTGATTGTTCTATAATTTCATCATTGTTTTCCTTTGGCGGTTCTTCATGTATTTTGTTTTTCAAATTACTCAAGATATCTGCAAGATCAAAACCACAATCCTTTCTCGCCAAGCGAGCATTATCTTCGGAAAACACAACATGTGGGGATTCCTCCACAATTTGGGTTCTTTTGTTAAAGACCCTATATGCTTAACTACGTGAGGAATAACCAATGAAAATAGCTTCATCCGATTTTGCATCAAATTTACCTAATTGGTCTTTGCCGTTATTATGAACAAAACATTTACAACCAAAAACACGTAAGTGGGAAATATTGGGTTTTCTACCCTTATACAGTTCATATGGGGTTTTCAAGAGTATCGGCCGAATTGCTACTCTATTTAAAACATAGCAAGCGGTACTCACGGCGTCCGCCCAAAAGTGTTTGGGAATCTTAGCTTCGTCGAGCATGGTTCTTGCCATCTCTTCGAGACACCTATTTTTCCTTTCCACCACCCCATTTTGTTGTGGTGTACGTGGAGCGGAAAAGGTATGCTCGATTCCGAGTTCGTCACAAAAATCCGCAAAGAGATTGTGATCAAACTCTCCCCCATGATCACTTCTAATTGAAGTGACGGTAGATTCTTTTTCGTTTTGAACACGTTTAAAAAAATACTTGAAATTTTGAAAAGCATCGCTTTTATTTGCAAGAAATAGCGTCCATGTAAATCTAGAAAAGTCATCAACAATTACAAAAGCATATTTATTTCTACCTAGACTTTCAATACGAGAAGGTCCAAGTAAATCCATATGAAGTAATTGTAAAGGTCTAGAAGTTGAAACAATATTTTTGGATTTAAAAGATGCTTTGGTTTGCTTCCCTTTTTGACAAGAATCACACATAGAATCATTTTCAAACTTTAAATTGGGAAGACCAACTACTAAGTTTTGAGAAAGCAATTTATTTAAAAGATGCATGTTCATGTGTGCTAATCTACGATGCCACAACCAAGTATTATCCTCTTTGCTCATTAAGCAATCAACATATTCGGGAGAGGAGTTTGCAAGATCAACCATATAGATATTATCAATTCTAAAACCACGAAGTATGATCTTGAAGTCACTACGTCTAAACACAAGACATTCATCCGAATCAAATAGAGCAAGATTTCCCTTGTCACATAATTGGCTTATGCTCAAGAGATTATGCTTCAACCCTTTCACAAGCAATATATGTTTAATAGAGGAGTTTTCGTCCTTACCAACCGATCCGATGCCGATTATTTTTCCTTTATTGTTGTCGCCGAAAATGACGTTTCCTCCTTCTTTGTGCTCTAGTTGAAGGAATTTGGATTCATCTCCCGTCATATGTTTGGAGCATCCACTATCAAGGTACCATAGTACACTTGATCCCTTCAAGCACACCTACAAAACAATTTAATATTCTTTAGGTACCCATGCCATCTTGGGTCCTTGGGGGTTAGACAAATAATGATTATAGTCATACGAGAAGTCTCTATGCTTTGCGAAACACATCGGTTCAATGTGACCTATACGATTGCAGTAATGACATGTTGCGTTCGGATTGTGCCTGTGTCTAGGTGGAGCAAAATACGTTCTGGGTGATCTATAGTCATTCCTAGATGCGTTGAAATTTCTAGAATCATTTCTAGGTTGTCTAGGGTGATTTATCCTAGATTCGTTAACAATCATCCTAGAATTCTTTCTAGGTGATCTAAAGTGGTTAATTCTAGACTCATTGTACCAATTTCTAGAATTGTATCTACGTGTTCTAGAATTATTAACCCTAGACTTGTTTTCATACATCCTAGCGTAGTGTCTAGGTGGTCTAAAGGAATTTGTCCTAGACTCGTTTACAGCCCTAGAGTTATTTCTAGGTGGAGCAGTAGGATTTCTATTGTAATTTCTGTTTTTATGCCATTGATTATTCTTAGACGTTTCCTTTTCTTCAATAACCTTAGGGACGTCTACACTATGTGATTCTAAGGTTTTCCTAAGTTCTGCATTTTCTAACTTCAAAGAGTCGCGAGAAGTACAAGTAGAGCATTTATCAATATAAGAAGCTTCATGCATAGTCTTAATGACTTGTCTAAGCTCTACACTATCATTTTGAAAAAATTGATATTCTTTTACAAGATTCTCGTTATCACGAGACAGATTTTCAAAATCCTTTTGTTTTAAAGAGAATGATTTTCGAAATCTTTTTCTTTCAATAAAAAGCGTTCTTCAAAATCCTTTTCTTTTAAAGAGAGATTTTTCTGGAAATCTATTTCTAGCTGGGAAAGTGATTTCTTCAAATCTCTAATCATTTTAACAGCATTTTCATATTTACCAAACATATCTTCATAGGCATTTTGAAGTTCTTCAAACGAGAGAGAGTTAGAAGTGCTTACCTCTTTTTCTTTGTCGTCGGCCATCAGGCACCTGATATTTGATTCATCATTTGAGCATTTTTCCACTTGAGATGTTCTTTCATGAATTTCTTCAAGCTTATCCCACATTTCCTTAGCAGTTTTGTAGTGGGAGATTTTTCGCCAGATTTCCTGGTTCAAGGATTTATACAACATATTTATCGCATTAGTGTTGTATTCACTTGCCTTGGCTTTCCCAACTTTTGTCGTCATTTGATTTCCATGCTTGATGATTTGCCATAGATAGAGGTCGTTTGCTATCGTAAAAACTCTCATTCGATCTTTCCAAACTGAGTAGTTGTTTTCACCCAATTTTGGAGGCGACGTGTTGCATTCACCTTCACCTATTCCTGCAAAAAAGTCACGAGTAGAAGCCATGGATGGTTCTCTCAAACTGTTAAGCTTTTCAGAGAGTTGGGCTCTGATACCAATTGTTAGAAACTACGCTTAACGCTAGAGGGGGGGTGAATAGCGTTTTAATGAAATTTAGCGTTTTCTTGCGGAATTTAAATTTTACAGGAAGTAAATAAGTGCAATAAAAATAACTTACACAAGGATATATCCTGGTTGGCCACAACAGTGGTTAGTCCAGTCCCCGAGAGACTCTCTCGAGATTTTCTACTAACTTGTTAAGCTTACGGGTGCTTAACAAACCTTTACAGTTGCTCGGAGATACAATCTCAAAGACTTCACTTGCTCGGAGGTTCCTCACCTCAAAGACTTCACTTGCTCGGGGATACAATCCCAAAGACTTCACTTGCTCGGGGATACAATCCCAAAGACTTCAACAGAGGAAGCACAAGTTCCTCAACACAAGAGAATCAAAATTCTCTTACAAGTATTTGAAATACTTGAACACTCACTTAACAAAGGTACTCCTTGATGAGTAGATATGAGTAAAATAATACGCTCAAGATCACAACAACTTTGAACAATAATATGGCTCTCAAAAGCTTTATGAAATGAGTAGAAAATGATGAACAATTGAATGAAAGCTTAAAGCAATGTAATGATCAGTTAGTGTATGTTGTTGTGTTTAAAACACTGAGTTGAAGCTATATTTATAGGTGCAAAACTTGGTCTTACCGTTGTCTAATTGCCAATTAAGAATTGCTGAATTTACTCAGTGACAATCGATTGTCAAGACCAAACAATCGATTATCTGCCAGTCAGATCAAAAATCAATCCCAGATTTTAAGCTTAATAATCGATTACTTACAATCCATAATCGATTACTGGCAAAATTCAAATTCAGATAATCGATTATACCAAATCCATAATCGATTACTTCAGCAACGTTCCAAAAATCATTTACAGATTTTAATCAAAAACATCGATTATAGCAAATCAATAAACGATTACCTCATTAACGTTTTAAAAATTATTTCCGGATTTTGAGCAAAACATCGATTACAGAAAACCAATAATCTATTACTTTGAGGTATTTGAAAATCATTTGACAACGGTCAGCTTCAACAATCGATTGTCCCTTGCAACAATCGATTACTTGTCATTTTCTGAAAATCTCAAATCACACTGTTTCAAGCCAAAGTTTTTGCGACTAAGTATAAACTTTGACAATCAATTGTTGGACATAGACAATCGATTGTTAAACCCAGTTAACTCAACATAATCGATTACTATTAGTTACTAATCGATTACTTAAGTAATTTTAAAATCACTGGTAGACATCAACTCAACATAATCGATTACCATTAGTTCATAATCGATTATTCTGAGTATTGGAAAACTTTACCTCATCAATAATCGATTGTCATTAGTTCACAATCGATTATCTTGCAGATTTGGAAAAACCTGATGTTAACTGTCTTATTCACAATCGATTATCATTAGTTCATAATCGATTGTCATGCAGTCTTGGCTTATAAACAATCGATTATCATAAGTACATAATCGATTATTCTTAGCCCAGATTTCTGAGGTATGTTTAGAAAACATTTTGTCTAATGTAAATATGCATCATTTGAAATCATTTGATACAGAAATAAGTATGCATGATTTTGGAAAATAGTTTTATGAAAGAAGCCATGTTATGGAGTCAAGTTATAGGATCAAGATCACATTTAAGAATAACTCAATAATAACAATTAAAAACAACGTCTTGAGCTTCAATCTCAACATTTGTGCTCTTGTACTTGAACTCCGTCATATATCAATTTGTGCTTTGTTTGTCATTCATCAAAACCTACAAAAGAATACACGTTTAGTATATCGCATTGAGAACGTGTTTCGAACAATCCTCAACTGTCCAAGTTTAGAGGGAACTCTAGGTCCCAAGGCAAGGCTTACATGAGGGGGCAGAACTTAGAGACTGGGAGAGAGTGTAAGTGCAGAGTTATGGAGAGGGGAAAGGGGAAGGGAAACAGTACACATAGATACATATAGGGGGTATAGGAAATAGGGAAGTGGTAGAGAGGCAAGGTCAGGCTAGTGGGGATACCCAGCAATGGGAAATGCTGGCACACCTCACGAGTCTATTAGAACATAAATGTCAAAGAAAAATCATAAAAACATTTAAACATTTTTCAGAAACCCCTACATCAAAAAAGAAGATTTTTAAAAGTGATTTTGCAAAGAAAGTCGGGAGAATCGTTTGAAAACTTCAAGTAAAGAACAGACACACAACAGACTTAAGAAGATCAGAGAAGAAAACCTCAATGAATTAGGGTTTTAGAAGAACCATATAATGAGAAAGGCTTTGAAAAGGTCACCAATCGGATTTGGAGAAGCCATAACTAGGCTCAAACAACCTTGATACGTACGGACAGAGATGACCCTGAGACCTCGAATCGGCAAAGGTTTGAGAGAATACCTTCAAGGTCTGGCCTTGAATTTTCAAGTATCAAGCACATAGGAGTAATATGAGGCGAATATAGGGGCCTCACAACCTGGGAACCCATTGATTCCGGTGAGTTTCAAGGTGGGAGATGATGAGAATTCATGAAAGGTTTGAGAGTGTTTGAGAGAGGAGAGGGGTTTCAAGGGCATCATCTCAGACGAAATGATTTAGGGTTGAGGGTTTGTAAAATTAAAAAGGCAAAGGGAAATCGTGGCCATTGATCATTTTGATCAATGGCCTGGATCAAAGGAGAGCCGGGTGGGTAAAAATGAACGGGGCGGGCTCGGGTAATTTAGGATTTGGGCTGGGTGATTTTGAATTTGAATATGGATTACTTGCGGTGGTCAGTTTAGGCTAAACTTGAAATGAAATCGGATTAGTATTTAAATAGCCACTTTTTCCCTTTTGTATTTTATAAAAATAGTAAAATAACTTTTTAAAATAAATTAAAGGTTCTAATTTAATTAATAGTATATAAATATTAGATTAAAAATATTGGAATCGGATTTATAATTATATACACAATTAATTCTCAAAATAGGCTAATATTGCAATCAAGTGTAATTTAGTTTTAAAAATACTAAAAAAAATTTGTAAAAATATGTAAAAATTTCCTTAGATATATTTTGGAATGAATATGAGAACAAAATAAATTAATCACCAAAAATGATAATTTGAGAATAATTATTAGTTTTTGTACTGTTAAAATAGGGCAATAAATTGGTTTAATTTTTTTTTAAAAATTTGAAAAAGTGATAAAATAATTGGACATGTTTATATATATATATATATATAATTTTAAAAGTATTTTGCATATAAAAATATACAGAAAAAATTGGGTATCAACACAAGCCCGATACTATGCCCTTCCTACCGTACTAGGTTGTTGCCCTTGATTCTGTCATCACAGGTATTATACTGGTTTGTCATAGAGATGCATTGGTTTTATTTGATCAAGGCTCCACTTATTCTTTTGTGTCTTCTTATTTTGCTCCGTATTTGGGTGTATCTCGGGATTCTTTGAGTTTTCCTGTTTATATTTCTACTCCTATGGGAGATTCTCTTATTATGGACCCTGTTTATCGATCGTTCTTGGTTGCGCTTAGTGGTTTTCGGACCAGATCCAATTTATTGTTGCTCAAGATGGTAGACTTTGATATTATCTTGGGCATGGACTGGTTTCCACCCCATTATGCTATTCTTGATTATCACTCTAAGACTGTGACGCTGGCTATGCTAGGTGTGTCGCGTGTTGAGTGGAGGGGTGCTTCAGATCACACTCCCAATAGAGTAATTTCTTTCCTTAAAGCTCAATGTATGGTTGAGAATGGGTGTGACGTGTATCTAGCCTATGTGAGAGATGTTAGTATTGATAACCCTTTACTTGATTCAGTTCCAGTAGTATGGGACTTTTTCGATGTGTTTCCAGGTAATCTTCCAGGCATGCCGCCTGATAGATATATTGATTTTGGCATTGATTTGTTGCCGGGCACTCAGCCCATTTCCATTCCTCCATATCGTATGGCTCCTCCTAAGTTGAAGGAGTTGAGATCAGTTGCAGGAATTTCTTAATAAGGGTTTTATTCTACCCAATGTATCACCTTGGGGTTCTCCTATCTTGTTTTTGAAGAAAAATGATGGTTTTATTCGTATGTGTAATGATTATTGCCAGTTGAACAAGGCTACAGTGAAGAACCATTATCCTTTGCCTCATATTGATGATCTGTTTGACTAGCTTCCGGGCGCACGGGTGTTCTCTAAGATTGACTTGCACTCAAGTTACCATCAGTTGAAGATTCGGGAGCGAGATATCCCGAAGAATGCTTTCAGGACTCGATATGGCCACTACGAGTTTCTTGTTATGTCATTTGGGCTGACCAATGCCCCAACAGCTTTTATACATTTGATGCACAGTGTATTCTAGCCATATCTTGACTCTTTTGTTATTGTATTTATTGATAACATTCTGGTGTATTCCCGGAGTCAGAAAGATCATGAGCAGTACCCGAGGATAGTGCTTCAGACTTTGAGGAAAAAGAAATTATATGCAATGTTCTTAAAATGTGAGCCTTGGTTAGATTCTGTGGCATTCTTAGGCCACGTGGTATTGAGTGAGAGTAATCGGGTAGATCTGAAGAAGGTAGAGGCAGTGCAGAGTTGTCCTAGACCATCCTAAGCTACAGAAATATGTAGTTTTCTCGGTTTGGTAGGTTACTACCGTCGTTTTATGGAGGGATTTTACTCGATTGTAGCCCCTATGACTAGACTGACCCAAAAAGGTGACCCGTTTTAATAGACAGAGGAGTGTGAGGCGAGCTTTTAGAAGCTCAAGATAACTTTGACTATGGACCCAGTTTTGATATTGTCTACAGGTTCAAGGTCTTATACGGTCTATTGTGATTCCTCGAGGGTTGGCCTTAGAGCGGTGTTGATGCAGGATGATAGGGTGATTGCCTACTCGTCTAGATAGTTGAAGATACGTGAGAAGAATTAACCTATCCACGACCATGAGTTAGCTGCCACTGCTCATGCACTAAAGATTTGGCGCCATTATCTATATGGTGTGCCTTGTGAGATTTATGCTGACCATCGGAGCTTGCAACACCTATTCAAGCAAAAGGATCTAAATTTGTGCTAGAGGAGGTGGTCAGTGTTTCTGAAGGACTATGATATCACTATTTTGTATCACCCGGGCAAGGCCAATATGGTGGTCGATGCTTTGAGTCGCCGGGCAGAGAGTTTAGGGAGTTTGGCTTGTCTACCAACATCAGAGAGGCCTATGGAGATGGATGTTCAGGCATTAGCCAGCCATTTTGTGAGATTGGATTTTTCAGAGCCTAGTCGGGTTCTAGCTTGCGTGGTTTCTCAGTCTTCCTTATTTGATCTTATCAGGGAGCGGCAGTATGATGACCCTTATTTGCTTGTCCTTAAGGACAAGGTTCAGCATGGTAATGCCATAGATGTGACCATTGGCAAGGACAGAGTATTGAGGATGTAGGATCGGGTTTGTGTACCCAATTTGATGAGCTACGGGAGCTGATTCTAGAGAAGGCCTAGAGTTTGCAGTATTCCATTCATTCGGGTGCCACGAAGATGTACTAAGATTTGATACATCACTATTGGTAGAGTCCGATTAAGAAAGATATAGTTGGGTTTGTAGCTTAGTGCCTCAACAGTTAGCAGGTGAAGTATGAGCATCAGAGATCGGTGGGTTGCTTCAGCAGATAGAGATTCCAGAGTGGAAGTGGGAGTGGATCACCATGGACTTTGTAATTAGGCTCCTGCAAACTTTGAGAAAGTTCGACGTTGTTTAGGTGATTGTGGATCGGCTGACCAAGCCTGCTCATTTCATTCCTGTGTGTACTACTTATTCTTCGGAGCAGTTGGCAAAGATTTGTATCCGAAAGATTGTTCATCTACACAGTATTCTAGTTTCCATCATTTCGGATAGAGGTACTCAGTTCACATCACAGTTCTGGAGGGCCATTCAGCATGAGTTGGCAACTAGGGTAGAGTTGAGTACAACATTTTACCCTCAGACGGGTGGGAAGTTCGAGCACACTATTTAGATCTTTACGGATATGCTCCACGCGTGTGTGATTGATTTTGGAGGGTCTTGGGATTAGTTCTTTCCATTGGCGGAGTTTCCATGAAACGACAACTATCAGTCCAGCATTCAGATGGCACCAAACGAGGCTTTGTATAGTAGAAGGAATAGATATCTTGTGGGTTGGTTTGAGACGGGTGCGGCTAGATTATTGGGCACTGACTTATTTCAAGATGATTTGGAAAAGGTTAAGGTTATTCAGAATAGATTTTGTACAGCCTAGTCCAGACAGAAGAGCTATGCGGACCAGAAGGTTCGTGATGCTTTCCATATGGTTGGAGAGCAGGTTCTACGTCGAGTTTCGCCTATGAAGAGCATTATGAGACTTGGGAAGAAATGGAAGTTGAGTTCGAGGTTTATTGTCCCTTTTGAGATATTGAGGCAAGTTGGGGAGGTTGCTTATGAGCTTGCCTTACCTCCCAGCTTAGCTGGAGTTCATACGATGTTTCATATTTTGATACTCTGGTGGTATCACAGTGATCTGTCACCATATTCTATTTCTGTTCAGTCTAGTTGGACAAGGATCAGTCCTATATTGAAGAGCCAGTGTTAATATTGGACATGCAGGTTAGAAAGCTGAGGTCAAAGGACATTGCATCAGTGAATGTTCAGTGGCAGCGTCAACCGGTCAAAAGAGGCGACCTGGAGATCGAGTAGGATATGTGCAACTATTACCCTCATCTTTTCACTACTTCAGGTATGTCTCTATGCTCGTTCGAGGATGAATGAATGTTTAAATGTAGGAGGATGTGACGACCCGGCCGATCGTCTTAAGAATTAACGCCTCGATCCTCTATTAACTGCCTCCCTAGTTTATTTCTGTTATTTTGATTTGTCAGAATGTTCGGTTTTAAGATTCAGAGAGTTTTGGGACACTTAGTCCCTCAACGAGAGCTTAAGTATTAAAAAGTTGATCGTATTCGTAACAGTATGAAGACAGCTTCGGAATGGAAATCTGGTGGTTCCGTTAGCTCTATTTGGTGATTTCGGGCTTAGGGGCATGTTCGGATTGTGTTACGAATGCTCAATGGGTCATTTTGAAACTTGTTAGAATTCCAGAAAATCTTGTGTCTGGTTTCCTTTATCGTGTTAGCATAGTGTAATTTCGGAGGGTGATTAAATTGTTCTTCATGAATGCATAAGTCTGGCCCCTCCTTCTTAACGTTTGCACTCGCCTTCTCGCATTCGCATAGTAGAACTAGGAGCTGGGGGTACTGTGACTATTTCCACATTCACGTTCGTATTGCCTTGTCCGCGAACGCGTAAGCCTGCCCTTTTCCTCTTCCGCGTTCATGTGCTCCATCTCACGTTAGCATAGCCCAGTTCAGTTTTTCCTCTTCGCGACCGCACGTCATGTTTCGTGATCGCGATTGCCATAACAGCTGGGTAGAGTATAAAAATTCAAAATGAAGGTTTAGCCATTTTTGAGAAAACTTAAGCTTGGGAGCTCGGATTGAACGAAATTTTGAGGAATTTTCAGAGATATCGATTGGGTAACGATTCCTAACTCATTTTTTCTTGTAACCCACTAATCTAAACATGAATTCATCCTTTAATTTCGAAAGTTATATGAAACATTGGGGAAAAGTTCTTAGACCAAAAATTTGAGTATTAAATAGGGATTTGACATTGGATTGGGATAATTTTGATATGGTTAGACTCGTAAGGATGTGAGGGTTCTGGAAATGTAAATTTTACTCAATTTTGAGACGTGGGCCCGAGGGGCGTTTTGCCAATGTCACCTAATTTTGCGTATTAGCTTAGAATTTAATTGTTGAATCAGTTAGTTAAAGTGTTATTTACAATATGCAATTGAATTAAATAGATTTGGGCCATTTGGAGTCGAGTACTCGTGGAGCGTGGTTTCGGATTGATTTGAGCTTGTTCGCGGTAAGTGGCTTGTCTAACCTTATGTGTTGGACTTTTCCCTTAGGATTTGATATATTTGATAATTGAAATGCCTTGTACGGTGACGAGTGTGTACTTGTGCTAATTGTTGGAAATCCGATTTTCATTAAGTACTACTAGTATGTTTACTTTCCTGTTTACTGCATGTACTATTTAAGCCCGTGTTAGCTTAGTAAATCATGCCTAAGTGATTAATTTGCCTTATTTGTTTGCCTTAATATGAAGTTTGATATTTTCTGAACTTTTCTCTTGTTGGGTCTGTGTATTTACATTGGAACTATGGATGTGGGGTTCCGATAGCTCCCCCCTTGTTTGTTACATTTAGGACTACGGATGTGGGATTCCGGTAGATCCCCCTACTCAATTTTATGGAACTACGGGAATGCACCTGGTAGATTCTCAGTACTGGGTATTTATATTTAGGACTACGGAACGGGTCCGGTAGATCCCCATGAACTATGAGCTAGACTACAAGACAGTATCTTGAGACACTTATTGGATTATCGTACTGGGACTTCAGAAAGGTATCCTGGAAGATCCCCGGTTGATATTATTGGAGTTGAGCTGTATTTCCTTTAGTGTTTATGTTGCTTTCTGTATAGTTGTTGTTGTCCCTAATATCCTGCATTACTTTTATTGTTGTACATATTTATATTGTTCTGTTTTATATTGTCAAATTATATCTTTTATATAACCTCATTAAGGCCCTAACTTTCCTTGTCACTACTCAACCGAGGTTAGGCTTGACACTTACTGAGTACCGTTGTGGTGTGCTCATGCCCTTTCTGTACATATTTTTCATGTGCAGATCCAGGTACTCTACCCAGTCCTGACACCTCTGAGGCAAGGCAACTGCTCTAGCAATTTTGAGGTATATCTGCCGCGTCCACAAATCGAGGAGTCTCTTTCTATTCATGCATCTAGTATTTAGACCTTCTATACTTTATGCAGAGTTAGAGCTATGTAGTATTTCTTAGCTTGTGATTCATGGGTTTCCGAGTTTTGGGAGTATGTATTGGTTTTGAGAAGTTAAGTATTGTGTATGCCGAGCGACATTTTATATAGCGGTTATTTTGGTTATTTTTGGCTTTTGATTATTTCTTCCACAAGTTTTGTGTATGTTTCGCATTGTTAGGCTTACCCAGTCGTAGAGACTAGGTGTCATCATGATAGTTCATGGAAACTCTAGAGGAACCTACAATTTAACAAAAAAAAGAAAAATTAATATCTTAGTACAAACTGTACAAAACAATAAACATAAAAATAACAAATAATTACCCATCACCCTCAGGGATAATGATGATCCTACTATATTGATCATAATGCACTTCCTCGTCATCATCAGCATCACCATCCGAAGCATGTATATCAGAGGCATCTGTGGAAGGTGTAGGGGGTTAGAGCTAGTATCTCGCAGGCGAAGGCCTGAAATACATGGAGCCATTGATGAAGATTGTTGCGATCCCTGCGACTGCGACATAGCTGGATGGACCCCAAGTGGTTGTGATATTGATGGTTGTGATACTGATGGTTGTGACCCGAGTGGCTGTGAAACAGATGGATATGATCCATGTGGATGTGACATGGATGGATGCAATCCATGCGATGTAGATGGATGCGATCCACGTGGTCGTGAGACAGCTGGACTGTATGCCGGGCGTATAGTCCTATGTCCATGTGATGAAAGACCTGGTGTCTGCATGAAGGTGTAAGGCTCGTAATGATGTGGCAGCTCAGAATAGCCCCGGGTGGAGGATAAGGCACAGGCATAAGTATCTCTGAAGAGGGTCGAAAAGATGGAGTATTATCTTCTACCCTCCTCTTTCCCTTCCTAGCCTTTTCTCGACCTCGAGAATCAGTAGGGTAATTGTTACCTTGACCCTTGCCTGTCATCTGCATAATATAATACATATTTATATTGAAAAATATAAAACTAGCTTTAAAACGAGAGTTATTAAAGAAACCAACTTTTTAAAGCTCATCGACATATTGTTCCTCGTCCGAGAATTCTTCTTCCTCATTTTCTATAATTGTTACTTTATTACATCAACTTCTTTCATTATGTGTACAGGATGTTCCAAATCATTTTCTAAAAGTTTGTCCACTATTTGTTGAACACTGGAGATATCGTTTTGATATGCAACATCTAACACGTTCTTGACTTTCACCCTACCTATAGGCTTAGTTTTTATTATAACCCACCAATCAGACTTATTCCGCTACAATGGATAAGGAGCATAATACACTTGCTTAACATTATGTTCAATTATAAAAGGATTATAGCGATCATGCTCCTTGAATGATTAACCTCAATTATGTTGTATTTGTTGTGTAATCTTGTACCTATTGTTAGATTTGGGTCAAACCACTTGCATCTAAAGAGTATCAATTTCTTAAATGGCCAACATATATATTATAATTCTATTATTTTTTTGAGCACGCCATAATAATCAATATCTCCAACTTGGTAGCCATCACCACCCTGAATCCACACCCCGCTATGCTATTTTTAATTTTAGAGCAATCATCTGTATGGAACTTATAACCATTCACTACGTACTTAGACATTGTTGTGACCTCAAGCCCAGGTCCCCAAGATATATCTTTCAAATATTAATTTACACCATTATTTGGATTATGTACCTATATAATGTTAAAAAGAATTATAAGTTAGCATAACTTACAAACATTATTTACCTACATAGTGTTAGAACATTATTAGGATAAACTTACAAATTGTTTGAACCACGTATCAAATCTCGTATATACAACATCATGACCAAATTGACCAACGAAGTGACTGTAACACATCAAATATTTTTAGTAGTTGTATTGAGATGTAATCACAATAAATTTTATATTTTGATAACTACTAAATCAGTACTTACTTGAGAAATGGTACAACTTCGAGATAATTAGCAACACATGAAGTGTAGCTGGTTTGTACTCCATATCACTCAAACTTCTCTTTCTAACATCCTTATAACATCGATCTGGTTGTTTAAATATGGACATAGGCAGATATAATGGATCGTTCACACATGCGACTGTGTGTCTGTTGGGCCTATTCCTAGCACATGAAGCATTGCTCTCAAAATAATAAGAACAAAAATGAGCAGTTTCCTTTGCAAGATAAGCTTCACATATAGATCCTTCAATCATATTCCTTTGATTAACAAATTGTTTGTATTTTCCAATTGTCCTACATAATTTAATGTTAGATAAGAACATTCAAATGAAATAGAAATTTACATCAAACTTATAATATTACCTCTCAAAGGGATACATCCATCTGCGTTGAACATGCTCTCCAAGTCGAACTCATGTACAAAGTGGACTAGAAGGTGTTCCATCACATCAGAAAAACCACATGAAAATATCTTTTCCATCTGAGTAGAAGTTACACGAATATTTTGATCCATCCGGAGTAGGTTTTCTTCCATTAATGTGGAAGAACACAAGTCTTTGAAAAATAAACTAATCTCTGTGATGGGTTTCCAGATTCTTTCAGGAAAACACAAAATGCAATAGGCACTCTCCATGAAAACATGGCATTCATGACTTTTCAAATGGCTCAACTTCCCTACCTCTACATCAACTTTTTTTTTCAAGATTCGACGCATAACCCTCAGGCATCTTCATTTTTGTTACCAATTCACAAATTTGCCGTCTTTCCTCAAAAGTGAATGTGTAACTTTCTTTGGGAATGAATCTCTTACCATTGTTTTTGTCTGCAAGTATAATTCAGGCCGCCTACAATATTCTTGTAAGTCCACTCTATCCGTCGGGTTATTCTTTGTCTTACCTTTAACATCCATCACTGTGTTGAACAAATTATTAAAATAATTCTTCTCAAGAAATATGAAATCAAGGTTGTGATGGAGAAGATTATCCTTCTAATAAGGCAACTCCCAATATATACTATGTTTCATCCATTTATGAGTAACACTGTATTCGGGAAATCTTTAATGTGGAGCTTCAGTAACTTTACTGAAGTTCTGGACCCTCTGCCAAATTTCCTCACCTAAAAGTATCAGAGGTGGAGTATCATATTTCATTTTATCTTTTTATTGTATTTTTCATCCTTCTAAACTCATGATTAAGAGGCAAGAATTAACCATGACAATTAAATCATGATTGCTTTCGGCCATGTTTCAAAGTGAACGCTTTACTATTTTTCATGCAGTAAGGACAAGCTAGCTTCCCAGTAGTCATCCACCCAGACAACATTTCATATGCAGAAAAATCATTAATTGTCCATATTAAATTAGCATGCAAATTGAAGTTCTTATGTTATATGTTTCAACACCATCGTACCACAATTGTTTTAGCTGATCAATCAAAGGTTGCAAATATACATCAATCAAACTTTTTGGATAATGTGAACCTGGGATAATACAATTTAAGAATATATATGGACTAGTCATGCACAAGTTGGGTGGTAGATTATAAGGTGTAAGAAAGACAGGCGAATATGAATATGGTGTTGCAGATACAGAAAAAGGCGTGAAGCCATTCGCACATAGACCCAACCAAATGTTCCTTGGTTCACTAGCAAAATCTGGATATATCCTATCAAAGTGCTTCCAAGCTTCTCCATCTGAAGGATGACATAACACCATGTGGATCTATTTTTAAAGTGACATCTCATATGAGGAGCAGAACTCATTAACGCATATAACCTCTTTAACCTAGGTACAAGAGGTAAATAATGTATCGCCTTGATAACGACCATATTTCCGCTGGAAAGCCTCTTGAAACGAGGCTTTTGGCAAAATTTATGATTGTTTAAAGTTGCATTATCTTTATAATATAACATGCAACCATCTTCACAATAATCAATTCTCATTGACGAAAGTCCTAACTTAGAAACTAATCTCTTTACCTTATAGAAATCACCATGTAATTTGATATCAGGGTCAACTAGTTCGCTCATAAGGTCAATAAAAGGGTCCAGACTGCTTGAGAAATATTTCAATCAGATTTGATACTTAGTAATCTAATTGCAACAAACAATACAAGAGAAATTTGGGGGGGGGGGGGGGGGGGGGGGGTGTTTTTGACTCTGCTATTAGAAAAAGCGACCAACGTTGGTCGTTATTTTTGGTCGGTAATTAAGTTTTGACCGTTTGACCAAAATACCGACCAACGTTGGTCGCTTTTTTTAAAAAAAAATTAAATTAATTTTTTTTCTTTTTTGGGTTTTAAATATTATACGCAATAAAAAATTGTTATTAGCTATAAATATTTATTTTATTTAACTACAATTATTATAAATCATTATAAACTACAAGCATAATCTTTAAAAAAATTATATTAACTAGGTAACTACTTTTAACAGATTATAATAACATCTATGTAAAGGAATTTTTTAAGTTATATTTAAGTGTGAGTAATTTCATACACACGCATAAACTATATTGTAATTGATGATCAATCTTTACATTACTGCGTACGATTAATTAATGAATTGATAAATCACTATAATATTATTCTATTAGTTGATATAATAGTATTCATTATTTGTGCTATAACAGAGTTAATGAATTACATTCATTCATTACTAGGTTATAAGTCGATGAATCAATTATAACAGATTGATATACGTCGAGACATTTATTTTTTTTTTTAATATTGAACGATGTATCTGAGTAGGTTATAAGCCGATTAATCAATTTACAAGTATATCAATCCCTAAAAGAACCTGACCCTGTGTTCCTAGTGCTTCATGTTCTTATGTATGTATATATATATATATATATATACACACACACACACAGACAATTCACTGTAATACTATAATGTATATTAACTTGTTATAGCATATGTTAGTGTGTGTAGATATATAACACACACTTCATGCTACTTTAACTACATATATATATCATGTTATAGTACATGCTACTGTATTCATTATTTGTACTATAACAGAGTTAATGAATTATATTCCTTCATCACTAGGTTATAAGTCGATGAATCAATTATGACAGATTAATTGATATAAGTCGAGACGTTTAATTTATTTCTAATATTAAACGATGCATCTGAGTAGATTATAAAGTCGATGAATGAATTTACAAGTATATCCATCCCTAAAAAAATCCGACCCTGTGTTTCTAGCGCTTCATTGTGTGTGTGTGTGTATATATATATATATATATATATATATATATATATATATATATATAACACGCTTCATACTACTTTAACTACATATATAGCATGTTATAGTGTATGCTACTGTATTCATTATACATACATTTATCATTAGGTTATAAGTCGATAAATCAATTATAACAGATTAATTGATATAAGTCGAGATGTTTAATTTGTTTTTAATATTCAACGATGGATCTGAGTAGGTTATTAGTCGATGTATCAATTTACAAATGTATCCATTCCTAAAAGAACCCAACCCTGTGTTCCTAACACTTCATGTATATATAACTTGTCTCTTATTGATGGTGTAAATTATAAAGTCCTGGCCACTTGGTTAAAAGTCTAGAGGTTTTGGAGTTCAAGTGAACGAGGAGGATTAGCCAGAGAAAGAGTTTATAAAACTGTTTAAGTGGGCTATTTATACTAGTATCCCACATAAAATGAAAGGTGAGAGCCAGTTGTTTGGATCCTAATCCTAAGTGAACTGCCAAATTTGACAAAGAAATTTTTACCGTTGATAAATTAGACAATAACAAGTGAAAAACTAAAGGAGACAAAATTTAAGTGGTACAAATTAAAACATGCGTTCACTGAGCCAACACGGAGATGAAGATTTCCAAAAATAACATAGATGAGAATACAAAAATATTAAAAGACTAACCTTATAAAGTTCACACTAGAAGAAATCACACATGAATTAAGCTAGTTAATAGTGATGTCCCAAAAACTCTCTCCCTAAATATTGAAACGTATATCACTGCAGTATGCTACCAAATGAGAAAAGGAGTCTCAATTTTTAAAAAGTTGGTTGCTTTTACAACACAACTACAGTAGATTTATATTCTCTCTTCTAGGATTTTAAAAAAAAAAACTAATTGTATACTGAATATATGTCATATTCTCCTTTAAAGAAGAGAAAAAAAATCCAATATGATAAGAAGTACAAACACACAACATGACATCAAATGGGCACTTGGGTTTGACCATGTGTAATATTCAGTATGTGCGTGATGTTACCTTTAGGATTTGCGTGCACAAACCAAATCAGATCGAATTCTAATTAAACAGTATAAAGTGCTTATTTCTCAAATTATTCCCGATCAAAATTCCTTACTAGAGAAAAAAAAAGAAAATAAAAAGATTCACCCTTGTGGCCTCCAGTGCTAAAATGTCATGTTCAACTTGGTCTCATTTCTTTGCACTTAATAAAGATACGAATCTTAATTATTCAAATATCATATATTAGTTAAGTGTATTTATTTTAAAGTTTAATCATTCGAAACTTAATAATTAAATATATATTTATTAATTTTTACAATCACTTAATGGGTCTAAAAAGATTTGTATTTTTAAGATTTGTAACAAAGACTTAGCCCCAGTTTGATTATAGATTTTACCAAATTTTTTCAAATCTTTTTTGGCAAAACATGCTTGTTTAGTTATAGATTTTATCCATGCATTGGCAGTCAACGATTGGATCAGATTAACCCACCCATTCTATTTTTTAAACCCGTCCGACCCACTTTTCTAACCCGCCCCGACCCTATTTCTTTATACACCATACAATTTTCAGGTTCTTTCACATGGAATGAACAAGAATATAACCATCCCCTCTCCCTCTAGCCCCAAAACAAAAGATTCAAGAAGCAAAACATCAATTCTTGATTCTTCATTTGTTGCTGTTGATGGAAGAACATCAATCTCGTGGAATAAATTTTCACTTCCGTGGCAGCCGATTGTGTCACTTATAGGAGGTGAATGCACAATTAATAAAAACTCATCTTGGACTTACTGTACAAGTGCGCTTTCACTGAGAACAACTTGATGGGGGTGTCGCACAATGTGAAATAGGAAGAGCTTTCGATGCAATAGCTTCTCGGATGTTTTTCTTTCCCCAACACAAAAAACATAGTCACCGCACATCAATCCCCCAACAACGGGTAATTTTAAGCATTTGGTATCTATAGCGAGTTCAAGGTTCTGCCTTCATCTGGCCTGCTGGCAAAGAACCTACAAACAAAGATGTTTGAGATTATTAGAGAAGCTAACGCTAATTCAGAAAACAAAAATCATGAAGGACCTGCTCGAGACTGGAGGATCTGCAACAATGGACCCTAGGTTTTCTCAGAGGAAGATGAAAGGGAAGAGTTACAATTGAAAATTAACGCTGGACCTTGCTTCAAAATCGGAAAGTTTTTTACCCTGTTTTCAGCTCGTCCAGATCTGTTCTCACTATGGTTCACTCGATTTTTTCGGACTGAAATTCCCCATCTCTGTTTGTATGTGTATGTGTATTCAAAAACGGAGAGAAAGCAAAATCAGATGAGGGCAATGTCTGAAGGTCCCTGGTTCTCGTTCGCTGCTGAAGAAGACGAAGAAAAAGGGAGGTGTTTTTGGTTGGTGTTGCGGCTGGAAATGAAGAAGTAGCAGTAGCTCGTCGGTTAGGGGTGTGGTGGCGACGAACTGGTGGGAAGAGCGGCGGGCTTCTTGTTTCTCGCCACTGGGTTACGGCGAGTTAGTGAAGGGGAGGTTGGTGTGAGGAAGGTGAGGTCAGGGGGGTCGGTTTTTTTTGTTCGGGGCGGGTTATTTGCTCACGGATCGGGCGGGTTTATAATTTTTGGGTGGGCTAATTTTGGACCAATGTAAGTAGGCCACGTGTTTAAAAAACTTGAGGAAACCAGGTTTAACGGAGGAAGGGTAAATGTGGCCCGAAAGTGTAACGGTGGGGATATATTTGTTAAAGAATGCAAACGGAGGGTAAATGTAGCTTATTTTGAATAGTACAAGGGCAAATCTGACCCTTAACCTTTCTAAAAATAAAATTTTCAAATTCTAAAACTAGCTCTAGACCTATTTTGGCCCAAAATATTAACTGTTAACAATTTTAAAAATTACCCTTAAACTTCTATATTTTATAAAAAATCCACCATATGTTATGAGCACACTAACCACCAGCTGTTAATTACTATTATTTTCTTTAGGTCTGATGGGTCTTGTAATATTATGCAATTTGACGAATTATAATGGCTAGTAATTATGTTATTAACAGTTGATATTAGAATATCAAATTATGATTTTAAGATAGTGCATTATTTAGTTTATTATAAAAATAAAGATTTTGTGCCAAATTTATCTGTGTTTAGAGCTATGGTTTGTGATAATGACAATGAATGTTATCAATGAAGATTCTGCATATATACTGGATTAATAAGTTTATTTGATTGGTATTATTGGGTTTTTTTAGTTATAGTTTTTAGTTTATGGTATAAGTCACATTTCATATTTTTTCAACCAAAAGAAAAATGAAATATGTTGAAAACTATGTCCAAACAGATTTTTATCTTCAAACCACACTTCACCCAAATTAAAAATTATAAAACAAATTTGGGAATCTATGACCAAACACTAGCTTAATTTCATTAAGATGATATCATCCACATTCGCTACTAACTTTTGCCATCGCCGACCATTATCAACTATCACCACCACCACTATCCTCAACCATAGCCGACACCACTACCACAACTCACCACCCCTACCACCATCATCCTCAACCATAACCAACACTGACCCACCTTAACTACCACTACCAACCACCCTATCACTAGGGGCGGATTTATAGGTTTAATTTTGGGGCACGTGAACCCATGATCTCTCCATAAAATTAAATATTTTATGTACATAATTTTAGAATTGGTATAATATTAATTGTTGCCATCAATGCTTCAAGAAGGTTAAATGGTTCACTTAGTTGAATGTTGAGTTATTTACCAAGAGGTATATGGATCAATTCACATCATCATCAATTATCATAGCAGACAGTGCCCACTATTATAAACTGTCACCTCCACCATCATCTTCCTCAATAAAGATAAATTCTATATATTTAGATGTTTAAAAAATAACAGTCTTAATCATTTATTATTCGGATCTTATAATATATTTTTATATTCAAATGTGTATTAAAATTCAAATATTTTAATTTTAATACACATCTTAATATTTATATATATATCATATTCAGACGTCTTAATCTATAAAAAAAATAAGGCCTTAATCTCAGTGACTTTTTTTCTTTTAAAGTTTACCTTATATATACTGCAATTAAAAAGAAATCTACATTTCAGGTACATTTTACTTGTCGTAGTAGGAAACATTAGTTTTCAAATTATAAATTTCACTTTTTAAGAAGAGCAACCACATATATATATATATAAGTTAAACTCTTATTTATTTTGTCATTATATTATTGTCCAATTAGACTGTGTGTTACTTTTCCCAGTTCTTTTAACTACCCTATTTTCCCGTTAACTAGGTGGAGAAACAAGAAAATTAGGAAACTGAACGTCGTAACGACAACTGTTGACCCAAAATCCGTTATAACAAATCCTTCAAAACTTTCTTTCCTATTTGGTATACCAGAAAAACTTCCCTTAATTCCCTCTCCTCCTCCTTCTTCTTCTTCTCCTTTTCATCTTTGATGTAATTCTCCGGCAATTTGATGCACTTTGTAAATTAGAATCGTGAAGATTCAAAACGTTCAGGGTAAGTTCCATTTTTAGCCTTTGTTGTCTCAGTTTCCTATTTCTTTCTCGTCAACAACTTTGAGGTGTAAATTGATCCCTTTTGGAAAAAATTTTGGGCTTGCTCTTTTTATTCTTTTATTTATTTTTTTATTCTTCAATTGGTGATGATCGTCGTTTGTTACTGTTTTTCAGAGCGAGATTTTTTTTTTTAATTCACTCACTTGTCGATACGCATTGATATTATTGTACGCTTGCCTTAGAAACGTCAAATTTCATGAAATTGTATTTTATTGAATATTGTCAGTTGTCTTGCTACGCATGCATGCATGCATAACGAGTTTTGAAGCTATGGCTCGTTGCCATAAATTAATTATCTAGCTAGCTATCTTTTACCACCAATGGGTTGTGGTGGATGGATAATATCACTCCCCTTAATCATAGGTCACAGGTTTGAGCCCGGGAAATGGAAAAAATCTTAGTTGGGAGCAGCGCTTTCCCCTTTAATGGGCCTTTTGCGGTGCAAATCTGGACTAGTCCGGCTCCAAAGCGGGTACCGGACACCGGGTGAGAAACCAAACAAAAATATGTGGCGACCTGTTTGTTTCCCCTCATATCTCATTTTAATTTTTTGGTTGGTTGAGGAAATGGGAAGGCATGGACTACAAAGAAAATAAAAGTCTGAAATTTCTAGGTGTTGTATTTCACTTTTTTGAGTAACATGGCTTTGGAACAATAGTAATTGGTTAAATGTTGTGGAGGGTTATATGCCGATTTACAGACTGTTTTATACTTTTCAATGACTACAATCTGCTGACACCTTATATAACTTTGCCTCAAAATTGAAGTGCAGTAGCATTGGTCAATACATTATTAGTTGATGTGGATGGCCATATGCCTGATGTTTTGATGAACTCCTCCACTCTCTATGCAAGTGATTTAATAAAATGTTTGGTAATTACAAGTCTCAGCTTATTGGAGGACAAAAAGAAAAGTTTGTAAGGTATGCGTTTATTTGAAGCATTTCTTTTTCCCTATCTGTATATTCCCATATTTCTTCTCTATTCGGTCTATATCTGTGTCTGTATTTGTGCAAACTCTAAATGCTAAATTTCTGCTCTTGTCATCTTTGTACATCTGCCAGTTACACAATACAGAACATACCCCATTTCGTTGCATTCTAAACTATGACCGATACATTTTGGCAAAATTACATCTTCCCGACTATGTAGAGGAGGATCTTTAACCATTTGCTTCAAAAAGAAATTTGCTCAAGGCCTCTCAATACCAAGGAGGACTTCCAAGAGGTTGAACAAATTGCTAAAACATAATCGTTGTGTATTATATTGGATTGTTATCTTATCCTAAAGAATTTAACCCTATTAAAAACCGAACAATTAAATTGCTGCATTATTCTTTATGCTCTTTCTTGTTTTTAAACACATTTTGCACTCCGGTACTTCTGTAATTGTGTTGCAGAATGTCAAGGACTGCGCATGCATATTTTATCACTTCAATTGTTTTGTCCTATATTGAAGCATATGCTTGTAATTGTTCAGATAGCGACCCCTAAATTCCTGGAGTGAACTAGTTGTCTATTATAAGTCAAAGAAAGTTTTCCTTGTTGTTTCTTGCAGGTTGGAGGACGCTAACTCTGACTTATCATTTAAATCCGATATGGCTGGAAGGACAAAGTTTGGCTTTAATATAGAGGGGATGACTACTGGTGGGCGTCCAAACAACCCATCCAAGTCGATAAAACTGGGAGTAAAAAGAGGATCTGAGGGATTAATGACATTTGGCCGAACACTGAAATCTGGTGTTACCCGTGCAGTTTTTCCAGAAGATCTTAAAGTTTCTGATAGAAAGATATTTGATCCTCAAGACAAGTCTCTCCTGTTCTGGAATAGGCTATTGGTCATATCATGTATTTTTGCAGTATCTGTTGATCCCCTATTTCTTTTTCTTCCTGTTTTTAAGAGTGAAGGGATGTGTCTCCATATAGATGAAAGTTTAGCAAAAGTAGTAATCAGTATGCGGACAATACTTGATTTGTTTTACGTTATCCGTATGGTTCTCCAATTTCGAACGGCTTACATTGCTCCCTCTTCCCGTGTTTTTGGGCGAGGAGAACTTGTTATAGATCCGAAACAAATAGCTAGCAGATATATCCAGCGTTATTTTGTGGTGGATCTTCTTTCTGTTCTTCCTTTACCCCAGGTTCCTACTATGACTTTGACTATTCTTACAATGCCAGTGCACATTCAGTATTCAGCTACATTTCGCATCTACTGTTTCTATGTGGAACTCTCTCTCTCTCTCTCTCTCTCTCTCTCTCTCTCACACACACACACACACACACTCACTCACTCTCAGAGACATGCATATAACCCATTTTACTAGTTGTACACAGCATTATACAAATAATACCTATTTTATCTATGCCCCTTTTGTTCCCAGCAATAGACAATCAAAAACAGAAAGTTAGAGGGGCACATATGCCTATAGCCTATTTTAGTACTAGCAGCCACAGTAGACAGATAATATAAAAACATCTGGATTTCCTCAGGAAGCTTCAACTATAACTTTACCAATGTTACTTTCTCCATAAGTTGGTATTTGCTTTATTTATGTCTTCTAGTGCTTTTTTCTTCTTCAGCTTGTAGTAGCGAGATATCTTGATGGATCAAAAGGTTCGGATGTATTGGGTACAAAGCGAGCGTTAGTGGTCATCATCGTCCTTCAATATATTCCTAGATTTTTGCGATTTGTTCCATTAAGTTCAGATTTGAAAAAGACTGTGGGGGTGTTTGCAGAAACTGCTTGGGCTGGTGCTGCATATTATCTGTTGTGGTTTGTGCTGGCTAGTCACGTAAGTAACTTCTCAAGTCTGTTCATTATTGCATTTAGTACTGTTAACTGCTTTTGGTTTTTTCATTCTATGTCAAGAAGAATTACCTACTCATGTTGCTACATTTATCGTGAATTCTTTTGCCTGATAAGGTTCGACATAAAAGAATGTATACAATTAACAAGATAAAACATCAGGTTACCATACTCTAAAGGAATCATTTTTGTAATTAGTGAAGCTTTGTGTTTTATCAAAAATGCTTGCTAAAAGACCCTTTATAGGTAATTGGTTTTTCACTCTGCTTTTCTCTGGTTCTTGGTCTAGAATATGGAAATTCTGTGATAGCTGATCCTTTTTCTAGATTTCGTAGCACAAATAGCTTTGTGCCTTGGACTACTACAACGTGACTCATAGGATGCGTTTGTTAAAGGCCACCATTTGGGACATTGCGTTACGTTCTTTTCATCCTACTTATCGAGCACAAGTTGTACATTACTCCTATCTATGTCCCCCGACCTCGGTTGGTAGACTGGATCCTTTTATTTCTTTTTCCTTTTGGCATACTTTGTTATCATTCTAATTCTGAGTTGTTAACTAGAATTCCATCAGTTATTAGTATTTGATTATATGGTACTAGGAGAAGCTAATTTATCTCCAGTTAAATAACCGATGCGGTATCTCAATCATGATGAGAAGGCCACCGTTCAAGAGTCCAGAAATGCTTAAAGTCTGTTGTTTGTGATATGCAGATCTTCGGGGCCTTCTGGCACCTGTTATCCGTCGAACGCAAAGATACATGTTGGAATGAAGCATGTAGTGAAAATGAGCAGTGCAATGAAAAAATATCTTATCTATATTGTTCACGTGAAGGAAACTTTAATGTGACAGAATGGCAAGAAATTGGTAAGAGTGTTCTTAACAAGAAATGTTCTGAGGAGGAAAACTTTCAGTATGGAATATATGCAAGAGCTGTAACATCTGGTGTTCTTGACTCTGAGGATTTCGTTGTCAAATATTGTTTTTGTTTGTGGTGGGGCTTGCAGAATTTGAGGTAAAATTTCAGCTATATGATGCCTCTAATAATATTGTTATTTTCTCTCCTTTGTTCACTTTGTCTTTGGTCAACATTTATCTGCCTCATAAATTTCCATGTACATGTGTGGTGTTCACCACAGTCAGAAAATCACCCTTTGTCAATGCCGCCTTTCAAGGCCTCCTGAGCTTAACTAGTTTGATATTTCATTTTTTACAGCACACTCGGTCAGGGGCTTGAAACCAGTACCTATACTCTGGAAAATCTATTTTCAATAATATTGGCCATATCTGGACTCCTACTATTTGCTCTTCTCATTGGAAACATGCAGGTGCGTTGATTAAAGAGGCCTTTATGTTTTGGTTTTTCTGCGAGCGTTTTTCTTAAGGTTGAACTTGTCAGATTCTTTAGACGATGATGCATAATAGTACCAAGCTTTCAGTGTCATGCTTCTTTTGTTCTTTTAGTTTCTTTTTGAGGGTCAAAGCTGGCAATATCTTTAAACGACTTATAGCCACTATTGCCTGAATAGTTGGTGTTAAAGTTCAAATACAATTGCATGATTTGCTAGTATTGAGAAAATTGACCCAAGAAATTCAAAACCGGATAAGCACCATAGGGATTTTATCAGGTCTTATCTCAGTTGTTTTTCTCTTCGCGTCAAGTTGGCCTTTGAAGGAGTCATGGCTTTTGCTTACTATTAGTTCAACATCAATAAAACTGCCTTCTCATATTGCTAAAAGTTTAAACATATGGCTCTCTTGGTTCCTCTAACTGCTTGATTGGTGGAGACTGAAGGTGAAGCGGAAAAAAGAGATTTACCTCCTATTTTTGTATTTATCCTTCTCTGATGTTGTTTAATCAGAGTGGATGAAAATGTAAGGAATTTGGTCCTTCTTTTTTCATATTATTCCTAATACAGATTGGTTCGAACAATAAAATTGGAGGGATTGCATAACCTACCTCGTACGTCCTAAAAAAAGGGAGAAATGACTTTAACAACTGCTAATTGCCTGATTATATTATACATTACTACTATTAAAATTTACGAACATGGAAATTCTTTAACAGATATAGGTAGTACTACTTGTATTAGGAAAACGTATAAGTTCATATATTCCAACAAAAACTTGAGGGATCTTTTGTTCCCTACAGACCTATCTTCAGTCTCTGACGGTACGCCTTGAGGAAATGAGGGTCAAAAGGCGTGACTCCGAGCAATGGATGCATCACAGAGTACTTCCTCCTGAGCTAAGGGAGAGAGTTCGACGTTATGATCAGTACAAATGGCTGGAAACTAGAGGAGTAGATGAAGAAAGTTTGGTGCAGAATCTGCCAAAAGATCTTAGGAGGGATATTAAGAGGCATCTTTGTTTGAATTTGGTCAGAAGGGTAAGTACTCTTTTCTTATTGATAACCCTGTTTCAGTATCTTCTTAGTGTGCATAGAAATGTAAAGACAGTTTACACTTTCGGACATGATACTGGAGTACCTTAATTTGAATTGTTGTAGTATTGTAGGTGCCCTTGTTTGAGAACATGGATGAGAGGTTACTTGACGCGATCTGTGAGCGGTTGAAACCAAGTTTATGCACAGAAAATACATACATAGTTAGGGAAGGAGACCCGGTTGGTGAAATGCTGTTAATAATTCGTGGTCACCTAGAGAGTGTAACAACTGATGGTGGAAGAAGTGGTTTCTTCAACAGAGGTATTCTGAAAGAAAATGACTTCTGCGGGGAGGAACTGCTGACATGGGCATTGGATCCTAAATCCGGTTCAAACTTGCCGCCATCCACTAGGACTGTAAAGGCACTAACAGAAGTAGAGGCATTTGCCTTAGAAGCAGAGGAAGTGAAGTACATTACATCTCAGTTCAGACGGCTGCAGAGTCGACAGGTACAGCACACTTTCAGATTTTACTCGCAGCAATGGAGAACGTGGGCTGCCAGCTTTATACAAGCTGCATGGCGTCGGCATATGCGGAGAAAAATTGCAGAACTTCGTCACAATGAAGAATTGGAAGAAGACGACTATAATGAGAACGATGATGGAGATTCAGAGTTGACACCGATGTTGCATAAATCTCCGGAGCGACCACGTTAGCCTCAGCTTGCTATGTGTGGAGTTCATAGGCTTCAAAACTCAGAGTTCTACAGAGTATATAAAGCTCATGAAGCCTTCTAAGCCTGGCTTTAATGTCCATAATTCAGACTAATTACTTGGTCAAGGAAAATTTTTGTTTTATTATGTGTTTGAATTTTAATTATGACACAGTTGTTTTTGGATTGCTGTATGAGAATTAGTTGTGTACTAAAAGTGTCTAAATTTTGTAAAACCAACAGATAGTACAACAAAAGTATTTTATTTCCTAGTCCAAGCGGAGAACGTATTTTCCCTATGGAGAAGGCAATCTTTACAAGAACATGAACCTTGTACAAATGTTGAAACTTGTAAATGTTGAAACCGGATTCTGTCTCTAACAACTAGTTTTCTATTGATATTAACTTTGTTACATGGTGGCAAATCTGCACAGATTCTAAGGTTTTTAACTATCCCAATAGTGAATCCAGGTTCAGAATTAATTAGAGTGAACGCAATCGCCAACTTCTAACTGTGCTGAATAAGGGAGTTCTCTTTCTCCTCTTCTCCTGTGTCAAGAGAAACCTCCGAAGTATCAGGAACATAGCCTGTTAATTTCAATTCTTCAATCAACTCAGCCAACTTTAAATAGATGCTTTTAGATTGAGGATGAGACTGATCCCCTGCAACGAATTCATGAACAATCCCATGAATCTCTATCAGACTACAACCTGGCGTCTTCTTGATTCCCTGATCCGTCATTATTCTTCTTATCTCGCGCAAGTTTTCCCATTTTTTGCAAGCTGCATATATATTACACAAGAGGACATAAACAGCCCCATTACCAGGCTCTAGCTGAAGAAGTTGTTGAGCTGCAATTTCAGCCATTTGAACATCCTTGTGAACTCTGCAAGCACCAAGAAGAGCTCCCCAAACAATTGAATTTGGTTTCATTGGCATATTCTTTATAACCTCATAAGCTTCCCCCAAGCGCCCTGCTCGACCAAGAAGATCAACCATACAGCCATAATGTGTAACATTAGGTTGAACGCCGTGCTGAGAGGTCATGCAAGCAAAAAACCTTTTTCCTTCCTCTACCATACCCATATGAGTACAAGCATTAAGCACGCCAATGTAAGTCACCTCATCAGGTGTTTCTGAAGCTCTCAACATATCAAAAAACATATCTAGAGCTTCTCTCCCATTTCCATTAGTTGCAAGACCGACAATCATGGCCGTCCATGTGAATTTGTCCTTGCAAGGCATTTTAGAAAACACCATCAGTGCCTTTTCCACATTCCCACACTTAAAGTACATGTCTATGACAGCGTTCCCCAAATGTCTATCAACCTTAATCTTGTGCTTGTCTATGTAAGCCTTAATCCACTCTCCAAGTTCAAGAGCCCCAAGATGTGCACATGTGGTAAGGATGCTAACCATAGTGAACTCATCTGGTCGTATATTTGCTGCTTGCATTTCACGGAAGAGCATTAAGACATCTTTAGATCGGTTTTCTTTGACATATCCATCAATCATGGCTGTCCAAGAAATGGAATCCCTCTCTGGCATCTGATCAAAATATTTCCTAGCTACATCAACTTGTCCAATGTTCACGAAACCTTTGACAATTGTGGTCCATGATATAACATCTCTATGCTTCATGCTCTGAAATAGGCCAAGTGCAACATCCATCTTTCCAGAACCCGCATACAGGTCAATTAAAGCGTTGTTCAAAACCAAATTAGACTCTACCTTACGGTCCTTAACATATTGATGAACTCGGTTGCCAGTATCTAAATCTTTAAGCTGTGAGAGAGCTGATATTACTGAGATAAGAGTTACAAAAGTGGGCTGCAATCGCTTCTCCTCCATTGAATAAAAGAGTTTCCTTGACTCTCCAAATTGTCTAGACCTGTTGTACCCGGAAATCATACCATTCCAAATTAGTATATCACTTTTAGAACTCAAATCAAATACGCCACGGGCCATATCAACTTGCCCGCTTAAACAGTACATATGAATCAACGAATGCTGAACAAACTCATTTAACTCAAACCCGAATTTACATATATGAGCATGCATACTTTTCCCTATGTTTAACGATATTTCAGGAGTAAAACCCTTAAGCATGAAGGGGAACGTATAATTGTCCGGTTGAACATTGTCATTTAACATCTCTCTGTAAATGGACACTGCATTATTTGGACTATTTTCTTTTGAATAACCCTTGATCATAGTATTCCAAGCGAATACACCTGGTTCATGCATTATGTCAAACACAGAACGAGCATATTTCATATCACCTGATTCACAAGTAGCACAAAAAGCTATGATCTTGGAGCAGAGTGTGGGGTCAGACGTAAGGCCATTTTGGATCATTACTGAGTGAATCTGCCTAAGTTGATCCATAGATTTGCAGCTTTCTATGATCACGTGTGGGGATAAGACTTCTGGAGAAAAGTGAAGATGAGCAAGAAAAGTGAAGAACACCCTTCTGTCGTGGAAAGCAGAATTTGAATTATTTGAGAAGTTTGCGAGTCTCCTGAGAAAGCTTGAGACTACCATGTGATGCTAATCTAAGGTTCCATCCACATTATTGAGCTCTTGAAGATAGATTGAAGACAGCGAAATAAGCAGTAGTGGCCTTCTGCGCCAGCAAGAAGAAAATTTGGTATTAAAGCCTAACAAGTACCAAGTTTAGAGGTGCAGTAACTTCTTGTTTGGATGGTTGTTACTCCTCGTTACTTGCTTTTTTCTCTCATCTAACCCTTATTACGTCCTATTTTTTTGTATAATAAAATATGACCATTAAACGGGAACGGATGCAGCATTCTAATTTCGCTAACACACCTAATGTGTAATCACTTGATGCATTCAATCTGAAGGGTTGAAACAAATTTATTTGATTTATCAGATGATCCAGTGGTATTGATAGCCTTAGAGCCTTCAATCTTCTGCACAATCAAGACAGCAGATTTCTTTTCAATCACTAGCTTCCGTAAATATTCCTACTTTTTTCCAGAAAGATGAAAGAGTGAATCTTATTTTGGTAAAGTTGGTGAAAGAATATGAATTTCATTGACCTATAAGCTTGTGTGCACAAAAATGTTAATATAAAGGCGAAGAAAAAGAAAACAAAAAAAAAACTAAAAGAAAAAAACCTTTACTAACAAAGCTAATACTCCATTTTAACCATTGACGCTGGGACTCCGGATGGGAGCTCCCAAGATTCATATTGGAGCCAATCCTTTGCACAACTGAGAGCCTCAAGAGTTATGGGTCTCAAAGAACTACGGTGGCTGTCCAAATTTCGCGGTGTAGTGTCGAACACAGAATCTGGAGTAACTGTGCAGACTGGGATGGATAAAATATCAGATGCCATTTTGGAGAGAGTGGGGTACTTGGATCTGTTTATTCTCCACCAACCCAAAACATCAAAATCTTGTGAACGGGGCATGAGAGATTCTTCAAGATACTGATCTAACTCTGTTTTCATCTGCTGATTGTTCATAATGTCATGGAGATAGACATCAAAATCTGCAAATGTATCACCATTAGGAAGGAAATTATCTTCCTGACAGAATTCTGATTTTATAATATTCTCATTTGCTTCATCCACAAAATTAGGCGGAGGCGGAGGAAGTGATTGCACGATGTAATCACAAAACAGTTCGTGCACTCCCTCATCAACTATCTTGATCCAAGTTTCAGCTTCTTCACCATAGATCTTGTTAAAGGTGAACTCGACTATCTTCATCTTGAACCTAGGATCCATAACAACAGCAACAGCTAAAACCAGGTTGCAATCATTCCAGTATTTGTCAAACTTCTCCTGCAATGGTTTAGTCAAATTGCTTACGAAATGATCCTGGTTATGGGCTGCCTGCATCAGGTCGAGCTGAATTTTCCACGCTTCATGAAATAACACATCAGCCGTTGCATATGTCGAGGAAGTTAAAATGTTGGCTGCATCAAAGAAAAGCTTCAGGTATGCACAGAGAATTTCAACCTGCTTCCACTCAGCCATTGTAGGAGTCACCTTATAATCAGGATCAGAAGTATCCAAGCAAGAAAATACTTGTTTCAGCTCAGAAGCGTTCATCAGCATTTGATATGTGGTATCCCATTTAGTTTGGTCATCAACAATAAGTTCCTTTGCACTGGGAAGTTGAAGTTGTCTCTTCAGCTCAAGAAACTTTTCTTCGTGGGCATCTGCGGTTTTAACAAACTTAACACTTTGGCGGACCTTCTCAACAATTGCTCTCATGGAATCTAACGCATCCTGTGCAAGATGGCTCAGAACACGAGCACAACAACTACCAATTATTAGCTGACCATTGAGAATATTTCCACCCTTGATCGACAGTAGATGTCCCAGGTTTTTTCTAACATTGTCATTTGCGAAGGATCGATCCAGTGTGAGAGTGAATAGCTTAGACTCTAAACACCAATCTGTCAAACATGCGGCAACAGCATGATTGAAGGCAACTTCTGAATCAGTCAAAGGTACCATGATAACATTGAGAAGTCGCCGCTGCAATTTCCAATCACAGTCAACAAAGTATCCTATTAAGAAGACATAGCCTAAACTCTGATCTGAAGTTCTTAAATCCAGTGTCAGGCTAACATGTCCAGGAATTGCACTAATAATGTTCAAAAGGGTTTGCTTTTCTCTCAGGTAAATATTAAAAACGTGGTCTTGGATGGTATTGACACTCACTGAACTAAATAATGGCTGAAGACTTCGAACAAACTTATTAAATCCCGAGTGTTCCACCATCTCAAGTGGGTAGTCATGCTGAATTATCATTTTTGCAATCTCGTAGCAGCAACGGATCTGGTCAAATAGGATACTTGTTGGTCCTGGAGTAGCTCTGTAGCATTTTCTTGATTTAAGAGTAGCACTTGCAGAACCATTGGTTTGCACAGCCGGGTTATATGGGGTTTGATTCTTCTCCTGGTTGCGTCGATTCACCGGGCAAATACCCAAGGCAATATGCCTTTTGAGATGGCTGGTGCCTGCTAACTTTGAGCCACTAATATACGCAAAGGACTTTTTGCACTGCTTACAACAAGCCCTAGTACAGTCTGCATCAATTGTTTCAATTGTGAAATGTTCCCAAACTATGGACTTCTTTCGCCTGCGCTTATTCGGTTGCGCCTCTGAATCAGATATCTCATTATGACTAGTTAGGGCGTCCATAGTGATCACCCTGCCAGCAAAGCAAACAAAAGATCAATGAAGATACTTTTTTCGCCAATTAAAATAATTTCATCAACTAACTACATGCATGTAAATTCTTTTAGGCGTCTTTTATAGAGAATCATGTTCTGATGTAAATTCTCTACTTTTTGTATACTTCCTGTATACGGGAGTTCTCTCCCTTTTGATTAATACAATTTTCCTTATAAAAAAAACTACATGCATGCATTGTCAAAAATACCAACTAGCTGCAATTCTTTATTGAGCTATACCATTAGTTCATATATAAATAGAAAAACATGTTACTTTATCGATGACATTTACTCTACTGCATAAATATCTAAATAAGGCAGAAAGTTCATAACCTAATTCTGGCATACGAATGTCTTAAAGTAAGTAAACATATGAAGCAATACTGTACTATTAGTCTTTCTCGGGCATAAAGAATGAAGGTAATTTAATTGGACAAATAAATGAATCTATGCAGCAGCAATGCAATATTGCTTAAGGGCTTAGACGAGTATTTTTCAAGCATAAACCATGGAACATCACTGAAAATTAATGAAAGGCGATGCCCTTGAAATTATCCAACAATGATTTGTCAACATCACTAACATAATAGATTAGCGGCCCCGAAGGCATTATTTGTGTAGCCTCAAAGGCGTTATTTGTGTAGCCTCAAAGGCGTTATTTGTGTAGCCTCGAAAGCATTATTTGTGTAGAATCAAAGGCATCGTTTGGACGATACACTATTTGCATGGCCTCAAAGGATTTATCTGTATTGCCTTTAAGGTGTTAGCTTTATTGTCTCAAAACGTTATTTGTAAAGCTTCGAGGGTGTCATCTGTATTGCCTCAAAGGAACCTTCTTCTGACAACAGATTTCCTAATTCCCAACAAGAATTGTCAATCACATGCAAAGCACCATCAGGAAAACCTATAACAAAGATGATTATTTCTAGTTAAACCGATGATATATACTCTTCTAAATTTTCTTTTCACAACTCTTTCAAATTCAATGATTCTTTACATACAACTAACGTTGAACACCAATGGGATACTTCCCTACAGACTAAAGCAAGACATGACTAGGAGTATCCATTCCCTAATTCACATCATGATTGTTAAGCAGCACAGAAACACTCTTTCCATAATCAAAAATTTCTCAAAAAAGTTAACAGGAAATCTAAGAATAAATACAAAAGGTGAATTCTTACACGATCCGAATGTGAGGAAAAATAAATTTTAACGAATATATAAATGCAGGAAAAGCTTGAATGCTATTCACATAAGAATCCACGAAACAACAGACACATGAACAAAAGCAATTAATTCCGCGCAAAACAGGTACTTACTTTTTAGAACAACTGACGTCGCAAACCAATGGTGAAACAAAAACCACTGTACCTAAAGCAGGGTTTAGGGTTTATACTTTATCGTTTATAATAATTTTTTTAATCGTAATTCAAGAAAAAATTCTGGAGGGAGAAGGAGAAGAAGATGGGCTTAGGCTTGAACTTTGAGGTTCAGAGCTCAAAACCCTAATTGGACTGCGGCCGATATGAGGTTTTAGGCCAAGGAAGACTGGGTTTGGACTTTTGAGGCTTTTAAAGTCCATTTATATAGATTTCCTTTTAATTTACCCCCTACACCGCCTGACGTGGAGCCCGCCGTATTTTAGCCAATAAGAGCCGTTTATTTGTTGGGTCCCATTCCTAATTCCTATTCAGCTACGGAGAGAGTATGTTTTGGTTACGTATATGATCCCATTTAACAGTATTCCTTCTTTTAAGAATAAGTCTAATTGGAATTTGTTATAAACAATAAAAGAAGAATAGCAATATTGTAGAGAAAGAGAGAGAGAAAATTTTTATTAAATTTTGAAGTTATTTATAATGGGGTAAGACCCCTCTATTTATAGGAGGAAAAATGAATTAGCTTCAAAGTAAAACTCTCTACAAGATAGACATTCACTCTAAATAGAATTCTATTCTTAACACTCCCCTTTGAATGTCTACTCAATAAGTAACGTACCTCGTTAAAATCTTAACTAAAATAAAATTTAATGGGAAAAATATTCTAGAAAAGAAAAAAGAGTACACATATGTAACAATACGCATTTTGGTTGCCTCGTTAAAAACCTTGCAAGGAAAACCCAGTGGGACAAAACCTTGTAAGGAAAAAAGAGTGCAACGCGCATTAACTCCCTCTGAAAAGAGCATCAATTCACATCCTTGAGCCTTCACATTCTAATCTTGTGCACCATCTTCAGGAGATCGTTGGTAGAGATTTGATAAATAAATCAGCCATCTAACTATAATGAATATTTGCACCTTGAAATCATAACTCGTGATAGATATATAATGTCTTCACAAATATCGTGGAATGGCTCTTCAATATCTCCATAAAGGTATCCTCGCTATCACATTATCATGCTTATAGTTATAGCAAGATATATTTGTGCATAAATTGCACTGAGGAAGTGGTACCTCAAGATCAAGAATTGTAGATGCTTCAAGCAACTTAATTCCTTCATGGATTGTCATATAAGTTAAGTCATATAAGCCATATTATAGACTTTAGATGCATATCAAATTTTCATGTCATGCTAGACAAATAAGATATCGAAAACTGATTGCACATACCATTGACTTTATACTTTTAAGTATTTGAACTACATGTCCAAAACTACATGTCTTTAATATGGAATCAATTCTACTTGAATTGTATCTCTTCCATTTGGATAATACTTTTGTGTCTATATTCGATAGACTTAAGGTCATCATCTAAACTTAGCGATATGATAGATGTCGTCGACAAACATGTTATATCAGTTCCAATAAATTTTCATAAAGACATAACATATAGATCTTTTCATTCATATATTCAGGTACCTGAATCTCTCATGAGATTTTATGAAGTGTTATGTCACGTGACCTTCTAGATCACTTACCTCATTTATTATGATCACTTTGATCATTTGCTCATCTTCTTTATCAAGAAGTTCTATTTGAAACTGATTTGTCTATATGCTTTAAGAGTACCATAGATTTTGTCCTTCTAGGACTTAATATGAGCATTTGCAATGAGAATATAGTTACTTTCTTTTGGGTCGGCAAATGCGTATGGCATGATTTGCAATATGTTGCAAATGAATTATCTTTTTATGAACGTAAAGTTCATATTGTCGTAATCGAGGATCTAGATATACAAATAATAATTCATTCCACGTAACTTTTTCTCAACTGTTTATCATGTCTCCCCTCATGTTAGAAAACTAACTTATTTTCTCAACTTTGAGAACCCATCTTTGTGTTTTGTGGTGTTAATAAAAATACACCGCACATCAATAATATTGAGATGAAATTATTTGGTTCCTGACCCTGAACCACTTGTGAGGAGAGAATATAATATACTCTCGTATATAACCTATATCAAACTGATATATATAACTTTGTTCTCATAAGAAACAGTTTAGCTATTAAGTGGAGACACTCAATAAATTATCTTGCTAAACCCGCTGTGATGTAAACTAACTTATCAAGATAAACTATCTTGAGTAGAAAATCTGGAAATTGTGCTCTAAATTAAATTATTGAGCAAGTTACCTCGCAAAACACCATGTTGCGGGTTAATAATAATCGCACATGTAACTATCTCATAGATGCATCTTATATGGTATACATGGCAGATGAATGGGCCCATATTCACCTTTGATATTTCCAGCATTCATGGGATTCAATCCCAATTTTAATTGGTCTATCAATTAACGAGAACAAGCAACTTAAGATAATTCGTAAAGATCTTTCTAGTTCTTTAATATTTACCCATATAGATTCTCGTTTATTTTTGCACATCACACTTTAAATTGATATGGCTAAAATGATTATGCCAACTGAATAATTTATCAATATTGATAAGTTCATGTTTACACCATGACATGTGCATTTCTCAATAAACTCCATGTTTATTATGATATGGGTTTTTATATCAATAAACATCCACTTTATTGTGGTATTCTTTTGTTTGTGTAGTACAAACTAGAGAATAAAGCGGGTAGCTTTTCACATACAGATTATCCCGCTACAAGTTGTAGTAATAGAAGATATCAAATCTTTCCTTTATTTATAGTCTCAATATAATCAATCGCTTTCGCATATACTTTGAAACTGAATAAGTTTCTTTGAGACTTACTACAACATAAAACCTTATTGGTAATCAATTTTGTGTTTCTTCAAAATAGTATAATTGGCTATTGCAGAGTTCTCAATTAATTTGGTACTACCACATATTCATCAATATCCATATGGTGAATATCTTTTTCAAAGAGAAAGTTATACCATTATGGTCATGGTCAAAATTATATGCAAGATATGTTTCTTGCATTATTATTGTCCTTTAATAATCACATTACCAAAATATTTTGGCGTACAATAGGTACGTGATCAATGACCATTCATGCCATAATAATGACATTATTTTCTTATATCATCTCAAACCTCCTTCTAGAGGCGAGTGTGGTATATTCACTACCACTAACACGTTCATATTCTTCTAAGAATGAATATGTCTTCATAAATCAGATGTTGTCACATTCCCATCATGAATGGACCATAATCATCTATATGTGCTATATAAAATCTCATGTCAAATTGATGACAGATATTACTTTCACAGAGTGAAGGATTATTTTGAGAATCCTTATTATCTCATTATCACAATGATGACGATTATAATTTCATCTATTGCCACGTCCACATCCATTGATACCTTCACGGTAATAATTTTGTCTTCTTTCAGACTTATCACATACTGCTATCACATTCTCTATGGGGAATGAGAATGGAGCAAATTCAATGGGACGGATTTTCAATTCTTTGCCCACAATCATACATGAATTTGATCATGGCAAAGCATAAAAATTTCACCACTTTGGATGATTATAATATCTTTCAAACTCCATTAGAGTTGGAATAAAAATTTATCATCTTTACTTATATGTAAAATCAAATTATAGAATGTCAAGAATTTGAAAGAGAAACGTAAAATACTTACCTTAAATCCAGAATTTAATCATGAAGGAAGATCATAGAATATTTGACGATCATTATTATCAATCACAAAGTTTCTACTCAATTGATTAGAGTCTCGTGTTGGTAATTGTCGAAGGTCTTGGAAGTGCGCCCAGCTAATGGCGGTCTCGGCTTTGAAAGAGTCAGCTTGGTGCTGGTAGTCATGAGCCGTGTTTTCAGCGCCAACCAAATGAAAATCAGAGTCCATATTATCAGAGCCATCATCGGGCGAGCCGAGCTGTATACCCTCAGACATACCAAGCTGCATGAGTTCACTAGCCTCAGCAGCAATAGAATAATTAGCCGCGCTTTGAATCGCTATAGTATCCGAGTCCAACTCGCCTTCATGATCTTCTTCTTCCTCGCCTTCCTCCTCATCTTCTTCGCCGGCAGTT
The DNA here is from genome assembly GCA_034376525.1 of Nicotiana benthamiana. Classification (NCBI taxonomy): domain Eukaryota; kingdom Viridiplantae; phylum Streptophyta; class Magnoliopsida; order Solanales; family Solanaceae; genus Nicotiana; species Nicotiana benthamiana. The sequence continues at coordinate 14,670,365 of CM067325.1, forward strand.
CGGCCATCTGTATGTGGTCGCTCTTGGCAAGAATAGCTTTACAGAAGACTTTGCAATAGTGTCGTATAATAAAGTGAATTGAAAATACACATACATGATGAAATGTTTAATTTCAGAATTCCATAACATTACCATTATCGATAAATATAGATGTTTTTCAACGAGAATTGTTATTACAAATTGTAGTAACCACTTCACAAAAGGCTTATCTACCAAAATTTTGTTTGTAATTTGGTTGAATATCAATAATTATAAACCAACATAAAACAATTTAAATGCATATGAGTTAATAACAATTATTTCTATTTATTCAATATAATCACATGGAATACACTATAAACACTATTTCGGAAAGGTTAAGCTGTGATAACATTTTTAGACACACTTATAACACATGTATTATAGTAAAACCTGAAACCTAGACTAAAATTAATACGTAATACAAAGACATCAGTCATATTCAAATCATACCAAAAATACAAAACATAACACGTGTAACTAGTTATCATTAATAATACATACACAAAGCAATTTTACCACTATTATTATAAGTAAAAGCCTTGTTATACAACTTTTAAAACCACAGTAATCATAACATTATTATAAATGTTATATATTGTTTTTTTGTAGCATAATCTAATTACGTACACTTGTTAACATTAATTTCGACTCCTTCAAATTTGACAAAGAGAGGCTCTTCTTGTTTTTCAGTAGTCACGGGTTGTCATCTCCGACATTAATTAGACAATTGTAGAGCATGTAAAACAAATAGACTTATATATAAATATTTTCTTCTCCTTTTTCAGTAGCTACCGGCTGTCATCTTCAACACAAATTAGACAATAGTATAGCATTCCAGAAAAATAGAGAAATTCCAAACGGAAAATAAAAAGTCGATAACAAGCAAGCGAACAGAAGAAGATAAAAAAAACTGAAAGATACGATAGAGTCTCGTGCTGATAACGTGTTTTAAACAATAAAAGAAGAAGAGCAATATTGCAGAGAAAGAGAGAGAGAAAATTCTTATTGAATTTTGGAGTTATTTACAATGGGGTAAGACCCCTCTATTTATAGGAGGAAAAATGAATTAGCTTCAAAGTAAAACTCTCTACAAGATAGATTTTCACTCTAAATAGAATTCTATTCTTAACATAATTCACTTTTTTCTCCCTTTTTTTTTCGCTACACTCAGGAACTTTACGGGTGGCTATAAGATATTTTTACCAACATTTAACTTGTGAGTCTCAAATTAAAGCTGTCAATCTATTTTTTATTCCTAACCCTCTTAAGTTTTAGCAGTTCCGCACAAAATAAGAAAAAGAAAAGGTTGTATAAAAGGCGTGTTTTCCTTGTTTGATTGATGAATGAAAAAAAAATTCGAAGTAGAAAATATTTTTTTTTAAAATAATTATTAATGCTACTCTTTTCATCTTCTTTTCCAAGTCTCTCTTTTCCAAGTCTCTATGTTTCATGAGCTATCCTCCCCCTTCAAATACCCAAAGTTTTCAGAAATTTAAGATTTTAATTATTCTTCTAAAAATTCACACAAACCTTCAAGGAATTAATGCATTGAATTACTTTTTTACTCAAAAATAACGTTGAAATTTGTGCTTCCAACTAAAAGAAATACTATTTTTTTGTTAAAAAGAAAGTACTCTTTCTATAATATGAAAATAAAATATTTATTTTGTTGAAATGAAAGAAAATATTTTTTCTATATCAAGAAAAGAAAATAGTCATTTTGTTGAAATGGAAGAAGATATTTTTCTATATCATGAAAAGAAATATTTTTTTTTGAAATAAAATAAAGCATTTTTTCTACATCATAAGAAAAAAAATATCGAAATGTTTTATTGAAACGAAAGAAAATAATTTTTTTAAATCATAAAAAGAAAATACCCTTTTTATTAAAATAAAAAAAAATATCTTTTTTTATATCATAAAAAGAAAAATACTCATTTATTGAAATGAAAAAAAATATTCTACTGTAACGTGAAAAAAAAATATCATTAATAATGTTTCTACTTAGAGTGGGGGTTGAGGGTGGATGGGTTGGGGCGGGGTGGGGTGAGGGTTTGGGGCAAGGGTGGGTGGGGTGGGGTGGGGTGGGGTGGGTGAGGGTGGTTTGGTAAGGATGAGAAATAAGGTGGGAAGGTTAAAAAAATTTTGGAAAATATTTTCCTTTCTCTTAATAGGAAAAATATTTTCCCCTGAAAACGATTTCATAAGGAAATTAATTTTCAAAATAAAACCAACCAACATGAGAAAATTGAAAAATATTTTTCTTCGTACCAAACACACCTCAAATGTATACAACAAGCGCATTTCGAAACAAAGAAAATACTTACTAAATCTTTGATTTCTTCAACATAATTAGTTTTGAATGTGTTATTATTCCCATAAGGATACCAATACTAATATTTATTTTAGGAAGTAATTGAATGTAAAATCTCCACAAATGCCAATTAGATAATATGATTAACTTTATGTATTTGTAAGATTACAAGTATCTTGAACTTGTATGCAAGTATTTATATCTGTATGCATATGTATACAAATGCATATTGTTGTATGCATCCCGTGAAAATGTATGCAGCTGATTATACAAGTATTTGTATCTGTATGTATTTGTATACAAATGTATACTTATGTATGCATCTCCTGAAAATAAATGCAATCTCTTGTATGCAAATTTATGCAAAATCTGGATGCATTTATATGCAATTATATGCAGCATATTTGTGAGAATATGACAGCAGAAACTACAGCAGGTATTACAACATCAAAAATGTATATATATGCAACTGCATACTTCTATATGCAAATGTATGCATATCAATTATTAACAAAAGCTAAACTACCAATGATACAAATTGAATATTACCATGTTTCCGTTGTCATTGAACATGTCGTTCATCAGATAAGCAAAGTTTCGTTGATTTTTTATGGTTCTCCAATTGAGTATTATGGGGACCACGTCATCAACTCAGAGTGTACTTTTGGAGTTAACATCTGAACAACACTCATAAAATCACACTTGCATAGCTATGGGCATCCCAGCTATCCTATAATACTTCTTCTCATCATTCATCTTCTTGCTAATCGATTTTGTCAGCTTTTCAAATATTTTTAAAATCCAATGATATTCAGAATAGTGCAAGTCAAAATGTAGCCTTGGTATGGTTGTATTGTTCTTCTCGGATGAAAAATAAAGGTGTATATGAAACACAATAAAGATATCTTCAAGGTATCGCCATCGTTGTCAGGACCCCAGTTCTTGTCAGCAAAGCATTTCATCAAATGTTTCTTCTTGACAAGATTAGCACCTCCAAAGTAAGTCTCAATAAGCCGGTTAGGAACCTTTTCACTAAAATCAAAATATTCATCATTACTAACACATTTGAGGCCAGCCACAAGCGCAAACTCCTTTAATGTGAAATGTAATGAAGTACCATTGACGTGTATCGCAAATACATTATTAGGAGTGTCTTCTAACTGGAGAACCGTGAAGCATCTGAAGAGTTGATGTTGGACTTTACAACGCTTCATTTGAAGAAAATTTCCAAAGCAAGTGTTACCAAATTGTTGGTACTGATCTGGAGTAAGGTTCTCTTTTGAGCTTGGAGACTATATCAATGTTAGTATATGCACTGATATGGGGTGCAATTTTTGGGTGGTGTTTCACAAAAAATTTAATTTTCTGCATTTAACAAGAATAAATATATGTAAATACAACTGAATACAACGCATATTTCATAGAAATTTGAGATAAATACATATGAATACAATTTCAAACACATAGAAGTATATATATAACTGAGTACAAAGAATATATTACAGTACATCTGATATGAATACATACGAATACAACTAAATAAACTGACAAGGCTATATACATATAAAAAACTAGATACAACACACATGACATAAAAATTAACTAAGATGAATACATATAAATACAATTAAAAACTTACTGGAAAATTAAATATTTGTAAGCAACAAATAAATACATTGAAAAATAAATAGCTGCTTCAAAATACAACAATGATGGGAACCTTGAAAATATTTAAGAATACAACTATCAAAATACATAAGAATACATATACATACTTATAAATACAACTGAATATATTAATAATAAATAGAACAAAAATGTGAATTTGAATAAAACTAAATACAATATATAATATTCAAGTAAGAACAACTCAGTTATTAACAAATGTGAATGTGCAAATGAGTTCTGGATTATTGTAATACTTATGAATACAACCAGATACATACTGAATAAAACATCATACATGTAAAATAACTTGAATAATTATGAATACATATAAGTTTCTTTGAATGCATATTGATACCATAGAATTACCTTTTCGTGTCATATATCTGATGTTTTTTGGATCAACTTCCTTAACAATGACACATGAAAATCATTCGTAGATTTTTTCCTCTTTGAAGCAACTGAATTTTATGTTTCTTTTGAAGATTTCTCAACTTGGACTTCTTTCGATTTGTCATTGTGTAACTTAGTTCTTCTCTCTGAAACTGTAGTTGCTGATAAATATGCAAAATTCGACTCCGCTTGAGTTATTTGCAATGAGAAAGATGGCCCAACAAAATTAAAAATTTTGGTGGGTATACCTATGGTTATTATCTTGTGTGGCATTGAATCCGATATAGGAGAGAAAACCCAAAGCTTCCTGGTGAGTAAATAATACCAATGGGTATTTTTAAAAAACAAACTAAAATCGGTATGAAAATTAGAGAAACAAAATAATGATATCAAAATCGAAGAAGTAAACTTACCAAGAGTATACAAATCGACTCTAAAATAGTGATTTTAGTGAGATTCTAAATGTGGGATTGATAATAGCGGAGACCTAGAGAATTTGGGTGGGAGAAGAGTTATGAATTGTAGGTTTGTGGGAGAAGAGAGTAAACTGTATGCAAGAAGAGAGAGAGAGAGAGAGAGAGAGAGAGAGAGAGAGAGAGAGAGAGAGAGAGAGAGAGAGAGAGAGAGAGAGAGAGAAAGAGAGAGAGAGAGAGAGAGAGAGAGATAGAGAACGTGGTTAGAATAGATATACAATGATCACGTGAGAGAAAATATTAAAAATGAGAGAAAGAAATATTATTTACCATATATGGTGCCTTAAATGTAGGATGTAACTATAATTAGATATTTTGGTACAAAGGATAAAAGGTATCTATAGGGTATAATACTTTAAAATGGTATTGATTTAACATAAATAAGGTACTAAGGTTTTTTATAGGGTGTAAAATTTCTATAAAATTAAAATTAAGAGCATTTATGGCCCAATAGGTGGAAGGAGCGCAAAATTGAGCCATTTTGAATACCTTAGGGATATTTTTGGCCCTCTTTTGTTTGGAGTGTCCAAAACCAATCCAAAACCGAAAATCAAACTGAATCGAAGCTTAATGGCTTACTGGTAACGGGTTAACGGCTTAACGAACGGACTGAAATTCTTTTATTAACGGTTTATCTGTTTGGGGACGGATTATTCAATTTTCTTAATGAATAATCCGTTAACCCGTTAAAAATTATATATATATATATATATATATAATTCATATAAAATTTATTTTTATATATTATATATATAAAAAATAAAACCCTCTTGACCCTTCTGTAATTCTGTTCCAAGCAGTTTAGATAAAGGACAGAGAAAATGTGAAAAATATAAACTGCATGAAGATGTATTTTTTATATTCCAATATGTTCTTTTGTGCATTGCATAATATTATATCCTTCAATTACTTATTAATTGGAATTACGAATTCACAAATAAGAAATTTTATATGAACTTGTGGTCTCTACTTTAACACTAAATTATATTGCTTTAGCATATGCTCATGACTACGGAGAAACAATAAGCTTCCACAACAAATCGAGAAGAACCATATGATATGTATGGATAATTTGTATTGCCTTGCTAACATGAAGTCTTAAATCTTGCCAATAATATCATCTACCTTCGAATTTATGCCCTTAAATTGATGCAAATACCCAAAAAGGTTATATTGCTACTATCTCCCAATCTATTGTTATTTTTCTGTAGCGTACAATATATGTTGAATTAGGCCGATAAACTGCCCCATAACCACCCAGTAAGAGGTAAACCGATATCAATCCGTCCGATATCTTATCGGGTGGCTAGCAGATTGATGCATTTAAAAGTTGATAACTGTTAAGCCAAACTGTTAAGAGTAAATAACCGCCTAATCCGCCTGATAAGCAGCCATATATTTCGTTGTTTTGGGTTATGGAACGGGAAGAAATTTATAAATAGTCAGATCTACAAGTAGTCGTTCAAAAATAGCTACAGCTTCAAAAGTAATTAAAATTTAACCACTTTTTATGTAAAGATAAATTTGAACGAAAATTCTATTCAAAATCCAAAAAATACTCCATCGTAATATACTGAAGTTCTAGTATAATATACCGATTCAGCATAATATGCTGGAAGTTCATACACATATACTTCAATCTCTAGTATATTATGCTGGAACTTTTTGCATGTTGGAGTTCCACCAGACTGGAAGGATTCGTCCCAACAATGTCTGTGTGCAAGCTTTCAATGGTATCAAAAGGGACACAATCAGAGAAATCGATCTGATTCTGACCATTGGCCGGTGGACTTTGAGGTAACCTTCCAAGTGCTAGACATGGACACGTCCTATAATTTTCTTTTGGGAAAGCCTTAGATCAATGTAGCAGGAGCTTTACCCTTTACTCTCCATCAAATAGTGAAATTTGAGCATGAAGATCAGGGGATCAGGGTCCACGGAGAGGATGAACAATCAATCTACCGGGACCCGTCTATCCCATGTCTTGAAGCGAAGGAAGGCAGCGAGCACATAATTTACCAAGCCTTTGAAGTTGTAGTGGCAGACCAGTACGAAGAAGGAAACTCTTGCCCCCAACCCTTCTTATCTAATGCATCGATTATGGTAGCCATATGCTGGAAGTTCATACAGAGGTGCACCGATCTCCGGTATATTATGCTGCAACTTTATGTGTTACAGTAAAATAGTAGCTAATTTAATGACTTAGTAAATATTGGCTATTTTTCAATAATCAGCCCAAAAAGTGGCTGGTCCACTCATGGGACCGATAGGTGTGAGGTCAAAACGGGTCGGGCCTGGTCCAGTCTCTCATTCAGTTTTGCTCCGTTCAATTCGGGAAAATAACGAGATTTAGTTCTCGAGGATATTTTAAGGCACAAGACAGAAACAGTTGTATCGGACCGTTAGTTGAGCCCAAATAAGTTAAATTCGGCAGTTGAACTTGGAAGAGAAGAGAGCTGCCGGAGCTGAGATGAATTTTACCGCAAAATATATTGACACTTAATTTGTTATTGGCGATGAACCTCTACGGTAATTACTCATTTCTGGACTTGGGATTTAATGATCCTACTTTCATCGAATCCCTTTCGCTTTCTCGCACTTCGTCGATTTTCGACGACGATGAATTACAGCCGGCGAGGATTTCTTCGTTGCTTGACAAAGCTAGCAAAAGTCTAAGGAGTCCACCTAAGCACCGGCACGATGGCACCTCGCCGCTTCCGTTAGGGATGGATTGGAGTCCTTCCCCTCGCGTTTGGGTAAACAAATTCTCCGTTTTCCTCTTCGTCAGCTTTGTTTCTGTTTGTTTTCGATATGCGTCTTGATGTGCAGTAATAATTAATGAGTTCGTGGATGGAGTTTCGTGTAGGTTCCTGGCTATATATGATTATGTTATTATCTAGGAACATGATGTTGGTTAAATGAAAATTAGCTGGTCTGCAGTAGCATATACATGTTTTTTTCTAGTTGCTTAAGGAAAGTTAAATTCTTCTTCTTAGCACCAGTGTGAAATTAATGATATCCTTGAACTGCATGCCATAGAAACAGCAAAAGTCACTCAAGTTTATTTAACTTATTTCTTAAGAGAAGTGAGTTGCCAGGATTATGGATAAAGACACTGAGTTATCCAGACAAGATAAAGCCACTGTTTCAGCCTTATTGATGAGTATCTATGCGTGTTAATTTGTACATTGAGGCAAAAGTGTGATCCACTAGGTTTTCTCTAAGCAGGAGGTCAATGCTAAAATCTTTCGGAAATCATTAGCTCCTTTAAACCTGGACAAACTATTGTTAGCTTGCTCTGTCATATTTGAAGATTCTATTGGCAGTTTAATCTGATTTGGAGTTTGCCTAATCTTTTGCTATTGCCTAATCTTTTGCTAATACATATGGGTCCCCGATTAGTTGTGAAGATAAGCTTGAAATGATTGTCATAGACATTTGATTTAATTTGGTACAAGAACTTTCATTGCATCTTCAAATGAGCACTCCTGTATTTTACACAGGATGGTCATCATACTGGTTGGCCACATGATTCTCATACAGGATGGAGTTACTGTGCCACTATTCCTTCTTGGACTATCTTGTCACGCCCCAGAGGTTCAGCTACTGTAGTGGTATTTCCCTGTGAACTTTTTGAGTCAGGTTATTTAATGCATTGAGCACTTAAAAAGGAATAAGCTATATTAGCATTCAAAAATGGCTGTTATTTCCATCCAAGATTGGAGTTTAACTTGAAGATCTTTAGGTGTTTTCTTTTTCTTTTCAATGGTGAGCTGTACCTGGTCAAATGAGGGATTACCGTAGTGTATTTTGTTTCAGGAACGAAAAAGGAACTCCGTAATAACTTGAACAACTTATTGTTTCTTGCTTGAGATATTGACATTCGAATTCGGACAGTTGTACAGGGTTCAAATTGGTATACAGTCACCTGATGGATTCACAACCACACGAGAGATACTACGAAGATTTAGTGATTTCTTAAAGCTATCTTCAGAGGTAAGCTAGTTTCTTTGAGATCCTTGCATAGTAGTAGGATAATATTTCCACCCTCTATTTGTGCATATAAATGACATCTATGGCTTCGTTAAGAATTGATTAGTTATTGGACTATATCTCCATACTTTCTAGATATGGTATTAGTTGACCCACTTGATCACTTAAAATTGCAGTTTCACACCTCTCATTTGTTGCAGCTGAAGAAAGAATTCCCAAAGAAAAAGTTGCCTCCCGCTCCTTCAAAGGGGCTCCTGAGAATGCAAAGCAATGCGCTTTTGGAAGAAGTTAGTAACATCCTATTTCTATCGTTCTCTTTTAATTTTTTTAAAAATATAGTTGCATGATGGCATCAATCCTAACCTGAAAATTGTTCTTGAGGAATAAGCTGGTATTAGGTGGTTCTTTAATATAAAATAAATCTTGGTATGTGCTCAAGCTGGTTTCATCTCAGCGTAGGTGTTTATTGGAGGATTGGATGATGAAAGTATTGTCTGACATCGAGTTATCAAGAAGTGCTCGCATAGGGATCTTTCTTGAGCTTGAAGCAGCTGCAAGGTCATGTAGGTGTCTCCTTGCTCAAGTCTTGTGCTTTTTCCTTGTACTTTCACCAAACAGTTGAAAGTTGTGTAATCAACCAGTACGCTATGATTTATCAACCAGATCTTTGTTGAATTGATGTAACCTTTTTCTTTTTTTATTTTATGAACTTCTCAGCATTCAATGAATTGAATCAGAACGCTGCAGATGTGAATTCATCCATCAGCGTAGTTCCATTGATCCAATTCTCAAATAGTTCTGATGTTTCTTTGCTTGCTGGTCAATCATCATTTGCTTCTGATTGCGGCAATGATTCTGCTTATGGGACCCCTGAGCTGGGATCACCAACAGAGGCCATGAGCAGGTTCCGCGAACTTGACAGCGCAGCATTTTACCAGCGTTTCACCCCTTCAGTTGAAGCAATTTCTGAAGTTGCCAGGTTAAAACATGGTGATAGCAAGCCAGCAAAAGATTCTGAACAAGGGAACCAGGAGAATCGTTTGAAAATGCCTTACACAGGAGATAACGGTGACGTTTCCGCTAAGAGAATCATAGATAAGGCTCAAGTCGCATGCAAGGATGAGATGGAGCTTTTCTCTGGGAAAGAAAATCTTACAGCTTTTGGCCCTGATAAACAGACTATTGAAACTGACATTTCTTCAGAAGGAATCTCTGACCTGTCAAATTTCCTGAAGCGTGAAACATTGAGGAATACCTCCTATGACTCGGCTGAAGGTGCTGAACTTTTAGAAGGACTAAATGGACCGGCAAGCTCCGACTTACAGTTCCCGAGCCACTTAAAAGTTGTTATTCAATTGGAAGAACAAACTAAAATGAATAGGATTCTTAGTGCTATGCAACTGAGGCTGGCCACAGCAAAAACTGACATGGAAGATCTCATGATGAGACTGAATCAAGAACATGCTGTAAGACAGTATCTTTCCACAAAGGTGCGATTCTTAGTCCAAAATTCTGCAATTCAGACATGCAACTGTTACATTTTTTTTCTTTGATCCAGTTATCTTAGCTGTTCAAATCATTTAGTATGTAGAATTGTGAGATTAAGAAAAGATATATTACTTTGGATAATAAGCGACCGAGTATATAGTCATACATTAGTCAGTAAATTCTCTTTTGCTTACTGCAGTGATGCATCACAGGATGTCCTCTGTTTGCCCTTTTCTTGTATCGATATTGGAAATTTCAGTTAATTCTTATAAAGTTTCCAGAATAACAATTGGTTCCAACAATGCCCCAGAAAAGCCAGTCTTCCCAACTTTTTGTCTTCTGCCATTCATCTCCTCTAATATCCTATCCCTAGCTAAGCTCTCCAATGACAAGCTCCTTTCCTATGCTCATAAATTTTCAGCCCCTATATTCTCGTGACTTTTCCTCCTTGCCATGCCACCACTCTTTCCTCACTGTAAAGAGAGCTTCATTCAGATATTTCCTTACATAATATGCCGCACTTCTCTCTTCCCCCTTATTCCATCCTAAGTATAGGTGGACGATGGGAAATAGGGTTATGAAAGGGCCAGGTAATTTTAACGGATATAATTAGCAAACATTTTAACACTTAAAAACTTATCTCAACCCGTAGACCATACTTATTTTAACGGCTTACTTCTTTTTGATGTGCGGGAGTTGGTGTTACTCCTGGCTTCTGTATTTTGCGTTATGAGAATGATGCTGTGAATGTTACCATCTGGGTGGTCTTTGACAGGTTAAAGATTTGGAAATTGAGCTTGAATCTCTAAAACAGAGTGGCAAAGAGAACCTGCAGCAAGCAATTCAAATCGAGAGGGAAAAATTTACTCACATGCTATGGGATATGGAGGAACTTAGAAGAAAGTGTGTGGAGATGGAATTGAACTTGACGTCTGAACAGGTATACTGTCACTCTCTTCTAGTACAAAATGGAATATTTCTTCTATACCTTGGACAGTGAGCAAGTCCTTCTTGAAAATTGTTAAGGCTGACAAGGTTCAAATGGAATCAACTCAAAGAATCACAATACAAGAGAATGAAAGACTCTACGAAGAGTTGAATGCTGCTCAACAGCAGATCAATAGCTTGCGGAAACACCATTTGGAGTCAGAGTCGAAGTCCAAAGCAGAGGTCAAACTTTTAATCAAGGAGATTAAATCTCTAAGAACTTCCCAGACAGAACAGAAGCAAGAGCTCTGCAAATTGGCAAAAGAGAAGGCAGAAGTAGAAGTAATCATTCACTTGATCAGTTCTTTACTAATGCATAGTCATTCTCTAAATGAGCTGGATGAGTAAAAGTGTAGTTGATTTGTGTTGCTTTTAAGGTCAAACCAAGGTTTTTATGTGCTTTTCACATTCTGTTCCTGGGGGGAGGGGGAGGTTGTAAATTTTTCTTCAAAGAACCATTCGTTACTTCAATAAACCGTGCTTATGATAATGTTGCTTTCTTTCAGAGGATTCTACAGGAGGAAAGGCAAATTAGGGAACGTGCTAATGCTGCAAATATTAAGCTGCTGCATGAGTGTGAAATTGTTCGCAGTAGACTTGAGGAATGCAGCGTCAGTTTCCTCATCAAGGAAGAAAATAAACTAGTCCTGGAGGCATCTTGCCCTTCTGATACCATTGATATACTGTCAACATCTGATAATCGAATAGGTCTACTTCTTGCTGAGGTATGTCTCTTTCCTTTGTGCGTTTACCTTTGAGTTACTCTTGGTGGCCTTTCCTAAATGCTCTAAATTGTATACCATTTTCTCTAACAGAAGTACTCTACATACAATTTGCGTTCTACTTATCACACAAAAAAATAGTACATTTTATGTTCTACTCAGATGCTTGAGATCATTTATGTCTCTTCTTAAGGTGTAGACATCCCAAACATCTCAGCAAAAGAGGAAATGAATACGAAGGAATTGATTTCCTGCCCTAAGCGTTATTGATTGAACAATTGAAGTAGGTTATAAACATTTCTTTTGCAGCTTGTGTGGACTGAGCTTTTTTTTTTAACTGGATTATATGAGATAATATCATAGTATTACAACGTGTAGAGCCATTTTTAAGTTGACCTACCAAACTAGCAGTATGAATGTCCGAGATCCAGCCCCTATGTGGATGTCTATCAGAATTGAAGAGCTATCCTTTACTTATAATGTAATGTGTAACATAATTGAGTTATATCTTGCACTTGTACCTTGTGTTGGTTGGCCGAGTCATTATGATAATGAGAGAAAAGCTATAACATGTTCATTCTTTCTACTTACACGGCTGACTACACAATAGTCCTCAAAGTGGATACCCCCCCCCCCCCCCCCCCAAAAAAAAAAAAGCCCAGGGCAGAACTTCAAGTTTAAGGGGGAAGCGTAGATCAACGGTTAAAGACCACACCTTTAAGGGGAGAAGCGTAGATCAACAGTTAAAGACCACACCAGGAGGTATCATATTTCTTCAATTTTGCTTTATCTTTTTCTTGACTTAAACAGGCCCAGCTGCTTGCAGAAGATGTTGAAACTACTATTGCTAGTAAAAATCTTGATGGAGGTTATTCAAGGACAGCAGTGGATGAACTGAGGAAACAGCTGGCTGATGTTTACGTTGACAATGCCAAATTGAGGAAACAGATTAACTCTGTCATTCGTTATGCAGTTCAAACAGCTAATAGATTGAAGGACAATGAAGAAGAAAGCCCTCCAACAAAGACAGCTCTTACGAAGTTTTTAGAGGGATAATTTACAAAATGCAATAACATGTAAATAAACTTGTTTAATTTCTCCGCCTTTCTCTTCTGTTTCTCTAATAACCTTGTATATATGGCTTCCCCATCATGTAATCCTGACTAACTGGAAAATTGCCATTGAAGATGTAAGTTTGAAATAAAGCTTTTGAAAGTGCTGCTATAGCCCAAGACTGCAGAGAACTACCAGTACTTGTGAAAGGCCGGTGATTTTTCATGCGACGTATAATTGTACTGTATAAGAGGTTATTGAAATGTTTACCACACTCATGCAATAGAAGTTTGTGACTCTCTTGGAAATTCAAGAGCTTCACGCCTGCGTACGTACAGCTCTCAAGGACGAATGTCATCAAGCTTACTGAAAATTTACAAGCAGAGCCCTAAGATTTAATAGCTAAACGAGTTGAAGCTGCTCAAAAGGATGACTCACACGCCACCCTCCTTGAGAAAGTGCTTTGAAAAGATCGTACCTATAAAAGTGGATCATCAAAATCGAGCAGTGCAACAATATTATAACACATTTCATCATTCTAAATCAACCAAATACATCTGATTCCAACAAATTCCAAAGATAGGGAATCGCAGCTCTGGTTATATTCTTTACTACCAATCATGGATTGACAATGTAACTTCCCTATATATTTAACTGGTAAAACTGTATGTTGATTGTGATCACATTATTACTCTCCACCACCAAACATACCCATCATGTCCTTCGCGGAACCCATTTGTTTCATCAAGGTCTGTAGACCACCCATACCACCTATCTGTTTCAACATCTGAGGGGGAAGAACTTTGCTCATGTTTTGTGCATTCATGTTTCTGGACAGGGAACTCATCTCTCCCTTCTTTGGAATCTTAAGCCCCTTCATCTTGCTGCATATCTTGGCAAGTCGTTTGTATTCTTCCAACATCTCCATCACCTCCTGCACTACGCGGCCAGATCCCCTAGCTATACGCATGATTCGAGATTCAGTCATAAGCTTTGGGTTGGTACTGTCCAATTCTGCAATTATATTATCAATTTCAAATGAGAAGGTTACACATTACTCTAACTAGCTTAACTGAATCAATAAAATGTAGCTCCCTTGCCTTCATTAGTCATGGAGTCCATCATTGTCATATACCGCTTAATTTTTGCCTGACTTTCCTTTTCGCGACCTTTCGGCATCATCTCTGCACTAAATCCGGGAAGCATTGAAAAAACCTATACCACAAAAAAGGAACATAAATGATGTCAACCAACCTCTAGAAGGAAAAGCAAGCAGGCATGCACATGCTTTGTAAAAAAAGAAAATAAAAAACAAGACACAGAGGGAACAGCTGCGAGTTCCCATACAATTAAAACTAATGTTTCAAGGGTTAAAAATACTTTCGGAAAGAAAATCATTGCTCAGACTAGGTTCAACTGATTTAAAATCCATAAATTTATTACCAAAAATAAGCTTCAAGATGCTTTAAAGTCGGTATATCAATATTCCACTTCGAGAAGCATCTAGTCTCCGATGGGCAAGTCAAGCTAAAATCTAGGTCGTCCGGGAGCCAATTTAATTTGATATTAACACGAGTTTAAGTCCCATTGCTGACACTAATATCTGACCATAAAAAATTTGCAAATAATGGAGGGGACATCCTTATTTGCAAATACTGAACTTCAATATTTGAAAAACATTGAAAAGCTTGTTAGGAGCATTTCAAGTGATAGAATGGTTCAGTCAAACAATAATTAACCTTTTTCAAGTACAATTCATGTCTAAACACAACAACTCTGATACCTTTTTTTTTAAACTTCAACTTCAAAGACTTTTTTTTTTTAAATTCATCCAAAATATTGTCCAAACAAAATACTTTCAAATAATTTTTTTCAACTTCAACCAAATATTGTTCATGAAATATAGATCAAAGACTTAAAGTAACCATATAGAACAAAGAAAAACAAACTAAGAGATATAAAGAGAAAGAGACAATTGTGTTATATTTCCTATCTATTACAAGGCCTTTATATAGGCATGAAAAGTGAAGAATCACTATTGTAAATAGCGAGTGGGAATAGCCACTATTGAGTGGAATGGTTAGTACATAAATACCCAGCATCGGTATAACCAACAAGACCAGCAATCATTGCCATAAAATAAACTCATATCCGTAGTCCCTTTTAGATACCGCAATATGTGTTTGATTCCATTTTAATGTCTCCTTGTAGGAGCAGAGCTATATGTTCCTAAGACATTAATTGAAAAGGTTATATCATACAAGGCTTGGCCATTTCACTCAATAATGGTCATTCCATCAAATAGTGGCAATTCCACTCACTATTTTACAATAGTAATTCTTCACTTTTCATGTCTATATAAAGATCTTGTAATAGATAGGAGAACTAAGAATCTCTCCTCTTTCTCTCTAAATCTCCTAGCTAGTTTACTTTGAGCTATATTTCATAACATTGTTGGAATGGAGCTTGAGTTAATGTCTTACCAAAATATAACTATGCTCCTACAAGTAGACATTGGAATTGAATCAAAGACATATTGCGGTATCTAAAAGGACTACCAATATGGGCTTATTTTAAGGCAACGATTGTCGTCCGATCATGTTGGTAATGCCGATGCTGGGTATTTATCTGTCCCACACAAGGCTCGATCTCAAACAGGCTATGTATTTACATGTGGAGGCAATGCCATATCTTTGCGATCGACTAAGCAATCATCAATCGTGGCAATTTCATCTAATCATGCTGAGATAATTGCTATTTATGAAGCAAGCCGAGAATGTGTAGGGTTAAGGTCTATAATACATTTTGTTCGAACCAAATGTTTTGATGTGCGACAAACATTTGCCCAATGCCCTTTTCCGTTGCAAAGATAGCATTCAGTTTTCTGAATCCTTTGCCTTTGGCTTCTCATCTTTCCTCTTTTGGTAGTTATTTTTCTTTAGGAATGATTAACACCGGGAAATTTCTTCCTTGACCACGGCCACGACCTTTTCCCTGCTTAGCATAATGAGAATATACCTCATCCATTTAAGGCAATGATGTAGACCCAGTAGGTCAATTTTCGTGATTTATCATAAACAAGTCATCGTTTCATTCAGCCACAAGGAGAAGAGAAATCAACTCAGAGTACTTCTTGACCTCTCTCTCCGTACTACTGTTGCAAGACATATTAGAGGCATGAAACATTGTGAACATTTTTTTCAAGGATATCATAGTCAGTGATGCTATCTCCACAGAGTTTCAACTCAGAAGTATATCTGAACATCGCAAAATATATTCAGAAATACACTTAAAGTCTTGGAGACTCAGATGAGCCCAATCATATCGTACTTGCGGAAAAGTGATCAACTTTAAGTTATCATATATTTCCCTTAAGTCATTCCACAAAACAAGTGGGACTGTGAGATATTCTATTTCCAACCTTTCATCAAGGTGATAGCGCAAAAAATTCAAGGCCTTAGCACAGTCTCTGATACATGTTTTATTTTTATCTTTAATGGTGTCTCCAAGACCCATTGAATCTAAATGGATTTCAGCATCCAACACCAATATCATATAGTTCTTACTCGAAATTTCAAGAGCAACGAACTCTTTTTCCATAATATCAGTCATAATTAAAAGAGGAGAAAAATTATATCTTAGGAGCTTCTTGAGACGGTAGAGTCCCGGGCTGATAACGTATTATTGTTATAAGAAAAATTAAATTATGGTGGATGTCTACTCTTCTCCATTATCTCCATACACTCCCCGTGATCTTCCTCCATGATCTTCCTCTCAAATGTTTAATGACATATTCAATGACATATTTATATAGTAACCATTCCACTCAATAGTGGCCATTCCACTAAATAGTGGCCACTCCACTCACTATTTTACAATAGTGATTCTTCACTTTTTATGCATATATAAAGGTCTTGTAATAGATAGGAAATATAACACAATTGAAAAAAAAATAAGAATTTCTCCTCTCTCTCTATAACTCTTATCATGTTTTTCCTTGTTCTATATTGTTACTTTGAGCTATATTTCATAACACGTTACCAGCACGAGACTCTACTGTCTCAAAAAGTTCCTAAGGTATAATTTTTTTTCTCACTGATATTATGAAAAGAAAGTTCGTTACCCTTGAAATTTCGAGCAAGAACTATATGACATAGGTGTTGGATGCTGAAATCCATTTAGATGCAATGGGTCCTAGAGACGCCAATAAGGATAAAAATAAAGCATTTATCTAAAATTGTGCTAATGCCTTGATTTTCTTGCGCCATCACATTGATGAAGGGTTGAAATAAATATCTCACCATCAAAGATCCACTTGTTTTGTGGAATGGCTTAAAGGAAAGATATGACAACTTAAAGTTAGTCACTCTTCCAAAAGCACAATATGATTGGGCCCATTTAGAGCTCCAAGATGAGCTTTAAATTGAATATAATTCTGCGATGTTCGGAATTACTTCTAAATTGAAACTCTATGGATATAGTATCACTGACTATGATATGCTTGAAAAAACTTTCACAACGTTTCATGCCTCCAATATAGTCTTGCAACAGCAGTACCGAGAGAAAGGTTTTAGGAAGTACTCTGAATTGATTTCTTTTCTCCTTGTGGCTGAATTAAACGATTTACTTATGAGAAGTCACGAAAATCAACCTACTGGGTCTACACTATTGCCTAAAGTGGATGAGGTGTATTCCCATTATGCTAAGCGTGGAAAAGGTCGTGGAATTGTTCGTGGTTGTGGCCAAGGAAGAAATTTTCCTGAGGCTGATCATTCTCCAAAGAAAGATAACTTACAAAAGTGGAAAGGGAAAAATGAGAAGCCAAAGAGAAAGGGTTCAGAAACTGAATGCTCTCATTGGCGGTGGAAAAGGGCATCGGAGAAAAATTTGTCGCACACCAAAACATTTGGTTGAGCTTTATCAAGTATCTCTAAAGAATAAAGGCCCTGAAGCTAATTTTATCTATGACAATGAAATTGACATCACCGAAGTGGATGTGGCAAATTTCTTTGAGCAACCTGATGGAAAAATAGACTAATTAATCGGTTGACCCGTTGTTAAAGATGATTGAGTAGTTTGATTAATGTTTCTTTGGCATATTCGTAGTAACTAGTGAATAAGCATTATATAATCACGGTTCTTTACACGAGTAGTAGCCATTAGTATCAATTAGTACTATTTATTTTATGGAATAGTTTTAGCTCTTTTCAATTAAATATAGTTCTAGAATTCTACAACATATTTGTCCCCACTCATAATATTTGTGTTCAAGCAAATGGTTTGTCAGTCTGTAATATTTGTGTTCAAACAAATGGTTCTTCTAAAAAATACTTTATGGTAAAATTATTTGACACTGTTTTGTTTCAAATTGTTTTCTTAAATGCAATTTTTATTCCAAATGAATAGAAATGACTTGCGTCATATTCATAGCGTCATTGATTCAAGTAATTAGCTATTTTTCTCTGCACATATATTTAGTTCTTAATATATATATCCCTTAATAATTTCAACCAACATATAACTTCTACACCTTTGAGTATTTAT
Source organism: Nicotiana benthamiana (assembly GCA_034376525.1). Lineage (NCBI taxonomy): Eukaryota > Viridiplantae > Streptophyta > Magnoliopsida > Solanales > Solanaceae > Nicotiana > Nicotiana benthamiana. Next base: position 14,689,018 of record CM067325.1, read on the forward strand.
ATTGGTTGGAGAGTTTGACTTGGTATTTGTAGTCAAAATCTGAGTTTGCTCGAAATTGCATTAAAAGATCATTATTGAATAATTGGTTTAAATTTATTTCTTTCCTTTTTCTTTGAAAATACTACTCCTTACGTTTCAATTTAAGTGAACTCATTTGACTGGGCCGGAGTTCAAGAAAAGAGAGGACTTTTGAGCTTGTGGTGTAAAATAAAGCACATATATTTTATGTGGCTATAAATCATTGCATAAAGGTAAATTGTTTCAAAATAAGGAAATGGGTCATTCTTTTTGGCACAAACTAAAAAGAAAATAGGTTCACATAAATTGAAATGAAGGGACTAATATTTATTCATCTACTTCTTTTTGTATGCCAAACCATAGGAAGCAAACATGGAAATCTCTCAAAGCAAACTTGGATCAAAGTTCAATCGTAAAAATATTTGCTTAATTGATTCATGTACCACACATATAAAGAAATATTTAAAGAGAGGAAATATTTCTCTCATTTAAGCATGAATAAGACAGATGTTACTACAATTTCTGGTGGTACTCCTCCAAGTCCAGAGGAACTTGCAGAGTTCTAAAGATATCTGCCGAAAAGGATTTCTTTTTGAGACAATAGATGAGAATAATCTCAAATTCATCACCAAGAATATCTCTGCCCAAAAAAGGGTTATTGAGAAGTTCTCATTTTTATCTTGTGGCTTGTATTTAGGGGTGTCAATGATTCGATTTTGCCGGTTATTTTATAAAAATTTGTACCATACTAATTTTTCGGTTATTCTATTATGTATAACCAAAATTAGACTTTTCGAAACCATCTCAATCATGTCGGTCTCTCTTCGATACCAGTACGGTCCGGTTAATTTTCGGTAATTTTTAAATGTCGTGTAAAAGTCACTAGTAGAAGTAGAATACAATAACATACATACTTTTACATAACTTAGCAAAACTCCCTCGATATTTTTACAGTTTAAAAGGTGAAGAATTAAGAAAATATGAGAGTTGGCTAGAGTATAGATACAGCCAGAGTATAGATCCATCAACTATTCTACAACAATATAAAGTATATTAACCAAGTTGGGGCTCATGAATAAAGTCTATAGAAGATTAAATATTCAAAAAGATAAATCTAAATCATAAGAAAGGAAACATATTCAATACATTGTAATTTATTACTCATAATCGCTACAATACCTTGTGTCTTGCTAGTGAATATGTTGAAAATAATTTAGTTTCAATAAGAGCAGCATAAACAACAACAACAACTACCCAGTATACTCCCACCAGGTGGGGAAGAGCAGCATAAAAGGTTTGGGAATTAAGATTTTGAGTCAATTACTTGTTGGCTTGTCACTAGTTCATAATATCTAAGGTCAGAGAAAAAATTTAATGCTTAATTATTTTAAACTACTTGTATTGGACAAGAATTAGTGGCAAGTGAGGCACATTCTATCGTAAACCAAAAGGTTGCTAATTCAAATATTTGTACTTTGGCATGATCAATTGGGACATCCTGGATCAATTACGATGAGACAAATTATACAGAACTCAAATGGGCATCCATTAAAGAATTTAAAGATTCTTTTTAAATAATAAATTTTCTTGCACTTCTTGTTATCACGGGAGGTTAATTATTAGACCATCACCAACAAAGGCTGGGATTGAGTCCCCTGCGTTTTTGAAACGTATATAAGGGGATATTTGTGGGACCTATTCACCACCTAATGGGTCGTTTAAATAATTTATGGTCTTAATAGATGCATCTTCTAGATAGTCTCATGTATGCCTATTGTCATTTCGCAACCTGACATTTGCAAAATTAATGGCACAAATAATCCGATTACCGGCACAATTTCCCGATAATCCAACTAAATTTATTCGACTTGACAATGTTGTTGAGTTTTCATCTCAAACAATTAATGATTATTGCTTATCAATTAGGATAAAAGTGAACATCCTACAGCTCATGTTCACATACAAAATGGCCTTGCATATTCTTTGATTAAACATCTATAATTGATAGGTAACCCACTTCGGTTTGGGATCATGCCATTTAAGATGCAGTAATGCTAGTTTGTATCAAACCAACAAATTATCATAAATATTCCCGTTAAAATTAGTTTTGGGGCATGAAACTAATACATCACATTTAAGAATTTTTGGGTCGTAGTATATATGCCTCTAGCACAGCCATATTGCACCAAGATGACTCCTTAAAGAAGGTTGGGAATATATAATGGGTTTGAATCGCCCTCCATTATTCGTTACCTTGAAACATTAACGGGAGATTTGTTAACTGCTCGATTTTGCGGATTGTCGATTCGATGAGTCAGTTTTCCCAAAATTAGGGGGAGAAATTGATGAAACCAAATGGAAAATTTTGTAAAAAAATCCGTCATTATCTCATCTTGATCCACGTGCCTCTATTTGTCTAAGATTATCCATTTGTAGAAAATAACAAATCAAATGTGAGATGCATTTACGAGTATGAAAGGATAACGAAACCACATATCCCTGCAAAAAATGTTCCAATCTGTATTAATGTCCCTGCTGGACAATCTTCTAATGTCATAGCTAATGAGTCAAAAGCATGCCTAAAGCGTGCAAATCATTGGATTCTAAGGATCGAAATCCTAGAAAAAGGAAAATAAAAAATCAAGACGACACTACGAATGAGTCTCATAAAGAAACCCATGATTTAACCAATCCGATTCATGAGGAAATCAATGAGCCTGAGATTCAAGAAAATAAGAAACTATCAATAAACTGAATCGATGTTGAGAAGGAGTTGAATCGATTGAATATAGTGGTGGATTATGTTTTTGCATACAACGTTGCATCTAGCATTATGCAAGATAACGAGGATCTTGAACCTCAATCTGTTGGAGAATGTCGACAAAGACGTGATTGGCCAAAATGGCAAGAAGCAATCCAATCTAAGTTGGATTCACTTGCGAAACGTGAAGTTTTAGGTATGTAGTCCAAACACCTAATTGTGTTAAGCCTGGCTATAATGGGTCTTTGTACGTAAAAAGATCGAGAAAAATGAGGTACAAATATATAAGGCACACCTTGTTGCACAAGGATTTTCACAAAGGCCTGGTGTCGATTATGAAAAGACGTATTATCTTGTTATGGATGTTATAACATTCCGTTAGCTCATTAGTTTTGTTTCCATGAAAAACTTGACATGCATTTAATGGATGTGATTACAGCCTACCTTTACGGCTCACTTGTAATAAGATATACATGAAAAATTTTGAAGTATTTAAAAATGCCTAACGCACATAGTTCAAAGTCCCGAAAAATATTTTCAATCAAATTGCAAAGATCTCTATATAGTCTAAAGCAATCAGGAATAATATGATATAACCGCCTTAGTGAGTATTTATTAAAGGAAGGTTATATAAATGATGTCATTTAGACAAGAGGGGTTGCTCTGATGGTAAGCAGCCCCTACTTCCAACCGAGAGGTTGTGAGTTCGAGTCTCCCCAAGAGCAAGGCGGGACGTTCTTGGAGGGAAGGATGCCGGGGGTCTATTTGGAAACAGCCTCTCTACCCAAGGGTAGGGGTAAGGTCTGCGTACATACTACCCTCCCCAGACCCCACTAAGTGAGATTATACTGGATTGTTGTTGTTATATAAATGATGTCATTTGTCCATGTGTTTTTATAAAGAAAACGACATAGAAGTTTGTCGTACTTGCTGCATAAATTGATGACATAAAACTTATTGGAATTGTAGACATCGAAATTTTAACGGATCAAGCTAAATCCTAATTTAAAGATATTATAGGACTCTTGAAATTCCAGGAGTCTATTAGGGCTGCTTGGAGGCTACTTTACCCTAAATCCTAACTCACACGGGATACATATTCCTTTAAAGAGGCGTCTCAAAAATTTCATTAACTCTTGGGATATTCACAAAGAGATCAAGATATGGCAGGATATTTCTTAACAATCAAATAGTTCAACAAGTTGGAAATCAAATACATCTCCAGGAGGTATGCACATCCTACATTCGAGAAATCGCTGCTTCAGCCCTCGAATCACGGAGATAATCAAGAGAGAATAATCAAGGGCGAAACAGAAGTGTACTCACAATTGATTAGTAAAAATATTTTTTCTTTTATTTTGTGATTGCAATTTCTTTTTCATATGCCAAAATTTTTATTGCAAACAGGAACTCCTATAGAATTCCAAAAGGCAATTGATTATTTAAAGAAAAAATTCCAGATGAAAGATCTTGGAAAGACAAAATTGTGTCTTGGTTGACAAATTGAACATTTGGCGAACGGGACTTTTGTTCATCAATCTGCCTACATAGAAAACGTATTGAAACAATTTTACATAGATGGAGCACATCCATTAAGTACTTCGATTATTGTTCGATCACTTGATGTGAATAAGGACCTGTTCCGACCTCAAGAAAAGAAGTACTATATCTTAGTCCAATTGGTGCGCTAATGTATCTTGCTAACACTACGAGGCCTGACATAACTATTTCAGTTAATGTCTTGGCAAGATATAGCTCTGCTCCTACAAGGAGACAATGGAATGGAATCACACACACACTGCGGTATGGGCTTATTTTATGGCAATGATTGCAGTCCCAATCTTGGATATTTATCTGACCCACACAAGGCTCGATCTCAAACGGGCTACACGTTTAAATGTGGAGGCACTTGCATATCTTGGCGATCGACTAAGCAATCAATCGTGCTGAGATAATTGTTATTCATAAAGCAAGTCGACTGTATGGTTGAGGTCTATAATACATTTTATTCGAGATAAATGTGGTTTGAATTGTGATAAACTACCCACAATTTTGTATGAAGTCAATGCAGCATGCATAGCCCAATTTAATGCATGATTCATAAAAGGAAATAGGACAAAGCATATTTCACCAAAGTTATTTTTCACACGTGATTTACAAAAGAATAGTGATATCCATGTGCAACAGATCCCTTCAATTGATAATATGGCTGATTTGTTCACCAAATCTCTACCGATGTCAACCATCAAGAAACTAATGTAAAAAATTGGGATGTGAAGGCTTAGGAAATAGGACAAAGCATATTTCACCAAAGTTATTTTTCACACGTGATTTACAAAAGAATAGTGATATCAATGTGCAACAGATCCGTTCAATTGATAATATGGCTGATTTGTTCACCAAATCTCTACCGATGTCAACCATCAAGAAACTAATGTAAAAAAAATTGGGATGTGAAGGCTCAGGGATGGGAATTGATGCTCTTATCGTGGGGAGTTAATAAGCGGTGTACTCTTTTTCCCTTGCAAGGTTTTGTTCCTTTGGTTTTCCTTGCAAGGTTTTTAATGAGGCAACCAAAAAGCATATTTCTAAACATGTGTACGCTTTTCTCTTCAGTAAGATTTTTTTTCCATAGGTTTTTTCCTCTAATAAAGTTTTAACGAGGCACATTATCTATGGACATCCGCGGGGGAAGGGGGTTATAAGAAAATTAAATTATGATGGATGTCTACTTTCTCCATTATCGCCATAACCTCCCTCATGATCTTCTTCCATGATCTTCCTCTCAAATGCTTAATGATATATTCAATGACATATTTATGTAGTGACCATTCCATTCAATAGTTGTCATTTCTCTCAATAGTGGTCATTCCACTCACTATTTTACAATAGTGATTCTTCACTTTTCATGCCTACATAAATACCTTGTAATAGATAGAAAATAAAACACAATTGAAGAAATAAGAATCTCCCATCTTTTTCTCTCTATATATCTTAACTTGTTTTTCCTTGTTCTATATTGTTACTTTGAGCTATGTTTCATAACATTTTTCCTACAACATGTTCCAACTATTTTCGGTGGATATCAAATTCTTTCAACATTTGGTGAAATCCTTTTGCCATTTAAAATCCCAACACTTTTTGCAATGGATAGCAATATAGGAAAATAAAATCGCCATTATGAAAAGGTTTATGTGTAAACAATAGAGTTGCCTACTGACAAATTTAAATTCTTGGAAAGATTTAAGTCTACCAATCCACATAGATCTTAAATCAACTAGCAGGCTCCAAATGATCTTCAGTTTGCTGAAGTTAATAGATCAATTTTTATAGGTTTCCAAAACAGAAGAACTAGGACAAATGGAAACAAGCCTAAGAGATTTTCCAGAAGAACTACGAACAAAACAAATTGTTTTGGAAACAAATGATTTTAGGTTTGGCTATAGAAAACAACTGTAAGTTTAGATTTAATATTGGAAAAAATTGTATTTTCAGATATGAACTTCTGAAATGATATTACTAAGCCCCTAAACCATTGTAACCAACTTCATATGGTTAGAAATCCCAGAAATATTAGGAAATCGTCTTCATTTACAACTAAATTTGCCATTGAAGAACTTAAAAAACAAAGCAAGAAAAAAAAAGGGAAGGTGAAGGAAAGGAGAAAGAAAGAAAGGGCCACACGATACTAACAAAGGGAAAGAGAAATGAGGACGGGAGAGGGATTGTTTGCCCATAAGGTTCAAAAAGCAAAAAGTGATAAGAATTGCCCTAGAAATGTCGCAACCTCTTACCTCAAAGAACAAAAAGGGGGCTGAAATCAAATTTTAGAAATTAGAAACCAGACTGAAATCGCTGATTTCTTATACCAACTTGTATTTTCATGTTGTTTTTAAACCTAACACCAAAACTGTTTGTTCCAGAAAAAGCCAGAAAACCAAAAATATTAGTTCTGGATTTGTGTCATGAATGGTATAACATTCAGAAAATTTGCCATGTTCCCAAAGAAGAAGGGGGACTGGGGTGGGGTCGGGGGGGGGGGGGGGGGGGGGGGGTTTAATGTATGTGAGTAGCAAACCTGCCCAAGAGGACCCATTTTAAGCATGTTCTGAAATTGCTCGTACATAATCCTGAAGGTAAAATGTCCTTCTGATAACTTCTGAAGAAGCTCAGGCTGTTGATCCATTGGGACCACGTCTTGTATCTTGTTCACCAATCCAGACAAGTCACCCATGCCTGGTAGATATTTCAGGAGAACAAAGTTAATGGCAGTGGAAAGAGGAACGTAGTCCAAACAAACAACAACAACTACCCAGCATAGTCCCACAAAGTGGGGTCTGGGGAGGGTAATAGGTAGACGAGCCTTACCCCTACATCCGAAGGGCAGAGAGGCTGTTTCCAATCGACCCTCGGCTCAGTGAAGGAAACGTAGTCCAAACAAAGTTGACAATATCATCAGAAGAGATACAAACCTAAAAGACGGCTGACAAATGGTTTAACATCAAAAGTTTCAAACTCATCCATGTGTTCACCGGTTCCAATAAATATGACTGGACTTTTAGTTGCAGCAACTCTACATATGGAAAGAGCAAAATAGCAAATATATAAATCAAAAGAAACGGGACATAAAAATTCACCAGAACATTTGGAGAAAACTTGATCCTACTAATAATTTGAGAATATCAACAACCAAATCCTTGTGAAGCCCCCAAGGGGATACGTCCTAGTGGTTGGGGCACAGAGTAAGAATCTGGATATCCAAAAGTGTGTATCCCAGTTACAGCACTAGATGTGAGCCCATCTGCTCCAGCCTTGGTGAGCAAGACTACCACGGTAACTTGTGCCCGTGGGCAGCACAGGCTGTTTAGTGGATTAGTTGAGGCGCCCGCAAGATAGCAAACTTGACCCACCACCAATTTTAAAAAGTCCATGTAAACAAAAGATGCATATATCTGCCATAGAGGCAGTGAAGGCTATTTATTTTCCATGATGCAGTAAAAGTTGCAATTTTGCTGCTTTTTGAACCTTAAAGCAACTTTAAAATTCAAGGCTTCAAGATAAATGATATTGTCATACCAATGTACAAACCAAATCGTGTGTTGAAATTTCAAGCTTAAGCAGTAGTTCAATTGTTTACGGTTACAAATGCGCATCAATTTCTAGATCTTGGTGGATAAAGAATAATCATTTTCTGCAGAGTATCTTAATGATTTACTAGAGTATTTATGAGACAAGAACTCATAACCAGAAAGAAGCAAATTAACAGCCTGTATCACTCCCAAAAGCAGCAGCAGCAGCAGCCTGCAACTTTGAGCTACCATAGGTGAAGTTCTAATCTTAAAGAACTGACATCATCAGCTTAATATATGTTCCATATTTGGCAGCGTACCAAGAACTATAAGAAGAAAAAATTTTAAGACTACATCCAAGTCATCAAATACTTACGCACTTAGAGCACCACCTCCTTTTGCATGGCCATCCATCTTAGTAATAATCACAGCTCCAACTGCAACACTTTGCCTAAATGCTTGAGCTTGATCAAAAGCAGCTTGTCCGATACTACTATCCATAACAAATATCACGAGATCTGGTTTCTGGGGAAAACGATAACATGAGCATCTAATGAAAGGAAAAAATATTAGGAAGAGCAAAACATACCGTTGCTTCAGAAACTTGTCGCATCTCTTCAAAAAGAGCTGCTTCTTGTTTGTGGCGCCCACTGGTATCCACAATTATTAGATCACAATTTTCCTTCTTAAATGTTTCTACACCGTCCACAGCTATTTTCACTGGGTCTGATTCTGTATAGCTGTTGCAGAAACATTTTGTCAGTTTAATCAAGATGGCCCGAAGTGCTGACTAGAACAATGGTGCAGTTCAAAATGACTTGATTGTTAATTATAGGTTCAGTCCTATTCAGCATGAGACACAATAACGGTAGATTCTACTAAAAGCAGGTAAACTTTATATCCCAAAACCATATAAGAATAGGCTTTTTCCTCCCTCCTCCTTTACCCTTTCGGGGAGGATTCGACTTAAAAGAATTTTAACGAAAACGTTGATGCGAAAGGTAGACTATTTTCTGCCAAATAGGAGAGGCAATTTGATGGTCAGAAATTCAACAGTGAATTATGTAATATGCCTTTTTTGTTCCCTTCTACCACTCAGAGAGCCAGACAAGAGGGGTTGCTCTGATGGTAAGCAACCCCCACTTCCAATCGAGAGGTTGTGAGTTCGAGTCTCCCCAAGAGCAAGGTGGGAAGTTCTTGGAGGGACGGATGCCGGGGGTCCATTTTGGAAACAGCCTCTCTATCCAAGGGTAGGGGTAAGGTCTGCGTACACACTACCCTCCCCAAACCCCACTAAGTGGGATTATACTGGGTTGTTGTTGTTGTTGTTACCACTCAGAGTGCCATATCATTAGCTAATGGGGCACACTCGATGCCTAAAAGTTTAGAATAAATTTTTGTGGAGTTCTTTCACGGTCATGAAAAAGGATTTACAAATGATAGATAGTGGATAAGAAGTAGGATGCTCAAGTGTAGTGGAGAAACTAATTAGAATGCTCAAGTGTAGTGGAGAAACTAATTAGAATGCTCGAGTGTAGTGGAGAAACTAATTACTGGAGACAGAGGTAACCATAGAGAGATCATTTAGTTGAGTTTTAACCAATATCATCCTTACTGTTTCACCCTAATTTTCATTACATCCTTATAGTATCCCACTAAACAGAAAACATCTTTTAAGTATTCAAAACCTGGCCAAAAACATCCCTCGTTTATTTTTCCATCTTTTCAAATGGAAGTTTCTCTTCTGTCGCGTGTAGTGCTTCTTCAACTTTTTCCTTCTTTTAAAAATTTCCAACGATCTGTTCAAAGAATAAAAAAAGCAATGTCTAAATACTAAACCTAAGCATCTTCTCCGAAGATTTATCCTTTCTTCTCTTTACATTCAAAACTTCGCAGATCCAACCTATATCACTAGATTCCTCTCATATTTACAGTGAGCTTACGAGAGAAAAAGAATGGGAAAGGGAAAACTCAATTCGGAGAATGAGACTGTAGAAATACATAGCAGAAACCCCTGTATTAAACCTTGCAGATATATGGCACTTCATCAAGAAAAAGGACACAATTCTGTCAATTAAAGAACTAAAGCCCAGTTTGTATTCTTCTTCTTTTCCCTCATCCTCCCAGAAAACTCAACTTATTCGTATGTGAGTTTGTCTTAATTTAGCTACTAACAAAGAGATGCAAGCTAAGGAGTATGAAGTGATGATTTCAAGCGGCAGTTTGGAAAATACCACTCAATGTTGAAGCAGTTTTGTCGAAATATAGAAATGTCACTTAGCAACACATTAAATAAGGTTTACATTTTGGTTGATGCTGCTTTCATTGACTACATTCCTGAACTTCGAAAAGAGATCGCCGAATTTTCAGAAATACAAAGGAAGCTCTCTCGATTGAGAAAGAGCTAAGAGCAATAAATTTTTGAAGAAGATGCTACAGTGTTGCTGATTTTATGTCATTCAGCAATTGTTTTTGTTTTCTAAAGAGTTTGGGCAAAATTTTGTAAGGAAAACAAAGAAGGATACGTTAAGTCCATGTTCCGTTAGAATAAAATGAAAAAGTTAACAGAGGGATGTTTTGGAATAAGTTTTGAAAACTAAAGGGATGTTGCCAGTTATGTGAGATGGTATAAGGATGTAATGAAAGTTAGAGTGCAACAATAGGGATGATGTTGGTCAAAAACTCTCATTTACTTACTCTAACGGATTGAGATTTATTAGTAGTGCAGATGATGACTCTTGGGCAACCGGCAGCTAATCAACTTTAATCTGGTAACATTTCTTAGCAAAGTACCATTCAATTTTCACGATGCACCAGGAAATGCTTCTCAGATTTCATCCCCCAATTACCTAATCTAAATGCATTAAAATTGGCAACTCCTATGGACCTATGGCATGTTTTATTGATTGAATTAACCAAGCAAAAAATGACTAATTTCAGCTTATTCTGTCAGGAAGAAGAACAGAGTAACATTGATCATCATTACTCAATACTCATAAGATAGTAGGATGACCTCATGCTTCTAAACGTGTGTACTGTGGAGATAAGAATAAAACTAACAGATTCAGAAGAGGATATACCTTCCATAAAAGGGAATTTTAGCTTTTGTTGCATTCTGCTTCAATTGATCGAATGCACCAGCTCTGAATGTATCTGCACACACTAGAGCCGGCTTCCACCCTTTTTTCTGGTGGTAAAAAGCATATTTTGTACATGTAGTAGTTTTTCCAGATCCTGCCCGAAATTACAAATAAATAAGAGTACCCTCTTGTAATTGAAAAATAAACGCGCTTGTAATTCTTCATTATAATAAAAAATTAATGGTAGCTCGGGTATTAGCTTTGCTACAATACCATAGGCCATAAAACCAAAGTAGAAAATCAAATGAACACACCTTGCAAACCAACAAACATTACAACGCTAGGTTTCCCTTTTTTTGGTGTAAATGAAGGCTTCCCAGGGTCCAATATCTTGCACAGCTCATCGAACACAGCCTAAACAATTGAAAAAAATGCAGTTAATTTCCAGCCTGTAATGAACAAGTTTCAGCAATTGATATAAAAAATTAAAGAAAAAGAATATTGAACCTTTTGGATGATCCTACGCTTGTTGTGTCCAGCGGCAAGATCATCAAGATTGACAATTTTTTTAATATTTGTGGACATATCGCGGACAAGTTTAAATTGAACATCGGACTGGAGAAGAGCACGTGTGATCTCATTGAGGCATTCGTTAAGGACCTTTTCATCAATGATTGTGGCATTGCTCATCTGCTGGAGAGCACGCGAGATGCTCCCCCCTAATTGTGCTAACACCATCTTGACGTAGATCTAGAAGAAGATCGATTACCGAAATTAACAAGTAGAACACAGGATTTTTGGGGAAATTCAATTCGTGCACAGGAATTGATTAGGGCGACGGCTTTGGGGAGGAAAATTTGTCACCGGCGGTAGAGTTTCCAACGGTTTACTTATAAGGATATGCTTTGGCGAGAACTCGAACCAAACCCTCTTGTTTTTGGTGGGCCCAGATTTCATAAATTATAAGAAAAAAACCAAAATTGTGATTCAATTAAATATATGTTTCAAGTATTTCAATAAATCATTTAAATCTTTTATATGAGACTAGTAACGATATGCCCGGGCATGACCTGGACCAAATAGCAATGTGAATAATTTGCATCTATATATTTTATTTTATTTAATAGTTATTTATCGTTTAATGGTAACACCAATCTGGTACCATTGAGAAAATTTTTGAATATCTTAAAAGGACTTTAAAGTGGCTATATTCACCTAATAAGTGATGGAACATTTTTAGCTTAACCCTTTAACAATCCTTTATGTTATTTAATTTTTAAATTTTTGTGCCAAAATAACGATTATTTTTAGCTCTTGAATTAGTGCATATACAACAACATCGGAGTAATAGGCTCGAGTATACTGGAGTAAATTGTTGATCCAGTAACTCTTTTTACTTCAATGATCTGATTCCCCATTAAGTAATAAATGAATGACAGTTTGAACATACAATTGATTGAAACTTGAAAAGGGAGTTTTTGAATTTGCGTTGAAAAATAATTTTTGAAAGTTAAAGTTGTGTTTGGACAAACATTTTATATAAAAAAAAATTGAAGCTTTGTGAGTAAAGAAAAAAAAATTCACCCAAAAATAATCCTACATTAATTTTTTGGAACTTGAGTTTTTTCTTTCTTTTTTTTCAAAACATAATTATATTTAGTAAAGAAATAATGTTTCAAAAAAAATGGAAAAACATATCTAAAATTTATGACCATGCGGGAGCTTAGAATGATTTAATTAGTTTATGCACTTACAAATTTATTTTTATTTGTTTTTTTAAATATATATTATTGTCTTTGTTGTTTTGTGAACACATAATATATAAGTAGAGATAATGATGATTTGCTTGCATTTAGTGTAGATTTATGGCTATTAGCAAAATTACCACTTTCGTTTCTACAAGTATATTATACTACTCACTAGAAACATAAATTACTTAGCCAATTGTTTTATTTTATATATTACTGTTTTTATTTTCAATACATTTTAAAAAGAACGCTACACTTTATAAATGGAAATATTTTAAATCTTAAACGTTTATTTTACTCTTAGCGTTATACTTTTATACCTGTTAAATTATCATGATATATTTAAGATCATAAATTTTAAAAGAGTAATACGTAATCAAATTAGGAGATTTGATTACTTTTAATTTACAATCACTAAAAAGAATGATCAAATTTAAGTCAGCAAGATAAGCTTAATCCTTTTCTGTATGCCGTGTATGGATTATGATATTTACTTTCAAGAAGAAAAAAGTTTTACTCCCTGTTACACCTTCTTTTTTACACACCACCCCGAAGGATAGTGTATAAGGAAGTTTTTTTAATTTAAATGACATTATTCGAAATGAGATTATTAATCAAAGTCGCCACTTGAGATAGTTTATTTAGTGTCCCAAGTCACCGGTTTATTTTGAATCCCCAATTCGAGGAAATTTTGACTTTCCTTTTGAAGTATGCGAACCAGAAATTCTGACTAGGAATTATGTTAACCCGAGGGAAGATGTTAGGCACCCTCGGATTCCGTGGTTCTAGCATGGTCGCTTAAACCATTACGATTGACCTATTATCTAATTTTAATGCATGTTAAAACCTACAGTGTAATTTTAAATTATTTACCGTTTTTTAATTAATTGTAAAGAAGATTGAACGTCATTTAAAATATGTCTTTGGATTTGGTCATATAAAATGCACCCGCAATCCGAAACATGAATTATTCAACGTTTTAGGATTTGGAGTTGCGTCACATGAAATGCACACCCGAGTTTAAGAATGTAAAATTATTAAAATTCGCGCCTAAAGCAACTAACGCGTTGTTAACTTTACGAGGCCCGTGAAAATTTCTATGAATGGCACATCTCGATTTCTAAATATTTTAAAGGAAATAATAAAAAAAGGGTCACGCAATTTGTGATTTTATTTGGCGTAGCGCACCACAATATTTTTAAGGATGTCCAAACTAAATTTTGGAGGGCCATGAGTGTTGTGCTATCTATTGATCACTAAACTAATAGGAAATAAAGACGAGCAATATTTAATTTCGGAAGAGTCCACAACCAGGCTGTGAACTCATAGTCCCATTGCCAGCGTAAAAACCAGCCTGGAGGTACAGCTGGGCCTACTTGTCAAGCCTAATTTTAAATCTGCCCGTAGAGAGAAGATCCGGCATAACTGGGCTAACTCCAACAGCCCAAATTAAAACCCCCAACGTCAATTTTGATGCAAACATGATATTTATGGGCTTTTTCTTATTTCAACCCAACGCCACTGAATTTAAAACTCAGTTACGAGATCATTTGAATGCCAATAGGTCTTTTCATGCTAGCAAAATGATTCCTAATACACTAACATATTTTGGCATACATTTATCATACGGCAAACATTCAAGCAAATACAAACCCAACGATGCTGCTTAATAGAACACAAATTTTTCAAGCTGAATTTAAAAGGCTAATTCCACGGATACTAATACAAACCATGCCATGACTTTGAAAAATAGAACAATCACAGGTTTACTTCTTAAGAACTCATGAGATATGATTTTTAGAAGATCATTTTCGTGCTTATCAATAGGCAGTCAGGATTTTATACGGCAACCAATAGCATTTCCCTTTTTATCTAACTAAAGAGAGATTATATAAGAGTAGCAGCAAAGTGAAACCAAAATCAAGCAAACTTCAAAGATAACCAAGCACATCTCAAGTATTACAGCATAACTAAACTGCTAAAAATATATCAAACTTATACCTACATGGACAGTAATAGAAATTGACAGTTCCCAAAATGATTTCTACGTTTAGCTAACATGAATTGCTAAAACTGACCTATACTAAAGCTAAAATTACCAAATAAGAAGGAGTTCAGCAGTCCATAGTTAATTACAACATGAAAATTTGCTACTTAAATAGAAATCAACAGAAACTATACTATGAGTGAATAAAGGAATATGAGCATCAGGCAAAGAAACAACAAACTAAAGCATAATAGTGCTTTCATTTCATCTTCAAAATAGATTTTACATCTTGAAGGATTTAGAACTTGTACCTGGAATAATGAGAGCAAATAAAAGAGATTCAGCATATGAAAGTAACAGCAGCAACACAATAAAGTAAGAGCCTATGAATAAATATATGGCTAGCTTTGAAGCAATTTTGAACCAACAAAATGTTAAATGAAATCTAGTAATTGAAAATCCAACCAAAAATGACCCAAACACCTGAATACGAACAGATTCAACTCATTTTACCCCTTTTAGTTGTTGAGGAATTATTTTTGAGTAGAGATCTTTAAAATTTTCAGGAATTTTTCTAATGGAACAATATTTCTGTTGAAAATTTTCAGTTGTTTTCTTTTCTATGAATTTTTTTATCTATTGGAAATCTTGACCCCCTTGTCAGGCCAGAATGTAATGCCTTTATAGGCAAACAAATAGGGCAACTACGGAATTTTACTTTGCACTTCTAGTCATTTTTTAATTTCTGCTTTTAGCTTAAAAAATCCCTAAAATTTTGACTTCTTTTCTAAGTTAATACACTATGCAACTTCTAAGAAGCTTCCTCATAGTTAATAAAAATTTTCCCACCCTAAACTCCCCAAACTACCCCACAAATGCCCTATTTTAACCAAATAAACCCAAACGGGTATGGGTCAAAATGACCTTGGGCTAAATTCATTCAAAACCCAGACCAAACCATGACTGAAATCTAAAGGTATGGCCCTAAACCCAAATCAAAGCCCAATTTACTGAAGAGAACAAACCAGAAGCAAATTAGACAATTTCAAGAAAATGCAATTAACGGATTGGAATTAACAAATAGAAGCTATCCTAATTAAACAAACTATATGACTAACATGTATATTAAACAAACCCTAAGAAGGTAAAATTAAGGCAGAATCAAGAGAAAAAGAAAGGATAGAAGACAGAAAGAAAAAATGAAGGCAAAGATGAAGAAAAATAACAAAGAAAGAGAAAAGATACCCGACAGACTTTGGCCAAAAAGAACGGATCCTGAGTCTTCAAAAGAAACTTCCAACTTTCTGTCCAATTCGATATTAATCATGTGCTCTTATCAATAACACATGAATAAAGTCAAAATGGACCTACATCTTCAACAGGATTTCGATTTGGAAGATTTTAGGATTTTAAGGTTCCACTTTTAAATCCAGATTCGATTAGCCTCACCAAGATTCGAGGGAAAAAAGTGGATTTTCGGAATCAGGGGAAGACGGGGGTTCAGGGGTGTTAATTTGGGGCCGTTTGGTGGTGGCTCCGCCACCGGAAAAAATAAGGGCTGCGCTAGGATTTGGATTTATGATCTGAAATTCGAGCAACCCAGGGCGGATTTGATAGAAGGTGAATGGGAATTTGGAAAGAGGCGGTGAAGAGATGCTATGGTGTAAATTAAGGCACGATTGGCAGCCAGCATCCGCCGTGGGCGATTTTCGGCAGGCAGCAGGCGACGATGGAAGGCAGAGACGTTATAGGGTTCTGAGAGATTTGTTTAGACGGTGAGTGAAAGGGAGGTACAGTTGCGTTTGGACACACATATATTATTCGACCTTAGATTCCCAACTGTTTGATCATCAAACCTCGATGGCAGGGATTAGTTCAAAATAAATACGGCGTCGTTTTGGTGGGGTATGAAGGCCGGACCGATTTAGGGGATTTCGAGCTGGGTATTTTGGTCCATTTGGGCGGGTATAGGGATTTGGTTATTGGGCTTGTGAATTAAAACCTGGACAATGGCCCAAAATTTGGGTCTTTTGATAAAAGACCAAATCACTTCCCTTTTTTATTAAAAAAAAAATCTTTTCTTTTCAAATTAAAACTAAAAATCAGAATTAACTCTAAAAAACTAAATTAACCTACCCAATTGTGTTAAGCTCTATTTAATAATCAAAACTATTAATTAAATACCAATATAAAGAAAAACTAGACAAAATTCAAAGCTAAAATTAAGCAAAGCAAATAAATTCCTTTTTTGTGATTTTTATATTTTTTGAAAAACCCTAATTACTAATTAATCTAAAATATATAAAATTAAATCCTAAATGTAAATTTAATATTTTTGTATTATTGATGAATTATCTAAATTAAATATGCACATGAAAATACAAATAATCATGAAAATTAGCAATTAAATCCTAAAAGTCAAATAATTAAAGGAAAAATCCTAAATCTAAGAATTTTGTAGGAGTAATTCACGCGAGGCAGAAATCACGTGCTCACAACTGTCCCTCTTTGCTTGGAGACACGAAGGGTCTTCGGGCAAAGATAAATGAGCAACGATGAGGAATTCTTGTCTGCTTGACACTCCATGAGAAGCATTTTTTGAAAAATTTCTAATTGAACCTTGCTTTAGAGGTTGCCTGCATATCCTTGGCTGTAAAGGAATCAGGTCAGTTTAGTTTTGAAAGTTTTGGTAGTTGGGACTACTAGGAGCTGTGATTTCAATGATGATGATGCTACTGCTTGCTGACCTCCTTATTACACAAAAAAGGAAAATCAAAAGCTAAGCTAGTTATGCGTATCAACTACGAGATTCCTATCTATAAATCTCTTGAAGCTTGATCTTGAGTCTTAGCTGATTTTGATGTGGACCCCGATCTGAATATTGATGCTCGCAAGCTGTAGGTGATGGTTCTTTCTTCAGCACTAGATCAGAGCGGGACATGCGAAGCTTGTGATTTCGATCAAATTTTGTGCAGTCCGCGTCCTTCTCCATTTCAAACACTTTGAATTCACTACTTTTTTGTTCTTTTCTTCTTTACTTTATTATTGAACTTAGTCTTTCGGTCATCTTGAATCCTGTGCCTTGAGGTAAAACCTGTTCGGACACCAAAACAAACAAAGGAACGAAATTTTTCTGCCCCAGTTTTCACCATGAAAATTTCGTGAGTTATTTGCAACACAAATTAAACTACTTTTTCTTGAAAGCAATAAAAATCAAGTTTGTGTATCCTTGGCAATGAAGCTGGAAGGATTACCAGGTTATGCTGGAAAATGACCGGGTTATGCCGGGAAGAGCAAAAGGTCCTCGGGTTATGCCGGGGAGATCCACGGGTTATGCCGAGATAAATAAAAAAAGGCTCATTGGTTTATGCCAGGGAGATCCACGGGTTATGCCGGGATAAAAGAAAAGAGGTCCTTGGGTTATGCCAGGGAGGTCCACAGGTTATGCCGGGATAAAACGAAAAAATGCTACTTGGGTTATGCAAGAGAGGTTCACGGGTTATGCCGGGAGAAAATGAAAAAGATCCTTGGGTTATACAAGGGAGATCCACGGGTTATGCCGGGATAAAATAAAAAAGGTCCTTAGGTTATGCCAGGGATGTCCACGAGTTATGTCGGGATAAAAGAAAAAGGGTCCTTGAAGCTATGGATGTCCACAGGTTATACCAGGATAAAAGAAAAGGGTCATTGGGTTATGCCAGGGATATCCAAGGGTTATCCCGGGATAAAAGAAAAAGGGTCCTTGGGTTATGCCAGGAATGTTCACGGGTTATGCAGGGATAAAAGAAAAAGGGTCCTTAGGTTATGCAAGGGATGTCCACGGGTTATGCCGGAATAAAAGAAAATGGGTCTTTGGGTTATGCCAAGGATGTCCATGGATTATGCCAGGATAAAAGGAAAAAGGCTCCTTGGTTATGCCGGGGAGAAAAGGAAAAGGATCCTCGGGTTATGCCGGGGAGAAAAGGAAAGAGATCCTCGGGTTATGCCAGGGAGAAAAGGAAAAAAATCTCGGGTTATGTCGGGGAGAACTAGGAAATGTGGTCCTAGGTTAGAAAGGATGCAGCTAGAGATTGGAGGCCCTATGCTACCATGATTTTTTTTTTATTTTTTTTGGGGATTTTTATTTTTTCTCTTTTTTTTAGTAAAATTGCAGGAAAGAATTTGGAGGAAACTTCCCTTTTGGGTTGATTGTTGTTGCGAAGCTATTCCTAGCTCTTGTGCATTTCCCTTTTTGGTTGCACCTGCTTCTTGCACGGTTGCTGGGATCACACATGTTTCAAATTTTTAAATAAAGAACAATTATTAGTTTGAAACGGTGGTTGGTTTTGTGGCCTTGATTGTTTGATCACTGGATCTTGGCCCAACTTTTGGTGAGAACCTCCGCTGCTTGCTGGCTATTTTGAAGATTGATCTCTCTCCTAAAACCAAGGAACTCAGCTTTTCAGAATTTCTCATGAAGGCTCGTATGCGTAGGGCTATGACCATTTCACTTTATTCTGCCATTAGGATCTTTGTCCTTGGATTTCTTTTCATTTTCAATAACTTTGATTTTAGAACATCAGTATCCCTTGGCTTTTCAAATTTTTGCCAAGACAGTTAGCCACGTGGGACTCAATCCTTTTAACTTAATTTTACTTTTGGGACTCAATCCCTTGATTTCCTTTCTTTTCAAGAATTTTTCACTTACAAAACATCAGTCGTCATGGCTAGTCGGGATCGGCTTGATGCACCCGCTGAGGTTGGGTACCTTTCTTCAGCTTTTGTTAGGTAACGCCCTGTAAAGCCAGTATTTCCACCTTTTCTTAGTTTCGGGAACAGAGTTAGACCGAAAGGGATTCAAAGAAAAAGTAATCAAAAGGCAAGGAAATGAATTTAAAGAGACGTGTCCATTTCGGGAAGAAAAGAAGGACTTATGTGGGGTGCATGCAGGCTTCGAATAGACATGACATGCTTCTTGGACTGGGTGCCCGACCCACACAAACTTCTCCAACTTCTCATAAATTCATTGACCCGTGCTTCAAATAAGGGAATCTTGCCAGGACTCTTTCAGCGGTGGGAAATGCTTTCTTTCCGACCAACGGCGCCCTTTGCGGGTTTTTGCCAATCGACCTCTCTCATTTCTCTTCTCACCGTTGTCCGATAGTCCCCGTTACAATTTTTCACTAAACGAACTCTCTCGTTTTCAATTTATCTATTCACCGTCGCCTTATGGTGCCCGTAGGTTTTCACCGATAAGACTCTCTCATTTTATTTCTCTTAGTTTGACTGTATCAAATTTCAACAACGGTGTTTTCCGATTCTGATGCCTTTGCCAATTGATCAGAAGGACTTGGACAAGGTTTAGGTAAAAAGAATCTGGATGAAATTACAACTTTGGAACCGTTCTGGTGGGCTTATTGCCGAGCCATTATATCATCTGTCCCAGTTTCACTTTTTGGGGGAATTGGGATTTTTATTTTGGTGTGACTGAACCCCAGAGAGAGGTTGCCTACGTATTCTTTCAGAATCAAGTCAGACGTAGTTCAGAAAAATACTTGTTTTTGGTTTTCTTTTGTTTGTATTATTTTTTTTCTTCTTTTTCCATTTTGTTTTGTTTTAATCTTCTTTTTTTTCATTTCATTTTCAATAACACTTTCAGGTTTCAAATAGGGTAATCAAAGAAGTGTAACCAGCTCAAATGGGTTTGCAAAAGGGTTGATAATGTTTGGATAGCAAGAATGAAAGCCTTCGTCATCACAGAGTCATTGCTGCAGGAAGCCTAGACATAGTACCTTTTTACTGCGTCTGCATTTACAGCTACTTCGGTACCATTTCCATCAATACCGCCAAGATCCAATGCTCTTCTTGGCAATATCTTTCTGCTGATGTACGAGGCTTTCCAATTAGGAGCAAATTTTCCTTTTGCCTCCTGGTGATGAGGAAGAATGCGCCTTAACACAAATTGTCCCACTTCAAAAATTCTGGGCCGTACTTTCTTGTTATAAGCACGGGCCATTCTTTGTTGGTACAACTGCTTGTGACAGACCACATCCATTTGTTTTTCATTGATTAAGGTTAGTTGTTCCAAACCATTCTTGACCAACTCAGTGTCATCTATCTCGGCTTCAACGATGATCCGGAGAGAAGGGATTTCCATCTCCGCGGGTATCACAGCCTCAGTTCCATAGACTAATAGGTATGAGGTTGCTCCTACTGATGTGCGCACCGTGGTGCGATATCCCAGTAATGCGAAAGGCAACTTTTCATGCCATTTCTTGGAGCCCTGAATCATCTTTCTCAAAATCTTCTTGATATTTTTATTTGGTGCTTCAATGGCACCATTATCCTTGGGTCGATCAGAAGTAGAGTTCCTATGCGTTATTTTGAATTGTTCGCATATCTCCTCCATCAAACGACTATTCAGGTTTGCCGCATTATCTGTGATGATGGTTGTGAGAATACCAAATCAATAGATAAGATTGGAGTGCATAAAATCTATTACAAATTTCTTGGTGACAGATTTGAGAGTGAGGGCTTCAACCAACTTCGTGAAATAATTAATGACAACTAGTATGAACATGTGCCCATTTGATGCTTTTAGCTCAACTGGCCCGATGACGTCTATGACCCAAGCGACGAATGGCCAGGTGCTGACATGGGATGCAGTTCCATGGGTGGTGCATAAATTAAATCACCGTGCACCTGACACTGATGGCACTTTCGGACAAAGCTGAAACGATCCTTTTCCATGGTTATCCAGTAATAGCCTGCTCGAAGGATTTTCTTTCCCAAAACATACCAATTCATGTGGGGTCCGCACACTCATACATGTACTTCATGCATAATCCTTTCGGCTCTTCCGCGTCAACACATCTTAACAAATTGAGATCCGGAGTCCTTTTGTAAAGATATCACCACTTAGAAAGAAACCACTTACGTGCCGCCTAATGGTTCTCTTTTGGTCTCCACTGGCTTGCTCGGGGTATTCTTGCGTTTTCAGAAAGCTTTTGATATCATGATACCGTGGCTGGGTATGTGGTTCTGCCTCAACCGTGCTACAATAACCGTGCCTTTCCCTGATTTGGATTTCTAAGGGATCAATATGGGCATTGCCTGGGTAGTGCAACATCAAGGCCAGAGTGATGAGTGTATTAGCTAGTTCATTGTGACAACGAGGGATGTACCTGAACTCTATCGACTTGAACGGCTTTGCTAAGATCTTTCACATATTGCCGATATGGGACAAGTTTAACATCTCGAGTTTCTCATTCTCCCCGAGCTTGCCATATATAAGATATGAGTCTCCCATGATCAATAACTCTTTGACATCTTGGTCGATTGCCAAATTCATACCCATGATGTAGGCTTCATACTCGGCTCTGTTGTTAGTGCAGGAAAACCGAAGTCAGGCTATGGTCAGGTAATGCTGACCAGCAGGTGAGATCAGGATTGCCCCAACTCCCACACCTCTTGCGTTTACTGCTCTATCAAAGAACATTTTCCAAGCAGTCGCATCCTCGGATATTGCCTCAACCGAGTTTATCTTTTCATCCGGGAAGTAAGTGTTCAGGGGTTGATATTCCTTATCAACCGGGTTCTCAGCTAAATGATCTTCTAAGGCCTGGGTTTTCATTGTCGTGGCGAGTGACATAGACTATGTCAAACTCACTAAGCAGGATATGCCACTTTGCTAATCTTCCTGTGGGCATTGGTTTCTGGAATAGGTATTTTAGTGGATCTAACTTGGTTATGAGGTAGGTGGTGTAGGCTTGCAGATAATATCTCAACTTCTGAGCGACCCAAGTTAAAGCACAGTAGGTTCGCTCCAGCAAGGTATATTTGGTTTCGTAGCTGGTAAACTTCTTGCTCAAGTAATATATTGCATGCTCATTCTTTCCGGTAATATCATGTTGCCCAAGGATACAACTAAAGGAATTTTCCAAGACTGTCAAGTACAAGAACAGAGGCCTCCTTAGTTCAGGTGGGACCACGACTGGTGGGTTAGATATATACTCTTTGATCTTATCGAAAGCTTTCTGACATTCATCCGTCTATTTGACTGCCATATCTTCTTCAACAATTTGAATATGGGTTCACATGTTTAGGTCAGCTGAGCAATGAATCAGTTGATATAGTTCAATCTTCCCAACAAGCTCATCACATCTTTCTTGGTTTTTGGAGAAGGTAATTCCCGAATAGATTTTATCTTTGTCGGATCTAACTCGATACTTCTCCGGCTGACTATGAAGCCCAAAAGTTTGCCTGACGGGACCCCGAACGCACATTTGGCTGGGTTTAGTTTCAAATCATATATGTGCAACCATTCGAAGAACTTCCTCAGATCTCGCACATGGTCATCTTGAGTTTAAACTTGATGATTACGTCGTCCACATACACCTCTATCTCTTGGTGCATCATATCATGGAAAATTGTGGTCATGGATCTCATGTAGGTTGCCTCGACATTCTTCAGACCAAGGGGCATGACCTTGTAGCAATAAGTTCCCCGGGGTGTGGTTAAAGTTGTCTTTTCTGCGTCTTCTTCATCCATACCTGAACTCTATCAACTTGAACTGCTTGCTAAGATCTTGCACATGTTGCCGATAGGGGGAAAGTTTAACGTCTCGGGTTTCTCATTCTCCCTAAGCTTGTCGTGTAGTCAGATCTGAGTCTCCCATGTTCAATAACTCTTCGACATATTGGTCTATTGACATGTTCATACTTATGATGTAGGCTTCACACTCGTCTGTGTTGTTTGTGCAGAAAAATCGATGTTAGGATGCGGCCTGGTAATGCTGACCAGCAGGTGAGATTAGGACTACCCCAACTCCCACACCTCTTGCGTTTACTACTCTATCAAAGAACATTTTCCAAGCAGCAGTTGCATCCTCAAATATTTCCTCAGACGATTTTATCTCTTCATTCGGGAAGTAAGTGTTCAAGGGTTGGTATTCATCATCAACCGGTTTCTCAGCTAAATGATCTACTAAGGCCTGGGTTTTCATTGTCGTGCGAGTGACATAGACTATGTCAAACTCAGTGAGCAGGATCTGCCACTTTGCTAATCTTCCTGTGGGCATTGGTTTCTGGATTAGGAATTTTGGTGGATCTAACCTAGTTATGATGTAGGTGGTGTAGGCTTGCAGATAATGTCTCAACTTTTGAGCGACCCAAGTAAAAGCGCAGTAGGTTCACTCCAGCAAGGTATACTTGGTTTAGTAGTTGGTAAACTTCTTGATCAAATAATATATTGCCTGCTCTTTGTTTCCGGTAATATCATGTTGCTCGAGGACACAACCAAAGGAATTTTCCAAGACTGTCAGGTACAAGAACAGAGGTCTTCTTGGTTCATGTGGGACCAAGACTGGTGGGTTAGATAGATACTCTTTGATCTTATCGAAAGCTTCCTGACTTTCATCCATCTATTTGACTGCCACATCTTTCTTCAACAGCTTGAATATGGGTTTGCATGTGGAGGTCAGCTGAGCAAGACCCGGCTGATATAGTTCAATCTTCCCAGCAAGCTCATCACATCTTTCTTGGTTTTTGGAGGAGGTAATTACCGAATAGATTTTATCTTTGTCGGATCTAACTCGATACTTCTCTGGATGACCATGAAGCCCAAAAGTATTCCTGACGGGAACCCGAACGCACATTTGGCTGGGTTTAGTTTCAAATCATATATGCGCAACCATTCGAAGAACTTCCTCAGATCTTGCACATGGTCATCTTGATTTTTGGACTTCATGATTACGTCGTCCACATACACCTCTATCACTTGGCGCATCATACATGGAAAATGGTGGTCATGGATCTCATGTAGGTTGCCCCGGCATTCTTCAGACCAAAGGGCATGACCCTGTAGCAATAGGTTCCCCAGGGTATGGTAAAATCTATTTTTTCTACGTCTTTTTCATCCATTAACACTTGGTGATATCCTACGTAACAGTCCATGAAGGACTGTATCTCATGTTTGGCACAGTTATTAACAAGGATATGGATGTTTAGCAATGGGAAGTTATCTTTGGGACTTGCCCTGTTCAGATCTCTATAATCCACATATACTCGGGTTTATCCATCTTTCTTCGGTACTAGAACTACATTGTCTATCCATGTGGTATAACGGACAACTCGAATCACCCCTGCTTCCAACTGTTTCCTGATCTCTTCTTTGATTTTATCACTAACATTAGTTTTGAATTTTCTATGTTTTTGCTGGATTGGGGGGCAATCAAGATAAGTTAGCAATTTATGAACCACCAATCCCCGGCATGCCATCATATGACCAAGCAAACACATCTTTGAAATCAAACAGGAGTTGGATTAATGCGTCTTGAGTTTTCTCATTTGCGTGAATGCTTATTTTGGTTTCCCTGATTTCTTCGGAACTACCCTAAGTTAATCAGATCAGTGTTATTTAGGCTTGGCTTAGGTTTATTTTTGAAATGTTCCAGTTCTCGATTTATTTCTCTAAAGCCTCTTCTTCATCATGTTTCGGTACCATTTGGGCACCGGTTTTTCAAAAAGGGTGATTAACTCACTTAACCCTAACATTGTTATTCTCTTTTCCAACTCTCTCCCATTATTCATAAGCCGATCAACATGCGAATCCGAAGCAAATAAATACACAAGTAGCAAGTAAGATGCATCAGGATGGTCTTTTCAATTTGGGTACACCTGTCCTATACGGACCCAACCCCTGTATTGAGTCCCCTAAGTCAAAAGCATGTGATGCAAACAAACGTTCCTACTAGGGATTCGACATGAGGCTTTTTTATACTAGGTTTAAACCCTGGGTTTATTGTTCTAGACCTGACTTACATGAGCAAACAACTCGAGCCGGGGGGGGGGGGGGGCAGCATACTGGGAATACAGTTCGTCAGCTTAACAACTTGTCCGAACCTTGTTCTAAAATGGGATAAGACTTCTAAATAGAAGAGAAGTCACATGAAGTGCACCCTTCTCCATGGTGTAGAAGCCTCAGAGAGAGGAAGGGTTTCGTAGCAGTTTATATATACAATTCACCAAATGTCAAAGCGGTACAACATTTAGCACATTAGAATGAAACATGTAGGAAAATCAAATAATAAATAAAGCCAACCATAACAGCTACTCTAAGCTCGAACTCTTGAACCCTGAACCGAAGTTTTGGGTTCGATCCCCAGCAGAGTCGCCAAAGTTGTCACACCTCCTTTCTTACACACCACCCCGAAGGATAGTGTATAAGGGAGTTTTTAAATTTAAGTGACATTGTTCGAAATGAGATTATTTATTTATCAGAGTCGCCACTTAGGATAGTTTATTTGGTGTCCCAAGTCACCGATTTATTTTGAATCCCAAATCGAGGAAATTTCGACTTTCCTTTTGAAGTCTGCGAAGTAGAAATTTTGATTAAGGAATTCTATTAACCCGGGGGAAGGATGGATTCCGTGGTTCTAGCACGGTCACTTAGACCATTACAATTGACCTATTATCTTATTTTAATACATGTTCAAACATATAGTGCAATTTTAAATTATTTACCGCTTTTAATTAATTTTAAAGAAAATTGAACGTCGTTTAAAATATGTCTTTGGATTGAGTCACATGAAATGCACCTGCAATCCAAAACACATTTTATCCAACATTTTAGAATTTAGATTTGGTCACATGAAATGCACACCCGAGTTTAAGAAGGTAACATTATTAAAATTCATGCCTAAAACAACTAACGCGTTGTTAACTTTACGAGGGTCGTGAAAATTCTTTGAATGTCACGTCTCGATTTCTAAGTATTTTAAAGGAAGTGATTAAAAGAGGGCCATACAATTTGTGATTTTATTTGGCGCGGTACACCTCAACTTTATTTTTAAGGATGTCCTAACTAAATTTTGAAGGGCTATGACTGTTGTGGTATCTATTGATCACTAAAACTGATAGGAAATAAACACATGCAACATTTAATTTCGGAAGAGCCTGACTAGGTTGTGAACTCATAGTCCCATTGCCAATGCGAAAACCGTCCTGGAGGAACAACTGAGCCTACTTGTCAAGCCCAATTCGAAATCTGCCCTTAGAGAGAAGATCCGGCATAACTGGGCTAGCGCCAACATCCCAAATCAAAACCCCAGCGTTAATATTTGACGCAACCATGACATTTATAGGCTTTTTCCGATTTCAACCCAACACCAATGAATATAAAACTCAGTTACGGGATCATTTGAATGCTAATAGGCCTTTTCATGCCAGCAAAATGACTCTTAATACACTAACAAACTTTGGCACACATTTATCATACGACAAACATCCAAGCAAATTCAAACCCAATAATGTTACTTAATTAAACACAAATTTTTCAAGCTGAATTTAAAAGGCTAATTCCACGAATACCATATACAAAGCATGCCATGACTTTGAAAAATAGAACAATCACAGGTTTACTTCTTAAGAACTCATGATATATGATTTTTAGAAGATCATTTTTTGTGCTTATCAATAGGCAGCCAGGATTTTATAGAACAACCAATAGCATTTCCCTTTTTAACTAACTAAACAGAGATTATATAAGAGTATCAACTAAGTGAAGCCAACTTTTTTTGTGCTTATCAATAGGCAGCCAGGATTTTATACAACAACCAATAATATTTCCCTTTTCAACTAACTAAACAGAGATTATATAAGAGTATCAACTAAGTGAAGCCAAAATCAATTAAACTTCAAAGATAACCAAGCATAGCTCAAGTATTACAGCAAAGCTAAACTACTAAAAACATATCAAACTTACACCTACATGGACATTAATAGAAGCTGACAGTTCCCAAAATGATTTCTACCTTTAGCTAACATGAATTGCTAAAATTGGCCTATACTAAAGTAAAATTACCAAATAAAAAGGAGTTCAACAGTCCAAATAGAAGTCAACTGAAACTATACTATGAGTAGATAAAGGAATATGCACATCAGGCAAGGAAACAACAAACTAAAGCATCATAATGCTTTCATTTCATCTTCAAATTAGACTTTACATCTTGAAGGATTCAGAACTTGTACCTGGAATAATGAGAGCAAATAAAAAAGATTCAACAAATGAAAGCAACATCAACAACACATCAAAGTATGAACCCAGGAATAAAATACGGCTAGCTTCGAAGAAATTTCGAACCAACAAAATGTTAAATGAAATCCAATAATTGAAAATCCAACAAAAAATGACCCAAACACCTGAATACCAACAGATTCAACTCATTTTACCCCTTTTAGTTGTTCAGGAATTATTTTAGATATCTTATAAAAATTTCAGGAATTTTTCTAATGGAACAGTATTTCTGCTGAAGTTTTTCAGTTGTTTTATTTTCTATGAGTCTGTTTTATCTCTTGGAAATCTCGACCCCCTATTTTATCTCTTGGAAATCTCGACCCCCTTGCCAGGCCAGAATATAATGCCCTTATAGGCAAACAAATAGGGCAACTACAGAATTTTGCTTTGTACTTCTAGTCCTTTTTTAATATTTTCTTTTAGCTTAAAGATCCCTAGAATTTTGACTTGTTTTTCAAGTTAATACACTATGCAGATTCTAGGAAGCTTCCTCACGGTTATTAAAAAATTCTCCACCCTAAACTCCCCAAACTACCCCGCAAATGCGCTGTTTTAACCAAATAAACCCAAATGGGTATGAGTCAAAATGACCTTGGACTGAATTCATTCAAAACCCAGACAAAACCATGACTAAAATCTAAAGGTATGACCCTAAACCCAAATCAAAGCCCAATTTACAGAAGAGAGCAGCTAAAAGCAAATTAGACAACTTCAAAAATGCAATTAATGGACTGGAATTAACACATAGAAGCTATCCTAATTAAACAGACTATGTGATCTAAGTAGTCTAAACTAACATGTATATCAAACAAACCTTAAGAAGCTAAAAGTGAGGCAGAATCAAGAGAAAAGGAAATGATAGAAGACAAAAAGAACAAATGAAGGCAAAGATGAGGAAAAATAATAAAAAAAGAGAAAAGATACCCGACAGACTTTGGCCAAAAAGAACGGATCCAGAGTCTTCAAAAGAAACTTCCAACTTTCAGTCCAATTCGATATTAATCATGTGCTCTTATCAATAACACATGAATAAAGTCAAAATGGACCTAAATCTTCAACAGGATTTCGATTTGGAAGATTTTAAGATTTCAAGGTTCCACTTTTAAATCCAGATTCGATTAGCCTCACCAAGATTCGAGGGAAACAAAGTGGATTTCCGGAATGAGGGAAAGACGGGGCTTTAGGGGCGTTAATTTTGGGCCGTTTCTAGGGTTTGAATTTATGATCTGAAGTTCAAGCAACTCAGGGTGGATTTAATGGAAGGTGAACGAGGATTTGGAAAGAGGGGGTGAGGAGATGATCTGGTGTAAATTTGGGCACAATTGGCCGCCGACCGCCGCCGTGAGCGATTTTTGGCAGGCGGCAGGCGACGATGGAAGGCGGAGGCGTTACAGGGTTCTGAGAGATTTGTTGGGACGGTGAGTGAAGGGGTAGGGGGTAGGGTTGCGTTTGGACACATATATATTATTGGACCCTAGCTTCCCAGCCGCTTGATCATCAAACCTCGACGGCTGGGATTATTCAAAATGATACGACGTCGTTTTGGTGGGGTATGAAGGGTG
This sequence comes from Nicotiana benthamiana, assembly GCA_034376525.1. Classification (NCBI taxonomy): domain Eukaryota; kingdom Viridiplantae; phylum Streptophyta; class Magnoliopsida; order Solanales; family Solanaceae; genus Nicotiana; species Nicotiana benthamiana. The sequence goes on from CM067325.1 coordinate 14,718,296, forward strand.
GACCGGTTTAGGGGATTTCGAGCTGGGTATTTTGGTTCATTTGTGCGGTTATAGGGAATTGGTTTTTGGGCTTGTGAATTAAAACATGGACAATGGCCCAAAATTTAGGTCTTTTATTAACAGACCAAATCCTTTTCCCCCACCCCCCCATTTTTTTTTAAAAAAATTCTTTCCTTTTCAAATTAAAACTAAAAATCTGAATTAACTCTAGAAAACTAAATTAACTCTAATTAATAATCAACACTATTAGTTAAATACCAATTTAAAGGAAAACTAAACAAAATTCCAAGCTAAAATTAAGCAAAGCAAATAAATCATTTTTTTTGTGATTTTGTATTTTTTGTAAAACCCTAATTACTAATTAATCTAAAATATGTGAAATTAAATCGTAAATGCAAATTCAACACTTTTATATTATTGATGAATTATCTAAATTAAATGTGCACACGAAAATGCAAATAATCGTGAAAATTATGCAATTAAATCCTAAAAGTCAAATAATTAAAGAAAAAATCCTAAATCTAAGAATTTTGTAGGAGTAATTTACGTGAGACAAAAATTACGTGCTCACACTCCCTTCGTTTCATATTGTTTGAGCTAGTTTGACTCGGCACGTAGTTTAAGAAAAAAGAAGAAGACTTTTAAAACTTGTGGTCTTAAAAATTTAAGGTGTAAAAAGTTTGTGGGGCTATATCATTTGTGTGGCTATAATATTTTTTCATTAAGGACAAAAGAAATAAAGAATTTCAAATTAAATTATTTTTAAATTTAAAAATATATCATTTATTATGAAACTTAAAAAAAGTAACACATTGAATGGAAGGATTATATAACATGCACCAAAAAGTAAGATGGACTTTGTGAGAGTGTCTTTTACATGTGACATCAGCAACTATGACCCTTTCTGGGTATTAAAAGAAGGCTTACCCATTTTTTGGATTTACCAAAGTGTACAAGTGCACTTCTTATAAAAAAGCAAAAGCAAAAGCAAAAGCAAAAGCAAAAGCAAAATAAAACTTGCAAAAAGTACTGCAAGTCTTTCTATTACAAGTACAAGAATGCTATGAAAATTATAGATAAGAATACTGGTTTTTCGGTCAACATAGCCGAAAGAAAAAAAAAATATACCCCACGATGCAATACACGTAAGCAAAGCAGAAAATGAAATTCCAAAGATACCCTCGGAATAAATGTAATTCCAAGAGACACACACGACCACGGAGAGGAGCTTGGCTTTCCTTTATGTATAGTAGTAATAAATGTAAAAATAATAAAATAACATAATTTAATATAATAAAAAAATAAATTGATGAGAAATTCTTATGTTTGCCTATTTGATATCATAAAAATAACTATATCATATAGAAAATACAATGATAATTATATTTTATAAAAAAATTTGTGATATTTCATGTTTCGTAGATTTGAAAATTAGATATTTCAAAAATCTAATTATCTTATGTAATAAATTTGTAAAATGTATTATTCATTCTCTTTGTATCTTATATTTCATAAATTTTATTCAATCTATTTCATTCTATGCTATACTAATTTTCGTTTTAGCTTTTAGAAAAATAATATTCATTTACTAAGGACAGTCCTATGCACAAAGCATCCTGCAATCATGAACGGTTCTGAAAAAAGTTGGCATTCAAAGGGTGTGAATTAGATAGACTACCCTAACACAAGTATTAATGGCAACTTCAATAACTCAAACACATGACTTATAGATTATAGGAGACAACTTTATTGTTGCTTTAAGGCTCCCCTTCACAAATGACATCCTTTTTATATTTTAAAACAATTTAACTTTTATTTTTCTTTAATAATATTATTTTATTTTATGATATATTTAAAATCACATGTTATAAAAGGTTTTCTTATTTTCACTTAAAAATGAACCGGAGAGAGTACATTAATTTTAATTTGTAGTTTAATTTTCTTGCCCATTGGATGAGGAGTTATTAAATTTCTGTGGCTATTGTACGCTTCCAGTTGAGCTTCAGTTGCCATTTGAGGAGATGGAGGCTGCCGCATTGCGACCTACAAAATTTCCTGCGACATGCTCCGCCTCAACCTCATTGTCGTCTCTTCAGCCGCCGTCTGCAGCATACATTGGGTTCCTCGTTCCAAATATTTTCAGAATGTCTTCCTCCTTTAAGACGCCCATGATTGTCCGAGCTTCCGACCCCAAAACTGACCAACCAAATCCCAGCAGTGATGAACCTGGCCTTCCTTTCCTAACACAGGTTACCCCTAGTCCCTCCCCCTTTTCATTTAATCACGATTTTCACAAGCATTTTGGGAACATTTTGCGAGTAACTTATTGTATTTATTTGATTATTATTTACATACTACTACTCACTTGTAAGTTTATATTTGATCATTTTGAAATTTTATGACAAGCAGGAGGATTTTAATTTTTTATTGAAACTGGGAGTGGGTTCAGTCGCCGGAGGAGCTGCAATAAAGTATGGAAGCGTTATTTTCCCAGAGATAACAAGACCAAACATTACATTGGCTCTCTTTATGATATCAGCTCCGGTGGTTGTTGCCGCTGTGCTCTTATTTTTGCAAAGTCGTGCTGATTCAAAAGAGTAACAATCACGGCCATTTTTGGATGAACAAGCTCTGCAGCAATCTCTTGGACTCTACCAAAATGGAAAGTCTGGGCAATGGGCATTAGGAGCTATATAATTTGTATCCCATTGTTTCGTTCTATTCAAAATCGGCAGTCGATGAGATATTATTTAATCCTCTTTGTTTCTAGTTGTCCACTTTGCTTTTGTACTCCTGACAAAATAAATAAAGAATATATTTTATAATTTTATTTAAGGCAGCATTTTCAAAAGTTGGGAAATGAGTATCAACGATAAGGGTAAAATAAGAAAAAAAATTGTCTTTCTATTAGATTGGGAATGAAGTTATTAAGGATAAGATACGGGATGCGATGTTGAGATGGTTAAGATATATTAAGAGGAGAAATATATATGCTGAGCGGTTTGCCTCGGTGGGCGGCATGAGGGGTAGAGGTAGGCCTAGGAAGTCTTAGGGAGAGATTATTAGGCGGGACATAGATATGACCCTAGACATGAGGCCGTTGAGGTTAAAGATTAGGGTAGAAGGTTAGTAGGTAGTCGAGCGTTTCTCTTTGTCTTACTGTATTCGCTAGCATTAATGTTAGTATGTTTTCTTTTATTAATAGATGGTTATTACTACCTAAAACTTGACTGTATTCTTGGATTCCATCTTATTTTATCTTGTTGTTATTCCTATTTATTGCAATTACCTTTTCTTTTTCGGTCATTCTCTAGCCGACGATCTATCAGAAATAGTCTCTCTGCCCTTCTAGGGGTAGGGATAAGACCGCGTACATATTACTCTCCCCAGACCCTACTCATGGTAAATTACTGAATTTTCTGTTGTTGTTAGATTTAATATAATGGACAAATAAAAGTGAAAATATATTTTTAACATAGTAAATAAGTAAAAGCTGTAGTAGTTCGCATGATCATGTGGTTTCTTTTTTCAGTGTAAACTATAAAGTTTGCGTGGTGAAACTCTCTAACCAACAATTGGACGGTAAGTATCACGGGGATGCAATTATTACGGCGATGCAATTTTAACAGAGTTGGGGAACTGATAAATCTACTTAATTTACGAATTAGGCAGGATATCCGGAAAAGATATCAGAAGTTCATGCTTTATTAATGATGACTTATTTGGTTTCTATACATTAATCCACCTCGTATATTTGCACTCTCAACTGTCAGTTGAAGCACTGGAGCTAAATGCTTGGGCTTCGTAACACAAAGTAGTGTAGCTGTGACGTGAATAATCTGCAACGATGCAAAATATGGGTATTCTTTAACAATTGCAAACATAAGATGAATTTCGTGTTTCCCTCCTCGGAGTGATGAGTGTTGTGTTGCCCGCGACATATCATTTTTAAAGGACAAATATAGAAGCAAATAGCAATCTACCCCCATTAAGATACAAGGAAATCCAAAATGCTCCGACTTTTCTTCGTTTCTGGTAAATGCCTGTGACATACAAATTTTCTTACATAACAATTTAGCTGTTAGAATCCAACTCATGGACCTGTTTGAGGTGGAGAAGAAGTATTGCCAAAATTTACAAGGGCGAAGAATCAGGTTTCCTAAAAAAAATGGGTGGCTGGATTCAATTCCTCGGGCAGAATCAACAAAAAGTTATTCTAAGAAATAAAGCGCCGCAAGATCCTATGCAGGCTATTCTGAGGATCATAAAATTCAATGCCACTTCTGTATAAAAGATGATTGTATGAAGCAGTATCCCATAACTGAGGATTACAGGTTATCTCTTAACCATTTTAGTGCACCATTCACGACAGACCTGCGATCACAAACCTTTACTTAGGAGCAAGAAATATTGGAAACAGGAAAGAAAAATCAGAGGGCTTGAATTTTTAAAGGAAACTAAACCAAAACGTGGATAACAACAACAACAACAACAACCCAGTATAATCCCACTTAGTAGGGTCTGGGGAGGGTAGTGTATACGCAGACCTTACCCCTACCCTTGGGTAGAGGCTGTTTCCAAATAGACCCCCGGCATCCTTCCCTCCAAGAACTTCCCACCTTGCTCTTGGGGAGACTCGAACTCACAACCTCTCGGTTGGAAGTGGGGGTTGCTTACCATCAGAGCAACCCCTTTTGTATTAAACCAAAACGTGGATAAGATCAATTATTGCAGAACTAAGGCGATGCTAATATGAAGTGTGAGAGATGGTGCAAATTTTATTGGTAAACAGAAGTCCAACACCGAGCTAAAATATACGGCTATAGTAAATTGTCATTCTACCGAGGCTCTGTGAATTAAGTAATGTCTATTTTCTAGCACGTTTGCTCAATTCATACAGCAAAACCACTTATATGGTTAGTGATCATGGGCTCTACCATGGTTCTAAAAACATAATCATCTTTCACGTGAAAGCTATGTTAGAATATGTAATAGTAGAACCCTAATCCAATGTGTATTAGGAGTAGGATATGTTATGTGTATATATATAGGGCTCATTGTATCATGTTTATTCCGTGCTTTCTCACATGGTATCAGAGCTTTGGTGAGATAATTATCGTTGTGCGTCATTCCAACGACATCCGGGAAGAAATAACTCAGTCACCGTGCAATTTTCCGGTGACCGAAGTGACTAATTGCGTCAAAGTCACTAAGTATCAGTGTTGTGCAAAAACCAACACCACCACAAGGTTCCCAAAAGAGATCCGACCAAACCCCAGCAAACTCCACCGGAAAACTGCCCTTCATGCGCCCTCACGGGCCAGATTTATCAAGGTAGATCCGACTCACGCGCCCCACGCGCCGGCGTGTGAGCACTGTTCCGGTGAGATTTTGACGAAGGTCCTTCAGAGCAGTTGGATCGCCCTCAAATTTCGAGCCTACTCATATTTTTACTTTTCAATTCCGACCACTTTGAAGTTTTTCCGGCATCTACAGTGATTTTTCCGGCATCTACAGTAATTTTCCAGCAAAAACAATATTTCCTTCATCTATTTCAGCAAGTTTTCAACGATGTCTTTGGGACTCGATGCTTTCGGGTCTAGAAACCCGAGTTCGATGTTAACTACATATGTAACAAGCTCGGTACATATGATTTATATGCACCAGTTTGAGGGGAAGTGTTAGAATATGTAATAGTAGAACCCTAATCCAATGTGTATTAGGAGTAGCCTAATCCAATGTTTATTAGGAGTAGGATAGGTTATGTGTATATATATATAGGGCTCATTGTATCATGTTTAATATCAGTTATATTGGCCGCGGCGGGGGATGATAGCGTAAGGTCATGTCCTCAGGGGGTGGGGGTGGTAGCGGGGGTGAGTAGGGGAGCAGGGGGCGGCACTGCGGGCAGGGCGGGAGGTAAGGGTGGGAAGAGGGCGGCGGACGCCCATAGATTAAGGATTGGGTCTTGGAACATCGGCACTCTGACGGGTAAGTCCATTGAGTTGGCGAAGGTTCTTCAGCAGAAAAGGGTTAACATAGCGTGCGTCCAGGAGACGAGGTGGAAAGGGACAAAGGCGCGGGATGCTAATGGGTTTAAGCTGTGGTACTCTGGGCTCGAGAGGGGTAAGAATGGAGTGGGCATCTTGGTTGATAGGGACCTGAGGGAGTCCGTGGTCGAGGTTAGGCGAGTGAATGATAGGTTAATGTCTATTAAGCTGGTTATTGGGGGTGGAGTCCTCAACATCATCAGCGCTTACGCGCCGCACGTAGGCTTAGACGAGGAGGCTAAAAGACGCTTTTGGGGGGACTTGGATGATCTGGTGGGGAGTATTCCCCAGTCTGAGAAGTTAGTTATTGGAGGGGACTTTAATGGTCATATTGGGGCTGAGGCTGGTGGATATGATGAGGTGCACGGGGGCTTTGGCTTTGGTGCCAGGAACGGAGGAGGCACTTCGCTGCTTGATTTCACTAGGGCTTCCGAGCTCCTGATTGCGAACTCGACATTCCGGAAGAGGGAGGAGCATTTGGTCACCTTCAAGAGTTCGGCGGCGAGGACTCAGATTGATTACATCCTCATCCGAAGGAGCGATAGGGGCTTGTGCAAGGACTGCAAGGTTATTCCGGGAGAGTCTCTTTCAACTCTTCATAGACTTCTAGTGATGGATGTCGATCTCTGGGTGAAGAAGAAGCGGAGGGGCGCCCAGGGTCAACCGCGGATTAGATGGGGAGCTTTGTCTAAGGAGAAAGCACAGGAGTTGGAAAGGAGGTTAGTGGAGGGCGGAGCTTGGAGAAGTTATGGGGAAGCGGACGCTATATGGACAGTGACGGCGAACTTGGTTAGGGGGGCAGCACGGGATGTGCTCGGGGTAGCTAAGGGATATTCAGGCAGACATCAGGGTGATTGGTGGTGGAACGAGGTAGTCAAAGGAAAAGTGGAGGTGAAGAAGGCGGCGTTCGCTAGGTTGGCAGGGAGCACAAGCGAGGAGGAGCGGACAGCGAACAAGTTGGTCTACAGGGAGGCGAGAAGAGAAGCTAAGATGGCAGTCACGGAAGCTAAAAACGCGGCGTTCGGTCGCATGTATGAGGAACTAGGGGAGAGAGGTGGGGATAAGAAGTTATTCCGGCTCGCTAAAGCAAGGGAAAGGAAGGCACGTGATCTAGACCAAGTCAGGTGTATCAAGGACGAGGATGGTAGAGTTCTGATGGGGGAATCACAAATCAAACAAAGGTGGCAGGCGTACTTTCGGGACCTTCTTAACGAGGAGGGGGACCGGAGCATAGAGCTAGGGGAGTTGGGGCATTCAGAGCGACATAGAGACCTTGGGTATTGCAGGCGCATTAGGGCGGAGGAGGTCTTAGGAGCGTTGCGTAGGATGAGTAGGGGTCGAGCGACTGGGCCTGACGAGATCCCGGTGGAGTTCTGGAAGTGCATGGGTAAATCTGGAGGGGAGTGGCTCTCTAGGCTGTTCAATGCGATCTTCAGGACTAAAAGGATGCCGGATGAGTGGAGGTGGAGTACAGTGGTGCCCTTGTACAAGAACAAAGGGGACATCCAGTGCTGCAACAACTATAGGGGCATCAAATTAATAAGCCACACGATGAAGGTTTGGGAGAGGGTGATTGAGGCGCGGGTGAGGGAGGCGACAACTATATCTGGGAACCAGTTCGGTTTCATGCCGGGACGCTCCACCACAGAGGCGATTCACCTAGTCAGGCGGATGGCGGAACAATTCAGGGATAAGAAGAAGGACCTTCATATGGTGCTTATCGACTTGGAGAAGGCGTATGACAAGGTCCCGAGGGAGGTGCTATGGAGGTGCTTGGAGGCGAAGAGTGTGCCAGAAGCCTATCAGAGTAATCAAGGACATGTACAATGGAGCTAAGACTAGGGTTAGGACGGTGGGGGGCGAATCAGACCATTTTCTTGTGGTAATGGGGCTTCATCAAGGATCGGCGCTGAGCCCCCTGTTGTTCGCCTTAGTGACGGATGCTCTGACCCGACATATCCAAGGGGATGTGCCTTGGTGTATGCTCTTTGCTGATGATATAATATTGATAGACGAGACGAGGGCCGGTGTTAGTGAAAGGTTAGAGATATGGAGACAGACCCTCGAGTCTAAGGGTTTCAAAATAAGCAGATCTAAGACAGAATATCTGGAGTGCAAGTTTGGCGACGAGCCGAGTGGGGTAGGCAGGGAAGTGATGCTTGGTTCTCAGGCCATCGCCAAGAGGGACAGTGTAAGATATCTTGGGTCTGTGATTCAGGGGGACGGAGAGATTGACGGGGACGTCACCCATCGGATGGGAGCGGGGTGGTCAAAGTGGAGGCTCGCTTCAGGGGTCCTGTGTGACAAGAAAATTCCACACAAACTCAAGGGGAAATTCTACAGAGCCGTGGTTAGACCTGCGATGTTGTATGGGGCGGAGTGCTGGCCCGTGAAGAACTCGCATGTTCAGAGAATGAAGGTTGCGGAGATGAGGATGCTTAGGTGGATGTGTGGGCACACCAGGCTGGATAAGATCGAGAATGAAGTTATTCGACAGAAGGTAGGGGTGGCCCCAGTGGACGAGAAGATGCGGGAAGCGAGGCTGAGGTGGTTCGGGCATGTTCGGAGGAGGGGCCCCGATGCCCCGGTGAGGAGCTGCGAGCGGCTGGAGATTGTTGGTGGTCGGCGAGGGAGAGGGAGACCGAAGAAGCATTGGGGAGAGGTGATTAGGCAGGACATGACCAGAATGCAGGTTTTCGAGGACATGGCCCTTGATAGGGGAGTCTGGAGGTCTAGAATCAGGATTGTAGGCTAGGGGCTCATAGAGTTCTTCGTACGCCTCTCCCGGGGTTGGGTGGGATAGTAGGGTTACCCACAGGTGATTAGTGTTTTAGCTTATGTCCCCATATGGTTGTTAGTATGGTAGTTACTGATTGTTACTATTGCATGCGACTGTATTTATGTTGCTTATGTTTTCATAATTATTTACGTTATTTCTGCGGGATTACTTATGCTTTATTATTTTGTTTTATCTTGCGTGTGTTTCTAATTTTGCCTTTGTTTCTTAATGCAGTTTCTCCTTTTTAATCCTACACGCCGATGGTCGATTGGAAACAGCCTCTCTGCCCTTTTGGGCAGGGGTAAGGCTTGTCTACATATTACCCTCCCCAGACCCCACCTGGTGGGAATATACTGGGTAGTTGTTGTTGTTGTTGCTGCTTTCTCACAGGCTAAATTACCAAAACTAAATACCTTCCAAGAAAAATCCTCGTTAAAGAGTATTGTGAAGAAATTTACCCTGCAAAATCTGTTAACTTCTTCAGCGGATCATCTTGATCTTCTGATGACTCATCAGTTTTTGCTGTACTTGAATCTGAATCTACTGGAGTTTCTGTAGTTTTAGCTGCAAAGAAGAAAAAACATGGGTCAATTCTTATGCTAGAAGAGTAGACAGACTATAAATGAGATATTAATTTTGACACCCAAGTGCCATGGCTTTTGGTTCACCAAACCTGATTATGATTTTCCTACATTTAGAGCAACAGGTGTTTCCTGTTTAAGTGAGGAGAATTTCTAACCTTTGACACTGAGAGGGAATTCAGAACATGATTTTCTTATCCTCGGAGTGAAAAGTACTTTTCTGGGACAGTTTTATAGAGGAGGATTCTAACACCTGAATACAACAACAACTACCCAGTATATTCCCACCAGGTGGGGTCTGGGGAGGGTAATATGTAGACGAGCCTTACCCCTGCCCGAAAGGGCAGAGAGGCTGTTTCCAATCGACCCTCGGCGTATAGGATAAAAAAAGGGAAAGCTGCATTAAGAAAACAAAGGTAAAATTAGAGACACAAGCAAGACAAAACAAAATAATATAGCATAAGTACTCCCGCAAAAATAACGCAAATAATTATGAAAGCATAAGCAACATAAATACAGTCGCATGCAACAATAACAAGTAGTAACTACCATACTAAAACACTAATCACCTATGAGCCCCTAGCCTACAATCTTGATTCTAGACCTCCAGACTCCCCTCTCAAGGGTCATGTCCTCGGTAACCTGCATTTTGGTCATGTACTGCCTAATCACCTCTCCCCAATGCTTCTTAGGCCTCCCTCTCCCTCGCCGACCACCAACAATCTCCAGCCGCTCGCAGCTCCTCACCGGGGCATCGTGACCCCTCCTCCGAACATGCCCGAACCACCTCAGCCTCGCTTCCCGCATCTTCTCGTCCACCGGTGCCACCCCTACCTTCTGACGAATAACTTCATTCTTGATCTTATTCAGCCTGGTGTGCCCACACATCCACCTAAGCATCCTCATCTCCGCAACCTTCATTCCCTGAACATGCGAGTTCTTCACGGGCCAGCACTCCGCCCCATACAACATCGCAGGTCTAACCACGGCTCTGTAGAATTTTCCCTTGAGTTTGTGTGGAATTTTCTTGTCACACAGGACCCCTGAAGCGAGCCTCCACTTAGACCACCCCGCTCCTATCCGATGGGTGACGTCCCCGTCAATCTCTTCGTCCCCCTGGATCACAGATCCAAGATATCTCACACTGTCCCTCTTGGCGATGGCCTGAGAACCAAGCATCACTTCCCTGCCTACCCCACTCGGCTCGTCGCCAAACTTGCACTCCAGATATTCTGTCTTAGATCTGCTTATTTTGAAATCCTTAGACTCAAGGGTCTGTCTCCATATCTCTAACCTTCCACTAACACTGGCCCTCGTCTCGTCTATCAATATTATATCATCAGCAAAGAGCATACACCAAGGCACATCCCCTTGGATATGTCGTGTTAGAGCATCCATCACTAAGGCGAACAACAGGGGGCTCAGCGCCGATCCTTGATGGAGCCCCATTACCACAGGAAAATGGTCTGATTCGCCCCCCACCGTCCTAACTCTAGTCTTAGCTCCATTGTACATGTCCTTGATTACTCTGATATAGGCTTCTGGCACACTCTTCGCCTCCAAGCACCTCCATAGCACCGCCCTCGGGACCTTGTCATACGCCTTCTCCAAGTCGATAAGCACCATATGAAGGTCCTTCTTCTTATCTCTGAATTGTTCCGCCATCCGCCTGACTAGGTGAATCGCCTCTGTGGTGGAGCGTCCCGGCATGAAACCGAACTGGTTCCCAGATATAGTTGTCGCCTCCCTCACCCGCGCCTCAATCACCCTCTCCCAAACCTTCATCGTGTGGCTTATTAATTTGATGCCCCTGTAATTGTTGCAGCACTGGATGTCCCCTTTGTTCTTGTACAGGGGCACCATTGTACTCCACCTCCACTCATCCGGCATCCTTTTAGTCCTGAAAATCACATTGAACAGCCTAGTGAGCCACTCCCCTCCAGCTTTACCCATGCACTTCCAGAACTCCACCGGGATCTCGTCAGGCCCGGTCGCTCGACCCCTACTCATCCTACGCAATGCCCCTAAGACCTCCTCTACCCTAATGCGCCTGCAGTACCCAAGGTCTCTATGGCGCTCCGAATGCCCCAACTCTCCTAGCTCTATGCTCCGATCCCCCTCCTCGTTAAGAAGGTCCCGAAAGTACACCCGCCACCTCTGTTTGACTTACGATTCCCCCATCAGAACTCTACCATCCTCGTCCTTGATACACCTGACTTGGTCCAGATCACGAGCCTTCCTCTCCCTTACTTTAGCCAACCGGAATAACTTCTTATCCCCACCTCTCCCCTAGTTCCTCATACATGCGACCGAACGCCGCGTTTTTAGCTTCCGTGACTGCCATCTTAGCTTCTCTTCTCGCCTCCCTGTAGACCAACCTGTTCGCTCTCCGCTCCTCCTCGCTTGTGCTCCCTGCCAACCTAGCGAACGCCGCCTTCTTCACCTCCACTTTTCCTTTGACTACCTCGTTCCACCACCAATCACCCTGATGTCTGCCTGAATATCCCTTGGCTACCCCGAGCACGTCCCGTGCTGCCCCCCTAACCAAGTTCGCCGTCACTGTCCACATAGCGTCCGCTTCCCCGTAACTTCTCCAAGCTCCGCCCTCCACTAACCTCCTTTCCAACTCCTGTGCTTTCTCCTTAGACAAAGCGCCCCATCTAATCCGCGGTTGACCCTGGGCGCCCCTCCGCTTCTTCTTCACCCAGAGATCGACATCCCTCCTTAGACAAAGCGCCCCATCTAATCACGTGCTCTATATTATTTCCGAGAGCATCCTCAGAAAAGTATTTCCACTCACCCTAATATTCTAGGTTAAGAAAACGTAAGGAGCATTTAAATAGTATGGGGTGGAATCAATTACTTCATTTCTCAATTCACAAGTAATGATATATTCCTCTTGTTCTCCACATTTTGATTTTTGTATCAGTTTTAACTTCTTGAAGAATCTCACAAATTTCCAAGTCAAACGTAGTGGTTGATCTTGGGGTGTTCAAGTGACTATCCAGATACCATGTTTCCTGCTGTTGCTGTTAAAGTAGCCAAAACCTATAACTGAACTCGCAAATGATTCATATTCATATTTATCAATAGCATCGCTTGCAGAACAGATTAGTTCCAGACAAGATAAGAGGTAGACTTTATTTGGAAGAATATATACAATACCATCAGCCAAACAAGTGACATATCACAACCCAGTATTCATTATCTCTACCATTCATGTATAGAGGATTGAGGAAATGATGAATCAAGAAGTAGTCATATACCAGTTGGCTGAACCGGTGGTCGAGGTTTTGTACGAATGCTTGATGCCTTATTTAGGGATGCAAGTTCTTCAAGCAATTCACGTTCCTTCACACTGCAAAATAAAGAAGAACCAAGTGGATAAGAGAACTGACATGTACAATTAGTTCATCATCTACAACTTAACGCTTGCAAACCTGATGCGTTTTGGTATGTTAACTTTAATCGTGAACAAATGATCACCACGTATTGATGGCCTATTCAGCTTCGGTGCACCTTTTCTTGCTAAGACAAGCACATCCCCAGGTTGAGTGCCTGGAGGAATCTGGAGGTCGGCCATCCCTTCCACTGTTTTAACCTGACGAAAACATCAGGAGAAGCAAAAGCACTAAGAAATATTATGTCAATAAAGGTAATTGAAGGGCAAAATGAGGTGGCCTTTACAGATGCCAGGTGTTAGTTCTTTCTCTCACACCTTCTTTTCCCTCTTTCACCGAGGAAGAGTAATCTTCCAAGCGGATAAACAGAAAAAATAGAAGGATCTTGTCATATGGCAGGAGAAGTTGAGTACAGTACTATCATGCATTTGCTGTGTGAAGAAAATTAAAAACTTGTGAAGCTTTCAGAATCTCTTTTTTTGATGAAGTAAGAGATATTATAAAAAGCATCAAGAAGATGCAAAAGAGCACTGTCCATGTGCTCTGATGGTAGCAACCCCCACTTCCAACCGAGAGGTTATGAGTTCGAGTCTCCCCAAGAGCAAGGTGGAAAGTTCTTGGAGGGAAGAATGCTGGGGGTCTATTTGGAAACAACCTCTCTACCCCAGGGTAGAGGTAAGGTTTGCGTACATACTACCCTCCCCAGACCCCACTATGTGGGATTATACTGGATTGTTGTTGTTGGTGTTGTAATTCTGAGGAGCTAAATAGGGGAGAGGTTACTCCAGCTATATAACAAAACTATACACAATTAGCTTTCAAGGAGTAATTTGGAGTTGCTAAACCCTGAAAACATCTTCTATTCCTTTCGGTCCAAATGGCCCAAAAAATTACATCCAGGAATCGTTTTCCAGATCTTGCTGATGGATTTACCAACTTTCCATAGACTCCAGCTACTATAAGCATCTTTAATACTCTCTGGTATCACCCAGTTGAGTCCTAAAAACTGAAAGGAACATATTCCAAATATCCGTATCAACTGGACAATGCAAAAATAGATTGTCCAAAAATAGATGTCTGTTTGTTTCAAAATCCGGCTGGCACATGTAGCATCTACTAACTATGGGAATACTCCTTTTGTTGCTCCTTTCAAATGAGCCTCTTTCAAGAAATTTTCCCTATCAGATCTAGGGGGATTCCTGCAGGGGCTAGGTACATCTACTTGAAATATGAAACAGAAATGAATACAAGATTCTGAAAGTTTGTGAAACTTTCAGATGTACTGTAACGACCCGACCGGTGGTTTTGAGCATTTTCACTTCGCTCGCTAATTCTCGAGCATGACTAGTCCCGTATGATGTATTATGACTTATGTAAATCGTCGGTTTTGGTTTCCAGGTTAATCGGAACAGATAAGGAAGAATGATTCTCAGCCTGAAGCTTTAAATTTGAAAAGTTTGCCCAAGTTTTGACTTTTTAGTATTCGATCTCGGATTTGGATTTTTATGATATGGTTAGCTTCATTAGGTGATTTTGGACTTGGGAGCACGTCCGAAATGTGATTTGGAGGTCCGTGAAAGAATTAGGCTTGAATTGACAAATTTGAAAATTTGGCCTTTCCCGGTCGGCAGTGGAAATCTTGATATCGGAGCCGGAATGGAATTCCGGAAATTGGAGTAGGTTCGTTGTGTCATTTGTGACGTGTGCGCAAAATTTCGAGTCATCCGGACGAGGTTTAATAGGTTTTTGCATCAGTTGCGGAATTCGGAAGTTTGAAAATCCTTAGGTTTGAATCCGATGGTGATTTGGTGTTTCGATGTTGTTTTGAGTGTTCCGAAGGTTCTTATAAGTTTGAACGATGATATGTGACTTGCTGGCATGTTTGGTTGAGGTCCCGAGGGCCGTGGGTTGAATTTGGGCGGTTGACGGAAGGATTGACATTAAGTTGATGCTGCTTATTTTTGCTGCTTCTGCCATTTCCGCACCTGCGGATTGGGGACCGCAGCGCAGGTGCGTGGTCTCAGATGCGATATGTAAATCGCAGATGCGGGATTTGGCCACCAAGAGAAGAACCGCAGGTGCGGTGTGTTGGGCGCTTCTGCAGGACCACCGGGAGTCCGAAACCAAAATGTTGTCTTTTGGACTCAAAATACTTTTTTTTCGAGGAAAAAAAATTTTAGTTACCAAATATGTAAACCGCGGTTTTGAACCACGTTTTACCTTAACGCCCGTTTGGGACGTTAAGGTAAAACACGGTTCAAACTGCGATTTACAAAAACGCGGTTCAAAACCACATTTTTGTAAAACGCGGTTTGAAACCGCGTTTTACCATCCAATCTATTCTCAGAGGCGACGCACATGCTAGGTAAAACGCGGTTTCAAACACCTATGAGGTGATGCACATGCTAGGTGACGGCCGTGTGGGCGTGCACTAGTAGGGATTGTGACTTGGTCCGTCCCGTGGGCAACAGTAAAGTTGCATATTTTGATAAACTCTGATATTTATGTGTTTTAGAGCTGTTAACTTGGGCGGAATGCCATGTTTTAGGCCTTGTGCCGTACTGTTTGGACCCTTGGGGAGTATTTTACTACTATCCTCACACTGTTTTGATTCGAAAACATATCTTCAGTCATGATTTTTACCTGTTTATTGTCTGATTCAGTTTCATTACTCCGTTTTTAAATATATGAAAGTTGTTTGGCTGAGTTCCCTGATTTTTCACTGAAATGTCCGAGTGGCTTGTGAGATTGATGACCGATAGAGGTCGAGGGCCTGTTGGTGAGGACTATATAATTATGGATTGGGCTGCATGTCGCAGCGATATATATGTGTATATGGACCGGGCTGCATGTCGCAGCGATATATATGTGTATATGGACCGGGCTGCACGCCGCAACGACATATGTATGTATATGGATCGGGCTGCACGACGCAGCGATATAGCGCTTGGGTTGTAGAAGCCCCTCTAGAGTCTGCACACCCTGAGTAAGCGCAGTCGACTATATATTTATGGCTCGGACTGCAGCGCTTATCATAAGGTACCTATTGAGCGTGAGTGCTGAATGTGAGCACTAATTGAGGAGAGTTGAGTCAAGAGTGACTGAGAGGCTTGCCCGAGGGGCTATATATATATGAGTGATACTTTGACCGATGGGCTTGTTTTTACGAAATTACTATTTTCACTCTTCTTTTATTGTGAGCCTTTATTGAAAATGTTGAACAAATGTTTAAACAACTCTCATTGAAACTGGAAATTTTACGAGATGTTCAGAATTTAATTGTGATTTGAACCTTGTTATTTCCACCAAGTTTTTATGTTATGAGATGTATATGATTTTTAAATGCTCGTCACTGCAATCAATCTTTATTTACCTTTATTACTTATTGAGTTGGCGTACTCACATTACTTCCTATACCTTGTATGTAAATTCATGTGTTTCTGAACCGGGTAGCGGGTGTTGATTACTCAGCGGCAGGTTCATCGGAGTTAGCAAGGTAGCTGCCTAGCGATCGCACCCCTGCTTTCCTCCCTCCTTATTCTCCCTTAGTTGTATTGATTGATTTTCCCGGCCATATTGGCCTTGATGTTGTCAGACGGTTGTAGTAGATGCTCATGACTAGTGACACCCCGATGTCGGGCTTTCTTTCCGCACTATTATTTTGTTTTAAACACTTTATAAAAGTTTAGTGTTAAATAGCTTTGATTTTACCCTAAGAATGAAAATATTGATTGGTTTTGGGATTGTGTCGGCTGTCATAGTTCTATAATAGGCGCCATCACGACTGGGTTGGTTTTGGGGTCGTGACATGTACCTAGCCCCTGTAGGAACCCCCTGGATCTGATGGGGGAAATTTCTTGAAAGAGGCTCATTTGAAAGGAGCAAGCACCAATTTCTATGAGAACCAATTTGGGTTCATACTATAATATCTGAATTTCCATTTTCCTGATTCACCAAACATACGGCTCCAGGCTCTTAAACAATACTTCCACACATGCTTTATCTTGAGGATAACATAATTATTTACATTGAGACAATTATAGTAGCGGTATAGAGACATAAGGCTATAGTGCATCACTATCTCATTCACATTCTTATCAGAATATAACAGGAGTGAATGCAAAAATCATGTAAATATTTACCTTAACGACAGCCCCAAGTATAGCATCTAGATAACCAACTGAAACTGTTGAAATCAGATTTATGCCATCTCTTTGGATCTCAGGTATCTCTTCAATGTCAAGATAAACAAAAAGATCTCCAGGCAGGGCCCTGCAAAATAAAGACAGATTAATAAACAACCTGAGCTAAGTTCTCAATCTCAGTTTGTATATGAGCATCTACAAGTGATAGAGCCAGTATCTCAGAATTCACATTAAGGGTTCATATCTTTCCCTTTTCTTCTATATGATTAACATATTTATGTTTGACAATGTAAAGGCCAGAAGAAGAGTAATACGCGATTGCATAACAAATGATAGCACAGATCTATTAGGCTATTGGTTCTCTTGGCAAATTATCACATCCGACAGAAAGTGCAAATAACACACATAGAAGACAAAATGAAATGGCCCCTGAGATGGTTATCGCATCCTTTTTACACCTCCATGTGCACCAGCCCGGAGATTCCACACCATGATGATTCAAGATGTTAGAAGAAGACGAGGTAGACCTAAAATCACAAATTACATACTTAAGGCTAGATGTTTAGCAAGTTTATGTAGCTGGGGTAAACTTTCACCTGTAAATTCCCCGGAAGCCTTTTTGGACTTTGTTAGCTCCTTAACTTTAGACTAGGCCTTTTGTAATAGAGCTAACAATGTTTTTTACTGCTCTGTACATTTTGCATCTTCTTGATGCCTTATATAAAATCCATTATCTTATCAAAAAAAAAAAAAACACATATAAGGAAATTTTCTCAAAGATCTAGAGTCTCTAGCAATCTGTGCAGAATTAGATGACTTGGAGAATAATAAAATAAAAATAGAAGCAAAAGGTCCATAGAGGCGATACAAAGTATTTGGAATTAAATCTTAGTCATGTTTGAACCACTTATTTGGAATTAAGTCTTAGTTATGTTTGTACACTTACTTTAGGTCCAATATTTGCTAGGAGTCTTTTCAAACTGATTAGAGATTTAGATATTACGAAGGACCTAGGTTGCTCGGATCTTCCAAAAATGTTGTCACACCCGTGTCGGTACTCCAAAAATAATGCATCTTTTGAGAATATGAGACGAGTGCTTTTGGAGGATTTGAGCAGCATAGTCAAGAACTAAGGAGTATTTGTTGAATATTCATCCAGACGTGCTAGTTTTAATCAAAGAATGTTGCTTGCATTCTTCACATGTCCAAACAGCAACAGGGAATCCCTACATTTCCCAAGATCGTAACATCACCTTGACAGAAATGCCCCCACTAAATGGCCCACTGATTGTGTAGAATAATTAAATTAAAGACACTATAAAACACTCTTAATCTGAAATCATCTTAATAGCAACTTAAAGTCTCATACTATAGTTGTTCATCTTTTATCTTCTCCTAACCCAACCCAAACCAACCCTTTTTTTAAATCAACCTGGCATTTGACAGATGGAATTTGGAAATAAATAAGCATGGTTGAATGGATGTAACATGGAAATAGTGAGCATAAGTTTAAGAAGGGCAGCTCAAACTTTTCTTCTCTTATTCTCATCTTTTGAGGTGTTGTTATGGGTTTAACTGTTTATAGCTAAGTAACAGCACATTTCTGTAAAGGAGTCAAGGCAGCAGCTTTTCCTTTTATTCTTTCTCTTTACAGAGTAAGTATGCTTTGGAATACAACACCCAAATTTGACTCAGTTGAGAAGCTACAGTTGGCTGAAAGATTATCACGCTGGAGGTGTGTACGTAGGTCCTCCCTGTTTAACAATTCTGGGGATAATTATGAAGCCAATATACTGATTCCAAAAGATTAAAGAAGAAAAATCCTTCAAATGATTGTTAATATGTTTTACTGAACATACAAGAATACCAGAGATGTTTTACTGATAAATAACCCAGGACAATTATGCAGAAGAGTGTTATAGATAAACAACTGTGTAGCTTGAATACATACCCCCTAGGACCTGCATCACCCTCACCAGCAACTCTGAGGATACTGCCCTTGCTCACTCCAGGAGGTATCTTGACTTTTATATCTTTCTTCACTCGTATCCGCCCCTCACCAGAGCATTTACGACAAGATTCAGAAATCATTTCACCATCCCCACCACAGCTTGGGCAGACAGAAACCTACACATAGTCCAAATAGGTGGAAAATGTAACAATGAGTATGGACATATACATCTCGTATAACGAAGATAAGAAAGCCAAGCAATGTTAGAGTCTATTGGACAAACAACCAATCAACAGAAAGATTAAAGCAAAATAAATATATCATATCTGTTAAGAAACTGGACCTTGGGCCTAACTTAACCCCAAAATCTGGCTCATCATATTAGGAGACAACACCTCATTCCATCAACCAATGTAGGATACTTGACACCTCCTCGTACATACAGGACTGGAGATCTAGTGTGTGGATAATATAATATGGGGGTCCACCAACATTGGGTAAACCAAGAATAGTGATAGATCTGTGCCAAATAAAATGTTACGAAAATGAACGCTTGACATAACTCGACCCAAAAATTAGCTCATGAAGTGTTGCGGTGTTGCCCAAAACCATGTAAGGAGAAAACAACACATTCCCAACCAATGAGGAACAATAACAATATCCAGACAAACAAGCAATCTTTTAATTTACAGATTCCTCAACCATTAGCACATCCTTGTGCATGGAGAGACTGACCTGGGGCACTCATCATTTATCTGTAGTAGTCATGCCATGTTATGCATATTGCTTTGTTACATAATTTCAGATTATATTTGACTATTTACTTTCAAATCCACTAAAGATGCAAATTAAGGCCACCTTACCCTTGGTTTCTTCAATAATGAAAACTATCACCACATTCTAGATGTTAGCTCTCTGAAAAACAAGCTAAAGGATTTTGATTCAGCCCCAATTATTTCTATTAAGTACGATGTATTTAATTTCAATTACTTATCGCAAAAAAGATATATTTAATTTCAATCACAGATTTAGCACCATACGCATTGTGTTGCCTACCTAATTATTCCACAGGAGTTGGAAAGACATTATCATTTCAAAACTGCTGAAGGCATTCAAACCTCTTTAAATCATCCCTTCAGTGTATGTTTTTCTACGAATTTGCCGAGTCTCTTTGAAGGTGGAGCTACCCCTAAATAGAGAGTTGTGACCACTGAAATCACCTGATCTCCTCAAACATGTATAGTAAGCTTCACACAGTTAATTCTAGCAATTATCAGGGTAACACTTAACAGTGTGTTCAGATAAAACCCAATGTTCCAAAAGTGACTCGGTTAGGGTAGGAGTGTCAAATTGACAAGTTGGACCAAATTTGCGCGGGTTAAAACAGGTTCAGTTAACATATGAATCATACCTAAACCACTCAAAGTTCACTTGTGTGAAGATAAGTGTGTCAATTTGGCCGAACATTTGGTCATAAGTGAATCTGCCTAATTCAGAATCATGTTTCATTTGCTTGTTTGTTCGTCTTATAATTTGGTTAATAACCAAATCAAGCTAAAAACAACATATTCTTTTCTTTATAGAGAGAGAAAGTGGATGAACACAAACATATGACGAAAATTAATCCTACTTTTTGAAATCAACGAAATTATTTCCATCCCAGCCAAACTAGACAGCTTGGAAAAGGTTATACTTATATGGGCTAAGTTTGACATCCCTAGCAGCTGATTCTCTCTACATGCAACAGCAAACAGACTGATTCTCTTAAAAATGACTCAGTTCCTGAAAACATGCTCATGTTGAAATATCAAATAAGGATGCTCTAGAGGATATGGATCCAGTAACTCATTTTTGAAAAAAGAAAACTAATTCTGTCATCAACTGAAATTGATAAAGAAATAATAACTCAACTTCCGACAAACTTATAAGTACAAATAAGTTAATCTAAGAGCCAAACAAAGAATAGAAATAATGCAGTTACCTGAGAAAACATGCCAAAAGGTGTTTGTTCAGTCCTCATAACTTGACCTCGGCCACCACAGGTTGAACATATCCTCATTTTGGAGCCTACTTTTGCTCCAGTTCCCGCACAAACTTCACAAGTTTCAAGATGTGAAAGCTCGAATTCTTTTTCTGCTCCAAAGATTGCCGCTGAAAATTCTAATGTCATGTCGTAACTGAAAGGCATTGAAGTGTAAATAAACTTTATTAGGCTTGCCAGTATAATATTTGATCTGCAAACTTGAAGTTTATATCAAACAATGCCTATTTCTACTTTTATGCTTCTAAACTATTTATTGTTCCTAGAACAATATTGCACGCTTCATTTTGTGCTAGTATACACAATCCAATTTGAACTTGGCATACTTCTTTATGTCAGGGGATTGATATGTTAAAGAGACGGAAACCTGCAATTTATGTAAAGACCATTTCGAGCACGAATGTATGCTGATATCATACTCAGCTGTTTCTTCAGGTTGTAAGGAAAGATCAGTAACATGAATATAAATGAAATCTGATAGCACCTGATTCCTAATAAAGATTCCAGCACTATTTTGAAATGGAGTTGGAGACTTCGCTGTTCCCGTGTTTTATTAATCATACTACATAACTACAAGAGGCTATCAGTTGTCAGAATGCGCTTTGCTCGCATGGTTAGCAAGTCTAATTGTAACCATGATTTCGAAGAAGTTCCACTTGATACTCCAACTTATCATTCTAACGAAGCTATGTTCCACCATAGCTATACAATAGGTTAGAGGCAATACTCTTCCTATAGTTTACCTGTCATACCATGGTAGCAATGCATATTAGTTATCAGAAATAGTTTTCTCCTCATGATTAACGAAGTAGCCCTGTGACCAAAACCTTTTTTATAAGTATACCCGTGAACACAACTTAGTATAGGCTTTTATTTGATGATCAAATATTCCAAACAGCTCCTGACTCACCGTAGATCTTCACCCTTGGTAGCAGTACTGCGGCGACGCGTTCCAAATCCAGATCCGTCCATTCCAAAACCACCCATAGAAGGTCCAAAGAATGTTTCAAATAAATCAAAAGGATTTGTCTGCAGTAGAATTCACCAAAAAAGAAAAAGAAACAGATCAGAGTTAAATACAGTTTCGATTTAACCATGCATTTATTATGTATCTCCCCACTTTCTTCTGCGACCTACTCATTTTACCATTTTTGTAGAAGTAAAATAAATTAGAAGAATAGCATATGGGCATGCTACCAGTATACATTGACACATTTACTTAGACTCAAGTCCCACAATCAAACAGATCCCAAACTATCAGCTAGCGTACAAAAAATAAAAAGTACACTTCTAGACCCTTTCATACTTGGGGAAAAGCATGAACTAAACGTACGATTTTAAGCAAAGGATATGTCAAAATTTCCCATCAAAGGAGCCAAGTTACTACGTGACAAAATTTATCATCAAGATATTTGGTACTTCTTTTTTCGATAAGCCATGATTTTTGGTACTTTCTCTGTCCCATTTCCATAGTCCTACTTGGAATTGGCAGGGGAACTGAGAAAAAAGTTGAAAATGAGTTGTTTATTACACACTTGGGCCATGAAAGTTTATAGGCAAAATATAATATAAGGTGCAAAGAACAGAAAAAGTTGGTCATTCGTATTCTGTGCAGATAACATGAGTTAAAACTTCCCCTCTAAAGAAAGTGGATATTAATTTGGAAAGGACTAAAAGAAAATTATGCTATCTTTTCGGAATACGAAAATAAGGAATTTATTGCATACCGTGTAAGCCCCTGCTTGGGCCCCTACAGTACTTTTCACCCCGGCTTCACCATATTGATCATATAGTGCTCTTTTTTTGTCATCTGATAGTACCTGGAAAGTTAAAACTTCAGAGTCGCATGAAAAAGTTAAAAACAAAGGAGAAATATGTCAAGATACTAACAGCAGGATTCTAAACCTTTAGATAGTTTGAAAGATAAAATATGGCACTTCCACCTTAGTTAAAAAGAAGAACATTTGCAAAATACATGAGAAAATGGATCATTTCGCATTTAGCAGACAGACTACCGTTGCGGTTTCAAAGGTAGATACATGAAGAAACAGATTGAATAAGCGGATAAACAGTGATTCCACCAAGCAAAGGGGAGAGTGGGGAATATAGAGATGACAATACCAAAATCGGTATAAAATCCACGTATACCAGAAGATCAATATTTTCAGAAGGAAATAAAAAAAACTGCCGGGGATCAGATGTTAAAAGTACTAAACTTCCATACTTACCTCATAAGCATCCTTAATCTCCTTAAACTTTTCTGGTGCATTAGGTTCCTTGTTGACATCCGGGTGATACTATAAAACAACATCAAATTTAGAAACAGATTATTGGGGAATAAAATAATGTGTTGCTGTGGAACTATCTTAATTTCGAAGGCCCAAAGAACTGGGCAAACATGTAGCAGTAGTTGTAAGACGAGCGTAAGATTCATCATCCTACTAGAGTATGTAGACGCGCACGAAAGTAAAGATCAAAAAATACAAAGAAAAAAAATGTCATATGCAGACCAACGATTCATTACGCATTATCAGCATCTTTTCCATCTAAGCTCCTTCACGATAGAGACAGTCCCAACCATACAAAATCAGATTGAGTAGCACAAAATAGTTGAAATAGAAATGGAAATTTATAATTAGCAACTTGTGCTATCCAAGGAAAATGCATATATTTTGGTCGGCAACAAGGTTACTTATTTCAAGATCCCATATACAAGGGCACTATATCATAGTTCTTCATGATGTGTAGTGCCAACTATCATCTAGTAAGGGTTCATTGAAGATTAAAACTCAATTGATCTGCTAATTCACGAGCTCAATGCAAATATCCATTATGAGAATGTTTGCAACAAAATCTACATACGCTCTGGACTTCAGTTACATTATTCCCGGGCATGTCCCAAGGAATCTTCAACTTCCCCTCTTGTTCCCATTGAAAGACCACTATATAGCAAAATTCCTGCTAGTTCACGTCTTAAACCTTATACGTATTAAATTTACCAGAGATACACTTATCCGCGTCCTAAAAAATAAACAGGAAATACGTAAAGAAAGTCAATGCCAATATCTTGGAACAATTCGAAACAACACGAAAAATTCAGTACCTGGCGCGCTAACCTTCGATAAGCAGCCTTAATATCTTTACTGCTAGCAGATTTTGGGACCCCAAGAGTGGAGTAATAATCAGCGGCAGCAACCACCACCAATCTTCCAAAGCGTCTTGCGGAAATCTTCTTATTATACTGTGAGGAAATAGAAAAGGAAACAGATATAAGCTTCTTGTGGGTCCACAAAGGGGTCCCACCGGAGAAGAAACTAGAAGAGGAAGAAGGTGGAAGCGAGGGACAATGGGAGGAGCGGTCGGAGGTAGTGAAGCTGAGAGAAGAAGGGCGGAGAGATAGAGAAGCTGTGCTGGCCATTGCCGTAGAGTTCATGGGGTAGAATGAAGTCGAGAGTAGTTAACTGTTTCACAAGAAGATGAAGAAGAGAGAGAACCGTTTGATTTTGGTCATTCCGTTGTTACTATAATACCGAATTGGTATATGGGGAAAATAGAAAAAAGAATATATAAAGGAAAGGATGAATGGTTATTATCCGCAATTTTTTATTTTGATACAATTTACACTACTTAATATTGCCAGACTTCTTTTTATTTTATAGATTCAAATAAAAAAGTAGTTTCATACAATTAATATATTTTTCTTTTTAAAATAATTAATTTTTTGAATATTTTCAGACAGATTAAGAAATTTATTTTTTAGCATTAATTAGGAATAAAATTGATCATATTAACATTTAATATGTCACATAAATATTCATAACACATATTCCAACACTATTTATTCCAAGGATAATGTAGAGAAAAAATAATTAATTCATTCTTGAAATTTGAAAAAATTACTTATTTGAATCATAAAAAAGAGCCAAAAAATTACTTATTTTGAACAAAAAAAAATATTATACAAAGTTATATAAGACACAAACTAAAACTTTTACTAATTATACTATAGATAGGAGGCGAGAGCCAAAAGATGTGGTCCGATATTGGGACGATGCCCATATGTGTTTCTATTATACAACACGTTTTATATTGCACTGTGAAGTGTGAAATACAGTAGAAATTCTCACCAAGTTACATTTAATACCTCTTGTTCACTTTAATTAATTTTTAATTATTTTTATATATTAAAGAATTTATTTCTAATAGTAATTAATAATAAAAATAACTATATCAAAATAAATTTATTTATTAAAAATATAACAAATACTTCCGGATTACAAGAGCAACTTTGTAAAACAAAATTAATTTCTTCTTAACATATGAAAATATCAAATATTATAAACCGTAAGAGAAAAACAAAAAGATCAATTAAATGGACCGGAGGGAGTAATTTTTTAACATAATCCTACACTAAATTCAAAAACTCTCAAATTTATATACTATAAACTATTTAATCATTCATAGTTGTTTTTTTTATGAGCAAAATGATTATAAATGCAGCTTTTAGATAATTATGACAATAAATATTTGAGAAAAACGTGAAAATGACAGGCTATTCATAAATTGCAAGATATTTTGATCTTTCCACAATCGGAGATAACTCTATTTTTTTCTGTTGACTTTAGATTCAAGACCATTTGCTGCCAAAGTAAAAGAGGTTAGTTTCCTTTCAATCTGAATGTGTTAAATGAGCCAACTGAATTTACTCCAACTTTAATCTCCCTCTGTAACTCTACCACCTAATAGAAGCAGAATCAGGTACAACTAACGGGACCCGAATGCAGACGGACTTTCTGTTATCAATTTTCTCCAGAAACCAGCAATTGTTGCTAAAAGAATTTTTCGACCAGTACTCATACCAGGTGCGTTATTGCTAAAAGAGTACTTTAGTGCTTTATCTGCCTGCCAAAGTACATGGTTACTACCATTGAACTAAATGAGGGTAAATTTTCTGATTTCACATTGGTCCAACATCACTAATAGGGAAACAATTACAGATCGAATGCAACCCATCCATCGAATAAAATTGTGGATCAGATTGAGCCTATTATAAAGAACAGGTTATCAAGTGGATGATTTTGAATATGAAATAGCTAGAGGCGTGGGAAAATGAATATCAGAAAGCAAAATTAGACATTTTAATATCCATTTTCCTGATATCACTTATACTAGCACATTTGAGGCCTTCACCCTTTGGATAATGCCCATTCCAACACTAATTAATCAGGATCATCAACTAAAGTGGCCTCAACTCATGCAAACCAGTTCTCAATCTAAAAAACAATATTAGTATAGAATTCGCTTAATACATCCTATATCACGGCTGACAAGATGCCAACGGGCATTGATTCTTTGTATGTCCCACATCTTTATCGGAATGTATCTCAACACTAGAAGATATCTGGATGGAACCGTCCGGGAATAGAGTCGCTTTGCTGAGCCTGGCGCAAATGCATTTTCAAAGCATAATTATTCACCTGCAATAATGACCATTGAATTAGGAACTCTGAGCAGACAATCTTGTTTGCATTCTTTCCATAGAGAACAGAAAGAGGGATCTTTCCCATTTTTACTCATGTTTGCATATGGAAGGGGTCTAGGCAACAACAACAACAACAACTACCCAGTATAGTCCCACAAAGTGAGGTCTGGGGAGGGTAATATGTAGACGAGCCTTACCCTACCCGAAAGGGCAGAAAGGCTGTTTCCAATCGACCCCCGGCTCGGTGAAGGAAAGGAAAGACAAAAACAAGAGAACATTAGTAATTCCAGCAGAAATAGCGTAAATAATTATCTAAACATAAGAAACATAAATAAAATAGCATGCAATAATATAATTGGAAGGAGACCGGGTCTAAAAACAAGGACAAAAGTAAAATACATGTGAACTGCAAAATAGCAGTAATGCAAAGATCTTTATCTCAATATTTTGAAAAGTGTTCACGTAAAAATAAAGGTGCTACTAGCTTGGAATAATGACATAAAATGCTTCACCAAACAATAAAGATGTATAGTATCCAAAGTTCCAATCATTTTTAAGCAAAATGTTACATTTTTCTCGATTATCGCCTCTCCTTCCAATATAAACAAGTATAGCAGGCATTCTCAAAAGCAGAATTATTACTCCGAAGGCCTAGAGTATGACATATATTATACCAGTGTTATCAAAGGCAAAAGTGCAAAAAAAGCTCTAAGGCCTATTAGGGCTTTAAGAGGAAAGCACAAATAACTTTATTTAATGAAAAATGGCGCAACCGAAGAAAAAGTAAAAATATGTATATGTAGTCCAAGATCAATAATTATAAGCATGAATAACAAATATATTGACAAAAAAATTGAAGAAAAAATAACGATAAAGCAAAATATCAATTGTTCAGTATCACATTTTTCAGGATTATACTCATTGAAAAGGAAAAGTATGCCTTAGAGCCTTGATGCGACACTTAAGCTCCGGCAAAGCGAGGTGAGCGTTCAACATGTTTTGAGCCTTGCTTTAGGGCTTAAGCGCGCTCTAAGCGCACCTTTGACAACACCGTATTATACACGCACTTGTCCCATTTTATAACACTATTTGCATTCTGATACACCAAAAATATTTGCAATTAGATATCTAATAATATCATTTAATACTACTTTCACAAAATTCAAAAATGTAAATCCATTTACCTGTCAAAATTAAAGAGCGTATCCTCTCTATCAGACTCAGCCTCACCAACAACTAAATAGGAGTAGGTTTTGAACCACCATTAATGTAACACAAAATCCAATTTAATTTAGACTACCTATACCTAGTTTCATGACATGGGGTGGAGCAGGGGCGGATTTACCTTAGCCCAAGCGGCGTCACGTGACACCGCTTTGTCGAAAATCTTTACTAATTATTTATATTTAATTAAAATGAAAAACAAGAAAAATGGTAATATTAAATAAGTGACACCACTTGTCACAAGGATCTGTCTAGCTTATCCGGTTAAAGCCCGAAGATTTCTAGTCAGGGACTTGAGTTTGAACCTGTGTTTTTTAATACTTTTGTACTACTTGACTAGCACAATACATTTTATAAATTGAAGGATGTTGCATTGTAAGTTGTGTTATTTCTTTTTCTTCATTTTTTTGAATATGATATTATTACAGTAATTTTTTATTTATTCACGTCTTCAATGATGACACTGCTTACAAAAATTCCTGCGTACGCCACAGGGATAGAGGAGGTATATTATTGCAATGCAGAATATGTGGTATTAACCAACTACTCCTAAAAAACATGAGAATTAAGCGTTTGTTCGATAATATGAGAACCAACATGCAAAGTAAGACCACCACCAGGAAACATCAATAATAAACTAAAAAGGTCAGATGAAAACAGTGAGCCGCATCAGGAAAAGTTAGTCTCTAAAGCTCCAGTTTTTACCTCAAGCGTTTTTAGTTGTTCCTGATATTGAGCGATCAACTGCTTCAATTGCTGCGCTTCCTGATTTCTATCATCATACTCCTTTTGCCGTTCATGCTGGATGGAAACAGCACGTTTGAGAATTGCATTTTCTCTAAGAAGCACCTCAATTTGCTCCTTTAACATCATATTTTCCTGAAAAAGAAGTGACATGGTCAATATCCAAAAGAATTGTAGGTGAATGCCAGTGAATTAGGACAACATGGTAATTACTGAACATGAGTAGCATTGTTGTACTCAGACCCACAAAGCACTACAAATACCACAACAAAGCAAAAGACATAGTGCACTAAAACTGAAGCAGCATCGGCATACTCAGTATATCTTTTTGTTGAAAGCTTAGTAAATATAGCAGAAAAGAGAAGTATGTGGAAATCAACAATTTCGTCTCCTACAATGATATCAAATAATTATTCTAGCTCAAACCTACAAATCTAACGGTCACACAAATCCACTACCAACCTGGTGAACATTTTGAGCTGCTCCTGCACCGGCATGTGCGCTAATTGATTGCTCTAGGCTCTCCAACACTCTTGTGGCACGAGCCCTAGCATCATCTATGCTTGTAGCACTCATCATTTCCCGGACCAACAACTCCACCCATTCTGCACCATGAGCTGGAAGATCATTTTGGAAAGAAGGACCTTCAGATAGAACATCTGGGCCGCTAGCTGGTTTTTCTCCTGCAAAGAGACTTGATCGGTAAGGCTTATAATTCAGGAGAAACAGCATGGTATATCAATAAGGTCCAAAAAGTGGTGGAGAAACACAGGTGGTCCTAACATTTTTATACAAATGGATAAACATAAGAGGGTTACTTATCTAAAACACCTGAGAGCTCACATAAATAGTTTCATACAACTTCATAGAAACAAATATAGGTATAGACATGCAGTTAGGGGGATAAAAAGTACTTACTTTCCCATTTTAGTTTATTGCTACCTTCTTGCTCATGTATTGGAATGAAAAGGCTCGAATACAGCTGAACAGATATAGCCAACCCCAACTAGTTTCAGTTTGAGGCTCCATCTACTGATTTGTTTTTGACAAAGCTAGAAACTTCTCATAAAAGTGAAAATGTACTCTCAAGTGACCATAAAGAACTACAAAATCTAGTGTCCAGCGTCCATATGAGACAGCAGAAAAGCACCATCTTAGGAATATTAATGTTGATCCGACAAAATTAGTTATCAACAAAAATTTGATGATCCAACCATATAATTTTTGCTGATGCAAGGCATAGAGTTGTAGTTTCCCAACAATCATGCAACAACATAAAATTAATGAGGCAATCAACGACATTCTCATACATATATCTCATTCCAACCTCAAAAATGGGCTAACAATGTTTAATGCAACGAATAATAAGCATGAGCAAGAACTAAAATTTTGGAGCATCAAAGTAGGGGAAAATTATTTTATACCATTATCCATCTCTCCATCAGTAACTGACTTCGCATCGGCATACACAAGGCGAAGCTCATGTAGCCTCTTAATAGCTGCATCCAAGTCATTGCTACCCTCTTCAAGAGCTTTCTTAATAAGCTAAAAAGTAAATATACAAAATTCTGAACATCAGAAATTCTCTTGAGAACAAACAGGAAAACAGAATAAATAATCAGTTGGGTCTAAGCACCTAGTATAATCATAGTCAATTGCATCTTTGCCATTTTTGTAGTTAAAATATTGATTTAAAAAAGAAGATTATTTGTAGTAAACATAACCGAAGCAATTACTATAAGCCTTTGAAGATTCAGATTCATTTCACATTTATCGGAAATGAAAGTTTAAGATAGCAGTTCAATCGTCAAATAGAAAAATGAATTCGGAATTGATTACTGAAAATGAACAAATACTAACAAAAAATTCTAAAGATTTAAAAAGAAAAAGGGGAAACCTGACTGTCCATATCAGGAAACAAAGCTCTCAGCTGATCGATGTACGTGGGCGGCGGCGGCGGCGAAGCGGTGAATCGGACCGGAGAAGTGGAGGAAGAACAGCGAAGCTTCTTCGAGACAGGCGGCGATGCTGAAGTCGGCGACGGCGATTGTAAATCATCAAAGAAAGATCTCTTGCCGCAAACAATTGCAGACATTGTTTAATCTCCGTGTAAAACAATTCGACTCACAACAATCTTTCAATCAATTGATAGAGAGATTGATTATATGATAGCCGATTTAAGAGAATAGGTTTAGGGTTTTGTGAGTTGCATGTGATGTAAGGTTTTGAGATTCGAAGCTTTTCTTGAGGGATACTCCTTTTAGCTTGGAGGCTTTGGTTTGCATTATCGTGGTCTCCTTTCTCTATTTATATAGTGGAGATGAGGAGTTGTGTCCCTTCAGAGTTTGGGATGAAGGAAGAGGATTACAAACACGCGCTAAAAGGAGAGCGTTTGAATGTCCTTCCTGAAATTCATGGTGGAGGTTGTGGGAGTACAACGTCATCTTGCCGCAAGTAATGTTTGTCTCGAATACAAGGATTTATTTGTCTTTAATTTAATGCTGAAGGAAAAAATTTAGCCTTTAAACTTGACCAAAAAATTCATACTTAAACTAAGGGGAGAGCATATTAAACATCTCATATAAGTTGAAAAGCATGAGATTCAAAGTGTAAATATTTGAAATTAATAATAGTAAGAAATTTCTCATTTTCAATAAAAAGGACAAGCAATAATTTGTGGTATTAATACGTACACAAAACTGTTCAAGTGTTAGGAATTGAAATATTAGACGTATATACGCAATTACACAAAACTTTTTCAAAAGCTTCTGCCCATAAAAAGCTAATGATAAAGTTGAGGCACCATTCCAAAAGAAACAATGAAAATCCTAAACGTATACAACCCCTAAAAGTGCTACCAAATACTCAATCATCATATATGATTCTCCTTACTCAAATGGGCCTACTTTACCGAGTCAGAACTGCTCTAAGTTGAATCATGGGCCTTCTTATTGCTTCTGTGAGCTACCAGAGTTCAGGGCTTTAGTACGTATAGAAACTGGACCTCTGCGCATTTTCTGTTGCGTAGCCCATTGATGAACCAAGTCTTGAATTCCAGCAAATGCAACCAAGAACTCTGCTGCATCGGTTCTGCTTAACACTTTCTTCACCACCATTTCCATTGCCTTTAGCCTTAGCTTTTGGGCCTTAGTAATAACCCTGTGAATCTTCTTAAACTCAGATTGTATGCAAGCCATTGCACTCTCACCTTTTTGGGCCTTCATTGGGCCAAATGGTAAATGGAAGATACAATTAGCCTGGATTTCAGCCATTTCTTCATCAATCACTGCCTCTTCAATTCGAAACTCGTTGATCAATTGCGGTAACGCCACCTCAATGGCAACTGATTTTAAAGCAGAAGAGTGAGCCAAGTGACGAAGAAGATCCAATATTGTGGAGGGCCGCCAATCGCCTAGCCAAGTTAATGTGGCTAGTTCTGGTGTAGGAGTCCATTTAGGCATGATTAATTGGGCCACATCTTTGAGTTTGGTTGGGACCATAGCTGTGTTGTATTGGGCCCGAAAACGGTTCAGTTCTTCCTCAATTAGTCCGTCAACGGCCCATCTTGCTTTTAGCTGTTTCTCTAATCTAGCTGCTCTGTTTATCTGCTCTCGCCTCCATATCCCATGTTGTTCACAAGAAAACTCTTCCCCTGCTCAAAACACATTTGCTCAAGTTTCTAAAATTATAATTAAGAACCCGTTTAATCATAAACCAATGAGATGAATCAGTCGGAAAAAATTCAAGTAATGAGAATCTTGACACATTAAACCAGAATTAACACACAATTAACTGGGCAATCAAGAACTTCAAACAATTACTGAATTTTGATGGACTACTGAAAATTTCAAGAAAACAGAAAATTCCGTCACACTGGTGGGAATCGGGATTATATTACCCTAAAAACACATTCTTGATGCCAAATGGGAGGAAGAACAAAGACAGAGATAAGAGAGGAGGAGAAAATCGATCGTAATGTAGTCTACCTCGTGAAGCAGGTTCCCATTTTTGTATTGTTTTGCATATGACAGGTTCGCTAATTTTCTCGGAGTTAATGATCTCACCGTCGTCGAGTTCATCTTCGAGTATTGCTTTCCCTTTGTTATTGACATCGACATGATGAGTTGCTTCAACAGTTTTTCTGTCATAGTAACAGAATGGTGCAGAAGAGAGCGAAGTAGAATTAGTTATAGCAAAAGAAGTTGTCACGAAAAAGGGAAAGGATTAACAAGAACGTACAATATGGGCAAAGACGAAGCTCGCTTCATTCTTTCTTCCTTTTGCTTTGTGTTTTCCTCTCTAGTTCTTGGTTCTTACCTCTCTCAGGAATAGAAAGAGAGTATGAACTTCCTAACTGATTTTACCGACCTTTTATAGGTGGATAAAACACGGATAACAGAACATTTTTTTTGGGGGTTCCATACTTCCATATCAACCAATATAATTCTTGGATCTTAGTGTTCATATATTTCTATACAGATTTGGGTAGTTTTTCTCTTAAAATTAAGTCTTCTTTTCTTTCGTTGTCGATGTTCATAGGCTTTTTAAAGTGTACTTACGTTCCAAATTGTAATGAATTCTCTTGAAACGGGGTTTGGGGATTGGATTGGAACTTGAAAATAAAAGTTTGGAGTTTCAGTCTTTGAGTTGCTGAATATGGTATGTTCATATTATATTTCTATCAATTTTGCAGGTGGGTATCTTCGTTGTGAACCGTTAATGCTTTGGTAACTTTGATTAGGTGGATATCTTCGATATGTACCATTGATGCTTTAGTAACTTTGATTGATGAAAACGATCCCTAAATTCAAATATCAGCAACGATGTTTTCATGTCCTAATGATGTCTATATGACTTTTTCTTTACACGGGTTATTATTTTCGAAGTTTCTTTTATTTAGTTTTAAAATTTCGTCAATCCCTACTATCTGTTCTTTGGAATTATTGCCACCATTAGTTTCTACACAGTTTGTTCAATACCAGGTAGCTACTCTTATTAATGTGCAAAGGTGAAACAAACAATAGTCTTTGTCATGTTCTTCAATGTTTTCGACAATATTGTCTAAAGAAGGAAGAAGGAAAATATATATGGCCGTGTTGACAAGCTGCAAATAATTATCTATATTTATCTATCTATCTATCTATATTATATTATAAAATAATATAAGAACAAGAACAATAATACAAGAACAAGAACAATAGAGAAAAGTAGAGAGAGGAGTATTCTTATTGATACTTAGGGCTAATTTACAATGGGGTAAGACCGTTCTATTTATAGGCATAGAAAAGACTTAGCCTCAAAGTAAAACTCTTCTATAAGATAGACATTCACTCTAATTAGAGTTCTATTTATAACACTCCCCCTTGAATGTCTATTTAATAATGTGCCTCGTTAAAACCTTAACTAAAACAAAACCCAATGGGAAAAAATTTAAAGAAAAGAAAAAAGAGTACACATGTTTGAATATGCGCCTATTGGTTGCCTCGTTAAAAACCTTGCAAGGAAAACCCAGTGGGACAAAACCTTGTAAGGAAAAAAGAGTGCAACGCGCATTAACTCCCCCTGAAAAGAGCATCAATTCATATCCTTGAGTTTTCGCATTCCGATCTTGTGAATTAGCTTCTTGAAGGTTGACGTTGGTAGAGATTTTGTGAACAAATCAGCAATATTATCGCTTGAACGAATCTGTTGCACATTGATATCACCATTCTTTTGAAGATCATGTGTGAAAAATAACTTTGGTGAAATACGCTTTGTTCTATCTCCTTTTATGGATCCTCCCTTCAATTGAGCTATACATGCTGCATTGTCTTCATACAAAGTCGTGTGTAGTTTGTTACACTTCAAACCACATTTCTCTTGAATATGATGTATGATAGACCTCAACCACACACACTCCCGACTTGCTTCATGAATAGCGATTATCTCGGCATGATTAGATGAAGTAGCCACAATTGATTGCTTAGTCGATCACCAAGATATGGCGGTGCCTCCACAGGTAAACACATAACCTGTTTGCGATCGAGCCTTGTGTGGGTCGGATAAATATCCAGCATCAGCATAACCAACAAGATCAGGACTGCAATTATTGCCATAAAATAAGCCCATATCGGTAGTCCCTTTTAGGTACCGCAATATATGTTTGATCCCATTCCAATGTCTCCTTGTAGGAGCCGAGCTATACCTTGCTAAGACATTAACTGAAAAGGTTATGTCAGGCCTTGTAGTATTTGCAAGATACATTAGTGCGCCAATTGCACTAAGATATGGTACTTCAGGACCAAGTAGCTCTTCATTCCTTTCTTGCGGTCGGAATGGATCTTTATTCACATCAAGTGATCGAACAACCATCGGAGTACTTAAAGGATGTGCTCCATCCATGTAAAACCGTTTCAGTACCTTTCTATATAGGTAGATTGATGAACAAAAATTCCGTTTGCCAAATATTCAATTTGCAAACCAAGACATAATTTTGTCTTTCCGAGATCTTTCATCTCGAATTCATTCTTTAGATAATCAATTGCCTTTTGGAGTTCTATGGGGGTTCCAATAAGGTTTATGTCATCGACATATACGGCAAGTACAACAAATTCCGATGTTGTTTTCTTTATAAAAACACACGGACAAATGGCATCATTTATATAGCCTTCTTTTAACAAATACTCACTAAGACGATTATACCACATTCGTCCTGATTGCTTTAGACCATACAAGGATCTTTGCAATTTGATTGAAAATATTTCCCGGGACTTTGAATTATGAGCGTTTGGCATTTTGAGTCCCTCGGGAATTTTCATGTATATCTCATTATCAAGTGATCCATAAAGATAGGCAGTAACCACATCCATTAAATGCATGTCAAGCTTTTCAAGGACAGCAAAACTAATGAGATAACGAAAAGTTATGGCATCCATTACAGGCGAATATGTCTCTTCATAATTGACACTAGGCCTTTGAGAAAATCCTTGTGCAACAAGGCGTGCCTTATATCTTTGTACCTCGTTTTTCTCATTTCTCTTGCGTACAAAGACCCATTTATAGCCAACAGGCTTAACACCATTAGGTGTTTCAACTATAGGGCCAAAAACTTCATGTTTTGCCAGCGAATTCGATTCTGATTGAATTGCTTCTTGCCATTTTGGCCAATCATGTCTTTTTCGACATTCTCCAACAGATTGAGGTTCAAGATCCTCATTTTCTTGCATAATGCTAGATGCGACATTAAAACCAAAGACATAATCCACCACTATATCCACTCGATTAAAATTTGCCTCAATATCGATTGGATTTATGGATAGTTCCTTATTTTCCTGAGTCTCAGGCTCAAAAGGATTCTTCATGAATCTCAGAGTTTATTAAATCATGAATTTCCTCATGAGATTCTTTCATAGTGTCATTTTGATCGTTACTTTCCTCTTTCTAGGATTTCGATCTTTGGAACCTAATGGCCTGCCACGCTTCAGGCGTGCATTCGACTCATTGGATATGACACTAGATGATTGTCCAACAGGGACATCAATACGGATTGGAACATTCTCCGCGGGGATGTGGGATTTTGTTATCCTTTTCAAGTCCGTAAATGCGTCAGGCATTTGATTTGCTATTCTTTGCAAATGAATAATCTTTTGCACCTCTTTTTCACAAATAAAGGTACGTGGATCAAGATGAGATAATGATGCATTTTTCCACAAAATTTCCCGTTTGGTTTCACCGACTTCTCCCCCTAATTTTGGGAAAAGTGTCTCATCAAATTGACAGTCTGCAAATCGTGCAGTGAACAAATCCCCTGTCAATGTTTCGAGGTAGCGAATAATGGAGGGCGATTCAAACCCAACATATATTCCTAACCTTCTTTGCGGACCCATTTTAGTGCGGTATGGCGGTGCTATAGGCACATATACTGCGCATCCAAAGATTCTTAAATGGGATATATTGGGTTCATGACCCAAAACCAATTGCAACGGGGAATATTTGTGATAATTCGTCGGTCTGAGACGAATTAGCATTGCTGCATGCAAAATGACGTGACCCCATACCGAAGTGGGCAGCCTCGTTTTCATGAGTAATGATCTTGCAATCAACTGCAGGCGTTTAATTAAAGATTCTGCAAGACCGTTTTGAGTGTGAACATGAGCTACAGAATGTTCCACTTTTATCCCAATTGATAAGCAATAATCATTAAATGCTTGGGATGAAAACTCAGCAGCATTATCCAGTCTAATAGACTTGATTGGATTATCAGGAAAATGTGCTCGTAGTCTAATTATTTGTGCCATTAATTTTGCAAACGCAAGGTTGCGTGATGACAACAGGCACACATGAGACCATCTACAGGATGCGTCTATTAGGACCATAAAATATCTAAAGGACCCACTAAGTGGGTGAATAGGTCCACAAATGTCCCCTTGTATACGTTCCAAAAACGTAGGTGACTCAGTCCCAACCTTTGTTTGTGATGGTCTTGTAATTAACTTGCCTTGATAACAATAAGTGCAAGAAAATTCATTATTTAAAAGAATCTTGAAATTCTTTAACGGATGCCCATATGAGCTTTCTATAATCCGTCTCATCATGATTGATCCAGGGTGCCCCAATCGATCATGCCAAAGTACAAAAGTATTGGAATCAGTAACCTTTTGGTTTACTGTTCAATGTGCCTCAATTGCACTAATTTTTGTTCAATACAGGCCACAAGATAAAGACGGGAATTTCTCAATAACCCTCTTTTGGCCAGAGACATTCTTTGTAATGATGAGATATTCAAGATTATTCTCATCTATTGTCTCAACATGATAGCCATTCCGGCGTATATCTTTAAAACTCAACAAGTTTCTCTTAGACTTGGAGGAGAACATTGCATTCTCTATGATAAACATTGTTTCTCTAGGCAGAGTTATAGTTGCTCTTCCGGAGCCTTCAATCAATTTACTACTACCAGAAATTGTAGTAACATCTGCCTTACACATACTTAGTTGAGAGAAATATTTCTTTTCTTTGAGTATTGTATGTGTAGTACATGAAT
Source organism: Nicotiana benthamiana (assembly GCA_034376525.1). Taxonomy (NCBI): domain Eukaryota; kingdom Viridiplantae; phylum Streptophyta; class Magnoliopsida; order Solanales; family Solanaceae; genus Nicotiana; species Nicotiana benthamiana. The sequence goes on from CM067325.1 coordinate 14,755,716, forward strand.
CAACTAAACAAATATTTGATCCAAGTTTGCTTTGTGAGATATCCATATTTGCTTTCCCATGGTTTGACATACAAAAGAAAATACACGAACATGAGAATAAACAAATTCAATCCGTTTGTTTCAATGTAATCGATTGTTAAACATACATAATCGATTATTTGCTAATTTGAAAAACTTCAGATCACACTGTCTTAATATAATCGATTGTTTAAACATACATAATCGATTATTAGCTATTTTGAAAAACTTCAGATCACACTGTCTTAATATAATCGATTGTTAAACATACATAATCGATTATGTCTTAATATACGATTGTTAAACATACATAATCGATTATTTGCTATTTTGAAAAACTTCAGATCACACTGTCTTAATATAATCGATTGTTAAACATACATAATCGATTATGTCTTAATATATCGATTGTTAAACATACATAATCGATTATTTGCTATTTTGAAAAACTTCAGATCACACTGCCTTAATATAATCGATTGTTAAACATACATAATCGATTATTTGCTATTTTGAAAAACTTCAGATCATAATGTCTTAATATAATCGATTGTTAAACATACATAATCGATTATTTGCTATTTTGAAAAACTTCAGATCATACTGTCTTAATATAATCGATTGTTAAACATACATAATCGATTATGTCTTAATATAATCGATTGTTAACAAGTATATAATCGATTGTTTTGCAGTTTTAATGCGAAATATTAGATAATCGACTAACTGTTAGGTTAGTCGATTAACTCTACTGGAAAATAAAAATATCTTTTAAATTTAAGCATATTGAAACATTCTAAAGAACTAATACTAACATTATATCATAAACTAACTAATACGAGCTGGTACTAATGACTACTAGTTTATTCACTAACTAATACAAATAAGTAAAATAAAATCAAACAATTCCATCTTCCTTCATCACAGATCCATCACCGATTAAGTGGTCTATTTTCCCCTCGGGTTGCTCAAAGAAGTCTGCCACATCCAGGTGGGTGATGTCAAAATTGTCGTCAGAGACAAAATTTGTTTTAGGGCCTTTATTCTTTAGAGATGCTTGATAAAGATCAACCAAATGTCTTGGTACACGGCAAGCTTTTGACCAGTGCCCTTTTCCACCGCAACGATAACATATAGTTTCTGAACTATTTGCCTTTGGATTCTCATAATCCCGTTTCTGCTTTTGGTGGTTATTTCTCTTCGGGGGGTGACGGACATCAGGGAAATTTCTTCCTTGTCTACGTCCACGGCTATGACCCCGATTACGACCACGACCATGACTAGATCCATGGCCTTTTTCATGCTTGGCATAATGAGAATACACCTTATCTGCTTCAGGCAATGGTGTAGACCCAGTGGGTCGATTTTCGTGATTTCTCATGAGCAGGTCATTGTTTCGCTCAGCCACAAGGAGAAGAGAAATCAGTTCAGAGTACTTTTTGAAACCTTTCTCTCTGTACTGTTGTTGCAGTACCATATTGGAGGCATGAAACGTTGTAAACGTTTTCTCAAGCATATCATAATCAGAGATATTATCTCCACAGAGTTTCAATTTAGAAGTAATTCTGAACATTGCAGAATTATATTCAGAAACAGACTTAAAGTCTTGGAGCCTCAGATGAGCCCAATCATATCGTGCTTGTGGCAGAGTGACCAACTTCAGGTTGTCATATCTCTCCTTTAAGCCGTTCCACAAGATGAGTGGATCTTTGACTGTGAGATATTCAATTTTCAAACCTTCATCAAGGTGATGGCGCAAGAAAATCATGGCCTTAGCACAGTCTTGGGTGGATGCTTTATCTCTGTCTTTAATGGCGTCTCCAAGACCCATAGCATCTAAGTGGATTTCAACATCCAACACCCATGTCATATAGTTCTTGCCTGAAATTTCAAGGGCAACGGACTTTCTTTTCATAATATCAGACATAATTAAAACCAAATTCGGAAAAGGGAAAATACCTTAATATTCTCAAGAGGATTCTTGAGACGGTAGAGTCTCGTGCTGATAACGTGTTATGAAATAATATAAGAACAAGAACAATAATACAAGAACAAGAACAATAGAGAAAAGTAGAGAGAGGAGTATTCTTATTGATACTTAGGGATAATTTACAATGGGATAAGACCCCTCTATTTATAAGCATAGAAAAGACTTAGCCTCAAAGTAAAACTCTTCTATAAGATAGACATTCACTCTAATTAGAGTTCTATTTATAACACCGTTATCATTTTTCTTTCTTTTTATAATTTATATTCATTCAATAAATGATAGTTTGACTTTATTGAATTAGCTAAATAAGATCAATAGAAACCAATTTCAGGAGCTTATACTTGTTACTTTAACTTTTATTTTTATAATTAACTCAAATATATTTTTAATACAATATTTATATAAGGTTTAAATTTCTTTTAAATAATTTATACCCATAGAGTTGAGATATATGCATTGCGAGTGTATCCTGTCTCAATAAAATTTATTTAAATAATAGTATTAAGTTATTTGATATTTTTTCGTAATATCTAAGATTTCAATCAACTCAATTTGTGCTTAAATACTTGTTTATTTGTTAATAAAGTGAATAATTAATTAACTAATTCTAAAATTATGAAAATAAATCTTAAATGCGATGCATGATATTTTTGGTATTTTTATGATAAAATTTAAACATGCAAGAAAATGCAAATAATTAATAAAAATCTATGAAAATTACTAAAAATGGTAAGTAATTGAGAAAAAAATCTATTTTTCTTGGATTTTATAGGAGAATTTCATGTATGGCAAATATGACGTGCTCACAGTTACTCATCTTTGCTCAAAGACACGAAGGGTTTTCAGAGAGATAAAATGAGTAATTATGAGGGATTTTTGCCTTCTTGACACTCCATAAGAAGCATTTTTGAAAAGCGTCTGATCGATTCTTGCTTCAAAGGTTGCCTACATATTCTTGGCTATAAAGAAATCATATTAGTGTACTTCTAGAAGTTTTGTAGCTGGGATTATCGAGATGTTGTGATTTTACTATTGTTGGTGTTGTTTCTTCTTGTTGAGCTCCTTATTACACAAAAAAATGGAAAATAAAAAGCTAGGCTAGCTACGCCTATCAACTACAACTTACAAGATTCCTATCTATAAATCTCTTAAAGCTTGATTTTAAGTCTTAGCTAGTTTTTGTTGGGGACTCCGATCTGAATCGTGATGCTCGTCAGTTGTAGGTACTGGTTCTTTTTTTAGCTTTTGGTCAAGGCGAGACATGCAAACTTGTGACTTCAATCATATCTTGAGCAGTCCACATATTTCTCCCCTTCGATCTTTGAATTAATTTATCTTTTTTTTTGGTTCGTTTTTTCTTCTTTTCTTTATTCTGGATTGAGGCTCATTCTTTTGCCATCTCGAATCCCGTGCCTCGAGGTCAAACCTGCGCAGGCACCAAAACAAACTAACGAAATATTTATGCCCCAGTTTTCACTGGAGAAAAATTTCATGAGTTATTTGCAACGAAATCTAAGCTATTTTTATTGAAAGCAAAAAAAAATCAGGATTATGTGCCTTACAAAGGAAAGATTTAGGGAGTTAAGCCCTATATCTAAAAACTTCAACTTAGGGATTGAAGCCCTAATGTTGGCAAAAGGCGACTAGGGAATGGAGGCCCTATGTCTATAAACGCAACTCAGGGATTGGAGCCCTAATGTTGGAAAAGGGTGACTAAGGAATGGAGGACTTATGTCTAAACACTCAACTCAAGAATTGGAGCCCTAATATTGGCAAAACAGCGACTAGGAAATGGAGGCCCTATGTCTAAAAATCTCAACTCAGGGATTGGAGTCATAATGTTAGAAAAAGGCGACTAGGGAATGGAGGTCTTATGTCTAAACACTCAACTCAAGGATTGGAGCCCTAATGTTGGCAAAAAGGCGACTAGGGAATGGTAGCCCTATATCTAAAAATTTCAACTCGGGGATTGTAGCACTAATGTTGGTCAAAGGCGACTAGGGAATGGAGACCCTATATCTAAGAACTCAACTCAGGGATTGGAGCCCTAATGTTGGTAAAAGGCGACTAGGGAATGGAGGCCCTATGTCTAAGAACTCAACTTAGGAATTGGAGCCCTAATGTTGGTGAAGAGGCGACTAGGGAATGGAGGCCCTATGTTTAAAAATATCAACTCAGGGATTGGAGCCCTAATGTTGGTAAAAGGAGACTAGGGAATGGAGGCCCTATGTCTCAAAACTCAACTCAGGGATTGGAGCCCTAATGTTGGTGAAATGGAGACTAGGGAATGGATGCCCTATGTCTAAAAATCTCAACTCAGGGATTTGAGCCCTAATGTTGGTAAAAGGTGACTAGGGAATGGAGACCCTATGTCTAAAAACTCAACTTAGGGATTGGAGCCCTAATGTTGGTAAAAGGAGACTAGGAATGGAGGCCTTATGTCTAAAAACTCAATTGAGGGATTGGAGCCCTAATGTTGGTGAAAAGGCGACTAGGGAATGGAGGCCCTATGTCTAAAAATCTCAACTAAGGGATTGGAGCCCTAATGTTGACAAAAAGGCGACTAGGGAATGGAGACCCTATGTCTAAAATCTCAACTTAGGGGTTGAAACCATAATGTTGGCAACACGTAAGAAATGATATTGGGATTCTAAATGATCAATTGTTTGGATTTTCTTTTTATTTCTCTCTTCTCTCTCTTTATTTTCCTAATTCATTCATTTTTAGTAAAATTCAGAAAATGAATCTTGGAGAAAAACTTCCCCTTTGGGTTGATTATTATTGCAAAGCTATTTTTAGCCTTTGTGCAATTTTTCTTTTGGTTGCACCTGCTTTAGCACGGTTGCTTTGGGTTGCACCTTTTTCAATTTTTCAAACAAAGAATAATTGTTAGTTTGAAAAGGTGATTGACTTTGTAGCCTTGATTGTCTTGATTGCTCAATCTCGGCCTGAACCTTTCTTGTGAACCCCTGTTGCTTGCTGGTTTTATAAGGATTAATCTCTCTTTTAAATCGAGGGACTCAAATTTTAAGATTCCAGAACGCGTGGGGCTTCGACCCCTTTCACTTTATTCTGCCTTTAGGGATTTGGCCTTGACCTTCTTTTGCTTTTCAATGACTTTGATTTCCGAGCATCGATCATCATGGCCAGTCGAGATCGACTTGATGCGACCGCTGAAGTTAGGTACTTTTCTTTAGAGTTTGTTAGGCAGAATCCTGTAAATCTGATCTTGCCACATTTTCTTTATATTAGTTTCGAAAAGAGAGTTATACCGAAAGGCATTCAAGGAAAAGTAAAAAAAAATACAAGAAAATGAACTTAGAGAGGAGCGTCCCTTTCGAGAGGGAAGGAAGGACTTATCTCGGGTGCATGCATGCTTCAATTGACATGACATGCTTCTTGGATTGGACGCCCGATCTGCGCAGCTTTCCAACTTCTCATGACCAACATTTCCAAACCGAGAAACCTTATCAGGACTGTGATGGTGGCGTAGGGTGTATTTTTTTCCGATTGACGGTGCCCTTTGCAAGTTTTCGCCAATCGACATCTCTCATTTCTCTTCTCACCGTCACCTGATAACGCTCTTTATGAGTTTTCACTAGCTGGGCTCTCTCATTTTCAATTTTCGTTGCTCACCGTCACCTCATGGTGCCATAATATTTTCACCGACAATACTCTCTCATTTTATTTCTTCTTACTTTTGATTGTATTGGATCCAAGCAACTGTGTTCTCTAATTTCGTGACCCTTTGCCGACTGATCAGAAGGACTTGAACAAGGTTCAGATAAAAAGGATTTGGATTGAGTTACAACTTTGGAACCATTCAGCGAGATTATTGCCGACCGTTATAACATCTGCCCCAATTTCACTTTGGGGGGGAGGGGGGATTGGATTTTTATTTTGGTATGACTGAACCCCAGAGACAGGCTGCCTACGTATCCTCTCGGAATCAAGTCCAAGGTTGTTCAGGGAAAAGATTTGTTTTTGGTTTTCTTTTTGTTTGTTTTTACAAATGTATTCGAGTTCCAAAGAGGGTATCGAAAGAAAGGTGACCGGCTCAAGGGGTTAGCAAAAGGATTGGAGTATTTGGGGTAGCGAGAATGGAAGTCTTCGCCATCTCAATTGGATAATGTCATTGCTACAGAAATCCTAAACGTAGTACCTTTCACTACGATCGCGTTCACAGCTGCTTCGGGATTATTTCCTTCAACATCTGCCAAGTACAATCATCCTCTTGGCAATATCTTTCTGATGATATACGGGCGTTTCCAATAAGGAGCAAATTTTCCTTTCGCTTCCTGATGATGGGGAAGAATATGCCTTAGAACGAGTTGCCGCACTTTAAAATTTCTGGGCACTTTCTTATTGTAAGCATGGACCATTTTTTGTTGATACAACTACCTGTGGCATACCGCAGCCATTCGCTTTTCATCAATCAGTGTCAACTTCTCTAGATGGGTCTTGACCCACTCGCTATCTTCAATTTCGGCTTCGACAATGATTGGGAGGGAGGGGATTTCAACCTCTGTGGGTATCACAACTTCAGATCCATAGACCAATAGGGATGGAGTTGCTCCTACCGATGTGCGCACCGTGGTGCGATATGCTAACAATGTAAAAGGCAACTTTTCATGCCACTGTTTGGAGCTCTGAATCATCTTTCTCAAAATCTTCTTGACGTTCTTGTTTGCTGGTTAAACGACACCATTAGCTTTGGGACGATAAGGAGTAGAGTTTCTATGCGTTATCTTGAATTGGTCGGATATCTCCTCCATCAGACGACTGTTCAAGTTTGCAACATTATCTGTGATGATAGTTGCAGGAATACTAAATCGACAGATAATATTGGAGTGCACGAAATCTAATGTAGCTTTCTTGGTGACAGATTTGAGAGTGATAGCTTCAACCCATCTCGTGAAATAGTCAATGCCAACCAGTATGAATCTGTGCCCATTTGAGGCTTTTGGCTCAATTGGCCCGATGACGTTTATGCCCCAGGCAACGAATGGCTAAGGTGCTAACATAGGATGCAGTTCTGTAGGTGGTGCATGAATCAAACCACCGTGCACCTGACCCTGATGGAATTTTTGGACAAAGTTGAAGCAGTCCGTTTCCATGGTTATCCACAATAGCCCACTCGAAGGATTTTCATTGCCAAAACATACTTGTTCATGTGGGGTCTGCACATTCCCGCGTGTACTTCATGCATGATCCTCCCTGCTTATTCGGCATTAACACATCTTAACAAATTAAGATCCGGAGTCCTTATATGCAAGACATTAGCACTCAGGAAGAAAATACTTGCGTGTCGTCTAATGGTCCTCTTTTGGTCCCCAATAGCTTGCTCGGGGTATTCTTGTGTTCTCAAAAATATTTTGATATCATGGTACCATGGCTGGATACTTGGTTCTACCTCATCTATATTACAGTAACCGTGCCTTTCCTTGATTTTGATTTCCAAGGATCAATGTGGGCATTAACTGGGTACGGCAGCATTGAGGCCAAAGTAGCAAGTGCATTGGCCAATTCATTACGGCAACAAGGGATGTACCTGAACTTTATTGACTTAAATTGCTTGCCAAGTTCTTCCACATGTTGTTTGTAAGGTATGAGTTTGAGATCTCAAGTTTCCCATTCTCCCTGAGCTTGCCGGATAATCAGATCTGAGTCTCCCATGATCAACAACTCTTCAACATCCTGGTCGATTGCCATGTTCATACCCATGATGCAGGCATCATATTCAGTTGTGTTGTTTGTGCAGAAAAACTGAAGCCGGGCTATGGCTGGATAATGCTGACCGGTAGGTGAGATCAAGACTACCCCAATTCCCACACCTCTTGCATTTACTGCTCCATCAAAGAACACTTTCCAAGTAGTAGTATCATCGGATATTGCCTCGACTGAGTTTACTTCTTCATCCGAGAAGTAAGTGTTCAAAGGTTAATATTTATCATCAACCGAGTTTTCAGCCAAATGATCCGTCAACGCCTGGGCTTTCATTGCCATGCGAGTGATTTAGATTATGTCAAATTCAGTTAGCAGGATCTGCCATTTTGCTAATCTTCTCGTGTGAATCGCTCTCTGGAATATGTATTTCAACAGATCTAACATGGTTATGAGATAAGTGGTGTAGGCTTGCAGATAGTGTCTTAGCTTCTGAGCGATATACTAAACGTTCTCAATGCAATATACTAAACGTGTACTCTTTTGTAGGTTTTGATGAATGACAAACGAAGCAAAAATTGATATATGACGGAATTCAAGTACAAGCGCACAATGGTTGCGAATAAGATTGAAGTTCAAGATATAGCTTTTAATTGTTATTGAGTTGTTCTAAATTGTAATCTCGATCCTATAACTTGACTCATAGTATGGACTCTCTCATAAAACTATTTTCCAAAGTCATGCATATTTAATTCTGTGTCAAAAAGATTTTAAATCATGCATATTTACATTAGACAAAATGTTTTCTAAACATGCCTCAAAAATCTGGGCTAAAATAATCGATTATGTACTTATGATAATCGATTGTTTCTGAGCCAAGACTGCATGACAATCGATTATGAATTAATGGTAATCGATTGTGAGTAAGACAGTGAACATCAGGTTTTTCCAAATCTGCATGATAATCGATTGTGAACAAATGACAATCGATTGTTGTTGAGGTAAAGTTTTTTCAATACTCAAAATAATCGATTATGAACTAATGGTGATCGATTGTGTTGAGTTGATGTCTTCCAGTGATTTTAAATTTAATTAAGTAATCGATTATGTCTTTAGATAATCGATTATCACTGAGACAGTAAGTTTTATGATTTTCAGAAAATAACAAGTAATCGATTGTTGCAAAGGACAATCGATTGTTGAAGCTGTCCGTTGTCAAATGATTTTCAAATACCATAAGGTAATCGATTATAGATTTTATATAATCGATGTTTTGCTTAAAATCTGGAAATGATTTTTAGAACGTTGCTGAATTAATCGATTATAGATTTTATATAATCGATGTTTTGCTTAAAATCCGGAAATGATTTTTAGAACGTTGCTAAAGTAATCGATTATGAACTTAGTGTAATCGATTATCTGATTTTGAATATTGCCAGTAATCGATTATAGATTATGTATAATCGATTGTGAAGCGTTAAATCTGGGATTGATTTTTAAACTGACTGGCAGATAATCGATTGTTTGGTCTTAATAATCGATTATCACTGCGTAATTTCAGCAACTCTTAATTGGCAATTAGACAACGGTTGAACCAACTTTTTCAACTATAAATACAGCTTCATTTCAGTATTTTAACAACAACAACATACACAAACTGATCATTCCATTGCTATAAGCTTTCATTCAATTGTTCTTCATTTTCTACTCATTTCATAAAGCTTTTGAGAGCCATATTATTGCTTAAAGTTGTTGTGATCTTGAACATATTCTTTTACTCATATCTACTCAATAAGGAGTACTTTAGTTAAGTGAGTGTCCAAGTATTTGATATACTTGTAAGAGAATTGCGATTCTCTTGTTTCAAGGAACTTGCGTTTCCTTGGGTGAAGTCTTTGAGATTGCGATCTCCGAGCAACTGTTTGAGGCTTGTGTCCTCAAGTGTGTAACGGTTTGTTGAGCACCCTTAAGCTTAACAAGATAGTGAAAAATCTCGAGAGAGTCTCTCGGGGACTGGACTAACCACGTTGGTGGCCAACCAGTATACATCTTTGTGTAAGTTTATTTTTCTGCATTTATTTTACTTCCTGCAAAGTTTAAATTCCGCAAGAAAACGCTAAATTCTATTAATACGCTATTCACCCCCCCTCTAGCGTAAAGCGTAGTTTCTAACAAAATTCAGTTAGCAGGATCTGCCATTTTTCTAATCTTCTCGTGTGAATCGCTCTCTGGAATATGTATTTCAACAGATCTAACATGGTTATGAGATAAGTGGTGTAGGCTTGCAGATAGTGTCTTAGCTTCTGAGCGACCCAAGTAAAAGCACATCAGGTTCTTTCCAGGAAAGTATACTTAACTTCATAGCTGGTAAACTTCTTACTGAAGTAGTATATTGCATGCTCTTTCTTTCCGGTAACATCATGTTTCCCGAGGACCCAACCAAAAGAGTTTTCCAAGACTATCGGGTACAATAATAGAGTCCTACCTAGTTCAGGTGGGACCAAGACCGATGGGTTGGACAGATACTCTTTGATCTTATCAAAAACTTCTTGATATTCATCCGTCCACTCAATTGCCGCATCTTTCTTCAGCAATTTAAATATGGGTTCACACGTGGACGTCAACTGAGCAATGAACCGACTGATATAGTTCAATCTACCCAACAAGCTCATCACATCTTTCCTGGTTTTTGGAGGAGGTAAATTCCGAATAGATTTTATCTTTGTTGGATCTAACTCGATACCTCTCTGGCTGACTATGAATCCCAAAAGTTTACCAGATGGAACCCCGAATGCATATTTGGCTAGGTTCAGCTTAAAATCCTATCTGCGCAATCGTTCAAAGAACTTCCTCAGATCTCGCACATGGTCATCCTGAGTTTTGGACTTGATGATCACGTCATCCACATACACCTCTATCTCTTGGTGCATTATATCATGGAAAATGATTGTCATGGCTCTCATGTAGGTTGCCCCGGCATTCTTCAGACCAAAAAGGCATGACCCTGTAGCAATAGGTTCCCCAAGGTGTAGTAAAAGTTGTCTTATCTGCGTCTTCTTCATCAGTCAACACCTGGTGATATCCTGGGTAACAGTCCACGAAGGACTGTATCTCATGTTTGGTGGAGTTGTCAACAAGGATGTGGATGTTTGGCAAGGGAAAGTTATCTTTGGGACTTGCCTTGTTCAGATCCCTATAATCAACACACACTAGGGTCTTCCCATCTTTCTTCGGCACTGGAACTACATTGGCTAGCCATGTGGTGTACCGGACCACTCGGATCACCCCTGCTTCAAACTGTTTACTGATATCTTCTTTGATTTTGTCACTAACATCCGTTTTAAATTTTTCCTGCTTTTGCTGGATTAGGGGGCAATCGGGATAAGTAGGCAACTTATGAACCACAAAATCGACACTCCGTCCTGGCATGTCATCATATGACCAAGTAAACACATCTTTAAACTCAAACAAGAGTTAGATTAATGCTTCCCAAGTTTCCTTATTTACGTGAATGCTTATTTTGTTTCTCTGATTTCTTCGGAACTACCCAAGTTAACCAGCTTAGTGTCATCTAGGTTCGGCTCAGGTTTATTCTTGAAATGTTCCAGTTCTCGATTTATTTCCCTAAGAGCCTCTTCTTCATCATATTCCGGTTCTTGGTTCATTATTTCACAATTAGATGGCGTGTTCGAATATGGGCATGAAGTCCACAAGCATGTCATGTTATTTAAAGCCGCATTATTAGAACTGAAAGAAGAAATAAAAACAACAAAATCAGAAAGAATAAAGAAAGATGGACAATGAAACATTGATTTCATTTTATTGAATTTGGAAGATAACAGGGTTTACATTGGAAACTAAAAGACATGAAACTAAAGAAAAAAATTCGAGTTACACCCTAGGATAACTCATGATGTAGAAAAGGTGGAAGGACAAGTCTATCGGGGCTCCTTCCTGATTGGGAATGGTGTAGCCTTCCAATTTTGCAATTTGGCCTCAGGTCCCATGTATAGCACCTCAGTGGTTCTTGAGCCTTCCCCTGGTTGGACCATGAGGGCCTCATATAATATCTTCCTCATTTCCCTACAGATCTCCTCAATTTCTTCTGCCGTAAAAACCCCATCATGTTCTTCTTCACTATATCTAGGCTTGACGAAGGTTTCGTAAAGATGCGGCATTGGCTGTGGCAGGACCCATCCATCATTCTTCCTACTATCTGCCCATTTTATATCAGGTGGTGTGGGTACGAAGCCGACCCCAAAGAACTTTTCGCTGGCAGGCATGGTGATAGGTTCAGATATCCTTTGCAATGATTTCCCGAGTCCTTTCCCAGGTTTAAAGCCGTGTCAGATCATTTCTTTGGCCACCATGATTGATGCATTAGAAACGAAAGGTTGGGGGCAAGGGCTTCCTTCTTCGTATTGGTCCGTGACCAAAATTTCGAAGGCTTGATAAACTATGTTCTCACTCCCTTCTCTTGCTTCAAGGCACGTGATTAATGGGTCTCGGTAAATTGATTGTTCATCTTCCCCATGGACTACAATCTCTTGATCCTCATGCTCAAATTTTGCTATCTGGTGAAGAGTATATGGTACCACTCCCACTGCATGAATCCACGGCCTCCCCAAAAGAAAGTTGTAAGAGGCGTCCATGTCAAGAACCTTGAAGGTTACTTCAAAGTCTACCGGGCCGATCATCAGAATCAGATCAATCTCTCTAATTATGTCCCTTTTGATACCTTCAAAAGTGAGCACACAGAGATTGTTGGGTCGGATTCTCTCGATACCAATCTCCATGCGTTGCAAAGTCGAGAGCGAGAAAATGTCTACTCCAGAACCCCCATCCAGCATGACCCTTTTCACGTAGTACCTTTCACATTTGATCGTTATATGCATGGCTTTGTTATGTGTGGCCCCTTCTGGTGGAAAATCATTTTTGCTGAAGGACATCTGCTTGACCACAAAAAATCCTTCTGCCATTCTCTCTAACTGCTCTACAGAGGTTTCAACAGGCACATATGCTTCATTAAGGGTCTTAATCAATACCTTCTGATGTTCGGTAGAGTTCATCAATAGAGATAGAAAGGAGACTTGCTCAGGAGATTTTTGAAGTTGGTCGATCACCTTATAATCTGCCATTTTCATCCTTTGAAAGAAGGCATATGCTTCTTTGACGCTCACAGACTTCTTAGATGGGAAGCGCTTTCTGGTGGAATGGTTTACCTCTTCCAAATTGGTATACTTTTCAGCAAGATTATTTTCTTGAACTTCTCCTGAGATTTCTTTGCCTTTATATGTCACAAGTGATTTATTGTAATTCCAAAGCACAACGGTAGGATCTGTCATGGGTGTTTGTGACGCGCATCCGATAACCACGGGCTTACTTAGCCTTGGTGGGTTAATTGGTCTCCGCATCACATAAGCTCCTTTGGGAAGATAAATTTGGGTGGTTTTGTTTAGCGCGAATCTCCTAGGAGGACTCAATGTCATATGCTTTTCTTTACGGCCTCAAGGGACATATAGAACAATATCTTTGGGGGGTGCTGTCCTAGTTTCGACTTCAATTTTATTCTCCAATTTCGGATGGGTAGTTTGGTTCTTCTCTTCTCCTTGTCTTGCTTAAGGAAAGCCTTCGATTTCTTTTCTATGTCAGTGATGGCGATGATGGACTTCAATGCTTGGTCAAATTCCTTATCCTTATCGGCCCGTTATTTTAGGCGGTAGCGGGTTGCTGGTCACAATGGGAATATCTTCATCCCTTAGCACTATCTTCCTTTGTTTTATCAAGTTCTCTACGGCTCTCTTCAAAGTTCAGCAGTCATCCGTGTCATGCCTTTCTGCCCCTGAGTGATAGGCGCATCGTGCACTGGTTCTATTAGCAGGTGATGTCGGGTTTTGCCTCGTTTGAGGAACATGTTGTAGCAGGCCCATTTGAACAAGCTTTGGGAACAGGCTGGAATAGGATTTACCGATTGGCAAGAAATTTAGCCTCTAGGGTTGTTCACGGGCCTGGAAAGTATTTTGTAGAGGCCGGGGGCTGTAGTGAGTTTGGTGAGGAGGCTGGTTTCTAGGAAATAGAGCTTGGTTTCGGTTGACTTGTTGTGGCCAAACATAAGGCTGAGCATTCATGACCGTGTATGTCGAGGAGCATAGGCCATCTCTTGGTGGGGGTAATAGTGTTGCGGGGTTCTTTATGAGAAGAAGGGTCTAGGAACTCGGTGTTTTCTTGCCCCCAACACCGCCATGGACGTTTCTTCTTTTTTCTTTCCCTTTGTTACTCCTCCAGATCCACCCTGAATGGCTTGGGAGGTAGCTCTGATAGCGGATTGGATTAGAATTCGACCCATTTTCAGCCCATTGTCAACCATTCGCCACTATTGATGACCTCAACGAACGGTTTACTCATTGCGGACATCATATTTTGGAAGTAGTCGTCTTCTTGGGCTTGGAGGAAAACAGTGACCATTTCAACCTCATCCATCAGAGGTTTTACACTGGAGGCCTGCTCACGCTATTTAATTGCGTACTCTCGGAAGCTTTCCGAGGATTTCTTCTTCAAGTTCGTCAATGAGTTCCTATCTGGAGCGATATCAATATTATACTAGAACTACTTGATGAAATCTCTAGCAAGATCATCCCAGATATGCCGGCGGGATATACCTTGGTCCATGTACCATTCAGATGCGATGCCCACCAAACTTTCTCTGAAATAAGCCACGAGGAGTTCTTCCTTTCCACCAGCTCCTCGCAGCTGGTTGCAATATCCTTGAGATGAGCGGGAAGGTCACCTTGTCCATCATACTTCTCAAATTTTGGGGTTTTGAATCCCAATGGTAAATGCACATGAGGGAACATGCATAAGTCAGCATAAGATACACTTTTTTGTCCGCTCAAGCCTTGTATGCTTTTAAGACTTTGTTCCATACTCCTCATCTTCTTTGCAATCTCTTCCTGCTCAGAAGTTTTGGTGGTCTTCTCTTGTCCCGCAGTGAACTTACATCGGGGTGGTTGGGAGTAAGTATAAGTGGGAAATTGAGGAGGCTCCATTGGGAAGGAGGGTGCTTGGAAGGTGAAAGCTGAGAGGTCAGAATTGGGCCTGACAAGTGTAGGTTGTGTAGTAGCTTGGCATGGGGGAGCGGTGAAAATAGTTGAAGTTGCTCCTGAACCGAACACCTGGGGGCAAACCTAAGGTGTTCCAACGAAATGTGCCGAGATAGTTGGATGTCCAAGTGGGGTATAGGGGTGGCTAATTGGGACATTGAAGGTTCCATTCATCCTAGGGAAAAGCTCGAGAAACCCGAGAATTGCATTGGGTGGCTCCCTTCTGTTTGACCAGGCGTCCCACATTTCCATCATGCGGAGACGCAATAACCTGTTTTCCTCGGTAGTTGCCGATTCCGAAGTCGAGATGACCGAGATCGGGCTCTCATCCGTGATAGGAATTGCTGGCAGAGTGATTTTTGAAGACATTTCAATGCTACCTATCGATCTCGTGAAGTGTGGATGCGATGCCAGACTACCACAAAAGCAACCACCCTTACTATAGAACCTAGACTTGATAGTAGACAATCAATTGGTTAGTTTGAAACAAATAACACATAGGCAATCGCATGTTGGGGTGTAATGCACCTATACAGTTAGATGTGTTTCTACATGCCTTGCAATGGTTGCATGTTTCATCCCGACTTTTCTTACTTTTCTCTTCTTGCCTCGTATGTTGCTCCTTATTTCCCTTTTTTGTTTTTGTTTTTCTTCTTCTTTCTATAATTTTTAGAAATATTTTCAGAAAAACATGACCGGATCCGATAAAGATTGCCTACGTATCCCACGCCGCGTGAATCAGATTATAATGTAGTTCGAGAAGAAAATGCAAAAAATAAAAGAGCAATTTTTGTTTTGTTTTTTTGTTGGAATTTTCTTCAAATTTTCATTAATGCTGAATTACAAAAATACTCGAGACATACTTCTTCTAAGAACCTAAGGATCATGACATGCCTTTTCTAGGAATTGAAAACAGACTCGAAAAGTAAGAAAATACAATCAAGAAAACATTAATGCCTCAAATCCGGCACTAGGGACACCAGCTGGTCCTGCAGCGGGCCTGCTTGCTAGATCATCTTGGAGCCGATAGAGTTCTTCCATTATTTGACGTATGAAGATCATCACAGTGGCAAAAAAACATGGATCTTTTCGTCGAAATTACAACATGTTGTGAATTTTAGCAAGGTCAAACTTCTCTTTTCCGAAGGCCAAACGCGGTGGGGTGTTAGTTCGAGCAACATCAAAATTATAACCTGTTGTGAATTCAAGCAAGGTCAAACTTCTCTTTTAACGAAGGCCGATGGCCGTAGGGGTGTTATTTCGAGCAAGGTTGAAATTATAACCCGTAAGTGAATTCGAGCGAGGTTGAATTTCTCTTTTACGAAGGGCGATGTCCGTATGGTGTTATTTCGAGCAAAGTTGAAATTATACCCCGTTGTGAATTCAAGCGAGGTCGAACTTCTCTTACGGTAAAGGACGATGGCTGTAGGGGTATTATTTTGAGCAAGGTCGAAATTATAACCCATTGTGAATTCGAGCGAGGTTGAACTTCTCTTTTGGCGAGGGCCAATGGCCGTAGGAGTGTTATTTCGATCAAGGTCAAAATTATAACCCATTTTGTTATTTCCATTGGGAAACATTACTCGTCATCATGTTGTTTACGCATGCCTCAGGGAAAGTCTTGATTTGCTTAATTTCGCTTAATTTTTCTTTTATTGGAGAATGCACGCTTCCTGGGTGAGTCCCAGTTTGCTTAATTTTGATCTTATTGGAGAATGTTGTGTGTTCCACGGCGAGTCATAGTTTGCTTAATTTTGCTCTTATTGGAGAATTCCGTATGTTCCACGGGCGAGTCCCAGTTTGCTTATTGTTTTTCGATAGTCGACCTATACCGAGCCATTTTTGTTATTTGTGATATGTTGCGGCTTGGAGGGTTTTGCTCGGTCATTATTTGCAAGATGGCATGGTACGGAACCATTTCTTGAGGTGTTTTGAAAACGTTAGTCCCTTGCTCGCTTACCTGTGCGAGTGCTCGTGTTCCTGTTTCGAACCAACACAAAGAGATAAGATAAACCAAACGAAATCATCGGTTACCTCGGCCTGGCAAGTCGTTGAAGGGAGGAGCTGAGTTGCAGGTTTACTCGCTTCGCCTGGTACTTGCATAGTGGTTTTTGATTTGGAATACATGTTTGGCATTACTATTTAGTCGCGTATAGTCTTATCATGAGTTGGGCTTGCCTCACCCGTTGGGACACCGAGGGAAAGTCCCAGTCCGATATGCGCAAACAATAAGGAAAATATGTCATTCTTTGTTCATAAATCATTCAGCGTGCATGATTCGAAAATAAGGCAAGGGGTGCCTGCTATTCCAAAGGGTCACACAATAAGCTATCATCCCTTCCCAAGGGGTGGAAGTACAAGTCAATATACAAGGTGAATACATCGCATGTGAATGCGTTCATGCCAAGCATATTGTGGCCAAGGTTCTACTTCAACGTGCATATGATTTTCCAAACCCGTTGCTACGGGTGGGGAATGGGTCTCGTATAGACTTTGGTCATGATTTTTATTTTATGCAGGGATCTTACCTAGATTGATTCACTTGTCTCAAAAACTTATCTACCATTTTCTGGAGTTGGCATTGTTACCGAGATGGTGAGGTTGTAACAGTCTGGAAGTAATACTTTGCTTGTTCTAGATCTAAAGGTAACTAAAGAATTGGCTAAGAAATCTCCACAGACGGCGCCAAATTTTTTGACCAAAAAGTGTTACGCCTTTTAGTTAATCCAATTAATAATAAAATAGAGGATAAATCTTAGCCAAGCATAATCAACTCAGATCTAAGCATATTGGGTACTAAAATCAGAGGGACTGAGTTTATATAACATTTCTTAGAATGATTAAAAGACATAAAACGTAAATAATAAGCTTACATTTCTGATATAATATTCCGAATTTGTAAAACCTAAGAAGATAAGGAAAGAATCTCGTTGATAACTATGAGATCTAGCTCTATTGATTCAACAATGGAGATGACAAGGTTCTGTAACCCGGGATCTAGACTTCTTCCGTTGTTATTCAGAGGTCTCATCCACGTCTTTCGTTTCTTCTCCTTTTTTCGAGATCCCCCTCCTTTCAAGTTTTTCTCCTTTATATATACTATCAATTTTCCCTTTTATCCAATGGTTTTTAGCCACCGTACCCTCTCATGATTGTACTCTTCCCCGTCCAAGTGTTACACATGTTTCGTTGTGTAAGCCTTCTGATGGATCGACCTCGGCAATGGTCGAGATACTTGCCTCGTGGATACGACCATGGCTTGATCGACCCCGTACTATTCCCTTTTGATGATAACCATTTGGTGGTCAGATTTTGACCGATACAAGATGCATGATAATTGTTTCATATAAACTAATTTTTAAACTAAAGTATGGTTAACTAGTACATATTCTTAGCTTATTAAATTACTTAATCATAATAAATTGATATAATTTGGTGTAAACATTCGATGTCAGTAAATTATTATTTGCTCTAACCATTTTGTTTTTTCTTTTTTCTTTCTTTTTAAATAAGATTATGTATGTCTTTACATAATAAAGCTCATGGTCCTTTTCAAGCTTGGAAGTTGGAATTAGAGCAATTACTTAGCAAATCACAAGTCTACCTCAGATGAATCAAGTTAAAGTTCCTATTTGCAGCTTCTTCTTCTTCTTCTTTTAATCAAAAGGAACCACCATTTCCAACCTGTTACAGTGTTACCTTTAGATTAATAACCAAAAGTAAATAAGGAATGTGTAACCTAGTCACCTCCCTTCCTATTGAATGAATTGGAAACCAATTATTTATAATTGAGGTTAGCAAAAAAGGACCTTTTATGCGCACTGCCTAATAGTAAGAGAAGTATGAATTTCTTGCTGGTTGATGCTAAGCTCATATCTCTGCCCTAACTAGGATAGACAGCAGAAATGTCATACAAGTTGTAATAAGGTAAACACCATATTCCTCAAGGGTAATTGGTTAAATAATATGGCCAAAATTATGCATTTATACCAAGGAATCTCGGTGAAGATTAAGGAAATGTATAGTATTTGGGATGTTTTTCTTTTTGTTTTGTTTTGTGGATGTTGTATGAGGACTAAAAGGTATTATGGTCCCTTTATTATTTCATTCAAACACATTGGATTTGGATCTTTGGATGAGTATTTAGTTTCCAACCGTAAATGTTACAAGAAACAAATAATGTGCAATAGAAAAATATGCAATAAGCATTCTGTACCCAGTTTCTACCCTTTGCGGTTCTGACCTTAATTACGTTTTAATTTATTTTTTTTAAGACGTGATAATCAAGGTCTCATTAACTAGCCTAATAATGTTAAGTTTGTCCTACAACAACGAAATTCTCAAAATGAATTAGTGGCATCTTATGGTTGCTAAAATTGTATTATTCATTTTCCATTGTTCTACATGTGGAAACTAGAGCTGATAAATTGATTAGTCTGCAAAGCAACGCCGATTATTCTCGTGTCACCAGTATTTTGATAACAGACTCACAGAAAGTATGATTATGTATGAAATGTGTGTGTATATTGGCATAAAGTATTACAGTAAGGAACTCAATGTGGCGTTATTACTGCTGCTTCTTCTATCGTAACAACGCCATGATACTGCCGTAAGTATGGACGACAATTTGAGCTCAAATCCATTTAACCTCGCTAATTCGTTTAAGGTTAGATTAGTTATTGATCCGCCCATTTATTAACTCGACTCATCTTGGCACTGTCCATCTATGTTATATGACCATAATGAAAGAAAAAATTTAGCTTTGATAATTAAACACTTTATTAAAACAAAAACAATAACATTATATCCAATATTAAAACATAACACATTAATTAAAGATTGATACGAGTTAGATGGGTTGGACTGTGGCTCAAACTTAGCCCATTTTAAGATAGTTCATTTTTGTCCAAGTAACTTTTGGACAGATCATTGATCCATCCATTTATTGACTCAGTCCATTTTGATCCGTCCAAAATCAGCCTAACCTAAGCAATGGTTCACGTTAGGGCAAAGAATTATCTTTATACTATACGTAGTTAAATTACTAACTGAAAAGTTCAAAAAAGAGTTTTACTAGAACTCAACAACAACAACAACAACAACAACAACAACAACCCAGTATAATCCTACTTAGTGGGATCTGGGGAGGGTAGTGTGTACGCAGACCTTACCCTTAGTGGGATCTGGGGAGGGCAGTGTGTACGCAGACCTTACCCCTACCCTTGGGTAGAGAGGTTGTTTCCAGATAGACCCCCGACATCCTTCGCTCCAAGAACTTCCCACCTTGCTCTTGGGGAGACTCGAACTCACAACCTCTCGGTTGGAAGTGGGGGTTGCTTACCATCAGAGCAACCCCTCTTGCCATGAGAATATGGATTGATAGCTGGTCTCATGTGGTTACTCGAATAGAATTAACTCATCTCTCTACGGCTATCGGGCGGATTTACATGGATCCAAGCGGTGTTACGGGACATCCCTTCATCGATTTTTTTTACAATTTATATATATAAAAATAATAAGTAAAACAGAAATACAAAATAAAATCATTAAAAGATACACTTGCATTGAAATAACTCTATTTGGTTGTTGAGATCTTCAAGTTTGCTATGAGAGTTCATGAGTTTGAACTCTCTTGGCTCCACAAAATATTTTTTAACTGTTAGGAGCATATTATTAAAAATAGTGATACCGCTTATGAAAAATTATGCCTAAGTCACTGTACGCTATCTTTTAGACATTAACTAGTAACTAATGGTCACGAATAAAACAGCTCAACAAATGTTACCATACTGTCACTGGTTAAACACTAGCATAAGCTTAGGCATGTCAGTATTCAGCCAAAATTTCCGTAGATCACTGGATTGGAGGACTAGTTATCAAAAGAGACATTGTTGTTTTTCAAAGTAGAGTTTTCATGTTAGTGTCCAATTGATTGCCTATTTTTTTACTCTAATAAAGTAAGGACGAGGGGTCAGTATCAGGAGATAATAATATTTGTGTGCATGTATTTCAATTTTGACATCAATGATTAGTAGGCATGCCAACTAAAGAAGTGATGACCATATATAAATTGGGAAAGAATGAATGAATTCATATTATTGAGTAGTTGTATTTTGCCTTGATGTCGGCTAATCATATATTCTTTCGTATCTTTTCTTATTTGATATATTGGACCCACTAAAGCGAACACTTACACATGATAAAATGTAGCAACTCCCAACTCCCAAGCCTGAATTAATTTTATTGTATTGTATCGGATTACAAATGTTGATGTACAAAACCTGCCAAATTGGGATATTAAATTGTATTTTACCAAGTAACAGATGTAGAGACCCAGACTTTTCTATTATCCTTGGGCAATCACGTGGCTATGACCAAGTTGCAGAGTTTGTGTTCTCCAATATTTGTTTAGTATGCCAAAACGTAATTATAATATTTTGTTCTTTCAAAATCTTTGCAATTTTCTTGTTATGCTGTAGAATACTAGAATATTGACTGCCTAGAAGACATGCACACAAGTGAGAGAATGTTGTAAATCGAATCCTGATATCAGCCAGGCAGCAATTGTGACCTCCAAGAAAATTAGATAACTGCACAAAAAGTGTTGTGCTAGTACATAAGTAAGAATTTATTCGCACATCGTATTTACACCAAATTATACGAAATTAGCATCATTATCAGCTTTTCTTGGATGATTGTTATCTATTATATCGTATTATTACTTTAAATATAATATTTATTTTAATTGTTACTTAATTTTTTTTATATCGCATTGTTAAGTGTCACTTTATGTAAAGACAGACTTGATGTGGCAGCACAATTACCTTAGTTTTTCCTCTTATCATCCTTATTATTAAATAATTAAATTTTATTCGTTATTCTACTTTTTAAAATAATATTTCTACCACTTATCCTATTTTTCTAAGTAATATTTCAAGTCTATTATTCATATTGTTGGTGCGTGACATCATGAAACAACAGTAAATGATACAATCTACAATGCAGTATAATACAATCGATATGTTATGAAACAACATGTAAGAACCATCCAAACAAACTGTAAGTGATTTTAATGAGGTAGCATGTACGTTATCTAATCGTAGATGTTTGAGCAAATAAATGCTAAACCTAATAATAAGTTAATAGGGTGAATCTTAGTTGAACTTAATAAATTCTAGAGCAAATAAAACAAAACTTATTAAATAATGAACTCAATATGCTATGATTGACAAAATATATAATATCATAAATGTATAACAAATGCAAGAAATGACAAAGGTTATAGTGTGAAGGAATCGTCACCCAATGATTGTGTGATTGAGTGTCTCCTTTCTCTGATGACGTGGAAAGGTAAGCAATCAATATGGGTATTAAACAACATGTGCTTTGAATAAGATTAAGAAGACAACTCTCTTTTAGTATTCTTCTCTCAACTTTACAATATGTCCCAGGTCTCAAAAGGGCACATCCCCCTTTGTTCTCTATCTCTTCCTATTTATAAGGGATATTCTCCGAAATATCCTAAAAAGTACAACATAGAGAATATCTAAAGGAATATTCTTCCTGTCTATTTTTGAGTTTTAGTTACTGTTACTATCCTATCTCAACTTCCCGCTTCTAATCGTCGGCTTTATTTGGACGACTGTCAGTCGCAGTGTCGCGGTGGACCCTGTCCTATGTCTTGCTTCTCCATTACCATAGTTGCCAAATTTAGACTTATACATTTAGTCCCCTGCTTGCTAAGGGCGTAATACCACACGTCCTCGGCAAGCAAACATCATTTGTTTTCGTTGTGGGAGAATTTGGCTATTACATTACACCAAGTTGGCTAAGATAGAAAAAATGGCCCAACCTGTGGAATCCTGATTGGTGTGATTATCAAGATGTGCTGTCACTATCACACGCGTCATCATTACGCATCTTCTCGAGACAACATCTCTGTGCTTGTCGCTTTGGTTTTAACGCCATTGATAGTTCCCTACTCCGATTCTCACACTACCCAGCCCTATAAATTGGTGAGGGTTTCATTTTTTCAAAAATTATTTGCCATTTCCTTCCTTGTATGGAAATTATTCTCCTTTGATCATCTTTCTTGGTTTTTAGCTACCGTTTTGAGAATTTGCTTCTATCTTCCCGTTTAGTCATTGTCTCTCCCTTCAGGTTTACTAGTACACCCTGTATTATCGAGATCTCTGAACCTTTCATGCACACGATAACGTTTTCGATGACACTTCGCTGTCAGTGGCCCCTCCTCCCGGTGGAAAAGATATTGCAGCCGATGAGGGTGATAGTTTCCCTATCGTAGAAGAGATACTTCCCAGAAACCTTTGTCTAGGAATGATTTCCATGTGGCACTTGTTCCGATAATCTCTGAAATTAGGTCATCTCAGATAGATGAACTCCAGTCTACATACCATATTCCTCCTCACGTCGAGATGGTTCCGGCAAGGAGGGACATCGTAGAGGTCCATAAACCTGGGTATTGTGCTATTTACGTGTATCCTTTCATGATTGGTTATAACCTCCCTCTTCTTCCGCTGGAAAAGGAGTTCTGTCAATTTTATGAAGTTTGTCCGGCACATCTATCTTTGTGCTTATATAAAATCTTCCTGATGCTGACGAAATATGCGTAGCTGACTGGGTGTGAGGTTGACATCCGCAACCTTTTACATTTATTTCCCCTGAACTTTCATAGAGGTACCATAATACATCTACAGCATCGAGGGACCATGGGGTTCGGAGGTTGAAACAGATGACAGGGCGAGCTGGAAGTTTTGGCACAAGTATTTTTTATCAAAATGGAGAACTTGGTGTCGGACCCTGCTGGATTCCCTTAGCTATGGAACCACAATCATATGTGCCGATAACGTACGCTTTTTATCTACTTTCATTTTTTATTTATTTATCTGTGATTTTTTCCTGTAGCTGAGAGGCGTGCACTTTTTCTCGTTGTCGGCATTGAGGATTGGGTAGCTCACGTGCTACCTTATATAGTGGGGGTCCGAGATTGGGACGTTTTGTTCAAACGCTTCGGACCAAAGGTTTCGTCTAGTAAGTTATTTGTACTCCGACCTTCTACTGTTTGCTAGAGTTTATTGATACAGCCTCTCTGTGGTGACATGTAGACAGACTTCCAAAATAAAAGCTCCAGTCCCGACATTTTTCCAGGCCATTGCATCAGCAGGGATGCAATTCACTTTGTCTGAGTCCTCCCGTGGAGGTCATACTCAGGTTTTGTCAACAAGGGACCCTCTTCGGGATGTTGGTGTTCGGGACGAGATCTCTTCCAAGCCTACCTACCACCTCGTAGACTAGTCTTCCAACGGAGAGAAGTCATCGTCAAGAAAGAGGAGGAGAGTGGAACTTGGGAAGGCCGTCGCCACCAGCATTGAAAAGAAGAAAGTCATTGCTTCGAGAATGATGTCCTCGCCTAGGTCAGGCACATGGGCCACTTTTATGGCGGATAGTATTTTGGTGAGGAGGTCCCCTAGGATCAATGAAGCATGCCAAGATGGGGGACCTGTGTGGGCTGCTAAAGATGGCGCGTCGTCTACTGCCAGGGGGACGGAGCGGTTCATGCAGAGGATGATGGTTCAGGCTCGGACATCGATCTTGAAGATGTGTGGGCCTTTTTGGAGAGAAATACCTGCATGGAAGTGAGGATGGATGGTCCTAACTGAACACAATTATTCCCGTGGGTTATGATCTTTTGGCAAACTCTGACCAGGTAGTATCGGCATTTGCCCCTTTGTGCACCGCTTCCGAGAACACGACGCTTCAGGAGATGAGTGATGCAGAGATATTGTAGAGTATTTCAAGCATGGATTTGCGAGTGAGTGCTTTCTCTCTCTTTTTCTTTTGTTGGATTTGTTTTGTATGTGCAGTTTACGTAAGCTGAATTTCTTTCGTCTGTATGTCATACTCTCATTATGGAGATCAAGCGCGATCGGAGGGATGAACACATGACGACCATTTTTGGGAAGGTGACCTCTACGTAAAAAGAGTATTGGACCAAGCACCATGCAGTGGCTGATGTCTTCACTCAAGATAGAAATTTTTAGTTATTTTACAATGGGCTTAAGGAGAAAGAGGAAGAGTTGGCGCAGAAGGTTGAGGAGCTGAAATAGCAAAACGACGAGCTAATGAAGGCCATTGGTCGCTGGCGTGAACTTGAGGCGCCCCTTAAGGCCAACGATGATGAGCTCGAAGTGAGCAAGAGGGTAATTGCCAAGAATACCGACCTTCAAACGCTGGTGGCCGCCCTGACTGCCGAACTTAGATAAAGAGAGGCAGAGGCTGTCGACTTGAGGGATGAGTTAAGCGTTAAAGTTGATGACTTGGCTCGTGCTGAAAAGGGCAGGGTGACTACCGTATCTGAGCTAGCGGCTCTGGAAGACACCATACGTGTTTGTAGGACTGAGCGGGACAATGAGATGGATACGTCAGTGCTCAAGGTGGCGAGGTTAGAAGAGTGGATCAAAGATTTGAAGGCGGAGTTGTCCATGTTGAACGAATAGGTTGTTGCTTTGAAGGCAGAGGAAGTGCAACGAAAGTTGCAACCCTCTACCACGGGAGTTGTATGGGACGTGGGTCCATGCCGAGACTCAACTTGATGTGTACAAGTCTCTCCGAGCCAACAGGAAGGTTTTTGAGGTGGAACTTGAGGATATACGCGTCAAAGCACGTGCAACTTGTAAGACCTGTTGCTATGATCTCGGTACGGCCGGCGGGGACGATGTTGATGATGATACAGATAGGCTCGCCTCCAATTCTTGGTATAATAAAGAGTATGTCGTGGGAGATGACGCAGTGTAGGACAATAGTATTCATTTTATTTTGCTTTGCTATTTTTGTGAGGGCGTCTTTGAGCCCTTTGTTAAAAACTTTTGTAATATAACAATTGTAATGGAATGATTACCTTTTTGCTATATACTTCCGATTTGTTATTTTTGTTTGATGTGAGGGGGTTTTCGGTTTTTCGTTCCATAGTACAATGCTTTGCTATAGATGATTGTAGATCTTAATAACTCGATCAAGATCATATAAAGTAATTTGGGTGATGTTAAATATAACTCGATCGACGTCGAATGTCAAGTAATTCGAGCGAGGAAGAATGTTAAGTGATTCGAGCGAGATTGAATGTTAAGTAATTCGAGAAATTTCGAATGTCGAGAGATTTGAGTGAGGTTGAATGTTGAGTAATTCGAGCGATGCCGAATGTTAAATGATTCGAGTGAAGTCAAATGTAAAGGTAATTCAAGAAAGGTCAAATGTTAAGTAATTTGAGAAATATCAAATGTTAAGTGATTCGAGCGACGTTGAATGTTAAGTGATTCGAGCGAGGTTGAATGTTGAGTAATTCGAGCGATGTTGAATGTTAAGTGATTCGAGAATGATCGAATTTTTTCTTTTGGTGATGGTCATTGGCCATAAGGGTGTTATTTCGAGTTAAGGTCGAAATGTTAACCTGCTATAATTCGAGCGAGGTCGAATTATTTCTTTTGACGATGGCCTTCCATTGTAGGGGTGTTCTTGTCACAACCCAAACTGATGGCTCACGACGGGTTCCCGAGTCTAACCTATCAAACACCCCTAAGAGTGCGTCTGAGATATAAACCTGAATAATATCTGTTGAATTACAAGAAACGATTGGGTTTCTTGAATAAGTGAAACGTTGTGTTTCCTGTGACGTTTGGATTTTGTTGGTTATTAATGAGATAAATGGAGAAATAGGAGGAAAACCTTAAAATTGGAGAAAAAGGATAAATGAAAAACTTGGGCAATGAGATGTGCCACGTTAGACATCTAAATCCCTGCTTTATATTATTATATAGATTGGGTAATGTTCCGTTATCAGATAATTAACTAATTTTTCATATAATTTAAAAATTATCCCAAATTATTTAAATTCCTACTTATTTTTAATATACTTTTTACACATCATATTACCGTGGTTATATGATATCTTGCATGGTACTAGTTTATAGTTATCGAGTATTATTACTCGACCCGTATTTTATCCCAAATTAGCCACTTTCAACGAAACTCGTTTTCTTTAATTCATGTACCTTTATCCTTCATGACACTTGTTTCTCGCTAGTTATAAATAGCGTAAATACGTTAATGTCAAGATAATGTCATCCCCGAGTCTATATCAGTTAACTGAAGACGAACTTTTAACGTACAAAATATGCGAGATGTAACAATTATTTTGAGTTAAGGTTGAAATGTTAACCTGTTATAATTCGAGCGAGGTCTAATGTTAAAAAAATTATGGAGAGTAATGTTGTTGTTGTTCATTCACTGGAGAACATATTGGTGGAGAGTACAAAATGTTGTTTATTTCATTCACTAGAGTACTATAGACGTCCGTTTCAAACATATATTGAAGAAGTTTCCATATATGTAGTCATTTCGTCATTCGGCCTGGAGATATAATCGGCAGACAGGGCGATGAATTATACTTTGAACTTCAAGAAGTCCCCTTCATCGCCTCGTTAAAAACCTACCTGGGAAAACCTAATTGGGATAAACCCCGAGAGAGGGAAAAAGATTACGATTTTGGGGGCGTCCTTTTTCTGAAGTTGAAGTATTTGAGGTGAGTGACATTCCAGTTGTTTTGAAGTAGTTTTCCTTCTATTCTTTCTAGTTGGAATGCTCATTTGCTTACTGTTGCGGTGATTTTATATGGCCCGTCCCAATTGGTTCCTAGTTTGCCTTATTTCAGATCTTTGCCCTCTAGTGTTTTGGCTTTGAGAATATAGTCTCCAACTTTGAGTGGTCGTATTTTGGCCTTTTTTGTTGTAGTATCTTTCTGCTTATAGTTTTTGGGCTAACATTCTTACGTAAGCTATGTCTATTCATTATTCTACCTCGTCGAGGTCTTGTTTTCTATTTTTGTCATTATTCTGTCCACTTTCATCGATGTACCTTGGGCTAGGCTCTCCGCCTGTAACATGTATCATGGTGTCAGTCTAGTAGACTAGTGAATATGACGTTTTTCCTGTGCTTGTTTTATTACCTCTGGTAGCAATTCCGGCCATAACTCTTTAGCCTCCTTGAGCTTTTTCTTTAAGATGTTAAGTATTGTCTTGTTTGAGGATTCGGTGTGACCGTTACCCACGGAATGGTATGGTGTGGAGAGTATTCTCTTGATGTGCCATTTTTTGAAGAACTCGGTGGTCTTTTTTCCGGTGAATTGGGGTCTATTATCACGGGTGATTTCTTTAGGGATGCCGATAGATAAGTTCCAAAACTCTCTGTGAAACACATGTTATGCATCTTTTGGCTTGGAGTTACTGGTTTACCTAAAAGGAAATAATGTATTGAAACCCAACATTTTACCAAACCAATAAAAATATAACATGTCTTTTCTACATAAATTTTATTACTTTACCATAATTAAAATGTGTGTTATTTCCAAAATTTATTTTTAACAATAGTGTTGTTTGACCAAAAAAAAATGACCTTATTTGTTAAACCAATTGAATAAGAGGATGAAGGGCAAAAATCCTAGTTAAGGATAATTAATTCTAGATCTAAAATGAATTATATGAATAGAAAATATAGCTGAGTATAAGTGCTGGCAGTGATTATGGCCATATTTAATAGCATAAAGAGAGATGCATTAAGTAACATTAAATGACAATCAAATGTAAATAAAGGAAAAGACTCACCTAATCGTGAGAGGCGGAACCTCTTTCATTTGACAAAAATGAATGATAGACAAATATTAGAACCTTAGAACCCTTTTTAGATCTCATGAAGGTCTGGGATCACAGATCCTCTAATCTCATAAAAAGGAGGGTTTACATGTTTTCTAGAGAGAGGGAGAGAGAGCCCTCTTTTTGGGAAGTCCTCCCATCCGATTTATAAGGGGGTATCTATAGAATATCCTAAAAAGTAGAATTAGATGGAATATTCAGTAGAATATTCCTTTTGAGGATTTCAAAGCGAACTAGTTGTTTCATTACTGCCCGACTTTGGCCTTATTGATGACTGTCCAACCTCGACCTTATTGATGGCTGTCCGAACTCGGCCTTATTGATGACTGTCTGACCTCAACCTTATTGATGACTGTTCTATCTCGGCCTTATTGATGATTGTCTGACCTCGGCCTATTGTCTCCATGTATCAAATTTTTTTTATCTGATTTTGACCCATACAGTTAGTCCCTGCGCTTACCGAGGTCGTCTTTTGGTAGAGCTCGGGGAGCGAACTTCATTAATCGCAATTTGAGAAATTCGAATGGGTAGGTCGACTAGTGTGGATTGCGGTTGAGGATGCCAATCTTTTGATTCAAAGTGGTATCCCCGCGGGTTGAACTCGAGTAGAGTTTGATGAGGCCCAATGACCCGAGTGATGAGTCGATGGAGAAGACGATAGAGTTGGAGAAGGCCGTCGAGGCCACGATGGGGGCTTTGGAAAGGATGGCGGCATCAAAGGAGGTCATTCGCGTCATCGAATCAGAACATGCGAGGAGGTAGAATATGAATTCGAACGAGGTCGCCGAATGGTAATTCGGGCAAGGTCGCTGAACGGGAATCGAGCGAGGTCACCGAATGTGAATTCGGGCGAGGTCACCGAATGTAAATTTGGGCTAGGAGACTGATTGTGAATTCAGATGAGGTCGCCGAATGTGAATACCGGCGAGGTTGTCTACTGTGAATTTGGGCGAGGTCGCCGAATGTTGATTTAGACGAGGCTGAAGGTTCATTTAGATGAGGCTGAAGTTTTATTTGGACGAGGCCGAATGTTGATTCGGACGAGGCCGAAGGTTGATTCGCACGAGGCCGAAGGTTGATTCGCACGAGGCTGAATGTTGATTCGAACTAGGCTGAAGGTTGATTCGGACGAGGCCAAGGTTGATTTGGACGAGGCTAAAGTTTGATTCAGATGAGGCTGAATTTTGATTTCGGACAAGGCCGAAAGTTGATTTAAACAAGGCCGAAGGTTGATCTGGTCGAGGCCGAAGGTTGATTCGGACGAGGCTGAAGTTTGACTCGGACGAGGCCGAAGGTGTTTCGAACGTAGCAAAAGTTGATATAGACAAGGCCAAAGATTGATTTGTACGAGGTCGAAGGTTGATTCGGACGAGATGAAGATTGATACGGATGAGGCCTAAGTTTGATTCGCATGAGGCTGAAGGTTTGATTCGGACGAGGCCAAAGTTTGATTTGGATGATGCCGAAGTCGATTCGGACGAGGCCGAAGGTTGACTCAAATGAGGCTGAAAGTTGACTCGGACGAGGACGAAGGTTGAATAGGATGAGGCCGGAGGTTGTAATTCCGCGAGGTCAAATTCTTCTTTTTGGCGATGGCCTTTGGCCATATAGGTGTTATTTCGAGCTAAGGCCGAAATGTTAACCCATTGTAATTCGAGCGAAGTCGAATTCTCCTTTTTGGCAATGGCCCTTGGTCGTAGGGGTGTTATTTTGAGCTGCTCAAAATGTTAAACTGTCATGGTTCGAACGAGGTCAAATTTTTATTCGGACAAGGCTGAAGGTTTGATTCGGACGAGGCCGAAGTTTGATTTAGATAAGGCTGAATGTTGATTCGAATGAGGTCGAAGGTTGATTGAGATGAGGCCGGAGGTTGATTGGAACGAGGCCGAAGGTTAATTCGAGCGAGGTCAAATTCTTCGTTTTGGTGATGGCCCTTGGCAATAGGTGTTTTATTTCGAGCTAAGGCCAAAATGTTAACCCATTATAATTTGAGCAAGATCGAATTCTCCTTTTTGGTGATGGCTCTTAGCCATAGGTAGGGCTTTTTATCAGACGGATTGGACGGTTATTTACTCTTATGGCTTAACGGTTATCGACTTTTAAATGTATTAATTTGTTAGCCACCTGATAAGATATCAGGTGGATTGGTATCGATTTAGCTCTTGTCGGATGATTATTGGACGGTTTATCGGCCTAGCGTATATATTCACAAATAACGTAGTTTAAATTTAAAACTCACCCGGCCATCATCTCAAAAAAAGTTGTCCAAAAAATTAAAATCACTAACAAAGAACTAGTATAAATTAAAAGCTTCTAGATTCAAGAAAAATCAGTAGTAACAACTAGGAATACTACCTAGTAAAAGATTTAGAGGAAAAGCAAAGGTTGCAGCAGATCAACTAAACTACGTTGCTTGGGGACTAGGGAGGTGAATAAAAGAAGAACAGATAAGAGGAAAGGGTGCATGTGTCACTTTTTCTTAAAAAGGGATTTAACGTAATTGGTCGACTTTTTTTTATTTTATAAAACAACTTTAGTTTTCAAATGTAGTTACTCCAAAATAGAACTTTTTTTATGTGTAAAAAGTGGTTAGCATTAAGCATGTTCACATAGAATATATATACACCAAGACTTGAAACAACCAAACAAAATAAGCTACTCGATCTATTGCTTAAAAGAGAAAATAATTACGCAGAAAATGGTAGGTTGCCAAGGATAGACTTCGAGGATTTCCCAACCTATGAGGAATGGGGATGCTTTAGGCTTTACAACCATCACATGCACTCATGGCTAATATGAAGGGAGTTGTGAGATCATTGCTCGATCTTCCTTCGAAATCAAGAAACTCATTGTTGATTCTCTATGATTTGACTTGATATTGATTCTTTCTGTTCCCTGTAATTAGATGCCCCTCCCCGTCAAAGGTTTGCCTCGTTTTCTTTGACTACTTTTGAATTTGAAGTATCAGTCTTAGATTATTCATGAGTATAACATCTATACATTGCTAGTATATACTCATCTCTCGTTAAGTTGCTGAGGAGCTACAAAAATAATAGGTTATATATTATTCTCCTGATGCAGTCTTGGGTTATATATATATATATATATATATATATATATATATATATATATATATATACATATATATATATATATATTCTTAACGGGTTAACGGATTATCCGTTAAAAAAACTGAATAACTGCCCCCAAATCGATAAGCCATTAATAAAAAATTAATATGTTCTCTGTCCGTTAAGCCGTTAAGCTATTACCAGTAAGCTATTAAGCTTCGGTTCAGTTCGATTTTCGATTTTAGATCGATTTTGAACACCCCTAGTCGTATGGGTGTTATTTTGAGGTGGTCAAAATGTTAATCTGCCGTGGTTCAAACGAGGTCGAATGTTATTTTGGATGAGGTCGAAGTTGATTCAGACGAGGTCGAATTTGATTCGTACAAGGCCGAAGTTTTATTCGGATGAGGCAAAGGTTGATTCGGACGAGGCTGAAGGTTGTAATTCGAGCGAGGTCGAATTCTTATTTTTGGCAATGGCCCTTGACCGTAGGGATGTTATTTCGAGCTAAGGCCGAAATGTTAACCCATTGTAATTCAATCTAACCTATTGTAATTCGAGCGAGGTCAAAATTTTCTTTTTAGTGATGGCCCTTGTCCGTAGAGGTATTATTTCTAGCTGGTTGAAATCTTAAAACGTCATGGTTCGAATGAGGTCGAATGTTGATTCGGAAGAGGTCGAAAGTTTGATTCGGACGAGGCCAAAGTTTGATTCGGACGAGGCTAAAGTTTGATTTGGACGCGGCTAAAATTGATTTGGACAAGGTCGAAGGTTGACTCGGACGAGGCCGAAGGTTGACTCGGATGAGGCTAAAGGTTGATTCTGACGAGGCCGAAGGTTGTAATTCGAGCAAGGTCGAATTCTTCTTTTTTCTGATGGCCCTTGGCCGTATAGGTGTTATATTGTGCTAAGGCCGAAATGTTATCCAATTGTAATTTGAGCGAGGTCGAATTCTTCTTTTTGGCGATGACCCTTGGCTATAGGGGTGTTATTTTGATCTGGTCAAAATGTTAACCCGTCATGGTTCGAATGAGGTCGAATTTTGATTCGGACGAGGCTGAAGGTTTAATTCGGATGGGACCGAAGATTTGATTCGGACAAGGCTGAAGGTTAATTCAGACGAGGCCGAAGTTTGATGGAACGAGGCCGAATGTTGATTGGGACGAGGCCGAAGGTTGCTTGGGACGAGGTCAAAGGTTGTAATTCGAGCGAGGCCGAATTCTTCTTTTTAGTGATGGCCCTTGGATGTAGGAGTGTTATTTCGCGCTAAGGCTAAAATGTTAACCCATTATAATTCGAGCGAGGTCGAATTCTCCTTTTTGGCGACGGCCCTTGGCCGTAGTGGTGTTATTTTGAGTTTGTCAAAATGTTAACCCATCGTGGTTCGAACGAGGTTGAACTCTTCTTTTTTGGTGATGGCCCTTGGTCGTAGGGGTTTTATTTCAAGCTAATCGAAATGTTAACCCGTCATGGTTCGAACAAGGTCGAACTCTTATTTTTTTGGCGATAGCCCTTGGCCATAGGGGTGTTATTTCGAGCTGGTCAAAATGTTAACCCTTTGTGAGTCCTAGTTTTTGGGGAATTTTGGGTGTCCTCTGGGTGAGTCCCAGCTTCGCTTAGCTTCTGCATTTTCTTGGTGAGTCCTGTTTTCTTTTGTGTGTTTCCTGGGTGAGTCCCAGTTTGCTTAATTTTGCTTGCATAGGAGAATATGAGGCGTTTCCTGTTCGCGCATCTGGGAGAATGCTCCTGCTTCTGTCCCACTTAGAAAAATAGTTAGTTAAACCAAATAAAATCGTTCGTTACCTCGATTTGATCTAGTGCAAAGAAATTCTAGGAGGGCAAGTTGTGATGACCCAAGGGGTCATCACATGTTTTCAATCAAATTTTGTGTCTTCAAGGCTTTGAAAACCTCATTTAGGGTTTTCTCAATTTACGTGCATAGTCCGGGAGCATAACCGGAAAGCTTATATGTGAAATTCTGTAAAAATGATAAACTTTAATATTAAACTGAATAGCTTTGAATTTGGTCAATATTTTGGATAAATAGACCCGGACCGATGATTTGATGGTCCCGGAGGGTTCGTAGGAAAATATGGGACTTGTGCACATGCCCAGAATCTAATTTCGAGGTCCCAAGCCCGAGATATAAATTTAAAGTGAAATTGCTTTCTGAAAATGTTTGAAGAGAATTGAAGTGAAATATAATTTGAAAGCAATGGTATCGGGCCTGTATTTTGGTTCTGGAGCCCGATACAAATCTCATATATGTTTTGAATCACTCCTATAAAGTTTGGTTAAAAACAGACGTCGTTTGACGCAATCCGGACCCTAATTGGGAAATTATTGCTTATAAGGGAGTTTTGAGAAATTTTATTGATCTTGAGGTTCAATTCGATGTTCATGATGTTATATGGTAATTTGATCACACGAATATGTTCGTAAGATGTTTTTGAGGTTGTGTGTATACTTGGATTAGAGTTTTGAGGGTTCGGGTGAGCTTCAAGTAGGTCCTAGGATGCCTTACGCTTAAAAAGATCAAATATTGCAGGTTCAGGAAATTGATAGGTCTCTGAACCCTTTTGTGCGGCCTGCAAGAAATTGCATGTGGCCGCGGAGGGGCCAGCGCAGCCACGGTCGCCTTTGCACGGTCCGTGGTGGGTGGTATGCGGCCGTAGTTGGCTTGGGGCGGCCTACACTAGGCAATGATCTGCAGGTCTTCAAAAAGCCAGTGCGTCCGCGGTCCATTTTGCGTGGTCCGCACAAGGAACTTTAGAGGAGTATAAATACACGTGAATTTCAGTTATTTTTACACTTTTTAAAACCCCAAAACATAAGAGGCAATTTTCCAAACAACTCTTCTTCTCCAAAATGATTGGTAAGCGATTTCTAACTCATTTTTTTCATTCCTTAACATCTTTTAGCATGATTTCAACTTCAAATCAAAGATTTCTATAGGAAAATTGGGTGTTTTGGGTAGAACCTAGATTTTCAAAAAAATTGGGGAGTTGGACCTTAATTAGAGGTCCGATTTCAAAACAAATCGTATATTTGGATTCGTGGGGGAATGGGTAACCGAGTTTTGGTCTGAACCTCGAGTTTTGACCATGCGGGTCTGAGGGTATTTTTGACCTTTTGGGGTAAACCTTTGTAAACTTATTTTCATGCATTGGAGTTGACTCATTTAGCATTTGTTAATGTGATTAAGTAACTTATGACTAGATTCGAGCGAATTGGTGGTTGAACCAAGGGATAAAGCTATAATTGAGGCTTGAGTTGAATTCAAGGCATTGAGGTAAGTGTTTGGTTTAACCTTAGCTTGAGGTAATATGTGTTGAGTCTTACTTGCTACTTGTTAATTGTCGAGTGCGATGTATAGGCATGGTGACGAGTATCTATACATTGGTGTCTAGCATGACCGTGAGTCTTTATATTGCGAATATTTTGATCTTTGTGGTATCTTCCATGCTTAATTGATGATTTCTATATGTTGTAAAGAGCATGTGAAAGGAATTGTGATCTTTAAACTTCGAGGAGCATCGGCTCGAGTTGAAATACAAGTTGTGAAGGTATATGAGAATTAAATCCTTGGAGCATTGGCTCATGTGATAATGTGAACTATGAGATGAAAATGCAAGAAAGAGAAATAGTTATAGGTTTATTCCCTTGCAGTTGTTTTGTTGATATTCTCCCTTGCCGGGACATATATACTTATACTGTTGAGTTCCCTTGCCGAGATAGTAAAAATTATGGTTAATCCCTTGCCGGGACTGTTGTCATGATCAATGTAAGTTGTATATTTAGATATTATATTAGATCGGGTTGCACGCTGCAACAGATATTATATTGGATCTGGTTGCACGCCGCAACAGATATTATATTGGATCGAGTTGCATGCCGCAACAGATATCATATTTGGATCGAGTTGCACGCCGCAACAACTATATGTATATAGATCGGGTTGCATGTCGTAACATATTTAATTGATAAGGACTCGGATTGTGCGCCGTAACAGTAGTGTTATTGAATTATTGTAGATGTTGTACTGCTCTTTCATATATCTATTGGGTTTCTGCTAGGTTGATATTGTTCCCCGAAGTATGTACCCCCTCCCTTATAACTGCTCATTACTTGCTTATTTTTCTGCAATATATTACGTAATTTCACAGGTTTACATGGTAGTCCGGTCTAGCTTTGTCACTATTTCGCCAGGGTTAGACTAGGCACTTACCAGCACATGGGGTTGGTTGTGCTGATGCTACACTCTGTGCTCTTTTGCACATATCCAGGTGCTAGAGCAGCATTTGAGCAACACTATCAGATCGAAGCCACCCTTCAATCCAACGAGACACCGAGGTAGCCCTGCAACGAGCGTCCGCAGGCCCAGCGTCTCCTCTATCCTTAATTTTGGTCTGTTATCTTATTGTATTCGAGACAAACTGTTATATTTTCTTTCAGACGATTGTATTTAGTACTCTTAGTAGTTCGTGAGTATTGTGACACCAGTCCTAGGTAGAGGATTATGCTGGATTTCCACATTTTAACCAGTTCCTTTAATGAAAGACTTCCGGTTATTTATTTATTTATTTTCGTTGTTTCATGCCATTTCTGATAACTGTTAATGAGTATATTGTAATGAAAAAGTGATTAAGGTTTGGCTTGCCTATCTCCCATTAGTAGGCGCCATCACGACTCCCGAGGGTGAGAAATTCGAATCGTGGCACATGCGCAGTTAGCAGGAAGCGGTGACGCTGAAGTAGAGTCGAATAACTCCAAAATTCATCACCTCGTGAATGTTGTCTTTTTAATGATGATGAAGTTGAAAATGCAGTTTACGTCTGTGACCTCATATGATGTGAAGATATATTAACTTCAAGAACCATAGCTTATATACAGAATTGTTTGCAATCGGATACAATTCTTGCACACTGAAAGCGAAAGAGAAAAAGGATATCTTTCATCCGATGGGAGCAAATGGGTTTGAAGAAATTTTCTTTTTGTAGCAAAATCAATTACTAGTCATGTTTGTTTTAAGGAATTTTGGGTAAGTGTGAGAGATCTGTTTAGTTTATGAGTGGGAGGGACCATTATAATAATGATAAATCTGTACATAATCAAATAAGAATGAGATCACTGTAATCGCCAGAATTTTTTCATATTCGACTAGATCTAGATCTGGATAGATTTTGAGTTGTGCAGCAATACCAAACAGCGACGCTACTCTACGAACTTGCTAGAATCTAACTTTAAATCTAGAGGAAACTAAATTTTTAACTAGAAAATTCACACAGACGGCGCCAAATTGTTTAACCAAAAAAAAGTAGACCTTTTTTTGTTAAATTAATTAAATAAGAGGATGTGGTAAATCCTAGTTAAGGATAATTAATTCTAGATTCGAAATGAATAATATGAATAGAAAAACATAGCTGAGTATAAGTGCTGGCAGTGATTATGGCTAGATTTAATAGCATAAAGAGAGATGCATTAAGTAACATTAAGTGACAATAAAATGTAAATAAAGGAAAAGAGTCACCCAATCTTGAGTGAGGCGGATCCTCTTTCATTTGATAAAAATAAATGATAAACGAATATAAGAACCTTAGGATATTTTTTGGATCTCATGAAGGTCTGGGATCACAGGTCCTCTAATCTCTTTAAAAAGGAGCGTTTACATGTTTTCTAAAGAGAGAGGGGTGGAGGGGGGAGAGGGAGAGAGAGCCTTTTTGGGAAGTCTTGCCCTCATATTTATAAAGGGGTATCCATAGAAAATCCTAAAGAAAAAAAAATACAATTAGAGTAAATATTCCATTTGAGGATTCCAAAGTAAACTAATTATTTCATCACTGTCCGACCTCGGTCTTCTTGATGATTGTCCGACCTCGACCTTATTGATGACTATTCGATCTCGGCTTATTAATGACTGTCCGACCTCGACCTATTATCTCCGCGTACCAAATTTCTTTGATATGATTTTGGGCAATACAATTGTAAAAACTAAATTTTGTTGCTGAAAATAAATTTTCAAAATTATATTAAAATAATATGATTGAGTATAAATTTTGAATGTTGCTGAGCTTTTCCCCCTACCTAAGTGTCCCAGTTTTGTTGTTTCAAGTTGTTTATGTTATGAAAGTATAGACAATTGCGATCCACAACTCAGAGGATACCGACTCTTTTGAAAAGGTCGTATATTTTATAATGTACGAAAATGTTTCGATACTTTGCCACTTTTCTAAATCAAACAATCAAATAGAAATGCCACTCAATTATTTAACTTTAATTAATGGAGACATGGTGGCTGGCTTCAGCAAATAAATCAAGGCTGCTAAGAGCGATATTAATTTGTCAAATAAAATTGACCTGTTTGATGTAATAAAGCAAATTGACATTACAACCAATGTAACCAAAGCTAATCTTGCCCTTTAAGCTGTTTTGGCTCCTCTAGATTAAAATTCTTTTTGAAAAGTTTCAAAACAGTCGAGTTTATCAAACTAATAAAATTGCTGATTTTTCAAAATATTTTCTCACATAATCAAGAACACAAAGATTTTTTTTTCAGATAAAATCCAAGCACGCCATAGGTCTTGTGGCTTTTTTAGATGGAACAAATCGATGATATTCTTGTCTAAGTTAGTAGTAAAAATACCAAACCAATAATTCTACATTATAGTTTCTTGTAACTAAATTTTAGACTTTACCATTCTCCTGTTAATAATATACTGGTTATGACTCATTTGCTTTAACAAGAAGTCTTTTCCTTTAAATATATTTATTTATTACTAGTTAAACAGTGGTTGCATAGATTAGACGCTAGTCACCTATTAGGTTGCCAACAGACAAGGGCTTCATTCCAATTTATAATTTTCTGGGAAATTCGTTTCCATAGGGACCCCTTTCCTATATTTCTCATTCAAAAATGCCTTATTCACACATATTATGGATTAATTTTGCGTATGATCACTAGATTTTACTTACTATACTAACAATAATTATAATTGTTTTCACATTAGAGTAATTTAGCTTTATAATAGCAATCACAAAATTAGATTTTGTTACATTAAAGTAAATAAATTATATCCGAGTTATTTAAAAATACAAAATATTCAAAGATCAAATTTTCAGCGACTCGCCACGCCATGATTTATCGCTTTTCAAAGTATCCGTCAGAAATAAAATGTTTCATCGTAGTTTTTTTACCTTCTAATATTTAGAAGAAAAGACAATAGAATTATAGTGTTAGATTTGGGAATTTCCAAGAATTGAACTACTTTTATACAGTAATTGTTTAATTCTTTCTCGCCCTTTTTTTTTTGCTTCATTTAAATGTTATTTAAACATCCTTTGCTAAAAACATGAATAGTAAGAATTTGACAATAATTTTATTTCTACCTTTTTATGTAAAATTTACATAATGATAAAACATTATGTAGTGAGTAACGTGTCATAATCTAACAAAATCGATAGTTTAACCTTCTGAATATTTAATTTTTGAGCAATTACATATATTTTAATCTTTCTTAATCTGATACAAATAATTTATGACTTTAGTATTATAGCGAGTAAAGTATATTTAGTTTATTTTAATAATTGTTTGATCAAAAAGTATTTAACCTTTTTGCAAACTAATTAAATAGAAATATTTAAAGTAAATCCTAACCAAAAAAAATTTATCCTAAATATAAAAGTAAGCAAACATAAGATTTAATTATAACATTTATTGAATCCCAGGAGGAAATGGAAAGTTTAGTAACATTAAACAATAGTGAAGAGCACATAAATGAAAAGGGTCACCAATCTTTAACACAGTTGAATACGTAGAAAATCTGCGGGAAAAATTAATATACTAGTAATAGTTCTACATACATTTGAAAGTGTAAGAAACCACTGCGGCAAAGTACGATGATATGGTCGTACGCTGCTTAAAGGTGTGTAATTGGATGACAACAGGGCCCACGACAAGGTAAGTTTGAAAATAGAGAGCGCAGTGCTGCCGGAAGTTTTATTGTGGGTCTCAGGTGATTAGTTGTATAAATTTTTTTTCTCGTAAATTTATAAATCCTAATTTTATATTTTTAAATATATAAAAAATTAAATTTACAAAATTATAAAAAAATTTTTATATAATTAATATCAGTCATACAATACCCAAAATAAAAATTTTCTCAGTGCTGCATAAAACAGGGACTACTAATGAGAAAAACAAGACAAAAACATAGTACAAAGGTAAAACAGGGACTTAACCCTGCCATCATAATCTCCTTTTGCACGACATTCGCCCACTCTCCCTCTTTCTCTCTCCTTTCAGTTTCAACGAAAAGGAAAATGAAGTACTAATATTATTTGCAAAAGCATTCCCAATTCGAATCTTCTTCTTATTCTTATCTGTCCTCAACTAAAAGCTCAAACTTTCGGTTCTGAAATTGCTTCGATTGGAAGGAAGTTTAGTTTTCTGGTTGTTACGGAAATGAAGAAGCTTTATTTTTCTTGAGCTGTGAGTGAAACACAGAAATAGTCAGATAAAGTGACAGCCGAGTGTAGTTAGCGGCCCTCTTCTTTTGTGTTATGGGGTTTAAAAATTTCTTCTGATCGACGCGCTTATTTTTTGAATTGACATCCGTTATTTGATAGTTTCTGTAAGAAAGAGAAAATTGAGTTTAGGTGTTTCGAAGACTATGGCTTTTTCGTCTATATTTTGCTGCGTCAAGGGTTCAGATCGGTATGTGTTTAAATTTGTTGAAAACTATTACCTTTATTACTGTCCTAAATTTCTTAAATTCCGCCGGGTATTATTTTAAGCTATTTCTACAATTTTTTCTCCTAGAATGCTCTAAGTAAAAGTTGCATTTGGTGAAAAGAAAAATTGAACTGAAAGTCACTACTCTATATTTGAGATATCTTGCTGTAGCCTTCTCATTGTGTTAATTTAGGAAATGCTGCCAATCGAAATGCAAGAACCTCTATTGTTTTCCCCTTTTTATTTGTGAATTGATTTTCTATTTGAAATCTTATTCCTCTTTTATTCCCCCCCCCCCCTCTCTCCCCCCCCCCCCCCCCTTTGATTTTGATGAATTGATTTTCTGTTTTAAATAATACAGAAAGGAGCAAGCGAAGAAGCAGCCGACGTGGAGGGTTTTTTCTCTAAAGGAGTTGCACTCTGCTACGAATAATTTTAACTATGATAACAAGCTTGGAGAAGGTGGATTTGGAAGTGTTTATTGGGGCCAGCTCTGGGATGGATCTCAGGTAATTCATGTGGTTTTCCCTTTTCCGTTAAGTTTACCTCACCAGAGTTTAATTTGCTATGATTACTGAACGTCTGCTCCCTTATTGGTTGAAAAAAACAACAGTCTACGTCTTCACTTTCTTAACTGATTGGAGCAATGATATAAAACATTGTGTAGAGTTGCTGGAGCATATTGGTACACTTGAGTCTATTCCTATAGCACTGGCTTAAAGACCACAATCTTTTGCCATAGAAAGAGTTGGATCATGGTCATTATCTAGGATTTAAGGATCTTAGAGAAGCTTTCTAAGGTAGTTGGTTGTGATTTTATGATTGCAATTATGATGTAAATGATATAACAGGTCACAAGTCCATGCTGCTAAAGCGGTGAATCTTGAAGATAATTCGGATTTCCTTTATGAGGTGCTTGAGTGCTTACGTCTAGAAAAAAATTTAATGGTGTTTCAGTAGAAAGCTATAATTTTTGCATAGTTAGGTCCAATCCAGCAACAAGTTCTTTTGAAATGTGGCACAGCTCAGCCTTAATGGACGAGCATCATCGAAGTTACTAACAATTTTGATTTTGTCAAACGCTCGCAC
The DNA here is from genome assembly GCA_034376525.1 of Nicotiana benthamiana. NCBI lineage: Eukaryota > Viridiplantae > Streptophyta > Magnoliopsida > Solanales > Solanaceae > Nicotiana > Nicotiana benthamiana. The sequence continues at coordinate 14,797,103 of CM067325.1, forward strand.
TAAGTTTTGTTGCATAGAGAATAAATTAAATAGAAGAGATAACAATGAGTCTTGTATTCTCTTATGAAAGAGACTCAGCTTTTTGAGCCCCTATTGAAAGAAAAGAAAAAGCTTAGGTTTTTTTTAGCCCCTCCCAGATTGACGGGAAGAAGAGACTAGACAGGAATTTACATTCTTCACTTGGGCAAATCTACTAAATAAATTCCCTTCTTCCCTTCACTAAACCAAATATAAAGTGAAGGACCAATGAGCCTATGACTATGGAGGAACATCTACTTGATATCACCAGCAAACACCATATGATGTTACCATTCTTCTCTCAATTTATGTTTGTTACTTGAATCACAATTAAGGTCACAACAATAGCAAAGAGGAAACCAGAGTTACTTCACAGTTTATTCTCAAAAGGAGGTGGCATTGGCAGTCAAAAGTTCATCTTTTCAAAAACGAAAAGAAAACATTGGTTATTTCTTTGCTCTTTTCTTCTCCCCCTCCCGCTCTCTCTTTCTTATGTTTATTTGACCCACTTTTACAATTTTTGAATCATTTATAAAATACTGCAACAACTTATTATTAATTTTAGCACTTGTATCCAAACTAAGGGTGTCTAACGGATCGTGTCATAAATGATACATCAAGCAAAGCAAAATTTGGATTTCCTGTCCATATCATCTAATGCAATGCTAAAAAGCGGTATGCGTGCATTAGGCCTGGTATTAGAACGATGAAAACGAGATTCAGAAATGGTTAAATGGGTCTACAGGCATTCCTAGACTCTCTTGATCTACAATTTGTACGCATTATGGTGCCTCTACTGGGTTTGATATTCTTAAGTTATGTTAACTTAGAAACTTAAACTAGAAGAATTTGTGCATAGGAACATCTTTCCACTTGTAACCAACTCAGAAATTTTGTACTTTCAATATTTGGTGCTTAAAAGTACATGCGCATGGCCTCCATTAGAGGATTTAAATCAAATCTTCGTTGGAGGCTGGGGGTAAGCTATATGCTGACTTTTCGTTACAGTGTGAAAAGTTATACGAAGAATCTCTTTTTTATGTCCTTTTTCACTTAATTCAACCCAAGAAAAGAAAAGGATCTCTTCTCTGTTTGATCACAGACCATCTCTTATCAGATAGGGAAAACCAATATCAAGGTTGCTTAAAGAGATAATAAAACACAACTGTGTGTTTGAAATGCAGGTCTTTTTTCTCTGATCCAACTGATCTGAGTTTGAGTGGTGGTTAATTGATTGGTAGTTTGGTCTCAATTGAGTTAGTTTGGAACTACATGTTAAATTTGGCCGAAGGTAAGTTTGTTGTGTGAAATGTCAAATATCATGGTTCACATCCCAATAGTGGTGACATTACGTGAATTCTCCCCATTTCCTATCTCAATACTTCTCTTATCTGATTTCCTGGTTTTCTTGTTTGTATTGCTTTTGTTCAGACTAGGTAAATCCCATCTGTATCTTCCACCAACAGTAATTATTCTCAAAACTGAGTAAAATTTCCTCTTTCTTTGTGTATCAAATATATTTTAAAATAAAACATATCATTACAAAGCTTGATGGAAAACTTCTGTATTTTCTGTGCATATATGCTAATATCACCATGGGGACAATGGATGCGTGATACATCTGAGCCTGCCTCTTGTGGACCTCCCCCCCACCCCCACCAAATAAAAGGAAACAAGGCATAGAACTGAATAAGAAATAAAATAAGAAGAAGAGAATGCTTCTACTGCAAGTCTGAAACCATGAAGTGGAATGTTTCTGCTGAAAGAGGGAGGTAGACATGCAAATTATATTTCCGTTTATGTGTGCGCACATTCATATGTGTGCGTGTCTTAAGAAGTTTCATGTCTTGAACTAACATATTTCCTGACGAATGCATACATAAAAAGGAGGGAGGTGGACAGAGTGGTGTAGACACGTTTTGACGAGAGCTGACAGTGGCCATGACTAAGAATATGTGGAAATTATATGTTGTTTGTGTGCATGAGCGCCTCTTAAAAAGATTCATTTCTTTAAACTAACATATTTCCTGACTATGCACATATAAAAAGGAGAATGGAAGACCGGCAAAACATCTTTAAATTGAAAAGACATCACATGCCATTGAAGTTTAATTCCTTCCATATGATGTATATGTACAATAAGTTGTAGAACTTCACCTACTGCACACGAGCATACAGTTTTTCTTGATGGATGCATATTTTCAGATAGCGGTCAAAAGGCTAAAAGTGTGGAGCAACAAAGCCGAGATGGAATTTGCTGTTGAAGTTGAAATTCTGGCTCGAGTACGACACAAAAATCTGCTAAGTTTACGTGGTTACTGTGCTGAAGGCCAGGAACGTCTGATTGTATATGATTACATGCCTAATTTGAGCTTACTTTCTCATCTTCACGGGCAGCATTCTGCCGAAAGCCTTCTTGATTGGAAGCGACGAATGAACATTGCAGTTGGATCTGCTGAGGGAATTGTGTAAGTATTTGTAACATCCTTGATCCTTCTTTCTGACTACAACTCCACCCCCCCCCCCCCCCCTAAAGGACTCTCACAGCCCTCCCTTGCCCCTCCGGGATGTTACAGGGTCTTATGTTTCCTCTTCATTTATTTAACTGTAATGTGTACGACAGCTATCTGCACCACCATGCGACCCCACATATCATCCACAGAGACATCAAAGCAAGCAATATACTGCTCGATTCTGATTTCCACGCCCAGGTTGCTGATTTTGGATTTGCAAAGTTCATCCCAGATGGCGCAACACATGTAACCACAAGAGTAAAAGGCACTCTAGGCTATCTTGCACCCGAATATGCAATGTTAGGGAAGGCATCAGAGAGCTGTGACGTCTACAGCTTTGGTATTCTTTTACTAGAGCTTGCTAGTGGCAAGAAACCAATTGAGAAGCTTAATCCAACTGTGAAACGCACAATCACTGATTGGGCTCTACCCCTCGCGTGCGAAGGGAAGTTCAGTGAACTTGCAGACCCAAGGTTGAACAGAAACTATGTGGAGGAAGAATTTAAAAGACTGGTTCTTGTTGCACTCATTTGTGCTCATAATCGACCTGAGAAGAGACCGACAATGCTTGAGGTTGTTGAGCTACTGAAAGGAGAATCAAAAGAGAAGTTTGAGGCATTGGAAAATGACGAAATGTTCAAGATTCCTCCAGCTACGGATGATGATATGTTGACAGGAGCAGAAGGTAACGCAGACGCTGCTGTGTCAGAGGGAAAAGAACCAAAAGCAGAAATTGAAAAGGTAGAGGTATAGGCCAAAAGAATCTAGAACCCGGATCATTTGATTGTGATTTGTTGATATTGAATTTGTGTAGGACTATTTATGTTTTGCGAGGAAGATATACTGACATCCATTGCATGGAATGGAAGGTACTTTATTTGAACTCAAAGTATCTTCATTGGGTTGTGCCGGTGTGGATGTTTTTGTTGTGTTTGTCTTTATGATTTCTCGTGTAATATGTTGAACTCAAGAAACGAAAACTGTTTATACGCTGAATGGTGTTTGTAGGTCTTCAGATCAGATTGAAATCAAAGAAGTATATTGATTAGGTTGTAGTGTAGTAATGATAAACTTTATTGTTCCTTAACAGTTGCGCCTTTTAAATCAAATCGTAAGTTTTCTGTATTCACAACTTCATAGATCTTCAAAATGGCGAAATTTTATATTATCCAATAAACAACAGAGTCTGGAATTCAATTATGGTTTTTTTGGACAATTCTGACATAAATACATGTAAGAAAAAAAGAGTGACTATTGTATATATAACGCGATTTTATACTGCGTTATAGCACGTCATTTTCACGCATAACGCTTTAAAATACTGCACTACATAATCTTACTTTCTGAGAACTATGTCAGAAAAAGAGGAAAGAACAGAGCTTTGGACTTTGTTATATATGCAGATATATGGGGTTCTTGAAAAAGAGTATTAAAAATCAATTACATGTCATATCTTTAGAATGTCAGAAATAAAGATTTTATAATTTTATAGCATATGTATATAGATATAATAGAGCTAGAGAGGGTTGTTTATGTATGTATCTGAAATATTTATGACTCGAGCCTAAAAGGGTATCTCTGCTTTTTCGATTTCTGAAGCTTTGTATAGGTCTTCTTGTACGTGAGATATTGGTAAGATTTGTGCCTTACACAAATGATATTAATTGTATGTAATTTTTGTTGTCTTATAACTGAGTAGTCCCAAAATTTTGTGAATACAAGATAAGGGTCAATAAAAATGTAATAAAAAGAGGTCCCACACAATTAGTATAAATTGTATGAGACACAAAATAAAATCACTCGTAAGACCGTACATATGCATAGCGCACTATTTTAAAGCGTTATGTGTGAAAATGCTAACACCAACTATAGCGCGGTTATTTACCGCTATACTTTAACGGTTAAAATACTATTAATGTATAGTACAATATAAAACCGTGTTATATATAAAATGATTATTTTTATAACATATATTTATGTCAACTTATCCAAAAAAATCACAATTGAGTTCCGGATCCATAAAGAGCATATGCTGTAACTGTTATAAAGTCATTTCAAGCGCTCAACTTTGTTCAGAAATCACATCATATGCTATGTCAGCATCTCGTGCTTGATAGTCACAGTTCGAGTACAATTCAGATGTTCAATACTATATCATATGCTTAATTTAAGTGTTTAGATAAAAAAAGAAAAGAAAAATTTAAGGTGCTGTCTATGTATTTGGCTATAGAATTGAGGTTCCTAGATAAAGAAATTCAATAAAAAAAAACACATACCCATATGAGAGGAAATATCATGTTCCTGGATAAAACTATTTAGTTTAAACTATTGTTGTTAAACACGTTACGAGTAAAATGGGAAGAGTAAACTGTGCTTTAAATTAAGAAAAAGTCAAACTACGATATAAATAAATTTCACATTATAATAATTAGGTTTCATAATTTTTAATTTTATAGGTCATATTTCAATTTACGACCAATTAACTCATAAATAATAGGATAAGATTCAACATTCAACTCCAAATAGGTTCTCAAAATTACTATTTAATTTTTTTTAAAAAGATTCCTCAAGTTTTTAAAAATTTCGAATCACTCAAATATTAATTCAACAAACCAAACTCATTTGGATGGTGAAAATTAGATTTTTAACAAGCTTAAATGTGAGTTTAAATTCCAAATTTAATTTTATAAGAAATTTAGAGTGGGTGTTATTTAGACTTGTTAAAAATAGTATAAGGAGATTGAATATAAAATTTGAAGTCATTTAATGGAGATTTAGACTGGTTTTGAACAAGAATTGCAAATGAAAATCGTGGAAGAAGTTCGTCTATAGATACTTGGATAAAGGTGTATAAGGTGTGCTTCTACACTAATATATATTATACAAGATTATACATAACTATACAAAAAAACTGATTTCGTCTTCTTTTTTGCGTCTTTTCTTAAGTTTAACTAAATCTACTCAGAATCACTTGAAATTTAAATTTTGAATTTTTTTAAATATTTTCAATCAATTGGAACAATACTCAATCAAAACAACTAAGAAATTAAAAATCATTTTCAAAAGCAAAGAACGGGACTTAATGGAGCCCTTTTACAAATAATATCTCATTGATTTATAGGTGGTGCACTTTTTTTCTTGGCGGGAACGACTTATGATAGAATCCGCCTTGTTTATCTTGACGAAATGGGCGGAATAGCTATTCCAATGCCAAAATGTTCACGATGTTTAGCTTTTCGATGGCTTCCCTTGCATTACCAGGTATGAGTGATTTTGTGAAAGGTTTTCAATGATGGACTTTTACTCTTCAATTTTCTTTCATTGCAAGCATATAACACAAGAGGAGAAGCAGAAAATACACGACCCTTTGAAGCATATGTAGAAGATGTGAGAAAAAGAGAGAGTGAAAGCAATAGTTGTGAGGAAAAAGAATTAACTCTATAACTTTTAGAAATAATGATCGTAAAAACTTAAATTTTAAATTTGTAAATACTTTTAATATATGTACAATATGAATTAAGTAAATTAAAACTTAAAAATGTGAACCATTTTATACTATAATTTGAAATTATATGTACTTTCTTGTAATTCTCTTATCAAACAACCCGTCAATCAAATTAACAACGTCGAACTGGCTCGGCTATAGCCTTTTCTAATTTTTCTTTATTTTTAAGTGACAACAGCCTGTATGGTATTGTAAGTTTGTCACGGGTTTGACTTATAGTTACATTTTTGAGTAGGACAATTTTTTTAAAGCATTTATTCAGGTTTTAATACAAAGCATGCACACTTTATAAAAATGATTTTTAATTAGCTGATGGACTTGAAAGTCAAATATTTCTTTGACCACATCCCGTATTTGTGCGTTTAATATATATATAAGGTGATTAATTAATTACATTTCTCTTTGTACACGGTGTCATTTGTGGAGAATCGCATTGCATTAATGCAACTACTTTTATTAGTTTCCCACGCTCAAATAAATGGAGACGAGAAACTGTACAAAATAATGCATGTGGAATTCAAAAGTAGAGCATGTATATTATATGGGTCAGACCGGACAAGAATTTGCATAGAGAGGAACGTCAAACAATCATTTGGGCAGAAATTATATTCATACAATGCTATAACAATACACACCTCGGTCACGATCGAGGTCGTGCATTTAAAATGCTTGAACAACAAATTAGACGTTACGGCATTTCAAAAAATCAACCAGTAATATAATCAAATGACTTAGATACTATGGTTAATGACTATTAGGTAAAGGGAAATACCTAGTATATTAACTAAGTGAAAAGGAGAGGAAAAAGGGGTTAAAACAAATCCTCACATATATGTTTTCTGGGAAGAAGTGGGATCTTCATCTCTCTCTCTCCTCACGAAGGAGAAAGAAGCAAGAAAACTCTAATTCTCAACATATATCGTTAGTCTCTTCATATCAAATGATGGGAGTTTAACCTTGTTAAAGATCGGTGACCCTTTTTACCTATGTATTCTTTGTTATTATTTAATACCATGGAAATCACCATCTTCTTCTTATATAATGAGATCCAATCAATATTATAGTTAAGTCTATGTTTGCTTTCTCTTTATCTTTTATCTTAGATCTAGGGTAAATTATCTTTGGTTAGGATTTACCTTAAATCTTCATATTTAATTAGTTTACAAAAAGAATACTTTTTAGTCAAACAATTTGACGCTGTCTGTAGGAATTTCTAGCAAAAAATTTAGTTTCCTCTAAATCTAAAGTCAGCTAAAGTTTCAGTTCCTGGTTGTCGCAGCCTCATGATAAGCCCACCAACTTCCTGGCAAAATGCCTACGGTTAAAAACCACCGACATGTCAAGATCCAAATTCGAATTGGTTCCTGGTCCTGGTCAGAGACCACTGTGTTCGCGCCGGCGGTCCAACAAAGAGGCGAAGTAGTGGTATCTTTCTTTCCATTACGAACGATATCTCATTTACAAACGCCAACTTGAGAAATTCATAGGCAAGCTTTTGATACTACCGAACCAACCAGGGTCATCTATACAAAATTCACGTCTTACTGAAGCGATGGGTTTGGCACGTTGTAAGTATCAGCTATCAAAGTGGAATTATGGCCAATACGCACTGAGCACGTCTGCAATCCTATCTGTTATATTAACGTTAGATATCGATCTATACTTCACGCGTATTCCCCCTCCTCCCATGAAAGGACGATAACCTATTGTATGATTCTTTGAAATAACAAGCTTGTCCTATTCGTATGTACGAAATGCATTTCCTTTATTTTGGGCACTCCGGGCGGGATCGGATCGGGACTCGAACTCGAGATCACAACGGACGACGTGAGTTGCCAGTCCCTAAGAAGTCCAAACTCGACTCACGACGAAGCTAAGCACAGAGCTACCAAATCTGAAACTGTCATTCGAGTATGGGACTAGACGAGTCGTTCTACAACCCCTCACCTCGCCAACCAATCAGGTTAAGATAACAGACGATTTCGTTTGATTTGAACTTGTTTTTTTTTTCCTTTTTCTGGATTAGGATGGGAACATGAGCTCTCTCCCAAGTGTGAGAACAAGGAACACATGCCACTGAAACAATACGCCAGAAAAACGATTTGCACCATATCGTCCCGCAAGCAACGGTCGAGCAAAGCCATCCACACCGTACCATACTGTGAATAACAAACAAACGGCTTAGAACAAGTGATTTGTGCATTTTACCTGATCTTAACCACATAATTTCTCTCATAAAAACATATAATTTGTAGGAATAATGAAGAATTGTTGTACGCAACATGAAAAGAAGACAAAAAAAGAAAGAAAAACAAATATTCAAGAAAAATACAACAAAGAAGTGTGAAATCGAGCTACGATTCATTAGTATCGTGACAATGCACCAAGTGTCGATTTTCCATGATGAATTCGGCAAAATCTAAACTTAGAATGATGAATTCTCATATCTGCAAATGTAAAATCTAGATTTGCCATGAAAATCTAACACCAAATCGAGAAGTCATCATGAAATTTTCTTGTATAAAGAGATTTTGCTGAATCAGAGGAGTGCATCGCAGTAGAGAGAAAGCTTAGAGCTAGAAGTCTGAATCCAAATTCTTAATAAGCTTTTCTATTTTATTCTTTCACTAGTATCGAATTATCTTTTATTTTAAATCACAATACTGGTTTAGTTGTTGTTTCTAAATAAATTCCAATGTAGGAAAGTACTATAGTTCCTGCTTTTAATTAAATAGGAGAAAATATTCTTCTTGAATATTTCTTTCTATTTTTATTTAATAGACAAGAATATTTTCATTGTTAGTACTAATTCCAGTATGAAGTAACTTTTTTTGTGTTGGGAGAAAGATGGATCTTAATAGTTCAATATAATAGTAGATATTATTCATCAAATTTACATTGCTTGAGCTACAATTTATTTAACTCTTATCCGCTTTTACAGTTAGACATTATTTAATTTATTAACATATATCTATTTTGTACTACATTAATTCTGCAATTGAGAGACGCGGAAAAAATAATATAGTTAAGTGTAGTATTAATAAATGTTAATATTTATTTACTAAGATCTATCTCTTTTATGTTATAATTAATTTTACACTTATTTGTAATCGAGAGGCACAAATAGTGTAATAATCAGTTATAACAAGCAAGGTAATATAAAAGGACTTACTAAAAAGATTATGTTTTAGTTCAGTCATATATTTCTGGTTCGAAAATATTACTAGTTTGAAGATTAATTTGTAATAGTGCAATTAATTATTGAACTTAAGTAGTAACTTATATTTGTAATCGTGAAAGGCATTTATACATTCTTGAGAAATAAAATTGAAGAATAATAATTTTACGATATAGAAGTATTAAGTGAAGTCATGATCCCAACACCATTTTATTATATTTGTGGAAAACAAAATATTTTCTATTGCCCTATTCATGCATTTTTAGTTAGTTAATTTACAACTTAACTATTTCTAATTTTCTCAAATAGTAATTAAAACAAGAAACGTCTGTAGAAGAGATAAATCAAGATCTGTGGGTTCGACATCTTTCTATACTATTATTTGATAGAGTACGAGTTAGAATTTTATATACGCTAGACACTCGTCAAATTTTCGACGATGTTGCCGGGGATTGGCAACATCTACTTCAGCTTAATTGTTTTGTTACTGATTTGAGAACTTATTATTATTGTTATTATTATTATTATTATTTGGTTACTACTGTAACTATTAATACTAGTAACGTTTTTCTTTAGTTTTCTCTTATTAACAATAATACTACTTACTGTTTTCGTATCATTTTCTTTCTTTCTTTTTTTTAATTTATATTTTACTCTACAGTATCATACTATTGTTTCAAGGATCAGATAGTTTTTTTCATTTAAAAAAATGCGTTGTTTTCTGTTTTTGATTAGTATCAATAGTGATATTTAGTACTACTACTATTTTAATTTTTTATATTTTTTTTTCTTTTTGGTGTCACCACTACTATTTTAGGAACTAAGTTTGATTTTCTTTCAACCAAAAAAGAAATTTCTATAAGGATTTCAAGTAGTTTATGACTCGCTCTTCAACAAAAGAATTGGCGAATTACGATTCAGAAATTGAAATTCTCTTTGATTGTGCAAGAAAGGACAAACATCATTTCCTCAAAGTATAGCTTGTGAAGAAGAACGAAGAACTTAACAACAACCAACTCCCACCACATCAAGTAGAAGAACAGTTTGATGAGGTAGCCCCCCAACGTGATAGAATACTTAGAGATTATGCAAGGCTAGATCATTTTGACGGAGAATCAAGTGTGAGGAGACCACCAATTGCAACAAACAACTTTGAAATCCTCACAGGCTTAATTCAAACCATTCAACAGTCATGTCAGTTGATGCGAGTGAAGATACTCACACCCATTTAATTGAGTTTCTTGAATTAGTTGAAACTTGCAGATATAATGGTATCACAACAGATGCTATTAGATTGCGGCCTTTTTTCTTTATTAAATGGTGAAGCCAAAACATGATTGGCGAAGTCTACCAAGAGATTTCATCACTATATGGGACCAAATGACACATAAATTTCTTAGTAAATATTTTTCACCTGCAAAAATATTTAAAATAAAGCAAGAAATCAACACTTTTATGCAGACAGATTCTAAATCTATATACCAAGTGTTAGAAGCAATGTTAAGAAAATGCCCAGATCATAGTATCCAAGGCCCTGATATTTTATACATTTTCTATCACGGTCTTAAACCCTCGGCTAGAAATGTAATTGATGCAGCATCAGGAGGATCAATAACGAGAAAAACTAATGTAGAAGCAGTGCAATTTCTTAATGATATTTCAAGAAATGTTGTTCAATGGCCCTCAGACAGAATGATTATTAAAAAAACAACAGGAGTAAATCAAGTTGAAGCTTGAATTCATTAACACAACAAATTGCGAACTTAATACAAAAAGTTGAATAATGGATATGTATAAAACGGACAGTAGCCAGGGCGGTGTATATGTACTATATCATGACCTGCCAGAACTAGTTTAATGTGATTAGAGATTCCCTATTTGGCTTTGAACACCGTGAGCTCCGCAACATCCATTGTTGAGAGAATAAGTTCCGGTTCATCCCCAACAGGGCTATTGAGGTTAGTCCTCGCCTTCCCTGGGCCGGGAACCATCTTATCTACCATCGAAAAACTCTCATCCTCCGCCAGCCCACTCCATCTTCGAGTAGGAGTGTATCATTTTCCAGCACCGGAGCACTAACAACTCTATCAGGATTGGAATATGCACTGGCCATCTCTTCTTTAATTGTGAAAATCACGAATGATAAAGGAAAAAGGTAGCGGCAACAGGAATTTTCGACAAGGGAAATGTGAGAAGCTAAAGAAGAAGATGTTAGAATATACGCTTAACGCTAGAGGGGGGGGGGGGGTGAATAGCGTTATAATAAAAAACAGCGTAAACTTGCGGAATTTAAAAATTACAGGAATGAAATAAGTGCGAGAAGTAAATAATAAGGAACGAACGCACCGATGTATCCTGGTTCACCACAACCCGTGGCTAGTCCAGTCCCCGAGAGACTCTCTCGAGATTTCCACTAACTTCGTTAAGCTTACGGGTGCTTAACAAACCGTTACAAACTGAGAACTTGAGTCACACAAGCCTCAACAACCTTTGCTCGAAGATACAACACTTCAAGACTTCAACCAAAGGAATCACAACGTTCCTTCTTACAATACAAGGGATTAACACTTCCCTTCAAGTGTATAAAAACACTTTGCACTCAAAACAAGACTCTCCTTTCGAGTAGATATGAGTAAAATAAATAAGCTCAAGAACGCAACAACTTTCGTCAAGAATTTGGCTCTTAAAAACTAATGTAATGAAAGAAAATGATGAATAAGAGAGTATGCAAGCTTTAGCAATGATATGATCAGTTGTTGTGTTTAGAAGACTGATTTGAAGATGTATTTATAGTGTCAAAAACATGCATAACCGTTGCCTAATTGCCAATTAAGAATTGCTGATTTTGTGCTACGACAATCGATTGCCTAATTGGCACAATCGATTGTTTTCCAATCGTTCCAAAAATCATTCCTAGATTTTACGTAGCATAATCGATTATCTAAGACATATAATCGATTACTGGCAACGTTCAAAAAATCATTTCCAGATTTTACGTAAAACAATCGATTATCAGAAGTATACAATCGATTACTTGGCAATGTTCAAAAAATCTTTTTCAGATTTTACTACAAACAATCGATTATCAGAAATATACAATCGATTACTTGGCAACGTTCAAAAAAATCTTTTTCAGATTTTACTTCAAACAATCGATTATTAAAATCCTATAATCGATTATCTGACGGAGCTTGAAATTATTTTGGCACCGGTCATTTACATAATCGATTATGCTATATGGACAATCGATTATATTTCAGTCTTGAAAAATCTAATAGACACTGCCTCAACACAATCGATTGTCATAAGGTTCACAATCGATTATTTTGTAGCTTTCAAAAATCTGATGGACACTGTCTCAACACAATCGATTGTCATAAGGTACACAATCGATTGTCATGCAGATTTCAAACATCTGATGGACACTGCCTCAACACAATCGATTGTCATAAGGTACACAATCGATTGTCTAGCAGCTAACATAATCGATTATCATAAGTACATAATCGATTATCTTTGTCCAGATTTTAGAGGCATGTTTAAAAATCATTTTGCTAAAATAAATATGCATGATTTAAAATCATTTTGCTCTAAATTAAATATGCATGATTTGATAAAAATGTTTTTACGAGAGAAGCCAAGTCTTGAGTTAAATTGTCGGATCAAGATCACAATTAAAGAGCGACTCATGTATAACTTTGTTTAATATTGATCTTTGTTTGTCTTGTGCTTGAACTTCGCTACGTGACATTTGCGCGCTTGTGCTTGGACCTCGTCATATGTCAATTGCGCATCGTTTGTCATTTATCAAAACCTACAAATATGAACACACGTTTAGTTTAGTGCCTTGAGAACATGTTTCAACAGAAGAGAAGCTGCAAAATTTTCTCTTGAGCGATTGGAAAGCACAACGTTCAAATATTAGGTTTTCTCCTATTTATAGGGATATAAATACCCTGAGCGGGAAAATCAAATGTTGTAAGGGCACGGGAAATGACGCAATGCATAGAAAACGTGCACAGTAATGACGCATGATGAGTTTTAATGACTTTCTGAACTGACATGACAGTCAGAGCTAGCCTTCCAAATGTCACGTTGTTGCCTCACCACGAGGTACTCGCCTCTCACATAACTCACAACTTTCGAATCGCTAGTGTCCGCCCATCGAGCTCGCCAAAAGACGATCTCCATAGGCGGATGGACTAACTGTATGGGTCAAAATCTGGCCAGATAAGAATATGTGTGGAGAGGAATGACAAAAGATCATTCGGGCTGAAGTTGTATCCATACAACGCTATAACGACACACACCTCGCTCACGGCCGAGGTCGTGCATTCAGAATGCTTGAACGACAAATTGAATGTTACGACGTTTCAAAGGGTCTACCAGTAACATAGTCAAAATGACTTGGACACTATGATTAATGATCGTGGGTTAAAGAGGAATACCTAGTATATAAACTAAGTGAGAAGAAGAGGGAAAAGGGGGCTAAAACAAATCCACATACATACATATTTTCTAGGAAGATAACGGATCTTCATTTTCTCTCCGCATGAAGGAGAAAGAACCAAGGAAGCTCAGATCCTCAACATATATCGTTAGTCTTTTCATATCAAATGTGGGGGGTTCAGCCTTGTTAAAGACCTGTGACCCTTTTTATCTATGTATTATTTGTTACTCCATCCGGTTTACGATAAGTGACCAATTTGCTTTTTTATTTTGGTCCAAAATAAGTGTCCATTTATATAATCAAGAAAAACTTCAATTTATTTTTACAAAATTACTTATGTACATATCCTTAAAAAGTTTTTTTCCTCCTCACATTAAATATTTAACTAAGGGCAGTTTAGTCATACTAGGTATTTTTGTATAGAATTTAATATTTTCTTAATTGGCGTGCCAAATGAAAATCACTATCTTTTTCTTATATAATGAGATTCAATCAATGTCATAGCCAAATTTTATATCTGCTTTCTCTTTATCTTCTATCTTAGATCTAGGGTAATAATTTTTGGTTAAAATTTACCTTAAATCGTCTTATTTAATTAATTTACAAAAATATTTAATACTTTTAATCAAACATGCATTCCACTTTTTTGTTGGTGTTGGGGGTGGGGGTGGGGGGTATTAAATCATAAAAATAATTGGCTTTGCCGATATTCCCAGTTACTATTTGGTTGTGTGCGTTGGAACTAATTTTGTCAACATTTAAGAATTTAAAGGTCTTCACGCTTTTCTTTCTAACGAAAGATAAAGTATAAAATTACAAAAAGTTATGACCCTGTAAAAGAAAATGAACCACTGTGTAATTCTGCTATTTCTCATATATAGAGATATAAACCGAAGTTTTTATCTAGTTCCCGAAAGAACCTAAATTTTGTTAACAGATTAAAGCAATAAGTTATCAGGTTAGTAAGCCAATTAAAGAGTCGACACACACATATATATATATATATATTCGATATTTTTACAAATATTTTTTGTATGTTCTGTTATTTTGGAAAGTTTACTTGAGCTCCATTTTTTTTTCTTTTTCAGCCTGTTATGTTAGCTTAGGGGTTGAGTTTCTAATCGTGGCACAAATAAATAAATTCTGTTATGATCTTCTTATGTTTAAAATCCAAATTCACAATGTGTAATTAATTATCATACATTTATGCTAAAACATTCATTTGCGGGAAAACTAGATACTCTATATTTATAACATAGTAAAATGCTAATAATTGAAGAAAGTGGGAACCACCGTTTATTCAGATCAAATCAAATTATTAAAGCACATTCAAGAATGGTCCTTGGTCGCTGTACCCTTATTATACCTTCTCTCCCATTCAAACACGCAAAACTTACCGCTGATAAGTCAGTGTACTTATCATCACTGTTTTTTCCTTCTTATCATTATTGGAATCCTATATCGATCTGTTATTATACTTATCACCTTATTCAAACTATATTAAATGATAATGACTCGTTTCTTATCACACTTTCATACTGCGACGTGGCGAGCTGTAGCACTATTCAATAGTCGACGCGTTTGGTGGACCAAAATTTCTTGTGTTATCGTTTACTTCACGACTAATGCAGGCGCGTAAGGAACATTCTCGCCACACTTTCTCCATTTTACAATAAAAAGCAGTGCGAGAGTGAAAGAAGCAGCACAAAATTAGATTAGAAAGAGAAACAAGAGGGTAAGGAAAAAAGTAAGGAAAAAGACGGAGGCCCACCGCAAAAGCCCAAAAAAAAAAAACCTCACCTTCTTCTTCTTCGTCGTTGTCCGCCTGTTTCTGCAAATCCCGATCTGTACGTGTTTATAGCTGAATTAAAGGTATAATTTGATATTAATTTTGTTCTTTTATTTTTCGTGTGTTTGTTTAATTGTCGTGTGTGTTCTTTCAATAGTGTTGGTGCATGTTTGTTCCTTGGTTTTTTTATTCGACTCGATCGGTCGTGAAAACCCTAAATTGATTTGCCTATGGCGGTTTTTAAGGTGGATCTAGGTACGAGGTTAGTTTGATCAGTCAAAGTGCTGACTTCGTTGAGCAGAGAACTGGTGTTTCTTATACTTCAGTTCTTAGATGAAGAGAAATTCAAGGAAACAGTTCACTGGTATAGATTGTTTCTTTTTGCTCTTTCTGTTTCTAGTTTTTATTTTGGTGGTAATTCTCCTTGTTAGTAAGTTTAATTTTTAAAAGGATTTTTGGTTGTTTAATGTTGTCTGTTTTTTATTAAAGGTTGGAGAAGGAGTCGGGCTTCTTCTTCAACATGAGGTACTTTGAGGATTCGGTTACTAACGGAGAGTGGGATGATGTGGAAAAATATCTATCTGGTTTTACTAAGGTAGATGATAACCGCTACTCCATGAAAATATTTTTTGAGATCAGAAAACAGAAGTATCTTGAAGCGCTCGACAGGTACTACCAGCTCTTATGGCGCCCTATTGGCCATGTTGGTTTTTAGCCATTTTGTTGTTGATTTGATTTGGGTGATTTTTTTAAATTTCTTTTTGTTGTTGCAGGAATGATCAAGCAAAGGCTGTGGAGATTCTAGTGAAGGATCTGAAAGTATTTTCCACATTAAATGAAGATTTGTTTAAGGAAATAACACTACTCTTGACGTTGCAGAATTTTAGGTATAATTTTTTTATGTTGGTGTAATTTAAGAGGGTAGTGGTTGTTAAAGTGAAGAGATGCTAGCATTCATGATTTGGTGTGTTGTTTTCTTTGGTTGAGAAATTGAGAAGTACTAATTGAGCAAAAGTGTTTATTCAGCATGAATGCAGAATGGCTATTTTCCCCGCAATCTGCTTTTTATATGTTTGGTATATAAATGGCTATAAATAAGCAGGTTTGTTGTGAAGTGGACAATTTCCTTCTTGGATTTTGATCTACACGGGTATGGGCGCATCTAGATGTCGGATTCATCATCACCTAAATGTTATCTTAGGATTCGGGTTGTGGAAAGGTCAAAGGAGTATGAGTATAGGTGTCGAGATACGGCTATAAATGTATAGTACAACATAGATAAGTTTATATTTTGATAAATAGTTGAACTCAATGAACTAAAACTAGTTTAATTAAATTCCTATAATACCTAGTAAGATATCTCATGTAATAGCACAGTGTTTTAGTACTATATGAATATATACATGTGTGTATATACACACACACATGCATGCGCACACTCACATGTTTCCATATAACGAAAAACCAAAAGAACAGAAACCAAAAAGCCATCAATCAGATACATTTTTGCCCTAGTCTCAATCAAAAAAAGCACCCAAGATAAGTTGCCCAAAACCAATGCGTATCCCACACGCACAACAAATTGTGTTGGGTTGATATGTTGCTGCAAGGGGATATGAAGAATCTGTGCAACATAGATTAGAAGATCTTGATGATCTTACTTTGGTTTCCTTTATTCGGCCCCGCTTTTGTTTGCATTTGTTAGAAGTCTAATTATAGTAGAACTCTAGTCCAAATTGTATTAGGAGTAGATTAGGTTATGTGTATTATATATATAGGGCTCATTGTATCATGTTTAATATCAAGAGTTATATTCTTCTCCCGTGCTTTCTCACATGGTATCAGAGCTTTGGTGAGAATAGTATAGCTGTGCGTCATTCCAGCTATTTCCGGGAAGAAGACCTCGTCGCCGTGCAATTTTCCGGCGACTTAACAGGCTGTCCGTAACCTAAACTACCTTTTCTGTTGGTGTTGTGCAAAATCCGAGACCACCACGAGGTTCGGGAGAGAATTCCGACCAACCCCAGAAAAAATCACCGGAAACCGACGCTTCACGCGCCCCCACGTGCGGCAGGACCCTCGGCGCGTGAAGCTCACGCGCCGGCGCGTGAGGGCCTTTCCGGCCACTTTTTCCGATCGCTCCAGAAGGACAGTTTAGTCGGAATATAATTCCGACCCTACCCATCCACTTTTTGTTCGATTCCGACAACTTTGATTTTTTTTTCTGGCAACCTACACTGACTTTTCCGGCAGCTACAGTACTTTCCGGCCAGAATTTCTTCAGGACAGTTTGCTCTCCCTTGAATTCCGAGCCTATCCATATTTTTACTTTTCAATTCCGACAACTTTGAATTTTTCCGGCAGCTACAGTGTTTTTCCGGCAGCTACAGTGTTTTTCCGGCAGCTACAGTGTTCCTGTTTCCGGCAGCGCCAGTTTTCAGTCCTCTGTTTTAGTTTCAGCGAGTTTTCAGTTAATAATCCAACGATGTCTTTGGGACTAGATGCTTTCGGGCCTAGAAACCAGGGTTCTGGCAGTTCCGGTATTATGATTACCTCAGAACCTTTAATGGGAGGTTCAAACTACCTAGCTTGGGCTTCGTCTGTCGAGTTGTGGTGTAAAGGCCAAGGTGTTCAGGATTATCTAACCAAGGAATCTAGTGACGGAGATGAAAAAGCTAAAGCACATTGGGAGAAGATTGATGCTCAATTATGCAGTATTTTGTGGCGATCTATTGATTCCAAGTTGATGCCCTTGTTTCGTCCATTCCAAACATGTTATTTGGTTTGGGAAAAGGCTCGTACTTTATACACTAATGACATATCTCGTTTCTATGATGTGATATCGCGGATGACAAATTTAAAGAAACAAGAATTGGATATGTCTACTTACTTGGGTCAAGTGCAAGCAGTTATGGAGGAATTTGAGACGTTGATGCCAGTCTCTGCTAGCGTTGCAAAGCAGCAAGAGCAACGACAAAAGCTGTTTCTAGTTCTTACTCTTGCTGGGCTTCCTAATGATCTTGACTCAGTACGCGATCAGGTTTTGGCTAGTCCGAGTGTCCCCACAGTTGATGAATTATTTTCTCGCTTACTTCGCCTTGCTGCAGCACCAAGTCACCCATTGAGCTCATCACAGACACTTGATTCATCTATCCTCGTCTCCCAATCCGTGGACAATCGGGCTTCTCATACTATAGAGTATAGACGAGGAGGAGGTCGTTTTGGAAGATCTAGACCCAAGTGTTCTTATTGTTATAAACTTGGTCACACTCGTGATGTGTGCCATTCTTTACATGGTCGACCAACAAAAAATGCTTATGTTGCTCAGACCGAGCCTACAGGTAACCAGGGATTTTCTGTATCTGAAAGGGAGTATAATGAGTTCCTTAAATATCGAGCAAGTAAGCAGACGTCTCCCAAGTAGCCACTGTTGCTCAGCCTGATACTTCTGTTGCTGGTAATTCTTTTGCTTGTGTTTCCCAGTCTAGTCCTTTTGAACAATGGGTTGTGGACTCAGCTGCTTCTGATCATATCTCTGGTAATAAATCCCTTTTGTCAGATATTACGTATTCACAGTTTCTTCCCAACGTTACTTTAGCTAATGGGTCTCAAACTAAAGCAAAAGGAGTTGGACAAGCAACTCCTCTACCCTCTGTCACTCTAGATTCCGTTCTTTATGTCCCTGGCTGTCCTTTTAATCTTGCATCTGTGAGTCGTTTGACTCGTGCCCTCCATTGCGGAATATATTTTATTGATGACTCTTTTATTATGCAGGACCGCAGTACGGGACAGACGATTGGAACAGGACTTGAATCAGACGGCCTCTACTACCTTAACTCACTTACATTTTCTAAGGCCTGTGTAGTTGCAGATCCTCCAGACCTACTTCACAGTCGTTTAGGACATCCTAGCTTGTCCAAACTTCAGAAAATGGTGCCTCGTTTGTCCAGTTTATCCACATTAGAGTGTGAGTCATGTCAGCTCGGGAAACATACTCGCGCCTCCTTTCCTCGTAGTATTGAGAGTCGCAGAGTCTGTTTTTTTCTTTAGTTCATTCAGATATATGGGGTCCTAGTAGAGTATGTTCAACCTTGGGATTTCGTTATTTTGTTAGTTTCATTGATGATCATTCAAGATGTACTTGGATTTTCTTAATGAAAGATCGTTCTGAGTTGTTTTCTATTTTCCAAAATTTTTGTGCTGAAATTAAAAATCAA
The DNA here is from genome assembly GCA_034376525.1 of Nicotiana benthamiana. NCBI lineage: Eukaryota > Viridiplantae > Streptophyta > Magnoliopsida > Solanales > Solanaceae > Nicotiana > Nicotiana benthamiana. The sequence continues at coordinate 14,816,773 of CM067325.1, forward strand.
TTTGGTGTTTCTATTCGCACCCTTCGCAGTGATAATGCCTTAGAATAATTATCCTCTCAATTTCAGCAGTTTATGTCTTCTCATGGAATTATTCATCAGACCTCTTGTCCTTATACCCCTCAGCAAAATGGGGTTGCAGAGAGAAAGAATAGGCACATTATTGAGACTTCTCGCACACTTCTCATTGAATCTCATGTTCCGCTGCGTTTTTGGGGCGATGCAGTTCTCACATCTTGTTATTTGGTTAATCGGATGCCTTCATCTCCCATCCAGAATCAGATTCCGCGTGAGGTATTGTTTCCCCAGTCACCCTTATACTCTGTTCCCCCTCGTGTTTTTGGGAGCACTTGTTTCGTTCATAACTTAGCTCCTGGGAAAGATAAGTTAGCTCCTCGTGCTCTCAAGTGTGTCTTTCTTGGTTATTCTCGTGCTCAGAAGGGCTATCGTTGTTATTCACCTGATCTTCGTAGGTACCTTATGTCGGCCGATGTCACCTTTTTTGAGTCTAAACCTTTCTTTACCTCTTCTGACCATTCTGACCATCTGGATATATCTGAGGTTTTACCCATACCGGCCTTTAGGGAGTCTACTATATCTCCTCCTTCACCTTCCGCTACAGAAGTCTTACCCATTCCAAACGTTGGACCATCTACTGTGGCTCCTCCTAGACTCCCCGCACAAGACACTCCACTCTTGACATATCATCGTCGTCCTCGCCCAGCATCCGGCCCGGCTGATTCACTTCCTGCACCTGACCCTGCTCCTACTTCGGACTTGTCTCTTCCGATTGCACTACGGAAAGGTATACGGAACACCCTTAATCCTAATCCCCATTATATCGGTTTAAGTTATCATCGTTTGTCATCACCCTATTATGCTTTTCTATCTTCTCTGTCCTCTGTTGCCATCCCTAAGTCTACAGGTGAAGCATTGTCTCATCCAGGGTGGCGACAGGCTATGACTGACGAGATGTCTGCTTTACATACGAGTGATACTTGGGAGCTCGTCCCTCTTCCTTCGGGTAAATCTACTGTTGGTTGTCGTTGGGTGTATGCAGTCAAGGTTGGTCCAGATGGTAAGGTTGATCGTCTTAAGGCTCGTCTTGTGGCCAAAGGATATACTCAGATATTTGGGCTTGATTACAGTGATACCTTCTCTCCCGTGGCTAAGATAGCATCAGTCCGCCTTTTTCTCTCTATGGCTGCTGTTCGCCATTGGCCCCTGTATCAGCTGGACATTAAAAATGCATTTTTACACGGTGACCTTGAGGATGAAGTTTATATGGAGCAACCACCTGGGTTTGTTGCTCAGGGGGGAGTCTCGTGGCCTTGTATGTCGCTTGCGCTGGTCACTTTATGGTCTAAAGCAGTCTCGTCGAGCCTGGTTTGGTAAGTTTAGCACTGTTATCCAGGACTTTGGCATGACTCGGAGTGAAGCTGATCACTCTGTATTCTATCGACATTCTGATTCACGTCTCTGTATTTATCTAGTGGTCTATGTTGACGACATCGTTATTACCGGCAATTACCAGGATGGTATTACTAAATTGAAGCAACATCTCTTTCAACACTTTCAGACTAAGGATCTGGGCACACTAAAGTATTTTCTGGGTATTGAGGTCGCACAGTCTAGCTCAGGTATTGTGATCTCACAACGGAAGTATGCCTTAGATATTCTAGAGGAGACAGGAATGACAGATTGTAAACCTGTTGACACTCCAATGGATCCGAATTCTAAACTTCTTCCAGGACAGGGGGAGCCTCTTAACGATCCTGAAAGATATAGGCGGTTAGTTGGTAAACTAAATTATCTTACAGTAACAAGACCTGACATTTCCTTTCCTGTGAGTGTTGTGAGCCAGTTTATGGGTTCGCCATGTGATAGTCATTGGGATGCAGCCGCATTCTTCGGTATATAAAATCAACTCCAGGTAAAGGTTTATTGTTTGAGGATCGAGGCCATGAGCAGATTGTTGGATACTCCGATGCTGATTGGGCATGATCGCCTTCTGACAGACGTTCTACTTCTGGATATTGTGTCTTAGTCGGTGGAAATTTGGTATCTTGGAAAAGCAAGAAACAGAATGTGGTCGCTCGGTCTAGTGCAGAAGCAGAATATCGAGCAATGGCTATGGCGACATGTGAGCTAGTTTGGGTCAAACAGTTGCTCAAAGAGCTGAAATTTGGTGACGTTAGTCAGATGGGACTTGTGTGTGATAATCAAGCTGCTCTTCATATTGCGTCAAATCCAGTGTTCCATGAGAGAACTAAGCACATTGAGATTGACTGTCACTTTATCAGAGAAAAGATACTCTCGGGAGATATTGCTACAAAGTTTGTAAAGTCAAATGATCAGCTTGCAGACATTTTCACCAAGTCCCTCACTGGTCCTCGTATTAATTACATATGTAACAAGCTCGGTACATATGATTTATATGCACCAGCTTGAGGGGGAGTGTTAGAAGTCTAATTATAGTAGAACTCTAGTCCAAACTGTATTAGGAGTAGATTAGGTTATGTGTATTATATATATAGGGCTCATTGTATCATGTTTAATATCAAGAGTTATATTCTTCTCCCGTGCTTTCTCACAGCATTAAAGCCAAAAGTTGTCCCTTTGCCTTTTGAATTTGGAAAGAGATACTTAAGAATTTAGTTATAATCTGATTGCTCTGGTGCAACTACTATCAAAGATTACACAGCTAGTTTATTTCTTGTTTTGCGGGGAGGTTTGATTTGGTACTGATTACGTCCTACTCTAGATAAAAGCTTGTTAGGTCCATTCTATCTCTTTGTTGTCGCGATAAAAAGGGGCAGCCTAGTGCACTAAGCTTTTGCTATGTGTCGGGTCTGGGAGAGGGCTAGACCACATTGGGTCTTATGTAAGCAACCTTACCTTTCATTTTTGTAAGGGGATGTTTCTGCGTTGCATTTCTGCAAGTGGCTCTTTCAGCGGTTTGAATTTATGACATTTGGATGGGCTGACAAAATAATTTTGTTACTTGTATGTATCCTGACTTTCTTGGGGCTTACACTTTTGCTCGACAAAGTTGTATAAAGAAGAAAATGATTAATTGGGAAAAGAAAAAAGACCTCCTTTTTCATAATTGTAAGGTTTCTATATTAATATGCCAGTATCTCTCTGCCTTTAGTATTGTTAACTTGTGGGACAGGAAATTATCTGTTGGTGAGCAGTTGGTTATGTTCTTTTCCTTCCCGTCTATCTTTCATTGCTTATTTCGTGATAAAAAATTTATGGTGTGGAAAATCTTTAATGCTAGGGAGAATGAACAGCTTTCCAAGTATGGAGATATCAAGTCTGCTAGGGCTATAATGCTTGTTGAGCTAAAAAAGTTGATCGAGGCAAATCCTCTTTTCCGAGACAAGCTTCAGTTTCCTAGCTTAAAGAACTCAAGGCTGCGGACATTGATAAACCAGAGGTGCAAGGATCGCACTTATCCTTTTACACTGTGTTTCTCAACAACAGAGAGTCTGTTTTTTCTTCTGGCCAAGTTCAAGTGTTTATCATTGTTATTCCTTTATATTGTCTTGCAGTTTAAATTGGCAGCATCAGCTATGCAAGAATCCGAAGCCCAATCCTGACATAAAAACTCTCTTTGTGGACCATGCCTGTGGGCAAGCAAATGGTGCTCAGGCTCCTTCTCCAGTTGCTAATCCCATTATTGGTGCTATGCCTAAAGTAGGTGGTTTTCCACCTATTGGCACCCATGGAGTATGTGTTCCTTAAAACAACTACCTCCTTTCTTTCTTTCCCCTTTTGATAAATAATATAAGCTCACTTAGAATATTATTTAAGCTTCTTTTTGAGACTATTCTTGTTTCTGTCTCGAAAGCCCTTCCAGCCAGCACCAGCACCTATTGCTTCACTTGGAGGATGGATGGCTAATCCAGCCTCTATGCCACACCAAGCTATTTAAGGAGGACCAATAGGCTTAAGACCTCCTGTTAATGCCGGTAATTTTGGTTATCTTACTAATGAGTGTCATTTGAGTGTTTATATCTGTTTCCTACTGCAATATCAGTGTTAACATCTCATTTTACAGTTCTAACGATTGAAAAAGACATCTAATTTTATGGTTCTTCTTTTCCTACTGTTTTTTCGTCTGGCTAATCTGTTGGCTTGTTTTGTCTGTGTGCAATACGATAGCTTCCATGCTAAAGCATCCTAGGACTCCTCCTGTTAATAATCCAGCATTGGACTACCAAACTGCAGATTCTGAGCACGTGCTGAAGAGGCCAAGACCCTTTGGTATGTCAGAGGAGGTACGTAATATGCCATCTACAGTCTTTCTTTCTCCTTTGTGGTTGGGTGGGTGGGGGGTGGGGGTGGGGGTAGGGGTGTTGTCATTTTATTTCTTGGGTTAGTTTGTAGTTCTGCAGCTCTTGACTCTTGAGATACTTTTGTTGGAGTAAGGGAATTATAACTCCTGCTACAGACTTTACTTCTCCTTTTTATATCATCTGATCTTAAAATGTCAAACTGTGCTTTAGAATGGGATATCCGGTATTCATTTCTTGGTCTAAATGGACGTCTGCAGGTCAATAGTCTCCCCCTCAACATCTTCCCTGTCACATATCCTGGTCAGAGCCATGCTCATAATTTGTATTCTTCTGATGACTTACCCAAGACTGTCGTGGTGAACTTGAATCAAGGGTCTGCTGTTAAGAGCATGGATTTCCATCCTGTGCAACAATCCCTTCTTCTTGGTCAGCTTTCCATGTTACTGAATTATCTAGATACATGTTGCTTTTCACTCTAAGCATGTGATGTTTTATCTTTCTGAAGATTGCGCTAGTCTACTTTTCAGTTGGAACAAACCTTGGCGATATTGCTATATGGGAGGTTGGTGGCAGGGAGAGGCTTGCATTTAAAAATTTCAAAGTTTGGGAGATAAGTAATTGTTCAATGAATCTTCAGGTTAGTGTATCTCTACTGAGTATTTGATTAAACTTTTAAAGGCCTCCTTCCAATTTAGGTGGATTTTAATTTCCTCTTTCTTACTTATAGGCTTCTTTAGCGAATGAATATACTGCTACAGTCAACCGTGTGATGTGGAGTCCTGATGGGAACCTTCTTGGTATGTAATAATCATCCTTCCTATCATTTTGAGTGAGGATTTTTTCTTGGGTGGAGACATTATGATAGGGCTACTGCTATGGAGAGAGTAATTGTAGCTGTAGAATTTTTGATGGACTGAGAGCTCAACAACAACAACAACTACCCAGTATAGTCCCACAAAGTGGGGTCTGGGAAGGGTAATATGTAGACGGGCCTTACCCCTACTCGAAAGGGCAGAGAGGCTGTTTCCAATCGACCCTCGGCTCAGTGAAGGAACGGCACAACAAAAACAAAAACAAAGGAGCATTAGTAACTTCAGCAGACATAGCGTAAATAATTATCTAAACATAAGAACCATAAATAAAATAGCCTGCAATAATATCAGACAGTAACTACCATAAATAACTACCATAAGGGGGACACAATCCAATACACAAATCCTCTATGGATATCCCTGCTAAGCCTCATCCAACCTCGGGCGAGGAGTACGAAAAACTCTAGAGGCCCTTATCCTATAACCCTCATACTAGACCTCCAGACTTTCCTATCAAAGGTTATGTCCTCAGAAACCCGCATTCTAGCCATGTCTTGCCTAATCACCTCTCCCCAATACCTCTTAGGCTTCCCTCTGCCTCGTCGTACGCCGACCATCGCCAGCCGCTCACAACTCCTCACCGGGGCATCAGGACTTCTCCTCCGCACATGCCCGAACCACCTCAGCCTCGCTTCTCGCATCTTCTCATCCACCGGGGCCACCCCCACCTTCTCTCGAATAACTTCATTCTTAATCTTATCTAACCTGGTGAGCCCGCACATCCACCTGAGCATCCTCATCTCCGCAACCTTCATTCTCTGAACATGAGAGTTCTTCACTGGCCAACACTCCCCCCATACAACATGGTAGGTCTAACCACAGCTCTATAAAATTTCCCCTTGAGTTTCTGTGGAACTTTCTTGTCACACAGGACTCCTGATGCAAGCTTCCACTTTGACCACCCCGCTCCTATACGATGAGTGACGTCCCCGTCAATCTCTCCGTCCCCCTGAATCACCGACCCAAGATATCTGACACTATCCCTCTTGGCGATGACCTGAGATCCAATCATCACGTCTCCGCCTACTTCGCTCGGTTCGGCGCTAAACTTGCACTCCAGGTATTCTGTCTTAGACTGAGAGCTCATTTTCAAATTTTAAAAACTCTACTATATCATTTGGTTTTCAGGTGCTAAGAGGAGATTATGGATGGATTCATATTTGGTAAAATTAAGCATAGTTGTATGAAATGCTTTTATATACCCAGAACCATCTTGGTTTACGCTAGTAGCATGGACAAGAATAGCATGGACTAGAATAGAAATTTCTAGCCAGTCATGTCGAAAAATTGCATAAGTAGGACTTGAGTATGACAAGTTTTTTCCACTCCATAGGATTTTGTGAAAGTGAATTGAGCCACTATTTTCTGTTTTAGTATGTGATATTAAAAATGAAATTTATAAGGTCACTGGTTTCTGTTATTTAATCATGCTATTTTCTTGATTCTCAATATTGATCCAGGTGTTGCGTATTCTAAGCATATAGTTCATCTATACTCTTACTGTTAGACATCCAACAATTGAACTCGGCGAGACAACAAGAGTGTTGTCATGAGGCAGCCATGAGTGTTGCAAAATTGGTGCAAGAATGGCGCCAAAAGTCAAAAAGGGAAACGGGCAAGCGATGGCTAAGGCTTTGAACGGATGCGAGACAGCTTGGCAAGGGCTTGACAATGAGTTGCGGGCTACGGATGACACTTGATCATGATTATAGCATCAAGGCATGAGGCATTGATGCCAAGGCATGGCAGAAACGGATGGGCAAAGACAAGCAAATGTGCAACGGAAAGGCAATGTGCGGGCAAATTTGGCGTGAGTTCGAGTTGCGGCAAACGGGCCAAGTTCGTGGGCAAGTTTAAGGTGAATTGGGGCACAATTTAGCTGGAGAATATGGCATTGGCACCTGGTCCAAGCCAGCACACGAAATTGGGCAGCAACATGAGAATGGACCAAGTCAAACGGCGGTTACCGGCACATGCTGTGCACATGGGCATCGGTTGAGCTTTGTCTATTATGCTGGCAGGAGTTAGCACGAATTGAGGCCATGATCCCATGATCTAAACATGTTCCTAGTAGTTGGGGTGTCAACTACACTTAGGATAAAGTAGTGGGCAAGTGCAAGCCTAAAAACTAGGCAACTATTGTATGATGGGGCTGTTTTCATGTGTTATAAATGGGCAACACCCTTCTCTTTTGTGACTTAAGGAGAAAAACGTGAGAGAGCTCACAATAGAGTGGAAAACGTGACGAGGGCATATTTTCTGACTTAGGAAGAGTCCTATGTCCTAGGAAGGAGAAAAACGTGAGAGAGCTCACAATAGAGTGGAAAACGTGACGAGGGAATGTTTTCTGACTTAGGAAGAGTCCTAAGTCCTAAGAAGGAGAAAAACGTGAGAGAGATCATAATAGAGAGGAAAACGTGTAGAGTGCATGTTTTCTGATTTACGAAGAGTCCTAAGTCTTGTTTTCAAGAGTGAAAACACTAAGGCTAAGAGTAGTCTTGTGTGGGTCAAGAGTGATCTTCATTTTTTATTAGCGGGGTGTACTTTGAGTTTGAGTTTTCTTTGTATTCTCGAGTTAAATACAAAGTTGGGAAAGAGTTCCTGTATATTGTGTGTCTTGTGTTCACGTTTTATTTCTGCCCCTTCACTATATTTTCGTTGCCTAAATCAGTCTAAAGTTTACTACGTTGAAAGACTGCCGAAATTAATCAAAGTCCAAAGTTGTTGAAATTTTGGTAGAGTGTTGGAGCAGGCTGAAGTCAAGGAGGTGCTTGGCTGCCGCGTGGGCCGTTTTAGAGTGACACAAAACGAGCCCATCACAAGTGTATCAGAGCAGATCGAGAGCAGATCGTGTTCGCGGCGGAGACACGACAGGCAGTGGCAGATTTCGTGGTCTTGTTCGAGAACATGGCTAGTGGTAACAATGAACTGCGGGAAAGGCTAACAAAACTGGAAGCATTGGAGGGAATTGCTGTTGAAGGCAAAGAACTTAAGCCTCTTATGAGTAGAATTGCATTTTTTGAGACAGAAATGGCAAGGAAGCGAGTGAACACAGATGTGAAGAAACGAAGAGAAAGAAAGGTGGGCAAGGGGCGTTGCTTGTTCGTTGGGGCTCATAAATTAAGTTAACCTCGACGAGGACGTCGAGTTTCAAAGAGAGTGGGTGGTTTGTTAGACCTCCAACAATTGAACTCGGCGAGACAACAAGAGTGTTGTCATGAGGCAGCAAGAGTGTTGCAAAGTTGGTGCAAGAGTGGCGCCAAAAGTCGAAAAGGGAAACGGGCAAGCGATGGCTAGGCTTTGAAAGGATGCGAGGTAGCTTGGCAAGAGCTTGACAATGAGTTGCGGGCTACGGATGGCACTTGATCTTGATTATAGCATCAAGGCATGAGGCATTGATGCCAAGGCATGGCAGAAACAGATGGGAAAAGACAAGCAAATGTGCAACGGAAAGGCAATGTGCGGGCAAATTTGGCGTGGGTTCGAGTTGCGGCAAAAGGGCCAAGTTCGTGGGCAAATTTAAGGTAAATTGGGGCACAATTTAGCTGGAGACAATGGCATTGGCGCCTGGTCCAAGCCAACACACAAAATTGGGCAGCAACATGAGAATGGACAAAGTCAAACGGCGGTTACCGGCACATGCTGTGCACATGGGCAGCGGTTGACCTTTGTCTATTATGCTGGCAGGAGTTAGCACGAATTGAGGCTATGATCCCATATCTAAACATGTTCCTAGTAGTTGGGGGTGTCAACTATACTTGGGATAAAGTAGTGGGCAAGTGCAAGCCTAAAAACTAGGCAACTATTGTGTAATGGGGCTGTTTTCATGTGTTATAAATTGGCAGCACCCTTCTCTTTTGTGACTTGAGGAGAAAAACGCGTGAGAGCTCACAATAGAGTGGAAAACGTGACGAGGGCATGTTTTCTGACTTAGGAAGAGTCCTATGTCCTAAGAAGGAGAAAAACGTGAGAGAGCTCACAATAGAGTGGAAAACGTGACGAGGGCATGTTTTCTGGCTTAGGAAGAGTCCCAAGTCCTAAGAAGGAGAAAAACGTGAGAGAGATCACAATAGAGAGGAAAACGTGTAGAGTGCATGTTTTCTGATTTAGGAAGAGTCCTAAGTCTTGTTTTCAAGAGTGAAAACACTAAGGCTAAGAGTAGTCTTGTGAGGGTCAAGAGTGATCTTCATTTTTTGTACGCGGAGTGTACTTTGGGTTTGAGTTTTCTTTGTATTCTCGAGTTATATACAAAGTTGGGAAAGAGTTCATGTATATTGTGTGTCTTGTGTTCACGTTTTATTTCGGTCCCTTCACTATATTTTCGTTGCCTAAATCAGTCTAAAGTTTACTACGTTGAAAGACTGCCGAAATTAATCGAAGTCCAAAGTTGCTGAAATTTTGGCCGAGTGTTGGAGCAGGCTGAAGTCAAACCGGTGCTTGGCTGCCGCGCGGGCCGTTTTAGAGTGACACAAAACGAGCCCGTGATACCTACCATGGTGGTGATGATTTGAGGAACCACCTTGAGGTTTGTGTTGACCTTAAGATTTCAGTTATATTAAGCTTTATATGTCTGAGATCTTGTCACCATCTTATAAGCAACAATCACCTGATCTTTTTTTTTTCCTTAGATTGATGCCCATGTTGGCAACGTTAATGATCTTGCTTTCTCTCATCCAAATAAACAACTATGCATCATAACTTGTGGAGATGACAAGGCTATCAGGGTATGCATTGTTGTTAGTTGTCAGTCTTCTAAAGCTGAATTTAGATTATCAAAGGGTCTCATTTTGGAGTCTTTGGTGTACGCACAGGTGTGGGATGCTGCCACTGGATCTAAGCAATATACTTTTGAGGGCAATGAGGCACCTGTCTATTCTGTGTGTCCTCACTATAAGGAAAACATTCAGGTACCATCTAATTTGTGCTTCCCATAAAATCAGAATGATGAGATATGTATGGATTGTTGGTTGCAGTTCATTTTGATGGAAGATTTTTAAGATTTTTGTGAACGACGGAAGAGTGTGAAATTGATAGGGGAACATCCTATGCAAGTTTGTCCTCCCCCCCCCCCCCCCCCACCCCCCCAAAAAAATGTGGACAACCATTACAAGAGAAAATGTAATGTCAACAAATGTTTCTTTTTTTGCTAAGATACGCTTTTGGGCATCACTGTTTACCTTTTGTGGCCACCGCATATTTTTATACTTGCATTAATCAACGCTGAATTAGGATGTGTTTCTTATTCTAATCTTGTCTTTCTGCTTACTGTTTAGGCATCTTTGTAATTATCTCTTGGCAGCATTTATTAGACATAAAACTTTGTATAGCTTCAACTATCTGATATACTATGTTGCTAGGCATGTTCGCAGAAGGACAAGGAACTTTTGTGTATTTTCCTAATGAGTTTTGTTTTGAGAGAGTTCCTTCGATTTTATCTATCCTACTCATCAAATCTTTTTTCTATCTCATCAAAGTCCTCTTTTTTGTGTTAGTTCATTTTTGCAACTGCGGTTGATGGGAAGATCAAGGCTTGGTTGTATGACAACATGGGATCCAGGGTTGATTATGATGCTCCAGGCCACTCATGTACTACAATGGCTTACCGTGCTGATGGAGCAAGGTAGGAATCTAGTTAGTGGCCTTTGCTCTTGGTAATAATGATAGGTTAAAGTGCCTAAGTATATTTTCTTTTTTTCCAAAAACTGTAGGCTCTTTTCTTGTGGCACCAGTAAAGATGGTGAATCATACCTTGTGGAGTGGAATGAAAGTGAAGGTGCTGTTAAACGTACTTATATTGGTCATGGGAAGAGATCTGTCGGGGTGGTGCAGTTTGATACAACAAAAAACAGATTCTTGGCTGCTGGTGATGAGTTTGTAATCAAATTCTGGGACATGGATAATACAAACCTCTTAACTAGCATAGATGCTGAGGGCAGATTACCAGTATGTAGTTAAAATCTTATTACTACTTTGAAGGTTTGTGTAAAATGTCGAGCACTTTTAAAAATATGCAAATTCACCTTTAGGCATCTCCATGCATCCGGTTTAGTAAAGAAGGGTCACTTTTGGCTGTATCAACCAGTGAGAATGGTGTTAAAATACTGGCAAATGGTGATGTTGTTCGCCTGATCCGTGCTATTGAAAGCCGTGCTCTTGATCCCTGTAGAGTTCCTTCTGGCGCTGTTGCGAAGGTATATTTCTTTGGTGGCATCAGTATTAGTTTAAGACTATTATTTCATTTTATCTTTTTAACTCTTGGCAGGCACCCATGATCAGCACATATGGTGCTTCTAGTTCAACTGCTGGAACTAGTATGAGTATTGCAGATAGAACTGCGCCACTGAACGCCATTGTTCAGCTGGTAGGTTTTTCTACTTAGCTTATGCGGTTGAAAGAGTAGGTTTCAAAGCTGCTGGGTTTTCACTGCTGGGCGTGAGGTGTCTAGGAGTTCACTGTTAGCTAGTTGTTCCCGAACAAGTTTTTGTCCGGTCAATTTATTTTACTGGAAAGAAAAAATAGGTAACTACACTGGTTTTGTAAATTAGGTTTCATAACTACTCCAGTGTTGTCAAAGGCGTGCTTAAAGTGCGCTTAAGCCCTAAAGCGAGGCTTCGCCTTGGTTTGCAAACGCTTTAGTGTCGCATCAAGGATGTAAGACATACTTTTCTTTGCCAATGAGTGTAATCCTGAAAAGGTGACACTGGACAATTGATATTTTACTTTATCGTAATTTCTTTTCAACCTTTTTTGTCCATATATTTGTTATTCATGCTTATAATTATTGATCTTGGACTACATATACATGTTTTTACTTTTTCTTCAGTTGCGCCTTTTTCATTAGAACCCATGCTGTATTTGCGCGTTGCGCTTAAAGCTCCAACATGCCTTAGAGCTTTTTCGCGCGTTTCGCCTTTGATCTATTATCAAGTTTTTATTTCAGATATCTAAACTAACTTAATGTATCCTGGATACACTTTTTTATTTGCTATATTCAGATTATTAGATTAATGTATACAAATTCTGGAGCTGCAATTCTGGCTTTGGCATACAATGCCGTACACAAACTTTGGAAATGGCCACGTAATGAGAGGAATGTTACGGGAAAGGTACTGAGGGCTTTTAGTTTGAGGTTCTTTTTCTCTTCCCATATTCCATATTCGGTTATCTTTTTTTTCCCTTTACCTTGATGTGAACGTTTCTTTCTGAAGACCTTTCGCAATGCATCTCTCCAGGCATCTACTGCTGTTACGCCTCAATTATGGCAACCTTCCAGTGGAATTCTGATGACAAATAATATAAGCGAGACAAACCCCGAAGAAGCTGTGCCATGCTTTGCACTATCCAAGAATGACTCGTATGTTATGTCAGCATCTGGTGGAAAAATTTCCTTGTTTAACATGATGACCTTCAAGGTATTCATAAACCAATGTTCCTGGCTTGGTTGTATAGCTTGTCTATCGGTGTGATTGGCGGTGATTAATATTAGAGTTAACGTGCACTTAATGCCTTGCAGACAATGACAACTTTCATGCCCCCTCCACCTGCAGCAACTTTTCTTGCCTTTCATCCACAGGATAATAACATGATTGCAATCGGAATGGAGGACTCTTCGATACAAATCTACAATGTTCGCGTTGATGAGGTCCTGAACTAAATTAAGACTAAATATCATACAGATATGTGATGTGTGCATAATGTGATGAATTACTTTTTCCTTTTATGTGACAATTTAGTTCTTTGTGTGAATAAAATCTACAGGTGAAAAGCAAACTTAAAGGTCATCAGAAGAGAGTAACTGGCTTGTCCTTCTCTAATGTTTTGAATGTTCTGGTATCATCCGGAGCTGATGGTCAGGTAAATCCCGAGTTCTACTTAGAAATTCTGCAGGACCCAGATTTTACTGTTGGGACTTTAGAGACTTGAGTGATGCTTTTGTGATTGGCGCTTAAGAAAGTTCAGTGGGTGATTAAGAGTGTAGAATTTCTCATAAAAATAAAGAAGCTTTCTACCTTGTCATTCTTATTATCCGTCTATGGTGGAAAAGTTAAAACACAGCAGCTTCCTTCCAAAATTGTTTTCTTGGCTTCTCCAGAATATTTCCATCCTGTAATATATTTGAGTGTGACATCTGTAGTGTGGCATGAATGTCTCTTTTTAACTGTTTTTCTTAACCTTTACATTCTTCAGCTTTGTGTTTGGAGCATGGATGGCTGGGAGAAGAAAGCCAGCAAGTTTTTGCAGATTCCCTCTGGTAGAGCAATAAATCCTCTTGCTCAGACACGTGTTCAGTTCCATCAAGATCAGACACACTTGTTGGAATTTCATGAAACGCAAATAGCTATATATGAGGCATCAAAGCTTGAATGCGTGAAGCAGGTTTGTAAGGCATACATCTGGTTTATGTATTGCTTTGCTCTTGGTGGGTTACGATAATGTTATGTCCTATTTTATTGGGCAAACATTATATTGTTGCATGGTGGGAGATAGTTCTACTGTTTTTCAGATGAATAGACTGATCAAATCACGCAAACTTGGAATTATCATCAAAATTATTGCTCTTAGTCATTGTATATTTGTCTGATCTGATCAACTCAAGAAAGAAGGTTGAACTCATTCAAAGTCTTTCCTTGCAGTGGGTTTCACCAAATGCTGCAATTACTGATGCGACATACTCGTGTGATAGCCAGTCAATTTATGCAAGTTTTGATGATGGAAGTGTGAGTATTTTTACAGCTGCAGCACTCAAACTGAGGTGTCGGGTGAATCCTGCTGCCTATTTGCCTTCTAACCCAAGGTATGAATCATATCTGGGACAACAGACTAAAACTTGGGTTTAGTTTCACATTCTCTCATGTTTGTCCTGTAGTTGTCTGATGATTTTCTTGACAGCTCCAGAGTGTATCCACTTGTCATTGCTGCTCATGCATCTGAAGCAAACCAGTGCGCAGTAGGACTTACTGATGGCGGAGTGTATGTGCTTGAGCCTCTGGAGTCGGAAGGTAAATGGGGTACGCCGCCGCCTCCAAATGAAAATGGTGTTGCTGCTGGCATAAGCTCTGCTGCCACTGGTCTTGATCAAGCATCAAGGTAGTTGTCTACAGGGCCTCTCTGATGCAACTTTTTAATTTGCCCATCAAGTGCTCTTGTACTATATTTTCGAGGGAGCCGTAGATTTTCAGATCTAGGATACACCTGACACCAGTGATGAGAAGATTGGTGGTGTCTCCAATTGGAAGCTGAGACACTACGGAAATCAGGATTCATTTATAGGAGGGTTCAAGGAAAGCCAAAATGTTGATATTCATAGGTAAAGGAATAGGGATTCAGTTTGACCTCTGAGAAATTTTGCCTGTAAGTTGTTTCTGTTCTAGAACTAATACTATGGCACTGTCAGCTCCAGAAAGTCACTCACCTACCGGCATTATCAAGAGTGACATTTCAACAAGGAACTAAATCAGGTTAAAAAGCGCACTTTTTTCCGAATGATATTAAAGGTAATAAACTTTGTAAAAGGAAGTAGGAGTATATATTAAGGAAAAAAGCGGTAGTACTGTATAAATGTTATAGGAGCGTTAACTATAAAGTGAAAACATAACAATAGCGATATATAAATATGGTATAGCGAATCTAATTTTTCAAAATGATTTAAAGGTTCAAATTAGGAAATGGAAACAGAAAACCCTAATCATTTTAACCGCATTAGTTATACAGTAGTACTATATCACTTATGTGCGATTTCTTTATAAAATTTACCATTTGAACTATTTAAGAAATGGTTTCTCAACCTAGGTATGATTTCATTCCTCAAACGTCTAATTTGAGAAAATTTGGCGTTCACTTTAAGAGTGTATAAAAAGAAGAAAAACGACACGGTAGAGGAAGAAATAATGCAACTGCATGCGGGCAACGACAAAATCTAGCGACATTGTCCATTGTATTCTATTAATATATAAAAAACTGGAGACAAATATGAAGTACTAACAGATAAGGGCACCTACTAACGTACTGGTCTGTATTTAATATGTACTCTATATTGAATTAATATTAGCTGGATCTGGGGGACTATATCCCATAAAACATTATATACAGAGAATTAATACTCCCTTTGTTGTACAGAGAGTAACTACTCTCTTTGTTTTGAAAAGACTGACACTATTTCGTTACTATTAGTCTGTTTTAAAATAATTGGTTATTTTATTTTAAAATGATTAGCATGTTTCAATATTTTCTTAATGAAAATTTTTATAATCACATAAATACTATGACTTGTTTAAAACTACAAATTTTTCATAAATTTTTTAGCCACACAAATGTTACTTATAACATAAATAACAACAAAAGTTTCAAAAATCATCAACGTCAAACTGAGATAAACAAATCGAAAAGGGAGGGGTAAGTATTTGTTGCTTTTAATTGTACTAGTCTTTTATTACTTCATTATTCAAATCTACGTTTTTTAAACTTAGGCATTAGTTATTAAGTGAGACATTTAAAGAATACAAATTGGTAGTTCTGACTTCTGATATTAAGAGAGACATTTTTGAAGAATACAAATTGGTAGTTCTGACTTCTGATAAATACTTTACGATTAAAATTATTACTCCATTTGTATTAATTTATGTGAATTTATTTAATTAGATATAAAATTTTTTTTAAAAAAAGAATACTTTTAGAATTTATGATACATTTGTATCTATATCGCTTTTTGTGTCAAGTTTTAACTTATGCCCGTTTTGCAAAAAAAAAAATTACAAGCGTACCCGCTTTTTCGCATAACTTCAGCATAAGAGGCTAAAGTAGCAAATACAATCACGCAAAATTTCAGCATTCTAATAGACGGCCTGAAGTAACAAGTGTGCTAAACCAAGTGTGCTGAAGTTTTTGTTTGTAATTGCTGAACTTAAGCATAGTAGCTGAAGTTTTGTTCTCTATTTGCTAATTGATGAAGTTTTTATTTTTGTAACTGTCGAACTTCAGCTCTTGTAACTGGCAAAGAGCTGAAGTTTTTATTTTGTAACTGGCAAAGAGCTGAAGTTTTTGTTTTGTAATATAACTATCAAAGTTATTTAGTTCATTTGTAAAAACTTCAGCACTATATAAGCTGAAATTTTTGAAGAAGCTTTCTAACATACTAGATAAATAATCAGATTGTCAACAGTTGCTAAATCATATTTTGGAAACAATAAACGTGAAAAGAACAGAATTATCATTGTCTACTAACTTACGTACGTGGAATATTCATAAATTATTGTCTACTAACTTACATAATTATTTATAATTTATTATTAAATAATCTGATAAAAATATTTATAGGAATCACCCCATCAACTGAAGTTCTATAACAACACCAACAATAGCAGAAGAAAAGAAGAAGAAGAAAACGAAGGAGTAGAAGGAAGAGGAGCAAAGCGGTGAAGTTATTTAAAAAATAGGTATAAATTAAAAGTTTTTTAAACAATAATTATAGATTAAAAGGGAACAACTAAATAAAGCACTCAAAAACAGACCCAAAGTATTTAAGTGATTATAATTTTTTTTATTAATGGTAGAAATATAAATTTAAGTATAGTAAACAAGCCAGATAATAGGAACAAAACAGAGTAGCATCATAATTTTTCCTAACGTTGGGATATATTTGAATGCTCATCAACTTTTCTAGAAAGTGTTTAAAGGGTTATAAATTATCTAAAATAAGTAAATTAAAGGCGTAGGACTGAATCTAATAAATTTATACTAAAAAAAATTTTAGATCCCAAATATAAGCGAGGGTGATTGCCATGCCGTGTAAAGTTTTTTCTTTCCTCCATAATATATAATAACGTGAGGTCACCCCGCACCTTCTATTGAAACAGCGCACCACTTTGCGAAAACCCTTTATTATACGCGTTAAGAGGCGCGTGTGGAATCTTTAACCTTTTCCTTTATTTGGCTTTAGTCGACAAGTAGGTGTCCATATTGTCCTGCATTTCCAACACTTGTTGTGAAAACTCTATCCCCTTTTCTCTGTGTTCTGCCATAGACTAAGATCTACAAAATCTCCACGACACCCATCTTTGGATAATCCGTCATTTGACTCCCATATATCATATAATTATATATACATCCACATTCACTATGTTTTTCTCCGTCTCCGTTTCCGCCATCTCTAACAGCTGCAATGAACGGAGACGCTCGTAATGGTTCTTCCCCTACCCTCAGCAATAGACGTAGCATTAACGGAAAACATAACGGCAAGGAGAAAATTGAACAGAACGGTAAGATTAGAGAAATGAAGAAGAAATCATCGTCGGATTTGGGTGGTTATAATGGGTGGCTAGGTAATGCGTATTTCATGAAGTGGAGGGCGGAGGATGTATTCGGTGTGGTGAAGTACCACCCGATACCGTGTGTCTTTGCTGCATCGCTGTTGTTTTTCATGGGAGTGGAATACACTCTTCGTATGGTCCCATCCACTTCTCCACCGTTTGATCTGGGATTCATTGTTACGGTTCCTCTTAATCGTTTGCTTGCTGCCAAACCCGCTCTCAACACTATTTTTGCTGGATTAAACACGGTACGCACCTGTTTAAATCTGTGCATGTCTATGTTACTGGATCCAGTGGCGTAGCCATATACATTGAAGACTGGTCAACTGAACATCATTCATCCAAGTATTATTATAACTTATATTGTCTATAGATTAACTTTTATTTGTAAAACTGCATCGCTGTTGTTTATTATTTTGGTTTTTAACAAATCTATTTTGGGTTTGATAAGGTGTTCGTGGCGATGCAAACGGCGTACATTTTGGGGACTTTTCTAATAGAAGGGAGGCCGAGAGCGACAATTTCGGCGCTGTTCATGTTTACGTTCAGAGGCATTCTTGGGTATGCTACACAGCTGCCATTGCCTGAGGTACTTTTTCTTTCCCTTTCCTTTTTAACCATTGTATACAGCTAGATCTCTTTTTGCTTTAAAGCTTTTTCTAAATAAAAAAGTATTCTTTCACCTTTATTCGCGTAGATCACAAGTTAACCATTTACATACCAATTTAGTGTCTTCCATGTGTAAAAAAAATAGTGATTACAATCTAAATAGTTGTCTACGCAATCGCTTAGTATAATTTATTTGTTATAGGTGTAATTATGTTAACAATGATTAGATCGGCTATTTGGGTAAAGATCCCTAATTTAAACTCTTGACTTAAATCACAATTCTTGACGGATTGTCTTGAGCTTTCATGTAGTCTTCTGCTCAAAAAAGCAATTACGTTATGTTTCAAACAATTCTTGTTTAAAACAAAAGTAGTAATGACCATATGGCCCAACTGCACATTATGTCACCTATCCAACTCTCATTCATATATAGTTCTAGCCTTAATGTGCTTATGTAGCTGTGTAATAAATAGTTGCTTGGACTTGTCCTAGCGAAACGGTACTAGTATATTATTTTATTTGCTTGGTGGTAGTTCTGCATTCTTATAAACATTATAGTATATGTTTCACTCTGCTTTGAAACTGACAAGTGGTTCTCTATTACCTTTTAGTCCCTCCGTTCATTTTTTTTTACTTGTCCGTTATATCAAAAAATATATTTTTATTTTGACTTGTCCATTTTAGCAAATCAAGATAAAACAATCTTTTTTTTTGTTTTGCGCTTATCATTAATTACCCATTCCCCAAATCATTTCCCAAGATGTTCTTTTTTAAATGCCTTGATTATTATGGGTAAAATTGTAAACTACATACTTCATTTGTTTTCTTAAAGGGAGTGTAAGTGTAAAGTCAAAAATGGACAACTAAAAATGAACGTGTGTAGTATTAATTACATTACATTTACTGCGATAATTTTAATCTATGATTCTATTTAATACTAGTACTAATATATAAAATGCACTGATAAATCGCTTTCTGAATTTTCAATTGTAGGATTTCTTGGGGTCGGGGGTCGATTTTCCAGTAGGGAATGTGTCGTTTTTCTTGTTTTATTCCGGACACGTTGCGGCCTCCGTGATTGCTTCGCTGGATATGAAACGCATGCAGAGATGGGAATTGGCTCGAGCATTCGACACCTTGAATGTATTGCAAGTGGTGAGGTTGCTAAGCACTAGAGGTCATTACACTATTGATTTGGCAGTTGGCATTGGCGCTGGGGTTTTGTTTGATTCTATGGCCGGAAAGTATGTGGATACTAGGAAAAAAGATATTGCTGCAAATGTTACTAATGCCACTACTTATGGTGCTTTTCACGCCACCTCCCCTAAGCAAGAGAATGGTGGTGTCAAATATCAAAGTGTATCTTCAAATTAAAATGTGTCCACTCAAATGCTGGGTGGATTTTATTTTGAGATGTAGAGATAACTTTGTCTTAGTCAATTTGTAGGGTCTTATAATGCACTTCTATTCCAATTAGGTTCTTTGACTGCAGATTACATCCCCCCCAACCCCCATACACACACAAAAAAGGAAAACCAACAACTCTCCATGCTTTTCTTGTTTTTGTTTTGATAAGGTTAGCAGCTTGATGTGAATGGTAGTAATTGTAAGAAAAATGAGTAGTAATATTGACTAAGTACAAGAAGGAAAGAAGAACAACTTTATACAAATACCGTGTCGTCGCAAACCACTATCTTGAAAGCGATTTCGGCTCAATTGCATCCAAATTGTTAAGATCAGTTGCTCCCCAAGATTTCACTGTATAGGCAAAGTTGTTGGACAGTTACAAATGGAGGAATTAGTTGGACAGTTACAAATGAAGGAATTAAAATGTAGCTGTTACAAGTATTAAACACGGCTATTACAGAAATTAAAGCGTGGCGGTTATAAAGAAATAAATGGAACGTCATAGAATTGAGAATTCAATTTAAAGAGAATGAATTTGGACATATTATGAAAGCTCAAAAATGAAGAAATAATTTTAGCAAAACCATATTTGGAATAAGCTTCATGTATATCTCGCGGGTGGGGAGGGGAGGGGAGGGGGGAATCGACCTGTTCTGATGATCCAAAAGGTCATCGCTTGTTTTAAAAGTCAAATTTGTGTTCTGAGACCTTAAAAATCTTCTTTTGTCTCACCTTGATTGGCGTGCGCAATTCGGACGTATATTCGAAAAGTCTTTATGTGAAAGTTAGAGAAAAATACTAATTTTGCCTTTAAAATTAAATTTAAGTTGACTTCGGTCAATAATTTGGTAAACGGACTCAGACCTGTAATTTGATGGTCCTGGAGGGTCCGTAGAAAATATTTGGACTTGAGTGCAGGTCCGAAATTGAATTCCGAGGTCCCTAGACCGAGATATGAATTTTTGAAGAAAATTATTTAACTGAAAATATAAGAGTTTTTCCAAATTTAGGGATGTTTTGATAGTACCTGTAGTTTGGTTTCAGAGCTCGGTACAGGTTAAAATGGTATTTAAGTTATGTCTGTAACATTTGGTATGAAACGAAATTCATACAACATGATTCGGACTCTCGGTTGTGAAAATGGAAACTTTAAGAGTTTTTTCGATTTTTCCTTGATTTTGATGCTAAACTCGTATTTCTAGGTGTTATTTTAGGGTGATCGCACGAACAAGTCCGTATGATATTTTTAGACTTGTGTGCATGTATGATTTGGATTCCCCGAGGCTCGGATGAGTTTCAGGATGTTTTGGACTTAGAGATTTCTGCTGTTTTTACTGTTGCATGTGTACATATAGTTCTTTCTTCGAGTTCGTGAATGAACTCTCGCGAACGCGAAGAGTAAAAATTGTTTAAAGGAAATTCCTTCTACGCGAACGCGAGGCACAGGCCGCGAACGAGGAGTGTTGGGGGAATTACCCTTCGCGAACACGACCTGGCTATTGCGAATGCCAATGCCATTTTGGCAGGAACCTAGGAGAGCGGTGAAATACTCATTGCGAACGCATTACTTGGATCACGAATACGAAAGTCGAGAGGAGAATGCCTTCACGAACGCAATGGGTATGTCGAGAACGCGAAGGCCTTAGGCCGGTGTTTGTCGCGATCAGGACAGGTTCCTCGCGAATGCGATGAAGAAATGTCCAGTGATTTTAAAACAGAATCTAGGCTGGGATTTCTTCAAAATTTCATATCTCCTTCCATAGAATCCGACCATGGGCAATTTTTGAAGAGAAATTTCAATACCAAATCATAGGTATGTGTTCTTAAACTCATTTCTTTCATTTTGCATCAACACACATTAGATTTTTAAGCCTAAATCTTGTCCTTTAAGGGTAGAAATTAGGGATTTAAAGAGAATTGAAGATTTTGCAACTTTGAGAATTTAGACCTTGATTTGTGGTCGAATTCCCAAACTAATTTCATATTTGGGCTCTTGGGTAAATGAGTTTTGGTTCGAACCTCGAGTTTTGACTAAGCAGGCTCGGGGACGGATTTTGACTTTTTCTGGAAGAATGTTGGGAAATCTGTAATTTCTCATTTGAATTGGTTTCTTTGGCTTCAATTAATGTTAATAAGTTAATATTGGCTAGATACAAGCGGATTGGAAGTGAAAATTAAGGGAAAATGGTTTTTGAGGCTTGACTTTTGGCCATGGAATCAAGGTAAGTGTTTGGTCTAACCTTAGCTAGAGGGAATAGGCATTATGTCTTATTTGCTATGTGTTAGTCTCGAGTACGACGCATAGTTGAGGTGACGATTATCTATATGCTGGTGTCAAGTATGCCCGTGAGTCTTATACTATGATTGGTGTGACTTTGATTATGCATTGTTCATGTTTAAATTGATGATTATCACTGCGGAACAAGACTTATGATAAATTCTTGGAATTTGACCATTATTGAGTATTGGCTCATGTTAAGGTTTATTTTATTAAGTAACTGTTGAAACTATAAATATTGCTAATTAAAAAGTCATAATAAAAATAAACATAATCTAAAAGCACTAATTCATGCTAAACTAGATAGACTAATGAGGGAGTACTAATTATATGCCTAAAAGCTAAAGAAAAATAAAAATAGGTTATGTATTTTTATCTAAATTATTGCAAAATAAAAAATAGACATTTAATACATTCCCGTTTGTAATATTGAATTGAATGTCTTTTGTTAGCATTAGTATTGATTGTTAGCATTATTTAATTTACTTAATATTAATGGCTATAAAACTTATTGGAGCATTCAAAACTTCTAAATCAAACCTTGAAATAATACCTTAAAAAATAAAATTATGAAATTTTTTTAAGAAATATTTATAAATTACATTACAATAAGTATATTTATACATTAAATATATCTAAAATTGTTATATATGTAATGTCGGGTTGGTTTGGTTGCGATTTGACTTTCTTTAGTTAAAACCAAACCAAACCAATTATGGTCGGGTTTTTTTTTTTCCAATACCAAACCAAGTCAAACCAAACCATAGTCGAGTTTTTTTTCTCGATTTGACTCGGATTATCGGATTGATACGGTTTATCGGTTTTCTTTGTACACCCCTAATAGTAATATCAAAGTTATTCTTAGTTTGACCGCATCATTGCTTACTTCTAACACAATCTTTGCTAATATAACTTCCAAATTTATCTTTCATTTGCAAGACTTATATGCATGAATGATAAAGTTGATAAATTGTTACTTCTACATATTGTTTAATATAAACCGAACTAAGAAAAACCTTATATTAAGCAAACATTACATGAGAATTGAAAATAAGAGTTGCATTACCCAGAGAAAAAAAGATAGAGAAAAGAATATTTGTGCAATGCCGTTAGGTAGGGGTGCTTATCGTACAATACGATATTTACACTTAAAGATTTGGCTTATCAATTTTTCATTTATAAACGTAATAATTTGCTAAACAGCTAATAATATATCAGCATATGGTGCTGAAGTAGCAAGACAATCATGCAAAACTTCAGCATTCTAAAAGACGGGCATGAAGTAGCAAGTGTGCAGAAGTGTGCTCAAGTTTTTGTTTGTAATTGCTGAATTTAAGTATAGTAGCTGAAGTTTTGTTCTCTATTTGCTAATTGCTGAAGCTTTTGTTTTTGTATCTAGCGAACTTTAGCTCTAGAGCTGAAGTTTTTATTTTTGTAACTACAAACTTCAGCTCTAGAGCTGAAGTTTTTGTTTTGCAACTGGCAATCTTCAGCTCTAGAGCTGAAGTTTTTGTTTTACATCTGGCAAACTTCAGTTCTAGAGCTGAAATTTTTGTTTTTGTAACTGGCGAACTTCAGCTCTAGAGCTGAAGTTATTGTTTTGTACCTGGCGAACTTCAGCTCTAGAGCTGAAGTTTTTGTTTTTGCAACTGGCAAACTTCAGCTCTACAGTTGAAGTTTTTATTTTTGTAACTGGCGAACTTCAGCTCTAGAGCTAAAATTTTTGTTTTATAACTGGTGAACTTTAGCTCTAGAGCTAAAGTTTTTGTTTTAAATGTAACTGTAGAACTTCAGCTCTAGAGCTGATGTTTTTGTTTTGTAACTGGCGAACTTCAGCTCTAGAGCTAAATTTTTTGTTTTATAACTGGTGAACTTCAGCTCTAGAGCTAAAGTTTTTGTTTTATAACTGGTCAACTTCAGCTCTAGAGATGAAGTATTTGTTTTGAATGTAATTGTCGAACTTCAGCATAGAGCTGATATTTTTATTTTGTAACTGACGAACTTCAACTCTAGAGCTGGAGTTTTTGTTTTGTAATGTAACTGTCGAAGAGCTGAAGTTATTTAGTTCATTTATAAAAATTTCAGCACTATATAAGCTGAAATTTTTGAAAAAACTTTCTAACATTCTAGATAAATAATCAGATTGTCAACAGTATTTAAATCATAAATTTTGAAAACAATAAACGTAAAAAGAATAGAATTATCATTGTCTACTAACTTACGTACGTGAAAATATTCATAAATTATTGTCTACTAACTTACGTAATTATTTATAATTTATTTTTAAATAATTGATAAATATATTTATGGATGCACCAATAATACTAGAAGAAGAAGATAAAGAAGAAGACAAAGGAAGAGAAGGAAAAAAAGAAATAGGACTAAAGTTATTTAAAAAGCGAATATAAGTTAAAAATTTTTTAAAAAAATATATAAAATAAATAAGGGCGATCAACGCCCCGAGCAATTTTTACATTTTGAACCGCCCTACCGTTAGGCCCCAATTTCCTAACAACCTTAATATATAGAAAGATAAGTGCAAAAGCATGGTGCTAAAAATATAGAGAAAACGTGTAAGAGTTGAACGGGAAAGCAAAGAAGTGCCTCTTAATCCAGTATTTTGATACTGTTTCTCCACTTCGTTCATTTTTCACTTGACATTTGCAATTCTATCGGCTTTTTCTCTTTCCTTCTTTACATAAAATCACCGACTTGAATGTCACCATGTTCCAACATAAGAAGATACCGTCAAAAGATATAGTGCAATGAATAAAATTATTTCTTTTTTAACTAAAGATTTCGATTTCGAATTTAAGTATGAAAACATCTTTAATAAAGAATGACATTTTTGAATATGGCCTTATTTTGTATGTATTCAGATATAATCGAATTTCGACATAAATACAAAACATCAAATGTAGAAACAAGAAAAAGACATAAAAAGTTCCCAACTACTACTATTTACTTAAGAAAACTTAATAACGTAACCTACTATTGCTGTGATGTGTCCACTAGAAACCGGGCCACGTAGCCGGGTGAGCCCCGGGGAGGGCGGGGACCGGTAATGGTTTGGACTTTGGAGAGGCTAACCATTGTTGTGATAAGTTCACTGACTTGTCAAAAAATTTACCAAGTCAGATTACTTATAAAGTCATATAATTGTCTATGTTCAGCGTAGATGAGTAACTTTGAAAAGAGTACAGATAGACTATCTGAAAATATGCTAAGCATATCTGCATTTTTTTTTGCACGATTAGTGAATATAGTTTAAATGTAATACTGCTATTAAAATCTCACTTGCAAGCTTCAGCCTAAATAACTAGTTTGGTTTGCCTGATTGCCTCAATTAGTTCTCAAAAACATATAAATAATTTATTGAAAGCTTATTGAAATTATAAACTTTCCCATTCGTTTCATTATATTTAAAATTCTATTACTACTAAAAATTCGGCCATAACCGACCGCGGCCAACCGACCAACTTCGCTCGGTCAAAAAATCGGCTGAATAATCGATTGAAGTTGGTTGGTTTTTCAAAATATTTTAATTTTCAATTTATTTTTACTAAACCGACTAATTTCGGTCGGATTTTTTGAGGAAAAGTGCAGAAGTTTATTTTTGTGTCCCGCGAAATTTATTTTTCAAGAAATCAACCAACTATGATTGTTTTTTAATTTAAACCAAATGAAAATTAATATTCAATAATTCGACTGATCATTTTTAAAAACCAACCGATTTCTATCGATAATTTTATTTTTTTAATAAAATCGACCGGAACCGAATATATGGCTATTTGCGCGCAAAAATGCGACTAATGAGTACAAATAAAATAAAAGAATGTCTTATGTCAAAATGTACTTGTCACGACCCAAACCGATGGGCCGCGATGGGCCCGCGGTGCCTTACTCAACCGAGTACCAACATAACGTATCTTTCATATCATTCTATCATAGGTAAATGAATCCGAATAAAGTATGAGGGAATACAAACTTATACATATAAAGTCTGGGCCTATAAGGTCAAAATAGTCACTCGTGTACTGAACAAGAGCCAACAAGGCCATACAATCTTTTATATATATGACATATGTCTACAAGCCTCTAAGAATACATAATTTTCATAAAGGTCGGAACAGAGTCCCGCCATATCAAACAATACACGTCTAAATCATACTAACCAATCAAGCAACTCTAAAGCAAATGGGGTGCACCAACATCTTTCTATGAGCTGATAACCTACTTGGAGGGATTTTGACCTGTCTATCGGGACATGCAGGTATATGACACAGTGTCCCAAGAAAAAGAGACGTCAATAGGAATAATATACCGAGTATGTAAGGCACGCAAATAACTATAGAACAGACATGGAGGACATATAGAATAAATGACTCCACCTGTAAGTTTGGATAACTTTGTAAATCATGAAATAGTTAAGTATTACACGGCTCACTAACTCTGCCTGGGGTGTGGGTACCTATTATTCGTCGGGTAATTTGTCCGCGTATTCCCAGACAATAGAAAAGAGTCTTTCTTTCTCCTCTCTGCAAAGCGTAACATCGCCGTAATATAATACTGTAAGGCGTAACATCATCATAATATTGCGAGGTGTAACATCATTATCCCCCCCCCCCCCCCCCCCCGGAACATTCGTCCTCGAATGTTAGCTGATGCTCTTATCATTTTCATAACTTATAGCTCTTATGAATACCTTAATACTCTTCTTGTCATTTAAGCAGTTGCTCTCTGAATAAATCCAAAGTCTAGGGTATTCTCCACATTAGTTTTTTTGCTTATATTATGACTTGTGGTCGAAATCTTCTTAATAGAGCAACTGCTGCTATCTCCTGTCATGCAGCCTGTATGACCCTGGCTTTATAAGTACGCTTATGTGATTCATCTTTCCTTTTTCCTTTTAGCTTTTAGTTAATTTCTAGGCATTACTTTGTAAACATGTATAAGGCTTAATAAGATGCCTCTCTTGGCATATATAGGTGTACTGAAGTTCTTCGCTCGATACTTTGTAGAATTGCAAATATGGCCATATCTTATTTCATAGATCTAGTTATCCATTCGTATGGCTTTACTGTATTTACATGGGTCATACTATACCATAATGTTTTTTACTTCAATTTATCATTACTAAGGTACGCTTACCAACTCTAGTTACTTTTATTGCATATCCTTTAGGTATAAATCTCAGTCATTTAATGCTCATTCATTACCATTCGTCTTAAGAAGGATGGCATAATCTCATGTCATACTTTGTAATTTGTATATGTCCATTGTTGATTCACCTCAATGTTGATCTACAATCCTCCATTTGAAGGCTTGAAACTTCTTACGCAACACATTGCCGCTAGGCTTTACATTCGATTGTGGAATATTTGAAGTGATTTCCATAATCGTATTTCATAGTATTTTAATGTGATTCACCTTATGGGGGGTATCCTAATCTCGTGCCGTCGCTTAAATCTTTTCTCCTTATCTTCTTCTCTTTTTTTTTTCAAATCATTATACAAACAAAGGCCCAAATGTCATCCTTTATCTATCACAATTACACCCTCATTTTATTACCAGGTCATCATTTCATTCTTTGTAAATGCTATTAATCTTAGACTCTTTTGAGTTCATTCAGGTAATACTAAACTTTTAATAACTTAGAGAAACCATTATCTCTCTTGTTTTCATGGACTTAATTATGAGGACTTATCCATTCTCGTCTCATTTATCTTTCATTATCCTTACTTGTGTTTTTTAATCTTTATCGCTCGATCATACTTTAGCTTGCGACCTATAAATATCCATTTACACTACTCCCAAGTTTTCTTCAACTTGCTTGCACCATAAATTTTCTTATGTTATTCTAGAATGTCAAGCGAGATATTACTATCGTCGCTAACCCTTCTCTACCCTCTTAACTATAATTCTAAGTACTTAGAAATCATAGGATGGAAGGCATGCCATTGACGATGCCGCTATCATTCTCGGTTATTGGATCCCGCGCTTCTAGCCTTCTATCCGATATAAGGACTATTCACAACTTCCTATATTTGAGTTATTGAGTATCTCGTACGTTGTTCACCTTTACTTTACTTACTTAAAATCTCGCATCATATCTTCTATCTCTTTCATAACCTCCCTTCCACATAGGTATGATTCACACCACAACTTGAAGCTCTATTATAATACTACACTTCTATGGGAGCTTCATACTGACTTCTTATGAGGCTGTTACTTTTTTCACTTTTTAACTAGCTTTATCATAAAGCCATTATAGACTATGGTTGTTGTATTATCTTTCTCATACCTCTCATTAAGGGAGATACTGCAATGTTTTCGATCACAATATTTCTATTTTTCTGGGTCTAATAATCAACCCCCTGATTTACTTGGGTGATGTAAATCTTTAGTTCCTCGTTCTTATGATCGGCCTTTACGTCGGCTTAAGCTATCTCCCGATCTGTGGTTCCTAGTGTTATTTATTCTGTTTCTCCTTTCATGGGCACTGAGGAATATGCATGACACAATTCTTTAACAATTTAATGTCTCGTTTATGACGTGGGCTCAATTTTTTTAACGTATTCCACAATCTTCTATGACTGTATATGTTGCATATATATATTGCTGACCCAAGAAGGTAGGGAAGAGACGAGAAAGGGCTAATCCCCGAGTCAGGGGCATCTATCTTTATTTACGTAAAGCAAAGCTATTTATTAATGTCGATTTAGATATGCACATTGGCCTGCGACTGTATTTCTTTCGTTCTAGTTTAGCTTTCTTTTAACATAAGCTCTTACTTTTCTTGATCTTTCTGCCCCTTGTTGCGTCCATACTTAGCTCATCTTGGTGCCCACACATGCCGGAGTTTTCTTGCAATTCATATGATATCGAATATACTTTTAATTTTTCTTCCCATTCATTAGTTACGGTAGGTGCCACTTTTCTTTGGAGTGCTTATCATGTTGTTGTGAGACTGTTGTTACACGATCATTTCCTCTTTAGGTCATTGTGCTTAAGTTGAATTCTTCTTTCTTATTTTCTCAGCTAGTCTTTCGTTGTAGTACTTAGGGAGAACCTTGACCCTCGTAAAGCTGTGAGCTTATTACAGTCCTTTTGATGTCCTTCCTTGCCTATAATTATCCATAGTTGCTTACCTCCGTACCCTTGTGCTTGTAGGGTTTCTTCTGAACTGACATTTTGGTTGTCTTTCCTGTGGCACTTTCTTTTATTTCCGTAACACTCATAAAGTATCTTTAACTACCTTGACTCCTGTTTGAATATATCTCATGTATTATAATGACATTACTGCGAGGTGTCTCCATGTTGGGGTTTACTACATTCATCTTGCGTGATCTGCTGATTTGTCTGTAACTTCTTGTCTAGTAATAACTAGGATCTTCCTAAATCAACTGCTAATTACTCGTTGGCCCATTCTCATATCCATGTTTTGCGTAATCTTCCTTGGGTTATTTCCTTGTCTTGACTTACCACACGTGTTGGCTCCTTATCTATCAATAACATCTGGGGCAGGAACCTTTACTTTCCTTTTTATTGACTTCGTGCTTACATAACGTCCTGGAGTCATAGCATATCTATAACATTTGGATAAGTGCAATCTCATCATTTTCTCATTTTTTGCATTCTTCGTTTATCATTCCATATTTTCCTCTTTACGGAATACTAAGACTTGGAGCTATGCCAACCTGCCTATAGATGTTTTTCGCTTTCATCTTTGGCGTCCTTTCACATTATCGATGACCCTTACTCACTTGCGATAATCCTTTTGATATCCCTCACTCGCGATGATGACATTTAGTGTAACTGACATATACAGTCGCTTAAGCTTAACTTTTTTCACATTGCTTACTTTAGGAAAGTGTCTTCCTGAATGATCATTCTCTGAATTTCTCATGATTTTTTCTCTATTATCCATTCTATTATCATCGGAAAGCAATATGAAATTCTCATGATGCCTACCCTTATTAATTACTACATGGACGCACTTGTTACGGCCGGTGCTGCCATTGTGCAAATAGAGTAGAGAAACACTTTCAGAATAAGATAACATAACGTGAGAAATATAGAAACGCAACCACACAAACCAACGAAATAACTTAAACTTCGCAGAAATATCTCTAACACCACCTGCCCCAACCATATATTTTCTGTCAAAATATCATGGCAGATCTTAGATTAAATTTCATCTTAGACAAAAATTATAATCTTCTAATAAATAAAGTGTATAATAAACTAGCTTGGGCACCACTAAAAAACAACTTAGTGTACTTAACTCTCGTTATGTATAAAATCTAAGAAAGGATCAAATCATAAAAATATACGATAAGCAGTCTTAAGTTGCATTTGAATGGGATGCTGTTTTTACCACTGGAATCCACTATTATTTAATTAATAGTTCGGGCATCACTATTATTTAATTTTAAAAAAAAGAACAAAAGACAATCGTATTCCACGTAGGCGTCAAGTTCTGGCCCCGAAAAAATCTACTACTGTTGTATCTGCGGCCTATAAGGCTCTAACTAAATAAATCTCCAATTATCCCAAAATCTAAAAAGCCCCACCGCGTTATCAGTTATATCACCTTCTTTGCCAAGTTGGCTCTCCGTCTCTATGTTGCAGTTGAGGTGTTTTCACAACGTTAAATCTCCACCATAAACTCCCTTATACTCTAAATTTTCCCTTTTCAACTATATAAGCCAAGCAACTCCAACCAAATAATTGCCAAACCCAAAAATGGCCCTCTTTGCACCATTGCCGTCCAAGTCTAAGCCTTACCCATTTTCAGCGCTTCCTCAACCAATCCATAGGCCGGCGAGAAGCTTCTTGTCTTCTCAACGAACAAAGAATGTACATATCCTATCATATAATACAACAAAAACAAGCGTACTTAACACGTGGAATGGCTATAGACAGGAAGGAAAAGTTAATATTAACAGAAGAGTAATGCAAATTGTGAATGTAGCATCGACGCCGGTATCAGAAAATGGAAGAGAATCAAACTTTAACAGAATTCTGTTTTCTGATGTAGTGGTGAAGCGGCCTAGGAATGTACTTTTTGGTAGGCAGTGGAATACAGCGGATGTAGGCTCAGCTGCTGTGGTTGTGGCTATGCATTTGCTCTGTCTATTAGCGCCCTTTAACTTCAATTGGGCTGCTGTTGGAATTGCATTTGGCTTATATATAGTAACTGGACTTTTGGGGATTACTCTTTCTTTTCACAGAAACTTGTCTCATAGAAGTTTCAAACTTCCCAAATGGCTAGAATATCTTTTTGCTTATTGTGGTGTCCAAGCACTTCAGGTAAATAAAAAAAACCCCATAATTATTCTAGTATTTCGCTTTTTAATTTATATTTATTGATATGTGTGATTGTAGGGAAATCCAATTGATTGGGTGAGTACTCATAGATATCACCATCAATTTTGTGATTCTGATAAAGATCCTCACAGTCCTATTGAAGGATTTTGGTTCAGTCATATGAGTTGGATGTTCGATACTAATACCATTGTTGAGAGGGTAATTGCTTTATTCTGCAGTAATTTTACATATAGTATACTATAAAAGATAGAAAATTCTTGTGTATTGATTGTGTATGTCTTTTTTAATGTGTAGACAGGAAAGCCCAACAATGTGGGGGATTTGGAGAAGCAACCTTTCTATCAGTTTGTTCGTGACACTTATGTTTTCCATCCTCTCGCACTTGGAGCTCTGTTATATGCTATGGGAGGATTTCCTTACATTGTTTGGGGCATGGTATTCTTCCTCTGCACAGCTGCTTTTGTGGAGAAACCTTTCATTTTCCCCTTTCAACATTTTGGGAAAACAATTTGAATGGGGAAAAGGATGATTTTGTTGATAGAACTTATATTAGTTTGATTCAATTTCCACATAGTCAACCATGAAGCTTGAAATACCATATGTGCAAATGAGTAAAAGGAAATTTACATAAGTTGGTGTGGCTTATGAAGTTTGCGGTTTAATTTGTTTCTATTTGGGCCTTTCGAAAATAGTCTCTCTATCCTCCGGGACGATAAGGTCTGCGTATATACTATCCTCCCCGGACACTACCCGTGCAATTATACTAGTTGTTGTTATTGGTATTTTTGATTTTTTTGGTTGGTATTTATAACAATGTTTAGCAAGTTATTATCTTTTCACATTGTCTGCCCGCCTAACTCAAGTTGTGAGCCTATCTTGTGTAAGAAAACTGATGTTGTCTCCCATTAGAGTACTGTATTTTCATCATGTGTCAAATCCCAACGGCTTTGGATATTTCTACCCGCCTAACTCAAGTTGTGAGCCAATTTTGTGGAAGACAATTGCTGTTGTATCTTTTGTTAGGGTCCTTAATGTTTTTGATAAAACGAACTACAGGACAAGCTTATTCAAGTGTGAATTCGTTGCTATTATGCATTTAGTGCAAGGAGATTCTGAAATTTCATTTGCTTAATTTGCTGGGGCATGCAGGGGGTGAGAATTGTGTGGGTGTACCACATAACTTGGCTGGTAAATTCAGCATGCCATGTATGGGGTAAACAGGCATGGAATACTGGTGATTTGTCAAGGAACAACTGGTATACGTTGTTAATTTTTTAACTGTCCGTTTATAAAAGTTAAACTCATTTTTTTTTATCCTTTTGGACTCCGTCAAGATAATTGATTTGCTCCTACGTAGGTGGGTGGCGTTGCTTGCATTTGGAGAGGGTTGGCACAACAACCACCATGCGTTTGAGTATTCGGCTAGGCATGGATTAGAATGGTGGCAACTTGACATGACTTGGTATGTAGTAAGGTTTCTTCAAGCTATTGGATTGGCCACTGATGTCAAGTTGCCAACTGACACTCATAAAGAGAGGCTGGCTTTAGCTGACAGTTAGGACAAAATACAATATTGTTTGAGGTTCAACTTCGTCGATGTCTATCACAGGAAATTGAGATTTTTCAGTGACTTGTTGTTGCCTACTAATGTAACTAAGGTGAGTATACACTGAGCGCATGGGTGAAGCTTCTTTCTACTGCTCCTCATTTTGTAACTTCTTGGAATGAACACCACATTTGCTCAATTTGCTAGCACTTTTGCCATAGTTCCATTAAAGTTGTCAGCTGTTATACTACGAATAAAAAAAGAAAATTGTCAGTTGGATGGGGCTTAAAGAGTCCCTTCAATTTAAGAAGCAGATGGTTTGCGGATGGCGGCTCGTAGCATTTGCTAAGGGAAATTAGGGTTTTTTTCACTTTTAGCCCGCGCAAAAAATTATTTATATTTGGAAGCCGAAAAAGTATATAAAATTCATATAATTTTTATATAATAATATTCAAAATGTAGATATCTATAAAGAATATACATTTTATCTGCTATTATTTTGAGAGCGGCTACACAATATCGTTTGCTAGTACCATAGCATATTCTAAAAGGGTTACAATTGAGGGTTAATAAGGTGATTGTATTAGAGACATATCTTAATTGAAAGTTTGCGTGCTGTTGACACAATACTGAATTACACAGTTTGTAAATAACAAATTGTTATGTCGAAGAACAAATCTTCAACTAATGAAGAATGTATTTTTCATATAAGGTGACGAATCTAGTCTTGAGAATGTCAGGTACATTTTAGAAATAGCGACCAACAAATCGGGAATCATACATAAATTCTGATTAAAAATACACATATTCCTGTCTTTAACATGACCATCCAAACACCTGTTTCTTTTATCACCAGCTCATCCAAATACCTGTATATAATTTTTATCTCATCTATTTGCTGATATTCTTTTATAATTATCTCCCTATTAATTTTATAGCCCACACAATCAAGCGGTTCTTGGGCAACAAAAATTTGCACGGCGTCACCCAATTGACGAAAAAGGGATGCGGTTCTTGGGGCAACAAAAATTTGCAAGGCGTCACCCAATTGACTATTCTATTTTTATTGGTCTTAGGAAAATGTCCCCGCTATTGACTTGAACACCATAGTTTTTCAATTTTTGAAGCTTGTTGATAGAAAATAGAAGTTTATTGTCGATATCGAGTATTGTTCAAATCATTTGAATGTTAATAATCCGTGCTTAACTTTTTAGTTCAAACACAATTTTGGTGATTTACTGTAAATTCTTAATACTTTACTGTTGGACCTTAAAAAGTATTGAACAAGATAAAGTGGGTTTTTAATTTGATGTTATTTGACTAAATTGGGATTGTTCGTGTTGGTATTTAGAAGTTTTATTTCAAATTTGAAATTATTTGGAGCTGATTTAAGGTGGCTTAATCAAAATTAAAGTTACAAATTCGAAAAACATTTTGTTAAAACAAAACCAAAAACGTATGCCACTCAAGTAGACTTATGAGTAACTTAATAAATAGGTAGAGTAAATATAGCATCAACTTTATTAACCGGTAAAAGAAATCCTTATGGAGAAAAAGTATGCAATGAGGTAGACAAGAAAAAGTACGGCAATCAGGTAAACTTCAATGAACAACTTAACAGATAGGTAAAGCAATAATAACATCAACTCTACCAATTCAATAGATTTTAAAGAGCAAAAGTATGACAATCAGGTAGACGTCAATGAATAATGTAATACGATAGAGAATCCCCTGAAGAGCTATGTGCATGTTCAAAGGCTATTTTTTAAATGGCAGAATACATAACCAACCCCCTAAACTTGGCCATTTTTTTCATTGGGACACCTAAACTGTTCCATTGAGCACTTAAAATAAATTGTGCTGATTAGACACACACTGCTGACATGACAGTGGGCGTAATACACATACTTGTGTTGAGCGCGAGAGAAGAAGCAGATTATTTTTTCTTTAATATTTTTCTTCTTCCTTTGTGCAGACTTGAACTAATGAGATTTTAGCTATTTTCATTTGAGACCCAAATCTTACTATGATCGAACATTGAGTTTCTCAAAACTGTCATGGCTGCAATCTCCTCTAGATTGCCCTGCCAAGATACGAATTTAAGACCATCTCAATGCAAATCAATAGGGTGTTAGTGCTGCCACATAGCGGCGAGAATAAAAGAACGGTAGCAGCAACAACAACAACAGATCAACAACAACATGCATCTCTCGAAGCTAGATTTACAGAAAGAACTAAGCACTGTTAATTGCTTCCAGCAAGAAATCGTGAGCTTACCGGCAAACCTAAACAATGCATAAATAAATAAATAAATAAATAAATTATATTTCTCACTGATGCCTCATTCTATGAGATGAGATGACTTTCTCTCTATTTGGTCATTGAAGGCTCAGATTTACTGTTTTGATCAAAGCAAGAGAGGAGGCAATGTCGCCATGGCTGCAGACACCAGTTTGCTATACAACAGACATAGCTGGGTCACGTTGCCAAGATACAGGTCAGGTATCTTCTCAATGCCATGACTGAACATAGCCCAGAAGGAAAGAAAACTTCATAGCCCCTTCACTTTTGCTGTTGTTGGTGCCGCTATGAAACTTCAGTTCGTGAAATGATTGCAATAAATATGTTTATTACATTATTTTAAGATAAATTATAAATAGTTATGTAAGTTAGTAGACAATAATTTATGAATATTTTCACATACGTAAGTTAGTAGACAATGATAGTTCTGTTCTTTTCACGTTTATTGTTTCCAAAATTTATGATTTAGATATTGTTTGCTATCTAATATTTATCTAGTATGTTAGAAAGCTTTATCAAAAACTTCAGCTTATATAGTACTGAAGTTTTTACAAATGAACTAAGAGCTGAAGTTCGATAGTTACATTACAAAACAAAAACTTCAGCTCTAGAGATGAAGTTGCCCAGTTACAAAAATAATACTTCAGCTCTAGAGTTGAAGTTTGCCAGTTAAAAAGATAAAAACTTCAGCAATTAGCAAAGAGAGCAAAATTTTGGCTACTATGCTTAAGTTCAGCAATTACAATAAAAAACTTCAGCACACTTAGTGCTACTTCAGGCCCCGTCTACTAGAATGCTGAAGTTTTGCGTGATTGTCTTTACTACTTCAGTCCCGTATGCTGAAGTTATGTGAAAAAGCGGGTACGCTTGTAAATTTTTTGTAAAGCAGATACAAGTTAAAGCGTGACACAAAAAGCGAGTATAGATGCAAATGCCCTTGGAGAGGAGGTTGCTTAGTCATAATAATAAGCCTTGCAGTGGAATGTGGGTTGGGCCTATCCTACAAATGACTTGACTAGGTCCATAAAAAAGAAGAGAAATTTGGAAGACAGGCTTGTTTAAAGAGATTTTTTCTTTCCTATACCATATATGAAATCTTATTATCAAAAATGTGTATAGTTTCTAATTTATCTGCCATGTCCATAGTTTTTCTACAGTTATTATACCAATCATTAAATACTAATTAATAGTAGCTAAATCTTCCTAATTTGTCGAGTTAAAATTAAGGAACAGAATATTCTAAAAAGATTTGGCACAAATCAAATCAAATCATATTCTTCCAGATATTCCTATTTAGGCGCACTACAATTATGGAAGTAAATATTCTTCTAGATATTTTTTTTATCATTGATAGCCATTAAAAAGCTTGAAAGCTTTGAATTCAAATTTGGAGTTTTAAAAATCATTATTTATTTGGATTTGGTGTTGTTGAAAATAATCGGGAATATGGTTTGGAGTTTATATCTCAATTTTGAGAGGTTTTGGTAAAGATTAGACTTGGTTATGACTGAAATTCAAATTGAAACTCGAAGAAGGAGAAGATTCCAAAATAAAACCCTCAAATGAGACCAAGGGTTATAACCACATTTCATCAAAAGGAAAAAAAAACACAAAAAAGTTCAAACAATATAAAATTTTCACTGATTTGAGGAAGGGGCCAAAGCAGGGACATCAACAGCAGCAGGCTCAACTTGACTTGAAGGATTGGGGATACCTATATAATCTTCAACATTACAAAGAGCTTTAGTCACGGGAGGAGAAAGAACTTGGTTCTGTTGAGTTTTTTCAATAGTCTCTTTAATCTTGGCTAATTCAGATTCCAAGTCAAAAATTCTCCCCGCTAGCTTCAATAAGGGTATCATGGTGAGAATTTAAGAATGCCCAACTCACCTCAATGGCAGATTTATCTTCTAGAATCTTATAGTCTCTTTCCCAGTCAGCAATTTCATTTCTTAAATTCTCATTTTCAGCCATGGCAAATTCATATGAAGCTTGAAGAGAAGCATGAGAAATTTCTAAGGTGCAAGCTCTATCAGAAGATGCCCGGAGGTCTTCTTGAGCTTAGGTCAAAGCTTTCACAAGTTCACCAGCATATGCTTCTTTTTATCCAAGAGAGCCTTCAATTCTCTCATTTCTTCACTTGCCTTGGAAAGTTGTTTAGAAAATGAGGTTTCAAGAAGATCTTTTTCTTTGCTTTCTTGACTGGAGGATGCTTTTTCAACTGCCAATTCTGAAGTCAAAGCCCTTACCTGCTGCTCTAAGGTACCTTTACTTTCTTCTAACACTTCTTTGTCAATCTGAAAACCTTCACACTGTTCCTTCCAGTTATCTGCCTCCACTTGATAGTCACGCACTAATTGCTCTGAAAGGGTAACTCTTTTCATCATCTCCGTGCCGATGATATTGACCTAAAAATGGGGGAAGGAGGAAAATGAGTGAGAACCCTGAAAATAGGAAAAGGAAAGTAAAGTTAGAAAAGGGATACCTTTAAAAAAAAGCATGCACGATATCGTTCATCAAGGTCAAGGAACAATGGATATTAAGCTTAGCTTTCTCGATTGGGCTAATCAATGGCTTTAGACACACGTCAGCTTGACCTGATTTCCTCAAAAGGTTACCCTCAGCAGGAACTTCAATGGTAACTTGCCTCATAACTTTACCTCTACTTGAGGACCCAACTTCGGGGTAAGGAATAGATGATGAAGGAGTAGTTCAGGGAGGACGGTAGAAGCAGTTAAAACAGCTTGGGGAGGAACAGTGACAGTCACAATTGGCAAAGAAGGAATCACAGGAACGGAAATAGTGAAAGAAGCCAAGGGTGCTTCATTAGAAACCGAACCAAAAATCGTCATTATCAAACCCGCGGCTAAAATGTTGCTTAACAGAATCGTGAGCAGCAACAAGAACATTATCAACATCATCAAAAATCACCACCGGGGCTTCAACATATTCAGTAAGAGGAATAGAACGATAGTGGGATGCTTCATCATCAACGTCACGAGCCCGTGGTAACAAGGAGCCCCTATCTTCCTCTTCTTCAGAATCTTGGTCATCATCAGTTTTTCTTTTTTATGAAGAGCCCAAAATTATTTCTTGGACCCTTTCTAAAAAAATATGAGAATCCGCGACCGCGTCGATACTAATCCCTCGAACAGCAAATCCTGATAGAAAGAAAGATTAAAATAAGTTCAGGGAAAAATAATATATGAAACAAACAACAATAAAAAAAACTCTTACTATCGATTTTCACTTTCCAACCAAATCATTGGGAAAGACACTTCCAAGATCTACCCTCTATTGGGGCAGTATTTAACAGCTTTCCTACCTAACCATGAAAATTGGGAATTTCATTAACAATTCCCGTGGTTGCTGCAAAAGAAAAGAAAAATTAGAATACTGGTCATTAAAATCGAGGGAAAAGAGATGAGAGAAAGGGAAGACGGAAGACATACGTGCAAAATTCTATTTCTTAGGGAAGGGAACATTTTCTTTACCTACTAAACCAATAGTGGGGCAGCAATAAAGCAGGCTACCAGCCACAGTCTCTATCATCTTCAGGGCTAACCAAAACTCTCTTGCTCCTTGCCACTAAAGTAAAAATGCCCTGGCAAAAAGGTCTAGTAGAGTAGAGATGAATTAAATGGGCAAAGGTGAAAGGCATACCGGCCAGGTTAGTCAAATGCCTAAGACAGGCGACAACCCTTCATACTATGGCACCAATTTGATCTAAACAAACGTCAAAAAATCGATAGAATTCGAGAATAACAGGGTCAATAGCAGGTTTGAAACCTAATGTGAATGGGTATATGTAAACAAAAGAAAATCCCATTAAAAATGAGGAAATTCTCTGATTTTCATTAGAAATTATGATATCAAAGAAATCAGACCGTCAGTGATCTGAGTTGGATAGATATCAGCACGGTTCAAAGAAGATACCTGATTTCTAAGAGACTCTCTATCATTATAGAAAGATAGTTCGGCATGAACTATCTCCTCTACTAGAGATTCACTGAGAGGCTCAGAGGATTCCTTACCCCTAGAAGAAGGTCTATGTAAAAGAGAACCTCTGGTTCTAGACGAAGGGCCAGAACTAGATGAAGGAAGAGAAGAACCACGTGTAGATGAAGACCCTAAATTACGTTTTCTAATTCCTCCCCTTCTACTCCTTTTTGGGGCAAGAGGAAGATTATCAACTATGGTAACTCTCCTAGGGTTTGGTTAAACCATGACAATACGAGGTAGATAAAGAATAAGAATTGAATATCTTGGAAAGTTTTACGGGGAAGATGAGAACGAGAATTTAATATTCTTATAACTTTGAACTTTATGAAACAAATCAAATGATGAAAATTATGTTTATACTAGGAAGCAACCGTCAAAGAAAAGGGCACAATAATGAAAAGGTCATAATGAAAATTGTCGCTTCGTAATTGGTGAAGCCGTAAAAAAGCCTTAAAAGGCACTGCAAAATCTCAGAACCAACAAAGCGATGCCCACGTGTGATAAGCATTAAATGAAAGTGACAATTGAAGCATCGATTCTATGATAAACACTAATGGCGACAAAAATCCCGCTTTAAAAAAAATCCACTTCCCAAATATTCAATAGATAAATAAATGGCAAGTTGGGGGACTATCTGTATTAGAAACAATTGAGTTTACACATATCGAAGTGTTTAAGTATGGCACGTCATGACATGAAGGTCAGTCAAAGGATGATGATTAACAAAGAGGCACAAGTTGCAACAGATACGAGCACTGACTCAAGCAAAGGCACGAGCAGAGGCACGAGTAAACCCGTCGCTCGTATCTATTTAAATCCAAGAATTCAGGAGAATAAACCTGATAGAATAAGGAAGTACAAATACAATATTTATTGAGAATTAAATATTAAAAAAATCAGAGAATCTGTATTAAATTATAATAATTGTGTAACGTAGCATTTAATGCCTTTAAATGTCAGTAATAACTCAATTATGACAAAGGCAAAACATATATCTTAGAGATAACTATAAAAAGGAGGAGATGAGTCATTTGTAGAAAACGAAATATTATCTGAATACATTGGTTTACTTTGATTTCTTCTAATTATCTTATTAGTAGCAAAATTATTTTCCATTCTTTGATTATCAGTAACCGAGTTCTTCTAAATTAAAGATTTGACCAAAATTTTAGTTTTTGGTTAAACAATAATAAACTTTATCCTTGATGATTTGTGACTTTAAATGAAAAGTGTTCTAACAATATGTCGATGTTGAGCTGAGTTGAAACAGGTTCCATACTTATGAAAAGCATTAAGTTTGTCATCATCAAAAAGGGAAAATTTATTTACTTGAGTGGTTTTGCTTTTGATGATTGATAAAGGAACACATGCATGAATCAGGTTCATGGTCAGTGTACACATGACAGGCAGAATCAAGAAAAAGACATGCACGTGAAAGAAATAAGTCTAAGTGGTTATATTTGATATTTCCTGAACGAAAATGTTGTTTATTTGATAAGGAGCATGACTTCTGACTTAAAGAGTTCTCTATCCAAGATAAGGGAAGAGTTAAACGTTGAAGTTGACTCGAACTCTTCCACCAAGGAAGAGTAAAGCATTAGAACTCTAGTTAATATTTATTTACTAACTCTATATATATCAGTTGTATTCTCTTTTACAGGTGGTTCACACATACTAAAGTTAAGCACGAATTGAGAGCAAAATAGCAAGGCATTTAGTGAGCAATTCCTGTGAGATTTAGGAGCGTGGTCTTGAAGCTACACGAACCAGATTGAATAACCAGCTCTATAAAGAGTTTTATGTGTCTTTTTTTTTTCTAGTTCAAAGTGTAGCAGGCGTTTTGAGTCATACCTTTCAACTTTCTTAGAAGCAAAATTGTACTAGGTACCTGAGTCGTATCTTTCAAGACAGAGTTAACTTGAAGTAGCCCTAGCACCTTATGGCGTGTTGCTATAAGGGTTAGAGTTAATTCTTAGGTTAGCCAGAGGTTGTAAAGTCGAGTTGTATTATTCAAGTTAGAGTTAACTTGAAGCAGTCACAATAGCCTGTGGCTGGTTGCTATAAAGGTTAGTGTTAATCCTTAGGTTTGCAAGAGTTTGTAAACTTTGTGGTTGGCTCAGTGTTTGGAGAAAATCCTACTGGGTGTTAGGTCGTAATTTTTTCAACCAAGTGTTTTCTACGTAAAAATACTTATGTTCTTTACTTTACGCATTTACAATTTAAGCAACATTAGGTTAAGAGATACTAAGATGAATCAGATCCTTCTATAATTAGTGCACACAAAAAATTTGACATCACATAGATCACCCCTTCTTATATGGTATTGAAGATAAATCATCACTTAATTAACAGGTAGTCGAAATAAATTTCACTAGTTAAATGATTGGTTTTCTTAGACATAAAATTTATTAAAATATAATACAGTTATGTCAATTGTTTTGAATATCCTCAAATGAAATTGGTGTCATCTGATCAATAATAATACTAAAGAAAATACTTACTTTTGTCCAAATTTCACTATTGAGATAAGAAAGAAGTGTCTGCGGCTCTGTGCTCCTTCCTTTGCTTACAACATAACTATGCGACAGTATACTGTAAGGGGTCGTTCGATATTGTATATAAAAATAGTACGAAATAAAGTGTATTAGAAATATATGGATTAATAATGTATGGATTAGTGATGTAAATATTATTTTAATCTACTGTTTGGTGTGGTGTATTAAAATTATAATATATTTCATATTTTTTAAGAAAAATAGTTGTTTACAAAAATGTCATCTATATTCTTTAATTTTAAGGGACTTTAAGGACAATTTTCTCCTTAAGCATACTAATGCATGCGTTAATAGCTTTGCTATTATTAATGTCATGGTTTTCTATGTATTACTTATGTATCATATAATACCATGCATAATGTATAATTAATACAAATAATAGTTGTACACGTGAAAAATATATTCTCAAATAAGGTATAAATAATGTATAAAGCTAATACTTACATTTTTTATTCTAATACCTCGTACCAAACGACTATTAAATGACAGGCGTTCTCATCACGATCCATTGATGTTTAATCATTTATCACTCTGATTCATTTTTAAAAAAGAAACTAATTTTTAGTTCCGCGCATTCTCACAAATGAAATGATACTACCTTGAATAGTTGTAGAATATAGGCAGACAAATAATTTCATTTGCTATTGAATTCTGTATTCCACTAATAAGAGGTAATCAGGCAATAAAAAGGCAAAATAATGGTGATCTCGAGCAATGTATCACTGCCACTGTCAAGTACAAACGTGACATGAAGTTGAAGCCATTGTGTCCTAATTAACAACTTTTCGGAAGCGCACGAATTATTAGATTATTGATTAGTTAACTAACGTTTTGTATACATTTAAAATTTCAAGGCCAAAAGACAAAATGAGTTGGGTATAATTATAAAATAACAATAAGCAACAGTTAGAAAGTTGTATTTTGAAAGTAGTAATTAAAACCTACAGTAAATAAGCACGGGAGCATAAAGCATGATTATGAAGTCTATGCATATTAAAAAATTCTACAACTATTTTGGGCATGGACGTCTTCAAAAGTGCTTTATTAATTTAAATTTTAAGAAAACAAAAGTTTGAGGGTTCATCTTCCGAGCTCTCAAAGTTTGCTAATGTAATTCCAAGCGTGCAGTATTTTTTAGACTTTTTGGAGGAAGAGACAATTTCAAAAGTGGGTTAATCAGGTTAACATTGGATTAAAGTATAGTAATAAACAGTAAGAATGTTTGTTCGGTTATCTATGCTTTTATAATTTTTAAAAGATGTGTTAATATAGAGACCTAGCATTCGTAATTACTTACTCAGGTAAGGTCCTCTCATATATTTGTACTTGCTAAATTTTACCGAAATTAGTGTATAAAAGATTATTTGCACTCGATAAATAAAAAACCATAATGGTAATCACGCATTTATGATTAATACAGCATTGTCTACCAAACATTCAGTTTATTAACCCAAAAAATCAAGCTGGCCCTTCCAGAAGAGCTTACTGAAAATAAGGGATCGTTTGGTGTGATACATAAGCAAAAATAATTCTAAAATAAAAATTTAGTATCATTTTATTTTTGTTTGGTCGCTAATTATGGAATAAATTATTATAGGATAAATTGCAATATTAAAATTAATATAACATATCAAACTATTAATACGAAATAATATAAGAATAATTAATCACAACATAATTAATTTAAACATAACTTATCTTTTTGGTATAAATTAAATGAATATTATTACTATACCAACCAACATGATCAACAATACACCTAAAGAGCACCTAATTGCACATCTACCTTCTAGGAAGGTTAATGTGTGGAAAATTTAGGCCTCAAGTATAAAATCGAGTTACACAAAATTCTTTGTAAAACATCATAATTTATCTTTAAACTAAAAGATCTCTAAATCTATAGTAGTAGAAAATATATGATACTTAAGTAAGCAATTGCTATTTTGCATTTTAGTGGAGTATTTTTACCCAATTTTTTCTTCTCTTTTTAGCTACCCCATCTCCACTTCCCTCAACAATAAAAAAACATGGGCCCTGGTGCAATATAAAGCTGTTACATAGTAAAGAACATGCTCTAACAAATGACTGTACCATGTTTACCGGGGGACTAGCTGAGCAGTGACCACAAAATGCTTAGCCCAAACTCCAAGGCTTTGGGCATGGGATAATGGACTTGTAGAGAGGGTGGTGGCATAAACAAACAATTCTTTTTGCACTCGAGAAAAAAGAAAAAGCGAGTAAAGACTAAATTAGGAGTCAGATGAAAAGTGAAACCACACTCGTATGCAGTGTAGGTGTGGGTTTTGGCAGTATGTAGAGTGAGTAAAAAGGTATGGGGTTATGTTCTTGCTGTAATTACTGCAGCATTAGCATTTTTTATAGATGGTAAAAGGAAGTGAGCAAAATGACAGTCACTGGGTAGCAGTGAGTTGTCGGGTGAAAGGGAGAGAGAGGAAGCTGAAGAAACAAAGAACGCCGCACTTGACTGCAAAAGAGGACAGCACGCGGGAGGTGAGGTGACTGACTCAATACGGATACAAACAAGTTGCAGGTCACCACTCAACACCCACCATATAGTAACGCCTGCACCACCCTAAATCCTGCCGTCACAGTGCCTCTCTATGTTATGTAGACCATCCTGAGTAGGAGCTTCCGGCTAGTTGATTCACCACATTCACCTCGATTTTACCCTCTT
The DNA here is from genome assembly GCA_034376525.1 of Nicotiana benthamiana. NCBI lineage: Eukaryota > Viridiplantae > Streptophyta > Magnoliopsida > Solanales > Solanaceae > Nicotiana > Nicotiana benthamiana. The sequence goes on from CM067325.1 coordinate 14,860,977, forward strand.
TCCCGTACCCAATTACCAGTCTTGAGAAAATGTGCTTGAATAGTTTGAACTTTGAAGTACTCCTATTTGAAAAGGAACAATTGGTTAAAATCTAATTAAAACTTGAAACAATGTGAAGCTAAATACTACTAGTAATAAGCAGAAAGACGATGACATGACAAAAAAACAGAATTTATCTCGATTTATTTAAGATTAATTAAAGAGAATTATATACCGTGGCAGATTTACATGGACACATGTGGATACTTGAACAACCATTAATTTTTTACCCGATTTAGTAAATTTATATATGCAATTATAAAAATATTTTAATAAATATTAAGTGAGCACCCAGGACTAAACGATTTTTCCCTTTTCTTTCAAATTTTTGTATGGACGAACATCTATGACTTCAAAATCCTGAATTTATTACCGATTATACAAGTGGAACTAGAATATCTGCTATAAATTACTAATAATAATTTGACTTGCATATAGTGTTGATTTGGTCCATTAAAGTTCAACGGAAAACAGAGGATTCGAAAAAAAACCTATATAATGACAACATGGCACGTTGAACCGAAAGTAAATGAAAGATGAATGAAATTAAGTCCGAGGATAACAATTTCGGTTGGTACTGAGTAGATTCCGAAGGAATGCAGTCAATGGAGGCAAATGAATATTTGTCACTATATGACATTTATTGAAGAATATTCTTTAGTATTAAATACACAATCGTTGCAGAGAATTTTGGCATTCATGGTCTGTCGTAACATATCTATCAATGACCCTCATTATTATCATTTAAGAGGGGCTTGATCCTAGGACCATGTTCCGTGGGTGTAACTATAAATACTGACTTTAACAACCATTGTAAGAGAGAAAAAATCTCTGTCAAACTTATGCTACACACTATTCCCAAGCTAAATAATACTTTATTTTCTGTTTAGTATTGCTCCTATTATTGTCTTCGGAAGCCATGCTCTCAGAATCAGGCTATATGCTATTAACTCGATTTCAGTGCTAAGTCTTATATTCTTATTTAATTTATTTATCATTATTGGATTAAATCAGTTCGTTTAATTGTACCATTTTACGGGTAAATAGTTTGGTGTCCATCGTGGGGCTTAGACAACTGCGCAATTGAGTTGATCGTTGTATCTATTACTAAGGTGTTTGATTCTTTGTTTTGTAGCAAAAATCAATAAAATGACAGCTAATGATGTCAATATCACATGCAATATTGAGTGACGAGCACAAAATACAATACAAAATTAATACTCACTAGCCAAAGATAGTATATTATGATTATTTTCTCCGCATGAATTAGTGTCACGGCCCAAATTTCTCGCCATCGGGGGTCGTGATGGTGCCTACTCGTAGAAGTTAGGTAAGCCATGAACTTAAATCCTTAAAACCCCTTTTCGTTTTTAATTCCTTTTAACTAATTAAATTAACATGAAATAAATAATTAAATAACAGCGGAATATGAATTTAGTGGAAGTCTTAAATGGAATATAAAGCCAAAACATCCTGAAGACCAACACATGCCTCTAACCAGAACCTGGTGTCACAATATTCACAGACTGTCTATGATTACTACAAATAAGAGTTTGAAAGAAATGAACATAGTCTGTCTCGAGTACAATGAAAATAGAACATATAAACTGATATAAGAGACGACAGGCTTGCGGATGCTAGCAGGGCTACCTCGGAGTCTCGGACTGAAGGATAGCTCCTGATCTACTGCTGATGACCCAATGTTACTTCGGGATTTGCACAAAATACAGACCCGTGTGCTGGTAAGTTTCTACCCTAACCTCGTGAAGTAGTGACGAGGCTAGGATCAGACTACTAAATAAACTTGTGCACTTTATATATATATAGCAGAAAAGCAATTCAAGAACCAATTAATGTGGGAGGGGGAAACATGTTGTAGGGGGAGGTAACAGTTCTGAATAGAAGACATCAAGTAAGGAAAGAAACTGCATAACTAGAATATCAACAAGAATCCGAAATCAAACAGTTTGTATGACATCACTCTTCATGCTTTTACTTTCGTCCTCACCAAAATAATATTTTATAATAAAAATATACACGACATCATCCTTCGTGCTTTTACTCTCGTTCTCGCCAAATCAATCATATAAGAACAATGGGCACGGCATCAGCCTGCGTGCTTTTACTCTATTTCCTCACCATATAACCAATGAAAATCGGTATGGAATGGTACATCATACGGCATGACATCACCCTTCATGCTTTACACTATTTCCTCACAATAGCAAATAATGCACGGCATTACCCCTCGTGCTTTAACGCTCTTCCTTACCAAAAGACAATCACAAACAAAGGGGCAAGGGAGTTAACAAATAATAATAAAAATTCCAGCAAGAGAAAACAATTAAACAGTTAAATCTCGGCAAGAGAATAATATCAATAATCTCAGCATTCCGGCAAGGGAGATAATCAACAAAGCAACAAACATCCCGGCAAGGGAACAATTTAATAACTCTTTTTTTTTCTTTCACTTTTACTTCACAACTCACTATACCACTTGAGCTAATGCTCCAAAGAGTTCAACCATCTCATATATTTTCACAATTGTAATATAAGTCGAGCAAGTGCTTCTCGAAGTTCAAAGGTCACAATTTCTTTTACAAGCTTTTCACATCACGTAGAAATCATCACCCAGGTATGAAAGATACAACAATATCAGGATATTCACAATATAAAGACTCACAGTCATGCTAGACACCACCGTATAGATACTCGTCACCATGCATATACGTCGTACTCAACAATCATCACATAGCAAATAGGACTCGACTCCTAAACCCTCAAGCTAAGGTTAGACCAAACACTTACCTCAAACTTCCACGGCCAACTCAAGCCTCAAACACTACTATTACTTTCAAATTTGGCTCCAACCAATCGAATCTATACATAATTAACTTAATAACATCAATAAATGCTAAACAATCAAATTGCAATGTTCAATTATAACATTCCTATCAATCTTCACAAAATCCCAAAAATTGACCCAGGGTCCACTTGGTCAAAACACGAGGTTCGACCAAAATCAAGTTATCCATTCACCCACAAGCCGGAATATATAATTTTTTTTCAAATTTGTCCCCAAAATTAGGTCTAAATCAAGAATAATCAAAAGCCCTAATTTTACACAAATTTCAAATTTTCTACCCTTAATCACATGTTTTAGGCTTAGAAATTCAATAAATATTGATGAAAATGGAAGAAAATAAGTTAAAGCCAAGAGATTATGGTGAAGAATTGCTTCAAAGATCGCCTAAGAGCTTTGGAGAAAAAGTGGTTTTGTGAAATTTTGATAAATCCCGTAATAGGTTCTGTTTTTGGTCTTGTAAATCACTAGCGAAAATGTTCTACGCGATCGCGACAGGATCCTCGCATTCGCGATAGGTCAGCTGGTTAAGCCTTCGCGTTCGCGTGTATGGGCTCCCATTCCCCAAGTGTTAGATTTTCGAGCCTCGCGTTCGCCTACCAGTGGTCTCGTTCTCGATACACTAACTAGTGATCCCTCCCCCTCAACCTTACGCGTTCGTGAGTGGAGGGTTGCGATCGCAAGGGTATTCCCCCTAAGCTTCGCGTTCGTGTCCCAATGTTTGCGTTTGCTTTTGTGAAGAAGAAACCGAGCACCTGAGATCTCTGCCTTATGAGTTCCCGAGGAGGACCACGCGAACGCGAAGGGTAAAATCTCTGGGAATTGACTGCGGAAAATCTACAACTTTTCATATGTCAAAAACTTTTTGAAACACCTCTGAAACACACCCGAGCCCTCGGGTCTCCTAACCAAACATACGTAATAACTCAACAACATCATACGAACTTATCCTTTTCGATCAAATCGCCAAAACAACATCATAAACATCGGATTAAACATCAAAATACATGAATTCTTTCAAACTTCTTATAACATCAAATTTTCCATTTAAAGCCCGAATCACATCAAACGATATCCATTTTCAACCAAACTTAACAGAAATGACTTAAAACATATATACGACATGTACCAAACGTCGGAGCTAAAATACGGGACTGATACCTTCGTGTTCTAATCAGATTTACTTTCAAATTTCCTTAAATAATTTCAGAAAACAATTTTACTTAAAAAGTCATTTCTCGGACTTGGGACCTCGAAACTCGATTCCGGGCATACGCCTAAGTCATGTATTTTTCTATGGACCCTCCGAGACCGTCAAATCACAGGTCCGTATCCGTTTATCAGAAATATTAACCAATGTAAAATTCACACATATTATAATCAAAACTTATCATTTTTCACAAATTTTCATATTTAAGCTTTCCGGCTACGCGCTCGGACTACGCACGTAAATTGAGGCAACTCTAAATTAGATTTTCAAGGTCTCGGAGACATTAAATTTAATTTAAAACAAGTGATGGACATTTGGGTCATCGCATTCTCCACCTCTAAAACAAACGTTCGTCCTTGAACGAACATAAGAAGGAAGTACCTGAGTTGTGGGAAGAGATGGGGATAACGGCTCCGCATATCAGACTCAAATTCCCAGGTTGATGCCTCAGGAGGCTGAACTCTCCACTGAACACGAATAGAAGGAAAACTCTTTGATCTCAGCTGGCGAATCTGCTGGCCTAGAATATCTACCGGCTCCTCCTCATAAGACAAGTCCTTGTACTAGACAGTGCGGAAATCTAACGCATGGGATGGATCGCCCTGATACTTCCGGAGCATGGACATATGAAACACTGGATGCACGTCTGATAAGCTAGGAAGAAATGCTAGCCAATAAGCCATCTCTCCTACTCGATTAAGAATCTTAAATGGATCAATGAACCTAGGGCTAAGCTTGCCCTTCTTCCCAAATCTCATCACTCCATTCTTAGGAGACACTCGGAGCAATACCCTCTCACTAACCATAAAAGTCACATCTCGAACCTTGCGGTCCGTATAACTCTTCTTCCTGGACTGAGTTGTATGAAGCCTATCCTTAATGATCCTGACCTCTTCCAAGGCCTCCTGAACCAAATCCGTACCAATTAACCAAGCCTCCCCTGGCTCAAACCATCCAACTGGAGATCGACACCGCCTACCATATAAAGCCTAATAAGTAGCCATCTGGATACTCGACTGGTAGCTATTGTTGTAGGCAAACTATGCTAAGGGAAAAACTAACCCAACAAACCTCCAAAGATAATAACACAAGCTCGGAGCATATTCTCAAAAATCTGAATAGTTCGCTCGGATTGACCGTTTGTCTGGGGATGAAAGGCTATGCTCAACTCAACCCATGTGCCCAACTCTCGCTGAACTGCTCTCCAGAAGGTCAAGGTATACTGCGTATCCCGGTTCGAAATGATAGATACAGGCACACCATAAAGGCGAACAATCTCCCAAATATAGATCTCAGCTAACCTCTCAGAAGAATAGGAGAATTCCACAAGAATGAAATGTGTTGACTTGGTCAGCCTATCAACAATGACCCATGCTGCGTCGAACTTCTTCCCAGTCTGCGGGAGTCCAGTAACGAAGTCCATAGTGATCCACTCCACTTCCACTCGGGAAGGTCAATCCTCTAGAATAAACCACGAGGCCTCTAATGCTCGTACTGGACATGCTGACAATTGAAATACCGAGCCACATATGCTACGATATCCTTCTTCATTCTATGACACCAATAATGATGTCGCGAATCCTGATACATCTTCGCAGTGCCCTGATAAATAGAGTACAGGAAGCTATGGGCCTCCTCCAAAATCAACTCTCGAAGCCCATCCACATTAGGCACACAAAATCGACCCTGCAATCTCAAAACTCCATCATCATCTAAAGTAACCTGTTTGGTTCTCCGAGCTGCACCGTATCTTTAAGGACACACAAATGGGGATCATCATACTGTTGATCACGGATACGCTCCAATAATGAAGATCGAGCAACCATGCAAGCTAACACAATTCTGGGCTCAGAAACATCAAAAATCACAAATTGATTGGCTAAAGCATGAACATCCAAAGCAAGTGGCCTGTCACCGACTGGAATATAAGCAAGACTACTCGTACTGGCTGAATTTCTACTCAAAGCATCAGCCACCATATTGGCCTTTCCTGGATGATATAACATGGTGATATCATAGTCTTTCAGTAGCTCCCACCACCTCCTCTGCCTCAAATTCAACTTCTTTTGCTTGAACAAATACTGAAGACTCTTGTGATCCGTGAATACCTCACATGCCACACCATACATATAATGCCTCCAAATCTTCAATGTGTGAACTATGTCTGCCAACTCCAAATCATGAACCGGATAGTTCTTCTCATGAATCTTCAACTGCCTCGAAGCATAGGCAACGACTTTGCCATCCTGCATCAACACTGCATCAAGCCCAACACATGAAGCATCACAATAAACTCTATAAGGCCCTGAACTTGTAGGTGAAACCAATACCAGTGTCGTAGTTAAAGCTGTCTTGAGATTTTAAAAGCTCGCCTCACACTCGTCCGACTATCTGAACTGGGCACCCTTTTAGGTCAATCTGGTCATCGGGGCTACGATAGATGAAAACCCCTCCACGAACATACGGTAGTAGCCTGCCAATCCCAAGAAACTCCAAATATCTATAGCTGATGCTGGTCTAGGGCAGTTCTTGACTGCCACAATCTTCTTCGGTTCAACTTGAATACCTTCTATTGATACCACATGACCCAGAAATGCTACCGAACTCAACCAGAACTCACACTTGGAGAACTTTGATATAACCGACTGTCCCTCAGAGTCTGAAGAACCACTCTAAGATGTTGCTCGTGCTCCTCCTGTCTACGGGAATATATCAATATATCATCAATGAAGACTATCACGAACGAATCCAAATAAGGTCTGAACACTCGATTCATACAATCCGTAAAAGCTGCTGGGGCATTAGTCAACACGAGTGACATAACCAAGAACTCATAGTGTCTGTACCGAGTGCGGAATGCTATCTTAGGGACATCAGATGCCCTATTCCTCAACTAATGGTAGCAAAATCTCAAGTCAATCTTGGAAAAATACCTTGGCACCCTGAAGTTGATCAAACAAATCATCAATCCTTGGCATCAGATATTTATTCTTGATTGTTACCTTGTTCAATTGCTGGTAATCAATATACATTCTCATTGACCCATCCTTCTTTTTAACAAATAACACCGGCGCACCCCAAGGAGAAACAGTGGGTCTAATGAAACCCTTCTCAAGCAAGTCTTGCAATTGTTCCTTTAAATCTTTCAACTTAGACGGGGCCATACGATATGGCAGGATAGAAATAGGCTGGGTGCCCTGAGCCACATCAATGCAAAAGTCAATATCCCTGTCGGGTAGCATACCCGGCAAGTCTGAAGAGAAAATATCGGAAAACTCACGAACAATGGGCAAAGAATCAATAGAGGGAACTGCAGCACTAGAATCACGAACGTATGCCAAATAGGCCAAACACCCATTCTCGACCATACACCGAGACTTCACATTCGATATAACACTGTGGGTAGAATGATCAAGAGTCCCTCTCTACGTTAAACGAGGCATACCTTGTAAAGCTAAGGTCATAGTCTTGGCATGATAGTCTAAGATAGTGTGGTAAGGTGATAACCAGTCCATCCCCAATATAACATCGAAATCAACCATGTCTAGAAGCAACAAATCCACACGAGTCTCCAGACCCTCAATCACAACTACACAAGAACGATGGACTCGATCTACCATAATAGAATCACCCATCAGTGTAGACACATAAATAGGAACACTCAATGAATCACTAGGCATGACCAGATACGGGGAAAAATAAGATGACACGCATGAGTATGTAGATCTTGGATCAAATAAAATTGAAGCACCTCTATCATAAACTAGAACAGTACCTATGATCACCGCATCTGATGCCTCAACCTTGGGCCTGGGTGGAAGAGCATAACATCGGGGCTGAGCCTTACCACCCTGGGTTACATCTCTAGGATGACCTGCAGCTGGTTGGCCTCCACCTCTAGCGGCATGAGCTACACCTCTAAATCCTCTACCTCCACCTCTAGAACCTCTACCCCCACCTCTAGCTGGCTGGGCAGTCTATGGAACACCTGGTGCAGTAACTATGGGTGTCCATAAAAATAAAAAACCCGAACCAAACTGAAAACCAAACCAAACCGATCAAAAAAATGATACTTTTGGTTTGGTTTGTTTTGGTTTTGAAATTTAAAAACTGATAAAATTTTATTTGGTTTTGGTTTTAATTAAAAAACGTAACCAAACTGAAAATAAGAGTAGCTATTTCAAATTTATTATTACACACACACACACACACACACACTTTTATATAAATTTTTAAAATTTTATAGTAAATATTAATTGTTTGAACTTTTAGTACAATTCTTTACCTCTACATTCTAGTTTAATTGGTAGTTTTCTTTTGTTAAGTGTAAGAATCTATTTCATGTTAAAAATAATATATTTTTAATTGAGTCCTTAAATTATTCATCACTATTTGATTCATTATCATCAATATACCTTGGTAAATAATAGATTTCTCAAAGGATAATTGATTTGATATTGTTACGTTAAAGATGTGGTCGCCGAAATGTGTGTTTGGTAGTGTATGTCTTATATTTAAGAAAAATCGACAAATAACTGAAAAATCGAAAAACTGAAAAACAGACATAAAATGAATCGAGAAATAACCAACTTAATTGGTTTGGTTTGGTTTTAATATTTGAAAAACCGACTTACTTGGTTTGGTTTCTTTTTAGGGAAACATTAATCCAAATCGTACCATGAATACCCCTAGCCGGAACCATAGCACGGGAACTCTGATACTGCGAGCTACTCGGTGCTCGAGGGCAAAACCTGGCAATGTGACTCGGATCACCACAAGTTTAACAAGCTCTTGGCTGCTGGCCCAATCGACCTGAATGACCACCTCGGAAACTCTGAAGCGGAGGTGCACTGTAAGGCTGCTGATCAGAATAATGTGTTTGAGAACCATGACCACCTGAAGTACCATAAGAGACCTAGAGAGCTGACTGAAAGGGCCTAGGAGTATGGCCTATACCATACGAATCTCTACCTCCAGACAAGGTACCACTGAATCTACTTGAATGACGGGATGTCTTGTCTGCTCCATGACCACCCTCTATGATAATGTTATCTTAACTCTCCAGGCCACATTGGCCACCTCCTGGAAGGATATCTGACTCCCAGTCTCTCTAGCCATCTGAAGACAAATTGACTGAATAAGTCCATCAATAAACCGTATCACTCTCTCCCTCTCAGTGGGAAGTATAATAAGGTCATGACAAGACAAGTCTATGAATCTGGTCTCGTACTGGTGACAGTCATGGATCCCTATTGAAGGTGCTCGAACTGCCTCCGATAGGCCTCTCGCTGTGTAATAGGGAGAAACTTCTCCAGAAATAACTGCGTGAATTGCTGCCAGGTCAAGGCTGGCGATCCTGCTGGTCTAGCTATGCAATAATACCTCCACCAAGTCTTAGCGGATCCACACTGGCAAAATGTAGCAAAATCGACTCCATTGGACTCAACAATACCCATGTTCCGAAGAACCTTGTGACAACTGTCCCCATAATCCTGGGGATCCTCAGTAGATGCACCATTGAAGGTAGTAGTAGTAAAGAGCTTGGTGAACTTGTCCAATCTCTACAAGGCATCGACAGACATGGCTGCACCAACGCCGGTCTAAGCTACCACAACTGCCTAAAATACCCCAACTGGCTGAGCCGCTGGAGTCTGAAGCTCAGGAGCTACTTACTGCGGAGTGCGAGTGGCAGGAGTATGGGCTCCTCATCTAGCCTGATAGACGACTGGTGCTACAGGAAGTAAACCTGCCCTGGTGACACTCTCCATAAGGCCTACTAGTCTGACCAGAGCATCATGAAGAACTGGGTTGCAATAAACCCCTCTAGGTCCTGAGCTGGGGCCACTAGAACTACTGAGTCTGGAACCTCATCATCAAAATCAACTTGATGCTCCACTATGGGTGCTGCTGCCCCGAACTGAGCTTTACCCCTACCTCGGCCTCTAGCACAGCCTCTCCCTTTACCCCTCGTAGGAGCTGCTGGGGGCTCGGACTGCTGATCGATAGATGAGGAAGTACGTGTTCTCGCCATATGCAAAAGAACAGAGTAGAAATTCAATTAGCATTGAGAAACCAAACCGCATGACAAGAAGGAGCAAATTTGAAACTTTTCCTAACTCCGTAGCCTCTGGGAGATAAATACAGACTTCTTCGTACCAATCCCTCAGACTCTACGAAGCTTGTCCATGAATTGTGATACCTATATAACCTAGAGCTCTAATACCAACTTTCCACGACCCAGATTTTCCACCCTCGGGAGTCGTGATGACGCCTACTCATAGAAACTAGGCAAGACACGAACTTAAATCCTTAAAACTTCTTTTCGTTTTAAATTCCTATTAACCAATTAAATTAACATGAAATAAACAATTAAATTACACTGGAATATAAATTTAGTGGAAGTCTTAAATGGAATATAAAGCCAAAACATTCTGAAGACTAACACATGCCTCTAACCAGAACCATGTGTCACAACATCCACGGGCTGTCTAGGATTACTACAAATAAGAGTTTGAAAGAAAAGAACATAGTCTATCTCGAGTACAATGACAACAAAACATAAAAACTGATAGAAGAGATGTGGGGCCTGCGGGCGCTAGCAGGGCTACCTCAGAGTCTCGGACTGAAGGATAGCTCAAGATCTGCAGATGATGACCCAACGCTGCTATGGGATTTCCACACAGTGCAGAGTGTAATATCAGCAGAACCGGCCCCACGTACTGGTAAGTGTCTAGCCTAACATCGGCAAAGTAATGACGAGTGTAGGACCAGACTACCAAATAAACCTGTGCAGTTCAAATATATATATATATATATATATATACATATATATATATATATACATCGGAAAAGAAATACAGGAAAACCAATTAATATGGAAGGGGAAACATGCTATGGGGGGAGGTAAAAATTCCGAATGGAATAAATCAAGTAAGGAAAGAAACAACATAACTAGAATATAAACAAGAATCAGAAATCAAACAATTAGCATGGCATCATTTCATGTTTTTCCTCTCGTCCTCACCAAAACAATATTTTATAATAAAAGTGTGCACGACATCACCCTTCATGCTTTTATTCTCATTCTCGCCAAATCAATTATATGATAATAATGTGCACGGCATCACCTTTCGTACTATTACGCTCTTTCCTCACCATATAATCAATGAAAATTGGTACGTAATAGTACATCGTATGGTACAACATCACCCTTCGTGCTTTACACTCTTTCCTCACAATTGCAAATAATGCATGACATCACCCCCTTCGTGCTTTAACGCTCTTCCTCACCCATACAACAATCAGAATCAAAGGGGCAAGGGAGTAAACAAATAATTATAGAAATCCCGGTAAGGGAAAGCAATTAAACCATTAAATCCCGGAGGGGAAAAATATCAATAATCTCAGCATCCCAGCAAGGGAGATAATCAACAAAGCAACAAACATCCTGGCAAGGAAACAACTTAATAACTCTTTCTCTTTCTTTCACTTTTACTTCACAACTCACTTTACCACTTAAGCCGATGCTCCAAATGGTTCAATCATCTCGTATACTTTCACCATTAGTAATATAACTCGAGCCAATGCTCCTCGAAGTTCAAAGGTCACAAATTCTTTTACAAGCTTTTCACAACACGTAGAAATTATCACCCAAGCATGAAAGATACAACAAAACCAGGATATTCACAATATTAAGACTCGCGGTCATGCTAGAAACCAATGTATAAATACTCCTCAACATGCCTATATGTCTTATGCAACAATCATCACATAGCAAATAGGACATAACTCCTAATCCCTCAAGATAAGGTTAGACGAAACATTTACCTCAAACTTCCACGGCCAACTCAAGCCTCTAACACTGCTTTTCCTTTCAAATACGGATCCAACCCAGTCAAATATATACATAATTGACTTTATAACATCAATAAATACTAAACAACAAAATTCCAATGTTCAATTGTAACTTTCCAATCATTCTTCCCAAAATTCCAAAAAATCGATCTCGAGCCCGCTTGCTCAAAATACGTGGTTCGGACCAAAATTAAATCATCCATTTACCTACGAGCCAGAATATATAATTTATTTTCAAATTCGACCCCAAAATAAGGACTAAATGAAGAATAATCAAAAAGTCCTAACTCTATCCATATCACTAATTTTCTACCCTTAATCATATGTTTTAGGCTTAAAAATTCAATAGATGTTGATGAAAATGGAAGAAAATTAGTTAATGATTATTAACCCAAGAGATTATGGTGAAGAATTGCTTCAAGGATCACCTAAGAGATTTGGAGAAGAAGAGGTTTTGTGAAATTTTGATAAATCCAGTAATGGGTTCTGTTTTTGGTCTTTTAAATCACTGGGCAAAAATGTTCTACGCAATCACGATAGGACCCTCGCGATCGCAATAGGTCAGCTGGTTATTCCTTCACATTCGCGTGCATGGGCTTGCATTCGCGAAGCGTTAGCTTCTCGAGCCTAGTGTTCGCGGATCAGTGGTCGCGTTCGCGATGCACAAACTGGTGATCCCCCCCCTCAACCTTATGCGTTCCCGAGTGGAGGGCCGCGTTCGCAAAGGGTCTCCCCCCCAGCTTCGCATTTGCGTCCCAACGTTTGCGTTCACGAAGAAGAAACTGGGCACCTGGGATTGTTTGCTTACGCGTTCGCGAGGGGGACCACGCGAATGCGAAGGGTAAAATCCCTGGGCACTAACTGCACAAAATTTGCAACTTTTCATAATTCAAAAACTTTTTGAACACACTCGAGCCCTCGGCGCTCCTAACCAAACATACTTACTAACTCAAAAACATTATACGAACTTATTCGTGCGATTAAATCACCAAATTAACATCATAAATATCGGATTGAAACTCAAAATCCATTAATTCTTTCAACCTTCTTAAAACATCAAATTATCCATTTAAAGCCCGAATCACATCAAACGACATTTTTTTCAACCAAACTTTACAGAAATGACTTAAACCATATATAAGACCTATACCGCGCGGCGTAACAAAAATACGGGCTCGATACCATCGTGTTCTAATATGATTTCATTATAAATTTCCTTCAATAAATTCAAAAAATAATTTTACTTAAAATTTACTTCTCTGACTTGGGACCTCGGAATTCGATTCCGGCGTACGCCCAAGTCCCGCATTTTCCTATGGACCTTTCGGGACCGCCAAATCATGGGTGCGGGTCCGTTTACTCAAAATATTGACCGAAGTCAAATTAACTCATCTTGTAATCAAAACTTATCATTTTTCATAAATTTTCATATTTAAGCTTTCTGGCTACAAGCCCAGACTGTGCACGTAAATCAAGGCAACTCTAAATGAGGTTTTCAAGGCCTCGGAGATACTGAATTCAATTTAAAACAAGTGATTGTAGTTTGGGTCATCACAATTGGATTTAAAAAATGTTCTAGTAATTTCTAGTTTAACTGTTATTCAGGATTATCAAAACTCAATTGGATTTATTACGAACTACGATTAACTACTAAAGTAAAGCAACTAACAATTGACACAAAAGGTTAGAGATTAGAAGAGTTTATTTCTTATCAATGTGAGAAATAATGGATTTGACATGATAGATGCAAGGTTGTTATACTAGATATGATAATGTTATATTTCACTCTTGATGTTCTATCAATTAGGTGATTAGCTTATATTTCCGATTCCAACTCCTCTCTCGATTACATTTAAATCTTTCAAATAAACTAATGTGAAGTGCAGTGAAACTTGCAAGAATCTATTGGTAGGAATGATCATAGAGAAACTTCTCGCGAATATTTCTCAATCTTAATTTAAATGGTAACTCAAATAGCTCTCTTGATTATTTTGGACAATCACCAAAATAAACTAAGTCATTCATTGTAATAAATGTACAGTAAGATGTTTCTCTTTCGATTAAGCAATATAAAGAATAAATCACAACTACATTAAAGCTCCTCCAATAATTTCAAGCAATTAACCTGTAGTCAAATCGATAAACAACAACGAAGTCACTAAGGCTCTGTTTGACCATGAGTTTTGCCAAAATAAATTTGGGATTTATTTTCAAAACTCATATTTGGCCATAAATTTTATCCACATTTTGACAAAATCTCAAATCCCAATCCCAAAATTACCCCAATTGTCGAATTTTGGCCAAAATCCCAAAATATGAGAATTATATACATGTTTCCGAAATAAAGTCGAAAAATATATTTTGAAAACGTATGTCCAAACATACTTTTATTTTTAAACCAAACTTCACCCTAATTAGATTTTTGAAAATAAATTTAAAATCTATGGCCAAACTCTTGCTAAATCATGCCAAACCCTAAGGTAAACTAATCCATAGTTATGGAGAAAGTCATCACAAATATAACTAAAGAGTGAGAAAGCATCAATCTAACGTTACAATTCAAACACCAATCATTTCCCTCATGAGATTCGTGAGGGAAATGAAAGAGCGGATGGATCAAAACGAGAAAGAATTCCACGCTCAACTGAACTAAATTCCGGGTGCACCACGAGTGTTGAAGTGCCCCGATTCGAAGAAGTACACCCGATTTCCATTCAGACCGAGCGCAACCCAAGAATTGATTTCGAAATGGTTCAAAATGCAGGACATACCGAAGTATTATGGGACTTTGGACCCTTAGGAGAACATCACAATTTTGTAAGAAGGTGGTGAAAGGAAACGACTTGGCCAAACATGAGATTGAATCGATCCTGCTAAAAAAATTCAGGGAAACCATCATGAGGGGGTCCTTGACACGGTATTCACTCTTACCCCAAACACCCGATCGATTCCTTTGATAGCTCACAGATTCTTTCATCAAGGTCCATGCCGGGCCCAGGAAGGTCCATGCCCGGAAAGTGGACATCATCAGTATTTCACAAGTAGAGTCAGACTTGCTACGTGAGTTCGTGATCAGGATCCAGAAATAAAGGATATCGTTACCGGTCGTTCCAGATAAGTGGGCAGCTGAGGCAATTACTAACCGGTTGAACCCCAGGAGCTCTAACGCTTTCTACAAGCTGAAGGAAAGCTTGCTCGAGTTTTAATCAAGCACATGGGCTGATGTGCATAGCCGCTATGAATAATAAATAATGATAGAAGACGATCATCTCGGGTTCCTAGCTTCAACCTAGGGTCGGGAGCGAGAAAAGAATAGGGATAAACCAAAAGATGATTTGGATGCAGATTGGCGGTCTTTCGAGAGCCACTTCTTGCCTGCAAAAGGGTCGAAGGTTGCAATAGTAAGGGATTCCGTTCGGTGGATAAGTTCTCCCCTCCACCCCCCTTTCCCTCCCTTCCCATAGAAGAGCTGACCGCGGCCGGAACAATAGGTCGTTACATGTAAAAACAGTATCGAGTTCCCGGGATTCCACTTATCCCAGGTTGTCCGAATATAATTTCAATGTTAGCGTACTGGAGATAGTATTGGCACATAGAAACATCATGGAACCTCGGTTCCCGAGGTCGATGAGAATTGATCCCAACAGAGGGTTCCTATTTATGGTGCGAATATCATGGGACTAATGACCATCGAACTGGGAACTGTCGACATCTGCGCGAGGAGATGGCAACGCTGTTGAAGAACCATCAACTTAGTGAATTCTTAAACGATCAGGCCAAAAATAATTACGGCCGCAATAGAGATAATGCAGAACCCCTAAAGATAGGGAAAGACCCTCCTTGACTAACTAACAACATGATTTTCCGAGGGACCGAGGCCAATGGTGTAACTTTCTCGGCAGACTCTACATTACCTTTAATTTATCAATAAAAGATTGCGTGGGTGAGTAGGGAATATCTTGTGCCAATTAGAAAAAAAAAAAAAAGGATGGGGGAGGAAAAAACAAAGTGAGAGTAGAAACACGCACCATTATGACTTGTACCACGTTAGTATATAGGGGGAGGTACCGTATGGATAGGTAGGGTCAATTCACCGCCAGATGGCTACCCTTTTTATATAAGTCTTCACTCTCTCACCTGACTGACTAGAATTTCTGTGACTGCCATTTTTACTCCCCCAGAATAGGAAACGACACCACACTCTTCTTCAAAACAACTCCCGTTCGCCCCTACATTTAGTAAAAAGCCTGAGACAAAATTAAAATCTCTCACTCTCCCTTTCTTCTCTATTCCTTTAGTCTCTCATTTACTATACTAAGTTTCAAATAAAGCAGCCAAAACGGGTCTACCTTTGTGGATGCTTGGTCTCAGCATGGAGCGATTGCGAGCTGATATCAATCGCTTGCTCGCCTTACTCTTCCACCAGGTATTTTAGTATTTCCTACTTTTTCATTTCTGCTATTATTTTCTGGTCTCCTTTTTGTTTTTGTTTTTAGTACGTACTAAACGTGATTTTATTCGTACGGAAATATAGGGAGTATTGGACGAGCAATATTTGCAATTGCAACAGCTTCAAGATGAATACTCTCCCAATTTTGTGTCTGAAGTTGTCAACATCTATTTTCAAGAATCCGAGAAGCTCTTACGAAATCTCAGATCATTGTTGTGAGTTTTTAGTCTTTCCTTTTTGTTTGCTTTAATTTGTGCACCTCTTACTACGTTTTAGTTACACACTAAAAGAATAGATAGAGATAAACCCACCAAAGCGATTTTACTAGTACTACAACTTTATTGTGGGCATGTTTTTTGGTAAGCGTGGGAAAAAGAAGGAAAAAGTTCTTGTCTTTTTAAATATTCTCTCGTTGGTCTGGGTTATACATACATCTGAGTTTGTATACTTTACCTTTTTCCTCTTTTCTCAATTTAATTTATTAATTTGGCGACAAAAAACAGGATGGACAGAGAGTTTTCGGACTACAAGAAAATGGGAGTGCATTTAAATCAGTTCATAGGAAGCAGCTCAAGCATTGGTGCCAAACGCGTCCGAAATGTATGCGTTGCCTTTCGCGTTGCGTCCGGGCAGAACAATCGACTAGGGTACAAAATAAATTCTTATAAATGTTTAATTAACCACCTTTATTTTTGTCATTAATACTGACCAAAGTTTTCGCTTGGTAGATGTTTGAGAGCTTTAGAGATGCTTGAACATGAATACTGCTATCTCAAGAACAAACTCCATGAACTTTTCCAGGTAAGTTATTAAGTAAAATATAGACTACTTTACACTATTTTATTCGTAGATGAAGGTACAGCATGCATTTATTGCTAATCCTCAATCCCTATCATAGTTCTTATAATGAATCTTTAGCATTAATTAGTTCTGATCATAGTTTCGTGCTACAGATAGAGCAGCAAAGACTGCTAGCAGCTGCAGTCAGATACCCAGCCCAGCACTAAACAAAGCACAGCTAGCAGACGTCACTATCTTCGTGCATCCAACATTTGAGTTTTGGTTCTTAAAGTTTGACAAACAGTTAACATGGTGCGTTCTCGCCAGCAGCCCAGGACGAAACAAAAGCAGAAGGAAATGAGATAGCGAATTTAGAACTTTTTTATGGGTGTTGAGTATTTTTTAACCTTTGAGATATGGAGTGGAATTAATCAACTACTAAAGCAGAAAGAGTAGGAGTCTAGGACTAATGTTTTGGTATAGTTTGAATGAAGTCTGCAAAATTGTGATTCTGAAATTTAAGTATGGAGATTCGGCTTTAATGACTCTCTAAGTGCTTCCTTTTATGGAAATGTCACTTTTATTTCCACGTACTAGTAGCAAAAGCATCCAATCAATTTATATCTTGCTTTATCAAAACATCTAAACAAAAGCTCGCTTATTAAAAACATCAGTCAAATGAGTGTGTTTCTGCACGTAAAGAACATTTTACCTGTCTATATCAAAGATGTTGTCAACCAGCTTATTATCTGTCGAAAAAGGGTCTAAGATTCTGCATTTAATATGAGGTTCCGATCACTAAACTAAAGTAAGGGAGTAGTTTTTTGGGATTTGACTCCTCTTCCGTTTTTATAGAAGATAAGGTCCATCAAACTCTATAAAAATTTTATTCTTTATCAAATTCAATAGTACACAAGCACACTACTCTAAATAAGTGACGAAAGAAATTTTACGTAGAACATTACCAACTTAACGGGATTAAAATTACGATTTATCCTTGTAGAATTTCAATTTTACTATTGAGTAGTTTTTAGATTACAACCTATACAACCAAAGAACCTCGTAATCCCTTACTAACTTGTAATACTTTATTACAAGTTACTTTGTAATAACTCTATTACAAAATCTTTGTAACTTGATTAATTTTAACCAAGACTCAAACATACAGGTTTAAGGTTTACAAAAGATTTCCTACAGAATCCTTCTAAACAAGCTAGGTAGTAATTACAATGAAGAACTATTATAAAGTTATAACTCAACTAACGACATACAATAACTTGATATGGGAACTGGTCCATAGTTGTTTTATTCTTTGTTCTTGATGCACCTGAGAGTTACTTCTTGGATGATCACGTGAGGGAGCTTGAGTAAAAATCTCTAAGGGTTCAAGTAAACGTGTTTTACCTTCCTTGATGTTAATAGTACATGTTTGACCTCACATACAATGATGTAAGTAAGGCAGGTAAAAAATCTTTCACAGAAAGTTGACTGTTGCATTGTTCCTACACTGTAGCGTGTGTAGGCAGTAGCTTTTTAGCTGAAGAGTTGACCTCGTACAGTTACCTCGAGGACTGGTAGGGACCTATTTCCTCAGCTCTTCCTTCTACTCTAAAGAGTTGAACCATATCTAAGCTGGAACCTTGTGATCTTAAGGTCTTCTAAATGTGTAACAAGTTCCTTATTTGGTTCTAGATAGTAAGTATCTTAGATCATCAAAACATAAAAAAATCACTTATGACTAAGGTACTTGTAACTTATCAATTTTCTCCCCTTTTATGATAATAAACTCATAATTGAAAATCTCATAAAGAGCCATATAGAACGAGACAGCGAACCAAAACGACCTTAAGTTTCCCCCAAAAATTTTGCATTCCCCCTTTATCTGTGCCTAAACCTTTTATTGAGTTCCCTTTGAATCTATATTTCTCCTCCATTTATATTATTATTCAACTATGTTATTTATTATTCAATTAAATCTTTCCCCTTTTGGCATCATAAAAAGCACAGAACAAGGAAGCAGCATAAAGAAGTCTAGCGTGGTTAACTCATGCCAGTTGTATGCATACAATATGATAGAAAATAGAGATAACAGAGCAGTAGCATAAAAAACAAAAGGAAACTACTTGTATTAACCAAATTTGGACCTTTACAGGCGGGAGCAAAATCATTGTTATCATCCATAATTTTAACAAAAATAAAAACAAAAACAATTACCAAAAACATAAAAACATCACCAAAAATAACTAAGAAGATAGACACTGGAAAATTGAAACTGAGGGGACATCCTTTAGGGGACACTGGAGGAAGGGGACTTGGAAGAGGAAGCAAGGGTTTAGAGGACAAGATCCATGCGAGTATTCACGGACATTTACTCATTGAGCAATTTTTATTTCAAGTCCTCCACATGTTTTCGGAGCTCAGCATTCTCCTTCGTTAGGCATGCACACTCTAAGGTGCGAGAACTATTAGAACTACGTGCCTCTTGTAACTGATTGAGTTGACTTTCAAGAATCGCGTTCCTAGCCTTCAACATCTAGATCTCCTCTATGGAATTATTATGAACATTGATCAGTTGAGAGATAGTGAAAGTGCTTCCAACTCCTCCGACCTTGTTAATACACTTACACTCCTCAAGAGTGATTTTTGAAAAGGATTGCTTTTTAGTGCCCACTTTGACCAGTTGCAGAGGCACTTTGAAGAACTCAAATATCTTTTTGAGAACAAACCCATAAGATAGCCCAAGATTCCCATCCTTAAGGTTTGCCACCTTCTACATATGCTAAATATTATGCCAGGCAAATTGATAATGGTAAAAGTATCCAAGGCTTCCATAAGGAACATGTTAGCTTTGGATGCAATAGATCTTCTCTCAGCGCGGGGAAGTAGCACTTTGTTAAACATCTATAAAAGCAACTGATATACTGGAAGGAGTGCCTTCTTATGCACATGTTCCCATGCTGGATTTCCTTGTCCTTGACAATGGCATTTCTAAAGTTTGACATGCAGGCACCCTGAACAAACGACAGTCCTTCAACAGGAACACCCGGAATTATCCCCTATAAGACAGAGTCCACCCCACTTATCAACACACAAATTTTCTTACCCTTTAGTATGCAGAGGTCGGTATAAAAACTTTGTACATCCTCCTTATACACTTTGGGAAACATCATTTGCAAACAAATTAGTCCATTATTGAAGATCATAAATTTCCACGAACTGTCTTATCCTAGCAAGTTTTAGAATGTCAGAGGCAAATGTGTGGCTTCATAATACTTTCTGATTTCTCAGATTCCTTTTCTCAGAAATCAGAAACTCACCAACGTTTGCTTTCTTGATGGTATAGGTTCCTCATCGTCATCCATTTTTCTTTTTACTGGCTTGCGGATAAACTTTCCCTTCTCCACTGTCTTTTTATGCATATGTTCACCTGATTTTTCCATTTCTTCATTATCAGACTTGTCACCACTCTCTTTCACTGTCTTGTCATTAGAACTTTTCACCAACGTTTCACTAGAAGTGGCATCATCACTCTTGGAAAGACTTTCAGCACATGTGGAAGTGTGTCTTATATATTTAGAGTATAGGGCGCTTCTGCTTCGAGGACTTGTGGGTTAAGGAACTAGGTTCCTCTTTTGCTTCCTCAACCACACTTACCATAAGGACGGCTTTTTCCTGCACAACTTTTCCATCCTTTACCAGCCGTCTCTTTCTCTTACTCCTTTGACTTTTCTTGAGAGCAAACTCTAGAGCATCCTTTATTACAACTGTGTAGTGGGTCGCTTAGGGATTGGATCTGGAGCTACAACTGGATTACCGATAACTAGAGATTCTAGCCTATTTTATGCTCCTTTTTGCTTAGTTTTTAGATTAAAAGTGTGTACAAGTATTCTCGGAAGCTAACTTATTGTGCTTGTTTGCAGTGTTTGGTCAAAAGAGACAAAAAGTCGTAACCAGCTCATAAAGGAGTGAATCATGCACAAGTTTAAAGCTAAGTCAACGACACTAACAATGAAGAAATAGAATAAAAAATGGAGGATCCACTGCTAAGGCAGTCTTAACTACGCTCTCTACGGTAGTAAGATCTAGAGAATCATTTTTAGCTTAACATTCACCATTGCCTGCAGTGAAATTGCACTGCAACGGTGTCATCTGACGCATCCGCAGTCCAATTCTCGCCCTCAGCAGAATTAAGAACCATAGGACTATGGTTTTGAGCTCAAATTGAAAGGTGCTTCTGCGAACATATTTTGCGGTCGCGGTTGAAGGAGCGCTGAGGCGGGTGATCTTCCGCTCCCTGCGGACTCAAGTTCAGATCTAGCTCAAAATAGAAGAATCGTGGTCCCCACTTGCTTTTGTGCGATTGCAAAAGTCCTAAAGCTGAGGTGATCTGTTTTCCTCTGTTATCGGAATCTCTATAGGGGCAATTTTTTCTGAAAAATTTAGCCGTGTATACATAGTTGTTTTTCAGATTTTTAGGGTATCTATTGTTTTGCGGAGCACATGAACAACCACTTTTTGATTTTTAGAGTAATTTTAGAACATCTATAAATTTTAGTCTTATATTTTACTCTTGTAATTACTTTTTATGTCTTATATTTAATCTCCATCTTTGATTTCTTCTTTGATTGAGTAGCTAAACCCATTAGCTAAGATTGTGACTCAACCCTAGTATATGTATTTAATGGGTCTCAATTTTAGGGCTTAAATATTTATGGGTTAATGATATTTATCTTGATTCATGCTTTAATTGTTGAATTGGTGGTTTCAAATACTTATTTGTGCCTTTTTGACTTAGGCTCTTCTTGAGAAAGAGAGACTAAGTCTAAGTAATTCAGGCTAACAAGGAATTGGGATGCATTCAAGAGATTGATAGCCTTAATTAAATGATTAAACCTAGATATATTAATTTCCAACTTCATCCAATTTTGCTTGTATTGTTTAAACACCCAATTGGGCTTGAGAAAGCCAATTAGCGAAAAGTCACTCAAACTACCAAGAGGTGTAGAGTAAGTAATTGTATATAATAGTTATATCATAATCCCAATTACAACAATTGTTTCCTAAGTTTTGGACCCCGTTAGATGCTCGCCTAGGTGTGAGTCATTTCCATAAAAACCCTTAGAAAAATATAATACTAGCTTATTTTTATTCTTCATTAGTGTTAAAAGTATATTAGTAACCAAAACAAAGAATGGCTGAAAGTGCAACTAAGAATATTGCACATAGCTAGATTAGATAGAAACCCAATTCCAAACCAATATTAGCTCTCTATGAAAATCGATCCCGACTCCTCAGGTAAAAGCTGCATCGACCACTCTTGCCATTCTATAGTGGTATAGGATTGGAGCTGATCACTTACTCCTAGCCCTAATAAAATTAGCAATCGCCAAATCATCTACGTCTTCTTCACTATCAGACTTTATCTCAGGCACCACCATATTTTGAGGCTTAGGATAGAAGTTAGGAGAAGGAGCGGGACCAACATTGACCTGGAGAGATGACCCCTGACCTGGATCTTCCACGGAGGGATCAGGTTCATCACTTGGGACCCTAATAATGTTATCTTGACTCGATTGTTCAAATAGAACAACTGCTTACTAGTCTTATGTGGACTGAGGCTCTTCCCCCTGAGACTCAGACCTTCCTCTATAACAATCTCTTCTGAAGCAATGGAGAGCATATTTTCTATTCCCTCATTTTCTTGTGGTTTCATGGAAATTTCAACAGAAAACGGAGTGACATGCGTAGAATCACAGCCTATCATGGTTGTCTCGATCTTTTTATGACTAATCACTGGATTTTCACTGGAATTCCCAACCTTTTCACCTTGTTCACTCTATTTGACCAATGAGACCGTAGGAGGATAAAAATTCTCAAACTTTCTCGGAGTAATCTCCTCGTGATTGTGACAAGGAACATAGTCGGAGTACGGTAGGACAGAGAGTGGAGTGTGGAGCAGACTCTACTTTACGGTTTGGAACAGTGATTGTATTGGGGAAGGAGTCTACCTCTGGAATGCTAATTGGTATGGACTCAATGACAGTATTGTCGGGTATACTAGAGGTTGCTTGATTCTCAGACATGGTGAAATTGTACTCGAAAGGTTTGTGGATTGAGAAGAGAGAGAAGGAAAATAGGAGTTTTTGAATTTGGAAGTGAAGGGTTGTGATGTTGATTTATTTATGATGAGGGGTCAATTTTGAAACAGCAGCAAATGTTGTTTAGGGAGTTGTATCATTCAGAAAAGGTGTGACACTTTGGATGAAAAGACACAACTTAAAACGACTGACAAGCCGATAATGTGGCACTATTTTTGTCCATTTTAAATTGTGTATGAAAGAACAAATAAGCTACTAACTTGTATTAAGAAAACCAAGTTCCCTGACAGGTCTGGCAAGTGAGTTTGGCCCTTTTTTCTAGTATGCATTGCAACAACTTGTCTATAATCATAATGTGTGTCTACCTGTAACAGTATATAGGTTAGTTAGACTTGGCCAGAAAACACTTTAGATAATTTTTACCTATATATGACTTTCATAACCAATCATGAAGAACCAGGTCCTCCATTAGATTTTATCATCCCCAGTGCAAAGGCGATTTTTCTCTGAACGTTTTCTACTCAGGCCTTTAGTGAAGATGTTAGCAACTTGATCTTTAGCAATCAATGTATTTAGGCCTCTTGAGTTGGACTCAAGGTTTTGCTGCTTGATCCACATGATTTGAGCACAACAGGAGGCGGTTTCTACATATTCTGTTCCTGCTGTTAATAGTGCCATTAAATTTTGCTTCCTTGAACCACATAAGACAAGACAAGAACCTAGAAAATATCTCATTTCAAACGTGCTTTTTCTATCCATTATTTGAAGGATAGTAGAGAATTAGGTCATATGTTCCTTTAAGATATCTGAAAATTCTTTCAGCAGCCTTAATATGAGATTCTTTTGGATTTGACTGAAAACTTGCAAAGAACCCCACTCTAAACATGGTGTCTAGTCTGCTTGCAATGAGGTACATGAGTGATCTTGTGATAACTCTATGCATGGTTTGATTTAGAGAAGAATCGGGTTCATCAATGTCTGGGCGTGTAGCTGTGGCAACGGGAGTGATGACAACTTGTGATGTTTCTATGTCAAACCTTTTTCAATAACTCTATTTTCAGCTTTTGTTGTAGTTGTGGGACCAGGTTCCTCGATGTAATCAATAAGGGTTCTCTATCTTGATCAGTATTCTTGTTCTATTACATCCTATATTTTCGTACATAAAAGTAGGCCATAAGTAAATTGATGAAAGCTCGGAAATAAGATATTACATCATTTTTTTCATACGTCGTCGTAAGTTAATCGACGTAAGTTTGGGAATGAGATTGTTTTAAGATTATAAGCATTTTATGCTATTTCAAACAAGTAATGAGTAAATTTGTGAAGGTGAGAGGATAAGCAAATTGAAGAAAATGAATTTCGTCAAAATTCGATATTTTGGGCTAAAATATGTTCCGAGCTATAATATTATGTATTTATGGAATAGTACCATACAAAGTACTACATGACCGTGGTAATATGATGTATAAGATATAGTAAAAGTGGGTAGTATTTTAAGTAGTTTGAGATAGTTTTTAATTACGTAGGTAATTGATTAATTATTAATTTATGGGAGATTAACAAATTAGTCAAGTGATTAGTGGATAATTAATCCAAATAAGTGTTACGTCTCCAAATGTGGCAGCCCTTTATTGACAACTTAATGACTCTTGAATCAATATTGAGAAGTGTCAAACTTAAGTTTATTATGTGGTTTAGTCATTAGTTATGTGGGGCCTACCTTAAAGTAAGAATAATATTTATTTTCTCTTAAGAAAGTCTTAAAGAACAGTAACGTTTTTACTAAGTGTTTTCAACCAATTCCTTGCATAGTAATATTATTTTCTATCTCCTAAGAAATATCTTCCACCAAGACTCCCACCGTTACTGCCATTTCTTTAAGGAAAAATTTTGGCCAACATTATTGATGCATAGCAACGCTGATGCTTCAAACTTTTCATACGACTTATTCTGTGTTAGCGCAATTGACGTGTATTAGAGGAATTGTCAAGATAATCGGCTCGCGTATATTAAGGCTATTCCTTCTTTGTTTTGGCATGATTTTTACGACACAAACGAAACAAGCAAATGCACAACTTCCATAAATAACTCAATTCGTAGAAATGCTAGAGATTTTTATATTCTTGATTTCTCATAAGTCTTTTTATTATGTTGTCTATTCATGGGTCTTAGAAAATAAGTAAGTTGATAATGTTTATTTCGTGATATTAATCAAAAGCATAATAGTCTTATGACACTCCTAAAGATTTTATTGATGTGTGTGTGTATATATATAAAAGATTACGGCGTTATATACGCACCACCACACCTGATTAGCTGGTATACGTTGATGATTTTGCCCACAGTGGCTGAGATGATATGATGGGAAGACCTCAAAGGCTTGATGATGTTATGAACACATGTATGCATGACATGACATTCATATTATTAGCTTGTATGGGTCCACCAAATCGTAGAGTACCTGGTCCTCTACAAGGTTCTACTGAGTTTACTTAATAAAACAATATGTAAATGAGGTAGAGGATTTTTAAGTGGAAAAATTCCACACAATGGGATCAAAAAATCATGACCTACACCTGTAGACTTTTAACTTCACTAACTTGTAATATACCTATTACATGCCACTTAACAATACTTGCTATTGCAAAGGATTTACTCAGCTAACTTGTGGTACTTTTATCACAAGTCACTTTGTGACTATCCTAGTTACAAAGGCTTTTTCTAACTTGTGATTTTGTTACCACAAGCTACTTTGTAACTCTACGATTAGAAAGACTTTTCCTTATGACTAAATATAGTCACAACATAAACCCAAGGTGTTTACGAATTTACAAGAGGATTATTAATCAAAATGCTTCTAGGTTAGCAGTTTAGGAGGTACAGTAATATATAATAACAAGGTTGCAACTCAACTAGAACAACAACAATCTATCTTTTAGGAACTGGTCCGTAGTAGTGTTCAACCTTGTTCTTCAAGTAAAGGTATTTAGCAGGCGGGCTGGGACAAGCTGAACGGGGAAACCCCCAACTTATTCGGTTAGCGGACGAGTTGGTTAACGGGAACTTGGCGGGTTGGGAAATTTTGGATTTTTTAGGGTCCGTACGAGTTCGGGCGGGCCGGACTCTAATTGTTTTTTAAAAAAATTAAATTTTATTTTCTTATTTAATGTTATTGAAAGTTAAGTATTTCTAAGGGTTAGAATTAAACTTTGAAGTTTAAAGTTTAAAGTTTTAAATTTGAAATTTTTATTTTAATATTATAAAATTAAAAATTTAAATTTAGAAAGTAAGTGGCTACAAAAAACTATTTAATAAGACCAATAGGCAATATGTAAGGAAAAAACTCCGAACTCCGAAGGCTTTCATTTTATATTCTTCATACTTCAAATTAATTTGCAAGTTCTTTTTTGATTTTTTTTTTGAACTTGCAAATTAAAAGTTCACAACAAATATAAAAATAAGAAATAGTACATCCCATATTTTGCATCATTTTACGAAGTTCTTCCATGTCCACATGATCTTCTAGGTTTCTGGCATTGGTTAAATAGGATCCATAAACCATTATATCTCCAATTTTTTAGTCCTCCTCTTCGTTTACCTCAGCACGCCCTTGATTTCACCGTTTTTTATCTTATCCAATATCTGAAGCACACTAGAATTTTCAAAGCGTTGTTGCCTAATGAATGACTGGTATCTCCTAGCTACTTGCCCTTCTTGGCCAAATGCGCTCTCTGATGCGACTGTTGAAATCAATACATTTAGCACATCTCGAGCCATGGCCGAAAGAACAGAAAATTAATTTGAGTTGCTCTTCTACCAAACCAGCAGTAGAAAATCCTTTGTGAGGGGTTCTGGTGACTTTTGCAAATAGAATTACAGTTCATCAATATTTCTGCTACTGGTTTGTTGATGCTCTCCTAGTATAGACCAAATCTAATAATCTTGAACACAATCATCATCATCCATTGTTGTTCTAGATATTGAAGGATTAGTTGAAGGAATATTTGAATCAATAACCAAAGAAGCATAAACAATGTTAGCACAACAACTATATAAAGTTTGTAAATGTGTGTGTAGCTCAGAAACACAAGTGTCAATATAAGGAGTTTCAGTTAGTCCAATATTTATGTAAGTATATAAAGCTCTAATTAATTGGCAACACTTTATCATTTTGATAGTAGGGTTTAATATAACGCCAATTAGGTAAATATAGGGAATCGGGTAGAAATAATTTTTAAACTTATCTAGCATAGATTCAACAACAATACCATATCCTTCTTTTTGCTTCAAATTATGTATTAAAAGAGAAATTTCAGCAATATGAACTAAACCATTTGAAGTGGTAGGATAATAAGCTCTAGAAAACTCAAGTGTAGCCACATAAAATTTTTGTAAAAATTGTAAAACATCATGGATGACATCCCAAGTTTTAGATATTAGCAAACTGTTAGGATCGATAAAATGAGAATTAAAAACTTCAGTTGTAGGTATGCTATATTAATAACAATAGCTTAAGAACAAATAAGTATAATAACACCAAGTAACTATTCCTTAAGGCATGAGTTTTGGTTTTAGTCCATAGTGTATGCATTTTTCCTTACATGTATTTAATCTAGTACTTCTATTGTTTTCTTGAATTACACCAACATCTCTCCTAACTAAAGTAATTTCATCTCTAAATAATTCAAGGCCACTCTTCAAAGTCAAGTTATAAATATGACATGCGCATCTAACATGAAATATTTCAGGAAGTGATGGGTGTAGATATAATTTTAATACTGTAATAGCATCATTGTTGTTAGAAGTATTATCAAATGACACACATAAAACTTTTTCTGCAGGATTATAAAATATCGCAACTTCATATATATTATTACTTATAAATGCACCAGTATGACTTTGATCTTTATCATATTTAAAAACAATAATACGTTTTTGTATACAAAAATTATCATCTATCCAATGACATGTAACAGTCAAATAATCATTTCCATTTACAGCATGATCAATATCAGAAGTAATAGAAACTTTACAAGGAATACTTGCGAACAAATAAAGTATATATGTCTGATATTTTCTAAAACGCCTAAAGATATCAGCTCTACAAGTACTTCTAGGAATACCTTTAAACATATAGCTATATTTTCTTTGAATATAAGTAACAAGATACGGTGAAGAAGCAAAATTAGAAGGTAAACAACCTGTAACAATCATTTTAGCTAATTCTTCCCCATCTTTTTTAATATCGTATTTCCCAAATAACCCTCCAGTACTCGGGTTAAATTTTTGTTGCCCAGATGACTCATCTGCTCCCCAATCAAGAGGGTGTTTCTCTTTCATATGCCTATGAAGTTGACCCGTTCCCCCTCCTTTATCGGGCTCATATTTATAATGTTCACTACAAATTTTACATTTCACATAATTTTTTTGATTCTAGTCTTTTAAAAAACATCCAACACTTACTTCATAATCGTCGATTCTTCTTAATAGGGAGAGGAGGCCTACTTGTTGCACCCCTACCATTTTTAGTTTGACTAGTATTACCAGGTATAGGTAGTGGTGTTTCAAGATTTTCGGGTGATTGAATATCATCTAAATCATCATGTACACCAAAATTTTCTTGAAATCGCTCATAATCCACATTTAAATTTTCAAGTGAGCTTTCAGAATGTGTAAAGCTCCTAGAAGAACCAACACCACCTCTTGTTCTTTTGGAAATTTTCTTACTACCATCTTTACTAGTGCACGCTTTTTTGGCCGCTCTAAGTGAATCCGTTATGTAAATTAAAGAAAAAATTAAAGTAAGAAATAAAATTAAGAAACTAAATTAGTAATTCAAAATAATAAATACGTGTACACCAAATAAGAGAAAGAGATAGGACGAGCGTACTGGGATTTCGGATGCCGCACTAATTTTGAATTTTTGATATAGAAAATCAAACATCAATTAATATACCGAAACTTGATAGTTGGTACTTTGTACTTCAATACTTAATACCACACTTCACTTGAAAACTTGATATTTGATAATAATAATAATAATTACATAATGGCTAAACCAAATAATTGATATAACTTGAAATAATAAATAATTGAGGATTTAAGAGTTGATAATTTAAGAACTATAATATCAAGAGAGAATTGAGATTTGATACTTGAGAGAGAATTAGAGTAGTAAGAGAGTGAATTTTGAGAAAAAATGAAGAAGGGGGAATATTTATAGATTTTAAAAGGTTAAAAATATAATTTTTCAATTATTAAGGAGGTCTATATTTGGGAGGGGGGAGGCGGGGGAATGGCTATTTTTGCAAATTCTGGTCGTCTCCTAATGATCATTTCTCAATTTAACCGTACGAAATGGTCCAACTAATTTTTTTAAAAATTTCTAACGGAAATCGGGCTGCAGCCCGTGTACAACCCGTTAAGGGTTGCCGGGTGAAGCGAGTTCGGTGCACCGCTAAGTTGAACGTGTTTATCCAAAACCAAACCCCTTATCAACCCGTCCTAGCCCGTCGTAAATGTTACCCGACTGATTGAAAACGTGTCAGCTCGGACCGATTAACAGGCTTATCTTCAAACTTGTGAGGATTGATTTTTCTGTTTTTTGCAAGAGCCTCGAATTAGAAAAAGAATTCTTCTAGACATGTTTTGTATAAAGCTCATTATGGGTACATCTTGATCATATCACTTGAAGTGATATTAGTACTTTGTTTGGTTAGAGAATAGACGGGCGGACAGTGCAGTGCAGTGCAGTAGAAACTGTGACGTTAGTCACTTTATTTCTAGCTCTATTTAATTGAATTTGTACTGCTATGAGGAAACACAAGAGCATCAAGTCCTTGTGTTGGTTCCTAGCTCCTGAAGCTGTAGCATTTTACCTTTAGCTGGAACCTATTAAAGCTTGCAGCAATCCAAGTAGGTCAAGTTCCCTATCTGGTTCTAAGGCTGTATCAGGTTCCGGTTCTGGGTCTATTTGGGTCTGCGGTTCCGGTTCTGGCGGTTCCGGTTCTGGTGGTTCCAGACCCGGAACCGCTACCATCCGGTTCCGGGTACCATTCGGTTCCGGTTCTGGCGGTTCCGGTTCCGGCGGTTCTGGCGGTTCCCGGCGGTTCTGAATTATTTTTTTTTTAAATCAATATCTTGTATAGTAGTCATTAGTATATTGTAGAATATTTTATATGGTGTACTATGTTATTAGTACAATATATATTGTGTTTGGTAATTAGTATATATTGTGTATAAGTAGTGTATATTTTATATATAAGTAGTATATATTGTATTTAAGTAGTATATATTGTATATAAGTAGTGTATATTGTGTTGTAGTTAGCAATTAGTATAAATTGTATATAAGTAGTATATATTGATAAAAGAATGTTGTCATTAGTATATTGTGTTGTATGTTATATATTGTGTGTTATATAAATATTCAAGGATTGATATAGAAGTAAAGACAAAGAAATATTGAGACAAAAGATATTCAAGGATATGATAAAGAGCATATTTATTGACCAAAATGGCATATCTTTCTTAGTCTTCCTTCCCCCAATGGAATGAGCACAACATGGTACTAATACCACCATTAAAAGGAAAAAAAAACTAAAAGAAGACATGCCAATGTACAAGTTACATCATAATTTGTGCATTATTTCTAACAAATCTCATAAAACCTTCAAGGTTTGGAGGTGGTTGTGTTGGCGGTGGTGGAAATGAAGCTTGTTCATCACCACTTCCAGGTGAAGTTGCTTCCTGAGCAAGTTCTGCTATCATTTCTTCATAGCACTCATCTATTTATGGTTGTGATTCAGCTAGGCCAAAGTTCCTTCTTTCTGCGCGGATCCAATCTAGAAAAAGCACTGATTTTTCCAAGCTGTCCCGCATCGACGCTCTGTGAACACCTATTTGTAGTCTTGCTTGACTAAAAGCTCTCTCCGATGCAACAGTTGACGCTTGAATCGACAGAACATCCCAAGCCATCCTTGCAAGAACGGGAAAATGCTTTTCCCTTGTCTTCCACCAATCCAAAAGGTCGAAAGAGCCGTCTGGATTCTCATTCTCTAGTCCCTGCGACAAATAAACTTGAAGCTCATTTAGATGGGAAATTTCATCTAAATTATCCCATTGAGTACCCCTGAACCCCGTCCACGATTTAAGAGGTGTTAAGCCAGCAGCTCTTTTAGACGACTGTGATGTAGACGAAGTAGGGGTTGGAATATTAGGCCTAGCATGCTCTAACGCCTGTTTATAAGCATTATAAACAGTTTGAGCATTAACTTTAATTGATGCTTTCGCATCAGCTAGTGTAGCAATTTCTACTTCTGAAAGATCTAAAGATTGATAAATAGTAGAATACCAAAAGTTAGGACCTCCTAATTTCATAGTTGGATTTAGCATAGCAGACACACCATATATAGGAGGGATTGGAAAAAAATATTTTTTAAACTTCTTTTTCATTTCAGTTAGCATGTCATTATCGTCCTCACCACAATCCCGAGAATTATACGTAGCGTTAATTGAGTTTCTATATTCGTACGCTACTACTAAACTTTCGTACATGTAATTCCACCTAGTCGGGCAAGGTTTAGGAACCTTTCTTTATCTAAGGCCATATTCGTCACACTTTTTAAAATATTCTCTAAGTCTACTTCTACGGTTTGAATAAAATAGCAATTAAGAGCCATTTTAACCTTTTCAATTTCTAAGTTTAATATTCTCATACCATCACCAACAATTAAATGATAAATATAACATATACATCTAACATGAAAAATATTAGTAAAAGCAGGATTAAGTGTTCTAGTTAGCATACCTATTGCACTAGTATTGCTAGAAGCGTTATCCATAGAAATTGACATTATTTTATCACTAAAACAAAAATATCTGCATACATCTGAAACAGTGTTAGCAATAAACCTACCCGTGTGACGTGAATTAATTATCCTATATGCAATAATGCGTTTTTGCATTGTCCAGTCTTCGTCTATCCAATGACTGGTTACGGTTACATAATCACAATCATTATTACTTCTACCAATATCAGTTGTAATAGACATACGATTAGTTATATGGGTAAGTAAATAGCACAAGTATTGTTCATATTCATGCTTGTATTTATAAATATCGGCCTTAACTGTGGCGCGAGGCCAACCTTTATACGTAGGATTAAATACCCTTCTAATATAATGAATCCATGCAGGATTAGAAGCAAAAGAATAAGGCAAACACATAACAGTAATCATTTTAGCTAATTCTTCACGATCCTTATTTGGATCGTAATATAATATACCTCCGGTGACTGTGTTTATTCCTGGTTGATTTTGAACCAGTACTTGGGTTAACTGTAGAATCAACACTTGTCCTCCCCTCTTGTTGCGCTTTCAATTGCAAATATCTAGCCTTATCGCTAGGGTGTAATCTTATATGCTTAACTAAACTACCCGTGCCGCTACGATCTCCAGTATACCTATGAACAAGTAATTTCCCACAAGATTTACACTTTGCCTTATCTTGTTCTCTTAGTTGAATAAAAAATTGCCAAACTAAAGATGTTTCTGTACGTTTAGGAGGTTGTCTACTAAAAGTGGGAGTTTGTACGGGTGATGTGCCGGTTCATCACCTAAGTTATGAGCAGGACTAGTAGGTGTATCATCTAAATCTACTGGAGCTTGGGTTTCATCATCATCATCATCCTCATTTCCCTCTAAGATAGGTGTATTAGGATAAAGAGCATTCATAATATCATCGTCTATTCTATCACCAACTGCTACATCATGTAGAAAATCAATATCGCTAAATTGAAAACACGGGTGATCACTATTAAGAATTCCGAAGGGTTCATTAGGATTTCTAGGTTGGCTACTACATTGAACTTGCTTATCTTTTCTAGGTCAGGGAGCCAGGGGAGGGGTAGTATTTTGGCCACTACTTTCACCGGTTTTAGCTTTTCCTTTACCGAATATTTTTTTCAACGAAAATGCCATAATAATTATAGTTAAGCAAACTAAATACACACAAAAATATTCTTAGCGTGTAAGAGTTGAAACAAGTTTACCGGATTGACGAACAACTTCTTGAAAATTGAAAATCGTTGAAATTGAACACTTGAAAACTTCAATTAAACAACTTCACAATGTTTCACGAATTTGCAACAATAAATTAAGCACTTGCACTAGAAATATTGAAAGAGAGCTTGAGAGATATTGATGAATTGGTGAATAAAAATGAAAGAATGAGGGGGTATTTATAGTTGAGAAATGGGAAATAGTGTAATTATATAAAGTTTGGGATTAAATTAAAGTTTGGGGGCCAAATGGCTATTTTTAAACTTCCAAACGGCTACTTTTGAAAAAGAGCCGTTTGGAAATTAATTTTTTTTTTTTTGAAATATTACCGTTACAGAACTGTTTGGAACCGCCAGAACCGGTCCGGTTCCGGTTTCAGTTCTGGCGGTTGCGGTTTTGGCGGTTCCAACGGGTAGAACCGCCCCGCCACGGTTCCCGGGAACCGCCGGAACCGGAACCGCCAGGGCCGTGGTTCCGGTCCGGTTCCGCTTCGGAACCGCCAGATTTACAGCCTTATCTGGTTCTTAATAATAATTTTGTTAGATCTTCAAAACTTAAGGCAAGAGTATTTAAGATCAATCAATTTTCCCCTTTTTGATGATGACAAACTTAGCATTTATGAGGTGAAACTAGTTTTAAAGTATCAGGGAACACAGAGAGTTACCCCTTAAGACTATGCCTTGTCGTAATTAAGGTTTACATGATAGGACTCAGTAACTTAAGAACCAGTTCCCAAATATGTTTCATCGAGTCCTATCTATATTATTCTTCCCCCTTTTGGCATCATGAAAAAGAACAACAACACAAAGAGGTCTGGCTAAGCTAATTCATGCCACATATGTGCACACAAACATGATAAAGAATATAACACACACAGAGAGTACTGGACATAATAAAAGAGGATTTATATTAATAATGATTTAATATGCCTATGCCTTTTGAAAAAAGGAGGAGGCAACATTGGACTTGTTAATAGGAGCAGTAGTATTACATCTCAACCATCAAAAAGAAAATAAAAAAACATCCACCAAACATCAACAAAGAAACTAAAGGGGTTCTTTGGGGGAACTAGGAGGAAAAGGCTTGGTAGCTGCAGCAAGTGTCTGGAGAATAAGGTCTATTAGTGCGTTTCCTGACTTTTGCTCATTGAGCAGTTCAGCCTTCAGGTTCTCAACTTGCGCCCTAAGATCAGCATTTTCCTGTGTTAAACTAACCACTTCATCATTTGACATGGAAACCCCTCGGGCTTGCTGACCTTCCAGGATAGCATTCCTAGCCTTCAAATGACGAATTTCCTCAGGTGCAGAGTGATAGGCATTGATGAGTTGAGAAAGAGTTGATGTACTTCCTATCCCCCCCCCATACTTTTCCACACACTCGCACTCTTCCAAGGTTGTCCGTGAGAATGTATGATTTCAAATTCCCACTTTACCTATTCCCAGTGGAACCTTAAAGAATTTGAACACTGGAGTAAACAAGAATCCATAGAAATGCCCATCATTACCGTCCTTGAAAGTGGAAACCTTCTGCATGATCATTATGGCACACAGACTCACAGGATTGAATATGTCCAGTTGCTCCATTTGGAATAGGTCAGACTTGGAAGTTATGCACCTCCTTTCTACTCAAGGCAACAAGACTTTTTTAACCAACTCAAACAGCAGCTGGTAGATAGGGAGTAGTGCTTTCTTATGGATTTTGTCCCCTTTCTTATTAGCATTGTCTTTCACCACTGTATTTTTGATGTTATACTGATAAACATCTCGTACACTCGACACCCTAACTGTAGGAACTTTCAAAATCTCTCCAAGCAATTGCATATCAAAGACGATGTCTACCCCATTGACCAAAGTATAGACATGGTCAGTATCAACTGGAAAGAGAATACGAAGAAACTTTGTACCTCCTCCTCATACACTTTAGGTGCATAAATGTGAAAAAGATGCGCCCATTGTTGAAACTCGACCATTTCTATAAATTGTCGCATTTCGGACATCTCAAAGATTGTTGGGTCAAACGTACCACCCAACAGGACTTTTTGATGCCTCAGACGCTCAGAGCCAAGGCTGACTTTACTTCTCATTTTCTTCAGAGAACTAGGTTCTTCAACAGTTTCAGACTTGCATTTCCTAAGCTTTTCTCCATTGATTTTGCCTTTTCCCTTGGACTTTACTAGTACATCCTCATCACTCACTACCTCCTTCATCTTGGACTTAAATGTTGACCCTTTCTCAATTGAAACGTGCTCTAACTTTTTCGAGGACCACCTAACAAGGGAACCAGGTTCCTTAGGATTTCCTTCTTCCACCTCGACTACAGGGATAGCCTCATCAGTTACAGGTACACCATCCTTCACCAAGTTTCTTCTTACTGCTCTTCTTGCTCTTTTGGAGATCAGAATCGTAGGCCACTTTGACTTGAAGCCTTGTAGTAGGTCACTTTATTTTTGACGTAGGGGTGGATACAACCCTTCTCTTACTTATGAATGCATCAAGGGCTACGTTGTCCAGGTCTTCTTCATCACTAGATCGCATTTCAGGTGCTTAAATTTCTAGGGGTACAACATCGATTGTAGGAGCAACACTGTCCTGGGGATGAAAGCCGTGACCTGGAACCTCCGGAGAGGGATCAGGTTCCTCATGTGATGCCCTAGTAGTATGTGCTAGTGTATCCCCTTCAACAGCCACTATGGCCCCTTCTTCCTCCACACTGCGTGTCTCATGTTTCTGGGAAGTAATTTCATGCAATACCCTATTAGCGGATACTACAAACAGAGTTACTAAATATTTTTCTTCTTTAACTGGTGCTTCCACAACTATGGAATTGGTGGCAACGATGGGAGAGCCCTCTGTGAACTCACTATTTTGACCTTGTTCTCCACTTAGGGTTTTACTAGTGGGAACAACATACAATGGGGAGAATGGAGTAGTAGTTTCAAGGGTTTCCGAGTTGGGAAGAGATTGGGAAATAATGGAAGATGTAATAGTAGCAACAGGAGCATTAGAGGGTGATGAAGACTTGGCGAAAACGAGAGGTTCCATAGATGGGTCAGTGGTAGTCACAGCTAAGGCAGAGAGATCGAAAGTTTTCTCAGCCATTGAAAGAAGTGGTGTGACAATCCTTCCCTTTTGGGTGATTCTAGAGTGGGACTTATGGTTAAGAATAGAAAAAGAGAGGGTTTTGCAAAGGAGAGGATAATTATAAAGGGTGGGGAATATGCACCAGTTCTGAAATGGCGGTTGGGCATGGAGAATTGTGTTGTTTCAGAGGGAGATGGAACGTTTTGAATTGAAGGGGCGTGACAGCAGGATCTAAAAAGTTGATGACATAGTAGTTATATTCTATACCCTTTTTATGATATGTATTAAAAGGATGCAAAGAGCTACTAACATTTAGTACAAGAACCTAAGTCTTGATTATTATTTTTTTGAAAAGAATCAATCATCTTTTATCAGTCATGCATTGCATCTATCATTTCTATGCTCATCATGCATGTTTACCTGCATTGGTATTGAAGTAAGTTAGACAAGTCCATAAAACACTTTGAGCTAGTTATTTCTTAAGGATACGAGCCAGCCAAAGAGGAATCAGGTTCCTAATTTGGCTTCAACAATCCCGGCTTTACTGTGTTTCTTTCAAACTGTTATATACTTAGTGCTTTGGTGAAAATGTCTGCAATTTGATCTTCTCTGCTGCAAACCGTCATACATATCAACCCTTCTCCACATTATTTCTCATAAAATAATGCCTCACATCAATATGTTTTTTCCTTTTATGTTGAACTGGATTCTTAACCATATTGAGTGCACTAGTGTTGTCACATAGGAGGGACACGCTCTTAGTGAGTACCCCAAAATCCTCC
Organism: Nicotiana benthamiana; assembly: GCA_034376525.1. Classification (NCBI taxonomy): domain Eukaryota; kingdom Viridiplantae; phylum Streptophyta; class Magnoliopsida; order Solanales; family Solanaceae; genus Nicotiana; species Nicotiana benthamiana. Next base: position 14,898,193 of record CM067325.1, read on the forward strand.
AGTTGCTGCTTTATCCATAGAAGTTGAGCATAGTAGGATGTTGCAGCTACATATTCAGCTTGAGCTGTTGAAAGAGCCACTAAATTTTGCTTCCTTATACCCCAAGAGATAAGACAGGAACCTAAGAAGTGAGCCATTCCAGAAGTACTTTTTTGGTCCAAAATATAACCTGCATAGTCTGCATCAGCATACCCAATCAAATTAAAACTGTCGCCTAATGGATAATACAATATCAGGTCATGTGTTCCTTTGAGATATCTCAGTATTCTTTTAGAATCCTTCAAGTGAATTCCTTGGGATTTAATTGAAATCTTGCACACAACCCCACGCTGAAAACAATATCAGATCGACTGGCAGCGAGATAGAGGAGAGACCCAATTATGCCTCAATACATTGTTTGATTCATAGGATATCATGTTTCATCTATGTCCAGTCGAGTGGCAGTTGCAATATGAGTGACTATCACCTTTGATGCTTCCATGTCAAACCTATTCAAAAGTTCCTTGATGTATTTTTGCTGACAAATGGAAATACCCTTTGGGGACTATTTTACTTGAAGACCCAAGAAGAATTTTAATTCTCCCATCATTCTCATTTCAAATTTACTTCCCATATATTTTGAAAATTCTATACACAGAGAGTCAGCTATTGCCCCAAAAATGATATCATCAACATAAACCTGAATAATGAGCACGTTCCTTCCTCGTTTCTTTAAGAAAAAAGTATTGTCAATTTTCCCTCTTTTAAAACCATTTTCTAAGAGGAACTTTGACAGTCTTTCATACCAAGCTCGAGGAGCCTGCTTTAGCCCACACAGAGCTTTGTCCAGTTTGAACACATATTCAGGGTGCTCATGACATTCAAACCCAGGGGGTTGCTTCACATAGACTTCTTCCTTAAGGAGTCCATTCAAAAATGCACTTTTGACATCCATTTGGAATAGGGTGAATTCCATATGAGATGCAAAAGTGATTAGAATTATGATATCTTCCCTGCGTTCCATTGGAGAAAACGTTTTATCATAGTCAATCCTTTCCTCTTGATTGTATCCGTGTACCATTAACCTAGCCTTGTTCCTTGTGGTGATTCGATGTTCATCAAGCTTGTTTCTGAATACCCACCTGGTTCCTATGATGGTTCAATCTGGGAGTCTACGTACCAGGGGCCATACATTGTTTCTCTCAAACTGATGCAACTCATTTTGCATGGCTTTAATCCAATATGTATCTTTCAATGCTTCCTTGATGTTTTTGGGTTTTATCTAGGAGAGAAAGGCTGAGAAGGCAAGTGAATTTCTGGCTCTTGACCTGGTTTGTACTCCAAAATCTAGAGGAGTGATGATATTGTCTAATAGGGTGAGAACTTTGGTGTCTCCAGTTAGACGCTTGAGGTTCATTCTGAGAGGAGCAAGGTATGTTTGGCTGATTTTCCTCTATCCTTCTTTTAGGTGCTAGTGGAGTTCCCTGAACTGCATCAACCACCATTTCTTCAGCTTCTGTTGTTGTGATTCGGGCTTGGTTTTGTTGATGATGAGGAAAAATTGTATTTATTTGGCTCCTTTACTTGACTCATCGTATCTGCCTTTCCATTTGCCATGTTAATAACTTCACCAGGAATAAGTAAAGGTTCTCCATCTTGATCTTCCTTAGCACTCTTCTAAAATAATGGGTAAGATTCATCAAAGATAACATGGAAACTCTCCTCAACACATTGGGTTCGCTTATTATATATCTTGTCAGCCTTGCTTTGAGAAGTGTACCTAAGAAATATTCCTTCGTCACCTCGGCATCAGAATTACCAAGATGATCCTTTCTATTGTTGAAAACATTGAAATGCATGCAAATATTCTTAGATGAGTCATCTTGGGATTTATTCCACTACACAATTCATACGGGTTCTTATTCAGAAGTGATCTGATCATGCACCTATTCACTAAATAGCAGACAATGTTGACAGTTTCAGCCCAAAAATTCTTTGCGATTCCACTGTCAATCAGCATTGTTCCTGCAATTTCTTCCAGAGTTATATTCTCCGTTTCCACTCCATTTTGCTGGGGAGTTCTGGAAGCTGAAAAGTTGTGAATGATGCAATTTTCACTATAGAATTAATCAAATTTGATAATGTCAAATTCTGTCCCATGATATGATCTAATGCATACGACTCTAGACTCCATTTTTACCTGGATTTTCTTCACAAAGGCCACCAATACTTCAACATTTTCATATTTTGTTCTGAGAAAAAAAGTCTGTGTGAATCTAGAATAGTCATTTATGATTTCAAAAATGCATCTCTTTCCTCCTTTGCTTTGCACCCTCATAGGTCTACATAGATCCATATGCAGGAGCTCAAGCGGCTTTGAGGTGCTCACATCTCTTCTAGACTTAAAGGAGGACTTCACATGTTTTCCTCTAGCACATGCATCACAAATTATTTGAATCTTGAATAGTGATATAGGCAGACTATAGACCAGGTCCTTATAAATTAATTTGTTCAAAAGGGAAAAGCTTGCACGACCCAATATTTTGTTCCATAGTTCAGCATCATCTCAACTACTTTCAGATAACTCAGATCACCATCTGTAAAGATTCAAAATCAGCAACATAGATGTTCTTGTATCTTTTGGACACCAGTACTATCTCATCGGTCATATGGTCAATGACTGTACATATTTTGGACAAGAATTCTACCTTGTTTCCTTTATCACAGATTTGAGAAACACTCAATGTAAGTAATGTGCATTTTTTGTGAGCGGAACATGGTCCCTCTTTTGTGGTCACAGTTTCAGCAACCACTTTGTCTTTCTGAACTGAATGATTCTTTGCCTGGACACCTTCCTTGGAGCGTCCAGTGTTACCACATTGGGTACGAGGCCAATTATCAGAGACAGTGATGCACTTACTGTGAGGGTTCTAAGGAGTTTGCCCCCTTTGGAACCCTGCTCCCTTCTTTTCTTCACTATCATTATTAAGCAAGGTACTGGTAGCTTCTGAGAACCAGGTCCACTTTAGAGACCTTTCAAGATCATTCATTACTCTCTATAGATTCATTTGGAGGAGCTCGTTTTTGTTAGTTTTAGAACACATCCTAAATCCCATAGTTTTCACCTCATTTTCAAGCATAAGGTATTCCTCACTCGCTATCTCCTTTCATCTTGTAGAATTTTTAGCTTTTGACTTATTCCATGGTTTTACTATTGTTTCCCTTTGGTCTGCAATATTTGCCAACAGATCACTCCTTTCTTTTCTAAGAATTTCATTGGTTTTCTTATGGTTAGTAACTGCAGCCGCTAAGTCTTCTTTAGTATGTTCAGATTCTTCTAGTTCTAAGATCAAGGAATACATATCCTTCTCAAGACTACAAAAGGTGGTGATTAAAACATTAGCTAAATACATGAGTTTTTTTGGAGAATAGGATTTCAGATTTCTCTGAACATCTCTAAAGTTTACCTCTTTGTTGCCATTGTCTTCATCATCATCTAATCGAGCCATCAAAGCAAAAGTTGATTTATATCCAGTCTCCTCGCCTTCAACTTCCATAATAGAACTATCACCAATATTAGGTTTATATTCAGACAGTTTTGCTTGTGTAGTTCCCTCATTAGCTGTTTGTAAAGTCTCCTATATTTTCTTTGCACTGTCATAGGTATAGATTTTACCAAACTCTTTATGCCCCATTCCACATACCAAAATTTTCTTGGAACGAAAATTCTTCTCCATAGCTTTCTTGTTGCTTCAGTGTATTCTTTGCTTGTTTTTTCCGTTGAAAATGAAATTTCATCTAGTAACTTGATTGGATCATAAGTACCATCGAAAATGATATCCATATCTCACAATCCTCATCCATGATGAATCGTACATTCTAGCTTTCCACCACCACTAATAGCATTTTCCATCAAACTTGGGGGTTGGTATATGGATTCACCTTCTTTAAAATTTAGTGGAGCCGCCATGAAGATCATTCATAGGTGTTAGTGATAGGAAGAACTTGCTCTGATACCAATTGTTAGCTTATATAGGTCCACCAAATCATAGAGTACTAGGTCCTCTACAAGGTTCTACTGAGAGTACTTAATAAAACAGTATGTAATGAGGCAAAGGATTATTACATGGAAAAATCCCACACAAAGGGATAAAAAACCACAACCTACACCTGTAGGCTTTTAACTTCGCTAACATGTAATCTACCTATTACAAGACATTTTACAATACTTCCTATTGCAAAGGATTTACTCAACTAACTTGTGATACCTTTACCACAAACCACTTTGTGACTATCCTAGTTACAAAGTCTTTTTCTAACTTGTGATGTTGTCACCACAAGCCACTTTGTAACTCTACAATTACAAAGACTTTTCTTTATGACTAAATCTAGTCACAACATAAACTCAAGGAGTTTACGAATTTGCAAGAGGATTCCTAATCAAAATGCTTCTAGGTAAGCAGTTTAGGAGATACAGTAAGTATAATAACAAGGTTACATCAACTAGGACAACAAAAATCTATTTTTTAGGAACTGGTCCGTAGTAGTGTTCAACCTTGTTTTTCAAGCTTGTGAGGATTGATTTGTCTATTTTTTGCAAGAGACTTCAATGAGAAACAGAATCCTTCCAATCATGTTTTTGTATAAATCTCATTATGGGTACATCATGATCACATCACTTGAAGTGATGTGAGTAATTTGTTTGGTTAGAGAATGAGTGGGCGTACAGTGTACTGCAATGCGACAGAAATAGTACTATCAGTCACTTCATTTTTAGTTGTGTCCAATTGACATTGTACTGGTATGAGGATACCACAAGAGCATCAGATCATTGTGTTAGTTTCTAGCTCCTGAAGTTGTAGCAATTTACCTTTAGTTATAATCCGTTAAAGCTTGCAGCAATTCAAGAAGGTCAGGTTCCATATCTGGTTCTTAATAGTAAGTTAGTTAGATCATCAAAACATAAGGCAAGAGTTTTTAAGATCTATAACATATGCATATGCATGACAATATAAGTATTTCATGATTTACAGACATATAGGTTGAGTCATTTACTTTAGATTTCTTCTATGTCTTTTATGTACTTATTTATGTGCCTTACATACTTGGTACATTATTCACACTGACGTCCTTTTTACTTGGGGACGTTGCGTTTCATGCTTGCATGTCCCGATAGATAGGTTGATAGTCCTTTAAGTAGGCTATCAGCTCAGCAGAATATGTTGGTGTGCTCCATTTGCTCCGAAGTTGCATGTTTGGTCATTTTGAATTAGGCACGTATTTTTTGGTATGGATGGTCTCTGTCCCGACTTTATATTAAATGTGTACTCTTAGAGGCTTGTAGACAGATCTCATGTATACGAATGCTCGTATAGACTTACCGGCCTAAGTTTTAAGTTACAAATGATCATGTTGGCCTTATAGGTCCATATATCTCATGTATAAATATTTATATCGGGTTGGGTCGTCCTATATTAAGTATTTTCCTATGTTTATTCCGGTTAGTCCACGAGGGCCCGTTTGGCCTATTTGCCAATAAAAGTACAATAAGAAAGATATGTTATGTTGGTTCTCGGATAAGTATGGTACCGGGTGCTTGTTATGACCTATAGCTTTGGATCGTGACAAAAGTAGTATCAGCACAATTCTGTCCTAAAGTCTACAAGCCGTGTCTAGTAGAGTATTATTTATGCGTGTGTTGTGCACCATACTTATATGCAGGAGGCTACAAGGCATTTAGGATTGTCAATCTTTCTTCTTACTCTACATTGTGTGGTAGAGCTCAGTTCTAAGAACTCAATTTCCTAAACTCTTTCTTATTCGTAATGCGATGATGCCTATATCTAGAAAGACGGTTGGTAAGAGACATAGTTGTGGAAGAGTTGAGTCAGAGGAACTCGATTTTTGCATCATGCTTATGATGAATAAATATGAGGTATTCAACAGATTTTGTGTGTACTGAGATGTGTTTCTAGATAAGGATCCCTAAGGCAAGAATGGCTATCCATTCTTATGGTAAAAAGGAATAAGTGAATCGGAAGGTAGAGATAAGTTTCAACAAGTAAAAGAAGCAAGATGAAGAAGAGAACTAAGTACTCAGTTAGTGAAGATGATCATTCTCTAAAATTCGGGAAAAGAGATATAAGCATTTTGACTTACCTTTAATTGTAACAGGGATATGTACAATTGGCCATGCCAATCTCAGTTATGCCCTATAGGAGCTAATATATATGGTCTAAGAGAAGGACGGGATATCAGAATTTGGCTCGGGTTAGAATAACTTGAGATGGTAGATGGATTATTTGTATTAGCTGATGTTTCCGAAGGATATTTCAAAAGTGCTAATAAATCTCCTTGTCATACATCAGATGGTGCATTCTAAAATAGTACATCTAGATATGACTACTACAAAGATAAGCACTGGAAGCCTTGAAGGTATAAATATTTCCTAAGTGTAGATCTTGTCCCTAGTAGAGAGAGAACGTTAAGCAACCCGAAGAGCCAGTGGAAGGGGCAAAGGGAGCTAATAGCAAATGAATGTCTTGTTCGAGTTTTCTGAACAAAGTGATAGACTTAAATTTTAGTGTGAAATAAGAAAAGAGTCAATGAAGCATTATGAGTAAGATATGATACATGGATAACAACGGTATATCAAAACAATGACAGTATTATAGAGTCTATAGTCAATTGAAGGAAAAGGCGAGAGGTGACATGCCTTGAGATAACAAAAGAGTATAGGCCATAAAGTCCTATCCTCATTTCGATAAATAAGGTCATGACTCCAACACAACTACTGGAAGGAAACGTTAGACCCCACAATGATAGAAATCAGTATGGACAGGTGAACAAGGTAAACTAAACGTGAATTAGGGACTGAGTGATTAGGTAATTCTCGGCATTATAAGAGTTTCAGATTTAGTTCCGATGATATAGAATGGAAAAAAAAAGAAAATTCGTGAGAAATCTAGAGAATGGTCATTCAGGAAGACTTTTCCTTAAAGCAAGCAATGTGAGCGAAGTTAATCTTAAAGGACTGTATGTGCCAGTTACACTAAGTGTCATCCTCGTGATAAGGAATTTTATTCTAGGTACAGAAGGATTATCACAAGGCGAGTAAGGATCATCAATAATGTGAGAAGACGCCAATGATAAAGAGGTTAAACATCTATAGGTAGATTATCGTAGCGCTAAATATTAGTACTTCCCATAAAGGGATAATATGGAGTGATGTGGCATTAAGTCAGAATTAAGTGGTTCTAGTAATTATGGAATGGTAAAGAAAGAATGTGATAAATTTAAAAAGGGATAAGATTGCACTTATTCAAAGTGTACAAATATGAAACAATACCATAGCATTATGCAAACACGATGCCAAAGAGAGGAAGTAAGGGTTCTCGCCCGGGATGTTATTGATAAATAAGGAGCCAATGCAAAAAGTAAGAAAAGACAAAGGAAATAACCCAAGAAAGATAACTCAGAATATTGATATGATAATGGGCGAACGAGTAATTAGTAGTTGACTTGGGAAGAGCCTAGTTATGACTAGACAATAGGTTACAGATAAATCAGCAGAACATGCAAGATAAACATAGTAAAATCCAATATAGTGAATTTAGCCTCGCAGTTATGACATCGCAATACTTGAGAAATATTCAGATCTGATATGGGGTAGTTAAAGGTACCATATGAGTATTAAGGAAATAAAAGAGAGTGTCATGGAGAAGACAGTAAAAATATTAGTTTAGAAGGGTTAAAGCAACCCTCGAAGTACAAAGACGTTGAGGTAAGTTACTGCAGATAGTAAGAGGCGAGGAAGGACATCAAATATTCCGCCAAGTATTTGATATGATAAGCTTGCAGCTTTACAAGAGTAAGAGGGTCCTCCTTAAGTACTACAATAAAATTCTAGTTGAGAAAATAAGGAAGAAGGCTTCAAAATATGCATAGTAACTTGAAAAAGAAATGGTCATGTAAAAACCATCTCACTACAACGTTGTATGCACTCCATTAGAAAGTGTCACCTGCCGTGGCTAATAAACGGGAAGTAAAGTCAAAAGTAATATTCGATATTATATGAGTTGCCCAAAAAATCCGGCATGTGTGAGAACTAATATTAGCTAGGTATGCACACAACAAGGGGGTTGAAAGACCAAAAAGTAATAGCTTACGTTTAAATAAAGTTGAGATGTAACGAAAGGAATTATTCGATCAATGATCCACATTTTAATACATTATAAATGCGCTTAAAATTTTGGAGAATTATCCATGCGGCACATATGTTGACAATCATACAACCGTAGAAGATTCTGGTATAAGTTAAAAGAAAGGATTGGGCCCAGGTTATTTCAAAAAGGTTGAATTGTTAGAAGGTTGTATCATGGATATTCCATAGAGTCCATGAAAGTCTAAAGTAATAACTAATACCATGAGTTAAAGATTGGAAGATAGCTTAAGCCTAAAGGCTGATCAGAAGGAAGAAGAAAGTAAAGAATTGCATCAACAAAGTAAATCGGGAGACTAATTATTAGATCCAGAAAATAATAGACCCCGTGATTGAGAATATTAGGATCACTCTTAATTATAATAGAGATGGTACAGTAGGCATATTCTATAACAGCTCTACAATAACTCCAGTTAGAAGAGTACCAGCCTCATAAAATGTCAGTATGAAGCTCTCACAAGATTATGTATGCACCAGAGGTGTAAGGATTACAATAGAGCTTCAAGTTGTCGATGTGAATTATAACTCTATGGAAGGTAAGTCATGAAAGAGATGGAGGATGTGATGCGAGATTTTAAGGTAAGTAAGATAAAGGGGAACAACGTACGAGATACTCATATGCAGAAGATTGTCAAATAGTCCATACTTCGGATAGAAGGCTAGAAGTGCTGGGATTTAGTATCCAGGAATGATAGAAGCATCGTCAGTGGTATATATCCTCTAGCCTATGGTTTCTAGGTATCGAGAGGCCTAGTTATGAAAGTAAAGAAGAGTTTGAGACGATGTGATGTCTCGCTTGATATTCCAAAATAACACAAGAAAATCTATGGTGCAAGCAAGTTTAAAGAAGGTTGCGAGTAGTATAATTAGATATGTGTAGGTGTCAAGCTAAAGTAGGGTAGAGTTACAAGGACTTAGGAAGATAGAAGTAAGGATAAGAAATGGTGAGCAAGAAGGTGATGAGAATGGATAAGTCCTTAAGATTAAGCCCATGAAAACAAGAGAGATGATGGTTTCTCTAAGTTATAGAAAGCTCAGTATAGCTAAAGTGAACTCAAATGAGTCTAAGACTAATTGCATTTAAAAGAGATGGAATGCTTCCCTGGTAGTAAAATAAGGAAAAAGTTGTGATAATAAAATATGATGTTTGGACCTTTGATTGGGTAATGATTTGAAGGGATTTCATGAATTGTATAGGATTAAAATACCCACATAAGTGAGTCACATTGGGATGCTATAAAGTACGGTCATTAAATTACAGTAAGTGGATCAGGATAATCACTTCGAATATTCCTTGATGCAACGTAATCCCTAGTGGCAATGTTTTATGTAACAAATTTCAAGATATCAATATTAGATTATAGATCAACATTGAGGTAAATCAACAATGGACGGATAGAAGTTGCAAAATGTGAAATAAGGTATAGCAATATTTATAAGTTCAACAAAGTACCAAGCGAAGAACTTCAGTATACCTATAGATGCCAAGAGTGACATCGTGTCAAGCTCTGTATATGTTTACAAGGTGAGGCCTAGAGATTGGCCAAAAGCTGGAGGAAAAAAGGGGAAAAGAATCGCATAGGCGCACTTACAAGGTCGAAGTCGTACATGCTGCATTATAGAAGGTAACAACAGTTACGAGATTGGAAGGATTCCGATCATAAGTCATGGTTTGAGAAAGAGGCCTAAAGAGAGGAATGACATGGCCTTTAGAATTATTTACAAAACAGTTGCCTAGATGACAAGGAGAGTACTAGAGTATTCAAAAGGCATAAGTCATGAAAATGATAAGTGCATCAGTCAACATTCGAGGACAAATGTTCCAAAGAGAGGGAAACGTTACACCTCATGTTTTCATACGTAAAAGTAGGATATAAGAAAATTTATGAAATCTCGAAAATGAGATATTACATCCCGTATTTTGTGTAAGTTAAAGTTTCGTCATAAGTTAATCGACTTAAGTTTGAGAATGAGATTATTTTAAGATTGTAAACATTTTATGCTATTTCAAACAAGAAATGAGTAAATTCGTGAAGGTAAGAGGATAAGCAAATCAAAAAAAATGAATTTCGTCGAAGTTCAATATTTTGGGATAAAATACAGTGACTAGTACCATACAAGGTACCACATGGCCATGATAGTAAAGTGTATAAGATATGCTAAAAGTGGATAGTAATTTAAGTAATTTGAGATAATTCTTAATTAGGTGGGTAAATAATTAATTATTGATCAGTGGTAGATTAATAAGTTAATCAAGTGATTAGTGGATCATTAATCCAAAAATTTGGATAAATGTTACATCCCCAAACGTGGCAGCCTTTTAAAGACAACATAGTGACTCTTGAATTGGGATGGAGAGATGTCAAACTTAGTTTATTGTGTAGCTTAGACATTAGTTATGTGGGGCCTATCTTAAAGTGAGAGTAAAATTTGGAATCTCTTTAGAAGGGCTTCAAGAAAAGTAACATTTTTGCTAAGTGTTTTCAGCCAATTTCTTACATAATGATATTATTTTTCATCTCTTAAGAAAGCGCTTCCACCAAGACTTCCTAATGCAAAACGTTACTGCCAATTCTTTGAGGAAAAATTTCAGCCAAAATTATCATTGCATACCAAAATTTTCATACGACTTATTTCTTGTTACTGCAATTGACATGTGTTAGAAGGATTGTCAGGAGAATCGGCTCAAGTATGTTAAGGCTATCCCTTATTTCTTTTGGCATGATTCATACGATACAAATGAAACGAGCAAATGCACAACATCAATAAATGGATCTATTCGTAGAAATGCTAAAGATGCTTATATTCTGAATTTTCCATAAGTCTTATTATTCTATCGCATATTCATGGGTCTCAGAAAATATGTAAGTTGTTAAAGTTTATTTCATGATATTAATCAAAGGCATAATGGTCTTATGACACTCCTAAAGATTTTATTGACGTACTTCTTATGCATTGCATTCATTTATAAATGTACATTAACCCATGACCAGACGGTATTATATACGTGTATATGTATGTATATATGTATATGCGTGTGTGTGTATATATTTATATATATGGGATAGGGAAAAGGTTACGGCGTTATATACGCACCACCACCTGATCAACTGGTATACGTCGATGATTTTGCCTATGGTGGCTGAGATAATACGATGGGATGCCCTCAGAGGCTTGATGATATTATGAACACATGTACCTATGTGCGACATGACGTTCATACGCATATACATGACACTATAAGTATTTCATGATTTACAGAGTTATCAAGACTTAGAGGTTGAGTCATTTACTCTATATTTCTTCCATGTCTTTTATGTACTTATTTATGTGCCATACATACTCGGTACATTATTCGTACTACCGTCTTGTTTGCCTAGGTACGTTATATTTTACACCCGTAGGTTTTGATAGATAGGTTGAGAGTCCGTCAATTAGGCTATCAGCTCAGTGAAAGATGTTGGTATGCTCAATTTGCTCCAGAGTTGCTTGTTTAGTTAGCATGATTTAGGCCCGTATTGTTTGGTATGGAGGGGCCCTGTCTCGGACTTTATGTTAAGTGTGTACTCTTAGAGACTTGTAGACAGATCTCATGTATACAAATTCTTGTATGGTCTTTTCGGCCTAGGTTTTGAGTTACAAATGATCATGTTGGCCTTAGAGGTCAGTATATCTCATGTATAAGTGTTTATATCAGGTTAGGTCGTCCTATATTAAGTATTCCCCTATGTTTATTATAGTTAACCCACGACGGCCTATTTGGCTCATTTGCCAAAGAAAGTACAATAATAAAAATATGTTATGTTGGTACTCGATTAAGTAAGGTACCGAGTGATCATTGCGGCCCATAGGTTTGGGTCGTGGAGTGTTCCCTATTGAGACGAGTAAATCAGGAAGATTCCTTCATCTCTAAAGCATCAAATTTTCAAAGCTGATACTTTCTAATGTTCTAAACATCAATACCATACAAGAGGGAGGATGATTTGTCTGGTACCCAATTTTTGCTCTAAAAACCTGGTTCTTCTAGGTGTACTTACTACTACTGTTTGCTGAATTAAAAGTACATAAAATAAAGAACATAGAGATTTTTATGTGGAAAACAGCTAGCTCAAAAGGTGAAAAAATTACGACCTACTACTCAGTAGGATTCTCCCAAACTTCCACTAAAATCACTGAGCCAAAATAGCATTTACAAAACTTTTGTAAACCTAAGGATTAAATTCGTATTCCTGTGTAGCACACAACCTCAATTATTGCGACACCTTCAAGTTAACTCTAACTTGAATACTCAAAGTACATAGTACAAATACTTCTATGAAAGTTGAAAGGTACAACTTTAAACAACCTACTGCAATTGAACTGGAATAAAAGAAAGACACAATGGAAATTGTTCTTCTATCTTGTCCAAGTAGCTTCAGGAATGCACACTCAAATCTCACATAAATTGCTTGCAAAATTACCTTGCTTTTTGCTCTCAATTTAGTTTCGCTTATGCGTTTGTGCAATACAGTAAAAGAGAACAATCACTGTTATTGAATAAGTTAGTAATTAGAGTTTGATTGAGTCTTAATTGCTGATCTTCCATTGAAGTTGAGTTCTTGAACAATACAAACTCCAACCCTATCCTTTAGCCGGATCAATGTTCTCTTCTCATAAGGAGACTTTCCCTGCTTATCCCATATGCAACCTTTTTGATCAATTTAGGAGATATTGTTTCTTTATCAATATGACTTATCTCATTCACGTGCATCTCACATGTATATGTAGACAAACATTATGCTTCACCTGATGGACCTGGTCCATGACTGAGTTCATTTGTCATTCTTCAAAACTACACCTATTCTTGGGACAACAAATTCCCCCTTTTGATGATGACAAACTCTGCACTTTTTACTAATCAAAGACCTGTAAGAACTCATCTCAACCATTAACACTTTACTTAGAAATTTTTACTTATCATCAAGGACCAGGTTAATTAGGTTATAAATATTACTTAATTCAGAATAATCAGTAAAGCACAATATCTCTTTCCCCCTTTTGGCATCATCGAAAAGTTGCATACATTGTGAATCTAAGAATTAAATAAGTACTCATGGCCACTGGGGCAGCTGCAGGTGAAAACATTGTGCAATTATCAGTAATAAAAAAATATAACTAATCTATTAAGAACAGAATCATCATTGAACAAGAAAAAACAACAGTATGTCATTGATAGAGATATGCCTTCACAAAGAGACCATAAAAAGAAAGAAAAACTTCTAATACATAAGCACAAAAAATAAAAAAATCCCTATTCTGGGTCACTCGGGGGTTACTGAACTGGTTCAAAACACAAGTGCTGGGGGACCTTGGGCTTGGAGGAACTAGAGGGTTGATATTGGAGAAGGTTTAGCATATTCTGAAGCATTCCATCACTTTTCTCCTTTTCTTTTGCTAGCTCAGTTCTAAGACCATCTCTTTCAGTTTCCAATTCAACCTCACTTGCCTTGAGCCTAGCAATTTCATCATCCTTAGTTCCACACTCCTGAACCAAAACCCTAACATTGCTGTTGATGGGTGTCCTCAAAGATGAACCAGGTTCAACTAGGATAAGCATTTTGGATAGTCACAAGCCAATAGAGCCTAAACACCAAAATGTTTTTTGCTTGATGCAATTTCCCATTTCTTCAAAGGTAAGTTCAGCCTGTCCAGCACAGTAATCAGTATGAATCCATATGGAGTAGCATGTGCCTTAAAGCCATTTCTAACCATGTTTAGTAATTTTACAATGAAAGCAGGCTAGTTGATATGCATTCCTCTTTCCAAGCATTCCATAAGAACCAGGTCCCTGTAATTTGTAGTGTGTCTTCTCTCCTGTCTGGCAAGAGACACTTGTTGACAAATTAAAACAAGACCTTGTGCGCAGGTCTCATTTCACGCTTCTACACAAATCTGGCTTCAGGCATATCTTCAGAAACACAATATCTTCTAGTGATTTCAATAGTATTGGGAAGAGAATCCAGACATGGCCACATTTGCCTTGTATAATCATCATACCCTTCAGTGGGTATGTCCAGAATCTCACCCAGTTTGAGTGCATCAAACTCCACTTTCACTCCTTACACTGGGTTGGTGACTACTACATCCTTCACAGCAGCATTGGCTATAAGTTCAGTCAGCTCATTCCTGACCAGCCTCCCATCCATTCAAGGTCCATGTTCTTCAAACCTTGTACAGCTAAAGCATCCAACAGTTTGATCATTCCTGGTTCATCCAGGTCCTTCAACAATCTTCCTTTCAGAATTTTTCTTCTGCCAAAGATGGCAAACTTATCCTGCTCCTTCTTAGATTCCTCTTCTTCTTCTTCTCCACTCCACTATTTATATTCCTCAAAAATTTTCTTTCGCTTAGCTTTCATTGCAGATCTTGTCCTTTTGGCTAGTAGGGGTTCATCAGACACAGGTACAGAATGAGACTTCTTGGAAGAAGTCTTGGACTTTTTAGGTTTTGGTGTAGAAACCTCCACTGTTGTTCCCCTTTCTTGATGGACCAATTCCATCTCCTCTTCTTCTTCAACCTTAGAGGACGATGCAACCTTTTTCTTTCCCTTCTCCATTTTCTTCTTTGTGCTTTCTTCCAGAGCTTTTTGTAGGTCAGCTTCACTTTGTCTTACCCTACTTCTTGTAGCCCTCCTTTAGGTACTAAAGGGGAAGTAGATTTTGGGGATGAAGTCTTTCTTTTCTTGGATGGCTTGGGACATTTGGGGCCTTTTGTGAGGTAGATTTGCATTTCTTTAGGTCATAACTTGCCCCAACCTTTTTCAGAAGATCATCCAGAGTTTCCTCAGCAGATGAACCAGGTTCATCTCTTTGTTTGCTTAGATAAACCAACCCTTCAGCTGCTTTCCCGGAGCCGCTTCCCCCTGACTTTGTGCAACTCTTTTCTTCAACTCTACATAGAGAAAGAACTTCTCCTTTTCCTTTTCCTTTTCCTTTCCTACTCCTACTCGATTCAGCCACCTCAACATCTCTAATAGGTCCAACTAGGACAAACCTATTTTCTAAGTTTTCAACCACAGAAGAACTTACCTCAATAGGGGTTTCTTGTATTTTCTCAGTATCAGAAGACCCATTTTCTTCACCTTCACTGGCAGATATAAAGGATTCTGACTTAGAGTTATAGTCAGATTCTTGAGCTAAGTTTTCTTTCCTTTGGCTAACGAAGAACCATGTCTAACCTCTCTTGTAACCATCCTCCAGCAGGAATTTTGACAATTGTTCATACCATGCTCTTAGAGCCTGCTTGAGTCCATAGAGGGCCTTGTCTAACTTGTACACATGCTCAGGACATTCCTTGCTCTCAAAGTCAGGACATTCCTTGACATGGGTCTTCAAAATTCGAAACCTAGGTTTTGGGAACTCACTGTGAGGAGTAGATGAGGATGTATTTGATGGAGTTGGTGGTGGAGGAGTTCCAAGATTATCTTAGGGGTTAGACATGGTTCTTCGTTGCTTGAGAAACTTTAGGAATTTTTAAAGAAGAGAGTTTTGGTAATTTCTGGTGAGGAGAAGCGATTTAGAACTGGAGGAAATTTTTTACGGTTATTGCATAATCAACAAGATTAGAGACGCGATGTGTATTTAAAAGCAATTAGACATTTACTTAGTAACAACAACTTTTCATATGTCAAAGAAAAGTCTAATCAAGCTATAATTCCAGTCCTTTAATGATTTATTTGTCTTCCCTAGATTTTAGGCAAAAATCACGGTTTTAGAGTTCTAAATGGATGAAACTGATTCAATGTCTCAACGGACAAAATTTTCTAGGAATTTGGCAATGACCGAACTTCTACTCATATTTGAATTGTTAATCTTTATAATTATGCAAAGTATTGAAAATATACCTGTATTTTCACGTGAACTCATATTGGTGAACTAGGTTCTTTGTATAGAACTCTCTTGAACATACCTCAAGTATCATAATAGAAAAACTTTGTAAGAGATTAGTGAATCATATATACACAAGTCACAAGAGTATACTAATTAAAGTATGAAGTTGAGTAAGAATTAATCTAGTTATTTACACAAAGAATAGAACTCCTAGCTAAATTTTTTTAAAATTTCTTTTCATTGTGCATTCCCAACTGGACCTATTAGGTTATCTTAATCATCCCTGATTTCAACTTGCTCCTCTCAAAGTTTTCTCTACTCAGTGCTTTAGTAAAAATATTAGCATTTTGCTTATCAGTAGAACATAATTCTATGGAGATCAGTCTTTTCTCATAGTTATCTCTTAAGAAGTGTGTCTAACATCTATGTGCTTAGTCATCTTATGATGAACATTGTTCTTTGTCATACTTATAGCACTAGTTTCATCACATGATATTGGAATACAACCAACTTCAATACCAAACTCTACCAGCTACTATTTGATCCGTAGCTATTGAGCACAACAAGATGCAACAGCAACATACTCAGTTTAAGCATAAGGTTACTGAGTTTTGCTTTTTGGTAGCCCATGATACAAGACATGAACCAAGGAAGTGTGCCACACCTGAGGTGCTCAGCATATCCTACTATAACAAACTTACTACCTTTGGGATATCAAAGACACATATCAGTGGTGCCTTTTAAGTAACTTAGTATCCTTTTGACAACAGCCAGATGAGACTCTTTAGGATTTTCCTGAAAGCGAGCACAAAGTCTTACACTAAAAACAATGTCAGGTCTACTAGCAGTAAGATACAGAAGTTAGCCAATCATACCCCTATACAACTTTTGGTCAATAGATGAACCAAGTTCATCAACATCTAATTTAGTAGCAGTTGCAATGGGTGTGTCTATTTCCTTTTATTTTTCCATTTTAAACTTTTTGATTAGTTCCTTTGCATACTTCTCCTGGTGGATCATGGTTCCATTTGGAATGTGTTTGATTTTTAAGCCTAAGAAGAAGTTAAGCTCACCTATCATGCTCATTTCAAACTCACTCCCCATTAATTTTGCAAAGTCCTTACTTAGCTTATCAGTAGTGGCCCCAAAGATTATGTCATCAACATATATTTGTACAACAAGGATAACCTTACCTTTTTCCTTTAAGAATAAGGTACTATCAATTTTACCTCTCTTGTAACCATGCTCCAGCAGGAATTTTGACAATCGTTCATACCATGCTCTTAGAGCCTGCTTGAGTCCATAGAGGGCATTGTCTAACTGTACACTCAGGACATTCCTTACTCTCAAATCCTGGTGGTTATTTCACAAACACTTCCTCTTTCAGGTAGCCATTTAGGAAGGCACTTTTGACATCCATTTGATACAGTGTAAATTCCACGTGTGCTGCAAAGGCTATAAGGAGTCTGATTGCCTCTAGTCTTGCAACAGAAGTAAAAGTCTCATCATAGTCTATGCCATCCTCTTGGCTGTAACCTTGGACCACCAGTCTTGCCTTGTTTCTTGTAACTATTCCATCTTCATCAAGTTTGTTTCTGAAGACCCATTTTGTACCAATGACTGATCTGTCATTGGGTCTTGGAACTAGATGTCAAACTTGACTTCTTTCAAACTGGTTGAATTCATCTTGCATAGCAATCACCCAATCTGCATCCTGCAAAGTCTCAACAACATTTCTAGGTTCAATAAAAGCCACAAAGGCATCAAAAACAAACATATTCTTTAATTATGATCTAGTTTTAACTCCATATGTTGGATCAGTGATAATGTTCTTAATGGGATGAAAACATTAATACTTGTGAGGTTTCACAACCAACTGTTTCTGTTAGATGTTTCTCCCATGTTTTGTTGTTGAGGAACAAAGTCATGAATAGGTTCCTTCAAGGTATTTATTTCAATTCCCCTTTGATTAGTTCCCCTTGTCAGGTTAACCCGGATGGAAGAACCTGTTCCATCACATGTTTCTTCTGTTGGTGCCACTTTGCCCTGAGCTGAGGCTTTAGTTAAATCCTTTACCAATCTAATGTCTCTATCTTCAGGTTCCTGTCTCTCAGAAAGAATGTTAGTTTCATCAAATACTACATGTACACGTTATTCTACCCACAGAGTTCTTTTATTAGACATTTTATATGCTTTGCTATGTGAAGAATATCCCAAGAATACTCCCTTCTCACTTCTGGGATCAAACTTACCTAGGGAGTCATTTCCATTATTGTGCACATAGAACTTGCAAACAAATGCAGATATGTTTGGTTTTCTCCCTTTAAGTAACTCATAGGGAGTCTTCTCTACCAGAAGTCTAGTGATGCATCTATTGATTATGTAACATGCAATGTTTACAGCTTCTACCCAGAAGCTGTGGAGCAATTTACTAGAAAGCAGCATGGTTCTAGCCATGTCCTCAAGAGTCTTATTCTTCCTTTGAACTACTCCATTTTGTTAAGGAGTCCTAGGGGCAGAGGAATTATAATCTATACCATTTTCATTACAGAATACAGCAAATTTGGAATTTTCAAATTCAGTTCCATGGTCAGACATAATAGATGCAAGTTGATTTCCTAATTGTTTTTGAGTTTTTCTAACAAATGCAGTAAACATGTTAAATGCTTCATCTTTGGAAGTTAGAAATAGAGCCAGGTAAATCTAGAGTAATCATCAACAAGCACCATTACAATTTTCTTCCCGCCTCTGCTCATGGTTCTCATTGGACCACATAGATCCATATAGACCAGTTCCAACGACTTGGTTGTACTTACCATTTTCTTGCTTTTGAAGGATGATCTTACCTGCTTCTCTATTGCACATACCTCACAAACTTTGTTTTCCTTGAACTTAATATTAGGTAGCACTATCACCAAGTCCTTAGAGACTAATTTGTTTGGATGATTTAGACTTGCATGACCAAGTCTTTTGTGCCATAGGAGAGGATCATTATCCAGCACACTTAGACAAGTTAGTTCATTTTCTAAGAGAGTGGACAAATATACAATGTAAATATTGTTAACTCTCTTTCTCTGCAAAATAATCTTGTCAGTGGAAGATTAATCACAAAGAATTTAGTAGAGGTGAATGCTACAAGGTTACCTCTGTCACATAGTTGTGACACACTGATCATGCTATATTTCAAGCCATCCATTAAGTAGACATTCTCAATGGAGTGAGAGTCTGTCTTACCTACCTTTCCAACCCCAATAATTTCACATTTCTTCTTATTCCCAAAGGAGATATTGCCTCCTTTTAAGTCCTCAAGTGAAAAGAAATGGTCCTTGCTCCCAATCATATGTTTTGAGCAGCCACTATCCATGTACCATATTTGGTTACTTCCTTTCACTTGGACCTGCAAAAAGAAATCAGGGGTTAGTCTTAGGAACCCAAACTAGTTTGGGTCCCTTTCTATTGGTAAAAGGATGAATCAGATTCCTTCTTGCCCACCCAGGTAGCTTACTTTTCTCTTGAACAAAGTCTTTGTTCTTTCGACTGGCCTTTTATTTATCACGAAACTCACTCTTGTAATAGCCAGTCTTCCCACAATGTGTGTAGATTTTATTTTCATGAAATGTGAGGTACTTGATTTTAAGGTCCCACTTTGGTGTTTGAGTGCCACAGCCAAGTCCTCATTTGTTGCTACTGTGATGCTCTTGCAACCAAGAAAGTGCATCAGAAGCCTTGTTCCATTTGCAAGTTCTATCTAGTTCATGTTTCACCTTTTCTAGATCTTATTTTAGGACTTTAATCAATTCGTCCTTCTTATACAACTAATCCATCATTTTTCCTAAGTTTTCTTCTAAAGTGAGGTATATGTGATCAGCTTTCTTCTTTCCTGTTCCTAGTTTTAGTTTTACGTTTTTAGATCTAAGTTCTAGGACACTGGTGTCAAGTTCAAAAACTTGGTTCTTCAACTCAGCATTTTCGCTATCACTCTCCTTATCCCTAGACTCTAGACTTTGCATTTTGCCTTTAGTATCACACATTCCCTCGACAGATCTTCCTTCTCATTGTTAATTATCTCAGACCATTCAATGAAGTCTAGTAATAACTCAACCAGATTTTCCTTAGACAGAAATTAAATTTTGTCTTTGAGATGAAGAATAATTACTTCTTGTTCATCATCCGATTCTCTGATGGCCATAAGGGCCTATTCGTCTTCAGCTTCATCCTCTAAGTCCTCATCTGAGGTTTCTCCCCTGGCAGCAACCATAGCGTTTGTTTATCCTTTGTTCCTTTTTGGTTGAACCTGTTCCTTCTTCCTATTTCTCCATTCAGCCCTTTCTTTCTTCCACTCAATTTTCTATTGAGGGTAGTTTTTGATCATATGATCAGTCTTACCACACTTGTGACAACCCGTATTAGTCTGTTTCTCAGGAGCCCTTTGTTTGTTGAAGGTTGTACCTCTTGAAGAACCATTTTCTCTCATCAGGTACCTTTGAAATCCCTTGTTATCATATCCATTTCATCATCCTCCAGATCTGAACCTTCAGCAATTTTGGGAGAAGACTTCTTTCCTTCTTAGGTGTGTCCATATTCATGGTTTTCCTTCTCAGTTCATAGGCAGTAAGATTTCAAATTAGTTCATCCAGCTTGAGGGTAGCAATATTCTTAGATTCCTGAATAGCAGTAAATTTGCTTTCCTGTAAGACTGGTAGAACCTTTGTCAAGATTTTCTCAACTTTGTCTTCTTCAAGAACAGTCCTTCCAAGAGACTTAAGTTCATTTGTCAATGCAGTGAGCCTAGTATACATATCCTGGATAGTTTCTCCTTCCTTCATAGTCAAATTCTCATATTGAGAATACAATAGTGTTCCTCTGTATCACTTCACTTGAGGTATTCCTTCATGAGCCCTTTGCAAAGTGTCCCAGATTTCCTTAGCAGTGGTACAACTTTGGATCCTGCTATACTCATCTCCCACTTTTTTAGGTCTTCAGCAGTGCGGTCAGCTCTTGTCTTTTGTACTTCCACTCCTTCCTCATTCTTTTTTGTAATTGCCAAGGGGCCATCAGTGACTATGTCCCAAAGTTCATAGTCCTCTCCAATGATATGATCTTTTATCCTATTTTTTCACCAAGAATAGTACTGTCCATTGAAGACTGGAGGCCTAGCAGTGGATTGCCCTTCCGGGTTCCCAGGTGGTGCACTCATGTTGATCTTTTCCTAAGGTGTTAGCCTCTTCAAGGATAACCTGCTTTGATACCAATTGATGTTCTAAATGTCTATACCACACAAGACGGGGTTGAATTGTGTGGTACCCAATTTTCACTCTAGAAGAATCTGATTCTTCTGGGTGTACTTACTATTACTATTGGAATTAAAAGTACATAAAATAAAGAACACAGAGATTTTTACGAGGAAAACACGTGGCTCAAAAGATGAAAAAACCACGACCTACTACTCAGTAGGATTTTCTCAAACTTCCACTAAAAGCACTGATCCAAAAAAAAATTTACAAAACTCTTGTCAACCTAAGGATTAAACTCTAATCCCTGTGTAGCACACAACCCCAACTGTTGCGACACCTTCAAGTTAACTCTAACTTAAATACTCAAAGTACCTAGTACAAATGCTTCTATGAAAGCTGAAAGGTACAACATTAAACCACCTACTGAAATTGAACTAGAATAAAAGAAAGACATAATGGAATTTGTTCTTCTATCTTGTCCAAGTAGCTTTAGGAATGCACACTCAAATTTCACATGAATTGCTTGCAAAATTGCCTCGCTTTTTGCTCTCAATTTAGTTTCACTTCTGTGTTTGTGCAATACAGTAAAAGAGAACAATCACTATTATTTAATGAATTAGTAATTAGAGTTTGATTGATACTCAATTGCTGATCTTCTATCGAAGTTGAGTCCTTGAACAACAAAAACTCCAACTCTATTCTTTATCTGAATCTGTGTTTACTTATCATAAGGAGACTTTCCTTCCTTATCTCATATGCAACCTTTTCGATTAGTTCAGGAGATATTGCTGATTGATCAATGGGACTTATCTCATTCACGTGCATATCACATGTATAGGTTGACAAACACTGTGCTTCACCTGATGGACCTGGTCCATGACTGAGTTCATTTGTCATTCTTCAAAACTACACCTATTCTTGGGCCAACACTTTCCAGTGTTGAGAACATAACAATTGCACCCAGACATCCTCAAATGAATTAGCAACTTTGGTCAAAATTTTTGCAATCCCTCTATCAATTAATATTGACCACGCCAAATCTTCAAGAGTCCTGTTTTTCTTTTCTACAACCCCTTTTGTTGCAGTGTTTTTGGAGCTGCAAAGTTGGATAATCCTTCTTTCAATTCAAAATTCATCCACTCTGGCATTATCAAAACCTGTTCCATGATCTAATATGATGCAAGCCATATTTGTTTTCATCTATACTTAGATCTTCTCTACAAAAGCCACAATTACTTGAAAGATCTCATCCTTGGTTTTGAGAAACAGAGTCCAAGTGCACCTGGAGTAGTCATTCACTGTCAAATAGATATATCTTCTTTCTATTTTCTTTGGCTCCCTCACTGTTCCACATTGATCTATATGAAGAAGATCAAGTGGCCTTAAGGTGTTGACTGCCCCTTTTGGGATTGAATGGAGATCTGACATACTTTCCTTTTACAAAGGTATTGCACACTTTTTGTGCTTGATACTCAACTTGGTCAGACGAGGTCATTCAGGGCTAGTTTATTTAGTGATGAAAAACTTGCATATCTCAGCCTTCTTTCCCATAGTTCAGCATTGTCTTTAATAGCTCTCAACCAACTTATATCACCACTCTGCAGGGGCTCAAGCACAGAAACATATGTATTCTTGTATCTTTTGGCTACATCATCATCTCACCAGTCAAAGGATTTGAAATTGTGCATATCCTGGACAAGAATTCCACTTTGTTTGCCTTGTCGCATATCTTCTAACTCCTAAAGTGTACCCCTTTTAGATATTACTAAAAGGGTACACTCTCTCTTGTAGAGATTTTAGTGAAGGAAAACTGATCGTAGTTTCAAACCATGTGCTTTGAGAATCTACTATCCATATATCATTGATGGTTGCTCCCCTTCACTGCTCCCTGCACAAGAAAATCAAGGGTTCGATTTAGGAACACAAACGAGTTTGCGTTCCTCATTATGAGAGAAGGGATGAATGAGTTCTCGTTTGGTCCAAGTAGCCAGTATCAGTTTCCTATTTAATAGACCAGGTCCTCTAAAAGTAGTTACTCTCTCAGCAAAGACTTTATTTTCCTGATGCGACTGAACCTTGGCCATGCAGTTTTCCTTGAGGTGCCCGTTGTTACCACAGTGGGTACATAACCAATTGACGGTTACAATAACGTACTTTCTATAAGGGTTGTAGGGAATATTTTCCCTTTGAAATCCAATCCATTACTTGCTTCCCCATTGTTGGTGTACATGGCAGTGATAGGATCAGAGAACCAGGTCCACCTAAGCAATTTTTGAAGGTCACTCTTTACTTTCCCTAGTTTTTTCTGAAGCTATTGGTTTTTCTCAAGCTCGGCACAAAAACTAGATTTCACTCATCTTAACTCATTTTCAAGTTTAAGGTGTGCCTTACTTGCAACTTCCTTTCCCTTTTGAGTGTTCACAGGCCTATTTTCCCTTCTTAGTTCCTCAATTATTTTCTTTAGGTATGCAACTACCACTAATAGTCCATCTCTCTCGTGTCATATGTTTGCAATTCTCTCAGTCAAGTTATCTTTTTTCCCCTTTTAAACTCTCAATGTTCTCTCTTAAATCAACCATAACCGCTACTAGATCACCTCTCTCGTGTTCTATTTCTCCTACTGTCGTGGATAGTGCATTTTTATCATTAATTGTACTGTGATAAGAATCAATTAAAATATTTGCCAAAGATATAATCTTCTTTTGAGAATAGTATTTCAAATTTCTTTGAACTTCCAGAAGGTTTACCTCATCATCATCGTCACCATCTCCATCATCCGCAGACTAAGCCATCAAGGCAAAAATAGAATCATACTCAGTTGCTTCACTTTCCACTACCATCATAGAGTTTTCACCTTTCCCATCATCTTCTTTGAATTTGCTGGGAAGAGTCTCCCCATGTAGCAATAACCTGTTTCAGAACGTTATCAGTAGTGTCTTTTCTTTTGAATGTTTTGTCAAGAACCTGGTCCATATTAGTTGCTTTATCAGTGTTGTATTTGTATTGATCTTGCTTGAAAATATGGAAATCCTTGATGAAGTGTCATGGCTTACCGCACTTATGACACAGGTCATAACCTTTTGGCTTGATGGAGCTGCCCCCTATGGAATGCCTCCATTTCTGCGAACCATTTTCTAAAACCTTTTAGTCAGGTAGGCTATATCAGCATCGTCACCACCTGAGTCATTGATGTCCATATTGGGGACCAGGTTCTTCTCCCTTTTCGGCTCTCTTCTCTTATTGTTCTTCTTCTTCTACTACTACTTCATTTCATAAGTCTTCAGATTGCTAACAAGTTCGTCCATGGTCAGCTTCTGCATACCCTTTGCTTCTGTGATATCATTTCCTTGCTTTCTCAGGAACAAGGTAATACACTAAGTATCTGTATGACGAGTTTGTTCCTGGGGATGATCTCTCCCAGTGAGTGAAGCTCCTTCATTCTGAAATGCTCATACTCTGTGGTTAGCATGTCAATCTTGAAATTCTGTACCGGCGTTGTCCTTCATAAGCTATTTGGAGAGCTTCCCATATCTCCTTACATATTGGCATGCTGAAATCCTGTTGACCCATTAGGACCAATGCTACAAACAAGAATTTCCTTTGCACGAAAATTATTTTCTATGGCTTTTCGATCAGCGTCATTGAATTCCTTTCTTGTTTCAAGAACAGTTATAGCTGGGTCACTACTGGTTTTTTTAAGGACGAAAGGTCCATCACAGATGACATCCCAAAACTCGGAATCTTCAGCCATGATAAAGTCGTGCATCACAGTCTTCAACCATCCATACTATTGGCCACTGAACCTTGGTGGCGTATAAGTAAACCTGGCTTCTTCGAAGTTTGGAGGAGCAGCGATATTTATCATTTCTAGGTGTTAAATTGATAGAAAGAAACCTTCTCTAATACCAATTGATAGAGTATAAGGGTCCACCAAACTCTATAGAGAACCATATGGTTCCACAGTACACATGCACACTTCAGTAAATAAATGAAAAGAGGAATTATACGTGAAAAATTTCCAGCTTAACGGGATTACAAAACACGACCTACCAGTTTAGGATTTCAACTTAACTACTGAGCAATTTTTAGATTACAACCTATGCAGTCTAGGAATTAACCTCTTAATCCCTCACTAACTTATAATGCTCTATTACAAGCCACTTTGTAATAACGTTATAACAAAGACTTTGCAGCTTGACTAACTCCATCGAAGACTCAAACACACAAGTTTAAGGTTTGCAAAGTGTTTCCTATAGAATGCTTCTAAACAAGCTAGGTAGGAATTACAATTGAAGAACTATTACAAAGTTAAAACTCAACTAAAGACATATAATAACTTGATGTGGGAACTGGTCCGTAGTTGTTTTGTTCTATATTCTTGATGCACTTGAGAATTATTCCCTAGATCATCACGTGAGAGAGCTTGAGAAAAAATATCTAAGTGTTCAAGTGAATTTGTTTGCCTCTCTTGATGTTAATAATACATGTGTGACCTCACATACAATGATATAAGCAAGGTAAGTTAAAATTCATCCACAGAAAGTTGACTGCTACACTGTTCCTGTACTATAGCGTGTGCAAGCAGCAACTTTCCAGCTGGAGAGTTAACTTCGTACAGTCACCTCGGGAATTAGTAGGGACATGTTTCCTCAGCTGTTCCTTTTACTCTAAAGAGTTTAGCCATATCCCAAGCTGGAACCTTGTGATCTTAAGGTCTTCTAAATATGTAACAGGTTCCTTATCTAGTTTTGAATAGTAAATTTGTTAAGTTATCAAACATTAACAAATTACTTATGACCAAGGTACTTATACTATCCCTCTCTATAATCTATATACTTTCCCAAGTTCCTATTGGTGTAGTATGCGACACCTATTCCTTTAAAAAAAAAGTCCTGATTTAATTAATTAAACGTGTGTCCTCGAGTTGGTTAAAGAACAGATTACTCCATTTAAATCTTTCAATTCTTCACAAGCAAATATTCATAAATTTTGAACCACTTGAAATAGCGTCGCTTAGCATTAACAGAAGTTTAATCTGAAATAAATAAATAAATTGAATGGTTATAACTAGATTGGCAAAAATTGTGAGTTGCTACTGATTAATGACATACAAGTATATTGAAGCTGTTATAAGTAGAACTCTATTTAAGGTGAATGTCTATATTTAGAGAGATTCTAGGGTTTACTACTTGGTGGCTAAGTCACCACCTCCCTATAAATATAGGGGTTCTATTCTATTGTAAACCATCCCCAAGTATCAATAAGAATACTCCTCTCTCCCTACTTTTCTCTCTATTGTTCTTGTTCTTGTATTATTGTTCTTGTTCTTATATTATTTCATAACACGTTATCAGCACGAGTCTCTAACCAATTGAAATTTTCGATTATTTTAACTTTTGTTTGTGTAGGGTTTTTGCTTCATAGCCGATTCAGCTCTCTCAACTCAATCGCCGCCTTTTTCTAATTTCTATACGGAAAAATAGAAGAAATGGTATCATCATAAAGTAATGCAACGGGATGGAAACTCAAGAGGTATATTTGATATCACAACATTTATTGGTATACCTTAAAGGTAAGTAATTTACTTTTCCCTTTCAAATTCTTGAAATTCTACGATTTGATTTTATATACAAACAAAGACAACAAAGTTTGATTATAACTCTAATGGAGTTCGTAAGAAATTACACTCACATGAAGTGGTAATATTTCTATGCCTTGCCATGATCAAATTCATGTATGATTGTGGGCAAAGAATTAAAATTTCGTCCCATTGAATTTGCTCCATTCCCTTTAGAGAATGTGGTAGCAGTATGTGATAAGTCTGAAAGAAGACAAAATTATTACCATGATGGTATCAATGAATGTGGACGTGGCAATAGACGGAATTATAATCGTCATTATGATCCATTCCCTGAAGTGAATGTGATAATTGTAATAAAGCCTGTAAGTATGAACACGCTCTTGATGTAATTGTGTCTTATGTCTAACATTATGAAAAGAAAGTTCGTTGCCCTTGAAATTTCGGGCAAGAACTATATGGCATGGGTGTTGGATGCTGAAATCCACTTAGATGCTATGGGTCTTGGAGACGCCATTAAAGACAGAAATAATGCATCCACCCAAGACTATGCTAAGGCCTTGATTTTCTTGCGCCATCGCCTTGATGAAGGTTTGAAACTGTGCTAAGGCCTTGATTTTCTTGCGCCATCGCCTTGATGAAAGTTTGAAACTGTGCTAAGGCCTTGATTTACTTGCGCCATCACCTTGATGAAGGTTTGAAAATTGAATATATCACAGTCAAAGATCCACCTATCTTGTGGAATGGCTTAAAGGAGAGATATGATAACCTGAAGTTGGTCACTCTGCCACAAGCACGATACGATGAGAATCCAAAAGCAAATAGTTCATAAACTATATGTTATCGTTGGAGTGGAAAAGGACACTAGGCGAAAATTTACCGTGTACCAAGATATTTGGTTGAGCCTTGTCAAGCATCTCTAAAGAGTAAATGCCCTGAAACAAATTTTGTCTCTGACGATAATTTTGACATCACCCACTTGAATGTGGCAGACTTCTTTGAGCACCCTGAGGGGAAAATAGACCACCTAATCGGTGATGGATCTGTAATGAAAGAAGATGGAATTGTTTGATTTTATTTCACTTATTTGTAATAGTTAGTGAATAAACTAATAGTCATTAGTATCAGCTCGTATTAGTTAGTTTATGATATAATGTTAGTATTAGTTCTTTAGAATGTTTCAATATGCTCAGATTTCAATAATATTTTTATTTTCCAGTAGAGGTAATCGACTGACCTAACAGTTAATCGATTATCTAATATTTCGCATTAAAACTGCAAAACAATCGATTGTGTATGTTCAACAATCGATTGTGTATGTTTAACAATCGAACATACACAATCGATTGTCTTAAGACAGTGTGATATGAAGTTTTTCAAAATAGCAAATAATCGATTGTGTATATTTAACAATCGATTGCGTATGTTCAACAATCGATTGTGTATGTTTAACAATCGATTGTCTTAAGACAGTGTGATCTGAAGTTTTTCAAAATAGCAAATAATCGATTGAGTATGTTTAACAATCGATTGTGTATGTTCAACAATCGATTGTATATGTTTAACATAAGACAGTGTGATCTGAAGTTTTTCAAAATAGCAAATAATCGATTGTGTATGTTTAACAATCGATTGTGTATGTTCAACAATCGATTGTGTATGTTTAACAATCGATTGTCTTAAGACAGTGTGATCTGAAGTTTTTCAAAATAGCAAATAATTGATTATGTATGTTTAACAATCGATTATATTAAGACACAATCGATTGTGTATGTTTAACAATTGTTTGTTTTAAGAAAATGCTTAAACTGAAATTTTCAAACTGCAAAGTAATCGATTATGGAAAACATATAATCGACTATCTGATTTAGTTAGTCGAATAACCTCAGCAGATTTCGAAAATATTGTTTAAGTATGAAACAAACGGATTGAATTTGTTTATTCTCATGTTCGTATATTTTCTTTTGTATGGCAAACCATGGGAATTAAATTGATTGAAGGCTCCTGAAGAGCAACTATAACTCTTCCTAAAGGAACGATATTTTAGAGAATGCAATGTTCTCCTCCAAGTCTAAGAAGAACTTGTTGAGTTTTAATGATATCAGTCAAAATGTTCTCCTCCAAGTCTAAAAGGAACTTGTTGAGTTTTAAAGATATCATTCAAAATGGATATCAGATTGAGACAATACATGAGTATAATCTTGAATACCTCATTTACTCATGAAAACGAGGCTGCCCACTTCGGCTTGGGGTCACGCCATTTTGCATGCAACAATGCTAGTTCGTCTCTGACTGACGAATTGACACAAATATTCCCCGTTGCAATTGGTTTTGGGTCATGAACCTAATATATCCCATTTAAGAATCTTTGGATGCGCAGTATATGTGCCTATAGCACCGCCATCCCGCACCAAAATGGGTCCGCAAAGAAGGTTAGGAATATATGTTGAGTTTGAATCGTCCTCCATTATTCGCTACCTCGAAACATTGACAGGGGATTTGTACACTGCACGATTTCCAGACTGTCAATTTGATGAGACACTTTTTCCAAAATTAGGGGGAGAAGTTGGTGAAACCAAACGGGAAATTTTGTGGAAAAATGCATCATTATCTCATCTTGATCCACATACCTCTATTTGTGAAAAAGAGGCGCAAAATATTATCCATTTGCAAAGAATAGCAAATCGAATGCCAGACGCATTTACAGATTTGAAAAGGATAACAAAATCACATATCCCCGCAGTGAATGTGACAACATCTGACTCACGAATACATATTCATTATCGGAAGAATATGAACATGAAGTTGGTATTGAATATACCACCCTCACCCCTAGAAGGAGGTTTGAGATGATACCACACTCACCCTTAGAAGGAGGTTTGAGATGATATATGGCATGAATGATCATTGGTCACGTACCTATTGTACGCCAAAGTATGTTGGAAATATGACTATTAAAGGATAACGATAATGCAAGAAACATATCTTGCATATAATTTTGACCATGACCATAATGGTATAACTTTCTCTTTAAAAGAGATATTCACCACATGGATGTTGATGAATCTGTGGTAGTACAAATTAATTGAGAGCTCTAGAAGAGCCAATTACTATGTTGGAGAAACACAATTGAGTATTGTGCTGTAGTAAGTCTCAAAGAAACTTATTCAGTTTCCAAAATACACGCGAAAGCGATTGATTATATTGAGACTATAAATGAAGGAAAGATTTGATATCTCCTATTACTACAACTTGTAGCGGGATAATTTGTATATGAAAAGCTACCCGCTTCATTCTCCAGTTTGTACTACACAAACAAAAGAATGCCACAATAAAGTGGATATCTATTGGTATAAAAACCCATGTCATAATAAACCTGAAGTTTATTGATAAGTGCACATGTCATGGTGTAAATTTGAAGTTTACCAAGATTGATAATTTATGCAGTTGGCATTCGGATTAGCCATCTCATTTTAAGTATGATGTGCAATAATAGAGAATTCACATGGGTGAATATTAAAGAACTAGAAAGTTTTTTACGAATTCTCTTGTATCACTTGTTCTCATTAATGAACTGACCAACTAAAGAATTCGGGTTGAAGCCCATAAATTCAGGAAATATCAAAGGTGAATATGGGCCCATTCACCTGCCATGTATACCACATATGATGCATCTATGATATGGTTACATGTGCGATTGTTATTAACCCGCAGCCTGGCCGGTGCTTGCGAGGTAAATTCCTCAGTAATATAACTTCGAGCATAATTTCCAGATTTTCTATTCAAGATAGTTCATCTTGATAAGTTGGTTTATATCAAAGTTGGTTTAGCAAGATAATTATTGAGTGCCTCCACTTAATAGCTAAACTGTTTCTTATGAGAACAAAGTTATATATATCAGTTTGATATACGTTGTATACGAGAGTATATTCTCCCCTCACAAGTGGTTCAGGGTCAGGAACCAAATAATTTCATCTTATTATTAATGTACTGTGTATATTGACATGATAATGCACAAAGATGATTTCCCAAAGTTGAGGAAACAAGTTAGCTTTTCTAACATGAGGGGGAGACATGATAAACACTTGAGAAAATGTTACATGGGATGAATTATCATTTGTATATGTAAATCCCCGAATATCATGAACCTGAAGTTCATAAAATGGATAATTCAATTGCAACATATTGCAAAGCATGCTGTACGCATTTGCTGACCCAAAGAAAGTAACTATATTCTCACTGTAAATGCTCATATTAAGTCCCAGAAGGACAAAGTCTTTGATACGCTTAAAGCGTATAGACAAATCGGTTTCAAAAGTAACTTCTTAATAAAGAAGATGAGCAAATGATCAAAGTGATCATAAATGGAAGAGATACAATTCAAGCAGAATTGATTCCATATGAAAGACATGTAGTTTTGGACATGTAGTTCAAATACATGAAAGTATAAAGTCAATGGTTTATGTAATCAGTTTTCGATATCTTATTTGTTTAGCATGACATGAAAACTTGATATGCATCTAAAGTCATTCATATGGCTTATATGACTTAACTTATATGTCAATCTATGAAAGATTGAAGTTGCTTGAAGCATATACAATTCTTGGTCCTGAAGTACCACATCCTAAGTACAATTTGTGTACATATGTATCTTGCTATAACTATAAGCATGATGGCATTGAGAATACATCTATGAAGATATTGAAGATTCATTCCACGACATTATATGAAGATGTTCATATCTATCAAGAATGATGATTTCAAGATGGTGCACAAGATTGGAATGCAAATGCTTAAGGATATAAATTGATGTTCTTATCAGGGGGAGTTAATGCGCGTTGCACTCTTTTTCCCTTACAAGGTTTTGTCCCAACTGGGTTTTCCTTGCGAGGTTTTTAACGAGGCAACCAATAGGCGCATATTCAAACATGTGTACTCTTTTTCCTTTTCTTTAAATTTCTTCCCATTGGGTTTTATTTAGTTAAGGTTTTAACGAGGCACATTATTGAATAGACATTCAAGTGGGAGTGTTATAAATAGAACTCTATTTAAGGTGAATGTCTATATTTAGAGAGATTCTAGGGTTTATTACGTGGTGGCTAAGTCACCACCTCCCTATAAATATAGGGGTTCTATTCTATTGTAAACCATCCCCAAGTATCAATAAGAATACTCCTCTCTCCCTACTTTTCTCTCTATTGTTCTTGTTCTTGTATTATTGTTCTTGTTCTTATATTATTTCATAAAAGAAGCGACTTACAAGTTATTTATTATTAATCTTCCAAAGACTTCTTATTTTCAAACCCAATTACTCTCTTTCTTCACTTTTACTTGGTATGTATACTAAAAATAGATTTTCATTTTACTTGTTACTTTACGCATATCAAGAGAAGACAATATTTTTCCCTATTATACCCACAATATTTATTACTCATTTCAAATTATTTTCTCAAATCCAATAAAATATACATCAATTAATAAATATATTATGATGAATCATGCACTTCATTTATTATTTTTTAAAGGGTATAAAAAATCAACATGTATCAAGTAAAAGTGAACGGAAGAAGAAGTTTAAACTAATCTTCTTATTATCATTTAATTCTAAAGAATTTTTATAATTGTAGGAATTTCATTTATGATTTACATCACTTCTTGATCTATATTCTTAGTTAGTTTTGTGCTTTGACTCTAGTCGTAATGATTGTAGGGGACGGGTGTTTTCTTACCAAATTTTGGTAGATTTAAATGATAATTATAGGGAATATTTCACATTAGAATAATTGAACTTTTATTTTTTAATTTTATAGTCTATATTTATATTTATAACCAATTAACTCAAAAATATTGGCTAAGATTTAATATCTAACTCCAATAGGTTCTCAAAATTACTACTTAATTATTAAAAAAGATTCCTCAAGCTTTTAAATTAATTTTTATGACTCAAATGTTAGTTCAACAAACCAAATTTATTTAGATGGTGTAAAATTATATTTTTAATAAGCTTACATATGTGGATTTTAATTTAAATTAAAATTTGAGAGAAATTTGGCATGGATATTATTTAGACTTGTTAGAAATATTATAAGAAGGTTGTATATAAAATTTGAAGTCATTTAATGGAGATTTGGACTGGTTTTGAACAAGAATTGCAACTAAAAGTTAGGGAAGAAATTATCTATAAATGCTTGTATAAAGGTGTATAAAATGTTTAATTGTGTATAAGGTGTGTTTCTACCCTCATATAACTATTATACAAGATTATACATAATTATACAAAAAACTGACTTCGTCTTCTTCCTTGCGTCTTTTATGAAATTTAACTACTCCAAATCACTTCAAAGTTAAATTTTGAACCCCTCCTGATATTTTCAATTAATTGGAACAATAACCAATCTAAATAACTGACAAACTTTAAAAAAAAACCTCATTTTCGAAAGCAAAGCTTCGAATGGTCTTTAATGGTGGACTTCTACTTTTCAATTTTCTTACATTGCAAGTACGTGACACAAGAGGAGAAACAAAAAATACACGATCCCTTGAAGTATATGTAGAAGATGTGATAAGAAGAGAGAGTGAAAGCAATAGATGTGAGAATACAAATTTAACTCCATAGCTTTTAGAAACAATAGTTGTAAGAACACAAATTTTAAATTTGCTAGTGCTTTTAAAATATGTACAATATGAATTAAGTCGAATAAAACTTAAAAACATGGACCATTTTTTAATATGGTGTGAAGTCTTTATTTTTGTAATTCTTTCATAATTATTATATTATCTTTTTGTCATTGTTGGTATACATGTTTAGTTAAATTAAATCGAGACCTTTATATTTAAATAAGGCAAGTATCATAACATTTACCTAGAAGCTTTTGGAAATGAAGGAATAATGGAGATTGAGTCAAATCCAGCTTCACCCGCAAAGGTACAGCTCAGAATGCATTTTGCATCTTTATTTTATTAACCTGGAGAGATAAATATAAATATAAAAAGAAAAACTGCTAACTTACAATTGTTTCTTTTATTTCTACCTTTTGGAGTATCATTGATCCTAACGATGCTGGGACGCTAATTAATTCTTTTGATATATGATTGGGCTATCAAGATCATAATGAATTAACTTAACATTGTCTTTAAAAAGCATAATAGCAAGAGTTCTCCGTAAAGTTAAACCTAAGAATGATGTCACTACGACTAATTCGATGTGAAAACAAATGATTATTGCAAACAGGTTTAAAATAATTACTTGATGTTCTTTAAAACGAAAATGTTATTTTCTCTGTTTCATTTTATATAAATTGTTTGACTAATATGAAATTAAAAAAATTAATAAATGAAAGAATACTTTTAACTTGGAATTTTAAATATAAATGTGATTATAAAATTATGTCATTATT
Source organism: Nicotiana benthamiana (assembly GCA_034376525.1). Taxonomy (NCBI): domain Eukaryota; kingdom Viridiplantae; phylum Streptophyta; class Magnoliopsida; order Solanales; family Solanaceae; genus Nicotiana; species Nicotiana benthamiana. The sequence goes on from CM067325.1 coordinate 14,932,470, forward strand.
GATAAAAGAAAAAATAAACTGATTGTTATAAATACACTTCTATTTAAGGTGAATGTCTTTAATTAGAGAGATTCTAGAGTTTTATTCTTGGTAGATAAATCATCCTCCTCCCTATAAATAGAGGTGCCCTCTACCATTGTAGATCACTCCTAACATTCTCTAAGTATCAATAAGAAGAACTCTCTCTATTCTTCTCTCTATTTGCTCTTGTTCTTGAGTTATTGTTCTTGTCTTTTATATTATTTCATAACACGTTATCAGCACGAGACTCTACCGTATCAAGAACCATTCTCGAGAAATCTAAGGTATTTCCCTCTTCCTAATTTAATTTTCGATTATGTCTGACATTACAAAAAGAAAGTTCGTTGCCCTTGAAATTTCGGGCAAGAACTATATGACATGGGTGTTGGATGCTGAAATCCACTTAGATGCTATGGGTCTCGGAGACACCATCAAAGATAGAGAAAAAGCATCCACCCAAGAATGTGCGAAGGCCTTGATTTTCTTGCGCCATCACCTTGATGAAGGTTTGAAGATTGAATATCTCACCGTCAAGGATCCACTCATCTTGTGGAACGGCTTAAAGGAGAGATATGACAACCTGAAGTTGGTCACTCTGCCACAAGCACGATATGATTGGGCTCATCTGAGGCTCCAGGACTTTAAGTCCGTTTCTGAATATAATTCTGCTATGTTCAGAATTACTTCTAAATTGAAGCTATGCGGGGATAATATCTCCGATTATGATATGCTTGAGAAAACGTTTACAACGTTTCATGCCTCCAATATAGTACTGCAACAACAGTACAGAGAGAAAGGCTTTACAAAGTACTCTGAACTGATTTCTCTTCTACTAGTGGTTGAGCGAAATAATGACCTGCTCATGAGAAATCATGAAAATCGACCCACTGGGTCTACACCACTGCCTGAAGCAGATAAGGTGCACTCTCATTATGCCAAACATGAAAAGGACCATGGTCATGGTCGTAAACGGGGTCATAGCCAGGGACGTAGACAAGGAAGAAATTCCAATGAAGTCCGTCACCCCCCGAAGAGAGATAACCGCCGAAAGCAGAAACGGGGTCATGAAGATCCTAAGGCAAATAGTTCAGAAACTATATGTTATCGTTGCGGTGGGAAAGGGCACTGGTCAAAGACTTGCCGTATACCAAGACACTTGGCTGACCTTTATCAAGCATCTCGAAAGAGAAAAGGCCCTGAAACAAATTTTGTCTATGACGACAATGAGGACATCACCCACCTGGATGTGGCAGACTTCTTTGAGCAACCCGAGGGGAAAATAGACCACCTAATCGGCGATGGGTCCGTGATGAAAGAAGATGGAGTTATTTGATTTTGTTCTACTTATTTGTATTAGTTAGTGAATAAACTAATAGTCATTAGTATTAGCTCGTATTAGTTAGTTCATGATGCAATGTTAGCAGTAGTTCTTTAGAATATCTTCAATATGCTCAAATATCAATAAAACTTTTATTTTCCAGTAGGGGTAATCGACTAGCCTGAAAAACTAGTCGATTATCTACTATTTTCGCATTAAAACTGAAAAAAAAATTGATCAACAATCGATTGTCTTTGTCTAACAATCGATTGTCGTTGAGACGGTGTAATCTGGAATTTTTCAAAAATCATCCACAATCGATTGTCTTTGTCTAACAATCGATTGTCGCTAAGACAGTGTAATCTGGAAAATTTTTCAAAATAGCCAACAATCGATTGTCTATGCATAACAATCGATTGTCTTGAAACAGTGAGGTCTGGAATTTTTCAAAATACCCAACAATCGATTGTCTATGTTTAACAATCGATTGTCTTAAAGCAGTGTGCTCTGGAATTTTTCAAAATAGCCAACAATCGATTGTCTATACTTAACAATCGATTGTCTTAAAACAGTGTGCTCTGGAATTTTTCAAAATAGCCAACAATCGATTGTCTATGCATAACAATCGATTGTCTTAAGACAGTGTGATTTGAAGTTTTTCAAAATAGCAAATAATCGATTGTGTGTGTTTAACAATCGATTGTCAATGTTCAAGAATCGATTGTCAATGTTCAACAATCGATTGTTTGTGTTTAACAATCGATTGTTTGAAGAAAGTGTTTAAACTGAAATTTTCAAACTGCAAAGTAATCAATTATGGATAACATATCTGATTTTGTTAGTCAACTGTTAGCAGCAGATTTTGAAAATATTATCTGACACAAACGAATTGAACTTGTTTATTCTTATGTTCGTGTATCTCTTTTTGTATGTCAAACTATGGGATAGCAAATATGGATATCTCACAAAGCGAACTTGGATCAACGTCCAACTGTAAAAGTATTTGCCTAGTTGATTCATGTACTACACATACAATACTCAAAGAAAGGAAGTATTTCTCTCAACTGAATATGTGTAAGGCAAACGTTACTACAATCTCTGGAAGTAGTAAATTGATTGAAGGCTCCGGAAGAGCAATTGTAACTCTGCCCAAAGGCACGACGTTAATCATAGAGAAAGCAATGTTCTCCTCCAAGTCTAAGAGAAACTTGTTGAGTTTTAAAGATGTACGCCGGAATGGCTATCATATTGAGACAATGGATGAAGATAATATTGAATATCTCGTCATCACAAAGAATGTCGAGGGTTATTGAGAAATTCCCGTCTTTATCTTGTGGCCTGTATTGGACAAGAATTAGTGCAATTGAGGCACATTCAACAGTAAACCAAAGGGTTACTGATTCCAATACCTTTGTACTTTGGCATGATCGATTGGGACACCCAGGATCGGTCATGATGAGACGGATTATAGAAAGCTCATATGGGCATCCGTTAAAGAATTTCAAAATTCTTTCGAATAATGAATATCCTTGCACTTCGTGTTATCAAGGCAAGTTGATTATCAGGCCATCACCAACAAAGGTTGGGACTGAGTCACCCACGTTTCTGGAACGTATACAAGGGGACATTTGTGGACCTATTCACCCACCTAGTGGGTCGTTTAGGTATTTCATGGTCTTGATAGACGCATCCTGTAGATGGTCTCATGTGTGCCTGTTGTCATCACGCAACCTTGCGTTTGCGAAATTAATGGCACAAATAATTCGACTACGAGCACAATTTCCAGATAATCCAATCAAGTCCATTAGACTGGATAATGCTGCTGAGTTTACATCCCAAGCAGTTAATGATTATTGCTTATCAATCGGGATAAAAGTTGAACATTCTGTAGCTCATGTTCACACTCAAAACGGTCTTGCAGAATCGTTAATTAAACGCCTGCAGTTGATTGCAAGGCCATTACTTATGAGAACGAGGCTGCCCACTTCGGTATGGGGTCACGCCATCTTACATGCAGCAATGCTAATTCGTCTCAGACCGACGAATTACCACAAGTATTCCCCGTTGCAATTGGTTTTGGGTCATGAACCCAATATGTCCCATTTAAGAATTTTTGGATGCGCAGTATATGTGCCTATAGCACCGCCATCCCGCACCAAAATGGGTCCGCAAAGAATGTTAGGAATATATGTTGGGTTTGAATCGCCCTCCATCATTCGCTACCTCGAAACATTGACAGGCGACTTGTTTACTGCACGATTTGCAGACTGTCGATTTGATGAGACACTTTTCCCAAAATTAGGGGGAGAAGTTGGTGAAACCAAACGGGAAATTTTGTGGAAAAATGCATCATTATCTCATCTTGATCCACATACCTCTATTTGTGAAAGAGAGGTACAAAAGATTATCCATTTGCAAAGAATAGCAAACCAAATGCCTGACGCATTTACGGACTTGAAGAGGATAACGAAATCCCACATTCCCGCGGAAAATGTTCCAATCCGTATTGATGTCCCTGTTGGACGATCATCTAGTGTCATATCCAATGAGTCAAATGCACGCCTGAAGCGTGGCAGACTATTAGGTTCCAAAGATCGAAATCCTAGAAAGAGGAAAAAGAACGATCAAAATGACACCACGAAAGAATCTCATGATTTAACAAATTCTGAGATTCATGAAGAATCCATTGAGCCCGAGACTCTGGAAAATACGGAACTATCCCTAAATCCAATTAATATTGAGGCAAATATTAATCGAGTGGATATTGTGGTGGATAATGCCTTTGCTTATAATGTAGCATCTAGCATTATGCAAGAATGTGAGGATCTCGAACCTCAATCTGTTGAAGAATGTCGAAAAAGACAGGATTGGCCAAAGTGGCAAGAAGCAATTCAATCAGAATTGAATTCGCTGGCAAAACGTGAAGTTTTTGGCCCTATAGTTGAAACACCTAATGGTGTTAAGCCTGCCGGCTATAAATGGGTCTTTGTACGCAAAAGAAATGAGAAAAACGAGGTACAAAGATATAAGGCACGCCTTGTTGCACAAGGTTTTTCTCAAAGGCCTGGTGTCGATTATGAAGAGACATATTCGCTTGTAATGGATGCGATAACCTTTCGTTATCTCATAAGTTTTGCTGTCCATGAAAAGCTTGACATGCACTTAATGGATGTGGTTACTGCCTATCTTTATGGATCACTTGATAATGAGATATACATGAAAATTCCCGATGGACTCAAGGTGCCAAACGCGCACAACTCAAAATCTCGGGAAATGTTCTCAATTAAATTGCAAAGATCCTTGTATGGTCTAAAGCAATCTGGACGAATGTAGTATAATCGTCTTAGTGAGTACTTGTTAAAAGAAGGCTATATAAATGACGCCATTTGCTCGTGTGTTTTTATAAAGAAAACAACATCGGAATTTGTTGTACTTGCCGTATATGTTGATGACATAAACCTTATTGGAACCCCTATAGAACTCCAAAAGGCAATTGATTATCTAAAGGATGAATTCGAGATGAAAGATCTCGGGAAGACTAAACTATGTCTTGGTTTGCAAATTGAATATTTGGCAAACGGAATTTTTGTTCATCAATCTACCTATACAGAAAAGGTACTGAAACGGTTTTACATGGATGAAGCACATCCTTTAAGTACACCGATGGTTGTTCGATCACTTGATGTGAACAAAGATCCATTCCGACCACAAGAAAGGAATGAAGAGCTACTTGGTCCTGAAGTACCATATCTTAGCGCAATTGGCGCACTAATGTATCTTGCAAATACTACAAGACCTGACATATCCTTTTCAGTTCATGTCTTAGCAAGATTTAGCTCGGCTCCTACGAGGAGACATTGGAATGGGATCAAACACATATTGCGGTACCTAAAGGGAACTACCGATATGGGCTTATTTTATGGCAAGAATTGCAGCCCGGATCTTGTTGGTTATGCTGATGCTGGATATTTGTCCGACCCACACAAGGCTCGATCTCAAACGGGTTATGTGTTTACCTGTGGAGAAACCGCCATATCTTGGCGATCGACTAAGCAATCAATTGTGGCTACTTCATCTAATCATGCCGAGATAATTGCTATTCATGAAGCAAGTCGGGAGTGTGTGTGGTTAAGGTCGATAATACATCATATCCAAGACAAATGTGGTTTGAAGTGTGAAAAATACCCACAACTTTGTATGAAGACAATGCAGCATGTATAGCTCAATTGAAGGGAGGATTCATAAAAGGAGATAGAACGAAGCATATTTCACCAAAGTTATTCTTCACACATGATCTTCAAAAGAATGGTGATATCAATGTTCAACAGATTCGTTCAAGCGACAATATGGCTGATTTGTTCACAAAATCTCTACCAAAGTCAACCTTCAAGAAGCTAGTTCACAAGATCGGGATGCGAAGACTATAGGACATAAATTGATGTTCTTATCAGGGGGAGTTAATGCGCGTTGCACTCTTTTTCCCTTACAAGGTTTTGTCCCACCGGGTTTTCCTTGCGAGGTTTTTAACGAGGCAACCAATAGGCGCATATTCAAACATGTGTACTCTTTTTCCTTACTTTAATTTTTCCCATTGGGTTTTGTTTTAAGGTTTTAACGAGGCACATCATTGAATAGACATTCAAGGGGGAGTGTTATAAATACACTTCTATTTAAGGTGAATGTCTTTAATTAGAGAGATTCTAGAGTTCTATTCTTGATAGATAAATCATCCTCCTCCCTATAAATAGAGGTGCCCTCTACCGTTGTAGATCACTCCTAACATTCTCTAAGTATCAATAAGAAGAACTCTCTCTATTCTTCTCTCTATTTGCTCTTGTTCTTGAGTTATTGTTCTTGTCTTTTATATTATTTCATAACACTGATGTTATTTTTAAAATAGAAAGGTGGATGTAGTAGAAAATTCTGATAAATATTCTCGGAACATATTTAAGTCTGTTATAAATACACTTCTATTTAAGGTGAATGTCTTTAATTAGAGAGATTCTAGAGTTCTATTCTTGGTAGATAAATCATCCTCCTCCCTATAAATAGAGGTGCCCTCTACCATTGTAAATAACTCCTAACATTCTCTAAGTATCAATAAGAAGAACTCTCTCTACTCTTCTCTCTATTTGCTCTTGTTCTTGAGTTATTGTTCTTGTCTTTTACATTATTTCATAACACGTTATCAGCACGAGACTCTACCGTCTCAAGAACCATTCTCGAGAAATCTAAGGTATTTCCCTCTTCCTAATTTAATTTTCGATTATGTCTGACATTACGAAAAGAAAGTTCGTTGCCCTTGAAATTTCGGGCAAGAACTATATGACATGGGTGTTGGATGCTGAAATCCACTTAGATGCTATGGGTCTCAGAGACACCATCAAAGATAGAGAAAAAGCATCCACCCAAGAATGTGCGAAGGCCTTGATTTTCTTGCGCCACCACCTTGATGAAGGTTTGAAGATTGAATATCTCACCGTCAAGGATCCACTCGTCTTGTGGAACGGCTTAAAGGAGAGATATGACAACCTGAAGTTGGTCACTCTGCCACAAGCACGATATGATTGGGCTCATCTGAGGCTCCAGGACTTTAAGTCCGTTTCTGAATATAATTCTGCTATGTTCAGAATTACTTCTAAATTGAAGCTATGCGGGGATAATATCTCCGATTATGATATGCTTGAGAAAACGTTTACAACGTTTCAAGCCTCCAATATAGTACTGCAACAACAGTACAGAGAGAAAGGCTTTACAAAGTACTCTGAACTGATTTCTCTTCTACTAGTGGCTGAGCGAAATAATGACCTGCTCATGAGAAATCATGAAAATCGACCCACTGGGTCTACACCACTGCCTGAAGCAGATAAGGTGCACTCTCATTATGCCAAACATGAAAAGGACCATGGTCATGGTCGTAAACGGGGTCATAGCCAGGGACGTAGACAAGGAAGAAATTCCAATGAAGTCCGTCACCCCCCGAAGAGAGATAACCACCGAAAGCAGAAACGGGGTCATGAAGATCCTAAGGAAAATGGTTCAGAAACGATATGTTATCGTTGCGGTGGGAAAGGGCACTGGTCAAAGACTTGCCGTATACCAAGACACTTGGTTGACCTTTATCAAGCATCTCGAAAGAGAAAAGGCCCTGAAACAAATTTTGTCTATGACGACAATGAGGACATCACCCACCTGGATGTGGCAGACTTCTTTGAGCAACCCGAGGGGAAAATAGACCACCTAATCGGCGATGGATCCGTGATGAAAGAAGATGGAGTTATTTGATTTTGTTCTACTTATTTGTATTAGTTAGTGAATAAACTAATAGTCATTAGTATTAGCTCGTATTAGTTAGTTCATGATGCAATGTTAGCAGTAGTTCTTTAGAATATCTTCAATATGCTCAAATATCAATAAAATTTTTATTTTCCAGTAGGGGTAATCGACTAGCCTGAAAAACTAGTCGATTATCTACTATTTTCGCATTAAAGTTGAAAAACAATTGATCAACAATCGATTGTCGTTGACTAACAATCTATTGTCATTAAGACAGTGTAATCTGGAATTTTTCAAAAATCATCCACAATCGATTGTCTTTGTCTAACAATCGATTGTCATTAAGACAATGTAATCTGGAATTTTTCAAAAATCATCCACAATCGATTGTATTTGTCTAACAATCGATTGTCTTGAAACAGTGTGATCTGAAGTTTTTCAAAATAGCAAATAATCGATTGTGTGTGTTTAACAATCGATTGTCAATGTTCAACAATCGATTGTTTGTAAGTAACAATCGATTGTTTGAAGAAAACGTTTAAACTGAAATTTTCAAACTGCAAAGTAATGGATAACATATCTGATTTATTTTAGTCAATAACATCAGCAGATTTTGAAAATATTATGTGACACAAACGAATTGAACTTGTTTATTATTATGTTCGTGTATTTCTTTTGTATGCCAAACCATGGGAAGTAAATTGATTGAAGGCTCCGGAAGAGCAACTGTAACTCTGCCCAAAGGCACGACGTTTATCTTAGAGAATGCAATATTCTCCTCCAAGTCTAAGAAGAACTTGTTGAGTTTTAATGATATCAATCAAAATGTTCTCCTCCAAGTCTAAAAGGAACTTGTTGAGTTTTAAAGATATCATTCAAAATGGATATCATATTGAGACAAAAGATGAGAATAATCTTGAATTCTTCATGAAAACGAGGCTGCCCATTTCGGTTTGGGTTCACGCCATTTTGCATGCAGCAATACTAGTTCGGCTGCCCACTTCGGTTTGGGGTCACGCCATTTTGCATGCAGCAATGCTAGTTCGTCGGCTGCCCACTTCAGTTTGGGGACACGCCATTTTGCATACAGCAATGCTAGTTCGTCTCTGACTGACGAATTGACACAAATATTCCCCGTTGCAATTAGTTTTGGGTCATGGACCCAATATATCCCATTTACGAATTTTTGGATGCGCAGTATATGTGCCTTTAGCACCGCCATCCCGCACCAAAATGGGTCTGCAAAGAAGGTTAGGAATATATGTTGAGGTTGAATCGCCCTCCATTATTCGCTACCTCGAAACATTGACAGGAGATTTGTTCACTGCACGATTTGCAGACTGTCAATTTGATGAGACACTTTTCCCAAAATTAGGGGGAGAAGTTGGTGAAACCAAACGGGAAATTTTGTGGAAAAATGCATCATTATCTCATCTTGATCCACACACCTCTATTTGTGAGAAAGAGGCACAAAAGATTATCCATTTGCAAAGAATAGCAAATCAAATGCCTGACGCATTTATAGATTTGAAAAGGATAACAAAATCACATATCCTCGAAGTGAATGTGACAACATTTGATTCACGAATACATATTCATTATTGGAAGAATATGAACATGAAATTGGTATTAAATATACCACACTCACCCCTAGAAGGAGGTTTGAGATGATATATGGCATGAATGATCGTTGGTCACGTACCTATTGTACGCCAAAGTATTTTGGAAATATGACTATTAAAGGACAACGATAATGCAAGAAACATATCTTGCATATAAGTTTGACATGACCATAATGGTATAACTTTCTCTTTACGAAAGATATTCACCACATGGATGTTGATGAATCTGTGGTAGTACAGAATTAATTGAGAGCTCTAGAAGAGCCAATTATTACTATGTTGGAGAAACACAATTGAGTATTGTGCTGTAGTAAGTCTCAAAGAAACTTATTCAGTTTCCAAAGAACACGCGAAAGCGATTGATTATATTGAGACTATAAATAAAGGAAGGCTTTGATATCTCCTACTACTACAACTTGTAGCGGGGTAATTTGTATATGAAAAGCTACCCGCTTTGTTTTCCAGTTTGTACTACACAAACGAAAGAATGCCACAATAAAGTGGATATCTATTGGTATAAAACCCATGTCATAATAAACCTGAAGTTTATTGATAAGTGCACATGTCATGGTGTAAATTTGAAGTTTACCAATATTGATAATTTATTCAGTTGGCATTCGTGTTAGCCATCTCATTTTAAGTATGATGTGCAAATTCACATAGGTGAATATCAAAGAACTAGAAAGTTCTTTACGAATTCTCTTGTATCACTTGTTCTCATTAATGAACTGACCAACTAAAGAGTTTGGGTTGAAGCCCATAAATTCTGGAAATATCAAAGGTGAATATGGGCCCATTCACCTGCCATGTATACCACATATGATGCATCTATGATATGGTTACATGCGCAATTGTTATTAACCCGCAGCCTGGCCGGTGCTTGCGAGGTAAATTGCTCAGTAATCTAACTTCGAGCATAATTTCCAGATTCTCTACTCAAGATAGTTCATCTTGATAAGTTGGTTTATATCAAAGTTGGTTTAGCAAGATAATTATTGAGTGCTTCCACTTAATAGCTAAACTGTTTCTTATGAGAACAAAGTTATATATATCAGTTTGATATACGTTGTATGCGAGAGTATATTATATTCTCCCCTCACAAGTGGTTCAAGGTCAGGAACCAAATAATTTCATCTTATTATTAATGTGCTGTGTATATTGACATGATAATGCACAAAGATGATTTCCCAAAGTTGAGGAAACAAGTTAGCTTTACTAACATGAGGGGGAGACATGATAAACACTTGAGAAAAGGTTACATGGGATGAATTATCATTTGTATATGTATATCCCCGAATATCATGATATGAACCTGAAGTTCATAAAAAGGGATAATTCAATTGCAACATATTGCAAAGCATGCTATACGCATTTGCTGACCCAAAAAAAGTAACTAAATGGAAGAGATACAATTCAAGAAGAATTGATTCCATATGAAAGACATGTAGTTTTGAACCTATAGTTCAAATGCTTGAAAGTATAAAGTCAAATGTATGTATAGTCAGTTTTCGATATCTTATTTGTCTAGCATGACATGGAAAATTTGATATGCATCTAAAGTCTACTATATGGCTTATATGACTTAACTTGAAAGATTTAAGTTGCTTGAAGCATATGCAATTCTTGGTCCTGAAGTACCACATCCTAAGTACAATTTGTGTACATATGTATCTTGCTATAACTATAAGCATGATGGCATTGAGAATGCATCTATGGAGATATTGAAAAGTTATTCCATGACATTATATGAAGATGTTCATATCTATCAAGAATGATGATTTCAAGGTGCGGAATATTTATTCAAGTCAATATGGTTGATTTATCAAACGTCTACCAAAGATCGTTTTGAAGATGATGCACAAGATTGAAATGCAAATGCTCAAGGATATAAATTGATGTACTCATTAGGGGGAGTCAATGCGCGTTGCACTCTTTTTCCCTTACAAGGTTTTTTCCCACTGGGTTTTCCTTGCAAGGTTTTTAACGAGGCAACCAATAGGCGCATATTCAAACATGTGTACTCTTTTTCCTTTCTTTAATTTTTCCCATTGGGTTTTGTTTTAAGGTTTTAACGAGGCACATCATTGAATAGACATTCAAGGGGGAGTGTTATAAATACACTTCTATTTAAGGTGAATGTCTTTAATTAGAGAGATTCTAGAGTTCTATTCTTGGTAGATAAATCATCCTCCTCCCTATAAATAGAGGTGCCCTCTACCATTGTAAATAACTCCTAACATTCTCTAAGTATCAATAAGAAGAACTCTCTCTACTCTTCTCTCTATTTGCTCTTGTTCTTGAGTTATTGTTCTTGTCTTTTACATTATTTCATAACAAAGTCTTATATATCGGCACTATTATGAGTATTTACACCAGTAGTGTAAACTTGTTATATTGCTTGCTTACCACTTATTTCTAAATTATTAATTTGTGCTTATATGACATTATCTTTTAAAGAACGTATTTAAATAAATTATTTTACACCATTTTATAAAGGTGCCTTCTCAGTTATTACTCAAATCAAAAGCGAGTACATCAAAAATAAATATGGTGAGACCGACACCATTTCGTCGTACCAGACGCAAAAATAGCGATCCAAGCAGCTTGATTCGCTAATTTTTTAGCTAAAGAAACGGACACTAGTTGAAAATCTTTCATTAGTGTTTTACAATCATAGGCAAAAAATTGAAATAAATATTATTTAAATAAATCATTTTACACCATAAATATATATAACTTAAATTCTTCAAAAAATGTCGAGTCAATACTCGATGATTGTAGAGTATTGGCTTTTTAGCCATAAAGGAGTATGAATAAAACAAAAGTTTGGGTCGGGCGAAAGCTAACAACGTTTACGGCTTGCCATGTCCCCAAGCCTGCAAAGGCTATGCCCAGCCCATTATCCTGAGCAAAGCATGTGTGCCCAAAATTAGGGAAACTTACATAAATATCTTAAATAAATTTTACCTTATCAATTTCTAATTATTAGTTAAAAATTATCAAAATTAACTAATAAAAATTGAAAAAATAAATAATAGAGTTCTTTCTATCAAAAAATCACATGCAAAAATCATCATCCATATTTCTAAGCGTGATTAGAAACATTAGATATAAGACGGAAAGAAATTTTCATGGTCGTGGTAGCAAATAAGGTGATAAAATTTAAAATTTTATACAATATTCTAAAAATTTAAACAAAAAAAACTTTTTCAATGGGTATAGTTGAAATTCATTTGAAATATATAGATAAATCAATATACAAAAATTTGAGGAAGATTGGAGGTGATTTGATTGGTTTTATATCAAAATTAGTAATTAAATCGAGTTAAAAAAAAATTTCTGCGACACATATATCAAACATGTATTACGCATTAATCCCACATATAGATATACATGGATATACATGTGATGCACAATTGATACAAATATGATACATATGTGATACACAAATAATACACAGTGTGATACACATATTATTTTTTTCATCTTCAACTTTTACTTCAAATTTTCATTTTAAAACACCTTAAAACTTCACCATCATTCCAAAACTAAGATTCAAGCTCCTTAAGTTGTGTTTAATCTATTCTAATAACACCCATTCAAAACAAAGCAAAATGTTGATTTTTTTTTTCTACAAATAGCTAATTGGCTAATTTGGCTAATATTAGTAATATGTTATCAATTGGACAATTTTTATAATGAGCTACTTATAAATGGACATAGCTAGTAATTTCCCCCAAAATTACATCTTGTTTTTCGGAAGAATTTATGTGGCGCCCAATTTTGCAATACCTATTGGATTTGTAATCACATTTTTTTAAAAAGGTTTAACTAATATCTAAGTTTTGGATAACATTAGATATAGAGGGTGTTTGGCTAAGCTTATGAACTAGTTAAATTGGCTTATAAGTAATTTTTGGCTTAATTACGTATTTGGTAAACATCCAAAGTGCTTATAAGCTAAAATCAGCCATAAGTCATAAGCTGGTCACCCACAACTTATAACTTTTCAGCTTATAAGCACTTTTAGTTTGACCAATAAATTTACTAATTTATCCTTAATAATATTTTCTAATTTATAAAATACTTTTCTCAAAATAAATTTTTTGACTTTCTCTTCATTCTATATTCGTTGTTAATTCTTTCTTTACAAATACATTTTTAATATAAATTTTTTTAAAAAAAAATTATAGGGTATTTTAGTCATTTTAACAAAAAAATAGCTTATCAGTACTTTTTAATCAAACACATCAACTGCTTATTATCAGTTTCAACACTTCTATCCAAACACATAAATGTCTATTTTAAAAATAAGTTTCAGCACTTAAAGCTTATCCTCTATTTACAATCAGCCTCATTTTTAAGATATGAAAAATCTGAAATTTTTTCCCATATTTTCTATATTTTTGCATTATTTTCTAGATGAACATAAGTGTCAATTATGATTTGTTCCGTTTGTTGAGTTCGCTGAAGTTTTGTATTAAAGTACCGCTATCACAAAATAGTTATTTCGTTCTATCCTGTGAGGAATTAATCAGTATATCTTGAACGACAATCAGGGGATTAAATTTCTTTAAGACACACTGTAAATTCAATGGGTTTAGAATCATTTTATAATTTATTTATTGAACTAACATTTGTTTGCTTATCTGATTTTTTTGATTTTAAACAGAGTAATACCAACTATCTTAAGGAATTATTGATATATTAGATGATTGAGAGAGAGAGAAAGGCAGCGTTTGGCGTCCTTGGATACTCTACTGGACATGCAAAGTTGTCTGTATCGATAAGCCTTTATATTGCAACTATATAATGTATGAATTACGAGGAAAATTCTGAAATCTTCTCCAAAATATTCCTTGGAAAGAAATCGAATGGTGACTCGGAATCAATAATTTATGTAAATATTTCAGTAACTAGTAAAAATCAGTTTATTATGGAAAGGTTGCAAATGGTTGGTGTCCCTTTTTGGAGATAGAGGAATGAAATATGCAAGTTAACTGTGACATCAAAAATTAGACTCATATGCATGTGCGATGGGTATAATATATCTCTTGAAGCCATTTTATAAAAGAGAAGAGTTGGATAATAATTGACAGAATCACAAAGAATGACGGTGCAACAGTTAATTCATTTGACAATATGTTATTCTTGGAATAAGTCATATTATCGAGGAAAAGAAATCAAATACCAGATAAGATACTTCAAATGAATTTGTGATAACTTACTTTCAGACCCAGCAATTGCAGAAGCCGCAAGCTACGTTTGACAATGAAGAATCTGTCTTCCATCGTATCTTTGCTTGAAAATTGAAACGGCTTGATGGCAATAAAAATCGGGTAATGATTTCTTTACTTGACTAATAATTTTTAATTAACTTTCTACTCTTTGTGATTTATGAAATTCAGTTTCTATAAATGTTAAGAGTACAAGTTCCTTATGTGGTGATCTCAAATATAATTTTTGTCTTGCATGTAAATTAATTAAGAATAACTAAGGTTATATTAGTTATATCTTTTGGTATATAACTTTGGTAGCATGCTTAACTTATGAAAAAATTATTTCAAGGTTGTAAGATATGAGTTAGGCTTAAATCTAATACTTGAAAATGTTCTTGAGATCATGAATATAATATATGTAAAGAATATATATATGTTTGATTAGAGAAAGAAATCAAACTGTTTAAAGTGTTATAATGACTTAGTCGGAAACCCATTTGGAGAGGGAATTAAATTCTTGTGATTTTATACCCCTGGTTTTGGAGACTCACATCTTCAAGACTTTCTACTCGTTTGTCGAAAATTAAAGTCTAAGTGATTTTATATTCGTTTTGGAAATTAAAATCTTAGTGGTTTTTTACTCCAATTCATTATTCAGTTTGAAGATTAAAAACTTCACTGTTGATTAGATCTAATAATATCAGATATTACTCGATTTGAAGATTAAAACTCTACCGTTTATTAATTCTGAATGTGTCAGATTGGTTTGAAGATTAAAAACTTCACCATTTACTAATTCTGGCTCGGTCGTGACATAAACAAGAGTTTATCTGGTTAGCTCTACAAACTAATAAGGGCGGCAAATAGGAATCTTCTTTTGAAGAATTATATTTGGAATATGGTGTTGTTCATCAAACAACGATCACATACACGCCCAATCGAATGAGATTGTGAAAAGAAAAAATCATTCATTAAATAAAATGATGAATGCTTAGTTGGTAAGCTCTGGTTCACTCCAGAACTTGTGAGGAAAATTATTCTTATAGCTAACCAAATACTCATTCGCATTCCCCATAGCAAGACACAATACATTTCATATGAAAAATTAAAAGAAAGAAAACCCACCTTGGAATAGTTTCAAGTGTGGGAGGTATTTGGGTGAAATGTAAGTTCTTAAATCAAAAGGATAAAAATCGGATCGAACACCTTTGATTTCGTTTTCATAAGATATGCAACAAATAGTAAGGCATATCTTTTTCTGATTCATAACTCAGAATATCCCAATATTCATATTAATACGGTAATCAAATCAGATAATGCTCAATTCTTTAAGAATATTTATCTGCATAAAAAGAAATATGAATCGTCTAATGAAATATATAATCGACCTCGGGAAAAAGCAAAGTACACTTAAAGAGGTGAATCCAAGACATAGTAAACATCAAAGGACAACTACTTCTGTTGGATTAGATTTTCTTATATTGTCGAAAAATGAGCTTCAAACTTTGAATAAATTATGCCTTCCTCAAAAAAAGGCAGTCAATAGTGAGATAAAATCCATATTAAATAACCATATTTGGTAATTGATTGATCTTCTTCCAGGAAATAAACCTTTGGGTTCTAAGTGAATTTTAGAAGGAAAATAAAAACTGATGGTACTATTGACAAATATAAGACAAGATTGATTGCCAAAGGATTAAGACAACGAGAAGGTCTTGATTACTTTGGTACATACTCAATAATAACGAGAATTACATCTATTCGGATGGTAATATCATTAGCCGCCGTGTATGGCCTTGAAATCCATCAGATGGACGTAAAGTCAACCTTTTTAAATAGATATTTGGAGGAAAAGAATTATATAAAATAACCTGAAGGGTTCGTGGTTCCTGAAAAGGAAAAGAACGTGTGTCGACTTGCTAAGTTACTTTATGAACTAAAACAAGCACCCGAACAATAGCATGCAAAGTTTGATTAGAAAATGTTGTCAAATAGTTTGAGACTAGTGTATTTACGTTAAGAATACTCTAAGTTCTGTAGTCATAATTTATTTATATATGGATTACATGTTGATAGAAAAGGTACATGAAATACGTAAAATGTGGGGGCATTTAGCTTATGCATAATAAAAGCAAATGTTAAATGCAATGATTATATTACTTCAAAGAACTAGATGATATGATTCTTCGAACTTCACCAATCCTTAGTGGATATTGATATGGTAGGCGGTGAATTCATCAGTTGTTCTTTCTGAGTAAAGACTAGTTGATGAAACTACTAATTCGGAAGTTGGTCACGTACCTTTCTTGAAAGATTATCTTCTTTCTTGGAAATTTTTTATTGTTTAGTTCTTTTACGAAAGGATATCACTTTGAAGGTCGCGACTTTTCATGGAAAGATATATTTGTACATTATTTTATGGACATTACCATTCATGAACGAATGTATTAATAAGTTGGTCTATAATGAGGTGAATCAATCGATAAACATGACCAAAATCCATTGCAACTTAGACTTTGTTTCATTAATAAAAGAGCTATAATATGTATATCATATGGAAATGACAGAGTGCTTGTGAAATGCGTTTTATATTAAAAGGTTGTCGCCACAATTGATGCAATCATTCTAGCTGTTGTTATCATATGCTATTACTATATTAAGTGTAGTCAATAATCAGATACACAATAAAGTCGAGATGTATTAGTCTACAACATCAGAAAGTTTGAATTGAACTTTCATGACAATGAAACGAGTTTTGAAGTATTTGAAATATACTCCAAATTATGCTTTGCACTACAATAAGTATCTCTCGATGATAGAGGGATATAGTGATGCAAATAGATCACCGGTTCAACCGATTCTAAGCAGTCGGCGGGGGAGCGATGCCATGAAAATAGTCCAAACAAATGTGCATTGACCGCTCTATAGTGGAGGCTGAGTTTATAGCCTTAGACAAGGCCAGTGAAAAAGATTAATGGCTCCTGAATTTCTTGGAAGATATTTCATTTTGGCCCAAATCTTTGGCACCTATATGTATGCATTATGATAGTCAAGCGGTAATATACAGGGCATGGAGCATTATATATAACATAAAATCTCATCATATTCGATGGAGACATATTATTATTAGAAAACTACTCTCTAGTGGTATTATCACGATTGACTATATAAAGTTAAGAGATAACGTGTCATATTCACTTGCAAAAGGCCTATCTAGAGAGGTAGGTGAAAGATCAACGAAGGGAATGTAGCTAAGGCCTAGGATACGTCATCATGTCGGTAACTCTATCTTACAAACTGAAGATCCCAAGAGCTAGGTTCAAAGATATCAAACAAGTTATGAATGACGGTTCAACATTGTCAAATAACTCAACTCATTCTCGTGGTGAAGACAATACTCAAAAATCAAGGTAAAGCATTAAGGATTTTTGATGAGTCAATAAATCATAAAGCTTTTTAGTGATTTGCTAAGTCTGGTAGGATATAGCCAGATAGTATGTCTATAGGATTACACGTTTAGAAATTACCTATGTGAGTGTGAAGTGTAAGGCGTTTTAAGGAGAATGAAAGTAAAGTCCAGTTCTCTAAGCACTCATGAAACCAATCGGTGTTCATGGCTGAAACGAACACAACCATAAGATCCAAATATGGTTAAGGATTTATTGTGTGACTTATGGTTATCTAAGTATACACCAAAGCTCGACGGTTCAAAGATATCAAATCTACCGATTGACCGAGTATTATCCGGCATAAATTCACTATGAAAATCAAAGGGAAACCTACTTATCCAGATGCGATTAATCCTTACTTTCAAAAACCGTAGTATTTTCATGCATCTTATCCAGATGCAAAATGGATTTATTAAACTTGTCGTTGTTTTGACAATTTGATGATTGAGATTTATCATTTATGATATTTGAAAGTTATGTTTCAAATTTGAGCTTATTTGGAGTAGATTTCGGTATTGAGTCGTATATTGAATTGTTGAAATTCGTAGAAACAGTTTATGAATCAAAAGATAAAATTGGAAATATGAAGTTGTATTCAATAAATTGAGCTACTTAAAGTTCGAATTTTTGAAGTCATATTTGATAGAAGAACTTCAAATTTAATTTATGAAATTACATTGAAGAGATTGAACTATTTTAGATTAGAATTATATAACTTGTATTTGAAAGATAAAAAAACTTCAAATTTAATTTTTAAAATTAAATTAAAAAGATTAAATTACTTCAAATCTAAGGGTACACTTTATTAAATCTTGTGCAGTAAAAATATAATTTTAATGATGGCTCCAAAAAGTATATATATATATATATATATATATATATATATATATATATATATATATATGAAAATGCATCATTCATATTTGAGAATCTTTATAAATAAAAAGAGAAAGAAACATGGAAAAAAAAAACCTGGATGAGGTCAAATTGTGATGCTGACTGGAGATATTATCTTTGGACCATAAATTTGCACAGAAAGTATTATAGTTTATCTTGACCTTTATTTTCTCGTTTCGGTCACTTACTGGAGATATTAAATTATTTTCTCGATCCTTATTTTCATGGAAAATATTGTACTTTTATCTTTTTATTTTCCCGATTCGGTCATTTAAGTATACTCTATTTGAAAAGAAATCCGGAACAAATTTAACCCACGTCACGTTCGATCCTTATTTTCCTAAATCACGTGTTGCTTGGAATTTTAAAACATTCCTTGTTTGCAAACATATTTTCATGAAGAACCTT
This sequence comes from Nicotiana benthamiana, assembly GCA_034376525.1. Lineage (NCBI taxonomy): Eukaryota > Viridiplantae > Streptophyta > Magnoliopsida > Solanales > Solanaceae > Nicotiana > Nicotiana benthamiana. The sequence goes on from CM067325.1 coordinate 14,951,680, forward strand.
TAGTTTTCTCAGTAAAATATAAATATAAAATCAAAATTGCACAAAAACCAAAGCTGTATCCCTGAAATATATTTTTTCTAGCCCTGAAAGTGTTTACATTATCATTAGCACCTTAACATTGCTCCGAAACATGGTTTATCGCATATCTGCTGTAAGCGGGAGAAATTAAAAAATAATTAGATTTATAAATAACAATTCAAAAATAGTCATCATTTTAAAACTAATCGAAATTTAGTTACTTCTTATATAAAAATAAATCTGAACAAAAATATCGTTCAAAATCTGAAAAATACTCCAATATAAGCATTCGGAAGTTCCAGCATAAGCATACTGAAACTTCAGTGTATTATAATGGAGTTTCAGCATAAATATACTAGAACTCCAGCATATTATAATGGTGTTGCAACAAAAGTGTACTGGAATTCGAGCATATTATACTGAAGTTCCAGTATAATATATCGGTTCAGTATAATATACTGGAGGTCCATACACATGTGCTCCAATCTCCAGTATATTATGCTGGAACTTTCCTCTTGTTGGAGTTCCAGTATAATATGCTGGAAATTCATACATATGTGCACCGATCTTGAATATATTATGCTGGACCGGTTACTATTACAGCAAAACAATGACAATTTTTTAATAAATTTATAAATATTAGCTATTTTTAAATAATTAGTCAAAACTGACTAGTCTATGCTATTTTAACGCTATAAGGGCCATTCATATTTCTTAGTTCTGGGCCTTAGTGAATAGGCTGATTTTAGGTTACTTTTTAAATTTTGTTCATATTATAAAAAGCATACAAATATAGGTCTTGAAAAGTTATATCTTCCGAAAACGTTAAAGTTTAATGTTTCTAAAAAGAAATTCAGTTACTCAAAGAAGAATTTTAGACAGTAGTCTAAAAGATGAATCAGTTGTGAGAAAAATAAAAAGATGGCCATTTACTAAATAATTAATACAACAAAGGACCATCAACTTAAAATTTCAGTGCTGAACTGAGTTTTTCCCGATTGAGTGCTTTACTCAACCTAAATGTAGTGGAGAGGCGGATTCAGGATTCATACTTTATGTATTCTATTTTTAAAGATTTTAGTATTGAGCCTATTAAATTTTTAAAGTTATAGATTCATTTATAGTATTTTTTTTTGTAATTTTGATGAATTTTTATATATAAAATTTACTCTGCTTCAAAAGTTATAGATTCAATTGATGAGTTCATTACTATCACACTACATTCGCCCCTGAGTAGAGGACCAATAGAAGACCTAATTAAGAGTATAATTGTTGACAAATGACCATCGAATGTTCAAACTTAGTCATTAATGAATTACTTTCACTTGATATTAAATCTGGTATTTGGTAGGGTTGGAAACATAATAAGATTCTGTAAGTTCATGTTTCTCCAGGTGAATATCTAAGGTTGTGTTTTTCGCGGTTCCAAATCAGAATCGGACTGAAACCGCGGCCTTGACGGTTCTGTCGATTTCGGTTCTGGCGGTTCCTGGGAACCGTGGCGGGGCGGTTCTATCCATTGGAACTGCCAGAACCGGAATCGGACCGGTTCTGGCTGTTCCAAACGGTTCCGGCGGTTCTGTAACGGTAATTCTAATTTTTTTTTTTTAAAAAAATAATTTCCAAACGGCTCTTTTTCAAAAGTAGCCGTTTGGAAGTTTAAAAATAGCCATTTGGCCCCCAAACTTTAATTTAACCCCAAACTTTATATAATTACACTATTTCCCAAACTTTATATAATTACACTATTTCCCATTTCTCAACTATAAATACCCCCTCATTCTTTCATTTTTATTCACCAATTCATCAATATCTCTCAATCTCTCTCAAGCTCTCTTTCAATCTTTCTAGTGCAAGTGCTTAATTTATTGTTACAAATTCGTGAAACATTGTGAAGTTGTTGAATTGAAGTTTTCAAGTGTCCAATTTCAACGATTTTCAATTTTCAAGAAGTTGTTCGTCAATCCGGTAAACTCGTTTCAACTCTTACGTGCTAAGAATATTTTTGTGTGTTGTTAGTTTGCTTAATTATAATTATTATGGCATTTTCGCTGAAAAATATGTTCGGTAAAGGAAAATCTAAAACCGGTGAAAGTAGTCGCCAAAATACTACCCCTCCCCCGGCTCCCCGACCTAGAAAAGATAAGCAAGTTCAAAGTAATAGCCAACCTAGAAATCCTAATGAACCATTAGTGATCACCCGTGTTTTCAATTTAGCGATATTGATTTTCTACATGATGTAGCAGTTGGTGATAGAATAGACGATGATATTATGAATGCTCTTTATCCTAATGCACCTATCTTAGAGGGAAATGAGGATGATGATGATGACGAAACCCAAGCTCCAGTAGATTTAGATGATACACCTACTAGTCCTGCTCATAACTTAGGTGATGAACCGGAAGACCCACCAGTACAAACTCTCACTTTTAGTAGACAACCTCCTAAACGTTCAGAAACATCATTAGTTTGGCAATTTTTTATTCAACTAAGAGAACAAAATAAGGCTAAGTGTAAATCTTGTGGGAAATTACTTGTGCATAGGTATACTGGAGATCGTAGTGGATAGACGAAGACTGCACAATGCAAAAATGCATTATTGCATATAGGATAATTATCTAACCGTAACCAGTCATTGGATAGACGAAGACTGGACAATGCAAAAACGCATTATTGCATATAGGATAATTAATTCACGGCACACGGGTAGGTTTATTGCTAACACTGTTTCAGATGTATGCAGATATTTTTGTTTTAGTGGTAAAATAATATCAATTTTCATGGATAACGCTTCTAGCGACACTAGTGCAATAGGTATGCTAACTAGAACACTTGATCCTGCTTTTACTAATATTTTCCATATTAGATGTATTTGCCATATTTATCATTTAATTGTTGGTGATTGTATGAGAATATTAAACATAGAAATTGAAAAGGTTAAAATGGCTCTTAATTGGCTATTTTATTCAAACCGTAGAAGTAGACTTAGAGAATATTTTAAAAAGTGTGACGAATATGGCCTTAGAGAAACAAAGGTTTCTAAACCTTGCCCGACTAGGTGGAACTACATGTACGAAAGTTTAGCAGTAGCGTACGAATATAGAAACCCAATTAACGCTACGTATAATTCTCGGGATTGTGGGGAGGAAGATAATGACATGCTAACTACACAAGATTGGACTAACGTTAAAATTCTTTTAGATTTTTTAGAACATTTTCATGTGGCTACAAATGCTTTATCTGGCCAATATTAACTAACTATTTCTAACTGTTTAGTTTATATTGCCGCACTTGCTAATTTGTTTGTTGATTTTAACGAGGGAGGGAAAATTTATGAAATTGCAATAACTGAAATGAAAAAGAAGTTTAAAAAATATTTTTTTCCAACCCTCCTATATTTGGTGTGTCTGTTATGTTAAATCCTACTATGAAATTAGGAGGTCCTGACTCTTGGTATTCTACTATTTATCAAGTTTTAGATCTTTCAGAAGTAGAAATGACTACACTATCTGATGCGAAAGCATCAGTTAAAGTGAATGCTCAAACTGTTTATAATGCTTATAAACAGGCGTTAGAGCATGCTAGGCCTAATATTCCAACCCCTACTTCGTCTACATCACAGGCGTCTAAAAGAGCTGCTGGCTTAACAGCTCTTAAATCGTGGACGGAGTTCAGGGGTACTCAAGGGGAAAATTTAGATGAAATTTCCCATCTAAATGAGCTTCAAGTTTATTTGTCGCAGGGACTAGAGAATGAGAATCCAAACAGCTCTTTCGACCTTTTGGATTGGTGGAAGACAAGGGAAAAGCATTTTCCCGTTCTTGCAAGGATGGCTCGGGATGTTCTGTCGATTCAAGCGTCAACTGTTGCATCGGAGAGCGCTTTTAGTCAAGCAAGACTACAAATAGGTGATCACAGAGCGTCGATGCGGGACAGCTTGGAAAAATTAGTGCTTTTTCGAGATTGGATCCGCGCAGAAAAGAAGGAACTTTGGGCTAGTTGAATCACAACCAGAAATAGATGAGTGCTATGAAGAAATGCTAGCAGAACTTGCTCAGGAAACATCTTCACCCGGAAGTGGTGATGAACAAGCTTCATTTCCACCACCGCCAACACAACCACCTCCAAACCTTGAAGGTTTTATGAGATTTGTTAGAAATAATACATAAATTATGATGTAACTTGTACATTGGCATGTCTTCTTTTAGTTTTTTTTCCTTTTAATGGTGGTATTAGTACCATGTTGTACTCATTCCATTATGGGAAGGAAGACTAAGAAAGATATGCCATTTTGGTCAATAAATATGCTCTTTATCATATCTTTGAATATCTTTTGTCTCAATATTTCTTTATCAATATATACTACTTATATACAATTTATACTAATCACTAACTACAACACAATATACACTACTTATATACAATATATACTACTTACATACAATATATACTACTTATATACAAAATATATACTACTTATACACAATATATACTAATTACCAAACACAATATATACTATACTAATAACATAATACACCATATAAAATATATTCTACAATATACTAATGACTACTATACAAAGATATTGATTTAAAAAAAATAAAAAAATTCAGAACCGCCGGGAATCGTCGGAACCGGAACCGGAACCGGATGGTACCCGGAACCGTATGGTAGCGGTTCCGGCTCCGGAACCATCAGAACCGGAACCGCCGGAACCGGAACCGTCAGAATCGGAATCGCAAACCCAAATAAACCCAAAAACAAAACCGAATACAGCCTTAGGTGAATCTGGATTAAAAATCTGCTTTCCTTAAAAAAGTTTTTACCCCCAAAGAAAAGACCACGATTGCATAATGTGGTAGCTGAAGAAGAAAAGCCTTTTGGCCATATGCTGAATTAATGTTCTAGCAATCCCTACTTTAATTTTTTTTGTAAAGTTTATAAAACTTTCCTTAACTTTAGTTGTGGAGAATTACTAACCACGAAAACATTACAAATATCTCATCCCATATCTGTGAATTTAACGCGGCAAAAAAGCATGTGCCGATTTTTATTTTTAATTCCGCGCACATTCTGCGTATGAGCTTTCATTATGTCTTAAACAATTAGTAAAAGCGGCTCTCTATTATTAAAGGAACTATAGTATAACAATAACAACGATCTAGTAAAATTTTTTAATGGAATCTAGGAAGGATAATGTGTATGCAGACCTTACCGTTACTTCGAAGGAGTAGAAAGACTGTTTCCGAAAAATTCTCAACTCAAGAAGATAAAAAAGACAAAAGAGGACAATATCAGTAATAACACAAAAATAGGAACAACATGCAATCAAGAAGAGCCATACACAACAAAAGCAAAATAGTATACCTACTAGACTAGACACACAAACTCATGACATAAACCAAGACTCAACTACCTCCTACCCTACAACCGTAATACTCGACCTCCGCGTGTTCTTATCAAGTGTCATGTCTTCGGAGATCTGAAGCCTCATAATATCATGCCTAATCACCTCCCCGCAATACTTCTTAGGCCGCCCTCTACCTCTTCTTGTGCCCTCCACAGCCAGCCGTTCGCACCTCCTTACCGGAGCATCCAGGCTTCTCTCTGAACATGCCCGAACCATTTGAGCCTCGCTTCCTGCGTCTGTCATTAATGGGAGCCACACACACCTTCTCTCGAATATCATCATTCCTAATATTATCCAACATAGTATGTTTGCATATCCACCGCAACATCCTCATTTCTGCTACCTTCATCTTCTGGATATGTGATTTCTTAACCGACCAACACTCAGCCCCATATATCATGATCAGTTTAACCACTGCTTTGTAAAACTTACCTTTGAATATCAGTGGCCTCTTATCGTATATATTAAGTTTCTAATATATTAATGGATATGGAAGCTTAATAAAACTTTGAGAAATCAAGACAGTTCAAGAGTAGGTACTTAAAAGCTATTAATTAACGATAATGATAGACATAACGTTTGGATTAACGGGTATATAATCGACGTGTGTACTTGTTAAAATGTCAACGTCTCCAACCACAATTACAAAAATTTACCATTTCAAAGCAAAATGAGAAACAGACAAAAAATTCCGACATCGAGGATCAATTGGCAACGCGCATATTAGCTTTCCACACATTTGAACTTGCCTTCTCAACTACAACCACATATTCTTGTCTTAAATTTTTAACTTATAAGTCGGTTGATCTTGAAAAAAAGGTACCATAACTGCAAAGAAAAAGGTCTATCATCTAGAAATTGTTCCAGTTGAAATTTGAACATTGAGATTTATAGCAACCACCATACAGAGCGTGTATTCCAAGTCAAGTTAGCAACACGATTAATGTCATAATTGGTAATGTCAACTCTAGGATATAAGAGTGGTATTTGATTTTAGAGTTCTTGAATTATTCATCAGTTTGAAACTTTTTTTAAAAAAAAACCAGTAATTGTTTTTTTTGCAGAAACAGCTCAAACAAACAGCTTTTTCTTCTAGAAAATCCAAGACTGAATTTGTAAACTCAATTGTTGCAAATTCTAAACAAAACCCACCGTAGTTAATTGAGACCAATTTTTTAGACAAATCGATGCTATATCAGTTGGCACACATTTGCCAAATTCAACCAAGAAACAAATGTAGAAAATTCTTACTTCGCCAATGCATAGCTCATAATTACCACTGTAATATTAACTCAAATGAGATTAACTTAATTTACTTTTCAAATAAAAAAATGCTGCAAAAACGTTCAAAAAGCATGAACCCAGTCCCTTAGGCCTTAACCTTAAGGGAAAGTAGAGGCCTAAAAAAAACAAGACAGTTAATTGGCCAACTCTCTCTCAGTTGCAAAAACGCACTGGTTTTGTACAATTCCTATATAATGTGACACCTGCAATGCTGTGGGCCTCTTTCTTGGCTACCAATTAAATAAATCAAGAATGGATTTCTTAAAAGCACCAAATTTAGAAAGTGAAGATCAATCCAAACATAGATACTTTTCTGTAAGATCTTTTAATTTCCAATTTAAATTTGACCATGCATAGGTAGTATGACAGATGTCTATTTATTAAAAGGGGTTTAGTAAACTACATTATCCACTATACTTTCTAAAAAAGGATCCACTATATCTTTTTTTTATATCCTTTTTTTTAATCTTAGATATCGTTACATGGTGGTAAAGTCTTTTCCTTATATACTAATATAGTAAATTTAATTTAGATAGATGCCGAGTAAACTGATTGAGGGCATCTGTGCATGGACATTCTTCAGCAAACAGGCATCATTTCCTTAAGTAGGTATATCACTTTCCATAATGTTTTTGAATTAGGCACCTCGTCTGACTTTGACAACGACTTGCTATGCCCCATACACGAAACTGCACCAACCTTGCTTGTTTAGACATTTTCACTCTCCTCGGTTCCTTTAATTTACGGTAAATCTTTTTATAATAGTCTCGTTTATTATAATATTATTTGACTGTGTTTTATAAAGAACATATATTATAACATAACGTAAATCGATTTCAAAAAATTTGACTTTTTAGTGAATAGTTATTATATAGAGATACTGTTATAGAGAGATCTGACTGTATATAGACACTGATAGTATAATTTTTTTGCGCATTAGTCCAATTATTTTTGTTCAAAGTTAAGATGTCATTTCTTAAAATTAAATGCAAGAAGTATGTATTAAAATCATGTCATGTATATATTGTTCTTGGTCTTAAAAGCACACTTTCAGCTTTTCATTTTATCCTATGCGCCGAGGGTCGATTGGAAACAGGCTCTCTGCCCCTTCGGGTAGGGGTAAGGCTCGTCTACATATTATCCTCCCCAGACCCCACCTGATGGGAATATACTGGATAGTTGTTGTTGTTGTTGTTGGTCTTAAAGTTGAAGTTTCATCAGAGTTTTTTTTTTCAAACTTTATGTATTAAGATCTCGCTACTAGTGGGAGTTATAGGAAGTAATTGGTATTTAAAAAAAGTTATCCTGCTCCAGCATATTGTATTTTTTTCTTGTCATCTAGAGTATGTAATTAAATTAGACGGGACTATTTGACGGGTGCTAATATAAGGATAATTGTAATTATCTTCTGATGTATTTGACGAGTGCTCGTAAATATCTTCTAATAATATTAGCTTTGAATTTTATACCACTATTATTGATTTGTTATCTGCACAATAGTTGGTCTCATGCATACACGAGCTAAAAATAAGTTTGCTATTTTAATGCAACATGCAAACTTTAATCGACTGAATTTAAATATTGTTACACGTACTATAAACTGGAAGTTTGAGGCATCCTAGTCAAGATTCTTTCACTTTCCTTCACTATTAAATACTCCTTTCGTGGTCTATTTCAAAATAAATAATATATTTATAAATTTAATAATTTAACTTTAAATTTTTTATTTTATTTTTTTGTCTTTAATAAAAAAATTTAAAGTCACATAAATAATATAATCCCACAAATTTTTTATTCCTTAAACTTTTAAGATTATAAATTTCAAAAAAAAAGAATTAAAATTTCGTACCAAATCAAACTAGATAAAACAACTCTGTTAGCTAATTACGATACTTTAATAAATAATACTGTAGATCGTATATAGGACCACTAATAAATACACACCACATGCTTTTGCCAATTTTGTACCACTTCTCAGAACTTCTTTTGGCATCTTCAGTTCATAAATATCTCATTTCTTGCCAAAAGGTTAACTTTAATTGTTAAGAATAGTAGAGCTTTTTGCGAATTCAGATTTTAATCCAAAAAACAAGCAATTTAAACCAGAGAATGAGTGGTAAAGCTGTTGTTGAAGATGCATACCTTTATAGTGAAGAGACGAATCTCACAGTTCTCAAGACTTCCCTTTTCTTCACTGGCGATGGCTTCAGTGCCTACGATTGCAAAGGTGAGCTTGTTTTCCGAGTCGACACGTATGGACCGGACTCTCGTGACCTGGGTGAACTCGTTCTAATGGACGCCACTGGTAGATGTCTTCTCACTGTTCGCCGTAAGGTAATGGGCAGTCTCTATCTTCCCCTTTCTCAACTTGTCAAAATCCCTAACTTTTCCTTCTTCTGTCAATTTCTAATTTTGGCCTTGTTGTTATCATATAATTGCGAAATTCATTCAGTTTTCAATGTATGAGTTGACTCAGTTTTGATTTTTTGGAACAGAGGCCGAGTCTACACAACAGGTGGGAGGGATTCTTAGGGGAAAGAGTGGAGGGACAAAAGCCAATATTCAGCGTGCGTAGATCTTCAATAATCGGAAGATCAAGCGTGACGGCGGAGGTATACAGCAATCCAATGGAAGAGTATCAGATCGAAGGGTCATTTGCACAGAGGAACTGCACGTTTTTCAACGCCGACAAAGTATCAGTAGCTGAGATTAGACGCAAAGTGGATGCTTGTGCCAATGTAGTGCTTGGAAAGGACGTTTTCTCTTTATCAGTTAAGCCTGGTTTTGATGGTGCTTTTGCCATGGGATTAGTCCTCGTGCTTGATCAGATTCAAGGTGATGATTATGTTAATCCTAATGATAATCGGGTCGATCAGGACCCCATCTCCGATGATCCCAATCTTTCTTCTTAAATTTCATCCCTTGTCAGTACTGAATTCTGTTAATCTTTTCCTTTTTGTTCCCTTTTTGATTTTATGTAAAATAATAAATCCTACTAACTCAAGCTGTTATAGTAATCTTGCTCCCAAATCAGAGAAAAGAATCTGGATTAAAATATCACATGTAAATGTTTGATTCTCATTAGGCATTTCTCTCTCTTTTTCCTTCGCGGCCTTCCCATAAAGAATTAAAATAAGGAAAAAGAGAAATTAAGATAACAAAAATTAAAAGTTATTCTCTTTTTATATTTGGCTTTGAATTCATCTGTTAAGCCCAAAGTGTAGACCGCAAAATAGGCCAGATGCTTAAGGAATAAGAATGCTCTTTAATAGTATTTGTCTACGTAAAGTGATTCTTTCACTCGTTAATTTGGTGCGACCGTGTGGTGTTCAATTTTGATGTAAACTCGACCAGTTCCTAAATTACTATCTTAGGGTACAAAATAGATTTCTTTGTCAATGTTGGATTAGTGAAGTAATGCTCGTTGATTTCACTATGATCACGATGACTTGAATATTTGACACTAAGGTAAGGATTTGTTTCATTTTGGTTGTCGCTTTACCTCAAAATAATATTCTAAAATAACTATTACTTTTAAATTTTAAGACTTAATTAATTATTTTCAGGTACACCATAAAAGTTAATCAACAATTAAAAATGGAACAGGGAAAGTATGGTGTAGATCCTTGCAAAAAAATAAATAAATAAATTCTGTTAGAACCCAATCAGCTGAACATAGCCACAGAAACGATTAAATTGCTTCCGCATTGCGCCACTAATAATGCTGGATTGTTTTCTTGCTTTCCTTATCGTGGTGGACCTTTTATTGGGGATTGTAATCATTTTCCTTTCCACTCGACTTTATAAAAACAAAACCCAGAAATAAATGCAGAGCAGATATAAATTGTGGTATGAGCTATTTCCAGAGTTTCCACATCCTCCGCCCCATGTTACGAATTGCATTCGTAACCTTTGGGTCAGAGTGGTTAAGCCTTTTATTGGGCCAAACATTAGCTAGTATTAGTCTTTTAATTATAGTCACTTTCATGAATAGCACTTTAGGTTAGCTGAGTAAATCTGGGGGTTATATAGTCCATAGGACACGTGTAATCCCCTATATGGAGTTATTAGAAATTATTGTCCAACGTAGTATACATAGTAGGCTCAGTGTACTGGGAATTTATCTGAAATCAGAATTTCCTCTTTTTTCGTTTAATTTTGTCTTTTTCTTTCTTTACATTTCGTGTTATCGTAGCAGCTGCTACAATCTGGTATTGGAGCATTTCTCTGGGCATCAATGGTGGATCCACTGCGTACCAGTGACGGTGGAGGTCAGGGAGATGGCTTCTCCAACCTTGAGCTCCAGATGCAAACATTCATGGAAAACTCGGCCAAACATATGAAACAGATGGAGGGCTGGATATAGGATTTGCAGCGGAAGGAAGATACACGCTTAGCCATGGCTCAAGGGAGTGTCTATTCTGAAACGGGTCAATCATCAGTGTATGGTGATTATCGACCGACGTTGTCACCCACAACCCCTATTTATTCCTCGTCGGCGGCAATAACTCCTAAACCCTTCAACACCAGTCAAAGGCGATCTGTACCGTCACTGAGTGAAACCTTAGCTTTACCTCCTATGAATCCCCATTTCTCCCATACTTATAGCTCTATTTTGAGCTCCACCATACCAACCTCCATCGGCTCGACCAGACCTTTTTCTTCATTATCTGCCTATAGTAGACCCTTCACACCCTTGTACACTTTATCAACAACGAACCCTTTAACCTTTAGCACCTATATTCCTAATCCCGTGGCAGAAACACCAATGTCAGGAGCAGGCCACCTGTCGATGTCTCATTTTTCTCGCGAAATCGGGTTTATAATATTTGGACGCACAACTTTTTTCTTTTTGTAAATTAGATTGGAATTGAAGAGTCGACACTTAATGATTAAGTACATTAGAACACTAAGAAGAATTTTTGATTTAGAAAACCAAAGAATGGGTAAGGGCTTGAAATTATCTCGAGGGGAAAATGTTAAGCAGGCATCCCTCGAGATCCACTAGTGTGGTTCCCGGCTATACTATAAATATGACTTTAAGAGCAAACAACAAGTGGACAACTAAGAATTACAAATATGAGGTAATTTTCACATAATGGTTGCGGGCAAAGAAATTTAAAAAAGCTGAAGTCTTTTTGAAGTTTAAAAAAAAAACGAGTAAAGGGAAAGGGTTTTCACATAATTGTTGCAAGCAATAAAAATAGTTAAAGAAGCTTAGAGTTGAGCAGTTTTTTTTCTTTTTAAATTCTGTAAGTAAACAAGTAAGGGGAAGGGGGTCCTAGGTTTATAAATAATATTGATCATCCCACACAACATCGGTAATTATTTATACACGTGGTGTTATCGCATGGTCATCATATCCATATCTACCTTTTCCCACCCCGTTAAGGTATTAAACGGGGAATGGTCTCATTTTACTTATTGCATGCTATTACTCGCCCCGATCCTATTAGCCCTGGAGGTATTTCGGACTACTAATCCTAAAGCGAACGGGTGTGAGGTTTTATAGTTTCAAAGGATAAAATTCTAAGGCGACAATCAAAACACATATATAGCAAATATGGAGCGCATAACAGACAGAAAGGCTCAGACAAACCTCCTTAGAAAAAACAAAAAAGAGCATATAATTTAGCATGTCTTGCAGGTACTAATTAGGTTCTGATTAAACTTAAAAGAAAAGCGTAAGGCAGATTGATTTATCATAGGTTTCAGATAAGAAATATGAATCAGACTTACCTGCTAGTTGGAATTTAACAAAGTCTTGTTCAATTAACTAATTCACCTTATGGTCTGCCTAGGTGAAACCTATAGGCATACTTCTAATAATGCAGGAGAGAAATATACTGATTTTAGAGAAGAAAACTTATTAATTGCAGGAACGTGAGTTCTGCAGATATTTAAGCAATATTACTGCTGATTTTTTGGACTTATAAGCGAGTTGTTGATTTATATTTGGTTGATTACTCCTATATGCATGCCTTCTAGGCGTTTGTTAATCTTAAAACACTGTTATTAACATGCAGAAATCCTACAGGCAGGTTATCTATATGTAGTTAGTTATTAAAACCTATGTACACATTTTCTTAGTAATAAATGCATTTGCAGAATTCGAGAAGTCCTATAGACATGTTATCTGCGTGAGATGTAGAAATGCATAAACCTATAGATATTGTTTCTATATGAAATACAGAAGCTATAGACATGGTTTATATATATATATATATATATATATATATATATATATATATATAAAAATATATATATATAAATATATATATATAACTATATATATATATATATATATATATAGTGCAGAAGTGCAGAAGCCTATGGACATGATCTCTTTATATGAAATGCAGAATCTATAGACAAGATTTCTAAAGAATGCACAACTTATAGACATGATTTCTATGTGAAAATGCAGAAGTGAAAGGAGGACATGATTGCAGAAGTATAATATATACCTATGAACATGATATCTACATATGAAATGCAGAACCTATAGACAGGATTTCTAAAGAATGCAGAACTTATAAACAGGATTTCTATGTGAAAAATGCAGAAGCGAAAGCAGGATATGATTGCAGAAGTATAATAAATACCTATGAACATGATATCTACATATGAAATGCAGAACCCATAGACATGATTTCTAAAGAATGTAGAGCTTATAAACATGATTTCTATGTGAAAAATGCAGAAGTGAAATCAGGATATGATTGCTGAAGTATAATAAACCTATGAACATGATATCTACCTCTTTGCATGCATAGTTTTCCCTCCCTTTTTACTAAAACTCCATAAGTTATTACAAATTATTTCAGCTCAGAATGAATAGGAAAAATAAAGTAAAAATTACATCAGAGAAACCAAAAATTCCAACCAAGGAGAGCCTGATTTATACTTCTATCTGAAGCATGAAGTAAACCAACTCCAAAGATCGAACTTCCAAAGCTTTTCTCTTATCTGGGATGTGTCAAAGTTCCATAAGCATCTCAAGTGGACTCCGAGAAGTGCTTACACCCAAATACAATGCATAATTGGATTATAGTGTAGTGCGAAAAGGCCAACCCTCAAATGTTCAAGTTCGGAGGGAACTCAAGGTCCCAAAGCAAGGCTCGTAGAAGGGGGACAAAACTTAGAAGTTAGGAGAGAGTGTAAGTGCAATAGAGGGGATTCTAGGAAGAGCCAAGACAGGCTGGTGATCATACCCAGCAATTGAATATGCTGGCACACCCCAACCACCTTTTTAGCCACATTGTTTGGGAGTTAGGACCACTTAAAGGGCCAAGTACAGACATGAACAACAATTTGGATGTTGCCATATTCTGAACTTTAATTCCAACACATATAAGGGAATAGTGGTACATGGATTCACAATAGAAACAGATGTAAGAAAATAACATGCATAGTTAATATTTAACTTCGCATAAACAATAAAGTAGGCATAAATGTAAATGCTGTAAGTAAACACATTGGGGTGATGCCGAGAGCTAAAATTAGAACATACTAGTTTCAAAGAAATAAGTAAGAAGCAAACAATAGTCTTGTAAAGCCAAAGTGCAAACGTGCAATCAGAATTCTATGAGTTTAGAAGAGAATTGTGAAGTCTAAAGTGTAAAAGTATTGAATTGAAGGTGTTTTGTCAGTAATGTGTGTGTCTGAAAGTGTAGAAGGGTCATGTCCTTTATAGTGCAAAAAGCAAGTAGAAATAGGTAAGAAAATAGTTTTGAAATCAATTACATAAGGTCTCTCTTTAACTAAAGGGATTTTGATTTCAAACGGGCAAAATAATTAAGGAAAGGAGTCAATCAAATATTTTTCCAAAGCAGTACAAGAGGGGCAAATACGTAAATGTCTATTTAAGAACAAGGTTTGACATCACATAGTTTGTTCAAAGTAAGGAAAAGGAATCAGTTAACAGCCAAAGAAATCCAAATTGCAGGCTTTGAATGAACCAAGTCAGGGAAAGTGAGGAAAGATTTTACTTAAGGAAAATCAGTAACAATCAATAAAACCTAAAAGAAATGATTATGAATCAATCATAAGTTGGAAAGCCTTTTGAAGAAAGGTTCAACGTACATATAAAACCATATAGACATGCTTAAACAAGAAAGAACTGTCATGTCAATCAGAAGAGTCTAGCATAGAAGAATTTAGAGTCATAAACAAAGAGCTTCAAATCCAATTTATAGACTCAAAATGAGTCTGAAAAAGTAGAACCCTAGTTCAAACACAAAATCAACCTTATCAAAACCCCCAAATTCTAGGGTTTTTCAGTCGAACCAGATACAGAGACAAGGAGCAAAGTAATTGAAACAAGCTTAGAGATCTCTTTCAGAGACTCTTGAGAAAACAAACATATACAATAGCAAATTCGAAGCAAATAGAGTGTGGAAACTGAATTGAAGCATAGTGAGAGTAGAAGGAACATGTTTTAAGAAAAGCTTGGAACTTAAACAAGTTCATAAGAGAAAAAGAGGCAGTATAACACTTGAGGAAATAGTAGAGGAAACATGTTTAAAAATATATGCAAGCGTCAGAGACCGGTGCCAGGGTAGAGGTGGAGGACACACACGTGGTGCAGCTAGAGCACCTGCGCGAGCAACCATCGAAGATCCACCAGCAATTTCAGTTGGAGTCCAGGCACCTGACACACCTATTGCTACTACCACGCCAGCACTTCAGGAGACTCTGGCACAGTTTATGAGTATGTACACCACTTTGGCTCAGGCAGGGTTGCTTCCCGTTGCAGTAGCCACATTCCAGGCCAGGGGAGGAGCACAGACTTCTACTAACCACACTCCTGAGCGGCAAGTGCATGTTGATTAGGTTCCAGAGATTATTCATGTGCAACCTATAGCCCCAGGACATCCCGAGGATAGGAGAGCGGCTTTGGAGGATGAGCAGCGGAGACTCGAGAGGTTCAAGAAGTATGATCCTCCTGTATTGAGTGGGTTACATTAGAGGATGCCTTGGGTTTCTGGAGGAGTGCTACCGTATTATCCGTACCATGGGTATATCAGGATCGATCTAGGTTTCATTTACTACTTTCCGCTTCGAGGAGTCGCCTATGAGTGGTGGTACACCTATAAAGTAGACAGTCTGAACGAGGCTGCTTCGCTGACTTGGATCTACTTTTCAGATCTATTTCTGAGATAGAGAGTTCCTCAGAGCCTCAGATATGTATGGCGTGCCGAGTTTGAGCATTTTCACCAGGGTGCTATGACTGTCTCTGAGTATGTTGTCTGTTATACACTACTGAAAAATTTGTCTGCGGCAACGCATGGAAAACCATTCTAGTAGGTAGATAAATCGTTGCTTCGACGATATTGGAACGGTTTACAGACCATCACATCCGCTCGCGTGCCAATAGAGATATTGGAACGGTTTTTGGAATAGTTTTCATCTCTGTTGCTATAGAAACATCTATCGCAACGGTTTTTGGAATATATATATATATATATATATATATATATATATAGATATATAGAGAGAGAGAGAGAGAGAATTCTTATTGAATTTTGGGGGTGATTTACAATGGGGTAAAACCCCTCTATTTATAGGGAAAAAATAACTTAGCCATAAAGTAAAACGATCTACAAGATAGACATTCACTCCAAATAGAATTTTATTCTTAACACTCCCCCTTGAATGTCTACTCAACAAGTAATGTGCCTCATTAAAAACCTTAACTAAAATAAAACCCAGTGGGAAAAAATTCTAGAAAATGAAAAAGAGTACACATATTCAGAAATGCGCCTATTGGTTGCCTCATTAAAAACCTTGCAAGGAAAACCTAGTGGGACAAAACCTTGTAAGGGAAAAAGAGTGCAACGCACATTAACTCCCCTTGAAGAGAGCATCAATTCACATCCTTGAGCATTCGCATTCCAATCCTGTGCACCATCTTCAAGGGATCGTTGGTAGAGATTTGATAAATAAATAAGCCATATTAACTTGAATGAATATTTTGCACCTTGAAATCATCACTCGTGATAGATATATAATGTCTTCACAAATATCGTGGAATGGATCTTCAATATCTCCATAAAGGTATCCTCGTTATCACATTATCATGCTTATAGTTATAGCAAGATACATTTGTGCACAAATTGCACTAAGGAAGCGGTGCTTCAAGATAAAAAATTATATATGCTTTAAGCGGTTTAAGTCCTTCAAGGATTGTCATATAAGTTAAGCCATATAAGCCATCTAAAAAGCCTTTAGCGCATATCAAGTTTTTATGTCTTGCATAGACATATAAGATATCGAAAACTGATTGCACATACCATTGACTTTATATTTTCAAGTATTTAAATAACATAGACAAAATTATATGTCTTTTATATGAAACGAATTCTATTGGAATTGTGTCTCTTCTATTTGGCCAATACTTTTGTGTCTATTTTCGATAGGCTTAAGATCTTCATCTATAATTAGCGCAATGATAGATGTCGTCGACAAACATGTTATATCAGTTCCAATAAATTTTCATAAAGACATAACATAGAGATCTTCATTCATATATTCAGGTACCTGAATCTCTCATGAGATTTTATGAAGTGTTATGTCATGTGATCTTCTAGATCACTTGCCTCCTTATTATGATCACTTTGATCATTTTCTCATCTTCTTTATCAAGAAGTTTATTTGGAATCGATTTGTCTATATGCTTTAAGCGTACCATAGACTTTATCCTTCTAGGACTTAATATGAGCATTTGCAGTGAGAATATAGTTAGTTTCTTTGGGTCAAAAAATGCGTATGCATGCTTTGCAATATATTGCAAATGAATTATTCTTTTATGAACTTCAAGTTCATGTTATCGTAATCGAGGATCTAATATACAAATGATAATTCATTCTACATAACGTTTTCTCAACTATTTATCATGTCTCCCCCTCATGTTAGAAAAACTAACTTGTTTCCTCAACTTTGAGGATCCATCTTTGTGCATTATGGTGTTAATGAAAATATACACCGCACATCAATAATAATAAGATGGAGTTATTTGGTTCCTGATCCTGAACCACTTTGTGAGGGGAGAATGTAATATACTTTCGTATATAACATATATCAAACGGATATAGATAACTTTTTTCTCATAAGCAATAGTTTAACTATTAATTGGAGGCACTCAATAAATTATCTTGCTAAACTCGCTGTGATGTAAACTAACTTATCAAGATAAACTATCTTGAATAAAATCTGGAAATTGTGCTCTAAATTGAATTATTGAGCAAGTTACCTCGCAAAACACCATGTTGCAGGTTAATAATAATCGCACATGTAACCATCTCATAGATGCATCTTATGTTGTATACATGGCAGCTGAATGAGACCATATTCACCTTTGATATTTCAAGAACTCATGGGATTCAATCCCAACTTTAGTTGACCAATTAATTAATGAGAATAAGCAATATAAGAGAATCCGTAAAGAACTTTCTAGTTCTTTATATTTACCCATGTGAATTCTCTATTATTTTTGCACATCATATTTAAATTGCTATGGCTAAACTGATTATGCCAACTGAATAATTATCAATATTGATAAGTTCATGTTTATACCATGACATGTGCAATTATCAATAAACTCCATATTTATTATGATATGAGTTTTTATATCAATAAACATCGACTTTATTGTGGCATTTTTTTGATTGTGTAGTACAAACTGGAGAATAAAGCAGGTAGCTTTTTATATAAGAATTATCCCGCTATAAGTTGTAGTAATAGAAGATATCAAATATTTCCTTTATTTATTGTCTCAATATAATCAACCGCTTTCGCATATACTTTGGAAACTGAATAAGTTTCTTTGAGACTTACTACAACACAATACCTTATTGGTAATCAATTGTATTTCTCCAAAATAGTGTAATTGGCTCTTGCAGAGTTCTCAACTAATTTGGTACTACCACATATTCATGAACATCCATATGGTGAATATCTCTTTTAATGATAAAGTTATACCATTATGGTCATGGTCAAAATTATATGCAAGATATGTTTCTTGCATTATTATTATCCTTTTATAATCACATTACCAAAATATTTTGGCATACAATAGGTACGTGATCAATGACCATTCATGCCATAATAATGACATTATTTTCTTATAGCATCTCAAACCTCCTTCTAGAGGCGAGCGTGGTATATTCACTACCACTAGCACGTTCATATTCTTCCAAGAATGAATATGTATTCATAAATTAGATGTTGTCACACTCACACCATGAATGGACCATAATCATCTATATGTGCTTTATAAAATATCATATTGTCAAATTGATAACAAATATTACTTTCACAGAGTGAATGGTTATTTTGAGAATAATTATTATTCTCATTATCACAATGTTGACGATTATAATTTTGTCAATTGTCACGTCCACATCCATTGATACCTTTAATAATTTAATCTTCTTTTAGACTTATCACATACTGCTATCACATTCTCTAAAAGTGAATGAGAATGGAGCAAATTCAATGGGACGGATTTTAAATTCTCTGCCCACAATCATACATGAATTTAATCATGGCAAGGCATAGAAATTTTACCACTTCACGTGGTTATAATTTCTTACAAACTCCATTAGAGTTATAATCAAACTTTGTTGTCTTTGTTTGTATATGAAATAAAATCGTAGAATTTCAAGAATTTGAAAGAGAAAAGTAAATTACTTACCTTAAGTCCAGAATTTAATCATGAAGGAAGTTCATGGAACAACTTACAATCATTATGCTCAATCCCAAAGCTTCTACACCATTGGTTAGATTCTCGTGCTGATAACGTGTTATAAAATAATAAAAGAAGAAGAGCAATATTGCAGAGAAAGAGAGAGAGAAAATACTTATTGAATTTTGGGGTGATTTACAATGGGGTAAGACCCTCTATTTATAGGAGGAAAAATAACTTAGCCTCAAAGTAAACTCTCTACAAGATAGACATTCACTCTAAATAAGATTCTATTCTTAACAATTGGAGATAAAGGAAAAAGGAAAAGGATTCAGATGAGGGAAAAAACGTAACTGGGGCTAGGCCATATCTACTTTTATTTAGAAAATAAATAAAAATTATGGATTTTAACTATATATATTACATATTACATATTAAAAAAATAAAAAGTAAAAAATTTTAAAGAGATATTACTAGATCTAGCGGGCTACGCAAAAAAATTAAGGAGGGAACAATAATCGTTCCTATAAATATTATTTGAAAAAAATCGTTGCCACTGATACATATACTGTAATAGTTGTAGAAATTGTGGCTATAGGAAAACGTACAACAACGTTTATTATACAATGACAATGGTTTGGTTGCTAAAGTTTACCAATAGCATCCAAAACTTTTGGTAACGGTTAAAATCGTTGCAATAGAGATCTATGTAACGGCTAAAATCGTTGCAATAGAGATTTATGGCAACGGTTATGTAACCACAGCTGAAACTTCTGTTGCCATAGGCTCATTTTCTGGTAGTGATACTAGCTTGGCTAGGTATGCACCGACCTTTGTTTATACTATTTGCGAGAGGGTTCATTGAGGGGCTTATTCCCAGCATCAGGTCTAGCATGGCTCGTGAGTAGGAGATGTATATTCCTTATCACCAGGTGGTGAGCATTCCTAGGAGAATTGAGAGTATCATGCTAGGGAGAGAGATGAGAAGGAGGCCAAGGGGTCTCAAGAGTCAGGCCATTACTCTAGTGCCCGTACCATAGCTGCAGGTGGTCATGGTAGGGGTTGTATGAGTCGCCCTATTCATTCAGCTATTCTAACATCCAGTTGTGTTGCAACTCCTCCTAGGCCTCAGGATCCTTATTATGCACCTCCAGTTTCTAGCGCACCTCCTATTCGGGGTGCTTTCAAAGGTCAGTCCAGCATACCTGGTGACACATGCATATGGTGAGGGATTTCCCCAGACTTAGGAGGGGCACCTTTACAAACTTCTCAGCCACAGCGTGCCCCGCAGAGTTCTCAAGCTATGGTTACAGCTCCAGTTGCTACCCACCTACTCAACTAGCTAAGTATGGAGGTCGGGGAGGTAGAGACCACCCTAGAGGGGAAGGCCAGGCCCGATATTATGCCCTTCTTGCCCGTACCGAGGTTATTGCCTCTAATTTTGTCATCACGGGTATTATACGGGTTTGTCACAGAGATGCATCAGTTCTATTCGATCCAGGCTCCACTTATTCTTCTATGTCTTCCTATTTTGATCCTCATTTAGTTGTATCTCGGGATTATTTGATTTTTCCTATTTATATTTCTATTCCTGTGGGAGATTCTCTTATTGTAGACCGCGTTTATCGATCGTGTTTGGTTGCTCGTAGTGGTTTGAGACTCGAGCCGATTTATTGTTGCTCAGCATGGTAGACTTTGATATTATCTTGGACATGGACCGATTGTCACCCCATTATGCTATTCTTGTTTGTTACGCCAAGACCATGATGTTGGCTATGCCAGGTGTGCCGCGTGTTGAGTGGGGGGGTGCTTTAGATCACACTCCAAGTAGAGTTATTTCTTTCCTTAAAGCTCAGCTTACGGTTGAGAAGGGATGTGACACGTATCTAGCATGTGTGAGAAATGTCAGTATTGACACCCCTTCTGTTGATTCAGTTCCAGTAGTATTGGACTTTTCCGATGTGTTTCCACCTGATCTTCCAGGCATGGCGCCTGATAGAGATATTGATTTTGGCATTGATTTGTTTCTGGGCACTCAAGCCAACTCCATTCCTCCATATCCTATGGATCCTCCTGAGTTGAAAGAGTTGAAGGATCAGTTGTATGAATTGATGGATAAGGGTTTTATTGATGATATTCTGGTATATTCCCAGAAAGGGATGATCATGAGCAATACCTAATGATAGTGCTTCAGACTCTAAGGGAAAAGAAGTTATATGCAAAATTCTCAAAATGTGAGTTTTGGTTGGATATCGTGGCATTCTTAGACCACGTGGTATCGAGTGAGGGTATTCGGGTGGGTCCGAAGAAGGTAGAGTCAGTGCAGAGTTGGCCCAGATCATCCTCAGCTACAAATATCCATAGTTTTCTCAATTTTTCGGGTTACTACCGTCGTTTTGTGGGGGGTTTTCATAGATTGTAGCTCATGTGACTAGACTGACACAGAAGGGTGCTTCGTTCCAGTGGACGAAAGAGTGCGAGGCGAGCTTTCAGAAGCTCAAGACAGCTTTTAATACGACCCCAGTTTTGATATTGCCTATAGTTTCAGGGTCTTATGCAGTCTATTGTGATTCTTCGATGGTTGGCCTCAAAGCTGTGTTGATGTAGAATGGTAGGGTGATTGTCTACACATCTAGACAGCTGAAGATGCATGAGAATAATTATATTGTTCATGACATTGAGTTAGCTGCCATTGTTCACGCCCTAAAGATTTGGCGCCATTATCTATACGATGTGCCTTGTAAGATTTATACTGACTATCAGAGCTTGCAGCACCTTTTCAAGCAAAAGGATCTAAATTTGCGTCAGAGGAGGCGGTTATAGTTGCTGAAAGACTATGACATCACTATCTTGTATCACCCAGGCAAGGCCAATGTGGTGGCCGGTGCTTTGAGTCGCCGGGAGGAAAGTTTAGGGATTTTAGCTTATCTACCAGCATCAAAGAGGCCTATGGCGATGGATTTTCAGGCCTTAGCCATCCAGTTTGTGAGATCGGATCTTTCATAGCGTAGCCAGGTTCTAGCTTGCGTGGTTTCTCGGTCTTCCTTATTTGACCGTATCAGGTAGTGGCAGTATGATGACCCTCATTTGCTTGTCCTTATGGATAAGGTTCAACATGGTGATGTCAGAGATGTGACCATTAGCGAGGATGTAATATTGAGGATGTAGGGTCGGGTTTGTGTACCAAATATTGATGGGCTTCGGGAGATTATTCTAGAGGAGGCCCAAAGTTTGCAGTATTCCATTCATCCGGGTGCCGTAAAGATGTACCAGGATTTGAGGCAACACTATTGGTGGAGAGATATGAAGAAATATATACTTGAGTTTGTAGCTCGGTGCCTCAAATGTCAGTAGCTGAAGTTTGAGCACCAGAGAACGGGTGGGTCGCTTCAGCAGATAGAGATTCCTGGAGTGGAAGTGGAAGTGGATCACCATGGACTCTGTAGTTGAGCTACCACGGACTTTGAGAAAGTTCAATGTTGTTTGGGTGATTATGGAACGATTGACCAAGTCCGTGCACTTTATTCCTGTGTGTACTACTTATTGTTCGGAGTGGTTGGCGGAAATCTATATCTAGGAGATTGTTCGTCTGCATAGTATTCCAGTTTCTATCATTTTGGATAGGGGTGCTCAGTTCACATCACTGTTCTGGAGGTCCGTTCAGCATGAGTTGGGTACTCAGGCAGGGTTAAATACAACATTTCACCCTCAGACGGACGGCAGTCTAGGAGCACTATGTTGATTCTTGAGGATATGATTTGTGCGTGAGTGATCGAGTTTGGAGGGTCTTGGGATCAGTTCTTGCCATTGGCAGAGTTTTCTAACAACAATAGCTATCATTCCAACATTCATATGTCACTGTATGAGGTTTTGTATGGTAGACGGCATAGATCCCCGATGGGTTGGTTTGAACCGGGTGAGGCTAGGCTATTGGGCACATACTTAGTGCGGGATGATTTGGAGAAGGTTAAGGTGATTCAGGATAGACTCCGTACAGCCTAGTCCAAACTGAAGAGATGCGGAACGAAAGGTTCGTAATGTTTCCTACATGGTTGGAGAGCGGGTTCTACTTCGGGTCTCACCTATGAAGGGCATTGCGAAGAAAAGGAAGTTGAGTCCAAGGTTTATTGGCCCTTTTGATATATTGAGGCGTGTTGGGGAGGTTTCTTATGAGTTTGCCTTACCTCCCAGCTTGGCAAGAGTTCATCTGGTCTTTCATGTTTCGATACTCCGGAGGTATCACCGAGCAGGATATGTGCAGTCGTTACCCTCATCTTTTCACTACTTCAGGTATGTCTCTATGCTCGTTTGAGGACAAACAAATGTTTAAGTGTAGGAGGATGTGACGACCTGGCCGGTCGTCTTAAGAATTAATGCCCCGATCCCCTATTAACTGCTTCCCTCGAGTTTATTTATGCTATTTTGATTTGCCAAGATATTCAGTTTTATGTTTCGGAGTGTTTTGGGATGCTTCATCCCAAAATGAGAGCTTAAGTGTTGGAAAGTTAACCGTAGTCAAAATAGTATGAAGACAGCCTTGGAATGGAAATTTTATAGTTTTGTTAGCTTTGTTAGGTGATTTCGAGCTTAGGGGTGTGTTAGGATAGTGTTTTGGAGGTCCGTAGTTAACTTAGGCTTGAAATGATGAAAGTTAAAATTTTAATGTTTCTAGTTCGATAGTGAGATTTTGATCCGAGGTTCGAAATTAAAACAGTTCAGTTGTATCATTTGGGATGTGTGTGCAAAATTTCAGGTCATTTGGATGTGTTTTGGTCGGGTTTTTCATCAAAAGCATAATTTAGATGATTTTGAAATTCTTAGGCTTGAATCCGATGCGAAATAGGTGTTTTGATGTTGTTTTGAGCATTCCAAAGATTGGAACTAGTTTGAATGATGTTTTAGGATTAGTTGGCATGTTTGGATGAGGTCTTGGAGGCCTCGGGTGTGTTTCAGATGCTCAACGAGTCCTTTTTGGAAACTAGGAAATTTCAAAAAATGTTGCAGCAGTCAGTTCTGGTTTTCCTTCTTCGCGTTCGCGAAGAGAGCTAGGTCTGGGGAAAGGTTACTCATCGCGTTCGCAAAGTGGAGCCCACGTTCGCGAAGGGTTATGATTTTTGTGCATCGAGTTCACGTTAAAGATAGTAATTAGCTGGGTTTGAGGTGGAGCTATTCATTGTGTTCGCGAGAGCCGTAATGCGTTTGCAAAGGGCTAGTCCGTGGAAGCATCGCATTCGCGATATATGTGTTGTATTCGCAAAAGAGGATTTTTTGTCAATGTCATTTTGTGCTTCAGGGGCGCAAGACTTTGACCACGTTCTCGAAGTAGGATTTAAATGCCTGGGTAGAATGTTTTAGGCGATTTTGAAGATTTTTGAAGAGGGTTAAAGAGGGATTCAGGGGGAATCACTTGGAGATTTGGGCCATTTGGAGGTGAGTACTCATGGCAAGAGCGTGGTTTTAGGTTGATGAGCTTGTTTGAGGTAAGTGGCTTGCCTAACATTGTGTGGGGGACTACTCCCTTAGGGTTTGGTATATTTGATAATTGAAATGCCTTGTATATAAGGTGACGAGTGCGTACATGTGCTAACTGTTGGAAATTCGATTTTCATTAAGTACTACTAGGATGTTTACTTTCCTATTTATTGCTTGATATATTTAAGCATGTGTTAGCTTAGGAAAAACTTGTCTAAGTGATTAAATTGTCCTATTTGTTTACCTGCTTTACCTGAATTTTGTGCAGCATGCTAGGCTAGACTATTTGTTTTGCCTTAATATGAAGTTTGATATTTCTGAGCATATCTCTTGTTACTGCCGCGTATTTACATTGGGACTACGGATGTGGGATTTCGGCAGTGCCCCCCTATTTGTTTACATTTAGGACTACGGATGTGGTATTCTGGTAGCTCCCCTCCCTTTTGTTCATATTTGGGACTACGAATGTGAGATTCCGGTAGATCCCCCAGCACGATTTTATAGAACTACGAGAATGCAACCGATAGATTCCCCCATTACTGGGTATTTATATTTGGGACTACAGAACGGGATTTCGGTAGATCTCCGTGCATTATGAGCTGGACTACGGGACGGTATCTCGAGAGACTTATTAGATATGCATACTGGGACTTCAAGATTGTATCCTGGAAGATCTGCAGTTGATATTATTAGAGTTGAGTTGTATTTCCTTCATTGTTTACGTTGTTTTCTGTGTAGTTATTGTTGTCCCTTATATCATGTGTTACTTTTATTGTTGTACATATTGTTAGACTTGACACTTATTGAGTACCGTTGTGGTGTACTCATGTCCTTTATGCGCATGTTTTTCATGTGCAGATCCAGGTACTCCTACCCAGTCCTATCACCCCTGAGGAGAGGTGACTGCTCTTGTAACTTCGAGGTATATCTGCCGCATCCATCGACCGAGGAGTCTCTTTCTATTCCTGCATTTAGTATTTAGCCCTTATGTATTTTTTGTTCTTGTTAGACAATCCAGAGTTAGAGTTATGTAGTATTTTTTAGCTTGTGATTCATGGGTTTTCGGAGAGTATGTAATGGTTTTGAGAATTTAAGTATTGTGTATGCTGAGCGACATTTTATATAGCTTCTATTTCAGTTATTTTAGCTTTTGATTATTTCTTCTGCAAGTTTCGTTTATGTTCTGCATTGTTAGGCTTACCTAGTCGTAGAGACTAGGTGCCACGGAGGATGAATTGGGGGTCGTGACAAAATTGCATTCTTCAAATGCCTCTTATAATTGACATTTTCCAAATTTGATTTATAAATTTCATTTGTTAATGCAACTTTTGCGTGTGACATTTGCAGAGAGGGTTTCATTTTGTTTCCTTGCCGTATTTCCTACTAGAGTATTTCATTATCCATCTTAATTTAGGCCTTTCAAGTCTGTTAATTTAGGCCTTTCAAGTCTTACTCGGTGGGTCCAACCCCAATCAGTACTTTAATTCCAACAATATGTGTATTTGTATTATTTTACTGTGTATTTGTGTTATCTGCTTATTTTGTAAAACTGCTTTCTTTTAACTATGCTAGTAACTTGGAAATGGTGCTGATTGACGGTTACCTTTGAAATTGCAAATTGATGTTTTATCTTTGCTTCTTATCTGGTTCTAGTGGAGATTTAGCTAGTTGGAGTGAGCACTTCTTTACGCAAATCTAGTACGTAATGTTGTTGCCATATCTAAAGCACAAGCAGGCATAGCAAATGTGGATTCTCCTTATATTCAATTTTTGTTTAAAATGTAAAAATGTCAAAGAATCGTGCTCACAACGTACAATTTCAGTTAACACTTAAAAGGTAAGGACTTTAATGAAAAAGGGTCTGGCGAAGAATACAGCACAACTATGTTTTCTTTGATACATATCACATGAAAGCTTGTTCTTTTTTATCGAACTTTTTTAATGTCTCCGTTTTCATTACTAACGCTAAAGAGGGTTTATATCTCAATTCTGTAAAAAAAAAAATTACATGGATCGCCTTATATGATCGCCCTCATTTAATTTATATTATTTTTTAAAAAAAAATTAGTAAAAATTTTTGCGGCTCACGCAGTTATAAGAAATATCAATATATTTTTTAAAAAAAGAAAGAAAAATAACGACATATAGTGGATGCGAGAGACAATTTTTTAAAATTAATATGGATATAAAAGATAATTCTACATACTGATAAATCATATACTTAGCATTTTAATTAAAAATAAATTTTAGGTGACTGCAATTTTTTCCTAATTTTTTATTTAAAATGAAAAAAGAGAGAAAGTTATTTTTAAGAAAAACATTTCACTTACATATATTGTAATTAAAATGAGGAGGAAGTGAGAGGTTAATATATCACTCTTTAAGTACAATTATATGTTAAAGGCATATAAATAGATATTTTCTTCATTAGATAGTAAACCATTGAATTTGCTCAAATTTCTCCTGTTCAAATAAAAGAAATATGAAATAAAACTAAAGAAACTAATAACGAAAACAAAATAAAAGAAATATATGAAAATTACAGCGTATTCTTTTTTATATTCCTTCTCGTTATGCCCTTCTTAGCCTTCATCTTTGTCTTTTCTTTTCTATTCATTAGTTTCCCTCTCATACACATTCTCCATTCCAAGGAAAATAGAGTACTTCACTTCAAAATACTTGATCAATTATTTGTATCCTATCCGGGAGAAAATTAAGTTATTTGGGCCCCGGAGGACTGACAGGGCACACTATTAGTTTTCGGATACGAGATATCCAACCTAGTCACTATGGATGTATTTATTCAATTGACACATATGAAGGAATTATGTTGAACTTATTGGATCCTTAGCAATTCATGTGAGGATTGATCATTGGGAATCTCCAGAAAGCCCTCTTTATGAAATTTCTGAGAGGTCAACCGGAAGACAAATAATCTCTCCTAGAATTTTTCGCTCCCCGCATTTCTCCCCTGCTTCCTTACGTCTAGTATTTAGACAAATTTGACTTTCTTTCTATTTAGAATAGAAAACTATTGATACGTCTTATGGCATTGAAATCTGTCAATAGTAACATAGTCACACTACTCTAATTTTAAAAAATGAAATAAAAATAATGGAAGTCAAATACTCTTCTTCAAATTCTACATTAAATAAAAAAATTGTCTTACAAATAATAGGCAATTCAAAGAAGAAAACTAAAACATAACTTTAAAAAATAAAGATAATTATCACAATATTTTAAAAAGAATCAAAAGTTACAAAGTAAATCAAATACTATATTTTATTTTGTTATACATATAATACATGATCCAATCATACCAATAAAATGAAAGAAAATTTATTACTTACTATATAAAAATCACAAGTAAAAATGAAGTACTAGTGATTAATCCGTCTTTCATGATCTTTTGTATGCTTTGATTTGATGCTCCATGTTTGTCCTGCGAAAAAAAATTATAAGGATAAAGTTAAACCTTTAATTAATAATATAATAATATAATTTCTTATAAAAGGGGCTTCTCCTTTGCCATGTCATATTTGCATCGATAAAAGAGATTTATCCTCTCCTATAAAGAATAAAAAATAATTGTTTCATAAAATCTTGTCTAATACTAATATCTAATCAAAGAAAGGTTATAAAAAGTTAAAAACCAAGAAATACAAAATTTCACTTGATGGAAGTTATGTGCTCCATAAAGATAAGGGATTGATACACTTCTTCATGTATTCAACACAAAAGCATCTGCTTCTCGTGTAATAGACGCAAATAAGATCTCTTTTTGATAGAGAATTACAAATGAAGGAACAAAATTTGAGGAATGGACAGAACTGAAAGAGGAATAAAAAAGTAGGAAAATATATGGAATTCAGAAAAGCAGAATATGTTAAGTTTTCATAAACGTTCTTGGAATAAATTCTACTATAACACTTTTAACCTTCATATCGAATTATTTGGAACAACAACATAATCGGAAGCGTACCTGAATCCATAGGTGAAAGCTCCTTGATCCTTCTTGAAAATTGTCCAAGGTTTGCCTTTGGAAGCTCCTTGATCCTTCTTGAAGATTGTTCAAGGTGTTGGCTTTCCACTTGATATGCAAGACCAAGTTTGTGCTCTCTCTCTCAATGGGAAGAAGAAAAAGAGAATGTGTCTTGCATTCTTGTGGGAACCATAACCCCCCTTATTATAACATGTGAGTTAAGAAACTCAAAGGTCACAAGAATGTAACCTTGGTTACATGTATGTAACCTTAGTTAGCCCATCATTAACTAAGGTTACTCTTTTGGGTATCTACACATTAGTCCTACACTTTATATGACAATGTATTGGCCCCCTTAACAATAATGTCCAAAAGACCACTAATTTAGGCCAAACCAAAAGATAGCACATAACACATAATTAATCCATATATTGTCCATATGTGTGTAGTATAAGTCCAAATGTCTAACAATCTCCCACTTGGACTATATACTCATGCATATGTACAAACCTTAGCATTATATGTTACATTATAACTTTATGAGCTCAGAATTGCTATCATAATAAAATTGTCATAAACATTCCGGTCCATCAATCATACCAACATAGGGTCTAAGAGATCTTAGTTACTCTTGCGTAACTAGACCCAACATAGATCACGTATATCAATATAACCAACGACATGGATCAAGTATAGGTGTGTAGCATGGAAATAACATAAAGTGTGGTCTGAAATAGAATGTCTATTTCCAACTGGTTATCTTTATTGAGATCAATCATAAACCTTAAGAGTACATAAAACTTTAAAACTGAATATCTGCAGATAAAACCTTAAAGACTGAATTACTGAATGTAATGGACAATACATAATTGTATAATACAAACTCCCACTAAAATTCATAATCCGTAACTGATTTGACACCCATGCAAGCAATATGCTCATGAAATACTTTGGGTGGCAATCCCTTAGTAAACGGATCCGCAACTCATGGAGTTTGTACTTATGTGCTCTATGCACAATTGTCCATTCTTTCTTTAACAACCCGAAATTTGACGTCCATATATTTTTCCTTCGTCAAACTACTGTTATTGTTAGCATAAAGGACTGCTGATATGTTGTCGCATAATAGCCTGAGTGGCTTTTCAATGCTGTCTACTATGCGCAGTCCACTAACAAAATATCGCAGCCATAATCCCTCATTGGATGCTTCATAACATGCCATGAATTCCGCTTCCATGGTGGAAGTGGCCTTAAGAGTTTGCTTGATGCTTCTCCAAGAGATAGCACCGCCAGCAAGCATGTAAATATAGCCTGATGTAGACTTCAGACTATCCTGACATCCAGCAAAATCGGAGTCAGTGTACCCGATGATCTCAAGCTGGTCCGATCTCCGATATGTAGGCATGTAATCCTTTGTTATCTGTAAGTACCTCATGACCCTTTTGGCTGCCTTCCAATGGTCCATTCCCGGATTGCTTAGATATCTGCCCAGCATCCCAACAATGTATGCTATATCAGGTCGTGTGCATACCTGAGCATACATCAGACTACCTACAGCCGAAGCATAAGGTGTCTTCTCCATTTTCGTAGTTTCAAAATTAGTATTTGGGCACTGTTTGAGACTAAACTTGTCTCCCTTAGCAACAACGGTGTTGCCTGGTTTACAATCCTACATGCCAAATCTTTTAAGAACCTTATTGATATAGCCCTTTTGTTGACAGACCGAGAGCACCTTTGGAGCGATCTCGTTGTATCTGAATTCCTAATACAAAAGAGGCATCACCAAGATCTTTCATTTCAAATTTCTTTGAAAGAAATTTCTTAGTTTCATGCAATAATGCTATATCGTTACAGGCAAGCAGTATGTCATCGACATATAAAACCAGAAAAATATATTTACTCCCACTGAACTTATGATATATACAGTCATCAGCAATATTCGGTTCAAAACCAAAAGATGTAATGACTTCATGAAACTTATAGTACCATTGACGGGAAGCTTGCTTGAGCCCATAGATGGATTTCTTTAATTTGCAAACCCTTTTCTTTGAGTCTCCCGAAACAAAGTTTTCAGGTTGCACCATATAAATTGTTTCCTCAATGTCACCATTGAGAAATGCTGTCTTAACATCCATCTGATGAAGTTCAAGATCAAAATGTGCTACTAGTGCCATTATAGTCCTGAAAGAGTCTTTCGATGAAACTGGAGAGAAAGTCTCTTTATAATCAATGCCTTCCTTTTGAGTGTAGCCCTTTGCGACAAGGCGAGCTTTATACTTAATGCCATTGCCCCCTGAATCCCTCTTGGTTTTAAATATCCATTTACAACCAATTGGTTTAATACCTTCGGGCAATGTAACAAGCTCCCAAACACCGTTATCGCTCATAGACTTCATCTCATCATTCATGGCATCAATCCACTTTTGAGAGTTAGAACCTTTAATGACTTGACGGAAGTTGATTGGATCATCTTCCTCAAGTCTAATGTCACTTTATTGTTCTTGGAGAAATACAACATAATCATCCGGAATTGCATTTCTCCTCTCTCTAATGGATCTCCTTAATGGCACTTCAATTTCTTGAGGTTGTTGAGTTTGATTTTCATTAGTAATATCAGGAACTTGATTAGGGAGATTTTCGAGATTGTCTTGAACTGGAGTTGTGTGATCCGTGTCAGGAATGTGAACACCCTGACAAAGATCAACAACTGGAGAGAAAGACACATGTTCTTCCTCAAAGACAAAATATCTAACAACAACTTTATCTCCACACCCCCAAACTCAATATCCTCAAAGAACCGAGCATTACCCGTCTCGAAAATAGTTCTAGAAGTGGGATCATAAAACTTATACCCCCTGGATCTTTCAGAGTATCCAACAAAATAGCTATTAACCGTTTTAGCATCCAGTTTCTTTTCATTTTGCCTATAAGGCCTTGCCTCAGCTGGACAACCCCAAATGTGTAAGTGCTTAATACTGGGTTTATTTCCAGTCCAAAGTTCATATGGGGTTTTGATTGTAGCTTTAGTTGGAACTCTATTAAGAATATAAGCTGCGGTTTTCAACGCTTCTCCCCAGAGTGAGTCTGGCAAAGTAGTACGACAAATCATACTTCTTACCATGTCCTTAAGGGTCCGATTTCGTCTCTCAGCTACACCATTCATAGTAGGACTGCCTGACATAGTATACTGAGGAACGATCCCACACTCATCTAGGAATTTAGCAAATAGCCCTGGACGTTGTTCACCTGAACCATCATATCTACCATAGTATTCACCACCACGGTCAGATCTAACGGTTTTAATCCTTTTGCTTAGTTGATTTTCAACTTCGGCCTTATATGATTTGAATACGTCTATAGATTGGGACTTTTCATGAATGAGATATAGGTACCCATAACGAGAGTAATCGTCTATGAATGTGATAAAGTATTGTTGACCATTTCTACAAGGTGTAGGGAATGACCCACAAATATCCGTATGTATCAATTCTAAGACATCCAAAGCTCTCTTAGCACCTAATCTTGTCTTGTTTGTTTGTTTACCCTTGATACACTCAATACAAATATCCGAATTTGAGGAATCAAGAGAATCAAGAATTCCATCTGACACGAGTTTCTGAATTCTTTGTTTGGATATGTGACCCAAACATTTGTGCCAGAGTGATAAAGAATTCTCATTAGTTAATTTTCTTTTGGTACCACTTGAACTTGTATGCAAAGTTTCATTATGTGAGGTTATTATGTCAACCAAATATAGGCTATCTTATGCTGATAAAAGACCAGTACCGATAAGATTTGAACCTTGAAAGAGACTAACTTTATTGTCACCAAATGAACATGAATAACCGGATATGTCCAATTTGGGAACAGAAATTAAATTCCGTCTAAAAGACGGTACAACAAAAGTCTCATTCAAATCTAAATAAAACCAGTCTTAAACAATAGCCTAAATTTTCCAATAACCTCAACTTCAACCCTTTTGCCGTCACCCACATAGATGTATCTTTCACCATCATTTGGTTTTCGGTAGTTCAGGCAACCCTGCATAGATATACTTATGTGAGTAGTAGCAGCAGAATCTACCCACCAAGTATCCTTAGGTACCGAAATTAAATTAACTTCAGAACAAACAAGAGAAAGAGATATACCCTTTTTCGCACGCCAAGCGTGGTATTTGGTACAATCTTTCTTCATGTGATTAGTCCCATTACAAAAAAAATAACATGATTCTGTAGTTTCAACCTTAGTTT
This sequence comes from Nicotiana benthamiana, assembly GCA_034376525.1. Taxonomy (NCBI): domain Eukaryota; kingdom Viridiplantae; phylum Streptophyta; class Magnoliopsida; order Solanales; family Solanaceae; genus Nicotiana; species Nicotiana benthamiana. The sequence continues at coordinate 14,984,784 of CM067325.1, forward strand.
CCTTATGTTGTTTTTTCTGGGGCCTTGCAACCGCAACTTCCTTATTTTTCCTCTTCTTATTGTCTTTAGAAGAGGATGCCAAATGAGCACTTTCTGTCTTATCTTGCTTTATTCTCTCTTCCTCTTGTACACAATGTGAAATGAGCTCATTAAGAGTCCATTTCTCTTTTAGGCAGTTGTATCTGACCTTAAACTGATTAAAGTGTGCAGGAAGAGAGATCAAAACTAAGTACACAAGCAGTTCCTCAGGTAATTCCAACTTGAGTGACTTAAGTTTTGAAGCAAGATGAGACATTTCCAAAATGTACTCCCTTATGTTTCCCTTACCTTTATACCTCATGGAAACAAGTTTACTCAAAGGAGTACTTGTTTCCGCCTTTTCGTTTTGTGCAAAAAGCTTTTCAAGGTTTTCAAGGAAAACTTTGGCATTATTTGCTTCATTCATAGTGCCCCTAAAAGATTCTGGAATTGCACGTTTCATGATCACTAGACTCATGCGATTTGAGCATTCCCACTTCTCCATCTCCTTCTTTTCATCAGAAGAAGATGTATCCTCAAGAGAAGCAGGTTTCTCAATCCGAAGTGCTAGGTCTAGATCCATGCAACCGAGAACTATCATAATGTTCTCTTTCCATTCCTTAAAGTTTGTGCCGTTAAGCACATGGATGCTGTTAATGTTTGCAGATATCGTAGCAGCTGAAGAATTCACTGAAAATAGAACAAGGACAACTTAATACATGCTTACAATTACTTGAATTTTAACTTTAGTATACAGATTCAAAATAGGCAAATCACATTACAAGATACCTAGCACAACATTGATTTTAGTCTTTGGACAGAAAATCAACTTGTAAGTGGTACTCTTGGTGTAGTAATCAAATATTGACAATAAACTCCTGTCAAATATCAAGCCTTCCTTTGGGCCGATTTAATATTCACATGGAAAACTTAATAATTGTCATATATTTATCACCACAAGCATGTTCGAATTCCTGCCAAATAACAACCTTCCTTTGGGCCGGTGTTAAACGCATGGAATACTAACATACACAGTCATCTTATACTTCAAAATCAATCAATCTACACAAAAGAGGTTACTTTGGTAACATAATGTTTCAATTGACCAATTTAAAATATTAGATGCAAAACTAATTAGTTCTTTAAGCCATATATTGAATCTTAACTGAAAAATTACATGTTTTGACATGTAAAATCTGAATATTAAAATCTTAATCTTAATTTGGACAAAACAAAATCTGAAGCATGATGGACAAAAACCAATTAATCTTAAAACTGAATATTAATGTACAAAACATTAATAATTAAAAAGCTGAATATTAATTGACATATTATTAATGTACAATTAAAATCTGAAAACTTAAAAAACGTTTCTTTTAATAATGAAAAACGTTTCTTTAATTAATAGTACATTATGTCCTCAATAAACTGCCAGAAAATAAAACGTTTCTGCAATTTATTGCCAGATAATCGATTATCTGAGCCTGGTAATCGATTATCTGGGCCTTCTGGAATTTCAAATTTTGCTGAAAAACTAGGATAATCGATTATCCTAATAGGATAATCGATTATCTTGGCTCTCTGGAATTTCCAATTTTTCTGGAAATTCCAGATAATCGATTATTTTAAAAAAATAATCGATTATCCTCAGGTTCTGTTTCATAAATTTTTGATGAACAAAATGCAATAATTGATTATTGCAAAAAAAAAAAAATAATCGATTATGTGATGCTTCTGTTTTGCAAAATTTTGGTGAACTTATCAAGATAATCGATTATGTGTATAGGATAATCGATTATCCTATCAATCTGTCCAACAACTTAATATGGCTTTCAACAAGAAACTTAAACAAGGAATCACGTTGTTCAACAACCAAAAATTATGCAAATTTCAACGTTTCAATTCATCTAGTGATAACAAGGTATCAAAATACTTAAGTTCATCATCAACATATCATTCATGAAAACATGCTATATCATGTACTAGAATTTCATAATCAAAATTGTATCTTAATTTAAACATGAAACTTTATAACATGGATTTCATGAACTTCCAAATGATCCAATATGAAGGAGGCTCTGATACCAATTGTTGGAATAAATCCTACTATAACACTTTTAACCTTCATATCGAATTATTTGGAACAACAACATAAGCGGAAGCGTACCTGAATCCATAGGTGAAAGCTCCTTGATCCTTCTTGAAGATTGTTCAAGGTGTTGGCTTTCCACTTGATATGCAAGACCAAGTTTGTGCTCTCTCTCTCAATGGGAAGAAGAAGAAGAAAATGTGTCTTGCATTCTTGTGGGAACCATAACCCCCCTTATTATAACATGTGAGTTAAGAAACTCAAAGGTCACAAGAATGTAACCTTGGTTACATGTATGTAACCTTAGTTAGCCCATCATTAACTAAGGTTACTCTTTTGGGTATCTACACATTAGTCCTACACTTTATATGACAATGTATTGGCCCCCTTAACAATGATGTCCATAAGACCACTAATTTAGGCCAAACCAAAAGATAACACATAACATATAATTAACCCATATATTATCCATATATGTATATTATAAGTCCAAATGTAAGTACATGTAATCTTCTAGTTTGGGTGTCTTCCTCTCTTCACTGTATGGCTAAATAAGTTAGTTGAAAATGAATTTATTGGATCATTATGATGCATTAACTGCTTTTGATAAATTGAAAGAATGAATAATATGTAACGGATGAAAAAACAAAGGAGAAGACATAATTGCGAGGCGACTATTGAGGAAATTCAGTGTAGTAACTTTTCAAATTTAAGAAATGGAAGAAACATTACAATTAAGTATAATGTATTATATTCAACAGTATAAAGTTCATTGAAAGGGAAAAAGATTTTTGGGCAAATTATCTTTTTACAAAAAAAAAAAAAAACAGGAACAAAGATAAATAACAATCTTCATCTATAAAAGATACCACATCAGCTTTCTTATTCCCAGCTCTTTATATATATATATATATATATATATATATATAGATATTTTTAACTTTGACCTACTCTTTGAATAACTTCAGCCCTCTTTCTCCTCATCCTATTTCTTCCTTCATTTTCTTCTTCTTCTTCTTCTTTTTTTCTTCGGCTGCTATTGGTGCTACTATGGAACTTCAGTTGATGGAATGTTGTCATAAATATTTTTATCAGATTATTTAAAAATAAATTATATATACGTAAGTTAGTAGACGATAATTTATGAATATTTTCAGGTACGTTAGTAAACAACGATAATTATGTTCTTTTAACGTTTATTGTTTCCAAAATTTATGATTTAGAACTGTTGGCAATTTGATTAATTATCTAGTATGTTAGAAAACTTTTTCAAAAACTTCAGCTTATATAGTGCTGAAGTTTTTACAAATGAACTAAATAACTTCAGACAGCCAGTTAAAAAACAAAAACTTCAGATCTGGAGCTGAAGTTCGGCAGTTACATTATAAAACAAAAACTTCAGCTCTTCGTCATTTACAAAAATAAAAACTTCAGCGATTAGCAAATAGAGAATAAAACTTTAGCTACTATGCTTAAGTTCAACAATTATAAACAAAAACTTCAGCACACTTGTTACTTTAGGCTCGTCTACAAGAATTTTGAAATTTTGCGTGATTGTTATTGCTACTTCAGCCTCGTATGCTGAATTTATACGAAAAAGTAAGTATACTTATAGTTTTTTATAAAATAAATACAAGTTAAAATGTGACACAAAAAGAAGTATAGATATAAAATGACCCTCAATTCTACTCTATCACTTATTGGTATTATTTGGTTTAGAGATTCTGCAAAGCTACACGTAAAATTGGTTTGATTTTCTTGAATTCCAAAGTCGACTCAAACCAAACAATATGACGGCATACCACTATTGGTCTTTCTTCTTCAACAGGTGTACTGGACTAATTACAAATTTATGGTAGGTTATAATTACGTATTTTGTTGTTTATTATACTTTAATTAGATTTGAATTTTAATTATTATTGTTTTGTACTAATTGTATATTTTATATTTTATAGGAGTGATTTCAAGCTATGTAGATGTTATAGAATGAGATCGAGATATTTGGAACTTTAAAGTTTGAATACAAGCCCAAGGGATTAAGTCGGGATCGCATTAGGGGGCCGAGAATCACATCTGGATATCAAAAAGCAAGGACAAAGCTGGACTCCAAGAAAAATACATTGGGGCGGCGTACATGTACAATATCTGCTGGTTTTCAATTTTGCAAGCTCCCTGACACACACCATTACCACCCTGCGTAGCGCGTCGCCCCATGCGGTGCGCCTGTGCATGTTTTACAGAGTCCCAATTCTATTTCGCATAGGAAAATGTGTTTTTGTCTCGAGTCAACCCTACTTGATATAAATACATGTAAAACGTTATTTTGAGGGACTTTTGACACACGTTAGACCTAAGGAGACTATTTTTGAAGGGAGAAGACGTTGGAAACATATTTTGGAGGATAAAATCATCGAGTTCTTCATTCCTTCATCTTTCATTGTAATTTATTTATGCAAAATACTTAGAAAGTTGTTATTACAAACATGAGTGGCTAAAATCCATAGTTCTGGGATTGTGATTTAGCCACAGATATTATTGTTTAAAGTCGACTTAACCTTGATTATAATTTACCAGTATGTAATTCTTTCTTCAATTATGTGATTAGTTATTTAATTTTTTGGCTAGCAATTAGGTTCTATTTACTATCTATGCTATGCTTGGGAGTGCCATGTTTAGATTAGAGAAAAACTAAAGCGGGCACGATCTTTGCTCTGGGGAGGGGGTGGATTTGTAGTTAGTATAGGAATATACCTAGTCACTGTGATTAATTAAATATCGTAATCTTAATGCGTTTTTAATAGATTGATTTCATGGGAATATAAGCGTTAATCTATTTTGAATAGGCGAGTAATACTTCGGGAGAAGGCTATGAGAGCAATTGTTCGATTAATTAGAAAGCATGAGTGAATTGCACGAAAGAGAGAATTAACTAGAACACAATAGGATTGATGAATGGATTACAATCCTGGAATATTTGTCTCTACTGGATACACAATAACCATTTTGCTGTTTGATAATTCAGTTACTAGTTATAATTATTGTTTTGTATAATCACACTTTAAAACTCGGATTGGCTCGACTGAATAACAATCTTGGTAAATTTAGTGGGTAGTTAATTATATAAGTTTATGTGAGTTCGATACTCGACTTATCATTTTATTACTTGTACGACCACATATATTTGCGTGTGTGTTTGGAAGAAACACAAATCAAAAGCCGAAAACCCTCAAAATGGAAAATACAATGCTGGCCTAACTTAACTCATCAAAAGTTTGATAGTTGTCACGTCCCGAACCTGGGCCTGGACGTAACACGCCACTGGGTGTCATACTACATATGACGAGGGAATCAACTGGCTTGCTGAATTAACATGTGATATAATAACATATTGATTGCGGAAGATAAATTAACACATGATGATATATTAAAAGTCTGAATGATATAAATCAAAGTGCGAAAATACTAATACAATTTTTGAAACGTATTTATAGCAAATATAGCTTAACATGAAAAGGCTGAGACTCTGTCTAACTGTTACTCTAGTCTATGAAGCCTCTAATGAAGTACTAAAAATACTGACTGTCAAAAAATACTGAAGAATGTAAGGTAATGATAATGCCCCGGAAGAATTGAGGAACACCAAGTAGCTGGTACGAGAATCCTAGCGCTCTGAATCATCAAGCTGTAAATTATTACATGCATCATGAGATGCAGGCCCCGGGGTAAAGGGACGTTAGTACATTTAAATTGCACTGGTATGTAAAGCAACTGAAAGAAAGAATTGTAAATGTTGAAACTGAAACTAAGCTGATAATTGAGAATTGATAATTGAAATGATAACTATTGAAACTGAAACTGAAATAATAACTGGTAACTTAAGTGATAAGTGGTAACTGATAACTGAAGTGGCAGCATATAACTGAAATGATAGATGATAACTGAACAGAACAAAGGAAGTAAGAAAATGAATACTCCCTCTTCTGAATGATGAACAACTTGTTTATAAGTATACATAATTGCGGCCTCGGGCCCAAGTATACATATACATAACTCCGACCTCAGGTCCAAAATGCATAAATCATAAACTGCGGCCTCAAGCCCAAAGATGCATAAAGCATAAACGACGACCTCAGACTTAAATACATGTGTTCAACATTCAAGAAATGAGAATCAAATTGCAATACATGATAATGAAATATTGAATCACACTAAGTTACATAATACTGGAATATTTGATCACACTGAGTTACATAATACTGGATTACTAGATTACACTGAGTTATATAATACTGGAATACTGGATCACACTGAGTTACCTAATACTGAAATATTGAATGGGACTAGATTGAGTCATGTATTCTTGAACTGATTATAAATCCTGAAATTTCAACTACTTATGGCATACTGAGTAATCTAAACTAAGATTTGGGCGCATCAAACCAAGTCTATATTGAATATGCACTTATCTCACAACTTTTAGAATAAAAGTGGCGACGAGTTATAAAGCTAGGGAATAGAAGTTCTGCAACTATTCAAGGAACTAGGCTTAACTATATTTTTGAGGCAATTAGTAATGTCATAAACAAATATATTGTAGGGAGAATCATTAACATTCCTAAACATAGAGAGTTAGTCTCATATACCTAAAATTCCTACTCTTGAGCTTAATACAATATTCGCCAACTCTTTCCACTTTAATTTATATCAATACAAGTCAAAGGGACTCCATATTAGCAATAATACTTGTTTTAGTTACTTAGGTATTTTCTTAAACACTTGGTGGCATAATGCTTCATGGTTCTTATAAATGGTATCTCTACACCCAATACCACATTTTCTTGCTCCTAGATAAATTCTAAAGTCTCAAATGGTTATAATCAACATTATTCTTTATCACCCATAAGGTAAATAACACCCTTAACCAATAATCAACACCCCAACTCTATAATCGGTCATGCTTTTCTATCAAATCCATCAACTCATATCTCATGAACTAGGGTTTACACTCATTAAACCAATGCTAGAATCAATTAGAGGGTGAAGACATTACCTTTTTGAAGTTCAAACCCTTGAATTTCGAGTACTAGGCTTCCTTCTCTCAACAATGATGTCCCGGTCGAATATCTAATGATTTGGAAGGTTTACCCATGTTAATAAGATGTTAGGAAATTGAAATTAACTTAAAATTAAGTTTAGAACTTATCTTAAGTGGTGGAAGGACCTTTAAGGAGTTAGGCTTTTGGGAGTTCCCCTTTGTAGAGCAAGTTTTTATGTTTTGGGGATGTGGGGGACAAGATATGGCTTTAAAATGACCCCCCACGAGAGCGCATGCGCACCGGAAGACCTGCCCCCGCTACTGACCTCGCAAACCGACAGTAACACTGCCTCAAAATTAGCGTGGTCGCGCTACAGGCGCGCTACAGTGCGCACATATCACCTACAGTTATGTAAAACGTGCATAAATGTTTGCACAAAGATCCGTTTGGGCTCCATAATATATTGTTAGAAATCTATTTCAATGTCCTACAACTTTTATGCTTTGAGTTTTCTCAAATTCCTTACACATATTTACTAAAATCAGCTGGAAGACAGACCTTCTACAAATTTAATCGATTTTGCCAAATCTTATGCACCTCACTTTCCATCTCGATTTCAAAATAACTATTTTATCCATAATCACTCTGATGGGACTTCACAGTCTAAAATATAACCTTACTACTTCTTTAACTCATTCATACCTAAGCCGAATTTATGAGATGTTACAATAGTAACTACATAGAGACTGAATATAATTTGCCCTACGCTAAGTTACTTTCCAAGTAAACCAAATAAATACATTTCTTCCTTCAGTAGAATGTCAAGGCGTAATAATAACATACCGTATCAAACTTTCAATTGTTTAAGCTCCTGCATGATTTCTACTATTGCCGGGTCAAATACGTGCATGACATGCGAATACATGGATTCTAAAACGGAGAAGAAAATGTATTTCCTTGAATTAAGGGTCAATGAACCAAACTTTTCAAATATAGCTTCTTGATTTCTGAGAAATGTTAATCCCGTTCACATTGCTTGGAGCTGCACCTTCGAGCAAGCTGACTGACAGCTTTTATATTTGCTGTTCTAACGTAGACGTGTGTGGTACTGCAAACTCCACGATGTTAGGGACACATATTAGGCATTTAGACGAGATTTGGTTAAATTTATAAATGAAAAAGTAGTTTTAATTTAAACGTATAAAAAGCCCATAGTTGCGTTTGAGCATGAATTTATTGAAGATTTGTGCGTAAAAGCAATTAAATCAATTGAAGTACTTTTCAGATACCTTTTTAAAAAAAGTATTTTATCATTTTTTTAATTTCAATATTTGTCAAATGTAAATATTGATAGGGAAACTAGTACTTGCTAGTAATACTAATTATTTACGGTTAAATGTGACAGTAACTACAACAGGTAGAAGGCTACTTTATGCGTCTTTCCATAATTAAATAACTTGTTACTTTTGTCATTGAGAAGCTGTTAAAGTCAAAGTACGCACACTAAGTACGGCATGGCATGCATGTAATTTAATTTTTTGACTAATTTAATTCATTCCCACATGAATGAAGCTGACCCACACGGCACACCCGCCGAACCTCTCGTTTGATTAATATATTAAAATATATTTTTTATTATATTGACATGAGGAAAGTTACAACTTGGAAGACTTTTGAATATTAAAATATTAGTTTTAATATTGAATTGATCTAATTTAATTTAGCTTCAAAGACTTGTCAAATTGAATCTCAAACAGTAACAACCAATTTCGGACGGCTTGTGTAATAGTTTACAATGATTAAATAATAAATTGAGATAAGAAATATTTTAATTAGTTATGATTTTGTGATATAAATATATTGAATAATATGTATCATAATTTCTCGGGTCGGTGAAAATATTAAGTGCGCATAAATTTTTCCCAAAATGAAAAATATATTTAATGTATTAGTGGAGAGGAAAATATCTGCAAAGTATTGGCCCTTTAATAGCATGCCGTTTTCTCTCCCAATATGCACCCTAATGTGCAAATGTGTTAGAAATATTTTATATCAAATTTCTTTCAAGTCAAATAACAATAGAAAAAAGTCCTTCAGTCTGTAATGTGTGATGAAAGATACATTTTATTCATAATCTTGTGACCTGAAGCAATATTTAAACTTCCTTTTTTCATTATAATAAAAAAATTGTCACCTCAAAATAAGATACATTTTATTCATAATCTTGTGACGTGAAGCAATATTTAAACTTCCTTTTTTCATTGTAATAAAAAATTGCCACCTCAAAATATTCAACAGTTTATATATAATCAAAAAATTCTTTTGTATCATATTTGGACAATATAAATTTCGACAAAGAATGAATCCTGTTCCCTCTTAGTTACTAGCTCTGCCCTGTCTTGAACCTTAGAAGATATTTAAGAACAATAACTATGGGACAATATCAAAAAACTGTCAAAATGTGTCTACAAAAATCGATCAAAATCCATAAAAAATCGAACCATTTTCGACCGGTTTCAATTAGGTGATAAAACAATAGTTCCAAACGGGGAGCAACCGTAGGCGGTCGATGTTTTTTGACCTAAGTCAGTCGTTAATTGTCAACGCACTTTGACCAAGTTATCTAACGTAAAATAATATTATCAACCGAATTCGGTCAGTATTGTTAAAAATAATTTTTAATTACTTTTAAAATAGCGATCGAATTCAATCAAAATTTTAGTTATTTATATTTTCAAAAATAATTCAATCCGACCGAACTTGGTTCTTTATTGTCAAAATATATAATTATTCAGTTTTATTTAAAGTTGTTAATTTCGACCAAAATCCGTTGGTATTACTTAAATGATTAAAATTTAAAATAAAAAATTTTAACCAAAGTCGGTCGCTAAATTTGATTTTCTAGGGAATTAGATAATTTTATACCCAAAAGGTCATCACTTATTTTAAAATTAAATACTGTATTTCGAGGCCTTAAAAACCTTTTTCTATCTTATCTCGATTTACGTTCACAGTCCGGTGTGTAGCTGGAAAGCAAATATGAGAACATTTATGGAAAATGATAAATTTTAACTATAAAATGAATTAAGTTAACTTCAGTCAACATTTTCTTGTAACAGACCCAGACCCAGGATTTGACGGTCCCAAAGGGTCCGTAGGAAATGTGAGACTTGGGCTTATGCCCGGAATCAACTTCCGAGGTCCCAAGCCCGAGAAATAAATTTTTAAAGAAAATTATTTTCTGAAATTATATATGAGATTTGAAAATAAATTGTGATTAAACTTGATGGTATCGGGTTCGTATTTTGATTTCGGCGCCTGTTACATGTCTTATATGTGATTTACGATAATTCTATGAAATTTTATAAGAGAACTTAAAACTACGTGAATCAGATCGATTTTGAGAAAATTAGAAAATTGAATTTCTTAAGAAATTTCATGATTTTTTATGCTAAATTTATGGTTGTTGATATCATTTTAGTGATTTGAATGCACATGTAGGTCCGTATGATATTTTTAGGTTGGTGTGCATTTGGTTTGGAGCCCCGAGGACTCGGGTGAGTTTTGGATAGGCCCCGAGGACTCGGGTGAGTTTTGGACTTGGTGGATTGCAGGTTTTTAGCTGGTATGTTCAGGCATGCAGGCTTCACATTTGTAAAGCATGGCTCACAAATGTGAGGGCTGAGTCGCAAATGCGAAACAACCTAGGGAAGATCTTCCTCACAAATGCGAGATTCCCTCCGCAAATGCGATATGCCCCTTTTAGGCATGTTTTCGCAAATGAGATCCTTTGTTCACATTTCCCTATTCGCAAACGCGAGACCCCTTCGCAAATGCAAACATAGCTAAGGTCAGGGTTTGCAATTGCGAACCCTGTTTGTAATTTCCATACCTGCAACCTGCAAATTTTATAACTTAGCCGAAAATCAATCATTTTCCACATCTTTTCAAAACATAAACTCACTAGGGCGATTTTTCAAGAACAGCTCTTCTTCCAAATCGATTGTAAGTCAATTTTAACTCGTTTCCTTCAATCATTAACATCTTTTAACATGATTTTAACTCAAAATCAATGATTTTATGGGAAAAATTAGGTGTTTTGGGTAGAACCTAGGTTTTTCAAAAATTAGGGATTTGAGCCTCGATTTGTGGTTTGATTTCAAAATAAATTATATATTTAGGTTCGTGAGAGAATAGGTTATCGGGTTTTGGTTTGAACCTTGGGTTTGACCATGTGGGCTGGGGTGATTTTTGACTTTTTAGATAAAACTTTGGAAAACTTTTTTTTATGCACCAGACTTGATTCATTTAGCGTTTATTAATATAATTAAGTAACATGTGGCTAGATACGAGCGAATTGCTGGTGGAATCAAGGCAAAGTGATTGTCGAGAAGTGAATTGTGTTCGTAGAATCGAGGTAAATGTTTTGTCTAATTCTAGCTTGAGGGATTAGGAGTTGAGTCATATTTGCTATATGCTATTTGTTGTGTACGACGTATCAGCATGGTGACAAGTATCTATGCGTTGGTGTACAACATGACCATGAGTCTTAAATTGAAATGTGATGTGTTCTTAAATAATACTACGGATGTTTAAACTGATGATTCTCTCTGTTGAGTAAGGCATAATATACACGTGGAAGTTAGTTATGATTGTTGAGTATTGGTATTAGTTGAGGTACTAGAATATTGGGACAAGTTTGGTCATATCTGTTTCTCCCTTACCGGGATAGCATGTTTCTTTAATTAATCCCTTGCCGGAGCTCTATTTCTGAATTGGTGTTGAACTGTATATATGGATCGGGTTGCACGCCGCAACAATAATAAAAATGAATCGGGATGTATGTTGCAACAATGATATAAATGGATTGGATTGCACGCTGCAACAATGATATAAATGGACCGGGTTTCACGCTGCAACAATGATATAAATGGATCGAATTGCACGCCGCAATAATGATATAAATGGATCGGGTTGCACACTACAGCGGTGCTATAAATGGATGGGGTTGCACGCTGCAACAATGACATAAATGGATCGAGTTGCACGCAACAACAATGATATAAATAGATTGGGTTGCACGCCGAAAAAATGATATAAATAATCGAGTTGCACGCCGTAACAATGATATAAATTGATCGGATTGTATGCCGCAACAGTGATATAAATGGTTAGGGTTGTACGCCGCAATACTGATATAAATAAATCAGGTTACATACCGCAATAGTGATACAGTTGGGTCGGGTTGCACGCCGCAACAATGATAAATTATAGGGATCGGGTTGCGCGCCACAATAGTATTATTATTGTTTTGCTGTAGATCTTAAGTTGTTCTCATGCATTTCTCTTAATTACTGTTGGTATTAGTATTCCCTGCAGCATGTACCCCCATCTTTATTTGTATATCCCTATTTTATTTTTCGCTGCATATTATATAACTGAACAGGTTATTTGGTAGTTTGGTTGTAGCCTCATCACTACTTCCCCGGGGTTAGGCCAGGCACTTACCAGCACATGGGGCCGGTTGTGCTGATACTACACTCTAAACTATGTACAAATCCCAGAGCGATAGCTTTTGGACAATAGTATTGGGTAGTTGCCTTCCGTCCAGCTAGAGATCCTGAGATAGGGCTGCAGGCATCCGCATGCCTAGCGTTCTTTTCTATTGCAGGCATCCGCATGCCTGGCGTTCTTTTCTATCTTTATATATATATATATATATATATATATATATATATTTTATTTTCGTCTACTTCGGAGATAGACAATGCTTTTCCTTTAGACATTTGGCTGTAGTATTCATAGACAGTCTGTGGTATTGTGACATTGGCTTCTTGGTAGAGATGTATGTTGGCGTAGTCATACAATATAGTTAATTTATCAGATTAAGTCTTCCGCTTGTTTTTATTTATCGTTAATGTATCATTGTTGTTCACATGATAGTTTGTAACTGTTAAAAAGGAATAATAAATGAGTTAGTAATTCTACAATACGCGGCTTGCCTACCTTCCACGAATAGGCTCCATCACGACTCACGAAGGTAGGAAATTCATGTTGTGACAAGTTGGTAGCAAAGCTCTAGGTTACATAGTTCTTAAAATTCAAGGAAAAGCTTAGTAGAGTATAAATGATCGGTACAAAGACGTCTACATTTATCCCCCAAGGTTACAGAGTTAGAAAAAACTTCACCTTTATTCTTTCTTGTCGTGTGGTTTGGTTTCTCAATGCTTATTGAATTTCTACTCTATTTTTTCACAGATGGCGAGAACATGCCTTCTTCATTCATCGATTAGCAGCCTAAGGCCCTAGAAGCACCCTAGATGGTCGAGGCCGTGCTAGAGGACGAGGTAGAGGCAAAGCTCATCCCAGAGCATCTGCACCAGTGGAGAAGCCTCAGGTTAACTTTGATGATGAGATTCTAGACTAGACAGTTCCGGTGGGCCCAACTCAGGTCCCACAGAGGTTTATTGCTACCCTAGTACTCCTGGATGCTCTGGTCCGTATAGTGGGCCTCATGGATAGTGTCACCCAGGTAAGCTTTCTTCCTATAGCACCAGCCGTCTCTCAGACTGGAGGAGGAGCCCAAACTTCTGCTACTCGTATTTTGGAGCAGATGACTCCCTGATTTCAGACTCCGGCAGCTTAGACAGTTGAGCAATTCAGTCGGGTGTGGTGGCTTAGACTAGTGATGGAGCAGCTATGTCTGCCAATGCTTTGTGGAGATTGGATAGGTTCACCAAGATCTTCACTACTACATTCAGCGGTGCATCTTCTGAGGATCCCTAAGATTATCTAGACATAGTCATAAGGTTCTCAGGAACATGGGAATAGTGGAGACCAATATGGTCAATTTTTCTACATTCCGCTTATCTAGATCTGCCAAGACTTGATGGAGATATTATTGTTTGGCTAGACCAGCCGAATCACCAACTTTGACTTTGGAGCAGATTACTCAACCATTTCTGGAGAAGTTTCTCCCCATCACTCATAGAGAGGCTTATCAGAGGCAGTTTGAGCGTCTCCAGCAGGGTTCTATGACTATTACTTAGTATGAGACTAGATTCATCGACTTGGCCCGTTATGCTCTTGTTGTACTTCCCACCGAGAGAGAGGGTGAAGAGGTTTAGTGAGTGACTTATCCAGCCTATTCGACTTCAGATGGCCTAGGAGACAGAGAGTGAGATTTCCTTCCAGGAGGAGGCCAATGTGGTCAGGAGAGTGGAGATGGTTCTGCCCCAAGGAGGTCGTTATGGGTCAAACAAGAGGCCTCGTAATTTAGGAAGATTTGGTGGTATTTCATTTAAAGGAAGGGATTCATATGGTAGACGTCATCCTCCAGGCCTTTTTAGTTAGCACTTCAGGTTCTTATGGTGCTTCAGGTCGTGGTGGTTCTCATATGCAATATTCTGATCAGCAGCCCTACAGTACACCGCCAGCTTCGATCAGTGCACCGCCACTCCAGAGTTTTCGGGGTGGTCATTCTGGCCGCCAGGGCCAGTCTCAGTTTCCTCAACTGCAACACTTAGGTGGATGCTATGAGTGTGGTAGTTATGGTCATATTCAGAGGGCTTGTCCGAGATTGGTAGGTACTCAGTTGCAGCAGCAGGGTTCCCATGCTATGGTTCCGGCAACAGGTGTTCCGCCAACCGCTTTCCCAGATAAGGGTGGGGGTAGAGGTTCTAGAGGTGGAGGTAGAGGTGCTAGAGGTGGCGCTCAGGCCGCTAAAGGTGGAGGACAGCTAGCTGCAGGCCGTCCTAGAGATGTAGTCCAGGGTGGTAGGCCCTAAACCTGATGTTATGCTCTTTCAGTCAGGCCCAAGGCTGAGGCTTCTGATGCAGTTATCTTAGGTACTATTCTGGTTTTTGGTAGAGATGCTTCAAATTTATTTGATCCAGGGTCTACCTACTCCTATGTGTCATCTTATTTTGCACCATATCTGGTCATGCCTAGTGATTCCTTGAGTGCCCCTATATATGTGTCTACACCGTTTGGTGATTTTATTGTGGTAGATTGAGTCCATTGTTCTTGTATTGTGCTGGTTGGAGGTCTTGAGGCTCGAGTAGATTTGCTTCTTTTGGACATAGTTGATTTCAATGTCATACTGGGGATGGACTGGTTATCACCTTACCACGCTATCTTGGACATGCCAAGATTGTGACCTTAGACTTACCAGGTTTGCCTCGTTTAGAGTGGAGAGAGACTCCTCGTTATTCTGCTCCCAGTGTCATCTCTTATGTGAAGACTCGGCATGGTCGAGAAAGGATGTCTGGTCTATTTGGCATATGTTCAAGATTCTAGTGGTGAGGTTTCTTCTATTGATTTTGTACATGTTGTTTGTGAGTTCCCAAAGGTATTTCCTTGATACCTATCAGGTATGCCACCCGACAGGGATATTGACTTCTGCATCGATTTGGCTCTAGGCACTCAACCCATTTTTATTCCACCGTATCATATGGACCCGCTTGAGTTGAAAGAGTTGAAGGAGCTGTTGCAAGACTTGCTTGAAAAGGGTTTCATTAGACCTAGTGTTTCGCCTTCGGGTGCGCCGGTGTTGTTTTTTAAGAAAAAGGATGGATCAATGCGAATGTGTATAGATTATCGACAGTTAAACAAGGTTACAATCATGAATAAGTATCTATTGCCGATTGATGATTTGTTTGATCAGCTTTAGGGTGCCAAGGTATTTTCAAAGATTGACTTGAGATCTGGCTACCACTTAGTTGAGGATTAGGGCATCCGATGTCCCTAGACAACTTTCTGCACTCGGTACCAGCATTATGAGTTCTTGGTGATGTCATTCGGATTGACAAATGCCCCAGTAGCTTTTATGGATTTGATAAACCGAGTGTTCTGGCCTAACTTGGATTCGTTCATGATAGTCTTCATTAATGATATTTTGATCTATTCCTGCAGCCGAGAAGAGCACACGAGCAGAATCTTAGAGTGGTTCTTTAGACTCTGAGGGTTAGTTGTATGCTAAGTTTCGAAGTGCTAGTTCTGGTTAAGTTCAGTTGCATTTTTGGGTCATATTGTATTTACAGGGGATATTCAGGTTGATCCAAAGAAATTTAGGCAATCAAGAACTGGCGTAGACCAGCATCATCTACAGAGATCCGGAGTTTCTTGGGATTGGTAGGCTACTATCATCGGTTTGTGGAAGGGTTTTCATCCATTGCAGCGCTGATGACTAGGTTGACCTAGAAGGGTTCCTAGTTCAGGTGATTTGACGAGTGTGAGACAAGCTTTCAGAAGCTCAAGACAGCTTTTACTACGGCACCGACGTTGGTTTTGTCCACGGGTTTAGGGCCATATACAGTTTATTGTGACATATCTCGTATTGGACTTGGTGCAATGTTGATGCAGGATTGCAAGGTCATTGCTTATGCTTCATGGTAGTTAAAGATTCATTAGAAGAACTATCCAGTTCACTCTATTGAGTTAGTAGTCATTGTTCACACGTTAGATTTTGAGGCATTTTCTTTATGGCGTGGCATGTGAAGTGTTCACGGATCACAAGAGTTTGCATTATTTGTTCAAGCAAAATTTGAGGCAGAGAAGGTGGTTGGAGCTATGAAAGGACTATGATATCACCATCATATATCATCTAGGAAAGGCCAATGTGGTGGCCGATGCTTTGAGTAGGAAGTCAGCCAGTATGGGCAGTCTTGCTTATATTCTGATCGTTGAGAGACCGCTTGATTTTGATGTTCAGGCTTTGGACAATCAGTTCGTGAGGTTGGATGTTTCTGATCCGAGTCATGTGTTAGCTTGCATGGGTGCTCATTCCTCCTTATTAGAGCATATCCGAGATCGGTAGTATGAAGATCCCCATTTGTGTGTCCTTAGAGACACGGTGCAGCACAGAGGTGCCAAGTAGGTTACTTAGGTGATGATGGAGTTTTGAGATTATAGGGTCGAGTTTGTATGCCTAATGTGGATGGACTTCGAGATTTCATTTTAGATAATGCCCATAGCTCCCGGTACTTTATTCATCCGGGCGCCACAAAGATGTATCAGGATTTGCGGCAGCATTATAGGTGGCAGAGAATGAAGAAGGATATCGTTGCATATATGGCTCGGTGCTTGAATTGTCAGTAGGTTAAGTATGAACATCAGATGCCTAGTGGTTTTCTCTAGAAGATTGAGATTCCTGTGTGGAAGTGGGAGCGTATTCCTATAGAATTTGTTGTTAGACTCCTATGGACACAGAAGAAGTTCGATACAGTGTGGGTTATTGTTCATAGGCTGACCAAGTCAGCACATTTCATTCCTGTTGCAATCTCCTATTCTTCCGAGAGGTTAGCTGAGATCTATATCCAGGAGACTGTTTGTCTTCATGGTGTGCCCATGTATATCATTTCGGACCGAGGTACGTAGTTTACCTCATATTATTAGAGAGAAGTTCAGCAAGAGCTGGGCACACGATTTGAGTTGAGTATCGTGTTTCATCCTCAGACAGACAGGCAGTCTGAACGGACTATTCAACTTTTGGAGGATATGCTCCGAGCTTTTTTCATTGACTTCGGAGGCTCGTAAGATCAGTTTTTGCCTTTGGTGGAGTTTGCCTACAATGACAGCTACCAGTCGAGTATTCAGATGGCTCCTTATGAGCCTTTATATGGTGGGCGGTGCGGGCCTCTAGTTGGATGGTTTGAGCCAGGAGAGGCTTGGTTGTTGGGTACAGATCTAGTTCAAGATGCTTTGGACAACGTTAGGATTATTCACAAAAGGCTTCGTATAGCTCAGTCCAGGAAAGAGCTATGGCGATTGCAAGGTTTGAGATATGGTGTTCATGTCAGTAAGCAGGTATTGCTTCAAGTGTCGCTTATGAAAGACGTGATGAGATTTGGGAAGAAGGAAAGCTTAGCCCTACGTTCATTGGGCCATTTGAGATTCTTGATCGAGTGGAGAGGTGGCTTACAGACTTGCATTGCCGCCGAGCTTATCAACCATGCACCCACTATTTCATGTGTCCATGCTTCGAAAATATTGTGGCGATCCATCCCACGTGTTAGATTTCAGCACTGTCAAGTTGGACCATGACTTGTCTTATGAGGAGGAGCTACTAGCTATTCTAGACCAGTAGGTTCGTCAGTTGAGATCGAAGAATTTTCCTTCTACTCGTGTTCATTGAAGAGGTCACCCTGGTGAGGCATCGACGTGAGAGTCCAAGTTTGATATGTGGAGCTATTATTCCCATCCTTTTTTTCCCGAATCAGGTATTTCCTTCTTATGTTCGTTCGAGGACGAACGATTGTTTTAGAGGTGGAGAATGTGACTACCCAAAAGGTCATTACTTGTTTTAAAAGTAAATACTGCATTCTGAGGCCTTAAATACCTCTTTTTGCCTCGCCTCGATTCGCGTGTGCAGTCTGAGCGCGTAGCCAGAAAGCCAATATGTGAAAATCTGCGGAAAATGATAAATTTTGACTATTAAATGAATTAAGTTGATTCGGTCACCACTTTGGGTAAACGTACCCAGACCTACGATTTGACAGTCCCAGAGGATCCGTAGGAACATGTGGGACTTGGCTGTTTGTTCGGAATCGAATTCCGAGGTCCCAAGCCCGAGAAATAATTTTTTAAATAAAATTATTTCTAAAATTATATATGAGATTTGGAAATGAATTGTGATTAAAATTTGATGGTATCGGGCCCGTATTTTGGTTTCGGTGCCTGGTACAGTTCTTATATGTGATTCAAGAAAATTTTGTGAAATTTTGTAAGAAATGGACTTGAAACGACGTGAATCGGATCGTTTTTCAGAAAATTGAAAATTTGAAGTTTCTTAAGAAATTTCACGATTTTGATGCTAAATTTATGGTTGTTGATGTTATTTTAGTGATTTGAATGCACGAACGGGTCCGTATGATATTTTTAGGTTGGTGTGCATATTGGTTTTGGAGCCCCGAGGGAACGGGTGAGTTTTGGCTACGCCACCGGGTGGATTTTGGATTTGGTGGATTGCAGATTTCTAGCTAGTTTGTTCAAGCCTGCAGGCTTCGCAGCTCGCAAATGTGAGGGCTGAGTCGCAAATGCGAAACAACCCAGGCCAGCTCTTCCTTGTAAATGCTAGATTCCCTCCGCAAATGCGATACACCAATTTAAGGCCTATTTTTGAAAATGCGATCCTTTGTTCGCATTTCCTAATTCGTAAATACGAGAACCCCTTCGCAAATACGAAAAAAGCAAAGGTCGGGATTCGCAATTGCGAACCCTGTTTGCAGTTCCCATACCTATAACCTGCAAATTTATAAGTTAGCTGAAAGTCAACAATTTTTCACATCTTTTCAAAACATAAACTCCCTAGGGCGATTTTTCAAGAACAACTCTTCTACCAAATTGATTGTAAGTCAATTTTAACTCGTTTCCTTCAATCATTTGTATCTTTTAACATTATTTCAACTCAAAATCAATGATTTTCATGGGGAAAATTGGGTGTTTTGGGTAGGGGAATGGGTAATCGAGTTTTTGTTTGAATCTCGGGTTTTGACCATGTAGGCCCGGGGGCGATTTTTGACTTTTTCAGGTAAAACTTTGGAAAACGTATTTTCATGAATTGGAGTTGATTAAGTTGGCATTTATTGATATAATTAAGTATCCTATGGCTAGATATGAGCGAATTGGTGGTGGAATCAAGGGGTAAAGCGATAGTTGAGATGTGAATTATGTCTGTGACATCTAGGTAAGTGTTTGGTCTAACCCTAGCTTGAGGGATTAGGAGTTGCATCCTATTTTCTACATGCTATTTATTGTGTACGACGTATAGGCATGGTGATGAGTATCTATACATTGGTGTCCAGCATGACCGTGAGTTAAATTGAAATTTGATGTGTTCTTAAATAATACTTCGAATGTTTATGCTAATGATTCTCTGTGCTGACAAGGATTATGAGTATACACGTGGAAGTTACTTATGATTGAGTAATGGTGTTAGTTGAGGTAGTAAAATGTTGGGACAAGTTTGGTTATAGCCGTTTCTCCCTTGGCGGGATGTATTTACTTATTCTTTCGATTCCCTTGCCCGGATAGTGTTGTTTCTTTAATTAATACCTTTTCGAGACTGTGTTTGTGAATTGGTGTTGAACTGTATATGTGGATCGGGTTGCACGCCGCAAAAATGATGTAAATGGATCGGGTTGCACATCGCAACAATGATATAAATGGATCAAGTTGCACGCTGCAACAGTGATATAAATGGATCGGGTTGCACGCCGCAACAATGATAAATGGATCGGGTTGCACGCTGCAACAATGATATAAATGGATCGGGTTGCACGCCGCAACAATGATATAAATGGACCGGGAAGCACGCCGCAACATGTATATAAATGGACCATATTGCACGCAACGACAATGATATAAATGGAAAAAATGATATAAATGGATCGGGTTACACCCTTCAATAATGGTATAAATGGATCGGGTTGCACGGCGCAACCGTGATATAAATGGATCGGGTTGAACGCACAACAATGATATAATGGACCGGGTTGCACGCCGCAATATTGATATAAATAGATCAAGTTACACGTTGCAACAATGATACAATTGGGTTGCGTTTCATGCCGCAACATTGATAAATAATATGGAGAGGTTCGTGCCGCAACCCTGTTATTATTGTTTTGCTGTAGATCTTACATTGTTCTCATGTATTTCTCTTAATTACTGCTAGTATGGTATTCCCTCCAGCATGTACCCCCTCTCCTCTTTATTTGTACATCCCTGTTTTATTTTTTGCTGCATATTATATAACTACACAGGTTATTTGATAGTCTTGTCCTAGCCTTGTCACTACTTCACCAGGGTTAGGCTAGGCATTTACCAACACATGGGGTCGGTTGTGCTGATTCTACACTCCGCACTATGTGCAGATCATGGAGCGGAAGCTTTTGGACAGCGGCATTTGGTGTCTTACCTTCAGTCCAACTAGAGATCCCGAGGCAGTCCTGCAGGCGTCCGCAGGCCTGACATTCTCTTCTATCTTTATATGTATTCTGTTTTCATCTACTTCCGAGACAGACAATACTTTTCCTTCTAACATTTAGTTGTAGTATTCATAAATAGTCGGTGATATTGTGACACCGTATTCGAGGTAGAGGTGTATGTTGGCGTAGTCGTACTAGCTACAGTTAATTCATCAGTTAAGTCTTCTGCTTGTTTTTATTTATCATTAATGTTTTACTGTTGTTCACATGATAGTTTGAAATTGTTAAAAAAGGCTTATAAATGAGTTAATAATTCTACAATATGCGGCTTGCCTAGCTTCCATGAGTAGGCACCATCCCGATTCTCTAAGGTGGGAAATCCAGGTCTTGAAAGATAAATATTTTCGATCGAAGTTGGTCGATTTTTTGGGTAATGTTTTGACAGAATACAACTGTTTTAAAGCTGTACCACCTGCCAACTACCAATCACCTATAATGGGAGAATTACATTGCTGCCATTCAACCAATAATAACAACACAAGAACCACAACAATAATTATCAAAACTATATTAACAAAGTATCATTTCCATCTCCATCCTCCACTAATCTGCATTAACAAGACATCATACCAACAACAAAATGTTTCACAAGTTACAAGTTCAAACATAATTCAATAAGTGTCTTGTACTACATCATCTTCTTCTCCACTACTATAGCATTTGTCATTGGCATGGTTTGAAGGATTAGCATATGAGGAATGCTCAGGAGACCAGGGAATTGGAAAAGCACCACTAGAAAGAGGATTTGCTAGTTGACCTTGAAGGATATTAAATTATCAGTCTCTCTTTTATAGATGAACTTGAAGGGTATCTAATTTTTTATCTCTTTTTTGTTCTCTTGCCTTTGTTTCTTCATGCTCTCTTGTCAGCTTTGTCAATATTTTTCTCAATAGACGAGAGAATCGACCTATCAATTGTCACATCTTGGGCGGAAGTCCCTACACATTACAATCCAGCCATGTAGCGGCGAAATGATCTCTCTGGAAGGCCATATGCTATCCCCTTTTTAGGACCAACGACGACATCCAACCATATCTTATGCGCTTATTCGTCTGAAAAGGATGGTCGCTCGCCTTGCTCATTTGGTAGCAAGCTCTATGTATACTCATCTACATTAGTCTTGTAGCGACCCTTTAATTAGAAGATAGAAAATTACCAACTATATAATACTATAAATATTAATTACAAGTTATTGTTGTTGTGAAACTCACATATATAGTCACAGGCCGATCCTCGACCCATTTACCTAGATCTGCCGATGCCTTCTTTTTCCGAATGTGAGTCTCCATGCAGAATTCGTCATGAGTCATCTTCTTCCCATAACTAAACTAAAATATATTAATACAGTTTGATAAAAATAGATGTAAATATATTACAAAATTACCAGTAGCTCTCGCAGTCCGTATGCTCCTTGGACTCACACAGTACAACGAGCCATCCTTCTTAGATGTTCGGGCCTCTTTCCCTGTTCACTCATATTCTCGAATTTTTCGATAGTCCATTGTCAGATACTTCCATATATACGGAAGAACTCATAAAGGCTTCTTGCCCTTCTTTCGAGCAGAGTAGAAGAAATCATATCGTCTCTACGGCATTTGAACACAAAATTTACAAAAATTTCACTGTTATGTTGGTCCTCCCAAGAACACTTAGTCTATAAATGAAGTGTGTAACATTAAATAAAATATCGTTAATATAATACTTAAATAGATAAGAATTGTATTAAAACCTTAAATTGGTTAAAAATTTGTTCCACGAGCTCTGGTGGAAATTCTCTCCAACTCGCATAGGGTGCATCATACAACCGGCCAAGAACTTCAGCGATTATCATTGTAGTTTGATATTAGGTATGAACCTGTAATATAGCAAGTTCATATATAAATTCCTCCCTCAAAACCGACGATTAGGATAATTCCTATTAAACATCCAACTACGATATTCTATCTACATAAAAAACAAATACATTACATGTTATATTAATCATAATTTAAATTAATTTATTGAATTAAGTTACATAATAAACTTTAGTTACAAAGTACAACATTAAAATAATTTGAGTGCATATTAATTTGAATACAATATTATTTTAACCCTACCATTTACATAATTAGACTTTCTAAAATATTTAATTAGTTAAGCCATTCTATTAGACTAACTCACTTACTATTATAATAATTAATAAACCCTATATTATAATTTAATATGCTCTAAATCATAGCATAACAAGCTCTAAATCATGAGCAATAAATTGAAAAAGGTAAAAATTAGCTAATTAAGCAAGTACCTTGATATCATAAGCAAAATCAATTACAGTAAACCCTAAATCTAAAGAATTATAATCAATTGAAATAATTCCAAAATCAAAAAATTATAAATCCTAGTTTATACAATTGAAAGAATTTAAATAACTAAAACTAACGAATATAGATAACTAACCTTCAAAGAGAGGAGGGGAGTATGACTTTGGAAGTGGTGCGGCAGTGGGTGGTGCGGGAATGGTGGTGGAGAAGCAGTGGTAGGGCGACAGAGGTAGGACTAGCGGATAACTAGGAGATACGATGTAGGGGGAGGGGAGGGGGAGAGGAGGTTTGATTTTGGGTGAGAAGGGAGTGATGAGTGGATTTGAGAAGGGTTGCCGGATGTGGAAGAAAGAATCATAGAAAGAGAAAAGAGAAAAATGAGTAAGAAACCCGTCTCTAAGCACCCTAAATCAAGATTTTCCGATCGACTTTGGTTGGAAATTACAGTCAGTATTAAGTTGAAAATATAAAGATGGTATACCGACTTAACACCGACTATAATTTTCGATCGAAGCCGGTCGGAAAATTTTAATTTAAGGTTCCAAGAGACGGGTTTCTTACTTATTTTCCTCTTTTCTCTTTCTTTGATTCTTTCTTCAACATCCGCCTCACCGTTTGACCCATTTAGCGTGATTGACTGTTTGACCCCACATTTCCAGCTAAATCCAGTCAGAATTTAAATGAATATGAACAGTTTAAATAATATATATATATATATATATATATATATATATATATATATATATATATATATATATATATATATATATATATATATATATATATATATATATATATATATATATATATATATATATATATATATATATATATATATATCTGTGTGTGTGTGTGTGTATTTCTTTTTAAATGACTTTTATATGAACAAGATATCCTATCTAGGTAAGTATATATACATATATGTACATATGTCATGATCCAAAACCACCCCGATCTTGATGGCGCCTATCACAGTAATAAGCAAGCCAATTCGATATTTATAAACATGCCTTTTTCTTACTTCATTTACTAATTAGATATTATCACAAATCTTTTGTTTAAAAAAATTTCAAAAAAAGCGAAAATAACTATGTAAAACATCAATCACTGCCTGATCCCAGTGTCACTAGTCATGTGCCACTAAATTACAGTCTGATACTGTCTACTCAATACAAGATGAGTTTGATAAAACAAATACTAATAGATAGGAAGGAGAAAGGTAAGGCTTCAGATGCCGTACAACTACCTTGCTAACTCCAGAAATGCTCTAAAGGTAAGGGACAACTCTCACTCGGAATCTTCATACAAGATGCAGGTAGTAACGTTTGTACACAACTCAGTAAGTAACTATTATAATTAAAGGGTGAGTGTAGTGACGTGCATTTCAAATCATATACATCCAAAAACATAGAATCTCAATGGAGATAACGAAGTAAAATCAATAATTTAATTTCCTAACATCTCTTAAAAAGAGCTCCAGCTTTGATGAAAGTTAATTAAATTATTTGTTTAATATTTTTCAATAGAGGCTCATTATAAAATAAGAATAAAAATAGTAATTTCATAAAAACAAGCCCATCGGGTAAAGTATCACTCATATATATATATATATATATATATATATATATATATATATATATATATATATATATATATATATATATATATATATATATATACATACATATATATATATAGCCCCTCGGGTAAGCCTCTCAGTCACTCGTGACTCACTCTCATCAATCAACACTCACACTTAGCTTGTTCAATAGATATATCATAATAACCGCTACAGTGTGCAGTCCGATCCATGAATATATAGTCGACAGCGCTTATTGAGGGTGTGCAGACTACGGAGGGGCTCCCACAGCACAAGTGCTATATCGCAACAGCATGCAGCCCGATCCTCTCTCTCTCTCTCTCTCTCTCTCACACACACACACACACACACACACACACATACACAT
The DNA here is from genome assembly GCA_034376525.1 of Nicotiana benthamiana. NCBI lineage: Eukaryota > Viridiplantae > Streptophyta > Magnoliopsida > Solanales > Solanaceae > Nicotiana > Nicotiana benthamiana. The sequence goes on from CM067325.1 coordinate 15,010,182, forward strand.
ATATATATATATATATATATATATATATATATATATATATATATATATATATATATATATATATATATATATATATATATATAAAATCGCTGCTGCGTGCAACCTGATCCATAAATATATAATCCTCACCATCAGGCCCTCGGCCTCCCTCGGTCATCAACCTCACAATCACTCAGGCATTTTAGTGAAAAACAGGAAACTCAGTCTAGTCAGTTTTCATATATTTGAAAGTGGAGTAATGAAACTAATCAAACCATAAACAGGTAAAATTCATGATTGACGATATGCTTTCGAGTCAAAACAGTGTGAGGATAGTAGTAAAATATCCTAAGGATCCAAATAGTACAGAATAAGGCCCCAAATATGACATTTAACCCAAATTAATAGAATTATTTTTAAACACATAAATTTCATGTAGATTTTATCAAGATATGCAGCTCTACAGTTGCCACGGCACGGACCAAGTCACAAACTCTACCAGTGCATACCCACACGCCCATCATCTAGCACGTGAGTCACCTTATTTATCAAAACAATATGAAATTTTGGGATTTCATTCCCTCAGAGCTAGATTTATAATCGTTACTTACCTCGAACTAGAACAAAAACTACTCTGCAATGCCATTGCCTCTAGGCTGAATTTATCCAAAGTCAGAATCATATCATCCACACATGCTAAAGGGACAAAGCCCATGCGAAAATTATTAAATTAAACTCAAAATATTGAATTTGCTCAAACCCGGCCCACGGGTCCATTTCTCGTAATCCAACAAAAATTGAAAAATTAGAAACTCCTTTCACTCCTGAATCTATACACATCAAAATCGAACCCCAAATGGCCGTCAAATCCCCAACTTAATCTCTCCAATTTCAAACCCTAATCTCCCAATTTCTCCTCAAATTTTCCCACAAATAGCATGATTAAACAATGGAATAATCTCCATAAATGAATAATACAAGGTTCAAGTAGCATACCTCACTGAAAACACTTGATCCCCTCTTGAATCACAGCTTGGAGCTTTAAAATCGACCAAAAATGGTGGAATAATGACTAAAATTCGGGAAGGGGAGTTAATATACTTTTTGCCCATAGGATTCCTTACCTGCGATCCTAAAAGCGCATCTGTGCTTCCTCTTTCGCAGAAAATATCCGCTTATGCGGATTTCACTTATCATCACAGTCCTCGGATCGACAATCACCTTACCACTCATGCGCCATTGCAGATGCAGTTTACCAAGCCACACCTGTGGTCCTCCATGAACCCGTGACTCTTTTTTTGCTCCTGCGGAGCTCGCACCTATGGTCCCCAATCTGCAGGTGAGGATATGACAGAAACGATAATACCAGCTGCTATTTCCCAAGCTCAAACCATCCAAAAACTATCCGAAATCATCCCGAAGCCCCCAGAGACTTCAACCAAAAATTTGAATAAGTCAGTTATCACCATCAAACTTATTCCAACCTTCGGAACACTCAAAACGATATCAAAATACCAAATCACCCTCGAATTCAAGCCTAAAGATTTCCAAACTTCTAAATTTTGCAACCGATTCAAAAACCTATCAAACCTCATCCGAATGACATGAAATTTTGCACACACGTTATAATGACACAACGAAACCACTCCAATTTTCAAAATCCTATTTCGACAGCAATATCAATATTTTCACTATCGACCAAAAAACTCCAATTTTCCAAATTCGCCAATTCAAGCATAATTTTACCATGGACCTCAAAATTATATTTCAAACACGTTCCTAAGTTCAAAATCACCTAATGAAGCTATCTGAACCATCATAATTTACATCCGAGACCTTCTAGTCATAAGTCAACATCTGGTTGACTTTTCCAACTTTGGTTTCTAAATAAAAGACTGTCTTATTCCATTCCGCGACCACTTTGAACCCCAACCAACCAACAAGATTCGATAAAATACAGCTGAACAATACATAATATGCTGAACCAAAAGGTCACCTCTTGTTTTAGAAGTCGAAATTGTATTTCGAAGCCTTAAAACCTCCTTTTGTCTCACCTTGATATGCGTGTATAGTCTGAGCGTGTTTTCGGAAGCTTTTATGTGAAAAATAGAAAAATAATGAATTTGGCCTTTAAAATTAGTTAAGTTGTCTTTGGTCAACATTCATGGTAAGCGGATGTAAACCCGTGATCGGATGGTTCCGTATGGTTTGTAGTAAAATACGAGACTCGGGCGTATTTCCATAATCAAATTCCAAGGTCCTTATTCGGAAATAAGAATTTTTAAAGAAAATTATTTGCTGGAAAGTATAAAGGCTTTTTGAAATGAAATGATGCATTTTCTTGATGGTATCGAGCTTGTATTTTAGTTCCGGAGTCCCGTACAGGTTTAATATAATAATTAAGACAAATCTGTGAAATTTTGGTAAGAATCAGAGTTGAATTGTTATAAATCAGACTTTTAGTTAAGGAAATAGAAATTTCAATATTCTTGAGGAATTTCATGAATTTGAGGTTAAGTTCATAGTTGTTGATGTTATTTTGATGATTGATTGCACGAGCAAGTCTGTATGATACTATTAGACTTGCGTGCATTTTTGGTTTGGACCCCCGAGGGATAGGGTGAGTTTTGGATAGGCCACAGGGTGAATTCGACATAGGAAAAATTGCAGTTGACATCTGGAATTATTGCTCAGACCTCTGATCTCGCAATAGGGAAGTGGTCAGGCTTGAGAAATGAGACCATAGTGTCGCAATTGCCATCCAAGCCTGGTCAGGCCCTCTTTGCAAGTGCCAACACTGGGCTGGGACTCCCCCATCTCGCAAATGCAACGTCCCCTTCGCGAATGCGAAGTCATCATGTTTTCAAAGTGTTCGCAATCGCAAACCCCTGGTCGCAATTGCGATATCTGAGACCTGATAAGTGGGATTTGACAGGATTCTTCTTTATTTTACAACATTCTAATCCTAAACTCCCATAGGCAATTTTCTTGAAGAAATTTATTCCCCAAATCATCGGTAAATGATTTCTAACTTAGTTTCTTCAATCTATAACATATGTTTACATGAGTTTACTTAAAAATCTAGGGGTTTTCATGGGAAATTGGGTGCTTTTGTGTAGGAATTAGGATTTATAAATTTTGGGGATTTGGACCTCGATATGAGGTATGATTTCAAAGCTAATTATATGTTTGAGTTCGTGAATGAATGGGTGATCGGGTTTTTGTTTTTGGGTCGATTTTTGAATTTTTGGGTAAAACAATGGGAAATATATTTTCATGCATTAGGATTGGTTTATTTAGAATTTATAAATGTTATTAAGTGAATTGTGACTAGAAACATGAGAATTGGAAATAGAACCGAGAGGTAAAACGGTAGTTGAGGCATACTATTGTTAGTGGAATCGAGGTAAGTGTTTGGGCTAACCTTAGCTTAAGGGAATATGAGTCGTGGTCTATTTGCTATGTCTCGGTATCGAGAAAGACGTATAGTTATGGTGACGAATATCTATCCATTGGTGTCAAGTATGTCCGTGAGTATTATATCATGATTGTTGTGACTCTATTATGTATTGATCATGCACAAATTGATGATTATTAATTTTGAAAAAATCTTATGAAAGATTCTTGCTAATTGATTATTGTTGAGAATTGGCACAAGTTGAGTTTCACTTTTGTAAAGTAATTGTTGACAATGAGATTGGTTATAGCTGAATCCCTTGCGTGATGTTATTGTTGATATTGTTGATTCCCTTGCTGGGACAGTATTGTTGATATTATTGATTCCCTTGCGAGGACATATTATTTCTATTGTTTGGGTGAGGAAAAGTGTAAACACGAAGGGTGATGCCGTGCATGATATTATGGGTGAGTGTAATGCACAAAGAGTGATGTCGTGCTGATATTATGAGTGAAGATGCACGAAGGGTGATACTATGACATTATTTGAGAGTTAATGCATGAAGGGTGATGTCGTGCCATGATTATGTGAGGTAATGTATGAAGAGTGATGCCGTGCCATTTCTGTTGTTTCATATGGTGAGGATGAGAGTAAAAGCACGAAGGATGATGTCATGCATGTGTTCCCATTTCATCATTGTTGTAGATATAGTTATGATGTTCCTTATGCTTTTTCATTGATGCTTCTTTATTGGTTTATTGATAGAATCTGATATCCTCCCCGCTCCCCCCGCAGCATGTTCCCTTCACATCATATTCTATTGATTCCTGTTATTATGATTTTATTTGTATATGATTTAACTGCATAGGTACATATAATTATCGAGTCCTAGCCTTGTCACTACTTCGCCGAGGTTATGATCACCACTTACTCAGTACAAGGGGTCAGTTGTACTGATATTACAAAATTTCAGTACCGAACCCGGTGAGTTGGTGAGGTAGCAGCCTTTAGTCCATGGAGACCAAGATAGATCTGCTGGCGACCGTAGAGCCTGAAGTCTCCCTTCCCTGTTTTAGCTTTCTGTTATCTCTTTTCTTTTCGAGAATAGTTGTATTTTCTTTTCAGACCAGTATTTGTAGAAATTCGTAGATGTTCGTGAAGTTGTGACACCAGATCCGTGAGTAGACTTGTATTGGATTATTTGATCATTTTATAACTCTTCCGCATTTATCATCTATTTAGCTTTAGTTTCTGCTTATAACTATTTGGATTGATTGGTAATGTGTAGAACCCTAATAGTTGGCTTAGCTAGCTTTTACAAATAGGCTCCATCACGACTCCCGAGGGTGAAAAATCCGGGTCATGAGACATAAAGAAGCAGAAATGGGAGAAACAGGACTGTAACTCATGAAATGACTGGATGGGTCATTACATCCCCCCTTAAAACAAATGTTTGTCTTTGAATGAGTCAAGAAACATAACTGGAACCTCAAATAGGTGAGGATATATGCTCCGCATCTCTCGTTTGGTTTCCTAGGTGGCCTCCTCTATGGTCCGACCCCTCCACTATACTTTCACTTAAACTACATCCTTTGATCTCAACTTTCGGATCTGCTGCTCCAAAATAACCACTGACTCCATATTATAAGTCAAATCATCGTCTAACTGAACTATGCTGAAATCCAAAACATGAGACGGATCGCCAATATATTTCCGGAGCATAGTAACATGAAATACCAGATGCACACTCGATAGTCTAGGTGGCAAAGCTAGCTCATAAGCCACCTCCCCAATCCTCCGAAGAACCTCCAAAGACCCAATGAACTGAGGATTCAATTTACAATTCTTCCCAAATCTCATAGCACCCTTCATGGGTGAAACCTTCAGTAAAACCTTCTCCAAAACCATGTAAGACACATCGCGAACCTTCCTGTCAGCATAACTCTTTTGTCTTGACTGTACTATATGAAACCGCTTCTGAATCACTTTCAACTTGTCCAAAGTATCATGCACAAAGTCTGTCCCCAAAATCTTGGCTTTACCAGGCTCAAACTATCGTATCAGAGAACTACACTATCTCCCATATAAAGCCTCATATGGAGCCATCCGAATACTCGACTGATAACTGTTGTTATATGCAAACTCTACAAGCAGTAGAAACCGATCCCATGAACCCCTAAAATAAATGACACAAAAGCGTAACATGTCCTCCAATATCTGAATAGTGCTCTAGGATTGCTTGTCTGTCCGAGGGTGAAAAGTTGTGCTAAATGTAACTTGAATACCCAACTCTCGCTGCGCGGCTCTCTAAAAATACAAAGTGAACTGAGTACCTCTATCTGAAATGATGTAAACTGGGACACCATGCATACAAATATATCTCGGATATAAATCTCTGTTAATTGCTTTGAGGAATAGGTAGTACACGAAGTTGGTCATTCAATCCAGAATCACCCAAATAGCGTAAAACTTCCTCAAAATCCATGGGAGTCAAACTACAAAATCGATGGTGATCCGCTCCCACTTCTACTCTGGAATATCTATCTGCTGAAGCAAGCCCTCCGGTCTCTAATGCTCATATTTCAACTACTGATAATTGGACACCAATCTACAAATCCCACTATGTCTTTCTTCATTCTTCTCCACCCGTAGTGCTGTCTCAAATCTTGCTACATCTTCGCGGCACCTGGATGAATGGAATACCGCGATCTATGAGCCTCATCCAAATTAACTCCCAAAGCCCATCAACATTGGGCACACATATCTAGCCCTACATCCTCAATATCCCACCACCACCAATAGTCACATCTCTAGCATCATCGTGCTAAACTTTGTCTTTAAGGACAAGAAAATGAGGATCATCATACTAGTGCTCTGTGATGCAATCAAACAAGTAAGACCGAGAAACCACACAAGCTAGGATCCGACTAGGCTCTAAAATATCCAACCTCACAAACCGATTGGCCAAGGTCAGAACATATACTGCAAGAGGTCTCTCCCCGATAGGAATATACGCCAAACTGCCCATGCTCACCGCATTTCTACTTAAGGCATCAACCACTAAAATGGACTTTCCCGGGTGATACAAGATAGTAATATCATAGTCTTTTAGCAGCTCCAACCATCTCTACTGCCTCAACTTGAGATCCTTCTGCTTGAACAAGTGCTGGAGGCTACAATGATTAGGAAACACCTCATAAGATACACCATAGAGATAATGCCTCCAGATCTTCAATGCATGAACAATGGCAGATAACTCTAAATCATGAACAAGGTAGTTCTTCTCATGGGGCTTCAACTTACGAGAACCATAAGCAATCACTCTACACTCTTGCATCAACACACACCCAATACCAACTCTAGAAGCATTGCAATATACTATATATGAACCTAAAGCTGATGGAAAAACTACTTGAGCTCTGGTCAAGGCAATCATGAGCTTATGGAAGCTCGCCTCACACTCATTCGACCACCTGAATGGAACACCCTTTTGAATTAATTTGGTTAAAGGTGATGCAATAGATGAAAATCCCTGAACAAACCGACGATAATAACTCGCCAAACCAAGAAAGCTGCAAATCTCTATGGCTGAGGACGGTCTGGGCCAACTCTAAACCGCCTGTATCTTCTTCGGGTCAACCTGAATACCCTTACTAGACACCACGTGCCCCAACAAAGCCACTAAACTGATCCAAAACTCACACTTGGAGAACTTTGGATAAAGCTTCTCCTCCCTCAACAGCTGCAATACCACTCTCAAATTGTTGGCGTGCTCCTCTTGACTACGCGAGTACGACAGAATTTCATCAATGAATACAATAACAAATGAGTCAAGATAAGGCCGAAACATGTTGTTCATCAAGTGCATGAATGCTGGCGGGGCATTGGTCAGTCCAAAAGACATCAGAAGGAACTCATAATGACCATATGGGGTTTTGAAAGCCGTCTAAAGAATATCAAATTCCTTGATCTTCACTTGGTAATACCCTGACCTGAGATCAATCTTGGAAAATACTCTCGCCCACTAAAGCTGGTCAAATAAATCATCAATATGAGGCAAAAGATACTTGTTCTTGATTGTGACTTTGTTCAACTACCTATAATCAATGCACATCGTCATCATGCCATCCTTCTTCTTCATTAATAGAACAGGCGCACCCCAAGGCAACACACTAGGCCGAATAAACCCCTTATCAAGGAGTTTCTAAAGCTACTCCTTCAATTCTGCCAATGCCATACGATACATTAAAATAGAAATGGGCTGAGTGCCCGACACCAAATCAATACTGAAGTCAATATCCGTGTCCGGTGGCATGTCCGACAGGTCTGCAGGAAACACATTTAGTAATTCCCTTATTACTGGAATAGAATCGATACTAGGAGTCTCTACACTAACATCCCTCAAAAAATCCAAATAAGAAAGACAACCCTTCCCAACCATCCGTTGGGCCTTCAGAAATAAAATCACTATATTGGGAACAAAATCAGTCGAACATCGCCACTCAATTCGTGGCACTTCCTACATAGCTAACGTCACTGTCTTAGCATGGCAATTCAAAATAGCACGACGTGGAGATACCCAATCCATGCCTAATATCACATCAAAGTCCATCGTACAAAGCAATAGAAGGTCCATTCGTGTCTCCAAAACCCCAATAATAACTACACACGATTGATATACATAGTCTACAACAATAGTATCGCCCACCGGGGTAGATACACGAACAAATGAAACAAGTGATTGACAGGGTGTATCCAAATAACAAGCAAAATATGATGACACATATGAAAAATGGAACTAGGATCAAATAACATAGAGGTATCTCTGTGGAAAACTAAGGCAATACCTATAATCATAACATCTGGTCTAGCTGGGAGTGTGTTCAAATAGGACTGACTACCACTTGATCAATCTCCCCCTCTAGGGCGACCCCTACCTCTAGCTGCCTGGTGTGTGGTGAAGTAATTGGAGCAAAAGTAGAAGGCTGACTCCTCTGATGAGACTGACCCCCAAGAAGACGAGGACAATGTCTCCTCATATGCCCAAACTCTCCACACTTATAACAACTGCCTGATGTGGGGGACGGGGACTGAAGGGAAACCCTAGCACCGGGATGACTAGTAGAAGAACCTGGTATGGAAGAGCCCTGAATTGATGGAGCACGGGATGAACTTTAGGCTTGAAGGGCACTAAGTGATGAATGGCCCTAATGAGAACTATGAGAACCATGGCCTGATGATGTCCCACGATGAACTAAGTGAGATTAATAAGCATGTCTAAATCCCCGTAACCTCTTGGCAAAAACTGGACTCTCGAAGGAACACCACCAAAATGACCAAATTCTCGAGACCTCTTGGCCTCCCTCTCATCTCGCTCCTCGAGACAAACCGACTCAATCTCTTGGGCAATTTCAACAACCTACTCAAAAGTAGCACGTAACACCCTCTGTCTGGTCATATAAATCTGAAACTGATATATAAGGTCATCCAAAAACCTCCTGATCCTCTCCCTATCTGTAGGAACCAACTAAACAGCATGACAAGTTAGCTAAGAAAATCTCATCTCATACTGCGCCATAATCATATAGTCCTGACATAATTGCTCGAACTGCCTGTGTAGCTCCTCCCTGCATGACCATGGCACATACTTTTCCAAAAAGAGAGCGGAGAACTGCTGCCAAGTAAGGGGCGGTTTATCAGTAGGCCTTAGCCTCTCGTATGCCTCCCACCAACTAAAGGTAGCTCCTGAAAACTGGAAAGCAGTGAACGAGACCCCACTAGTATCCAAAATACCTGCGGTCCAAAGCATCCTCTGACACTTGTCCAAGAAACCCTGGGCAACCTCTCTCTCTTCACCACATAAAGTCGGAGGCTGAAGTATAACAAACCTCTCCAATCAATGCTGCTCTTCTTCAGGCATAACTGGTACCACATAATCCTAAGCAGGTGCAATCAGCTAGGTTGGAGGTGCCCCCGGTGTCTGAAGTCCCTGCACAACCTGCTCGGGTGTGCGAGCGGCGGGAGTCTAGGTGCCTCACACGGCCTGAGAAGTAGCTCCGGCCATAGAAACTAAGATCGTTTGATCCAGGACAGTGCACAGTAATAGAATATGGGCTAGGGCCTCCTGAAGGACTAGAATAATAATCGACACAACTGGTGCCTAAGCTGGTCCTGCTGGAGCTTCCGCGACTGGGACCTGATCGTGAACTAGGGCAGTTGGTGGATCTGCCGATGCTGCCCTAGGTGTTGTGCAAGCTACATCCCAGCCCCTACCACGACCTTGACCTCGGCCTCTAGTGGCCCCAGCTGGTGGTACTGGTAGTCATCCATCTTGTCCGATAGCACGTATCCTCACCATCTGTGAGAAAATATAATAAAAGAAGTTTAGTTACCAGAATCAATAGATTCACACGGCATTAGTTCAAGATAAGTACAGACGTCTCCGCACCAATCTACAAGACTCTACTAAACCGGCTCATGACTTGTGAGACCTTTGTATCCTAGGATGTGATAGCAACTTGTCACGATTTGAAACCACCCCGATTATAATGGCACCTATCACATTACTAGGAAAGACAATTCGACATTTATAACATAAACAAGTATATTTATTACTTCATTTACTAATAAGATATTATCACAAATCTTTCATTTAAAACATTTCAATACAAGCAGAAACAACTATGTAAAACATCAACCACTGTCCGATACAGGTGTCACTAGTCATGTGCCACTAAACTACAATCTAATATTATCTACTCAATACAAGATGAGTTTGATAAAACAAATACTAATAGATAGGAAGGAGAAATGCAAGGCCGCGGATGCTGTGCAACTACCTTGCTAACTCCGAAAATGCTCTAAAGGTAAAGGACAACTGTCACTCGGATGCCGTGGAACCTGAATCTGCACACAAGCTGTAAGGAGTAACATGAGTACGACAAATCAGAAAGTAACAATGATAAATAAGGACTGAGTGCAGTGACGAGAATTTAAAATCATATACATCCCATAATATAGAGTCTTAATGTAAATAACAAAGACAAATCAGTAATTTAATTTCTAAACATCTCGTAAAAGAACTCTAGTTTCATTGAAAGTTATTTAAAACATTTGTTTAACATTTTTCAATAGAGGCTCAGTATAAAAGAAAAGTGAAAACAGTAATTTCATAAAAACAAGCCCTTCGGGCAAAGTTTCACTCATATATATAACCCCTCGGATAAGCCTCTCAGTCACTCGTGACTCAACTCTCATCACTCAACACTCTCGCTCAATAGATATCTCATAATAACTGATGCAGCATGCAGCCCGATCTATGAATATATAGTTGGCTGCACTCATCTAGGGGTGTATAGACTCTGGAGGGCCTCCTACAGCCCAAGCGCTATATCACTACGGTGTGTAGCCCGATCCAGACATACACACACACACACACTCACAGACGGTCCATAAATATATAATCCTCACCATCAGGCTCTCAGCCTCCCTTAGTCATCAACCTCACAGCCACTCAGGGATTTCAGAAAAAAAAAGTGGGAACTCAGCCCAAACGTTTTCATATATTTGAAAGTAGAGTGATGAAACTAGTCAAACCATAAACATGTAAAAATCATGAGTGAGGATATGCTTTCGAATCGAAACAGTATGAGGATAGTAGTAAAATATCCTTGAGGCTCCAAATAGTACGGCACAAGGCCCCAAATATGGCATTTAGCCCAAGTTAACAAAATTATTTCAAAACACATAGATATCATATAGAGTTTATACAAATATGCAACTCAACAGTTGCCACAGGACGAATCAAGTCACAATCCCTACCGATGTGCGCCCACACGCCCGTCACCTCGCATTTGAGTCACCTCATTTATCAAAATAATAAAAAATTCCAGGGTTTCATACCCTCAGGTCTATATTTACAATCGTTACTTACCTCGAACCAAACATTCTACTACGCAATGTCCTTGCATATTGACTCGGCCACAAATCGTCCCGGATCTATCCAAAAATCAGAATCATATAATTCATACATGCTAAAGGGACAAAGCCCTCGTGAAAATTATCAAATTAAACTCAAAATCGTGAATTTGCTCAAACCTGGCCCCCCGGCCCATGTCGTGAAATCCAACAAACGTCACAAAACTATAAACTCCTGTCACTCCTAAGTCTATATACATCAAAATCGGACCCCAAATGGCCCTCAAATTGCCAATCTAAACTCTCCAATTTCAAGCCCTTATCTCCCAATTTCTCCTTAAATTATCCTACGAACATTATGATTAAACAATGGAATAATCACCATAAACACACGATACATGGTCCAAGTAGCTTTCCTTACTGAAAACACTTGATTCCCTCTTGAATCACATCTTGGAGCTTCAAAATCGACTAAAAATGGTGGAAGAATGACCAAAATTCATGAAGGGGAGCTTATATACTTTCTGCCCCAAGGATTCCGTACATGCAATCCCAAAAGCTCACATGTGCTTCCTGTTCTGCGAAAAATATCTGCTTATGCGGAATTCACTTAATATGATAGCCCTCGCATCTGCAATCGCCTTGCCGCTCATGCGGCATCACAGATGCGGTTTACCAAGCTGCACCTGCGGTCCTCCATGCACCTGTGCCTCTTTTTCTTCTCATGCAAAGCTCGCACCTGCGGTCCCCAATCCGCAGGTGCGGATACGACAGGAGCAACAACACCAGCTGCAATTTCCTAAGTTCAAACCTTCCAAAAACTGTTCGAAATCATCCCTCTCCCCTCTCCCCCGAGACCTCCACCAAAAATACGAATAAGTCACCTATCACAATTCAAACTTATTCTGACCTTCGGAACACTCTAAACAACATCAGAATACTAAATCACCCTCAGATTTAAGCCTATGGATTTCTAAACTTCTGAATTCCACAACTGCTTCAAAAACCTATCAAAGCTCATCCAAATGACCTGAAATTTTTGATACAAGTCACAATTGACGCAACCGACCAACTCTAATTTTTGGAATCCCATTCTGATCCCGATATCAAGATTTCCACTGTCGACCGAAAAATTCCAAATTTTTAATTCGCAAATTCAAGCCTAATTCTACCACGAACCTCCAAATTACATTTCGAATACGCTCTTCAGTCCAAAATTATCTTACGAAACTATACGAACCATCAGAATTCATATCCGAGACCTTCTACTCATACGTCAACATCCGATTGGCTTTTTCGACTTAAACTTTTAAATAAGAGACTAAGTGTCTCATTCCATTCTACGACCACTCCGAACCCGAACCAACCAACACTATATGATAAAATACAACTGAACAATACATAATGAAGCAGTAATGGAGAAAACGGAACTGTAAATCATGAAACGACTGGTCGGGTCATTACAGCATAGTATTTAATTGATTTAACATCCTAAATTGTAATATATTTAAATTACTAAGGCCGTTAGTAAGCCCAAAATCGGTTTGTTTTTGCCAAGATCCAAATTATAGGTACTATTTTATTTTTAATTAATATTTATTTTTATATGCATACACACACGCGCACAATCTTGAATATTTTATTCTCGATCACCTTATTAATACTTTGCTTGGATACTTCATCAGTGGTTTACTTGAAAATTCAATTATATTCGATTAAAACTTATTACAACACATTTAAAAATAAAGTGTATAGTTCTATTAGATGTAGTTCTATATTAATACTTAAGTTTTAGTAACAACAACACATAATTATAGCATATATTAATATAGCATATGTTAATATAGCATTAATACATCTGTTGTTGTGGCTATATCTTAAGTATTAATATAGCTTTATAGAATTAAAGCTATATTAATACTTAGTATTAATATGTATCCATATGTTTTTGTTCCTACAACTTAGGTATATAGTTCTATAAAATTATATTAATGTATAAGTTGCAGCAACAACGTATGTATACATGTTAATGCTATATTAAGATATACTACATGCTATATTCATATGTTGTTAATGCTATATTAATATATGCTATATTAAGATATACTACATGCTATATTCATATGTTGTTAATGCTATATTAATATACATGTTAATGCTATATTAATATATGCTATATTCATATGTTGTTATTGCTAAAACTTAAGTATCAATATAGCACTACATCTTATAGAACTATATACTTTTTTTTATAAATGTGTTATAGTAAATTTTAATCGAATATAAAAGAATTTCCAATTGATCCACTGATAAAGTATCCGAGCAAAGTACTAATAAGACTAACGAGAATAAAACATTCATAATTTATTGTGTGTGGGTGGGTGTATGTGCGTATATATATATTTGTTATATTAAAATATCAATTGCCCCTATGCGGGGAAAGAATAATTTCAAATCTTCGATCGATTTCGTTTGGTATATTTGAATTTTTTTAATTAAAATTTATTTCGGTTGGTAAATTTTGCACACACACATATATATTGAAAAGCCAATTGCAATGGGGGAAAGAATAATTTCAAATATACCGACCGATTTCGGTCGGTATATTTGAAATTTTGTAATTAAAATTTAGTTTGGTAGATAATATGCAAGTATGACCATATCTTGATCAAAGATTGATCATTCCGATCGACATCACTCGAAATTTTTATATTATTGTTACGTGGCCATTATTTCGCGACCGGAGAAGAACGTCCTTCGATTTCACGGAAAAATCCTTAGCTCCGAGTGATAGAAACCCTAGACTCTGAAATCTCGCCTGAATCAGGCCCAAGACGTCGGAAAAATTACCCAAAACGTCGATCCTATGAAGATGTGACCAGCTGATATCATTTGAACCTTCGACTCGATTCACTTAGAGTTTACTAACAACTAACAGTACATAAGCTTTCAAAACAAAATTTTCAATACGAACTGAACTGAGTTGACAGAAGACGACGGAGAATCGTTCGAGCATCCCCGCTCTAATACCATGAAAACATTGAAGATTAAAGATGAAGAAAAGGATGGAGATTTTTCATTTCTCAGTTGAAGAACTCTGTAGAGATAAAATGAGTTCTGCCTCTTTGTCCAGTAGAAGGTCCTAGAAGCAAAAATATATCTACCTCTATTAAATTGGGTCGGTGCAAGTAAAAGAAATGGGCTAAAATGAAAATGGGTTAATGGGCCAGTCTGCCACAGGCCCAAAAATAAAGATATACAACATATACACAACATACAATAAAAATACAATAAAAATACAGCACAAATCAATGTATGCGTTTAGACTTAGATGATAGGTAGTCTTTTAGCTCAACAAAATTGACTAATTTTTGTAGTGCAGACAAATTTGGATCTTAATTTTCCTTTACGCAATGCTATGATAGCGTAATAAAAGGACTACACTGAGGCAACGTAACCAGATTTTAGAATGTGCCTTTGAATAAGTTGGTTAAAAATTTGAGTTCTTCTCTGATTGACTCGGAAACTTTTAGAGCAATTGTTTCTGCTACTAACAACTCAAATTAATATAAACTAGTTTTATTTTATATTGTCACTAGTGAACTGACCGTGCTTTGCGCGATTGAACTGGTAGTTTTATTTAATTTCAAGTTGTAGTAGTTAGGAAATTTACATATATAGTCACCGGCCGGTCCTCGACCCATTTACTTAGATCTGCCGATGCCTTCTTTTTTCGGATGTGAGTCTCCATGCAGAATTCATCATGAGTCATCTTCTTCCCATAACTAAACTAAAATATATAAATATAGTTCGATAAAAATAAATATAAAGTTTTTACAGAATTACCAGTAGCTCTCGCAGTCCCTATGCTCTTTGGACTCACACGGTAAAAGGAGCCATCCTTCTTAGATGTTCGGGCCTTCTTTTCCAGTTCACTCATATTCTCGAATTTTCCGGTAGTCCATTGCCTCAGCAGATCCTTCCATATATTCGGAAGAACTCATAAAGGCTTCTTGCCCTTCTTTTGAGCAGAGTAGAAGAAATCATATCGTCTCTTACGACATTTGAACACAAAATTTACAAGAATTTCACTGTTATGTTGGTCCTCCCAGGAACACTTAGTCTGCAAATGAAGTATGCTACATTAAATGAAAATATCGTTAATATAATACTTAAATAGATAACAATTGTATTAAAACCTTAAATTGGTTAAAAATTTGCTCCACGAGCTCTGGTGGAAATTCTCTCCAACTCGCATAGGGTGCATCATACAACCGGCCAAGAGCTTCAGCGATTATCTTTGTTGTTTGATATTAGGTATGAACCTGTAACATAGCAAGTTCATACATAAATTCCTCCCTCAAAACTGACGTTTAGGATAATTCCTATTATACATCCAACTACGATATTCTATCTACATAAAAAACTAATACATTACATGTTATATTAATTATAATTTAAATTAATTTATTGAATTAAGTTACATAATAAACTTTAGTTACAAAGTACAACATTGAAATAATTTGAGTGCATATTAATTTGAATACAATATTATTTTAACCCTACCATTAACATAACTAGACTTACTAAAATATTTAATTAGTTAAGCCATTTAATTAGACTAACTCACTTACTACTAAACATAATTATTAAACCCTATGTTATAATTTAATATGCTCTAAATCATAGCTTAAAAAGCTCTAAATCATGAGCAATAAATTGAAAAGGGTAAAAATTAGCTAATTAAGCAAGTACCTTATATGATATCATTAGCAAAATCAATTAGAGTAATCCCTAAATCTAAAGAATTATAATCAATTTAAATAATTCCAAATAACAAAATTATAAACCTAGTTTATACAATTGAAAGAATTTAAATAATTAAAATTAACGAATATAGATAACTAACCTTCAAAGAGAGGAGAGGAGTATGATTTTGGAAGTGGTGCGGCAGTGGGTGGTGCGGGAATGGTGGCAGAGAAGCAATGGTAGGGCGATAGAGATAGGACCAGCGGAGAACGGGGAGAGACGAAGTGGGGGAAGGGGAGGGGGAGAGAGGGTTTGATTTTGGGTGAGAAGGGAGTGATGAGTGGATTTAAGAATGGTTGGCGGATGTGGAAGAAAGAATCATAGAAAGAGAAAAGAGAAAAATGAGTAAGAAACCCGTCTCTAAGCACCCTAAAATCAAGATTTTCCGACCGACTTTAGTTGGAAATTACAGTCAGAATTAAGTTGAAAATATAAAGTTGGTATACCGACTTAAGATCGACTATAATTTTCGACCGAAGCCGGTCAGAAAATCTTAATTTAGGGTGCCTAAGAGACGGGTTTCCTACTTATTTTCCTCTTTTCTCTTTCTTTGATTCTTTCTTCTACATCCGCCTCACTGTTTGACCCCGTTAGAGTGTTTGACCGTTTGACCCCACATTTCCAACTAAATCCAGTCGGAATTTCAATTAATATAAACAGCTTAAATAATATTTATATATGTATATATATATATATATATATATATATATATATATATATATATATATATATATATATATATATATATATATATATATATATATATATATATATATATATATATGTGTGTGTGTGTGTGTGTGTGTGTGTGTGTGTGTGTGTGTGAACACTATATCCTATCTAGGTAAGTATATATACATATATGTACATATGTCATGATCCTAAACTACCCCGATCTTGATGGCGCCTATCACAGTAATAGGCAATCCGATTCGAGATTATGACATAAACATGCCTTTTTCTTACTTCATTTACTAATTAGATATTATCACAATCTTTCGTTTAAAACAATTTCAAAACAAGCGGAAATAACTATGTAAAACATCAACCACGGCATGATCCTAGTATCACTAGTTATATGCCACTAAATTACAGTCTGATACTGTCTACTCAATACAAGATGAGTTTGATAAAACAAATACTAATAGATAGAATGGAGAAAGGTAAGGCTTCAGATGCCGTACAACTACCTTGCTAACTCCAGAAATGCTCTGAAGGTAAGGGACAACTCTCACTCGGAATCTGCACACAGGGTGCAGGTAGTAACGCGTGAGTAGGACAACTCAGTGAGTAACTATTATAAATATAGGCTGAGTGTAGTGACGTGCATTTAAAATCATATACATCTCAAAACATAGAATATCAATGGAAATAACGAAGTCAAATCAATAATTTAATTTCCTAACATCTCGTAAAAAAAACTCCAGTTTTGATGAAAGTTATTTAAAATATTTGTTTAATATTTGTCAATAGAGGCTCATTATAAAATAAGAATAAAAATAGTAATTTCATAAAAAACAAGCCCATCGGGTAAAGTATCACTCATATATAAATAGCCCCTCGGGTAAGCCTCTCAGTCACTCGTGACTCACTCTCATCAATCAGCACTCACACTTAGCTTGTTCAATAGATATCTCATCATAACCGCTGCAGTGTGCAGTCCGATCCATGAATATATAGTCGACTCCGCTCATTGAGGGTGTGTAGACTACGGAGGGGCTCCCATAGCCCAAGAACTATATGGCAACAGCGTGCAGTCCGATCCTCTCTCTCTCTCTCTCTCTCACACACACACACACACACACACATACACACACACACACATACGCGCACACACACACACACACACACACACACACACACACACACACACACACATATATATATATATATATATATATATATATTGTTGCGTGCTACCTGATCCATAAATATATAATCCTTACCATCAGGCCCTCGGACTCCCTCAGTCATCAACCTCACAACCACTCAGGCATTTTAGTGAAAAGCAGGAAACTCAGCTGTCAGTTTTCATATCTTTGAAAGTGGAGTAATGAAATTAATCAAACCATAAACAGGTAAAATTCATTACTGAGGATATGCTTTCGAGTCAAAACAGTGTGAGGATAGTAGTAAAATACCCTAAGGATCCAAATAGTACAGAATAAGGCCCCAAATATGACATTTATCCCAAGTTAATAGAATTATTTCTAAACACATAAATTTCATGTAGAGTTTATCAAGATATGCAGCTCTACAGTAGCCACGGCACGGACCAAGTCACAAACTCTACCGGTGCATGCCCACACGCCCATTACCTAGCATGCGAGTCACCTAATTTATCAAAACAATATGAAATTTTGGGATTTTATACCCTCAGAGCTAGATTTACAATCGTTACTTACCTCGAATTAGAAGAAAATCTACTCCACAACGCCCTTGCCTCTAGGCTGAATTTATCTAGAATCAGAATCATATCATCCACACATGCTAAAGAGACAAAGCCCACACGAAAATTATCAAATTAAACTCAAAATATTGAATTTTATCAAACCCAGCCCTTGGGTCTGTGTCTCGGAATCCAACAAAAATCAAAAAATTCGAAAATCCTTTCACTCCTGAGTCTATACACATCAAAATCGGACCCGAAATGGCCGTCAAATCCCCAATTCAATCTCTCCAATTTCAAACCCAAATCTCCTAATTTCTCGTCAAATTTTGCCACAAATAACATGATTAAACAATGGAATAATCTCCATAAATAAATAATTCAAGGTTCAAGTAGCATACCTCACTGAAAACACTTGATCCCTCTTGAATCACAGCTTGGAGCATTGAAATCGACCGATAATTGTTGAATAATGACTAAAATTTGGGAAGAGGAGTTAATATACTTTTTGCCCCAGGGATTTCGTACCTGCGATCCTAAAAGTGCACCTGCGCTTCCGTTTTCGCAGAAAATATCCGTTAATGCGGATTTCACTTAACATCACAATCCTCACATTGATAATCACCTTACCACTCCTGCGCCACTGCAGATGCAGTTTACCAAGCTACACCTGTGGTCCTCCATACACCCGTGCCTCTTTTTTTGCTCATGCGGAGCTCGCACCTGTGGTCCCCAATCTGCAGGTGAGGATATGACAGAAACAATAACACCAGCTGCTATTTCCCAAGCTCTAACCATCCAAAAACTATCCGAAATCATCCCGAAGCCCCCTAGAGACCTCAACAAAAAATTTGAATAAGTCAGTTATCACCATCAAACTTATTCCAACCTTCGGAACACTCAGAATAATATCAAAATACCAAATCACCCTCGAATTCAAGCCTAAGAATTTCCAAACTTCTTAATTTTGCAACCGATTCAAAAACCTATCAAGCCTCATCCGAATGACATGAAATTTTGCACACACATTATAATGACACAACGGAACCACTCCAATATTCAAAATCCTATTCCGACAGCGATATCAATATTTTCACTATCGACCGAAAAACTCCAATTTTCCAAGTTCGTCAATTCAAGCATAATTTTACCACGGACCTCCAAATACTATTTCAAACACGTTCCTAAGTTCAAAATCACCTAATGAAGCTATCCGAACCATCATAATTTACATCCGAGACCTTCTACTCATAAGCCAACATCTGGTTGACTTTTCCAACTTTGTCTTCTAAATAAGAGACTGTCTCATTCCATTCCGCGACCACTTCGAACCCCAACCAACCAACAAGATACGATAAAATACAACTGAGCAATACATAATATGCTGAACCAAATGGTCATCTCTTGTTTTAGAAGTCAAAATTGTATTTTGAAGCCTTAAAACCTCCTTTTATCTTACCTTGATATGCATGTATAGTATGAGCGTGTTTTCAGAAGCTTTTATGTGAATTTTAATAAAATAATGAATTTGGCCTTTAAAATTAGTTAAATTTGTCTTTGGTCAACATTCTTGGTATGCGGATGTAAACCCGTGATCGGATGGTTCCGTATGGTTTGTAGTAAAATGCGAGACTCGGGCGTATGCCTAGAATCAAATTTTGAGGTCCCTAATTGGAAAAAAGAATTTTTAAAGAATATTATTTGCTGGAAAGTATAAAGGCTTTTTGAAATGAAATGATGCATTTTCTTGATGATATCGAGCTTGTATTTTAGTTCTGGAGTCCCGTACAGATTTAAAATAATAATTAAGCCAAATCTGAGAAATTTTGTTAGAATCAGAGTTGAATTGGTATAAATCAGACTTTTAGTTAAGGAAATAGAAATTTCAATGTTCTTGAGGAATTTCATGAATTTGAGGTAAAATTCAAAGTTTTTGATGTTATTTTGATGATTGATTGCACGAGCAAGTCCGTATGATACTTTTAGACTTGTGTGCATGTTTGGCTTGGACTTCCGAGGGATAGGGTGAGTTTTGGATAGGCCATGGGGTGAATTAGACATAGGAAAAATTGCAGTTGGCATATGGTATTATTGCTCAGGCTTCTGATCTTGCAATTGCAAAGTGTTCAGGCTTGAGAAATGAGACCATAGTGTGGCAATTGCCAACCAAGCCTGGCCAGGCTCTCTTCGCAAGTGCCAACACCGGGCTGGGACTCCCCCCTCTCGCAAATGCGACGTCCCCTCGCAAATGCGAAGTCATCATGTTTTCAAAGTGTTCGCAATTGCGAACCCCTGGTCACAATTGCAACATCTGAGACCTGATAAGTGGGATTTTGACAGGATTCTTCTTTATTTTACAACATTCAAACCCTAAACTCTCATAGGCAATTTTCTTGATGAAAGTTCTTCCCCAAATCATCGATAAATGATTTCTATCTTATTTTCTTCAATCCATAACATATTTTTACATGATTTTACTTCAAAATCTAGGGGTTTCATGGGGAATTGGGTGTTTTTGTGTAGGAATTAGGATTTATAAATTTTGGGGATTTGGACCTCGATATGAGGTTTGATTTCAAAACTAATTATATGTTTGAGTTCGTGAATGAATGGGTGATCGGGTTTTTGTTATTGGGTTGATTTTTGAATTTTTGGGGAAAACAATGGGAAATCTATATTCATGCATTAGGATTGGTTTATTTAGAATTTACTAATGTTATTAAGTGAATTGTGACTAGATACATGAGAATTGGAAATAGAACCGAGAGGTAAAGCGGTAGGTGAGGCATAATATCGTTCGTGGAATCGAGGTAAGTGTTTGGGCTAACCTTAGCTTATGGGAATAGGAGTTGTGGTCTATTTGCTATGTCTCAGTATCGAGTAAGACGTAAAGTTATGGTGACGAGTATCGATACATTGGTGTCAAGCATGTCCGTGAGTTTTATATCATGATTGTTGTGACTCTATTATGTATTAATCATGCTTAAATTGATGATTATTAATTTTGAACAAATCTTATGAAAGATTCTTGCTAATTGATTATTGTTGAGAATTGGCACAAGTTGAGTTTCACTTTTGTAAAGTAATTGTTGAAACTGAGATTGGTTATAGCTGAATCTCTTGCCGGGATACTATTGTTGATATTGTTGATTCCCTTGCTGGGACGTTATTGTTGATATTATTGATTCCCTTGCGGGGACGTATTGTTTCTATTGTTTGGGTGAGGAAGAGTGTAAAACACGAAGGGTGATGTCGTGCATAATATTGTGAGTGAGTGTAATGCATAAAGAGTGATGTCGTGCTGATATTATGAGTGATAATGCACGAAGGGTGATACCATGACATTATTTGAGAGTTAATGCATGAAGGGTGATATCGTGCCATGATTATGTGAGGTAATGTATGAAGAGTGATGCCGTGCCATTTGTGTTGGTTCATATGGTGTGGATGAGAGTAAAAGCACGAAGGATGATGTCATGCATGTGTTCCCATTTCATCATTCTTGTTGATATAGTTATGATGTTCCTTATGCTTCTTCATTGATTCTTCTTTATTGGTTTATTGATAGAATCTGATTTCCCCCCTCCGCAATGCTCCCTTCCCTATTTTAGCTATCTGTTATCTCTTTTCTTTTCGAGAATAGTTGTATTTTCTTTTCAGACCAGTATTTGTAGAAATTCGTAGATGTTCGTGAAGTTGTGACACCACATCCGTGAGTTGACTTGTATTGGATTATTTGATCATTTTATAACTCTTCCGCATTTATCATCTGTTTAGCTTTAGTTTCTGCTTATAACTATTTGGATTGATTGGTAATGTGTAGAACCCTAATAGTTGGCTTGGCTAGCTTTCACAAATAGTCTCCATCACGACTCCCAAGGGTGAAAAATCCGGGTCATGAGACATTAAGAAGCAGAAATGGGAGAAACAGGACTGTAACTCATGAAACGACTGGATGGGACATTACACCCCCCCCCCCCTTAAAACAAACGTTTGTCTTTGAATGAGTCAAGAAACATAACTGGAACCTCAAATAGGTTAGGATATCTACTCCGCATCTCTCGTTTGGTTTCCCAGGTGGCCTCCTCCATGGTCCGACCCCTCCACTATACTTTCACTTAAACTACATCCTTTGATCTCAACTTTCGGATCTGCCGCTCCAAAATTACCACTGACTCCATATTATTAGTCAAATCATCGTCTAACTGAACTACGGTGAAATCCAAAATATGAGATGGATTGCCAATATATTTCCGAAGCATAGTAACATGAAATACCGTATGCACACTCGATAGTCTAGCTGGAAAAGCTAGCTCATAAGCCACCTCCCCAATCCTCCGAAGAACCTCTTAAGACCCAATGAATTGAGGATTCAATTTACACTTATTCCCAAATCTCATAACGCCCTTCATGGGTGAAACATTCAGTAAAACCTTCTCCCTAACCATGTAAGACACATCACAAACCTTCCTGTCAGCATAACTCTTTTATCTTGACAGTGCTATACGAAACCGCTTCTGAATCACTTTCAACTTGTCCAAAGTATCGTGCACCAAGTCTGTCCGAAAATCCTGGCTTTACCAGGCTCAAACTATCGCATCACAGAACTACACTATCTCCTATATAAATCCTCATATGGAGCCATCCGAATACTCGACTGATAACTGTTGTTATATGCAAACTCTACGAGCAGTAGAAACCGATCCCATGAACCCCTAAAATAAATGACACAAAAGCGTAACATGTCCTCCAATATCTGAATAGTGCACTCGGATTGCTCGTATGTCTGAGGGTGATAAGTTGTGCTAAACGTAACTTGAATACCCAACTCTCGCTGCGCGATTCTCTATAAATACAAAGTGAACTGAGTACCTCTATCTGAAATGATGGAAACTGGGACACCATTCATGCAAACATATCTCGGATATAAATCTCTGTTAATCCCTTTGAAGAATAGGTAGTACACAAAGTTGGTCAGTCAATCCACAATCACCCAAATAGCGTCAAACTTCCTCAAAATCCATGGGAGTCCAACTACAAATCGATGGTGATTCGCTCCCACTTCTACTCTGGAATATCTATTGGCTGAAGCAAGCCACCCGGTCTCTGATGCTCATATTTCAACTGCTGATAATTGGACACCGATCTACAAATCCCACTATGTCTTTCTTCATTCTTCTCTGCCCGTACTGCTGTCTTAAATCTTGCTACATCTTCGTGGCACCCGGATGAATGGAATACCGCGATCTATGAGCCTCATCCGAAATTAACTCCCAAAGCCCATCCACACCGGGCACACATATCTAGCCCTACATCCTCAATATCCCACCACCACCAATAGTCACATCTCTAGCATCGTCGTGCTGAACTTTGTCCTTAAGGACAAGCAAATGAGGATCATCATACTAGTGCTCTGTGATGTAATCAAACAAGGAAGACCGAGAAACCACACAAGATAGGATCCGACTAGGCCTATAATATCCAACCTCACAAACCGATTGGCCAAGGTCTGAACATAGACTGCAAGAGGTCTCTCCCCAACAGAAATATACGCCAAACTGCCCATACTCACCGCATTTGTACTTATGGCACTATATTGGACTTCCCCGAGTGATACAAGATAGTAATATCATAGTCTTTTAGCAGCTCCAACCATCTCTACTGCTTCAACTTGATATCCTTCTGCTTGAACAAGTGCTGTAGGCTACGACGATTAGTAAACACCTCATAAGATACACCATAGAGATAATGCGTCCAAATCTTCAATGCATGAACAATGGCAGATAACTCTAAATCATGAACAAGGTAGCTCTTCTCATGGGGCTTCAACTGACGAGAATCATAAGAAATCACTCTAAACTCTTGCATCAACACGCACCCAATACCAACTTTAGAAGCATTGAAAAATACTGTATATCAACGTAAAGTTGATGGAAAAACTACTGGAGCTATGGTCGAGGCAATCCTGAGCTTCTGGAAGCTCGCCTCACCCTCATTCGACCACCTGAATGGAACACCCTTTTGAATTAATTTGGTTAAAGGTGATGCAATAGATGAACATCCCTGAACGAACCAACAATAATAACTCGCCAAACCAAGAAAGCTGCAAATATCAATGGCTGAGGACGGTCTGGGCCAACTCTAAACTGCCTCTATCTTCTCCGGGTCAACCTGAATACCCTTACTGGACACCACGTGCCCCCTAACAAAGCCACTAAAATGATACAAAACTCACACTTGGAGAACTTTGCATAAAGCTCCTCCTCCCTCAACAGCTGCAATACCACTCTCAAATGTTTGGCGTTCTCTTCTTGACTACGCGAGTACAACAAAATTTCATTAATGAATACAATAACAAATGAGTCAAGATAAGGCCAAAACATGTTTTTCATCAAGTGCCTGAATGCTGCCGGGGCTATGGTCAGTCCAAAA
Organism: Nicotiana benthamiana; assembly: GCA_034376525.1. Classification (NCBI taxonomy): domain Eukaryota; kingdom Viridiplantae; phylum Streptophyta; class Magnoliopsida; order Solanales; family Solanaceae; genus Nicotiana; species Nicotiana benthamiana. The sequence goes on from CM067325.1 coordinate 15,035,105, forward strand.
GACATCACAAGGAACTCATAATAACCATATGGGGTTCTGAAAGCCATCTACAGAATATCTAAGTCCCTGATCTTCTATTGGTGATACCCTGACCTGAGATTAATCTTGGAAAACACTCTCGCCCACTAAAGATGGTCAAATAAATCATCAATATGAGGCAAATGATACATGTTTACTTTGTTCAACTACCTATAATCAATGCACATCCTCATCATACCATAGTTCTTCTTTATAAATAGAACAGGTGCACCCCAAGGCAATACACTAGGCCGAATAAACCCCTTATCAAGGAGTTCCTAATGCTGCTCCTTCAACTCTGCCAGTTCCATACGATGCATTAAAGTAGAAACGGTCTGAGTGCCCGACACCAAATCAATACTGAAGTCAATATCCCTGTCCGGTGGCATGCCCAACAGGTCTGCAAGAAACACATTTAGAAATTCCCTCATTACTGGAACAGAATCGATACTAGGAGTCTCTACACTGACATCCCTAAAAAAATCCAAATAAGAAAGACAACCCTTCCCAACAATCCGTTGGGCATTCAGAAATAAAATCACTATATTGGGAACAAAATCAGTCGAACATTGCCACTCAATCCGTGGCACTTCCTACATAGCTAAGGTCACTGTCTTAGCATTACAATTCAAAATAGCACGACGTGGTGATAGCATATCGATGCCTAATATCACATCAAAATCCATCGTACAAAGCAACAGAAGTTCCATTCATGTCTCCAAAACCCCAATAATAACTACACACGATCGATATACATAGTCTACAACAATAGTATCGTCCACCGGGGTAGATACACGAACAAATGAAACAAGTGACTGACAGGGTGTATCCAAATAACGAGCAAAATATGATGACACATATGAAAAATGGAACTAGGATCAAATAACATAGAGGCATCTTTGTGGAAAACTAAGACAATACCTATAATCATAGCATCTGGTCTGGCTGGGAGTGTGTACAAATAGGACTGACTACCACTTGATCAACCTCCCCCTCTAGGGCGACCCCTAACTGAGTGACCCTACCTCTAGCTGCCTGGTGTATGGTGAAGTAATTGGAGCTATAGTAGAAGGCTGACTCCTCTACTGAGATGGACCCCCAAGAAGACGAGGACAATGTCTCCTCATATGCCCAAACTCTCCACACTTATAACAACTCCCTGATGTGGTGGACGGAGACTTAAGGGAAACCCTAGCACCAGGATGACTAGTAGAAGAACCTGGTATGGAAGAGCTCTGAATTGATGGAGCACGAGATGAACTTTAGGCTGGAAGGGCACTAAGTGATGAATAGACCTAATGAGAACTATGAGAACCATGACCCGATGATGTCCCACGATGAACTAAGTGAGCTTAATAAGCACGTATAAATCCCCGTGACCTCTTGGCTAAAACTGGACTCTCGAAGGAACACCACCAAAATGACCAAATCCACGAGACCTCTTGGCCTCCCACTCATCTCGCTCCTGGAGACAAACTGACTCAATCTCTTGGGAAATATCAACAACCTACTCGAAAGTAGCACGTAACAACCTCTGTCTGGTCATAGGAATCTGAAACTGATATATAACATCATCCATGAACCTCCTGATCCTCTCCCTATCTGCAGGAACCAACCAAACGGCATGACAAGTTAGCTCAGAAAATCGCATCTCATACTACGTCACAATCATATAGTCCTGACATAACTGCTTGAACTGCATGTGTAGCTCCTCCCTACATGACTGTGGCACATACTTTTCCAAAAAGAGAGCAGAGAACTGTTGCCAGGTAAGGGGCGGTTCATACGTAGGGACGTCTCCGCACCAGTCAACAATACTCTACTAAACCGGCTCATGACTTGTGAGACCTATGTAACCTAGGATGTGATACAAACTTTTCACGATCCAAAACCACCCCGATTATGATGGCGCCTATCGCATTACTAGGAAAGCCAATTCGACATTTATAACATAAACAAGTATTTTTCTTGCTTCATTTACTAATAAGATATTATCACAAATCTTTCATTTAAAAAATTTCAAAACAAGCAGAAACAACTATGTAAAACATCAACCACTGCCCGATCGCGGTGTCACTAGTCATGTGCCACTAAACTACAATATGATATTATCTACTCAATACAAGATGAGGTTGATAAAAAAAATACTAATAGATAGGACGGAGAAATGCAAGGATGCGGATGTGGTGCAACTACCTTGCTAATCCGAAAATGCTCTAAAGGTAAGGGACAACTTTCACTCGGATGCCCTGGAACCTGAATCTGCACAGAAGCTGTAAGGAGTAACATGAGTACGAGAAATCAGAAAGTAACAATTATAAATAAGGACTGAGTGCGGTGACGAGCATTTAAAATCATATACATCCCATAACATATAATCTTAATGTAAATAACAAAGACAAATCAGTAATTTAATTTCTAAACATCTCGTAAAAGAACTCTAGTTTCATTGAAAGTTATTTAAAATATTTGTTTAACATTTTTCAATAGAGGCTCAGTATAAAACAAAAGTGAAAACAGTAATTTCATAAAAACAAGCCCTTCGGGCAAAGTTTCACTCATATATTTAACCCCTCAGATAAGCCTCTCAGTCACTCGTGACTCAACTCTCATCACTCAATACTCCTGCTCAATAGATATCTCATAATAACTGATCCAGCATGCAGCCCGATCCATGAATATATAGTTGACTGGTGTACAGACTCTGGAGGGCTCCTACAGCCCAAGCGTTATATCACTACGGTGTGTAGCCTGATCCAGAGACACACACACACATATATATAAGTGTACACGCTGCAAACAGTCCATAAATATATAATCCTCACCATCAGGCCCTCGGCCTCCCTTAGTCATCAACCTCATAGCCACTGAGGGATTTCAGTAAAAAATCAAGGAACTCAGTAGAGTGATGAAAATAGTCAAACCATAAACAGGTAAAAATCATGACTGAGGATATGTTTTCGAATCGAAACAGTATGAGGATAGTAAAATATCCTTGAGGCTCCAAACAGTACGACACAAGGCCCCAAACATGGCATTTAGCCCAAGTTAACAAAATTATTTCTAAACACATAGATTTCATATAGAGTCTATAAAAATATGCAACTCTACAGTTTCCACGGGACAAATCAAGTCACAATCCCTACCGATGTGCGCCCACACGCCCGTCACCTCGCATTTGAGTCACCTCATTTATCAAAATAATACAAAATTCCAGGGTTTCATACCCTCAGGTCTAGATTTACAATCGTTACTTACCTCGAACCAGACAAGATTCTACTATGCAATGTCCTTGCATATTGACTCGGCCACAAATCGTCCCGGATCTATCAAAAATCAGAATCATATCATTCATACATGCTAAAGGGACAAAACCCTCGTGAAAATTATCAAATTAAACTCAAAATCGCGAATTTGCTCAAACCCGGCCCCCGCCCATGTCTCGAAATCCAACTAAAGTCACAACTAGAAACTCCTTTCACTCGTGAGTCTATATACATCAAAATCGGACCCCAAATGACCCTCAAATCGCCAATCTAAACTTTCCAATTTCAAGCCCTAATCTCCCAATTTCTCCTTAAATTATCTTACGAACATCATGATTAAACAATGGAATAATCACCATAAACACAGGATACAAGGTCCAAGTAGCTTACCTTACTGAAAACACTTGATTCCCTCTTGAATCACATCTTGGAGCTTCAAAATCGACTAAAAATGGTGAAAGAATGACCAAAATTCGTGAAGGGGAGCTTATATACTTTCTTCCCCAAGGATTCCGTACGTGCAATCCCAAAAGCTCACATGTGCTTCCTGTTCTGCGAAAAATATCCGCTTCTGAGGAATTCACTTAATATCATAGCCCTCGCATCTGCGGTCGCCTTGCCGCTCATGTAGCATCACAGATGCGGTTTACCAAGATGCACCTGCGGTCCTCCATGCACCTGTGCCTCTTTTTCTTCTCCTGCAAAGCTCGCACCTGCGGTCCCCAATCCGTAGGTACGGATACGACAGGAGCAGCAACATCAGCTGCAATTTGCTAAGTTCAAACCTTGCGAATACTATCCGAAATCATCCCAAGCCCCTCTCCCCCGAGACCTCCACCAAAAATACGAATAAGTCACCTATCACCATTCAAACTTATTCTGACCTTCAGAACACTCTAAACAACATCAGAACACCAAATCACCCTCAAATTTAAACCTATGGATTTCTAAACTTCCGAATTCCACAACTGCTCCAAAAACCTATCAAAGCTCATCCAAATGACCTGAAATTTTGGACACAAGTCACAATTGACGCAACCGACCAACTCTAATTTTTGGAATCCCATTCTGATCCAGATATCAAGATTTCCACTATCGACCGAAAAATTCCAAATTTTTAATTTCGCCAATTCAAGCCTAATTCTACCACGAACCTCCAAATTACATTTCGAACACGCTCTTCAGTCCAAAATTATCTTACGAAACTATCCGAACCATCAGAATTCATATCCGAGACCTTCTACTCATAAGTCAACATCCGATTGGCTTTTTCAACTTAAACTTTTAAATAAGAGACATAGTGTCTCATTCCATTCTACTACCACTCCGAACCCGAACCAACCAACACTATATGATAAAATACAACTGAACAATACATAAAGAAGCAGAAATGGGGAAAACGGAACTGTAAATTATGAAACGACTGGTCGGGTCATTACAACATAGTATTTAATTGATTTAACATCCTAAATTGTAATATATTTTATTTACTAAGGCCGTCAGTACGCCAGAAATTGGTCGGTTTTTGCCAAGATCCAAATTATAGGTACTATATAATTTTTAATTAATATTTATTTTTATATGCATACACACACGAGCACAATCTTGAATATTTTATTCTCGATCACCTTATTAGTACTTTGCTTGGATACTTCATCAGTGGTTTACTTGAAAATTCAATTATATTCGATAAAACTTATTATAACACATTTAAAAATAAAGTGTATAGTTCTATAAGATGTAGTTCTATATTAATACTTAAGTTTTAGTAACAACAACATATGATTATAGCATATATTAATGTAGCATATGTTAATATAGCATTAATTTGTTTACATCTGTTGTTGTGGCTATATCTTAAGTATTAATATAGCTTTATAGAATTAAAGCTATATTAATACTTAGTATTAATATGTATACATATGTTGTTGTTGCTACAACTTTAAGTATATAGTTCTATAAAACTATATTAATATATAAGTTGCATCAACAACGTATGTATACATATTAATGCTATATTAAGATATACTACATTAGTATATGCTATATTCATATGTTGTTGTCGCTAAAACTTAAGTATCAATATAGCACTACATCTTATAGAACTATATATTCTTTTATAAATGTGTTATAGTAAATTTTAATCGAATATAAAAGAATTTGCAATTGATCCACTGATAAAGTATCCGAGCACAGTACTAATAAGATGAACGAGAATAAAATATTCATGATTTTTTATGTGTGGGTGGGTGTATGTGTGTGTATATATATTTGTTATATTAAAATATCAATTGCCCCTCTGCGGGAAAGAATAATTTCAAATCTCCGATCGATTTCGTTTGGTATATTTGAATTTTTTTAATTAAAACTTATTTCGGTTGGTAACACACACACACACACACACACACACACACACACACACACACACACACACACACACACACACACATATATATATATATATATATATATATATATATATATATATATATATATATATATATATATATATATATATATATATATATATATATATATATTTATATATATATATATATTTATTTATTTTTTTTGAAAAGTCAATTGCATTGGGGGGAGAATAATTTCAAATATACCGACCGATTTCGATCGGTATATTTGAAATTTTGTAATTAAAACTTAGTTTGGTAGATAATATGCAAGTATGACCATGTCTTGATCAAAGATTGACCATTCCGACCGACATCACTCGAAATTTTTATATTATTGTTGCGTGGCCATTATTTCTGTTGTAAAAATATTTTCTTCAACTTTTGTGACCAGTTTACTTATTTTTCGATCGATTTTTTTCGACCGATTTCGATCAGTATTCTGTTTACGAGTTTTGCCAGTTTTCTAGTAGTGATGCCAAATTAAATGGCTTTTTATGGGTTGAACTCAATTCATGTCGCTCTGTATATGAGTGCCAAAACTAACACGAGAATCGCACAATATTGTTGTCATGGTTGGAAAATACCATCTTTTATATATGCTAACTAATGCTATACGTGCAATTTTAGAGTAATATGACATTAAATGCTACAAAATGTAATTACTATTGGGTGTCACCGGCAGTAGAATATAGTCGTAAATTCATAGCAAACAACGGACGATCCTGAATGTTACCATGAATTTAGCTTCTAAACTAAACCACCCTAGAGGCTCTAGATTGCACTTAATTTAAGGTAGTTTATTGATATTGGATTTCCGGAAAATGGTAAAACTGTCAACTTTAGATGCTTGGTAGAAATTATTGCAGAATTATACACCATAGTTATTTCTTTCGGATTATTTACCTGATACAACAGAACATACAAACAGGGGACATGCCGACCAAAATAATCGCTACAGATGAGTGTAAAAAGACTAATACAATTATTTCATAAAATATCACTAAGACAATCAATGGCTCAAACAAAACTGAATCCAATACAAGCTGGTATAAAAAGCTAAAAATTGGTTGTCGCAAGTTATTTTAACCGCAGTATAAACTCCAGTTATGAAAGGGGAAACTCAACAATCTCCTTGATTCATCCGATTTAAAGAAAAATGGCCAACGCAATCGAGGATAAACTGAGCAGGAAACTGGCGAACACGATCGTTGAGGACGAAGGAGGAGGGGGAGGAGCAATACCTCCAGGAACAGAACCTGAAGGTCCAGCAGCAAATGATGTAGGTGGGTTGGCTCCTGGAGTACCAGTACTGCTGGATACTGTAATGGCCAATTTCTGGCCATTTTGGCAATGCCGGCCAAAAGTGCAAATGTAATAGCGTTCTCCAGCAGAGTCAAGAGTTACATTTGCTGGTCCATTAATTATAGCCCTGCCTATGGAATTTTGTGAACTGCACCCATCGAACGAGGCTTTTCGTACTTGTAATACGTCATGTGTGTTGGTCATAAAGTTGAAAACTGTTAAAAAGAATTGACAAGAAAAGCTAAGTAACATTATAGGAGACTAAATTTAGCTTAAGCCAAAGGTTATAGTAGCATATATATATATATATATATATATATATATATATATATATATATATATATATATATATATATATATATATATATATATATATATATATATATATATATATATATATATATCTCAAAGTAAAATGGAGATTTAAATTAATTAAGCATACCTAAAGTGTCACCAACCATAAAGGTTTTTCCAGCAGCCCAGTTTGTGTAAGCTGCTGCGCCACTACTTGGTATGGTCCAACCTTCGTTGTCCCCGACCACATGCACCGTTTGGGCTGTCGTGAGTTGAAACAAACTTGCCAAGGCTAAAGCACCAAACAGAACCATGCGCATAATCATGTCCATGTCTCTGTTTTTTGGTTGCTTTTCTTTTTAAAGAAGATTTTTGGAAGAAATCTGAGGAAGTGTTTGGTGAGATGCCTACAGCAATATGGCTTTCTATATATAAGAGAAGGATTTTGAATTGGTCTAAACTCTTAACGTGTGCATGGTGCTTGGTCTTGAATTTCAAGCATAGAAAAAGTGGTGGAAAATCAAAGCAGGAATTTAATGCTTGTTGGACAATTGGGACATAAGTAAGAAATGAATGAGCTAGAAATAAGAACCCAAAATAGAAAAGTAGAACGCGGTTAATTCAACTCCCAAACGCAATCAAATGAAGCAAGTCAATATATATGGACACTTGACTTGAGCCTTTCCTATAGATAGCTGATAGGTAAGGTCCTCAACTATATTAAAACTTACCAACAAAAAAATAAGGGTAAAACTCTTTTAGACAAGAAATAGTATTTTTTATTTGTTTTCAACGGATGGTGATAATTGACCGAGCACATTCTAAGCAAATGAAGTCCTCCACTAAATTGATTTTCTAAACTATAGCAGACTGGTTGTCACAAAAAATAGAAAAGGGAAGAGAAACAGAAACACCAAAGTTGGTGAGGAGTCGAGAGAGCTAAGATAATTTAGCAACCACCTTACTAAGTGCCCTGTATTCTGCTTCTGCAGAGGATAAAGAGACTACTGGCTGCTTTTTGGACTTCCAACTAATCAGACTACCACCCAAAAGCACACAGAAACAGGTAACAGACCTGCGAGTATCAGGACAGGCTGCCCAATCACTGTCTGAAAAGGCATGGACTGAAAAATCAGAAGTGTCAGAATAGAAAAATCCCAAATTCATAGTTCCCTTAAGATATCTGAGTACACGCAGGGCAGCAATCATGTGAGGAACTCTAGGAGACTTAAAAAATTGACACAGATGTTGAACAACAAAGCAAATATCAGGTCTGGTGTGAGTCAAAAAGAGGAGCTTACCAATCAAGCTCCTGTACTGGTCAGGGGAAGAGAACAGGGCACCGGAATCAGCATGGAGCTTGGTATTAAGATCCAAACGACAAACAACAGGAGAAACATTCACACAGTCAAATTTATGTAGCAGGTCAGAGACAAATTTGTGCTGATTAAGAAGCATTCCACCAGCAACAACAGACACCTCAATGCCCAGAAAATAATTCAGAGACACCAGGTCTTTAATCCTGAACTGGTCATCCAGGAAGTGTTTCAGGGCAGAAATCTCAGCAGTGTCATCCCCAGTGATAATAATATCATCCACATAGACTGCCAAAACCACAGGACATCTAGGCTTAACCTTGAGAAACAAAGAATAATCATTCAAAGAATGGGTGTAACCTCTGGAGTATAGAGCATGAGACATTTTTTCATACCACTATCTGGATGCATGTCTCAATCCATAAAGGTATCTCTTTAACGTACACAGAAATGGAGGAGAGACAGAGGAAACATAATCAACAGAAGGGACAAACACAGTTAAACCTGGAGGAAGCTTCATATATACCTCCTCATTTAGGTCACCATGCAAGAAAGCATTATTAACATTAAGTTGAAAAAGATCCCAATGATTCTTAACAGCCACAACAATCAAACATTTTACAGTTGATATCATAACCATAGGGGAAAAGGTTTCAGTGAAATCAACCCCTTCAATTTGAGTATCTCCTCTAATAACAAGTCTAGCCTTGTACCTTTCAACACTACCATCAGCCGTATATTTGATCTTATAAACCCAATTGCAGCCTATGGGTTTCTTACCAGGAGGAAGGGGAACAACATCCTAGGTATGGTTGGCATTCAATGCATCAAACTCCTTTCTCATGGCATCATGCCAGACTGGGACTGATGCAGCTTGAGAATAATAGAGGGGTTTAGATTCCAGAGGAGAAGAAGATGAAGAAGAGCCAGAAAAGGAAGGAAGGTGACACACATAATCCTTGAGATAAGAAGGAGGGTTGTGCTGCCTTCCATACTTTCTGGAATCAGTAGGTGCTGTATGGGAAGAAATAGAACGAGGAGGAATATCAGGATGGAAAGGTGGACAAGAAACAGGAAGATTGGAATCAGAAATCATTGAGGGAGAAATAGAAGAGGGAACAGAACTGGAGGAGGAAGAAGAAGGAGCAGAATGAGAAGGGAGAGAGAAACCAATTGTAAAACACAAGCCTGTCTCAGAAAGTGGATGCGCAGGACAAGGAACAAAAGGAGTAGAAAAGGGAGAAACAGAAGTATCAGGGGTAACAGGAGAAGCAGTTCCAAAAGGAAAGCAAGTCTCATGAAATATAACATCCCTGGACACAAAACACTTTTTGGAAGTTATACCATACAATTTGTAACCCTTTTTGGCAAAAGGATATCCTAGAAAAACACAGGAGATTGCTCTAGGCTTTAGTTTATCCCTCTGTGGGATTGGGACAGTAGCATAAGCAAGACAACCAAAAGCTCTTATATGTGAGTAAGTAGGTGCCTTGCCATGCAATATTTCATAAGGGGATTTGTTCTGAAGAAGCCTGGATGAGATCCTATTAAGCAAGTAAGTGGCAGTCAACAAACAGTCCCCCCAAAAAGAGATGTGTAATTTGGATTGAAAAAGTAAGGCTCTACAAGCTTCAAGGAGTTTTCTATATTTCCTTTCAACAACACCATTTTGTTGGGGAGTATGGGGACAAGTAGTTTGATGAATTATGCCCTGTTGGTTGAAGAAAGAAGCACCATCAAGACTAGACCCCAATTCCAAAGCATTATCACTTCTTATGGTTTGGACAGTAGCATTAAATTGATTTTTAACCATACACAGAAAGGATTTAATCAGGCAGAAAGCGTTGCTTTTAGATCCCAGTAAACGTGTCCAGGTTGCTCTAGAAAAATCATCAACTATTGTAAGAAAGTATTTGGAGCCAGAGGAAGTGGGAGAGTGATAAGGACCCCAAGTATCTACATGAATCAATTGGAAATACCTACATGTACTTATAGAGCTATCAGGAAAGGGAAGTCTTGTTTGCCTAGCCATAGGACAAATAAAACAAGGAAATGGCAGTTTAGAAGCAAATGGAAAGGATAAAGCAGAAATGTGTTTCATGTTTGCAAAAGGAATATGAGCCAGTCTTAAATGCCAAATGTAATTCATTTCAATTGCAGCAACATTATTACTAAAGGAACTATTTAAATTGGAAGGAAAAGTAATAGTCTGATTGCTAGAAGAACAGACATGATTACAAGAATCAGAAACGGAACACACAGAAGCAGATGAACAACGACTAAAAGGAGTAGGTGAAGGTGGCACCCAAGAAAACTTGTACAAACCAGCCTCCTCTTTACCAAGATCCAGAGGCATCTTCAGAGAAGGGGCCTGTAGCATGTGAAGGAAACAGGAGTTGCAGTAAACAAGACTATACAATGCAACTGTTTTACTAGCTTGTGGACAGAAATTAAGTTGTGTTTGAAAGAGGGAACAAATAACACATTATGAAGAATGATGAATAGAGTTAATGCAAAAGAACCTGTGGAGGTCACTTTCACTTTGTATCCATTAGGGAGAGTTACAAGATAGGTTCCAGTTAAGGGTGTGATATTAAAAAGTAAGCTTCTATTAGAGGTCATATGGTTAGATGCCCCTGAGTCTATTATCCAGGTGGCAAAATCAATTTGAGTAAGCATTCAAAGTTTGGAATCAGAAACATGACTCTCAGTTAGCATAGTACCAGCAAAATTGGCAGTACACATGGGAGGAAGAGCTTGAGCAGTGGAGTCCCCCAACTGAGTCTGTCGTAGCAAGGTCATCAGTTGATCATATTGTTGTCTACTCAACCCTGGTATTATAGATCTTTGTCCATCCACAGTTTGGACAGGTTGATGAATCTCAGTAGGATTTCCATGAGAGTTAGGGAAATTTGCACCAGTAGTTTTATGAGCAGCAGGTCTCATCCCTTTGTTAATGTTGGTACTATGTGGATACCCATGAAGCTTGTAACACTTATCAATTAGGTGCAAAGACTTCTTGCAGTATCTACAGAACAAAGGTCCTCTGGTGTGGTCAAAATTAACTTTTTGTCTGAAAGGAGAAGGATTTGGCACTGCAGCTTGATTCATTCCAAATGAAGGTGGGGAATTTTTGTTTGTGTTGACATTGAAAGACATAGAATCAGGATTAAACTGGGAGATGGACTGGACTTGTCTTTGTTTTTCATCATTGAGGAGTATGTTATAGACATTTTCAAGGGTAGGGGGAGGTTGCATCATCAGTAAGTTGCTCCTTACCCCCATATATGTCTCATTAAGGCCCATGAGGAATTGGAACACCTTATTCTCCTCATCCTCTTGGATAATGCCGTTTTTTGGCAGCACAAATACACCATTGGCCATGGTTTGTACACACTGCTCCTAACTCATCCCACAGCCCTTTAAGCTTGTTAAAATATGATGCTATATCTAGAGGTCCTTGAGAAGCATGGGAGAGTTCCCTTTTGAGTTGAGTTCAAAAATTTTGGTTCTGTTAGCTGTACGATATCTGGCTTCGAGTTGTGCCCATATACTCTATGCAGTCTCACAGTATTGCACACTATCAGCTATCTAAGGAGATAAAGAGGCAGTTAACCCGGAGATTACCATATTGTTGCATCTGTCCCACAACTTCTGTTCAGCCACATTAGTGGCTGGTCGATGACATGTACCATCAACAAAACCAATTTTATTCTTAGCACACAAGGCGACTATCAGTTTCCTCTTCCAACCCCCATAACTACTACTCGAAAATAGAGTAGGAGCGAGTGAGACTCCAGGAGCATCAGAAGAATAAAAAAAAAGAGGGCTCGTAGGATCAATAGAAGAGGTATTATTAACATTCATATTTAATATCATGAATATCAGTGAAATTGAGGTGAAAAACAGTCTCTATGAACAGTTTGGAATATTAAATTTGCGTCAAAACCACATGCAAAATCCTTCCAACTAAGAGTGAGAATAGATATACCCTACTTCTTCGCGACCGGAGAAGAACGTCCTTCGATTTCACGGAAAAATCCTTAGCTCCGAGTGATAGAAACCCTAGACTCTGAAATCTCGCCTGAATCAGGCCCAAGACGTCGGAAAAATTACCCAAAACGTCGATCCTATGAAGATGTGACCAGCTGATATCATTTGAACCTTCGACTCGATTCACTTAGAGTTTACTAACAACTAACAGTACATAAGCTTTCAAAACAAAATTTTCAATACGAACTGAACTGAGTTGACAGAAGACGACGGAGAATCGTTCGAGCATCCCCGCTCTAATACCATGAAAACATTGAAGATTAAAGATGAAGAAAAGGATGGAGATTTTTCATTTCTCAGTTGAAGAACTCTGTAGAGATAAAATGAGTTCTGCCTCTTTGTCCAGTAGAAGGTCCTAGAAGCAAAAATATATCTACCTCTATTAAATTGGGTCGGTGCAAGTAAAAGAAATGGGCTAAAATGAAAATGGGTTAATGGGCCAGTCTGCCACAGGCCCAAAAATAAAGATATACAACATATACACAACATACAATAAAAATACAATAAAAATACAGCACAAATCAATGTATGCGTTTAGACTTAGATGATAGGTAGTCTTTTAGCTCAACAAAATTGACTAATTTTTGTAGTGCAGACAAATTTGGATCTTAATTTTCCTTTACGCAATGCTATGATAGCGTAATAAAAGGACTACACTGAGGCAACGTAACCAGATTTTAGAATGTGCCTTTGAATAAGTTGGTTAAAAATTGAAATAACATTAGGAAAAGAAAGTTGAATAGACTATTACATTAAAGTTACACATTTTTTAATCTAATCTCTCTGTCCCTGTAAATTTGAGTTCTTCTCTGATTGACTCGGAAACTTTTAGAGCAATTGTTTCTGCTACTAACAACTCAAATTAATATAAACTAGTTTTATTTTATATTGTCACTAGTGAACTGACCGTGCTTTGCGCGATTGAACTGGTAGTTTTATTTAATTTCAAGTTGTAGTAGTTAGGAAATTTACATATATAGTCACCGGCCGGTCCTCGACCCATTTACTTAGATCTGCCGATGCCTTCTTTTTTCGGATGTGAGTCTCCATGCAGAATTCATCATGAGTCATCTTCTTCCCATAACTAAACTAAAATATATAAATATAGTTCGATAAAAATAAATATAAAGTTTTTACAGAATTACCAGTAGCTCTCGCAGTCCCTATGCTCTTTGGACTCACACGGTAAAAGGAGCCATCCTTCTTAGATGTTCGGGCCTTCTTTTCCAGTTCACTCATATTCTCAAATTTTTCGGTAGTCCATTGCCTCAGCAGATCCTTCCATATATTCGGAAGAACTCATAAAGGCTTCTTGCCCTTCTTTTGAGCAGAGTAGAAGAAATCATATCGTCTCTTACGACATTTGAACACAAAATTTACAAGAATTTCACTGTTATGTTGGTCCTCCCAGGAACACTTAGTCTGCAAATGAAGTGTGCTACATTAAATGAAAATATCGTTAATATAATACTTAAATAGATAACAATTGTATTAAAACCTTAAATTGGTTAAAAATTTGCTCCACGAGCTCTGGTGGAAATTCTCTCCAACTCGCATAGGGTGCATCATACAACCGGCCAAGAGCTTCAGCGATTATCTTTGTTGTTTGATATTAGGTATGAACCTGTAACATAGCAAGTTCATACATAAATTCCTCCCTCAATACTGACGTTTAGGATAATTCCTATTATACATCCAACTACGATATTCTATCTACATAAAAAACTAATACATTACATGTTATATTAATTATAATTTAAATTAATTTATTGAATTAAGTTACATAATAAACTTTAGTTACAAAGTACAACATTGAAATAATTTGAGTGCATATTAATTTGAATACAATATTATTTTAACCCTACCATTAACATAATTAGACTTACTAAAATATTTAATTAGTTAAGCCATTTAATTAGACTAACTCACTTACTATTAAACATAATTATTAAACCCTATGTTATAATTTAATATGCTCTAAATCATAGCTTAAAAAGCTCTAAATCATGAGCAATAAATTGAAAAGGGTAAAAATTAGCTAATTAAGCAAGTACCTTATATGATATCATTAGCAAAATCAATTAGAGTAATCCCTAAATCTAAAGAATTATAATCAATTTAAATAATTCCAAATAACAAAATTATAAACCTAGTTTATACAATTGAAAGAATTTAAATAACTAAAATTAACGAATATAGATAACTAACCTTCAAAGAGAGGAGAGGAGTATGATTTTGGAAGTGGTGCGGCAGTGGGTGGTGCGGGAATGGTGGCAGAGAAGCAATGGTAGGGCGATAGAGATAGGACCAGCGGAGAACGGGGAGAGACGAAGTGGGGGAAGGGGAGGGGGAGAGAGGGTTTGATTTTGGGTGAGAAGGGAGTGATGAGTGGATTTAAGAAGGGTTGGCGGATGTGGAAGAAAGAATCATAGAAAGAGAAAAGAGAAAAATGAGTAAGAAACCCGTCTCTAAGCACCCTAAAATCAAGATTTTCCGACCGACTTTAGTTGGAAATTACAGTCAGAATTAAGTTGAAAATATAAAGTTGGTATACCGACTTAAGATCGACTATAATTTTCGACCGAAGCCGGTCAGAAAATCTTAATTTAGGGTGCCTAAGAGACGGGTTTCCTACTTATTTTCCTCTTTTCTCTTTCTTTGATTCTTTCTTCTACATCCGCCTCACTGTTTGACCCAGTTAGAGTGTTTGACCGTTTGACCCCACATTTCCAACTAAATCCAGTCGGAATTTCAATTAATATAAACAGCTTAAATAATATTTATATATGTATATATATATATATATATATATATATGTATATATATATATATATATATGTATATATATGTATATATATATATATATATATATATATATATATATATATATATATATATATATATATATATATATATATATATGTGTGTGTGTGTGTGTGTGTGTGTGTGTGTGTGTGTGTGTGTGTGTGTGTGTGTGTGTGTCTATATTTCTTTTTAAATTACTTTTATATGAACACTATATCCTATCTAGGTAAGTATATATACATATATGTACATATGTCATGATCCTAAACTACCCCGATCTTGATGGCGCCTATCACAGTAATAGGCAATCCGATTCGAGATTATGACATAAACATGCCTTTTTCTTACTTCATTTACTAATTAGATATTATCACATTCTTTCGTTTAAAACAATTTCAAAACAAGCGGAAATAACTATGTAAAACATCAACCACGGCATGATCCTAGTATCACTAGTTATATGCCACTAAATTACAGTCTGATACTGTCTACTCAATACAAGATGAGTTTGATAAAACAAATACTAATAGATAGAATGGAGAAAGGTAAGGCTTCAGATGCCGTACAACTACCTTGCTAACTCCAGAAATGCTCTGAAGGTAAGGGACAACTCTCACTCGGAATCTGCACACAGGGTGCAGGTAGTAACGCGTGAGTACGACAACTCAGTGAGTAACTATTATAAATATAGGCTGAGTGTAGTGACGTGCATTTAAAATCATATACATCTCAAAACATAGAATATCAATGGAAATAACGAAGTCAAATCAATAATTTAATTTCCTAACATCTCGTAAAAAAACTCCAGTTTTGATGAAAGTTATTTAAAATATTTGTTTAATATTTGTCAATAGAGGCTCATTATAAAATAAGAATAAAAATAGTAATTTCATAAAAAACAAGCCCATCGGGTAAAGTATCACTCATATATAAATAGCCCCTCGGGTAAGCCTCTCAGTCACTCGTGACTCACTCTCATCAATCAGCACTCACACTTAGCTTGTTCAATAGATATCTCATCATAACCGCTGCAGTGTGCAGTCCGATCCATGAATATATAGTCGACTCCGCTCATTGAGGGTGTGTAGACTACGGAGGGGCTCCCATAGCCCAAGAACTATATGGCAACAGCGTGCAGTCCGATCCTCTCTCTCTCTCTCTCTCTCTCTCTCTCTCACACACACACACACACACACACATACACACACACACATACACACACACACACACACACACACACACACACACACACACACACACATATATATATATATATATATATATATATATATATATATATATATATATATATATATATATATATATATATATATTGTTGCGTGCTACCTGATCCATAAATATATAATCCTTACCATCAGGCCCTCGGACTCCCTCAGTCATCAACCTCACAACCACTCAGGCATTTTAGTGAAAAGCAGGAAACTCAGCTGTCAGTTTTCATATCTTTGAAAGTGGAGTAATGAAACTAATCAAACCATAAACAGGTAAAATTCATTACTGAGGATATGCTTTCGAGTCAAAACAGTGTGAGGATAGTAGTAAAATACCCTAAGGATCCAAATAGTACAGAATAAGGCCCCAAATATGACATTTATCCCAAGTTAATAGAATTATTTCTAAACACATAAATTTCATGTAAAGTTTATCAAGATATGCAGCTCTACAGTAGCCACGGCACGGACCAAGTCACAAACTCTACCGGTGCATGCCCACACGCCCATTACCTAGCATGCGAGTCACCTAATTTATCAAATCAATATGAAATTTTGGGATTTTATACCCTCAGAGCTAGATTTACAATCGTTACTTACCTCGAACTAGAAGAAAATCTACTCCACAACGCCCTTGCCTCTAGGCTGAATTTATCTAGAATCAGAATCATATCATCCACACATGCTAAAGAGACAAAGCCCACACGAAAATTATCAAATTAAACTCAAAATATTGAATTTTATCAAACCCAGCCCTTGGGTCTGTGTCTCGGAATCCAACAAAAATCAAGAAATTCGAAAATCCTTTCACTCCTGAGTCTATACACATCAAAATCGGACCCGAAATGGCCGTCAAATCCCCAATTCAATCTCTCCAATTTCAAACCCAAATCTCCTAATTTCTCGTCAAATTTTGCCACAAATAGCATGATTAAACAATGGAATAATCTCCATAAATAAATAATTCAAGGTTCAAGTAGCATACCTCACTGAAAACACTTGATCCCTCTTGAATCACAGCTTGGAGCATTAAAATCGACCGATAATTGTGGAATAATGACTAAAATTTGGGAAGAGGAGTTAATATACTTTTTGCCCCAGGGATTTCGTACCTGCGATCCTAAAAGTGCACCTGCGCTTCCGTTTTCGCAGAAAATATCCGTTAATGCGGATTTCACTTAACATCACAATCCTCACATTGATAATCACCTCACCACTCCTGCGCCACTGCAGATGCAGTTTACCAAGCTACACCTGTGGTCCTCCATACACCCGTGCCTCTTTTTTTGCTCATGCGGAGCTCGCACCTGTGGTCCCCAATCTGCAGGTGAGGATATGACAGAAACAATAACACCAGCTGCTATTTCCCAAGCTCTAACCATCCAAAAACTATCCGAAATCATCCCGAAGCCCCCTAGAGACCTCAACAAAAAATTTGAATAAGTCAGTTATCACCATCAAACTTATTCCAACCTTCGGAACACTCAGAATAATATCAAAATACCAAATCACCCTCGAATTCAACCCTAAGAATTTCCAAACTTCTTAATTTTGCAACCGATTCAAAAACCTATCAAGCCTCATCCGAATGACATGAAATTTTGCACACACATTATAATGACACAACGGAACCACTCCAATATTCAAAATCCTATTCCGACAGCGATATCAATATTTTCACTATCGACCGAAAAACTCCAATTTTCCAAGTTCGTCAATTCAAGCATAATTTTACCACGGACCTCCAAATACTATTTCAAACACGTTCCTAAGTTCAAAATCACCTAATGAAGCTATCCGAACCATCATAATTTACATCCGAGACCTTCTACTCATAAGCCAACATCTGGTTGACTTTTCCAACTTTGTCTTCTAAATAAGAGACTGTCTCATTCCATTCCGCGACCACTTCGAACCCCAACCAACCAACAAGATACGATAAAATACAACTGAGCAATACATAATATGCTGAACCAAATGGTCATCTCTTGTTTTAGAAGTCAAAATTGTATTTTGAAGCCTTAAAACCTCCTTTTATCTTACCTTGATATGCATGTATAGTATGAGCGTGTTTTCAGAAGCTTTTATGTGAATTTTAATAAAATAATGAATTTGGCCTTTAAAATTAGTTAAATTTGTCTTTGGTCAACATTCTTGGTATGCGGATGTAAACCCGTGATCGGATGGTTCCGTATGGTTTGTAGTAAAATGCGAGACTCGGGCGTATGCCTAGAATCAAATTTTGAGGTCCCTAATTGGAAAAAAGAATTTTTAAAGAATATTATTTGCTGGAAAGTATAAAGGCTTTTTGAAATGAAATGATGCATTTTCTTGATGATATCGAGCTTGTATTTTAGTTCTGGAGTCCCGTACAGGTTTAAAATAATAATTAAGCCAAATCTGAGAAATTTTGTTAGAATCAGAGTTGAATTGGTATAAATCAGACTTTTAGTTAAGGAAATAGAAATTTCAATGTTCTTGAGGAATTTCATGAATTTGAGGTAAAATTCAAAGTTTTTGATGTTATTTTGATGATTGATTGCACGAGCAAGTCCGTATGATACTTTTAGACTTGTGTGCATGTTTGGCTTGGACTTCCGAGGGATAGGGTGAGTTTTGGATAGGCCATGGGGTGAACTAGACATAGGAAAAATTGCAGTTGGCATATGGTATTATTGCTCAGGCCTCTGATCTTGCAATTGCAAAGTGTTCAGGCTTGAGAAATGAGACCATAGTGTGGCAATTGCCAACCAAGCCTGGCCAGGCTCTCTTCGCAAGTGCCAACACCGGGCTGGGACTCCCCCCTCTCGCAAATGCGACGTCCCCTCGCAAATGCGAAGTCATCATGTTTTCAAAGTGTTCGCAATTGCGAACCCCTGGTCACAATTGCAACATCTGAGACCTGATAAGTGGGATTTTGACAGGATTCTTCTTTATTTTACAACATTCAAACCCTAAACTCTCATAGGCAATTTTCTTGAAGAAAGTTCTTCCCCAAATCATCGATAAATGATTTCTATCTTATTTTCTTCAATCCATAACATATTTTTACATGATTTTACTTCAAAATCTAGGGGTTTCATGGGGAATTGGGTGTTTTTGTGTAGGAATTAGGATTTATAAATTTTGGGGATTTGGACCTCGATATGAGGTTTGATTTCAAAACTAATTATATGTTTGAGTTCGTGAATGAATGGGTGATCGGGTTTTTGTTATTGGGTTGATTTTTGAATTTTTGGGGAAAACAATGGGAAATCTATATTCATGCATTAGTATTGGTTTATTTAGAATTTACTAATGTTATTAAGTGAATTGTGACTAGATACATGAGAATTGGAAATAGAACCGAGAGGTAAAGCGGTAGGTGAGGCATAATATCGTTCGTGGAATCGAGGTAAGTGTTTGGGCTAACCTTAGCTTAAGGGAATAGGAGTTGTGGTCTATTTGCTATGTCTCAGTATCGAGTAAGACGTAAAGTTATGGTGACGAGTATCGATACATTGGTGTCAAGCATGTCCGTGAGTTTTATATCATGATTGTTGTGACTCTATTATGTATTAATCATGCTTAAATTGATGATTATTAATTTTGAACAAATCTTATGAAAGATTCTTGCTAATTGATTATTGTTGAGAATTGGCACAAGTTGAGTTTCACTTTTGTAAAGTAATTGTTGAAACTGAGATTGGTTATAGCTGAATCTCTTGCCGGGATACTATTGTTGATATTGTTGATTCCCTTGCTAGGACGTTATTGTTGATATTATTGATTTCCTTGCGGGGACGTATTGTTTCTATTGTTTGGGTGAGGAAGAGTGTAAAACACGAAGGGTGATGTCGTGCATAATATTGTGAGTGAGTGTAATGCATAAAGAGTGATGTCGTGCTAATATTATGAGTGATAATGCACGAAGGGTGATACCATGACATTATTTGAGAGTTAATGCATGAAGGGTGATATCGTGCCATGATTATGTGAGGTAATGTATGAAGAGTGATGCCGTGCCATTTGTGTTGGTTCATATGGTGTGGATGAGAGTAAAAGCACGAAGGATGATGTCATGCATGTGTTCCCATTTCATCATTCTTGTTGATATAGTTATGATGTTCCTTATGCTTCTTCATTGATTCTTCTTTATTGGTTTATTGATAGAATCTGATTTCCCCCCTCCGCAATGCTCCCTTCCCTGTTTTAGCTATCTGTTATCTCTTTTCTTTTCGAGAATAGTTGTATTTTCTTTTCAGACCAGTATTTGTAGAAATTCGTAGATGTTCGTGAAGTTGTGACACCATATCCGTGAGTTGACTTGTATTGGATAATTTGATCATTTTATAACTCTTCCGCATTTATCATCTGTTTAGCTTTAGTTTCTGCTTATAACTATTTGGATTGATTGGTAATGTGTAGAACCCTAATAGTTGGCTTGGCTAGCTTTCACAAATAGTCTCCATCACGACTCCCAAGGGTGAAAAATCCGGGTCATGAGACATAAAGAAGCAGAAATGGGAGAAACAGGACTGTAACTCATGAAACGACTGGATGGGACATTACACCCCCCCCCCCCTTAAAACAAACGTTTGTCTTTGAATGAGTCAAGAAACATAACTGGAACCTCAAATAGGTTAGGATATCTACTCCGCATCTCTCGTTTGGTTTCCCAGGTGGCCTC
Source organism: Nicotiana benthamiana (assembly GCA_034376525.1). Classification (NCBI taxonomy): domain Eukaryota; kingdom Viridiplantae; phylum Streptophyta; class Magnoliopsida; order Solanales; family Solanaceae; genus Nicotiana; species Nicotiana benthamiana. Next base: position 15,056,471 of record CM067325.1, read on the forward strand.
CTCCATGGTCCGACCCCTCCACTATACTTTCACTTAAACTACATCCTTTGATCTCAACTTTCGGATCTGCCGCTCCAAAATAACCACTGACTCCATATTATTAGTCAAATCATCGTCTAACTGAACTATGGTGAAATCCAAAATATGAGATGGATTGCCAATATATTTCCGAAGCATAGTAACATGAAATACCGGATGCACACTCGATAGTCTAGCTGGAAAAGCTAGCTCATAAGCCACCTCCCCAATCCTCCGAAGAACCTCTTAAGACCCAATGAATTGAGGATTCAATTTACACTTCTTCCCAAATCTCATAACGCCCTTCATGGGTGAAACATTCAGTAAAACCTTCTCCCTAACCATGTAAGACACATCACAAACCTTCCTGTCAGCATAACTCTTTTATCTTGACAGTGCTATACGAAACCGCTTCTAAATCACTTTCAACTTGTCCAAAGTATCGTGCACCAAGTCTGTCCGAAAATCCTGGCTTTACCAGGCTCAAACTATCGCATCACAGAACTACACTATCTCCTATATAAATCCTCATATGGAGCCATCCGAATACTCGACTGATAACTGTTGTTATATGCAAACTCTACGAGCAGTAGAAACCGATCCCATGAACCCCTAAAATAAATGACACAAAAGCGTAACATGTCCTCCAATATCTGAATAGTGCACTCGGATTGCTCGTATGTCTGAGGGTGATAAGTTGTGCTAAACGTAACTTGAATACCCAACTCTCGCTGCGCGATTCTCTATAAATACAAAGTGAACTGAGTACCTCTATCTGAAATGATGGAAACTGGGACACCATTCATGCAAACATATCTCAGATATAAATCTCTGTTAATCCCTTTGAAGAATAGGTAGTACATAAAGTTGGTCAGTCAATCCACAATCACCCAAATAGCGTCAAACTTCCTCAAAATCCATGGGAGTCCAACTACAAATCGATGGTGATTCGCTCCCACTTCTACTCTGGAATATCTATTGGCTGAAGCAAGCCACCCGGTCTCTGATGCTCATATTTCAACTGCTGATAATTGGACACCGATCTACAAATCCCACTATGTCTTTCTTCATTCTTCTCTGCCCGTAGTGCTGTCTTAAATCTTGCTACATCTTCGTGGCACCCGGATGAATGGAATACCGCGATCTATGAGCCTCATCCGAAATTAACTCCCAAAGCCCATCCACACCGGGCACACATATCTAGCCCTACATCCTCAATATCCCACCACCACCAATAGTCACATCTCTAGCATCGTCGTGCTGAACTTTGTCCTTAAGGACAAGCAAATGAGGATCATCATACTAGTGCTCTGTGATGTAATCAAACAAGGAAGACCGAGAAACCACACAAGATAGGATCCGACTAGGCCTATAATATCCAACCTCACAAACCGATTGGCCAAGGTCTGAACATAGACTGCAAGAGGTCTCTCCCCAACAGAAATATACGCCAAACTGCCCATACTCACCGCATTTGTACTTATGGCACTATATTGGACTTCCCCGAGTGATACAAGATAGTAATATCATAGTCTTTTAGCAGCTCCAACCATCTCTACTGCTTCAACTTGATATCCTTCTGCTTGAACAAGTGCTGTAGGCTACGACGATTAGTAAACACCTCATAAGATACACCATAGAGATAATGCGTCCAAATCTTCAATGCATGAACAATGGCAGATAACTCTAAATCATGAACAAGGTAGCTCTTCTCATGGGGCTTCAACTGACGAGAATCATAAGAAATCACTCTAAACTCTTGCATCAACACGCACCCAATACCAACTTTAGAAGCATTGAAAAATACTGTATATCAACGTAAAGTTGATGGAAAAACTACTGGAGCTATGGTCGAGGCAATCCTGAGCTTCTGGAAGCTCGCCTCACCCTCATTCGACCACCTGAATGGAACACCCTTTTGAATTAATTTGGTTAAAGGTGATGCAATAGATGAACATCCCTGAACGAACCAACGATAATAACTCGCCAAACCAAGAAAGCTGCAAATATCAATGGCTGAGGACGGTCTGGGCCAACTCTAAACTGCCTCTATCTTCTCCGGGTCAACCTGAATACCCTTACTGGACACCACGTGCCCCCTAACAAAGCCACTAAAATGATACAAAACTCACACTTGGAGAACTTTGCATAAAGCTCCTCCTCCCTCAACAGCTGCAATACCACTCTCAAATGTTTGGCGTTCTCTTCTTGACTACGCGAGTACAACAAAATTTCATTAATGAATACAATAACAAATGAGTCAAGATAAGGCCAAAACATGTTTTTCATCAAGTGCCTGAATGCTGCCGGGGCTATGGTCAGTCCAAAAGACATCACAAGGAACTCATAATAACCATATGGGGTTCTGAAAGCCATCTACAGAATATCTAAGTCCCTGATCTTCTATTGGTGATACCCTGACCTGAGATTAATCTTGGAAAACACTCTCGCCCACTAAAGATGGTCAAATAAATCATCAATATGAGGCAAATGATACATGTTTACTTTGTTCAACTACCTATAATCAATGCACATCCTCATCATACCATAGTTCTTCTTTATAAATAGAACAGGTGCACCCCAAGGCAATACACTAGGCCGAATAAACCCCTTATCAAGGAGTTCCTAATGCTGCTCCTTCAACTCTGCCAGTTCCATACGATGCATTAAAGTAGAAACGGTCTGAGTGCCCGACACCAAATCAATACTGAAGTCAATATCCCTGTCCGGTGGCATGCCCAACAGGTCTGCAGGAAACACATTTAGAAATTCCCTCATTACTGGAACAGAATCGATACTAGGAGTCTCTACACTGACATCCCTAAAAAAATCCAAATAAGAAAGACAACCCTTCCCAACAATCCGTTGGGCATTCAGAAATAAAATCACTATATTGGGAACAAAATCAGTCGAACATTGCCACTCAATCCGTGGCACTTCCTACATAGCTAAGGTCACTGTCTTAGCATTACAATTCAAAATAGCACGACGTGGTGATAGCATATCGATGCCTAATATCACATCAAAATCCATCGTACAAAGCAACAGAAGTTCCATTCATGTCTCCAAAACCCCAATAATAACTACACACGATCGATATACATAGTCTACAACAATAGTATCGTCCACCGGGGTAGATACACGAACAAATGAAACAAGTGACTGACAGGGTGTATCCAAATAACGAGCAAAATATGATGACACATATGAAAAATGGAACTAGGATCAAATAACATAGAGGCATCTTTGTGGAAAACTAAGACAATACCTATAATCATAGCATCTGGTCTGGCTGGGAGTGTGTACAAATAGGACTGACTACCACTTGATCAACCTCCCCCTCTAGGGCGACCCCTAACTGAGTGACCCTACCTCTAGCTGCCTGGTGTGTGGTGAAGTAATTGGAGCTATAGTAGAAGGCTGACTCCTCTACTGAGATGGACCCCCAAGAAGACGAGGACAATGTCTCCTCATATGCCCAAACTCTCCACACTTATAACAACTCCCTGATGTGGTGGACGGAGACTTAAGGGAAACCCTAGCACCAGGATGACTAGTAGAAGAACCTGGTATGGAAGAGCTCTGAATTGATGGAGCACGAGATGAACTTTAGGCTGGAAGGGCACTAAGTGATGAATGGACCTAATGAGAACTATGAGAACCATGACCCGATGATGTCCCACGATGAACTAAGTGAGCTTAATAAGCACGTATAAATCCCCGTGACCTCTTGGCTAAAACTGGACTCTCGAAGGAACACCACCAAAATGACCAAATCCACGAGACCTCTTGGCCTCCCACTCATCTCGCTCCTGGAGACAAACTGACTCAATCTCTTGGGAAATATCAACAACCTACTCGAAAGTAGCACGTAACAACCTTTGTCTGGTCATAGGAATCTGAAACTGATATATAACATCATCCATGAACCTCCTGATCCTCTCCCTATCTGCAGGAACCAACCAAACGGCATGACAAGTTAGCTCAGAAAATCGCATCTCATACTACGTCACAATCATATAGTCCTGACATAACTGCTTGAACTGCATGTGTAGCTCCTCCCTACATGACTGTGGCACATACTTTTCCAAAAAGAGAGCAGAGAACTGTTGCCAGGTAAGGGGCGGTTCATACGTAGGGACGTCTCCGCACCAGTCAACAATACTCTACTAAACCGGCTCATGACTTGTGAGACCTATGTAACCTAGGATGTGATACAAACTTTTCACGATCCAAAACCACCCCGATTATGATGGCGCCTATCGCATTACTAGGAAAGCCAATTCGACATTTATAACATAAACAAGTATTTTTCTTGCTTCATTTACTAATAAGATATTATCACAAATCTTTCATTTAAAAAATTTCAAAACAAGCAGAAACAACTATGTAAAACATCAACCACTGCCCGATCGCGGTGTCACTAGTCATGTGCCACTAAACTACAATATGATATTATCTACTCAATACAAGATGAGGTTGATAAAAAAAATACTAATAGATAGGACGGAGAAATGCAAGGATGCGGATGTGGTGCAACTACCTTGCTAATCCGAAAATGCTCTAAAGGTAAGGGACAACTTTCACTCGGATGCCCTGGAACCTGAATCTGCACAGAAGCTGTAAGGAGTAACATGAGTACGAGAAATCAGAAAGTAACAATTATAAATAAGGACTGAGTGCGGTGACGAGCATTTAAAATCATATACATCCCATAACATATAATCTTAATGTAAATAACAAAGACAAATCAGTAATTTAATTTCTAAACATCTCGTAAAAGAACTCTAGTTTCATTGAAAGTTATTTAAAATATTTGTTTAACATTTTTCAATAGAGGCTCAGTATAAAACAAAAGTGAAAACAGTAATTTCATAAAAACAAGCCCTTCGGGCAAAGTTTCACTCATATATTTAACCCCTCAGATAAGCCTCTCAGTCACTCGTGACTCAACTCTCATCACTCAATACTCCTGCTCAATAGATATCTCATAATAACTGATCCAGCATGCAGCCCGATCCATGAATATATAGTTGACTGGTGTACAGACTCTGGAGGGCTCCTACAGCCCAAGCGTTATATCACTACGGTGTGTAGCCTGATCCAGAGACACACACACACATATATATAAGTGTACACGCTGCAAACAGTCCATAAATATATAATCCTCACCATCAGGCCCTCGGCCTCCCTTAGTCATCAACCTCATAGCCACTGAGGGATTTCAGTAAAAAATCAAGGAACTCAGTAGAGTGATGAAAATAGTCAAACCATAAACAGGTAAAAATCATGACTGAGGATATGTTTTCGAATCGAAACAGTATGAGGATAGTAAAATATCCTTGAGGCTCCAAACAGTACGACACAAGGCCCCAAACATGGCATTTAGCCCAAGTTAACAAAATTATTTCTAAACACATAGATTTCATATATAGTCTATAAAAATATGCAACTCTACAGTTTCCACGGGACAAATCAAGTCACAATCCCTACCGATGTGCGCCCACACGCCCGTCACCTCGCATTTGAGTCACCTCATTTATCAAAATAATACAAAATTCCAGGGTTTCATACCCTCAGGTCTAGATTTACAATCGTTACTTACCTCGAACCAGACAAGATTCTACTATGCAATGTCCTTGCATATTGACTCGGCCACAAATCGTCCCGGATCTATCAAAAATCAGAATCATATCATTCATACATGCTAAAGGGACAAAACCCTCGTGAAAATTATCAAATTAAACTCAAAATCGCGAATTTGCTCAAACCCGGCCCCCGCCCATGTCTCGAAATCCAACTAAAGTCACAACTAGAAACTCCTTTCACTCGTGAGTCTATATACATTAAAATCGGACCCCAAATGACCCTCAAATCGCCAATCTAAACTTTCCAATTTCAAGCCCTAATCTCCCAATTTCTCCTTAAATTATCCTACGAACATCATGATTAAACAATGGAATAATCACCATAAACACAGGATACAAGGTCCAAGTAGCTTACCTTACTGAAAACACTTGATTCCCTCTTGAATCACATCTTGGAGCTTCAAAATCGACTAAAAATGGTGGAAGAATGACCAAAATTCGTGAAGGGGAGCTTATATACTTTCTTCCCCAAGGATTCCGTACGTGCAATCCCAAAAGCTCACATGTGCTTCCTGTTCTGCGAAAAATATCCGCTTCTGCGGAATTCACTTAATATCATAGCCCTCGCATCTGCGGTCGCCTTGCCGCTCATGTAGCATCACAGATGCGGTTTACCAAGATGCACCTGCGGTCCTCCATGCACCTGTGCCTCTTTTTCTTCTCCTGCAAAGCTCGCACCTGCGGTCCCCAATCCGTAGGTACGGATACGACAGGAGCAGCAACATCAGCTGCAATTTTCTAAGTTCAAACCTTGCGAATACTATCCGAAATCATCCCAAGCCCCTCTCCCCCGAGACCTCCACCAAAAATACGAATAAGTCACCTATCACCATTCAAACTTATTCTGACCTTCGGAACACTCTAAACAACATCAGAACACCAAATCACCCTCAAATTTAAACCTATGGATTTCTAAACTTCCGAATTCCACAACTGCTCCAAAAACCTATCAAAGCTCATCCGAATGACCTGAAATTTTGGACACAAGTCACAATTGACGCAACCGACCAACTCTAATTTTTGGAATCCCATTCTGATCCAGATATCAAGATTTCCACTATCGACCGAAAAATTCCAAATTTTTAATTTCGCCAATTCAAGCCTAATTCTACCACGAACCTCCAAATTACATTTCGAACACGCTCTTCAGTCCAAAATTATCTTACGAAACTATCCGAACCATCAGAATTCATATCCGAGACCTTCTACTCATAAGTCAACATCCGATTGGCTTTTTCAACTTAAACTTTTAAATAAGAGACATAGTGTCTCATTCCATTCTACTACCACTCCGAACCCGAACCAACCAACACTATATGATAAAATACAACTGAACAATACATAAAGAAGCAGAAATGGGGAAAACGGAACTGTAAATTATGAAACGACTGGTCGGGTCATTACAACATAGTATTTAATTGATTTAACATCCTAAATTGTAATATATTTTATTTACTAAGGCCGTCAGTACGCCAGAAATTGGTCGGTTTTTGCCAAGATCCAAATTATAGGTACTATATAATTTTTAATTAATATTTATTTTTATATGCATACACACACGAGCACAATCTTGAATATTTTATTCTCGATCACCTTATTAGTACTTTGCTTGGATACTTCATCAGTGGTTTACTTGAAAATTCAATTATATTCGATAAAACTTATTATAACACATTTAAAAATAAAGTGTATAGTTCTATAAGATGTAGTTCTATATTAATACTTAAGTTTTAGTAACAACAACATATGATTATAGCATATATTAATGTAGCATATGTTAATATAGCATTAATTTGTTTACATCTGTTGTTGTGGCTATATCTTAAGTATTAATATAGCTTTATAGAATTAAAGCTATATTAATACTTAGTATTAATATGTATACATATGTTGTTGTTGCTACAACTTTAAGTATATAGTTCTATAAAACTATATTAATATATAAGTTGCATCAACAACGTATGTATACATATTAATGCTATATTAAGATATACTACATTAGTATACGCTATATTCATATGTTGTTGTCGATAAAACTTAAGTATCAATATAGCACTACATCTTATAGAACTATATATTCTTTTATAAATGTGTTATAGTAAATTTTAATTGAATATAAAAGAATTTGCAATTGATCCACTGATAAAGTATCCGAGCACAGTACTAATAAGATGAACGAGAATAAAATATTCATGATTTTTTATGTGTGGGTGGGTGTATGTGTATATATATATATTTGTTATATTAAAATATCAATTGCCCCTCTGCGGGAAAGAATAATTTCAAATCTCCGATCGATTTCGTTTGGTATATTTGAATTTTTTTAATTAAAACTTATTTCGGTTGGTAACACACACACACACACACACACACACACACACACACACACACACACACACACACACACATATATATATATATATATATATATATATATATATATATATATTTTTTTTTTTTTTTTTTTTTTTTTTTTTTGAAAATTAAATTGCATTGGGGGGAGAATAATTTCAAATATACCGACCGATTTCGATCGGTATATTTGAAATTTTGTAATTAAAACTTAGTTTGGTAGATAATATGCAAGTATGACCATGTCTTGATCAAAGATTGACCATTCCGACCGACATCACTCGAAATTTTTATATTATTGTTGCGTGGCCATTATTTCTGTTGTAAAAATATTTTCTTCAACTTTTGTGACCAGTTTACTTATTTTTCGATCGATTTTTTTTCGACCGATTTCGATCAGTATTCTGTTTACGAGTTTTGCCAGTTTTCTAGTAGTGATGCCAAATTAAATGGCTTTTTATGTGTTGAACTCAATTCATGTCGCTCTGTATATGAGTGCCAAAACTAACACGAGAATCGCACAATATTGTTGTCATGGTTGGAAAATACCATCTTTTATATATGCTAACTAATGCTATACCTGCAATTTTAGAGTAATATGACATTAAATGCTACAAAATGTAATTACTATTGGGTGTCAGCGGCAGTAGAATATCGTCGTAAATTCATAGCAAACAACGGACGATCCTGAATGTTACCATGAATTTAGCTTCTAAACTAAACCACCCTAGAGGCTCTAGATTGCACTTAATTTAAGGTAGTTTATTGACATTGGATTTCCGGAAAATGGTAAAACTGTCAACTTTAGATGCTTGGTAGAAATTATTGCAGAATTATACACCATAGTTATTTCTTTCGGATTATTTACCTGATACAACAGAACATACAAACAGGGGACATGCCGACCAAAATAATCGCTACAGATGAGTGTAAAAAGACTAATACAATTATTTCATAAAATATCACTAAGACAATCAATGGCTCAAACAAAACTGAATCCAATACAAGCTGGTATAAAAAGCTAAAAATTGGTCCGTCGCAAGTTATTTTAACCGTAGTATAAACTCCAGTTATGAAAGGGGAAACTCAACAATCTCCTTGATTCATCCGATTTAAAGAAAAATGGCCAACGCAATCGAGGATAAACTGAGCAGGAAACTGGCGAACACGATCGTTGAGGACGAAGGAGGAGGGGGAGGAGCAATACCTCCAGGAACAGAACCTGAAGGTCCAGCAGCAAATGATGTAGGTGGGTTGGCTCCTGGAGTACCAGTACTGCTGGATACTGTAATGGCCAATTTCTGGCCATTTTGGCAATGCCGGCCAAAAGTGCAAATGTAATAGCGTTCTCCAGCAGAGTCAAGAGTTACATTTGCTGGTCCATTAATTATAGCCCTGCCTATGGCATTTTGTGAACTGCACCCATCGAACGAGGCTTTTGGTACTTGTAATACGTCATGTGTGTTGGTCATAAAGTTGAAAACTGTTAAAAAGAATTGACAAGAAAAGCTAAGTAACATTATAGGAGACTAAATTTAGCTTAAGCCAAAGGTTATAGTAGCATATATATATATATATATATATATATATATATATATATCAAAGTAAAATGGAGATTTAAATTAATTAAGCATACCTAAAGTGTCACCAACCATAAAGGTTTTTCCAGCAGCCCAGTTTGTGTAAGCTGCTGCGCCACTACTTGGTATGGTCCAACCTTCGTTGTCCCCGACCACATGCACCGTTTGGGCTGTCGTGAGTTGAAACAAACTTGCCAAGGCTAAAGCACCAAACAGAACCATGCGCATAATCATGTCCATGTCTCTGTTTTTTGGTTGCTTTTCTTTTTAAAGAAGATTTTTGGACGAAATCTGAGGAAGTGTTTGGTGAGATGCCTACAGCAATATGGCTTTCTATATATAAGAGAAGGATTTTGAATTGGTCTAAACTCTTAACGTGTGCATGGTGCTCGGTCTTGAATTTCAAGCATAGAAAAAGTGGTGGAAAATCAAAGCAGGAATTTAATGCTTGTTGGACAATTGGGACATAAGTAAGAAATGAATGAGCTAGAAATAAGAACCCAAAATAGAAAAGTAGAACGCGGCTAATTCAACTCCCAAACGCAATCAAATGAAGCAAGTCAATATATATGGACACTTGACTTGAGCCTTTCCTATAGATAGCTGATAGGTAAGGTCCTCAACTATATTAAAACTTACCAACAAAAAAATAAGGGTAAAACTCTTTTAGACAAGAAAGAGTATTTTTTATTTATTTTCAACGGATGGCGATAATTGACCAAGCACATTCCAAGCAAATGAAGTCCACCACTAAATTGATTTTCTAAACTATAGCAGACTGGTTGTCACAAAAATAGAAAAGGGAAGAGAAACAGAAACACCAAGGTTAGTGAGGAGTCGAGAGAGCTAAGATAATTCAGCAACCACCTTACTAAGTGCCCTGTTTCTGCTTCTGCAGAGGATAAAGAGGCTACTGGCTGCTTTTTGGACTTCCAACTAATCAGGCTACCACCCAAAAGCACACAGAAACAGGTAACAGACCAGCGAGTATCAGGACAGGCTGCCCAATCACTGTCTGAAAAGGCATGGACTGAAAAATCAGAAGTGTCAGAATAGAAAAGTCCCAAATTCATAGTTCCCTTAAGATATCTGAGTACATGCAGGGCAGCAGTCATGTGAGGAACTCTAGGAGACTTAAAAAATTGACTCAGATGTTGAACAACAAAGCAAATATCAGGTCTGGTGTGAGTCAAAAACAGGAGCTTACCAATCAAGCTCATGTACTGGTCAGGGGAAGAGAACAGGGCACCGGAATCAGTATGGAGCTTGGTATTAAGATCCAAAGGACAAACAACAGGAGAAACATTCACACAGTCAAATTTATGCAGCAGGTCAGAGACAAATTTGTGCTGATTAAGAAGCATTCCACTAGCAACAACAGACACCTCAATGCCCAGAAAATAATTCAGATACCCCAGGTCTTTAATCCTGAACTGGTCATCCAGGAAGTGTTTCAGGGCAGAAATCTCAGCAGTGTCATCCCCAGTGATAATAATATCATCCACGTAGACTGCCAAAACCACAAGACATCCAGGCTGACCTTGAGAAACAAAGAACAATCATTCAAAGAATGGGTGTAACCTCTGGAGTATAGAGCATGAGACAATTTTTCATACCACTGTCTGGATGCATGTCTCAATCCATAAAGGTATCTCTTCAACATACACACAAATGGAGGAGAGACATAGGAAACATAATCAACAGAAGGGACAGACACAATTAAACCTGGAGGAAGCTTCATATATACCTCCTCATTTAGGTCACCATGCAAGAAAGCATTATTAACATTAAGTTGAAAAAGATCCCAATGATTCTTAACAGCCACAACAATCAAACATTTTACAGTTGACATCATAACCACAGGGGAAAAGGTTTCAGTTGAAATCAACCGCTTCAATTTGAGTATCTCCTCTAATAACAAGTCTAGCCTTGTACCTTTCAACACTACCATCAGCCTTATATTTAATCTTATAAACCCAATTGCAGCCTATGGGTTTCTTACCAGGAGGAAGGGGAACAACATCCCAGGTATGGTTGGCATCCAATGCATCAAACTCCTTTCTCATGGCATCCTGCCAGACTGGGACTGATGCAACTTGAGAATAATAGAGGGGTTCAGATTCCAGAGGAGAAGAAGATGAAGAAGAGCCAGAAAAGGAAGGAAGGTGACACACATAATCCTTGAGATAAGAAGGAGGGTTGTGCTGCCTTCCAGACTTTCTGGTCAGTAGGTGCTGTAGGGGAATAAATAGTATGAGGAGGAATATCATGATGGAAAGGTGGACAAGAAACAGGAAGATTGGAATCAGGAATCATTGAGGGAGAAATAGAAGAGGGAACAGAACTGGAGGAGGAAGAAGAAGGAGCAGAATGAGAAGGGAGAGAGAAACCAATTGTAAAAGACAAGCCTGTCTCAGAAAGTGGATGCGCAGGACAAGGAACAAAAGGAATAGAAAAGGGAGAAACAGAAGTATCAGGGGTAACAGGAGAAGCAGTTCCGAAAGGAAAGCAAGTCTCATGAAATATAACATCCCTGGACACAAAACACTTTTTGGAAGTTAGACCATACAATTTGTAATCCTTTTTGGCAAAAGGATATCCTAGAAAAACACAGGAGATTGCTCTAGGCTTTAGTTTATCCCTCTGTGGGATTGGGACAGTAGCATAAGCAAGACAACCAAAAGCTCTTATATGTGAGTAAGTAGGTGCCTTGCCATGAAATATTTCATAAGGAGATTTGTTCTGAAGAAGCCTGGATGGGATCCTATAAAGCAAGTAAGTGGCAGTCAACAAACAGTCCCCCCAAAAAGAGATGGGTAATTTGGATTGAAAAAGTAAGGCTCTACAAGCTTCAAGGAGTTTTCTATATTTCCTTTCAACAACACCATTTTGTTGCGGAGTATGGGGACAAGTAGTTTGATGAATTATGCCCTGTTGGTTGAAGAAAGAAGCACCATCAAGACTAGACCCCAATTCCAAAGCATTATCACTTCTTATGGTTTGGACAATAGCATTAAATTGAGTTTTAACCATACACAGAAAGGATTTAATCAGGCAGAAAGTGTTGCTTTTAGATCCCAGTAAATGTGTCCAGGTTGCTCTAGAAAATCATCAACTATTGTAAGAAAGTATTTTGAGCCAGAGGAAGTGGGAGTGTGATAAGGACCCCAAGTATCTACATGAATCAATTGGAAATACCTACATGTACTTATAGAGCTATCAGGAAAGGGAAGTCTTGTTTGCCTAGCCATAGGACAAATAAAACAAGGAAATGGCAGTTTAGAAGCAAATGGAAAGGATAAAGCAGAAATGTGTTTCATGTTTGCAAAAGGAATATGAGCCAGTCTTAAATGCCAAATGTAATTCATGTCAATTGCAGCAACATTATTACTAAAGGAACTATTTACATTTGAAGGCAAAGTAACAGTCTGATTGCTAGAAGAACAGACATGATTACAAGAATCAGAAACAGAACACACAGAAGCAGATGAACAACAGTTAAAAGGAGTAGGTGAAGGTGGCACCAAAGAAAACTTGTACAAACCAGCCTCCTCTTTACCAAGATCCAGAGGCATCTTCAGTGAAGGGGCTTGTAGCATGTGAAGGAAACAGGAAGTTGCAGTAAACAAGACTATACAATGCAACTGTTTTACTAGCTTGTGGACAGAAATTATTTGGAGGCATTATTTGTATGGTTCTTATGAGGTGTATGCCAATCATTATAGCCTCCAACACTTATTCAAGCAGAAACATTTCAATTTGAGGCAACGGAGGTGGTTGGAGTTGCTCAAAGATTATGACATTACTATTTTGTATCACCCGAGGAAGGCCAATGTAGTAGCCGACGCTTTAGGTTGAAAGTTGTGAGTATGGGGAGTTTGGCATATATTCCAGTTGGGAAGAGACCTCTTATAGTTGATATTTAGGCGTTAGCCAATCAGTTCGTGAGGTTTTTTAGAGCCCAGTAGGGTGTTGGCTAGCGTGATTTCTCGGTCTTTCCTATATGAGCGCATCAAAGAGCACCAGCATGATGATCCACATTTGTTTGTCCTTAAGGAAAGAGTTCAGCTTGGTGATTTCAGGGATGTGACTATCGGTGATGATGAAGTGTTGAGGATGTAGGGCCGGATATGTGTGCCTAATGTAGATGGGCTTCAGGAGTTGATTTTTGAGGAGGCCATAGCTCGCAGTACTTTATTCATCCAGGAGCTGTGAAGATGTATATGGATATGAGATAGCATTATTGGTGGAGAAAAATGAAGAAAGATATTATGGGATTTGTAGCTCGGTGTCTCAATTGACAGCAAGTGAAATATGAGCATCAGAGACCGGGTGGCTTGCTTCAGCGGATGGATATTCCATAGTGGAAGTGGGAGCAGATCATTATGGACTCTGTAGTTGGACTCCCACAGACCTTGAGAATGTTTGATGCTATTTGGGTGATTGTGGATGGCTAACCAAGTTTGTGCACTTCATAGCTATCTGCATTACTTTTTCTTCAGAGCTGTTGGCGGAGATATATATTTGAGAGATTGTTCGGTTGCATGGTGTCCCAATTTCCATCATATCAGATTGAGGCACTCAGTTTACTTTATAATTTTGGGAAGTTTGTACAGTGAGAGTTGGGTACTCAAGATAAGTTGAGCACAGTTCACCCTCAGACGGATGGACAATCTGAGCGCACTATTTAGATATTGGAGGATATGTTACGCGCTTGTGTTATTGATTTCAGAGGGTCATGGGATCAGATCCTACCGCTCACGGAGTTTGCTTATAATAACAGCTACAAGTTAAGTATTCAGATGGCCCCATATTAGGCTTTGTATGGGAGACGATATAGATCTTCAATGAGTTGGTTCGAGTGGGGCGAGGCCAGGTTATTGGGTATAGATTTGGTACGAGACGCTTTAGATAAGGTGAAGGTCCTATATGGTTGGTGAGAAGGTTGTGTTGAAGGTTTCACCCATGAAGGGTGTTATGAGATTTCGAAAGAAGGGTAAATTAAGTCCACAGTTTATTGGATCTTTTGAGCTACTTCGGAGGATTGGGGAGGTGACTTATGAGCTTGCCTTGCCACCCAGCTTGTCAGATGTGCATCCAGTATTCCATGTTTCTATGCTTTAGAAGTATGTCGGGTATTCGTCTCATGTTCTAGATTTCAGCACGGTTCAGTTGGAGGGTGATTTGACATACGATGTGGAGCCAGCAGCTATTTTGGAGCGTCAAGTTCGCATGTTAAGGTCAAAAGATATAACTTTAGTGAAGGTGTATTGGAGAGGTCCGCCCATGGAGAAGGCTACCTGGGAGACCGAGCAGGAGATGCAGAGCAGGTATCCTTACCTATTCGATACTTCAGGTACATTTCATGACTCATTCGAGGACGGACCTTTGTTTAAGAGGGGAAGGCTGTGACGACCCTGCCGGTCGTCTCAGGAGTTACTACTCCATTTTCTCCATTTCTGTTCCTATTTGCCTCAATTATTGGTTTTAAATGTGGCAGGGTTGGTTGGCTCAGGTTCGTAAAGGTTTTGAGAAGGTTTGAGACACTTAGTCTCTTTTAAGAATGCTTGAGTTAAAAAAATCAACCGGATGTTGACTTATGAGTTAGAGGGCTCGAATTTGAGTTATGATAGTTTTTATATCTTTGGGAGACAAATTGGAACTTAGGAGTGTGATCAGAATGTGTTTTGGAGGTCCGGAGTAGATTTAGGCTTGAATTGGCGAAATTGAGTTTTTGGCGTTTTTCGATTGATAGGTGAGATTTTGATATAGGGTCAGAATGGAATTCTGAGAGTTGCAGTAGCTTCATTGTGTCATTTGGGATGTTTTTGCAAAATTTCATGTCATTCGGACATGGTTTGGCTAGGTTTTTTATGAAAAGCGAAATGTGAAAGTTTTTGAAACTTAGGCTTAAATCCGATGTGTTTTGGTTGATTGGAGGTTGTTGGGGGTGTTATGATAATTGGAACAAGTTTGAATAAAGTATTAGGACATGTTGGTACTTTTGGTTGAGGTCCCGAGGGCCTCAGGTGAGTTTCGAGGTGTTGAACAGATCATTTTGGATTTAAGAAAAGTACAAAAGTTGCAGGTTCAGCTACTGCAGGTTTCACTCTTCGCGTTCGTGAGTGGACCCTCGCGTTCTCAATGATTCAGAGGAAGTCAGTTGAATTTTTGGCCTTAGCATTCGCGATAAGGGCTTCGCGTTTGTGGAGGGCTAGGAAGTGAGGCATCGCGTTCGCCAGAAGGGCTTCGCGATCGTGTAAAGGAATTGGGTCAACTGAGTTTAAGGAGTTTTGTTCATCGCATTCGTGAGAGGAGGTACGCGATCACAAAGGGTCAAGCTGGGAATCCATCGCATTCGTGGGTGGAAGTCCGCAATAGCGTAAGAGAAAATCTTGGTCAAGTCATTTTTGCTTTGCAAATGTGAGGATTTGACCGCGTTCATGAAGAAGGAATTTTAATAGCTTGGCAAAATGTTTTAAAAGACCTATTTCGCGACTTTGAACCCTTATACACCATTTTTCAATGGGAAATAGAGCTTTGAGGAGATTTGGAAGAGGGGAAATTATTTTTCTTCATTGAGGTAAGGATGTTGGACCCAAAAACTTGATTATTTATGATTAAGGAACAAAAATATCAGTGTAAATTTATGAAAATCAGTAGAACAAAAGGTGGAGTTAGGGCTTGAGATCATTAGACCTTCTAGGGTTGATTTGAGGGGTCAAACGAACTTCAGTTTTCGAGTTCTTTATATGTACGGACTCGTGAGATGATGAAGAACATTTTGGTATAAAAGTTTTTCAGCTCCAGAATGAGGGATCGGGAGTCATAAAAAAAATCTGAACTTAATAGATTTGGAGCACTCAAAAGTTGTTTCAAAGAGCAAAGACATTGCAAGCAAGATTTCGGGCCGGATTAAGGTGAATAATGATTTTAATTGCTTTCCTAAGGGCATGATACCCTGGAATATCACAGTGTAAGGCTATATTGTAGTGACTTGCATGCTAGATGACAAACGTGTGGCAGAGCGATTGTGACGTAGTCTATCCCGAATGATTTTTTTTACTATATATCTAATAGTTAATTATTTAATATGATTATATTGTGGGCTAAATTCCATATGTGGACTTCGTGCCAGCTGTTTGAACCATTAGGATATTTTTAAATGATATTTTTCTCACTAATTGATTTCATACTGGTGCTCGGTCATACTGTATTATACTATTTTGAAGACTCCGCTGTATTATTATAATTTAAACATATTAAATTATATTCTCAAAGGTATTTGAGTTGAGCTTCATATTTTACTGTGGCCCGAGGGACTTATGAGATCCTGACTGAGTAACGCCGAGGGCTTTTGTTATGAGGATACATTTGGGTCGGGTTGTACACCATAGTAGTGATACATTGATTATGATAATGAGGCCGAGGTCCTGAGATTTGTACACCACGAGGTGGCTTGAGATTTATGTGAGGTCGAGAACCTGTTTATGATGCCACAAGATGACTTGATTATGCTACTGGCCATTAGAGGCCCTCCCGGAGTCTGTACACCCCCAGTGAGCGCGTGTACCCATTGTGATTTGAGCTATAGCCCGAGGGATTGGTATTGTTCTGTGACATTGCCCAAGGGGCTGATTTTGTTGTTACAGTGCTTAAGGGGCAGTATGTTTACTTGTTCGTTGTTTTCCTGTATGTTGTTAACTATTTAAGAGTTGTTTATGAAATTTCATAGTTTAATTGTATTTACTGATTTGTTATGCCTTTTGTAGCTTACTGTTTTGCATTACGTGATTTTTTATTACTCAATATTTATTTATTTTTATTACTCACTGAGTTGGAGTACTCACTCTACTCCATGCACCTCTGTGTGCAGATTCGGGCGTTATAGGTCCTGCTCCTAAGGGTTGATAGTTCCAGATCCTAAGGGTTAATAGTTCCAGCAAGTCTTCCAAGATTTACTAGGTAGCTGCTTGCCGATTCGCAACCCAGTTCATTCTCCCTATATTTCTGTTTTCTTTTGATTCAGTTATGTAGTAGTGGATTAGACTCTAGACTTTTAGTATCATTTTAGATGCTCATGACTGGTGACACCCTGATGTTGGGCTATGTTGATTTATTTTATTTTCGCATATTATGTTTTTATTTTTTGGGATTTATTTATATTAAAGACCTCGGTTTATTATTTTAACTGCTTAAGGTGAATTGGAAGTGTGTCGATTGGTCTTGTCTTCACGAGAGGCGCCATCACAATCGGGTTTAAGTTTAGAATCGTGACACAAACTACCTCATACAATATAAAATGGATGGAGTATTATTTTCAAACAAAAAGTAAGAAGAAAGGCAGTGAAGGGTAATGATGCTTCCTTTTCATTTTAGTGTGTTATTGTCTAATATTTTGATTTTTGTGTAGTTTTTTGTTGGGTAAATTCCTTTCTTTGGTGGTTAATCTCCCTAGGACCTATCGTTGTGCCTTTATTTTTATGTAGATATTTATTTCTTCCTTGCCACTCAAATTAGGTTGTATTGAATTTATTTATTTATTTGGTGCAGCATTATCGTAACGGTTTGCCTTTTTTTATATCTGTTATACTTGATTTTCCGTATGGCAGCTATAAAGATAAGCTGATAAGGTCAGACGAAAAAACACCAAAATGTGGTAATATCATCTTTGCTAAGCCCCTCAAGTCTTCTGTTTCTCTTAAATTAACAACTTCAATATGGGAAGTTCCGCTAGATATATATTCTACGGAAGAAATACCTCGATTGAATTAATGCACAACTTCAACAAAATATTACTTTTGTTTGAAACAACTTCTTGACATGTATTGATATAAACAAAGGAGGATGTGATATAGTTTTCATAAAAAAACAAGGTAGAGACTTTTAATTAGATGTGAAGTATTTGCAACACAATTACTGAAACGTATATTTAAATGTAAACTATATTCAACTGTAAACTGTATTGTTCGTGTTAGGATCGAGAACTCGGGTAGTGCGGAATTTAGTCAAACAATATTGTGATGACAATAACAAAGACAATGGAAGTTGATAACAACGATAATAAAAGCATATAAAGAATGCACCAATTTAACGTGGTTCGGTCAAAGTGACCTACATCCACAAGCGGAGAAGAGTAATTTCACTATAGTAGCAAGAGTACAAAATTCGAGTAAACACTCTAATAAATCCAAAACACCAAGAGAATAACCTCACAAGATCACTCCAAAGAAAGGATTCACACAAGTGTTTCCTAACACGTAACTCTCATACAAAATACTCTTAATAAAAAGAAGAAGGGAAAAAACAAGAAATGAAGACTCAAATCTTGTTGTCGTGTTGATGGTGTGTCTAAAATGAACTAATGGCCTTCTCTTTTATAGGAAAAAAACTCTTGGCCTCTTAGGTGTAAAAGAAGAGATACAACTTGTGCAAATGATGTCCACAACAAAATGCAATATTTTTGGGTCCCAATGAATATTACCAACAAAGTCTACTTTGCAAGCATGCTTATGTGAGATGGAATCCATTAGCCAAAATAATGGTCATAATAAAAAATCTCCACCTTGGCCTAATTTTGGTTGATGTAGTAAATTTACTCCACCTTCTCCGCAAAAAGCCTTAATGTGCAAAATCATTCTTCATAAATGCCAACCAAGTTCACGCAAAGCTTGAACTTGACAACCGGAAGAGACTTCGTAAACATGTCAATTGGATTGTCTCTAGTGTTGATCTTCTAAACAGAGACTTTTCCTTCGACAATAGTTTCTCGGATGAAATGATATTTGATATCAATGTACTTTATCCTCTCATGTTACATTTGATCTTTAGTCAGGTTTATGTCACTTTGACTATCACAGAAAATGGTAATACCACCTTGGTGTGAACTGAGTTTAGCAAATAGACCCTTTAACCATAAGGCTTCTTTGATCGTCTTAGTGACTGCCATATATTCTCCTTCGGTAGTTGATAAAGCTACTACATGTTGTAATGTAACTTTCAACTGATAGCACAACCACCAATGCAAAATATATAGCCTGTCAGTGATCTTTTTTTGTCAAGCTCACTTGCATAATCTGAGTCTACAAAATCAACCAAAGTGTTAGTATTTCTTCCAAGCTCCAAACATGTATCTGAAGTACCTTGCAAGTATCTGAGAATCCATTTCACAGCCTGCCAATGTGCTATACCAGGGCAATCCATATATCGTCTTATAATGTTTACTGCTTGTGAAACGTCTGGACGTGTACAAACTATTGCATACATAATACTACCTACTACACTAGAATAAGGTACATGTGTCATATACCTCTATTCTTCCTCTGACTGCGGGGACTGTTAACTTCAAATGAAAACAAGAGGGGTACTCACTAGTATACCATCTTTCATGCCAAACCTCTCCAAGACTTTCTCCAAGTACTTCTTTTGGGTTAGGAATAGCCTGTTGGCTCTTCGATTTCTTTTGATCTCCCTGCCAAGGATTTTCTTAGTTGCGCCTAAATCTATCACGACCCCAAATCTGTCCGATCGTGATGGCACCTCTCGTGAAGACAAGACCAGCCAACACAACATCATATTAACCCCTTAAGAATTAAGAGTCATTTTAAGCCTTTAATTAAACAATGTTACATAATAACTTCTGAAATAACAGTGCGGTATAAAAATACAAGCCCGACATCAGGGTGTCACTAGTCATGAGCATCTATCAAGGTCTGAATACAACAAGAAGTTTAAAATGATGTACTAAATATAGTGATAGCAATGTGAGGAAGGAAGCAATGTTGTGAACGTCATACAACCACCTTGCTAACTCAACTGACTCCGCGTCTCAGCAAATCAACACCCGCTACCGAGTTCCGATATACCTGAATCTGCACACAAGGTGCAGGGAGTAATGTGAGTACTCCAATCCAGTAAGTAATAAGAGTAGATAAAGAGTGAGCAATAGGAAATAATGAATTCACATTCACGTTAGGCTAAATAAACACAACATGCTTTCAACGAGTCAATCTTCCCTTTTAAAATCCAGATTTTAGTAAAAATCATTTTGAAATACTTTCTAGCAGTTTCAGTAGGGTTCAATACCACTTAAAATAATAATAGAGATTAAAGCCATAATCATCTCCTCGGGCAAAGTACAGTTTGTAAACAGCCCCTCGAGAAAAGCAGTAATCATAAACACTTCATAACTCGAAAACCTCGATGGAAATAGCCAAATGTTAAATCAGTGATTTATTTCTAAACATATCATAAACCTCAGTTTAAATAAAAGTTGTTTTAAAATATTTTCTCGACATTTCGATAGAGGCTCACTATAAAAATGAGTGAAAACAATTACTAATTCAGCATATACATAGAAACTCACTTTAAAGAGGAGTGAAATCAATAAATTCATAAACATGCCTCTCAAGAAAACATCAGTCATGTATATGTATATATCTATCGACCCTCGGGCTAACCTCTCTGCCACTCATGACTCAACTCTTGCCAATCACTACTCGCACTTAGCATTCACGCTCATAGGTACCATATAGTAACCGTTGTGGCGTCCAGCCCGATCCATATATTTCGTCGACGGCACTCACTGGGGGTGTGCAGACTTCGGAAGGGCTCCTACTGCCCAAGCGCTATGTCGCTGCAGTGTGCAGCCTGATCTAACATATCGATGTGGCGTGCATCCTGATCCACATAAGTATCATTGCGGCATGCAATCCGATGCGTATAAGTATCGCTGCGGCGTGGAGCCCGGTTTCAGCGTGCAACCCGATCCATAGATATATATCTCACAACTAGGTCCTCGGCCTCTCTCAGTCATTAACCTCACCATCAGACTCTCAGTCTATCTTAGTCATCAATCTCACCATCATACCCTCGGTCTATCTCAATAAAATAGGAAACTCAGCCCAAAATAGTTTCCACACTTTTACGAATATTGTGATAAAGCCAAATTTGAGTAATAAACGGCTAAAATATGACTGAGGATTTTAAAATTGAGTGAGGAAAGATTGTAAAATAAATGCGTCTAAGGGTCTCAACAAGTACAAGGCCTCAAACATGGCATACAACCCAAAATATAGAAACATCAAACAATTAACTATCAAATACGCATGAAAATAATCGTTCGGGATGGACTAGTTCACAATCCCAAGAGGTTCTCCACCCCACGATCGTCATCTAGCATGTAAGTCACCTCAAAGTAACACAACGATGTGTAATCCGGGGGATTCCAATCGTCTGGACAGTATTTACAATCATTACTTACCTCGAACCGGCAAAATCTCTAGCTCACGATGCCTTTGCCCCTCAAATCAGCCTCAACGCGCGTCGAATCTATCCAAAACCAGAGCGAATATATTATAATATGCTGAGGGAACAAAGCCCAACTAAAAAAGATAAATAACGGGCACAAATCCTGAAACTACCAAAACCCCAGGCTCGGGCCCACTTCTTGAAACTCATAAATTTTCATATCATTAGATTCCTTATCCTCCCACGAGTTCATATATACCAAAATTTCTCAAATGGTCCTTCAAATCCCAATTCAAAAGTCCAATTTCTCAAGCCCTAGTTCTTCAATTTTAGGCTTAGTTTCCATGAATTTCTTGGTGGATTTCTCAATAAAAACAAGTTTTAAGTTCAAAAATCTTACTCCAGGTGTTATCTCTTGAATCACTCTTCAATTCCCCTCTAGAAGCTCCAAAATCGCCCAAAAATGGTGAAAGTTAGCTCCAAAATCATAGACAAGAACTATTAAAACATTCTACACAGGCTTTAAAAGCCTTCTTCGCGAACGCGGTCCATCTCCCGCGAATGCGTAATACAAGACTATGTTGACCATCTTTTACCTTACACCAACGCAACATGCCAGTCGCGAACGCTTTTGCTTCCACAGTTTTGAACTTCGTGAACGCAATGAATATCTGACCATCAGCCCCAAAACCTTTTTCGCGATCGCGTATCCACACTCATGAAAGCGATGCAGCCTCCCTCAAACATTTGCAAGCACAGCATGGAACCTCACGAACGCGATTCTCATAAACCCGGCCCTTCACGAACGCGAAGGCCAAAATGCCTACAACTGACCTACAACTTTTCTGAAGTTCTCAACCATGCAACTGATTCGCTTAGCCTTCGGAAACACACCCGAGGCCCTCGGGACCTAAAACAAACATACCAACATAACCCATAACATCATTCAAAATTTTTACAATCATAAAAACACCTCAAACAACATAAAATCACTAATAACTCATCGAACTCAAGCCTAAGTTTCCAAAAAATTTCTGAAATACACTTTCAATAAAAAACCAACCAAACGACGTCCGTATGACTTAAAATTTTGCACACACATCCCAAATGACATAACGAAGCTACAAAAACTCTTGAAATTCCATTATGACCTTCGGATCAAAATCTCATCTATCAACCAGAATTCGCCAATATACTTACTTCGCCAATTCAAGCCTAATTATACACCGGACCTCCAAAACCAATTCCGAATACGCTCCTAAGTCATAAATCACCTAATGAAGCTAACCAAATCATAAAATTCCAATCCGAGCTCATATCCAAATAAGTCAACTCTTGGTCAAACCTTTCAAATTCAAAGCTTTTATCTAAAATCGTTCTTTCAAATTCATTCCAGATTTTCCTAATAACCAAAGCCAATGATCTACATCAGTCATAATACATCATACGGGGCAAGCCATGCCCGAGAACTGGCAATCAAAGTGCAAAAGCTCAAAACGACTGGTCGGGTCGTTACATTCTCCCCCACTTAAACACACGTCGTCTTCGAATGTTCCCAGGGTCATTTTAGAAGCCAACCTATAGCTGAATAACTTTACCATGAATATACCAAGGGGTGATCCCATGTCACCGTATCTCATATAGGTCTTGTATCACATTGCAACTGAAATTACACAATACAATCTGGCCCATAATCCATAGAGTCACATTTTCACTTCTGAAACCATCAATATGATTTAAACCTCACACCTACTCCCTGAATATGCCCAAACCAGCTGTAATAACCCTTGCCTGCAACCTCAAGTGCAATTATCTGATATACCATGTAACTCAAACACTCGCAGCGATTACTTCTAACCACAGCAGCTACACATAACAATCTAATAGTGATAGAGAACCTCTTAACAACTAAAGTCTCATTCCAACACTGCCATGTACTGCCAAAGGTAAATGAAACACGCAATAAACCATAGCCATTCTTCATAGATCACCCATTCATGAAGCCATTTCTCCTCTGACAAATGCCATAGCAAGTTGTGAGCCGGACCTCGATATTTATCCATCAAACATGCTGAAATCGAATCCATTTGTATTCATTAAGGACCCTAACAAATCTCATCTAATCCAACTCAGTTACTCTAGTGACACGACACATCAATAGAAGCCTAAGCCACAACTAGCATAATATGCGCACCAATAAGCAACGACCTGAACATGCTCTAATCATGAGAATTAATTCAAATGAAAGAGTTGTACCTCAAGCTTACCAGTAGCACCAGAGAACAAGGTTGAGAACCCGTCTCACATCATAGAAAGAACACACGAATCTAACCTATAAGGTCATATTTCCATATAGCCTCTCTGCAATACATGATCATATCCAAACACTACTCCGCATGAAATATCTCAATTCACCATGCTCGAAATTAACAACCACGCTCAATTGATATATGGAACCAAAGCAAATCATTACACCCATGGTGAAATAAATGATACACACCACGCAAACCGAATAGGGCATAATCAATATGCCATTCATAGAGCAACTCCCGGTCACTCTTCCCACTCGACTTCCATTATGAAACTCTGATAGAACCGCACCATAGGTGCCTATAACCAACAGATCCTAACATCTGACAACACAAAAAGGTAACTCGTAGATCCCCTTAATTGCTAATAGCTCCAAAACAACTGAATCAACATATCCTTCGCCAACAGCAACTCGAAGTCAACAGAACCGTCTTGATGCTGGACACATATCCATATAGATCCACCAATGGACCATACATCAGATCTAGTTGCACACAATAAATAAATAATCCTTCAAAGTCCACAATGATTGAATCATAGTACATACTAATATCTAACTAACTTACCTATATTTTGCCATCCATAACCACAAGCTAACCTGCATATGAGAACTTCCAGTATCCAAGTCCATAAAACACACGAATTACCATAGTTGATCCCAATCCCGCCACTCGCATATATAACTCACCTCTAATACTCAATCATTCCATGAGATATAGTCTAAGATTCTTCTATGCTGCCAAACAAACTTGAATATCAGTAGCCGATCTGATAATAAATGCCACAATACTACCAAAGTGCCATCAACTTACTCAAATTGCCCCTTTTCTTAAACATATACCCTCGTCAAATCACCTCAATTAGCGTTACCATTTCCTTCATTATCTGAAGAACATTCTCAAATCATTGGAAGCTCATTTCTCTATTTATCTGAAACTACCCGTGTTGGCTAAGGATTTATGACCTCCTATTCAAATCTGAGACGTGACGTTACACATGCAAATCTCAATCTTACACAACATACCGCATAAATCGTACCATCTGAGGATAACATGAATACTTTAGCTCCCTTCCGAATCGCAGACATCTACGCACTCAACTAGTCAAGAACTTTTCATTGGTCCCATCTAGGAGAAAAATCACTATACATCCCATGCTCCACATGCCCATAGGAAATATACATCTCCAAACCACAGTAAAACCCATCAAGAACTCTCCGAGTTTCTTTTGCACAAATCGAACTTGTCGGGAATGAATCCTTCTAACTCGATCGAGCTAAGAAAGCCATCAAAACCTAAGAGCATCGCTGCAAAATACCTGAAAGAACTCATATCCTCGAACACACACAAGGAATTAATGATATCCTTACTATACCGGCTCGGTCTACTATCAAGCTACTCCATCTATCTAATTATACCTTTGGTTCATTTTAAAGTTGATACTCCCTCTTGTTGTAGCACTACAACTTCTCAACCCAGGTTTACCACATGAGGCCCAAGCATAAATCCCAAAAGCACTACACTCTAAAATACCCCTATGCTGCTGAATACTCTCTTAAATATTCCAAAAAGAACCACATTCCAAAATACCTTACTCTAAAGAACTTTCTGCGAATCCAAATTTGTTACCTTTACCTTCCTGTTACTGATACATAGAATCCCATAATTAACGTAGAAATACCACATGTAGAATCATGAACACATTAGAAGCATTCTCGAGGGTTATTCAGTCTATTCAAACTACAATCAACCTGATCAAAAGAATCAAACAACCAGTGCCTCATTGGCACTTCTGACACTGCAGCATTTAACCTTACCTTAGTCAACAATTTTCCTTTACTCAAGCCCTCCTTGGGCCTAACCTCTGTAACCTAAAACTGATTCACCAGCACGCCTCAAACCAGAACCAACATAGCACATAATTGTGCATTCATCTGATCAGTAACAACTCACCCACTTGGATCGAAGCCATAGATAAAAACTCACCCAATAACTCATAAAACATACGCTCTATTCCTGCCATAATATCATAGTTAGATTAAACTCAATCCTTCATAAGCTCGTGAAATAGAATATCTGGTACTTAAAACTTCAGCAAATCTCTCACTCATTCTCACAATAATTAAGCCCACTCTCTTAAGAGACCCAAAATTTCAAATTCCAACACTTACATTTCACTTGCACATGAGATCTTCTAACAATAACATAAGGGTCACACAACCCAAGAACTCTTCGCAGGAGATAATCCACCTGCTTTGCCTTCGGTTAACCTTTCTGTATACTTTCTACCTCCATAAACTGTACGCAGTCTCTTAGTCTTCCTGAGTCTGAACTCATACCGCAACATAATTTTTTACTTCACTCCCAACTAGGAGACATTAAAAGATTCCTCATGCACCCATAACTCGGGCTACACATCCAATCACAATTGAAATCATACACTTAATAGTTCATCTATCCTCCAGTAAACCCTCCTCGTCGTTTTCCAAAATCATATGAATATACCTCACAGTTAACATACTCATCACGTGGCCAAGGCATCTTAAGCTTCTGGAAGCTCTCCTCATAGTCATCAGACCACTAAAATGACACACCCTTCTAAGTCAACTTGGCCTAGGGTGATACAATAGATCAGAATCCTTGAACAAACCGGCGATAATAACCCGTCAAACTAAGAAAACTGCAAATCTCTATAGCTTAGTACGGCCTGGGCCAACTCTAAACCGCGTCTATATTCTTCGGGTCCCCCTGAATACCCTCACTGGACACCGCGTGCCCCAAGAAGGCCACTGAAGTAAGCCAGAACTCACGTTTGAAGAACTTTATATAAAGCTTCGCCTCTCTCAATATGTACAACACCATTCTCAAATTCTCCCCGTGCTCCTCCTGACTACGCGATTACACCAGAATATCATCAATGAAGACTATGACAAACAAGTCGAGATACAACCGTAACATACTGTTCATCAAGTGTATGAACACTGCTGGGGTATTGGTTAGCCCGGAAGACATCACCAAGAACTTATAATGTCCATATCAGGTCTTGAAAGTTATCTTAAGAAAGTCTGAGTCCCTGATCTTCAACTGGTGATAACTTGAGCAGAGATCAAACTTAAAAAATACTCTCGCTCCCTAAAGTTGGTCGAACAAATCATCGATATGAGGCAAAGGATACTTGTTTTTAATTGTTACTTTATTCAACTGGTTGTAATCAATGAACATTCTCATCATTCCATCCTTCTTCTTCTTCACAAGGAGAATCGGTGCACCCCACGGCGACACACTAGGACGGATGAACCCCCTTATCTATAAGTTCTTGAAGCTGCTCCGTTAACTCCTTCAACTCCGCTGGTGCCATACAATATGGTGGAACAGATATGGGCTAAGTGCCCGGCACCAGGTCAATACCAAAATCTATATCCCTGTCTGATGGAATTCCCTGTAGGTCTGCAGGAAATACATCAGGAAAATGCCTCACAACTGGAGCTGAATCAATACAGGGAGTCTCTGTATTGACATTCGTCACAAAAGATAGATATGAAAGACAACCTTTTCCAACCATATGATGGGCCATTAAGAAAGAAATCACTCTGGTGGGAACATAATCGGTTGAACTTGACACTCAATTCGTGGCACACCAGGCATAGCCAAAGTCACTGTCTTGGCATGACAGTGCAGAATAGCCCGGCACGAAGATAACCAGTCCATGCCTAAAATAAATTGAAGTCCACCACACATAAGAATAATAGATCCACCATACATGGCTTAATAACATCAAACAAAACCCAAATGGAACCATGATCCGTCAACAGAAATATGCAAAAGAGTTGATTAAGAAGTTTAAAATGGATGAATCAAAAGAAATAGACACACCCATTATAACAACTACTAGATTAGACATAGATGAACCTGGTTAATCTGTTGATAGAAGTTGTATAGGGGTATGATTGATTCACTTTTGTATCTTACTGCTAGCACAAATGACATAGTTTTCAGTGTTAGGCTTTTTGCTTGTTTTCAGGAAAATCCTAAAGAATCCTATTTGACTGCTGTCAAGAGGATAATAAGATATTTGAAAGACACTATTGATCTTTTTCTTTGGTACCCAAAATGTAGTAACTTTAATCTAGTAGGATATGTTGATGCTGACTATGCAAGTTTCCTTGTGGACAGGAAAAGCACCTTAGGTATGGCTCAATTTCTTGGTTCATGTTTGGTACCATGGGCCAGAAAAAACAAGAACTCAGTGGCGTGTCCACTGTTGAGACTGAGTATGTTGCTGCTGCCTTTTGTTGTGATTAACTGTTATGGATCAAACCGCAGTTGATGGATTTTGGCATTGAAGTTAGTTGCATCCCTATCGTTTGTGATAACATTAGTGCTATTAGTATGACCAAGAACTCAGTTCATCATAAAATGACTAAGAACATAGATGTTAGACATCGCTTCTTAAGAGATAACTATGAGAAATGATTTATTACTATTGAATTCTGTGCTACTGATAAACAAATAGCTAACATCTTAACTAAAGCACTGAGTAGAAAAAGCTTTGAAAGGAACATATTAGAATTAGGGTTGACTAAGATCACCTAATGAGACAAGCTCAAAATTCCACAATGAAAAAAAAAATTCAATACAAAAATGAAAAAAATAAAAAAAATATTCCTAGAAAATCTGAAACCTGTGTAAATATCTGAATTAAAAGTTTTGCTCAGTTTTATACCGTAAATAGTATACTCATGTGACATGTGTTCAGATCACTCGCTGATCTCTAACTAAATTTTTTCTATATTGGTAAATTGAGGCATGATCAAGAGAACTCTAAAAGAACAACCTGGTTCATCAATATTGGTTATTTGAAAAATGAGGTATGTTTTATATACTCTGTAAAATTAGAAAATTAAATATTTAAATTATGAAAAGAGTCCTACCTATGTTAAAAAGATAAAAAAATCTTATCCATTTAATTTTTTGAACTAGTTCCGTCTCTACTAGAGTTCTTACCACATAAAATGCCTAAAATCTACAGAAGCTTCCGTTCATTCAACCTGAAATTTCAAGTTGATTAGACCTCTAATTGACTAGTAAAAACTACCGTAGTCATTAAATAGGTCTCTTTCTTTAAATACCCATCATCACCCCTATTCCACCCTCACTATTCTAAGCCGTCCAAAATCTATTTCACTCTCAATTGTTCTCTCTTCCAAAAGCCTAACTCACATACTCTCTCAAGAAATCAGTTACTATGTCGAACCCTCAAGACAATCTAGGAACTCATCCACCACAATTCCTTTCTGGTTCATCCACACCTTCTCCACCAAATAAAAACCCCCAGCCTAAGAAAAGACGTGTCAAAATGCTAGCTCAAAAAACTGTAGCCTCAAGTGCACCGTCAAAGAGATTAAACACACAATTGAAGGTTGCCCAAGCCCAAGATTATGAGAACTCATACGAACCATTCAAATCTGCGAGTAAGGGGGAAGGACCTTGGTATTCTGACTCTGAGAAGCTCAAAACCCACCTTCTAAGGTAAGTTCTACTTTGGTTGAAAGGTTAGAAAATAGATTTGTTTTGGTTAGGTCTGTCAGGAATGTGGAATTGCTTGAATTGGGAAGAAGAGGAGGTAAAAAGAAAAATGAAAAAGAAAATGAGAGAGAGAGAGAGAGAGGGTGCAAGCTGTGATGTGGGGGAAACATGGGTAGAAGTGGTTTATTCATTACGCACCTCTAAGACGATTATTCTAACAATTCATGGGGTTAAAGGTTAAATTGTAGGAGAAAGTGGCAAGAAAACAAGGGGAAGTGGATCAGGGGAGGCATCTGAAGGTTTGGTCAATTTAAGTTCTCATGTTAATAAAACCGGTTCATCCATTGAAGAAACCCTAGCAGATTTTTTGAAGAAAGTATGTGCCAGTTATAACCCCAAGAAAACTAGAACACCCGCACCTAAGATTCCCAGTACTACAAAACCTTCCAAGAGAAGAAAGGCTTCTTGCCCAACAACTGTTGAAATTCCCTTGCTAAAGGAGGAGCCACAGGAAGTAGGGTGAAATAGAGTGAGAGTGAACTATAAAAAGCTTTGGCTGAAAGCAAGAAGGAGAGGATGGATAAAGGAAAAGGTAAGGTTGCAGAGTCCTCTAAAGCCGTTGATGTTGAGGAGATAAAACAGGTCCATCAAAAGGAACATGCACCAATGGAGGTTCATACTCCCAAGCCCGAAAAAACCAAGACTTATTCCAAGAAGTCTTCATATGTGTCTAAGACTGTTGAACCTTCATTGGCCAAGAGGACAAGGTCTGCAGTGAAAAACAAACAAGT
This sequence comes from Nicotiana benthamiana, assembly GCA_034376525.1. Classification (NCBI taxonomy): domain Eukaryota; kingdom Viridiplantae; phylum Streptophyta; class Magnoliopsida; order Solanales; family Solanaceae; genus Nicotiana; species Nicotiana benthamiana. The sequence goes on from CM067325.1 coordinate 15,086,944, forward strand.
TAGAATTATAGAGGAGGGGGAATGAAGTGGTGAAGAAGAGAGCGAGTTTGATGGAGAACAAGACAAGGTGGCCAAGTTTGGCAAGAGAAATATTTTGAAGGAAATATTGTTGAAAGACCTGGTGGAACCAGGAATGGTAAGATTGGTGGATACCTTTGCTGCAAGGGCTGGAAAGACATGGTCCTTCAGATGGATGGAAGGCTAGCTGGAAATGAGATCATTGAATTCATGACAAATGCGGAGGTTAAGAATGGCAGAGTTAGCATCCTGGTGAGAGGAGTTTAAGTGATCTTCAATGCAAAGGAGCTAGGTGATTTCCTTGACATGCCCTCTGAAGGGTATGATGACTACAAAAGGCAAATGTGGCCATGTATGGACTCCCTTCCTACTGCCCTTGATTTTACCAATAGATTCTGTGATGTTGTAGAAGTGAATGAGGTTAGGGATGTGCAGAAGAATGAAATGAGGCCACAACATATAGTCTTGTTTGAATTTGTCAACAAGTGTTTGCTGCCTCGACAGGAAAGGAGACACACTGCTAATTACATATACTTGGTGTTGATGGAGTGTCTTGAAATTACAAGGCAGATCAAGTGGCCTACATTTTTTATCAATTTGCTATACATGGTAATCAATGGCTCCAAGGCCCATGCCACTCATTATTGGTTCATTTTGACTACTTTTCTTGATTGCTGCAAGGTTCCACTGAAGAAGTGGGAAATGGCCTCAAGCAAAGATCACTTTGGAATCAACACCTTGATTGCTTGTGATTATGAGATCACTGCCATTCCCAATGAATTTGGTTTATCTAGGAAGACACCTATAAACAGCAAAGTCATAGCCCTAGTGCAGAAGAGTGGAGCAAGGGATGCTAAGATAGCTAGACTGAAGGCTCTCTTAGCAGAGGTTGAACCTGAGAGGGATGCTCGCAGAACTGAGTTCACCAAAGAAAAGGAGAATAATTATAGGATTCTTCAGAATATGATGATCCTTCTCCAAGCCCAAAACCAATCCTCTAGCTCCCCAAGCCTCAGCATTTCTAGCTTTCATATCCTGAACCTGTTACCTCCAGTGACCCAGATTAGGGAGTATTCTTTCTTTTTGCTCATGTTGTCAATATTTTTGCTTTCTGGTTGTGGATTGTGGTAGAAACATATCTTCTATCAATGATGTCTTCTATTTTTCCTCTTGTTTATTGTTAATATTTCCTTGATAGTTTAAATATGTTTTCCTAATTATTGATGATTGATCCATGATTGCACTTGTAGTTGCCCCAATAGCCATGAGTAATTATTATATTTGTGGGACTCACTCATCGTTTATGCAAATTTTCGATGATGCCAAAAGGGGAAAGAGATGTTATGCGTTGCATATTCTAAATAAGTGATGTTTATAACCTAATGAACCCGGTCCTTAATGATAAGTAAAAATCTCTAATTTTGTAATGATGAATAAGCTGAGTTCTGACAGAGCCTAAGTGAGTAAAAAGCATAGAGTTTGTCATCATCAAAAAGAGGGAATTTGTTTGCCCAAGTAAAGGTGAAGTTTTGAAGACTAACAATGGAACTCAGACATAGACCCAGTCCATCTTGCGAAGTATAGTTATGATCAACTCAAACATGTGAGATACACGTGAAGGAGATAAACCTAACTTATTAGAAGTAATATCTCCGGATCATGATAGAAATGATTACACATTGGATAAAGAGAAAGACTCCTTACACAAAGAGAATACGAGTTGAGAAAAAATAGAGTTAAGAGTATGAGATCAACTAGAATTCTTCCACCATGGGAGAGTAGCATATGTATCCTAGTCAATCTATAATTGCTAACTCCTTAAATATTAGAGTTGTTCTCTTTTATAGGTAATGTACATAAGCATAAGTTAAACGTGAATTGAGAGCAAAATAACAAGGCAATTTTATAAGCAATTTATGTGTGATTCAAGAGCGCAAACCTGAAGCTACTTGATCCAGATAAAAGAACCAGTTCCAAGTGTCTTTCTTTTATTCTAGTTCATTTGTAGTAGTTGATTTACATTGTACCTTTCAGCTTATGTAGAAGAAATTGTATTAGGTACGTAGAGTTTTCAAGTTAGAGTTAACTTGAAGTTGTCACAACAGTTTTCAAGTTGTCATATTGGAAGGTAGGTCATGGTTTTTTCACCTTTGAGCAAGGTGCTTTCCTCATAAGATCTTTGTGTTCTTTATTTTTTTGTATTTATTATTCCGCACGAGTATTAGTTGGAACATATAGAAGAACCATGTCCTTCTATAATCAAGTTAAGCAAAAATTGGGTACCACACAAATCACCTCCCCCCCCCCCCCCTCTTTATGGTATTGAAGTCTAAAACACCAATGATGCTTCCTGAGAATGATTTTTTAAAATGTTTAGATAGGTTTTTAAGGAAAGGGAAAGGATGCGCATCATATCCGATCGTTATGTAAGCATACTAAGAGATGCTTCAATTGTGTATCCAGAGGTATCTCGCTGTGTATGCATATTTCATCTTTGGAATAACATAAAAAGAAATTAAAGAAGAACAATGACCGACTAAGGAAAGTATTTTTTGTAATGGCCAGAGCATACAAAATTGAAGATTTTAATTACCTCATGCAAGATATGGACAACATTGATAAGAGGGTAAGGGGTTACATGTTCCAAGTTGGTTATGAAAAATGTCCCATAGTGCATTCCACTATTAATAGATCTATGGTGATGACTTCAAATATTGCCGAGTCACTCAATGCAAGAAACAGAGAGGCAAGAAAGCTACTAATAATAAGTTTGATAGATTACATGATGAATTTGGTTATGGAATGGAATAATACAAATAAAATGACTTCAATGAGTACATTTTCTGGCTTTGGAAAAAATATAATAAAGTACTGAAGGAAAATAGCTATTTGTCATAGAAGATGACGGTAAATTCTTTTATCATGTCTTACTTCATACACCTGATTAATATATGTCATACCTCTTTTGGGCTACTACAACCCGGCGATGGACGTAGATAAAGAGAGTTTTTCCAATTTAAGGATAATTGAAACGAGATTCAATTATTTAGGAGATTTCAGAGTCACCACTTGGGAGATTTATGGTGTCCCAAGTCGCTGTTTGGAATCCCCAATCGAGGAAAGAATGAATTTGTTTAACAGTATGCAAACCAGAAATCTGAGTAAGGAATTTTGTTAACCGGGGAGAAGGTGTTAGGCATTCCTGAGTTCCGTGGTTCTAGCACGGTCGCTCAACTGTTATATTTGGCTTAAATTATCTGATTTTATACAATTTTGAACCTAAGTGCATTTTGAATCTTTTAACCACTTTTATTATTATTTTTGAAGAGATTGCAGCGCCGTTAAAACATGCCCCGAACCACGTCACATAAATGCACACGTGGATTTTGACACATTTCATCTTCGTTGGGATTTGGATTTGGGTCGCATAAATGTGCACCCATGTATAAGGAGCTAAAATTATTAAAGACGTGCCTAAAAGCAACTATCATGTTGTTATCTTTGCGAGAAAGCTGTGAAATTTGCTAAACAACGTATCCCGAATTTTCTAAGCATTTTAGTATAAACAATTAGCAAGGGCCGCGACACCTCGTTCTATTTATTATTTACGGCCCATTCTAAGCAAACTAGGATTTCTTATGGGACGTGTCCCTGATAAGACTTAATTCATTGTCATGAACTTCCATTCTCAACTTCTAAATCTGAACCAAAGTTGCACTTATTGAATCTTTTCCAACCAGCCCAATAGGGAGGGGTTTCAGTTGAACCCTTTGGCCAACTGCAACCCCAAGGAAACAATAAACCTCAATTAAGTCCTAAGGCCATTGGACTTTATAATGGATGAGTCCGAAACGTGTGTAGTGACAAGGGGATTCGTTATAAAAGAAACAATTACTTCCAGCAAACCGCTATATATATATATTTTAGGAGAAAAACATAGGTCAAACTAATACAAACACTGACGATGCTGAGATATTAAACTTGAATCGACCTGTAATAACATACTAAAGTATTATTCTGCAGTTTAAGACTTTCAAATTCTGAAATAAGCCTATCACTAACATGTTGAGTTAATAAATTCTATAAGACTAAGTCTAAATGCATTCACACCATGATTTCAACATTGCAAATTAACCTAGCAACTTTCTACTGATAATCCTTCAGACGAATTACTCATTCAAATGGCAAGACAGTTCAAACCTACACATATGAATCCTATTAGAACCAAAATCGTAATAGCACAAGTGAAAATATATATAGTCCAATTTTAACAGTCCTATTAGGCAATTCTACCACTAAGTTCTCATACAAATTACAAGTCTGGAAAACGAAATTGAACATAGAAATTGATAAGAGAAACTGGTTATTCATGCATCGATCAGGTACAGTGGTAGTTCTGATTCCTCATACATTTTAAAGCTGGGGCATAATTGGAGTTACAAAGGAAATAGGAGGGAGATGAGTCAGCTAGAAACCAGCAAAATTAATCGGCAATTCAAGGGAAAAATCAACAGCTCGATTTCTTTATGAACTAGCCACAACATCAAGTGAACCAGGAGGATTTAATACCAAATAAAAACCATCAAAAAACCCCAAATAGCTTGAATTAACCCCAAACAATATGCAGTCAGACCCAGGAGCTCCGGGAACAAATAAAAACCAAATAGGTGAGGCAAATCCCAGAACAAAATCCAAAATAGACCATGAAAACAGCTGGACCTTTAATGGAACTGTATTTGCTGACTTTCAGCTGATTATTAGAGTCTCAAAATGCCTAAATTTGAGGGAAAAGCTTCTGATTGCTCCAACTAGACTAGTGTATATTTTGATCTTTTCGTTATAATTGCAGGAATGGGAAACTAGTTTTGACTATAGCTGGAAATTTTCAGTAATTTTCTCAGAGTGTCCAACCTCCTCCTTGAATGATTTAGAGTCCCATTTTTATAGCCAAAGACTAGGGCACCACTTTTATTTTGTTTTAACTAAAGGTCCCTCTTTCAATTTCCAGATTTTACTTACTTGGGCCCTTATTTTTTGACTTGTTTCCCAAGTTACTGCAACAAGACTACTGATTTTATATAAAAGACCCCTTCTAGAAAGGTCTAAAGGCTTCTAGCATTCTCTTTCAGTCATAGACTACATATACTACCCATATTTTGTTCCTAAAATTACCAAAGCCAAGCTAAAACTCTATATTACCCCAATTTATTCTGGAAACTATCTGAACTAGGTGTAAAACCCTACACTACCCTGAAATTACTTTGAAATTGCAAAACCCAACAACACCCCTTGTTTCAATTCTATTAAGGTCAGTCAACTTACACCCAAACAACCCTTAATTCTAAATAGATGAGCAGAAATGTATTTTTCAATTACAAACCAACACATTTCACTTATTTCACACAAGCAGGCTGAGATTCAACAGTCAAAAGGAAACGCTAAACTACAACTCTTATTGAACTAAACAGGATTGAAGTAAATTCTAATTCATACTAAGATTGGACATTAAACTAAGCTAAACTAAGTAATAACAGGTGAAGAATAAAGGATTAAACTAAATTTAAGGTAGCAATGAAACTAATTAGACATGGAAACTAAACTAAAAAAATGAATAATACATGGAATTATCACAAAATAAAATGCAACTGAATCAAATTTAACTAAATTTTAGGAGGTTTGGGAAGAGGAGACGTCGGAGATTCTGGGTGTGATTTGGGAGGTCATTGGATTTATGCCACCGGTGGCGGACGGTGGTACCATATATTGGCGGCGGCGTTACACCAGTGGGTAATTGGTACGAGGAGGGTAGGGATTTTCTCTGAAGTTATGCATATGTCATACAGTTATATTCAAAATGTGAGGGTCAATATGAGCTGTTGGATCAAGGGGAATGGATGGTCGAGATCAAAGGACATCAAACGATGTCGTTTTAATGAGGGGTAGGATTGGACCGGGTCTGGGCATGGTTTTGGGCCTGGGTTGGACAACTTTGGACTTGTTTAAATTTGCAGAAATGACCCAAGTAGGCCTTTTAAAACAAGACCATATTTCCAAATACTTTTTTTCTTATTTGTTTTAATTTCTAAATTATTTTATTAACATAGCAAAAACCTTATTTAAATCCAAAATTGGGCTAATTAAATTCCTAGTCAACTAAATCCTAATTTTAAAGACAAATTTTAGACTTTAACAGTAAAAATGCAAAGAGAACTGCTTCTGTTATTATATATTTTTTTTATTTTTCTCATGCTATTAATTAACCAGTGAACCGAAAATGTTAAACTAATATCCTAAATGCAAAAATGCTATGTTTTCTAAATTAAAATGCACTCAACATGCAAACAAACACACAATTTGTGTAATTAAATTCTAAATATTTAAATAATAAAAGAAAGATGCAAATAAATACAAAATCACACAATTAATAAAGAAAAATACAAATAAACACGAAATTACCCAATCAACCCCTAAAAATTTAAATAATAAAAGAAAAATGTAAATAAAGACAAAATCACGCAATTAATTCCTAAAAATTCAAATAATAAAAGAAAAAAATAAACACAAAATCACATAATTAATTTCTAAAAATTCAAATAATTGAAGAAAAATCCTAGTTTAACGAATTTTATAGGAACATTTCAAGTGAGGCAAAAATTACGTACTCACAGCTGCCCCTCTTTACTCGGAGACACGAACGGTTTTCGGGCAAAGATAAGTGAGCAAATGAGAGTTTTTTGCCTGCTTTGCATTCCATGAGAAGCGTTTTGAAAATTGTCTGACCGAACCTTGCTTCAAAGGTTGCCTACATATCCTCGGCTAAAGAGAATCGGGTTAGTGTAGTTCTGGAGTGTTTGGTAGCTGGGACTACCAGAAGCTGTGATTGCACTGCTGATACTATTGTTATTGCTTGCTGGCCTCCTTATTACACCTTATGAAAGATAAAAAGAAAACTAGACTAAGTTATAAGCTACGAATTACAAAGAAAAGCCTATCTACGTCTTCAATCTCGCTCTTGATCCTTGTTGCTTTGTTGCCTTGTATTTCTTCCTGCGAACTCCTTGTGGCCTGTTGACTGCTTGCCTTTTCTTCCATCATGTTTGATGCCAACTTTTTGGACTTGACATGTATTTTGTTGAAAGCATACCCTCGTTCTACAGGTGGGCGCCGGACTACTAAAACTTGAAATTTGAAAGATATTCCTTTGTTCTACAGGTGGCCGCCTGATTGCCAAAATCTGAATTTTGAAAAGTATTCCCTTGTTCTCCAGGTGGGCGTCGATTGCCGAAACGTTGAATTTTTAAAGATATTCCCTTGTTCTACAGGTGGGTGCCTGATCGCCAAGACTTGACTTTCGAAATATATGCCCTTGTTCTCCAGGTGGGTTCCTGATTGCCAAAGCCTGAAAATTTTTGACAAATATTCCCTTGTTCTACAGGTGGGCGCTTGATTATCAACACTTTAAAATTTTGAAAAATCTATCCTTCTTCAGCAGGTGGGTGCCTGATTGCTAAAACTTGAAATTTTGAAAAATATTCCCTTGTTCTACAGGTGGGCGCCTGATTTCGAAACTTGAATTTTGAAAAGTATTCCCTTGTTTTACAGGTGGGCGCCTTAGTACCAAAACTTTGAAATTTTGAAAAATATTCCCTTGTTCTACAGGTGGGCGCCCGATTTTTGAAACTTAAAATATTGAAAAATATTCTCTTGTTCAACGGGTGAGCGCCTGAAACTTGAAACTTAAAATTTTAAAAAATATTCTCTTGTTTTACAAACTCCAAGATTTCTTTGAACGCAAACATCATTCACAAACTCAAAAAAAGAGTAAGTGGTTGAGATTTCTTCCTCTTTCTCTCCATTTTGTGGTAATTCATGTGGTTCGTATCTCTCGTTATCTTCCATATTGGGTCCTCACTTGGCGGTTTTGTCTTGCTTGTTGCTGAAACATATAAAAATAGATTTTGAAATTCATAAATTTCCTTTCTAAGATCTGAAATTTAAAGCTTCGAACAGTAGAATAAAAATTGATTTCTACACTAAAAACTACTAGTTTGTGTTTGTCGATTTAAAGAAATCTCCTACATCGTTTCCTGGGTTTTCAATCTGAATTTGGTCCGTAATTAGAGGTTGTAGATGAGCTGTTTGCTTACTGATTTTGGATGTTCTATAAGCTGAGCTTCATTATACCCTTGTTTTGCGATTTGTGACATTTAAATATGCCATAAACAAGATCTGGTTTTTGCTCATTCACTCAGCCAGTAACCATTTAATTGATTATTATTGACTTTTTGCTAGCTTTTTTTCTCTTTCTATTTTTCCTATTCTCTCTTCTGCTTTTTGTGGGTGTGTGTGGGTGTGTTCTGTTCTCTTGGACAAGTGCACTATTTTTCCGACGAGGATTTCCGGCCAGCTACCAGTACTTCCGGTGACTCCGGTTCAGATTTTCGGCAAGATGCAGAGGAACTACCTGCTCCAATAAGCTTCAGGAAAACTTGCCTCAGGTACTAGTCGCGGCGGCGAGGCCAGTTTGCGGCGTTATGGAGGGAAGAGCTAAGCAACACCGGACGGGACGTGCATGAGTTGGTAGCAGTTGACCTCGGGCGCATCAAAGCCTACTTTCAGGTTTTTCCACCGGGAGAATAAAATACAAATAAACACAAAATCACATAAGTAATTCCTAAAAATTCAAATAATAAAAGAAAATTCCTAATTTAACAAATTTTATATGGACATTTCAAGTGAGGCAAAAATCACGTGCTCACAACTGCCCCTCTTTACTCAGAGACACAAACGGTTTTCAGGCAAAGATAGGTGAGCAAATGAGAGATTTTTGCCTGTTTTGCATTTTATGAGAAGCGTTTTGAAAATTGTCTGACCGAACCTTGCTTCAAAGGTTGCGTACATATCCTCGGCTAAAGAGGAATCAGGTTAGTGTAGTTCTGGAGTGTTTGGTAGCTGGGACTACTAGAAGCTGTGATTGCACTGCTGATGCTATTGTTATTGCTTGCTGGCCTCCTTATTACACCTTATGAAAGATAAAAAGAAAACTAGACTAAGTTATAAGCTACATATTACAAAGAAAAGCCTATCTACGTCTTCAATCTCGCTCTTGATCCTTGTTGTTTTGTTGCCTTGTATTTCTTCCTGCGAACTCCTTCTGGCCTTGTTGACTGCTTGCCTTTTCTTCCATCATGTTTGATGCCAACTTTTTGGACTTGACATGTATTCTATTGAAAGCATTCCCTCGTTCTACAGGTGGGCGTCGGACTACTAAAACTTGAAATTTGAAAGATATTCCCTTGTTCTACAGGTGGCTGCCTGATTGCCAAAATTTGAATATTGAAAACTATTCCCTTGTTTTCCAGGTGGGCGCCTGATTGCCGAAACATTGAAATTTTAAAGATATTCCCTTGTTCTACAGGTGGGTGTCTGATCGCCAAGACTTGACTTTTGAAAAATATGCCCTTGTTCTCCAGGTGGGTTCCTGATTGCCAAAGCCTGAAAATTTTTGAAAAATATTCCTTTGTTCTACAGGTGGGCGCCTGATTATCAACACTTTAAAATTTTGAAAAATCTACCTTTGTTCTGCAGGTGGTTGCCTGATTGCTAAAACTTGAAATTTTGAAAAATATTCCCTTGTTCTACAGGTGGGCGCCTGATTTTCGAAACTTGAATTTTGAAAAGTATTTCCTTGTTGTACAGGTGGGCGCCTTATTACCAAAACGTTCAAATTTTGAAAAATATTCCCTTGCTCTACAGGTGGGCGCCCAATTTTCGAAACTTAAAATATTGAAAAATATTTCCTTGTTCAACGGGTAAGCGCGTGAAACTTGAAATTTAAAATTTTGAAAAATATTCCCTTGTTCTACAAACTCCAAGATTTCTTTGAACGCAAACATTATTCACAAACTCGAAAAAAGAGTAAGTGGTTGAGATTTCTTCCTCTTTTCTCCATTTTTTGGTAATTCCTATGGTTCGTATCTCTCGTTATCTTCCATATTGGGTCCTCACTTGGCGGTTTTGTCTCGCTTGTTGCTGAAACATCAAAAAATAGATTTTGAAATTCATAAATTTCCTTTCTAAGATCTGAAATTTACAGCTTCGAACAGTAGAATAAAAATTGATTTCTACACTCAAAAACTACAAGTTTGTGTTTGTCGATTTAAAGAAATCTCCTACATCGTTTCCTGTGTTTTCAATCTGAATTTGGTCCGTAATTAGAGGTTGTAGATGAGCTGTTTGCTTACTAATTTTGGATGTGCTAGAAGCTGAGCTTCATTATACCCTTGCTTTGCGATTTGCTGGTTTTCGCTCATTCACTCCGCCGGTAACCATTTAATTGATTATTATTGATTTTTTGCTAGCTTTTTTTCTCTTTCTATTTTTCCTATTCTCTCTTCTGTTTTTGGTGGGTGTGTGTGGGTGTGTTCTGTTTTCTTCGACAAGTGCATTATTTTCCCGGCGAGGATTTCCGGCCAACTACAGTACTTCTGGCAACTCCGATTCAGATTTTCGACAGGACCCAGAGGAACTACCTGCTCCGATAAGCTTCAGGAAAACTTGCCCCAGGTACTAGTCGCGGCGGTGAGGCCAATTTGCGGTGTTTGGGAGGGAAGAGCTAAGAAACACCGGACGGGACGTGCATAAGTTGGTAGCAGTTGACCTCGGGCGCATCAAAGCCTATTTTCAGGTTTTTCCACCGGGATTTGGTACCTCTCTCTCTCTTGTTTACTCTGTACACCTTTTTACGTATTCTAGATAGCATTTCGTGTGAGGTTTATGTTGTTGCTATTTAGTTTGCATCTTTTTGCATATTCCGCTAGAGTGCTTGTGTGCGTCGCTACTCCTATAGTCGGTTGAAGGGATAGTGGCCGCGGCGGAGGATGATAGTGTAATGTCATGTACTCAGGGGGTGGGGATGGTGGAGGGGGTGAGTAGGGGGCAGGGAGTGGTCCTGCGGGTAGGGCAGGAAGTAAGGGTGGGAAGAGGGTAGCGGACGCTCATAGATTAAGGATTGGGTCGTGGAACATAGGCACTCTGACGGGTAAGTCCATTGAGTTGCGAAGGTTCTTCAGAAGAGGAGGGCTAAAATAGCCTGTGTCCAGGAGACTAGGTGGAAAGGGTCGAAGGCGAGGAATGCAGACGGGTTTAAGCTATGGTATTCTGTGGTCGTGAGAGGTAAGAATGGAGTGCGCATCTTGGTAGATAGGGATCTAAGGGAGTCCGTGGTCGTGGTTAGGCGAGTGAATGATAGGTTAATGTCTATTAAGTTGGTTATTGGGGGTTGCGTCCTCAACGTCATCAACGCTTACGCGCCGCAAGCGGGCTTAGACGAGGAGGTTAAGAGGCGCTTTTGGGAGGGCTTGGATGATCTGGTGTGCAGTATTCCCCAATCTGAGAAGTTAGTTATTGGAGGGAACTTTAATGGTCATATTGGGGCTGATACTGGTGGTTATAGTGAGGTGCACGGTGGCTTCGGCTTTGGGGTGAGGAACGGAGGAGGCACGTCACTGCTTGATATCGCCAGGGCTTTCGAGCTTTTGATTGCGAACTTGACATTTCAGAAGAGGGAGGAGCATTTGGCCACCTTCAAGAGTTCGGCGGCGAGGACTCAGATTGATTACCTCCTTCTCAGAAGGAGCAATAGGGGTATGTGCAAGGACTGCAAGGTTATTCCGGGAGAGTCCCTTTCGACTCTTCAAAGACTCCTTGTGATGGATGTCGGTCTGTAGGTGAAGAGGGAGAGGAGGGGTGCTCGGGGACAACCGCGAATTAGATGGGTGTTTTGACTAACGAGAAACCACAAGAGTTGGAGAGGAGGTTAGCTGAGGGCGGAGCTTGGAGAAGTTCTGGGGAAGCGGACGCTATGTGGTCAGAGACGGTGAACTTGGTTAGGGAGGTAGCACGGGATGTGCTCGGGGTAGCCAATGGCTATTCAGACAGGCATCAGGGTGACAGGTGGTGGAACGATGTAGTTGAAGGAAAAGAGGAGGTGAAGAAGGCGGCGTTTGCTAAGTTGGCAAGGAGCACAAGCGAGGAAGAACAGAGAGCGAACAGGGAGATCTACAAGGTGGCAAGGAAAGAAGCAAAGCTGGCGGTTATGGAAGCTAAAAACGCGGCGTTTGGTTGCATGTACGAGGAATTAGGGGAGAAAGGCGGGGACAGGACGTTATTCGGGTTAGCTAAAGCAAGGGAAAGGAAGGCGTGATCTTGACCAAGTTAGGTGCATCAAGGGTGAGGATGGTAGAGTTCTGATGGGGGAGTCTCAAGTCAAGAAGAGGTCGCAGGCGTACTTTCGAGACTTACTTAACGAGGAGAGGGATTGTAACATAGAGCTAGGGGAGTTGGGGCATTCAGAGAAACATAGAGACCTTGGGTACTGCAGGCGCATTAGGGCGGATGAGGTCATGGGGGCTTTACGTAGGATGAGTAGGGGTCGAGCGACCGGGCCTGACGAGATCCCGGTGGAGTTCTGGAAATGCATGGGTAGGTCAGAAGTGGAGTGGCTCTCCAGGTTGTTCAATGCGATCTTCAGGACCAAAAGGATGCCGGATGAGTGGAGGTGGAGTACAGTGGTGACCTTGTACAAGAACAAAGGGGACATCCAGTGCTGCAACAACTATTGGGGTATCAAATTAATAAGTCACACATGAAGGTCTGGGAGTGGGTGATTGAGGCGGGGGTGAGGGAGATGAAATCTATATCTGTGAACCAGTTCGGTTTCATGCCGGGTCGCTCCAATACAGAAGCTATCCACCTTGTCAGGAGGCTGGCGGAGCAGTTCAGGGATAAGAAGAAGGACCTGTACATGGTTCTTATCAACTTGGAGAAGGCGTATGACAAGGTCCCAAGGGAGGTGCTATGGAGGTGCTTGGAGGTGATGAGCGTGCCGAAAGCCTACATCAGAGTAATCAAGGACATGTACTATGGAGCTAGGACTAGGGTTAGGACGGTGGGTGGCGACTCATACCATTTTGCAGTGGTTATGGGGCTCCATCAAGGATTGTCGCTTAGCCCTCTCTCGTTTGCCTTGGTGATGGATGCTCTAACTCGACATATTCAAGAGGATGTGCCTTGGTGTATGCTATTTTCTGATGACATAGTCTTGATAGACGAGAAGAGTGTCGGTGTTATTGAGAGGTTAGAGGTATGGAGACAGACTCTCGAGTCTAAGGGTTTCAAAGTAAGCAGATCTAAGATAGAATACATAAAGTGCAAGTTTAGCACCGAGCCGAGCGAAGTAGGCAAGGACGTGATAATTGGATCTCAGGTCATCGCCAAGAGGGACAACGTCAGATATCTTGGGTCGGTGATTCAAGGGGACAGAGAGATTGACGGGGACGTCACTCATCGTATAGGAGCGGGGTTGTTAAAGTGGAGGCTTGCATCAGGAGTTCTATGTGACAAGAAAGTTCCACAGAAACTCAAGGGAAAATTTTATAGAGTTGTGGTTAGACCTGCCATGTTGTATGGGGCGGAGTGCTGGCCAGTGAAGAACTCTCATGTTCAGAGAATGAAGGTTACGGAGATTAGGATGCTTAGGTGGATGTGCGGTCTCACCGGGTTAGATAAGATTAAGAATGAAGTTGTTCGAGAGAAGGTAGGGGTGGCCCCGGTGGATGAGAAGATGCGAGAAGCGAGGTTGAGGTGGTTCGGGAATGTGCGGAGGAGGAGTCCCGATGCCCCGGTGAGGAGTTGTGAGCGGCTGGCGATGGCCGGCGTAGGGCGAGGCAGAGGGAGGCCTAAGAGGTATTGGGGAGAGGTGATTAGGCATGACATGGCTAGAATGCGAGTTTTCGAGGACATGGCCCTTGATAGAAAAGTCTGGAGGTATAGTATCAGGGTTGTAGGATAGGGGCTCCTTGAGTTTTTCGTACTCCTCACCCGGGGTTGGGTGAGGCTTGGCAGGGCTATCCATAGATGATTTGTGTATTTGATTATGTCTCCCTTACGGTAGTTATTTATGGTATTTACTGTCTGATATTATTGCATGCTATTTTATTTATGGTTCTTATATTCGGATAATTATTTACGCTATTTGTGCTTGAGTTTCTAATGCTCTTTTTTTTTTCCTTTCCTTCACTGAGCCGAGGGTCGATTGGAAACAGTCTCTCTGCCCTTTCGGGTAGGGGTAAGGTCCGTATACATATTACCCTCCCCAGACCCCACTTTGTGGGACTATACTGGGTAGTTGTTGTTGTTGTTGTTGTTGTTGTATTCCCTTGTTCTACAGGTGGGCGCCTGATTTCCAAAGCCTAAAATTTAAAAAAAATATTCCCTTTTCTACAGGTGGGCGCCTGATTATCAAAACTTGAAATCTTGAAAAATATTCCCTTGTTCTACAGGTGGGCGCCTGATTATCAAAACTTGAATTTTGGAAAATATTCCCTTATTTCACAGGTGGGCGCCTGATTGTCAAAAACTTGAAAATTTAAAGAATATTCCCTTGTTCTACATGTGGGCGCCTGACTACCAAGACTTGAATTATGAAAAATATTTCCTTGTTCTTCAGGTGGGCACCTGATTGCCAAAACTATGAAATTTGAAAGATATTCCCCTACCAAAACTTGACATTTTGAAAAATATTCCTTTGTTAGGGCGCCTGATTACCAAAACTTGAAATTTTAAAAAAAAAAATTTCCCTGAGACTGATGCCTGTGTACCTGATCACAACAAAACAAACAAAACACAAAAAATTCTTCATGCCCCAAATTGGTGTTAATGTCCGAAATTTTTAGACAAAAAATTAGAATTGCTATATATAATTCCCCACCTAGTAAGACAAGACACTATATTTTTGAATTATTATTATATCGCTTTATCATTTTTACCCATCACTAATTACTTTTTCTAATTAGTTAGTATTTTATTTTTAGTTATTTTTTCTAATTAGTTAGTATTTTGTTTAATTAAAAATATAATGAAACTTAAGGAGTTTTCTTGGGGAGTTTGCTAGGAAATAGCTACAAGTACATCCCCATGAAAATTTCCAATGTCCGAAATTTTTAGACGAAAAATTAGAATTGCTATAAATAATTCCCCACCTAGTAAGCCAAGACACTATATTTTTTAATTATTATTATATCGCTTTACCCATCACTAATTACTGTTTCTAATTAGTTAGTATTTTATTTTTAATTATTGTTTCTAATTAGTTAGTATTTTGTTTAATTAAAAAATTAATGAAACTTAAGGAGTTTTCTTGGGGAGTTTGCTAGGAAATAGCTACAAGTACATCCCCATGAAAATTTCCAATTACCGAAATTTTTAGACGAAAAATTAGAATTGCTATAAATAATTCCCCACCTAGTAAGCCAAGACACTATATTTTTTAATTATTATTATATCGCTTTATCATTTTTACCCATCACTAATTACTGTTTCTAATTAGTTAGTATTTTGTCTAATTACTCCCCCCCCCCCCCCCCCCTTCCAATGAGTTAGTATTAGTTATTAGTAATGCCCCTAAATATATAATGTCGCCCCCTGCATATTTGTGGTTCACTCGAGGCTTATCTGTACGGCTTTTTATCAAATGCTTAGTGCAATCTTGGCTGATGTGCGACAAGAATATCCAACTATCAATTTCTAATGTAGTACTATTTGCGTACTATTACTAATGCTTACAATTTTTTTAAAGTTTTATTAAAGGATGCATTAATTAAGGATTCCTTAAAATAAATAAAATACTCTTTTCCAAGTAATAGCAAATTAAATTTAAGGTATCCTTAGTTTTTTGAAAAAAAAAATCATTCATATTTCTCGAATAACATATTACTTTTTGTCTTTGTAAAAAATACACTAATTGACAAGAATTAAATACATTGTACATAATAATTAGTAAGATTATTTCACTAATACTAATAAAAACACATACTTATGTTCTTTTATTAATAATGGAAGGATTTGATCAAGAAATGATGTTAGAAAGTGACATTATTAGATTATTCGATATTAATTTTTTCTTTTTTTGGTTGGAACGATATTAAGTTTCAATTCTAAGAATCTCAAACTATATCATTTTATATATGCTATAATTGACTTTTATCTAATCAAATACGTGTGAAAAAATGACATACATAAGATAGAAAGTTAATAAAACTTAGTTCAAACTATATTATTTTATATATGCTATAATTAACTTTTAATTAATCAAATACATGTGAAAAAATGACATACATAAGATAAAATGTTAATAAAGTTAATTACATTTTTATATATGTAACGTAATTTTTCTCTACTTAGAAATTAAAATTAAATAGGTGTCAACAATTTAGCTATATTTAGTATATTTTTTGATAATATTAGTTGAAATATTTCAAATATAGTCGTATTTTAGGTTTATTATGTTCTTTATATCAACCATATTAAATTTTTAATTCTTAAAATAATTTGCTTTATGATAATTATTTTGTTATTGAATTTACCCAAAAAGTACCGACTATGTTATACTTAATAACTTATAATGTCCAATCCAAACATATAATCATTAAATTTTATATAGGATCAATAATCTACAGTTACCTATGCATAAACAGATAATTATATGGATAAAATTAATTCTCAAATATTATATTGAAACAACAATAAAATTTCTATCTAAATCCTAAGAACATTAAATCTCAAATAATTAAATCTCAAGTGCATGTTTTCAATGCTGACTTATGCTTAGTTGCAAGAAGAGCGGCCGCAAAATAAAAAGATAAAGAAAGAATTAGACTTATTGAAGGAGTATGTAAATTTTAATGCATCATTTTCAAATGAGTTATCGTCTGAAGAAAACAGTTAAGGATCTAAAAATAAAAGTAATGATGATTTCGATAATGCGAGTGAAAGTGGTTCTAACCCTGATAATATGAATGAAAGTGATTATAATCTTAATTGAGATGTTCATTAGACTATTAAGTTTCATATTTGAGACATTGTGGTTTTTGATTAAGGATTATATGATATTACATTAACATTATGTTTTTCTTTGTTATAATTATATTAGACGTGTGTTAAATGATTATGATAATATAGTTGAATTATACGAATATAAGCTAGAATAAATTAAAAATAACATCATGAAAATGCTACTTGCGAATTTTCATGGGAAGATATTTTCAAACGCATCAATTTTATACGATAAATTTCCCTATAAAAAAGTACATGGGGATTGTTTTACCAATATTACATATGAATTTTCATACGAAAATATCACTTATGGATTTTCTTAGGGATTTCAAATAATTCTTTTATTTCATTGGAAATCTTACATGGCGATTTACGTATGAATTATTACTTGGGAACTTTGTTGGGGTTTTACATGCAAAAATTTTATAGAATTTTCTTGCGAAAATGTTCTCCTACGAATTGTACATGGGGCTTTCCAAAGAATTTTCCTGCAGAAATATTCATAAGAAAATGGGATTTTTACCTATACATCCCATATAACAAACTTTATTACCATTATCGTGCATTGTTTGTTTATTACCCTCATATCCCATGTTTTTGTTACATAATATATACCAAACAAGATATTTACTGATTTTCCATCCAAAATTAACACTAGACAATTAAGGCAAAATCCGAAACTTAATAAAGAGACACCAAAAATAACGCCTATCATTATGGTTGATAATTAATGTTTGATTTTCTACCATTTAAATTGTAAATCAAGTAAGGTAACATATGTGATGCTCAAAATATCTCCTGTAAACTAAATTTGGCAGTGTTAATCACTCCATATGAATTCTATATATACAAACAAACGTAAAAGTAGATTTTTCTCGAATATATTAATCACTCCAAATCATAAAACCAAAAAATCGTTGAAGAGACCTGGAGTGGCTTTAATGAAATGATGTTTCTTTTATGTTACTTGTCATATTTTTATTTACACGTATTTTATAAAAAATATTAATAATAAATGTTATTTGATTAATTTACTCTTTCATCTTTCAGCGCATCAATCTCTCCACTGAATATTATTCTTTATTGCGAAGAGTGAAATTGAAGAAATTCATTAATATTTTCGTTGTTTTCTAAAACGACAAGAATGTATTGGAAAACTTATTTTCGACAAACATATAAAATAGATGGACAGGCGGAAGTATAGTTCTATTCCTAAATAGTGAATTTATGTAGATAATTGTAGTTAAATGTAGTTAATGTTATACGAAGTATTTCCATAGAGTTTTAAAAATGTAGCCAAATGTAGTTAAATGTAGTTAATGTTATATGAAATGTTTCCAGAGAGTTTTAAAAATGTAGACAATTGTAGTTAAATGTAGTTAATATTTTATGAAGTATTTCCAGAGAGTTTTAAAAATGTAGATAATTGTAGTTAAATGTAGTTAATGTTATATGAAGTATTTCCAGAGAGTTTTAAAAATGTAGACAATTGTAGTTAAATGTAGTTAAGGTTATATGAAGTGTTTCTAGTGAATTTTTAAAATGTAGTCAAATATAGCTAAATGTAGTTCATAATAGATAAAGACAAAAGGTTGTAGATAAAGACAAAACATTGTAGTTCATATTCATGAGATAAAGACATCGTTATCTCCAACTATATTTCTATCAACAACCTCCTGAACAAAGACAGCCTTTTACAAACAAAATCCTAACGTAAACCCATACATCAGGTCCGTTGACTTCCACAGAGATGCGAAACTTCATAACAAAAATTATTATAGAATTAAGTATATTATGGTGAATTAGATATTATACATGTATGTTATATAGTTTCACCAAGGGACTGTAATATTGTAGAAGTCTCGTCATCAGTTTATGCTTGGCGTGATACCAAAAATACATTTCTATACAAATGAATAAAAGGATTAATAGATATTTAAAAGGCTACCATAAAGAAATAAAATCTCAAAGGTCAAAATAATGGTGTAATTCATAAAATAGAATTTGTTGATGTTGTGGTTGATTGTGTTCTCGATCCGTACGATTTTCTCGCGTTTGTTCCGGTGGTTGAGGGCGCCGGCGGCATTGTTACTGATTGGGAAGGGCGTGAGCTTCTCTGGGATGCTTCAACTCCGGTGCCGGACGGTGGGCTGAAATTGCCTTGAGCAAGAACTTTGTGAAACTTGTGTCGTGGTATGAACAATGAATGGGGTTACAGCTCTCGTGTGATTGATTTGATCTGCCATATGGCTTCTGTTGCTTAAGGATTTGATGCCTGGTGAAATGGCCTCTTTAGTTTTTGATTGAATCATAGGAGTATTAGTTATCTATGGCCGGGAGTGGTCTTCTTGCTTAATTGTAATGGAATTACCTAGCTATAATTAAGGGATAATCAATTACAATTAATAAGTATATAATTGGGGAAAGAAGATATGGAAATATTATTTTGTTCCACAAATAAATCCCCTAATTAATGATTGGTAATTAAAACTTAAAATTCAATCTTGGTACATATATTGAAATATGGTATACTTAAATGTAATAAATACTAACCTTAAACATAAGTGGTTATAAGATTTGTTATATGGGATGTATATGTAAAAATCCCTAAGAAAATCCGTTTCGTCCATAAATTTTCACCTCAAATTTCCTACGGAATTACTTAAGGATTTTCATGGGGAATTACATGTGAATTTCTTCCTATAAAAATTCCCAAGAAAATTCCCTTTTCTACGAATTTTTGCCAAAATATTATTGTGATTTTTTGAGAAGTTTCGCAAATAATTCCGCAAGTACGTTACATAGGGATATAAAATCCTCAGATAGATTACCTGAGGATATTTTAATTCCCAAGTAATAATTACCTACGAAAATTTTTCCAACGAATTTAATTTAGTAGAAAATTCCGCAAAAAATCAAAGTATCTACGAATTTGTTCATCTTATCCCTTGGAAGATCCCCGGGTAATCAACAATATTCTTGTAGTTCAAAACAGTATAACGAAATACTCAATTAAATTCTAAAGAATTAAATTTCATTTAAAACCACACAAACAATATTTAATTAATTTCTTAGGTAATAAATTTTTTAGGTAAATCCCAAACTGTATTACAAAGAATAAATTTCTAAAAAAAATTACAATAATATAATCCCCGTGTAATTTCACCAAATAAGTAAATCCCAAGAAAAATTCTACCTAAATTCACATCAACTAAATCTCTAGGTAATTCCAAATGTATGAAAATTTAGAGTTAAATCCCCAAAAAAATATCCCTAACTAAATTTGTAGCACTAATATTTGAAGGTAATTCCCCAACTAAATCTCCAAAAAAATCTCCAGCTAAATCCGCCGCAATAATATCCCCAGGTAATTTCCCAAATAAGCAAATTCCTATATAAATTCCCACGAAAAGATCCCCAACTAAAGTCATATGTAGAGTTACCTAGGGATTTTCCTTCATATTAACATAGAAATACTTTTCATTTTCTTTATTTGGTTACCTGCGGATTTTCCTACAAAAATTTATTTGCCGATTTATTTTTGCGGGTAACTTTTCAAGTAATATTTTGGCACATAATGGCGCCAAAGTTACCTGCAGATTTTTCTAGAAAAATATTTTTCGCGTATAAAATCCGATGTAACTAGCACTTTTCTTGTAGTGTACGACGGGTTTAAAGATAATGAAAGCTTGATGCGATCATAGTGAGCAGTAAATTAGTGCCAGCTAACGTAGTTCGAGAGAAGACGTCTAGTAAATTATGGTAGTTGCTCAAGAGAGATCTACAACACTCAAAGTACTCACGACTGGTAGAGAATACTTAGGCGAAATTATAACAACATAACGGAAAGGATTCCTAACAATATGGGAAATCATAATCTTAGATCATTCCGGTTCTTGTCTACAACCTGTTTGTAGTTAGTTTCTCCTGCATTTTTTATTATGTGATATTTAATTAGTAAACATTCAATTTGCTATTTAAATTATTTTGAAGATTGATTGCGTGAATTTGTGCAATTCTATTAGCTGCTCTTACTAGGTTAATTTCATGTAAAATTTGACGCCGAGTTTACTAACCAGAATATATTTGCAATATCAGCTTACTCATTTTTATAAAGCATAGTTGACGTGATCATACATCATTACTATTTTTTGCTTTAGATTCTTTTTTTCCCATCTAATAGTCTACAAGGACATATAAATAATTCGTGGCATGCCAACGAAAGTAATCTTCACAGATAATTGCAAATTAAAAAGACTGCCATTTATTTGTAGTGAAGCAAAATATTACAAATACAATCGGCGACTGTAACAAAACTAAATCCCATACAAGCCGATAAACAATTAACAACAGATCCATCACATGGTTATTTTTATCGTCGTATATACTTCACTATAATAAATGAGAAATTCAACAAACTCCTCGATTTGTTCAATTTAAAGAAAAGTAGCCAAGGAAATCGAGGATAGACTGAGCAGAAAACTGGCCAATACGATTGATGAGGACGAAGGAGGAGGAGGAGCACTACCACCAGTAGAACTTGACGGTCCAGCAGCAGCTGGTATAGGTGCACACGCTTCCGGTTGGTTGGAAGAGGATGGTGAAGGCACAATTGGAGTGATAGGACTGCTCCGTGTAGGCGGGTTAGCCCCTGGAGTACCAGTGCTGGAAACTGTAATAGCCAACTTTTGGCCATTTTGGCAATGCCGGCCAAAGGTGCAAATGTAATAGTGATCTCCAGCAGAGTCAAGAGTCACATTCGCTGGTCCTGCCATTATGGGAATGCCCATGGCATTTTGTGAATTGCACCCATCGAATGAAGTTTTTTGTACTTGAAGCACGTCATGTGAGTCGGTCATAAAATTGAAAACTGTAAAAAAAGAAGAAAAATACAATCATAAGGTACTGAATTTAGTTTAAGTTGAAGGATATCTCAAACGGAAATCTCGAACGAGAAATTTAAGTATACCTAGAGTGTCACCAATCCTGAAAGTTCTCCCAGCTGCCCAATTTGTGTAAGCTGCCGCGCCATTGTCTGGTATGGACCAACCGATGTTGTCCCCGACCACATGCACCGCTTGTGCTGTTGTGTCTTGCACCAAACATGCGACGGCTAAAACACCAAAAACAATCATGCACAGCAATGCGTTCATGTCGTTGCTTTTTGTGTAAACTTTCTTCTTTCGACAGAAAATATTTGAAAGAGATCCTGATTGCTGGTTTGTTAGACGAGGATGGATGCATAGAACACTTAATTTGGCTCTGTTTATATAATGGAAAGGATTTTGAATTGGTCTAGATCATTCTTAACTTGCATGGTGCTAAGTCTTGAATTTCAACTATAGCAAGAGTGGTGGGAGATCACCGTCGGATTTTAATATTGAGTGGACCATTGATATTTTAATGCTCTAAAGAATAAGCCGAAAAAGAAAAGTAGAACGCGAGCTAATTCAACTCCCAAAATAATCCAATGAATCAAGTCAATGGCCACTTGACTTGGGAATTTCCTTTCACGGTACGTGAGATTTCATTAGTTTGCCATACAATTTACGAAGTTGATTTACAACTGTTAGGTAAGTTCCTTCTCTATATTGAGACTTACCAACACAACAAAAAGTAAAAATTATTGTAGACAAGAACGAGCACCATCTTGTTTGATTCTCAATAGTACAGACGATGGCGATAATGAGGCTAAGCGAATTCCAAGAAATTAAAGTCCTCCTAACAATGTCCACAAAATCGATTTTTCAAATGTAGCTTTTTTACTCTTTTTTGCTACTAGATTTATTTTTCTAAATATAGCTTCTAGAATTCTGAGACCGCTAGGCCACTTGCTGAAATGCTGGAATTTCATCCTCCAGGTTTAGACAATTGGACTTACTCTCACTATTCTTCGTCATAGGTGCAGAATAACAAAATAGCAGAGCAACCACCCGCTCAACCAGACGGGGGTTTAGGATTTGAAGGGCTCAACCTCCATAATTCTTATGAACATAATGTTATATTTTAAAAATTATGAATTCATATCTACTTAATTTTACAGTTTTGGTAAATTTTTACATAGAAATTTATGTTCCACTCGAAAATACTGGGTTCAGTAGGATCCATAAACCCCTGCACTTAACAAAGATACTGGAATATTGAACTTCTACTGTTCCTCTCTCCTCTTCTTCGTCGTAGGTACAATACAGAGTAATAAAATAGAAGACCAGTCGTCCGCTTAAAACACAGAGGAGTATTAAACTTCTAATGTTATTATTTTTTAAACTGCTAAGCAGGCTACTACACTTATTTGTTCAAATCGCAGTGAGATGAAACATGCACCCGGAGAACGCCTAAGGTATTTTAAATGCTAAACTTAGCAACTAATAGATGCAGCTGGTTGATGTTGTGGGGTGTGTGCTGGCCCTGGTTGGTTAATCTCGCCATTATCCATCATCAAACTTGTTCTGTTCTTTTCTTTCTCTTGTTCCAACGACCTGTACTCTCCAAAGTTCGCGTAGGAATTAGTAGCTTTCCCAACTAATCCAGGTTCCTGGATATTGCCAGTTCCGTCTCCTGCAACACTTCTTTCTGGTGTGACCTTATCTGGAACATCTCGGTTCACGTCACCTGCACCGCTATCTTCATCAATTTGAGTCTCTGGCTTTTCTCCAGATCCATGTTTCTCCTCGACTTCTAGTCCAGCTTCAGCAGCATTTGCTTCTCCAATGGCTGCATCTGATACCACTCCCTCGAAATTATCCTTCTCCGTGGAATTGTTATGTACCTCGACATCAATGGCAATGGTTTCCTCTGAGCCATGTCCTGCCATTTTATCTCTTCCATTGTCAACCTCAGTTTCATCGCTGGCCTCCATTTTCTTCTCTGAAGCATCTTTATCAGGCATCTCCTCTTCTTTTTTGTGCTCCGTGACTTCTTTCTTAGCCCCCATCTCGTCCGTCTCCTTGTCCTCCATTTCATCTTCTACTACATTTTCCTTCTCTTCTGTGGCAGATTCTATCTCTTTCTTGTCCAAGTTTTCCTTATCTACATTTGCTACATCCATTTCCTTATCTTCTTTTATAGTTGAAGATGTTCGACGTCGTTTCTTTGTCGGCTCAACCACTGCCGTAAGGGGCATTGCCTTAACCTTCTCACTGATCCGTGCTGATCTCCTTGGATTCTCACTAGACCTCCAATCAAATTCTGATACACCAGGATTTCCATCGTGCGTTTTCAGGTACTGTGCCAACTGTCTGCGGTTCCTGATCTCCTCTCCAGTTGGAGCAACAAATACAACCTCATTCTTCTTTATTTTACCCCCTTTCTTCGGCATGACCTGCGGAGTAACAGAAAAAGAAACAATGTATTACGCTTGCCTAATTCCCTCGTCCAGGGTACCTCCTTTCTCCCAACGAACTACCTCCCCACCCCAAAACCAACCCATGGGGCAGCGTAGGGGCAACTATTCTTCAAGAATCGATGGAGCTTTTGGACGCTGATCTCTCAAACAAGATAAATGATACAGAACACTAAGCTCATAACGGTACCTTAAGCACAGAAGTATATTATCGAGCCTGTATAGCAAAATTACTTGATATACCACCAAATAGATGCAGAGAACGAAGGAAATTAATTTCTCCCATCTGTTGGGTATAGGATCTTCCCCCCTCTTTTCAGGGGAAAAAGAGGGGAGCGTAATAAAATAAATAAAATTATTATTCTTGAATGTGAGGAAAAATATTAAGTTGCAACTTACAACACACATCTGCCTCAGTTACACCTACCTTCAGAACTAATCCATTGTTCCGGGACAACTGAAATATTAGGCAGCAACTGACTTGTCAACCAAATCAACAAGGATTAACACGCAAATCCCATCCAATGATTTGACTTAAGTTCTTATCAATCTCAGTTCATTGTAAACTCAGTGTGTTAAGTGTTCAGAAGATGCCCTGGCTCTAAAAAATTAACTTGCGGCTACTGCAACAATATAATAAGCTACTACCATATTTTTGCCGATTCAAAAGTTCAAGTCTTGAGTAAGTTATTTCATTTTCTAGTTACCAACATAGCCTGGTAAAGCAAAATAAAACGACACTAGAGAAACTGAGGAAGAAAGAAAGAAAGAAATACCAGTTTCTTCCAAGAAGGAGGTGCAGGAAGCTCCAAAGGCAAAACTTCATCCCTGATCTCCATATTACTTGCCATCATTCTCTCCTCTAAAAGCTAAATTTCTCTGTTTTTGCACATATATCAGTAACATAAAATCAGAAGCTACTGTCGGCTGAGCTTGCACTGATAAATAAAGACGCCAGAACTATACAAAACCGCCTCAGCACGCAATGAATTGACCAACACGTGCCACTTAGCAAGTTTCCACGAGCCTTATCACCTCCGTACCCCTACGACAAGTACTTTATTAGTGATTATATTATTTTCCGAATAATCCGCAATGTAAAAGTTGCAAGTGTTCAAATTCGACGGATGAGATTCATCCATTAAAAGCTACACTGGATGACGTATTTAATTCTCCTAGGGCTGTAATCAAAGTCGGTGGAAAGTATCTTTAATATAAATCAGTATAACCTCACTTAGTGAGGTCTGGAAGGTAGTGTATACGCAGACCTTACCCTTACCTTTATATAGAGAGGTCATTTCTAAATAGATCCCGGCATATTTTCTTCCAAAAATTTCTCACGCTCCCCGAACTCACAACCTCTCGATTGAAAGTTACCATAAGAACAACCCATCAAAGTATCTATAATATCATGATTTGTTAATTGTGATCTATCTAGATGTTTGACACGTGGCATCTGCTGGATTTATGTATTTGATGGGATGATGCAACACTTCGAGAGTCACCTAAATGCTTCTGCTTCACGTCTGTGTGATGCGCACCTGTTGCTGTTATGGTACCGTTTAACATAGACATGGATCTCGTGAATCGGCAAGGCTTTTTAGTGGATAACGTTCTCGAAAACGCTATTAACTGAATTTAACAATGCCATTTTGGGTCCGGACTCTCAGTTTAACCTTGGAATTATTTTAAAAAGCATATTTATAGTAAAACAACTTTATTTATTAATAAAGCTGCACTGCGCATCTACTAGGGTTATAGATTTCATTTTACCAAAATCATTACATTTACACTACTATAATGCGTAATGCTTTAACTGAAAATTTCTTTTCAAAATCTTTTGGAATGGATTGGTTTGGTACCATAATTTTTAAAAGTTTATTAGTTCACGAACTGTCCTTATGCCAGAGGCTAACATATCGCTACTCAAACCAAAATTTAAAAGGTCCACATAAGACAAAATGCTGATTTAACAATTTGTTCTAACGATGCTTCTCAAGAATTATCTGAATTGCACACGCTTGAGAATCAGCCCAACACAGCAATATGGAGGTAGCCCAAGTCCAAATTGGGCTAGTTTTAGCAAGGGTAACTGGACCAATTGTAAAGAGCACGCTACTGATGGGCCTTCATACTATGTATAGAAGGTAAAAATTGTACGGGGTGTCTTATTTGGTCGCACTCCATTTAACTTATACGTATCTTTTCAAAAAGTTTTAAGTTGTACTTACTTTTTAAATAAATTTATACATCTTTCTTCTTTTCCTTCTTCTTTTTTGATTTTCTTCTTCTCCTTCTTCTTTTCTTTTCGAGTTAATAGGTTATTGGATGTGGTACTACTGTCAGAAGAAGTGAGTTCATATTTATGTATTTAGTCTAATAGCAGAGAGTAAAGTAAGGAGGGTTCTATCTTTATATATTATATTAAGGTGAAAGATCTAAAACGGAAACGTGAGTGCAAAGTCCGATGAAACATAAATCACAAAATGCTACTATATTTAATCTTCCATAGTTGAATATTGATATTGATTTTTCCTAAATAAATTACTGGAAGGTGAGAAAGGTATTCTTCTTCTTAAAGCCATTTAAGTTCAAAGAAAGACATAACAGATCTTCAGCTCTAAGTATACTAAAGTTCGACAAAAATAAAAAAAACTTCAGCTCCTAGAATGCAAAAGTTCAGCAAATACAAAACAAATTCAACCCTAGAAAGTTGAAGTTCAATAATTACAAAACAAACTTTAGTTCTTATAATACTGAAATTCAGCAATCACAAAACAAACTCCAGCTCCTACAATGCTGAAGTTCAGCATTTATAAAACAAACTTCAAATCCTAGAATATTGAAGTTCAGTAATTACAAAATAAAAACTTAGTAAAAATATGTTGTAGTTTTATTGAACTGAAGTTTGTTTTTGCACTATGAACTGAAGTTTGCGTGATTGCCTTTGCAAGTCAGGCCAAACTTCAGACAAAAATATCTAAAGCGTTGCTACCCTTCAAGCAAAATATTCTAGGTTCAAACTTCAGACATAAATTTTTGTTACTCCAGGCTCGTATGTCTCAAGTTACCCGACAAGAAGGTACGCTTGTAATTTTTTCGCAAAGCATATATAAGTCAAAAATTGACCCAATAATTGGGTATATGTGCAAATCCCCAAAAGGTAAAAATTGCACGAGTTACCCTATTTGGTCACCTACATTTAACTTATACCTACTTTTTAAATAAATTTAACTTGTACCCACATTTTACACAAATTCATGCATCTTTTTTCTTCTCGTTCTTCTTTTTCTTTTTCTTTTCGGATTAATTGGTTAATTGGATATGGTACAATTGCCACAAGAAGTGAATTCATAATTCTGTATTTAGTCCAATGGCAGAGAATAAAGTAAAGAGGACTCTTCTTTAAAGATTATATCAAGGTGAAAGCTCCAAAAAAAAAAACTAGAGTGCACAGTTAGATGGAATATAAATCACGAAATGAATTTACTATATTTTAATCTTTGACAGTTGAATATTGACATTCATTTAGCCTAAATAAATTACTGGAAGATGAGAAAGCTATTCCTCTTCTTAAAGCCATCTAAGTTCAAAAAAAGACATAACAGAACTTCAACTCTAAAAATGATAAATTTCAGCTAATATAAATAAAAGCTTTTGCTCCTCGAATGCCGAAGTTCAACAAATACAAAACAAACTTCAACCCTAGAAAGTTGAAGTTCAACAATTACAAAACACACTTCAGCTCCTACAATGCTGAAATTCAGCAATTATAAAATAAACTGCAGCTCCTATAGTGCTGAAGTTCAGCAGTTAGAAAATAAACTTCAACTCCTAGAATGCTGAAGTTCAGCAATTACAAAATAAAAATCCAGCCAAAACATGTTGTAGTTTTATTGAACGGAAGTTTGTCTTTGCACTATGAACTGAAGTTTGCGTGATTACTTTTGCAATTCAGACCAAACTTCAGACAAAAATATCTGAAGTTTTGCTGCCCTTCAGGTAAAACATTCTAAAGTTCAAACTTAAGACATAAATTTTTGTTACTTTAGGCCTGTATGTCTGAAGTTACACGAAAAGTAGGTACAATTGTAATTTTTTTTTCGCAAAGCATGTATAAGTTAAAAGTTGACCCAAAACCTAGGTATAGATGCAAATCTCCGGAAAAAAAGGATTGCACGGGATGCCCTATTTGGTCGCCCCCATTTAACCTATATCTACTTTTTAAAATATTTTTAACTTGTACCTAATTTTAAAACAAATTCTTGTATCTTTCTTCTTCTCCTTCTTTGTTTTTGATTTTCTTCTTCTCCTTTGTCTTTTCTTTTCGGGTTAATTGGTTAATTGAATGTGGTACTACTGCCATAAGAAGTGAGTTCATATTTCTATATTTAGTCCAATGGCAGAGAATAAAGTAAGGAGGGTTCTATCTTTATATATTATATTAAGGTGAAAGCTCCAAAACGGAAATGTGAGTGCAAAGTTAGATGGAACATAAATCACGAAATGCATTTACTATATTTAATCTTTCATAGTTAAATATTGACATTTATTTAGCCTAAAGAAATGACTGGAAGATGAAAAAGTTATTCCTTTTCTTAAAGCCATCTAAGTTTAAAGAAAGACATAACAGAACTTCGACTTTAAGAATGCTGAAGTTTAGCAAATATAGACAAAAACTTCAGCTCCTAAAATGCCGAGGTTAAGCAAATACAAAAAAAACTTCAACCCTAGAAAGCAGAATTGCAACAATTACAAAACAAACTTCAGCTCCTCAAATCCCAAAGTTCAACAATTACAAAACAAACTCCAACTCCTACAGTGCTGAAGTTCAACAATTACAAATCAAACTTTAACTCCTAAAATGCTGACGTTCAGCAATTACAAAATAAAAACTTACCCAAAACATGTTGTAATTTTATTGAACTGAAGTTTGTCTTAGCACTATGAACTGAAGTTTGCGTGATTAACTTTGCAAGTCATGCCAAACTTCAGAAAAAAATATCTGAATTTTTGCTGCCCTTCAGGCAAAACATTCTAAAGTTCAAACTTCAGACATAAATTTTTACTATTTCAGACCCCTATGTCTGAAGTTACCCGAAAAGCAGGTAGACTTGTAATTTTTTGCAAAGCACGTATAAGTTAAATGTTGACCCAAAACCTAGGTATAGCTACAAATCCCTAGAAGGTAAGAAATGCACGGGGTGCCTTATTTTGTCGCCTTCATTTAACCTATATCCACGTTTTAATTTTTTTTTAACTTATACGTATTTTTAAAACAAATTCATGTATCTTTTTTCTTCTTCTTCTTCTTTTTTGATTTTTTTCTTCTAATTCTTTTTTTCTTTTCAGGTTAATAGGTTAATTGAATGTGGTACTACTGCTAGAAAAAGTGAGTTCATATTTCTGTATTTAGTCCAATGGCAGAGAGTAAAGTAAGGAGGGTTCTATCTTTATATATTATATTAAACTGAAAGGTCCAAAACGAAAACGTGAGTGCAAAGTCATATGGAACATAAATCACAAAATGCATTAACTATTTTTTTAATCTTTCATAATTGAATATTGACATTAATTTAGCCAAAAGAAATTACTAGAAGATGAGAAAGTTATTCCTCTTCTTAAATCCATCCAGATTCAAAGAAAGACATAATAGAACTTTAGCTTTAAGAATAATGATGTTCAGTAAACAAAAACTTCAGCTCCTAAAATGCTGAGGTTCAGCAAATACAAAAAAAACTTCAACCCTAAAAAGCTGAAGTGCAACAATTATAGAACAAACGTCAGCTCCTACAATACTGAACTTCATCAGTTACAAAGAAAACTCCAGCTATTACAGTGTTGAAGTTGAGCAATTGCAAAACAAACTTCAACTGCTAAAATGCTGAAGTTCAGCAATTACAAAACAAAAACTTAGCCAAAACATATTGTAGTTTTATTGAACTGAAATTTATCTTTGCACTATGAATTGAAGTTTGCGTGATTGCCTTTGCAAGTCAAACCAAACTTCACACAAAAATATCTTCAGGCAAAACATTCTAAAGTTCAAAATATAGACATAAAGTTTTTCTACTTTAGGATCGTATGTCTGAAGTTTCCGGAAAAGTAGGTATTCTTGTAATTTTTTTTTGCAAATCAGTTATAGGTTAAAAGTTGACCGAAAAACTAGGTATATATGTAAATCCCCGAAAGGTAAAACTTACATGGGGTGCCCTATTTGGTTGCCCCCATTTAACATATACCCACTTTTAAAAAAATTTAAACTTGTACCCACTTCTTAAAAAAATTCATGCATCTTTCTTCTTCTCCTTCTTCTTTATCATTTTCTTATTCTCCTTCTTCTTTTTCTTTTCAAGTTAATTAGTTAATTGGATGTGATGCTACTGCCACAAAAAGTGAGTTTGTAATTCTGTATTTGGTCCAATGACAGAGAATAAAATAAGGAGGGTTCTATCTTTAGGAATTATATCAAGGCGAAAAGATCCAAAATAAAAACGAGAATGCAAAGTCATATGAAACATAAATCACGAAATGCATTTACTATATTTTAATCTTCCACATTTGAATATTGACATTGATCTAGCCTAAATAAATTACTGGAAGATGAGAAAATTATTCCTCTTCTTAAAGCCATCTAAGTTAAAAGAAATACATAACAAAACTTCAACTCTAAGAATGCTAAAGTTTAGCCAATATAAACAGAAATTTCAGCTCCTAGAATGATAAAGTTCAACAAATACAAAACAAACGTCAACCCTGAAAAGCTAAAGTTCAACAATTATAATATAAACTTCAACTCCTACAATGTTGAAGTTCAGTAATTACAAAATAAACTCCAGCTCCTACAGTGTTGAAGTTCAGCAACTACAAAACATACTTCAACTTCTAGAATAATAAAGTTCAGCAATTACACAAATAAACTTAGCCAAAACATATTGTAGTTTTATTGAACTGAAGTTTGTCTTTGCAACATGAATAGAAGTTTACCTGATTGCCTTTGAAAGTCAGGCCAAACATCAAACAAAAATATCTGAAGTTTTACTGCCCTTCAGGCAAAATATTATAAAGTTCAAACTTCAGACATAAATTTTTGCTACTTCAGGCCCATATGTCTGAAGTTACCCGAAAAGTAGGTACGATTGTAATTTTTTTTGTAAAGCATGTATAAGTTAAAAGTTGACCCAAAAATTAGGTATATATACAAATATCTGGAAGGTAAAAATTACACGGGGTGCCCTATTTGGTCGCCCCCTTAGTTTTAACGTGTACCCACTTATTAAACAAATTCATGCATCTTTTTCTTCTCCTTATTCTTTTTCTTTTTGGGTTAATTGATTAATTAGATGTAGTACTACTGCCACAAGAAGTAAGTTCATATTTATGTATTTAGTCCAATGGTAGAGAATACAGTAAGGAGGATTATATCTTTAGAGATTATATCAAGGCGAAAGCTCCAAAATAGAAACGAGAGTGCAAAGTCGGATAGAACATAAGTCACGAAATGCATTTATTATATTTTAATCTTCCACAGTTGAATATTGACATTGATTTAGCCTAAATATATTACTGAAAAATGAAAAAGTTATTCCTCATGTTAAAGCCATCTAAGTTCAAAGAAAGACATAACAGAACTTCAGCTCTAAGAATGCTGAAGTTCAGCAAATATAAAATAAAACTTCAGCTCCTAGAATGCTGAAGTTCAGCAATTACAAAATAAACTTCAACTCTAGAAAGCCGAAGTTCAGCAATTACAAGATAAACTTCAGCTCCTATAATGTTGAAGTTCAGCAATTGCAAAACAAACTCCAGCTCCTACAGTGTTGAAGTTCAGCAATTGCAAAACAAGCTTCAACTCCTAAAATGTTGAAGTTCAGCAATTACAAAATAAAAACATAACCAAAACATGCTGTACTTTTATTGAACTGAAGTTTCTCTTTGCACTATGAATTGAAGTTTGCGTAATTACATTTGCATGTCCGGCCAAACCTCAGACAAAAATACTTGAAGTTTTGCTGCCCTTCAAGCATAACATTCTGATGTTCAAATTTAAGATATTAAATTTTTGCTACTTCCAGCCCGTATGTCTAAAGTTACCCAAAAAAATAGGTACGTTTGTAATTTTTTTTGCAAAGCAAGTATAAGATAAAAGTTGACCCAAAAACTAGGTATAGATACAAATCCCCGTTTAGAAGCTAGTGGGAAAAGGAACGCACTTCTCAAGTTTGGCAATGATCGCACTCGAGATATACTCTTTTTCCAATATACTAGATTTGTGGTTGGCTAGAGTAGGGATGGACATCGGTCGGTTCAGTTATGAATATTATCAGTTTAACATATCGATTATCGGTTTACAAATTTGATAAACCATTAACCGAACCGATCATATATCGATAATCGGTTAATCGGTTATCGACCATTATTAAATTGATTATCGGTTTACCCGATAAGATAACGCAATCTAGAGTTAAGCAAAAAGAGGAGACAATTCGCCGGAATTAAGCAAAAAAGATAAGAATTCAAATACAAAGTTGTCCAAATACAATAATAATGATACAAATGATACTACCCATTTCTGCGTACTGTCCAGTACTAATTATTCAACAACGGTTGTCCAAATACAATAATAATGATACAAAGTAGTAGCAATTTCACCTTAAAATTAACATGCCAAACATATAGTACTAGTAGTCCAAGATAAACTAGATATCATTTGTCAAATGCCTAACCTGAAAAAGAAACCGTAGAATAAAACCTTGATCTGTGCATGGGCAATACTAACACAGAAATGAAAAACACCTAGAAGGCAAGAAATGTTGTCATGTTGTCAAAGCTCAGCATGCTATATAAGACAAAAGACTTACGCTAGGAGTAACTAGTAAGGTATATGAAGAAGGAAGATGAAGCAATAGAAGAGTGCGGCTGAGAAAGAATAAGAGAAAATGAACCGAAGCCCTACCATATATATATATATATATATAAACACACACTTAAGGGTAAAGTCATAATTTTTTAATTTTATTGGGTTATCAGTTAACCCATTAACAAAATTGGGAAACCGAGACCCACTCAATAAATACCGATAACCCAATAAACAATTAACGGTTCGGGTTATCGGTTTTACCCGATATATGTCCAGCCTAGGCCAAAGTGCTTCTACTTTTACTTCAGATAGGATTAACGATTTCGGAGGAAAGCAAAGGCCAGAATTATTCGTCTTAGGTTAACCAAACAAATTTGGTTCACTAAACTTTCAATGTGACACGTTCAAATCCAATACCCAAGAGGAAAAAATGGAGGGAAGATATTCTTGGAGAGGAATTTAATCCCCTCCAATGTTAAATTTATAGTCATAGAGCCTCCAAAGTGTTTTCTGTAGAATAAGTGAGCACTTATCATATTATGCTTTATTTCAGGGTAACGAAGTGTACAAATGATATTACTCAGTTATCAGACATCACAAAATTATAATTAGTCAGAACTCTAGTTTTATTAGTGCTTGTAAAAGAGACAGGATGATAACTCTTCATAGTCGAGACTCGAGAGTAATCTATTTCTTAGTTACTTCGATAGTAGTATTAGGTATCTAAACTATTTGCGTCGGAGCGTGATTAACATAAGAAGAGACTGCAAAACTAAGAAGCAGCAGTCAATGGAGGTCGATGAGATGGTGCACCGAAGTAGTTCTGGGTTGCTGCTGAATTCCCATTCTGGATTCCAAATTGCCTACTGCCCTCGCTTAGTTCTTCTTCCTCGTTCGCGTCCTCTTCTTCAGCATCCCACAGGAATCTAGCATACGAGGCTAGCACATAGCTGCATTAACAATATAGCACCCTTTTGTCACGTTAAAAGACAAATAAGCACACCACCATAATCTTAACATGGTCAACAACAACAAACCCAATGAACTCCTACAAGCAGGGGAAAGGTGATATGTATCTCTTAGAAAGCAGAGAGACTATTTCCGGAACACCCCGGCTGAAGAAATTGTGTGATAGTGTGGGCAAATGGACCACCAAGATTTTTCAAGAGAGTGGACAAATAGCATAAAAATGTGGTCCATCTATAGTAGAGCAATTCAAGCTGGAATCAGTTGAAGGTTCCATCAATCATTAACGTGATAGCAAATAGCAATATCTAATAAGTGACAATTAGATTTTTTTAACTCATCTAAAGATTTCAAATGCTAAAAAGAAAGAGATGCTTATGCATACCAGTCATCAGGGTCAGATTTCACAGCTTGATCAAAGTATGTGCGGGCATGACCTGCGTCTTTTTGTGTTTGCCAAATTAGATCAGCGTAGAGTGACAGCACATTACCATCATTTGGATTTGCTAATATTGCTCTTCCGCAGTACTCCTCAGCTTTTCCAAAATCCCCCTTAACCTGTTTGCCCCAATAATTGGAATCAAATGACCCGATAAATCATTATTCAGAGGCAATGAAAATCTAATCTACAATTGCTTACCTCTTTCAAGAATCTGGCATAATTGGCCAGAAGGAGACCATTTCCTGGATAGGCTTCGATCATTTTCTGGTAATAAGCCTCCGTACTCTCATGTCCATGCCAACTATTTGAATCTTGAGAATCCGGCCCATCTCCATCACGTGACCCGCCGCTGCCGCCTCCACCGCATACTCTACCTCCACCGCCTCCACCTGCACCGCCCGCCACTAGCGACTGCAACACCCTCCCTTTTTCCTCAACAGCTGCAGCAGAAGCCTCCTCCTCCGCCTTTCCCAAGCCGGAATTCGACAACAATCTCCTAACCTCTGTCGAACCCACTTCTCTCTCTTTTAGCTTCGACGGATTCGGCTTCTTTGACACGTTTTTGTGCTTCTTGGGAAGTACAGCTGGATCTCGTAGGTCCGGTTCGCGCATGCAGCGGCTGGATGAATGTTTGGTCGGAGATTCATCATGACCAAACGACGTAGACATAGAATGAGATCCAGTCCTAATCAATTGCCGCGTCTGCATTGGTATTATCTTGTCTGATTCCGGCGACGACCCGCAGGAGATTGGTACCCGCGAATTCAGTAAAGGACTTGAAGAGCTTCTTAATAGCATCTTTTGGATGAGATCAATTGCGGATTAGGTTTTGTTTTCAGGAATCAGAATGAGTAACCAAAGGAGGAGAGAGTGAGAAGTGTTTGGTTGAGTTGAGACTTGAAAGGTTTTTAAAGGAAAAAAGAAGATCGCCGAAGGAAATAAATCAGAGCCGTTGATTGGCCAAATGCCCCGGAAACCGACATAAGTCAGTGTGATATAAATCTGCATGTTGAATATGATATTAGGTGGTGAGCGCCATACAGTGTGGGTCCAGTTCTGCTCGGTGAGCTAGTTTTGGGGCTGGTCCCACGATGACTGCTATGAGATCTTGGAGTGGTCGATGATCATATGCGTTTGCACCAACTTTATGTTAAATACACGTGCCAAATTACTTGTAGTGACTTTTTTAGAGGGGTAAACTCGCAAGTGAAGGAAAGTAGAGGAAACATAGGAAAGACTTTTAGACTTCAATTTAAGTTTTTAGATATTTTTGTGACGGCGAAGTTGTAGCCTAAAAAAACAGATCCAGAGTGATTCCTCACCTATCCTGTCAGGGGCCCAGTGGAACGCTCGAATATAAATTCCCTATGCTCATGTAAACGGCCGGGGCCGGCCGGCCCGTAGATCTAAAAGGATTCAGCCATAGGCCTTGAAAGACATTTGCCTATAAGCTATGTTACAAGTTAGAAATGTAAAAAGGCTTATTTAATGTTAAAAACACCACATCTTAAGGATAAAGTCGAGCGCAACATTTACCTCGATTCTCCGATGAGAGAACGAAGGAGGAATACGAATCCACAAGAATGTAATTAAGGCCAGAGATCCTTCGTATCAAAACCCAAGAAAAATGAACAATATATTCGACATCGGACATGGTATATTGACGCACCTTGAACCAAGCATAATATCTAGACTTTGGGAGATGCAGTGGGCGATTAGGCACAATGGATAGGGGGCGTAATAATCTCCCTCAATCGGATATTACAGCGCGAATCTCGTTCAGAATCGATTATTGATCAACAATTACCGGGAAAGAAATTTTTTACCTGTTTTAGACTTATACTAGAACTAAATCTCTCCTACTGTACAAAAGGAAAATTTTTCTTTAGTTTGACACATTATAACATGCAATATAAGGCAACAAAAGTTTACTTTTGTTTTAAAACTACCGTTAAAGGCATTATTCACTTGTTATGTTCTTTATTAGGGACTGGGCTTGACATTATTCACTTGTGCTGTTCTTTATTAGGGACTGGGCTCCAATCGAGGACAAGCTCATTATTCAATCTACGATCAGTCCTGATCTTAACATTGCAAGTGGTTTGATCGTTTATTTCACCTTTAATTCATTTATCTATGATTCTTAATTATTCGTGTTAAATTAACTACGTATCCTTTAAATCGAGTACAAATTTTATTGTTACCCAAGTTTGGGTAAACAGAGATGATATTTTGGATCAGGGTGGCTCCACCTTTCTCAAATGGTTGGATCCTCGCAGTGAAGAGAACTTGAAGTGAGCCCAGAAGTCGCAGAAATACAAATTGACGGAGATTATTTTTTGCATGTTGAAAACGACTAGCACAAGTAGTTCGTCCTCAATTTCTTTTTTCGTAAAGTTCCCATTGATGGACGTCAAAGCACAAAAATCTACGGAGTTTTATACTAGTGGAAAAGTTCAAACACTCCAGAGTTCCTTCAATTAGATTCCATCTGAATATAAATGTGGATTATTTTGGGGTTTCTTCCTTTAATGGGATCTAATCAACAAAGACAAGAGGTTTGCTCTGATGGTAAGCAATCCCACTTCCAACCGAGAGGTTGTGAGTTCGAGTCTCCCCAAGAACAAGGTGGGAAGTTCTTGGAGGGAAGGATGCCGGGTTTCTATTTGGAAATAGCCTCTCTACCCTAGGGTAGGGGTAAGGTGTGCGTACATACTACCCTCCCCAGACCCCACTAAATGGGATTATACTTGAGTTGTTGTTGTTGTTTAATCAACAAATGACACGAATACTAAAGGAGGTCCCTGTTGCCAATTTACAATATAATCAAACACATTCAATAGAGATAATCGTAACACACCAGTAGTACACTACTAGTTGGTTGCTTTGGATTTTCGCTAGCAGTCATCAATCATGCAGTGGAATGCCAAACTCAGGTACCAGAAGGGGGCCCCTCCCTTGTCTTCAACTAAAAGCATTTACTATCTCGACCTGCGCACAGCGATAACTTAATACACTAAACTATTTTTTTTTCTTCTTTCGTTACCAAAGGAAGATGTCCTGCTTTTGACGGAAATTTGTACGAACTTCGATCACTAAAAGAGTTTCCAGTTCCATTCACACCTCCATATCATACCATACAAAGACCGATCCAGCATTGAGAGTTATATGTGAAAATCCACAAAAATCTCAACAAATATTTAAAGGGAAAATGAGTTTAGTGCTAAGAACGTCTAAGTTCAAACATGTCAAGTTAAAATCCCTTCCTTTACATATCAAGAGTTCAAACCAATGTGCTCAACATAAAAGCAGGCCAGTTATGCTCTTTCACACCCAAATTAACCATCTAATACAATACTAGGAACACAAATGAACTTTCTCTTTCACTTCCTACATGGCCTTGTAACAAACCACCATTGCCGTCATTCACACAAAACTCTGTATACCCAGTATTCCGACGCCATAGCCTGAGGACTCCACGAGAGCTTAAAAACATGTTTCGTGCTTGGTTCATCAAGTTATCATATTTCCACTCGCTTGCAGAAGGAAAAACCGAAAAGAGAAAATAATTGCCAATGCATACACAGATGTTTCTTTTTCTCATTTGTAGTTTCAGAGGCATAGAGATACTAAGCAGAAAGGATGAGAAGTGTTAAAACAACTCTAGGACAGCTTAAATCCCCAGCTGTGTTTCTTGTTTGTCGCATTCAAATAGCAACATCTAGAATTTGGTATTTATAGTTTTATTAGCAAGACTTAATTGAATAAGAGTACTAACAACTTGTTTCGATGGTTGTTATGTATCGTTTCGCAATATATCGTATTGTATTGTATTGTACTGTATCATCTTGATGTATACAATATTTGAATCGATTGTATTGTTTTCCATCGTTTCATGATGTTATGCACCAATAATTTAAAGAATAAACTTGCAATAGTATAAATAAAAAGTAAGGTAAGAAGTAATATTATTATATAAAGAGGTAGGGTAGATGATAAAATAAAGGGCAAGATGAGAGAAAAAAAAGAAATGACGCGACCATATTAAATCGGTCGTTCCATAAAGTGATACTTTTTGTCGTTACGTACCAACAGATTTAACAATACAATACGTAAAATTTAAGTAACAATCCAAACAAACATTGTATTTAAAGTAATAATACAATATAATACAACAGGTAACAACCATCTAAACAAGTTGTAAACCACCTTACTCAGGAACCATGATGCTATGCAAGTCTTGTACGTTCATCACCAGTCAGGGGGAGGAAAAATAGCTCAATAAGAAAAGAAAATACACACCACATTCATCAAGGAAAAGACTAGTTGCTTAAGCTCATTAGATGACAATTGCTCCAAATTCTTCTTTCACCAAAAGAAAAAAGGAGGTAGAATATTTCTACACTAAGGGGCTGTTTGGCCATACAATTTTTTTTTTACTTTTTTCGAAATCAGTGTTTGGCCATATAATTTTTCTTTCTTTTTTCGAAATCAGCGTTTGACCATGAAATCTTCAATTTTCACTTAAGATGAATTTCGTTTTTTTTTTCGAAAATTTGAAAAACTCCAAATGGCTTTTTTCAAAATTTTCACTTCAAATCACTCACTAAAATTCAAAAACATCCCAAAATTGTATTCATGTCCAAAGAATTTTACAATTCTTATGTCCAAACGCCCACTAAGATATATTATAACAAAATCTACATTTCCTTCACAAGGATGAAGGCCACCACCATATGTTTGTCCATATCATACCATACAGGTAGCGCTGGAGGAATTAATCTTTACTTACTCGTTCTCATATCACGGTTGAAAAAAGTAAGGAAAGAGCAAGAAGTTTGCAGTTTCAGAGAAATGAGTATTCGTAAAACCGATACTTCAAAACTTCCTACAGGGAACTACTGTAAAACACTACAACTTACGTAGTTGCGGTACCTGATAGCCAACAACATTCTTATTATTTAGAATTTCTTTTTCAATTCAATCACAGACACATCACAAGACAACAAAGAGAAGGAAAAGTCTGCTTTGCTTTGGGAGAAAAAGATCTCATAAATTCTTGAGCAAGACAGGGCAAAGTATTCTTCTATCCAAGAGTGCAGAATATAAGGAGCACTGTAATAGACTCGAATTTAGGGAACACTGTAACAGACTCTAATTCCATATAATTGAACAGCAAATTTTGCTCTCAAAGCCCTATAGTAGAAGCTTAAGAATAGCAGCATGAATGAACTAATGCTAGTTGTGCTAACAGGGAGCTCTATACTACCTTTAAGTGAAGCAGACAGAACGATCTCCATGGTTCAGTAACACTAAACTACCGTACACACTAAATCCTTTCTCTTTATCTTTCTTCCCTTTGCTTCCCATGTTTTACACTACCATGTAGACAGCATAAGGAGTAAATCGTACAAGACACCATAAAGAAACTTCTTACAATTTTATCTTCTAAATCGAGAACCCTTGTTTGGTCTGCCATCATTCTTCCCATCCCACACAGAATACCAGAAGAAAAGTGACATCCAGAATAATACAGCAAAAAAGATCTGCATGGTGTCTTGGGCATTGGATAAAGATGCCATGATACCTGATTCAGAAATTTAAACATTTGTCAGGGATCTGTAACAATATGAGTACTGTCACAGAAAACAACTCAAGGAAAAAGAGAGTTCCATTAGTTTCAGACAAAAAGTACACAGTACCAAAGTTACTGGCATCAATCGTACACCTTCCTAGATTATCACTAAAGTCTGATGCTTGACAAAGTATCTCATATGCAAAACAATAATCTGATTAATAAATAATTTGCAAGATTATCCCTTTACTAGAGAAAATACAGCAAAAACAATCCCCAACATGGACTCAAAAACAATGGCACAGCAGAAAAGCTATGCTAAGCCAGTAGCTTAATATGCAAGATGAAATTTCAAGCGATGTTTTAAGGTTAACAATTTTTTCTCCGTCACTTGCTAATCCTGATCAATTCTAGTCATTGGAACGTGTCACTAACAATGTATTAAGTAGCTGCCAGATATTTTTACCTGAATCTGACCCCAA
Source organism: Nicotiana benthamiana (assembly GCA_034376525.1). Classification (NCBI taxonomy): domain Eukaryota; kingdom Viridiplantae; phylum Streptophyta; class Magnoliopsida; order Solanales; family Solanaceae; genus Nicotiana; species Nicotiana benthamiana. The sequence continues at coordinate 15,127,522 of CM067325.1, forward strand.
ACCTCAACCCCCACCACCCCACTCACACACACACAACAAGAAAAAGGAGGAACAAGAAAAGGGCATCAAAATATTTGTTTCAGGTTATTAAGCAAGTGACACAAAACATTCATTGGATAATTACTCTCTTTTTTTAAGCCAATGATCGTTTCATCCAGGTCATTTCATAAATAGTTAAAAAGCATCCCAAAATATAACTGCACTGGTCAAAATTCATTAATGACAATAGTGTTCAGCTCATTCCAACCATTAATCTCCACGAAATGACATCTGTTTTGTTTTTGTCATCGTGTTTCTCATTCTCCTCTGATGATTAGCATACAAGTATTCTTGTATCTTGCAGCACGAACATTTGGTTGTCCATTTAGGAGATCATTTGCTGCACTGTATCCAGAAATGCCAAATAGCTACAGTACATAGACGCTTGCGAAGATACAAGATATGGGTGGGATTATTTATCACCTAATACTTAGGATTCAGGGGGATTTAGTTTTCTAAATATCCTTTATTTTTATTACTTTCTATCAGTGCTCCTTCCATCTTTTCTTCAGCTGAGGGTTTACCGGAAACAGTCTCTCTGTCCTTCCAGGATAGAAGTAAGGCTGCGTACATCATATCTCTCCAAACCCTACTTGTGAGAATACACCAGACTGTTGTTATTATATTTGCTTAGTATTTAGGGAATGGGAATGAGTATAGTTATGTTGGGATCGTCTAATAAATGTACAAGAATAAAATGAAAAGACATCGAACCAAAATAAATAATTTTATTCCATAAGCGTATCTCATGCAATAACATAATATTCTACTACTTAATGCAATTCTTTTTTTCTTTTTCTTTCTCTTTTTTTTGGGGAGGGTGGGTGGGGGGGAGAGAGGGGGGGGGGAAGGGATGGGGGTAGGGGTGCCTGCCAAGAAATTCATGGGGATAATGAGCGCTTCAACAGCTTTATTGACCTGAGCAACAATTAATTTCTGCAAAGCATCAACGGTTTCAGCATTCTCAAATTGAGCATACTCATTCATTTGAGACCCATTAGGGGTGTTCCCGCATGAGATTGTCGGGGAGAGCCTTGTGGAGTAGGAATCGAAGTGTTAATATCTTGTGGATCTCCCTGATTTTGTTGGTTTTCTTGGTTTCCTCGAGTGTTGGCAATGTTGTTCGACATAGTTGACCAACAAGAAAAGTTAAGCGAGAAAAAAAAGATTATCAGATTTTTAGTAACGGAACTAATTTGTTTAACCAAAAAATGGGATTTTAGTCAAAGCTAGAATTTAGAAGAACACGGATTACTGATAATCAAAAGAATGTATCAAAAGAAATAATTTAAGAAGGAAAAGAGTCTTTCAAGAGAAAAGCAAGTAAACCAAGATATATTCCAATGATTTCGTGTCCTCAACTGATATGTCTCCCTTTTATAGGTGTCCTGAAGATATACGTTTTGCCCGAATCATAATGAGGCTATTATGAATAATTAAAGACATTGAATGCTATGTTACATAATCATTCTATTCAATACAAATTCCCTAACATATTTCATATTTAATGTCCATTAAATGTCGTATCTGCACTCTTTTCTATTGTCAGATTCATTCATTTTGACCCTCAAATATAAATGACTTCAATAGGTACGGGTGCTGAGTTATTTGAATAACTACCCGTGCCTCTTCTCCTGTCATTTCCTCGTACCTGTTGCAGCTCGTGCCTCTTGGCTAACTGTAATTCTTTGACCATTCAATCAGTCTACGTGTCTTGACACATTACCTTAAATACATTTTTTTCCCAATACACTTAGTTCCTTGGCAGCCAACGCATCCTCGAAGAATTGATCAAATCTAGTATGTCCCATACACCCACATCCATGTTGTATCAGTCAAGCAGGGGGTATTGAAGGATTCATATAATTATGAAAGATAGCTCTATAGTTGTTACTACCTAAGACAAGGTGCGCTCTTTCCAACAGCTTCCATCTTTAAATATGAAGCAACAGATAGTTGAAACTGAAAGTAATTAATTTATACATGAAAAACTTTTCGAAGTTGAAGAAAGATGCTTACAAGATTAGAAAGCATCAACATTATACTAATGGATGGTTTCGTGGAGACGTGGTAAAATTGCTCCTAAGACATCTTAATTTTCAGATAAATTGCATCAAACTTTGATCTTGAAAAGAATAGCTGGAAAACATATCAAGTAAGAAACATAATCTCCTTTTCTTCTCCCCTAGGTGATTAAGAATTAGGTACAAGTCATTACATAATTTTGCAAGGAACAACAACAACAACAACTACCCAGTATAGTCTCACAAAGTAGGGTCTGGGGAGGGTAATGTGTAGACGAGCCTTACCCCTATCCGGAAGGGCAGAGAGGCTGTTTCCAATCGACCCTCGGCTCAGTGAAGGAAAGGAACAACAAAAACACAAACAACAATAAAAGAGCATTAGTAGCTTCAGCAGAAATAGCGTAAATAATTATCTAAACATAAGAACCATAAATAAAATAGCATGCAATAATATCAGATATTAACTACCATAAATAACTACCATAAGGGAGACACAATCCAATACACAAATCATCTGTGGGTAGCCCTGCCAAGCATCACCCAACCCCGGGTGAGGAGTACGAAAAACTCTAGGGGCCCCTATCCTACCTCCAGACTTTCCTATCAAGGGCCATATCTTCAAAAACCCGCATTGTAGCCATGTCATGGCTAATCACCTCTCCCCAATAATTTTGCAAGGAATTGGTAATAAATGAATCTACTTCCCAACAGATATTATATCTAACGGAGATGGTATATTTAAGCTATAACCTCGTCTAAGAATATAGTGCATGATATGAATCTTGTTTCAAACGCAACAGCAGTTCTTACTAAAAGATACTACTCCAATAAGTAGCAGCATCAAAGTGAAATTTAGCTATTGATAGCGGTTTAATCTGAAGCAATAAATAGGAAAACAAAAAATTCAATACACATACAAGAAAATGAGCTACGAATACCTGGAGATGAGGATGAGTCTTCTTTGTTATTGGGTGGGTCGGTATGTGGAGGCGAAGGTGGGCCTGAACTGGTAGCCCGGCAGCGACCGAATGACGTATTAGGATAAGAAGAGGATTTGGTTATTGAGCTTTGTGGATGTAACACAAAAGAAGAGAAACGAAGGCTAGAGGTGGTGGTGGTAGCGGTCGGGTGTGAACACCAGCGCGGTGGCGTTACGGAATTAACTGCGGAGGTGGAAACAGTTGGCGGGGAACGGTGAATGTTCTTGAGAGAGAGAAACGATTTCATTTTGGTATTAGTTACCGGATTTTTGAATGTGATAGGAAGCAAGTCATTTACATTCAAAACTAGCACAATCGGAGTAATTTGGTACACGTCTCGTTTAATTTTCCCAACTGCGACATTTTTTCCTTTTTGTTTTGTTTTTTATTTTTCTGTTTCTTGTTTCTCTTTTTCTCTGTTTGTGTTTTTTCTAGACTCTTTTTCCTCTTAGCTTTCTCGCTACAATTTTGCCAGTACTAAAATGACATGACTTGGTTTTGGAATAATTTTACTGAAATAAATATGTCGAGCCGTCAAGATGGATTTGTTAGTAAGTGTTTTATTCTTAAAATGAATAACAATTAAATTTATACATAGTTAAATTTACGTAATTTAATTTAACACAAATGATCTATGAACAAAACTTAATTAATAAAGGGAAGCAAAACAACCAAACTAAACGTGATGAACAATCAAGACTGTCCTTTTACAAGAATAAAGAAACCTTCACTTTATCCGGAGTCGATGTTCAGCCGTGTCCGCTTTCGGATGCACCTTTCATCCTCCCCAGGCTCTTAAAGGAGGAATACTTCGGCTCTACTCGAGATTGCATAAGATCATGCTTTCCCCTCATTTCTTTATTAAAAAAAAAGGGATAATATTATCCCTGATTTTACCCGTACACCGATAGTACCCTCACTTTTTAGAGAGCAGATTTATTGTAGAAACTAGAAGTGATTAACTGACCCCGATTCCATCTTCTTTACATTGTAATTGGGTCGATGAGTCAGTGAAACATCCCATCAGTCATGTCGTTCTGAGTACGAATACATGTTACCCGCCGGTTGGCCGTCCTCGAATGCGAAACATCACGCATTAATTACCTCCCCCTATAAAAGCTTCCGTTCTTTTTTTACTTTTTTACTTTTCAATTTCAAACTTTCGTAAGTCATCCTCGAACGTTTCCTTGCTCATAATCCCTTCAAATCTTCATACATTGTTCTTCACATCTTTATTTTCCAAACTTGAAATCTTCACATTTTGCCCTTGAATTTTCAGGCTTGACTTTCAAATCTTCATTCTTATTTTCAAACCTTCATACCCGCCTTCATCCATTCATATTCCCAGAATTCAATGGCAAAAATTTCAAAACTTGTGCCCCAACAGACCACCCCTTCAACTTCAAACCCAACTATGGATGTCGAGGTGGTCGTACTTGAAGAGAAATTCGGAACCTCCTTTAAAGAACTTCATACCCGGATGTTGCTCTATAGACAATGACTTTAAGGCTGAAAAAGCCTCCAAGCAAGGGGATCGAGTTGAGGAGGTGTAGAGGTACATATGCTCCATCACTGAGGACACGCTCCCGACAGTTTGGGAGGACTACAAGTGAGAGGGCAAGGAAGTGGTCGTCCCTGGCCCTGATGAGGATATCACCACACATATGGATGGATATTTAAGTGTTTATGCAAACTCATTCATGCTTGTCCTGGTGGATACAATAGTTCTCGACTTTTGCAAAAGCTATGAGGTCTGTCTTTGACAGATTCACCCGTCCTTTTGGAGGATCATGATTCTCCTCTGTCACTTTGTCAACAACATAAGGAGCCTCAATTTAACATTGGCCATCTGCTTCACCTCAACATTCCTTGAATCCTTCGAGAAAGATTAATCAAGCTTGTATACCGAGCAAATAAAGCTTCATTCTCGAGCATTAATGAAGAGATGGATCGAAGTTGGCAGGAAAGATTCATTTGGGTGAAGATAGAGGATCTCATTCTCCCCGATTTCCTGTTCTTCCCTGAAAAGTGTAACCTAACACGTAAGTTCCTCTCCTCTTGAGTAGTTAGAAAAGTAAAAACTAACACGCAAGTTTATCTCCTTTTTTTTGTTTTTCTCTTCTCTTTTATCGCCTGGTTCTACCATTATGCAGCGGTCGCCCGAGTCCCCAACACAATTCCCTGCTTCAAAGAGTGGGTCATTAGGATCAACAAATAGTTATCGTACTTCGAGCCGAAATGGCGCATCTCAAAGGGAAAGTGGGAGGCTCATTCCCATGGTAAGTATTCTCTCCTAGATTGTGTTTATTTTCTATTCAACTGTCATCTTTATTAAGTCCATTATTCCTTCCACATATTTTCCCAAGAGCATTGAACTTCGGGTAGTGGACGAGGATAAAATTCCGTCCTTACCGGTAAACACTCCACTTTGGGAAAGAGCCGCCGACGCCACTATGAAGAAGGAGGAGAAAAAGAGAAAAAGATGGGGAAGGGGTTTCATCTAGTTTCCCCAACGAGGATGCAGAGGACAAAAAGAAGAGGTTCAAGATCAATGTCCAAAAGCGCAACAAGAAGAGTACTTGGGCCAGGGTACCAGACTCAGAATCCCTTCACCGGCTCAGAGACTACCCTGAAGATTACGACTTGGAGTTTGTCACCTATGAGCCGGCCATGGATGCAGAAGAGTGGGTAGAATGAGAGGGAAGTGACCCAGAGGCCGAACCATCTTCATCTTGGGAGACCAAAGGAAAGCCAGTGGCTACGGCCTCTCGAGAAGCTACTCTCGCTTGGAGAGAAGTCGTAGGTGTCATTGACATCCCAGAGTTGTCATCTCACTCGGAGTCCTCTATTTACGAGGCTCATGTATCAAAGAAAAACCAACCGAGATATCACGAGATGCAGACAAGGCCCTCAACCTGTTCTTTGAAGGCATGGGCATCGGTGAATTGGAAGGCTACTCCAGGATTGGTCCCCTAGACATCTCGAAAAAAGGATGTGCGACAAGATTCAAGTGGGCTGAGCTCGAGCCCAAAGCTGGTAAAGCAGTTCCCAGCCCTAAGCATGGATCCCGATCATAAAGAATTGTCATGTTTACAATCCCGACAGATACACTGTTGTTGTCCAAACTGGTTGGCTTACCAGCTACCTTGGCTACTTGATGATCGAAGAGAATCAAGCGAAGATGATCGAGGTGGATGCACCGACCCTTTTTAATGAGGCACAACTGGTGCTAAACATGGTATGCTTTTCTTTCTTTGTATTTCTTGAAAGGTTTCATTTAAATTTGGCATATTGTTATGATCTCATCATTTTTGTTTCTCAAGCCTCGGTGCTACATCACGAGAGATTCCAACAGTCTCGAATGAAGCTCAAGGAATAGGTCCGGCAGAAGGACATGTAAAAAGCTCTTATCGAGCAAAGAGAGGATGCCTTTAAGGACCTCCCCATCCTCTAAGCTGAGGTGGAAAAAGCTCAAAAAATGGCTTCATCTGTGAAACAGGAGCATGTCATTTCGGTCGAAAAGGTAAGGGTATTTGAGATGAATATGAAGAGGTTAGTTTGGCTGCTAACGCCACAACCTCGTAGGTCCAAGAGAAGATAGACCTGATCGACTAGCTTCGGGCCGAAATGAACAGGGTCAAAGCCTCAGCTAAGGAGTTGAGGAGAAAGATTTATCTTCTGGACTCGAAAAATAAGACTACTAAAGATGATTTGGTACCATCCAAGGAGCAAGTCAAGGCGATGAAGGATAAAGCCGACAAGTGGTCTTGGTTGAATGTTGAGCTCCGAGCAATACTGGACTCGGCCATCTCGACATAGGATACCCTCGGTTAGGCGTTCATCGCGTTGAAGTCCAAGTTGGAGGCATCTTCAAACGAGTCATCCAAGGTCCAAGATACGTTGGTCCAATAAAAAAATGACGTATAGGTGGCCGAGGCCTGTATAATAACAAAGGCCAAGTATGTAAATTGCTTATCCCGAAGGGATGCCCTCGAAGAGATTCACGCCTGGAGGTTCGATCTATCGGCCGAGATCGAAGAGGAAAAGAGGCCAAGGCTACAGAAATATATGAGCCAGAGGGTTAAAGCAGTGAATCAGCCTCTGTTGAAGACTGGCGGAAATGTCTTAGTTTATTTTTTGTTTTCTTTTGTACATTTTATCTATTTATTTTGGGGTTGATTTACAATTCCTCTATAAATACTTTTGACATACATAATGTCATGACCCAGATTTTCCACTCTCGGGAGTCGTGATAGCGCGTACTAGTGAAAACTAGGAAAGCCAACCATTTGTATTATTTACCTTTTACCTATTTTAATCCTTTAACAATTAAGAACCATCATAATATAAACAGCCGAATTTAATAAGTGGAAGAACAAACTATAACCATTTAAATATTACCAATACAACTCCTTAAGCATAGACTACCTAGAACTGGTGTCACAATATCATAGACTACCTAAGATTACTACTAATAAGGGTCCAAAAGATAAATACAAGTTGTTCCAAATAGCATAGAAGGATAGAAGGAGACGCCAAGGCCTGTGGACGCCTGCAGGACTACCTCGGGTCACCTGAATGGACTGAAGACAACACCCTCACTGCGGTGCAAAAGCCACAGCACCGGGATCTGCACATAATACAGAGTGTAATATCAACACAACCGACCCCACGTGCTGGTAAGTGCCTAGCCTAACCTTGGTGAAGTAGTGACGAGGATAGGATTAGACTACCACATAAACATGTACAGTTAAATCATGTATATCGAAAAAATAAAAGTAGATATTTATAGCTAGAGATGGGAGGGGGAAAACATGTTGCGGGGAGTATCATATAACAACAGAATACCGAACGAGCAATATAAAGAAACCAAAATTCAATTGTTAACTAGAATAAAAAAAAACACAATATTTACTTTCACTTTTTCCTTGTTGCAGGCGTGTAACCTTTTCCCTTTTGATATATTACTGTGGTGGTGTGCCACCCGATCCTATTTCATGTATCATCGTGGAGGCGTGCCGCCCAATCCCATTTCATATATCTTGTTGCAAGCGTGCAACCTGATCCTATTTCAAATATTACCGTGGCGGCATACCACCTGCTCCCATTTCAGATATCTTATTGCAGGCGTGCACCCGATTCCAGTTCAAATATTGCCTTGGAAACGTGCCAACCGCTCCTATTTCATATATCTTGTTACAGACGTGCTACCCAATCCCATTTCAAATATTACCGTGGTGGCGTGCCACCCGCTCCCATTTCATATATCTTGTTGCAAGCATACAACCTGATCCCATTTCAATTCAACAATAATCATAAAAGAATCCCGGCAAGGGAACCAGAGCATAACAACAACATCCCGGCAAGGGAGGCAATATTGTAAAAAATAACATTCTGGCAAAAGAGACAATGTCAACAATAACATCCCGGCAAGGGAGACAATATCATAACAATAACATCTCAGCAAGGGAACTAACAATGATAATCATCATATTAAGCATGAATAAATCACAACGGAATCACAATCATTACAATACGAGACTCACATGCATGCTTGACACCAACGTATAGATACTCGTCACCATGAATATACGTCGTACTCCACATTTAACACATAAAAATTAAGACATAACTCATAATCGCTCAAGCTAAGGTTAGAATAAATACTTACCTCGATGCCACGAGTACAATTAAAGCCTCAACTACCGCTTTACCTCTTATTTCCACCACCAATTTGCTAGCATCTAGCCACAAGTTACTTTACTATATCAATAAATGCTATATGAATCAATTCTAACGTATGAAAATAAGTTTTCCAATGATTTCCCCATAAAGTCAAAAATTGACCCCAGGCCCACATGGTAAAAACCTGAGGTTCAAACCAAAATCCGATTACAGATTCACCCATGACCCAAATATATTATTTATTTTGAAATCGGCCCCTCAAATCAATGTCCAAATCCCCAAAATTTGAAAAATCTAAATGCTGCTCTAAAACTCCAATTTCCCCATGAAAACCCTTTATTTTGAGTTGAAATCATGTGAAAAGATGTTAAAGATTGAAGAAAGCGAGTTAGAAATGACTTACAATTAATCTGGAAGAGTAGTTGTCTTTGAAAATCACCCAAAGGGGTTTAGGTTTTGAGAAAGTTAGAAAAATGAAGAATTTTCGGCTAAGTTATAATTTTCACAGGTGCAAATATCACATTTGCGAAGCCAGGTTCATATTTTCGAACTCAAAAAATACGGCCCAGGCTTCACAAATGCGAAGGCAGGCCAAATCCTGCTTTCTTCACAATTGTGAACAGGTGTTCGCATTTGCGAGCCAGCTTCACAATTCCGACCTGCAACACTTAATAGTTGAAAAACTGAAACTTCCTAAGTTCAAAACACTCGGTGGCCTATCCAAAACTCATCCGAGCCCTCTGGGCTTCAAACCAAACATGAACGCGAGTCCAAAAACATCATATAGACTTGCTCGTGCATCAAATCATCAAAATAACATTAATAACTACGAATTTAGCATCAAAGTAAAAAAAAATCTCATGAACTCTTAAGTTCCATTTTTAACAACGGATGGTCTAATTCGTGTCATTTCAAGTCCGTTTCTTACCAAATTTTACAGGCTTAACCTAAATTATATATATGACCTGTACCGGCTCCGGAACCAAAATACGGTCGCGATACCATCAAATTCAAATAGATTTAAATTTCTGAAAACTCTTGAAATTTTCGTTAAATAATTTTCTTTAAAAATTTATTTCTCGGGCTTGGGACCTCGGAATTCAATTTTAGACATACACCCAAGTCCCATATTTTCATACGGACCCTCCGAGATTGTCAAATCACGGTTACGGGTCTTTTTATCCAAAATATTGATCGAAGTCAACTTACATTCATTTTAAGAGAAAAATTTATCATTTTTCACAGATTTTCATATAATAACTTTTCGGATACATGCATGGATTGTGCACGCAAATTGAGGTGAGACAAAGGGTGGTTTTAAGGCTTCGGAACACAGAATTTATTTCTAAAACAAGTGATGACCTTTTGGGTCATCACATTCTCTATCTCTAAAACAAATGTTCATTCTCGAACAGATATAAGAAGGAAGTATCCGAGTCGGAGAAAAGATGGGGATATCGACTCCGCATATCGGACTCGAACTCCTAGGTCGCTGCCTCAATAGGATGACCTCTCCACTGAACGCGAATATAACAGAAACTCTTTGATCTAAACTAACCTGCCGGTTTAGAATAGCTACCAGTTCCTCCTCATAGGACAAGTCCTTGTCCAACTGGACAGTGCTAAAATCTAACACGTGAGATGGATCACCGTGATACTTCCGAAGCATGGACGCATGAAAAACTAGATGCACGGTTAATAAGCTCGGTGGCAATGCGAGTCTGTAAGCCACCTCTCCCACTTGATCAATAATCTCAAACGGGCCAATGAACCTAGGGCTAAGGTTTCCCCTCTTCCCAAATCTCATCACACCCTTCAGAAATGCGAGGTAAACTGTGTATCTTGATCAAAAATTGTAAACACGTGCATACCATGAAGATGAACAATCTCTCGGATATAGATCTCAGCTAACCTCTTAGAAGAATAGAAGACTACCATAGGAATCAAATGCCCTGACTTACTCAGCCTATCAACAATGACCTACACTGCAATGAACTTTCTCTGAATCCGTGGGAGTCCAACAACAAAGTCCATAGTGATATGCTTCTCCTTCCACTTGGTAAACTCAATCCTCTAAAACAAACCACCAGGTCTCTGATGCTCGCACTTTACTTGCTAACAATTCAAACACCGAGCCACATACGTAACAATATCCTTCTTCCTCCTCCTCCACTAATAATGTTGCTGAAAATCCTGATATATCTTAGTGGCGCCCGAATGAATAGAGTACCGAGAACTATGGGCCTCCTCTAGTATCAACTCCCAAAGTCCATCCATATTAGGCACACAAATACGATCCTGCATCCTCAAAGCTCCATCATCCATAACTATGACCTGCTTAGCACAATCGGGCTGCACCATGTCCCTAAGGACACACAAATGAGGATCATCATACAGCCGATCTCACATACGCTTTAATAAAGAAGAATGAGTGGTTGTGCAAGCTAACACACAACTAAGCTCAGAAACATCCAACCTCACAAACTGATTGGTCAAAGCCTAAACATCTAAAGCAAGAGGTATCTCACCGATCAAAATATTTGCAATACTACCCATACTAGCTGACTTCCTACTCAAAGCATCGGTCACCACATTGGCCTTTCCCAGATGATATAAGATGGTGATATCATAGTCCTTTAATAGACCCAACTATCTTCTATGCCTTAAATTAGCTCCTTCTGATTGAACAAGTATTGCAAACCCTTGTGATCCATGAACACCTCACATGAAACGCCATACAGATAATGCCTCCAAATTTTCAATGCGTGAACAATGGCTGTTAACTCCAAATCATGAATTGGATAATTCTTGTCATGAATATTCAACTGACGTGGAGAATAAACGACCTTGTCATCCTTCATCAATACTGTACCAAGTCTAATACGAGATGTATCATAATAAAATTTATATGGACCTGAACCTGTGGGCAAAACCAACACTAGCATCATAGTCAAAGCCGTCTTGAGATTATGAAAGCTCACCTCACACTTGTACAACCACTTGAATTGGGCACCCTTGTGGGTCAAACTGGTCATCGGGGTTGCAATAGATGAAAACCCCTCCATAGACCGAGGATAATAGCTTGCCAAATTCAAGAAACTCCGAATTGCTGTAGCTGATGCAGGTCTAGGCCAGTTCTAGATTGCCTCTTTGGATCCACCTGAATACCCTTTGCTGATACAATATGACCCAAGAATGCAACTAAACTCAACCAGAACTCACACTTTGAAAAATTAGCATACAACGGATTATCTCTCAAAGTGTGAAGAACCACTCTCAGATGTTGCTCATGCTCCTCCCGGCTGCTGGGATAGATCAAAATATCATCAATGAAGACTATCTAGAATGAATCCAAGTAGGGACTGAACACTCGGTTCATCAAATCCATAAAAGTTGTTGGGATATTTGTCAACCCAAATGATATCACCAAGAACTAATAATGCATGTACCGAGTGCGGAAAGCTTTCTTAGGGACATCAGAAGCCCTTATCCTCAACTGATGGTAGCTAGATCTCAAGTCAATCTTAGAAAACACCTTGGCACCCTGAAGCTGATAAAACAATTCATCAATACTCGACAATGGATACTTATTCTTGATTGTAACCTTGTTCAACCGCAAGTAATCTATGCACATACTCGTCGATCCATCCTTCTTCTTAACAAATAACACTGACGCACCCTAAGGCAAGAAACTAAGTCTAATACAGCCTTTATCAAGCAAGTCTTGCAACTGCTCCTTCAATTCTTTCAACTCGGGAGGCGGGGATACGATGTGGCGGAATAGAAATAGGCTGTATTCCTGGAGCCAAATCAATGGAGAAGTCAATATTCCTATTGGGTGGCATACCCGACAGGTCTGAAGAAAATACCTCAGGAAACTCACGTACCACAGGCACTGAATCCATTGAAGGAACCTTAGCACTAGAATCATGAACATATGCCAAATAGGCCAAACATCCTTTATTGACCATACGTCGAGACTTCGAATGTGAGATAACACTATGGGTAGAATGAACAGAAGTCCCTCTCCACTCTAAACGAGGAAACCTCGGCAAGGATAAGGTCATAGTCTTGGCATGAAAGTCCAACATAGCATGGTAATAACCAGTCCATCCCCAATATGACATCAAAATCAATCATGTCCAATACTAATAAGTCTACTCGGGTCTCAAGACCCCTAATCACTATTATAAAAGGATGATAGACACGATCTACTACAATAGAATCACCCACTGGTGTAAGCACATATACATGAGTACGCAAAGAATCACTAGGCATGACCAGATACGATGTAAAATAAGATGACACATAGGAGTATGTAGACACTGGATCAAATATAACTGAAGCATCTCTATTATAAACCAGAACAATAACTGTGATAACTGCATCGGAAACATTAGCCTCAGGCCTGGCTGGAAGAGCATAACATCGGGGCTGGGTACCACCACTCTGAATTACATCCCTAGGACGGCCTCCTACTGGCTAGCCTCCACCTCTAGCGGCTTGAGTTCCACCTCTAATACCTCTACCTCCACCTCTATCACTACTACCTCCAGCTTTAGCTGGCTGAGCGGGCGGTGGAACACTCGGTGCCTAAACCATAGAACGGGAACCCTGGTGTTGAGAACTGCTCGGTGTTCCAGGGAAAAATCCAGAAATATGCTTCATGTCACCACAAGTAAAACAAACCTTGGGCTTCTGGGGATGATGAACCTGAAAACTCTGAAGCGGATGTGCGCTAATAGGAGTTGGTGATGCACTATAGGACTGCTGATCAGAATACTAAACGTGAGAACCACGACCGCCTGGGCACTGTGAGAAGTCTGAAGTGCTGAATGAAATGGCCTGGAAGGATGGCCCCTACCAAAAGAATCCCAGCCTCCAGATGAGGCACCACTAAACCTACCAGAATGACGAGGTCTCTTGTCTGACCCCTGACCACCCCCTGTGATAGAAACATCTCAACTCTCCTGGCCACATTGGTCGTCCCCTATAAAGAAATCTCATTTTCCGTCTCGTTATCCATTTGCAATCGAATAGGCTGTATGAGTCCCTTAATGAACCTCCTCACACACTCTCTTTCTTAGTGGGAAGTATTAGAAGAGGATGACGAGCCAAGTCAGAAATCTGGTCTCGTACTTTGTAACAATCATAGAACCCTAATAGAGACGCTCAAACTGCCTCTGATAGTTCTCCCTTTGAGTGATAGGAATAAATTTCTCCTGAAATACCTTGGAAAACTGATCCCAAGTCAAAGCTGGTGACCTAACTGGTCTAGCCAAACAATAATCTCTCTACCAAAGTCTTGGCGGATCTAGATAAGCAAAAAAAAACAAAGTCAACCCTATGGTCTCCATTATCCCCATGTTCCTGGGAACCTCATGACAACTGTCTAAATAATATTGGGGATCCTCAGAAGATGCAATGCTAAAAGTGGTAGTGAAGAGCTTAGTAAACATGTCCAATCTCAATAAGGCATCAACAGACACAGCTGCTCCATCATCGGTCTGAGCTACCACACTCGGCTGAACTACTCCAATTGGCTGAGCTGCTAAACTTTGAAACTAGGGAGCCATCTGATCCGGAGTGCGGGTAGCAGGAGTCTGGGCTCCTCCTCCAGCTTGAGAGATAGCTGGTGCTATAGGAAGCAATCCTGCCCGGGTGACACTCTCCATAAGGCCCACTAGACGGACCAGAGCATCCTAGAGTACTGGGGTAGCAACGAACCTCTCAAGGACCTGAGATAGGCCCACCGGAACTGCCGGGCTGGAACCTTATCATCAAACTCAACCCGAGGCTCCGCCGCTGGGCCTGCTGCTCTAGGCTGAGCTCTGCCCCTGCCTCAACCTCTAGCACGGCCTCGACCTTGCTCTCTACCCCTCGTAGGACCTGCTACTGAGGGCTCGGGCTGGTGATTAGTGGGTGAGTAAGTGCGTGTTCTCTCTATCTACGAAAAAATAGAGTAGAAATTCAATTAATATTGAGAAACAAAATCGCATGACAAGAAAGAATAGATGTGAAGTTTTTCCTAACTCTGTAGCACCTGGGGATAAATAGGACGTCTCTACATCGATCCCTCAAACTTTATTAAGCTTGTCCATGAATTGTGAGACCTAAGTAACCTAGAGCTCTGATACCAACTTGTCACGATCTAGATTTTCCACCCTCGGAAGTCGTCTTGGAACCTACTATTGAAAGTTAAGCAAGCCAAACATTTATATTATTTACCTTTTACACATTTTAATTATTTAACAATTAATAACCATTATAATATAAATAGCAGAATTTAATAAGCGGAAGAACCAAATATAACCATTTGAATATCACTAATACAATTCATTACGCATAGTCACCTAGAGCTGGTGTCACAATATCATAGACTACCTAAGATTACTACAAATAAGGGTCCCAAAGATAAATATAAGATGTTCCAAAAATACATAGGGGAAACAATATTGAAGGATAGAAGGAGACGCCAAGGCCTACGGATGCTTGCAGGACTACCTCGGGTCATCTGAATGGACTGAAGATAGAACCCCCACTGTGGTCCAAAAGCTGCAGCACCAGAATTTGCACACAGTGCAGAGTACTGTAGTATCAGCACAACCAACCCCATCTTCTGGTAAGTGCTTAGCCTAACCTTGGCGAAATAGTGACGAGGCTAGGGCCAGAATACCAGATAAACATGTGCAATTAACTCATATACATCGGAAAAATAAAAGCAAATATTTAGTGCTAGAGAAGGGAGAGGGAAAACATTATGCGGGGAGTATCAGATAACAACATAGGAACCAACGAGGAATGTAAATAAACCAAAATTCAATTGTCAACAAGAATAAGAAAAACAAACACAATATTCACTTTCATTTCTTTCTTGTTGCAGGCGTGCAACCCGCTTCCTTTTCATATATTACAGAGGCGGCGTGCCACCCAATCCCATTTCACCGTGGAAGTGCCACCCGATCGTATTACATATATCTTGTTCCAGGCGTGCAACCTGATTCTATTTCAAATACTACCAAGGCAGCGTGCTACCCGCTCTCATTTCATATATCATGTTGCAGGCATGCAACCTGATCCCATTTTAAATATTACTGTGATGGCGTGACACCTGTTCCCATTTCATATATCCTATTGCAGGTGTGCAACACAACCCCATTTCAAATATTGCCGTGGTGGTGTGCCATTCACTCCTATTTTATATATCTTGTTGCAGATGTACAACCCGATCCCATTTCAATTCAATAGCAATCATATAAGAATCCCGGTAAGGGAACCAGAGTATAACAACAACATCCCGACAAGGAAGGCAATATCATATACAATAACATCCCAAAAATGTAGACAATGTCATCACAATAACATCCCGGCAAGGGAGGCAACATCATAATAATAACATCCCGACAAGGGAACCAACAATGATAATCATCATATTAAGCATGAATAACTCACAACGGAATCACAATAATTATAATACGAGACTCAGGGGCATGCTTGAAACTGGCGTATATATACTTATCACCAGCCTATATGTCATACTCCACATTTGACATATAGCAATTAATACACAATTCCTAATCCCTCAAGCTAAGGTTAGACCAAACACTGACCTCAATGCCACGAACACAATTCAAGCCTCAACTATCGCTTTACCTCTTGTTTCCACCACTAATTTGCTTGTATTAGCTACAAAATACTTAACTATATCAATGAATGCTAAATAAATCAATTCTAATGCATAAAAATAGGTTTTCCAATAATTTCCCCAGAAATTCAAAAATCGACCCCAGACCCACATGGTCAAAACCCGATTACACATTCACCCACCCCAAAATATATTATTTGTTTTGAAATGGAACCTCAAATCGAGGTCAAATCCCCAAAATTTGAAGAACCTAAGTTCTACCCAAAATACTCAATTTCTCCCATGAAAACTCTTGATTTGGAAGAGTAGTTGTCTTTTAAAATCGCCCAAAGGTGTTTAGGTTTTGAAAAAATTTAAAAAATGAAGAGTTTTTGGCTAAGTAATAATTTGCACAGGTGCAGATATCGCATTTGCGAAGCCAAGTTCGCAAATATGAACTCGCAAATGCGGACCAAGATTCATAAATGCGAAGGTAGGAAAAATCCTGATTTCTTTGCAATTGCGAACAGGTGTTCGCATTTGCGGTCTTTTTTGAAGTCGCATTCGCAACATAAGCCTGGCAAATGCGAGGATTCCTGCCGTAGCACATCATCGCAATTGCGATTGATCTGTCACAAATGCGAGGATTCCTGTCGTAGCCCATCATCGCAATTGCAATAGGTCTGTCACAAATGCGAGTTTGCAATAATGAGGCAGTCTTCACAATTACGAAGCCTGCAGACATGCAACAACCAACAGTTGAAAATCTAAAACTTCCTAAGTTCAAAACACTCTGTGGCCTATCCAAAACTCACCTGAGCCCTTGGGGCTCCAAACCAAACATGTACGCAAGTCCAAAAATATCTTACGGACTTGCTCATTATCAAATCATCAAAATATTATCAATAACTATGAATTTAGCATCAAAATCAAAGAAAAATATCATGAACTCTTAAGTTTTATTTTTAACAACCGAGGGTCTGATTCACGTTATTTCAAGTTTGTGTCTTACCAAATTTTACAGACTCAACTTAAATCATATATAAGACCTGTACCGGGCTCCGCAAAAAAAATACGGGCTCGACTACCATCAAATTCAAACATATTTAAATTTCAAAAAACTCTTAAAATTTTAGTTAAAGAATTATCTTCAAAATTGATTTCTCAGGCTTGAGACATCGAAATTCGATTTCGGACATACCCCCAAGTCTCATATTTTCCTACGAACCCTCTGGGATAGTCAAATCACGGGTCCTGATCCGTTTACCCAAAATATTAACCAAAGTCAACTTATATTCATTTCAAGTTTATCATTTTAATAGATTTTCACATAAGGACTTTCCGGATACATGCCCGGACTACGTATGCGAATCGAGGTGAGATAAAAGGAAGGTTTTAAGGTCTTAGAACACATAATTTATTTCCAAAATAAGTAATGACTTTTTGGGTCATCACACATACAAAAATTTCCTTTGGTCGTATTTTGGCAATTAGTTTTTAGCATCCGCTTGCAACTCTTTGTTTGAAATATGTCATTAATGCCTTAGCATAGAATTTGACATAATTTAGAGTGTTTAGATCGCCTATATCCTGAATGAGTCCTCGTTTAAGTAACAACTACAAGTTGCTTTGACTTCGGAATAGCTGATAAAAAATGAAGTCATTAAAATACTTGAATGTTTCAACTGGACACAATGATGTTTTGCCAATGGTGGATCTTTTTATAGCTGTGTATTACTGTTTTATTGGTTTTAACCATGTGTAAGGACCTTACTTTCTATGTACGGACTCAGACGTCTCTGAGACGTGTTAACTTGGTCGTAGACTTTCATGTTCGGGCTCTACTTAATAGGCTCATTGCCTCCGAGATTCAATAGACTCAGTTGTTCAATCTTATTGTTGGACATCAATCCCCGACTCGGAGAGGCCAGTGGGCTCTAGGGTTCTGAACCTATTATTTATTCTATGTAACTTAACAATAATATCGCTTGTGCAAATGTGAAGTGATGAAGTATAAAGGGAAAATTTCTTTTATTACTTTGCATGTAGACTACACGATCAAAGGCACAAAAGATTTTTATCATAGTAAGAATGAGCTACACGGGGACAATTCGTTTGGTCGTTTGACCCTTACAACTAATTATAAAATTTAAGCCTTGGCTTGTAATATATATATCATCTAAGGATCCTAACTTAGGGCATAATTGCTCCCCCGGTATTTGAGATTGAGCTCGTCAGGGCTCAAATACTATCGATTTGGTACGAGTGATCAGCAATCCCAGCCTCAGGTCAGTTTTCAAACTAGCGTAGCACATTTTACTATTGCCTCATTAAAATCTTGCCGTAAAACCCAGTTTAGGAAAAACCGATCCAAGGAAAAAAGAGTGTAACACGTGCTTTCAGACCTAATCATCATATTTAACCTAGACCGAATACCTACATAGGTTAGTTCAAAGCATAAAAAACTTCAAAGGAAATTGTGTCCCTACCTTAGAAGTAGTACCGCTTTAAGGGTGCCATATTTAAGTTGTTTGACAATTGTACATCATTCCCTAACTTGAGCTTATATGAGACTTTCCTAGTTATACCGATAACTCTATACGTACCTTCCTAGTTCTGGCCTAATTTTCAGTCGTTTGGCTTCATCGTGTGTAGCATAACTTTTCTTAATACCAAGTCTCCAACTCGGAAGTGGCAAAGGTTAGCCTTTCGGTTGTAGTATCTCCCCATTCATTGCTTTTGCGCTGCTAACCGAAATAGGGCGACTTCCCAGTAGCGTACTGGAACCTTAGGCTCGGTTCTCCTACTTTCACTTGGATCAGAGCTTCTACATCGTATACTAAAGAGAATGGGATCACATCGGTGCTTGACCTCGAGGTCGTTCGGTATGCCCACAAGACCTCTAGCAAAATTTTTTCCACTTTCCCTTTGAATCTGTCAATCTCTTATTCAAAATTTGGAGAATTTTATTTGTTGACTCTTCTTGATCATTCCCATCAGAGTATTAGGGTGTTGACAAGATCTTTTTAATTTTGTGGTCTTCGAGAATACCTTGCCGCTGTTGAACTGCTTCCCGTTATGGTAAGCGATCTTGGTCGATATCCCGAATCCGCATATTATATGATCCCAAATAAAGTCGATGAACTCATTCTTCTGAACCTCTCAAACTCTAATGCTTCAATCTACTTCGACAAAATAAATGGATTATGAGCAATATGTATTGGACATTACCGGGTGTCCCTGGCATGCGACTAACAATGTCCATCCCCCATTTTATAAATGGCCATGGCAATAGGACCGGGTGAAGAATTTCCCCCAGGTTTATAAATCACCAGGGTGGGTCTCTATCATTTGTCACATTTTCGAACAAAGTCTATCGCATCCTTCTCAATCATCTAGTTCTAGTAATTACTGGCTTTGATCAATTTCCAAACCAAGGATTCCGCTCATGAATGGTTTCCACAAGTACCCTCATGTACTTTGGTCATTGCGTAGTTAGTCTCCCCCAGACCCAAGCACCTAGATAGTGGCCAAAAAATGATATTCTATATAATTTTCCCTTGACCAAGCTGAACCTAGCATCTTTAGTACGTAGGGCCCTTTATTCATTGGAATGCAACAGAAATTTCTCTTTCTAAAGGTAGGCTATGTATTTGTTTCTCTAGTCCCAAGTCAAGCTTGCCAAATTCACCTCGACGTGACCTTCTTCTACTATCGAGTTCATCAATTGCCTACTACTCTCGGAGTCGACTTCGCAATAGTCGAGTAACGACCCTAAATTGGCCAACGCATCGACCTTATTTTTTGGATCTCGATGTATATGTTGTAGAGTCCATTCCTTGAATTGGAGTAACGTCATCGCAACTTATCCAAGTATCTTTGCATGCGTTCCTTTTTTACTTCAAATGTCCCCTTGACTTGGTTGACAATGAGGAGTGAGTGACACTTATCCTCGATCACCTCATCCCCCAGGATCTTAATCATATCCTCATATTTAGCTTTATTATTAGTCCATTTTACAGTTCTAATAGACTGCCTTATCACGTTACTTGTATGTGGTTTTAATACAATGCCCAGTTCAGAACCCTTCACATTAGAAAGCACCGTCCATGAATAGGGTCTAGATCCCCGAGCTAATCCCTGATGTGAATAGTAATTCCTTCTTAACCTCGGGGATCAAGACCGGAGTAAAGTCGGCATAGAGTCCACCAAAATCTGAGATTTTATGGTGGTCTGGGGTTTGTACACGATATCGTACCCACTAATCCTTACAGCCCATTTGGCCAATAGTCTTGAGAGCTCGGATTTATTCATAACATTCCTCAATGGGTAAGTGGTCATGACACAAATGGGGTGACACTGAAAGTACGATTTTATTTTCCTAGATAAACTCAATAAGGCGGGCGCTAATTTTTCTAAGTGTAGATACCTTATTTCAGCATTGCCTAGAGTTCTACTAACATAATAAAAAGGAAATTGCTTACATTCTTCTTTGTGGACTAGGAAACCACTTATCACTACCTCGAAAACTACCAAGTAGAGGTATAATTGTTCATTTGCCTTCAGAGCATGTAGTAAGGGAGGGCTCGATAGGTATCGTTTGAGTTCTTCTAAAGATCACTAGCACTCCGAAGGTCCAAGTGAAGTCGTTCTTCTTTTTAGTAATGAGGAAAATCGGCGGCTCTTGTCTGGCAAACTCGAAATGAATTGGCCTAACGCAGTTATCCGCCTGGTCAGTGTTAGTACTGCCTTAATGTTGTCAACTACGGTGATATCCTCTATAACTTTAATCTTTTCTAGGTTGATCTCTATTACCCGGTTGGATACCATGAACCCAAGGAACTTGCTCGAACTGACCGCTAAAGCACACTTCTACGGGATTAGTTTCATGTTGTATTTCCTCAATATGTCGAAGATTTCCTACAAATGCTTCAAATGGTCCTCTTCCTGCAGGGACTTAACTAGCATTTTATCAATATAAACCTCTATCAATTTCCTTATTTGTTCTTTTGACATCCGACTAACCAGGTGTTGATACGTGGCACCGATATTTTTTAGCCCAAATATCATTACGTTATAATAGTATGTACGGAATTTAGGTTTGAAAGAAGTGTTACTTGATCTCCTAAGTCCATTTGAATTTTGTTGCACCCAGAATAGGCGACGGGGAAACTCAATATCTTGTGTCCGTTCGTCGCATCGATTAATCGATCAATGTTAGGCAAATGTAATGAATCCTTCGGACATACCTTGTTTAGGTCCTTATAATCTACACATATCCAAAGTTTGTTTCCTTTATTAGGTACGGCTACGACGTTAGCTAACCAATATGGGTACTTGTCCTCTCGAATGGAACCTATTTTCAAAAGTTTAGATATCTTCTCTTTGATGAATGTGTGTTTGGTCTTGGACTACGACCTTCTCTTTTTTTTTGACCACGTAAAACTTTGGATCTAGGACTAATTTTTGATTTGCCTCCTCCGGTGATATCCCTGTCATATCTAAGTGGGACCAGGCAAAACAATCAATATTAGCTTTAAGGAAATCAAGAAGCTTTTTCCTGATATTGGGAGTTAATCCCGTGCCTAGGTATACATTTTGACTCGTAGGTGTTTGATCAATATAACCTGCTTAATTCCTCAATGGTTGATTTAGTGGCATCGATTTCATCGGGTGCTAAAAAAGTTCTCGGGACACCGTAATCATCCTTCTCATTCGCTGTGTGCTCCTTTTATTTTTTAGCCCGATTGATGTTGGGATCTTTGATTGCTATTTGGGTTTCGTTTCTTTAACCAGTTCCTTATTTTTTGACGTCTAAACCACGGTCACTGGGATCATTTCATTGTCAGGGAACACATCCATTACAGTGCGTTGTTCCCCGTAGACTATTTTGACTCCTCCCCGAGTGGGAAATTTCAATGCCTGATCTATGGTTCAAGGCATCGCCCTCATGCGATGAACCCATAGTCTTTCGAAAAAGGCGTTGTACCTCATATACCTCTCAATCACGTAGAACTTTATTTCTTGGGCGGTTTTGGTAGTGTTTACTAGTTGGGTTACTTCAACCTTCGTCTTTTGCATGTCATGTTGAATCTATTCAACACCCGGACCACTAATACAATTTGGTCCAATTGTTCTACGACCCTCCATCGGATGATGTTGGCCGAGCCACTTGGATCAATTAACATATGATTAACTCGAGATTTATTGATAAGTACGTATATTACTAATGTATCGTTGTGAGGCTGGATGATGCTCTCGGAATCCTTGTCACAGAACGAGTTACTCCTTCTGGGATGCAATCCCGGATGCATATCATCACGTGTTGGGGCTCCTCTTGTTCAATCTGTTTTTCGGCGTCCCTATTTTTTAAATTATTTTTGGACTGTTCATTTAGGAATTCCCCAAGATGTCTATTGTTGAATAGTAGAGCCACTTCTTCCCTTAACTGTCGACAATCTTGAGTCCTATGACAGTGAGTACCATGGTATTTACATGCCAAGTTGTGATCATTCTGTTCCGAATCGTACTTAAGTGGTTTAGGCCACTTGATCTCTTTGACGCGACCAATTTCCGACATTATACTTGCTGCATCCACGTTAAAATGATACTCCAATGATCACGGGGCTTCCCCAAACCTGCATAATATGTCATAACCATTTTTACTTATAAGACCTTGGTTGCTTGGTCCTTGATCATTTCTCGTGTTTTCCTAGTTGGTGTTGACCGGATATGTTTCATGTACTATCCAAGTTGTACGGTTGATACCGATCTCGAACTGGCCTTGGCTTCTGGTCTATAGTCCTACTAGATGTGTCATTCGCTTTCTTGAGGTAAACAGACCCCGAGGGGGCCCCCAGCTGGTCATCTTCGACTCATTTCTTCAAATGAGACATGTTATGTACATCAGCCCAAGTAACCGTCGGTTACTCCACCAAATTCTTCTCCATTTATTGAGAAGTAACAGATCTTCGAGTGTTGATCCATTAAGTGAATGGCTGAACAACTCAATCATCTACGACCAGGGACAAGTCCATTTGCTCCATATAGAACCTCGACACGAACTCTCTAAGCATCTCGTTATCTATTGGCTTGACTTTGGAAAGGTCTGATTTCTTCGTCTCGACCTTGATGTCTCCTGCATGGGATTTTACGAAAGCATCTACAAGCATAGCTAATGAATCAGTAGAATTCGGAGGCAAGTTATGGTACTATATCATTGCTCTTTTGGACAAGGTTTCCCAAAATTTCTTCAATAGCACTGATTCGGTCTCATCGTCTTATAGGTCATTCCCCTTGAACGCCCATTCATAGCAGGTTACATGCTCGTTTTGGTTTATAGTCCCATTATACTTGGGAACGCTGGGCATTCAAAATCTACTCAGGATTGGCTTTGGTGCCGCACTTGGGGGGGGGGGGGGGGTCTATGAATGAATCTTTTGGAATTCGGTCAATTCAATATTGGAGGCGCTCCCAGGATCTAATCAACCCTGGAATTGTAAGCTTCCACCTTCTTGTCGTTTGCCTATATCTTTTCTCACCAAACTCCACCCATTTTGCTAGTGCTTCGAGCATTTTCATCACGTCGAAAATTTCCCCAGGCCCAAATTCATTTCGGTTTCACAGCAATTTGTTCATCCCTTTGAGTGTTTTCTCTGACCCGCTCGGGCTCGATCCTCTTAGGGATGTGGCTTTGGGTCTACAACTGTGTTATTACTACTTGTTGAGTCGATGACTTGATTTCCCCGTGAATGTTGCTTTCAGGTTCAAATGGCAGGGTTAACGTTAATGGCAACCTATGAGTTAGCATCGATTGGGACAACATTGGGATCAACAAGGGGTATGTCATTGCTGGGTACCACGTTATTGTTTTCACCGTTGTGGCCTAACTCGGGTCAACGTTCAAGTGAGCAGGCTGAGAAATATTTGACATTCTTAGATTAACCTAAAATCAAATGTCAAAGAGTAAGCATAAAATAGGTTGTTTTATGGAGATTCATATTAAATCACCACTATTATCCTTAGCCCCACAGTGGGTGCTAAAGCGTTTACCCTTAACATGAGTAAGAATTAAATTTGTATGTATTTAAAGGATAAATGATTTAATTTAACACAAATTATGTATGAACAAAAATTAATTAAAGTAAAGGGAAGAAAAATAATCAAACTAAATGTGATTAACAATCAAGGCTGGCCGTTTCGAAGAACATTGAAAATTAACCTCAGTCGAGCCCTCGAGACTGGCTCCGATGTAAGTGAATAATTAAGCAGCTGAAAAACACATTGAACAGTAGCTAGAGAATTAAAAAAGGAACTTTTATTGATTTTATATGCGTGCCAACAATGGTTTAAACTTAAAAAGTTCTCCTCTTTATGTAGTAGGGGAGATTCGATCCTAGTATAAATCTAAATAAAATAAGAATCTTCTTTTTCGATAAATGTTGATCTGTAGTTATATCGGGCGGGATTTGCGATGGAATATTCGGTTGAGGGTGGATATTATGGCTCCCAACTTATTTCTCTTTTTCCTTAGTCTCGAACCTTCACTCTGTCAAGACCCGATGTTCAGCCATTTTCGATCTCGGATTCACCATTCGTCTTCCCCGGGCTACGAAATGAGGAACCCTTCAACTATACTCGAGGTTGCATCAGATCATACTTCCCCCTCGCTTTTTACCAGGAAATTGGGGGTATTATTTTCCCTTATTTTACTCGTACGCACTAAGATTAGCTCAATTCTCAACCTGCTAATTCAGTAGAGTTGGGTTAATATCATTTCAACTCGTTAAAATTCAAGGAGTATTCTTTTATGTTATTCCGCATTGACGTTAAATAAAGCTAAATTTTACTATCGAGTATATTTCTATGCGGTTTAACTGTATATCTTTTTCCCAAGGCAGTGAAGTCTCAACATAGGAAAATAAAATTGTCCCTTTGACAACATTACAGATGAATGAGATGAAATCGAGCTCGGATGAGCTCCAATGGACGTAAAATAGAGCCCTATCTAAGAAAGGAGAAAAGTGAGAGAAGAAGCTTCGAGAAATCTATGAAGCATAATTGGGAAAGTGAATTGAATATTCCACTGTACAAAATGTCCAAACACTGTACTTATCACTTGACAGCTGGTAACAATTTTCTGTTAGAATTATGATTCCGACTAAAACATAATAGCCTTCATATCGAATAATTTGGAATAACAACATGAACGGAAGCGTACCTGAATCCATATGTGGAAATCCCTAAGCCTCCTTTTGATGATTGTTTGAAAGCTCCTTGATCCTTTCTTCAAGATTGTCTTGAAGTATTGCTTATACAAGAATATATCACAATAACCAAAATTGGAGTATGTTTTCCACAAAAATATGCAAGACAAAAATGGCTCTCTTGATTCAATGGGAGGAAGAAGAGATTTGTCTTGCTCTAATGTGGGAACCATAACCCCCAACTTATAACATATGAGTTATGAAACTCAAGAGTCATAAGCATGTAACCATGGTTACATATATGTAACCTTAGTTAGCCCATCATTAACTAAGGTTACCCTTTTGGGTATCTACACATTAGTCCTACACTTTATATGACAATACATTGGCCCCCTTAGCATAATGTCCATAAGACCACTTATTTAAGCCAAACCAAAAGATAACACATAACATATAATTAATCCATATATTGTTCATATATATGTAGATATAAGTCCATATATCTTACGTTTTTCATTAACTTATAACAGCACCACTAACTAATAACAGCAATTAACTATATTAACTAATTGGCAAGGCTAAGAAAAAAAAGAATAAATACACGTGCGTACACGAAGTAAATGTATAACTAGTCATAATATCCTTAACTGTAATGCGTTTTCTTATTTTCTCTTACCTATCCTATCTAAATCTTATTGGAACTAAAATTTAGGTCGAAAGGAGTACATGGAAAACGTTTCTTTTTGTGTGTGGGGGAGGGGAGAGTGGATTTTTCTTATAATTACATGGTAGCAATCTGTAACGGAAGCTTGTTCGCGAGATTGGAAAGGCCATTCTTTCAGTATATTCAGTTGAAGGTTGTAACTGAGCCAAGATTCGAGGGAGTAAGAAAATATATTGGAAGAAAATATCTATATAAATATTTGTAGATAAAAAATAAAACGAGAAAAACCACATTCTTAGCTCTGGCAGTGTATTGAAATACATGTATTATGATAAATGAAAAGGAGAAAGTAATTTCTTGTCACGACCTAAAACTTATCCCGTCGTAATAGACCTAATGTGGTACTAGGCAAGCGGACACTTCAAATATTTTCCAATACTTTTAAATGAAAAATGATCTATAATAGTGTAAGTAATCAAAACTCTCATAAGCTGGATATAAAATGAAAAAAAAGCCCCGTACGGAAGTCCCCAAAATCGGGATGTCACTGAGTATATGAGCGTCTATACAATACAAGTCTAAGAATGCTATCTATGAAAAACTGAAAATAAATGCATAAAGATGAAACATAGGGAAGAAGAGTCAAGGTCTGCGAATGCCAGACAATTGCCTTGATATCTTCAAACGATCAATTTGCGCAGAGGATCAACAACTACCGTTTCCAGAAACACCTGGATCTGCACACGAATTGCAGGGTGTAGTGTAAGTACAACCAAATCAGTAAGTAAAAAGACTAAATAATGGACTGAAAGTAGTGACGAACTTTATGGATATGGTTTAGTTAAAGAAATTACAACATTGGAACATAAACATGCTTTCAAGTTCGACAATTGAGGCCAAAACAGTTAATCCATATCAAGTTCAATTGAACCAGGATATAATATCTCTAAGAAATTACATGACTATGATATATGCCAATCGAAGTACAACATAAATGAAATCAACTGTACAATATCAAAGTAACAGTCACTTAGTCCTCCATTCACTCTAACCTTACTGTCATTCATTTCTCCCAGTCGCTCGACACACGCGCTTAAGGCTGTATCCGGTTTCGGTTCTGGGTCTATTTGGGTCTGGCGACTCCGGTTCTGGCGGTTCCGGTTCTGCGGTTCTGGCGGTTCCGATTCTGGCGGTTCCGGAGCCGGAACCGCTACCATACGGTTCCGGAACCATACGGTCCCGGTTCTGGTGGTTCCGAGCGGTTCCAATTTTTTTTTTAATTTAAAAATCGATATGTTGTATAGTACTCATTTAGTATATTGAAGAATATATTTTATATGGTTTAGTATGATATTAGTTAAATATATATTGTGTATGATAATTAGTATATATTGTGTATAAGTAGTGTATATTTTGTATATAAGTAGTATATATTGTATTTAAATAGAATATATTGTGTATAAATAGTGTATATTGTGTTGTAGTTATTAATTAGTATACATTGAACAAAATTGGCATATCTTTCTTAGTCTTCCTTCCCTCAATTGAGACAAAAGATATTCAAGGATATCATAAAGAGCATTTTTATTGAACAATATACACTATTTATACACAATATATTTATTCCCTGAACATGACTTAACTCAGTTATCCTCTGTGGTGAACGCTTCTTCTTGTTCCTTGGGGTTAATTCTATTGATAGTTGCACCCACATCATCGGCCACTTCAGTTTTTTCGACATCTTTTGGAGTTCCTGGAGCCGAGCCATATGCTTCTTCCCTGTTCGAGACATATGCTTCTTCCCTGTCCTGTGTGCCTCCATTTATTTCTCAGACAAAGCCCCTACAATAATAATGCAATAAAATCTAGATAACAAAAAAGGTCTTTTAACAATAAGTTATTAAGGATTCAAATTGTTCAGGTATTAGAGAATTGAATTATAGCAGATGTCAGATCCTTTAGATAATGTACTGGACTTACCTTAAAAGTTGATGCCATAAGTAGATCTTGAAGCTTAGGGACTATGTCGTACGATACAATGTTGAACACACCATCAAGATGAACGGACTTCTTAGTTGAACCACCCCATTGAGATAATGCCATAATAATTAGCACGTAAGAGTTGAAACGAGTTTACCGGATTGACGAACAACTTTTTGAAAATTTAAAATCGTTGAACTTGAACACTTGAAAACTTCAAGTCAACAACTTCACAATTTTTCACGAATTTGCAAAAATAATTTAAGCATTTGCACTACAAAGATTGAGAGAGAGCTTGAGAGAGATTAAGAGATATTGATGAATTGGTGAATAAAAATGAAAGATGAGGGGTATTTATAGTTGAGAATTGGGAAAAAGTGTAATTATATAAAGTTTGGGGTTAAATTAAAGTTTGGGGGCCAAATGGCTAGTTTTGAAAGTTGAAAATGGCTGTTTTCTTGACACGAATCGATAAGAAATAAGAAATCTTTCAAGGGGATTCGATTTCATACTAATGTAGTAGTATAGGAACTAATCCGATTTCGGTGAAGTTACAAATTCGAAGAAGAAAAAAAGACCGAAATTAAAAAAAATAATTTTAAAAATTACCGTTGGAACCGTTTGGAACCGTTTAGAACCGTTTAGAACCGTTTGGAACCGTGAACCGTTTGAAAATTATTAAAAAATTTTTTTTTAACGGGAACCGTTTGGAACCGCGGTTCCGGTTCCGGTTCTGGCGGTTCCGGTTCCGCGGTTCCGACGGGTAGAACCGGACCGGAACCGCGGAACCGGAACCGCCAGAACCGGAACCGCGGAATCGGAACCGCTGGAACCGCGGAACCGCCAGAACCGCGGTTTCGATTCCGGTTCCGGTTCGGAACCGTTACATGTACAGCCTTACACCCGCTTAGCACTCGCACTCGACACTTGACACTCGCACTCAGTAGGTACCTGTGCTCACTGGGGGTATGTATAGACTTTTGAGGGGATCCTTCAGCCCGGGCGCTATAATAATTTAATCATGGCATAAATTAATAAAACATGTTGCGGCGTACAACCTAATCCCATAAATATCCTCACAATCAGGCTATCAGCCTCACTCAATCATCAATCTCTCCAGTCTCTCGGGCTCTCTGTAATCTTGATTATCAGCCCAAACAATGATGATATAATGCATCAATAAAGAATAATAATGAGATACAATATGCAAGTAAAATTGTGACTGACTACAAAACAATAATATTGTAGATAATTCAATATTGAACACGACCTCGGTGGGTCCCTACGGTTCCAACACATAGCCTAAACATGATTTCTAGCATGATTTACAATTCAATTTCTATAACATATGGAGAATATACAGATAACAACAAATTTGTTCAACTGTACAATTCCATGGAATTGACCAATTCAAAATTCCTACGGTGCACCTCCGCACGACCACACGCCCGTCACCTAGCATCTGCATCACCTCAACACTAATCACATGACACATAATACGAGGTTTTATACCCTCAGAATCAAATTAAGATATGTTACTTACTTCAAACCGTGCAAATCTCTACTCCAGCACACCTTTGCCTCGCAAAACGGCATCTGAATGCCTTAATTCTAGCCACAAACAATTCAATACAATCAACACGAGCTAAAGGAATCAATTCCATAAGAAAATACTAAGCTCTTAATTAGAAGTCAAAACGTCAACTCAAAAGTTTGTCCTCGAGTCCACGTCTCGGAATCAGGTAAAAGTCATAAAATTCGAACACTCATTCGACCACGAGTCCACCTATTCAAAAATTACTCAAATCGGATACCAAAATATCGATCAAAACTTCAAAATTCGGCCTAAGAACTTTCCTTCATTTCCCCCCAATTTTCACCCCAAATTACTAATTAAATGATGAAATGAAAGACAATCGTGGAAATTAACCAAAACTAGGTAAAAATCACTTACCTCAATCACCCACTTGGAAAATCTTTCCAAGAACTGCCTCCTACTCAAACCATCATTTTTGAAATATTTAAGGTGTGGCCAGATATGTTAATCGCAATCGCGGGAACTGCCTCATTGTTGTGAAGCACAACTCAGTTGCCCAATAAATCCAAGCGCATGTACACACTTCATTACTCATGAGAACCTGAAACATTACTTTTCTCAACCTACGCAATTGCGGCCCTCTTCACGTGATCGCGAAGAACAAACGTGTGAACCCAATTTCTGCCTCCTATACCTTATGCGAACACGACCTTAGCCATACGTTTATGATTCATATCATCCCATACTGCACGACCACATCCTCCTTCTCGCAAGTGCGTGGAAAAAATTCCTTCACTGCCTAGCTAAGCCTAAGCAATCGCGGACCTTCCATCGCGATCGTGCATAAGGAAACCAAATCGATGCACCAGAAAATTCCAGAAATTCTCTTAGTCCAAATATTTATCCGTTAACCATCTGAAACTTACCCGAGGCCCCGGGACCTCAGCCAAACATTTCATCTATTCCCAACACATCATACGAACTTAGTTGAGCCCTAAAATCACATAAAGAAATGCCAAAACCACGAATCCCGCATAGATTCAAGCCTAATGAAATTTTGAACTTCTAACTTCTACATTAGATGCCCAAACTTATCAAATCACACCCTAATAACCTCAAAATTTTCACATAAGTCATAAATGACACCGCAGACCTACTCTAGCTCCTAGAACCCCAATCCGAGACCGATAACCTTAAATTCCAGTCTTGCTCAAACTTCCAAATTTTCAATTTTCTCTATTTCACGCCTAATTCCACTATGGACTCCAAATCACAATCCGGATACACTTCTAAGTCCAAAATTACCCAACGGAGCAAACGAAAAAAAATCAAAACTTAATTCTGGAGTCTTTTATTCATAAGGCAACATCTGGTCAACCTTTTTGACCTAAGCTTCCAGCCTTGAGACTAAGTGCCTCAATTCATTCTGTACCCTATTCAGACCCAAAACAACTACCCCAACAAGTCACATAACAACTGTAAAGTATAAAATGAGTAGTAAATGGGGGAATGGGAATATAACTCTTGAAATAATTGGCGGGTTCGTTACATCCTCCTCCTCTTAAACAAATATTCGTCCTTGAACGGGTCTAGAAATCTACCCAGAGTCTCAAATAGGCGTGGATATCTTCTCTGCATCTCCCGCTCGGTCTCCCAAATAGCTTCCTCAACTGCACCTCTCCATTGTACCTTCATTGAAGCTATATCCTTTGAGCTTATCTCTCGAACCTGCCAACCCAAAATGGCACCGGCTCCACATCATAAGTCAAATCACCATCCAACTGAACTGTGCTGAAATCCAAAACATGAGACTGATCACCGACTTACTTCTGAAGCATAGAAATATGAAATACTGGATGCACACTCGACAAACTAGGTGGCAAGGCAAGCTTTTAAGCCACCTTTCCAATCCTCTGAAGCACCTCAAATGGTCCTATATACTGTGGGATCAACTTGCCCTTCTTCCGAAACCTCATAAATCCTTTAATGGAATATTGGACAGAACCTTCTCCCCGGTCATGAAAACAATATCACGAACCTTCCGATAGATATAACTCTTCTATCTAGACTGCAACGTGCGAAGACAATCCTAAATCAATTTAACCTTGTACAAAGCATCCTGGACCAAGACAGTATCCAATAGCCTAACCTTACCGGCTCAAACCAACCTGTTTGAAATCAACACTGTCTCTTATATAAAGCCTTATATGGAGCCATCTGAATGCTCGACTAGTAGCTATTAATGTAGGCAAACTCTACGAGCGGAAGAAACTAATCCTATGGACCCCCGAAATCATTGACACTAGCGCGTAGCATATCTTCCAATATCTGAATAGTGCACTCCGACTGTCCGTCCATCTAAGGGTGAAATGACATACTTAACTCAACCTGGGTGCCCAACTCTTGTTGTACTGCTCTATAAAGCTGCGACGTAAATTGTGTGCCCCGATCCCAAATGATGGACACCGGCATACCATGAAGGCGAACAATCTCGAGAATTAAAATCTCAGCCAACTGCTCTGAAGAATAAAAAAGCCCCAAATAGAATGAAATGCGCGGACTTGGTAGCCGGTCCATTTCTACTTTGGAATACATGGTGATATCCTCCCATTTCTACTTTGGAATCTCAAGCCTCTGAAGCAATCCACTCGGTCTCTGATGCTCATACTTCACCTGCTGATATTTAGGCACCAGAGCTACAAACCCCACTATATCCTTCTTTCATTATCCTCCACCAATAATGCTGCCTCAAGTCCTGGTACATCTTCACGACACATAGATGAATTGTATATCGTGGACTGTGGGCCTCTCAAGAGTCATCTCACGTAGTCCATCTACATTAGGCACACAAATCCGACCTTGCATCCTAAACACCCCATCATCCCTAATACTAATATCCTAGCATCACTGTGCTGAACCGTGCCCTTAAGGACAAATGAGGATCATCATATAGGCGCTCTCTAATGCAATCATATAGGGTAGACCGAGAAACCACACAAGCTAGAACCTAACTGGGCTCCAAAATATCTAATCTTACGAACTGGTTAGCCAAGGCCTGAACATCACCTGCAAGTAGTCTCTCACCAATAGGAATGAATGCAAGGCAACCCATACTCACCACCTTCCAACTCAAGACATCGGCCATTGTTGCGCCTCTTTTTTCTCGCATAAAGGGTTTCAACATTTTTGGGACAACTCCTTTTGAGAGGGTAGGGAATTGGAATTGAAAGATTCGCCACCTAATGGATTAAGGTGCGTTAGGGCACCTAGAGCAGACAACTCATGTTATTAGTTTACATCACCAGAGATCGGGTAAGGGCTCGAAATTACCTTGAGGAGAAAGTGTTAGGCACCCCTCGAGGTCTACAATGGTGGGTCCCGGCCGAACTTAACTTATGAATTAGTTTAAAGAAGCGAGAGGAATATTAATAGGGATGCGGGGTCCTATATATTTTAGCACAAAGGATCATCCCGTATAACATAAATAATACTTCATAACTCCCTCGAGTTGGGGTGTTACTCATATTATTTAGCGGACATGGACTATCATCTCCTGCTGCCCGATTACTATCTTTAAGTTGTTACCTAAAGCGCTCTAATTGATTCTAGTACGATTCCTATGTGTGCACTACCCGTCCCTTACCTGTGGCCCTAGAGGTATTAGGACCTCTATTTGGGATAGTTCTAGACTAAGCCTAGGTTGTTTAAAATGTAAAATAAGCGAAAAACAAAAGCAATTAAGGCTTTCAGTTAGCAAGCAAATATAGGCTCATATTGACCTCCACATGTAAACAAAATAAGCACGCAATTGATTCGGTAAACCTTATTAACCTCAGATCGTATAGGCAAGATGTTTATTCGAGAAAGCACAGTGCAAAGACAATATTATTAAAGTGGGTGTTAAAACCTGTTGTTTGCCTACTGATGTTTGTTCAGTATGATCAGGATGTCAGAACACGCATACCACTCTTTTATTCGAATAGCGAAATAAAGAATAGAAACCAGATTTCGTAGTTACTAGTAGTACAGATTTATTTCCATCTGGACTGAAAAACGAAAACTAGATCAGGTTGGGATTATTACAGCACTGAATAACATTTTGGAGCTCACAAGACTTGAATTTCTTTAACGTCTTTCTTAGACCTCTCAGTTCTAGGAATAGTAAGGGTCAAGACACCATCTTTTATCTCAGCCTTGATCTCATCAACCTTAGCATCTTCTGGAAGCACAATGCTGTTATCGTAGTATCCATAGCTTGTTGAAGACCAGAACTCATCATCTGACCCTTCCTCTTGCTCTTGTGCTCTCCCTTTATCCTCAGTATCCCATCTTCCACTGTGATTTTCACGTCCTCTTTCCGGAGCCCTGGCACATCATACTTGATTTTGTAGCTCTTGTTGTCCTCCTTATATCTACCCATAAGTTGTGAGGGACTCACGTTCAGATTCTCAAACAGCCTGTTGATGTTCTGCGAGGCTTGAATCAATGCATTTCCAAGTCCAAAAGGCAAAACATCTGTAACGTTAAAGAAAGTGAACATATAATCAATTTCAATAAAAAAATATTGGAATTGAAAAAGGGGTGTAGGGATGTCGATCGTACCCCAAAGAGCAGGTGCAAAGCCAGGATCGCAGCGTCTCCAGAGACCGCCGCGACCGCGTCTCCTAGGAAAGAATTTGGATTTCTTGCCACTTTCAGACACAGCTACTTTACGCTTCTCTGCTTTACCTTCACCATCAACTGCTGTGGAGAAACGATTTACAAGGTTAGAACTCTATCTCAGTTTCTGTGGATTGTCAACAGCCCTAGAGAAGGTGGTCGAGGGGCTTGAGGCCATCCTCTGCTGTACATTCTTTAAAGCTAAACGAGCCAAAGCCATCTTCTAACTGTTGGTCCTTGCGCCTTGTTATGCAGAACGCAGATCAAATTACTGTTAGTTTGTTTCAGTTCCCCAGTGGCCAGTGCCAGTGGTATGAAGTGCAGTAGTGAAAGGATGTAAAGGTGGCTTTTATAATGATGTAGAACTATGCATGATACATTTAACAGCTTCCAGCAGGAACGTGATCGGTCGGAAAAGAAGTCGCATACACTTGAGAATCTTGAGAAGCTTCTTGCTGCTTCCATTCGACCAATGTGTTTTAGCAGAGTATTCCAGAGAGAAATACACCCCTCTATTCTATTCACAAACCACCATATTTTGACTTTGGTCCTTGTATTCTCTATCTGTTAGTAATCCGTGAGTTCTAAATGAAGAATTTTTGTATCCATGATCACTGAATTTTAGTGTTTGTTATTCAAAATTTACTTTTTTTATTCCGTAGAAGATATAATCATTTAATTTTATGTTCATTACATAAAAGTTAATTTTCTTTTTTTGTTACACAAAAGTTATTTTATTTTATTTTTGTTATCACAAAAGTCATATTTTTACTTAAAAAATCTATTATGTATTTGATATTATATAAACCTTCATATTTATGTAATAACTTCTATATTATATACTATATAATATAATTTTTAACTATGTATTTTATTTCGAAATAGAATAACTTAGTACTCCCTCCCTTTCATATTAAAAGAGTCACTTTTTTTTAGTCTGTTCCAAAATAAATGACACATTTCTAAATTTAAAAATAATTCAACTTTAAACTCTTCATTTTACCCTTTTTGCCCTTAATGAGAAGTTTTTATAGCCACACAAATGGCATGACCCCCACAAACCTTTTACCCTTAATCTTTAAAGATCACAAGTTACAAAAGTCTTCTTCTTTTTTCTTAAACTTCATACCGAGTCAAACTAGCTCAAACAATATGAAACGGATGAAGTATTAATTTTATAATATGTTCAATTTTTTTTCTTAACGTTAATTTTCAAAATATATTAGTAGCGTTATCAAATTTGTCAGTAACACTAATATATATTAGTAGAAACCTAAATCGGCAAGTACATTTTCGTGAGAAAATTTGCGGCTAAACAAACAAAGAAAATGAGGAACAAATCATATGTTAATATGAAGGGAAATCCCTAGGTAGGCTAAAGATTCAGCAGAACATATTCGAAACATGGTGACCACGAGAGATTAACAAGACCAAGGCAAAGGAAATCATGCTAACACACAGAGCCAAGCCAAAGAAAATTATGCTAAGACACATAGCCAAGGTGAAGAAAATCATGCTAACATATAGAAACAGAGTAAAGAAAATTATGCTAACACACAGAAATTAATAAAGAAAAATCATGATAATACACAGACACAAGTAAAGAAAAAACCATGATAACACACAGAAAATAGAAAAGAAAAAAAATCCTTTTTTGAAAATTAAGCATTTAAGGGAGTTGAGTTAAAAAGAAGTAGGAACATAAAATCGGTCAAAATAAATGAGGGAAAAAGGTTTGACCATGAAGAAATTGGTTGAAACAGGTGTAGAAAGAACTCCGAGAAAACCTAATTTTCAAAGAAACTAATAATTGATGTTCCAAACGTCAATACCACACAAGAGAGGGGATGGTGATTCGTGTGGTACCCAATTTTCGATCTAGAAGAACCTGGTTCTTCTAGTTTTTCTAACTACTACTGTTTGTGGAATTAAAAGTACATAAAATAAAGGACACAGAGATTTTTACGTGGAAAACACCTGGCTCAAAAGGTGAAAAAACCACGACCTACTACTTAGTAGATTTTTTCCAAACTTCCACTAAAATAACTGAGTCAAAATAACATTTACAAAAAATCTTTGTAAACCTAAGAATTAACTCTAATCCCAGTGTAGCACACAGCCTCAACTGTTGCGACACCTTCAAGTTAACTCTATCTTGAATACTCAAATTACCTAATACAATTGCTTATATGAAAGATGGAAGGATAACTTCAAACCACCTACTACAATTGAGCTAGAATAAAAGAAAGAAACAATGAAATTGGTTCTTCTACCTTGTCCAAGTAGCTTCAGGAATGCACACTCAAATCTCACATAAATTGCTTGCAAAATTGCCTCGCTTTTTGCTCTCAATTTAGTTTCACTTCTGCGTTTGTGTAATACCTTGTAAAAGAGAACAATCACAGTTATTTAATGAGTTAGTATTCAGAGTTTGATTGAGACTCAATTGATGATCTTCCAGTGAAGTTGAGTCCTTGAATATAAAAGCTGCAACCCTATTCTTTATCTGGATTATGTCCTCTTCCCATAAGGATACTTTCTCTCGCCATCCAATATGCAACATTTTTAATTAGTTCAGGAGATATTGCTTCTTGATCACTGAGACTTATCTCCTTCACGTGTATCTCATATGTCTAGGTTGATAAACACTGTGCCTCACATGATGGACCTGGTCCATGACTGAGTTCATTTGTAATTCTTCAAAACTTCACCAGAACTTGGGCCAACAAATCTCCATTTTTGATGATGACAAACTCTGTGCTTTCATATATACAAAGTCTGTAAGAACTCAGCTTAACCATCAACACTTAACTTAGAGTTTTAACTTATCATCAAGGACCCGGTTTAATTAGGTTATAAATATCACATTATTCAGAATAAAGATTAAAGCACATTATTCAGAATAAAGATTAAAGCACAATATCTCTTCCCCCTTTTGGCATCATCGAAATGTTGTATACATTGTTAATCCTAGATATTAGTAATTACTCATGGCCACTTGAGCAACTGCAAGTGAAAAAATGGATTCATCATCAATAATCAACAAACGCGTTCAAATTATTAAGAACAAAATCTTCATTGAACAAGAGAAACAAAAGTTGTCATTGATAAGATATGTTTCCACCAAAAAACCATAAAAAGAAAGAAAAACTTCCACAACATGAGCAAAAAATAGAAAAAGTCCTTAATTTGGGTCATTGGAGGGGGGGGTACTAGACTGGTTCAGAAGACAACAATGGAGAACCTAAGGCTTTGAGGAACTAGAGGGATGGGTTTGGAGAAGGTTGAGCATATTCTAAAGCATCCCATCACTTTTCTCCTTTTCCTTTGCTAGCTCAGCTCTAAGGCCATCTCTTCAGTTTCCAATTCTGCAACTCGAGCCTGAAGCCTAGCAATTTCAGGATCCTTAGTTCTACACTCTTGAACCAGAGCCCTAACCTTGCTATTCACAAGTGTATTCAGAGATGAACCAGGTTCAACTGGGATGACATTGATAGGATAGTCACGAGTCAATAAGGTCTTAAAACCAAAATGTTCCTTGCTTGATGCCATCTCCCATTTCTTCAAAGTTACCCTTAGCATGTCCAACATAGTAGTCAGTAAGAACCCATATGGAGTTGCATGTGCCTTGGTGCCATTAATGACCATGTCTAGTAATTTGACAGTGAAAGCAGGCCAATTTATCTGTATTCTTCTCACAAAGCACTCCATAAGAACTAGGTCCATGTAGTTGGCAGTATGTCTCCTCTCATGTCTAGGCAGTAGGCACTTGTTAAAAAATTCAAACAAGACCTTGTGCTCTGGTCTCATCTCACTTTTCTGTACAAACCTGGCTTCAGGTACATCTTCAGTAGTTGCAGCATCATAAAAACTCCTAGTGATTTGAAGAGTATTAGGGAGAGAATCTAGACATGGCCATCTTTGCCTTGTATAATTATCATACCCTTCACTAGGTATGTCCAGAACCTCACCCAGTTTGTTTGCATCAAATTTCTCTTTTACATCCTTCACCATGCTGGAGACTACCCTATTTTTCACACTGCATTGGCCATTAACTCAATCAATTCACTCCTAGCCAGCCTCCCATCCATATCAAGGACCAAGTCCTTCCAACCTTGTACAGCCATGGCATCCACCAATCTTCTCATACCTGGCTCATCCTGGTCTCTCAATAGTCTTCCTCTCAAAATCTTTCTTCTGCCAAAGATGGCAAACCTATATTGTTCCTTTTCAGATTCCTCTTCTTCTTTTTCACCACTCCACTCTTCATCTTCTTCAACAATTTTATTTTGTTTACCCCTCATAGCAGACCTAGTTCTTTTGGCTAAAGAAGGTTCAGCGGGTACAGGTACAGAGGAAGACTTCTTGGAAGAAGTGTTGGAACTTTTTGGTTTGGGTGTTGGAACATCTTCAGTTGTTCCTCTTTCTTGATGGACCAGTTCCATCTCCTATTCTTCTTCTTCTTCTTCTGCAACCTCAGAACTTTCTACAACCTTTTCTTTTCCCTTCTCCTTCTTCTTCTTCCTGTTTTCTTCCAGGGCTTTCTGTAAATCTGCTTCAATTTTTTTTACCCTGGTCCTAGTAGATCTCCCCTTAGGCACTGAAGGGACAGTAGGTTTTGGGGATGAAGTTTTTCTTTTCTTGGTTGGATCGGAAGCAGGTGGAGCCTTTTGTAAAGAAGCCTTGTGCTTCTTTGGATCATAACTTGCCCCAAAGTTTTTCAAAAGATCAGCCAGACTTTACTCTGCTGATTAAACAAGTTCTTCATGTTGCTTGTTTAGATGAACAAGTCCTTCAGCCGCTTCCCCAGAACCACTTCCCCCTAACTTGAAGCTACTCTCTTCAACCCTCCCACAGATAGCAAGAACCTATTCTTTCCCATTACCCCTATCATCACCATTTCTTCCTCTCTTTCTTTTCCTTTCTTTTTACCTCCACTTCTACTTGATTCAACCACCTTTACATCTTTAATAGGACCAATTAGAACAAACCTATTATCAGTGCTTTCAACCACATTAGAAAATACTACACAAGAACTTACCTCACCATGAGTTCCTTTAATTTTCTCAACGTCAGAAGACCCATGTTCTTTACCTTCACTGGCAGAAATAAAATCTTCAGACTTAGAGTTGGAGTCAGGTTCATGTACATGGCTTTCTTTCTTTTGTCTAGCCTTCAATTTCTCATTTAGAGCTTTCTTTAGGGCTCCAGATGCTACCATTTTTCTAGCCAACATTTTCTGCCTACAAAACCTAGCTTTTGGGAGTTCAATAGGAGGAGTAGATGAGGGGGTGTTCGAGGGAGATGCTGGCGGGGGACTACCAGGATTATCTTGGGGGTTAGACATATTTCTTCGACTATGGAAGAGTTTTGGGAAATTCTGAAAAGAAAGAGGATTTGGGATTTTTGGAGAATAAAAGGGCGATCAGAACTGGAGTAATGTTTTGACTATTATGAAGAAAAGGTTCGGTGAGTATTTAAAGTTGATTAGAGTTAAATACAGTAACGACAGTTTTTTCAGGGGTCAATTAGAAGTCTAATCAAGATATCATTCCGTTCTCTTAGAAATTATTAGACATCGCTAGATTTTAGGAAATTTCCGATTTTAGAGTTCTAGGAGAACGAAATTGGTTCAATGCTCAACGGATAAAATTTCTTGAAATTTTATGAATGTAGGACTTGTGCTCATGATTGAAAATTAATCTTTCTAATTGTGCAGAGCATAGAAAACATACATTTCCTTTCATATGAACACATATTGATGTACCAGTTTCTTCATATAGAACTCTCTTGAACATGCTCAAATGCCAAAATAGTAAAAAAATTGTAAGAGATCAGTGAATCATATATATATATATATACACATATCACAGGAGTATACTAATTAAAGTATGAGACGTAGTAAGAATTTATCTAGATATTTACACAAAGTTAGAACTCCTAACAATTTCTTTTTCTTTTTTTTTTCATTGTGCATTATGAACTGGACCTATTAGGATCTTAATCATCTCTAATTCCAACATGTTCCACTTAAAGTTTTCTCTACTTAGTGCTTTAGAGAAAATGTCAGCTATTAGTTTATCAGTAGCACAGACTTCTATTGAAATCAATCCTTTCTCATATTTATCTCTTAAGAAGTAGTGTCTAACATCTATGTGCTTAGTCCTCTTATGATGAACATGATTCTTTTTCATGATTATAGCACTAGTGTTATCAAAGAATATTGGAATACATCCCACTTCAATTCCAAAATCTACCAGCTATTGTTTGATCCATAGCAGTTGAGAACAACAAGAAGCAGCAACAACATACTCAGCTTCAACAGTAGATAGGTCCATTTAATTTTTCTTTTTAATAGCCCATGACGCAAGGCATGAACCAAGGAAGTGTGCCATACTTGAGGTGCTTTTCCTGTCAACTAAGAAACCTGCATAATCAGCATCAGTATATCCTACTAGATCAAAATTACTACCTTCAGCATACCAAAGGCACATATCAGTGGTACCCTAAAGATATCTCAATATCCTCTTGACACCAGTCAAGTGAGACTCTTTTGGATTTGCCTGAAAACGAGCACAAAGCCCTACACTGAAAACAATGTCAGGTCTGCTTGTAGTAAGATACAAGAGTGAACCAATCATACCCCTATACAACTTTTGGTCAACAGATGAATCAGGTTTATCAATATCTAATTTAGTAGCAGTTGCAATGGGTTGTCTATTTCCTTTGATTCTTCCATTTTAAACTTTTTGATTATTTCCTTTGCATACTTGTGCTGGTGGATCATGGTTCCATTTGGACTTTGTTTGATTTGTAATCCTAAGAAGAAGTTAAGCTCACCCATCATGCTCATTTCGAACTCGCTCCTCACTAATCTTGCAAAGTCTTTACTTAGCTTATCAGTAGTGGCCTCAAAGATTATGTCATTAACATATATTTGTACAAAAAAGAGATCCTTAACTTTTTCCTTTAAGTATAAGGTACTATCAATTTTACCTCTCTTGTAACCATGCTCCAGCAGGAATTTTGACAATCGCTCATACTATGTTCTTGGAGCCTTCTTGACCCCATAGAGCCTTGTCTAACTTGTACACATGCTCAAGATACTCTTCGCTCTCAAATCCTGGTGGTTGTTTCAAAAAAACTTCCTCTTTCAGGTATCCATTTTAAGAATGCACTTTTGACATCCATTTAATGTAGAGTGAATTCCATGTGTGCTATAAAAGCTATAAGAAATCTGATTGCCTCTAGTCTTGCAACAGGAGCAAAAGTCTCATCATAGTCTATGCCCTCCTCTTAGCTGTAACCTTGGACCACTAGTCTTGCCTTGTTTCTTGTAACTATTCCATCTTCATCAAGTTTGTTTCTGAAGACCCATTTTGTACCAATGACTTATATGTCCTTGGGTCTTGGAACTAAATGCCAACCTTGACTTCTTTCAAACTGATTAAGTTCATCTTGCATAGCAATCACCCAGTCTGCATCCTACAAGGCCTCAACAACATTTTTAGGTTCAATAAGAGACACAGAGGCATCAAAAGCACACAGATTCTTTAATTGTGATCTAGTTTTAACTCCAAATGTTGGATCAATGATACTGTTCTCAATGGGATGAGAACTTTGATTCTTGTGAGATTTCACAACCAACTGGTTTCTGCTAGATGTTTCTTCCATGTTCTATTGCCGAGGAACAGGGTTATGAACAGGTTTCTTCAAGGGATTTATTTCAATTTTCCTTTGATTATTTCCCCCTGTCAAGTTGCCCTCGATGGAAGAACCTGTTCCATCCTATGTTCCTTCTGTTGGTGCTACTTTGACTTGAGTTGAGGCTTCAATTAAATCCTTAAACAATCAAATGGCTTCATCTTCAGGTTCCTGTCTCTCAGAAAGAGTGTTAGTTTCATTAAATACTACATGTGCATTTTCTTCTACACACAGAGTTCTTTTATTAAACACTTTATATATTTTTCTATGTGAAGAATATTTCAAGAATACTCCCTTATTACTTCTGGGTTGAAACTTACCTAGGGAATCCTTTCCATTATTGAGCATATAGCACTTGCAACTAAATACCCTAGAATGAGATATATTTGGTTTTCTCCATTTAAGTAGGAGTGTTCAAAATCGATCCGAAACCGAAAACCGAACCGAACCGAAGCTTAATGGCTTAATGGTAACGGCTTAACGGACGGAGAACGGATTGAATTTTTTTTATTAACGGCTTATCCATTTGGGGCGGATTATTCAGTTTTTTTAACGGATAATCCGTTAAGAATATATATATATATATATATATATATATATATATATATATATATATATATATATATATATATATATAAAACTTATTTTTACTTACATAATTATAAAATA
The DNA here is from genome assembly GCA_034376525.1 of Nicotiana benthamiana. NCBI lineage: Eukaryota > Viridiplantae > Streptophyta > Magnoliopsida > Solanales > Solanaceae > Nicotiana > Nicotiana benthamiana. The sequence goes on from CM067325.1 coordinate 15,170,293, forward strand.
TCAGGAACCCAGTTTTATGTTTTAAGGAAAACACCAAATTGAAAGTAGAAGATGTGGCTAGCTAATCTGGAGAAAAAAGAAAATTTTCAATTCTTTTTCCTTCTTAAATTCATTAATAATCATAAAGGTTGAGCTTGTATCAAATGATAAGGTCCAGTTAAGCTCAAACTAATAAAAGAAAGAGAGTAATATGAGCTTATGAGATTATTGGCTTCGCAGATAGATACATACCTCTATCTGCAGTAACTGCTGGAGTTGAAACTTCTCTAAATGCACGTGATGTTGATCCTGATCCTTACACTGGAATAGTTATAGTTAGAATATTTGAAGTATTAATTTTGGACTCACGTATTTCAAGGATGTAGCTGTGATCATTCATATTATTTTCTTCATCGACAATAATTGGTATATTTTTAGCTGCAGAATCATGACCAACTTTAATGATTGTACATTTTTCTGCACCAAAGAATACCTATATATATACACATACCACATTAGTCAATCCCCTTTGTTCATGGCTTTGAATTTATTGTAATGCTTATATTTTATGTAAAGATCTCGATGACCGCTTAATTCATCTTTCCTTTCCCGCTCAGAAGCTAACAGCAATAATCTTTTCTAATTGTACTTGGTCCTATTTTCAACAACTAGCAAGTATGGGACTGTATTTTTTTCAGTGTTTTTCATGTAATTGAAATAGGAAAAGAAGTAGAAATGGAACTGGACATTGGACAATGTAGTGTGCGGACAGAATACATTTGAGCCCTTAGGTATTAAACCGGTAAACCGCCCGGTAACCTCCTGATAAGAGATAACCCGATACCAATCCGCCCGATATCTTATCGGGCGGCTAACGGATGAATACATTTAAAAGCCGATAACCGTTAAGCCAAACCGTTAAGAGTAAAAGGCCGCACAATCCACCCGATGAACACCCCTACATTTAAGTAACTCATATGGAGTTTTTTCTACCAGAGGTCTAGTCATGCATCGATTGATTATGTAACATGAAGTGTTTACAGACTCTACATAAAAGCTGTGGAGCAATTTACTAGAAATAACATGGTTCTAGCCATGTCCTCAAGAGTTCTATTCTTCCTTTTAACGACTCTATTTTGTTGAGGTGTCTTAGGAGCAGAGAAATTATGATATGTACCATTTTCATCACAGAAATTCTGAAAATTTGGAATTTTCAAATTCAGTGCCATGGTCAGACCTAATGGATGCTGGTCGATTTCCTAATTGTTTTTGAGTTTTTCTAACAAATGTGGTAAACATGTCAAATGCTTCATCTTTGGAAGTTATAAATAGCACCCAGGTAAATCTAGAGTAATCATCAACAAGCACCATTACATATTTCTTTCCATCTTTGCTCGTGGTTCTCATTGGACTACATAGATCCATATGGACCAGTTCCAACGACTTGGTTGTACTTACTATTTTCTTGCTTTTGAAGGATGATCTTACCTGCTTCTCCCTTGCACATGCCTCACAAACTTTGTATTCCTTGAACTTGATATTAGGTAATCCTATCACCAAGTCCTTAGAGGCTAGTTTGTTTAGCTTATTTAGATTTGCATGACCAAGACTTTTGTGCCATGGGAGGGGATCATTATCCAGCACACTTAGACAAGTTAGTTCATTTTCTGAGAGAGTGGACAAATCTAAAATGTAAATATTGTTAGCTCTCTTTCCCTGCAAAATAATCTTGTCCGAGATAAGGTTAATCACAAAGAATTTGGTGGAGGTAAAAGCCACAAGGTTTCCTCTGTCACACAGTTGTGACACACTGATCAAGCTATATTTCAAATCGTCTATTAAGTACACATTCTCAATGGAGTGAGAGTCTATCTTACCTACCTTTCCAACCCTAATAATATCACCTTTCTTCCCATTCCCAAAGGAGACATTTCCTCCTTTTAAGTCCTCAAGTGAAAGGAACTAGTCCTTGCTCCCGGTCATATGTTTTGAGCAGCCACTACCCGTATACCATATTTGGCTACTTCCTTTCACTTGGACCTACAAAAAGAAATCAGGAGATAGTCTTAGGAACCCAAACAAGTTTGAATTCCTTTCTATAGGCAAAAGGATGAATCAAATTCCTTCATTCCCACCCAAGCAACTTACGTTTCTCTTGAACAAAGGCTTTGTTCTTTCGACTGGCCTTTTCTTTAGCATTACACTCACTCTTGTATTGACCAGTCTTGCCACAATGTGTGCAGATTTTATTTTCAGAAAGTGTGAGGTACTTGCTTTTAGGGTCCCATTTTCGTGGTTGAGTCTCATAGCTAAGTCCTCTTTTATTGCTACTGTGATGCTCTTACAGCCAAGAGAGTGCATCAGAAGCCTTGTTCCACTTGCAAGTTCTGTCTAGTTCATGTTTCACCTTCCCTAGATCTTCCTTTAGGAGTTTTATGAGTTCATATTTCTTATACAATTCATCTTTTATTTTTCCAAAATTTTCTTCTAGAGTGAGATATGTGTGATCACCTTTGTTCTTTCCTGTTCCTAGTTTCAATTTTACATTTTCAGATCCAAGTTCTAGGACATTGTTATCAACTTCAAGAACCTGGTTCTTCAACTCAACATTTGTGTTATCGCTCTAATTTGCCCTAGACTCTAGACTTTTACATTTTTATTTTAGGATCACACATTCCTTAGACAGAACTTCTTTCTCATTGTTAATTATCTTAGACTCATCAATGAAGTCTACTAATAGCTCAGCCAACATTTCTTTAGACAAAACTTTAATCTTGTCTTTCAGATGAAGAATACTTACCTCTTGTTCATCATCTGTTCTCCAATGGCCATCAATGCTTGCTCTTCTTCAGCTTCATCTTCTAAGTCTTCATGTAAGGTTTCTCCCCAAGTAGCAACCATAGCCTTGGTTGAACCTTTGTTCCTTTTTTGTTGAGCATGTTCCTTCTTCTTGTTCCTTCGTTCAGTCCTCTCTTTCTTCCACTCAATTTTCCATCGAGGGCAGTTTTTGATCATGTGATCAGTCTTACCACAATTGTAGCAACCCTCATTAGCCTGTTTCTCAGGAGCTCTTGACTTGTTGAAGGTTGTACTTCTTGAAGAACTCTTTCCTCTCATCAGGTATTTTTTAAAATCTCTAGTGATCATAGCCATCTCATCATTTTCCAGATCTGAACCTTCAACGATTCTGAGAGCTAAGCTTCTATCCTTCTTGGGTGTATCCATCTTCATGGTTTGCCTTTTTATTTCATAAGCAGTAAGTTTTCCAATCAGTTCATCCGGTCTCAGAGTAGCAATATTCTTGGATTCCTGAATGGCAATGATTTTGCTTTCAAATGTATCTGGAAGAACCTTTGTCATAATTTTCTCAACCTTTTCTTCTTCAAGAATGACCCTTCTAAGATACTAAAGTTCATTTGTCAGTGTAATGCACCTTGTATACATCTCTTGGATAGTTTCTCCTTCCTTCAAAGTAAAATTCTCATATTGAGAATATAACGGTGTTCCTCTTGATCTTTTCACTTGAGGTGTTCCTTCATGGGACACTTGCAAAGTGTCCCATATCTCCTTAGCAGTAGTACAGCTTTGGATCCTAGTGTACTCATCTGGACCTAGTCAACACACGAGCCATTTGTTGGCTTAGCATTTTTCTCTCACTTTTTTAGGTCTTCAGCAGTGCAGTCAACTCTTGTCTTTGGTACTTCCACTCCTTCCTCATTCTTCTTTGTAGTTTCCAAGGGGCCATTAGTGACTATGTCCCAAAGTTCATAGTCCTCTCTAATGATATGATCTCTCATCCTGTTTTTCCACCAAGAATAGTACTCTCCATTGAAGAGTGGAGGTCTGGCAGTGGATTGCCCTTCCCAGTTCTCAGGTATTGCACTCGTGTTGATCTTTTCCTAAGGTATTAGCCTCTTCAAGGATAACCCACTCTGATACCAGTTGATGTTCCAAATGCCAATACCATACAAGAGGGGGAGGGGGAGGTGATTTGTGTAGTACCTAATTTTCGATCTAGAAGAACCTGGTTCTTCTAGGTGTTCTAACTACTGTTGTTTGCAGAATTAAAAGTATAGAAAATAAAGAATACAAAATTTTTTACGTGGAAAACACTTGGCTCAAAAGGTGGAAAAACCACGACCTACTACTCAGTAGAATTTTCCCAAACTTTCACTAAAATCACTAAGCCAAAACAACATTTACAAAAACTCTTTGTAAACCTAAGGATTAACTCTAATCCCAGTGTAGCACACACCCTCAACTGTTGTGACACCTTCAAGTTAATTCTAACTTAAATACTCAAAGTACCTAATACAGTTGCTTCTATGAAATATGGAAAGGTAAAACTTTAGACCACCTACAACAATTGAACTAGACTAAAAGAAAGACACAATGAAATTGGTTCTTCTATCTTGTCCAAGTAGCTTCAGGAATGCACACTAAAATCTCACATAAATTGCTTACAAAATTGCCTTGCTTTTTACTCTCAATTTAGTTTGACATCTGCGTTTGTGCAATACCCTGTAAAAGAGAACAACCACTGTTATTTAATGAGTTAGTATTCAAAGTTTGATTGAGACTCAATTGTTGATCTTCCATTGAAGTTGAGTCTTTGAATAATACAAACTCCAATCCTATCCTTTATCCGGATTGTATCCTCTTACCATAAGAATACTTTCTCTCCTCATCCAGTATGCAACCTTTTCGATTAGTTAAGAAGATATTGCTGCTTGATCACTGAGACTTATCTCTTTCACGTGCATCTCATATGTCTAGGTTGATAAATACTGTGCCTCACATAATGGACCTGTCCATGACTGACTTCATTTGTCATTCTTCAAAATTTCACCTGAACTTGGGCCAATGATAACGGTTTAGAATAGAGGATCTTTCAGAAGAAAGCTCGAGGGTAAGAAAATCATAGAAGGAAACAGGCTTAAAGCATGAAAATAACCTAGATTTGAGAGATCCGAAGAGAGTTAGGGTTTCAAAATGAAAACTAAATATAAATCAAAAGAACCTCTTGTAAATTCACAAATCATAACACACATGATGTGATTTTTTCCAAAATCACTCCAGAGAAGCCTTAAACAACAGAATCAGAAATCCTAAGTCCAAATCTTCATAGCCTAGGGCCTTTGAGGGCCTTAGAGATGATGGGCAAGGTAGTGGAGTGACCATTAGAGGCTTGGGGTTTGAGAGATAGTCGCCGGAGATGATCGAAGAAGGAGGTGAGTGGAGGAATCTAGGGTTAGGTTTGAGAGAAGAGTAGAGATAAGAGAGCATCTGAAGGAAATTAAAAAGGAAAGAGGGAGTAAGGGTCGTTGATCTGACATGAATTTATGAAGGCTTGGGTCGGGTAGGAATAATTGGGGCATGAGTCGAGTTAATTGATTAGGAGATTGGGCTGGTAATTGGTCCGATTTTGGCTACAATTGAATGTCAATTTTGGCTATAATTCAAATAGTCAATTTTTCCTATTTTAATTTATAAAAATAATAGGTAATTTTTGAAAAATAAGGCTATGAATAATTTATAATATATACTTAATAATTTAAAAATACAAGGTCCAATTTTATTCATATAAAATTAATTATATCTTAAAATGAGCTAACATTCGAATTATATGCACTTTAGCTTTAAAAATACTAAATGTAATTGTAAAACTATGTAAAAATTACATCACCCATATTTTGGCATAAATATAGAAATCCAATAAATGAATTATCAAAACAATAATTTTAGAAATAACTATTAGGGATTTTATGGATAAAAAAGGGAGAAAATAAGTCAATTTAAATCCTATATTTATGGAAAAAATAATAAAAAATAATAAATGCCTTGGGCATCCTTATATATGTATATATATGCTATTTTAAAGGCTTTTGGAAATATTTAAAATATATAGAGAAAAATTAGGTATCAACAATCATCAGAATGATTTCGATATATTCGACATAGTGAGTGAGTGGAGAAATCAATACCCAAATCGAATGGGTGACCTTCAAAGGAGCCACCAACACTTCAAGATGTGAAGAAGATGAAACCAAATTTAAGAGAGCTTCAAAGAAGTGAGCTTTATATGCGAAAAGGACAAAAAAAATTTAGAGAAAAAGTTATGGGTTCTGATCGAAGAATGGGAAAATGACCCAAACATGTAAGAGATACTAGCGATAGGCCTTAGAGATACAATCGATGAATCACCGGAAGGAAATACTGGTGATACACCGAGAGATACTGGGAATTCTACTAAGAAGTGCACCTGGACTATATAGCTCCTCACCCACTAAAAAGAGAAGAGGCCGGGAAGGATCGATACACTTCGTTTTCCATCCCATGGACAACTCCTTCCTCTTGCTTATTTTTTCGTTTGAGTGCTGCTTGAGTGAAAAAGCCGGTTGACTACTTTCAACCAGGCAAAATCATCTGATTGACCAGGCCCCCTTAGGGAGCAGATTCAACAAAAATTGGTACCAAGATTGATTCATTAAAGAACCTCTATATTCCTAGATGCCCGGCAAGACGCGAGAAAGACCTGAAAGGCAAAAGAAGCCCTTCGATGACGAGAAGAAAAAGAAAAATAGAAGAAGAGGGAAAAAGTTAGAGCTTTAATAGGAGAAATAATAATAATAATAATAATAATAATAATAATAACAACAACAACAACAACAACAACAACAACAACAACAACAACAACAACAACAACAACAACAACAACAATCACAAGATTTTCTCATGTTCACGAGCTCTTCTCCACGCAGTATGTCATGTCACTTCAAAGTGTGTAATTGACACATAAGGGATTTAGTTGGGGTGTTTGGTAGGAACAACTTTATGTTTAAATGTCAATATGATAAAAAAGACCAAGTTTAAGAGTTTACTTACATATTCTACCAAATAATTTATTAGATATCTATAATATCTAATTGTTAATCCAATTAGTATTACTATATATTAATTCAAAATGATTGTAGAAAATTATAAAATTTCAAATGGTCAATCTCTTACAATGATTGTATTCTTATTTGAGAATGGTGACAGAAAAATGGATAAAAAAATACTTATCTATTTATATTATTTATTAAAAATGGGTTTGATAATATTTTTTTTTTAAAAAAGGTTCAATATGAATATAATTCATATTTTTCTTTTAAAAAATGGATAATTGATGGGTTTAACTTTTACATTTATAAAATTTAAATTAGGAATTTTTCAAGTTTGTACGATTATAAATTCCCTCAAAAGTGATCATATTAAAAAAATTAATATATTCATATTATCTATCGATTAACCTATTTTGTATTCGTATTAAATATGATTTGAATGAAATAATTTATTTCACAATACCCGTTTTCGATCTATCAATATCTGATATGACCCGTCTGTTTCTCACCCCTATTTGCGAACAAAAGACAAACCATATATAATGATGTTTTGGAATTATGTGTGCACTAACCGTCATGATATAACAAATACTTCTATGCTATCTCCATTATTTGTTTGCTTCACCATAAATATTAAGATAAAATTTAAATGTTAATAGATAGAAGAGAATAGAATTTAAATTTTTGGATTATATTAAATTCCATTGGGATTCTCTTCGGAAAAGTGGACATCAACTATAAAGTATACTTAGATGCTATCTATGGTGGGAATTTTTCTTTTACTTAGATGATATCAAGCCAATAACTCTAATAAACAACTCATACCCCCGCCAACCGGCACGCCGACGCCGGTTTTCCTCTCCTTGGCGTTATTACCTGTATAACTATATTTGTTATCACAAATGTTTTGTATTTAACTTAATGTTTTTATTCCACCTCGAAGTCTGTGAACACACCCTTATTACAACAACAGCCTAGCATAATTTCACTTAGTGGAGTCTGTGGAGGATAGTGTGTACGCAGACCTTACCCTTACCCAGACTGTTTCCAAATAGACTCCGGACATTTTTCCCTCCAAGAACTTCTCACCTTGCTCTTAGGGAGACTCAAACTCACAACCTCTCAATTGGAAGTGGGGTTACACACTTATTATCTTTTGCAAATGAAAGGAGTTGAACAACGCCAAAATATAAAACAAGTATCTGTGACGTTGATAGTGAAACTAGACGGAAAAAGAAAGCTGAGACGGTGAAAACTACTTATAGCCTAAAATCTGGGGGGGGGGGGGGGGGGGGGAGAATTGAAGACACAAAATATAAAAAGAGTTCCTAGTTCTAATTTTATGTACAGAAAACCATGACACAACTTTTCACACCATTATTTACAAGTTACAGCGAAAGGCCTAAAATTCTCATCCCCCTAATTCTTCCTCTGTTTCACATTGCAAGAGGACGAACTTAAACGAAAATACAAATTGATCAATAAGAGAATTCCATGCGTTGCACCCGATCCTTGAGAATCCCAGTATACAAAGCCAATCTATTACCTGGCATACCCGCAATCTCATTCCCGCAAGATTTAATACGAGTTTCTGTATATTTCCTCATATGTTCTCTTCTGTACTCCTCGCCATTTCCACTTGAATATTTCACATCAGCTGCAAAATGAACTCTCTTCTTTTTCTTCTTTGCTCTATCCTTGTTCTTTCCAGCTGAAATTAATGCGAGAACGATAATTAGATTAAATTAAACGAGAATTACCAGGTAATTTTTCAAGAAAATTAAATATGAGTATTACCTGAAGATAAACAAGATTTGAGAATCTGATTTTCAGATGGACAGTGATCTTGTTGATCGGAAAGATGGGTCGAGGAGTACTTGACCCGGAAAAGATCCAGTAGAATGACGGTGCCGGCAGAGACAGCCATGGCTGTTGCTAAAACTAAGCCTTGTGAACCCAACATACTTGACATGATCAATGGTGTTGGTGGAATCAAATAAAAATTGTAAAAGAAAGAGGAAAATTGATGGTCTAAAATGTAAGCAAGAAAGTTGACTTACAAAGAAAGGCGTCTCAATATTTTATAGCAGTAAAAGTTTTAGAGTAAGAAGAAATTAGTGGGTGGTTAGGAAGTAGTTAAAGTACGAACTCCTATATATGTAAAGCCCACAGCTTATGAGCAAACAAAGAATTTGGAGTTGGTGCAGATTTTTCAATGTAAATTGAGGTATAAATAAATGATAATAGTCGTGAGACTCTCGATTTCTTTCGACTTTTTTAAAACCTTTCTAAAAGAGGAATCAGATAAAGAAAGGAAAGATAAAATAGTGGATTAGTTTTTCTCCAAGTGTTGGATTTAGAAATCAGATATTGTTTTCAGTAATGCACTACACGGCAGGGAAAAGAGAGACGAAAGGCAGAGAATAAAGAATAGTCAAAGTTGTTGTAATGGAAATTGCTTTATTTTTTTGGTGGTCTACACTTATGTATGGAATTTAGTTTCGTGAAATTTACATCTCAGTTATTGGAGCTTATGTCTCGAATACGCCGAACGCTTACGGTACTCGGCTCACCTAGTATAACTTTATGCAATTATATATAATTAACCTTTTAAATCCTCAAATTTTCCTAACAAATCGTTTACTATTAAAAATTACATCTTTCTTAATCAGAAATTATTAAATTGAGAGTATTTTATGTCATAATTAAATAAAAATTATTGTATGTTATCCGTTAAGAACTGCTAATATAATAAAATTTTCATTTCAAAAGTATTTATTTGTTAGCTTTTGTTATGTCTTTACTATATAATAGCTCATAATTTTTTTATAATTATTCTTCTAAATATTATTTTTTTTCATGCAATACTTATTAATTTAATATCTCAATATTAGCTAGTAGCTATTTACAAATAATTAGTTATCATGATATTGTATGTGAACTATGTGTTAGTTTATTAACTTGTTGAAACTTAAAAATAGATGATGCTAGAGAATCATATTTAAATTGTGAATTATGTTTTTATATCAATTCTCTTTCGAATAGAAAGCATATTAAATAAAAGTAGTATTTTATGTAAAATATTAAATTATAATACTGAAATTCTTTCATGATGTATTACTCTTTAAGAGATACCTATAAGCTTTCATATCGGATACATTACTTTTGATATTTGAGTTGTAACGACGTTACAACTAATTTATATATTATAATATATGTCATACTTTTTGTATATTTATAGTCGAATTATAGTTTGTAAATATTTTAAATAGATTATTTGTTATAATTTTTGATTTTAATGTAATTTTATTTTATCCTATCTTAAAATTTTTAAAATTAGTAAAATTTAAAAATTCGTGAGAATTATGCCACATATTTCAGGACTTACGCCTCACCTTATCAGAAGTAAAACGTCTCATCTGACGCCCTGCCCTTTAAAACATTGGTCTACACACAGTCCCCACAAAGTATTGAATGAATTAAAGAATCTGAAATGAAGAGGAAAACTAAAGACGTGATGAGAGTTGGAGACGTGGAAGTTCACTCTACTATTTTGCTCTTCAAGTTTTAAATCACTTTATAGTACGAAAGGATCCTGTACTTGTCATGAGAAGAACTAACCACTCGTGTCACGAGAAAAGATTTCCTATTTGATTTCACAAGAAAATTCTAAGCCTGTCAATCGGTCCGGGTTGACCCGGGACCGAACCGGACCGGTCCGGTATAAACCGAGACCGGATCGGACCGGTTCTTAAGGGGTGGGCTGGGGGGGGGGGGAGGGGTTAGAACGGTTAGGATTTTAGGATTAAGACCCGTGACCGGACCGGCCCGGTAAGCAAAACAGTGCTTGAACCGGTAGACCCGGACCGAGACCGGACCGATACAACGGTCAAAAAAAATTAAAAAAAAAAAAATTTTTCTGAGCATGTGGGCCCCACAGGACCGTTGGCAACGGTCCAGAACCGTTGGCCAACGGGAGTATTTTCAGAAATGGCCACTTTTTTGTTTTTTTTGTATTTATTAAATTACATTATTAACCCTTCTTAAAATCTATAAATACCCTCCCCTCTTCTTCATTTCCTCACTCAAAATTATCAATCTCTCTCTCAATTCTCAAATTATCAATCACTCTCTTCTCTTCAATTTTCAAGAATTCATATTCTAATTTTATAATTTTATTGTCTTTGTTTTCCCGAATTTAATTTATCGTAATTTCTCATTCGGAAATCGGAATTCTAAGCTTGAACTTCAAGTGTTCAACATTGAAATACTTGCTTGGCGTTTGTTCGTGGTAACACCGGATTTGCGTAATCAAGTGCTCAATTTTTTGTCGAATTCGGTGCACTCTTTCCAACTCTTTCTCTTATTTAATATTTTAATTGCATATTTAATTTAAGCTTATATTTTCATTTTTACAATATGTTTAATGATGCTAGTCCTGTAGCTTCTGGTAGTACTAGTAATAATGATCACCCGACTTCTAATCGTAAAAGAAGAAGTCGGGTATGGAATTTTTTTGAAATAATAGAAGGTACTAATAGTGTTAAGTGCAAATTTTGTAACGAAACTTTTCAATATTTGACCGAAGGAAATTTAGGAGGGACTGGACCATTTACAAGACATATGAGAGCTGTCCATCCTATAGAATGGGTCAATAATTATGCTAATCCTGTAGCTTCTGGTAGTACTAGTAATAATGATCACCCGACTTCTAATCGTAAAAGAAGAAGTCGGGTATGGAATTTTTTTGAAATAATAGAAGGTACTAATAGTATTAAGTGCAAAATTTGTAACGAAACTTTTCAACATTTGACCGAAGGAAATTTAGGAGGGACTGGACCATTTATAAGACATATGAGAGCTGTCCATTGGGTCAATAATTATGGGAAGCAATGATTTGTAAGTTTTAGACTTTTAGTATGTTTGACTGTTTGTACTTTGTTTCAGAGATTGGATTATCGGAACGAAGAAATCAGGAAAGAAAGATGTTCACACTTCACAGTTCATACTTCATAGCCTAGAAGACGAAGAACTTTAACTTGGAGATATTGATTATGATGAAGATGAAGTGATGAACTGATGAAGTGATGCAAAACATTTGAAATTACTACTTCACTATAAAAAATGTAAACATTTCATTATCTACTTATTAATTTGAAATTGAGAAATAAAGTAGCACTTGCAATAAGTGCAATTTTTTCGCCATCTTTTGTTGTTTTCATTCAATTATTACAAAGTATTAATATAACTTAATATTTATACATAATTCTAAAAAAAAAATACAAATAACGAAACCCGACCCGGCCCGGACCATTACAACCCGTAACCCGTACGGTTCAATCTTAACCCCTAACAACCCAGCCCGGTTAAACCCGGCACTGTTTGGACCCGGCCCGGCCCGGTAACCGGACGGGTCGGAAAAAAATCGACCCGGACCGGACCGGTGGAACCGGTTGACAGGCTTGGAAAATTCTAGCTCTTTTTTAGCCAAAATATTACTACAAAAGATAATAAAACTCATTAATGAATAGATATGGTTTTACTTAATGCAAAAACATCAGCACCTATGCTGCTAAAGGCATTTTATGATAGGAGCTGTTGTGTCGAATATAAAGTTCTTTCATGCCACCAAAATTTAGAGGACGTTCTGATACCACGTAGAGAGTTTTGGGAGAATTGAATTTCTCGTATTGCTCACAAAAGTATATATAGAGTACAGAGGTATCAAATCCTGCCAACTATAGGACTGTATAATAATGAAGGAAATCAAATCCTACCAACTATAAGACTGTACAATAATGAGAGAATATTCTACCAATAATAAAAAAATACACACAATTATATTCTAATAGAAACAATAATACGGAAATGTTTGGTTCATTTGAAGGTGAGAATCGGACGAAATTGATACGCTTCGATTGCTGTGCACCTTTCGTTGCATGTGATTTGATATTTTGAGAGGAAACAAAAGAGAATTTGAAACTTTTATTTATCCTTTTTTGTGGATAATATTTGCAGTAGTCAAATTAAATCTTCATAGCATCCCTCTAAGCCACTAAATGTTGTGGGTTTCTATTGTACCTCTGGAATTTGAAAGTAACGGCGAACTACATTAAGACGGTGATACGACGTGTCCGAGATTAGAAAAGGAGACCACTAATTAATCTTCTCATTTTAACAATTTTTACAATTAGTACGTGGTACGTTAATAATTGAAGCGAAATGCCACGATTGTTGGGCGAGGGAAATACTAGAATTTGGTAATGATAAAATTAAACGTCCAATAGACACGTCTCAGTCAAAATGCTTCCTAGCAATAATGACAAGTGAGGCTCATCCAATAATAAGCCAAGTTGGCAAATAATAAATCGTCATGGCCACTTGGTTCATTATCTCTTCGCCTTTTGATTGCATGCAATCTTACATCTACATGTCACATACTGCCTTAAACTTTGACACCTGTAGAGAAACTCCTCAAAGTCACGAGATTCAGTACACATTTGCTTGACTACAAGGTGGGAATTACATGGTTTGGACTTTGGATTATTGTTCACACAGAGCATCACATTATATTTTATATATGTCAAACGTTGAATCCTTTTGACATAAAAGGAACTTCTAATGTGGTGATTAGGGTAACTAATACATGGCTTTTAAGCCATAGATTCGAATTCTAATCGTGACATTCTTGTACTTTTCTGAATCTTCTTTGTTAAAATTTTTGACTTTGTTATTGTTTAACTGTTTGGCCAAGTTAAAACCTTTTATAAGTGATGAGGTCAATCTTAATCAAGCATAATAAACTCCAAATTCATCTTTCTTATTTCTTTTTTCATGAGACCAAGGAGATCATCAATTTTACATCCTTTTTAGAAGAATATAGAAGGAGAGAATTGAGAGAAAGAAACGAAAGAGCCTCCTTTTTTTGGGGGGAATTCATCCCCTATATTTATAGTTCTGAGACCATGACTACCTTCTTCGGTCGGTATTCCTTTGTGTTGTGGCTTTTTGTTGTTACTTGAATATTCTCTGACTTATTATACACTGTAGGTACTTAGACCGAAGTAGGTCGTGATGATCCTCGCTACTCTGCCCCTTAGGCAGGGTTCTAACTGGATTGGCTGCTGTTGTCAGATTTTGACCTATACAGTTAGTCCCTCCATCCGTCGGGGTCGTCTATTGGTGGGCCCGACGGGCGGATTATGATTTTGAACACTTAGGAGAAATCTGATTGTTCGTGCCTTGGACGTAGTTTTTAAATCGAGGCAACAGGACAACGCTATAATGGTGCCTTTAGAATCAAAAGCGTCTGTTCGTTTTGAAACGTCGCTCGTGGTTAATGTCATTACGGCACACGTTTTCTGGTGATTGAACCGTTTCGTGCCCTTATCAGTTTCAATTAGCGACTCTTAGGTTTCCCCTTTGGGGAATTTATGTCCCTATAAAATATTGGAAAGACACTACCATGACCCACTTCCACAATAGTTCATGAGGGCGCCTAATGCCCTTGCCAGGCAAGCCATTACGAAAACCTTACTAAATTTTTTTGTGTCGCTTCTACTTAGAAAGAAGTAAAACAAACACTTAACTTGGAATTTTAACCAGAAGCGAGAAATACTATAGGTAATATAATTACATAACCCCAAAATAATTGTCTGCCAAAGTGTGTGTGCCAGAACCTGGTGTCACAAGCTACGAGCATCTAGTAGAGTGTACACCCAAAAGAATATTATACTATCCTAGTGTCTGAATCCAAATAGACAGAAAATAGAAATACAAAAAAAGATTTCTTCGACTGCGGGTCGACATGGAGGGAAAGCAGCTCACTGTAGAAGTCCCAAGTCCGCTCACGGATACGGACCGAAATGATAACCAGATCCACCTGCCTCAGAACCTGTACATTTAAGTACAGAAGTATAGTATGAGTACATAAGCAATATGTACCCATTGAGTATCCCGTCTAATCTCGAAGAAGTAGAGATGAGAAGTCAACTCGATACTCACTAAGGTCCAGTAGAAAGAGAAAAATTTGTATAAGCAGGAATAACTCAAATCATAAGGGTTAGCAATTATAAAACATCAATTCGTCCTTTAACATTTCATCATGAGTGCCCATTTGTATATTTAAGCGAATATGAAGTTTACCCCGCAATAGAATGCCAAGTAAGTCATGCGCAGATAATCACCGAGGAACGTACAGCCTGGTCTAACATAAAAGTAAATTGTTCACTGCCAAGTGTTGAATGGCTCGAACCATAGATGCATCTATTACCCTGCTCGAACTATCCATGCGACGCGGTCAACATAAAATAAACAATCCCCTTCTTGCAAACCATACATGCGACGTAGGCACGCATAGAAATACATCCTCAAATAGCCAATTAAGAAGTTATCAGGGAATATTTGTTCAATAAAAGCCACTTTCTCTTTTAACCATTTAAGGAAAGAAGTTTAATCCTTTTTGAAACGTGTATTTATTAATTCGATGAGGTTTAAGAAACTCGAGCTAACAATAAGTTACAATTAATCCAGGTATAGCGTGCTTTTGGGTCTTAGACTATCCGGACAATAGCATAATAGTAGCTACGCACGGACTCTCGTCACCTAGTGCGTACGCGGCCCCCATATGTAGGAGCAAATAACCAATTAATTCACCTATGGGGATAATTCCCTCTTAAAAGGTTAGAAAGGAGACTCACCTTGCTCCGAAGTGCACTTCCAATATCGAGAACAAGACCAAACCCTCAATTCATAGCCGAACGAGCACGAACTAGTTAAACAAAGTAAGAAAAAGTCAATAAAGGCTTACAAGGTCGAATTCTAACTATTTAAGTAATTTTCCAACCTTTCCCACAAGTTTCCTAAATTCCGACCCCAGGCCCACGTGCTCGGATTCCGAGATTTTCCGAAGGGATGTGTTCTCTACAACCTAAGGGTCAATAATGTATGACTTCTAGTTCATTCCATAACAAATTTCATGCTTAAATTGTAGTTTTCATTAAAACCCTAGGTCTAGCTCTAATCATTTGATTTTATCAAATTTTTAGTGTTCAATCTACCTAATATACATGCATTTAAACTAATAATGAGTGAAAATAACTTACTTTGAAATGCTAAGTCGAAACCTTCTCTCAAGAGCCCCAAAATCGCCCCAAGGTTGAGTGTAAAATGATAAAAATAGTGTTTGAGCTCGAATTAAATGAAGGCTACTGCCCAGCGGTTTCCGCTTATGCGGTTAGGGGACCGCAGGTGCGGGAGGCACATCTGCAGAACTAGGAAAAAGGGGCTGGATCGCTTCTGCGGTCTAGGGGTCGCTTAAGCGGAACTGCTTCTACGATCTCTGAGCCACTTCTGCGGCCTCTAGGCCGCTTCTACGATTTCCCCTGGCCTGGACCCTTTCCGCTTCTGCGATGAATGGACCGCATCTGGGGTCCCGCTTCTAAGGTCCAAGAACCGCAGATGTAGTTATGACAGAAGCAGCAACTTTCAGCTGTTTTTCTTAAATTTCCTACTTCGCTCGAACCTTGCTCGTTTGACGCTCGGGGCTCCCAATCCTCGCCGAACATACCAACACGTATGAAATTACGAGGCGGACCTACTCGAACCCTCAGAACACTCAAAAAAACGCTAAATCTAGGAATCACCCCCTAAAATCAAATGAATCAAACTATTGAACTTCAAGTTCTTAATTCTCCTCTAACAGGTCAAAATGCCCTTAAACTACTCGGATTGGCACCAAATTTACGGGCAAGTCTTAAACAACATTACGGACCTGTACCAAGCTTCGGAACCAAAATCCGAGCCCGATACCTAGGGAGTCAATGATTAATTAGCTTCTTTAATTCCTTTAAACTTCAATTTAACAATTTCACAGAAAAATTCATTACTCGGGCCAGGGACCTCGAAATTCGATTCCGAACATACGCCCATGTCTCGTATTTTCCCACGGACCCTCCGAAATTGTCAAATCACGAGTCCAAGTTCATTTTCCCAAAAAAGTTGATCGAAGTCAAACTTGGTCTTTTAAGAAATCTTAAAGAAGCAATTGGACATATTTTACTCAAAACACTTCCAACACCTGAACCAACCATCGCCGCAAGGTATAAATTAGCTAAAGCAAGTTTGGGAAGTTTTATTTAAGGGAACAGAGCTGTAGAGTGCAAAACGACTAGTTGAATCGTTACATTCTCCACCTCTTAAACAATGGGAGATGAATTGAGGGCCTCTATCTGATATGATGGACACTAGCACGCCATGCAATCAGACTATCTTCCTAATATAAATCTGAGCATAACCCTCTGCTGTATAAGTAGTTGCCTCTAGAATGAAATGGGCCGACTTGGTCAGCCTATCAACAATGACCCACACTGAGTCAACCTTCCGCAAAGTCCACGGCAACTCAACTACGAAGTCCATGGTGATGCGTTCCCAATTCTACTCCAGAATAGGCATCTGCTGAAGTAGGCACCTGGCCTCTGATGCTCGCACTTGACCTGCTGACAATTCAAACATCTAGCTACATACTCCACAATGTCCTTCTTCATCTTACGCCACCAGTAATGCTGTCTCAAGTCACGATACATCTTCATGGCACCCGGATGAATGGAGTACCTCAAAATGTGGGCCTCTTCTAGAATCCTCTCTCCCAAGCCATCAACATTAGGAATACATAGACGGCTATGAAGCCACAACACACCATCGTCGCCAATAGAAACCTCCTTGGTACTTCCTTGAAGTACCGTATCTCTGAGAACTGCCAAATGTGGATCATCGAACTGTCGGGCCTTAATCTGTCCCTACAACGAAGACTGAGCAACTATACATTCTACACTGGGATGGACTCTGAAATGTCCAACCTCACAAGTCTGTTAGCCAGGGACTGAACGTCCAAGGCTAGCGGCCTCTCCTCTGCTGGAATGAAAGCTAGGCTACCCATACTCTGCGTCTTTCTGCTCAAGGCATCCGCGACTATATTCGCCTTGCCCGGATGATAAAGAATGGCAATGTCATAGTCCTTTAGTAACTCAAGCCACCTGCGCTTCCTCAAGTTAAGATCTCTCTACTTGAACAAATGCCGCAAGCTTCGACGGTCGGTGTAAACCTCGCATGACACCCCATACAAATAATGCCTTCATATCTTAAGAGCATGAATAATCGCTGCCAACTCTAAATCATGCACATGGTAATTCTTCTCATGGAACTTCAGCTGACATGAAGCATGTGCAATAAATTGTCCCTCCTACATCAATACACATCCCAAGCTAACGCGGGAAGCGTCGCAATATACCGTATACATTCTTGAACCGAAAGGCAATACAAGAACTGGTGTCGTAGTCAAAGCCATCTTGAGCATCTAGAAGCTCTCCTCAAAATCGTCGGACCCACGAAATGGAGCACCCTTTTGGGTCAATCTTGTCAGAGGTGATTCAATAGATGAAAAGCCTTGCACAAATCGCTGGTAATAACCTGCTAATCCGGGGAAACTCATGATCTCGGTCATTGAAGTAGGACGTGGCTAAGTCTGAACTGCCTCAATCTTCTTGGGATCCACTTTACTACCCTCTCGTGACACTACATGCCCTAAGAATGCCACAGACTCTAGCCAAAACTCAGACTTGGAGAACTTAACATATAGCTTCTGCTCTCCTAAGGTTTGAAGCACTACTCTCAAATGATGCTCGTTCTCTCTCATGCTACGTGAGTATATCAAGATGTCGTCAATAAAGACGATAACAAAGGAATCAATATAAGGCCGAAACACCCTATTCTTCAAGTCCATAAATGCTGCTGGAGCATTAGTCAAGCCAAATGACATCACTAGAAACTCATAGTAGCCATACCTAGTCCTGAATGCAGTCTTCGGAACATCTGAGTCCCGAATCTTCAGCTGATGATACCTTGACCTCAAGTGAATCTTAGAGAACACCCTAACACCCTGCAGCCGGTCAAACAAATCATTAATACGAGGCAACGAGTACCTGTTCTTCTTAAATTTCCTACTTATGCGGTTATGACAGAAGCAGCAACTTTCAGTTGTTTTTCTTAAATTTCCTACTTCGCTCGTTTGATGCTCAAGGCTCCCAAGCCTCCCATGAACATACCGACAAGTCTGAAATTATGAGGCAGACCCACTCGAACCCTCGAAACACTCAAAACAACACAAAATCTAGGAATCACCCCCTAAAACCAAATGAATCAAACTATTGAACTTCAAGTTCTTAATTCTCCTCTAACGGGTCAAAATGCTCTTAAACTACTTGGATTGGCACCAAATTTTTACGGGAGAGTCTTAACTAAAATTACGGACATGTACCAAGCTTTGGAACAAAAATCCAAGCCCGATACCTAGGGAATCAATGATTAATTAGCTTATTTAATTCCTTTAAACTTCAATCTAACAATTTCACCAAAAAAAAATCATTACTCGGTCCAGGGACCTCATAATTCGATTCCGAACATACGCCCAGGTCCCATATTTTCCCACGGATCCTTCAAAATTGTCAAATTACGAGTCCAGGTTTGTTTTCCCAAAAATTTGACCAAAGTAAAACTTGGTCTTTTAAGAAAATCTTAAAGAAGCAATTGGACATATTTTACTCAAAACCCTTTCAACACCTGAACCAGCCGTCCCCTCAAGTTATAAATTAGATAAATCATGTGTGGGAAATTTTGTTTAAGGGAACGGGGATCTAGAATTCAAGACGACCAGTCGAGTCGTTACAGACACCATTCGATTAACACACTTTCTTTCCTTTGTTGAGAGAACATTGTAGATCTTCCTCTTTTCAGATACTTTCATATTTCTTATCCTCTTCGATTAGCCGGAATTTTTCATCCCCTATTCTTCTTTTCCTTAAGCCCTTTGTTCTATTCAATCGACACAAATGGCTTGTGGTCCTTCCCGTGATGATAATCCTGCCGCAGTTCTGGGAGTGGAGGTGATTGAAGATGAGGGGGTTGCGACGGCAGCTGAAATATTACCTTGCCTGAAAAGCCATGGAACGATTTCCACAATCCTGCTGGACAAGAGCCGGAACCTGCTTCCTCTATTATGACTGAGGAGAAGATTGCGGAGTTGAGGACAAAATGGGTGATCCCCCACTATTTTGAAATTCTGCCAGAGGTGGGAGATGATATCATACATTTCGATCGCTCGGGATACTGCGCGTTCTACGTCTATCCCTTTATCGTCAGGTATACACTTTCTCTTCCCCTCTTGGTAGTAGATTTTTGCCATTTCTATGAGGTGTGTCTTGCTCAAGTTTCACCATAGTTGTATAAATCGTTCCTTATGCTGCTCAAGTTTGAGGAGCTTGCTGGTCAAGAGGTCACGTTGAGGCACATGCTCAATATTTTTTCTTCTCAACTCATCCGAGGTATGATGAGCCACGTGCGCTATCGACGGATGAAGAATCTGGTAAAGAGGATGGACAACAGGGCCAACCATTGCTTTTTCGAAAACTATTTTTATGTGCGGATCAAGCACCTTGTGGCGGATCCCACGGGATTCCCTGAGAGATGGAACTTCGCTCGTAAGTTTTTGTGACCTTAGTTGGAAAGATAGTCGACAACTTTTCTTTGGGCTATTATTTAACTATTTCTACTTTTGCATCTGCAAGATTACCTCCTGCACCTGCTGATGATACCCGCGAATGGGTGAACTCCATTCTTCCTCATACGGCAGGAGTTCACGAATGTTCGTCCTTCTACGAGAAATATGGACGCAAGCCCCTTATTGGTAAATAGCTTTACCGCAATATGTTTTCCACTTTGCAATTTGGATTTGTTGTTCATACGATATTTATTGTTAGAAGGGAGAATGCGAAGGGAGATGGCTCCTCCACTTGCATTTGGTCAGCCGACGTCCTCTACTCGGCCCGTACCAAGGCCTGTTGCCCGACCTACGATAAGGAAGATGTTCCTCAATCTGGGGCTCCGACTTCTAGTGTCTGCCCAATGGGGGAGTCTTCCCGTGACGAGGATAGCGAGAGGCCATCAAAGAGATGACAGGTGGAGTATGAGATAACTCAACCGTTATATGTTTAGAGGAGGACGTCCCATTAATGGAGTCAGAGTCGGAGAATGATGCTAACCTATCTGCAGAGATAGAACCGGTCACTGTGATCAACCCGTCGACATAGATTCCGACAATTATAAGTGACCAAAAAACTACTGCGATAGGGAGTTGGAGTCCTAAGGCTGCTGTTGTTACTTTGGTTGGGCCTTCATCTTCTAGATCGGGTCGTGCTTCTTCTTTAGCCTAGAGAGGGGAAACAACATCATTGTCGATGACTACGAGTCTGAGTCTGATCTTGATCTTGATGACGTAAAGATGTTTGAAGATGGCCTTACCCGTTTAGTGTTTCATGCTGGAGGCCGTCTCGTATACTTGAAATCTCATCGCATATCAACCTCCTAGGGGATATGGAAGACTTGCTGCCGCAGTTTTAACTTTTGTGTTCTCCTGCATAGATCGAGGCTCTCCGGGACGTTCTTGATATTGAGTTGATGCATAAAGTGGCCACTATAGGCTTAAGGGTAAGTTTCCCTTTTCTTTTATGTTCTTTTCATTTTTGGAGACCTGCCTTAGCCCATTTTTTTTGTTTTTTAGACGTACATAGTGGAGATTCAGAGTGCTCGTGGGGCCGACACCCAGGCCAAGATTTTTACCGAAACAAGTTCCTTGAGATGTACGAGCGACTGAGGGCGAACGCTGGTGATCGATCCCTTGGCTAGGAACTGGAGAAGAGGGATCAAGAATTGATGCAGACTATTCGTAGGAGTAGCGTGCTCGAGGAGAAACTTCGTGAAAAGGATGAATAACTTGTGTTGGAGTGCGAGCATCTTCAGGAAAAGGTGTGATCAATGTAGTTCGAGATAGATTAGAATGCCATAAGATTTAAGGCAATGAGTACGGAATATGTGGGAAAGTTAGCCGAACTAGAGAAAAATGTTTTTGGGTTGGAGAATATTGAGAGTCCTTGGGCGTCGGCTTAGTTAGAGGTAAGGCTGTTGGTTGTCGCGGTTTCGAACCGGAACCGGACCGGAACCGTGGCCCTGCCGATTCTGCCGGTTCCGGCGGCCCGGTTCTGGTGGTTCCGGTTCTACCGGTTTCAGGGAACCGTCATGGGCCGATTCTACCCGTTGGAACCGCTAAAACCGGACCCGCCAAACCCGGAACCGGCTGGCGGTTCTAGACCGGTTCTGGCGGTTCCAACGGACATTTTTCAAAAAAAAAGTTTTTTTTAAATAATTTCAGTAACGGCTCTTTGCAAAAAGTAGCCGTTTAGAAGTTTAAAAAATAGAAATTTGGCCCCCAAACTTTATATAATTACACTATTTCCCATTTCTCAACTATAAATACCCCCTCATTCTTTCATTTTTATTCACCAATTCATCAATATCTCTCAATCTCTCTCAAGCTCTCTTTCAATATTTCTAGTGCAAGTGCTTAATTTATTGTTGCAAATTCGTGAAAAATTGTGAAGTTGTTGAATTGAAGTTTTCAAGTTCAACGATTTTTAATTTTCAAGAAATTGTTCGTCAATCCGGTAAACGCGTTTCAACTCTTACGTGCTAATAGTATTTTTTTGTGTTTTTAGTTTGCTTAATTCTAATTAGTATGGCACTTTCGTTGAAAAAAATGTTCGGTAAAGGAAAAGCTAAAACCGGTGAAAGTAGTGGCCAAAATACTACCCCTCCCCCGGCTCCCCGACCTAAAAAAGATAAGCAAGTTGAAAGTAGTAGCCAACCTAGATGTCCTAATGAACCCTTCGTAATCTTTGATAGTGATCACCCTTGTTTTCAATTTAGCGACATTGAGTTTCTACATGATGTAGCACTAGGTGATAGATTAGACGATGATATTATGAATGCTCTTTATCCTAATGAACCTATCTTAGAGGGAAATGAGGATAATGATGATGATGATGAAACTCAAGCACCAGATTTAGATGATACACCTACTAGTCCTGCTCATAACTTAGGTGATGAACCGGCACACCCACCTGTACAAACTCCCACTTTTAGTAGACAACCTCCTAAACGTACAGAAACATCATTAGTTTGGCAATTTTTTACTCAACTAAGAGAAAAAAATAAGGCTAAGTGTAAATCTTGTGGGAAATTACTTATTCATAGGTATACTGGAGATCGTAGCGGCACGGGTAGTTTAGTTAAGCATATAAAATTACACCCTAG
This sequence comes from Nicotiana benthamiana, assembly GCA_034376525.1. NCBI lineage: Eukaryota > Viridiplantae > Streptophyta > Magnoliopsida > Solanales > Solanaceae > Nicotiana > Nicotiana benthamiana. The sequence continues at coordinate 15,193,356 of CM067325.1, forward strand.
AGATAAGGCTAGATATTTGCAATTGAAAGCGCAACAACAGGGGAGGACAAGTGTTGATTCTCAAGTTAACCCAAGTACTGGTTCAAATCTAGTTCAACCAGGAATAAACACTGTCACCGGAGGTATTTTATATTACGATCCAAATAAGGATCGTGATGAATTAGCGAAAATGATTACTGTTGTGTGTTTGCCTTATACTTTTTCTTCTAATCCTGCATGGATTCATTATATTAGAAGAATATTTAATCCTACTTATAAAGGTTGGCCTCGTGCAACAGTTAAGGCCGATATTTATAAATTCAAGCATGAATATGAACAATATTTGTGCTATTTATTTACTTTTATAAGTAATCGTATTTCTATTACAACTGATATTGGTAGAAGTGGAAATGACTGTGATTATCTAACTGTAACAAGTCATTGGATAGATGAAGACTGGACAATGCAAAAACGCATAATTGCATATAGAATAATTAATTCACGACACACGGGTAGGTTTATAGCTAACACTGTTTCAGATATATGCATATATTTTTGCTTTAGTGATAAAATAATGGCAATTTCTATGGATAATGCTTCTAGCAACACTAGTGCAATAGGCATACTAACAAAACACTTAATCCCGCATTTAGTAATATTTTCTATGTTAGATGTATTTGTCATATTTATCATTTAGTTGTTGGTGATGGTATGCGAATATTAAACATAGAAATTGAAAAGGTGAAAATGGCTCTTAATTGGCTATTTTATTCAAACCGTAGAAGTAGACTTAGAGAATATTTTAAAAAATGTGACGAATATGGCCTTAGAGAAAGAAAGGTTCCTAAACCTTGCCCGACTAGGTGGAATTACATGTACGAAAGTTTAGTAGTAGCGTATGAATATAGAAACCCAATTAATGCTACGTTTAATTCTCGGGTAGGTGGTGAGGATGATGATGAAATGCTAACGACCCAAGATTGGAATAATGTTAAAATTCTTTTAGATTTTTTAGAACATTTTCATGTGGCTACAAATGCTTTTTCTGGACAATATTATCTGACTATTTCTAACTGTTTAGTTTATATTGCAGCACTTGCTGATTTGTTTGTTGATTTTAGCGAGGGAGGGGACATTTATGAACTTGCAATAAATGAAATGCAAAAAAAGTTTAAAAAATATTTTTTTCCAATCCCTCATATTTTTGGTGTAGCTGCTATGTTAAATCCAACAATGAAATTAGGAGGTCCTCACTTTTGGTATTCTAATATTTATCGATCTTTAGATCTTTCAGAAGACGAAATTGCTGCACTAGCTGATGCGAAAGCATCAATTAAAGTTAATGCTCAAACTATTTATAATGCTTATAAACAGGCGTTAGAGCATGCTAGGCCAAATATTCCAACCCCTACTTCGTCTACCACAATCGTCTAAAAGAGCTGCTGGCTTAACATCTCTTAAATCGTGGATGGAGTTCAGGGGTACTCAAGGTGATAATTTTGATGAAATTTCCCATCTAAATGAGCTTCAAGTTTACTTGTCACAGGGACTAGAAAAGGAGAATCCAGACGGCTCTTTCGACCTTTTGGAATGGTGGAAGACAAGGGAAAAGCATTTTTCCGGTCTTGCAAGGATGGCTCGGGATCTTCTGTCAATTCAAGCATCAACTGTTGCATCGGAGAGCGCTAGTCATGCAAGACTACAAATAGGTGATCATAGAGCGTCGATGCGGGAGAGCTTGGAAAAATCAGTGCTTTTTCGAGATTGGATCCGCGTAGAAAGAAGGAACTTTGGCATAGCAGACTCACAACCAGCAATAGATGAGGCATATGAAGAAATGATAGCAGAACTTGCTGAGGAAGAAACTTTACCCGGAAGTGGTGATGAACAAACTTCATTTCCACCACCACCAACACAACCACCTCCCAACCTTGACAGTTTTATGAAATTTGTTAGAAATACAACATAAATTATGATGTAACTTGTACATTGGCACGTCTTCTTTTAGTTTTTTTTTCTTTTTAATGGTGGTATTAGTACCATGTTGTGCTCATTCCATTGGGGGAAGGAAGACTAAGAAAGATATGCCATTTTGGTCAATAAATATGCTCTTTATCATATCCTTGAATATCTTTCGTCTCAATATTTTTTGTCTTTACTTTCATATCAATCCTTGAATATTTATATAACATACAATATATAACATACAACACAATATACTAATGACAACATTCTTTTATCAATATATACTACTTATATACAATTTATACTAATTACTAACTACAATACAATATACACTACCTATATACAATATATACTACTTACGTACAATATATACTACTTATATACAAAATATACACTACTTATACACAATATATACTAATTACCAAACACAATATATGCTATACTAATAACATAGTACACCATATAAAATATATTCTACAATATACTAATGACTACTATACAAGATATTGAATTAAAAAAAAAATCCGGAACCGCCAGACCCCCCAGAACCGCTAGAGCCGGAATTGCATGGTACCTGGAACCGTCACGGGCCGGTTCCAGCTTCAGAACCGCCAGAATCGGAACCCCCAGAGCCGCCAAACCAGGAACCGCCAGAACCGAAACCACCAGAACCGGAACGCCAGACCCAAATAGACCCAGAACCGGAACCGGATACAGCCTTAGTTAGAGGACACTATCTGCATTCTTCAATCTGAGCAGGAATCTGAGAGGGCGATGACAACGCTTAGGGAGGCGAGGCTTGAAGAGATTATTGGTGACATCGATCGGGAAGCATCGACTTTGGGGGACCAAGTTGCTACTCTTGAAGTCGAGAAAGCGCAATTGTTGGCCCAAGTCAGATCTGCCTCTGCCATTGTTCCCCGTCATCTACATGAGCTCTGGGTACATGCCGAGGCCCAGCAGGACATATATAAGAGTTTGTGGGAAGCGGGCAATATTTTTGAGGCCGTTTATATAGGAGCACGAGCAAAGGCACCAGAGGCTCATGTTAATTGCAGATATGATCCTGCAATACCGGGGGCCAAGAAAGATGCTGATGCTGAAGAGATACTTCCTGGAGATGGTGGTGAGGAGGACGATGGTGATGGTGCCGAGTGAAAGAATTTTTTATCTTTGTTTGTTGTCTTTGTGTTGTTGTTTTTTCCTTTGGACTTGCCCGGCTTTTAGTTGTATGTAATTTGTGAGTATTTGTGCAAATACTTTAAATAAAAGGAAGTTTTCATCAATGTATGTCTTTTTCACTTCCCTTCCTTTTACTTTGCATAATTTGGGCATGAAATTTCAGATTTCCGCATGGTCGATTCATGATTTTTAATGAATTTAATCTCAGCCGGATGAGTTATACTTTGTCGTGTGAGTCTGAATGGAGTCGCAGAACTACCTATTTAGGTGAGGTCAACATGTGATTTATTGCTTTGAGCTGATTCGCTCTTGATTCAAAATGGTATTTTATAACATATACGTTATCTCGGACGAAGCCAGTCATGACTTGAGTCGTCCGGGATGGACCAAACTACAGTTGGTTCGGCAAGGTCGTTTTTCTTTTGGCGATGGCCATTAGACTTAAGGTGTTATTTCAAACTTTCGTCAAAATATTAACCCTCCGTTGTTCGATCGAGGTAGAACTCTTCTCTTTGGTGATGGCCAGTGGCCTTCAGGGTGTTATTTCGAACTTTCGTCAAAATATTAACCCGTCGTTATTCGATCGAGGTCGAACTCTTTTCAATGGTGATGGTCCTTGGCGTTAAGGGTGTTATTTCAAACTTTCATCAAAATATTAACCCGTCATTATTTGATCGAGTTCGAACTCTTCTCTATGACGATGGCCCTTGACATTAAGGGTGCTATTACAAACTTTCTTCGAAAAGTTAACCCGTCGTTGTTCGATCGAGGTCAAACTCTTCTCTTTGGTGATGGCCCTTGGCCTTCAGGGTGTTATTTCAAACTTCGTCAAAATATGAACTCGTCATTGTTCGATCGAGGTCGAACTCTTCTCTTTGGCGATGTCCCTTAGCCTTAAGGGTGTTATTTCGAACTTTCATCGAAATACTAACCCATCGTTATTCGATCGAGGTCAAACTCTGCTATTTGGTAATGGCCCTTGGCCTTATGAGTGTTATTATGAACATTAAATATTAACCCATCGTTGTTTGATCGAGGTCGAACTCTTCTATTTGGCGATGGCCTTTGGCCTTAAAGGTGTTATTTTGAAATTTTGTTAAAATACTAACCCATCATTTTTCGATCGAGGTTGAACTCTCCTTTTTGGCGATGGCCCTTGGCCTTAAGGGTGTTATTTCAAAATTTTGTCAAAATACTGACCCGTCGTTGTTCGATCGAGGTCGAACTCTTCTCTTTGGCGATGGCCTTCGGACTTAAGAGTGTTATTTCGAGCTTTCATCGGAATACTAACCCGTCATTGTTCGATCGAGATTGAACTCTTCTCTTTGGCGAGGACCCTTGGCCTTAATTGTGTTATTTCAAACTTTCGTCGAAATACTGACCCGTCGTTGTTTGATCGAGGTCGAAATCTTCTCTTTAGCAATAGCCCTTGGCCTTAAGGGTGTTATTTCGAACTTTTTTCGAAATACTAACCCATTGTTGTTCGATCGAGGTCAAACTCTTATCTTTGGCGATGGACTCCTGGACTTAAGGGTGTTATTTTGAACTTTCATTGAAATACTAACCCGTCGTTGTTCGATCAACGTCGAACTCTTCTCTTTGGTGATGCCCTTTGGCCTTAAGGGTGTTATTTCAAACTTAATACTAACCCCTGTTCGATCGAGATCGAACTCTTCTCTTTGGCGATGGTCCTTGGGCTTAAGGGTGTTATTTCGAACTTTCATCGAAATACTAACCTGTCGTTGTTCCAATTTTTTGGAGCGTTGGGTATCCTCTGGGGGAGTCCCAGTTTTGCTTAACCCCTTTGCACTTCCTGGGTGAGTCCCAGTTTGCTTGATTTTGTTTGCAATGGTGAGTGTAATGTCAACAGGTATAAAACGTCGTTATTTTTCTTATATTCGTTTCATGTACATATTGGAGTTTCCTTGTCTAAACTTTTCGCTTTCCGGTCTGGAGATGTCATTGTTGGGAGGGACGATGAATTTTACTTTGAACATGGGGATGTCCCCCTCATTGACTCGGTCCCTAAGTTCTCGGAGAAACCTTATTGGGACAACTCCTACGTGAGGGGAGAGAGTACAGCTTAAGGGACGTCATTTTCTAGAAATTGGATTGTCAAGTAGGCGATATTTTGGTTGTTTTGTAGTAGTTTCCCATTTTCCGGTTGAGATGTTTCTTTGCTCGCTCGCTCGCTCACACGCATGATGCTTGTTTTCCTGTTTGAGAAAACTGCAGAATGTGAACTAAAATGATATTTTCCTTGCCCCGATCCGATGAGTTAGTTAATGAGGGTAGATCTACAACGTTGATTGCTTTTTCTGGTATTTCAATGGTTGATGGGGCGGTGGTTTATAAATTGGGTGGCCATATTCAGCTCTCTTTCCCCGTCTTTTTTATGCTTATGCCCTGCGTGGGTTGGGGTTGTCTTAGCTGGTTCATGGACCGCCCGGTGTATGGGGGAGGATGTTGGTTGTAACTTATGCTTGCATATAGCATCATGATCTAGATTAGGACGTGATGTTTACTTACCGCTCTTTTTGGTGGGTGATTATGTTTCCGGTTTTTAATCTGGAAGAAAGTAAAAAATTTCACTGAGAAATTCCCACAGATGATGCCAAATTATTTGACCAAAAGATGTCAAAACCTTTTTAACTAAAGCAACTAATGATCGTGACGAGGTCAATCTTAGTCAAGCATAATAAACCTCAGATCTGAAAATAAATCGGAGATTAATGAATAGAATGAAATAAGAGCAAGCGATTTTCATTCATCTTTGTTATTTCATCTTTCATGAGACCAAGGAGGCCATCCATTTTATATCCTTTTTGGAAGAAAATAGAAAGAGGGAATAGAGAGAAAGAAACGAAAGAGCGCCCCCTCCCTTTTTTTAAGGGAATTCATCCCCCATATATAATTCTGAGACCATGGCTACCTTCTCAGATCGGTATGCCTTCACAATATGGCCTTTTTGTTTTACTTGAATATTCTCTGACTTACTGTACACTGTAGGTAGTTAGACCGAAGTAGGTCGTGATGGTCCTCGCTACTTTGCCCCTTAGGCAGGGTTCCAGTCGGGTTGGCTACTGTGGTTAGATTTTGACTTATACATTGACCATATAGTTTTATTTTGCCCAAACACGCCATTCTGGCTGCTATTTTGGTTTGATGATTGATCACGATTCATACAGTCAACTGTTCATGAGGTAGAATTGGAAGATACACCTCTGGATGATCGGGTATAATATGGGGTCTCCCCCTCCAACGGAATCAGAAAAGATTGTATTAAAGTTTAGATCGGTTAATAACATGGTGATTATCCTAGTCAGTATCGAAATTGATAATAAAAGTGAAAATGCTATCACTACAACGGACCACACAAATAAAGGTGATCTAAGATATAGTCATTCTAGGTCCACGCATATTGAAAATAGGGTTACTATAAAATTAATAGAACCTAAAATAGATGAATATTCTGGCAAAAAATAAATGAAGATGCAATGGAGTAGTGGTATACTCAACGAGACAATGAGTTCAACAAGAAAATAACGAAGTGTTAAATTTCCAAAGAACGCAAATCTAATACTAGTTTCCTTGCAGAACACGTACACAAATCTGAAAAACAACAATTAAAACAAGGAGCCTCATCAAATCTCAGACGCCCATCCCTCGATTAAAAATCTAATAGACAAACAACCATCTGTTATTCCACTACAAACTGCAGTTTTCTTGGGATATACTATGTGTTTATTTTCTCTTAAGGTAACTAGCCAACATGTTTTTCCATTTATGTAGTGAGGATAGGAGGAAGGTAGTCAGATTTAGTACCAACAACCCTGGCCTTAGTGTCAGGGAAGAACTCATTTCCATTTACAGGCAAATCTGTGATATCCCCATTGTTCGTAAGCCCAACAGGGTATCTGAGCAAGTGACCAGGCAGATCACTGTCTAGACTCTCACTTGTATACAGATCCCAGTATTTATCAGCTATTTGATTCACCTTCCTCACGCATTCCTCACTTTCTGGGTGTTGGAAGGTGTGGTCAAGCATACCCATATGCTCGTACCACAAAGCCATTCTGAAACCATGAACTTGACCCCGTGCTGGTTGCCTTGTCGTCAAATGATGAGGCTGGTACGCTCCTATAGCTATCTCAGAATCTCTTGCGCCATCCATTGATCTCTGGTTTATGTTCGCTGATCCAACTATGATGTACTCATCATCAACTGTTAAGAAACTAAGTTAGTATCACGCAACGCTAGCATAACCAGGAACCGATACAACATAGACTCAACGGTTTCAACTAAACCACAGAGAAAGACATATATGTGAAAGTAATTCCACGAATATTAAGCTCTGAACCCATAATTGCAAAAGTGCAACGGCTTCAGTTGTGAGAAAATAAAGGCGTGATCTATCATCTTTAAATCTTATATCTGCCTCTAAGTCTAACTTTATGCAGTACTTATGCAAGAAAGTCAATGTCTCTTGAATTTAGTAAATCCAAGGATTGGTGTTTGATCAAACAAACATATCAAAAACTTGATTGTTTACCTTGTTAAATCCTTCAAGTATTTCAAGGAACTTAAAACTTGAAAGTTTTTCTCGCCATATTCATGACATCTAAAGTCCATATTTTCAGAGAATCAAGTTTAAGATAGAATAGAAATTTGCAACCTACAACTCACCAATCATCAACTTTGAATGGACATAAATCATGAAGCGACGAGCCTCCTGAGCTCGCTCATAATCAGAATCAGGTTCTGGCTTTTCTGAAGGTTCATATTCTCCACTCTTCTTCACCTCCCGGTTGCCAATGCAGAAAAAGGTCAAATAGTTCCTGGGGTGGTCTTCAATACCTTTATCTCTGATGGACTGGAATATATGTTTATACATCATCTCCATTGTCCTTTTTTGCCAATCTAATATAGCTTGTACAGATGCACTCTCAGGAATTCCTTCTGGCCACATTGGAACCAGAACATATACTGTAAACCTTTCGCCTGCTTCAATCTTACTCACAATCTTCAATGTAAGTTCTTTTGGAATGAGATGCAAAGCACCTATCTCCTCCACTTTCACATCATCACACTGCCAATCGTAACAGCTTCCAAGAAAATACTGATTTTCAATGTAAATGAAATTCTTTGCCCGACGAATAGCAGTGATATAAGCATCCTGAATACTTCTATCGACTATGTTATCTTTTCCACTCACTAGACCAGCCTTTGCTGCATCTTCAGGTGTGTCAGGAAAGCCAAAAGCTGCCCCCCCATCTATAGATCTGAATAACTGAACATTCCATGTTTCAGGATCATCTGGATACATAACTGGAGATGGTGGAATGATAACATTGTCAAGCTCTCTTAAGTTGACTAGAATATCTTTTCCGCCTTGTTTTCTCCATCTCTGCTCAAAATTGAACAGAACATCCCAAGCAATTGGTCCTTCAACGCGAGAGTGAATGTCATGCCAGGGCTTCCTAGGCCCACCTTTGGTAATCGAAGCCTCAGCAAAATTAGGCTGGTGGAAATCATCATGGTGTGCAGTGTCCAGTGTTCTAAAAAGTGAATGGAAAGGTGTATCATATCTCCCATCACAAAGATCAATGCCCCCAACAAAGCTCACAAGCCTCCTCATCTCCGACTCTCCACTGGGCATGTCACTGTCCACTATTACGATTTTCTGGTGATGAGTAAACATGGTAGAGATTTGTAAATCCTTAACTATGCTTCCACCATCATCAGGATCCCGATGGCAAAGTACACAGTGCACGTCAGTATCTTTAAAGAACACTTCAGTTTCTTCGTCATGAGTGGCCATAAGACCATCCTTCTTCAGCAGACGTACAGATGTTCTATCATCCCATACAAGCATAAGTACTTTAACACCGTCACTCGCCTTCTTCTTGAGCAGCTCTCCGAGTGTGATATCTCCTCCAGGCTTTTGCCTCCTCGAGTCTCTCAACAAGGTTATTTCAGTATATACAGACCAGCCAGTAATGTAAATCATGTGCTTTGCATTTGTAATCGCATCAAAGATATCTTCCCAACATCTATGCGGTTCATAATATTTACCCCCTGATAGAGGTATTTTAGGAATAAATTTGTCAGGGATATGTGCATCTTGATACAAAGAAACGCTACATCCTGATCTCTGTGGGAAGAAAGTGTAAGGAACACCAGGATATTTAGGACTACCTATTCCACGTCCCCAGTTACGATCTCGACTGATATCAAAGAACTGTAGCCTCACATGGATCTTAGAACCTTCTTTTATGGGATTCTTGTCTTCATCCAGTATCTCAATCCATTCATCAACCTCTTCCCCTTCCAAGAGTTCATTAACTGGTAAATAAGCTCTTCCAATTAAGGTTGCACCAATGGAATTGTTATCTTTGACTGTAAATATAACATTTGATGCCATATGAGCGCAGTATATGTGAAACGACTCGTTCCACCTAGGATTGCTTGGTTCATTTTCGATGACTCTGGTTCTTCCAACTCTTGCCTTTTCCAAATCAACTGTGGCATACATTTTAGAAGCTCCTTTGCCAACACCTACAGTCTCCTCGACGGTTTCTTTAATCTGCAAATATGAGATTTCAACCAATCAGAAATTTCATTAGAGGGAGAATCCTTTTCTAAACAAGTTGAAAGAGTCCATTTTGTATCTAAAGAGAAAGATATGAAGGATTAATTATGGAAAATTTCATGAGTGCATGACTTAAGTCAGATAGTCTCAGAAATATTACAAATGGTACACAGAGAAACGAAGAGTTATACTGCATTGATTAATTACATGTTACTTAAAAACAACAATTCAAGAACAGTATTTTGTGCTGAAGAAATGAGGTGGATAGAATACTACTTTAACTTGGCATTGAGAAGAAGTACTATCCATTATGCTGTAGGTGTTTCAACACTAACAGGTTTTACTCTGAAACTAATGGGCATTATCGGTACATGACTTCTAATAAACAGCTTCACTTCCCTAGCTAAGAGGAAAATTTTAACCTTTTTAATAGCTGAAACATCCCAATTCATCATTCAGAAAACAAAGTAAATACCCAAGAAGCAGAGAGGGAGAGAACGACCGAATGAGCACACGTCTTGATGATTTAATACAAGTAGTAAGGAGCGTGTGTTTCAGAAGCATTTAGGGTATACTTAGATTTCTCCACAAGCTTTCAATATCCTTGAATTGCACCGTGCTATCTATATCAGAAGATTATGCTCATTCATGATTCATAAAACTACAATAGCAGAAGTTTGTGCTGCTGTTGTTTCAAGGAATTAAGAGAAAGATCGGCCACAAAATATACACTTCATAGTGTGAAAGCTTAAAAGAAAATTACAGGAACAGCAATGTTAATGGGAATATATCACGGGTTAATGAAATACAGACAGATCAAATTCATCAGAGTAAGAAATGTCTACACCTATGAGTGGAGGTGGAGTACAGTGGTGCCCTTGTACAAGAACAAAGGAGACATCCAGTGCTGCAACAACTATAGGGGTATCAAATTAATAAGTCACACGATGAAGGTTTGGGAGAGGGTGATTGAGGCGCGGGTGAGGGAGGTGGCATCTATATCTGGGGACCAGTTCGGTTTCTTGCCGGGCCGCTCCACTACAGAGGCTATCCACCTTGTCAGGCGGCTGGCGGAGCAATTCAGGGATAAGAAGAAGGACCTACACATGGTGCTTATCGACTTGGAGAAGGCGTATGACAAGATCCCAAGGGAGGTACTATGGAGGTGTTTGGAGGCGAAGAGCGTGCCGGAAGCCTACATTAGAGTAATCAAGGACATGTACAATGGAGCTAAGACTAGGGTTAGGACGGTGGGTGGCGAATCAGACCATTTTCCAGTGGTTATGGGGCTCCATCAAGGATCGGCGCTGAGCCCCCTCTTGTTTGCCTTAGTGATAGATGTTCTAACCCGTCATATTCAAGGGGATGTGCCTTGGTGTATGCTATTTGCTGATGACATAGTATTGATAGATGAGACGAGGGTCGGTGTTAATGAAAGGTTAGAGGTATGGAGACAGACTCTCGAGTCTAAAGGTTTCAAAATAAGCACATCTAAGACAGAGTACCTGGAGTGCAAGTTTAGCGCCGAGCCGAGCGAAGTAGGCAGAGACGTGATGATTGGTTCTCAGGCCATCGCCAAGAGGGACAGTGTCCGATATCTTGGGTCTGTGATTCAGGGGGACGGAGAGATTGACGGGGACGTCACTCATCGTATAGGAGCGGGGTGGTCAAAGTGGAGGCTTGCATCAGGAGTCCTGTGTGACAGGAAAGTTCCACACAAGCTCAAGGGGAAATTCTATAGAGCCGTGGTTAGACCTGCGATGATGTATGGGGCGGAGTGCTGGCCCGTGAAGAACTCGCATGTTCAGAGAATGAAGGTTGCGGAGATGAGGTTGCTTAGGTGGATGTGCGGACACACCAGGCTAGATAAGATTAAGAATGAAGTTATTCGAGAGAAGGTGGGGGTGTCCCCGGTGGATGAGAAGATGCGAGAAGCGAGGCTGAGGTGGTACGGGCATGTGCGGAGAAGAAGTCCCGATGCACCGGTGAGGAGCTGCGAGCGGCTGGAGATTGTTGGCGGTCGGCGAGGCAGAGGGAGGCCTAAGAAGTATTGGGGAGAGGTGATTAGGCAGGACATGACTACAATGCAGGTTTCCGAGGACATGACCCTTGATAGGAAAGTTTGGAGGTCTAGAATCAGGGTTGTAGGATAGGGGCTCCTAGAGTTTTTCGTACGCCTCATCCGGGGTTGGGTGTGGGTCAGCAGGGTTACCCATAGATGATTTGTGTTTTAGCTTATGTCCCCCCTATGGATGTTAGTTATGGTAGTTACTGTATGATATTATTGCATGCGATTGTATTTATGTTTCGTATGTTTAGATAATTATTTACGCTATTTCTGCTGGAGTTACTAATGCTTTATTGTTTTGTTTTTGTTTTTGTTTTTGTTTTACTGCTGTTTTTCCTTTTATTCTATGAGCCGGGGGTCACTTGGAAACAGCCTCTCTGCCCTTTCCGGTAGGGGTAAGGCTTGCTACATATTACCCTCCCCAGACCCCCACCTGGTGGGAGTATACTGGGTAGTTGTTGTTGTTGTTGTATTAGAGTAAGACACGGCTACAAGAAAATATGGAATCTCATGATTCAGCTGAATAATTTATTAACATGCTACCAATATGTTCATTAATTGGGAACAAGGCTACCATTTTAACAGCACGTGAATTGTGCCTATTTTCATGTCTATTTACAGTTTTACATTCATCACATACTTATCAAACGCCTATAGCGAAGAACATGCAACTTCATGTTCATAGAAATTTTAGAAAACACTACGTAGCATATCGAAAGGGACTAAATCTAGAGACTGTGAAAGACTGGTTAATTGATGAACCATAATCAGAAGACCAAAAAGGAAAAAAAAGGACATTCAGGAATACAGAAGTGCAAAAAAAACAATTCAGAATTGACGTATATATGGTGAACCAACTCAAATTCAAGTGTATATTACCTTGCTGAAGAAGTTGCCACTGTGCTTCTCGCGCAACCTATCAACCTCGTGTACAGTGACATGCAAAGTACCATGAAGCAGAACAGGAGCCATTTTCTCACCTGCTAACAAAGGATGATTAAAAGAGAAACATAAAGTCCACAAATTAAATTATAAAACAAAAAGTCATTGTATAATAAATTGAACTCACGTCAGAAGGGGAAACAATCAGTGCATGGAAAAACGATTAGTGCACTCGCAATGATCAAGAAATTAAGTAAAATAGAGCTGAAGTCTCACTCCAACAAAAGGAAAATTAAAGTGACCCTAAAAAACAGAAGTGAGAATATGATCCGATGTTTGCTGTAAAAAGAGGTGAAGGAAAAAGGAAGTGGCGATCCGATAAGGTGTTTTGTTGTTAGAGAAATTGGCCCATAGGTATAGTGGAATGCAAAAAGGTTGACTGAGTAAACACAATTTAATGAATCACAAACACTCCAGACCTCAGCAAATGAATCATACTAAAATTATCAGTTTGCAAGACAATTCTGTCAGCTGTCAAAATTGAAGTAGTTGTACGCTCAAGACAATTCTCTCTAACGCACAAGATTGCTCATTATTTGAAACCTTTTTCTAACATCCGTTCATCTTGAAAACAACAGGTATGAGAGCGACTAGTGGAAATAAGAAATTCAAATGTATGGTACTTGTTTGAAACTATAGTAATTTTTACTCTTGAATAAATGAATTTGTATCAAATTCCCAATATAAAACAGCAATCGCGTATAAATTTTAGTTTGGAGATTTTAAATTGATGTACATGTCTTTGAGTCTTGGACCATCGTACAAAACACAAACCGTCCAAAATACAATACATTCATGGTGTGTTTAATACGGAGGAAAATATTTTTCAATTTTCTCATGTTTCGTTGGCTTAAATATTTTGAAAAATATTTTTTTTGTCAATTTATTTTAATTGGAGGAAAATATTTTCCTTATCAAGAGAAGGAAAAATATTTTCTAAAGCTCCTTCTCAACCTTCTCCACCCTCACCAACCCACCCCACCCCACCCCTTCTACAAAAAGAACTTTTTATTTTTTTTTCCAAATTTCAATTTTTCCGTTACCACCATCCCACTATTTCTCCATCCCCCCCTCCCCGCAAAAAAAATATATTTTTTAAAGTATTAAATTTCTGTTTTTTCATTTTTCTACACCACCCACCCCTCCACCCGCCCCTCCCCACCCCGCACAAAAAATTTTTTACCTTTTTTTTTTTGTAATTTAAATTTTTGTTTTTTTCGTTTTACTGCCCCCCCAACCCCGCCACCCACCCCTACCCATCCCCACCCTACCCCTCTTCCACGGGAAAAAAATTTTAAATATATTTTTCACTTTTTTTTTGGGTAAACATTCTATCCATTAATATCAAAAAAATATTTACAAGTTGAAGCTTTAGTAAGAGTTTGGACTACTCCTACTCATTTACATCAATCTTCTATACTAAATTCTAACTTTCTCTAGGTACATCATAGTATAGGAACAACTAGTAAACTAGAACAACCAAGAAACTAAGGAAACTTGTTAATTTTGTCCAAGCTAACTTGCCAACGCCTGCAATTCCTACCTCGGATATGGATTGACAGGGCTATTTCTCTGCACAGTTGAGATTCTTCATATTTTTTCCTATTAAATCTGATGTTATTTCTTTCTTGCCAGATAAGTGCAACAGTGTTGATGAAGGCACAAGCTGTTATACTATTAAGTACCACTCTACTCTTTGCCTTGCTACACACCCACTGCAATTGTGTTTCCCAGTCACCCACTGTCTTGTGATATCCCAGCCAGGTGCATAGTCCAATCCGCAGGCCCTTTGTAACTGGGCAGTCAAAGAACAGGTGGTTAAATATTTCAATACTTTGACCACAAAACACACAATTTCCAGGAACTAGGATACCAATTTTCTGTAGTCTGTCTACTGTAGGCAGCCTCTTTTGAGCAGCTAGCCAGACGGTAAACCTGTGTCTAGGTTGAGCATGCGCAAGCAATATCAAATTCTTCCAAGCAACCTTACTGTAAGTAGGAACCAATGCCAGATATAACTTCTGGATATGGAATTGTTCCAACCTGCAGAAGCCTTGCAATCAACTGAACAGGCTGCCTTGTATCAGTTGAGCCCCCATTATGTCATCCCTTCTGTCCAGTATCTTCCTTAAAACCCAACAAGCTGCCTTAGGTATGGACATTGTTTCAATGTCCATCTGCTTGATGTAGTAGCTGTGCACCCATCTAATCCACAAGCAATCCTTCTTCTTAGCCAAATTCCAGAGATGCTTGCTAATTGCTGCCTTATTCCATACTGTCATATCTATAATATTCAATCCACCAGCAGAGATAGGCCTACATACACTGTCCCATGCCACTAAGGCCTTTCTGGACAGCTTTACACTCCCAGTTCAAAGAAAGATTCTGCATATATTTTTAATGGTTTTCAACACTTTCTAGGCAGGATGAACACTTGAGCCCAGTAGGTTTGAATGTCAAATATGACAGATTTTATCAGTTGACATCTTCCAGCATAGGAAAGCAGTTTGGCAGACCAGCATGTTACTTTAGCTGTAATCTTCTCAATTACTGGTAAGTAGTGGCCAACAGACAGCTTTTTGGAGTCAAGAGGAATCCCCAGATACCTGAAGGGAAATTTTCCTTCAGTGAATCCTAATGCCTCCAGAATCACTGCCTTGGCATCCTGATTAACTCCAGCTATATATAATGCACTTTTTGACAGATTAGCTTGCAGACCTGAGGCTTTGGAGAACTTGAGGAAAGCTTCCTTTAAGATTTGAACAGAAACCAGGTCAGCTCTACAAAACATCAGTAGATCATCAGCAAAGCAAACATGAGTACAGTTTAGTTTTCTCCATTTTGGGTGGAAATTGAAGTCTCCATTTCTGTGCAATTGTCCCAGTATCCTATTTAGGTACTCCATGGCCAGTACAAATAAATAGGGTGACATAGGGTCACATTTTCTAATACCCCTTTTAGCTTTGAAAGGCTTTGTGAGACCACCATTTAGCAAGAGGGAATAAGAGACAGTTGTGACACACTCCATTATCCATTACACAAAGATAGTAGGAAAGCCCAGATCACTAATATTTGCTTTAGGAACCTCCAATCCAATATGTCATAGGTCTTCCTCAGGTCCACCTTCAAGACACATCTAGGAGAAACAACTTTCCTGGTATATTTTTCACTTTTAATTTTATTATTTATCTGTTTAAAGGCTTAAAATTATACAAGTTCCAAAATTATTTTTTTATTATTATTTTTTAATAAAAGCCTCCTTGTGGTGGAGGAAGGTTTGGCATGGACCCCTACCATGTAAATAAATAAGCAAAAGTTACAAGAAAAGGGGGGCTAGGCCTGACCTCCATAACATGTGACACAAGGTGTCATAAACAATAAGAGAATAGGAGATAATTCCTACACTATGCCTAGCATAGGTTACAAGACCTATAACAAAAAGAACCTAGACATAAAGAGAATTCTCCCTATGCTACAAAGTACAGAATATACAACAGATCACATGCACCACTTAGGCTCTTCACTGAAGTTGTCGGCTGATAGCTAGACTGAAGAGGGTATTGAACATGAGGTTACAAGGAGAGAAACTCAAAAGATCATAAGTCTAACTAGTCTTCATAGTGTCTTACTGGATAGCTCAAGTCAGTTGGCCCACAGGGGATGAAACTGCATAACTAAAATGAGAAAAACTGGACTGTGTGGGAGAAAATGATGCAGTGATGAATATCAAGGTGGTTTCAGATCTCTAAGCTTCCTCCTTCTGAATTGAGGCATTTTCTTCTTATTTGCCAGAATCTGACCTTTGACTCCATAAGGTAGTTGCTGCAACCGGTAATAGATAATCTGCCCATTGCATTTGTAGCTAAATTTAGAAAGAGCATCAGCCACACTGTTGGCCTCTCTGTACGGTGGCTGGTGTTAACAAAGGTGAAGGCCTTTAGCATCTCATTGATAGCATTAAGATGTATTCTGATGGCCCGTGGTGCTGAGTCAGGTTTGTTGACCCAATTGACAATAAGCATGAAGTATGACTCAATGAGAAGCTGTTGAATTTGATAATTAATACACTGCGTTATGCAAATTCTAATAGCCTTAACTTCCGCAAAGTTGTTTGAACCAGTGCCAAGAGGAGTAGAGTAAGCCAAAACCATATCTCCCTGGTGATCTTTGATCATGCCACCAGCCCCACACTTCCCAAGGTTGTGTAGTGCACTGCCATTTGTGTTAAGTTTAAAAGTGCTAGGAGAAGGGTGTTCCATATAACCTTACAAATTTTAACTGTAGCCTTAAGCTTTTCAGTACAGTTGATAATATGGACGTATTCCTGAGGCCAAGTAATATGGGGGTAACTGACAGTTTGAAACAAGTAGAGGTCTTTCACAATGCCATACTTAGTTCTCAAGCTTGATGATGATTTATTTCCATGCTTGACAACACATCTATTCTTCCACAAGTTCCAGCAAATGATCACTGGTAAGGCATGGGTGATGGTTTTGATTGCATCATTGGTACAATTGGAAAACCACCAAACCATGAGTTTAAGTCTCAGTGTGCACTGGTTATTATCAATACCCAATGGCCCTGTAAATATAGACCAGACTGTCATTGAAAATTCACCACAACTAAATAGATGGTTAGTTATTTCATGATGATGTCTTCTGCGGCATTGACAATTTTGATTAATTTCCATGCCATATTATGAATTCTAAAATTAGTAGGTCTCTTGTCTCTCAAAGCTCTTCACACAATAAAACTGGCCTTGAAAGGGACATTATTTTGCCATATGAATTTGTCGATAATAGAGGTGGGCCTTCTCTCTCTAATAAGATACCAAGCAGACTTAGTTGATAAGTCACCTGAATGAGTATGGAGCCAAACATGCTCATCATCTTTCTCCAAGGAGTAACTAAAGTGGATGTCCATAATAGTGTCTACCATATGATTAGGGACCTTGCTGCTCAATTTGTTCCTGTCCCACGTGCCATTTGAGATGAAATTCCTTACTTGAATTTTGTTAAATCTCCTTCCATGATGGATTAAGGGACCCAGAGCTCCCAAACCGCTCCAATTGTCCCACCAAAAACTAGTGCTGCCTGATTTGGTGATCCGCCTAATATGGTGATCAACTTCCTTTCTTGTAATAGTGAGTCTCTTCCATGCATTGGGAGTTTACACTTTGCCAATTCTTTGACATAAGGTGCAAAGTTTTATAATATTTAGCTTTGATAAAACAGGACAACATGGTGCTCTTTGTTCTAAAGTTCCACCAATGCTTGTATCCAAAAGATTTAGCAACATCCGTCAGCTTTCTCAAATTGATACCACCTTCACTGTAGGGCTTACATAATTTTGGCCAGTTTGACCAATGATATTTGTTCTTGTCATCTTGGATACCCCAGAAAAAGGCAGCCATAAACTTCTCAATATTCCTCAGTATAGTCTTGGGGGGAGTAGCTGCAGAGAGTGTGTATGGGAATTGCTTTAATAACAGATCTATAAGAACATGTCTACCCCCTAGGGAGAGTAGTTTGGAGTTCCAACCTCTTTTCCTATTGATAACCTTTCAGTAAGATCAGAGAAGTAACTGATCGGTTTTGCACCAATATAGATGGGACAACCTAAGTAATTGAAAGGTGCTTGTTTGTGGGTATATGAGGTGATACTACGAACTCTATTAATAGTGGTTCTGCTAGCACAAGGAGAGGTAACGAAAATACTCTTGCTGTTGTTAATAAGCTAGCTACTGTGCCTCTGATAGTCTTCAAAAGTCTTAATAATTAGTTTTAAAGAGGTTTTGCAGCCTAAAGATAAAATAAAAATGTATTCTGCAAAAGCAAGGTGATTCACTTGTGGTCTTCTTCTCTCCATATAAAAGCCATGATAGAGGTTATTATTGAAGAGCTGATTCAGCTTGATTGTCAAATATTTAGCACCAAGGACAAAGAGAGCTGCTGCCAGAGGGTCACCTTTTTTAGCCCTCTTGTGGAAGTAAAATACCCATCCCTTGTACCATTAATAATGACTTGGTACCAATTGTTTGAGAGGTTCCTCCACACCAGGTCAATAAATAATTCTGAGAACTCCATTTGCCTTAGACAACATCATAAGTAGGTCCAAGAGACCCTGTCATAGGCCTTGGCCATATCTAGTATGATTGAAATATTGCCACCTCTGTTAGACTTTTTAATAGAGTGAATGATTCCCTAGGTGAGCATGATATTCTCATAAATGGACCTCCCTTTGATAAAACCACTTTGGTTTTGAGAAATAAGTATGGGCAAGATAAGATCCAATCTCTTAGTGAGGATTTCAGAAATGATCTTCCTTGAAAAATTACTCAGGCTGATTGGTCTCATTTCATTAAAAATTGTAGGATTTTCCACTTTGGGTAGGAGGATGAGGCAGGCATTAGTGTAAAATTAGGCAACTCATGCCCACAAAATTAGCTTTGAACTATATTTGTCACATCTTTTGCAATAATACTTCAGCACTTTTGATAGAATGCCTCATTAAAACCATCAGGACCTGAGCAGCTGTTGGTATTCATTTCAAGGACGACTTTCTTAATTTCCTGCTCTTCAGGAATGGCAGTGAGCATATCGTTATCATCTAATGTCACCTTTCTTGGGATACTATGAAGGTTAGTATCATAAAAGTTGTTAGCCTCCTTTGTGAAAAGATCTTGAAAATGCTTGCAAGCTTCACCAACAATACTATTGTCACCATGTATCCAATCACCATTAGCCTTCTTCATTATATGCAGCATGAGCCTTCTTCTCCTTCCTCTAAGGAGTACATGAAAGTAGCTAGTATTTGCATCACCATGATTGAATCAATGGAGTTGTGTCTTTTGTCTTAAGATAGAATTTTCCAGCTTAACATATTTGATAAATTCAACATTGGTCTTTTGTAGCTTCTCCCTTGCCTGTACTGTGTTATAAGTCATGGGTTCCTCTTCAGCAATCTTCAGCTTATCTTCCCATTCTTTTTATTGCAGATGTATATCACCATATTCCAGTTTTGACCATCTGCTAAGACTGTTGGAAAGCCTCTTGAGCTTCTGATGTAGCTCCCGTATGGGGTTCCCATGAACAGGTTGATCCTAACTTTCCTTGACAATGCCAAGAAACTTATCATTTTCAGTCCACATATTAAGAAACATGAAGTAATTGCAGTGAGTAGTATCAGTCTGTTCAAGGGTGTTAAGGAGGGGGTTATGGTCAAAGCCAACAGTTGGAAGATGTTCAACACATGTTTTAGCAAAATAGTTAAGCCATTCATCATTCACTAGGCCTCTGTCAAGTCTTTCCCATACCTTTTTGTGTTGGGCTCTACCATTAGTCCAAGTGAAGTGAGGACCAGAATAACCTAAATCAATAAGCCCACATTGTTCAATACGTTGCAAAAAATCAAAGCTTTTCTGGATTTGGTAAGGAATACCCCCAATCTCTTTAGCTAAGTGTGTGATGACATTGAAATCACCACATAAATACCAAGGGAGATTGTTACTACTGCTAATGTTATTCAGAGCTTCCCATAGTGGCTTTCTCAAAATTTCTGGAGCACTTAGCATATACCACAGTAACAATAAAATTCTCTCCATAATCAGTATGCTTGATATTACAAGTGACTTGTTGTTCATCTGCAGTAATGATCTGAATATCAAAACTGCTATCCCAAAATAACCAAATCTTATTATTGAAATTAACCCAAGATCTGTGGATTTCAATATGAATTTGATATTGTTGGACTAGGCTATGATGGACAAAGGTCTCTAGGACAGCAATGAAGGAGAATTTATGAATAGAGTTGAGACTCTTGATCCTATCAGCAGCTCCCATAGTACTTATACTTCTAGTATTCCAAATGAGAGAGCTAATCATTGGCGACCTTTAGTTTTATGTTGTTTTAGCCTGCCTTTATCCTTTGATACAGTTGTAGATCTAGTGGAGTAGTGCCTAGAATGTCCTCTTGGTGAAAGTCCCCGAGCTTGTGTAATTTTTTGGACTTCATTGTCTTACTCAGCAGTTTTGGTATTTATAACAGTGGAACCAAATGCTCTGATTAACATTTTAACATTTTGATCCTCAGAATTTTGACTTATGTTGTCATCATCAGTGTCATTGTCTTCATCCTTAGTTTGAATGGGGTCATACTCATCTCTATGCTTCAAACACTGTTTGTTGGGATTTTGGTCATTGTGATCCACTTGCTGAAGCCCAGTGTCCAGTGGTTGCTACATTTTGCTGTTGGTACTTGTGCTCTGATCCTCTTCAACAATAGCTTGATCAAGTTGATTTTGCACCTCAAGAGTCATTTTTTTGTTTTCTCCTAGCCCTCATTTGCCTCTTATTAGGCTTAGCTTTGGTCTTAGTAGAGCTAGAACTAGCATTAATGTTTTTTCCCTCTTCTGTATGTATGAGCTTTCAAGGACTGTTATGTGAGTGAGACTGAGACCTGGTTTCAATGAGGGGACTGTCAGGCTATGTCATGACATCAGTATGGGGGTGGTGTTGGTTTTGCAATGTTACAGTCTGCACAGCATTATCAGTATCACCTATACTGGGATTCCCATCCTTAAGGCCTTCAGTATGAGTTCCCACCAGTTCCCCATAAGGGGTATCCCCTTCCCTCTTATAAGGACAACCTTCAGTAGTCAGACAAGTTCCAAAATTATGAGTTCATAGGTTTATGTGTTTGGAAGTTTACGGGTTTAGAATTATAAAGTTTACGCGTTCAAAATTCTGGGGTTTGAAAGTTTATGAAATTTGTTGGTCCAGAAGGTTGTTGGTCTGAAAGGTTATGGCTTTATATTTATTATATCTAAATTATTTATGAACACTCTTAAGTCATTTTCCTTAGTTTGCGTACCAAACACCGGAAAATGAATAAGATTACTACTTTTTTTTCAAGAAAATATTTTCTTGACAAATATTTTTTATGGAAAAATTTTCCATTATACCAAACACACCCTCAGACTTCTCTATAACAACATCCCTAAATAACAGCTATTCCCTATAAAAGTCAAGTTGTCCTCAAAATCAGATTATTAAGTTATATTTTACCTCTCTATAACAGCTTTTTACCTATAGCAGCAATAATTAAATTTATAGCAGAACGCTCTTTCCAAAATAACCCATCTATAACAGCCATATAGAATCTTTAAGGTTACAATTAAAAATTCTAAAACTATCCACACAATCTTTTCTATGGAACAAAGTTTTTATTTTGCATAAGACATAAGATTTCAAAATTTGCACATGATATCATTTCCATTGGACAAATGCCAAAAGATATTTAGATAGAAGATTTAACTATTAACTCTTAGATTATTTTTAAGATTAAGCAATTGGATACCTTTTCGCTGAAAATTTGGACACAAATCTTCGCCAATTCAAGCATTATATCGCTAGTAACATAACAAAATCTACGAAACAAGCTAAAATTACAAAGTTCTTCCATTAATCTTGAAAGAATTTATTTTCCTAAGTAGCTTTAAAACATATGCCTTAGAGTTTATATCTTTATATGATTAGTTATAAATTTATTAATATGTATTAGCTTTCTTCAAGATTTAATAAGTGAAATATGCAAATCTTTTAATATTTTAAATTTGAATAATTTTCTTATATTTTATATGTAACATTTGAAACGGAAAAATAGTTGATTGTTGGATAAATCTTATCTATAATGGCCAAGAAATATTTAAGCCCCAAATGTTGTTATAGGTGTATAACAGTCATTCACTATAATGACCCGACATGTCGTTTTAAGTATTTGCACTTCGCTCGGTATTTTGAGGGGTCGAGTATCTCCGCATGACGTATTATGACTTGCGTGAATTGTCAATATTAGTTTTCAATGTCACGACTCAAATTTTCCACCCTCGAGAGTCGTAACGGCGCCTACCCGTGAAAACTAGCAAGCTAACGATTACAGTTTTTACCACCATTTTATTAATCGAACAGAATCAAATATTAGCCAAGAAAAATAATTAATCAATGTGAAAGTAAAAGAATAATGTCACAACTCAAGTATATAACTACCCCATAGATTCTGGTGTCACAATCCACAAACGACTAAGATCTACTACAAATACAAGTATAAAAGAAGAACAACTGTTCTCGAAACAAAAAGAAACAGCAAAAGCTAAAGTGGGGAAAGGGGGACTTTAGGCTCTAAGGACGCCAGCAGACCTACCTTGGTCTCCCTAGACTGAATGCAGCTACCTCAAGCTACTCGGAAGGTCAGGCACCGAAATCTGCTCAAAAGAGTGCAGAGTGTAGTATCAGTACAACTGACACCGTGTACTGGTAAGTGTCGAGCCTAACCTCGGCGAAGTAGTGACGAGACTTGGACACGACAACCATATAAACCTATGTAATTAAATCGTATACAAATAGAACAATAATAATCAGAAATAACAGATAAAGATAGGAAGGGGACATGTTTCGGGGAATATCAAATTCTAACAATAGACCAATAAAGAAGCATAATGAACATCATATTTAAATCAACAAGAATAATGAAACAATAACACGTGCACGACATCACCCTTCGTTCTTTTACTCTCATTCTCACCATATGAAACAACAGAAATGGCATGGAATCACCCTTCATGAATTACCTCTCATAATCATGGCACGACATTACCCTTCATGCATTAACTCTCAGAATGTCGGCACGTCATCACCATTTGTGCATTATCTCTTAAATCATGGTACGGCATCACCCTTCGATCATTAATACTCACAATATCGGCATGGCATCACCCTTAGTGCACTAACACTCACTCATAATATCATACACGACATCACCTTTTGTGCTTTACACTATTTCTCACCCAAACAATAGAAACAATACGTCCCGGCAAAGAAATTAACAATATAAACAATAACATCATGGCAAGGGAATCAGTTATAACCAATCTCATTTCAACAGTTATTTTACAAAAATAGATCTCGTCTTGAAACCAGTACTCAACAACGGTCAATTACCACGAAATTATCATAAGTCATGTTCAACATTGATAATCATCAATCTAAGCATGGACCGTATACAATAGAGTCACAACAATCATGGTATAACACTCACGGGCATGATTGACACAAATTTATGGATACCCATTAGCACACCTATGCATCGCACTCAACATTAACACATAGAAAAAAAGACTACAACTCATATTCCCTCAAAGTTAATGTTAGACAAAACACTTACCTCAATTTCACGGATAAAATCAAGCCTTAGTTACCTCATTACGTCTCAATTCCACTTCCAGTCCACTTGTATCTAATCATAATTTACTTAATAACATCAATAAATGCTAAATAACTAATTCTAATGCATGAATACAGATATTCCAATGTTTTCCCCAAAAATTCAAAAATCGACTCTGCACCCGCTTGGTCAAAACTCGAAGTTCGAACCAAAACCCGATTACCCATTTACCCCCGGACTCAAATAGGCAATTGGATTTGATATCCGACCTCAATTTGAGGTCCAAATTCCCAAAATTTGAAAATCCTAATTCCTACCCAAAACACCCAATATTCCATGAAAACCCATAGATTTTGAATTGAAATCATATAAAAAGATGAATTAGATTGAACAAGATGAGTTAGAAATCACTTTCCTATGATTTGGAGACGTTTGAGTCTTTAAAAAATTGCATAGGGATGTTTAGGGTTTGAGAAAATTGCAAAATGATGAAAATTCAGTCTGTAATCCCACTTAACAGGTCACAATTATATCAATTGCGAATCAGGGGTTCACAATTGCGAACACTTTGCAATACTGCTCTCTTCGCTCCTACTAAACTATCTCTCCATATAGCTCCAAATCTTCGACATGACACATTCTTACGAAAGGCTACCCAGTACGAGTAGGAGAGAGTAAGATATAGGTTCCTTTGCATTTGCAAAGAAAACATCGCATTTGCGACAGAAGGGCCTTCGCAATTCCAACGAGAGTTCGCATTTGCTATGGTGGCCTGCCCATGCGTGGTTTGCATTTTCAACGGTGTCCTGCTCAGGCATGCTTTGCATTTGCGACATAATTGTCACATTTCCCAACCCTGTTCACTTTGCAATTGTGAATCTTGATATCACAACTGCGAGATCAGAGGCATGTGCAAAAATACCAGATACACAACTGAGTTTCCTAAGTTCTACTCACTCTGTGGCCTATCCAGAACTCACATGAGCCCTCGTGACTCCAAACTAAACATGCACAGAAGTCTAAAAACATCTTATTGACTTGCTCATATGATCAAATCATCAAAATAATATTACCAACTATGATTTTAACCTCAAATTCATGAAATTCATAAGATAGTTCAAATTTCCATTTTCTCAACCTAGTGTCCGATTTATACCAAAAATTTTACAAATTCGACTTAAATATTATTTTAAACCTGTACCGGGCTCCGAAATCAAAATACGGGCCCGATACCATCAAGAACACACACTATTTCATTTCCAAAAGTCTTTATATTTTCCACCAAATAAGTTTATTTAAAAATTCTTTTCTCGGGCTAGGGATCTCTGAATTCGATTCCGGGCATACGCCCAAGTTCCATATTTTACTACGGACCCTACAGGACCATCAAATTACGGATGAGGGTATGTTTACTAAAAATGTTGACCGAAGTCAACTTAAAAGGCTAAATTCAATATTTCTCTTAAATTTTACATAAAAACTTTTCGGAAACATGCCCAGATTATGCACGCAAAGTGTGGTGAGATAAAAGGAGGTTTTATGGCCTCGAAACACAGATTCGACTTCTAATACAAGAGATGACCTTTTGGGACATCATATTCTCCACCTCTAGAATAACTATTCGTCCTCAAACGAACATAGAAAAGTACCTAAGTCGGTAAAAAGATGGGGATTTGGCTCCGCTTAACAGATTCGAACTCCCATGTTGCTGCCTTAACAGGTTAACCTCTGCACTGCACACGAGCTGAAGGGAATTTCTTCGATCTCAACTGACGAACTTGCCGGTCTAGAATAGCTACTTGCTCCTCCTCAAAGGTCAAGCCTTTTCCAACTGGACAATGCTAAAGTCTAACACGTGGGATGGATCGCCGTGATACTTTCGAAGCATGGACACATGAAATACTGGATGCGCAGTTGATAAACTCGACGGTAACACAAGTGTGTAAGATATCTCTCCAACTCGATCAAGAATCTCAAAAGGACCGATGAACCTAGGGCTTAGCTTTTCCTTCTTTCCAAATCCCATTAAGCCTTTCTTTAGCGACACCCTAAGAAACACTCGCTCTCCGACCATGAATGCCACATCCCGAACCTTACGGTCTGCATAACTTTTTTTCTTGGACTGAGCTATACGAAGCATATCCTGAATGATCTTAACCTTGTCCAAGGCATACTATACCAAATACGTACACAGCAACCGAGCCTCCCCGGGCTCAAAGCACCCAACTGGCAATTGATACCGTCTACCATATAATGCCTCATAGGGAGCTATATGGATGCTCGACTGATAGTTGTAGCTGTAAGCAAACTCTGCAAATGGAAAGAACCGATCAGGAACCTCTAAAGTCTATAACATATGCTCGAAGCATATCTTCCAAAATCTGAATAGTATGCTCGGAATGTTCATCCATTTGAGGATGAAATGTTGTGCTCAACTAGACCCGTGTACCCAACTTGCGCTGAACTGCCCTCCAAAAATGCGAGGTAAACTGCATACGTTGGTCATAAATGATCGACACGAGTACACCATGAAGACAAACTATCTCCCGTATATAGATCTCATCCAACCACTCTGAAGAATAGGAAATTGCAACAGGAATGAAATTCATTGACTTGATCAGCCTATCCACAATAACCCATACTGTGTCAAACTTCCTCTAAGTCTGTCTGGTTCCAAAAACAAAGTCCATAGTGATATGCTCCCACTTCCACTCAGGAATCTCAATCTTCTGAAATAAACCACCATGCCTCGGATGCTTGTACTTTACCTGCTGACAATTCAAACATGGAGCAACATATGCAACGATATCATTCTTTATCCTCCTCCATCGGTGATACTGCCGCAAGTCCTAATACATCTTAGCAACGCCCGGATGAATATAATATTGGGAACTATGGGCCTCATCTAGAATCAACTCACAAAGTCCATCCACATTAGGCATACAAACTCACCCCTGCATCCTCAAAACTCCATCATCTCCAACTGTAACCTGCTAGGCACCATCGTGCCGCACTGTGTCCCTAAGGACTAGCAAGTGAGGATCAGCATACTACCGATACCTGATACGCTCAAATAATAAAGGCTGAGCGACTCTAAAATCTAAAACATGGCCGAGCTCAAAAATCTCCAACCTCACGAACTAATTGGCTATAGCCTTAACATCCAAAGCAAGCGGTCTCTCACCAACTGGAATATACGCAAGGCTGCTCATACTGGCTGATTTCCTACTCAAAGCACCGGCCACTACATTGGCCTTCCTCGGATGATACAAGATGGTGATATCATAGTCTTTCAATAGCACTAACCACCTTCTCGGCCTCAAATTTAGCTCCTTCTACTTGAACAAATACTGTAGACTCTTATGATCTTGAACACCTTACATGACACGCCATATAAATAATGCATCTATATCTTCAATGCATGAACGATGTATACTAGCTTCAAATCATGAACTGGATAATTCTTCTCATGGATCTTCAACTGTTGCGGAGCATATAGAATAACCTTGCATTCTACATCAACACCGCACCAAGTCCAATATGAGATGCATCACAATATATTATATATAGCCATGAACCTTTAGGAAAAACCAACACCGATGCTGTAGGCAATACTATCTTCAGCTTCTGAAAGCTCTCTTCATACTCATCCAACCACCTGAACTAGGTACCCTTCTAGGTCAACCTGGTCTTCGGGGCTGCTATAGATGAAATCCACTCCACAAACCGATGGAAATAACTCGCCAAACCCAAGAAAATCTGGATCTTTGTAGCTGATGTGGGTCTAGGATAGTCCTTGACTGCCTCTATCTTCTTCAAATCCACCTGAATACCCTCTACTGATACAACGTGACCCAAGAACGCAACTGAAGTCAACCAAAACTCACATTTTGAAAACTTAGCATACAATTGACTTTCTCTCAAAGTCTGAAGAATGACTCAAAAATTTTGCTCATGCTCCTCTCAGCTGCGGGAGTAGATCAAAATATCATCAATGAAGACAATCACAAATGATTCCAGATAAGGCTTAAACACATGGTTCATCAAATCCATAAAAGCTGTTGGGGAATTTTTTAATCCAAATGACATCACTAAAAACTCATATACTAAGTGAGAAAAGCCACCTTAGGGACACCAGATGCCCTAATCCTCAACCGATCTCAAATCGATCTTCGAAAACACTTTGGCACCCTGAAGCTGATCAAACAAATCATCAATCCTCGGCAATGGATACTTGTTTTTGATGGTAACCTTGTTCAACTGCCGATAATCTATGCACATCCTCATCGATCCATACTTTTTCTTAACAAACAACATTGGCGCACCCCAGAGCAAGATACTAGGTCTAATAAAGCCTTTATCAAGCAAGTCTTGCAACTGCCCCTTCATTTCTTTCAACTCTGGCGGGGCCATACGATATGGCGGAATAAAATGGGTTGAGCCGGAGCCAAATCAATGCAAAAGTTAATATCCCTATCGGGTGGCATACCCGGTAGGTCTGCAGGAAATACTTTTGGAAACTTCCGAACAACTGGCAGAGAATCTATAGAAGGAACCTCGGCACTAGAATCACGAATGTATGCCAAGTAAACCAAACATACCTTTTCAACCATACACTGAGCCTTTATATAAGAAATAACCCTATTAATAGAACGACTAGAAGTCCCTCTCGACTCCAATCGATGCAAACTCCGCAAGGCTATTGTCACGGTCTTAGCCTGACAGTCCAATATAGCATGCTAAGGTGACAACCAATACATCTCTAATATGACATCAAAATCAACCATATCTAGAAGTAGGAGATCTACACGGGTCTCAAGACCCCCAATAATAACCACACACGAGCGATAGGCACGATCTACAATAATAGAATCATCCACCGGTGTGGACACATATACAGGAGCACTCAAAGAATCATGAGGCACAACCAAATACGTAGCAAAATAAGATGAAACATAGGAGTACGTAAACCCTGGATCAAATAGAACCGAAGCATATCTACTACAAACTGAAACCGTACCTGTGATAACGCCATCAGATGCCTCAGCCTCATTCCTGAGTGGGAAAGAATAAAATCATGTCTAGGCCCCACCACTCTGAATTACATCTCCAGGATGACCTCCTACTTCCTAGACTCTACTTCTAGCGGCCTGACCTCCACCTCCAACAGCCTGAATCTACCTTTAACACCTCGACCTCCACCTCTAGCTGTCTGACCCCTATCTCTAGCTGGCCGAGCAGGCAGTGGAACACTCAGTTCCTGAACCATGGCACGAGAACCTTGATGCTGAGAACTGCTTGATGCTCGAGGGTGAAATCTAGTAATGGGCCTCGGATCACCACAAATATAAATAGTCCTCGGCACTTGAAACTGACTCTGATGGCCTGAGTAACCACTCTAAAAACTCTGGAGTGGAGGTGCACTGATGTGAGCTGGTAGTGCACTGTAAAGTAGCTGATATGAATACTTCATATGAGAACCACGACCACCTGGAGCATCGTGAGTAGCCTGTAGTGCTGAATGAAACGGCTTGGGACGATAGCCTCAACCAAAAGAATCCCTACCTCCAGATGAGGCACCTTTGAACCTGCCAGAATGAAGAGGCCTCTTGTTGGACCCCTGACCACTACCCTGAGCTAGAACCATCTCAACCCTCCTGGCCACATTGGCCATATCCTGGAAAGAAATATCACTCCATTTCTCCTTAGCTATCTGCAATCTGATAGGCTGAGCTAGTCACTCGATAAAACTCCTTAATCTCTCTCTCTCTCGGTGGAAAGTATAATCAGAGCATGATAGTTCAAGTCAATAAATCTGGTCTCATACTGAGTGACGGTAATAGAACCAAATTAGAGACTCTCAAACTACCTCCGATAGTCCTCTCTCTGAGTGATAGAAAGAAACTTCTCCAGAAATAGCTGAGAGAACTAATCCTAACTCAAAGCCAGTGACCCATCCGGTCTAGCCAAACAACAATCCCTCCAAAGTCTTGGCAGAATCTGACAGACGAAAAAGCAACAAATTCGACCCCATTGGTCTCTATTATCCCCATGTTCCGTAGAACCTCATAACAGTTGTCCAAACAGTCCTGGGGATCCTTTGAAGATGTACCACCATATGTGGTAGTAAAAAGCTTGGTGAACTTGTCCAGTCTCCACAAGGCATTAGCAGACATAGCTGACCCATCACCGGTCTGTGCCACAACACCCGGCTAAACTACCCTAACTGGCTGAGCTGATGGAGTTTGAAATTGGGGAGCCATCTGCTCAGGAGTGCGAGCAGCAAAAGTCTTGGCTCCTCCTCCATCCTAAGAAATAGCTGGTGCTACAGGAAATATGCCTGCCTGAGTGACACTCTCCATAAGGCCTACTAGACAGAACAGAGCATCTTGGAGTACTGAGGTGCCGTGAACCCCTCTGGGACCTGAGCTAGCCCTGCTAGAACTGTCTAGCCCGGAACATCGTCCTCAAACTCTACCTGAGGCTCCACTGCTGGTGCTTCTGCTTGAGCTATGGGCTGAGCCCTGCCTCTGCCTCAGCCTCTGCCCCTCGTAGGAGTGACCATTGGGGGCTCAGGCTACTGGTTAGCTGATGAAGCGATACACAATCTCACTATCTGAGAAAGAACAAAGTGGAAGTTTAATTAACATTGAGAAATCAGGTCACACAACAAGAAATAATAGATGTGAAGTTTTCCTAAACTTTGTAGCCTCTGATGGATAAGTAAAGACGTCTTCGAATTTATCCCTTAGACCCTACCTAGCTTGTTCGTGAATTGTAAGACCTAGGCAACCTAGAGCTCTGATACCAACTTGTCATAACCCGGATTTCTCACTCTCGGGAATTGTGATGGCGCCTACTCGTGAAAGCTAGGCAAAATTATTAAGAAATGTAGAAGTAGCCACAACTTAAGCACATAACTACCCCATAGAATATGGTGTCACAATCCACAAACAACTAAGATTTACTACAAATACAAGTCTAAAAGAAGAACAACTATTCTTGAAACAAAAAATACAGCAAAATCTAAAGAGGGGAAATAGGGACTTCAGGATCTAAGGACTCCAGCAGTTCTACCTTGGTCCCTGGACTGAAGGAAGCTACCTCAAGCTACTCACTAGGTCCGGCACTGAAATCTGCACAAAAGAGTGCAGAGTGCAGTATCAGTACAACCGACCCCATGTACTGGTAAGTGTCGAGCCTAACCTCGTTATAATAGTGAAGAGGCTAGAACACGTGAATCATATAAACATATGCGGTTAAATCATATACAAACAAAGCAATAATAACAAGAAATAAAAGATAAAGATGGGAAGGTGACATGATGCCAGGAATATCAAATTATAAAAATAGACCAATAGAGAAGCATAATGAACATCATACTTAAATCAACACGAATAATGAAACAGTAATACGTGCACGACATCGCCCTTCGTGCTTTTACTCTCGTTCTCACCATATGAAATAATAGAAACGGCGCGGCATCACCCTTCGTGCATTACCTCTCATAATCATGGCACGGCATCACCCTTCATGCATTAACTATCAAAGTATCGGCACGACATCACCCTTCATGCACTAGCTCTCAAATCATGGCACGATATCACCCTTCATGCATTAACACTCACACACAATATCATACATGTTTTACACTTTTCCTTACCCAAATAATAGAAACAATACGTCCTAGCCATGTAGTTTCGATCCCGACCTTTATTTGGTTTTTATTGCATCGACCGTCTCGCTACTTAATTGTGGTGTAGATTTGGCCAAGATCATTTATCACCTCTGTTGAGTCCATTTTTACTTCCAATAGAAATAGGTTGAACTTGCGTGCCAGATGTAGCATTTCCTGAAGTTCTTGCAGTTTAATATGTAGCGAAAATAGACCATGACGGAATTTCTTGAATCCTAATATCCATTTTCCAATATTGTCCCTGAAAACACCATCTAACCCACATTTCAATTTTTTTAAAAAAAGCACCGTCTATACTAAGTTTTATCCAATTTAATGTGTGAAGTCATGAAGTAGAATTCAAGGAAGTGATTCAGAATTCTTTGGAGTGGTGGAGTGAGAGTTGTATTGTTGGTGTTGTTCTTATTCCTATTTATCCATATTACCCATATTAGGAAAGGAAAGAGTTGTTGTCAGTCAATGTGAGGGATTTAAAATTTGTCCTAAAATTTTATGTGAAGCAGCCAGTCTTGAGAGGGTGCTATGAATATATTCTTGATTCTTAGATTGTCCCATAGAATTTGGACGATGGAGTATCTAATGAAAATGTGAGTGGTGGACTCTTCCTCTTTGTGACACATAGGATAATTGTTATCAATATTAATGTTAATATGATGCAAGTATTAGCGACATAAAATTTCATTGTGAATACATTGCCAAAAGAAGAACTTAATTTAATTAGGACGTTCCCATTACTTTCTATAATACATTCAATTGAACAAATAATGTAAATATTCTTGTATAATTAAACAATATTGAGAAGATGATCACTTGTTCGCAACTATATTCTTATTTTGGCGTAAAGAATAGGCTTATTCAAGAAATTAAAAGTGTTTTAGTGGTGTGACACAAACAAACAATACCAGTGATAATCAACAAAGACACACTCTTTATTTTTTTTCTTTCGCTATTGAAGTGTTAAGAGAAACGGAAGACTAATTTAACCATGACTTAAATGCTATACAAATTAATTAAGTCTCCTAATTAACTGGAAGGCATATTACTTCACCATACTATCCTTTTTCCTTTCTGATAGTTATTGAATACAATCCTAAAAGGGTAAATGCATTGATTAATATTATTTAAATTCTCCCTATCACTCAAAAGAAGTTCAACATTTTACACGCTACTAGTAGCAGCATTTATTTCACACAATTATTCAGTTCTTAGTGAGGCCATAGTGAAATATCATTTTATCAATTACTGAATGAAGTAAGTACTACAGATTTCTTTTCACATATTCAGGCAGTCCAGTTCCATTTATCTTCTAAATTTTTCATTGGCTAATAAAAAAGTACAATTCCAACTATACCTATATGCCTTTAGTTCCTTCTTCGAATAAGAATTTAATTACCGTACTTGACTCATTTATAACTCAAGATTTTCATGCGCCTAACATTAAATTTAACGATCGTTTAATTTCTTTTTAAAACATGGTACTTATAAACATTAAATTCTCTCAACTGCGAGTTACTCCTTCCGGTCCAAAATAAGTATTTTTTTTGGATATTTTCACATAGATTAATAAATCTATCTTTTAACATTAATTAGCAATAGAATTGACCATATTAACCTTTATTATCTCACATAAATACTCCTAACACATATTTTAACGCTATTTTCTTCAAGGGTAATGTAGGAAAAAAATAATTAATTCATTCTTGATATCTGAAAAAAATACTCATTTTGAACCACAAGAAAAAGATAAAGAAATAATTTATTTTGGACCGAAGGGAGTAAAATTTAATAATGTTAAACTTATATCAGTATGAAGTATACACATTATTGTCGGAACTGATTGCTTTTCGTTCTTTTGTAGTAATTATAGCTAATTTCATCATTGCTACTCATATTATTTCTAAAATTGAGTAGACTAGGACGCATTATATACCGAAAATTCACCCATTCTTCATTCATAATTTAATCTAGTTTTAGCTAAAAAGAGTACGTCGATTGATTGTGATTGTTAGACTTAATCAAACTTTAATAATAGAGCAATAAATTCTGGGGATTGTGACACCATACGTTACATTTCTACATTGGATTACAAAATTGAACTAAACAGAGAATTTTTCAGAGATGTTAAAATGACTTCTCTTTTTAAAGATAGCTACGTGTATTTATCTTTTAGATGATTTACTTAGTATAAAAATAATTTTAACCCGTTGTCAGTTAAAGTCTTTCTTAAAGAGTTTATATTTTGACTTTGTAAATAATTTTTATATTATCAAATTAAGTTGACATATAACAAGAGATATTATCACCGGGCGTTGTTTTAGGGAGGTTAATCAGGTTGCGGTTGCAGATAAATTGGAATCTCTTATGAAGTTTATCTCCTATAGCATTAATGCTATATTTATTTTAAATAATAGTATTTAAAAGATTATATTCTATAGACACCTTTTAATATTTATACAAAATATTTAATTTTGGTTAACTCATACTCCTAGGCCACTAAATACGCTATTAAGGTACCACTATTTTTTCTTTCTTTCTACATACATGTCATTCTCTTCCCATTCCCTGAAAACACGATGATCAATCTTTCAAAATTTCTCTCACCCACATCATCTACGTCCTCTCCGATTCCAATTTCTCCAATTCCATCGAACGTTGCTTTCTCTTAAAAATTTTTAGTGTATATCCGATTTGAGCAAACTTCAGACACTACTTCCACTTCGTTCAACTTCTCTTTCTCCTATTTTCTTTCTTCTCCCTTCTTCTTTCTTGATGTTTAAAAGCTATACGTATGTTAATATTGGAGAAAGAAGAGACTAAGTATTTTGGTTTTGATAATGCGAATTATGAGATTTATTTTGAGGAATATGCTGTTTTTTTTTTCCGATCGGCGCACACAGTAGGGGTTTTTGCTCGATGACGGATTCGTCAAAAATTAGGATTTTTTCTTGAACAAAGACGATGGAGTTTGGGGCTAAGCAACTTGATTTTCTGTTAATATATTTCAATGTATTTTCAACGTATCACGCTATATCATTGCCTTTTTTTATTATAATTCAATATTTCGTTATATTTCATATATTTTATTGTATTCACTGTCTTTTTTACATTGTATCTCAATGTATCCCGTTTTATTCTATGTATTTCATTGTATTTACTTTCTCTCTATATTCCATGAATGTATTCATATATTTGTAAAATTTATATAATTTATGTATTCATATGTATTATATAATTTTCCCTGAAGATTGCTAGTATGTTTTTGAGGTATTTTTCAGTTGAGAATCTTTTTTGTAACTAGAAATACAAATTTATGTGTTATAATTGAGTTTATTGAGTTATATTAGGAGTCTATTATGTTAATTGATTCACTTTCCGTTTAAAAACAGGTCAATCCCCTGTTTCACGCCGTGAATACTGTCGAATACATTCAAATACAATA
Organism: Nicotiana benthamiana; assembly: GCA_034376525.1. Classification (NCBI taxonomy): domain Eukaryota; kingdom Viridiplantae; phylum Streptophyta; class Magnoliopsida; order Solanales; family Solanaceae; genus Nicotiana; species Nicotiana benthamiana. The sequence goes on from CM067325.1 coordinate 15,228,439, forward strand.
ATCTGTCTAGCTGTAATTTCATGTTTCACGCCATGAATACAGTGGAATACAGCAACTAATAAGCTGGATTTCCCTGATTCACGCCTACTTTTGCTATTGTATTCATGAATACAGTAGCTTAAATGCATCTAATACATCTTATAATAGTAGAAAATGTATTTACAATCCATAATATAGCAAATGGTATCTATAGATAGCTAATTACCTCCAAAAGATAGTGCTTTATGAAAATTTCTCTATCTCTAAGCAGAAGGCACGCAACACTGTTGGTCATTTACACACTATTTGACACTTTACCAAGTAAATTAGAGGTTTCTTAATAGAAATTTTCAAAAGCCACTATTGTTTAGTGGCTATTAACTTCTATTCAATTGTTATGGTAGTATATCCGCTATATTCGCCGTCGTATTCATGAATATAACAGCAAAAAATACCTGAAAATTATGGCAGTCCAGAAGTACGCACATGTATTAGTGCCATGTATTCATGAATATTGTAACGGCAATTATCTTAAGAATAGATATGTCCAGCTTTCTAATAACGAAAATAATATCAACGAGCGTGATACGCTCCTAATATAACTCATTAAAATCAATTCTAACATGCTTCATTATCAACCCAATTAATTAGAATGATTTTTCAGTTATATATAACTGTTCTATTTAACTTTTGTATTTAGTGTGTTTCATTATTAATTTTTTTTTACTGTTGCATTCATTAGATTTAATGTTTGTTTTTATTGTATTCACTATTTTATATTCATTGTATTCAAATGTATTTGTATTAACAGTATTTTAGTTATTCCTAAAACATGTTATTACTTTTATATTCAATATATTTTATTGGTTGCATTCAATAAATTTCTATTTATATTTAGTGTATTTTACCGTATTTCATTGTATTTTAAAATTAAATATATTCACTATTTATATTCTGTTCTATTTTAATGTTTGTATTCAGTGTATTTTAATGTTTATATATTATATTCATTCATACTATATGTGAAGTATGCATGAATACATGTGTATTCAACTGTATTAAAAAAATACGGACCTTCGAATAAATATAGGTGAAAAAATATATTTATACAAAAATATAATGTGTTTGAGTGAATTTATACATAATACAATGCATTTGTATCATTCTATGTGACTAAATAGCAAAGAAGAGAAGAAAGTTCATCGGAGATGGTGTTTTTTGGCCAAGAAGAGAAGAAAGTCTGTCGAATACGTATAACAACTTTATGATAAGAGTTCATCATATTGCTCTTTTTCGTTCGAAAAACTCTTTTCTGTTTTCTGGCTGTCTTCTACTATATTCTAATGTCTCATCGGTCATCAATACTAAGGCTGTATCTTGAGTTGCTCGAAGGAAGAGAGAGAAAGAAGAAAAATTATGAGAGAGAATTATGTGTTAGTTGAAAGAAAGAGATATTTCATGCCTCAATGGAAGTATATACCATAAATACCTATTTTGTTATAAAATATAAAATGTAGTCATAGAAAAATATTTTATGATGATTTTGATTTATAATAAATAAGATGTATATTTTTCCTATTGGAGATAAATTTTCCTTTTTGGAATACAGATAGATATGAGAATTACCATATTTTTGAAAAAAAAATCCCTTTTTGTCGGAATCAGTGTTTGCCATGAAATTTTCGATTTCCATTTGAATATGCTTATCGAAATTTTTTGAAAATTTGAAAAACTCTAAAAAGCTACTGTTTTAAAATTTTTGCTTCAGATCATTCACAAAAATTCAAAACTAAGCCAATATTATATTAATATCTAAACACAACTCTATTCAAATACATTTTCACTTGAAAGAAATTTATATTTTTGAAAGTTTACAACTCTTATGTCCAAACTCCCAATTACTATCATTATTTTCGAGCCACCGTGAAATACTCTAGCTTAATTATCACTTTTTTTTTTCTTTGGATATATATTTGTTCACATATCTATATAGTTTGGATTCTCCAAGCTATCAAATTTTGTCTACGTCTAGCCCTTTCTTCAAATGTACTCTTTTTCCGGTAGCAATAAAATGAACACTTGTTGATTTTTCTTAAAAACAATATGTAATTCTCCCATATTAATTTAATATAATAACCTCGAAAAAAAGTAATTCTAGCATATGACTTAATTAAACTATCTTTCCCTTATGTAATTGCTTGGTGAAATAATTTTCTTGGACTGGGCAGCTAGCAGCTTCGAGTTATGTTACTACTACTTCTTTTAGCCTTTCACTTTCATTCTCGCCAATCGCCATCAAAAGGGGCACTTTACTCTGCACATGCAACTGTACCAAAAGAATACCCTCAAATATGGTACTAAAAGGGAATTAAAGAAGAGATATTAATTACTGCAATAGAGTGGACTGTCTGTGGTGGTGGGCTAGTGAGAGGTCCACGGAACTTTCAGCAATAGTATTAATTATTTTTTAACTACAAATCACTTATCTCGATCACAAATCATTAACTTTCTCCTTGAATGCTCCTCATACAACCTTCGTAAAAAGCTTAATTAACTAAGTAATATGCCTCTAGTGTCCTTTATGTTCTGACCCTTATATGTATCCATCTTCGTAAACTAGTTCGGCATCTTCAACTGTACAACTTTCTCTCAGTCTCTCTTTCTCTATCAGCTCTCTGACAGTGTGTCTCCGCTAACTCCAAGTATGGTACAGGCAAAGAAGTTCAGAGGTGTCAGACAACGCCATTGGGGTTCTTGGGTTGCTGAGATTCGTCATCCTTTGCTGTATTTTACCACGCATCCCCACTCTTCTATTTTTCTATATTTTTCAACCCTTCCTAGATTGGATATTCAAATATTAAATTTAATATGCATGGCGTACCACTACCTTTAATTCCATATAACTCTTATATTGATCACTGACAAGATCTTACTTCATGATAAAAAAAAAAAGTGGATTCAACATTTAAATTTAATGAGTTCAAACTTTATAGGACTTTGACGTGTACACATTTATTATTGATAACGTGACTATTTGATCGTTTTTATGGTGGTAGGAAGAGGAGAGTGTGGCTGGGAACTTTTGAAACAGCGGAAAAAGCGGCACGAGCGTACGATGAGGCTGCTGTTCTAATGTGTGGACGTAATGCCAAAACAAACTTCCCAGTGGCAGCACCTAATGAAAACGGAAAAGACACCAACACTAATATTGTTAATTCGTAATTGTCTGGATCGTCATCATCATCATCGCTTTCTGCTATTCTTAGCGCAAAACTCCGCAAGTGCTGTAAATCGCCTTCTCCATCACTCACTTGCCTTAGGCTCGACACAGAGAGTTCCAGTATTGGAGTGTGGCAGAAGCGAGCTGGGGCGCGTCCTGATTCTAGCTGGGTAATGACTGTCGAACTTGGAAAAAAGAAAATAAATGACAACGAACCAACCCTAGAGGGGGAGCAAGAAAAAGATACAGTAACTGCTTCGATTCCAGAGACTTCAATGGAGAAATTAGAAGGCGAAGAACGTGGCATGGATGAAGAAGAACAAATGGCGCTGCAGATGATTGAGGAACTCCTAAACAGGAATTAATTAGTCATAATTTACTTGTTGCACAAGTTAAACTACTTAGGTAAAATGTTTGGTCTTTACACGAAGGTATAACGCATCAGATATTTTTCCAAAAATAATAATCAGTAGGTAATATGGAGAGTCTATTAAAGTATTTTTCGGAAGTAATTGTCATTGCTGTGTATTCTGTTTGTCCAAGGTTGTGCAATCGTGGTATTATATTTGATAAAGAAGATATAAATGTTAAATGGGATTGAACTACGTATGAATTATTGATATGGACCTCCATAGAAGTAGGGGTGGGCTACAGGGACTTATATACATATGCACGTCGACTTCCATAGAAGTAGGGGTTGCTCTCATGGTAAGCAACCCCCACTTTCAACCGAGACGTTGTGAGTTCGAGTCTCCCCAAGAGCAAGGTGGGAAGTTCTTGGAGGAAGGATGCCGGGGGTCTATTCGGAAACAACTTCTCTACCCAAGGGTAGGGGTAAGGTCTGCGTATATACTACCCTCCCCAGACCCCACTAAGTGGGATTATACTGGGTTGTTGTTGTTGTTGTTGCTGCACGTCGACTTCTTCTTTTTCTAGTATAGAAATTAAGTGGTCGGTTCTGTGCAATAGGATATATATATATATATATATATATATAAGCCATTAGCTTCTGGCATTGTGCCTTTGGTTATGGGGGGTTTGGTTAGACCCCTACCATGTCAATATATATAGGCCAAACCTATAAGCAACCCCTGTAAGTTGGCCTTAATTTTCATTTTGGCACCCCAACTTAGACCTGTTCCATTTTGATACTCCAATCCCTTATCTCATGTGCTATTTAAACACAAAATACTGACTTGTCACATTGAGTGAACTTCGTCACCGAAGACGCGTGTGAGATAGAAAAGACTCCCTTTCAACGCACTTATTACCTTTGAAGCCCCATTTATACCCCACTTTTTCCTTCCCCTTCTCCATTATCATATGTAAACCCTAATTATCTATAAATCCATCTCCGTGAATATTCTAAAGGCTGCTTTCTTTCTGTTATTTTCTAAAGCTTAAGTTGAGATTAATAGAAAAGTGAACCTTATTATCATTCTTCTTCTTCTGTAATTTCTTTCTGTATTTCTTCTTCTTCTTCTGTAATTTCTTTCTGTATTTCTTCTTCTTCTTCTTCTTCTGCTGTGATTTTGAGCTTGAACTCCATAGCCAATGTAGCTATGTCGGAAAGAGCACAAAAAGGATTGGATATCTATTTTTGTGGGTTTAACGCGAAATTAAGAATATCATGGTCCCCCAGAAATCCAGGTCGACGATTTTATGGGTGTAAATTTGACAAAGCAAGTCGGCCATCTATTTACACTTAAATCTGATAAATTCTTGGTATCAATTTGTTTAAAAAATCTATTTTCTCTTATTTTGAAGGATCGAGGTGCTTGCGAGTACTTTAGATGGTATGACGAAGATTTTCTCGATCAAGCGAAGAGGACAATTATGGTTTACTGAAAAGGGTCAAAGAAAATGACTCAAAATTGGCGATCAAACTAGAAGTTGCCAAGGAACCATGCATAACACTAAATAGGGAGCCGTCGAATACAGTTGGGCCATCCTGGACTTGAACCAGAGACCTCGCGGGCAATGAAGAAGTGGATTTTTGTGTTTGTAATTGTGTTCATCAATTGAAATTGTTGGGTTGTTCCTTCATTTTGTTGAAGATGGTAGTGTAAATGTTAGTTTTTGGGTGGATATTATGTCCTGATTATGGGAATGTTTTTCGGTGGATTTATGTTAAAGATGGTTGTTCTTTTGTATATGTACTGATTATGGTTGTTCCTTTGTCTATATTTAAGCAGTAGCAAGCAGATTTTGTTTCCGTCATATATGTACTGATTTTGTTCCAACAAAATTTGTTCCTTTGTTCATTTGTTTCGTTGTATATGTACTGATTTTTGTGACTACAGTAGAGTTCCAACATAATTTGCACAACAGAGTTCCAACAGAATTGCATAAATACACAATAGAATTGCAACTGAAACATGAGAAAAACACCAAAAACAGAATAGAAACAGAATGATTCCAAACCTTAAAACAGAACAGAACTGAAACATAATTCATCAAATCTTCTTGCAATTAGAATAACATATCTTCTCGCAACTGGACAGAATAGAACAGAAACAAAATATATCAACTTCATGAAAACATAATTCATCACCTTAAAACAGAACGAACAGAATAGAACAGATTCAGGACAGTTGCAACTGGAAATAAAATTCCAACCTTAAACTAAAATAACATCAAAAATAAAATATCAATACCAAAATAACATATCCAATACCAATACCAAAATAATATAGATAATACCAATACCAATATCAAAATAACAGCACTGAAACTAAAAGACAAGGGGCTGGTCTTACATATCTAATACCAATATCAAAGTACCAGCAAGATCTTACATATCTAATACCAACAAACATTAAACAAAAGATCAACAACCTTGACGTAACTAGTCCTACGACATAAACAAAAGACTTCTAAAGCTGGGATTCCTGATTGCACTCCTTTGTTTGACTTGAAGTCCTTTCCTGGTTGCACTCATCTTTTGAAGCTGAGATGTTGTAACTATTTTTTTCCTTTCCATTTTAGACCAATAGGCTTAAATTCAATATCAATATTTGTTGCAGATGGATCTCTAGATATACCATATGTTATCACTCTTTCAGAAGGTACATCAAGCTGCAAAATAATAAAATTAGCAATTGATATATAAAAGAAAAAACAGAGGTATAAGCCTCTTTTCGAAAGGTGCACCAGCTTACATTCAATATGCTTCTTCCAATCATTGTGTCTTGATAAATGCCAGAACCTGATTGTCTAGGCCTTTTATACCCTGCTGCTTGTTGAGTTTCATGAGCTTGTTGTATGTTTGAGCTTACATTGCTAGTACGCCTTCCTCTAATAGCAGTGGCAACAGATCTAAAATATCCCCTTCCTAGGCCTAGACCTCTGCCTCTTTCTCTTGATGTGAACTGACTTTGACCACTTTTTCTTACAACAGATGTGTCTTCATAAATTTAAGATGGAATGCTAGGCATGGTTGTTGCAGTAGTAGTTGGCTGACTAAATTGAGTTGGATTACTTGCTTGAGTTATATCTCTTACTGTAGGCTAAAAGAATATACAATAATTAGTGTGCATTATAGAATGCTAAAAAGGACTCAAAATACATTTTGCTTACCTCAGATTTGCAAGCAGATTTGTTATGACCCAACTGGTGACATTTTGAGCAAGTCATTTTCACTCCTTTATTTGATAACTTGCCAATTTTTTTTTTCTTGTCTCATCCTTTGCCCTTCTCCTATACCTTTTAGGTCTTCCTGGCATTGGTTTTGGCTCAGGTGGCTCAATTGAAGGATTTTCTAGTTCGGGCCACATCTTCATATTGGGGATAGGTTGTATAGAATATTGGTAAGCTTTCGTGAAGATCGCCTTCCTGTAATAATGCTCAACCAATTCATCTGGATTTTGTTCTTTGTGATATAATGCACAGACAATATAAGGACAAGGAATTCCTCTTAACATCTAGGTTCTACGGGCGTAAGTCTAGATCAACAACATGCTTAATATCACCATCACCAATCTCAAATCCATCATTCCCATTCCAAAGAAATTTACACCTCCTAGAGACATCTTTATTTTCTTCTAATCGTTCTTGCTATTGGGGATATATCCGTTATTCATTTCTCACAAATCTCCTCATATCAATATGCCTATTTTGCACCTTATTTCTTCTAACATAAATATAATTGACTTATGCCTAGGTCCTACTATCTAGGAATTAAATGTTTCACACATATTATTTTCAACAAAATATCACACCTAGACACATCACTAAAATAATTCCTTACACATGCCTCTATATTGTAATCTAGCACAACCTCACATATGTTTCTCCCTAGCATTGACAACCTTGCAAGCTCATCTTTAAATTGGACAACAAATGATGACTTGAAACATCTCCAGAATTGCATCCTTCTTTCTTCACCTTTCAATTTTTTAGCCCAGTTGGACCATATATGCCTGGAATATATTATATGCTCTGCCATGGGCAGACAGTCCTCAATCAGTGCTTGCGTATAGCTCCCATTTGCACAAATCCTTTACTTTTGCACTTAGCTCTAACTCTATGTTTCTTATTAGGCTTAAGTATAAGCTGAACTTTATTTTCAGCAACATAAGATTGAACAACCTTCGTAAACTCAAGAACACCTTCAAAGACCATACCAAGTTCAAAAATAGCCAACCAACAGTCTGGGTCATACAAGAGCTTTTACTACTCTTTCTAGCTGGTAAGTCAACACTAGGTTCAACTAGCACATCTAGCTCATCTTGACTATCATCACTTCGTATATCACTACTATCATAGTAATCCTCATCCCTCCCCCCCCCCCAATTTTTAGTACACTTGTCTCTCTTACTTGGCCTTTCAACATCATCAAAACCTATGTCTGCTCCAGCTTCCCCTAGCTCAATCTCCTCAGCTGGGCAGGTTTTCACCTTTTCTTTCTCCAAAATCTTCCCCCTTCTTTCTTTCCTTTTTGATATTAACTTCTCATCTAACTCACTTTCATCTTGCTCAGGTATATCATCTAAATCACTATCACTAGAGAATAAATCTGATAAATTATGATCTATATTTTCACTAGCAGCATCTAAATCAGTCTCACCATTTTCAACTTGAGTCTATAGTTGTATTTACTACCCTCCGGGAATGTTCAGCATAGTTTCTGCATTTATACCAGCTAAGTCACCATCTAAAGTTGTCCTAGACTCATTTTCAACCACTTGTGGCCCACATATAAGAGCAGTTGGGACAATCTCCACATGATGATCATCAATAAGATGACAAACAAATAAGTCTAATACCCCCTCTTTACAGTGACAGCCAATATTATACAATTGTTCATCATTTTCAATTAGTACAAAATTTTCTGACCTAGAGTTAAATACATAAAAGACCCTAACAGAAATGTAACCCATACTTGTAGTATAATACTCAAGCTCAAACAAGGATAAGTGGTCTTCATCTATGGAAAACTCTTTTATCTCACTTTTACCAAGGTATTTGGCGACATGAGCTTTGATAAAAACTCCAACGTGGTGAAAACGAAAAGAATATATTCTCACATATAATTTTACCCACAATAAAAATGAAAAAATGAAAAGAAAAATAAAAGTCAGAAGATTCGAAAACAGCAAATGAAAATCCAAAATTTCCATCTGAAAAATTCAAAAACGTCACTATAACAACACCCAAAATAAACTACAAAAGTAATATTAAAGTAGGTAAATCGACACTTATCAGTATTTTAAAGCACGCACATAAAGGACAAACACCGTAAGAACCAATACACTGTAAGAACATGATGAAATTTCGAAAGGACCAGGACTGAAATTTTGATTATCCAGCCTTCAAACAAAAGGAGCAACACCAAGAATTCATGGTTTCATCTCCTAGGGCTTATGATTTTGGTTAACGGGTGAGAGAAGAACGGTGACTTTTGAGAATTAGGTAAAAGGTGAAAAGGTTTACTTACTGAAATTGGGTGTGGATTATTTTTTACCAGGTGTGGGTTTTTTATCGGGTTTGGTTTTTTTTTAACTAGCACAAGTTGAGATTTATTGGGAGGGAATTACGTGGATAATAAATCCAAGTGGCAGTAAGGGTCCTTTTTACATAACACTCTCGGCCGCCCAAGAGGACTGGCTATCTTTCTCTTTATACGCAATATCTTGAAAGGCAAAGAAAAACATCTACCTTGGCAACGTCATTGATTGATATATTCATTGCATGGATGGTAGAGGGTCTGTAGTACCCAAAGCACTGGAGTGATCTAGTAGCCGGGAAGGGGCCTAGTCTACGGGCTGGTGAGACTATTACACTAAAGATTGATGGACTTATAAATTTGCTGGCTGATTCAAGGAGTTAAGACTGGCGGTTCGGTGATCGAGCGAAGGCTTGGTTCCTCCCTCGCTGTACCGAGGGAAGTATATTGCTATTTGAAATTGAAAGAGCTTTCTTTCGACCCCCTCGCTCGTCTCTTCTTTTGCTATTTGGACTCCATAGGAATGTGCATTAGCAAGACTATTTTATATAAGTTAAGTCAACACCTATAAAGTGCGGAATATCGTATATAATGTGATTATTGTATATATTGATTTTTTTGAATAAAAAGTATATGTACTTTACTTAGTATTTAATCAGGAGGTTTCTCTTTTTCCTCAGGGGAAAGGATATCCCTTTGCCATTTCCTTGCGCTAGCTATCCACTCATCTTTTCACTTTTTATCATCATCATTTCAATTTCTTTTCTGTTCTAATTTGAATTCCGGCTTTGGAATCTCTCTTCCTTCTTTGGCTCTCATTTTTTATGTGAAATCAAGGAGCAGCAGGTTAGACTTTGACACTTTCCCGAAGAGAGCTCAAAGCAATAAGATGAAAGATGGGATGAGATGCTAGCCTTCGTTGTTAGCTTTACACATTAACAGCGGTTATGAACACGCGCCTGAGTCATCAACACAAATTAGTATTTTGTGTTTAAATAGCACTTGAGATAAGGGGTTTGAACGGTCACAATGGAATATGTGTGATTTGAGGTGCCAAAATAAAAAAGGAGCAAACTTAAAAGGCTACTTATGGATTTGGCCATATATATATATATACCAAAAAAGTACAAAGTCAAACGGAGACAGGACCTTATCTCCAACATAAAAGATTGACTAGTTCAATCTTTAAAAAGGAAGAGATACATCTATATTTATACTCTTCTATTATACAAGCTTATAAAAGTCAACTGACAAAGAAATTAGCCTTGTCATATCTTTTTCTAATGGTAGAAAGTTGTCATCTATCTAGTTGAAATGGTCCTTTTACCTCTTTAGGTAATTGGTTAAAAGAGGTATAGAAAGTACTATTTCCACTTGACGATGCTAATTTAGCCAAGTAGTCAGCCGCTTCATTGGCTTACTTGAAACAATGAAGAATTTGTACATGTCATTTCAATCGTTTGAGTAAAGTCGCTAATCATCTTCCCCAGCTTTAGATTATTGGTGTCTCCATTTCTAATTATGTTAGTAATAACTAGAGAATTCATTTTCAGTTCATATCTGTTGAACCCATTCCGAGTGCACCATCTCACCCCATACATTGCTTCCAGTGTTTCAGCTTGATTGTTGGAGCAATATTGAGTTTTGACAGAGAAAGCTATGATAACTCCCCTTTACTATCTCTAATTGTGCCACCAATTCCTGCTTCAAGAAATAGGATAGATATATCTATAGGTATCTACATCGATCATAGTGGGACTTAGAAAATAAAAGAGATGGGTTCCATGCATATATAATTCACGGAAGATCCGCTCTTTATCTGCCTATTGTCTTTTTGGTGTTGAGATATATAAAGTCCTACACACAAAGACATTGTAAGGAATTTTAGTACTTGGCAATAGGGGTGTACAAAGTAAACCGACAAATCGCACCAACCCGATAATCCGTGTCAAATCGAGAAAAAAAAACCCGATCATGGTTTTGTTTGATTTGGTTTGGTATTGGAAAAAAAACCCGACCATAATTGGTTTGGTTTGGTTTTAACTAAAGAAAGTCAAACCGAAACCAAACCAACCCGACATTATATATATAGAACTTTTAGATATATTTAATATGTAAATATACTTATTGTGATGTAATTTATAAATATTTCTTAAAGAAATTCATAATTTTATCTTTTAAGGTATTAGGTTTGACTTCAAACTTTTTTAATGTTCCAATAAGTTTTACGATTTCTTCTCTTGAGATGTCCAATTACCTTTATCGCGACAAACAGGACCAAGATTAGAAAGGTATACGTGAATAGACGAAAGAGACCTCATACTTTTCCAAAGTTATTCACGATTCATTTATGCTAGCATGTTATTTTGTTGAACAGTCTAGTCATTATTCCTGAATTGGGCATACATTTTTTTTATTCCTAACGGACTAAATATTTTAAGAAGATAATAAGAAGGTGTTGAATATTGAAGTTTTGATGATTAATAAAGTATGATTAAATATTCAAAGAACCAAGTCCTTAACATAGTTGTTTAACTGTTTTGAGGAACCAGCTCCTCAGGAGAAAGAATCGGCTCCACATGATTAATACTTATATATTTGTACAAGACAATAACTTTATCCCAAAGTTACCCAAGTATGAGTTTGGTGGAAAAAGGCTGCTATAAATAATAAGGGTCTTTGCTCAAGGAAATACGGATAATTCAGTTAGAGACAAAGTCCCAAAGCTTGGGGAATCCATCGAACAATAGGAGTCCTATCAAAGAGGAAGCTCACTATGAACAGGACTCCTAGAAGATCTCAAGTGGTGTTTTAAACAAGATCAACTTGGGATTTCTGTGACGACCAAAAGGGTCATCACTTCTTCCCTTACTCATTCTGTGCTTCTGAAAATCTCATTTAAGATTACCTCAATTTGCGTGCACATTCCGAGCGCGTAGCTGGAAAGCTTAAATATGAATTCTCTGAGAAAAATACTAAATTTTGATATTAAATTGAATAAATTTGACTTCGGTCAATATTTCGGATAAACGGACCCGGACCCCTGATTTGATGGCTCCGAAGGGTGCGTAGGAAAATATGGGACTTGGGCGTAAGCCCGGAATAGAATTTCGAGGTCCCAAACCCGAGAAATAAATTTTTATGTGAAATTATTTTCTGGAAATAATTAAGAAAATTAAAAATGAAATTTGATTAAAAGACAATGGTATCGGGCCCATATTTTGGTTCCGGCACCCGGTACAAGTCTTATATATGATTTAAGCACTTGTTGTAAACTTTGGTTGAAAACGAGTTTGACGCATTTCGAACTTAAAATGGAAATTTGATGTTTTATGGAATTTGGGAGGAATCATGATCTTTGAGGCTTGATTCGATGAATATGATGTTATTTTGGCAATTTGATCGCATTATAGAATGCTAAAAAGGACTCAAAATAAATTTTTCTTAGCTCAGATTTGTTATGACACAACTGGTGACATATTGAGCAAGTCATCTTCACTCCTTTATTTGATAACTTGCCAATTTTTTTCTTGTCTCATCTTTTGCCCTTATCCTACACCTTTTGGTCTCCCTGGCATTGGTTTTGGCTCAGGTGGCTCAATTGAAGGATTTTCTAATTCGGGCCACATCTTCATATTGGGGATAGGTTATATAGAATATTGGTAAGCTTTTGTGAAGATGGCCTTCCTGTAATAATGCTCAACCAATTCATCAGGATTTTGTTCTTTGTGATATAATGCACAGACAATATAAGGACAAGGAATTCCTTTTAACATCTAGCTTCTACGAGTGTAAGTCTTTCCTCTTAGATCAACAACATGCTTAATATCACCATCACCAATCTCAAATCCATCATTCCCATTCCAAAGAAATTTACACCTCCTAGAGACATCTTTATTTTCTTCTAATCGTTCTTGCTATTGGGGATATATCCGTTATTCATGTCTCAGCAAATCTCCTCATACAATATGCCTATTTTGCACCTTATTTCTTCTAACATAGATATAATTGACTTATGCCTAGGTCCTATTATCTAAGAATTAAATGTTTCACACATATTATTTTAAACAATATCACACTTAGACACATCACTAAAATAATCCTTTACACATGCCTCTTATTGTAATCTAGCACAACCTCACATATGTTTCTCCCTAGCATTGACAACCTTGCAAGCTCATCTTTAAATTGGACAACAAATGATGACTTGAAACATCTCCAGAATTGCATCCTTCTTTCTTCACCTTCCAATTTTTTAGCCCAGTTGGACCATATATGCCTGGCACATATAATATGCTCTGCCATGGGCAGACAGTCCTCAATCAGTGCTTGCGTATAGCTCACATTTGCATAAACCCTTTACTTTTGCACTTAGCTTAACTCTATGTTTCTTATTAGGCTTAAGTATAAGCTGAACTTTATTTTCAGCAACATAAGATTGAACAACTTTCCTAAACTCAAGAACGCCTTCAAAGACCATACCAAGTTCAAAAATAGCCAATCAACAGTCTGAGTCATACAAGAGCTTCTTACTACTCCTTCTAGCTGGTAAGTCAACACTAGGTTCAACTAGCACATCTAGCTCATCTTGACTATCATCACTTCGTATATCACTACTATCATAGTAATCATCATCCCTCTCCCCCTCCCCCCCAATTTTCAATATACTTGTCTCTCTTACTTGGCCTTTCAATATCATCAAAACCTATGTCTGCTCCAGCTTCCCCAAGCTCAATCTCCTCAGCTGGGCAGGTTTTCACCTTTTCTTTCTCCAAAATCTTCCCCCTTCGTTCTTTCCTTTTTGATATAAACTTCTCATCTAACTCAGTTTCATCTTGCTCAGGTATATCATCTAAATCACTATCACTAGAGAATAAATCTGATAAATTCTGATCTATATTTTCACTAGCAGCATCTAAATCAGTCTCACATTTTAACTTGAGTCTATTGTTGTATTTACTACCTTCCAAGAATGTTCAGCATAGTTTTCTGCATTTATACCAGCTAAATCACCATCTAAAGTTGTCCTAGACTCATTTTCAACCACTTGTGGCCCACATATAAGAGCAGTTGGGACAACCTCCACATGATGATCATCAATAAGATGACAAACAAATAAGACTAATAGCCCCTCTTTACAGTGACAGCCAATATTATACAATTGTTCATCATTTTCAATTAGTACAAACTTTTCTGACCTAGAGTTAAATACATAAAAGACCCTAACAGAAATGTACCCCATGTAGTATAATACTCAAGCTCAAAGAAGGATAAGTGGTCTTCATCTATGGAAAACTCTTATATCTCACTTTTACCAAGGTATTTGGCGACATGAGCTTTGATAAAAACTCCAACGTGGTGAAAACGAAAAGAATATATTCTCACATATAATTTTACCCACAATAAAAATGAAAAAAATGAAAAGAAAAATAAAAGTCAGAAGATTCGAAAACAGCAAATGAAAACCCAAAATTTCCATCTGAAAATTTCAAAAACGCCAAACAACAACCAAAATAAACTACAAAAGTAATATTAAAGTAGGTAAATCGACACTTATCAGATTTAAAGCACGCACATAAAGGACTAACACTGTAAGAACCGATACACTGTAAGAACATGATGAAATTTCGAATGGACCAGGATTGAAATTTTGATTATCCAGCCTTCAAACAAAAGGAGCAACACCAAGAATTCATGGTTTCATCTCCTAGGGCTTATGATTTTGGTTAACGGGTGAGAGAAGAACGGTGACTTTTGAGAATTAGGTAAAAGGTGAAAAGGTTTACTTACTGAAATTGGGTGTGGATTATTTTTTACCAGGTGTGGGTTTTTTATCGGGTTTGGTTTTTTTTTTTAACTAGCACAAGTTGAGATTTATTGGGAGGGAATTACGTGGATAATAAATCCAAGTGACAGTAAATAATTCGTTAGCTTTACACATTAGCAGCGGTTGTAAATACGCGCCTGAGTCATCAACACAAATTAGTATTTTGTGTTTAAATAGCACTTAAGATACATGTGTGAGTTGAGGTGCCAAAATAAAAAAGGAGAAAACTTAAAAGGCTACTTATGGGTTTGGCCATATATATATATATATATATATATATACCAAAAAAGTACAAAGACAAAGGGAGAAAGGACCTTATCTCCAACACAAAAGATTGACTAGTTCAATCTTTAAAAAGGAAGAGATACATCTATATTTATACTCTTCTATTATACAAGCTTATAAAAGTCAACTAACAAAGAAATTAGCCTTGTCATATCTTTTTCTAATGGTAGAAAGTTGTCATCTATCTAGTTGAAATGGTCCTTTTACCTCTTTAGGTAATTGGTTAAAAGAGGTATAGAAAATACTATTTCCACTTGACGATGCTAATTTAGCCAAGTAGTCAGCCGCTTGATTGGCTTACTTGAAACAATGAAGAATTTGTACACATGTCATTTCAATCATTTGAGTAAAGTCGCTAATCATCTTCCCCAGCTTTAGATTATTGGTGTCTCCATTTCTAATTATGTTAGTAATAACTAGAGAATTCATTTTCAATTCATATCTGTTGAACCCATTCCGAGTGCACCATCTCACCCCATACATTGCTTCCAGTGTTTCAGCTTGGTTGTTGGAGCAATATTGAGTTTTGACTGAGAAAGCTATGATAAACTCCCCTTTGCTATCTCTAATTGTGCCACCAATTCCTGCTTCAAGAAATAGGATAGATATATCTATAGGTATCGACATCGATCATAGTGGGACTTAGAAAATAAAAGAGATGGGTTCCATGCATATATAATTCACGGAAGATCCGCTCTTTATCTGCCAATTGTCTTTTTGGTGTTGAGATATATAAAGTCCTACACACAAAGACATTGTAAGGAATTTTAGTACTTGACAATAGGGGTGTACAAAGTAAACTGACAAATCGCACCAATCCGATTATCCGAATCAAACCGAGAAAAAAAACCCCCATCATGGTTTGGTTTGATTTGGTTTGGTATTGGAAAAAAAAGCCCGACCATAATTGGTTTGGTTTGGTTTTAACTAAAGAAAGTCAAACCGAAACCAAACCAACCCGACATTATATATATATAGAACTTTTAGATATATTTAATATATAAATATACTTATTGTGATGTAATTTATAAATATTTCTTAAAAAAATTCATAATTTTATCTTTTAAGGTATTATTTCAAGGTTTGACTTAGAACTTTTTGAATGTTCCAATAAGTTTTATTGCCATTAACATTAGTAAATTAAATAATGCGAACAAAAGCCAAATTAAATCCAAAATCAAACCAATATTAATGCTAACAAAAGACATTGACACTATGAACGAGAATGTATTAATTATCTATTTTTTTGAAATAATTTAGATAAATGTACAGCCTATTTTTATTTTTTCTTTAGCGTTTAGTCATGTAATTAATATTCCCTTATTAGTCTACTTATTTTAGCATGACTTAGTATTTTTAGATTATATTTATTTTATTATGGCTTTTTAATTAGCAATATCGATATTACACAATTTTATTGTCTTCGTTATTGAATATTTTAGGATAATGCCATGACACATCTTATATTTTGTATTATTTTCTTGGAAAATACTTTATATAGTTGTATCTTACTATGATTAAAGAAATATTTTGAGCATAATTTATATGTTTTGTTCTATGAAGATTTTATTGAAAAAAGTTTAGAAAAAACCCGAATAACCCGAAAAAATCCGAGAGCAAAAAACCCGAGTTTATTGGTTTGGTTTGGTATTTAGATTTAATAACCCGACACAATTGGTTTGATTTGGTAATTGTAAAATCTGAACCTACCCGCCATATGTGCACCCCTACTTGGCAAGCCTTTTAAGTTTTTAAGTTTATAATATTTTAAAAGAGTTGAGGTAAAGCATTTAAGCAATATAATCTGATAGTGTAAATTAAAGGTTAGTTATCTTATTATTATGTTATTAATTAATGCTTATCAGAAAAGATGTACCTGTCAACATTCTATCTCGTCGGATTGAAAGAAAATGAAGAAGAAGATGAACAGTTGAGAAGAGAGAGAAGAGAGAAAATGAAAACTGAAAATTGTATTGAAATGACTGAATGTCCCGAACCTTCTGCACCTACTCAGTATATACAAAATGTAATAAAAATCTAATGTGTGTGTGTGTGTAGTTACATTTGTGTCCTTGTCTTATGTACAAAGTTATACAACAATTAAATATACTAACTACCCTTGGGCTGCTGTGAAGTTGGGCTGCCTGACTTGGTATTGGGCTGGTACTGCTGAAGCCCAACACCCCCCTTCAAGCTGGAGGGTGAACAAACACCCAGCTTGGACAAAAAATGATGATGCAAAATACCTGTCAAGGGGTTAGTAAAGATGTCAGCTAACTGGCCACCAGATGCAACATGATGCAGAGAGATGAGACCATCCTGAAGCTTGGTACGAATGAAATGGCAATCAACTTCAATATGTTTAGTCCGCTCGTGGAACACTGGATTTTTGGCTATGTGTATGGCAGCTTGGTTATCACAAAAAATAGGCACAGCAGATGAAACAGGGATACCAAAATCAGAGAATAGCCTAATCAGCCAAGTAAGTTCACCAACTGTTTTGCTAATAGCCCTGTACTCAGCTTCAGCTGAGGACAAGGATACCACTGGCTGTTTCTTTGCTTTCCAACCAATCAAAGAACCCCCCAAGAATATGCTGAAACCAGAAACAGACCTTCTAGTGTCTGGGCAAGAGGCAGAGTTACATCACAATAGGCAGTCAAAGATAAATCAGGAGTGTCATTGAGAAAAACTCCAAGATCAGATGTCCCTTTGATGTATCTAAGAGTATGTAAAGCAGCATCCATGTGGATAGAAGTAGGTTTTTGAAGAAATTGGCTAAGATGTTGCACAGCAAAGGCCAAATCAGGCCTTGTATGAGTGAGAAAGTTAAGTTTGTCAACTAGGCTTCGGTAAGACTCAGGGGAAGAAAGAGGAGTTCCTATGTCATGCGTTAGTTTAACAGAAAGGTTAAGAGGACAGGTCACAGAAGAAACATCAGAACAATAATAAGTGAGCAGAAGGTCAGTGATGAACTTCTTCTGGTGAAGAAGAAGACCATCAGCACAATAAGCAACCTCAATGCCAAGGAAATAGTTAAGAATACCCAGATCCTTTATTTTGAAAGCAGAGTCTAAGAAGGCTTTTAAGGCAGTGATTTCCTCAAGATCATTACCAGTGAGAATAATATCATCAACATACACAGCTAATAGGACAATTGAATGACCAGATTTCTTATGAAAAAGAGAGTAATCATTGAGAGAGGAAGAATACCCTTTAGAGCATAAAGCCTGGGAGAGTTTGGCATACCATTGCCTAGAGGCTTGTCTTAGACCATATAAAGATTTCTGGAGAAGACAGACAAAAGGAGGAGAAGAAGAAGAAGAAGAAGAAGAAGAAGAAGAGGAGGAGGAGGCAGAAGAAGAAGAGAAAGCAACTGTTAGACTAGGAGGCAATTTCATATAGACTTCTTCATTGAGATCACCATGGAGAAATGCATTATTAACATCCAACTGAAATAAAGGCCAAGACTGTTTTACAGCAACTGCAATCAAGGATTTGATGGTAGAGAACTTCACAACAGGAGAGAATGTATCAGTGAAATCCACACCCTCAACCTGAGTATCATCCCTGACTACTAATCTAGCTTTATATCTCTCCACACTCCCATCAGCTCTATATTTAATCTTGTAAACCCATTTACACCCAATAGGCTTCTTGCCAGGAGGAAGAGGAACCAAGGACCATGTATTATTGGCTGCTAAGGCCTCAAATTCTTTGGTCATGGCATCCTGCCAAGCAGGATCAGAGGCAGCTTGATTGTAAGAAGTAGGCTCAACCAGTGCAGTGCTAACAGAGCTATTGCAGCAAGTGGAAAAAGAACTGGTGCCAGAGATGGAAGGAGGGAGGTCACAGATGTATTGTTGAAGATGGGCATGAGTGGTGTGGTGCCTGCCAGATCTCCTAGGAGCAGGCAGCAGAGGGTCTGAAGAACGAGAAGTGTGAACAGGATTATACAAGGGTATGATATCAGAAGGTGGTGAATTAGAGGTAGAGGCTGGGAAGGAAGGGGAAATATCAGATGATGAGGAAGGGCTGATTGATGGTGCATCAGCACAAAAAGGATAGTCAGGGTATGAAGGATGAATAGAAGATGGAATAGATGCATCAGTAGTAGAGGGATAGTCATGGCATGAAGGATGAATAGAAGATGGAACAGAGGAAGTGCTCCAAGGAAAAGCAAAAGGAAAAACATCCTCATGAAAAACAACATCCCTGGATATGAGTGTAAGTCTAGTTTTCAAGTTATATAACTTGTAACCCTTTTTACCCAGTGGGTATCCTAGGAATACACAAGGATCAGCCCTTGGTTGAAACTTGTCTCTATGTTGTTTAGGTACAGAAGCAAAACAGAGACAACCAAAGGTCTTAAGATGGAGATAAGAAGGACTCCTTCCAAACAGGGATTCATAAGGAGAAACATTGTTAAGAAGTTTAGAAGGAAATCTATTGATGAGATATGTGGCAATAAGGACACAATCCCCCCAGAATCTGAGTGGGAGTTTGGACTGAAAAAGCAGAGCTCTGGATGTTTCTAAAAGATGTCTATGTTTTCTCTCAACAACACCATTTTGTTGTGGAGTATGAGAGCAAGATGTTTGGTGAAGGATGCCATTGTCAGTGAAGAATTTGGTTCCAGCATGACTGGAGCCAAGTTCAAGGGCATTATCACTTCTAATGGTTTGGACAACAGCCTGAAATTGGGTTTTGATCATGGCAATAAATGCTTGGATAATGGAAAGAGCATTGCTCTTGGACCCCATAAGGTGAGTCCAAGTAGCTCTTGTATAATCATCAACTATGGTCAAAAAATACTTGCAACCATTGTGGGTAGGGGTGGCATAAGGCCCCCATGTATCCAAATGGATAAGTTGAAAAGGTTGGGATGTTTTAATAGAACTTTCAGGAAAGGGCAGCCTAGACTACCTTGCTAATGGGCAAATAGTACATATAAAAGGTTGTTTATTTGCAAATTTACATGGAATAGAATATATGTCTTTCATTCTAACAAAGGGAATGTGTCCAAGTCTATTATGCCACAATATTTCCATTTTATTCAACTCAGTATGAAAAGTACAATGAGAAGAAGAAGTAACAGCTAATGGAGAATGGTAAGATTGAGAAGGAGTAGAAAGAGATGATTGTACAAGCCTGTAAAGACCATCATCCAGTTTACCAATTTCCAGTGGCCTCTTCATAGAAGGGGCCTGTATTAGACAAGAAAATTTAGTAAATAGGACAATAGAATTCAATTGTTGAACAAGCTTGGAAACAGAAATGAGATTGTAATGAAAGCTGGGAATGTATAGGACATGATGCAAAGTGAAACAAAGAAATTTGAGAGATCCAATACATGTTACTTTAACCTTGTAACCATTAGGTAGGGTAACTAAGTATGGGATAACTAGGGGTTTGATGTCAAAGAGAAGGGATTTATTTGAAGTCATATGGTCAGTGGCACTAGAATCAATAATCCAAATACATGCACTAACTCTAGTTAACATGCAAGCACCATAAGACACATCTTTTAAAGGCTTGATAGAAGAAGAAAGTGTACCAGCAAAATTTGCAGAACCCATCACATTGGATTGATGCTGAGATTCAGAAGCTTGAGTTTGTTGGAGGAGGGTCAAAAGCTGTGAATACTGCTCTTTTTTCAACCCAGGAATACCAGAATCTGAAGTAGAGCAACTTTGAACACTCTCCCCCATATTGGACATATCAACATTTGCAGCAGAACCCATACCCTTTTGTACATCAGCACTAGCAGCAGTTCTCTTATCCTTAGTAAACTTGAAATCTGGGGGGAACCCATGCAACTTGTAGCATTTCTCAATTAAGTGACCTGGTTTCTTGCAGTATCTACACACTAGGTCTGTTTTGTTGGTGTCAAATCTAATTTTCTGATTGAACTGTTTAGGATTTGAATGTGTTCCATAAGGTTTTTTCATAAACTGGGTGCTAAAAGCACTGGAATCAGTATGAAATTGGGAAGGTGAATGAGTGACTTGTCTCTGCCTCTCATCCTGAAGGAGTATGTTATATGCACTGTCCAATGAGGGTGGGGGTTGCATCATAAGGATATTACTTCTAACACCTATGTATGTGTCATTTAGCCCCATAAGAAATTGATGTAGTTTATTCTCATCATCTTCTTTCTGAAATTCAATTCTAGCAGTACATGCAACACCACAAGCAGATGCAGTACCCCTTGAGGATCTCATAAAGTTCAACTCATCCCATAATTTCTTCAATTTGTTGAAATAAGATGCTATATCTAATGAGCCCTGAGTAGTAGAAGCTAATTGTTGTTTTACTTCAAAAATTTTTGTACCATTAACTGACCCATATCTGTTGTTAAGTTGAGTCCAAATACTCTGAGCAGTGTCAGAGTATTGGACACTCTCTGCTATCTCAGGAGTAAGGGAATTTGTGAGCCACAAAATAACCATATTGTTGCACCTATCCCACTGTCTAAATTGAGGAGAATTTTCAGGGGGTTTAGGCACAGAACCATCAATGAAACCTAATTTGTTTCTAGCGGACAAAGAAACTATTACGTTTCTCCTCCATCCCCCAAAACCAATCCCTGAGAATGGATTGGTAACCAAAGACACTCCAGGAACATCGGATGACATAAGAAATAGAGGGTTTGTAGGACTAGGAACAAAATTGGTAGGAACAGAAGAAGAATCATCATCGATTTCTACCATTTTTATCTACTGATGATGTTTAATCTCAACAGACTAACAGATCGTGACTACAACAAATGACTAACACAGAATCTAACCAAAAAATCAACAAAAATACAAACTATGATGTTTACACAGCAGATAACAAGTTTAACAACAAAAAATACAAGTAGTTTGACGAAAACTAACCGAATCGAAAAAATCCTAATTTTTGAGAATCAACAGAAACATGAATGAAAACCGGTGAGTGTAACATCGATCGAAAGCTAACGACGAGGAGAACCAGAATATACCCGCTCTGATACCATGTCAACATTCTATCTCGTCGGATTGAAAGAAAATGAAGAAGAAGATGAACAGTTGAGAAGAGAGAGAAGAGAGAAAATGAAAACTGAAAATTGTATTGAAATGACTGAATGTCCCGAACCTTCTGCACCTACTCAGTATATACAAAATGTAATAAAAATCTAATGTGTGTGTGTAATTACATTTGTGTCCCTGTCTTATGTACAAAGTTATACAACAATTAAATATACTAACTACCCTTGGGCTGCTGTGAAGTTGGGCTGCCTGACTTGGTATTGGGCTGGTAAGCCCAACAGAACCTATGATTTATCTTATTATTGATGATCTGATTGCAAATATTTTCTTTACAATCTTTGGTGCAGAAAACTTATTATTTTTACATTATGGGATACTCTCATCTCTCAGCGCTCGACTCAAACGTGCAGGAAAGATGAAACAAATTCAGAATTCAAGCTAAATACTACTCACTTGTAAAAAGGAAAAAGAAATTAAAGTAGTCTACTCATCAATTTGATGGCTGAGAAAAGCAAATTATACAGTACTACATTCTTAAGTGGCTTGTGTGTTTCGATATTTAAATTTTTTTCATATTATCTCCACTCAAGCCTTTTTTATAAATTCTAGGATTCCGTGAAAGTGCCCCGAAAATAAGTAGGAGTAGAAGATTAAATGAACAACACCATGAATTACCAAAAATTCGAAATACCTTACCCCTACCCTAGGGTAGAGAGGCTGTTTCCAAATAGACCCTCGGCATTCTTCCCTCCAAGAACTTCTCACATTGCTCTTGGGGAGACTCGAACTCACAACCACTCGGTTGGAAGTGGGGGTTGCTTACCATCAGAGCAACCCCCTTGTCAATCATGTCACTAGATCAAATATTGGTAATTTCTGCTGTGAAACGACATGGATTATTCTCCAAACATTTATAATCTGCAGATGCTAATTGATGCTTAAATGGAACTACGAGGCGGACACTTAACTAATTCTCGTTTTGGAAGCAATTTGATTTGCTACCAACGTCAAATAGGCAATTAGCACGGTTACTATCTCTTAGAATTAACTAGAACTATTGATTCATCAATGACCGTAATATTGACAGGTTCTATTTATTCATAGATAGTGTACAAAATATTCAAATCCTAGTTCTACGTGGAAGTAAAAGAATGGATAAAATTTTGTAGGATTCAAATCCTACTTCTTTGTATTGCATGGTAGAGTTGTAATCTTTAAGATGCATTCAAAGCCGCTTCTTTAATAATTTGCTTAAGAAACAACAACAACAACAACTACCCAGGTAGTCCCACCAGGTGGGATCTGGGGAGGGTAATAGGTAGACGAGCCTTACCCCTGCCCGAAAGGGCAGAGAGGCTGCTTCCAAACGACCCCCGGCGTATAGGATGTGGGAGGAAAAGCTGCATTACGAAAACAAAGGGGAAATTAGAAACACAAGCAAAACAAAACAAAATTAAGATTTATTAGATATAACATATTTTGGTGAGAAAATTAAAAAGAAAAAAGTGGAGGGACTAAGTTTGGTAAACACAGGAATTGGTATGTGTAGCTTTCAAGGTTTGTTCGGAATTCCTTAACTAGGGAATAATAAGCATGTGGTTCAGATGCATTAAGGTCTAGGACAAGTCTTTTATCTTAACATTTACTTTCATAATGACTTAAAATGACTACTGGTGGGGACAGTGAGAATTGTAGGTGGATCATTAATTTGTAAATTCTACTCATTACCTTTACTTTTTAGTCTGCGTTTAACACAGCACGCTTAGCTGTTTAACTTCTCAATTCCTGTGGTAGAAAACATTGTTCTAATAATGTACTAGTACTTGACATTGTCATAGCTCTGTTAGCTTTAAGGTTGGAGTAACAGGAGTTTGGTAGCTTAAAATATCAATGTTTCATTTGTATGTTATAGGAGGGCAAAAACTGTTCATTAAAGCAAGCTGGGGACCTCCTTTTTTGTCTAATTAGACGAAAACTTATTGCAAGTATTCGATTATATATGTGGTGCATCACGGGCTAAAGGCTATTAAAAAAATACGATTTCTTCTATTGAGATGTCCAATTACCTTTATTGCGACAAACAGGACCAAGATTAGAAAGGTATACGTGAATAGACGAAAGAGACCTCAGACTTGTCCAAAGTTATTCATGATTCATTTATGCTAGCATGTTATTTTGTTGAACAGTCTAGTCATTATTCCTGAATTGGGCATACATTTTTTTTATTCCTAACGGACTAAATATTTTATGAAGATAATAAGAAGGTGTTGAGTATTGAAGTTTTGATGATTAATAAAGTATGACTAAATATTCAAAGAACCAAGTCCTTAACATAGTTGTTTAACTGTTTTGAGGAATCAGCTCCTCAGGAGAAAGAATCGGCTCCAGAGTGAGTAGGGGAGCAGGGGGTGGTCCTGCGGGTAGGGCGGGAGGTAAGGGTGGGAAGAGGGTAGCGGACGCCCATAGATTAAGGATTGGGTCATTGAACATAGGCACTCTGACGGGTAAGTCCATAGAGTTGGCGAAGGTTCTTCAAAGAAAGAGGGTTAACATAGCGTGTGTCCAGGAGACTAGGTGGAAAGGGTCGAAGGCGAGGAATGTAGATGTGTTTAAGCTGTGGTATTCTGGGGTCGTGAGAGGTAAGAATGGAGTGGGCATCTTGGTAGATAGGGACCTAAGGGAGTCCGTGGTCGAGGTTAGGCGAGTGAATGATAGCTTAATGTCTATTAAGCTGGTTATTGGGGGTTGCGTCCTCAACGTCATCAACGCTTACGCGCCGCAAGCGGGCTTAGACGAGGAGGCTAAGAGGCGCTTTTGGGAGGACTTGGATGATCTGGTGAGTAGTATTCCCCAATCTGAGAAGTTAGTTATTGGAGGGGACTTTAATGATCATATTGGGGCTGATGCTGGTGGCTATGATGAGGTGCACGGTGGCTTCGGCTTTGGGGTTAGGAACGGAGGAGGCACTTTGCTGCTTGATTTCGCCAGGGCTTCCGAGCTTCTGATTGCAAACTCGACATTTCAGAAGAGGGAGGAGCATTTGGTCACCTTCAAGAGTTCGGCGGCGAGGACTCGGATTGATTACATCCTCATCAGAAGGAGCGATAGGGGTATGTGCGAGGACTGCAAGGTTATTCCGGGAGAGTCTCTTTCAACTCTTCAAAGACTCCTGGTGATGGATGTCGGTCTCTGGGTGAAGAGGAAGAGGAGGGGCGCTCGGGGACAACCGCGGATTAGATGGGGTGCTTTGACTAAGGAGAAAGCACAGGAGTTGGAAAGGAGGTTAGTTGAGGGCAGAGCTTGGAGTAGTTCTGGGGAAGCGGACGCTATGTCGACAGTGACGGCGAACTTGGTTAGGGGGGTAGCACGGGACGTGCTCGGGGTAGCCAAGGGATATTCAGGCAGACATCAGGGTGATTGGTGGTGGAACGATGTAGTCAAAGGAAAAGTGGAGGTGAAGAAGGCGGCGTTCGCTAGGTTGGCAGGGAGCACAAGCGAGGAAGAACGAAGAGCGAACAGGGTGATCTACAAGGAGGCGAGGAAACAAGCAAAGATGGCCATCACGGAAGCTAAAAACGCGGCGTTCGGTCGCATGTATGAGGAACTAGGGGAGAGAGGCGGGGATAAGAAGTTATTCCGGTTAGCTAAAGCAAGGGAAAGGAAGGTACGTGATCTAGACCAAGTTAGGTGTATCAAGGGCGAGGATGGTAGAGTTCTGATGGGGGAATCTCAAATCAAACAGAGGTGGCAGGCGTACTTTCGGGACTTACTTAACGAGGAGGGGGATCGTAACGTAGAGCTAGGGGAGCTGGAGCATTCAGAGCAACATAGAGACCTTGGGTACTGTAGGCTCATTAGGGTGGAGGAGGTCATGGGGGCTTTGCGTAGGATGAGTAGGGGTCGAGTGACCGGGCCTGACGAGATCCCGGTGGAGTTCTGGAAGTGCATGGGTAAGTCAGGAGGGGAGTGGCTCTCCAGGTTGTTCAATGCGATCTTCAGGACCAAAAGGATGCCGGATGAGTGGAGGTGGAGCACAGTGGTGCCCTCGTACAAGAACAAATGGGACATCCAGTGCTGCAACAACTATAGGGGTATCAAATTAATAAGTCACACGATGAAGGTTTGGGAGAGGGTGATTGAGGCGCGGGTGAGGGAGGTGACATCTATATCTGGGAACCAGTTCGGTTTCATGCCGGGCCGCTCCACTACAGAGGCTATCCACCTTGTCAGGCGGATGGTGGAGCAATTCAGGGATAAGAAGAAGGACCTACACATGGTGCTTATCGACTTGGAGAAGGCGTATGAAAAGGTCCCAAGGGAGGTGCTATGGAGGTTCTTGGAGGCGAAGAGCGTGCCGGAAGCCTACATCAGAGTAATCAAGGACATGTACAATGGAGCTAAGACTAGGGTTAGGACGGTGGGTGGCGAATCAGATCATTTTCCAGTGGTTATGGGGCTCCATCAAGGATCGGCGCTGAGCCCCCTCTTATTTGCCGTAGTGATAGATGCTCTAACCCGACATATTCAAGGAGATGTGCCTTGGTGTATGCTATTTGCTGATGACATAGTATTGATATATGAGACGAGGGTCGGTGTTATTGAAAGGTTAGAGGTATGGAGACTGACTCTCGAGTCTAAAGGTTTCAAAATAAGCAGATCTAAGACTGAGTACCTGGAGTGCAAGTTTAGCGCCGAGCCGAGCGAAGTAGGCAGGGACGTGATGATTAGTTCTTAGGCCATCGCCAAGAGGGACAGTGTCCGTTATCTTGGGTCTGTGATTCAGGGGACGGAGAGATTGACGGGGACGTCACTCATCATATAGGAGCGGGGTGGTCAAAGTGGAGGCTTGCATCAGGAGTCCTGTGTGACAAGAAAATTCCACACAAACTCAAGGGGAAATTCTATAGAGCCGTGGTTAGACTCGCGATGTTGTATGGGGCGGAGTGCTGGCCCGTGAAGAACTCTCATGTTTAGAGAATGAAGGTTGCGGAGATGAGGATGCTTAGGTGGATGTGCATTCACACCAGGCTAGATAAGATTAAGAATGAAGCTATTCAAGAGAAGGTGGGGGTGGCCCCGGTGGATGAGAAGACGCGAGAAGCGAGGCTGAGGTGGTTCGGGCATGTGCGGAGGAGAAGTCCCGATGCCCCAGTGAGGAGCTGCGAGCGGCTGGAGATTGTTGGCGGTCGGCGAGGCAGAGGGAGGCCTAAGATGTATTGGGGAGAGGTGATTAGGCAGGACATGACTAGAATGCAGGTTTCCGAGGACATGACCCGCGATAGGAAAGTCTGGAGGTCTAGAATCAGGGTTGTAGGATATGGGTTCCTAGAGTTTTTCGTACGTCTCATCCGGGGTTGGGTGTGGGTCAGCAGGGTTACTTATAGATGATTTGTGTTTTAGCTTATGTACCCCCTATGACTGTTAGTTATGGTAGTTACTGTATGATATTATTGCATGCGATTGTATCTATGTTTCGTATGTTTAGATAATTATTTACGCTATTTCTGCTGGAGTTACTAATGCTCTATTGTTTTTGTTTTTGTTTTTGTTTTTGTTTTACTGCTGTTTTTCCTTTTATCCTATGAGCCGGGGGTCGATTGGAAACAGCCTCTCTGTGCTTTCAGGTAGGGGTAAGGCTTGTCTACATATTACCCTCCCCAGACCCCACCTGGTGGGAGTATACTGGGTAGTTGTTGTTGTTGTTGTTGTAATAACTTTATCCCAAAGTTACCCAAGCATGAGTTTAGTGGGAAAAGGCTGCTATAAATAATAAGGGTCTTTGCTCAAGGAAATACGGATAATTCAGTTAGAGACAAAGTCCCAAAGCTTGGGGAATCCATCGAACAATAGAAGTCCTATCAAAGAGGAAGCTCACTATGAACAGGACTCCTAGAAGATCTCAAGTGGTGTTTTAAACAAGATCAACTTGGGATTTCTGTGACGACCAAAATGGTCATCACTTCTTTCCTTACTCATTCTGTGCTTCTGAGGCCTTGAAAACCTCATTTAAGATTACCTCAATTTGCGTGCACAGTCAGAGCGCGCAGCTGGAAAGCTTAAATATGAATTCTCTGAGAAAAATACTAAATTTTGATATTAAATTGAATAAATTTGACTTCGGTCAATATTTTGGGTAAACGGACCCCGACCCCTGATTTGATGGCCCCGAAGGGTGCGTAGGAAAATATGGGACTTGGGCGTAAGCTCGGAATAGAATTTCGAGGTCCCAAGCCCGAGAAATAAACTTTTATGTGAAATTATTTTCTGGAAATAATTAAGAAAATTCGAAATGAAATTTGATTAAAAGACAATGGTATCGGGCCCATATTTTGGTTCCGGCACCCGGTACAAGTCTTATATATGATTTAAGCACTTGTTGTAAAGTTTGGTTGAAAACGGGTTTGACGCATTTCGAACTTAAAATGGAAATTTGATGTTTTATGGAATTTGGGAGGAATCATGATCTTTGAGGCTTGATTCGATGAATATGATGTTATTTTGGCAATTTGATCGCACGAGTAAGTTCGTAAGCTGTTTTTGAGGTTATGTGCATGTTTAGTTTGGATCCCCGAGGGCTCGGATGAATTTTGGATTGGTCGTGAGTGTAATTTAACCTTTGTTAGAAAATCTGGCATTCCGGTTTTGGTATCTTCACATTTGCGAAGAAGGTCTCGCAATTGCGATCCTTGTATTGCAAATGCGAGACCAGGGATTCGATTGCCTGATTGCAAATGCGATCTACCTGTTCACAAATGCGAGTAGGGGGCAGGTCGCAAATGCGATATAATCAGTCGCAAATGCAAACCTGGCAGTTTTTGGAAGAGTTTGCAAATGCGAACAAATTTCTCGCAATTCCCAAGTCTGCAGTGTTAGGGTTCGCAATTGTGAATCCCAGTTCACAAATCCCATATCTGAGGCCTGCATTTTTCATTCTTAGACGAATTTTTCACCTTTTTCTTCATTCTTTCAAAACCCAAACAGACTTAGGCGATTTTTCAAGAACAAGATTTCGTCCAAATCATTTGTAAGTTGGTTTTTACTCATTTCTTTCAATCTTTAACATCATTTAACATGTTTTCAACTTAAAATCAAGGATTTCCATGAGTGAAATTTGGGATTTTGGGTAGAACCTATGTTTTTCAAAAGTTGGGGATTTGGACCTCAATTTGAGGTCCGATTTCAAATCAAATCATTGATACGGATTCGTGAGGGAATGGGTAGCCGGGTTTTGGTTTGAACCTCGAGTTTTGACTCGTGGGCTCGGGGGGCGTTTTTGAACTTTTTGGGTAAAACTTTGAAAAAATCATTTTTATGCATTCAAATTGATTCATTTAGTAGTGTTGATGTATTTAAGTACTTTGTGACTAGATTCTACCGATTTTATGTTGGAACCGAGGGGTAAAGCCATAGCAAAGGCTAGAGCTGAATTCAAGGCATCGAGGTAAGTGTTCGGTCTAACCCTAGCTTGAGGGATTAGGAGCTGAGCCGTATTTGCTACTTGTTTGTGTTGCATACGACGTATGGGCATGGTGACGGATATCCATATGTTGGTGTCAAACATGATCGTGGGTCTTAAATTAACAGTTGTGTATTCTTAATTGGTCCTAGAAAAGCCTTGACTGATGATCCTTGATACTAAGTATTGGTTGTAATTGTACCGAGTAGAAATTGAATAAAAAAAATTGGTTATAGCTGACTCTGCTTGCCGATATATTTGAATTGTTGTTATTGTTTTTCCCTTGCCGGGAAGTTATTACACGGTCTTGTTCCCTTGCCATGATGATATTGTGTATTGTGTTGGAAGAGATGGGATCGAGTGGTATGCGTACCACAAGATATTGATGAAATGGGATCGGGTGGTACGCCTACCACGAGTTATGAGGAAATGGGATCGGGTGGTACACCTAGCACAAGATATTGATTGAAATGCAACGGGTGGTACGTCTACTACGAATTATGATGAAATGGGATCGGGTGGTACGACTACCACAAGATATTGATGAAATGGGATCGGGTAGTACGCCTACCATAAGATATTGATTGAAATGGGAACGGGTGGTATGCCTACCACGAGTTATGATGGAATGAGAGAGGGTGGTACGCCTACCACGAGTAATTGAGAAATGGGATCAGGTTGCACGCCTGCAATGAGATGAGCATTTAAAGTGGAAGTTGTTTAATATATTCTTATTTGTGTTAGCAGCTTTATTGTTGGTTTCTTTGTCAGTTCTGAGAATTTTGTTCATTTTTACTATCCCCATAGCATGTTTCTCCTCTCCAGTTTTACTTGTTTATTTCCTGATGTTTCTTTCGCCATATATTATGTAATTTCACAGCTTTATCTAGAGTCTGGTCCTAGCCTCGTCACTACTTCGTCGGGGTTAGGCAAGACACTTACCGGCACATGGGGTCGGTTGTGCTGATGCTATACTCTACATTTAAGTGCAGATACTGGAGCAGCTTTTGAGCAGTAGCAGTAGCTTGGGAGCGAGCCTTCAGTCCAGTTAGACACCGACGTAGCCTTGGAAGCGTCCGTAGGCCCGGCGTCTCTTTCATCTTTATTTCAGCCTGTATCTCATGTATTTCAAGATAAATAGTTACAGTTTCTTTCAGACCATTGTATTTAGTTAATATTCGTAGTTCGCGAGTTATGTGACACCATATTTTGGATACAAACTATGTTGAACTTCCGCGTTGTTATTAAGTTACATTAATATTAAGTCTTCCACTTATTTATTTAAATTAGTTTTTTTATCCTATTGTTGATAATTATTAATAAGGACTATGTGGCCGAGGAAAGGTGATTGAGAATGGCTTGCCTAGCTCCCAATAGTATGTGCCATCACGACTCCCGAGGGTGGGAAAATCTGGGGGGTGACAAGTTGGTATCAGATCTCTAGGTTACATAGGTTTCACAACTCACGAACAAACTTAGTAGAGTCTGGGGGATCGGTAAAGAGACTTCTGTATTTATCCCCCAGAGGTTACAGAGTTAGGAAAACCTCACATTTGTTTTTTCTTGTCGTGCGGTTCTGTTTCTAAAATACTGATTGTCTTTCTACTCTGTTCTTTCGCAGATGGCGAGAACACGTGCTTCCTCATCTTCTGATCAGGAGTCCGGGCCCAAGGCAACCCCTACTAGAGGCAGAGGGCGAGGCTGAGGCCGTGCTAGCGGCTGAGGTAGGGTTAGAGCTCAGCCTCGAGCAGCAGCACTAGTGACGGAGCCTCAAGTTAACTTCGACGGGGAGGTTCCAGCCCCAGCTCCAGTAGTTCCGGTGGGCACAGCTCAGGTCCCAGAGGGGTTCATTGCCACCCTAATTCTTTAGGACGCTCTAGTCCGATTAGTGGATCTTATGGAGAGAGTCACCAGGGCAGGGTTGCTTTTTGTAGCACCAGCCGTCTCTCGGGCTGGAGGAGGGGCTGGACTCTTGCTACTCGTACTCCAAAGCAGGTAGCTCCCCAGGTTCATATTCCAGTGGTTCAGCCAGCTATGGCAGTTCAGCTGAGAGTGGTTATTCAGATCGGTGGTGGAGCGGCTATGTCCGCAGATGCTATGTGGAGGTTGGATAGGTTCACCAACCTCTTAACTACTACCTTCAGCGGTGCACCCACCGAGGACCCTTAGGATTATTTGGACAGCTGCCACGAGGTTCTTCAGAACATGGGTATTGTTGAGTCCAATGGAGTTGATTTCGTTGTATTTCACCTATCTAGATCCGCCAAGACTTGGTGGAGGGATTTCTGTTTAGCTAGACCAGCAGGGTCTCCAGCCTTGACCTGGGAGCAGTTCACACATACATTTCTGGAGACGTTTCTCCCAATCACATAGCTTGAGGCTTATAGGAGGCAGCTCGAGCATCTCCATCAGGGGTCCATGTCAGTCACCTAGTACGAGACCAGGTTTATTGAGTTGGCTCGCCATGCTATTGTCATACTCCCTACTAAGAGGGAGAGTGTGAGACGGTTCATTGATGGACTCATCCAGCCTATACGTCTCCAGATAGCTAGAGAGGCGGGGAGTGATATCACTTTTCAGGAGGCGACCAATATGGCCCGGAGGATTGAGATAGTATTGCCACACAGGGGGTGGTCATAGAGCAGATAAGAGGCCCCGTCAGTTAGGCCGATTCAGTGGTGCCTCATCTGGAGGCAGAGATCATAAGATATGGGTCATCCTCCTAGACCCTTCCAGTCAGCACTCTAGGTTTCTCATGGTACTTCAGTTGGTCGTGGTTTTGAGCCACATTATTCTTATCAGTAGCCTTACAGTACACTATCAGCACCTATCAATGCACCTGCTCTTCAGAGTTTCCAGGGTCGCCAGTCCCAGCAGCAGAGAGCTTGTTTTACTTGTGGTGACACGGGGCACATTGCTAGGTATTGTCTTTGAGCTTCGAGGAGTTCTTCATGGCAGGGTTCCCATGCTGTGGTACATGCACCAGATATTCCACAGCCTGCCCAGTCGGCTAAATGAGGAGGTAGAGGTGCTAGAGGTAGAGGTAGAGGTCATAGAGGTGGAGCTCAGGCCACCAAAGGTGGAGGCCAGCCAGTAGTCGGTCGTCCAAGAGATATGGTTCAGGGAGGTGGGGCCCAGTCTCGGTGTTATGCTCTTCAAGCCAGACTAGAGGCTAAGTCTTTAGATGCAGTCATTACAGGTACTATTCTGGTTTGTGATAGCGATGCTTTAGTGCTATTTGATCCAGGGTCTACGTATTCGTATATGTCATCTTATTTTGCCTCATACCTGGTCATGCCAAGTGATGCATTGAGTATTCCTATTTATATGTCTACACTGGTGGGTGATTCTATTATGGTCGACCGAGTTCATCGTTCCTACGTTGTAGTGATTGGCGGTCTTGAGACCCATGTTGATTTGTTGCTTCTAGACATGGTCAAATTTGATGTCATATTAGGGATGGATTGGTTGTCCCCATATCATACTATCTTGGATTGTCATGCCAAGACCGTGACCTTAGCGTTACCAGATTTTCCCCGTTTAGTGGAAAGGGACTCCTGGTCATTCCACTCGCAGTGTTATCTCGTACGTGAAGGCTCGATGTATGGTCTAGAAGGGGTGTTTGGATTATTTGGCTTATGTCCATGATTCCAGTTTTGAGGTCCCCTCTATTGATTCTGTTCCCATTGTTCGAGAGTTCCCTGATGTGTTCCTTTCAGACCTGCCGGGTATGCCGCCCAATAAGGATATTGAATTTTGCATTGATGTGGCTCCGGGCACTCAGCCCATTTCTATCTCGCCATATCGTATGGCCCCGCCTGAGTTAAAAGAGTTAAAAGATCAGTTGCAGGACTTGTTGGAGAAGGGCTTCATTAGGCCTAATGTATCGCTTTTGGGTGCGCCGTTGTTGTTTGTCAAGAAGAAGGATGGATCAATGAGCATGTGTATTGATTATGGGCAATTGAATAAGGTAACGATAAGGAATAAGTATCCACTGCCGAGGATTGATGATTAGTTCGATCAGCTTCAGCTTGCCGGGGTATTTTCCAAGATTGACTTGCGGTCTAGCTATCATCAGTTGAGAACTAGGGCATCTGATGTCCCTAAGACAACTTTCTGCACTCGGTATATGCATTATGAGTTCTTGGTCATATCATTTGGGTTGACCAATGCTCCAGCAGCATTTATGGAGTTGATGAACCGAGTGTTCAGGAGTTATTTGGACATGTTCGTGATAGTCTTTATTGATGATATTTTGGTATACTCCCGTAGCCAGGAGGAGCACGAGCAGCACCTTAGAGTGGTTCTTCAGACTCTGAGGGATAGTCAGTTATATGCCAAGTTATCCAAGTGTGATTTCAATAGCATTTCTGGGTCACGTTATATCAGTAGAGGGTATTCAGGTGGACCCAAAGAATATTGAGCCAGTCAAGAATTGGCCTAGATCAGCATCAACTACAGAGATTCAGAGTTTCTTGGGATTGGCGAGCTACTATCGTCAGTTCGTGGAGGGGTTTTCATTTATTGCAGTCCCGATGACCATGACCCAAAAGGGTGCCCAATTTAGGTGGTCGGACGAGTGTGAGGCGAGCTTTCAGAAGCTCAAGACAGCTCTGACTATGGCACCAGTGTTAGTTTTGTCCATAGGATCAGGGCCTTACACAGTATATTGTGATGCTTCCTGTATGGGGCTTGGTGCAGTGTTGATGCATGATGGCAAGATCATTGCCATGCTTCGAGGAAGTTGAAGATTCACAAGAAAAACTATCCAGTACATGAACTGGAGTTGCCATCTATTGTTCATACGCTGAAGATTTGGAGGCATTATCTGTATGGCGATGCATGTAAGGTGTTCACTTATCACAAGAGCCTTTAGTTCTTGTTCAAGGTAAAGGAATTGAATTTGAGGCAGAGAAGATGGTTGGAGTTGTTGAATTATTATGATGTTACTATCTTGTATCACCCGGAAAAGGCCAATATGGTGGTCGACGCGTTGAGTAGGAAGTCGGCTAGTATGGGCAGTCTTGCTTATATTCCGGTCAACCAGAGACCACTTGCTTTGGATGTTCAGGCCTTGGCCAATCGACTCGTGAGGTTGGATATTTCTGATCATAGCTGAGTGATAGATTGCACGGTAGCTTGTTTTTCGTTATTGGAGCGTATCCATGATCGACAGTTTGATGATCCCCAGTTGTGTGTCCTTAGAGACACAATGCAGCGTGGAGGTTCCAAGTAGGTGACCTTAGGTGATGATGGTATTTTGAGGTTGCAGGGGCAAGTTTGCATGCCCAATGTTGATGGGATTCGAGAGTTGATCTTAGCGGAGGCCCATATTTTCTGGTATTCTATTCATCCGGGCGCCGCAAAGATGTATTAGGATTTTCGGCAGCATTATTGGTGGCGTAAGAAGAAGAAAGATATTGTTGCGTATGTGGCTTAATGTTTGAACTGTCAGCAGGTTATGTATGAGCATCAGAGGCCTAGAGAATTGTTTCAGAGGATTGAGCTTCCCGAGTGAAAGTAGGAGAAGATTACCATGGACTTTGTTACTGACTTCGGTTGACCCAGAAGAGGTTTGACGCAGTTTGGGTCATTGTTGATAGACTGACCAAGTCAGCGCATTTCATTCCTATGGCAGTCTGCTATTCATCCGAGAGATTAGCTGAGATTTATATTCGGGAGATTGTCTGCTTTCATAGTGTGCCGGAATATATCATTTTTTTGACATGGATACGCAGATTACATTGCGATTCTGGAAAGCAGTTCAGCAAGAGTGGACACTCAGGTGGAGTTGAGGATAGCATTTCATCCCCAAACGGGCGGTCAGTCTGAGCGGACTATTCAGATCTTAGAGGACATGCTCCAAGCGTGTGCCATTGACTTTGGAAGCTCATGGGATCAGTTTTTCCCTTAGCGTCTACAACAGCAGCTACCAGTCGAACATTCAGATGGCTCCTTATAAGGCTTTACATGGTAGGCGGTGTCGGTCTCCAGTCGAATGGTTTGAGCTGGGAGAGGCTTGGTTGTTGGGTACAAATTTGGTTCAGAAGGCCTTGGACAAGGTCAAGATCATTCAGGATAGGATTCGTTCAGCTCAGCCTAGGCAAAGGAGTTTCGCAAGGTTTGAGATGTGGCATTTATGGTTGGTGAACGGGTATTGCTCCGAGTGTCGCCTATGAAGGGCGCGATGAGATTTGGGAAGAAGGGCAAGCTTATCCCTAGGTTCAATAGTCCGTTGTAGATTCTCGATCGAGTGGGAGAGGTGGCGTATAGACTTGCATTGCCGCCTAGCTTATCAGCCGTGCATCCAGTTTTTCATGTATCAATACTTTGGAGGTATCACGGCGATCCAGCACATGTATTAGACTTCAACACTGTCTAATTGGACAAGGATTTGTCATATGAGGAGGAGCCTGTAGCTATCCTAGACCGGCAGGTTCGTTAGTTGAGATCCAAGAGTTTTCCTTATGTTCGTGTCCAGTGGAGAGGCCAGCCCCTGAAGTATCGACCTGGGAGTCCGAGTCTGATATGCGGAATCGTTATCCTCATCTTTTCCCCGACTCAGGTACTTCTTTCTTTTGTTTGTTCGAGGACGAACATTTATTTTAGAGGTGGAGAATGTGACGACCTAAAGGGTTATCACTTGTTTCCTTACTCATTCTGTACTTCCTAGATCTTGAAAACCTCATTTAGGGTTGCCTCGATTTACGTGTGCGATCCGGGCGCGTAGCCGGAAAGCTTAAATATGAATTCTCTGAGAAAAATGATAAATTTTTATATTAAATTGAATAAATTTTACTTTGGTTAACATTTTGGATAAACAGACCCAGACCCGTTATTTGACAGACCCAGACCCGAGATTTGATAGTCTCGGAGGGTCCGTAGGAAAATATAGGACACGGCGAATGCCAGAAATCGAATTCCAAGGTCCCAAGCCCGAGAAATAAATTTTTGTGTGAAATTATTTTTAGAAAATAATTAAGGAAACTGGAAATGAAATTTGATTAAAAGACTATGGTATCAGACCCGTATTATGATTTCGATTCCCGGTACAAGTCTAATATATGTTCTAAGCACTTGCTATAAAGTTTGGTTGAAAACTGGCGTCGTTTGACGCATTTTGAACTTAAAATGGAAATTTGATGTTTATGGAATTTGGGAGGAATCATGAGCTTTGAGGCTTGATTCGATGATTGATGATATTTTGGCAATTTGATCGCACGACTAAGTCCGTAAGACGTTTTTAAGGTTGTGTGCATGTTTAGTTTGGAGCCCCGAGGGCTCGAATGAATTTATGATAGGCCGTGAGTGCAATTTAACCTTTGTAAAAAAGTCTGGCATTCCAGTTCTGGTATCTTCGCATCTGTGAAGAAGGTCTTGCATCGCAAATGCGAGACTAGGGATTCGACTGACTGATCGCAAATGAGATCTACCTATCGCAATCTCCAATCTTGCAAAGTCGGGGTTCGCAAATCCCATATCTGAGGCCTGCATTTTTCATACTTAGATGAATTTTTCACCATTTTCTTCATTCTTTCAAAACCCAAACACACTTAGGCGATTTCCAACAACAAGATTTCGTCCAAATCATTTGTAAGTTGGTTTTTACTCATTTATTTCAATCCATAACATCATTTAACATGTTTTCAACTTAAAATCAAGGATTTTCATGGGTGAAATTGGGGATATTGGGTAGAACCTAAGTTTTTCAAAAGCTGAGAATTTGGGCCTTAATTTGAGGTCCGCATTCAAAATTAAATCATAGATATGGATTCGTGGGTGAATGGGTAACCGGGTTTTGGTTCGAACCTCGAGTTTTGATCACGTGGGCCCGGGGGGCATTTTTGGACTTTTTGAATAAAACTTTGCGAAATTCATTTATATGCATTCAAACTGATTCATTTAGTAGTTGCGGGTATATTTAAGTAATTTGTGACTAGATTCGAGTGATTTGTGGTGGAACCGAGGGGTAAAGCCATAGTTGAGGCTTGAGTTGAATTCAAGGCATCGAGGTAAGTGTTCTGTCTAACTCTAGCTTGAGGGATTAGGAGTTGAGTCGTATTTGCTACTTGTTTGTGTTGCACACGACGTATGGGCATGTGACGGGTATCATATGTCTGTGTCGAGCATGATCGTGGGTCTTAAATTGACAGTTGTGTATTCTTAATTGATCCTAGAAAAGCCTTGACTGATGATCCTTGATACTGAGTATTGGTTGTAATTGTGCCGAGTAGAAGTTGAATAAAAAAAATTAGTTATAGGTGACTCTCCCTTGCCAGGATATTTGAATTGTTGTTATTGTTTTTCCCTTGCCGGGAAGTTGTTACACGATATTGTTCCCTTGCCGCTATTCTATTATGTATTGTGTTGTAAGTGATAGGATCGGGTGGTACGCCTACCATATGATATTGATGAAATGGGATCGGGTGGCATGCCTACCACGAGTTATGAGGAAATGGGATCGGGTGGTACGCCTACCACACGATATTGATTTAAATGGGAGCTGGTGGTATGTCTACCACGAGTTATGATGAAATGGGATTGGGTGGTACGCCTACCACAAGATATTGATTAAATGGGATCAGGTGGTACGCCTATCACAAGATATTGATCTAAATGGGAGCGGGTGGTATGCCTACCACGAGTTATGATGAAATGGGAGCGGGTGGTACGCCTACCACGAGTAATTTAGAAATGGGATCGGGTTTCACGCCTGCAACGAGATGAGCACTTAAAGTGAAAGTTGTTTAATCTATTCTTATTCATGTTAGCAGCTTTATAGTTGGTTTCTTTGTTAGTTTTGAGAATTTAATTCATTTTTGCTATCCCTAGAGCATGTTTCCCCTCCCAGTTTTACTTGTTTATTTCTTGTTGTTTCTTTCACCATATATTATATAATTGCACAAGTTTATATGAAGTTTGGTCCTAGCCTCGTCACTACTTCGCCGGGTTTAGGTCGGACACTTAGCAGCACATGGGGTCGGTTGTGCTGATGCTACACTCTGCACTTATGTACATATACCGGAGCAGCTTTTGAGCAGCAATAGTAGCGTGGGAGCGAGTCTTCAGTACAGTGAGACACCGAGGTAGTCTTGCAGGCGTCCGCAGGCCCGACGCCTCTTTCATTTTTATTTCAGCCTGTATCTCATTTATTTCGAGATAAACAGTTACAGTTTCTTTAAGAGCATTGTATTTAGGAAATCTTAGTAGTTCGTGAGTTATGTGACGCCAGATTTTGGTAGTGACCATGTTGAACTTCCGCGTTGTTATTCAGTTGTATTAATATTAAGTCTTATGCTTATTTAGTTAAATCGGTTATTTTTATCCTATTGTTGATAATTATTAAAAAGGACTATGTGGTTGAGGAAAGGTGATTGAGATTGGGTTGCCTAGCTCCCATTAGTAGGCGCCATCACGACTCCCGAGGGTAGGAAAATTCGGGTCGTGACAACTTCTGAACTATCCTTTTACACATCAATTAAAGAGTCATAACTCGTTTACTTGTATTGAGTACTTGCCTTGTATTCTTCCCGAGTCAGTCTAGTGAATGTGTTTTAGGAAATTGAATTGCAATCAAGTATTATAAACAATTAGTAAATTGGAGTGTGTATTAAACAATTCGTATTTTTTGCACATGTTGATTCGGGTGATTTTCCACTTAAAAATCGATCCATTCATTTTATTACTTGTTTATTTTATGCTTAAGGAACACAACAAACTAACAATTGGTATAAGAGAAAATTCTCTCATTTACTCGGCTAACACCTAGAGAGATCTTTAAAGCAAGATGAGTGCTCCACGTGGAATTAATGAAGGACAATCAATCACAAGGCCACCCCTATTCAGTGGCAAATATCACAGTTTGATGAAAGCGAGAATGGAAGACTTCTTGATAGCTGAAGACTATGAACTATGGACCATAGTGAACGAAAGTTTTTTAATTCCTACTAAACAAACTGCACAAAATAAAATAGTTCCTAAGGACGCCTCCGAATTTGTGGCAGTGGATTTCAGAATGATGGAGAAGAATGCAAAAGCTAAGAAAATCCTTATCTATTCACTTGGTCCTGATAAGTACAACAGAATTTTTTGTATGCTTTAATGCGAAGCAGATATGGTATGCACTCCAAACTGCTCATGAAGGAACAAACCAAGTAAAGAGTTCAAGGATTGAGCTACTCATGAGAAACTCTGAGCTTTTATCCATGAAGGAGTATGAGCCCATCCAGGATATGATGACTAGGTTCACTATAATAACTAATGAACTAAAATCACTTGGAAAAGTTTTTACCTCGGAAGAGTTGGTTAGCAAAGTTCTAAGAATCCTTCCAGCCTCATGGGAATCAAAATTCACTGCAATCCGGGAAGCCAAGGAATTGGACAAAATCTCACTTGATGAGTTGGTTAGAAACTTAAAAACTCATGAAATGATAAAGAATAACTGGCAAGGAAGAAACAAAGAAGGATGTAATTCTTAAAGCTTCTAAGGATGAAGAATATGACAATGGTGATCCTGATCTAGCAATGTTTGCCAAGTTCAATAGGTTTATGAAGAATTCCAAAAATGCATCCAAGAGAGAGACCAGTAGCAAAATCAAGCATATCGACAAACCTAATTATAATGGGATCGACAAGTGTGCAAGCTAGATCACATGGTCAAGGACTACCCAATATTGGAAATTGCAGAGGAAAGAACGAGGTGAAAAAGGAGAAGCAGATAAGATAAGAGAAAAGGTTTCCAACAAAGGAAAAATCCTAGGCAAATGATTTATTGAAGCAATGAAGTAGGCATTCAGCATTCCTGCCAGCATTTGAGGACAATGGAAGTGAATAAAAGGAAAAAAATCAAGATGAGACTATACATTTCTATGATGTGATTGATAAATATCAAGCTGTAAAGACAGAACCTCCAATACAGCTTGGAATGCACATTGGAAGACCTCTTTTGTTTGATGAACACCACTATGATGAATGGAATCTACATATAGAACTATTTCTTTAGGCTACTGACTTTGACCTGTAGGTAATTGTTAGTCATGGACCAATTATCCCAACCAAATTGGATAGTGAAGGTAATAAGTAAAACAAAAGAGAAGAGGAATACGATGAGGAAGGTCATCAGCTAGTTCAGAAAAATACTAAAGCAAAAGTCGTGCTCTATAGAAGCTTGTCTAGAAACACTCTCCTCATAGAGTCCTCTTGCATCTCTGCTTATGATATAAGAAGAACCTTGGAAATTGACTTTGGAAATGAAATCATCGAAGTGGACTTGATGGTCATTGAAGAATACAAACAAAGGAAGATGTGATAGGAATGATGGCCATGAGTGATTCAAAAACTGAAGATGAAGCAAACCAGGTAAGTATATCTGACTTGAAAGAAAATATTCATGTTATGTCCAAAAAATAACTGATAGCCATAATTGTGACCTTAATGAATGAAATGGCTAAAATGAATACTAGAAATTATCAGCTAATAAGAAACCTTTCTTGTGTCAAACTTGATATCAAAGAGCTTGAATATAACAAAGCTAGTTTAGAGAAACAGGTCAAAGACCTTAAGAACCAGGTTATTAAACTTACTTCTGGAAATGAGAAGTCTCTTGATTTACATGGCGAAAGAAAATAAGTGATCTGCATGATAAGCTTGAAAAGAATTAAAAATTGCTAATGATGATCTTTGTGATGCTGAATGTAGAAATAAAGTCCTACATGAAAACATAGAAAATGCTAATTATGAACTCTGTAGACTAAGAAAGTGGAAAAATATTCTGATGCCTTGAATTTATAAATGAAAACTGTAGCTCTAACAAATATGGAATTGGTTACAGAAAACCTGTCCCTAAGTTTGAGTCAAAATATGTAGGAATTTCTGATAATAACATATGTGTTGCGCCCCTTTTTCCCTCCCTTTTTGATGGGGAAGAGGTGCGGTAATCTGATTTGGAATTGGGATAGGTTTGGGTTAAAATTAGGCTACAATTGAAAGCCAAATCTGGCTATAATTTAAATAGCCACTTTTTCCCCATTTAATTTTTAACAAATAACAAATAGTTTTCTAGAAATATTTTTTCTATAACAAAATGATTTAAAATATGTAATTACCCGCGGCCATGTGTAGTTCTAGATTCACCTGCGGATTAGGCCGACGAAATTATGGCAAGAATGGAGAAGAGATGCGGAAGCGGCTGTGATGAGTGGTTAAGGCTCGGGACAGTTGGAGGGAACTGGAGTGGGATTGGCCCGGCTAGGATAGCGGTTGCTTACTGGTTACCTGTAGATAAAATATACTAAAAACGTACTTGCAAATATTTTAACATGATGAAAATTCCCTTTGGACCATGAAGGTTATCTTCGGACGGTTAAAGATGATGTTATTGGACCATGACGTCCGGGGCCATGAATTATTTAGTGAGGGGTTCACAAGCCATGAAATGGTGATCTCATGCCATGACAATGGTGCCTCTGAACTATGATGCGTTTGAATAATTATATGCATCCTCAGGCCATGGCATGGTGTCTTCCGGCTATGAGGATGGTGCCTTTAAACTATAACACCTTTGGACAGACTGGTGATATTTCAGCCCATGAGATGTAATAATATAGTGTAACAATACAAGGCTTAGTTTTGTGAGACGGAGGGCAGAGCTAAGCCCGATTAAAAAGAAAGTAGATAGTAGTAGAAATGGAGCAATATCTGTGCAAAGAGGGATAATGCTTAGTTCCGTGCAAGTGGGGAGGCAAGGATTAGCCTTATGCAAATATGGAGTCAGGGCTTAGACTAATACAGGTATATAGACAAGGATCAACCTCATGCAAGTATGGAGTCAGGGCTTAGACTCATGTAGGAGGGAGGCAGGAGTTAGCTTATGCGAATATGAAGGTAGAGCTTAACCTCATATAAGATTCGGGACAAGGCTTAGTCGTATGCAAATAGAAGGCAATGCTTAGCCTTATACAGATATGGAGCCAGGGATTAGACTCATGCAAGATTGGAGACAGTGCTTAGTCTCATATAAACAGAAGGCAATGCTTAGCCTTATGCAAAATATGGAGGTAGAGCTTAACCTCATGCAAAGACAAGGCAGTGCTTAGCCTTATGCATATATGGAGTTAGGGATTAAACTCATGCAAGATTGGAGACGGGGCTTAGTCTCATGCAGAGAGAAGGCATTGCTTAGCCTTATGCAAATATGAAGTTAGGGATTAAGCTCATGCAAGATTGGAGACAGGGCTTACTCTCATGCAGAGAGAAGGCATTGCTTAGCCTTATGCAAATGTGGAGGTAGAGCTTAACCTCATGCAAAGAGAAGGAAGTGCTTAGCCTTGTGCAGATATGGAGTCAGGGATTAGACTAATACAAGATTGGAGACAGGGCTTAGTCTTATACAGAGAGAAGGCAATGCTTAGCGTTATGCAAATATGGAGGTAGAGCTTAACCTCATGCAAAGAGAAGACAATGCTTAGCCTTATACATATATGGAGTCAGGGATTAGACTCATTCAAGATTGGAGACAGGGGAAGTCTCATGAAAATGTGAAGTCAGAGATTAGACTCATGCAGGTATGGAGGCAAGGATCAACCTAATGCAAATATGGAGTCAAGTATTAGACTTATGCAAGATGCCGTCAAGGATTAGACTCATGCAATATAGAGTCAGAGATTAGACTCATGCAAATATGGAGTCAGAGATTAGACTCATGCGAATGTGGAGTCAGAGATTAGACTCATGCAAAGAGAGAATAACAGATAAGGGTAGAGTATGTCTTAGATAGGATATATTTAGCGTCTGATGGTCGAATGGATGGTGAATTTTCTTTGTATATACATGTTTCGTGAATGCCTACCGTAACGTCAAATGTGCCTATATTTACAGAAAAATCGTAAGTTTTAGGGGGGTGGTTCTTACTTCGTCTACCATGTTTGCTTTGCTCCCCTCTGGAAGCCCCCTTTGAGTTCCCCTAGGTAGCACCTAATCGTTATGAAAAATAGAATTTTTGAAAAATATGCAATAATTGATAAAATAGAATCATTTTGGAAGTGTATTGATATATCAAGTAGTTTTTGATGAACTAGCGATTGTGACATATTTCAAAGGCATTAAAGCTCCCTTACGTTGGAAATTTGAGGGTCCTTCTCAAAATTCTGCCCCAATTTAGTAGGTGACTTTTAGCTATTTGCCCTAGTTTTTGACTGATTACTGACTTCCTGGCATGTGATGGCGTTGGCTAGACTTGCTCCGGAATTTTAAAGACCCTCCTCAAAATTCTGCCTCAGTTCCTGATTTTGGGGGAACCCATAAGGCTGCCTACGCATCCCCTCTTAAACGGGATTTAGGTCAAGCATAGTTAAATTACATCAGAAAAGAACTATGAAATAATCTAAGCATAGTATCTCCAGACTGCGTCTGAATTTATTAGTTTTGGCCAAATTTCTCCATCCATTTATGCAAGTATGAGTGCTCTTTCTGTCAGGACCCTGTGAACCATATATAAGCGCCAACTGTTCGGGACTCCTTATCCACTCTGCATCGTTGAGCTCAACT
This sequence comes from Nicotiana benthamiana, assembly GCA_034376525.1. Taxonomy (NCBI): domain Eukaryota; kingdom Viridiplantae; phylum Streptophyta; class Magnoliopsida; order Solanales; family Solanaceae; genus Nicotiana; species Nicotiana benthamiana. Next base: position 15,272,710 of record CM067325.1, read on the forward strand.
TCATGTATAACTTTTAAAGAAAGAATCTCTACCTCGGCTGGGATGACAGCCTCGGTACCATAAACCAGCATGTAGGGGGTTTCCCTGGTTGACGTGCAAACTATGGTGTGGTACCGAACAGAGCAATGGTAACTTCCCATGCCACTGCTTGTGATTTTTCCACCATTTTCCTTAGTATCTTCTTAATGTTTTCGTTGGCGGCTTCTACAGCTCCATTCATTTGAGGTCTTTAGGCGGTGGAATTTTTGTGCTTGATTTTGAAAGTTTCACATATAGCTTTCATCAGTTCCCTATTGAAGTTTGTGGAGTTGTCAGTAATAATAGACTTAGGAACTCCAAATCTACAAACAATACGATCCCTGGCAAAATATGTGACGACTTTCTTGATTACAGCTTTGTAAGATGCAGCCTCTACCCATTTTTTACAGTAATCAATGGCTACCAAAATAAATCGGTGTCCTCTCGAAGCAGTGGGCTCATCCATTCCCCAGGCGGCAAATGGCCAAGGTGAGCTTGTTGCATTGAGGTCATTTGGCGGCACTTTTATCATGTCGGCATACATTTGACACAGAAAGTACTTACGGACATACTGAATACAATCTATCTCCGTGTTCATCCAGAAGTAAGAGGCTCTGAGTATCATCTTATCCAAGATGAAACCGTTCATGTGCAGGCCATAGATCCCAGCATGCACATCCTCAAGTGGCTTAGAAGCTTCCTTCACGTCGAAACACATTGGTAAACCCCAATCCGGAGTTCTTCTATACAGGTTCCCTCCACTGTGGAGGAAATGATTCGACAATCTCCAGAGTGTGCATTTCTGAATGCGATTTACATGCTCCGAGTATTCTCCTTTTGATAAGTACTCCTTGATGTCATGGAACCATGGCTTTCCATCTGCTTCTTCCTCGACATGAGCACAATATGCCGACTGATTATGGATCCTCACCAGGATGGGATAAATATAGCTCTTATCTGGATGTTGTATCATGGATGAAAAAGTGGTTAATGTGTCAGCAAACTCATTCTGAATTCTGGGCACATGTCGAAATTCTATCTTTGTGAACCTCCTTTTCAGTTCCTACACATGGTGCAGATATGGCAATATCTTGGAATTCTTGGTGGCCCACTCTTCTTGTACCTGGTGCACAAGAAAATCTGAGTCACCGATTACCATCAACTCCTGAATGTTCATGTCGACTACCATGTTGAGCCCTAGTATGCATGCTTCATATTCTGCCCTATTGTTGTTGGTGGAGGGAAATTTGAGTTTAGGAGATACGGGATAATGTTGACCTATTTCTGATACCAAAACTGCTTTAATGCCTACTCTTTTGAAATTTGCTGCTCCATAAAATAACATCATCTAATTTTCATATGCTTCAGTAATGTCTTCTCCTACGGATGATACTTTTTCATCAGGAAAATACGTTTTCAATGGTTCGTATACTACTCCCACCATATTTTCATTGAGGGGATCTGTCAATGCTTGTCCCTTGAGCGCCTTTTGAGTTATGTAGATGATGTCGAACTCACTCAATTGTATCTGCCATTTAGCCAACTTCCCAGTAGACATGGGCTTCTGAAATATGCATTTAAGGGGATCCATCCTGGATATGAGATATATAGTGTAGGCACAAAAATAATGCCTCAATTTCTGGGCTGTCCAGGTCAAAGCACATCAAGTGCGATCAAGTAGAAAGTACCGTGCTTCATAAGGTGTGAATTTCTTACTTAGGTAATAAATGACTTGCTCCTTTATTCCTATCTCATCATGTTGTCCTAAACACATCCGAAGGTTCCATCTAACTTGGATAGCTAAAGTAGCAAAGGTTGTCCTGGTTCTGGTGGGACCAAAATTGGTGGTGTAGGAAGGTATTCCTTGATCTTGTCAAAATATTTCTGACAATCCTCGGTCCAACTTGTCTCGGCATTCTTCCTCAACATCTTGAAGATGGGTTCACATATTACTGTGGATTGTGCTATGATTCGACGGATGTAGTTGAGCCGTCCTAGGAATCTCATCACATCCTTTTTGCTTTTAGTTGGTGGTAGCTCCAAAATAGGGTTGACTTTTGTCTTATCTAGCTATATCCCTCGGTGACTGACAATGAATCCTAATAACTTTCCTGTGAAAACCCTAAATGCACACTTTGTGGGGTTCAACTTCAAATTATAGCTCCTAAGCCTATCGAAGAATTTCCTTAAATATGCAATGTGATCTATGGCCCTCCTGGATTTGATAATGATAGCGTCCACATATACATCTATTTCCTTGTGTAGCATAACATGGAAGATAGTTGTCATGGCCCTCATATATGTAGCCCCAGCATTCTTCAGACCGAATGGAATCATTTTATAACAGTATATACCACGCGGCATAATAAAAGTTGTTTTCTCATCATCTTCTTCATCCATCTAGATCTGGTGATAACCTGCGAAGCGATCTACAAAGGATTAGAGTTCATGCTTGGCGCAGTTATCGATCAAGATATGTATATTTGGCAGTGGAAAATTGTCCTTGGGACTTGCTCTATTTAAATGCTGATAATCAACACATACTCGGACCTTCCCATCTTTCTTCGGAACTAGCACAATGTTAGCTAACCAGGATGGGTACTCAACCACCCTGAGAACTTTGGCTTTGATCTTCTCGGTAACTTTTCCTTGATTTTCAAACTCATGTCTGGTTTGAATTTTTTGAGTTTCTTCTTGATCGGCAGGCACATGGGGTTAGTAGGCAACTTTTGAGCCACTATGGATGTGCTCAAACCGATCGTATCGTTATACGACAATGCAAATATGTCCTCATATTCCTTTAGAAAATAGATGTATTCTTCCTTCTCTGTGGGCGAAAAGTGAATGTTGATGCGTGTCTCTTTGACGGTTGGCATCTCCCAAATTTGCTGCTTCTATTTCATCTAAGTTGGATTTAGGTTTTTTCTCAAAATTTTCAACTTATCTGATAATTTCCTCGGGTATCTCATGTTCTTCCTCCGAGTCACTATTCTCATGTTGTGTTGCCTCATTACATGGCACAATCACTGGTTCATCAGGAAAAGTAATAATAACATTGTAGAAGGGAAAAGTATAAAAACAGTAATGAATAATGATAAAGGAAAAATGCATTTGATTAAAACTGAGAAAATGTTTCAAACAAAGCTTGGCTCAGTGGATCGAGCATTTATTTTGAAACAAAGAAATCTTAAAACAAAATTTTCGAAAATTTTAAATGCCTAGAACGGCTATAAATTGCCAAGCTACTCAAGGACTCAGCAAGCTCGGGATGGTGTGTCGATCCAGTTTCTTAGAATAGCTCCCTTTGTCGCGATCTGAATGGTCAAGCCTTCTTGCTGTTCCTCCTCAATTATGGCACTGCAGTCCATATCCTCATTTTCCAAGAACAAATCCTTTAGTCCAGTTAGTACTTCTTCTTCTGCAGTTCCTCATATTGTGTCAGCCTAGTGGAAAGCTTGTTCTATACGTGGTATCAGTTGCTCAAGAGGGTAATACGGTCCACGCCATGGAGGTGACCAATCATTGTACTCTTGCCATGTATACTAGTATCCGAGCCCAAAGGTGGTACCACGATTTTTCAGCCGTATCAGCTTGGTGATACCATGGAGATTCTTTCCCAACCTTTTTGTTGGGTTCATATCCGGACCATGCTAGTATTCTTTCTATTTTGTTACTCCACCACTTTTTCTTCTCGACGACATTGACCTGTTTAATGTGATGATAGGTTTCCCCTCCTAGCCTATTTCTATGTCCAATGGCCAGAATGATTTGACTAGTATAGATGGGGTTACTCTCATCTCCATGAATGATTACCTCCTGACGGTTCCATTCAAATTTTACGACTTGATGTAGTGTGGAGGGCACGACTCTAGAAACATGGATGCATGGGCGGCCCAACAAAAGATTATATGAGGGTGGTATGTCAAGCACTTTGAATTCAATGTCGAACCAAGTCGTCCCCATCTGCAAGCAAAGGTTTATTTCCTCGATCGTGGCCTTCTAGGACCCATCAAAAGCCTTTACATTCATGTTGCCTATCAATTTCATGGAAACCTTTGTCTAAATTTTTCAAGGTATCCAACGGACAAATAGTTAGACTTGAACCTCCATCAACAAGGACCCTGGTAATGCTTGTCTTCAAATTGTACTGTGATTTGCAATGCTCGATTGTGATTCAAACCTTCGGGCGGTAGATCATCTTCATGGAAGACAATCTTGTGGTTCTCCAATACTTGACCGACCATGTTGGCCATTTCTCCACCAGGGATATTATTGAGTACATAAGCCTCGCTTCGTACTTTCATCAAAGCATTCTTGTGTGTCTCCGAACTCTGTAAAGTGACAGGATAAATATCTGATCAAGGACCTTGTTCAGGCGATCAACAATAGAATACTCTTTCACCTATACTTTCCTCCACAAGTCATCCGAACCGGTCTCAATGACAAGTTGTCTAGCAGTGGTATCCTTACTTAAACCTCCCGAGTGTTCAAGTGTATAGACTCTTCCAGTTCTAGTCATCCCTTGTCCGTCATCAGATTCCTCTATATTAGTCTTCCCTTTTCGTCAAGCCTTGGCAACATAATCCTAGGGTACTTCTTTTGAGTTGAATAGGGGTGTGGTTGACACTGTCACATTAAAAGGTATGACCACTTCTACTTCAAATGGAGCGGAGGTGGTTGCAGCGAATCTACTTCTACCTCGAATGGAACTAATGCAGTTACCTCCACATCAATAGGTGCCTGAGCATGAACCACGATAGGAGTAAGTGTAACTGCAACCTTAAAGTCATCGCCATCTTGGATAAGCCCGATTGACCCTTCAGGGTCCCATTCCTCATTTGTTTCTATCACATACACACCACCACCTCTATGATTAGGGAGGGGATTGTTGCGGACATTAGGTGCAGCTTCCTTTGCTTGTATGACCTTGTCGTTAATGAGTGTATGGATCTTATCTTTCAACATTCGGCACTCAGTAGTGGTGTGTCTTTTTATACCAGAGTGGTATGCATAGGTTTTGTTCGGATTGACTCATTAGGATAGATTTCTAGTGCCACAATAGGAATATGAGTGACGTAATCTGCAGCCTTAAACCTTTCATATAATTGGTCGATGGGCTCAGCAATGGTAGTGTATTGTCTGGGTGTCTTGTGATCAAAATTAGGTCTTGGCCTTGAATATTTTGGTGAATTGGTGGTGATTGGAAGTGGGATAGTTAGGAATTATAGGTGTGATTGATTGATATATAGTTGGTGATGCTTGGTTTGTGGGTGGAGGTATTTGATATTTTGGTGGAGGTGTCTACTAGGTGGTTAGAGGTGTTTGATAAGTGAGTGGAGTTTTCGGGCCCTGGGCCACCATTATTGCCCCAACATCTCTCTTCTTCGATATGCCGCCTGATTGGAGTGCCTTATTCGTGGCTTGCGGTACCTCAAAATTTTTTACCATCCCTCTATTGATTCCTTCTTCGATCATTTCCTCGAGCTTGATGATATTAAAGAATTTGTGGTTTTTGATGACCATCAGTCTCTCATAACATTGTGGATCTTTGCCTTGACGAAGAATTTATTCATTTGTTCTTCGTCCAGAGAGGGTTTGACTTTGGCTGCTTCTGACCTCTAACAAGTAGCATATTCACGAAAAGACTTAGTAGGTTTCTTCTTGAGATTCTGAATGTAGCAGACATCCGGTGCATTCTCGGTGTTGAACCAGGTCCATGAAGTCTGATGCTATGCTTACCTAATCGGACCATTTCTTAGGATTCTGGCTGATATACCAAGACAAAGCGTCCCTAGTAAGGACCCTAATAAAGAGCTTCATTCGAATCTTTTCATCTTTTCCAACCCTATCAAGCTTGTCACACTAGGTCCTTAGGTGAACCTTGGTATCACTCGTATCATTAAACATTTCGAACTTGGGAGGTTTGTACTCTTCTGGCAATTCCACATCAAGATGTATGCCCAGATCTTCATAGTTCAAATCTTCTATTCCTATATCCCCTTCAACACCTTGAACTCGACTTGTTAACTTCTTGAGTTATCGTCCATGTTCTTAATGAGCAAGTCCTTTTTGGAGGGTTCCGATGCGTAGAAGATTGGCTGGATAGAATGTGGTATAGTTGCCACGTATATAGGGTTGCTCTTATGGGTCGCAGGGACTTGGGTATAATGATTATTGTTGGTGGAGTTTTGTGGATTGAGAATGAGTGGTGGTGTACTTTGATTAGTGTAGTAAGTGGTGGTTAGTGGCTACGGGAATGGTTGATGATAATTTTGTGGTGGAGTTGGTAATGGCAGTGGATTGATGTTTTGAGGTGGAGTTGTGTATTGATTTGGTACGGTAGGATTTTGTGGTTGTTGGTTTTGTGTGTCTTGAGGAGGTGTTGGGTTCTTTGTGTTATGTTAGTGGATATCAGGGACATTGAGGGTGAGTGACAAATTTTCCAAATTGCAACCTGCTCAAGTTCTCCTTGCAGTTCTAGTATCTTTTATTCCGGTCTCAAAACCAGGTCATTTTGGGCCGGAGTACTGCGGCCGTCGGAAGTCTTTACGTTCTCACCATTTTCCTTTCGTATTCCACTTAAGTCGTCCATATTTGCTTTCCCTATGCTTTTTGTGTTTATTGGAGGAGGAGGAGGTGGAGGGCCTCTAGATTTGGTATGATATGCTGATGAGGCTAGTATGGATGAACCAACCTAAGGAGACGAGAATAATAATAAAATAAACAAAAACAAAAAAGGTAACAAGCTAGTGAGGCTCCTGAAATTTTTGCACTATTTAGACACACATTGAGAAATATAACGTGTCCTAGTTTGCGAACCTTGTTGTGCCCGAGGTAGGCTTAGAGACAAATAAATTTGGAGAACTTTAAATGCTAATAAATTCTTCATTTTCATAATATAAAAGTAGACAAATCCAAAACTACACTAACATAATAATAAAACAAGTCGCTATTGGCACTTGGCCCTATTATAATTTTAAGAAAGGCAAGTAAATCTAATCTATTTGGTTCAAGAAGTACCTTCCCCAGATTTGTTCTTCTGGACACCATCAAACAGATCTCCCAGCTCGTGCAATCCCAATAGCAAGTAGGCTCAGGCCAGATGTCCTCGCTAAGCTCCCTCGGCATTCTGGCAGTTTTCAATCCTCTTTATGACTTTGCCCTCCAGCTCCACTATTCCTCGCTTCAGGTATTCCACTTTCCTATTAGAAGTGATTTCCATCTCTTTCCATTCTTCGATCATCCTCACATTCCTCTCATGTATTTCCCGAAGCTCATTCTCAAAGTCGTGGACCCTCTTGCGCAAACTGTTGTATTTGACTTGGGCTTCAGCTTCCTCGTCTTTGATTTTTTTCCCTCGACCAGTCCTAGGTATTAATGTTTCTTTCAGATTGTCCTCCAACCATGCTGGATAGAGAGGCCCGCACCTGCATGATATCTGTTTGGCTCAATAGTGCTTTTCTCCATGATGATTTGGCGGTGCCACATGTGCTGAGCTTGTCACTTGTAAGGAATGTCATCATCTTGGAAATCCGCCCTGAAATGAAGGATTAAATATCCAAAACCTGAGAACTAAGAATTACGCCTTGTTAGTGAGCCTGGCTTGGAGGATTTTCCACAAGTCACACTCTCTTTGGGCGACGACTCTCTTAAATAAATACCTCTCTCAAAAGAATATTGCAAATTACTCGGTAATTTGGCGTTTAAATATTTTAAAAGGTTGGAATCACTGTCAAATAGGTATCAAGTGAAGAGTGGGGAACAGGGAACCACATTAAGCTATGGACTAATCCACGGCTTAAAAGATGAACAACTTTGAGATCTATATTTTAGGACCCCTATCGTATGCCCACGATATATTTACAGTCTGTAACGTACTCAAAGATAACGAATCGAACTGGGCAAATTTCTGCTTTGAAATTCCTGGGGACATAGAAAAGACTATTAATAAACAATATCTCTCTCTCGATACACAGCAACAAGATCAACTCCTTTGGAGACTTACAAATAATAGACAATTCACTGTGCAAACTATGTACCAAGAGCTTACCAAAAATAGTTCCTATCTCCCAAACACAACAAATGATTTCAAATGGATCCGGAACTTTCCAATTCAACCGAAATTTAAAAAACATTTCTCTAGCTACTTCGACATAATAAATTACCAACACTCCACTACCTTAATTACATAAAAATATTCACGACACCGAATTGTCCATTCTGTCATGATACTCAAGAAACCATAACCCGTATCTTTATCCGGTGCTATCAAGCCAAACAATACTAGAATTCGATTGGGCTAGATGATTACATGAATAAACTAGCTGTCACAGGAGCCCCAAATCTGTTACATAAACATATCAACTGTAATGGCATTCACCTTTCCCACAAAGTAACACACGCACTTTCCTATCGATAAGTCTTTGGAATATTTGGACAACTCGTAATAAGAACCTTTATGAACATAAGCAACAAAAACCAAATCCAAAACAAGTGTTAAATTAGACTATTGAATATGCCTTTTTGGAAGCATCACAACATATGCATACCAACAGAGTTCCAGTCACCTTAGATGGATACCACCAAAGACTAATTACTATAAACTAAATACGGATGGGGCAACATCTTCTAAAACGGATACAGATGAAATTAGAGGAGTAATTAGGAACCGCGTAGGATGGTAGGATTTGCCGGAGCAGTTCCCCATGTGCATTGTATCACAGTTGAACAGCAAGCACTCATGAAAGGACTAAGTCTAGCCTTACAAATGTAATTGTTGCCGCTGGAAGTGAAAACAAATATAAAGGAGGTAACCACACTATTAGTTAGTGATAGTTTAAAGTATTCTAACTTAATTTGTGACGGTAAGCACCTCCTCAGGATACTACATGATCCAGTAGTTTGACATGTGTATGGGGTAGCAGACTAACTTGTAAAGCTAGGAAGTAGGATACAAGTCATTAGTATGTTTCAAATTTTTGTTACACCACCCCTTTGGTATCAAATCAGATGCTGGAAGATCAAATGGGAACAACAACTCAACGCATGAAACCTATATCAGATGCACAAGAAAATGAACATCAAAACAGCAAAACATGTATTGTCATTAACCATGTACCTACTGCGATTGTTGCAAATACTATTTTGATAATAGATAGGACAACGACACCCTCTACTCGTATAGAGGATCGCCAGTATGAAACTTTAGGAACGATACCTCACGTAGATATGCTAATATAACTAATGCTAGTATATGTAATATGGTGCACGAGCACCACACCCTTTAGGTATCTTTTAATCTATGCAAAAAGTTATCTTTTGTACCAAAATAAAAAATAAAAAAAGCAGAGCGGCCAATGAAAATATTAGGAAAGTTCGATTAAGCAAACAAACAAAAAAGAAAAAGTGTTAAGTGGTAAGGAGGCACAATTCTCAGGTAAAAGGAAAATGAAAAGAAAATAAAAGAAAGGACAACAAATATTGGGGAAGAGAGGGGTCAGAATACAATTACCAGTCAAACTAATTCTTCAGCGACCAACAACGGCGGTTCTGATCCGAGTTCGCCGATCAGATCAGCAACAATCGCGTCGGAAAAGGGTTAGGAAATGCTTTTGGCTGTCTTATTTGCCAACTCCGAGGACAACATCCTCGTCGAACGGTAACGCACTGCTAAGATTCTGTTTTTCTCCGCTTAAATGAATACTTGCGAATTTCCTGTTTAAATCGCTGCTTTATCTTATAGATTCCTTATGGTATCCGCTTAATAAGATGCGGTGATATGTGGTTAGTCTCATAAGGCTTGTCTATTTTGTGGTATCAACAATATCTGCTTTCTGTCTCTAGCTACTTTTACTTGTATTCTCATATTTAAAGTACTCGTTTTGAATGTTGATTACTTAGCTACGTTCTACTGAATTTGGTGTTGCTCCATCATTCCTAGGGGTGGGATTTTTTCAACAACAACTAATTCTACTACTATGCCTCAATCGTAAGTTAGCTTTGATCTGCTATATGAATTCTCAACATCCATTTTACTCCAGTTGGACTTGTTACATTCCGATAATCCACGATTTAGAATTCGCTGATACTAGAGCCTAGAGGTCCTTTGTATTTTCTATTGACATTATAGATCTTAAAATAGACTAAGAAGATTCCCAGCAAACACTGTATTTGATGTAAATATACATACATGACTAAACATTATCCCGACTAGCTAGTATTGTCTAGATCGCCTAGTATTTCCTTTTTCATTGTGTTCTGTTTTTTGCCAAGTTTTTATGGAATTCCAATTTGCGAGAGATTGTAGGTCTTTTGAGACAGCTTCGTTGTATTTTGTTTTAGCCTTTTAGGTATACCCATCCCCTTTTTAACACCTTCTAGTGTCATTTGTTATACCTTCTGACTCATACATTTGTAGGTCTTCACAAGGCATGAGCAATCCATCTTTAACAACCTTCTCTCATTATCCCTATGTGTGCTGCTTGTCCTTCTATTGACCGTACTCACTATGATATTAGCTAATCTTGTATAATCACATAATCATCCTAATATTTGCATTTGACACTCATCTTGTGTCATTTTGATATAAAATTAGTGGTCTTCTCATTTTATTAAAGAGACTATCACTTTAATAGTGATCCTCCTATCACTTAATATTAATGTAGCGTTCACCTATTTCAACTATCCTTTAGTAACTCTATGTAATAAATCTGTCTATCTATCTTACCTTTTCCCTAAAACAGTGTCTAAATTTTTGGAACCCAGAACATTTGATCATGGACTAAAATTTTAAGACTATGTTCTCAATACATATTGCGTTTGGGGTTAATATCATCAGTATACATACAAGATAATGCATCCAAGGGTATGACCTAGTGGTCAATGAATTGGCAGAAGAAGCATGAGGTCTCCGGTTCAAATCACAATGAACGCAAAAATACTAGGTGGTTTCTTCTCACTACATAAGCCTTGGTGGGCAATGTTATTCATGGGAGATAGTAAGTAACCGGTGGAACAATCGATGTGTGTGCGAGCGGGTCCGGACACCACCTTCATAAAAAAATACATACACGACAGTGCACATTCTTCTTTCTTTTTTATGGATACTTTATGCCAATAAAATAAAGACGCTATTTTTTCTTCAATCGAAGTCTCACCAGCAAGAAGATGCCTTTATTTTTCTTTCAGACACAGCTTCTTTAGTTTTTCTTTTCCGGGCAGGAATTACCACTAATACATCTTCATTTACAGTTTTAATGGAGTACCAGCAGAGGAGCGTCTGCATTGGAGGTCTTTCTTAGTTAAGCTGGGTGGAGAGAATCTTAAAGGGGTCAAGAATGAAGAACTACTAGTGGCTTGCCACAAGTATGTAAATTTGTTATCTGGTTATTTGGTGGTCCACATTCCTGACCAATGTCAATAACATATAGCTAAAAACAGTTGTGGTTGGAGATATGGGGAGGGAGAGTGAAAAAGAGAGGAACTTTGTGTTGACCTATGTTGCATGGACTCTTCAAAATGCTGCCGCACCAATGTTAGATTCTCCAAAAATGCACTTTTTTTGGAGGATCAACACGCACCGGGCAATATTTTCACAAAGTCCGAGCAACGTAGGTGTTGACAGGAAAGATGCTTGCTTCCCAAGCTTCCTCCTGTATATCTGTAGTGTTTGGAATTGAGTTCAGATCAATTGGCTGCTTGCTTCTGGAACTCACCCTCCTTTAGCTAAACCATAGCAATAGATTCTTGCGGTAAAGGGTGGTTTACTAGTAATTATGACTGTTTTAATGACAAATCTTCTATCTATAGTCTTTTGACATATTTTTCGTCTGCAGGTCTGTTTACATTGTATACACGGTACTTGGAGATGTCAGCATATATATTGTAGGAAAGGATGAGTATGATGAACTTGCCTGTAAGTCTGAGTCATTAACTTTAATGTTTCAACACATATGCATGGTACAGTTGTTTATGGACCCGTCGGCACTCAATTAATGCTAAAAGAAACTGCAAATTATGTTGTCTTTGTTCCTTTATGTACAAACTTTATTTGGATATGCTAATTATTCTGTCTCCACGTAGCTCAAAGTATGTTTTTGGCAATTGATTTAGGTAGTTGAGTTGAAAGAAGTCCTTTTATCCTATGAGCCGGGGGTCGATTGGAAACAGCCTCTCTGCCCTTTCGGGTAGGGTTAAGGCTTGTCTACATATTACCCTCCGCAGACCCCACCTGGTGGGAGTATACTGGGTAGTTGTTGTTGTTGTTGTTGTTGTTGTAGTTGAAAGAAGACAAGCCAGTTTTGACCTTAATTATGTGGAGTTGAATGTTCCAAACCAGTTTTGACCTAATGCCTTTGCAAACCTTGAGGTAGTTGAATGTTCCAAACTTTGATAACTTCATGATTTGAGATGTTGAGATTAGTGGTCGAGTATATCATTCTTTCTTTTATTATGCATAAAAAGAAAAATCTTCAAATATAACTCAATTTACTAAGGGGTTGTTTGGTACAAGAGATAAGGATAATAATTCCGGGATAAAATTTGGGATTGTATTAATTCCATCTTTGGTTATAGGTATTAACTAATCCCAGGATAAGTTTTATAATAAAATAGTGGGATAAGTTATCCCATATAGAAGGTGTGATAGGTTATCCCATGGGATATCCCACCCCATGGATATCCTGGTTTATCCCACTATTGTACCGAACGACCCCTAAGTACTTAAAGGTGTCACTTATCATTCAATGAAAACCGTGTAGAGAGACCCCTAAGGGATGAAAACCGTGTAAGATTAGAGTTCAAATTTCAGTAGCGAGACAAAATTTGAGTAGTTTCTTCCTATTTACCTAAGCCATGCATAGTTATGCAGTATTTGTGCTCGTGGGAGGTAGCAGATATTTGGTAGTTGACGTGCACGCAAGTTGGTCTGAACATTGCGTTACAAAAAATAAATGAAAAAAAGGCTCAACTTGCTAAATAGTTTTTCCCAATAGTTTTTCCAACCATAGTTTCGACTATCAAATATTGGAGTTACTCAACAAGAGTGTAAAGATAAATGATTGAATTTTCTTAATATGAAGTATTATGTGGTCAAAATTTAAAAGGAAGCCTACCACTGGTGCAACTTACTTTTAGGTTGAGTACGTAATTGCATTATGGTGTCCATCCAATATGAAGTCCTTCGATAATTTAGTCTAGATCACATAACTGAGCTGACTTTTCTTATACTTGAGGTGTTATGAACTCTGGAGGAGGAAGCCAACTACTAATGGTACCACATTAGGTTAGATGGAAAATTGCATTGCAGCTTCCATTTTGCGGACTACGAAAAAAGGCAATGTTATGGAAATTGCCATCAGTGAGGCTGTGTTGTCTTCCTTTAAGCTGTGTGGCTCTTGTCCTGCAGGGATTATCTGTAGTCGCAGACGGTAGCTATTCCATTATTGAGGGTGATTGTTCTACACTTATAGCATCATCAAAATTGCCCTTCCACTCTTTTTTATGGAATCTCATTGGCTTTATTGGCAGTGTCTGAAGCAATCTTTGTAATAACATCTGCTATCAAGGATGTTTGTGGAAAACCTCCAACAGAGAGATCCTTCCTGGACAAGTATGGAAAGATTTGCCTGGTTCTGGATGAAATTGTGTGGACGGTAAGCCAAAATGTGTCTGCTTTGGAACATAAATAATTTCACATACTTGAAGCTCTCATCTTCTCAAGTTTATGGTGTGATTCTATTTGGAGAGGCATAGAGCGGTTATTAATACTGTTAAGCGTGTTTTAAATGGTACCTATTTGATGCAAAACCACATGCTTTTTTTCTCCAATGCCTAGAAGGCTATTCTCAAGTTTACTTCATCCATCAAGTCACCCTGTTTATACCATCTAGGGATTTGCTAACTCATGCTTTAGGTTTACTCAAACTGATTGTCTCAATTGATGAACCCTTTCAGTCCAATATGATAGCAAAGAGAACCAAGTATTCAGTTTGGCTGTTTGCTCACTGTATCTTGTTTGCTGCCTGGCTAATCTGTTGTTTCACTGTTTTATTTTGAAGGGGTTGCTGGAAAACATTGACAAAGATAGAATCAAGAGACTTGTTAGGTTGAAACCACCAACGGAGTTCTGATGAAGAATTTCCCCAGTCTGTTGTTTAGGTAAAGCTCCTGAATCAAGAGTACGTTGACTTTTGGATAGTCTGTCAGCTATTTATTTGCTTTAACGCTTTAATATAGCTTATTTCACTTGGCCTGATAAGAAAAATCATTCCACATGCTGCTTTCTGATTGTGAAGGACTATTTTCGTTTGACAAGAGGAGAAGGAATGGATTTCCTTTCCTTCTCTACATCTTTTGACATGTTGGTTCTTTTTTGGATTGTATCCTTATAATGCCCTTTCAGTTGAATGGAATATGGTTTTGGACCTCTGAATTGGGTATGTTCTTTACGATCCTTAGAGCTGTAAGATAAATTACAAACAGAAAAAGAAATCTTTGTAGTCTAGCGCTCGTATGTAGAAGTACTTGAAACAAGAGTAGTTCTCTTCTCTTTCTACACTTTTGTTGTTTTCGCCTAGTATCATATGTTCATGTCCAGTGATGGACCACGGTGAGGTACCTAATACGTCCGCTCTCGCCAGCCACTCCAAAACGCAATTGGAGAATACAAATATATGGCTCTTTCAAGGAAAGATTGCTAGTCGGAGTTTACCACTGGCGACCTAGCCAAACTCCTTTGGGTCGTGTTAATCAAGCTGAAGGAATGCGAGCCACGACAATATCTTAGCCTTTGATTTTTTTTTTATCGGTAGCCTTTCGAATTTTTAAATATACCACTCGATTGACATGTCATTTTTTTTTCTAACCTCACGTTTCCTCTTTAAATATTTTAACCATGAAGCTGCTTGCCTATTTGCTCATTGACATTTTACACTGGATGGTATGGTAACTTAGTCAAATAATCTTAGTTACGTCGAATCAGAGATTTCTCAAAAATGATTAAACTAAAGCATATCAGCTCATAATGCCTGGGGTGGATTCTAAACCAGGAAGTAAACTCGAGAAAGGGACTATTATGTATTTCTTTTTCTTTTTCAAATGTATTTTGTATTTCTTCTCAATAGAAAATTATCTTTGAGGGAATTGGAGAAAGGGGTAAAATAGCAGCTACTTAGGGGTCGTTTGGTTGGGAAATAAACTCATGATTAATTATTTTGGGATTAATTATTCTATCCTTCTATAGGAATAAAAAAATACTATAATTTCGAAATAATTAAATAAGAAATTAATTATATTATGATTTTATTCCAATTAAGTATAAGATACATTCATTTAAATTTAATTTTAAAATTAATTATTTTTTATCCTTAGTATCACACGAGTCGGAAACATTGACATAAAAGAATTGGCAGGTCCAGCCACCAAACAAACCATCCCTATCAGATATTAAATCACATCATCGAACAATTAACTGGATAGACTAGAATGTTCCTATACTTGCTCACTAAGTTACATGACGCCCACGAATAAATCCGATACTGACTCTTGAGGATAATCCGATTCTTCCCTAGTTTTTTGCAATCCTGGCGATCTGTTTCACCTAACGCTTCATCCCTTCATTTTCATCCTCACAAGGGTCGGAAAGACGAATATACCCTTTCCTTATTACCCTCAACTGTACTCGTGTACTATTCCAAGTTCGCCACAAATATTAATCACCGATTGCTATTATATTCCAAAAAAACTGGTCCAACTTCAGCAAAATAGAAGTCCAAAACAGGGTTCAAAATGTCGCCAGCCATGATCAGAGGACCGTCGCTACTCTTTCTTCTCGTTATCACCGTCGCTTCCATCACTCCCGGTGCACAAGCATTAAGATCCATCGTGTTTTTGCCCCAGCCTTTATCATCCATCGACATAATCAACACCACTTCTAACCAGGTACCGTTTATTCATTTCTTCTTCATTTTTGTTCCGTTTTATCAAATGGTTGTGCAGAAAATATACATTCAATCAATTAACCATCTATCCGTCACCTCAAACTTGTTGGGGTTAGCTGACAAATATGGTAAAATACGATTGCCTATTATTATGTCTGAACATCGATTAACAAACAGTTGTGTTTTCAAATTAATCTGAATATCATATGCGCAGAATGCCCGCTGTTCATTTACCGTGAGCATAAGGACAAGCTGCTCTTCTCCTGCACTCACCAGAGACCAAATTAGTCTATCCTTTGGTGATGCTTATGGAAATCAGGTAAACCACTTCTCCTATAGCTTTAAGCTCAATTTATTGAGTCGCGCGATATTAGTATTGTTTAATTTAACTCTTGAATTGTTCAATCCCATTTTTTCAGGTTTATGCACCGAGGTTAGATGATCCGTCAAGCAGGGCTTTTGAGCGGTGTTCAAGGGATACATACACAGTATACGGTCCGTGTACGTATCAGATCTGTTATGCGTACCTCTACAGGAGTGGATACGATGGATGGATACCGTATGATGTTACTATCTACGGCTACCACACCAAAGCTGTCACCTTCACCTACAATGTTGGCATCCCTAGTGACACTTGGTACGGTCATAATTACTGTCGTTCACGCGCTGTAAAATCTGCACAGAACATGGGCTGGAGCTTGCTTTCTATCGGTTCTACTATGCTGTACACAATTGCTGGCCTGTTTCGTGGTTAGTTTTGGGCCTTTCTGTTTGTATCTGATTTGGGCCTTGTCCACTTTGGAACACTTCGTTTTGCTAGTTTGTGTCCTGTAATAAACAAAAGCTACTTAGGTATGGTTACTTTTCTCTATTACGTTGTAGAAAGCCAGATTAATTTTAGATATTCAATATGGGTGTAAGTTTAGCAAAATATGCCACCCTTTTAGAAGCATTAACTTGACTTCTTAACTTAGACGTGTACAATAAATTTGGTAGTCTCAACATTGAGAGAAGAATGTTTGAGAAAACACAAGAAAAGGCCTGATTGATGAAAATCCTCCCAACATTATCTTCTAACAGCCAATCGACTTCCCAACTCTTGTGTATATTGGCCAAAACACAAGTTGAATGGGGATAGAGGGGCAATACCCATTTTCCACTGTGTTTCGAACAAAAACTAAGTTGACTAAGCAAATAGCTGGCATTTTATTGCTCCTTATACCAGTTGAATCGATATAGACCCTGCACTAGTTCTAGTATCGTCATACATATTATATTACAAGCAATTAAATTTAGTTGTAAAAGAGGACAACAACCGGCGGAAGCTGCAGTTGTAAGAATGATACATGAGAAGTTGATAAGGCAAACTTGGCATAAAGGAATGCATTCAACCGTATTACTTACTCTATTTCCTCACTAATAAATGGAAGTGCACTGATCTGAAACATAGAGCGAGTATCCACCAATTCTTATTGATCAATTTTACCTGCTTTCATTCCTTTGACATACTACAAATACAAGTGACAAGCTGTGAATTACTTCAGAATATGACTCCTAAACTCTGATACCATGTGAAAATTGAAGGATTAGTGAACAAAAGTTGAGTTGAAACTCAACTCCCATGGCTGAGGGCCAGAAGCTCAGAGAGGAAGGAGAACATTCGAGAGACTCTCAAATTTGGAAAGATATTTTTATTAATTGAAAATCACAAACTCTACTCGTTTATATACAGGACATTGTACTTGTATAGTTGTCATCCTCCACTAACCGCCTAAACTACCACTAACAAAAATTTTGATATCAAGTAACACTAACAGCCTAACTAAATAGTTACAACAATAGCTACAGACATAGTTACAAATGTGGCCACTAGTTAAATAGTTGCAAAGCATTACATTTTAATCTTAACACTCCCCCCCCCCCCCCCCCAAGTTGGAAGGGAGGTTCTCACTGCGAACTTGTGAAGTTGTGAAGAGTGTTTGATGCCTGTCAACGATTTGGTGAGTATGTCAGCCAGTTGGTCATCTGTGGGAACATAATGTAGAGATATCAGACCCTCAATGAGCTTGTCCCTCACAAAGTGACTATCGACCTCTATATGTTTGGTCCGCTCATGAAACAGTGGGTTCTTTGCAATATGCAAAGCTGCTTGATTATCACGGTAGATTAGAATGGGTAAGGTTAGAGGCATAGTTAGTTCTTCCAGAAGCTTAGATAACCAAACAAGCTCTGTAACTACCTTCCTTGCTGACCTATACTCTTCTTCAAAAGAACTTAAAGATATAGTTGACTGCTTCTTTGGATTTCAGCTAATTGAACTGTCCCCAAGCAGCAGAATAAAGCCACTGACAGACTTTCTGGTCTCAGTAGAAGCAGCCAAATTTGAGTCACAAAATGCTCTCAATCTATAATTTGCATTGTTTGACAAGAAAATCCGCATTCCAGGATCACCTTTCAAGTATCTGAGTACATGTATAATAGCTTTGAAATAGGAATCTCGAGGACTCTGCATATATTAGCTAAGATGTTGAACACTGTAAGCAATATCAAGTCGTGTGTTAGTCAGAAAATTAAGCTTTTCCACTAGTTCCTATATTGAGTGGGGTATGTGAATAAGTTTCCTTCATTTGCCTTTAGCTTTGTCGAAGGATCAAGTGGAGAGGACATTGGAGGACAATGTGCACATTCAAATTCTTGTATCAAGTCCTTTGTAAACTTTCTTTGTGTGATTATTACTCCATCATATTTATATAATATTTCCAAACCTAGGAAGTAATGTAATCTCCCCATGTCCTTTATCCTAAATGTCTCATGTAGAAAAGTTTTTAATACCTTAATTTCTTCTAAATTTGTTCATGTCAAGAGCACATCATCCACATAGACTGCTACAAAGACCACTGAGTTTACTGACCTTTTATAAAACAAAGAGTAATCTAGCATAGAGTGCATGTATCCCCTGGACATAGGGCCTCAGTCAATTTGGTATACCACTGCGTGCTTGCCTGCTTCAACCCGTATAATGACTTATTTAGCTTGCATACCAATTCTTTTTGTCTACTAATAGCCCTAGTGGTACTTGCATATATACTTCTTCATTCAAATCTCCATGCAAGAAGACATTATTTACATCAAGCTGAAAAATCTCCCTGTTCTTCTTTGTTGCTATGCTAATCAATGCTCGGACAATAGTCATCTTCACAACTGGTGAGAAGGTCTCAGTATAATCTATTCCTGCCTGCTGATTATACTCCTTGACAGCCAGCCTAACTTTAAATCTTTCAATACTCTCATTTGCATTATGCATAATTTTTTATACCATTTGCAACCTATTACCCTCTTTCTTGTAGGAAGTGGAATAAGATCCCGGCTATGGTCGGAGTAAAGTGCATCAAATTCCTAGTCCATAGCATGTTTACAGGCAGGTATGGTTGCTTCCTCTTTATATGACTCTGGTTCACAGTTAGTAGAAAGAGTCTCAAGCAAATGTTGACTATAATTACTTAGTGTATTGAGATATGCATGTTTTAAATGGGGAACATGTGTGTGAAAAAAGAAGGAAGGTGAACTATGACTATCATCTGCTACTTGTTTCCTACTATTAGTGTTAAGAGTGAGTTGCATATGTAATCCTTCAAATAGCTAGTGAGTTTGCGGGTTCTTTGCGGTCTGTTGTGAGTTAGGGACACAGTTTGCTCAGGTTGTGCAGAGACTGGTGAATTATTTAAAAAGGATTATTCTTGGTTTTGGGAATGAAAACAGGGTTTAGGTGATGTATTTGAGGTTCTATTTGAGTTGGAGGAGCTTTGGTAGTTTTGTTGAGATGGTGATATAGGTTTATGAATGTCATCATTAGTATCATTGCCAAATGGAAGTCTCATTGACATTAATTGTTAGTGTGAATCACCTCCATTATTATTAACAGTAGAATTAACAATATCAATGTGACTCGTGCTAGGACCTATATGAGAAAAAGGAAGAGATAGATGCTCACATTTGGATGCCAAGTCAGTGTGCTTTCCTAGCAATGCAAAGGAAAAAACTTATTCATAAAAGGTCACATCTCTTAAAACATATATTTTTCTTGTGGCTAGGATGAGTACTTTGTATCCTTTTGATCCAAAATGGTATCCTACAAAGACTGGGGTGATCATCTTGGTTCAATTTTATCTTTGTGTGGTTTCAGATTTGTAGGAAAGCATAGGCAGCCAAAACTTCTGAGATATGAGTATTTTGGTCTCTATTTATATAAAATTTCAAAGGGGAACTTCCCTTTGAGGGATGTAGATGGTAATCTGTTGATCAGGTAAGTAGAGGTTAGGATGCACTCTCCCCAATACTTTAGGGGTAATTTGGATTGATATAGCAGTGCTCTTGCAGTTTTCAGTAGGTATTTGTGTTTTCTCTGCACCGTGCCATTTTGTTGTGGAGAGTATGGAAAAGTTTTCTGATGTGTGATTCCTTTGATTTGGGAAAACATGGTTGTTTCAGTGTTCACAAACTCTAAACCATTATCAGTTTTGGTGGTCTTTATTGAGGTGTTGAACTGGTTTTGGACCATTGCATAGAACGCCCTTATGACATGTAAGGCATTGCTTTTGCTGGTTAGTATGTGTGTCCAGGTACACCTACTATAGTCATCAATTAAGGTAATAAAGTACTTGCAATTGTCATGAGTTGGTGCATGACAGGACCCCGCATATCCAAATGCATTATTTCAAATATCTTGTTTGTAGAAGTGGTTTTCTCTGGGAAAGGAAATCTAATTTGTATGGCCATGGGGCATATAGAACACAGAAAAGGTTGTCTATTTGCAAAGGTTATTGGTATAGAATTGATACCCTTTATTTTGATAAAAGGCACATGGCCCAGCCTATTATGCCACAAGAAATCCACAGAGTTTTCATTGGAGATATATGCATTGCACATTGAGTCTGAACTTTCATTGGATGTCAGAAAGACTTGTACACGTTTATTATCACACTCATGAGGAGAAACGGATACACTAGGTGCTGAATTACAAGGGTGTTAACAGTGTATACTATTGGTACTATGACTACCTAAGGTGGTTGCACTAGGTGCAGAGTTGCGTGTGAGTGATGTGGTGGAAACTCTATTTACAGTAGAAGAATTTTTCTTTCATGAACTTAAATGGTGAACATAGAGGTTGCCTTTAGCCTTACCAATCTCAAGAGGCCTCCTCAGTGAAAGTCCCTGTAGAAGAATACATAAGAATTTAGTGAATATGATGATGTAATCAAGTTGGACTGTTAAACAGTGAACAGAAATTAGGTTGAATTTGAAGCTAGGTACATATAGAACTCTTTTTATAGTGAAGTGAGGACTGAGAATCACATCTCCAGTTATTGTCACATTTACTTTATAACCATCTGGCAAAGAGACTAAGAATGGATAAACTAAAGGTTTGATATTACTTAATGAGGTTTTGTTATAGGTCATATGATTAGTAGCTTCTGAGTCAAAAATCCAGGAATTAGCATTTTCTTTGAAGCTTTCATAAGACTATTACTTGATTTAATAGAAGAGTGAAAAGCAGTCATACCAGCAAAATTAACAGCTCCACCAGTCAGGCTTATGTTCCTTGAGTTGTCTCCATTGTTCCCATTCTTAAAAGTCTCCAATATGCTCAGTAGTTTTCCATATTGCTCTTTGCTCAATTGATGCACAATTCTACCTTGTTCTTGATGATTTCCTCCTTCATCTGGTATGCTTGCTCCATCACTTGTTGTTTCAAACACATTAGCTGCTAGTTTTCTTCCCCTGTTGCCATTGTTGTACTTCAAATTCTGAGGATATCCATGTAGTTTATAGCATTTTTCTTTAATGTGGCCTGGCGTCTTGCAAAAATCACAAAATGGCCTAGGTTTATTCCCATGTAGCCTCTTCCATAGTTGTTGTTCCTAGTAGTGTTTGTGTATTGATTATAGTTTGTACTAAAGCTATTGTTTCCCGGACCAATAACATTCAATAATGTGGACTCTATTACTAATTGTTGATTTTGTGGTTTAACTTCCCTTTGCTTCTCTTCTTGTATGAGAATGGAGAAGCTTGACCCATGCTTGGAAGGGGATTCATCATCAGTATGCTCCCTTTCACGATAGTATACACCTCATTTAGACCCATTAAAATTATATCAGTCTTATATCCTGCTCAGCCTTGTGCATGTTGGCTTTAGCTCCACATGTGCACTGGCACCTCCACTGTGCATGTGTATTCAATAGGTTCAATTCCTCCCATAATTTCTTCATCTTTGTATTATGCCCTGTTATATCAAGGGTTCCCTGGTTAAAGTCATTTATTTCGTTCTGAAGCTGATAAAGTTTTGCTCTATTGATTTGATCATACCTATCTTCTAGCTCCTTCCACAGCTCATTTGCATCATTCACATATTGCAAACTATATGCTAGATCTTTCAAAAGGGGGTTTAGGATCCATGAGGTTACCATATCATCACATCTCTCCCACTGATCAAAGGTTGTATGTCCAACTGTTGGCTTCTGACATTTTCCTGTTATGAAGCCAGCCTTATTCTTTACTGAGAGGGAGGGCTCTAAGTACACCTCTCCTTCAAGATCTATATCTTGTGCCATCAAAAGCCACATGTACCAATATTGAACCTGCATAGATGCATGTAAAAGGGACTTGAGGTATCTAAATTTTTCTTTTCTACAGTGTTTTCCTTATCTCCAACCATTGCTTGCTTAGATCGCAAATTTCAATTGATTTAACCGCGAATAAAAGATGAGAAATCAAAATTCAGCAGATACAACACAGATAATCACGTTTCGTGAAAATCACAAGCTAAGAATACTAAAATATGTTGCTATCAAACGAGACGAACAAAATTTCAAGCGATTAGCGATTTCGAAGAAACCTAGACACTTCGATTTTTAATTGAAGATAGAATGAAGTGACAAGCTGTGAATTACCTCAGAATATGACTCCTAAGCTCTGATACCATGTGGAAATTGAAGGATTAGTGAACAAAAGTTGAGCTGAAACTCAACTGCCAAGGATGAGGGCCAGAAGCTCAGAGAGGAAGGAGAACATTCGAGATACTTTCAGATTTAGGAAGATATTTTCATTAATTGGAAATCGCAAACTCTACTCGTCTATATACTGAACACTGTACTTGTACAGCTGTCATCCTCCACTAACCGCCTAAACTACCACTAACAAAAAATCTGACATCAACTAATACTAACAGCCTAACTAACTAGATACAATAATAGCCATAGCCACAGTTACAAATGTGGCCATTAGTTAAATAGTTACAATGCATTACATTCTAATCTTAACAGTAACATGTTCAAATGGACAAAGTCGACCAAATGTAACGTTATTTCTAATGAAAGTATGACTTTACAAAAAGGCAGGGGAAATTGGATGATAACAAATTAAAAGGAATGCAGAAGATCAAGCTACCAACTCGCATTTATAGTAATCAACTATTTAGATCTTATTTGAAAAGTATATCATATCCGTGAGATTAAAGTAGATATAAAATCTAATCAAAAGTCCAAGATTGGCAATGAAAATAGTGCCGCAAGTGTACCTAACTAGTAGGAGGTTGTGAAGTGAAGGAATGGCTAGGAATAAGGAATATCTATAGGAACTAAACCAAATTGAAGTGTGATCATTTAGAGATAATTCTTGTTTGATCTTTCATTCCTGTCTAAATTGTTTTTCTAGTCAAAATCCTACTGAAGTCAGACTTCTAGTTTCTGTTAATGTTAGTTTGTATGGGAGTATTATTAAAATGGATGGCACTAGCTGGTTTATTATGAGTACAAACTAAAAGTTAATAAAATCAAATACTAAACCGTCAAAATGGGCTTGGCCTCACCCAATCTGCTATTTGCGTAAGGTCGTGTTGGATTTTTTTTTTAGAAAACTACCCTCTAAGCCCCTCAAAATTTAATAGCCCATGTTTTGTATCATTTATAGGAAATGGCCCTTCGACCCAAACATATTGTATATAGTAGCCGAAAGGAATAAGCATGACAACACAAGTGCATGTAGCTCAGTGGATAGGGTGTGTATTTCCTAAGTTGAAGGTCGCAGGTTCGACCCCTACCTGGCTCGATAGAGCAACCCTTTTTTGCCTTTTTAAATTGTATTTTGCACTTCTGAATCTAATAATATTAGCTAATAATTGAATGAAATATGTAATTGCATGTCATATACAAAATATCTATTTTGTGTATTTTTTGTATAATAACAGTCTATTTTTGTATATTTTTGCATACTGACAGTCTATTTTATATATTTTTTATATAATAACAACCTATTTTGTATAGTGACAATCTATTTTATATATTTTTTGTATATTAACAATCTATTTTGTATTGTGACGATATATTTTGTATATTTTTGTATAGTAAAAGTCTATTTTGTATAGTGACAATCTATTTTGTATATATTTGTTATACTGACAGTTTATTTTTTATATTTTTTGTATAATGACAGTCTGTTTTTGTATATCTATTATATATAAATTGTATAATAATTCTCTATTTTGTATAATTTTTGTATAGTGACAATATATATGTGTATATTTTAACTTTATGCATAGTTATCTTCTCTCATCTTCTTCGCATTAAGAGACCAACCACTGGTATCCATGGCCTCATAGTTGCCAAAAATGGTAACAAGATTGTCGGAGTTTTACAGTTTCAGACAAAGATCTTCAAAATATTAATTTCATATTCACAGAGACTATAAGAGAAAAAAGACAAGGCCATGAGAGTCGTGGTTGGCGGAGTTGTTTCTTCAACGACGAGGACACCGACATCCATGGTCTCACAATCACCGAAAATGGTAACCACAATATTGTAAAAACAGTAAAAATTATGAATCAATCAATTAATTATATCACAAAACACAAACTAATGGGGATTTAGAAAAACCAACACAAAATTAAAATTGAAAAAAGCACAGATCATCAGATCCAACATAGTATTATTCAAAATACAACATTCTCATATCTCATCAGCATTTCAAATGTGTGTTCCACGACACGGATCATGCTTTCTTATCCATAATAGATCTGGGACCATATATTTACAATGGCAATAAATTGGGGTCATGGCATATTTGTATTCAAAACCCAGATATAGCCCAAAATCATGAATTGCAAAGAAGAATTAAAATATAAGATGAAAATTACAACAACTTTCAGATTTTCAAGATCCAAACCCCGAAATACAAGAAAAGGGAGACGAGAGAAACCAAAAGGCTTTTTAGAGAGAGAGGGAGAGAAAGGGAGAGAGAGGGAGAGAGAGAGAGAGAGAGAGAGAGAGAGAGAGAGAGAGAGAGAGAGAGAGAGAGGCGTCTATGGGACCACAACCATGGGTTGATGGCGTGAGAGAGAAAAAGAAATATAGTAAGGAAGAAAGATAGGGATGGGAGGCGACGGCTAGCACTTGTCATTATTTTAGGCTATGACTTGTATGGGTCAATTTCTGGGCTACCGGTTGAAATTTATTTTGCCCTATGGGCTATAAATGAAGTTCTCTCAACTTTTTTAGCCCATCTAAAACTGAGGCTTATAAGCTCGAGCCAAGTCAACCCAGGCTTGATCGAAGCTAGGCCTGGGCCGTTTTGTGGGCCAAAAATTAATTAAATTTAAATATAAATATTTAATATTTAAAAAAATGAAAACTAAAAAAGTTATTTACTGTAATCCTCATTCCTTAATCTTAAATTGCTCATTTATCCATCCATATCATTTCGATTTTTTATATGCATGTAGTATGACAAGATTAGTTTTTGTTTTGCTTAATTAACAACGAAATATGAAAGTTTAAGTGGTCAACAATAGTTTTTTCAAAAGAAAATATTACTTTAAGTGACCAATGATTAATTTGATCACTTTAATTTATTATTAATAGTTAAATTTCTCTTCAGTTTAGAAAAAAATCAAGTTTTAATATTCACAGAAAATTGACAACACTAGTAAATTTCATGAATATTAAAAATTTTATGGACTATAATGATAAAATCAACAAATGATGTTAAAACCTAAACTAAAAAATCTCAACATATAAACTCATTGAAACAATCCTTGAACATGAGGAAAGTGAAAGAAGAGTATTAAAAAAATATTCATGTAACATTAAAAAGAAGAGCTAGAGATATAGAATTTGCATTTCAATTACGAGTTTCTTTGGCAAATATTAAGATTCTTGTACACTCTAAACAAACAAAAGTCATTCATATGATTAAGAGATTATGTCACGAAAAAATATTTAAAGATATCAAAAAACCCGCAATCCTTTTAGGGTTGGATTGGGCTGGTCATTTTAAGGCGCATTTAGATTGAGGGCCAGCCCGCGCCTTAGCCCATCAAATTTAGAAGCCCGCAAGGTTTTGGGATGGGTTGGGTTGGTCCGTTTTGACGGCTCTATCAAATACTAAGTTGTTTTCGCCGGACTTTTCCTATATATAGCTATTGGTGAGTAGTAGTATGTTTTAAGAGGCAAAATTATTCCGTTTCATTTTACAAATTTCCAAGAGAAGCGACACAGAAGTAGATATGAAAGCCGTTGGTGGGATTTGAACCGCAAAAATTAGGCTGCAAATTCATCCTATTAGATAGAGTGACTTCTATCAAAATACACAATCGTTAGTTTTTTGTATTTATTGTACTAAGTTTATTTTTTTGATTGCATGCCTAAATACTGATAAAACTTGGAGGTAAATTGAAGCTACTCGGATAGGAAAGTGTTCAAGCATCATATCTTGATCAGCATTCAATTATCTGTTTTCGATTGAAGTAAAAGAAGGCTCCATCGTGCTTTGTGTTTTACATACCAACTTGCCCATCTATAAAGTAAAATTTCCTGGACTTTATACAAAAAGTACAAATATACTACTTGCGTAATTCGTAAATCAGGCAATTATGCGTTAAGTCAGCTATTATTTCTATTCTTAGCTTCGTTAGACGTGAAAAGTGATAGATCCAAGAGGATTATTAAGTTACTTGATCTAAAAGAAAAAAATATTAGTCAAATCTATGGATTTAATTAAATAAGAAGCTGGAGAATTTACTCCAATATAATGATTATATTGGTAAATGGTGGCCGAATTTTATATAGAAATTTTTTTATGCAAAAAAGGTTGAGACTTCAATCTTAAGTGGTGGAGGGTATCGTGGCTTTTTAATCTTTTAATGCTTATATTTATATGACTAGAAGATCTGCACATTATGATTATGCATGGTTCTTGTACTAGCTGCTACTACAATGGTGAGTTCAGTTATTATTGTTTTCCTTTGATTACTGAAAATCTTGACCGAAAACTAAAATCTAAAGTTACTTCTTTGTGTTTGTCCATATATTTGATAACTAATTATTTCTCTTTTCCATTCAGTTGTTTCTATTTATTATATGCTACATTAGAGAATCAATTAAAAAAAGTTTTTTACTTCACGAGGGTCTAAAACTTTTTTGGATCGTGATGATGTGGTTTAATTTGCAGGTTTACTTGGGAATTTTCTTGGTTTTGTTGTGCATGTTTTCTCCTGTATGGAGTGCTGATGACATCAAAACTTTCAATGTCGTGAATTTTGGGGCAGTTGGAAACGGAAAAACTGATGATCTCCCGGTACGTAAAACCCATTAATTACTATTTCTTAAAGCATTCGAGCTTATATGTGCATTTACACCAATATAGCTCTTATATTCTTATTTCCTCGAATATGTGAGAATTTCTAAACATGGGTGTATAATTTGAACTGTGGATGTTATGCAGGCTTTCCTCAAGGCATGGGAAGCTGTCTGTCAATCGGAATCCAAACGTGTAATTCTTGTTATACCAGAAAGAAAGAAATTCGTACTGACGCCTTCCACAATTGAGGGTCCTTGCAAACCCTCTTTTATTCATATTCAGGTCATTCCCTTCAGCCTTTTTGCTCAACATTAAGCAACAAAAATAAGCATATTTAACTAGGATTTAACTTATATACCACAAACAATATATCGAGTTTTTACACTACAAGCAGGTTCTCAGTTTTCTATTTCAGGTTACTAGTTCTATTTATTATGAATCGTTATACCTTTTAAGTAGCCTGATTGTATCAATATATAAAAGTTAAACTCATTAACTAAGCTAGATCAAAACAATGCTGAGATATATGATAACAAAATTTTTAATATTTTTGTGCGTGTGTGCCTGTTTGCAGGTATCAGGAAATATAATTGCACCTAGCTCGAAATCGGGATGGGATGGACGTGCAACAAATGCATGGCTCATTTTCGAGAATATCGACCATCTTACTGTTAATGGAAATGGAGTTTTTGACGCCCAAGGCCATGTATGGTGGTCTAATCCTTGCTTGGATGATAACAACCCATCCCAAGTAAGCATTAACTAAAGCATATTGTCAGTCTTCTATGGGGAAAACTGAAAGAAAAAAAAAAGCCTTTAACTTTCTAGCAAAACTTCTGACATACGGAATTAACTATTTTTGGCAGGAAACACAATGCAAAGGACCAACTGTGAGTATACACTTAATTTATTTCTCAAATTTCCTGCAAGCACATAATGTGATGATCATCGTATATATGTAGGCATTGATTTTCAGACGATGCGACCGGCTTCGAGTTTGGGGTGTAACGCTACTTAGAAGTGCTAGAAGTCATATCATATTGACTGCTTGCAATGAAGTTAGTATCGCTAATATTCGTATTATGTCCCCTGGAGATAGTCCCAACACCGATGGTATAGACATTTCCGCTAGCACAAACGTACGAATACACAACTCCCTCATTGCAACAGGTACAAATTGATTTCTACTACTCCTACAATGTAAAATAATCTTCATATATAACGTCATTTTTTATTACCTTGAACTCGTAATAA
Source organism: Nicotiana benthamiana (assembly GCA_034376525.1). Taxonomy (NCBI): domain Eukaryota; kingdom Viridiplantae; phylum Streptophyta; class Magnoliopsida; order Solanales; family Solanaceae; genus Nicotiana; species Nicotiana benthamiana. The sequence continues at coordinate 15,301,548 of CM067325.1, forward strand.
GTGAAATTATTAATTTTAAAAATAAAGCAAGCAACTTGCTATAATAGGTTAGATCACAAGGTCAGTATATATAAGTTACTATTGTTACCCCTTTTTAAAAAAATTTATCTGTCAAATTACAACTTTTAGTTAGGAGTACAAAATCTACTTGCTTCGTATTATAACGGGTCTTCTCCACATAATTTGAGCAATGAATTATGATAGGCGACGACTGTATTGCAATAGGAGGAGGATCGTCCAATGTCAATATTAGCGGCATAACATGCGGACCAGGCCATGGTATTAGGTAATTAATTAATTGCTGTTTTTTCAAATCTAGTTTACTAGAATGTTGTAAAATTGTACATAAGAAATTTGATTAATGGCTGTAGTATTGGATCCTTGGGAGAAGGAGGAGTAGAAATTGTGGAAGATGTGCGCGTACGAAATTGCACGATTAAAGATACATTAACAGGAGTAAGAATTAAGACCTGGCAGGTAATGCGCACTTCGTTATTTCATCACTTGCAAAATACTCTGACAATATTAGTCATTTAAACAATTAAACTTGATAAATATAAACACTTCATTTTACAGCCATAACTAGCTAACATGTTAGTTTTCGAATGGAACAGGGAGGCGAAGGGCATGCAAGGAGAATCACTTTTGAAGGAATAAAATTGGTTGCAGTCAACAATCCCATCATTATCGACCAGTTTTACTGTCCCAGCCGAGTCAATTGCAAAAATGATGTGAGATCACATATATATACTACTGTAATACACTAACATTTAAATGTGAAAAATAAACCAAAAAATAAAAATAGAAAAAGAATATTGTTTGCAAATTTTGGCACAATTTGATGCTTCTTTAGTCAGCATCCGCATATTATTAGTGAACTACTTTCTAACAGTTCGACATTAATAACCTAAAAAAAAGGCAGTTCACTTGCTATAACGAGTTAAAATATATTGGTAGTTACTGTTTTACTAACAGCTGAATTTCATTACTAAGCGACTGTTTTGACTAATTTAACACAGACAGCTGCAGTTGCATTGAGCGACATAACATTCAGAGGAATATCAGGGACATCCCTGATGGACGAGGTGATAAATCTGAGCTGCAGCGCCACTGTTGGCTGCAAAAACATACTGCTCGATCGTGTGTATATATCATCTGTTAAGGGTAACCCTGTTCATGCCAAGTGCATTAATGCTCATGGAAGACACACTCATACTAGGCCTGTTGTAAACTGTCTGCTGCCATAGTTATATATTATGTTATGCAACATACCTTATTGTTCAACAATAAACTATAGGGTGGATTGGGAGGAAGGAGAGACTTGTTGTACCATTATGTTATAGATTTATAGCTATTTTGCTATTTTAGGGAATTACAAGATTCAAGGCTTATGGATACAGTTTCTGTAACCAATAACTAGTGAAAAGCCACAAACAGTTTTTTTTCTTGATAGGTTCAATAGCCACAATAAAAAATTTATGCAAACATTCTGATTAACTGTTGTAGGCTTATATGTATATCGCTTTTTAGGGAATCACCAGACTCAAGGCTTATGGATACAAATTCATTAACGAATAACTAATTAGAGCCACAGTTAATTCTTTTTCCGCTAAGCTCAGAAGCTACTTTTATCTTTGTATACTTTTATTAGAGGGACAATAAATCCTAGAGCATTTCATTCGGACCTCTAGTATTTTACAGTACAATCACAATATTAGAGTAGGAACTTTTTTTTTTTATTAGCACCGGGTGTCCGAGTCTCTAAGAGCCCCGACTAATCCCGGGGTGCACAAGCTCTCGGCAAGGAGTTTTCCGCAAGTGCACCACGGTTAATTCAGGTTTTACCCAGTCTGATGGCCCTCAGAAATTGTTTGCACCCAGTGGGTGTCGAACTTGAAACCTTAAAAGGGAGCAAACCCCAAGGCTCAAGTCAATTGGCACCTGGCAGTTTGCTCCCTTTCAAGGTCTCAAGTTCGAAACCCAATGGGTGCAAACAATTTATGAGAGTCATCGGACTGGGTAAAACCTGAATTAAACGTGGTGCACTTGCGGGAAACTCCTTGCCGAGGGCCTATGCATCCCCGGGATTAGTTGGGGCTCTTAGAGACTCGGACACCTGGTGCAAATAAGAAAAAAACTTATGTACAAAACCGCAAATTACCTTTACCAGCGCCAACATAAAAGGTAAGTATAATTAATTGTCAGAACAAGATGTCAGATAGAAAATAAGAACTATAATATAGAATCAAATTAATAAGATTTATTGTCCAGCATTCTCTTTCTCCATTTTGTAACTAATCATAACACCAGAACCATATAATAAGATAAGAATATTGAAGTTTAGATTCTAAATATGCAGATAGCAGCAAGTGATTGTAAACTATATCAAATTCTGTTCTATACAAGAGAATATTTTACTTGCACGATAGAAGTAGTACCAGTTTCTGTATGTCTGCAATCAAATGATGTTGCGCCATCTCAATTTTTACATGAACCGAAGCACCTAAAGAGTGTTTGGAACCGCCAGTTATATCTCACATGAATCAGAGCGGCCAAAGAGTGCATAACGGTTATTGGCAACATTATCATATGCAAAGTCCCGAATGAATCTGCTAAAATGAGGGAAGAATTAAGCACCAGAAGATGAAGCAAGTTCTTCTTATACTCCACTAATAACTTGTTTGGACTGTTGTTACATGTTGTTTCACAACGCATCATATTGTATTCTACCGTATTATATTGTATTGTTTAATGAATAGATTGTATCGTTTGTCGTCATTTCATGATGTCATGCACCAACAATATAAAGAATAAACTTGCAACATTATTAAGAGAAAATAGGATACGGAGTAGAATTATATTATATAAAAATAGAGTAAAGGATAAAATATGATTAGAATAAAAAGGAAGGGCACGATGAGAGAAAAAAGCAAGGTAACAACGCCAGCACACTAAATCCGTCATTCTATAAAGTGACACTTTTCATCTTTACGTAACGATGGTTTTAATAATACAATAAAATTTTAAGTAACAATCAAAACAAATATTGTATTTAAAATAACACGATATAATATAATGGGTAACAACTATCCAAACAAGCTGTAAGTTAAAACTGGGATCAGAACGGTGAAAACTTACAGAGGCACAAATTGTAAGAAAAAGGCTAGCTGAGGGAAAGGCAAGTTAATGTACTCCATAATCTTCAGAACAGCTTCGGATTTCACATAAGACCTGAAATGAATACAGTCTTCAGTAGTTACTCATTTCGTGATTACTGCCATTTTAGTATGCGTCTAGACAAAATTTGAGTTAGCTGAGAAAAAATTGAAAGTCGAAGTTGAATAAGAGTTTGTGTTTAGTTTGTTTGTGCCCCAAGTATAAAGTTATAATCCTTGTCCCACCCTCACCCTCCCACCAAAAAAAAAAGAATAAACTTGGTTCAGCATTAGAGCCGTGTTATACAGCACACATCTCCCTTTTTAATTGGAACATACAGCATACCTATCTTTTTCAACAAGCACAACACTTGAAATATCATCAGGAGCTCTGCCGGATCTCCTCAACAGATTTTTCCCTGCTTCACTTTGTAAAGCTTCATACCTAATTCTCCTGGATATCGACAGAATGTGGAATTAAAGGAGTAATAACCTTGATGAGAATCAAGAAATCAAGGAACATCAACTGATGATGATTACACTAAGAAGCCTGACTGGTAAGAGTCAATAACATTCCCTTCTCTAATTAGATGAGCTCAGATAGTTTCTCTTAGCAGACTCTTCTTAATAAGCTATGCAAGCCTTTTATTCATCAAATAGTTAAGAGACGACTTTTGACCTGGACTCACCATTTCAATTTCCATTCTATATTCTATCTAAAGTAGAATATTACCAAATATATTTAGGAAAATTATGCAGCAGAGGGACATCTTAAACACTAACCCAGACGATAAGAGTATGATAGAACAAACATTAAGGGTAAACATAACGTAAATTTCTGAAAGCAGAACTAGCACATAGCTCCGGTCATGACACATAACTTTGTAAACCAGCTAGAATATCTGATCAAGAGACATCAAACTTGCTGAGACAGATATATTCTTTCATATAAAAATAAACCATACTTAAAGAGCTTGATTGTACAGAGGGAAGGAAGTTGGAATGTAGATATCCTTTCAGCAAAAAACAAGAAAAGGTGAGAACACCAACCTTGTACTATCATTATCCCGGACAAACTTTACACCTCCATTACACAGGTTACACACACCTGCAAGACATGCGAAACATTTCTTAGTTTCATGTGCTATGTTGTCCAAAACCACAAAACAGAGGATTGCTACACTATCTACGATCGATTATCATAAACTTTAAACTTGCATTTCATGATAACATGGAGAAATTCTGAGGCTTGGAATAGCTTCGGTTAAAATTGAAAATTTGTTTCAAATACATCAACATAGACAAAATAAAAATGATGATGTTGTGCTTGAGAATTGACAAATTCATAAAAGCCAGGCAGCAAGTTGCGCATTAGGGAACTTGGGATACTTATATTGTGCAACAAGGAGCAGGAAAATCACCTAAAATCACATTGTTGTCACATAAACAGCAAGCAAATTCAATCATTTTATGGTAAATAGCTTTTTTCTCCTCTGAGAGGTAAATTTTTACTCAATAAAATAATACCAAGGAGGTCTTAAACAGTAGAAAATTAATTGCTAAATGCCTAATCTTGCTCCACAGCATTAAAGCCCTTTACTTTCACTACAATTTATTATATATAACATATATTCCTAATTGAACTGAAAAAGAAAAGTGATGTAGGAATTCAAGGGTATTGAAAAATTAGGAGGATAAACCATGCTACATGTAATCATACCATCGAATAACATAATAGGGCGATTATCACCCTCAAAGAAACTTGCAGTTGCCTTCACCCAATCCACCGTTTCACGGTTGCTACTGCTGGTGGTCGGCGGAGTTGATAAAGTTGCAAACGGAGTGAATTGCCGGCGAAATCTAGCATGAGCTGACGGAGTTACAGTTAAACCTGCGAACCTCGCGGGTGCAGTGAACGCCATGTTCATTGGAACCAATCTGATAAATCAGTTTGCCAGATTAAAAAGGTAGTTAAAATTAGCCCTTGCCTCTGCTCCCTTAAAATTCTTCGGGAGCTCCAATTACTAGTCACTGAGGATGTACATAATACGGCCACGTGGAATTACCAATACCGCTACTTTTTTAATAAAACCAATCACGTTTAGGACGTGGCAGTTGTTATGGCGAAGTGCACTATTTAGCAAAAAATTGCAGAAATATGACACTTTTTTGGATGGTCTTTAACTTTTATGCTTAATAGGTAGAATTTCAAAGTTAAAAGTTGAATTTTATATTCATAGGCAAGCGCAATACTTGTTAATCTTAAAGTGACGCCTATACGGCAAGCGACGATAAAAATTGTTGAAGATAGAATTTATCTCAATTTGGTTCAAATCAATAATCAACCACCTAACTTTCATGTTCAGAAAATGAAGGTTGCGGAGATAAGGATGCTTAGGTGGATGTGTGGGCTCACCAGGTTAGATAAGATTAAGAATGAAGTTATTCGAGAGAAGGTGGGGGTGGCTCTGGTGGATGAGAAGATGCGAGAAGTGAGGCTTAGGTGGTTCGGACATATGCGGAGGAGAAGTCCTGATGCCTCGATGAGGAGTTGTGAGCGGCTGGCGATGGTCGGCGTACGGCGAGGCAGAGGGAAGAGTAAGAGGTATTGGGGAGAGGTGATTAGGCATGACATGGCTAGAATGCGGGTTTCCGAGAACATGTCCCTTAATAGGAAAGTCTGGAGGTCTAGTATCAGGGTTGTAGGATAGGGGCTCCTAAAGTTTTTCGTACTCCTCACCCGGGGTTGGGTGAGGCTTGGCAGGGGTATCCATAGATGATTTGTGTGTTGGATTGTGTCTCCCTTATGGTAGTTATTTATGGTAGTTACTGTCTGATATTATTGCATGCTATTTTATTTATGGTTCTTATGTTTAGATAATTATTTACGTTATTTCTGCTGGAGTTACTAATGATCTTTTATTTTTGTTTTTGTTTTTCCTTTCTTTCACTAAGCCGAAGGTCGATTGGAAACAGCCTCTCTATCCTTTGGGGTAGGGGTAAGGCCCTTCTACATATTACCCTCCCCAGACCCCACTTTGTGGGACTATACTGGGTAGTTGTTGTTGTTGTTGTTGTTGGTACAATCAAGAGTATTTTGGTTTCTTCGAATGAAAAGAGGAGAACTTTATTAAGAGATTAATTTGGAGCTAATTCAATGAGATCTAAAGATATTTTCATTCAAGTTTGGGCTTTCGGAACAGGCTTTATCTACTAAGAAAAAAAAGCTCAATATTTTCTCCTTAATGTGTTGTATCATCAGAAATAAAAGAAAGGAGATCCTTCTAGAAGACTAGCTGACTGTATTAGATAATACATACATTTTTTATTTATTTTTGTACAGAATATAATTTAATTATTCATTAGCCAATAAGAAATATGACAACTGTATAGGTAGTTATAGAAGAGAATATTCTTTCTAACATTTTCATTTCTATATAAACAAGCATGTACAGCGTAGACATCAGCAAGTTTTGGAATACAAAGAAAACTTTCTTCTAAATCTTTTGAATTTTTATATGGTATCAGAGCAATAGGTGTTCATCTCTCTCATTTTTTCCAGTTATCTTTCACTATCTTCCATGGCTCCCTCTACAGACACTCCAACTACTGCCGATTCTTAAGCTTCCACCATCATTGACACCTCAAACCCTTATTATCTCCATCCTTCTGATCCATTTGGAATGGTTTTGGTGAACTCACTTTTTGATGGAACGGGATATGCTAGGTGAAGTAGGGCAATTGTCATTGCTCTCTCTGCCAAGAACAAGATTGGATTCATAGATGGATCTTCTGCAGAACCTGCTTCTGACTCTACACAGCACAAGGCCTGGAGTCGCTGTAATGACATGGTTATTTCCTGGATTCTCAACTCACTTTCAAAAGATATAGCTGAGTTTGTGTTGTATTCGAAAACTGCAAGAGAAGTATGGAAAGAGTTAGCTGCTAGATTTGGTCAATGTAAGGGTGCTTAGTTGTACCAGCTTCAAAAAACTCAGTGATATTGCACAAGGTGCTTCTGATATTGCAGGCTATTTCATTAAAGTGAAAAAATATGGGATGAGCTGGATGATCTCAATACCTTTGATCATTGCTCTTGCAAATGCACCAGTGCTGGAAAGGCTAAGACCATCAAATCCCATCAGGATGGGTGGTTGATTCAATTCCTCATGGGACTCAACGAGACCTACTCTAGTGTAAAAAGAAGCATCCTAATTATGGATCCCTTGTCCAATGTTAGTCATGCTTATTATCTCTTGATCCAAGATGAGAAGCAGAGGGAGATTCATGTTGCTGCACATACTGGAAAAGCAGCTTTTTTAGCAATCAATCAGAAGTTCAATCAGAGAAACAACAATACTCAAAAATCCACTGGCAGAGCTGGAAATTTTAAACAAAATATAGATAAACAAAAGGGTGGAAAATATTGTACCTATTGTAAGATGACTAATCATGTTGTTTGTAACTGCTACAGGTTAATTGGTTTTACTGCAAATTTTAAGTTTACCAAGAACAAGAGAAACCAGGCTCCTGCTCCACCTTACTGCAATGCAGCCCCTGTTGCGCCTGAACAAAGCATCATGCAATCAGGTTAGAATATGGAAGGTTCTTCCTTGGGAAATATCATCACACAAGAGCAGTATCCACAGTTGTTTCATCTTCTTCAGGAGGTGAAGATAGGACAACGGAATGATCAAGTCATTGATGCCTCTGTCTCTGCCAACCGTGCTGGTATTATCATACCTTGTTTAGATCCTTGCTCTTTCTATTTTTTCTCTTATATTGATTCTCTCTCCTAGATACTAGATTCAGAAGCTTCAGAGCATATGACCAATGATTCCTCTCTACTCTTTTACCTACAACATTGTATGTTAAACTGCCAAATTCACATAAGCTTAAAGTCACTCATAAGGGTAGTGTGACTGTTGTACCAGATCTAACTCTTCATAAAGGGGCTCTTTGTTCCAGATTTAAAATTCAACCTTCTATCATTTCACAAATTCACCACTCAATTAAATTGCTGTTTAATTTTATACTCTCTTGGTGCAATATTGCAGGCCCCTTTAATGAAGAGGATAGTGGTTCTTGGTGAAGTTCAAGAAGGGTTATATCTTCTCAAAAGTGTCCTTGCAAATCATAAATCAATCCCAACAAACTCCACTCTAGTTCAGCTTTTATCAATTCTGTTTTAGCAACTAAGTTATTTCCTAAATCAGTCTGCAATAAGTCTAGTGTTGCTGCAGTTTGTCATTCTAAGTCTATTTTTATTGAGCATACTTCTGATGTAAGCCTATGGCACATGAGATTAGGGTATTTGCATGTCTCTAATGTGAAAAAATTATCCTATTTTCAGTATTCTAGTTTGTCTATAATCATTGATCCCTGTGATGTTTGTTCTAAAGTTAGGCAAGTTAAGATGCCTTTTCCTACAAGCATTATCAGTACCAAAGCTATTTTTCAACTCATTCATGTTGATACCTGGAGCCTTATAGAACTTTTACAGATGATTATAGGTATTTTTTGACTAGTGTGGATGACTTTAGTAGGGGAACTTGGACCTATCTTCTTAAAATCAAAAGCAATGATTTCCATGTTTTAAAGTTCTTCTTAGCTTTGGTAGAAAGATAATTTAATATCAAAGTTCAAATCTCTGGAACTGATAATGCTAAGGAGTTATGTTCAAGCCTTATACATTGATATTTCTCTCTTCTAAGGGGATCATTCACCAAACTTCTTGTGTAGCAACACCACAACAAAATGGAATTGTTGAATGTAAACACAAACACCTTTTGGAAATGTGCAACGCATTACTTTTTCAGTCTAATCTCATTTTATCTTACTGGGGGGAATGTTTGTTCGCAGATATGTATCTCATAAGCAGGCTGCCTTCCAGAGTCTTACATTTCAAAACACCTTATGAGCTTTTGTATGGGAAATCACCTTCATATGATTCTTTAAGATGTTTTAGGTGCCTTTGTTATACAACAACTCTTTCTCACAATAGAGGCAAACTAGAACCTAGGGCTGTTAGGTGTGTTTTTCTAGGATATATTTTTAACCAAAAGGGATATAAGTTGTTAGATTTGAACACTAAAAGAATCCAAAAATATTAAGTTCTATGAATAACATTTTCCCTTCCATTTACCTTCTCCAGTTTATCCGATTTTTCCTCCACAAAGTCAACCTAATGAACATTATTTTTTCTACCTCTCTTATTCTTCCTTGCACTCAAAATACTGCTAGTTCTTTTGTTCCTTCAACTCCTTCTAGCACCACAACCCCTTCCTCCCCACCATCCACCTCTCAACATCAGCATACTCCTATTCTTATCAAATTTCACTCCCCTTCACCCAATGTCATTTCTCTGGTTCCTGTACGAAAGTCCGCTAGAGTGTCTAAGCCCCCTCCATATTTGATAGACTATGTGCGTAATGCTATTTACTTGACTAATCTCACCTCTACTTGTTTTGCATCTTCTGTATCCCTATCTGTTTTACCTTTCTCTGCCTTATCTCCTTCCAATCAAACTCTCATAAAATTGGTTTCACATATTCATGAACCCTCTTCTTATTCACAAGCTTGCTTACATCCTTGTTGGAAAGAGGCAATGACACAAGAGTTTGAGGCTTTAGAAGTGAATCAAACATGGGAGGTCATGGAACTTCCTAGAGGGAAATCAGCTCTACCTTGAAAAGGGGTTTGTAAGGTTAAACATAATGTTGATGGTAGTGTAGAAAGGTTTAAGGCCTGCTTGGTTATTATGGGAGATACACAAATAGAGGGAATCAACTACGCTGAGACCTTCTCCCCAGTGGTCAAAATGACCATTGTCAGATGTCTCTTGGCAGTAGCAGTCAAGAAAGGCTGGAAATTATTTCAATTAGATGTCACTAACGTCTTTCTTCACGACAATTTATAGAAAGAGGTATATATGAAGATTCCTGCACGTATGCAGACTCCTAGTCCTCACCATGGTTACTGATTTAAAAAGTCCATTTATGGGCTGAAGCAAGCCTCTAGGCAATGGTATGCCCCGCTCACTGTAACCCTTAACTTCAAGGGATATTCTCACAACCTTAGTGATTATTGTCTTTTCTTTAATAAGACATATTGTGGGGTTTGTATTCTTGCAGTATACGTGGATGATATTCTTATTACAGAGGATGACCTTACTGGGCTTGCTTTATTGAAAGATATTCTCAATTTAGAATTCTAAAATAAAGGACTTAAGGGAGACACATTATTTTCTTGGCATGGAACTTATTAGAGATGAACATGGTATCATTCTCACGCAAAGGAAATTTACTTTAGAAGTCCTATATGAATTTGACTGCCTACATCAAAGGCCTATTGCTTCACAACATGAACCATCCTACAAGCTACGAGCTGATGCTGGGGAACTCCTATTTGATCCCCCCATTTATCGACGTTTATTGGGCAAGCTAAATTTTTTGACCGACACTCGCCCTGGCCTTTATTTAATTGTTCAGCATCTTAGTCAGTACATACAAACTCCATGCGAACCACATTATCAAGCAGTTATCCATTGCCTCCGGTATCTACTTTCAAATCCTAGCCTTGGGTTGTTCTTCAGATCTGATCCGTCCTTCAAATTACTTGCTTTACGATTCCTATTGGGGTTCTTGTCCGGAAACTTGTTGTTCTTTCAATGGTTACTTCATCAGCCTTGGAGGCTCCCCCACCTCCTAGAAATCAAAGAAACAACCTATCATTTCCCTCTCCTCCGCTGAGGCAGAATATAGGTCGATGCGATGGGTTGTTGCTGAAATTAGTTGGCTTGTTCGCCTTCGCTCTGACCAAACCATTTCTCCAGTTCTTCCAATAACTTTTCACTCGGACAGTCAAGTGGAAGTCCACATCTTTAAAAACCCCTATTTTTCATGAACAAACCAAATATGTAGAGATTGACTGCCACTTTGTTCGCCAGCAAATCCTTGCTGGCATCATTTCTCTCAACTCCATCCCATCTACTTCTCAACTTGCCGATATCTTCACCAAACCTCTTACTGGTATTCACCATTGACAGATTGTTGGCAGGTTGGGGGTTTCTTCATACCTTTTCAACTTGATAGGGGGTTTTGAAGATAGAACTCATCTCAATTTGGTTCAAATCAAGGATGAAGACAAGACATATTGTATCTTGGTTTCTTCAAATGAAAAGAGGAGAACTTTAGTAACAGATCGATTTGGGGATAATTCAGTGAAACCTAAAAATATTTCATTCACGTTTGGGCTTTCGTAGCCGGCTTTATCTAATGATAAAAGAAAGGCCAATATTTTCTCCTTAATGGGTTGTATCAGCAGAAATCAAAAGAAAGGAGATCCTTCTAGAAGACTAGCCGACTATAGTAGATAATACATACATTTGTCATTTATTTTTGTACAAAATATAATTTAGTTATTCATTAGACAATTAGAAATAGGACCACTGTATAGGTAGTTATAGAAGAGAATATTCTTTATGACATTTTCATTTCTATATAACAAGTACAGCGTAAACATCAGCATGTTTCGGAATACAAAGAAAACTTTCATCTAAATTTTTTTGAATTTCTACAAAATTAAAGACCATCTACTTTTAGGGCTACTTGCATATTTCACCAGCTTAACAGTTGCTTTTAGAATCACTACTTATAATTTATAAAATATTTAAAGATTAGTCGCTTAAGAATCAAACTTCAAATTTTAGGTCTGAACTTCAATTAAATCTTAATCTTATAAGCTTTGAAGTTTGAATGACATTTCGAACTTCAAACAATGGATATGAAGTTAAGTTTTGGTAGCTCAAACCTTCAATATGTATTTGAAATTTAAATTGTCCTCAGTTTTTTTACCACCATCTTGGTTTAAATGCTCTTTGTTCTTTCATAACATTTCTCTCTTAATTATAAAGGATATGACTCAATAAGTACTTATTCACTGAAGAAAGCAAAAATTAAAGTTGAGAGACGTTTGTCAAATATTCTTACGGCAATATTGTTAATAGTTGCTAAACAAAATACCTCTATCATTAAATATGCATTCCATAAATCGTAAGTGTTTGAGAAAAAAGTATTTGAGTTTTTTGTTAAACTAATTAATGAAGAAAATGGAGGACAAATCTTAGCCAAGAATAATCAACTCTAGATCTAAGCATATTGAATATGAAAATCGAATGCGGCCGTGCTTATAAATTCTTCTTAAGATTACAAAAAGACATCAAACATAAATGATAAGCTTACATTTTTGAAATATTATTCCGCAATGGCAGAGCAAAGAAGGAAATGAAGGAATGCCATTGATCACTGTGAGATCTATTTTTATTTATTTAGCAATGACTATTACAAATATTAGCGACCAAAATCTAGGCTTTTGCTTTATTGTTGGAGGTCTCCTCTTGTTCTTCTATCCTTCTTTCTCCTTAGGGAATCGGTCCCTTTTTCTTGCCTTCTTACATTCTATATATACTATAGATGTTCTCCTTTATCCAATGGTCTTTAGCCAAAATACCCTTTCTTGATTATACTTTTTATCGCTCCCCTCAAGTATTATGACATATGTTTTGCCATACAAGATTTTCAATGGCTTGATCTCGGCAGTGACCGAGTTACTCATCGTTATTATGCCTTGTGGATATAATCACGGCTCGGTCGACCTTTTACCATTCATTTTAGCGCTAATCATGTGTGGTCAGATTTTGACCCATACAGTAAGCATCTAAGAAGACGATAATGAACAACCAATTTTTCCTTTCGAAACAATTGCTAAATAAAATATCTCGATCATTGAATATATATTATATAAAATTTCAACCATTCGACTTTAAAAGTTTCGAACTTCGCTAGCGGCAAGTCAAGCTCCACTAATATCTCTTGAAGTTTATGTTGTTACATTTCAACTACTTTGCTGCATTTTTTATTTTACTATACAAAAAGGATTATATATGTTTTCTGTTATACTTTCGGTCCATTATTACCCTCGACGTTATAAAATTGGTGTAAATATACCCTCATCCATTAAGTCCCTTCTTCATGGCCAACACCATCTGACGTGGCCTGACATTTCAGTGATATAAACACAATGTGGCATGCCACATCACTGACCTAATCCTATTTTAACCCCCTCACCTCTTTCTTCCACCACTATATCCCCTTCACCCAACTACCATCGTCCACATCACCTCTGCCTGAAGGCCATTGCCAATGGATGTCCAGTTCTTCCTCCTCTTTTCATGATAATTTTTAATCTTCTTTTTAATTCTTATAAACTAATAATTCTTGATTTTTATTTGTAATTCTACCATAGTTAGAGAAAATTTGGTAGTTTTTTGCTGAAGTCCTCAGAGCGAAAATCTGATTTTGCTCATTCTAAGTTTTGACAGTGGTTTTGCACAAATAAGGGTCCAATTTTTAACCTTTTTTAATTGTAGAACTAGATAAGCTATAATCCTGATAATAGACTATAATTAAGTATTTTAGTCGCTAATTACACTCAAACTTACTGCACTTTAATCGGGTTTGAGCTTTAATCGCTAGTGTTGTGAACTAAATGTTTGCTTTGTGTCTTGTAGTAGTGATTCCGAGCTATGTAGATGTTATGAAATGAATTCAAGTGATTTGGAGCTTTGAAGTTTGAGTAAAATCCCAAGGAATTAAGCTAGGATCATATTCGGGGATCAACGGATGATAGAGCAACAAAATAAAGAATCAAGTAGGCATATTACGCATTGTCTAGTAAAATACTAATAATCATTTATTTAGAACTCCATTTGGGCTACATAATATATGTTTAGAAATCTAACTCAACGGGATACAAATTTCAAGTTTTACATTTTTCCAAATTCCAAACAGAACATGGTGAAAAATGCGGATGAAACTCTGACCTCGGACCTGATGCAGACTAAGACAGTACATTGGGAAAGTACCGCTCCCGCATCGAGACCATATTTTGACACAGATTCGACCTAAGGACACAAAGACACAATAACAGCAAGTCGGGGAATTCTTCTACGAGTTTTTCCTTCCTCTTACAATTATTCATTGTTGGTTATGACTGTTAATATTATATTTTTAGATACTATTATAAATAGCTAACTTTTTATCTAGGGTTTTGATGGAACCTTTTAAAGGATAAATTCTTGTTATTTTTTTATATATAATTGAGGCATATTATTTTCTCTATTTGTTCAATTATATTATTCTTGTGGTTGATTGAAGGGTCCTTAATTAGTTGTGCGTATTTAGAATGTATTACTCGGTAGAGAGTGCATATTTAGGTAATTATTAAACAACATCACTTCCGACGTATGTGAGGAATCAATAACCAAGGGTTTAAAGGTGGAATGGGGGATAATGAAACCTTGGGTGCGATATAAGTGAGCTGTAGTTAACGCCAGCTAGCGTAACTCGGGAGAGTGTCTAGTAAATTATCGTAATTACTCAGGAGAGAATAACAAAACACAGAGCGCTCATGACCGGTAGAGAATACTTAGGCGTAATTACATAAAACATAGCGGGAAGGGATCCGACAATTGGGAAAATCATAACTCTAAACATCTTTAATCTTTTCTCTAACCTGTAGTATCTTTAATGTTAATTTATTATTTTAATTAGTTAGTTAGTTAAATACAAGAATCTTAATAGTTATAAGTTAAGAAATTTTCAAGCTTGTATTCTTGGTGATAGTGAACAACTGTAGCTAAGCCTTAGTTCATTGTGGGATTCGACTCCGGATTTGTAAACCGGATTATATTTGCAATGACCGCTTTATCCTTTTTATAAGCATAGTTGGGCGTAGTCAAATTTTTGCGCCGTTTCCGTAGAACTAACTGTGTAGCTGTATGTGTATATATTTCTAGGTTGCAAGTTTGAACTGTTATTTTTATTTTCGTGTATTTGATTATTTATTTTAATTTTTTTATTTTTGATCTCAGAGACATGGCATCATAGATTTATGAGAATTTTGATGTTGGTAATTCTACTTTTAATCCTCCTTATGCATATTGTGAAGGAAACCACCCATGGAAAAATTATCAAAATATTTCCGAGAGCGAGTTTTGTGCACCAACTCAATCTTATATGTGGAATGTGTGTGATATGTGTGGTGGTCAAGATGGTCATTTTCATGGTTGTGCTCATAGTTCTTATCTTCTCCCAACCTATTACTTTGATGGTTCTTTTTTTTGTGAAGTTAATAGAAAAAAAGAACCTAAAGATGATGACCGGAAATAGATCAAAGATATGATAAGAGAACACGACAAATACAAATGCAACTATTCACAATTTGGAGACACATGCGAATAAATTAATTAAACCTTGTAAAGCGCAACAAGTTGATATTATGGATAATAGCCAATATGAGCATGAATTGGCTGTATAAATTGCCATTACACTAGAGGATTTAAAAAAATACGAGGATGAGCTAGAGGAGAAGGGCAGAATAGAACACCAATAATCAATCGCACTAGATTTTGAGGATGTTGATGCTGTAGAAGAGATACTAGAGTCAACCAAGGATATTGAGGATACATATTTAGTTGACTCTATTGTCATTAGTGTTGAGAATGTAGACAATCCCAATGTTTTTGTAGTTGAGCGCATCGGTCCATACTCAAGAATTTGATGTTTAGAACTTGCCCCGTGTGTTTTCTAAGCGAAATAGTAGTTCTATTCAGTCTTGGAAGTGATATAGGTGTTTCTTTGTTGAGCCACATATGTATATCTTACCCGCCTAATTGCTATGTATTGTATTTAACCCCTTTGAGCATGTAATCATGTTTCTTTGGCAACCATATTACAAGCCTTACCCATTTATTTGAATTAACCATCTATTTAAACCATTGTAACTTCTCATGAGCACTTGAATTGTTTATGAACTGTATAAAAGTTAAAGTGTGGGGTGGATTGTTTGGATTTTGAGCGGAACTAATTAAATAAGGAGAAAGGTGCACTATTTTGAAAAGGCAATAGCCACTTGAATTGATAAAAAAAATAGTTTGATTGTTGTGAAAAAAGTATTCCTTGATAAGTGGTCGCTTTTGATGTAAGTGTGCTAAAAGAAGTGTGGAGTAATATGCATTGATGTGAAGGTGGAATTTGGTTTGACATAAGTATGAGGTTTGAATTCTAAAATATATGTATTAAAGTGCTTCGAGAGGTGTAGTCACTCTTATATCTAAATGTATCATACCCGTCACGTAGCCTACATTACAACCAAATAAAGTCCTAGTTTATCCTAGATTGAATAAGCTCGATTAGTAGAGTAGTACACTATAGACAAGCTTATGGTACATCTTTTGTGGCATATGAATGTTATTTTTGAGATCGAGTTAATTTTTCTATCTTGAGTTACTAAGTTTCTTAAATTTTATTGTGTGGAACTACTCTGTTTTGTTGTGTGAGAGCACTCGATTCATGGATGAAAGGTTATGCCAGTCACCCGTATGTTATAGTAAGTGGGTAAGTTGTGAATAATGTGTTGTACTTGCGAATCAAATCTTGAGGTGAAGATGTTATCTTTTGTGCTTAGTCTATTTTAAATACTCTTGTTGTGATGAGTTAGGAGAATTGTTTAAAAAGGTTGTGTCTATAAAAAATTGTATTTTGATTGATCGAGGTCTAGCAATGGCTTAAGTGTAGGGTGTTAATGATAGGATATAGTTACGTATTTTAGTCGCTTATTACACTTAAATTTACTCCACTTTAATTGAGTTTGAGCTTTATTCACTCATGTCTTGAACTAATTGTATGTTTTATGCCTTGTAGTCGTGATTCTGAGCTATGTAGATGTTATGGAATGAATCCAAGTGATATGGAGCTTTGAGGTTTGAGTAAAAGCCCAAGGAATTAAGCCGAGATAGTATTCGGGGATCAACGGATTATAGAGCAACAAAACAAAGAATCGAGTAGGCATATTGCGCGTTGTCTAGTAAATACATTTGGGCTTCATAATATATGGTTGGAAAGCTAACTCAAAGGACTATAACTTTCATACTTTACATTTTTCTAAATTTCAAACGGAACAGGTTGAAAATACGGTTGAAACTGCGATCGCAGACCTACGCAAACTGAGGTAGTACACTAGGAAAGTACCGCGGCCGCAGACGTCAAGGCCTGGGAACTTGTCCTTTTTTGTATAGGAGAAGGTAAAATTATTTGGTTCCAACCCTATTTGGTATATATATACATGGAAAATTGTATTTTGAGGGGAGGAGACCATATTTAATTGATACAGGTTTGACCTAAGTAGACAAAGACACAATATGAGCAAGCCAGGGATTTCTTCTATGAGTTTTTCCTTCCTCTTCCGACTTTTCATTGTTGGTTATGACTTTTAGTACTGTAGTTTTACATAATATTATGAATAGCTAATTTTTTTTATCTAGGGTTTTGATGTTACCTTTTTAAGGATAAATTCTTATTGTGTTTTTAATATAATTGAGGCATAGTATTTTCTCTATTTGTTCAACTATATTATTTTTGTGATTGATTGAAGGGCCCTTAATTAGCTATGCCTATTTAGTATGTATTACGCCAAAGAGAGTGCACATTTAGGTAGTTGTTGAACAACATCACTCCCGAAGTATGTGAGGAATCAATAACCAAGGGTTTAAAGGTGAGATTAGGGATAATGAAACCTTGGGTGCAACATGAGTGAGTTGTAATTAACGCCAGCTAAGGTAATTCGAGAGAGTATATCTAGTAAGTTATCATAATTACTCAAGAGAGAATTACAACATGCAGAGCGCTCATGATCGGTAGAGAATACATAGGTGAAATTATAGAAGACATAATGGGAAGGATTCGGACAATTGGGGACATCATAACTCTAGACCTCCTTAATCTTTTCTCCAACCTGTAGTATCTTTAGTGTTAATTTATTATTTTAATTAGTTAGTTAGTTAGTTAGTTAAATACAAGAATCTTAATATCTATAAGTTTGAAATCGTTCAAGCTTGTATTGTTGGTGATAGTGAACAACTGTAGCTAAGCCTTAGTTCTGTCTGGGATTCGACTCCGGACTTGTAAACCAGATTATATTTGCAATGACTGATTTGTTCTTTTTATAAGGCATAGTTGGGCATGAACATCAAGCAAAGGAAATGATTACTGTGTGGTTCAATTAATTGGAATGTTCTGTTTTTGTTTTTGTAACAATTGAAGTGAAGTACACCAGATGTCAAAATGGTTAAAAGAAAATAATTATCCACCCATATTATCTATCAAATGGGTTGGATAATGAATCATTTAAAAATGGGTCGAATATGGAAAAATAACCATATTATCCACTTAGAGAATGGTTAACAAAATGGATAACTAATGGATAACAAATGTGTTTAACTTTTATATTTGTAAAACCTCATATTGGAGATCCTCAAGTTTGAAGATTAGGAATTCTCTCACAAGTGATCATATTGAAGAAGCCATGGATAATAAGGATATTCATATTATCCGCTCGATAAACCTATTTTTATCCGTCTCAAATATGGCTTGGGTCGGATAATTTATCTATTTATTAGAATTATCCATTTTGACTCGCTCATATTCGACCCGACTTGTCCATTTGCCACCCATATATATTAGTTACCTTGTTCTTCCTTAATTTTTCTTTGTTTCAGAACCTGCGTAAACAATTTAGTTTGAAGATGGCCTCAGAGAAATCAATAAACAAAAGTTATATCTTTCACCAATTGACAAAAGAAGAAATTAGAAACAACGATTATAACGTTGGGGCTTCCTTTTTTTTGAATACTTAGAGCAAAAACATTCATCCAAAGCCAATCATGAACCCGTTTAGATGAGCTGATTGTAGATAGCTGATAAGTTTGAAATGTTGAAAATTTTTTAAGTGTTGAAGCTGATTTTTCAAATAAGTATTTACGTGTTTGGATAGACGTGCTGAAACTGTTAATAAAGAGTTGATATGTTTGGTAGAGAAGTGCTAATAGGTTGTTCTTTTATTAAAATGACTATGTTATCCTTAAAAACTTTACAAAAGATTATAAATTAAAAAGTTTCTTTGTAAAGAAAAAGATGAAAAACGAATATGAAATGAAAAGAAAGTTCGAAAACTTATTTTGGGAAAATATTTTGTGAATTAGAAAATATTATTAAGGATAAACTAGTAAAAACCTCGGTCAAACTAAAAGTGCTTATAAGCTAAAAAGCCATAAGTGCATAAGTTGGGGGTGACCAGCTTATGACTTATTGTTGATTTTAGCTTATAAGCACTTTGGGTATTTACCAAACAAGTAAATAAGTCAAAAAGTACTTATAAGCCAGCTTGACCAGCTTATAAACTTAGCCAAACACCCTCCATATCTTGAGGCAATATCTTTGCTTTCGAGAACAATCAATTTTAATTTCCTGTACACTCACACATTATATCTTTAATTTCGTAATCTTGGAGGACAAACAGTTTGATACATTCTTATACTTCTCTATCTCCAATAAAAATTATTGTGGGAAAAAATGATTAGTGTTGTAAGTGGTTGGTTGAAGGGGAGGAAGTGGTGGAAGAAGGGGTGAGGGTGTTAAAATGGGATTGGGTCAGTGATGTGGCATATCACATTGCGTTTATATCACTGAAATGTCAAGCCACGTCGAATAGTGTTGGCCATGAAGGAGGGACTTAACGCATGAGGGGTATTTTTTTACCAATTTTATAACATCGGGGGTAATAATGGACCGAAAGCATTGTTGTGCTTCCTTTTTCTTGTGAAATCGGGCTTTCGACATTTGGGAAGACAACTCTTTCCTTTCTGGGAATTGTATTTAAGAGAGTTGAAGAGTCGCCACCTAATGATTATAGTGCATTAGGACACTAAGGAGGGTTCGATTTGGATAACCAGAGATTGGATAAGGGCTTGAAATTATCCTGAGGGCAAGGTGTTAGGCACCCCTCAAGATCCACTAGTGTAGTTCCCGGCCAAGATATTGTTGTGACTTAAATACAAATAACATATAAGCAAGTAAGAGTATCATCTAAGAGGGTATTTTCACATAAAAGTTAGAAATAAACAAAGATGGAAAGTGTATGAGAGAGTTGATTTAGAAGAAACATTTTTAAGGATTTAAAGAAAAAAAGAGCAAAGGGAGGGGAGGGGGTCCTAGGGTTATTAATAATATGGATCATGTCAATGCAATATCCGGTAATCACTCCTCAGAGAGGGGCTACACGTGGTATTAGCGTACGGGTCATCATATCCATATCTACTCTTTCCCGCCCCTTTAAGGAACTAAAGCGCAGAATATTCTTGTTTACTATGCTATTATCTGCCCCAAATCTATCAATCCCGGAGGTATTTGGGATTACTAATCCTAAAGGGAGGAGACATTGGCTTATTTGTGGTTTCAAAAGGTTTAAAATACTAAGATGACAAACAAAACACATATAGCAAGTTTGGGGGAGAGCATATAAACAAATAACAAGGCTCAGACAAACCTTCTTTAAAACCAGAGAAAGCACATAGTTTAGCATGTCTTACACGTATTGTTTAAGGTCTAATTAAAACTTAAGGATTTTAGGCAGGCTGATCTATTACATAATTCAAATAGGAAACCTAAATAAGGCCTGCCTACTGGTTGTAGTTAATAAAAAAAACTGATTCAATTTATAAGTTTACCCTAAGGCTTGCCTAAGTGATATACAAAAACCTATAGGCATGATATCTACAAATTTCAGAAATAAGAGTATGAACTGATTACATGTCGATTTAAGGAAAGATTGCTAATTTTAATAGAAGGAGTACAAGTTCTGCAATTGATAATGCATTACTACTAACAATTCAAACTTGCAAGCGAGCGAGGCTATTTAGATTTGAATTAGAACCCCTATAGGCATGCTTTCTATGTGTCTGCCAACTTAAAACATTGTCATAGACATAGAAGAGTGCAGAGATTCTGTAACATGATTATCCAAGCATTGAGTGCTATCTGATTACCTTTTTCTGTTATTAGGACTTATAGACAAATTTTCCTATTGAAAAGCGGGTGTGCGAGAATCAGAAAGGACCTATAGGCATATTCTCTACGTGCGTGTGCAAGAGCTATAGACATAGTATCTACATGAAAGTGCAGGATCCCTATGGACATGGTAGCTAAATGAGATGCAGAAATCTTATAGATATGGTAGCTAAAGGAGATGCAGAAATCTTATAGGCAAGGTAACTATATAAAAATGCATGTCTTATAGGCATGGTAACTATATGAAAAATGCAGAAATTAAAGATTCCTATAGGCAAGTTATCTACCCATATACATGCATAGTATCCCTCCCTTTTCACTAATCATCCCCAGAAGTTATACAAAGTTATTGCATTCCAAAGAAAAATAAAGTAAAGAAAATACATCAAAAATGTGAAAATTGCCAAGGAAAGCTTGATTCAGACTTCCTACCTGATTTATGAAGTAATCCAACTCCAAAGATCAATGTTCAAAGCCTTTCTACACTTGGGTGTGTCAGAGTTCCCTAAGAGCTTCTTAAGGACTCCGTAAAGTGCTTACACCCAAATGTATCACCATATTAAGACAAAGTGCAGTGTGGAAGGGCCAACCCTCAGGTGTCCAAGTTCAAAGGGAACTCAAGGTCCCAAGGAAAGGCTCACAATAGGGGGCGAACTTAGGAACTAAGAGGGAGAGTGCAAGTTCAGAATTCCAAGAAGGAAAAGGAAAAGGGAAACAGTACACATATGGATACAAGGGATAGGTAATTGCAAGGGATAAATGCAGGCTAACGGCATTACCCAACAACGAGAGATGTTGGCACACCCATAAGTCTACTAGAACAAATTGTTTTAGAGGTTAGGATTCCCTAATGGATCAAGTTTAATCCATAGACAATAACTGGTATATTGCCATGTCTTAAACTGTAACTTAAAACACATAAAGGGAATATGGAAGAGGAGTTCATAATAGAAACAACCAAAAGAAGTCAACATGCTAGTTTAGGTATTTCAATATGCAGAAGTAGTAAAGAGACAGAGATGTAGAAAGCTGTAAGTAAACACATTGTGGTGATGTTGTTAATTAGAATTAGGACATACTAGTTTCAAGGAAACAAATAGGAAAAGCAGTAGCCGTGTGAAAATCAAAATGCAGACAAGAAGAGAGAGTTCTCTTATGTGAGAGTAAGAGTTCAGAAGAATTATGAATTGTAGTAGTAGAGGATTATTAAAATCGTGTGTGGTGTGAAAGAAAAAGTCATGTATTTATAGTTTGAAAGTCATGAGAAATAAGGTATGAAAATAATTGAAGGCTAATTGTAAATCAATTACATAGGACTCCCATTAATTAAGGGATTCAGATTCAAACGGGTTAAATCGCCAATGGAAATGATTTAAATAAACACTTTATGCAAAGTAGTAAATTAGGGGCGAATACATAAAGGCTATTTAAGGACGAGGTCTTTGCACTACACGGTTATACAATTTAAGGAAAGAAAATCAATTTACAACCCAAAAATAAGAGGCCAGAGATTTTGTATGACAGAACCAAGTTAGAAAGATGGGAAAGATTTTTAACTTAAGGAAAATCAGCAAACAAATCAACTAGACCTATTTAAGAGGAATTTTGAACTAATCACAAGTTTGAGAACCTTTTTTGAAGAAAGATTCATCACATATAAAAGCATACAGACACGTTAAACACAAAGTAGACTTGTCATGGCCTTGTAAACTCAGTAGAAAGAATCCAGTGTAGAAGAGTTTAGCAAAAGGTTCGACATTGTATGAAAATAAAGGTGTAAACTTAGTTCAGAGACTCAAAGTTAGTCTGACAGAATTAGGGGGTTCGAAATGAAACCATAGTTCAAGTAAACCATAAAGCAAGGATGAGAGGGCAGTCAATTGAATCAAAATCATATTAGGAAGTTTCAGGAAAAGGACAGGCTTTTTCAACGATAGAACTTATGAAGAATATGATAGCAAAGTAACATGCAATTGCAGTAGAAGGATTCAAAGAACATAATGGAAAATAATGATACGAACAGTAGAAAAAGCATGCTTAGAAGAAACTTAAACAGGGCTCAGTAGAAGGCAAAGAAAGAAACTTAAAAAACTTAGCAGGAAAATACAGTGGAAGAACACAAGAACACCAGAAAAGTATAGCAGCAAAGAATATAGGAAAACTTAGTAACATAAATGTATAAGAACATGGTAAAAATACAGTAGAGAAGTATGCAAGATCGTAGTATAGGAAAACACGACGAGACAAACACAAAAAGATGATACAAGAACACAACGACAGTAAACACACGAATAACAAAGAAACAATCATAAAAAATTAAATATTTCAGAAACCCTAGATAAAAAAGAAACGCTTTTGAAAGTAACTTTTGAAAGAAAAGCTAGGGAAATCATTTGAAAACTCAAGTAAAGCATAGTTACACAACAAATATGGAAAAATCGGAGAAAACCTCGAAAGGTTTCAGAAGAAACCTAAAATGAAAATATCTTTGAAAAGGTCACCGATCGGAGTCGGAGAAACCAAAACCAGGCTTAAACAACCTTGATACGCCGGAGCAAGGCCGGCGATGACCCTAAGACCTCGAATCGGCAAAGGTCTGAGTGAAGTGAGGTCTAGCCTCGAATCTTCGAGTATCAAGCGCATAGGAGCAATAGGAGGTGAGTATAAGACTCCCATGGCCGGAGAAGCCATGGTTCCGGTGGGTTTCAAGGTGGAAGTCATTAGAGGCGGCTAGGGTTAGGGAAGGTTCGAGAGAGTTTGAGAGAGGAGATGGGTTTCAAGGGCAGCGTCTCCGATGAGAATGATTTAGGTTTGGGGGGTTTTGGGAATTAAAAAAGGCAAAGGGAACCATGACCTTCGATGAAAATGATCAACGACCTGGATCAAAAGGTGGAGCCGGGCGGGTTGGATAAATGTGTCAGGGGCCGGGTTAAATTGAAATTGGGGTGGGTAATTTAGGATTTGAAATTGGGTTACTTGGAGTTGTCAAATTGGGCTACAGTTGAAATAAAATAGGGCTAGTATTTAAATAAGCACTTTTCCTTTTTTATTTTATAAAAAATGGTAAAATGAATTTAAAGGTGATAAATTAATCAATAGTATATAAATGTTAGATTAAAAATAATGGAATTAAATTTATAATTATAAACGCCATTAATTCTTAAGATAGGCTAAAATTATAATTTAGTGCAATTTAGCTTTAAAAATACCGAATCAATTTATAAAAATATGCAAAAATTAATTTAGCTCATATTGGCATAAATATAAGAATAAAATAAATTAATCACAAAAGTGATAATTTGGGGAATACTTTTTGATTTTTGTACTGCTAAAATAGGGCAATAAATTGGTTTTAAAATCTTTTAAAACTTGGAAAAAATGATAAAACACTTTGACATGATTATATATGCATATATATATATATATATATATATATATATAATATAATATATATATACACACACACACACACTATTTTGAAAGTATTTTGAATATAAAAATATACAGGAAAAAATTGGGTATTAACAGATGCCCGTCTTTACCCGAGAAGGATGAAAGAGTTGTCGGGTAAAGATATAATGGCCAATTTTTGACCGGGCAAAATAGTTTGAAGAATTTGACTGTGCCCTAGTTCCTGAGTTACCTACATATCTTTGGTCTTACAGGAATCTAGCCATATGTAGTTTAGGATCCGTTGGCGGAGTATGCCGATGGAGGTTTTCTAAGAACGGACGCAACCTTTAGGTTGGGAAGGATGGTTAAGGTCTAATAGGGTTGCGGGAACTGGAGCGGGATCGATCCTTCTGAGACGGCTGTTGCTCGCCGGTTTACCTGAAAATAAGCAATACAAGCATATATTGTGCATAAATTTAAACGTGATGCAAGTTCTTGTTGGACCATGAATGCTGTCTTTGGACGGTTAGGATGACGTCCTTAGACCATGATGTCCTGGGCCATGAAGTTTATATTAAAGGATTCGCATGCCATTAAATGATGCTCTCGGGCTTTGAAGATGATGCCTCCGAGCTATGATGCCTATGAATAATGATATGCAAGAGATAAAAGGGGTCCTCAGGCCATGGCATTGCGTTCTCAGGCTATGAAGATGGAAATGCAGATAGAGGTAGAGCTTAACTCGGAAGGCAGAATGGTAGCCTTATGCAATGCAAGAATTCATGTGGAGACAATGCTTAGTCTCGGAAGGAAGAATAGTAGCCCCATGCACAAGATCAAAGCTAATAGTAATAAAATTTCTTAGCTAATAGTTGACAGCCGATTGTGCTAATGCAGCCGCTGGGGATACTGTATGCGGATAGAAACTGTGGAAAGTCATGATAGTTCTGAGAGTTGTATTCCTAAATAGTATGAGTGTATAATGTATTATTTTGCGACTTAGGTGCCTGCATCCAAAGAGAAATCGTGAGTTTTGTAAAGGGGAAAGGTTAGTTTGTGACCCCGCCGACTTTGTTTGCCTTGTTTGGCTTCGATTTTATAACACACTATGTATCATTGGGGTAGCATTGCTGAACAAAGCAATTTCGACAATGAATATGCATGAGTTTGTTAAATATATAACGTAAGTATATAAGAAATAGTTTTAGATGAACCGACGACTGTGACATGGTTCAGGACATTGAAACCTCTCTCGTTCCGGAATTTTGAGGGTCCTCCTCAACATTCTGTCCCAATTTACTGGGTTGCTGCTTCTGACAGTTGCTTGCGATGATTGTTTGAAGTTACTTTGAAATTTTGAGGGTCCTCCTCAAAATTCTACCCCAGTTTCCAATTGCTGGGGGGGATGAAAACTTTATTAAATTGTGACCGAACCCACAGGGCTACCTACATATCCCATATTAAACGGGAATCAAGTCAGACGTAGTTCAAATTACATCATGTATGAAAGCAGAAAGATTACACATAGGAACGTTTGACTGCATCTGAGTTGATTGGTTTTGGCCAAACTTCCCCATCCATTTCTGGAAGTATGAGTGTTAGAACCCGATGAACCATGTATGGGCCCTACCAATTAGGAGAAAATTTTCCTTTGGCTTCATCATTATGCGGGAAAATTTTATTTATAACCAACTGCCCCGGTGTGAACTATCTTGGCTTGACTCTTTTGTTGAAGGCTATGGACATTATGTTCTGATAAAGCTAACCGTGGCAAATTTCGTTCAATCTCTTTCCATCTATAAGAGCTAGTTGCTCGTAACAACTCTTTACCTACTCAGCGTCATCGAGCTCGGCCTCTTGTATGATCCTCAAGGAAGGGATCACTACTTTGGTAGGAATGACAACTTCTGTACCATGTACTAGCATGTAGGAGGTTGCCCTTATTGATGTGCAGACCATGGTGCGGTACCCTAATAAAGCAAATGATAGTTTCTCGTGCCACTATTTTTGGTTTTCTATCGTTTTTCTCAATATATTTTTGATATTTTTGTTGGGGGCTTCTACGGATCCGTTCATCTGAGGCCGGTAGGCTGTGGAATTCTTGTGTCTGATCTTGAAGGTCTCACGCATAGCTTTCATTAAGTCACTGTTGAGGATGGAGCCATTATAGGTAATGATTGACTCCGGAATTCCGAATCGGCAATCAATGCGGTCGCGGACAAAATGTACCACGACTTTCTTAGTCACTGCTTTGTAAGATGCTGCTTCGACCCATTTGGTGAAATAGTCTATTGCTGCTAGAATGAATTGGTGCCCGTTGGAAGTGGCAGGTTCGATTGGTCCAATAACATCCATTCCCTAAGCGGCAAACGGACATGGTGAGCTTGTTGCATTAAGCTCATTTGGAGGTACATTTATCATGTCTGCATGTATCTGGTAGCGGTGGCATTTTTGGACGTATTGGATGAAGTCCGTCTCCATAGTCCTCCAGAAGTAACCTACTTTGAGGGCCTTCTTGGCTAAGACAGAGTTGTTCATTTGTGAACCACAGGTCACGACATGAATCCTCTAACAGTTTAGATGCTTCCTTCGCGTCGACATACCTTAGTAATCCCAAATCCAGAGTCCTCCTATACAGGATTCCTCCACTGTGAAAGAAATTTCTAGACAATCTTCGCAGTGTGAGCTTCTGAGTAGTGTTTGCAAGCTTCGGGTATTCTCCTTTTTACCAAATATTCCTTGATATCCTAAAACCAAGGTTTTCCATCAACTGCTTATTCGACATGAGCACAATAAGCTGGCTGATCATGGATTTTCACCAGGATAGGATCAATCAAGTTCATATCTGGATGTTGTATCATGGATGACAGGGTAGCCAATGCAACGACAAACTTATTATGGACTTGGGAAACATGCTGGAACTCTGTCTTTGTGAACCTCTTTCTCAATTCCTGCACATGGTGCAGATAAAGGAGTATCTTGGAATTCTTGGTTGCACATTCTTCTCGCACCTGATGTATGAGTAGTTCTGAGTCCCTAATTGCTAGCAATTCTTGGATGTTCATGTCAATGGCTATCTTGAGCCCTAAGATGCAAGCTTCGTACTTCGCCATGTTGTTGGTGCAAGGAAACCTGAGTTTGGAAGACACCGGATAATGCTAACCGGTTTCTGATACTAGGACTGCTCCTATGCCGACTCCTTTGAAATTTGCTTCTCCATCAAAAAACATTCTCCAATAGTCATTGGACTATGCAATATCTTCTCCTATGAATGGTACCTCTTTTTCAGGAAAATACATCTTTAGGGGTTCGTATTCTTCGTCCATGATATTCTCGGCAAGGTGATCTGCTAGTGCCTGTCATTTGATTTCTTTCTAAGTCACATAGCAATATCAAATTCACTCAACAAGGTTTGCCACTTGGCTAGCTTGCCAGTGGGCATAGGCTTTTGAAAGATGTACTTCAAGGGATCCATCATTGATATGAGATATGTAGTATAGGCATAAAAGTAGTGCCTCGGCTTCTGAGCTACCCAAGTCAATGAAAAACATATGCGCTCTAACAGAGGATACTGGGTCTCGTACGGGGTGAACTTCTTGCTAAGATAGTAGATAGCCTGCTCCTTCCTCCCTGTTTCATCATGCTGCCACAGGACACTGCCGAAGGCACCATCCAATACTGCGATGTAGAGTAACAGAGGTCTCCCTGGTTCAGGCGGGATTAATATTGGTGGTTTCGACAAATATTCCTTCATTCTGTCAAAAGCTTTTTGGTATTCGTCGGTCCACTTGATGGTGGTATCCTTCTTCAACATCTTGAAGATTGGCTCACAGATAACTATAGATTCTGCTATGAACCGGCTGATGTAGTTAAGTCTCTCCAAGAAACTCATTACGTCCTTCTTGGTACTCGGTGGTCATAATTCTGGAATGGCTTTGATCATTGATGGATCCAATTCTACTCCTTGGAGACTCACGATGAATCCAAGTAATTTTCTGGCAGGAACCCCAAATGCACATTTTGCGGGATTCAGTTTTAGGTTGTACCTTCTCAGTCTACTGAAGAACTTTCTCAAATCATCCATGTGGTCAGTGGATTTCTTAGATTTTAGGATGACATCATCTATATACACCTCAATCTCCTTGTTTATCATGTCATGGAAAATTGTAGTCACGGCTCTCATGTAGGTTGCCACTACATTTTTCTACCCGAATGGCATCATCTTGTAGCAGTACATCCCCCACGGCATAATGAAAGCCATTTTCTCAACATCTTCTTCATCTATCTAGATCTGATGATAACTAGCAAAACAATCTATGAATGGCTGCAACTCATGCTTGGCATAGTTTTCAATCAGGATGTGTATGTTCCACAAGGGGAAGTCGTCATTTGGACTGACCCGGTTGAGATCCCGATAGTCGACAGAGACTCTGACCTTCCTATCTT
Organism: Nicotiana benthamiana; assembly: GCA_034376525.1. Classification (NCBI taxonomy): domain Eukaryota; kingdom Viridiplantae; phylum Streptophyta; class Magnoliopsida; order Solanales; family Solanaceae; genus Nicotiana; species Nicotiana benthamiana. The sequence goes on from CM067325.1 coordinate 15,330,505, forward strand.
TCTTTGGCACATGCATAATATTGGACAACATGTCGGATATTCTACCACCCTGAGAACCTTAGCTTTGACTTGCTTAGTGACTTTTTTCTTGATTTTCAAACTCATGTCAAGCTTGAACTTCCTGAGTTTCTATTTTACTGGCGGATATGTCGGATCGGTCGGTAGATTGTGTGCCGCAATAGATGTACTCAGACCAGTCATGTCGTCGTACGACCAGGCGAATATGTCCTTATACTCTCTCAAGAATTCTGTGTACTTTTCCTTTTCTGACTGTGACAAGTGAACGCTGATTCGTGTTTCTTTGATGTTTTCTGTATCCCCTAGGTTAACAATTTCAGTCTTGTCCAGGTTGACCTTAGGCCTGTTCTTAAGATTCTCAACCTATTTAATAATGTCTTCTAGTATATTATCTTTCTCTGAATCTATGTATGTTTGTTGCGTTGCCTCGTTGTATGTCATACTCATTGGTTCATCAAAATAAGTAATAGTAATGTTGTATAAGTAAAATGATGAAATAAATTATATGAGTAAAATTTATAGGGAACCGAAATGCTTTTGATAAATTCTATAATTGTTATTGAATATTGGAGCTCTTTCTTGCAAAAAAAATTAAAATTGCAAAAGAAAAGTCAACTAGTAAATATAAAAATAGTGCATGATGCTTGTTCAGCCTTGCTACCCCGAGGCTCGTCGAGCTCTAGTGGTTCTGATAGTTCAGTTGTTGAGGCATGCCCCTCTGCTCACAGCTTGTATGGAAGGGCCTTTCTCCCCCTCCTCCTCGAATATGACACAACAATCCATTTTATCGTCTTCCAGGGACAAATTCCTCACTGATGCCAGTGCTTCCTCTTCTTCTGACCCGTGGATAACTTCGGGCGGTTGGAAAGTCTGCTCCAAACGGGGTATTGGCTACTCCAAAGTACAGTAAGGACTGCGCCATGGTGGCGACTAGTGGTTGAATTCCTTTCAAGTATACTCATACTGCAATCCGAAAGTGGTGCCATGTTTTTTGAGCTTAATGGGCTTTGTGATTCCTTAGAGGTTCTTGCCAAGTCCCTTTCCAGGTTCATACCCGCTCCAGTTCAGTATGCTTTCAATCTTGTTATCCTACCATTTTTCTTTATCAACAATGTTGACTCGCTCGATGTGGTGGTAAGTTTCTCCGCGTATCCTTCTTTTGCCTCCAATTGCTGGAATGGTATGGCAACTATATATGGGATTGCTACCATCGTTGTGAATGATCACCTCTTGGTGGCTCCATTTAAATTTCACCACGTGATGTAGTGTTGGTGCTACAGCCCCAGTGGCATGAATACATGGCCGTCCCAACAACAGATTGTAAGATGCCGGTACGTCTATCACTTGAAAATCAACATTAAACCAGGAAGGCCCCATTTGCAAGCACAAGTTAATTTCCCTAATAGTGGACCTTTGGGATCCGTCGAAAGCTTTGATGTTGATGGATCTATCCGTGATCTCATGCAGAGCTTTCCTAATGTCCTAAGTGTTACCAATGGACAAATGTTGAGGCTGGACCCTCCGTCAATCAAGATCTTGGTGATAAAATAATCCTCACACATCACCCTGTTATGATTCGACCCCTCCGGCGGCAGCTCATCTTCATGAAAAGTGATCTTATGACTCTCTGATACCTACCGTACCATGTTTTCCATTTCTTCTTCGGTGATGTTGTTCGGTACATATGCCTCACTCTACAGCTTTAATAAAGCATTCTTATGTACATCAGAACTTTGTAGCAAAGCTAGGATGGAGATCGGTGCTGGTGTTTTATTTAGTTGATCAATGACTGAGTATTCCTTGGCTTGTATCTTTCTCCAGATATTATCGAGCCTAGTTTTAGTGACAGTCTGCCAGTTAGATTCCTGCTTGCTTGACTCAGACAAATGCTCTGGGGTATAAATCCTGTCGGTTCTTGTCATACCCTGTGCCTCAACGGCCTCCTCGAACTTGACTTCCCTTTTTCTTCTGGCTTCGGCTGTGAAGTCCAAGGTATAGCCTTTGTGTGGAATGGTGTTACTTCCAACATTGCCACTAGAATTGGCATGGCTATCCTCACTCTGAACGGAATAGGTCCCTTAGGCGGTAATACTGCAACTTCAAAGGGTGTGGGTGTGTTTGCCAATGACATAAACTCAACCTCAATTGGTGTTTGCGTCTTTGTAGAGGATAGTGCTTCAAACTCGAGTGCATGGACATGTTTACCTCGGCGTCCCCAGAAGGCTGAATTTGGACTACAATCGGATTAAGGGTGACTACTGGCTTCTTTGGATCGTCGCCTTCTGTGATCAAACCGATCTATCCCTTGGGGTCCAGTCATCCTCTATCTCGATCATATGAACACCTCCACCCTTGTGGTCCAGCAGAGGGTTATTGCTGACATTCGGAGCATGTTCCTTTGCTACAATGATCTTATTGTCAACTAAAGCCTGAATCTTCTCCTTCAGAGAGCGGCTTTCGTCAATGGAATGTCCTTTCATGCCAAAATGGTATGCATAGAATTTGTTTGGGTTGACCCACTGAGAAGGGTTTTTGGGCTTGTGGCAGGGATAGGGTGACATAACCAATAGTTTTGAGTCTTTCACACAGCTGGTCAATTGGTTCAGCAATGTCGGTATACTATTTAGGCGGTCTGAGGTCGAAATTTGGTCGAGGTCTAGGGAAGTTTTGACGTGGGGAAGGTTATTGATATTGGGATTGTTATGTGTCGTAGGCTTGGTAAAGATGTGCTAAATGGGAGTATTTAGGTGAAGTGGGTTGGTATGTGGGAGGTGGGGGTGCTTGGTAATTTGGAGTAGGTTGATATGTGAGTAGAGACATTGGGTAGGTTTGGTACATGACTGGGGATTTGGTCCTCTGTGCAACCATTACGGCACCAACGTCCCTTTTCTTAGACGTATTACCAGACTGTATAGCCTTGTTGGTGGCTTGTAAAGCTTCAAAGTTCGTGACAATACCACTTTTAATGTGTTCCTCGATCCACTCACCTAGCTTGATGATGTTAGAAAATTGTTGGCCTCCAATCAGCATCAGTCTTTCATAGTATTGGGTGTCTTGAGCCCGGACGAAAAACTTGTTCATCTGTTCTTCCTCTAGAGCAGGCCTGACTTTATCAGCTTCTGACCTCCAGCAAGTGGCGTACACGCAAAATGTTTCCATGGGCTTCTTCTTTCGGTTCTGAATGTATAACACATATGGTGCATTTTCTATATTGAACCTGAACTTGTCCATGAAATCTGATGCCATACTCACCCAATTTGACCATTTCTTGGGGTCTTGGCTAATGTACCAATACAGATCATCTCTTTTCAGACTTCTCATGAAAAGCTCCATGCGAATCCTTCGTCCTTCCCTACTCCGACCAACTTGTCGCAGTATGTTCTCGGGTGAACTCTCGGATCCCATGTACCATCAAACATCTCGAACTTAAGAGGTTTGTACCCCTCGGGAATTTCGACATCCGGTTGTATGTAAAGGTCTTCGTATTTCAATCCTTCAATCCCTTACTTCCTTCGACGCCCTGAATTCGACTAGTCAATTTCTTGAGTTTTGCAGCCAGGTTCCTGATGAGTGAGTCTTTGTCATCAGAGTCATATGTGCTTGAGATAGGTTGGATAGAGTGTGGAATTGTCTCCACGTAGATGGGGGTATTGATTTGGGTATGACAGTGGTCATTTGTGGAGTTTTGGAGTTATGGGATGATCGGCGGGGTGTTATTGGAGGTATGGTATGTATTGCAGTGGTGGTGAGGAGCTGGGTGGTTTTGATGCTCCGGGATGTTTTGTGGAGGTACATGATTCTGAGTAGTTGGAAAAGTAACCTCTGGAGTGGTGAGGGAAAATGACAGACTTTCCAAATTACGGACTTGATCCAATTCTTCTTGAAACTTCAACAACTTTTGTTCCAATTGGGATGCAGTTTCCTTAGGAACCAAAGCACCATGAGTGACCTCTACCCGTTCAATTGAGTTGCTCAACTCTTCCATTTTTTTGTGTCTAACGGGACTGGGATGAGGAGTAGATGGAGGACCCCTAGATCTCGTAAAATATGATGACATTGCCAGAATTCACGAACTAACCTTTGGGGAAGGGAATAAACAAAAAAAAAGTAAAAACAAAAGGTAAGAAGTTAGTGAGGATCATTAGAAAATGTTACAATATTTAAATACGTAGTGTTGAAATATAAAGCATGTCCTAATTTTGGGGGCCTAGTTGTGCCAAAGGTAGGCCTAGAAACAAGTTGATTTGGAGAACTTAGAATGCTAAATGCGTCGTTTTATTGATAAAAAGTAGATGAATCCCGAAACGACACAAAGTACTAAGAAAATAAAAATCGCTAATGGAAATCGGACTTATTATATATTATAAAGCAGGAATGGACTATCTATTTGGTCCTAGAGTGACCTTCCCCAGACCCGGCATCATCGGCTCCAACGAACAACTCCCTATCTCAAATAGTCCCAGCAGCAAGTAGGTTCTGGCCAGATGTCCGCCTTCATTTCCTTAAGTAGTCCGACAGTCTTTGACCCTCTTCGGAAACTTCTTTTCCAACTCTACTATATCTTTCTCCAAATATACCAAAGGTTTATTGGCGCTGATAGCCATATCCTTCTGTTCTTTAATTAGTTTCTAATTGGCTTCCTGTATCTCAAGGTGCTCGTTTTCGCATTCTCGGATTCTCTTGTGCAGATGGTTGTACTTGACCTGTGCTTCGACCTTCTCATCAATGATCCAGTTACCTCGAACAAACCCGGATTGACCCAGAACATTATGATTAGCCTCCAAACAACCTGAATAATAGGGGTCATAACCCCCGTAGTATCTTTCTGGTTCAATGGTATCTCTTTCTATGACGATTTTACAACGCCGGATATGCTGAGCCTGGCATTTGTAAGGGCTATCGTCATTCTGGAAGCCAGCTCGGAAGTGAATCATCTTATCGACCCTTGGTATAAACTGCTTCCTTCCCGCTTGTCTTATAACCCGAAAATGTGCATATGGGTACGTTCCTCTTAAGCCGATCAGTATTAGGAAAGGTGCATCCCTTGATTGGATGATGAACTCCTCGGTTGGGAACCACTCAAACATCCATTGTACTCGGTTCTCAGTCAAGTTTTTGAAGATTTCGACCCATTCTCTAGCATTTTCCATTGGGAAAAAATGTTGTGCATGTAATCATTCGCTTTGGTGATGAAAAGCGTTATGATCATCCCAATCCCTTCGATGGATTTCCTATCGGTACTCACCCTATTGGAGATGTTCCACAAGCCAAAGTTGAAGTAGAAGATTACAACCCTCGAAGTATCTGGCTCCTTGTTGACACTTTTCCAAGGCTCGATATGTTACTGCAATGATCATTGGTACGAGATTTAATGGTTTTCCGCCAATGCCTCCCATTAGAGTTTTGCATCTAGCCTGGTATGGATCCTTGCTTTCTTCATTGGAAATACTATCATTCCCAAGAAATAGAACATGAAGACAAATACTCTTCGGTGAATATGCCCTAATGACGTAAGGGCGAACTCATCAGGATAAGAACGGCTTGTTGTGACCGTACATCTCGTACAAGTGGTCAAAGCGTATGTATGACTCCTTCAAACATGTCAAGTCTGGATTCTTCTTTAGACCCATCATTTTGAGAAAACCTCTACCTTTGCAATTTCAGCATTAATAAACCTGGGAGTTTCCTACGTTATACCAACCAATCCTCCCATTTCCTCGAGCAGGGGTGTCATCTCACTGTCTCTGAAGCGGAATACAGACCTATCACAATACCAGAATAGATTATTAGCTTCTATTATTTTGTTGTTGGGTTGAACTTCCAAGAGAGAGGGTAGGTTCCCTAAATATTTCCGGACGAGCGTCTGATCGCTGGAGTGAAAATCCTTCCACTAGCTTAGGAGTTTGGGGTGGATGTTGGTGACCATGATGAATTTGGGGACTTCGTGCCTCACGTTTCTGCAAAACAAAGGGTTAGGCTCCTACCCCCACCTGACTCGACTACTAAATATCAATAACGGGCATAGAAATATTTTGTTCTCCAAATAAATGCAAAAAATGTGGTAGTGTTCGTTTGGGTTTTGGGGAAACCCGGCGGACTTTGGATAAGGCTATCTTAAAGAGTCATTATGCGGACAACATAATTGACTTGGCTAGATTTGACCATGATGCATGCATAATTACAGAGAGTAAGGTTTCTATGGAGTACTAGACTGGTACCATTGAGCAGACAACTCAAGAGGGAAAGGCGCGAAACTGTGGACTACACAATTGATCGATTGGTTTTACCGCAAATATGCCTTTGCTGGATTTAGGGGGTGATAATATCGGAAGAGGGAAACTACTCATTATAAGCGTTGCTATGGTATTTTGTTTGGCACAAGTGGAATATGATGTTGAAAATATGCAGTTGCAATAATTTAAACAAGTTGTCACGTATTTACACGTTCATAGGAATAATAATTACAATAATTTAAAATAGTAATAAGGAAATATAGCAGTAAAAGAAATAAGGAAAATAAATAAAAGACAAGTCAGTTTCATAGTAGGAGAAAGAACTAAAAGCTTAAGAAGATTAAACAAATAAAGGCATATAAGAAACGTAAAGTCATAGTAATAGCTTGAAATGGTAAAAGCCTAAATAAAATCCCCAACAGAGTCGCCATGCTGTCGCGCCCCCTTTTTCTTGCGAAATCAGATTTTCGACATGTGGGAAGACAACTCGTTCCCTTTTGGGAATTAGGTTTAATAGAATTGAAGAGTCGCCACCAAATGATTATAGTGCAATAGGACACTAAGGAGGGTTCAATTTGGATAACCAGAGATTGGGTAAGGGCTTGAAATTATTCATAGGGGAAGGTGTTAGGCACCCCTCAGGTTCCACTAGTGTGGTTTCCGACCAAGCTATTGTTGTGACTTAAATACAAATAATACATAAGCTAGTAAGAGTATCACATAAGAGAGGATTTTCACATAAAGGTTAAAAATAAATAAAGTTGGAAAGCGTAGGAGAGAGTTGATTTAGAAGAAACATTTTTAAGGATTTAAAGAAACAAAGAACAAAGGGAAGGGAAGGGGTCTTAGGTTTATTAATGATATGGATCACGTCAATGCAATACCTGGTAATTACTCCTTGATGCATAAAAGTTATTCATATATTTTTCATAGCTAATAATATTTTTTAAAATAAATAATTATTATGCTCAAAACTAATATTTTCTAAAAAGTATTGCAGGAAGAAGAATTAGCATAGACAAGACAAAATATGAAAGTCTAGAGAAAAATAATGGAATAAAGAAAAGAGGAGAAAAGGCTCGATGCATTTGTGGAACACGACAAAGAATCAAAAAGAAAAAAAAAGAGAAAAGAGAATAAATAAAGCCAGGATTCATCAAGGCCTTAACTCAAGATCCATCTAGACCTACAACCCTACAAATACATTAGCAACGCCTAAGAGAAGGATCAAGTATTAAAGAGTAGACATTATTATCTTAGTCTCTCACTCTCTTTCACTTAAGTTTTCTTGTAGTCTTTTGCAAGTAAAAAATAATACTCTTTCAAAAGTTCTTCTTTATCGCATTTGTAAAAATTAAATACTTCTTTATGGAGTAATTTCCTTTTCTTGGGATAATTGATGAATGTTGATATATTATTATAATTTCAATTCCAGTTTCATACGTGCTTGTCGTGAAAATTTCTATTTCAAATCTATTACGTACTAGAATGATAGATTGTAGTTTTTATTGTCACATTCATCTATTTTATCACTTAATTATTTTTCTGTAAATTTTGTAATTCTCACGAAGCAAAATTTGTACATTATATAATTATTTTAATAAAATAGAGTGATAGTAATTTATAACAATCCGTTTTTCTGAGTCCTCAATCCTGCTTCTTTCAAGTCTAATCCTCAATGAGGAATTGACTGAAGCAAGACGACTGATTTTAAAGTCTTTATCTTATTTCTTTCAATTTTAATTCTCAAGAAGGGATTGACTTAATTAAGAGTAATGACTCAGTGAAAATACTCTCAAGAGGTTTTCACTAATTTTAGTACAATTCATGCAAGAACATTATTTCATTTTTTACTGTCACTAGATGTCAATTAATTAATATTCATAACCTCACGGAGTGATACTAATTTATTGTTTTAGAGTGAGTAAATATAATTGTATTTGCAATTATTCTTCTGCGAAATAAATGTGAAACTAAAATGATTTTATAATAACATCATCAAGTGAATTTAATGATTCTCAACTCTTTTTAAATATAAATATTCCGAAAGTTGTTTGATATTGTTTAAGTAAATTTAAAATTCGAAAATCCTACTCTTTTTTCATCAATTTGATTCTCTCAGATAATAGCTAAAATATCATAAATTTGTAGCATAGATCTACCAATCTCTGTGGGACGATATCATAAACTATACTATAATTTGACAGAGTACGAGTCTTGTTTTTCTATGCGCCAGAAGCTCGTCACTCCTCAGAGAAGGGCTACACGTGGTATTAGAACAACGGTTATCATATCCATATCTACCCTTTCTTACCCCGTTAAGGTACTAAAGAGCGAAATAGTCCCGTTTACTTATTGCATGCTATTACCCGCCCCAAAGCTATCAATCTCGGAGGTATTTGGGATTACTAATCCTAAAAAAAAGAAACATTGGATTATTTATGGTTTTAAAATGTTTAAAATACTAATCCGACAAACAAAACACATATAGAAAGTTTGAGGGAGCACATATAAGCGAATAACAAGGCTCAGACAAACCTCCTTTAAAACCAAAGAAAGCACATAGTTTAGCATGTTTTACACGTACTGTTTAACGTCTAATTAAAACTTAAGGATTTGGGGCAGATTGATCTGTTACATAATTCACATAGGAAACTTGAATCAGGCCTACCTGCTGGTTGTAGTTAATAAAAAAAAATGATTGAGTTTATAAGTTTACCCTAAGACTTACCTAAGTGATAGACGAAAACTTATAGGCATAATATCTACAAATTCCAGAAATAAGAGTATGAACTGATTACATTTTGATTTAAGGAAAGATTGCTAATTTTAATAGAAGGAGTACGAGTTCTGCAATTGATAATGCATTACTACTGACAGTTCAAACTTGCAAATGAGCGAGGCTATTTAGATTTGAATTAGAAACCCTATAGGCATGCTTTCTATGTGTTTTCCAAATTAAAACATTGTTATAGACATAGAAGAGGCAGAGATTCTGTAACATGATTATCCAAGCTTTGCGTGCTATCTGATTACCTTTTTTGTTATTTGTACTTATAGACAAGTTTGCCTAGTGAAAAGCGAGTGTGCAAGAATCAGAAAGGACATATAGGCATATTCTCTACGTGCGTTTGCAGGAGCTATAGACATAGTATCTACATGGAAGTGCAGGATCCCTTTAGACATGGTATCTAAATGAGATGCAGAAATCTTATAGGCATGGTAGCTAAATTAGATGCAGAAATTTTATAGGCATGGTAACTATATAAAAATGCATAAGTCTTATAGGCATGGTAACTATATGAATAATGCAAAAATTAGAGATTCCTATAGGCAAGTTATCTACTCATATACATGCATACTTATCCCTACCTTTTCACTAATCATCCCCAAAAGTTACACAAAGTTATTACAGTCCAAAGAAAAATAAAGTAAAGAAAATACATCAGAAATTTGAAAATTACAACCAAGGACTTCCTGTCTAATTATGAAGTAAACCAACTCCAAAGATCAATGTTTAAAGCCTTTCTACCACTTGGGTGTGCCATAGTTCCTTAAGAGCTTCTTAAGGACTTTGGGCAGTGCTTACACCCAAATGTATCACTATATTAAGACAAAGCAGTTTGGAAGGGCCAATACCTATGTGTCCAAGTTCAGAGGGAACTCAAGGTCCCAAGGCAAGGCTCACAAAAGGGGGGCAAAACTTATGAACTAAGAGGGAGAGTGCAAGTGCAGAATTCCAAGAAGGAAAAGGGAAAGGGAAAGGGAAACAGTACACATAGGGATATAAGTGATGGGAAATTGCAAGAGATAAATGCAGGCTAATGGGCATAACCCAACAATGAGAGATATTGGCACACCTATAAGTCTAGTTGAACATATTGTTTTAGAGGTTAGGATCCCCTTAGGGATCAAGTTTAATCCATAGAAAATAACTTGCATATTGCCATTTTTTAAATTGTAACTCAAAACACATAAGGGAATAGGGAAGATGAGTTCAGAACAGAAACAAACAAAAGAAAATAGTTTAAGAATTTAAATATGCAGAAGTAGTAAACAGACAGAGATGTAGAAAGCTGTAAGTAAACACATTGTGGTGATGCTATTGATTAGAATTAGGACGTACCAGTTTCAAGGAAACAAATAGGAAAAGCAGTAGTCTTGTGAAAGTCAGAATGCAGACAAGAAGAGAGAGTTCTCTTATGTGAGAGTAAGAGTTCAAAGAATTGTGAATTGTAGTAGTAGAGGATTATTAAAATCGTGCGTTGTGTGAAGAGTCATGTATTTATAGTGCGGAAGTCATGAGAAATAAGGCATGAAAACAATTGAAGACTAATTGTAAATCAATTACATAGGACTCCCTTTAAATAAGGGATTCAGATTCAAACGGGTAAAACTATTTAAGGAAAGGATTTAAATAAACACTTTGTGCAAAGTAGTATATTAGGGGTAAATACATAAAGGATATTTAAGGACAACGTCTTTGCAATACACAGTTGTACAATTTAAGTAAAGAAAATCAATTAACAGCAAAGAAATCTCAGGCCAAAGACTTTGTATGAATGAACCAAGTCAAAAAGATGGGAAAGATTTGTAACTTAAGAAAAATCAGCAAACAAATCAATTAGACCTATTTGAAAGGAATTCTGAATCAATCACAAGTTTGAAAACCTTTTTTGAAGAAAGATTCATCACATATAAAAGTATACAGACACATTAAACATAAAGGACACTTGCCATGCCCTTGTCAAATCAGTAGAAAAAATCCAGTGTAGAAGAGTTTAGCAAAAGGTTCGCCATTTTATGAAAATAAAGGTGTAAACTCAGTTCAGAGACTCAAAGTTAGTCCGACAGAGTTAGGGGTTTCGAAATGAAACCCTAGTTTAAGCAATCCATAAAGCAGGATGAAAGGGCATGCATTCGAATCAAAATCATATTTAGAAGTTTCGGAAAAAGGACAGGCTTTTCAACAACAGAACTTAGGAAGAATATGATAGCAAAGTAACATGCAATCTGTGACGATCCAATGGGGTCATTAGTTATTTATTCTCTGTTATGTACTTTCGAGGCCTTAAAAACCTCATATAAGATTGTCTCGATTTGCGTGCACCGTCCGGACGAGTAGTCGGAAAGCTTAAATATGAGTTCTATGTGAAAAATGATGAATATTGATATTAAATTGAACAAATTTGACTTCGGTCAACGTTTTGGGTAAACGGATGCAGACCTGTGATTTGACAGTCCCGGAGGGTCCGTAGGAAAATATGGGACTTGAGCGTATGCCTGGAATCGAATTCCGAGGTCCCAAATCAGAGAAATGAATTTTTATGCGAAATTGTTTTCCGGAAATAATTAAAAAAAACTGAAAGGAGATTTGGTTAGAAGACTAGGGTATTATGGTTCCGGTGCCTGGTACAAGTCTTATATATGATTGGGGCTTTTCCGGTAAAGCTTGATTAAAAACGGACGTTGTTTGATGCGTTTCGGACCCGAACTAGGAATGTTTATGTCTTATGAAAATTTGGATGAAATCATGAGTTTTGAGGCTCAATCCGATGTTCATGATGTTAGTTTTGGTGATTTGATCGCAGGGACAAGTCCATAGGGTATTTTTGAGGTTGTATGTATATTTGGTTTGGAGCCCCAAGGGCTCGGGTGAGTTTCAAGTAGGTTCTGGGAGTGTCTTAGACATAAAACACTAGATATTGCAGGTTGGGTGCAAGCTGCAGGTTCCAGCGCGGCCGCTGTCACAATTGCGCGGCCTGCAGCATGAGCCACGCAGCCGCAGACGACCTCGCACAACCCACGCTGCCTACTTCAGAGTACCCGCATCCCTCAATTCCCCTAGTGCGACTGCGTCTAATTTTGCACGATCCGCAGCGTGAGTCGCAGTCACCTTCGCGCAGCGCGCTCTGCCTACCTTAGAAGACCTGCAACTTTCAACTACACCAGCACGGCCGCGCTGACCCTCGCGCGGTCCGCGCTGGAGGTTTAGAGAGTATATATACTCGGGATTTTTCAGTTATTTCTCACTTTTCAAAAATTCAAAACCTAAGAGGCGATTTTCTAAGCAATATTTCTTCTTCAAAACAATTGGTAAGTGGTTTTAACTCATTTTCTTCACTCCTTAACACCATTTTACATAATTTTAACATCAATTCAAAGGTTTTAATGGGTAAATTTGGGTATATTGGGTAGGACCTAGAGTTTTGCTAAATTGGGGGTTAGACCTCAATTCGAGGTCCGATTTAAAAACTAATCACATAATTGGACTCGTGGGGGAATGGGTAACCAGATTTTAGTTCGAACATCGCGTTTTGACCAGGTTGGCCCGAGGGGCGTTTTGGTTATTTTACCTAAAATTTCGTCTTAGGTGTAGATTAAATAGTAGAATTAGTTTCTTAAGATGTTATTTACGACATGTAATTGGAATGAATAGATTGGGCTATTTGGAGCCGGATACTCGTGGCAAAGAGTGATTTCAAGTTTATTTTTGCAGCCAATTGAGGTAAGCGGCTTGTCTAACCTTGTGTGGGGGACCTTCCCCTTAGGATATGATGTTTGTTAATTGAATGCCTCGTATGTGAGGTAACGAGCGCGTACTTGAGAAAATTATTGGAAAATTCGTTTTTACTTGAAGCATTTAAATTGAATTTCCTTGCTTACCTGTTCATTTTAAATTGTGAATTTATTCTATGCTAGATTAGAGAGGTATATTATTTTGACTTGCTGCCTAAGTATTAAACTGTCCCATTTGTATTCCGCGTTGTATGTTTGGCCGGTATATTCTATTTCTGGTCCTAGGTTAGTATCTTTCCTAATGTTTGGGTTGATATTGTGTATTTTTAAACTGGGACTACAGGTTGGCCTCCCGGGAGATCCCCCTGCACTTGATAATGAGAATACCAAGAGATTCTCGGGATACCAAGAGATCCCTAGTGAATATGGTGAGGATACCAAGAGATCCTCGGGATACCAAGAGATCCCTAGTGAATGTGATGAGGATACCAAGAGATCCTTGGGATACCAAGAGATCCCTAGTGAATATGATGAGGATACCAAGATATCCTAGGGATACCAAGCGATCCCTAGTGAATATAATGAGGATACCAAGAGATCCTCGGGATACCTAGAGATCCTTAGTGAATATTATGAGAATACCAAGAGATCCTCGGGATACCAAGAGACCCCTAGCGGATATATGAGGATACCAAGAGATCCCCGGTTATTATTTTCTATTCTGAGGAGTGTTCCTTGTATTGTTTTGTTCCCTTTTTCCTATTGTTGTTTCCCTTATTTATCCTGTCTAGATTCTCGCTGTAGATTTTACCGATACTGTTTTTTTTTATCTCACCATATATTATGTCTATCTCAGTAGGGCCTTGACCTTCCTCGTCACTACCCAACCGAGGTTAGGCTTGGCACTTACTGAGTACCGTTGTGGTGTACTCATGCCTCTTCTGCGCATGTTTTCCATGTGCAGATCCAGGTACATCATCTCAGGCGCACTATCACCGAGGCGGAGAGATCTAGCAGAGACTCGAGGTATACCTATAGCGTCCGCAGACCGAAGAGTTTCCTTCCTATTCTATCCTCTAGTTAGCCAGTTTGTTCCTGCTTTTCATTGATGTATACATTTTTTAGAGTTAGAGCCGTACTATATACATTCTATAGCCTGTGTTGCCCGTGAGATTCCAGGTTTTGGGATTTTGTTTCAAAGTTATGGTGTGAAGTGTATGTGTCGAGCGGCAAATTGTATAAATTTCTTTAAGTTACTTAGTTTTAATTTATTATTGTTATCGTGAATGTTGTTATTTCTGCACCGTTAGGCTTACCTAGTCCTCGTGACTTGGTGCCGTCATGATATATTCACGGATGGTGAACTAGGGTCGTGACAAGTTGGTATCAGAGTTCTAGGTTCATAGGAGCCACGGAACACAAGCCGGTTTATTAGAATCTCGGTTATCGGTACGGAGCCCTCTGTACTTATCTACAAGAGGCTTTGTAACAGTTTAGAAAGAATCTTAACATCATTGATTTCCTTGTCGTGCAATATTTTGACGTCAAATCTAAACTTCTATATTCTATTCTCTCACAGATGGTGAGGACACGTGCTACTCGCGACGATAAGACAATTGCGCCCCCTACCGTAGCCGTCCAAGGCCAGGGCCGGGGTAGAGGTCGAGGACGCGCACGTGTTGTAGCCCGAGAACCTGCGCGAGCTGCCGCCAAGGCACCGCCAGCAGATCCAGCCGGAGCCCAAGCTCCTCCTGGCATGCCTACTACTGCTACTACTACGCCAGCCTTTCAGGAGACCTTAGCTCAGTTCAGGTCCATGTACACCACCTTGGCTAAAGCAGGGTTGCTTCCCCTTGCTGCAGCCACATCCCAGGCCGTGGGAGGAGCACAGAATCCTGCCGTCCGCACTCCTGAGCAGCGAGTGCAGGTTGAGCAGGCCCCAAGGTTCATTCACATTCCGCCTACAGTGCCAGTTTAGCCCGTGGATGGGGCAACTGCTTTTGAGGATGAGCAGCGGAGGTTGGAGAGATTCAACAAGTATGATCCTCCGGTTTTCAGTGGACTAGCGACGGATGATACCTTGGGATTTCTAGAGGAGTGCCACCGTATTCTTCACATTATAGGCATAGTAGAGTCCAGTAGGGTTTCCTTTATTGCCTTCCAATTTTGGGGAGCTGCCTATGATTGGTGGCGCACTTATGAGATAGACAGTCCGGTCGAGGCTGCTTCGCTGACTTGGACCCAGATCTCGGATATGTTTATGAGAGAATTTGTTCTCTAGAGCCTCAGAGATTCATGGCGCGCAGAGTTTGAGCATTTGCGTAGGTTGCTATAACCGTCTTGGAGTATGCTATCTGTTATACCACATTGGTCAGGCATGCACCGACCTTGGTTGCTACAGTCCGCGAGATAGTTCGCAAGTTTAGCGAGGGTCTTATCCCACCCATCAGATCTAGCATGGTTCGGGAGTTGTATATGGACATCCCTTATCAGCAGGTAGTGAGCATTGCTAGAAGGATCGAGAGTATGCTCGCCAGGGAGCAAGGGGAGAGAGAGGCCAAGAGGTCTCGAGAGTCGGGCCACTACTCTAGTGCCCGTATAGGTCGACATGGTAGGGGTTTCATGGGTGACCTCGTTCATTCAGCTCTTCCAGCAGCCAACAGTGCTCCAGCTCCGCATGTGCCTCAGGAGCCTTACTATGCACCTCCAGTTTCTAGAGCGCCTCCTGCGCGGGGTGTTTTTAGAGGTCAGTCCAGCAGACGCAGACCTAATTGGTCACAGCCACCGCGCCCTCCTAGAGCTTGTTTTGAGTCTGGCGATACCCTCCATGTGGTGAGGGATTGTCCTAGACTTGGGAGGAGTGCACCCCCAAAGCTTTCTCAATCACAGCATGCTCAACAGAGTTCTCAAGCTGTGATCACAGCTCCAGTTGCCGCCCCACCTGCTCAGCCTGCTAGAGGCGGAAGCCGGGGAGGTAGAGGCCTCCCTCGAGGGGGAGGCCAGGCCAGATATTATGCCCTTCCTGCTCGTGACAAGGTTTTTGCCTCCGATTATGTTATCACAGGTATTATACTAGTTTGTCATAGAAAGGCATCGATTCTTTTATATCCGGGCTCTACTTATTCTTATGTGTCTTCTTACTTTGTTCCGTATTTGGGCGTGCCTCAAGATTCTTTAAGTTCCCCCGTCTATGTTTCTACTTCTGTGTGGGATTCTCTTGTTGTAAACCATGTCTATCGGCCATGTTTAGTTATTCGTGGTTTGAGACCAGAGCGGATTTATTGTTACTCAGTATTATTGATTTTGACATTATTTTGGGCATGGACTGGTAGTCGCCGTATTTTTCTATTCTTGATTGGCACGCCAAGATCGTGACGCTGGCTAGGCCAGGTATTCTGCGTGTTGAGTGGAGTGGTGCCTTAGATCACACTCCCAGTAGAGTTATCTCATTTATTAAAACTCACTGTATGGTTGAGAAGGGGTGTGCAACGTATTTAGCCTATGTGAGAGATGTCAGTGTGGATACCCCTTGTGTTGATTCTGTTCCAGTGGTACGGGATCATCCCGATGTGTTTCCAGCTGAACTTCCGTGCATCCCGCTCGGTATAGACATTGATTTCGGCATTGATTTATTTCCGGGCACTCAGCCCATTTTCGTTCTTCCGTATCGAATGGCCCCTCTTGAGTTGAAGGAGTTGAAGGACCAATTACATGAATTGCTTGATAAGGGTTTTATTCGACCTAGTGTTTCACCGTGGGGTGCTCCTATTTTGTTTGTGAAGAAGAACGATGGTTCTATGCGTATGTGCCTTGATTACCTCCAGTTGAACAAGGATACAGTGAAGAACCGTTATCCATTTCCTCGTATTGATGATCTGTTTGACCAGCTTCAGGGCACATGGGTGTTTTCTAAGATTGACTTGCGCTCAGGGTACCATCATTTGAAGATTCAGGAGCCAGATATCCCAAATACTGCCTTCAAGACTATGGTCAATACTAGTTTCCAGATATCCCAAAGACTACCTTCAGGACTCGTTATGGTCATTACGAGTTTCTTGTCATGTGATTTGGGCTGACCAATGCTACAACAGCTTTTATGCATTTGATGCACAGTGTGTTTAGGCCATATCTCGACTCATTCGTTATTATTGATGATATCCTAGTATATTCCCGGAGTCGCGAAGATCATAAGAAACACCTGAGAGTCGTGCTTCAGATCCTAATGGAGAAGCAGTTATATGAGAAGTTCTCAAAGTGTGAGTTTTGGTTGGAATCAGTGGCATTCTTAGGCCACGTGATTTTGAGCGAGGGCATTCGGGTAGATCCGAGGAAGATAGAGGTCGTGCAGAGTTGGCCCAGGACCTCCTCAGCTACAGAGATTCGCAGTTTCCATGGTTTGGCGGGTTATTTGCGTCGTTTTATGGAGGGGTTTTCATCGATTGCAGCCCCTATGACTAGGTTGACAAATAAGGGTGCCCCTTTTTGGTGGACAGAGGGGTGTGAGGCAAGCTTTCAGAAGCTCAAGACAGCTTTGGCTACATCTCCCATTTTGATATTGCCTACCGGTTTGGGGTCTTAAAATGTCTTCTGTGATACTTCGAGAGTCGGCCTTGGAGCGGTGTTGATGCAGGACGGTAGGGTGATTGCCTACGCATCCAGACAATTTAAGATACATGAGAAGAACTACCATGTCCACGACCTGGAGTTGGCTGCTATTGTTCATGCCTTGAAGATCTGGCGTCATTACTTGTACGGTGTGCCTTGAGAGATTTATACTGATCATAAGAGTTTGCCACATTTTTTCAAATAGAAGGACCTAAATTTGCACCAGAGAAGGTGGTTAGAGTTGCTAAAGGACTACGATATCACTGTTCTGTATCACCCATGCAAGGCCAATGTGGTAGTGGATGCCTTGAGTCGGCGGGAAGAGAGTTTGGGGAGTTTGGCGTATTTACCAGCTTCAGAGAGGCCTATGCGATAAATGTTCAGCCCTTAGCCAGTCAGTTAATGAGATTGGATCTTTCGGAGCCCAGCCAGGTTCTAGCTTGTGTGTTTTCCCGGCTTTCCTCATTTGATCGTATTAGGGAGCGGCAGTATGATGATCCCTATTTGCTTGACCTTAAGGAAAAGGTACAACGTGGTGATTCCAGAGATGTGACTATTGCAGATGACGGGGTGTTGAGGATGCAGGGTGTGCTTGTGTGCCCGATGTTGATGGGCAACGGGAGTTGATTCTAGCAGAGGCCCATGGTTCGCGGTATTCCATCCATCCGGGTGCCGCAAAAATGTATCATGACTTGAGGCAGCACTATTGGTGGAGGCGGATGAAGAAGGATATAGTTGGATATGTACCTAGATGCCTCAACTGTCAGCAAGTGAAGTATGAGCACCAGAGGCCAGGTAGGTTGCTTCAACAGATAGAGATTTTGGAGTGGAAGTGGGAGCACATCACCATGGATTTTGTATCAGGAGTCCCACAGACCTTGAAGAAGTTTGACGCCATTTGGTTCATTGTGGATCGGTTGACCAAGTCTGCTCATTTTATCCCTGTGTGTACCACTTATTCATCAGAGCGGCTGTGGAGATCTATATTCGAGAGATCATCCGTCTTCATAGCGTTCCAGTTTTTATTATTTCAGACAGAGGTACTCAGTTTACATCGCGATTCTGGAAGGCTGTGCAACAGGAGATGGGTACTCGAGTGGAGTTGAGTACAACATTCCATCCCCAAATAGATAGACAGTCCAAGCGCACTATCCAGATATTTGAGGACATGCTCCTTGCGCGTGTCATTGATTTTAAAGGGTCATGGGACCAATTCTTGCCATTTGCGGGAGTTTGCCTATAACAATAGCTACCAGTCAAGAATCCAGGTGGCTCCCTACGAGGCTCTATATGGTAGACGATGTTGATCACCGGTTGGATGGTTTGAGCCAGGGGAGGCTCGGTTGCTAGGTAGGGATCTGGTTCAGGAGGCCTTGAACAAGGTCAAGATCATTCAGGACAGGCTACGTTCAGCTCCTCTAGGCAGAAGAGTTATGCAGATCGCAAAGTCTGAGATAGAGCATTTATGGTTGGAGAGCGGGTGTTGCTCCGCGTATCACCGATGAAGGGCGTGATGAGATTTGGGAAGAAGGGAAAGCTTAGCCCTAGGTACAATGGTCCGTTTGGGATTCTTGATAGAGTGGGAGAGGTGGCTTATAGACTCGCATTACCGCCTAGCTTATCACCGTGCATCTAGTTTTTGGTGTGTCCATGCTCCGAAGGTATCACGGCGACCCAGCCCACGTGTTAGATTTCAGCACTGCCAGGTTGGATAAGGACTTGTCCTACGAGGAGGAGCCAGCAGCTATCTTAGATCGGCAAGTTTGTTAGTTAAGGTCCAAGAGATTTCCTTCTGTTCGTGTCCAATGGAGAGGTCAGCCTCCTGAAGCATCGACATGGGAGTCCGAGTCTGATACGCGGGGCCGTTATCCTCACTTTTTTCCGGACTCGGGTACTTCTTTCTTTTGTCTGTTCGAGGATGAACGATTGTTTTAGTGGTGGAGGATGTGATGACCCAATGGGGTCATCACTTATTTATTCTCTGATATGTACTTTCAAGGCCTTGGAAACCTCATCTGGGACTGCCTCGATTTGCATGCGCAGTCTGGGCGCGTAGCCGAAAATCTTAAATATGAGTTTTGTATGAAAATGATGAATATTGATATTAAATTGAACAAGTTTGGCTTCGGTCAACATTTTGGGTAAACGGATGCGGACCCGTTTGACGGTCTCAGAGGGTCCGTAGAAAATATGAGACTTGAGCTTATGCCTGGAATCGGATTCCGAGGTTCCAAGTTCGAGAAATGAATTTTTATGCGAAATTTTTTTCTGGAAATAATTAAAGAAAATTGAAATGAGATTTGGTTAGAAGACTAGGGTATCGGGCCCTTATCTTTTTCCGGTGCCCGGTACAAAAATTACTTTAGCTATATATTGGCATAAACATGAGAATAAACTAAATTGATCAACAAAATGATAATTTGGGGAATACTTATTGATTTTTGTACTGCTAAAATAGGGTAATAAATTGGTTTAAAATCTTTTAAAAATTGAAAAAAATGATGAAATACTTGAACATGCTTATATATGTATGTGTGTGTGTGTGTTTGTGTGTGTGTGTATATATATATATATATATATATATATATATATATATATATATATATATATATATATATATATATATATATATATATATATATATATATATATATATATATATATATATATATATATATATATATATATATATATATATATATATATATATATATATATATATATATATATATATGTACCATTTTAAAAGTATTTTTCATATAGAAATATACAGGGAAAAATTGGATATCAACAAGCATAACGGAGGACATATATGATCCTTTTTACATAGTAGAAGGGTATTTTTGACATTTCTCCCTTTTTAAGCTCCGATTATTTTTTAATTACTTTATAAATACTGGCAATATTCTGATATCCTAAAAGCAGAGGCGGACCCAGGATTTGAGCGTAGCGAAGGCACTACCATTGACATAGATACGTTAGCTAGTAATGACAAAAGCGGACGTGCTAACCCATATATATATATATATATATATATATATATATATATATATATATATATATATATATATATATATATATATATATATGTACCATTTTAAAAGTATTTTTCATATAGAAATATACAGGGAAAAATTGGATATCAACAAGCATAACGGAGGACATATATGATCCTTTTTACATAGTAGAAGGGTATTTTTGACATTTCTCCCTTTTTAAGCTCCGATTATTTTTTAATTACTTTATAAATACTGGCAATATTCTGATATCCTAAAAGCAGAGGCGGACCCAGGATTTGAGCGTAGCGAAGGCACTACCATTGACATAGATACGTTAGCTAGTAATGACAAAAGCGGACGTGCTAACCCCTTGAAACTTAGTGACTTTGCGTCAGTGACCGAAAAGATCTTCAAAAAAATCAAAAACTTAGTAGAATAAGATCAGAATTAAAGGCATTTTAAGCAGTTCAAGTAGAGTCTCAGTCACTGTCGTTGAATCGACAAATGTCTGCTACTTTGCCGAAGTGATCCTTAAAGGCGGAATGATTTTTTAGAGTTTTTATTACCATTTTGGGAATTTTTTATTGAATTATTTATTTTTATACATGCCAAGAAAATGATAATGCTTATAAACTCAATTATCATGATAAAGAAGGTGACTGGCTTCATGTTAATGAAATATCTTATTCCGCTTCCAAATTCCATTGATATATTTTTATGTCTCTCTTTATTATCTTTTCGATGTCTAGAAAAATATTTCTCAAAGGAATTCCAAACAATATTGTGTAGAGGTTGACTATTATATACTGGTGCTAAATAATTATTTATAAACTTAGAGAAGTGGCTAACGAGTTCCAGTTTTTTATCAAGGCTAACGAGTTCCAGTAACGCCTCCCTCGATGCCTAAAAGTGGCTATGTTGTAGCATTTTTACGACGGACACTTAAGTCCCTTTAATTTAATAAAATTTTTATTATTTAATATATCGTATATATTAACAAATAAAATGACAATTGAATCTTATTAAAATAATACGATCTAATGTTCAAACAAATTCGAACCAATAATAGATGAAAGGTAAATACTTGAAAGGCTGCAAAAATTATCCCACGATGGGTGATTTTGGAATTTAATCTTCCTGCAGGTCAATTAATACCCCTAAAGATGCACCAAAGTACATGCACTCACCCGCCCAAACCAGAGAAAGAACACTGGAGGCTAGACAGCAGCAGTCTCTGGGATTTTTACACTGTTATAGTTCTCTGGGGTTGTAGAGTTTGAGGTTTGAGGTTTGTCTACTAGTCTCTGGAGTTGGTGGACAAAAGCCGCATAATTATTGTTTCATCTGTTTCTTGTAGTTAGTCCCTTTTCTCCTGGACTGAGCTTTCATCCAGGAGATGTCTCCTACGTTTACCATTGTGTTACTCACATGTCTAAAACCCTCCTCTCCCGCATTAAACCCCTCCACAACCCAAAACCCAAAACTCCTTCTCCGACCAATTTCCCCTTAACACGCCGCATTAACGAACTCGTTAACGAGGTCTGCCAAATCCTCCAAACTCAAGCGCAGTGGGAACACACTATCGAAACCCGCCTTTCCGAGGAAGAAGTTGTCCCTTCTGACATTGCCCCCCATGTGTTCGACAAACTCAAGGATGTTCATGTGGGTCTCAAGTTCTTTGATTGGGTCTCTCAAAGACCCTACGGTTGCCCCCTTGATCGTTTTGCTTATTCTTCTCTTTTGAAACTCTTGGCTAAGTTTAGAATCTTTCCTGAAATTGAAACTTTATTACCCAACTTGACAACTTGTGAAGATAAGTTGCCCACACTCGAGGCGTTGGATGCTGTAATTAAAGCTTACTCTGATTCTAATTTGGTTGATAAAGCTGTTGAATTGTATTACTTTGTATTGAATACTTATGATTTGGTTCCACATGTAGTTACTGTTAATTCTTTACTTCATGGTCTTGTAAAAGATAGTAAGATTAAAGCAGCTAAGCGGCTGTATGATGAACTCGTTGAGAGAAGTGGTGGTTCTGCTGAGAATAAATTTTTGGATAATTTTAGCACTTGTATTATTGTCACAGGGTTGAGTAAAGAGGGGAAGGTTGAAGAAGGGAGGAAATTGATTGAGGATAGGTGGGGTAAAGGTTGTGTACCAAATGTTGTTTTTTATAACACATTAATTGATGGCTATTGCAAGAAGGGTGACATTAGAAGCGCGTATAGGCTTTTCAATGAGTTAAAATTACAGAGCTTTTTACCCACAGTGGAGACTTATGGGGCATTGATAAATGGGTTTTGTAAAGATGGGAACTTTGCAAAAGTTGATATGCTTGTACAGGAGATGGCTGCAAGGGGTGTGATTATTAGTGTCCAAGTGTATAACTCTATTATTCATGCTAGGTGTAGGCATGGTTTTACTGAAGAAGCAATGGACACCGCAAGAAAAATGATTGAAGCTGGCAGCAAGCCAGATATAGTGACATACAACACATTGATCTCTTATTCATGCAAGGATGAGAAAATTCAGGAAGCTGAAAAGCTTCTAGAGAAGGTTAAGAATGTTGGGTTGGTGCCAACCAAGTTTACTTATACTCCTATGATACATGCCTACTGCAAATTTGATGATTTTGAAAGGGCGTTAAGTTTGCTTGCTGAGATGACGGAGTATGGTGATAAACCTGATGTATCAACCTATGGAGCTCTCGTCCATGGATTTGTGGTATCTGGTGAAGTTGATGTTGCATTAGTCATTCGAGACAAGATGATAGAAAGGGGAGTATTACCTGATGCTGGCATTTATAATGTTTTGATGAGTGGGCTCTGCAAAAAATTGAAGCTTCCTGTTGCCAGGCAGCTCCTTGTTGAGATGCTTGGCCATGGTATATTACCTGATGCTTATGTGTATGCCACTTTGGTAGATGGATGTGTAAGAAATGGGGAATTTCATGAAGCAAAGGAGCTATTTGAGAAGACAATTAAAATGGGTATGGATCCTGACCTTGTAGGGTACAATGCCATGATCAAGGGATACTGTAAGTTTGGACTGATGAAAGATGCAGTTGCTTGCTTCAGTAGAATGCAAAAGTCAAAAATAGCTCCTGATGCATTTAGTTATTCAACAGTAATTGATGGGTATGTAAAGCAGCATGACTTACGCCTAGCGTTAACCATGCTCGCTCCCATGGTAAAGCGCATCTGTATGCCAAATGTGATCACGTACAGCTCTCTGATTTATGGCTTTTGCCAGAATGGAGATCTTGTCGGAGCTGAAGATTTATTCAACAGAATGCAGTCAAATGGTATGA
Source organism: Nicotiana benthamiana (assembly GCA_034376525.1). Taxonomy (NCBI): domain Eukaryota; kingdom Viridiplantae; phylum Streptophyta; class Magnoliopsida; order Solanales; family Solanaceae; genus Nicotiana; species Nicotiana benthamiana. The sequence continues at coordinate 15,354,189 of CM067325.1, forward strand.
TGCCTAATGTGATAACATATAGTATACTAATTGGCAGCTTTTGTAAAGTGGGAAAACTTGCAAAAGCAGCTTTTATTTTTGAACAAATGCTCATGCACAAGTGCTATCCAACTGATGTCACGTTCAATTATTTGGTTAATGGGTTTTCCCATTGCACGACTACTATTTTCTCGGAGGAGAAAAATGATCCTCACGATGAGAAGAACTCTATGTTTCTGGGTACTTTTAAAAGAATGATATCAGATGGATGGCACCCGAGAAATGCTGCATACAATTCGATTATCATCTGCCTCTGTTTACAGAAAATGCTCAAAACTGCATTGCAACTACGTGACAAGATGATTAGTAAAGGTTACACAACAGATCCAATTACTTTCGCCGCCTTGTTAAATGGAATTTGCTTAGATGGAAAATCCAAGGAATGGAAAAATATTATTTCCTGCAGCTTAAGTGCGACAGAGCTGAGTGTCGCGTTAAAGTATTCTTTGATATTTGACCAGTATCTTAGTTGTGGATTCAACTCTGAGGCTTCAGTGATTTTGCATAGCTTGGTTAAAGACCGTATCTCATAATCAAGATGAAACTGATGTTAAGCTTTGCAGAAGACTGAAGGTCTTCATTATCAAGATAGTATTATGTACTATAGTTGTACTCAGGATATTATATAAGATGGATGGAGCTTTCTTTGGTCTTCTGTGCAGACTGACGGTTTTGGAGCCAACTAAAGTTCAATTTTAAGCAGTTCTGCTACAGCTTCTCTAGGTGTTTTCTCTTTAGGTGGCAGTGCAACTAAAACCAGGGTGGGCAAACTTGCCTTTTCCTTCTCATGACTTTTTGACTGTAGCACGAAATATAAAAATGTTGTTGATAACAATTTATTTGGTTTCATGCAGGTGATTTTCATTGCAAAATGCATATATCAGATGCTAAAAGGTTGATCTCTTTTCCTGTGACTGACGTGATGAACTAATACTTTTTTGTGGTATGTATTTTATGTTGTTTGATGATCTTGTTTTTTTTTTGCTTTCTGCTCCGATGTTGCTGTCAAATGTGGACCTTTTGTTGTTTCCCATTTCTGCTCATCATATTTACATTCAATGCTTGATGCATGCTTAATGACTCTATGCTTAAGAATGTAAATTATTACAGCTTTACCAATTAAAGAATGTAAAAGTACGGTATATTTGCATGTAGAAGCAAGCACTTTGAAGGAAGGCTCATCCCTGTAAGAGGGCATGTTATTAAAGGATTCTATTTTCTCAAAATGCATTTGCTCGGCACAAGAAGATGGAACGAGATAGTGTAGCAGTAACAACAAAGATTTGGGCAGGCTGAACCTTGAAAATGTATTATAATCACTCATCTAGGAGAGGTGACTTCAGGCCCACATGGCAGCATATGGACGACAGACAGCAAAAAAAAGCAAGTTTTAAGCACTCTTGTCAGTTGGATTTTGATCACTTCTTACTACATTGCATTTCACTGTTACTCCATGCTTAAATTGTCATGAGAATGACCTAGGACAGTGTTGGATGTCAGCGCAAGTTGAGAATGAGAAGGCTAGATGCTTGAAAGGAAGATCTGGTAAGGAGGCTTATTTTGTGCATATTCTCCGGTTGATTTGGAGAGAGATAATAGAACTTTTGAGGAAGTTGAAAGCCAACTTTTGTGGGACTATACTGGGTAGTTTTTGTTGTTGTTGTTGTTGTTTTCGGTGCAAAAGGATATTTCACATTGTAGAAAGAACTCGATTTTTTTTGGAATTTTGATGTAAACCCTATACGTATATACGTGAGGTAAAACCAGCTTGATGTGGTATTTATGAAATGCTTTGATTTATATGAAAGGAGAAGTGCAAGTAGAATATTCTTAGATGCCTCGAAGTGCATTTGTTTGTTTCGGAAAGGATGGTCGGAGGAGATTTAGTTCGAATTTGATGTAGTAGGAGAGAAATATCACTTGAAGTGCTTGTGCACTTAACCCAGAAAGAATGGCAGAGGAAGTCATTCTTCCAAAAACTGAGAAAGAAACCCTGAAGTGTAACATTAAATGACAAGAGTGGGTTGCTCAAGTGGTGAGTACCTTTCACTTCCAACCAATAGGTTGTGAGTTCGAATCACCCCAAGAGCAAGATGGGGAGCTTTAACCCTTTGGATCAACAAAAGAAAGATAAATATCTTCACAATATGGGAAAAAAACCATTATCTGCAAAAAAAGAAGATAGAAAGAAGAAGAAAGAGGTACATATACAACTGTGAGACAGGTGAAAGGAAAAGGCACCACTTAAAGAAGAAATGAAAGTGAATTGCCGCTAAATCTTGCCATCCATAGCCTTAAAAAAAGAATACTTGAATTAAATGTTATCGCATAAATTGGTGATCAACACCTACATCAAGCACAATACATTATCTTCTAAAAGAAAACTAGTAGGCACAAATACATTGCTCTCGGTGTGTGACCATAACATTTTAAAAAAAAATTAACTTACAGAGGAAAACAAGAAAACTGAGTTTATAGATTGAATTCGCAAAAACAGTCTGGTAAAGCAGATCCTCTACCCATTATGAAATCATCTCCATGAACCTTCCACAGGGCTTCTGTTAGCTCCTTCCCTTTAAGCCCCTGAGAGGTTAACAATGCGAAAGCCTTCCTGTTTAAGAAAAGTGTCTTATACAACCCCTTGAAAGCTCGCATTGCTGCAACCATCTTATCCATGTTCCCAAAATAAGTAGCCATGTAAGAATCACTGTTAATAGACACATAATAATCCAGTGCAGCTTTTGTATTCCCATGCATGGTTGTGAAGTCCTCCCCACTAAGAAGACTAGATTTAGTAACAACATTGGTGTACATCGATGTCAGTCCCTCAAGTTCCATCAGGCCATCACCGGCCGCCAAATAAATAGTCATATTGGTGGGTATGGCTAAAGCTTCAAGTATGAGTGCAGTTTCATTTGGTGTAAGTGGACATTTACCACGATTTCTCCAAATACGAGCCATTTCTCCGGTCCAAGGTTTCCTATCAACTCGTGCAGCTTCTATAGCTTTTGCAGAAGCAAGAGAAAGACCAGAGTACTCGCATTGACTATAAGCTACCATGTCAGGTTCAAATCGAAGGTGAAGCGATAAGAACGGCTTTGGTATAGCTTGCAGAAGCTCAAGCGCTTTCTTCTCTAATGTGCTTGTAAGGCGCAATGCACTGTAACAACCCTGACAAAGTGCAGCTTTTGCATAAAGAGGGTACCTAAGAGATTATAAGAATGTTGAAAAGCAAACATAAGTAATTTTTGAACTACTAAATCCTTTAAAAGCAGCGTGCAGAAATGATTGGTTAAAAGTTTCTACATAACTCTGACCACAAAAGATTATAGTACCTATCCCTTCTTTGACTCATTGCAGGGGTGATTGAGATATAACCATGCTTCAGTAGGGAAGGAAGAACACTCTCAACATAGTCAAATTGGCCTTTGCGTTTGCTGCAATCGACTCTTACGGGATCTTTTGATGCAATCTCAATTGGAAGCTCCTTTACCACTTCAACAAAGCCTTTCATTTGTTGGATGAAGTAGTCTACATCAAACACATCTTCAAAACCGCTGAAACATAAAACCAAAAGTCATTCAGCGGCATGAAAAGGAAGAATAGGAAACATTATAAAGAAAACTTTCAAAAATCACAACCCTCAGGGGTCGCTCTGGTGGCAATTGACTTGAGCCTTGGGGTTTGTTCCCTTTCAAGGTCTCAAGTTCGAAACCCACTGGGTGCGAACAATTTCTGAGGGCCATCGGACTGGGTAAAACCTAAATTAACCGTGGTGCACTTTCGGGAAACTCCTTGCTGATGTCCTATACACCCCGTGATTAGTCGGGACTCGAAGAGACTCGGACACCCCGTGCAAATCAAAAACTCCCAAAAATCACAAGGCAGTTCTTTTTTTTCTTTTTCGACAAAGGTAACGGTGAAAATCATAAGACAGTTTTTAACCATGTCATGTTGCATACATTAGGCCAATAAGGACATGTATGATGGAGCTAAGACTCGAGTGAGGACCGTGGGAGGGACTCTGAATACTTCCCAGTTATGATAGGGGTTGCACCAGGGGTTAGCCCCCAGCCCATTTCTATTTGCCTTAGCGAACAGCGTGCTGACGTGCCACATTCAAGCGGAGGTGCCGTGGTGCATGTTATTTGCAGATGACATTAGCTCAAGTGAAAGTTCAACGAATCCAAGATAGGGCGAATGGTTTATGATATTTAACTAAAGGTACGGATTGACGAGACGTGAGGCGGTGTTAACGAGAGCTTAGAGGTTTGGAGGTAGACCCTAGAGTCTAAAGGTTTCAAGTTGAACAGGACCAAGACAGAATACTTGGAGTGCAAGTTAAGTGGTGCAACTCAGATAGTGGACGAAAACATGAGGCTTGATTCTCAAGCAATCCCTAGGAGAGAAAGTTTTAAATACCTTGGGTTGGTTACACAAGGGAATAGAAAGATCGACAAGGATGGACGGGGTGGATGAAAAGGAGGCTCGCTGCCGATAGTTTGGGTGATAAGAATGTGCCACCAAAACTTAAAGATAAGTTCTATATAGCGATGGTTAGACCAACTATATTGTATAGGCAGAGTGTTTGCCAATCAAGAACTCCTATGTCTAAAAGACGAAGGTAGCTGAAATGAGGATGTTGAGATGGATGTGCGGGTATACCAACTTAGATAGAATTAGAAATGAAGTTATTTGGGACAAGGTGAGCGTGACCTTTGTGGAGGACAAGATGCGGGAGGAGAGACTTTTATAGTTCGAACATGTGAAGAGGAGAGGCATAAATGCACCGGTGAGGAGGTCTGAGAGTTTGGCCTGGAGGGCCTATGGAGAGGCAGAGGCAGGCTAAAGAGGTTTTGAGATATGGCTTGCTCCAACTTACTAAGGACATGACCATGAATAGGAAGGTTTGGAGGTTGAGTATAAAGGGTTAGAATAGGTAGCTGAGCTTTGTCCCCGTGTCATTTGTGTATTTTCGTATTCCTTGACTTCTGTTAATACTGTTGTTGATTTTGTTTCAGCTTTCTGATTGCAGTACATAGTGTTAGTTTTACATTTTTGTTCGGTTTTTTGATTGATGTGCTTGTTGTTACCCTTCCTTTTATCTTTCCTAGCCAAGGGTCTATTCGAAACAGCCTCTCTGCCTTCTTGAAGGTAGGGGTGAGATCTGCGTATACACTACCCTCCCCAGGCCCTACTTGTGGGATTACACTGGGTTTGTTGTGTTATTATTGTTGTTGTTGTTGTAGTTCTTAACCATGTAAAACTACAGAGTTGTCTGCTAATTAGACGTAGTATGAATGAATTGACTAAAGAAGATCCAGATCCTAAAAGGAGTAATCAAGTACCTACAGCTTACAAGATTATGTAGGTTAAAAAGGGGAAGATGAAACAAATATAGAAGTCATCACAATAGCATACCTTGACTCATTCCAATATGCAGCCACTTCAAACTTTGGCAAAACAAGGGTAGCATTCAGCAAACGAGCAATTCCAACACCATCACACAACTGCAGATCACCAGCGACGAGAAACAAATTGAATATGAATTTTATCATCACATCTCAATCAGTAGGAAACTTGGTGTATGAGCAGCAAATTACAATACTTACGTCTCTCCTCATCTGATTGAGCCCACCATAGCAATCCACTCGAATATACCCATTAGTCTGAGCAGGAAGAGCTGCAGCATTTCAACAACAAAACCATGTCTGCATTGGAAGCCAGTCAAATGCTCAACTTAGAAAACATAAAACCCCCAGGAGAAGAAGCTTATATGCATAACTCCAGCTTCTATCCTATTTCTTGTTTTTAGTTATCCACACCGCGAGGTAAAGGTTATATGCATAGCTTTTACCCAAATTAAATTTTCCCTGGTACAAGTCAGCTCAATCTCTATCAATAGACCACCAGAAATACACGATATAAAAACATAGTAGTGAGTATATAGTTATTCAAATCAGCATCAATGACAATGGGATATAATGTTATACTAGTAGCTATTTACTGTTTGAGTATCAGTTCAAAACTAACCATTAAGTTGGGGTTGGAACCACCAATTGCAAGGTCGCCATTCGGCTATCCTTCGAATGCTCCATATCTCCGGTCTTTCAACCCTGCAATTGCACTCAAATTCAGACAGAACAGATTGCTACTTGATATACTAAAATCAGGAAATGCATTGGAATGGCGTTAATAGATGAGCTGAAGAACTTATAGAAAATTGAAGACCGAAACAATGGGCTTTAATCAGAAAAATTAAGTATAAGAAAAGATTGGATCTTGAAGTTTACTCCATGAAGGAAGAATTAAAAAGATGCCCATAGACTTAAACACAGAACCCAAAGTAATTAACAAACGCAGAAATAAAAAGGAACAAGAAGCAAGACTTACAGGGAAGAATTAAAGGCAAGGGTAGGATCGGAGAAGAAAGGAAAAGGTGGGAATAAGAAGAGAGCGAGAAAGAGAGAAAACGCCAATACTGTAACGCCAAACAAGGGCTTGCGCACCGTTGAGGCGATCATTCTATAGAATACAGCCAACGGCTATCTTCTCTGTTAAAACTATCAGCAATATGGAAGCGAAAAATATGAAGATTGAGGAAGATGAGGATTAGAGATATGGAGGGAGTAAGTAGATCTCCTCTTCCGCTAGCTTCACAAAATGATGCCAACCTCCACGGTTTTACGGCCCGGAACTAATAATTGTGGTCTGTGGATCTACCTTTCCCTTTTTGCCCTCTCGTTTTTGTTACTGGGATGTTATGTTCTTCTTTTTTGCTTTTTAAAATTCTTTTGTGTCAATTATGACGGTAGTAATTTTTCCTCCTCTAAAATACTCCACAAAGTGTACAGATTCACATCCTCCGTTACTTTTGAAATTGTTCATTTCCTATTAATAATTTGATGTGGCATTTTTTTAGAAATGATTTTCAAATTTAAAAAAAAAATAAAACTGAAACAGGATTTGCATAATTTCTATGTCATAAAAAAGGGTTTTGAGCAAAACTGAAAAACTACCAGATGGGTTTCTTAGTTATAAATTGTTTTGTTTTTCTACTCTTCTTTTGGAATTTGCATTAATTTCCGTCTTCAACAATTTTGATAAAAGCTTCAATCTGCAGTTCTTGTAAACTTTCTGCTTTTTCTTCTTTTCTAAAGAAACCAATTAGTCTATCTATTAATTGGTCACAAACAAAACAGTACACCGTCAAAAGGAAATGACACAGCAAAACAAAAAAATAAAGTAAAAGTACTGCAACCCAGCTTTTATAGATGTATTGCATAACATTCAGGATCTAAAAGACAACTAGCTCATGTGAACATTTTACACTTGCGGAGAAAAGAAACAACAGATCGACCACTTATCCATCTGCATGGCATTTCCTTAAAATGTCTCACAATTAAATATTTACTTCAGACGTTCCAATTCAAACACAAAAAAACTAGTATGTCCCAAATATGCGCTGATCTATTCAAACTATAACTGAATATTCTTGTATGCCTCAACTAATGTATATCAGCAGTAGTTACTGCATATTCAACCCCTTGTTTACTCTTGAAGACCCTTCAGCTTCTGCCTTCAGGATGCGAAAAGATCCAACAGCATAAATTTGGGCTCCAAGTGATAACTACACGTCTTTCATTCCTTTACTATCGAATAGCTGGAAGTGCATCTACATATCCACTTTATACAACCTTAAATTCGCTTGTTTCACCTTTCCGATAGCACATATCTAGGCATTTACAAGCAACTGATATCATTTGCACATAGTGAACGCTAAAGAGCAACTGGAGCCACAGTGCAGCAGGACATAAAAAAACTCAACAAAACAATAATGCAGGCTTTGCTATGGAAATATATAGAACAAGAAACTCAATTAGGCTAAAGTTTCACCTCTTTTTCCCTACAGTTTGCCATCACAAGATAATAGGTCGGGCCAACGTTTTGCCACTCTGCTTACAGTTTGCTATCAGAGCGTGAAGTTTCCACTGGAGATCCCAAGTTAGTACCACTCACTGCTATCAGAAACTGAAGAATGCCAAGCATGTGATGACCGATAAACAACATGCGTAAGGATATCACCTTGACTTAGGAATTGAAACTAATCTAGTACATTTGATTCTTTCACTCGTAACTTTCATCTGAGTATTCTTCATCATGCTTCAGTTCTGTGGAGGCCTGATTACCTCTCATTAACTTTGCTAGTTCTTGAATTAAACTAGATGTACTTCTTTCCATCTTATCTGCAAGTATCTCTGTTTGCTCTGCAAATCCATGACCTACTAGCCTTTTTCTCAAAATTTCACAGGTTGTTGTATATGGTGGAATGCCTTCATCTATCATCATTTCGAAATATTTACATCCTTCCTCAAGTTTGCCTTTCTTCTGACAGAGACCATGCACCATGACAGCATACGTCGAGACTGAAGGATAAAATTTCCTGTCTTCCATGCTCTCCCAAACTTTCTCAACCCTATCAAACCTACCCACCCTAATAAGCATCTTAAGCAACATATTATACGTATGCCTATCTGGTGTGCAGTTGTTTCGTTCCATTGCCGAGATTAGCCTAAGTGCCAAGTTAATTTCATTATGATCACAATGAAAAGCTAAGATTGTATTGTAACTCCAACAATCAGGTGTTACCCCTCCATTAATCATCTCATCTATCAGTCTGTAAGCCTCATCAACCTTCTCGGTCTTACAAAGTTTTTTGATGATACAGTTATACGTGAATACATTAGGCACAAGTTTGTACCTTTTCATCTGTTCAAGAACCCTGAAAGTTGAATGAATATCATTTACCGCGCAATAACCATGAATGAAAATTGAATAAGTAAAAGCATCAGGTACCAGTCCAATGGACCTCATCTTCATGAAAAAATTGAAGGCCTCATCCATCTTACCAGCCTTGCACAGTGAGTCCAGAATACTATTATAAGCTGGCAAGTCAACTGCATAGCCTCTTTCAAGCATTTCATCGAAAAGCTTTTGTGCTTCGGCAACTTCGCCCAATTCTCCCCATCCCCTAATCAGAATGCTGTAAGTTTTCACAGTCGGCACGAAATCATTCTTCACGTTGTAAAAGAACTCTTGCGCTGGCTTCGTATGCTTTCTTTTACATAGTGCAAGCAAAAGCTTATCGAGATCGGTTACACATGGTTTAATCCCAAAATCTACCATTTTATTAAAAGCCCTAATTGCATCAGCTGGCAAACAAGCTCTACTATAAGCCCTAAAAACAAGCCAGAATATTTCGGGAGTAATTTCGCATGATCTATTCGCTCTCATTTCTACAAGGAAGTCCCATAACAAGGGGAACTGTTTACTACTTCCTAATATATCAACAAGAATGTGATAGCTTTGTTGAGTATGGCAAAAACCTGATAACTTTTGCGCCCATATGAAGAACCTGTGACCGGAGAATCCGAGATGTTTGCAACGTTTGAGGACTTGTTCAACTACGTCGGTTGAAATTCGGCTAGAAAATGGATTGAGGGCTGACTCTATGTCGTGGTGAGGGTTTCTGTAGTCGCTAAGAACACGAGAAAGCTCATTCACCAGGTGGGGAGAATGTTGGTCAGAGTTTTCAGGTTCCCGTTTGGTTTCTGCAACAGTAAATGAGGATATGAACAGAGAGCAGCGAACACCGTTATAAGTGGGTAAATAAGCCAACAAGGACGAAGAAGGGTAATAATGGACGCTTTTAGGTAGAGGAAGATAGCAATGGAAGAGTATTCGAGAGAAATAATGTACACTTCTGGAATGAAGAAATGTCCTAATCGCCATTATTCTTTTATCAGAAGCTCAAGACTCCGTACAAATTCAATCCTTTTTATGGATCAGAAACCGTAGAAAGATTTGCTCGTTTTTTGTCCATTACCGTATAGCGGGAATTCAAAGAAAACTTTTGGCAACGAGTATCCAGTGTTCTGCAAGTGAGGTTTGAAGGGTGATTCAATCTGTTGGGCTTTTATGAATTGGGTCCTAACCCCAAGATATGCCGTGCTGAGCTCCACAAAGAAAGAGCCCAATGAAAAGAGACCTTTAAACAAAAAACCGGTAGATTTAAAAAAAAATTAAAATGTTATAAATACACTTCTATTTAAGTTGAATGTCTTTAATTAGAGAGATTCTAGAGTTCTATTCTTGGTAGATAAATCATCCTCCTCCCTATAAATAGAGGTGCTCTCTACCATTGTAAATCACTCCTAACATTCTCTAAGTATCAATAAGAAGAACTCTCTCTACTCTTCTCTCTATTTGCTCTTGTTCTTGAGTTATTGTTCTTGTCTTTTATATTATTTCATAACACGTTATCAGCACGAGACTCTACCGTCTTAAGAACCATTCTCGAGAAATCTAAGGTATTTCCCTCTTCCTAATTTAATTTTCGATTATGTCTGACATTACAAAAAGAAAGTTCGTTGCCCTTGAAATTTCGGGCAAGAACTATATGACATGGGTGTTGGATGCTGAAATCCACTTAGATGCTATGGGTCTCGGAGACACCATCAAAGATAGAGAAAAAGCATCCACCCAAGAATGTGCGAAGGCCTTGATTTTCTTGCGCCACCACCTTGATGAAGGTTTGAAGATTGAATATCTCACCGTCAAGGATCTACTCGTCTTGTGGAACGGCTTAAAGGAGAGATATGACAACCTGAAGTTGGTCACTCTGCCACAAGCACGATATGATTGGGCTCATCTGAGGCTCCAGGATTTTAAGTCCGTTTCTGAATATAATTCTGCTATGTTCAGAATTACTTCTAAATTGAAGCTATGCGGGGATAATATCTCCGATTATGATATGCTTGAGAAAACGTTTGCAACGTTTCATGCCTCCAATATAGTACTGCAACAACAGTACAGAGAGAAAGGCTTTACAAAGTACTCTGAACTGATTTCTCTTCTACTAGTGGCTGAGCGAAATAATGACCTGCTCATGAGAAATCATGAAAATCGACCCACTGGGTCTACACCACTGCCTGAAGCAGATAAGGTGCACTCTCATTATGCCAAACATGAAAAGGACCATGGTCATGGTCGTAAACGGGGTCATAGCCAGGGACGTAGACAAGGAAGAAATTCCAATGAAGTCCGTCACCCCCCGAAGAGAGATAACCGCCGAAAGCAGAAACGGGGTCATGAAGATCCTAAGGCAAATGGTTCAGAAACGATATGTTATCGTTGCGGTGGGAAAGGGCACTGGTCAAAGACTTGCCGTATACCAAGACACTTGGTTGACCTTTATCAAGCATCTCGAAAGAGAAAAGGCCCTGAAACAAATTTTGTCTATGACGACAATGAGGACATCACCCACCTGGATGTGGCAGACTTCTTTGAGCAACCCGAGGGGAAAATAGACCACCTAATCGGCGATGGGTCCGTGATGAAAGAAGATGGAGTTATTTGATTTTGTTCTACTTATTTGTATTAGTTAGTGAATAAACTAATAGTCATTAGTATTAGCTCGTATTAGTTAGTTCATAAAGCAATGTTAGCAGTAGTTCTTTAGAATATCTTCAATATGTTCAAATATCAATAAAATTTTTATTTTCAGAAGGGGTAATCGACTAGCTTGAAAAACTAGTCGATTATCTACTATTTTCGCATTAAAGCTGAAAAATAATTGATCAACAATCGATTGTCTTTGGCTAACAATCGATTGTCTTGAAACGGTGTTCTGGAATTTTTCAAAATAGCTAACAATCGATTGTCTATGCATAACAATCGATTGTCTTAAAACAGTGCTCTGGAATTTTTCAAAATAGCCAACAATCGATTGTCCATGCATAACAATCGATTGTCTTGAAACAGTGAGGTCTGGAATTTTTCAAAAATAGCCAACAATCGATCGTCTATGCATAACAATCGATTGTCTTAAGACAGTGTGATCTGAAGTTTTTCAAAATAGCAAATAATCGATTGTGTGTGTTTAACAATCGATTGTCAATGTTCAACAATCGATTGTTTGTGTTTAACAATCGATTGTTTGAAGAAAACGTTTAAACTGAAATTTTCAAACTGCAAAGTAATGGATAACATATCTGATTTTGTTAGTCAACTGTTAGCAGCAGATTTTGAAAATATTATGTGACACAAAAGAATTGAACTTGTTTATTCTTATGTTCTTGTATCTCTTTTGTATGTCAAACTATGGGATAGCAAATATGGATATCTCACAAAGCGAACTTGGATCAACATCCAACTGTAAAAGTATTTGCCTAATTGATTCATGTACTACACATACAATACTCAAAGAAAGGAAGTATTTCTCTCAACTAAATATGTGTAAGGCAAACGTTACTACAATATCTGGAAGTAGTAAATTGATTGAAGGCTCCGGAAGAGCAATTGTAACTCTGCCCAAGGGCACGACGTTAATCATAGAGAATGCAATGTTCTCCTCCAAGTCTAAGAGAAACTTGTTGGGGCAGTAATGGTGGCCAAAGGCCCGAAATCTTCCCTTATATATAGAACACCTCCACCCACATATCAAATATATCCACCCACGTACCAAGCACCACCACCCATACATCAACCCTCATCTCCCAGATATTCATAACCAGCCACTGTCCATCACACCTATAACTCCCAACCATCCTAGTTCCAATCACCACCACCTCACCAAAATTAACCAAGACCAAGACCAACTTCGACCGCAAGTCACCTAAATAATGCACCGTCATTGCTGAGCCCATCGACCAGTTGTACGAAAGGTTGAAAGTTGCAGGTTGTGTGACCCATGTTCCCGCTATGGCATTGGAAAACCCATCCCAATTGATCAATCCAAACAAATCTTGTGCTACCATTCCGGTATGAAGAGGCACACCACAACTGATTGCCGGACATTGAAGGATAAAATCCAGACGCTAATTGACAACAAGGTCATATAGGCAAAGGAAATCACACCTAATGTCTGTAATAACCCCTTCCCTGATAATAGATGTGATAATGTATATGTGATAGAGACGAATGAGGAATGGACCCTGAGCGCTTGATCAGGCTTATTCGAGAAGGCATACCTTTAAAGTTGCGGTCACACTTTACTCCTATTATGGTACAGACTCAGTCACCCATCGAGGTTGAAGTAGCTGCATCAGTTCTATTTGAGGTAGAGGTGACTCTGCCTGCGGCCACCCCCGCTCCATTTGAAGTAGAAGTGGCCACACCTTTCACAGTGATTGTATCAACCATACCTCCATTGGATTCAAAAGCAATACCATGTGATTATGTTGCCAAGCCTCAATGAAAAGGGATGGGCAAGGTAGAGGAATCTGACACTGCACAAGGAATGAATACAACTGGAATAGTCTATACACCTGAACATTTGGGAGGTTCAAGTAAGGATACCACTACCAGGCAACCTATCATTGAGACCGGGCTAGATGACATGTGGATGATAGTACAGGTAAATAACTATTCTATTGTTGACCATCTGAACAAAATACCTGCTCAAATATCTATTCGGTCACAATTGCAGAATTCAGAGGCACACAGGAACGCTTCAATGAAAGTGTTGAGAGAGGCTTATGTACCCAATAACATCATTGGCAATGGCCAACATGGTTGGGTATGTTGGCCAAGTACTGAAAAGTCATAAGACCATCTTCCACGAAGATGAGCTATTACCTAAGGGATTGAATCACAATCAGGCATTGTATATTATGGTGCAATTTGAAGACAAGTTCATTGCCAGGGTCCTTGTTGACGGAGGTTCAAGCCTCAATATTTGTTTGTTGGACACTCTGAAAAGGTTGGACAAAGATTTTTATGAAATACGGGTAGGAAGCATGAACATGAAAGATTTTGATGGGTCTCAGAGAGCCACGATCGGGGAAATCAACCTTTGCTTACAGATGGGGCCAACTTGGTTTGAAGTCAAATTTTAGGTACTCAACATAACAACCTCATATAACCTTTTTTTGGGCCGATCATGGATCCATGCCGCTGGGGCCGTACCTTCCACACTATATCAAGCCGTGAAATTCAAATGGAACCGTCAGGAGGTGATCATCTACGAAGATGGAAGTAACCCCAATTCCACTCAAACCATCCATGTCATTGGACATAGAAGAAGGTTAGGAGAGGAAACCTATCATCACATTGAATGGGTCAATGCCATCGAGAAGGATAAATGGTGCAGTGGTAAAATAGAAAGCATATTGGCATGGTTTGGATATAAACGTAGTAAAGGGTTGGGAAAGAACCTCCAAGGTGTCACTAAACCGATATAGCTGAAAAATCATGGTACCACCTTTGGGCTTGGATACCAGTACACATGTCAAGAGTATGGAAATTGGTGGCCTCTACGGAATGGACCATATTACCCTCTTGTGTAGTCAGTGCCACATTTGGAACAAGCTTTTCACCAAGCTGATACGATATGGGGGACGGTAGAAGAGAAGCTGGGTTGAAGAATTTGTTCTTATGGGTACTTCGTTCCCTGGGGAAGTTACATTGTCGTTTTCGTCATGGATACCAAGGTCATTGTCTATATGTGTGGATGTTGCTTGAGAGTTTGACATGCTGATCGTGGAATCAAAGATACTCACAAGAACAAGTATAAAATCGTGTGTCACAAAAGTTAATACCAGACAATCACTATTATCCTTAGCCCCATGGTGGACGTCAAACGTTTATCCTAAAAATGGATAACAATTGAATTTATACGTAGTTTTAAGGATACACGATTTTACTTAGCATAAATTGAGAAAATGTGTAAATTGATATTGAAATTGACTATAAATAGAAATAAAAGCAAACTAAAATGTATAACTTTGGCGCTCGAGCTAGGTCACCCTCGAACAAACGAATATTCTACTGGAAAATATGAACAGAGCAACAAAGTATTGAAAGCTTAAGAGAAAGATAGTATATTGCTTTGTATTGCGTGAATATGATGCCTTTTACAAATGATCAGACCCCCTTTATATAGTAGGGGAGTCCTACCTTTGGTACAATTCTAAATACATTAAGAAATCCCATGATTAGCTAATTAATCGGCCTCTTCTTGATACGTGCCGAGATTTCTGCCGTGATCCTCGCCCGAGCGGATATTTAGACTTTTCGTTATATGGCTCGGTAAACTTTTCTCGATCTTGCTCGATCTCTATCCTGCCTGGTTTCAATCTTGGGCACCCTCGATCTCGATCGATCTCTGGGTCTCGAGCTCGGCAATCTAACTTTACACCGCGGTGCGATATAACATGGAGTCGAAACTTGGCCTGCCTCATTCTAGGACAAACCCGATTTTGACCGTATACAATTATGCACAATTATATATTGTACATGAATTATATATCCATCAGATTCTTTTAGTTTAAGAGAATGGGTGGGCGGGTGGCTAGTTTGTTTAATTCTTCTAAAGAAGACAGCATTTGGGGTTTAGAGATTGGGCGTAGCCCACGGAAAATCAGGCACCCAAAATACCGGTAATGTCAGATCCATTCCTTTCACTTTATAGTTTCTACCCAAATATCTCCGCGACTCCGTCGCGAAATAATCAATATACCAGATCAACTCTGTGCTTGAGTAATACTTAGGAAAAATAGTTATCTGTTTGGACCGATTCCTCAAAGTATGGTCTGACATTTGGTCAACCAAAGCGTGAAGTTAACATCGAGCTCATCATATATATGGTTGGAATTTCAGTATTTATCTTTGTCCTCGTCAGTCCTAGCCTGGCATCGGACGAAGCTTCCGTTTTGTAAACATACGTGTATAGACCTAAAGTACCTTACTTTGTTATGTTTTTTAGTCATGCATTTTCTCTAGCTGACCAATTCATGGCTGCAATTGTTGTTTTTGAAGCGAAGGAAGATGCTTGCAGGGATCTCGATAACGTCTTTTACCAATATGGGATCATATCTAGCACGTCCAGCTAGATACACGTTTGAGATCACCACCATATATTTGCTCAAGAGAGAATCCACATTAATAATTTAGTCCCAAATTCTTCATTATTGCATTCATAAAACTACCTTTTTCTTGCGTGCTTCTTTTATACTGATATAACACTTATTTGTAACCGTCATCAGCGGCTATGCAGTTCCTAGCTTCCACAGCCATGGCATGGTTGCGTGCATGAATAAACCACCGATAGTTGTCAGCCTTAATTTTTCTGATGATATCAAAAGTTTACTCTTCAGTGTATGTAATGTAAATCTAAGAAGAAAGTTCGTATTATTCCAGAAAAGTTTAAAACATAGAAAAAGGGAAGAGAAAAGGGAAAAGGAAAGAAGCTGGATTGATTGCATTACGACATATAATTGTGCTGTGATCATACACATGCGCTCCTACAAATTTGTGTTACTTTCAACATTTTCATGCTGATGGGTCAGTAAAACTAAATTTAAGTGCAAAGTTGACAAGGATAAAACACGAAAGCTATTGCAAACATTACAATTAAAAACGGATTTGGCCTCTTTCAATTATTGTCATCCATCAGTTCCTCAATCCTTTGTAAGTAGAATTGAAAATAAGATACTCATAATGGACAAGAAATCCTATCTGTCAGTCAGTGCGCTAAACAGTACGTCTTCATCTCTCTTCTGCTTTAAACCAGTGTCCCGAACCCAATTATAATTTATTTGGTATCAAAATACATAAATAGATAATTTAAAAAAAGTAACATTTGTATATATAGTACCAAAACACTTTGCGTTATATATTAACGACAAATACTTGGTACTATACAGTAACATTAATTGTGTCATTAATATATACAACAACAACAATAACTATCCAGTATAGTTCTACAAAGTGGGGTTTGCGAAGGGTAATATGTAGACGGGCCTTACTTCTACCCGAAAGAACAGAGAGACTGTCTCCAATCGACCCTCGGCTCAGTGAAGGGAAGGAAAAACAAAAACAAAAACAAAAGAGCATTAGTAACTCCAGTATTTAAACATAAGAACCATAAACAAAATAGCATGCAATAATATCAGACAGTAACTGCCATAAATAACTACCATAAGGGAGACACAATCCAATACGCAAATCATCTATGGATAGCTCTGCCAAACCTCACCCAACCCCGGGTGAGGAGTACGAAAAACTCTAGGAGCCCCTATCCTACAACCCTGATACTAGACCTCCAGACTTTCCTATCAAGGGTCATGTTATCGGAAACTCGCATTCTAGTCATGTCATGCCTAATCACCTCTTCCCAATACCTCTTAGGCCTCTCTCTGCCTCGCCGTACGTCGATCATCGCAAGCCGCTCACAACTCCTCACCGGGGCATCAGGACTTCTCCTCCGCACCCTAAATCCTAAATCCTAAACCCTTTGGCACTATACTAAAAAAGCTGATACGCCAAGGTATAGCACCAAAATACCTGATACTATACATAAAGTTTTATATATAGCGCGTGGTATTTTGGCGCTAAAAGTCATAAAGTGTCCATATAAAATAAATTAATTAGTTCGAAAATATTCGGAATACGGTATTAACTCCTGAACAGTTACGAATTCAAAGTTTTATGCTAAACATCATATGAAGCTCTTACTCTTTATTGTTTACATATTATTCTCATTTTTAATTATTTGCTTTCAATTGACATAGATCTATTTATATGAAGTTTCAAAGATACCTGCGCCCTAATTTTATAAATTTAATTATTTTAGTCTACTAATCAAATTTTAGATTAAACAGTATATTCATCATTTCTGTAAAAAAAAAAGAATAACTAATATATTGCTTTAAATTAATTTCCAACCAAAATTTGATTTCATCTGGTTAGGATTGCTATAATGATTTTTTAAGTGGTTATAATTCTTTCTTTCATGCTCTATTCACCGTGTAATTAATCATAGGGACGGATTTATGATTTACATTTTTCGGATGAAATCTTCAATATTTACAATATTAATATTTAAAAAATTTATAAATTCATCCCTATTTTTCTATATTTTAATAAGGTTTTATACGTAAATTTATGTTTTTCATCGAAAATATTGAGTTAAAATAGATTCGACGCCATGTTTATAAATGAAAAAAATCTACAACTCAGATGTTCTTACAAATTAATTGATGTATGATATATGTCTTCTTACTTTTTATTACTTAATCAAGATTACTTAATAATATATATTTTACCTCAATTTTCATTTGATTTAATATAAATATTGAATACAAATAATATTTGTTTTCTGGCTCAGTTAGTTACGAATATAATTACCAATCCGGTACATGAAAACATTCAAATTAATATTTGTATAGAATTTTGTACCATAATAATGCATGTATCGCATTGTACATGAAATATTATTCAAATTAATATTTGTATATAATTTTGTAATGTGTTTCGTTTACGTCATATTACATGAGTGCTTATTGTTATTTTTTTTCCTTTTACACGGAAGAACACATTGTTGATCAAAAACATAACATTGTAGGTCGTGGATGTAAAAAATTTGAAATGTAGCGATACGTTGTATCCTTTTGTAAATGTTACAAAAATAAATAAATTTAATTGAATAAATAGTTAAAAATAGGTAATACTAATGCAAACCTGTCCTTGTATATTGAATATCACACTATAGTCGATCTCATAATCTGCGTCAAATAAAATGGTATCTAAAGGGTATAGCATCATGTATTTTGACACTATATCTGAGCGTATTAGCTTTTTCGGAATAGTGTCAAAATACTTAGCATTATACATTAACGGTAGAATTATCGTTAATATATAACGTTTAGTATTTTGACATTATATATAAAAATGTTATTTTGCACCTATTTATATATTTTGAGTTTAAGGAAACCGTAGTTGAGTTCGCAATCCAATTGCATTTTTCGTTGTTAAGAACTGCACAAGATGTATTCATGAGGCAATCCAATGATTGTTAGCTTATATAATTAGAATTTCAATGACTTTCTAAATTAGTTAGATCTTTTTACTTTCTATATTATGACTCTACTTCAATCCCTCATCTTAAATTTGGCTATACTTATCGCCAGTTGCTTAGGCAATACATGCGGACTTAGAACCCGCGAGTATATGAGCCGGTTTTAATTGGCTTAGAAAATGGATTTTTTTTGGCAAAAATAGTCCAAAAATAAATAAATTGGGGTTGTCCAATCTATTGCCTTTTTTTTTACTTATTTTAAACAATTTTAAATCTATTTTAATTACTTTTTGACTTTGTCAAAAGTTAAAAATAATTAAAAAATTGGTTTGACTAGCTTAAAAGTTAATCCAAACATCCTGCATAATTTTTCCTTAATTTAAAACGCGTGTACATGTTTTAAACACAGTGGATGAAAGACTTTTTCTAATTTTAACTTTTTAAATAGCTTGTATAACCCGTTAAAAATTTCCAAGAGAAAAGTTCTCTGCAAATACTCAATAAATAAAAGGGATTTTTACCTATCTATACCATATAGCAAATCTTATTACCTCTCATGTTTAAGGTTTGTGTTTATTACATTTAAGCATATCAATTGTAATTTATGTACCATAATTCAAATTAAGGGTATAATTATTGCTTCATTTATTCTAGGCATGATTTTAGGAGCATTTTTCCTTTTTTTCCTCCTTTTCTCTTTCCTTACGTTTCCTCCACCTTAATATACGAAAATCACTATTAAAATCATTAGGTATATAAGTTACGAAATTACAATATTTTACAGTTATGAAGACTTCTTGCGTTTTTATGAAGGATCATCTTCATAACGTACAACAACTGCTAAATAAGAGACATTTTCTTCTACATGTTTTCCTTTTGTGTAGTGCCCAAAAATAAAAGCCGCTCTAACAAATATATGAACTTCGTCAGCTACGTTAATGTGTTAGTTTTACTTCAAAATTACACAACAATGTTGTCATTAGTATATAACAATATAATTTTATACAATACTTAAACTGATTTGTAGTTTATTTGTAGAAATTGTATCTACAAACTAAATACATTGAATTTTAATATTCCAATTCTCATTTCAATTGTAGCATAATTGGCATTTTCAACATAACTGTAGAAGACTTGTAGAAGTTTTAGTCTTCCCAATCTACAATTTATCTACAAGTTATCTACAATTTATCTACAATTTAACTACATTTAACTACAATTTCTGGAAAAATATGTCTTCTTCTTCTTCTTCGACGAGTTTCTATCTGAAATTCAGTCAAAACCAAGTCTAATCTTCACCAAAACCCCTCAAAATTGAGATATAAACTCCTAAACATATTTCGAATTATTTACAACAACACCCAAAGGGATTTTCAATTGTAGCATAATTGGTATTTTCGACATAATTGTAGAAGACTTGTAGAAGTTTTCGTCTTTCCAATCTACAAATTATCTATATTTTATCTAGAATTTAACTACAATTTCTGGAAAAATATGTCTTCTATTTTGATGAGTTTCAATCTGAAATTCAGTCAAAACCAAGTTTAATCTTCACCAAAACCCCTCAAAATTGAGATATAAACTCCTAAACATATTTCGAATTATTTACAACAATACCCAATCCAAACAAATAATGATTTTTGAAAATCCAAATTTGAATTCAAAGCTTTCAAGCTTTTTATCAATGGTGGAAAATATATAGAGAAGGAGAGAATTACGCTACAATGGATTTTCTTCCGTTTTAAATTTCGAAATTAATGGTGATAGAATCACATTAAATCTGATTGCTACAAACTTGGCGCTTTTTTAGGGTAAAATTCACCTATTTTTGGTTTGGTACAATTTTTATAAACAAACTATAGTCTAGGCAGGTAAATACCAAATAATGAATTTTTTTACTGATAAAATTTATTATATGGTATGCATAGGTAAAAATCCCTAAATAAATTAATGAGAATTGCCGGGTCAAATTTATATAAAATTACATTCGGAAAAGAATACCATATTTGTGTAAATGGGCAAGCAAAAATATAGGGAAATAGAAGGGAACAGCTTACGTGTGAGAGCCTAATACTTGGTAGCTTCGTAATGCTACAAGTCAGCAACGTGGATCTACGTGTCAATCAAATCCATATCAGACAGTGGGCCAGACATATCACACCTGGCAAACAAAACAGAGCCAGGGCTTCTATATATAATAAGCTGCTAAATTCATCCTGTTTCACATGGTCTTCAATTCTTTCTGTTCCAACTCAGAAATTCCGTGACCAACTCCTCTTCTCTCTTTTAACATCCACACATACATTCATTTCCCTCTTAGATCTTTTCCAGCCATATTCGTCTGCTTATTCTTGGATTTATTCATTGTTTTTCCATTTTTTGGTTTTAATTTCTTTATTGAATTTAAAATTTTGTTTGCAAAAAGGAAAAGATGAAGGGAAATACTGGAAACCCATTAGCCTTAACATCCCTCAATCACATCTCCCTTGTTTGTAGATCAGTTGAGCAATCCATTGAATTCTACAAGGATGTTCTTGGTTTTGTGCCTGTTAGGAGGCCTGGATCCTTCAATTTTAATGGCGCATGGTAATTTGATGCCACTTCAATAATTTATTTTCATGAGTAATTAAATTAAGAAAATAATGATGCATATAACATGATTTTATCTGATTTAATTACGATTTTTTAGTTTACCAATTGTTTATCATATTTGTGTACTAAAATTCCGTGTATTTCTTGTATTGGTCAGGCTGTTTAGTTACGGAATAGGGGTTCATCTACTTCAATCGGAAGATCCTGAGAAAATGCCAAAGAAAACTGAAATCAATCCCAAAGATAACCATATCTCATTCCAGGTAATTTCTTGTTCCCGTTAACATGCAGAGCAGATATAACTAATGAGCTATGGCTTTAATTAAAATTGGTATTTTTTGACATGAAATATAGATAATAACTGCACGCAGGTGGTTGTTATGATTTCTAAAGTAGAATGAGTTTAGTGTTAATAACTGCACGCAGGTGGTTGTTAAATTAGTTGATGTTATGAACAGGGGTTCACGTGTACCGAGTACCTTTATATATGGGACTTTTGTTAATTAAACTTTTGTTATGTATGAGCAGTGTGAGAGCATAGACGCAGTGGAGAAGAAGCTGAGAGAAATGGGTATAAAATACGTGAGGCAGTTAGTGGAAGAAGGAGGCATATACGTGGATCAATTATTTTTCCACGACCCAGATGGATTCATGGTTGAAATTTGCAACTGTGACAACTTGCCAGTGATACCGCTGGCTGGTGAAATGGCTCGTTCTTGTTCAAGGGCTAATCTTCAGTTGCTTCAACCTCAGCAATCGCAGCAACAGTCCGTAGCACAAGTCCCAGTAATCAAGCCTTAAAAAGGAGCTAGAGCATACTTTTCTGTGTTTGAGTCTTGGTAATAAGACAAATTGGCAATTGTCCAGATTTGGAGTTATGTATGAGCTGGTCTCCTTAATTGGTTCTGTTTTCTTCTGATATGCAAACTGGTTCAGTTACGTAAAATACTTAACAACAACAACTATCTAGTCTAGTTCCACAAAGTGGGGTCTGGCAAGGGCAGTCAATCGACACACCCCTCAGTGAAGGGATAAAAAAAAAAGAAAAAAAAAAGAAAAAGAAAAACATGCACCGTTTCTGAATCAGTCATTTGGAAAGAAAAATAAAATACATGCAAGAGATCCTGGGGGACTAAGTAATTAAAATATGAATGGACGGTAATCTCATGTTCCGTACAGCTAATTTGATTAATCAGACAAGTCCAAACAAGCAGGTTGATCATGTCACTCCTATCAATATATCTGTCTCCCCCAAAAAGGACAAATCACCAATAGCAACTGATTTTTTTGATTTAAACATGGGTTTGTTTACCTAATATTGGTGGCAATAAACCATAGCCACAAAATCAAGTGTAGTAACTTCAATCAGGATACTATGTTTATGGTGCAGCTCTTAATTAGAATATATAACTGTAGCACAGCGGATCCCCTCTACTAATTCTGCATGACTTCTAATAGTCTGTAGTTCATATTCGTTACATAATGCGGGGTAAATTTTATAAATGGTCATTAACATTTGATTCATTATTTAAAAATTACTTTTCTTTCTTTTGTTACACGAAAATTATTTTACTTTATTTTAAGTATCACAAAAGTCACCTTTGATAGATTTTATACTATTTTTACTTGAAAAGTGCCCTTAATACTATATAAATTCTCTCATTTATATAATACCTGATATATACACTATATAATATTTTTGACCCAGATATTTTACTTATAACTAAAATAACTTTATATTATTACTTTATTTATCATTTTTATAATATATTCACATTTAATTTTCCCATGGCATTAAATTTAAAAAAGTTCAACCCAGTATAATCCCACTTAGTGGGGTCGGGGAGGGTAGTAAGTACGCAGACCTTGCCCCTACCCTGAGGTAGAAAGGCTGTTTCCAAATAAACCACCGGCATCCTTCCCTCCAAGAACTACCCTCCCATGGCATTAAATTTGTTTGATCATATTCAAACATTAACATTTTTCCAAATATAAAAACGGCAACACGTATTTGTTTGAAATAACAAAAATAGATTTGCTTAACAAATGATAACTTTTCATAGTCAGTATAACTTTAAAAAGATTCAAAGATATTTGTGTTTAATATTAAATTTTTTACTGATTTATCTGATAATATTATTATTTGAAAGTGTTAATGTGATGTATCAGCATGCTAAATGTGGGTATTTTTTTTAATTGAATTAAAGAACATGGCTTGATTGATAAATATGTGAGCTTTGATTTTATGCTTTCTGTTGAATATATTTCATTAGGTATGATTAAGAACATTGACTTGAGATTACTCCAGTTTTGCTACTAGCAAATTTGACACTGCTTTCAATATATCTTGAAAATTAATGTTAAAAGAATATTAAATATACGAATATATTATAAAAATAATATTAAATGATTTTGATTATAAATAAAATATTTAGACAAAATATATTATACAATATAGAAGGTATTATATAAATAGGAGAATTTATATAATGTCAAGGGAGTAATAGACTTTCAACTGAAAATAATATAAAATGTGACCAATGTGACTTTTGTGGTACTCATGGCAAAGTAAAATGACTTTCGTGCAATAAAAGAAAGAATAATGACTTTTGAGTAATAAACAAAAAGTTGAATGACTAAAAGAAAAGCGATTTTTGGGGAACACAAAGTTGAATGACCATACATAAATTTTCTCCATATTGTGATTGTCTATGATTAAAATCGGGCCTATCAGATTGTGTTATTTGATCAAGACTGCAAAATCGGATCGAGGGTTAGCCTCGTAATGGATTAGGTCGGAACATGAAGATCAAGTATCATGCTCGAAAATTGAGGTGCTCGTCGAGATCTAGGTTGACAACGAATAAGACTAAATATGATAGACTTCGAGCGAAGCGCAATAACGAAAATGTAAGATATCCATAATCGGTCGAGGATCACGATAGAAATTCCGGAACAGATCAGATCAAGGGCTATTCTTTAGCTAATTATACGATTTACTTCTATACGTCGAGTTATATCATAATTAGGATTCCTCTATTATATAAATAGAATTTCCCATCATTTGTAAACACCTTATACTCTCGAATATAAAAGCAATATAATATTTTTCAACTTACTTTATTGTTCATCAGCTTATTGTGTCTTTACTATTCTTACATAACTAGCTTGAGGGTGTCCGAGTTCGAGCGGTATTACGTGAAATCACATATCCTTACAACCACATTATGAGTTTAATTTTTATTCAGATTTTAGGGTAAATAGTTTGGAGCCTACAGCGGGGCTAAGGATAATAGTGATTGCCTAGTATTAATCCCCATAACTCACACTGCTTTTATGTTTGTTCTCGTAAGTTCTTTGATTTCAGGAATTAACATGTCGAACTATCAAGCAGTACTCACTCATATTGATACCAGCCTTGGCCTTCATGACGAGAACGAGCATATAGTCGCTCGGGGAAACGGAGTACCTCCAATCAATCCCGACACACCACAGGCCGTAGATCCGGCTAATGTCAGTTCTCGTGTCGCGCCGAGCATCTGCAGAGACGTCCGACAAGCTGATTAGAATACATAAAATGGTAAAGAAAGCTGAATTAGCCTTCAAATAATATTTGACATGCTACAAACTCAGCAGGCCACGATAGTGCAACTCCAAAATCAGAATCGAGCACCAAGTAATATCGAACTCGATACATCACAGGAAGTTATTCATAGATTCATACCCATATATGAGAAACTGAACAATAATGGATCGAAAAATAACCCCGCCATCATGAAAATGCTCGAGGAGCTCACTAAACAGATTGAGTCGGGAGAAAAGAAAATTGAGGCTAATGATAAAAAGGCAAAAACGTACAACTCACGGGTTGATCAAATACCGAGGCACCGCTGATTCTGAAGGGTTTGGATTCGAAGAAGTTTGTATAGAAGCCTTTCCCACCAAGTGCGGCTCTGAAGCCCATTCCAAAGAAATTCCGCATGCCAAAAATTTCCAGCTACATTGGAACTACTGATCCTAATGAGAATGTCACTTTTTATACATGCGCTATATAAGAAAATGACTTAGAAGACGATGCAATTGAATCTATTCTGTTGAAACAATTTGGTGAAAATTTATCGGAGGGGGAAATGATATGGTACCATAATTTACCACCCAATTCCATCCACTCTTTCTCCATGCTTGCTGATTTGTTCGTAAAGGCCCATGTTGGAATAACAAAGGTCGGGAATAGGAAATCAAGCCTCTTCAAAGTGAGATAAAAGGATAACGAAATGCTAAGGGAGTTTGTATCTCGATTCCAGATGGAACGCGTGGACCTACTCCAGTAACCGATATTTGGGTTGTCCAAGCCTTAACTCAGGGTTTGAATGAGCGAAGTTCAATAGCATCACGTCAACTAAAAAAGAATTTGATAGAATATCCGGGGGTGACCTGGGCTGATGTGCATAATCGATACCAGATTCGAGTCGAGGATGATTAGTTGGGAGCTCCGTCTGGTTCTGTCTACCTTAATAGATCCAAAGGCAGGATTCAAAGATACATTGACAGGGAACCTCGATCAAACAGAGATCGATACCAATCATATAGCGCAGATCGTAGAAACAACGAACCTGGACGTAATCCCGTTCAAATTGATCGAAGGAACGACCAAGGTCAAAATTCCTGAAGGCTCATGAGTAAGAATGGTTTCGATAAACATGTCGAGCCTAAAGAAGCTACATGGTTATCGAAATACAACTTCAGCATCGATGATTCAAGTATTGTTTCACCCATTTGATGAATCAAAGATATTAGTTGGCCCACACCCCTATAGTCCAAATCCAATGTGTAAATACCTTGTAACCCATGGTCACATAACCGAAGAATACAGACAGTTAAGGGATGAGGTAGCTTGTTTATTTAACGAGGGTCACCTTCGAGAGTTTTTGAGTGAACGAGCTAAATGTCACTTCAAAGACACAGACACAAATAGGAAAAACAAATAGGAACAACCGCAACACGTGATTCATATGATTGTTGGTGGGGTCGATATTCCTCAAGGCCCAATACTCATATGCACCAAAGTAACAATTACAAGAGAGAAGCGTACTTGGGACTACTTGCCAGAGGATACCTTATCTTTCAACGATGAATATGCAAAAGGGATCGAACAATCTCACAACGATGGAGTGGTAATATCTATTCTTATGAATAAAATTCAAATTAAACTTGTGTTAGTTAATCCAGGTAGCTTAGCAAATATTATCCAATCGAGGGTCATAGAGCAACTAAGCCTCCAAAATCAAATTATGCCTGCTGCTCATGTGCTCAACGGTTTCAACATGGCATGTGAAACCTCCAAAAAGGAAATCATATTGCTAGTAAACGTGGTCGAAACTATCCAGGAAATGATGTTCCATGTAATCGAAGGTGATATGAGATACAACACACTATTCGGGATACCTTAGATCCGTAATATAAAGGAGGTCCTTCAATGCTTCACCAAGTCTTGAAATTCCCAACACCGGAAGGAGTCAAAAAAGTATACGGCGAACACCAAACAGCCAAAGAGATATTTGTGATTGATGAGGTAATACTAGTATCGGCACTAATATTAGCAAAGGGACCAGAATCAAAGAAAACGTAGGAAGTCAAATAGCAACCACAATTGCCGCCCTCGACCAGACCGGAACAGCAGGAAACTTTTGAAGATTATGATTATGCAATACCTAGAACCTTCATAATCCCAATAATTCTGATGCCACGAAGTCAACGGTCGAAGATCTAGAACAAGTCATACTGATCGAGCATCTACCCGATCGAAAGGTATACCTGGGCACTGGGTTAAACGCCGAGCTCAGGGAAAAACTCATTAAATTTCTTATTAAAAATATGGATTGTTTTGCTTGGTCCCACCTTGACATAGTAGGGATCCCACTGTAGATTACCACTCATTGATTGAGCTTGGATCAAAAGTTCAAACCGGTGAAGCAAAAGAGAAGGCCCCTGTACGAGGTAAAACATGCATTCATCAAGGACGAGGTAACCAAACTTCTCAAAATAGGATACATCTGGAAAGTAAAATATCCCGAATGGTTAGCAATTGTAGTTGTAGTCCCAAAGAAGGAGAATAAACTTAGAATGTGCGTAGACTACAAATACTTGAACAAAGCATGTCTTAAGGACCCCTTTTCTCTGTCGAATATCGATCGCATGATTGATGCCATGGGAGGCCAAAAGATCCTCAGTTTTCTTGATGCCTACTCCGGGTACAACCAAATACAAACAAACCCGGAGGATCAAGAAAAGACTTTGTTTATCACTAAGTACGATACTTATTGCTATAATGTAATGTCGTTTAGGCTATAAAATGCTGGTGTAACTTATCAACGCCTAGTAAACCGAATGTTCGAAGAAAAAATAGGTAAATCAATGGAGTTTTATATTGTTGACATGCTAGTTAAGTCCATGCGCGCAGAGGACCGTTTAACACATTTGCGGGAAACCTTCAACATATTGAGAAAATACAACATGAAGCTCAACCCCGAGAAATGCACATTCGAGGTCGGTTCAAGTAAGTTACTCCATTTTATGGCGTCAAATAAGGGAATTGAGATCAATCCCGATAAAATCAAGGCAATCGAAGACATCACAGTCTTATATAGCATTAAGGTTGTATAAAGGTCAACATGACGGATAGATGCTTTAGGTCAATTCTTATCGAGGTCTTCGAACCGAATTCACAAGTTCTTTTCACTGCTCAAAAAGAAGAACAATTTCATTTGGACCCCGGAATGCCAACAGGCATTGGAAGAATTAAAGCAGTATCTTTCGAGCCCACTATTGCTTCATACTCCAAAGCCAGATGAGCAAATCTACTTATATTTGGCAGTCTCACAGGTTGCAGTAAGTGGTGTCCTAGTTCGAGAAGAGCAAGGTACGCAATCGAAGACAATGAAACTACCTTGAGGGCTATCGTACAACTTTCAAAGTCAGTAATCGAAAAAGGACATGCCAAAATAAACTCCACAAGTTTAACTTGGGATTGGAGGAACAAGCTTAACTTGGGATCGGAAGAACAAATACATTGATTATCCAAAGAAAGGGATGCTTCCATCGGACACTTAAGAATATAGGACTCTGCAAACGAAAGTTGCACGATTCACATTAACGGAAGATGGAATGTTGTACAGGAGGATGTTTGATGGGACGTTGGTAATATATTTGGGTTAGGGAGATATCGACTACGTCTTACGAGAAGTTCACGAGGGTACTTGAGGGAATCATTCCGGTGCTGAATCACTGGTTCACAGGGTCATCCTAGTAGGTTTCTATTCGGCCAATATGGAAAAAGATACTAAGGAGTTCATTCAAAAATATGACAAATGCCAAAGACATGCACCGATAATCCACCAGCCCAGGGAATAATTTCATGTCCTACCCATGGCCATTTATAAAATAGGAAATGGATATTGTCGGCCCCCTACCATCAAACCCAGGTAAAGCTAAATTCATTTTATTTATGATTGACTATTTCTCTAAGTGGGTTAAAGTACAGGCCTTCTAGAAAGTCAGAGAAAAAGAAGTTATAAACTTCATTTAGGATCACATCATATGTCGATTCGGGATACCTGCCGAGATCATATGCGACAACAGGAAACAATTCATTGGCAGCAAAATAACAAAGTTCCTCGAAAATCACAAGATAAAAAGGATCCTGTCAACGCCATATCATCATAGTGGTAACAAAAAGTGGAATTAACAAACAAGACCATCATTCAGAACTTAAAGAAAAGATTGAACGAAGCTAAGGGGAAATTGAGAGAAATTTTGCCTGAAGTCCTTTGGGCATATCGGAAAACAACAAACTCCAGTACATGGGCAACCCTATTCTCCTTAGAATATCGTGTTGAAGCTCTGATCCCGGTCAAAGTCGAGGAATCAAGCATCAGGTTTTGATACACAACGGAAGAATCAAATCATAAGGCTATGAACACAAGCCTCAAATTGCTAGACGAAAAATGGAAAGTCGCTCTCGTTCGAATGGCCACCCAGAAAAATAAATTGAAAGATACTTCAAATGAAGAGCTAATCTTCGACACTTGAAAATTGGGGAATTAGTTCTTAAAAAAGTCATCATCAACACTCGAGACCCAAACGAGAGAAAGCTTGGTACAAATTGGAAGGGACCGTATCAAGTCCTCAATATCATCATAAAAGGGTCTTATATACTTGACATGATGAACTACGAACAATTGAATAATTGGAACATATCACTCCTTAAATGATATTATTGCTAAGGTACGATTTTCTCCTTTTTCACTTGTATTTTATACTAACTTATGGTCGAAGAAGTCGAAGTTCTCTCCAAAAATGAAGTCCTTAAGTCTGAAAGTACGCGTTGTACTCTTTTTCCCTTCAACCGATTTTTATCCCAGATGTGTTTTTCCAGCAAGGTTTTTAACGAGGAAACTATTGTTCATGTTAACTTAGAGCAATTGAATAGTATCCGAGGAGTTTTTATAATCAACCTCGAATACTGAGGGGGATCACTCTCGGATGTTATGTTTTCAAGGAAGATACTTTGTGTTGACAAGGTCTCGATAGGTAAATCTTAGAAAGGACCAAATGGTCAAATGAACCGTGCTTGTGTAGATTACTTGAGCCCTAATGGAAAAACGTGCACGTATGAACGATCTATGAAAAGAAATATATTTTCCATACCAAATGTTCCACGCCTTAGTGAAATTTATACTTTACAATTTCATGCTTACGATTTATTGCAGAAACCGGCTCAAGAGCCAATCATAACTAAAGCTCAAGAAATTAACCACGCATTCGGGCAATGCCGTCAGAAAATTGACATACCAGAATAATTAAACTTCAAAATCATAAGACCGTAAAAAGACAATCCTTGATTTATAGGCCACGACCATCCTACTCGGGGTCTGACATTTCAAACAAGTTTGAAGTATAATCGAGAACCTAGCCCACAGGACAAATATCAAGTTAAAGGCTACGACCAAACTAACATGGTTTGGAGACGTTCGAATTTCGTAATCAAACAGGCCTTTAAATATTTTAATAAAACTGGTTAAAAAGGGATACCATCGGCAAAGTTACAAAAGGTTTCAATAACATCAACCCTCAAAAACCTTAAGAGGTACCTAGTTGTTCGAGCTCTCGGATGAAATTATGCTATGGCATAACAAGGTGTTTTCAATAACACCAAATCCTAATGGGTACAAATATATCTCGTGCTAAGAGGTTTTCTACTCCATTTTCGAGCAAGTAGTCACTTGATTAAAGAGACTACACTAATTCGACTTCGACAAAATTTTCACAAAGCAACGAACCGAGTCAAAATTCTCACAAGATATAAAGTATATCAGAATTATCATAAGGCGAAAAACAAAATAGAGTTTTCAGTAAGAAATTGGAGACGAATCAGAAAGGAAAGGTATCTTTCATATATGCACAAATATTTACAAAGACCACTCAGGGTCTTACACAAAACATCAAAAAAAGAATTCTAAGTGCTTAAAGTTCCCTGAGAGCCTCATCTTCATCTTTTCCACTCTCAGATCCACTCTCACTCCCGGAGTCGTTGTTATATGAAGAAAATAGTGCTCTAGCTTCGGCCTCGAGTACTTTCACACTCTCGATATTGGCATCAAGGTCAAATTCACGAGCCTCAATCTCCTCGAGTGTCTCTCTCCGAAATTGGCATTTGGCATGTTGGGAAATGCAGAGTTCTCGAGCTTGAGCGGCATCAGAAATTTCCTTTGCTTGAGCATGAGCAACTTCATTGTCGGCTCGGTAGACGGCCATTATCGCCTCCGCGTCAGCCTTTTTTTCTACCTCAAAGGTGGCCTTTGCGAGTTCGGCGGCCAATCGAGCCTCGAGCTCCTTGATTTTCTTAGTGCGGGCCAAATATTCCTCCTTCATACTTTGGAGCTAACATTCAGCCGATGACAGTTGAGCTCGAGTAGCCTCTTTCTCCGAGGCAAGGCGGTCCATGGTTTGTTTCCACCCTAAAGTCTCTGCCTCCTTCATCTTGGCCTCCTCGCAAAGTTGCTCAATCGTTTTGGCCCTCTGCTGAACCTACAAAATTGGAGTGTTAGTCGTCATTTCTGATTAATATTACGAGCTTCCAAAAATTTTACATTACCTAAAAAATTAGGTCGGTTTGCCCTTTATGAGCTGTTTCCAATTTAGCTCGGAGGTCCTAGATCTCATCTTCTCTTTGCCCACTAAGAACTTTCAGGGCATCTCTCTCCTCATAAGCCTTTAAAGATCGACCTCACACTAGTTCAACTCTGCCAGAGATTTGGAAAATGTTTCTCGATAAATTATTAAGGCCTATAAGAAAGAAAGGAAGGTCAGACAAGAGGAAAAAAAGGTAAACAAGATAAAAGGAGATAAGGCTTACCTAACTCAAAAGTCTATGGGCCTCATCGCAGATGACCGATGCATCGCCCAGATCAAAAGTATCTTTGAATCTCGTGAAGCAACCGTAGAAAAGATCCTCCCTGTTATGGGTCGTTCCAATATCGGGGGTCTCTAAGTCCTAGGCTTCCTGAATTTGCCCCTCAAAAAATATGGGAGGGGCGGAGAATCATCAATATTTATTGCCCCAAGCGAGTCACTTGGGGAATTCCTTTCATTTTGAAGGGCCTCAGAACTGCCCCCCTTCAGGTATTTCTACTAGTTTCCCATCATGAAGGGAGGTATCTTTAGCCTCCGATGAATCAGGGATTTTGGCGAACCATCTTTCAAGATCCCCTCAGTCTGAGGATGAACCTCTTTGATCACTATTGGCTCAGCAGCCTTTAGGACCTCGATGCCCCTCCTTCGATCTACTAGCTCAACGGGGACATCTTCATTCTCCTCGTCTTCATCTCGTAGCTTCTAAGCTACGTTTGCAGGCAAGGAGGTAGCATCTCTCTTCAATTGGCGAGCCTTGCTCTTCTTGGTCTTTGGAGTATCGAAGGGTGAGAACCTTTTTTTCTTCTTATCCTTAGCCTCATTGGGGGCCTCCTCCCCCTCCCCAGATGAGGGCCTCATGACAACGTTGTATCTGAGACATGTATGGAGGGAAATCAAGTAGAAATAAAAAAGAAACATTTCAGAGAAGATTATAAAACACGAGTAAGAAGCTTACCATGATTTTTGGGCTCCTATCGGTCCTTTGCCAAATCACGCCACCAACGCTCAATGTTCGAAGAGGTCGAGGCCAGTTTCCGAACCCAGCCTTCGAGATTCGAGATTGAACCAGGCAACCAAGAAACTGATGTGTCATATGGATGTCAAATAAGAAAAAAACAAAAGAAATAAAGCGTTAAACAGAAACTATAGGTGGGTTTGTACTTATGCTTTATGTTCCACTCTTCGGGGAATCGCATCTTCTCTGCCGAAATTATGTCGGAAAGTCTTTACTTGAACAAACCGGCCCATCCATCTTTGGTCATTATCCTCATCTATGCTCGAGAATAGCACCTTGGTGGCCTGATGTTGAATCCTTATTAATCCGCCTCGATAGAGATAAGGAATGTACGGTCTAATAAGTTGGTCGAAGTTAAAAGGCATCCTTCGACTTTGCTACAAAGAATCGGAGCAAAATGACAATGCACTAGAAATGAGGATGGATCTGGCCCAGGGTTATTTGGTATTGGTTGCAGAAATCGAGGATAACGGGTTCGACGGGTCCCAACGTAAAAGGGTAAGTGCAAACACTTAAGAACTCCTTCACGTGAGTGGTGATGTCCTCTTCGGGGGGTCGGAATCACCACCTCTTTGCCCTCCCAATGGAAATATTTGTTCACCTGCTTTAGATTGCCCTGAGTTATCGAGCATATATATCTCGACATTAGCTCACATCGGCCAGGGAATGACGAAGTTTTATCAACCTTGAAATCGGAAGTAAAATCGCACACCCCAGGAACGTACTCCTCGATGTGTGGTTCCACTGGCGTCTTGTTACTGGTCAGGCGCGATAAAGAAGCTTTCTTGTTTTAAGGAACAATTTTTGATGTTTTTTCCATGAATTTAGGGAAAGAAAAAGATGAGGTATGTAGTTCTGAAAAAAGATTGGTTTCGAGGCCTAGAAACTGTGCAAGGACGGAGAAACTTGATGAGATGTGAAGAACTTTAAAGATTTGCAGAAAAGCTTGAAAGAACTCAGAAGGATTTAAAAGATTATTGCAAGAAAATTTCAAAGTAAAGCTTAAAGAAGTGAGAAGAAGACCTATTTAAGGATTCACGGCGTCTGTTCAAAGGTACTAGTGGTCGACCACTAACTGACGCTCATTTAATGATCTTGGAAACTGTACCGACGCGACCCTTTGGTCGCTTCTATCGCTTATGTCATGAGGGTGACGTCACAACTGACCGATGAATAAAATCGAAGGCTCAGTTCGTTTTTCCTTATTACACTCCAAGAAATGAGGGGACTATCTGTATACAGTTAACACCGGCTTACTTGATTGTGTTATTTGATCGAGACCGTGGAATCAGATCGAGGGTCAGCCTCGTAATGGATCAGGTTGGAACACGAAGATCAAGTATCAAGCTCGAGAATCGAGGTTCTCGTCGAGACCGAGGCCGACGGCAATCAAGACCATATATGACAGACTTCGAACGAAGCGCAATAATAGAAAGGCGAGATATCCGTAACCAGTTGAGGATCACGGCGGAAATCCCGAAACAGATCAGATATAGGCCGGCTGTTTAGCTAATCATGGGATTTACTTGTGCAATTAGAGTTATATCATAATTAGGATTCCTCTACTATATAAAAAGGATTCCCCATTATTTGTAAATACCTTATACTCATGAATATAAAAGCAATATAACTTTTCTCAACTTACTTTCTTGTTCATCAGCTTATTGTGCCTTTAACTGTTTTTGCATAACTAGCTCGAGGGTGTCCGAACTCGAGAGCTCTATCCAAATATTAGTTTATTTTGTATTGTCAATTTATATCACTTATTTTTACATTTATTAATTGGTATCAGCTAAAATTACATATCTTTAAAATTGTTTTAAAATAGAAGTCTATTTAGAGTGAATGTCTAAGAGTTTTAGCTTAAAGCTAAGTCATTCCTCTTCCTATAAATAGAGGGGTCTTACCCCATTGTAAATCACCCCAAGTATTAATAAGAATACTTCTCTCTCTCCCTATTCTCTCTCTATATTGTTCTTATTCTTGCATTATTGTTCTTGTCTTTATATTATTTCATAACACGTTATCAGCACGAGACTCTACCGTCTCAAGAAGCTCTTTAAGAAGATTAAGCCGCCGTCAATTTCTCCGCATCGGAGCCGCCGTCGTCTGCATCAGTGGAGAAAAAGGAAGAAAACATTGAAAATATAATTGGTATACCTTAAAGGTAAGTAATTTACTTTTCCCTTTCAAATTCTTGAAATTATACGATTTGATTGAATATACAAACAAAGTTTGATTATAACTCTAATGGAGTTTGTAAGAAATTATAACCACATGAAGTGGTTAAATCTCTATGTCCTGCCATGATTAAATTCATGTATGATTGTGGGCAAATAATTGAAAATCCGTCCCATTGAATTTGCTTCATTCCCTTTAGAGAATGTGGAAGCAGTATATGATAAGTCTGAAAGAAGACTAAAATATTACCATGAAGGTATCAATGAATGTGGACGTGGCAAAGAATTCCGTCCAATTGAATTTGCTCCATTCCCTTTAGAGAATGTGGTAGCAGTATGTGATAAGTCTGAAAGAAGACTAATTACCGTAAAGGTATCAATGGATGTGGACATGGCAATAGACGAAGTTATAATCGTCATTATTGTGGTAATGAGAACAATAAGGATTCTCAAAATAATCTTTCACTTTATGAAAGTGATATTTGACATGAGATTGTGTAAAGCACATGATTTTGATCCATTTCCTGAAGTGAATGTGATAATTGTAATAGAGCCCGTAAGTATGAACACGCTCTTGATGTAATTTTGGTTTATGTCTGACATTATGAAAAGAAAGTTCGTTGCCCTTGAAATTTCGGGCAAGAACTATATGATATGGGTGTTGGATACTTAAATCCATTTTGGATGCTATGGGTCTTGGAGACGCCATTAAAGACAGAAATAATGCATCCACCCAAAACCATGCTAAGGCCTTGATTTTCTTGCGCCATCACCTTGATGAAGGTTTGAAACTATGCTAAGGCCTTGATTTTCTTGCGCCATCACCTTGATGAAGGTTTGAAGATTGAATATCTCACCGTCAAGGATCCACCTATCTTGTGGAATGGCTTAAAGAAGAGATATGACAACCTGAAGTTGGTCACTCTGCCACAAGCACGATACGATAAGAATCCAAAAGCAAATAGTTTATAAACTATATATTATCATTGCGGTGGAAACGGGCACTGGTCAAAGGCTTGCCGTATACCATGACATTTGGTTGACCTTTATCAAGCATCTCGAAAGAGTAAACGCCCTGAAACGAATTTTGTCTCTGACGACAACTTTGACATCACCCACTTGGATGTGGCAGACTTCTTTGAGCAACCCGAGGGGTAGATAGACCACCTAATCGGTGATGGATCCGTGATGAAAGAAGATGGAGCTATTTGATTTTATTTTACTTGTTTGTATTAGTGAATGAATAAACTAATAGCCATCAGTATTAGCTC
The DNA here is from genome assembly GCA_034376525.1 of Nicotiana benthamiana. NCBI lineage: Eukaryota > Viridiplantae > Streptophyta > Magnoliopsida > Solanales > Solanaceae > Nicotiana > Nicotiana benthamiana. Next base: position 15,390,336 of record CM067325.1, read on the forward strand.
GTATTAGTTAGTTCATGACATAATGTTAGTATTAGTTCTTTAGAATGTATCAATATGCTCAAATATCAATAATATTTTTACTTTCCAGTAGAGGTAATCAACTAACCTGAAAAACTAGTCGGTTATATCATATTTCGCATAAAAACTGCAAAACAATCGATTGTCAATGATCAACAATCGATTGTCTTTAAAACAGTGTAATCTGGAATTTTTCAAAAATCATCCACAATCGATTGTCTATGTCTAACAATCGATTGTCGTTAGACAGTGTAATCTGGAATTTTTCAAAAATCATCCACAATCGATTGTCTATGTCTAACAATCGATTGTCGTTAGACAGTGTGATCCGGAATTTTTTAAAATTAATCAACAATCGATTGTCAATGCTAAACAATCGATTGTGTTAAAACAGTGTGCTCTGGAATTTTTCAAAACAGCCAACAATCGATTGTCTATGTTTAACAATCGATTGTCTTAAAACAGTGTGATCTGGAAATTTTTCAAAAATTGTCAACAATCGATTGTGTATGTTTAACAATCGATTGTCAATACTCAACAATCGATTGTGTGTGTTTAACAATCGATTGTTTTATGAAAATGCTTAAACTAAAATTTTCAAACTGCATCGTAATCGATTATGGAAAACATATAATCGACTATCTGATTTATTTTAGTCAACTGACATCAGCAGATTTTGAAAATATTATGTGACACAAACGAATTGAACTTGTTTATTCTTATGTTCGTGTATTTCTTTTGTATATCAAACCATGGGAATTAAATTGATTGAAGGCTCCGGAAGAGCAACTGTAACTCTGCCCAAAGGCACGACGTTTATCTTAGAGAATGCAATATTCTCCTCCAAGTCTAAGAAGAACTTGTTGAGTTTTAAAAATATCATTCAAAATGGATATCATATTGAGACAATAGATGAGAATAATCTTGAATTCTTCATGAAAACGAGGCTGCCCATTTCGGTTTGGGTTCACGCCATTTTGCATGCAGCAATGCTAGTTCGTCGGCTGCCCACTTTGGTTTGGGTCCATGCCATTTTGCATGCAACATTTTAGTTTGTCGGCTGCCCACTTCGGTTTGGGGACACGCCATTTTACATACAGCAATACTAGTTCGTCTCTGACTGACGAATTGACACAAATATTCCCCGTTGCAATTGGTTTTGGGTCATGGACCCAATATATCCCATTTAAGAATTTTTGGATGCGCAGTTTATGTGCCTTTAGCACCGCCATCCCGCATCAAAATGGGTCTGCAAAGAATGTTAGGAATATATGTTGAGGTTGAATCGCCCTCCATTATTCGCTACCTCAAAACATTGACAGGAGATTTGTTCACTGCACGATTTGCAGACTGTCAATTTGATGAGACACTTTTCCCAAAATTAGGGGGAGAAGTTGGTGAAACCAAACGGGAAATTTTGTGGAAAAATGCATCATTATCTCATCTTGATCCACATACCTCTATTTGTGAGAAAGAGGCACAAAAGATTATCCATTTGCAAAGAATAGCAAATCAAATGCCTGACGCATTTATAGATTTGAAAAGGATAACAAAATCACATATCCTCGAAGTGAATGTGACAACATTTGATTCACGAATACATATTCATTATTGGAAGAATATGAACATGAAATTGGTATTAAATATACCACACTCACCCCTAGAAGGAGGTTTGAGATGATATATGGCATGAATGATCGTTGGTCACGTACCTATTGTACGCCAAAGTATTTTGGAAATATGACTATTAAAGGACAACGATAATGCAAGAAACATATCTTGCATATAAGTTTGACATGACCATAATGGTATAACTTTCTCTTTAAGAAAGATATTCACCACATGGATGTTGATGAATCTGTGGTAGTACAAAATTAATTGAGAGCTCTAGAAGAGCCAATTATTACTATGTTGGAGAAACACAATTGAGTATTGTGCTGTAGTAAGTCTCAAAGAAACTTATTCAGTTTCCAAAGTACACGCGAAAGCGATTGATTATATTGAGACTATAAATAAAGGAAGGCTTTGATATCTCCTATTACTACAACTTGTAGCGGGGTAATTTGTATATGAGAAGCTACCCGCTTTGTTCTCCAGTTTGTACTACACAAAAGAAAGAATGCCACAATAAAGTGGATATCTATTGGTATAAAAACCCATGTCATAATAAACCTGAAGTTTATTGATAAGTGCACATGTCATGGTGTAAATTTGAAGTTTACCAATATTGATAATTTATTCAGTTGGCATTCGTGTTAGCCATCTCATTTTAAGTATGATGTGCAAATTCACATAGGTGAATAATAAAGAACTAGAAAGTTCTTTACGAATTCTCTTGTATCACTTGTTCTCATTAATGAACTGACCAACTAAAGAGTTCGGGTTGAAGCCCATAAATTCTGGAAATATCAAAGGTGAATATGGGCCCATTCACCTGCCATGTATACCACATATGATGCATCTATGATATGGTTACTGTTGGACAATACGCTTTACGCTAGAGGGGGGGGGGTGAATAGCGTTTTAAAAATATTAAGCGTTTTAGTGCGGAATTTAAAAACTTTGCAGAAATTAAAACAAGTGCAGTAGAATAAACTTACACAATGATGTATCCTGGTTGGCCACAAACGTGGTTAGTCCAGTCCCCGAGAGACTCTCTCGAGATTTCCACTAAACTTGTCAAGCTTACGGGTGCTTAACAAACCGTTACAGCTGAGGACACAAGCCTCACCTAGGTGCTCGGGGATCACAATCCCAAAGACTTCAATTGCTCGGGGATACCAATCCCAAAGACTTCAATTGCTCGGGGATAACAATCCCAAAGACTTCACCTGCTCGGGGATAACAATCCCAAAGACTTCAACCGAGGAATCACAAGTTCCTCAACAAACGAGAATCGCAATTCTCTTACAAACACAAAACACACTCACTTTACAAAGCACTCCTTAATGAGTAGATATGAGTAGAAATAGTACGCTCAAGATCACAACAACTTAGCTCAATAGAATGGCTCTTCAAAAAGCTTTATGGATGAATGGAAAATGATGATCAATGTAAGAAAGCTTTTAGCAATGAAAATACTCAAAGTGTATATGTTGTTGTTGTGAAAACACTGAGTTGAAGCTGTATTTATAGGTGAAAAACTCAGTCTTACTGTTGTCTAATTGCCATTTAAGGATTGCTGAAATTACTCAGTGACAATCGATTGTCAAGACTAAACAATCGATTGTTTGCCTATCAGATTAAAAATTCAATCCCAGATTTTACGTCAACAATCGATTACTTCAAATCAATAATCGATTATTTATAACGTTAAGAAATCCTTTCCAATTTTTGGCATAAAACATCGATTGTCCGGAAATCAACAATCGATTATTTTAACAACGTTCAGAAAATCTTTTCCAGATTTTAAGCAAAACATCGATTGTTAAATATCAACAATCGATTACCTGAAGGTAATTGAAAATATATGACAACGGTCAGCTTCAACAATCGATTATCAAATGGAATAATCGATTATTAATTAATTTCAAAACTCTCTGTCTCATATATAATCGATTATCAAAAGCCACAATCGATTATCATTTTATTTAAAATCACTGGGAGACATTTTTCTCATTCTAATCGATTACCATTAGTTCATAATCGATTTTTATGAGTTTTGAAAACTTTGCCTCAGTTAACAATCGATTATCATAAGTACACAATCGATTGTTATGCAGTTTGCAAAAACCTGATGTTAACTGACTTACTCACAATCGATTATCATTAATTCACAATCGATTGTCATGCAGTCTTGGCTTAGAGATACTCGATTATCATAAGTACATAATCGATTATCTTAGCCCAGATTTTTGAGGCATGCTTGGAAAACATTTTAACAAATGTAAATATGCATAGTTTAAAATCATTTGACACTTAATTTAAATATGCATGATTTTGGAAAAATTAATTTTAGTAGAGAAGCCATGTTATGAGCCAAGTTGAGGAATCAAGATCACAATTAATATTGACTCAATTATAACATTTCTAAACTTTGTCTTGAGCTTCTTGTAATGCATCCATTTTGTGCTTGTCCTTGAGTACTGCTATATATCGCTTTTTGCTTTGTTTGACATTCATCAAAACCTACAAAAGAACACACGTTTAGTATATTGCATTTGAAACGTGTTTCCAACAATTTCCCCCTTTTTGATAATGGCAAACATAAGCGGGATATATGCAATAATTATTTTGATAATCCAAGACAAGTGTAAAGTATGCAATTTGATGTTCCCCCTCAATTCATGTTCCCCCTCACTTTAAGCATGAATGAAGTTGAGAGTGATATAGCATACTTCTTGATATCCCGTTTCTTCCCCCTTTTGCCATTAGCAAAAATATATACAAGGGAAGAATATGCAAAAAAAACATATGAAATAAACAAAAGTTTATTTATTGGAAAATAACATTACATGGGTGGAGCCAAACACAATAAAACGAACAACAACTAACCAACCAAGGAAAAACAAATCAAAAACAACAATTTCACATCATCAAATGATGAGACTTAATTCTATCAAGCAATGTAAACATTCAACAAGATTTCATGACAAAAAAAATTGAATCAACAAATAATCGATTATTGATACTGATAATCGATTGTAAGCATAAATAATCGATTATGATCGATTTTTCTTGTATCAAGACAATTTATACTTTCCTCTTACCTTTTGGGGGATACCTGCAAAATAGAATTAAACATCTCCGACGCTCAAGTCAGTAATCTATAAATGAAATAATAACTTTGAAACTAGTGTAGTCGGGTGAAAAACGTGAACTCTTAAGAATTTTGTCCTAGGATGTTCTTAAGAGGGTTTAGGGTACTTACCTTCCCTTCGACTTTGCCAATTACCTGATTTTGAACATCCTCCGTTCATTTTGGTCTTTTGGCTCATTCTTCAATTTAAGAAGCTTCTTCCACAATTTTGCCTTTGTCTTCCTTGTATTTTGTCTTTTAAATTTTTCGAAAATACTTCCGATTTTGAAAAAAAATGTCTAAATCGACTTTTCCGTCTCTTCCTCCTTCTTTGTGCTTTAATTGAAGGAATTTTGAATTCGTCTCCTGTCAAGTGTTTGGAGTATCCACTACACTTGATTCCTTCAAGCACACCTGCAAAACAAATCAATGCTCTTTTGGTACCCATGCCATTTTGGGTCCTTGAGGGTTATGCATACTATAATGATATGTTTGAGTAGCATGTCTATGTCTAGTAAAGCATGCGGGAGCAATATGACCAATTCGTCTACAATAATGACATGTCACATTTGGATTATGCATGCGTCTAGGCTCATAGTAGCTAGAATAATGCACATTGTTTACTCTATTTTCATTTCTCCTAATTTGAGCACCATAATCATTTCTAGGTTGAACATTTCGGGATCTTCTAGCATGATCACTGTTGTGCCTAAAATATGCATCATGTCTATGGTGACGATTGCTAGGCGGAAGGTCATGTCTAGGTCTCCTAATATTTTGTCTAGCATGCATGTTTGTTTTAGGAAAGGCATTTTTGTTATTAATCCTAGATTGAGCTCTAGGTGGTTGGGTTTTTGCATCAACCTCTTCTTCATTTATGAAGCCTATTCCATGCTTGGTTGATTTCAAGTTATCAAGCACCACATTCAAGTTTTTATGAGAGGAGTTGAATTTATCTAGTGTGCCTTTTAATCTACCTACTTCATTCTTAAGGTCTACACAAGAAGCACAATTTTTTGTAGAACTCTCGGGCTTGTCAGAACTTCTTTTCCCATAAAACTTGTTTTGTTCTAGTAGCTTCTCATTTTCCAAAACCAATTTTTCTAATTCTTTTTCTTTTAATGAAAACTGTTTTTGAAAATCTTGTTCTTTTAGAGAAGCACTTTCTCTTAAACTAGTGACGGTTTTTGTAACTTTGAGAAATTCAGCATACAATTCATCAAAGGCATTTCTCATGTCATCAAGAGTATAAAAATTTTGAGAAGAGATTTGACTTACCTCACTTTGATTTTCTTCCTGTGCCATGAGGCAGAGATTTGCCGCTTCGACATTTTCTTCTTCACTGGATTCGTCTCCGGAATCTCCTCCCCAAGATATGTATGCTCGTTGCTTCTTGAAGGGTTTCTTCTCCTTTTTAAGATTTGGGCAGTTTGTTTTGATATGCCCTGTTTCACCACATTCATAACATTTAACTTGCTCACCTTGCTTTTTCCCTTTGCGGTCATATTCTTTTCGCATGAATTTTTGGAACTTTTTGATGATGAGTCCGAATTCGCTATCTCCATCCTCTTCAATTGGTGATTGACTTGTGCTCGCCTTTAGAGCAATCTTTTGCCTTCTTTGTTCATCAATAACAGGGTTAAGAATAGTGGATTCATAAGTCTTAAGATTACCTCTAAGAGCGTCTATGGTGACGTTCGTGATTCCAATTGACTCTTGAATCGCATCGGCCTTTGATCGCCATGCCGGTGTTAGACTCCTAAGGATTTTTCGAACTAGTTCTTTGTCTGTGAACGTCTTCTTGAGCGCGTGGAGATCATTCACTATTGATGAGAACCGCTCAAACATCTCGTCTACCTTTTCGCCTTCCTTCATATGGAACAATTCGTAAGCATGAGTTAAAAAGTCAATTTTAGCTTCTCTTACCTGGTCAGTCCCTTCGTAAGTGACCTCAAGCTTGTCCCACATTTCTTTCGCTGTTTTGCAGCAGGAGATTTTCCTGTAATCATTAGCATTAACAGCACAAAGTAATAAATTAATAGCTTTAAAATTATTTTGGACCATTCGATTATCCTCGGCGTTGAATTCCTCTTCTGATTTTGGCACCCATTCTCCTTCCACTTTTTTGACAGGAACCTCATTTCCTTTGGTGTACACCTTCCACAAGTAAGGGCTGTTTGATCTGACGAATATCTGCTTCCTTTCTTTCCAATATGAATAATTAGTCCCGTTAAACAAAGGAGGTCTTGTGGGGCACTGTCCTTCATCAATACCTGCAAAAGAGTCTAGAGTAGAAGCCATGGAAAGATTCTCTCAAACGGTTAAGTCTTTCAGAGAGTATGGCTCTGATACCAATTGTTGGACAATACGCTTTACGCTAGAGGGGGGGTGAATAGCGTTTTAAAAATATTAAGCGTTTTAGTGCGGAATTTAAAAACTTTGCAGAAATTAAAACAAGTGCAGTAGAATAAACTTACACAATGATGTATCCTGGTTGGCCACAAACGTGGTTAGTCCAGTCCCCGAGAGACTCTCTCGAGATTTCCACTAAACTTGTCAAGCTTACGGGTGCTTAACAAACCGTTACAGCTGAGGACACAAGCCTCACCTAGGTGCTCGGGGATCACAATCCCAAAGACTTCAATTGCTCGGGGATACCAATCCCAAAGACTTCAATTGCTCGGGGATAACAATCCCAAAGACTTCACCTGCTCGGGGATAACAATCCCAAAGACTTCAACCGAGGAATCACAAGTTCCTCAACAAACGAGAATCGCAATTCTCTTACAAACACAAAACACACTCACTTTACAAAGCACTCCTTAATGAGTAGATATGAGTAGAAATAGTACGCTCAAGATCACAACAACTTAGCTCAATAGAATGGCTCTTCAAAAAGCTTTATGGATGAATGGAAAATGATGATCAATGTAAGAAAGCTTTTAGCAATGAAAATACTCAAAGTGTATATGTTGTTGTTGTGAAAACACTGAGTTGAAGCTGTATTTATAGGTGAAAAACTCAGTCTTACCGTTGTCTAATTGCCATTTAAGGATTGCTGAAATTACTCAGTGACAATCGATTGTCAAGACTAAACAATCGATTGTTTGCCTATCAGATTAAAAATTCAATCCCAGATTTTACGTCAACAATCGATTACTTCAAATCAATAATCGATTATTTATAACGTTAAGAAATCCTTTCCAATTTTTGGCATAAAACATCGATTGTCCGGAAATCAACAATCGATTATTTTAACAACGTTCAGAAAATCTTTTCCAGATTTTAAGCAAAACATCGATTGTTAAATATCAACAATCGATTACCTGAAGGTAATTGAAAATATATGACAACGGTCAGCTTCAACAATCGATTATCAAATGGAATAATCGATTATTAATTAATTTCAAAACTCTCTGTCTCATATATAATCGATTATCAAAAGCCACAATCGATTATCATTTTATTTAAAATCACTGGGAGACATTTTTCTCATTCTAATCGATTACCATTAGTTCATAATCGATTTTTATGAGTTTTGAAAACTTTGCCTCAGTTAACAATCGATTATCATAAGTACACAATCGATTGTTATGCAGTTTGCAAAAACCTGATGTTAACTGACTTACTCACAATCGATTATCATAAGTACATAATCGATTATCTTAGCCCAGATTTTTGAGGCATGCTTGGAAAACATTTTAACAAATATAAATATGCATAGTTTAAAATCATTTGACACTTAATTTAAATATGCATGATTTTGGAAAAATTAATTTTAGTAGAGAAGCCATGTTATGAGCCAAGTTGAGGAATCAAGATCACAATTAATATTGACTCAATTATAACATTTCTAAACTTTGTCTTGAGCTTCTTGTAATGCATCCATTTTGTGCTTGTCCTTGAGTACTGCTATATATCGCTTTTTGCTTTGTTTGACATTCATCAAAACCTACAAAAGAACACACGTTTAGTATATTGCATTTGAAACGTGTTTCCAACAGTTACATGCGCAATTGTTATTGACCCGCAGCCTGGCCGGTGCTTGCGAGGTAAATCGCTCAGTAATCTAACTTCGAGCATAATTTCCAGATTTTCTACTCAAGATAGTTCATCTTGATAAGTTGGTTTATATCAAAGTTGGTTTAGCAAGATAATTATTGAGTGCTTCCACTTAATAGCTAAACTGTTTCTTATGAGAACAAAGTTATATATATCAGTTTGATATAAGTTGTATACGAGAGTATATTCACCCCTCACAAGTGGTTCAAGGTCAGGAACCAAATAATTTCATCTTATTATTAATGTGCCGTGTATATTGACATGATAATGCACAAAGATGATTTCCCAAAGTTGAGGAAACAAGTTAGCTTTTCTAACATGAGGGGGAGACATGATAAACACTTGAGAAAAGGTTACATGGGATGAATTATCATTTGTATATGTATATCCCCGAATATCATGATATGAACCTGAAGTTCATAAAAAGGATAATTCAATTGCAACATATTGCAAAGCATGCTATACGCATTTGCTGACCCAAAGAAAGTAACTAAATGGAAGAGATACAATTCAAGAAGAATTGATTCCATATGAAAGACACGTAGTTTTGAACCTATAGTTCAAATGCTTGAAAGTATAAAGTCAAAGGTATGTATAGTCAGTTTTCGATATCTTATTTGTCTAGCATGACATGGAAAACTTGATATGCATCTAAAGTCTATTATATGGCTTATATGACTTAACTTGAAAGATTTAAGTTGCTTGAAGCATATGCAATTCTTGGTCCTGAAGTACCACATCCTAAGTACAATTTGTGTACATATGTATCTTGCTATTATAAGCATGATGGCATTGAGAATGCATTTATGAAGATATTGAAGAGTCATTCCGCGACATTATATGAAGATGTTCATATCTATCAAGAATGATGATTTCAAGGTGCGGAATATTTATTCAAGTCAATATGGTTGATTTGTCAAACGTCTATCAAAGATCGTTTTGAAGATGATGCACAAGATTGGAATGCAAATGCTCAAGGATATAAATTGATGTACTCATTAGGGGGAGTCAATGCGCGTTGCACTCTTTTTCCCTTACAAGGTTTTTTCCCACTGGGTTTTCCTTGCAAGGTTTTTAACGAGGCAACCAATAGGCGCATATTCAAACATGTGTACTCTTTTTCCTTTCTTTAATTTTTCCCAATGGGTTTTGGTTTTAAGGTTTTATGAGGCACATTATTGAATAGACATTCAAGGGGGAGTGTTATAAAATAGAAGTCTATTTAGAGTGAATGTCTAAGAGTTTTAGCTTAAAGCTAAGTCATTCCTCTTCCTATAAATAGAGGGGTCTTACCCCATTGTAAATCACCCCAAGTATTAATAAGAATACTTCTCTCTCTCCCTATTCTCTCTCTATATTGTTCTTATTCTTGCATTATTGTTCTTGTCTTTATATTATTTCATAACAAAAATCTCATTATTAGTTCAATTGTTATCTGAATTTTAGGGTAAACGGTGATATTACAAAGTTTCTCTTGATTCGCCAACTGCTGCATATATCACGTGATAACATTGGATGTTTACGAGTGGGTATCAAAGTTCACATATAGATGGTCTCTTTCTTACATTGGACTGGGCTATTGGACTCCCAATCCAGCAATCAATTGTACGTTCAAATCCTTCTGTTTCAATTTCGAGCATAGCTAGGGATGGGAAATAGGCGGGCAGATTGGATATGGACAGGTTGAAAATAGATAAATGAATAAATATTCTATCCGACTCATATTTACGGATAGAAAATAAGTTAACTAACGGATAATATGAATATTCATATTATTCATAGCTTTTTGAATATGATCACTTTTGAAAGAATTTCTGACCTCCCAAACTTGAGGAATCAATTTGAGTCTTTGCAACTATAGAAGTTAAACCCATTAGTTATTCGATTTTTAAGCGGATAATATGAATGTTATCTATATTTGACTAATTTTTAAAAAAATCATTACCAAATCCATTTTTAATTGATAATATGAATGAATAACTATTTTTATTAATTATTATTTTGCTACCTCGGCACTAAGTATAGCTATGTTTCAACTCAATATAATATATATATCACTAGAACACGGCCCTCCAGCAAGAATCCTTTATTTTCTTCACTTCTTTCGATCGCCTCAGAAGTAGGCGATATTTGATATATATTCTAACCAATAAAACTCATGGATGGAGTAGGATTATTTAAAAGAGTTAATGTCATATAAGTTTTGATGTACAACAGCTGTAGTATAGTTCTGTTAATTTGAACAGTTGGCAACGCCAATTAGGCATGAGTCCAGATATATAGAGTGGATTTATCTCATAAGGGTAAACTGTTAACTCAAAAAGTGCATCAATGGCTTGCATAAATTGGAAGAACGACTATCATAATCCTGTTCCAAACTGAGCAACATTTTTCTAATTCCCTTAAATAAATATTCCTAGTTTTGGGAGATGATCTATACTGTGTTGTTAGTCATAAATGAAGGATAAACAAGAAATGATGAGTTTGTATTTTTATCAAGTTTAGCTAGTAGTAAAACATGATTCTAATTATAAGATGAATGTTACTAGTAAAGTCTGTAGTAATTTTGAAATGGCAACCAAATATGAATAAATGCTAGTATTCACATAAGAACATCAAATGTACAAGATTTGATAGCTAGACAATTATCCTATAGAAAGTCAAAAACTGTTTAAAGGATATTTTAAGTATGGCAACTGATTGGAAACGATTCGAGTACCCTTCTTACAGATCCTCTTCTGGCAAGTTTTATATCCTTCCAAGAAGTTTGTTGACAAAACTGTACAAAAATTACTATTTTATCAAATACAAATTGTGCTAGCTTTTTGATACAACTTTTTTCTCAGTCACCAAATAACTAGTAATTCATTGATTTCCAACACCATATTCAAAAAAGAAGATGCTTCCCCCTTCTTTCCCTATATAGGAGATCAAACATCTTTTTACGTAAAACATCTTTTAGGGAAGATAAAATATTCTTTGTGCATACAAATTCTAACCTCTTTTAGCAAAGATTCATTCACTTTTAGTATCATTGTAAATATATATGGGTCAAGAAGAAGAAGCTCTTATACAGTATTAACAAGCAATACAAATCACACACGCAGTAATGCAGGGCAAGAAGGCAAATTTCAATGAACCCAATAAAAAATTTATTAGTAGTATATATTACAAGTTATTTATAATTATGACTTCTGCATGACATGGATGACCACTTATGGACACATAATAATACAATGAAACAATTCATACACACGAAAAACTGAAAAAAGAAGAAGGAAGAAACAGAGCTAGAGTAGCTATGTTCCCCTCTTAAGCATTTGCTCATAGTTTTCAATGGACTCGAGCCTCTGGAGAAGCAGTTGGTTCTTAAACTTTCTTATGAAAGCCTCTGCGCTATCATTGATGTCTTCTGATGCCTTGCTTTCTAGTTTCTTTGGTAGTGGCGCCGCCTTATTCTCCGACGCCGGCGGCTTCCTCATACTCATAGAGCTGGGTTCCGACGGCCTCTTCAGTACTGCTAAATTAGGTCGCTTATTCTCTCTAATCAAATCCATGGGCCTTTCTGATATTTTGTCTTCTTCGGCTTTGGGTGTGTAGTAACGAGGCTTCAAGGAGCTACTCATCTTTCCGCTTTCTATTTCTGCTTTGAAATAACAACTCTCTGCTTCTATCCATTTCTTGGTTATCTATATATTTATAGATAGACGAAAATAATAGAGTTGACTTTTCCACAATACGTAGGAAGTGGGGAATATGATTATGAATTTATGATTCCATCTACTTTTTGCATTTTGGGTTTTTTGGGGTGTGTGGGGGCGAGGGAAGGGGGAGCTTTATCCCCGCCGGAATGCTACCTAATTGATTTAATTTTGAAGGAAAATATAATAATATATGATACTTTTATTATTTCGTCCATTAAATTTATTCGAAAAAATTATTTATATATTTAAATTTTACGAATAATCTTTTATCCCTTCATTCTCGATCAAGGTACATTAATTAAGGTAAGTTGGCAAAGAAAGTATTTACACTTTTTTGAAAGAGCGTGACTGGCCATAAAAAAAGTTAAAATTAATTAACTTTCAAAAATATTATTTTAATTAAATTTAATTTTTTCTTAATCTTTTCGTTTTATTTTTTGTTCTTTTTTCTTCTCTGCTCTTTCACTTTCTTCCTTTTCTTCTTCCCCGCAATTAAAATGACCTGACTTTATGAATCAACAAGGCAACAACAAAAATCACTATCATTTTTTTTTTTCTAAATAGACCTTTTGTTGTTCTGGATCTATTTGGAACTTCCTTTACAATAGTATTTGAGTAACTGAAAAGAAGCTAGAATAGCAATAAAAAAATTAGTACGATATTTAAATGGTAAAAGTTACAAAATTCTATTGTTAATGCAACCATTATATCCGACAATATTTTTGATGCTAAATTGATTAAAAGGCTTTGATAGAAAAAAGAGGAAGAGAGAAAACGGAAAGGAAAAGGAAAAAAAAAGAGTAAAACAATTAGGTTTAGGGGAAATTTTTTTTGCTAAAAGAATGTCAGCAAATAAATTTCGATGAAATAGTCTCGCATAAGAAACCATTTACAAAGATTAAAATTTAAGATATAGAAAGAAAAAATCAAGTGGGTCTTGATTTGAGACTTGAGCATGAATGAATATCAGAGGATATGTGGAATAATGGGGCAGTTGGATAACTAATTTGACAATCAATAATAATTTTAATATCTTTATGTAATAAATTATATTAGAGAAAAAAAAGTCAAGAAATATAATTTTCAGGAACAGTTTGAGCTTTATTGTTTCATGGCGGAACATGGGTGTTGGTAGGTACTATAGAAAACGGAGGAAGGTGATGGAAGATAAACTGAAAAAATTTCAAAAGAAGAAAGAAAAGGAAAAACGAGATTTCTTTTAGATGGTATTTATGTGGTTCTAACGTGGCGCGTGTGTAACACTTTCTAGTACAAAAGTGATTCTTTAATTTTACGGAAAAATTAATATACTTCAATGAAAAATGAGAGGGTAAAAGATTCTTAAAATTTAGATGTGTAAATAATTTTTTACAAATTTAATGAGTACTTTAGGTATTTACAAAGGAACTAGGTAGTATGGTGGAAACAAGTTTATTAGACGGATGGCTTAAGTGCTAGATTAACACATAATACAATATGCTTGAAATCAATAAATAAGCCAATAAAAACTAGGCAATTCAAGAAAAGTTATTTTTCTTTCACATAATTAACATGAATAATACAAGTCGATATAATCAATAATATTGAACTCAATGATTCTTATAATATTAATAGTGATATTTTGATAATTGGTGTAGTCACCATTGAGATTGAGTTAGACGTTCGTAATTTTCACTTCAAACAGGAAAAAGTGAAGCTGATTTAATGAGTAAGTTGTGGAAAAGAAATCAAACTACCTAATTTAATTGTGAATTAAACTTAATTCTAAGGTTTAATTATTTTGAAATTAGTTATTTTAAAATTAATTATTTTGAAATTAATTATTCCACCATCTCATAAGAATAAATAAATAATGTAATTCTAGAATAATTAATTTTAGAATTAATTATCCATCATTTTATGTCAATTAATAATGGGATAAACTCATTTAAATTTAAATACAAATTAGTTATCCCTTTGTTCCTCAGATCAAAAAACCGCTCAGGAGGACTATTAAAAAGGTCAAAGTAGTGGAAATTCCCCACACGAATGCGCTTTCTAGGCCGCTAAGTTTGAAAGAATTGCGGCTTAAGCAATGATTAACACTGAAAGGTCCCACGTATTGTCCCCATATTTGGCGATTTAAGACTGCCACTTTCACGTGCGACGCCAGATCATTCTGGTTTATTTTTTTTGCAATAATTTAGTAGGCATTTGGAAATGATTCCAATTTTTTTTTTCAAATTAAAATATCACTAAAATTTGAATTAAAAATAAAAATATATTTGATTATAATTTTTGCAATATATTTAGATGTCTTTTTTTCAAAATTATAAAATATGGTTAATATTCCATAACTTGTAAAAATATTAAATCCACCCCAATTTAATTGTCATACTTGAAATAAACAATCAAAATGCTATTTTATTTTTTTGTTTGTGATGAAGTACGTAAATATTATAAGCCAAAGGCATCAAGAAGATGCAGATGTTATAAAGAAAAAGAAGTATCAGCCAAAAAAATCAACAAAGAATATATTATAAACAATCAAAATGTTATTATTTAAAAATATAGGATAAATTTGTAAAACTAAAAACTAGAAAATTCTCATTTTCAATTGAAAAAAGATTGTCAAGTGAAAAAGGAAAAAATGATAAGAATTGTATGTCCAAACATTGTTTTCAAATTTTTTTTTAGAAAAAGCAACAAAAAAAAATTATATGTCCAAACGGGCTCTTAGGATGTATCTGAATTCTGAAATCATTTATTTTAATTAGCAATTTTTATAAATTAGGAAACGAGTTTGGCAATAGAATTATTTTCTTCGCTCAACTAGCAAGCGAGGAGTTTTGACTCCAAAACAACATTTGAATTCACCAATAATACGTACAAGTTGGCTGGAAACAAAGTGTCTTTCCAGTTTGCTAGAGTTTTTATGCGAAAGTTAAAACTCATAAGAATAAAATGAACTATTTATAAGTGTTTGACTTGTTAAAATTGATCTTATTAAAAATACAAAGGAGTGAATGGATCAATTCCACACTCTTAATGGGTCTAAAAGAAAATATAGATAGGAAGAAGCAAAATGGATAGACGTTTATCGGCATGGTATCTTTAGTCTTCACCCATACCTAAATAAATGCCTAACTGTTGCTTTGTAGGTAGCACATTATCATTATTATGCCATCTTAGAAGCTAGAAGCGAGTAACGTGTTGGCACATGTCACTTTGACTTTGGCATTCAATAGCCTCCATAACCGGCGCGTCGGTGCAACTTTAAACTTTCAGCTTTCAACTTTCAACTTTCAACCTAATATGGGAATTCAATCGGTCTAATTTTGGGATTCCGTTTCATCATTTGTGGTGTAGTAGGGCGGTGAGTTTGAGTCACCAAGAGCAAGGTGAAGAGTTATGGAGGGAAAGATGTCGAGTATCCGTAGAATTATACTGAATTGTTATTATTATAACCTTATTGGCTGTGGCCGAAGCAATTCTTTTTCCTTCTAAAATCAAAGGGACATAAAACAATAATAATCATGTTCTCAGGGAAATTGAACATAGACCTCAGTATACTAACTAGTATGCAGTTGTGTTATACATGTTATATCCTAAATGGGCAAAATTATCAATTTCATGTTATGTTCTTTTCCTGTCAGGTCCCGTCGTCACTTGTTAGCCTTTTAGATAGTCTTTTGATATTAGTGTAATTTTTCTGCAGGCAGGGCACAACTGTATTTCATAAGCTTTACATCATCTCATACAGCATTATTACATAGAGATACAATAGACGATTCAACTCCACCGTGGGCGAAGCTTTTTCTTGTTTCATCATCTATTGTTAGATATCATGGATTTTTTTCACCAAGAACCATGAAAAAGAATGGGCACTTTATTTACATAAGCAATTAAAATTCACGAATTAACACTGGTATTTTCTATATATATTGATACTTGGACCAGCTACTGATAAATAAGTTCACTCAAGCTGTTCCACTTGCTCAATAAGTTAGCCAGCTCTTCCCCAGGATAATGAATACCTGTGACAATTCATTTAGCAGCTCACAATTGATATATGGTTTGGGCCTCTGTACTATTAGCATAGAAGACGTCATATCGATTGACTCCAGTTGGATAAAACTGTTGGCTGAAGAATGCTATCATTACAGGAAAAGCAAGGAGGCGGATAATTTAACCCTGAGGATGAGCCATATGCCTCCCAGCAAAAAGATGTTATCGGCTCCCCAGAAAATGAAGTTAGTTGAACATCTTCCAAGTACAACTTTCTACAAGGGCAGCTATCGCTGCAGGAAACTGTTATTGCCTTTTCTGTAGCTGAAGTTCCTTTAATGCCCACAAAGGATATGTTATCAATGCGAATGTTTGAAGTCTGCACAATTAGTGGTAGTTTTCCGAATTAGACCTATAAAAAAACACACAAAAGAACATGGAAGGCGACAAGGCGTGAAGAACGGAATACTTAAGGGACCTATTGATGGTCTATTTTTTTTACTACATGCTAAACAGTGAATTACAACTTTTATTTAGTGCAGAACTAACATGTATTTATCAAAAAGAGCTTAATACAGAGGTAAACACCATGTGGTATATAAAACAATCTACTAAATATTCACCTTGTTCTCAAGCAATAACTCCATCATGGATGTCACTACCTTCATTAGTTCACTAGAAGGACAAAAATTTACTATGTCAACCGAACCTTATCTTAGACTCAATATGCACAATAACCTTGCAAGACTGAACTCCTTCTCCAAGCAAACAATATATAGAACACCAAGAAGATTAGGCAAAGAAGCTGAATTTGGACCGAAAATCAAGAAATTGAGCAGAAAATGTACCTTGTTTGAACAGGGCAGCAGAGAATCACAGTAATATTGATCTATTATGATAGGATTTGAGACATTTTCCATCCAAACATTCTCGAAAGTAATCTTTCTGACAAATCCAGTACCTCCCTGAAGAAGATGGGATAGGGATATGTAACCGTAGGTCAGCAAATTTAATTATTAGAGATGAAAAACGGTATGATGCCCAAAAATGAAGCCAAGGTTATGAAGGTTCATCCGATGCACATATCGAAGAGAAACAAGCAGGATTACCTGCCAAGTCTTTATTCTAACCCCGTTCTCCGTGTTGGAAATAGATGCTCCATTAACATGAACATTGTAAACTTGAGACATCAAATTGGACTTTCCCAAGCTCCCAATGCTAAAAGAACAGGGTACTAATTATAAACTTCATCTGATACATATACAATACAACAACCTAGTATAATCCCACTTAGTAGGGTCTGGGGAGGGTAGTGTGTACGCAGACCTTACCCCTACCCTCGGGTAGAGAGGCTATTTCCAAATAGACCCCCGGCATCCTTCCCTCCAAAAACTTCCCACCTTGATACATAACTTCAACAAAACAGCAAAAATGTCCTATTACCTTATACCATGGCCTGGCCCACACACAATGTTTCTAACTTTGATCCGTGATGAATTGCCGACAATAGATATGCAGTCATCTCCTGTATTCAGTTTCTGAGTTGGTCAAAAGATAATGAAATATCTGATAGAGGCTCAAATGTGCATACGACATTCTGATCACACAAAATAAGTGACAAAGTTGATGATGAAAATATGACGTAGGCTCAACTCTCAACTGGAGTATCCGGCAACAGTGAGAATTTTTAAAAGAAAAATAACTAATTGAGTCTCAATCAATTTGGCATAAAGAATGGTTAGCTTAATATATTTTACCTACTTATAGCGAGAGCCTTGGCGCAACTGGTAAAGTTGCTGCCATGTGACCAGGAGGTCACGGGTTCAAGCCGTGAAACCAGCCTCTTGCAGAAATGCAGGGTAAGGCTGCGTACAATAGACCTATTATGCGGTCTAGCCCTCTCCCAGACCCCGCACATAGCGGGAGATTAGTGCATTGGGCTGTCCTTTTAATGCATCCAAAAGAAGACCTCACATTTCACTAATCATAACTGAACTACAATTTCTGGTCCACAATTTTAGGTTCCCCAGACAATGCATTATATTTCAACCTCTGCAAACACAGAGCTATGCTCCCTAAGATGCAGTATTAGAACCATAAATCTGATTTTATCATCTCAAACATACATTGTATCTGTTAGATATTAATCTAAGCCATGTTGAGCAGAGGTACAGCCAGAACAACAATAATACCAAAAGAACGACCAAGACATGATTTATCTGTTTCTCCAGTTGCAATGACTAAAGATCAACTAACCTGTGCCAATAGTGCAATCCTTGATATTGACCTGTTTAGATGAACTTATGTGGATTCCATCGGTGTTAGGGCTATCAGCTGGGGCTAAGACTGCGAGACGTGATGCTGCAACATGTTTGCAATCAGTAAATGCTAAATGCATTTGTTGACTATTAAGGATCTTAATGTTCCTGACTTTGAGGTTGTTGCATTTGTGGAAAGTTAAAGCCTGCACTCCCATTAATCAACTAATCAAGACCATAATCAGCATATAAAAAATTCTTTTTTTTCCTGAAACAGAGTTGATATCTACTGTATAAGTCAAAATTAATCACATAAGAGGGAAAGACAGCACTGACCGTTGGAGCATGCTGACACGGCTAGCAAAACAAAAGATTGCAAAACATCAAATTCATGTTGTGAAAGAGTACCACTAAGCACGATGTAAACAATGGAAAAGAGAATTACATTTGTTAAGTTGACCTTGCATGACCGAGACCACCACTCCTGGCCCATACCATTTATAGTTCCTCCTCCTTCTATTGTCAGGTATTTCACACTACGGAAATAGATCCATTTTCGTGGATTCAAGCCGTCCCATACTTCAGGATCCTCTGGAGCTAAAATAGTACCTGCAATCTTTTGTATGTTGAAAAAGACAACTGAATTCCTCTTAGCTAAATAAAGAGTTGGATAACATACAATTGCACAATTTTTGCACTCACCCCTAACGACACCTTTGACCGGCAAGGACCAGCAAAATTAAGTGGCCGAACTAAGAAAGAATATCCACCGGGTATGACAATTTTCGATCGTGATGCTGAAGAGCAGGCCTTGTCCCAAGCTTCTTTAAAAGACTGAAAATACAAAAGAACTTCTTAACTGAAGCTAAGTACTTTGCATT
This sequence comes from Nicotiana benthamiana, assembly GCA_034376525.1. Lineage (NCBI taxonomy): Eukaryota > Viridiplantae > Streptophyta > Magnoliopsida > Solanales > Solanaceae > Nicotiana > Nicotiana benthamiana. The sequence goes on from CM067325.1 coordinate 15,409,984, forward strand.
CTGGTGATCTAATCTTCATAACAAAGTCTCAAAAACTTTTTAGCTCAGCAAGCATATTAGCAGAAACTAATAAACTATTAGCACTAAGAAGCAAATTTGCTTTGTTTGCTCATTACAATAAAAGATATGCACTAGCCTTCTTAAAACCTTTTCTAAATTTTTCTATTTAATGTATCAATCTTACGATTACGTTTTGTAGCAGACAAGAAAAATGAGGGGCAGTGGCTAAAAATTAACAGAATCATTAGTAGCAACAACAACAAATCCAGTGTAATCCCATAAGTGGGTCTGGATAGGGCAGTGTTTACACCGACCTTAACCCTATCTTACAAAGATAGATATGTTATTTCTGATAGACCTTAACTCAAGTATAACAGAATAATTAGTAGCACAATGGAAAAATTAGTGATCCGCAACAAATAAAGGAAATGGAAAAAAATAATCTCAGTGGCTAAAAACTAACAGAATCATTAGTAGCACATGGAAACTTCAACGTTTATGGCAAATCTCATAGCTGTGGACGCATTACATATAATAACGAACACAGACAAAAAAAATTACTCCTATTGAAGTACGGGACAGACTTACATTAGTGTCGTCGGTGATTCCATCTCCAATTGCTCCAAAATCGCTGACATCAAAAAGGGTTTCTGGTTTACGGGTCGTGTTCCTCACAGACGCAGATGTAGGGAGCTGTATCACAGAATCAAACCCATTCACATTAGCTGAAATCAAGACGAAATAGATACCGTAGAGTGATATGAAGAATGCAACAGAGGTGGAATAATAAGAGAAATTAAAGTAAGAGATGGAGGGAGATCTCATCTTCCCCATCTTCCATTAGACAAAGGCGATAGGAGTGGGAATCAACTTTGTAACATAACTAGTGCTACTTCACAATGTCAAACATCGCTGTCGGCAAGTTTCCAAAATAGGCCCTACAACCCACTTCTGTCCAGTAAACATTAGAAAAAGAATGTTATGCAAATTGTACATCGGAATCTTAGTTTAAAAATTATTATCAGCCGTCATTTTTTTTTTCTAACGTGAACGGTGCAAGAAGCCAAGAACGTACTAAATTTCGCCGAGAACTCTTTAAACGGAAGAACGAGACAAATATGCACTTCCCTGTATAAAATTGATTTTATTTGTATGTACCGTTTATTTACTTTTTCATATAAAGAATCCATAGTTAGTTCCAAAAAAAAATTATAGCTAACCGGAATTGAACCCATTATTTTATATAGATTCTGAACTACCTTAATCACTAAATTACACTTTTAAATTATAAAATACAAATTTTGGTTTATATATATAGTATAATTTTTCAGCAAAGGGTGTCTCTAAATCCGCGCCTGAGAGGGAAAGCTGAAAATTGCTTGTAGTCATTAAATTATTTAGACCTTTGTAAACCACTATTTATATTTTGATTCCGTAAATAAATATTTTTGAAAATATTCTTGCCCCAAATTTTAAAGTATCAGATTACCAGAATTTTTAGTCACAATGCTAAAAATTCTGAGGATCCATCTGTTTAATCAAAAAAAAGGGGATTTCAGTTAAAGCTAGAATTTAGAAGAATTCGGGTTATTGATAATCAAGAAAAGGAATAAAAGAAAATAATTCTGAGTAGCAATGTGATAATCAAGAAAAACGAATGATACCAATGTATATTTCAATAGTATTCTCCGTCTCACAACTGATTACATATATCCTTATTATAGGTTCCTTTGAAAATGTACGTTATGCCTAAATCATAATAAGGCTATTATGAGTAATTAAAGTCATTGAATGCTATGTTACACAATCATTACATTGAATGTATAAATTCCTTAACGAACTCGGTATTTTAATACTCATTAAATGCCACATCTGCACTCTTTTCTATAGCCAGATTCATTCTTTCTAATGCCGAGATATAAGTAGACTTAAATAGTTACGGGTGTCGAGCTTCTTATCCTGTGCCTCTTCCTCTTTCCTTGCTCGTGTCTGTTATGTAACTCCTGACCCATGATTAATTGTAATTTATTAATCAACCCACGTGTCATGACACATCACCATATATATAAATTCAATTTTTCTCAATACAGATAATCTCCCCACTTTTCATTTATTCATCAGTTTGAATTTTGGGAAGTGAAATTCATTAAAGAAGAATTTTTGTCATCATTAATGCTCTGACATAGTTGACGCTTCAATTGCCATTTACATTTAATGCATTAGACATGTGTCATCCTCATATCGATTCCATAGTTTCGCAGCACTTTCTCATGCTATCTTTTCGGCTTCCTTGTTCACGAGTGTCAGTTATCATTATTATGGTTCTTCCATCATTGTACTTTTTTCCTTTCGGCGGTTACCCACTAGTATAAACATAACTTCTTTACTTGTCTTTTACCACATAAAGCGTATCATACATTTTAATTCTTCAAAAACCCTTGTTTCACTTCAATCTTCTTTGTCATGGCTTCACCAAACCTTAACCCTAGGAGAACCCCCGTTTTAGATAACTTCCCCAATGCTCTGATTAGACATAGAAGAGGGGGTAGACTACGTAGCTTAGGATCTGCTCGCGATGGCAGCACATCCACTCCTTCTTCTAGCTTTGTCCCTTCTTCTAGGACTAGAGGTTCACTTTCTCAAAGGGCTTCTTCTAGGAACAAAGAATCCTCTGAGCCTCTTCGTGAGCCTCTAGTTGAAGAAATAGTCCCTATAGAAATTTCTTTTTATCACGATAGAGAGTTTCTTAGGAGCCAAGTTGCCTCTTTAGATCGTGCTGATACTTTTCCCCATCAAATCATAGATATTTTAACTCACATAGTTCGTAAGGATTGTCACTGGAGTTATGATGTTTCAATTATCATTCCTAACCCAAATAAAAGGATCACTTCTTATTTAATCGGATTCTCTTTTATTTACACATACCCTTTCACTCAAGGGTTTAAATCAGTTATTGACCCGGTCATCCTAGAATTTTGTCGTTTTTTCGACGTGTGTTTGGGTCAAATTGGTATGATTGTTTGGAGGGTTGTCACCTGCTTGAGGTACCTTGTTAACATGGCGGATGTTGAATTTACTTTTCCCCACCTAATTCACCTCTATTCCCCTATACTTTTTTGCAACGGCGTGTTTCCTTTGCAGCTAGGAGCAAGAGGGTTTTAATGAGCCCCGAGGATGATATAGACCGTGATTGGTATGCCCGGATTCTGCCCCTACTGCTGGTTTAATAGGTGAAAATAACGTTCCCTTCCCTGAGAAGTGGTATTTTGCACGTAAGTGTTAAATCATCCTCGTGTTTTTTTCTTTTCAAAGCTTGCTTATTTTTCTAATGTCGTTTCTTTTTCTTTTCTTTGTAACCATAGGTTTTGTGGAGTCTGTTCCCAACCTCCGTGGTTGAGTAGGAAAATTGCTGAAGATCGCTCCAATGGAAGGGTAGGTCGTGGAAAACCCTTTCCGACCGTTACGGTTGGAAAGTAAAGACTCATGGTAAAGGTTTCCATTTTTACCTTGTCTGTATATAGATATTTTCTTTGTTCTAACTTTTATCCTTCTTCTTATCAGGATTTTCTATTCGAGGAGTCACTGCAGAGGCAGTCATGGCTTCTCGTGACTCTTTGGGTACTCGTACCTCCTCAGCCCAAGATATATTATTGGGCTCTTCGAAAAGATAAGTTGTTAAGGAAGATGATTCAGAGGAAGAAGATAAGGTCTCCTTGATGTCGAGACCGCGAGCCAGGAGACGTATCATATCTGATGACGAGGCCAAAGTCTCCCCTCATCTGTCTCTTTCCGAGCCTGTTATTACTACAGTTATCATCCCTGATGATGACGTCCCTCTTTATGACACTCGTGAGTTTATCAACCAACCTTTTGTTAGTGGTTTTGGTAGTGGAACTTTAGTACCTGTCCTAGATGAACTTCCTTTATCTTATTTTTCATCTCTTGTACCTATGATTGCTTCTTTACCTTCATCAACTGTTTCTTCTGTCCCTTGTTCCACTATTTTTACTCCTTCCACTACTCCTCCTTTGGCAATTCCTCCACCCATTGTTCACCATACGGAGGTGGGATCTTCAAGGAGGAGTGCTGTTATGAGGAGCGTTACCATTGAGGTTCCTACCAACAATAATCTCTTGAGAAAGTCCGGTCAAGCCGATACTTGGCTTGAGCTTTTGATTGGCCCTACCAAAAAAGCTAAGCTTGAAAGCCATAGCAAACTGACTCCCATGAATGATATAGTGCATACCACTTTAAAGGTATTTTTCTTTCCTTCTTTTCTTCAATTTTTAAAAACTTTTGACTTTGGGATTCTAACTTTCTTCCTTTTTTTTCTTAGGCCAATCTTGTTGGCACCGAGGTGATGAATATAATATTCCTCTTAGAGAAAATGGCACGCGATTTGGAGAAAGCTGCTCATGATGTAGAGGAGGCTGCTCATGATTCTCAGTTGGAGGCAGAAGAATGGAAGAATCGGTTTGAAAGCGCCCAAATCGACATGGAGGATTTGCAGGAGAGAATAGGTACCTTAGAATAGCAAGTTCGAGCATTAACTTCAGAGCTAGCGATGATCAAGGTTTCCTCCAGCCAAGCTGAGAAGGAAAAAGAACGCTTGGAGCCTTCCTTCTCAGAACAACTTTCCAATGCTAGCTAGGAAAATAGGACGTTAAAGGCTTTGCTGGCTCAGAAAGAGGTTTATGCTGGGGAGTTTGTGCAAAGCCTAACAGAGGCACAAGAGGATCTTCGAACCTCTGCTAATAAGGTGCATGCTTTGGAGAGCTTTCATGCCACCCTTCAATCATCTTATAGTTCTGTTTTGGCTAAGAACGAAGAACTTAAGAATGAAGTCGCTACTTGGGAGAGGGATTATGAACTCCTTGAAGAGAAAACTAATGTTGAGGTAAGTTGGGATTTCTTAAATTCTTGTCGTGACACCTTAGTGGAAATGAGCCAAGAAAGCTTCAATATAGAATCAGAATTAGCCAAGGTGAATGAAACCATTGAACGAGCTCAACAAACACAAGATTTTTCATCTCCCGAGGCTGAAGCTCCCTGATTGAAATTTCCTTGGCTGACACTCCCGCAATTAAAGTCCCTGTGATCGCTGAAATTGCCACGGGTGTCACACCATCTTTTAGCCCAACTATGCCTCTTTTTACAAGCTAAGCTAAGACTTCGTCTGTTGGTGCTCCAGTTGCAGTGATTGAAGATAAACCCGCATTTGTTGATGATTCTGCCCAAGTTGAGCCAGTTGATGATCTTCCCTAAGTTCTTTCTTCTTAGTGAAAAAATTTACATTGCTTTAAATTCCCTTTTTTCAGGTACCTTTTTGGAAAACTATATTTAAAGTCCTTGGATTCTTTTGAACGTTTTTTGTAACCAAACCTTACTTATCATTTTGAGGGTTGACTTTGGAATGAAAGTCCCCAAGTCTTTCATGGGGATATTTGTATAAACAATTCCATAGTTTTGTGACTAAATTGTTTCTTAGTCTTAAGTACTCAAGAATTTTTTGTGTTATCGTTTTAACTTCTGTTTGTTCTTATTCTCTCCTTTATTCTTAAGGACTTATAGAATGACTTTGCGTTTTTACTCTTTAAAAATGCTTATTTTAATCTCATGATTTAAACATGAGTTTCATAGAAGAAGGCCCTTTTTTATTTCGACACTTAATGAAGAAGACGTCTCAACTTCATAATGGTGCTAGCATACGATAAAAGAGATAAGAACACACATGTTTCTTTGAATTAACTTGACAAGTTTTTGTTTTTGAACTTTGACAATCAAAATACTTTACATGTCTTTGAATTACATCTATAACTTTCTTGTAATTCTTTTTCTTGTAACAGATTTTTAAGAAAATAATAAACACGAGGTTTTGTCTTTACAACCCCTTTCATAACAAATACAAGGTTTTTCCTTATAACCTGCTTTAGTACATAGCTTTACCCTAACTATAGTAAGGTTTTCTTGTAGCCTTGGCTCGTGACTTCGTGACTTTTACACTGCACTTGACCCCTTGACTTGTTCAGGCTTGATTTTTCTTCAATCTTCTTTGCTTTCTTTATACGTACTCGTATATACTATGTAGTCCCCCAAGTGTTTGAGTGTTGAAGTATGAAGTCTTTTGGTCCTTTTCTTGAAAAGGAAAAACGCGCGGGACTCGGAGGTACGATTTTAGATGGACTGACTAACCCGTTTGTATTTCTATCAGAATAATTGTAACCCTAGGCCAGGAATTTTAGTTTATTCTGTGTGCCTTACAGGTCATGACTCATCATTTAGTACGGATTAGATTTTTGCCTAATATCTAAAATCGTTTGTAAAATTTTAACAATTCAATAATAAATTTTAAAATATGTGCACTTGATCGTGGGTATTCCTTAAAAATAATATCTTTTCAAGTGAACTACGTTCCAATGTGTTGGTAGCTTTTTACCATCCATTGCTTCCAGTTCCTATGCTCCTTTGCCAGCAATACCACAAATTTTGTAGGGTCCTTCCCATGTTGGACTTAATTTTCCTGTATTAGCTGCCTTTGTGGATTGAAAAACTTTTTTGAGCACAAAGTCCCCTATTTTAAAAAATCTGAGGCGAGCTTTCCTACTGTAGCACCGCTCTATGACTTGCTTTTGTGCTGCCATTCTTACCAACACAGCTTCCCTTCTTCCTTCAAGTAGATCGAGACTCATACGCATTTCTTCGTTATTGGATTCTTCAATTGCATGTGTAAACCTTGTACTTGGCTCCCCTATGTCAACTGGAATTAAAGCCTCAGCTCCATAAATCAATGAGAAATGTGTTTCTCCCATACTTGTTTTTGTTGTTGTGTGATATGCCCATAAAACACCAGGCAACACTTCCGGTCAGTTGCCTTTTGATTCTTCCAAATGTTTCTTTAAATTATTAATAATAACCTTGTTTGTTTTCTCTGCTTTCCTATTACCTACTGGATGATAAGGTGTGGACATAATCCTTTTAATCTGCCAACTTTAAAAAAAATTGTGATTTCTGCCCCTATAAATTAAGGGCCATTGTCACATACAATCTCCTTGGGTACTCTGAATCGACAAATGATATTGCGCCAGATGAAATCTCTGACCTCCTTTTCTCGTACCTGTTTAAAGGCTCCTGCCTCTACCCATTTAGTGAAATAATCAGTAAGTATGAGCATAAATTTTACCCGCCCTTTTGCTTGTGGTAATGGACCCACGATATCCATCCCCCACTTCATAAATGGCCAAGGTGTGATGACTGGATGTAGCAACTCTACGGGTCTATGCATATCATTCTCGTACCTCTGACATTTATCACATTTGGCCACGAAACTTTCTGCTTCTTCGTCCATTTTAGGCCAATAATAGCCCACCCTAATCAAGGTTCTTACCAGTTATCTTCCTCCGGTGTGGTTTACACAATGCCCCTCGTTATTTCCTTCATTACTTGTTCTGTTTGAGAGGGTCCGAGACATCTAGCTAAGGGACCACCGAACATTTTTCGATAAAAATTACTTTGATTTAGGCAGTAACGAGCAGCCTTTTTCTGAAGTGCATGAGTTTTTTTTCTTGTCATCGGGAACGGTTCCATACTGTAAAAAAGCAACAATCTCGTTTCTCCAATCCCAAGTTAAATTATTAAAATTTACCTCTTTTGTCATAATTGAGAGTTGAATTAAATAGTTGAATAACCGAGGAATTTGCATCACTTGTCACATTATTGCAGATGCAAGATTAGCTAAAGCGTCTGCTTCGAGATTCTCATCTCTTGGTACCTACATAACTTTCCAGGTTTGAAATTTCTTTATTAGCTCTCGCACCTTTTCTAAATATTGCTACATCCTAGTTTCCCTGGCTGTATAAGTTCCCAGCATCTGGTTAATTACGAGCTGCGAATCGCTCTTTATTATGATCTGATTTATGCCTAGCTCTCGAGCTAATTCTAAACCTGCAATCCCATCTTCATACTCTACCTCATTGTGAGTTATTGAATGATATTTTATTGCTTGTCGTATAGTCTCATCTGTAGGTGGTACCAAAACAATCCCTAAACTTGCACCTTTCACGTTAGATGAACCATCAACAAATAAAGTCCAAATTCCTGGATTAGCCCCATTAAGTATCTATACTTCTTTTGCTGCTTCTGGTTGCATCCCTTGGCTAAAATCAGTCACTAAATCAGCTAATACTTGTGATTTAACAGCATTTCTAGGTTGGTATGTGATCTCATATTCACTTAACTCTATATCCCATTTAGCCAACCTGGTTGATAATTCATGCTTATGTAATACATTTCGCAAAGGATATGAGGTAACTACAACAATTAGATGACATTGAAAATAAGGTCTCAATTTTCTAGATGCCATGATTAATGCAAGAGCGGCTTTTCTAACTGAGGATACCTTGTCTCCACATCTAACAGAGATTTACTAACATAATAGATAGGGGATTATTTACCTTGTTCTTCTCGAACCAAAACAGCACTTACCGCTACCTCTTAAACAACAAGGTAGATGAGTAGTCTTTCCCCAACCTTTGGTTTTGCGAGAAAATGTGGATTTGACAAGTATTCTTTCAAATCTGTGAGTGCTTGTTGCCATTCATCATTCTATTAGAAATGATCCTACTATTTAAGAGTTGAGAAGAATCAAAATAATTCTCTGATGACTTAGAAATAAATCTTCCTAAAGTTGCAATCCTCCCTGTTAATCTTTTAACTTCTTTCTTACTTGAAAGTACATCAGGAATTTCCTCAGTGGCCTTAATTTGTGCATGATTTACTTGAATACCATAGTTAGAAACATGGAAACCCAAAAACTTACCTGATGCAACACCAAATGCACATTTTTTGGATTTAATTTCATATTAATTTTTTGCAAAATCTTAAACGTTTCAGACAAATGCGATATATGATCTATGGTATGTTGTGTTTTAACGAGCATATCCTCTATTTAAACCTCCATAGTTTTTCCCAAATGTTCTTGAAATATTTTGGTAACTAACCTTTGATACGTTGCTCGTGCATTCTTTAAACCAAAAGGCATTACCTTATAGCAATAAGTCCCCCTGTCTGTTATGAATGATGTTTTTTCTTCATCATCTGGATCCATTTTAATCAGATTATAACCTGAATATGCATCTAAAAAACTTAACAATTCGTGCCCTGCAATAACATCAATTAGTTGGTCTATATGAGGTAATGGAAAAGAATCTTTATGACAAGCTTTGTTAAGATCTGTATAATCTACACAAACTCACCATTTACCATTCTTTTTTAATACCACGACAGTGTTAGCTAGCCATTCAGGATATTTTACCTCGCGAATAGACCCATTTTTAAATAATTTGTTCACCTCATCTTGAATCACCTGATTTTTGAAAGCGCCTTGCTTTCTTTTCGTATGTTTGACAAGTGGGTGTGATGGATCTTCATTCAATTTGTGATTCATTACCTCCGGTGTTATCCATGTCATATCAGATTGGCTCCTATGTACACTTTTCTTTCTGGCCAATGTACAAATAAGGCCACTTCCTCTAATTCTTCTATTGTAGTTTCGATGTTTTCATTTTCTTCTGGTTCTTGAATGAAATCGGGTCTTGAATCCATATCTGTTTGCCCTGAATCAACTGAGGTTGATGTTATGATCTCTCCAACTAAATTCTGTAATTGCTATTTCTCTTAACCTTTCTCATTTGAATTCACCACGAAGTTGATGCTACTGGATGTTCGTTGGTCTCCCCTGATTTGAAATATTCCCTATGGTGCTGGAAATTTAATAACTTGATGTAATATCGATGGAACAACATCCATGTCATGGATCCACGGCCTATCGAGAATTATATTGTAAGACATTTCCATTTCTACTACTTGGAATTTTGTATCCTTGACAACTCCTTCCGCAAATGTAGTGAGCATCACTTCCCTTTTTGTTACGACACTAGAATTGTCGAAACGTGAAAAACTATGCACTTTTGGAACCAACTTTTCTTTTTCTTGCATTTCATGTATCACTCGTAACAAAATAATGTCCATAGAACTATCTTGATCAATTAAAACTCACTTGACATTAGTATCATGCACGAGTAAAGATATTACCAGTACTTCGTTATGTGGAGTTAATAAACCCTCAGCATTTGCATCACTAAACGTGATGTTTTATTCTTCTAAAACATGTCGTAGCCGCTTCCCATGGGTAATTGTAACTTTTGATTTTATTAGTTGCGGTATATGACACAGCATTGATGTCTTCGCCCCCACTTATAACGTTAACTGTTCTTTTGGGAGAAGGTGGTTTTGGTGGCTTTTGTCTGTTTCTCATATATGTATGTTTACCTTTCTCACTGGATAACTCAACGATACCCTTGCTTTAACAAATGATCAACTTCTCCCTGCAAAAATATGTAACATGTTGTTTTGTGTCCATGATCTTTGTGAAATTCATACCAATGATCAGGGTTTCGTATGTTCGGATTTTATATCATCTCCTTTGGCCATCATACCTTATCTCCCATGCTTCTTAAAACAGCTACGAGTTCAGAGATGATTACGTTAAAGTTGTAATCACCGAACCTTGCTTTTAGACTTCCATCATCGTCTCGTGACCCGTATATGTTCCAATCGTTCCCAAATCTTGAAGTCGAGCCTAATTCTATATTCCTCAGTCTATGATTGTACCTTTGACTGTCTTGCTTTGATCGTGAGTCTCTTCCTGCGGGTCCCATATATGGCTCGTACCTCTTTTTACCAGATCTTTTTTCATTTTCCACACGCTTTGAACTTACTTTTTCTTCTTTTTTCTGTCGTAAAATAATATCTTCTTCAATCCTCATCTTTGCACAGTATCTGTTGTAGACGTCATTCCACGTTGTTGCTGGAAATTCTCGAATGCTTTCCTTGATTCTCCTCGTCGCTTCTAAACTCTGCTCATTCAAATTGCTGGTGAAGGCTATGGCTGCCCAATTGTCAGGTACTCGTGGCAATGTCATTCTTTCCCGCTGAAATCTGTCCATGAATACTCTAAGAAACTTTGAGTCTCCTTTCTTGATTTTGAAGATGTCTTCCATTCTCTTTTCAACTTTTGAGCTCCCGAGTGTGCTTCGATAAATAAATATACAAGCTCAGCAAAAGAATTTATAGAATTTTCAGGTAAATGAGAATACCATGTTAGTGTTTCTTTAGTGAGCGTTTCACCAAATTTTTTGACCAAAACTGATTTAATCTCCTGCTTAGTCAAATCATTGCCTTTGACACCTGTTGTAAATGCAATAACGTGATCTTGCAGGTCTGTTTTCCCATCATACTTTGGAATATCAGGCATCTTGAACTTCTTTGGAATTGGGAGAGGGGCGGCACTTGGCTTCCAGGGCTGTTGAGAGTACCTATCCATATCTACCCCCTTGATCACGGGCGGTACCCCGGGTATTGCTCTATGCGGTCACTTTACTCCTTGAGCTGTTTCTACAATGTTACTACTAGGCTTTGTAAATCGGAATTAACTGGATTACTTAGGTATTCCTCCTATGTTTCACTGGGGGTTCCACCGCTACCTGAATTAACCAGTCCAGAACGAGGATTCTCCAAAGTATTGTTATTTGGAGTAGGGGTGGTGGAGCAGTAGGTAATTGACTAACAAAAGATTGGAAAGCCTTGTTTACCTGAGTAGCGATAAGTTTTAGTAAAGCTTCATCCACAGCTTCAATGTTCTCTAATTGAACTTGTCCATCCATATGAGATCCTTCAGAAGTTCCTTCACGAGATCATCGTGGATAACCGTATGGAAAAGGAACTAATGCATTATTGTCTCGCAGATCTCCCTGAAGTTGTTGGTTGGTTTGATTTTCTTGGTTTCCTTGGGTGTTGTCATTGTTGTTTGACATAGTTGATGCAACAAAGAAAATCAAGCTAAGATATAACTGATTATCAGATTCCCAATAACGGAACCAATTTGTTTAACGAAAAAATAGAATTTCAGTCAAAGCTAGAATTTAGAAGAACTCGGGTTACTGATAATCAAAAAAATGAATAAAAGAAAATAATTTTGAGTAGCAATGTGATAGTCAAGAAAAATGAATGATACCAATGTATATTTCAATAGTATTTCACGTCTCACAACTGATTACATATCTTCTTTTTATAGGTTCCTTTGAGAATGTGTGTTATGCCTAAACCATAGTGAGGCTATTATGAGTAATAAAAGACATTAAATGCTACGTTACACAATCATTACATTGAATGTATAAATTCATTAACAGACTCAGCATTTAATACTCATTAAATGTTGTATCTGCACTCTTTTCTATAGTCAGATTCATTCTTTTTGATGCCCAGATATAAGTAGACTTAAATAGGTACGGGCATCGAGCTTCATGTCCCGTGCCTCTTCTTCTTTCCTTGCTCGTGTCTGTTTTGTAACTCCTGAACCATGACTAATTGTAATTTATTGATCAACCCATGTGTTACGACACATTCCTATATATATAAATACAATTTTTCCCAATATACCGTTAGGATTAGTGGTAGATTTCTGATGATCTTTTTTTGGTGAAAAAGGATATTGTATATATATACTAGTTAACAAAACGAACTACACCAGGTACTGGAAACTAACACTATAACAAGTGCACGCTTAAAAATCATGTGGGTGTTTTAAAATTCCGGTGCTTAAGGAAATTCCTGCCCAGCATACTTTACAATAATGATATGGGACTTTTCCCCAAAACTTTTGTTATGGAATCTAAAACTCAATAGTGGTAAAATGTATACTGTTAGTATATTTTTGTGAGTGAATGTTGAAGATTCCAACCAGAAAGAAACCATTATTTTACTTGAGATCATATTTCATTTACTGGCATTCGAACTTTAAACACAAATGTCTCCAAATTTCTATTGGATTTTTATTTAATTAGATGTGTGACTAGGAAATAGAGGGAAAATATTTGAAGCAAATTTTGACTGGATTATGCTTGAGTGTTAGAAAGTTTAATGTATATCATGACTGTACACAACTTTATATAACTTGTGAAATAAGTAAACTGAGTTGTTCCACAAGTAATCCCGACCAAACTCATTGGATACAGTGATACGCGTTTTGGGGTATCTAAAACATACCCAAGATTATGCTTTTCACTAAAATAAGTATCATGAAGTAATTGAAGGATATAGTGGTGCAAGTTGGATCTCAAGGTCATCAGAAACAAAGTCCACACATGGATACATGATTAATATTGATGGAGGAGCAGTGTCTTGGAAATCAACCAAACATACATGCATCGTTTGCTCTACGATGGAGTCTAAGTTTATTTCTTTAGATAAGGCAGGAGAAGAAGCTGAATGGCTTCGGAATTTCAAGGAAGATATTCTATTTTGGCCCAAACGAATGGCTCGTATATGCATACATTATGATAGTCAAGCGGCAATAGGAAGGGCTAGAAGCATTGTGTATAAAGGCAAATCTCGTCACATACGACGAAGATATAATACCGTTAGACAACTACTCTCTAGTGGAATTATCATAATTGACTATGTAAAGCCAAAAGATAATGATTTGGATCTGCTTGCAAAAGGCCTAAATATAGAGGCGGTTGATAAGTCATCGAAGGTAATGGGACTATGGCCGAGGACAAGTCACTGTGGCGCTAAGTCTACGTAGAAGACTAGAGATCCCAAAATGCAGGTTCAAGGAGATCAAACAAAGTCATTAGTGACGGTTCAACATTGTCAAATAAAATTTTGGTCTATTCTCGCGATTAGAGAATGTTCAGTAACAAGGATAAAGCATTAATCCTTTTTAATGGCTTCTAAGTATAACAAATAACGTATCTACTGGACAACACATTTAGGAGTTACCTATATAAGTGTGGAGTGTAAGTTGCTTTAAGGAGAATTATGTAAGGCCTCACTTATGAACCAAGCGATGTTCATGGTTGAAATGAACACAATTAAGCATGATTAAAGAGTTGATTGTGTGACATATGGCTATATAGGTATAATCCAAAGTTTGACGGTTCAAATATACGATTGACCGAGTATAGCCGACATAAGTTCACTATGGAAAGTTCAAAGGGTAACCTACTTATCTGGATGCGATTAGTCTTTGGTTGTAAATCACATAGTTTTTCATGCATGCATATTTTAAGATAGCTATTCCCCCTTCATGTGGAGAATCATTGTATTTTTATTTAATTAGATAAAAGGTGTGAATAGGAAATAGAGGAAAAAAATTTGGAGGAAAATAAAAGGTTTGAAGTTGTTTTATTTACTAATGCACTTTATCCCTCATCAGAAAAAGGAAATAAAATCTTTGTGCTTGTATAGAGAAGCACATCTTCTAGCTCTTAAAGAGTTAAGAAGAAGTGGTGTATCGTGCAGTCGTCATCGTCGATCAGCTCGGCTCGGCTTCGGTTTCAACTTCGGATTGATTGATAATTTTTAGACCGTATTTATTTTTGGTTTTCGTTATATAATTTTTTTTCTAATAATTATTTCGTGAAATTTCAATTTGAAATTTGCAGCTCCCAACGGTCGTTTGGAGTATAAAATTCGCTACCAGACTTCTGCCTAAATAGTACCTCATATGAACATGTATCTTCATACCTATTCAACCTAGACTGTTTCGCTATTAATTCAAAGGTTTTGCCTCATTTTTCAGCATCGAAAATCTGCATACTCTTTCCTCTGTCTTCTGCATTTCTGCACTATTTTTCCAAAGCATAAACATAAGCATAAGTGTGGTTTACTGTCGTTTGTTGAGTTCGATGAATTTCTATATTTTCTATTGTTGGTCTTACCGAATAATGTTTCCATTCTATCATGTGAGGGATTAATCCAATAATGTTGGGCAACAGTGAGGAGGTCAAATTTCTTAAGGAACCACAATTTTTGTTAGGCTCGAAACTTTTATTTATTTTTGTTTCTATTCTGTTTCTGCTTCTGTTTGTTTTATTTGTTGCAAAAAATATTTTCAAACACAGGTTTATAACAAGCTTATGTAATTTATAATTATATTCAGTGTTCATCTTATTTTTTGCTTTAGAAGACTAAAATCGTAGAGATTTTCTACTCCAATTTTAGAGATTAAAATCATTGGATTATCTATTCCAGTTTGAGGTTAAAGTCTTTCTGACTTTCTACTCAACCCGAGATTAAAATCCTTGTGATTTTCTACTCGGTTATTTGCATTCAGTTTAAAGATATAAAAATTTCACCAATTTACTAATTCTGGTTGTATCAATTTATTTTACACAAAAATGACAAAGAAATACGGAACAACAGAATAGTTTTGTTGCGACTAGTGCTACTGCAATAGCTACTGTGTCATCAAGTCACACAAATCCTACACCAGCGATGACACAGATAGAAAAGCCCAAAAAGTCTTCTCGCATGGACTTTAAGGGTTGTCAGTAGAAGATGTTCTTCTACCTGACCTCACTTTGTTTACAACACTTTATCTGGGAGGCCATTCCAGTTCTGGGAGAAGAAACTCCTGAAAATGAGTGATCTGTGGTCACAAAGGCATGGAAGCATTATGACTTCTTAGGAAAAAATTATATTTTATGTTGCTCAGAAGACGACTTGTACAATATTTATAGCGTCATGAAAACATCACGAGGATTGTGGAATGCTCTTGAAAAGAAGTACACGGATGAAGATGTTGGACTTAATAAGTTTGTGGCTGCCAAATTTCTGGATTTCAAAATGGTTGAAGGCAAATCTGTCATAATGCAAGTTCAAGAACTGCACGTGATTGCTCATGACCTCATTGCTAAATGTATGGTCATAATTGAGCATTTTAAGTTGAGACATTTATTTAAAAGTTGCTCCACTATGGAAGGACTTTAAGAAATACATGAATCATAAGCACAAGGAGATGACGCTTGAAGACCTTATTGTTCGTCTAAGGATTGAAAAAGACAACAAAGCCGCTGATAATAAGTCTCATGGTAACTCAATAATAATGAGAGCAAATATTATTGAGGAAGCGTCTACAAGCAACAGAAAGATAAAAAGCCGTCTAG
The DNA here is from genome assembly GCA_034376525.1 of Nicotiana benthamiana. NCBI lineage: Eukaryota > Viridiplantae > Streptophyta > Magnoliopsida > Solanales > Solanaceae > Nicotiana > Nicotiana benthamiana. The sequence continues at coordinate 15,425,991 of CM067325.1, forward strand.
TCCAAAGAATTACCCAAGCAAGAAGAAGTTCAAGGGTAATTGCCACAACTATGCAAAGGTTGGACACAAGGCTGTGGACTACTGTGCACCAAAGAAGGACAAGAAGAAGAGTGAAGCAAACATCGCTGAAAAGAATGATGAAATAGAGGACTAATATGACATACTATCTGAATGCAGCTTGGTGGGAAAACCCAAGGAGTGGTGGATTGATTCTAGAGCCACTCGCTATATTTGTGCTAACAAAGAGTTATTTGCCTCTTAGCCGTTTAATGAGGAAAATCCTAGACGTAGTAAACATCAAAGGACAACTAATTCCTTTTTGGACCAGACTTTCTGACATTTTTGTTGGAAAATGAGCCTCAAACATTTAAAGAAGCAATGTCTTCCTTGGAAGCATAATATTGGGAATAAAAGTCAATAGTAAGATAGAAGCCATATTAAGTAATCATACTTGGGAATTGGTTGATCTTCCTCCAGAAAATAAACCTTTGTATTCTAAGTGGATTTTCAAAAGGAAAATAAGACGGTACTATTGACAAATATAAGGAAAGATTAATTGTCAAAGGGTTTAGACAACGATAAAGTCTTGATTACTTTGATACATACTCACCGGTAACGAGGATTACATTTATTCGGGTGTTAATAGCGTTAGCGCCTGTGTATAGACTTGAAATCCATCAGATGGATGTGAAAACAACATTCTTAAATAGAGAGGAGGAAGAAATTTATATAGAACAACATGAAGAGTTCGTAGTTCCAGGAAAAGAAAAGAAGGTGCACCGACTTGTCTCTTTACGGATTGAAACAAATACCCAAATAATGGCATGCAAAGTTTGACCATACAATGTTGGCAAATGGATTTAAGATTAATGAGTGTGATAAATGTATTTACATTAAAAACACCCCAAATTATATAGTCTTAGTTTATGTTTATATATTGATGGTTTGTTAATAATGAGCAAAGACATTGCGGGTGTTAATAATAAGCAAAGACATTGCGGATATAAATCTATGCTTGCTAGCAAGTTTGATATTGAAAGACTTGGGAGTTGCTAATTTAATCCTAGGAATTAAAATCCATAGGATTCCTCAAGGACTAGTATTGTCTCAATCTCATTACGCTAAAATGGTACTTAAAAATTCAAATATTTATATTTCAAAGTCGAAAAGACCTGGATGGATGTAAATTTTGCTCATACAAAGAATCTAGGTCATAGCAAATCTCAACTGGATTATGCTCGAGTCTTAAGAAATGTAATGCATATCATGAATTGTATTATTGATATAGCTTGTATAGTAAGTAAACTGAGTCGTTACACAAGTAACCTCAACAAAACTTATTGGATGGCAATGAAATGACTTTTTGGGGTATTTAAAATATATCCAAGATTATGCTTTGCACTACAATAACTATCACGCGGTAATTGAAGAATATAGTGATGCAAATTGGATCACAAGGTCATCAGAAACAAAGTCCACACGTGGATACGTGTTTACTATTAGTGGAGGAGCAATGTCTTGGAAATCAACCAGACATATATGCATCGCTCGCTCTACGATGGAGTCTGAGTTTATAGCTTTAGATAAGGCTGGAGAAGAAGTTGAATGACTCTGAAATTTCAGGGAAGATATTCCATTTTAGCCCAAACCAATGGCTCTTATATGCATACATTGCGATAGTCAAGTGGCAATAGGAAGGGTTGGAAGCATTATGTATGACAAAAAATATCGTCACATGAGGCGGTTAATAAATCATCAAAGGGATGGGACTATGACCGAGGACAAGTCACTGTGGCAGTAAGTCAACCTAAAAGACTGGTGAGCGCAAGATCTAGGTTCAAGGAGATAAAAAAAAGTCATTAGTGACGGTTCAACATTGTTAAATAAAAGTTTGTTCTATTCTCGTGATGTGATAATGTTCAGTACCTAGGATAAATTATTAAGGCTTTTTAATGGTTTCTAAGTTTGATACAAAGTATATCAAATAGTGAATCTATGTGATAACACGTTTGGGACTCATCTGTATAAGTGTGGAGTGTAAGTCATTTCAAGAAGAATTCTGTAAGGCACTTCTCTACACACTTATTAATCAGGCAGTGTTCATGACTGAAATAATCACAACAATGAGAACCAAAAGTGGTTAAAAGGTTGATTGTGTGGTTATGGCTGTCTAGGTATACACCAACATTCAACAACAACAACAACAACTACCCAGTAATGTCCCACAAAGTGGGGTCTGGGGAGAGTAATATGTAGACAAGCCTTACCCCTACCCGAAAGGGTAGAGAGGCTGTTTCCAATCGACCCTCGGCTCAGTGAAGAAGAGGAAAAACAAAAACAAAAATAAAAACAAAAACAAAAGAGCATTAGTAAGTCCAGCAGAAATAGCATAAATAATTATCTAAACATAAGAACCATAAATAAAATAGCATGCAATAATATCAGACAGTAACTACTATAAATAACTACCATAATACACCAATGTTCGACAGTTTGAAAATATTAAATCTACCAATTGACCGAGTATATCCGACATAAATTTACTACGGAAGTTCAAAGGAAAACCTACTTATCCAGATGTGATTAATTCTTACTTGTAAATCACACAGATTTTCATGCAAGCATATTTTCAGATAGCCATTCTCCATTCATGTGGGGGATAGTTGGGGTTTTACCGAATTAGATAAGATGTTTTAATGGGAAATGGAGGAAAAAATTTGGAGGGAAACAAAAAGTTTTAAGTTTTTTTCTTTACTAATGCACTTTGTCCCTCATTAAAAAAAAGAAAATAAAGTTTTGTGCTTATATAGGATAACACATCTTCTAATTCTTAAAGAAATAAGAAGAAGTGGTGTCTTACGCCGCTTGTTCGCTCGGCTTCGGCTTCGGCTTTGGATTCAGTCAATTATTGTGATTGACTAACAATTTTTGGACCAAATTCATTTTCGATTTTCTGTTATATAATTTATTTTCTAATATTTTTCTCGGGAAATTTTAATTTAAAATTTGTGGTTTCCAACGGTAATTTGGAGTTTAAAATTCGCGTGCAGACTTCTGCAGAAAATGGCACCTCATATTAACAAGTACCTTTGTATCTGTTCAACCCAGACTTTTTGGCTATAAATTCAGAGGTTTTGCATCTTCTTTCAGCATCGAAAATCTGCATACCCTCCCCTCTCTCTTTTATATTTCTATAATATTTTTCCAAAGCAAAAACGTGAGAATAAGTGTGGTTTACTGTCGTTTGTTGAGTTCGACGAAGTTCTGTAATTTCCATTACCGATATTACAAAATAATTATTCTGTTCTATACTGGGAGGGATTAATCTAATAACGATTGGCAATAATGAGGGGATTAAATTCCTTAAAAAAATACAGTTTTCTGTTGGGCTAGAAATTTTGTTTATCTTTGGTTCTATTTTGTTTATGCTTCTGTTTGTTTTATTTTTTGCAGAAATTGTTTTCAAACACAGGTTTATAGGGTTTTGTAAAATTATAAATTACTATTTTAGTATTGCAAGTAAGATCATCGACATATCTCTTCGAATATACCGGCATCTGAAGTTGTAGTAAAAGGTTTTTCATATCAGATTAGTCTAGACGATGAAAAATAAAAAAGATTATTTTGGACTCGCTTACAAGAAGAAAAAGAATAGTATAACAAATCCATAACTCCTTCCATCTCAAACGAATAGTACAATCATTCTCCCGTACTGAAATTTTGAAAATTCTACGAAATTCTTTGAGTTGATGGATCTAAGCGTTGAAGAAAATGAAGTTACTAAAAGTTTTGCGAGCAAATAGTGATCCAGATTAATTAGTATAAACTGACGAAGAAGAGTGAATGTAATATGTTCTGAATTTTTATTTTTTTATTACAGAGGAATATCTTAGATTGACAAAAGCGATTTAAATTTTATTGGTTCAAACAGTAAGGTACTTAGGATTAAACTCATTGTATTTTTAAAACTAGGAGTTCATATGACTACTTATTCCAATTTTAGTGGATTAACACACAAATTTATATTCCATAAAACAAAAATCTAGATTCGACTAAACCTCGTACCGGTACATTGCATCTGCATCTCTTGATGCATTAGCCTATCAGACACAAACTTACAGGCCCAAATGCTTCGTGAGGTGAATGAGACTCCAAATTCTGATCCATTCTGATTCATTTCGGGCCCATTTCGTACTAACACAGTCTGTTCATTGTCCAAGCTGACGACACTTGGTCCACTGTGAACGGAACTCTAGCCATTCATATATGTATACACAGCATCAACCTGGCTCAGTAATTTATATAAGCAAGCATCATAGTTATGCTAATAAAGAGAACGCATATTTCTACTTTTTGCACAAGTTAATTATTCTATAGAAATTGAACTTGATGCCTCGTGGTATCACCATGTCCCTGTTAATTTATTATCCATTAAACCAACATTTCTGTTTGATCAGAAAGTGGTGAACCTTATGATTAATCAATTAATAATGAAAAAAAGAATAAATCTGAGCCAAGCATAATCAATACCAAATCTAAAAGTACATAGAGAGATCATGATTGGAATATGGGAACATTCTCCACTTATTGGTGTTACAATCTTCTTTTTCTTATTGGAAAAACGAAGAAGATAGTATACATCCTTCTCTAGAGAAGACTATAGGAAAAGCGCTGGGAGAAACCCCTCCCCCCCACCATGAGCATTCCCTTCAATATATAGTTCTTAGAGTTATACTGTGTTCTTTAGTTTGACCATTGTGCTATCACATAACGGTCTCTTTCAATGTTATTTGAATACCACCTTTACTTATCATACACTATCAACGATTTGACTAAGATTGGTCGTGGTGCTTTTCGTTATTTCGCCACATAGGTGAGGACCTGGATTGGTTGACCACTATAGTTAGATTTTGACATATACAGTTAGTCCCTAGCCCGTCTAGGCCGTCCCTTAATGCGCTCGACGGACGGACTTTGTAAATTTGAAGTTTAGGAGAAATCTGGTTGTTTATGCCTTGAACGAGGCGATTTAGATCGAGGCGATGGCAAAATGCCTTAACGATGCCTTTGGGTCATCGCATCCGTTCGGACTCTAAACGTTGCATTGATTTGGAACGCTGTCCGCATTTACGGCCATTATGACACACGTTTCCTAGGGATTGAACCGTTTCATGCCCGGTCAGTTTTGTTTGGTGACACTTGGATTTCCTGCTTGGGCCATATATGTCCCTAACACTATTCTCACTGGCACACTTTTTCTGATTTATCAAAAGAACTTTGTGAATTTCCACCCTTCTCGATACTCCACGTTTTTCGATTCTCTCTTGTTGGCCGGAAACCGACATCACCATCTTCCCCTTACTTTTTTTTTCTCATTCATTCAGTTCAATTAGGGTAAATGGCTAGTACTTCTTCCAGTATTTACAATCCTGCTTCAATTCTATGTCGGAAACTGATGTTCTTACTCCTGGAGAAGTAGAAATAGTAGAGGATGAAGAGATTTCAATAGCTGCTAAAATATTTCCTCGTCTAGAGAAGTCGTGGACCAATTTCAACAGCCCTACTGGAGAGGAACCAGAACTTGTTCCCTATGTTATGAATGAAGTGGCGATTGTGGAGTTGAAGGCCTGGTGGGGGATTTCGCACCATGTCGAGATGCTGCTAGTGGTAGGAGACGATATTATACATTTCGACCGCCCATGCTATAGTGTGTTCTATGCATGCCCTTATATTATCGGGTATACACTTCCATTCGCTCCCTTTGTGGTAGACTTCTGCTGTTTCAACAAGGTATGCCCTGATCAACTTTCACCATATTTATATAAGTTGCTTCCCATGCTGCTCAAGTTCACGGAGCTCACCCGTCGGGAGATCACCTTGAGACACATGCTCAATATTTTGCTCCTCAACTCATTCTAGGCACGATGATCCACATCCACCATCAAGGGACGAAGAGCCTGGAGGTGAAGATGGACGATAGAGCCAATAGTCATTCCTACGAGAACTATTTTTATGTGCGGACCGAACACCTTGTGGCGGATCCTGCAGGTTCCCCAAAAAATAGAACTTCGCACATAAGTTTATCACTTTTGTCGGAATGATAATCGACCATATTTTGGGTTGTATTAAAATTATTTTTTCTTTTGCAGCTGCGAGGCTATTCTGTACGCCCAATGACGATATTCGTGACTGGGCGAATGCCGTTCTTCCTCATACAGTAAGAGTACGCAAATGGTCATCCTTCTATGAGAAATATGGGCGTAAACCCCTTATCGGTAAGTAGTCTTGCCACAATTTCTGTATTCCATTTTGCAATTTGGCTTTGTCGCTTATACGAATTTTATCATCATTAGGGAGAGTGCAAAGGGCGAGGGCTCATCCACTTGCATTTCATCAACCAACGTCTTCTACCCGACCCATACCAAGGTCTACTGTATTACCTATGACTAGGGATCCTCAAATTGAACCTACAGTCATAGCCGGTGTACAGAAACTCTTCCTCAATCTAGGGCTCCGACCACTACTTCCTACTCAACCGTGTAATCTTCCTGTGCTGAGGACGGGGAAGAACCGTCAAAGAGATGATGAGTGGAGTCGGAAATTGTTCCTCTAGTCATGGTAGGTTCAGAAGGCGACATCCCCTTGATAGAGTCAAATATTGGGGACAACGCTAACCCGTATGCAGAGGTAAAGCCGGTCACTGCGACCAATCCTTTGACAGAAACTCCGACTGTTATGATTGATCAATAAACTACTATGATGGGTAGTCAGAATCCTGAGGATGTTGTTTCTACATTGGGCAGGCCTTCATCTTCCGGATCGGGTCGTGCTTCTTCCTTCTCCGTAGAAAGGGGAAAACATATCGTGCTAGATGACTAAGGATCTGAATCCTGACGGTGTCAAGATGTTTGAGGAAGACCTCACTTGTACGGTGGTTCATGCGGAAGGCCCAACCCGTATACTTAAAATCCCATCGAAGATTAACCTTCTGAAAGATACGGAGGACTTGGTGTTGTGGTTTGACCTTTTGTGCTCTGCCGCCGAGTGTAAGGCTATTCGAGACGTCCGCGACAATAATTTGATGCATGAAGTGGCTACCTTGAGGGTAAGTCTTTCTTCTCTCTTTTTGCGTTCCTTTTATTTTTGGTGGCCTTAACCTTTACCAACTCTTCTTGTCTTTCAAGCATACATGGTGGAGATTGAAAGTGCTCTATAGGCTAACACCCAAGATAAAATCTTTTCGATGATGCTGGAGAAGTACCGGCGCTACCGCAACAAGTGCCTTGAGATGCACAAGCGACTGAGGGCGAGCGTCGTTGATTGATCTCTTGGTGAGGAACTTAAGAAGAGGGATCAGGATCTGATGCAGACTATTCGCAGGAATAGCGAGCTCGAGGAGCAACTACGTGTAAAAGACGAAGAGCTGGAATTGGGAAAAGGGGTCGCCGCAGAGTGTGAGTATCTTCAGGCGAAGGTGCAGTCATTGTTGTCCGAGTTGGACCTTAATTCCACCAGAGTCAAGGCTTTGAGCACAGAGTACATAGGGAAATTGGCCGAGCTGGAGCCAAGGCGGAGGCTTTATAGGGAGTTATCCGTGTCCTTCAATCCGAGCAGGAGTCTGAGAGGGCGACAACAACGCTCAGGGAGGCGAGGCTCGAAGAACGTATTGGCAATATTGATCGGGAAGCTTCAACTTTGGGAGCGCGGGTCGTAGTTCTTGAGGCCAAAAGGGCACAATTGTTGGCCCAAGTTGAATCCACCTCCGCCGTTATTCCTAGCTATTTGCGCGAACTCTAGGTTCATGCCGAAGCCCAAGGGACATATACAATAGTTTGTGGGAAGCATGCAGTGTTTCTGGGGCCGCTTATGAAGAAGCTCGGGCAAAGGCACGACAGGCTCGTGTTAACTGTGGTTATGATTTCGCGACACTGGAGGCCCACAAGGATGTCGATGCTGAGGAGGATTTTCCTAGAGACGGCAGTGATGGCACCAAGTGAAGAAGTTATCTTTGATGATGTTTTTTTTATTTTTGATTGTATTTTTGCCTCTTCTTTTCTTGTTACCGATTTTAGTTGTGTATAATCTATGGCTATTTGCACGACTGTTTAAATAAAATGAGCTTTCATCGTTGTATATCCTTTGTACATGTTCCCCATTTACTTTATATATCTTTGGCGTAAATTTTGGGATTCTTCACGTTGTGGATCCTTATTTTTTATGGAAACCAATTTTGATCGAACTGAGTGGGACTTTATTGTGAGTCCTAATGAAGTCTCATTTGATTCTCCTATTTGGGGCGGAACTGACTTTAATGACTTATTGCTTTAAGCAAATTCGTCTTTAACTCAACTGAATTGATATGATTTTGTTGTTTTGGATGAAGTTAGTCTTGACTTGAGTCATTCGTGAAGGATCAAACTATCGCTGATTTGGGCGAAGTTGCTCCGCATCCCCCTTTTATCAATTTTTCGATAAGAAGGGAAAAAAGGCATGACGGCGGCCGATAGCTACAAAGGCATTATTGGGCTCGAATGAGTTCGAACTTTTTCCTTTTGTGAGGGTTATTTGTCGTAGGGATGTCATTTCTAACTAGCATCGACGTACTATCCCGTTATAATTCGAACGAGGTCGATCTTCCTTTTTCATTTGGCGATGGCCTTTGGCCGTAAGGATCTTATTTAGAATTATCATCGAAATACCATCCTATTAGGACTCGAGCGAGGTTGAAATTTTCTTTTTATTAATGGCCCTTGGCCATAAAGGTGTTATTTCGAGCTGGTCAAAATGTTAACCTGTTGCAATTTGATCGAGATTGAACTCTTTTTTGTGACGACCCTTGGCCATAGAGGTGTTACTTCGAGCTGGTCAAAATGTTAAATTGTTTCAGTTCGATCAAGGTCAAACTCTTCTTTCTTTTGGCGATGGCCCTTGGCCATAAAGGTGTTATTTCAAGTTGGTCGAAATGTTAACCTGTTGCAGTTTGATCGAGGTCGAACTCTTCTTCTTATTTTTTATGATGATGGCCCTTGGCCGTAGAAGTATTATTTTAAGCTAGTCGAAATGTTAACATGTTGCAGTTCGATCGAGGTCGAACTCTTCTTCATTTGGCCATGGCCCTTGGAAGTAGAGGTGTTATTCAAGTTGGTCAAAATGTTAACCTATTGCAGTTCGATCGAGGTCAAACTCTTTTTTTTTAGCGATGGCCCTTGGCCGTAAAGGTATTATTTCGGGCTGGTCCAAACGTTAACCTGTTTCAGTTCGATCGAGGTCAAACTCTTCTTCTCTCGTTTTTGGCAACGGACCTTGAGGCGTAGAGGTGTTATTTTGAGCTGGTCGAAATGTTAACCTGTTGCAGTTCAATCGAGGTAAAACTCTTCTTGTCTCTTTTTTTTGGCGACACCCTTGGGCGTAGTGGTGTTATTTTGAGCTGGCCGAATGTTAACCTATTGCAGTTGGATCGAGTTCAAACTCTTCTTTCTTTTGGCGATGGCCCTTGGCCGTAGAGGTGTTATTTTAAGCTGGTCAAATTGTTAACCCATTGTAGTTTGATAGAGGTAGAACTCTTCTTCTATTTTTTTGGCAACGGCCCTTAGCCGTAGATGTGTTATTTCGAGCTGGTCGAAATGTTAAATTGTTGCAGTTTGATCGAGGTCGAACTCTTCCTCCTTTTGGTGATGATTCTTGGCCGTAGAGGTGTCATTTTGAGCTGGTCCAAATGTTAACATGTTGCAGTTCGATCAAGGTCGAACTTTTCTTTCTTTTGTCGATGGCCCTTGGCCGTAGATGTGTCATCTCGAGCTGGTCGAAATGTTAATTTGTTGTAGTTCGATTGAGGTCAAACTCTTCTTTCTTTTGGCGATGGCCCTCGGCCGTAGAAGTGTTATTTCGAGTTGGTTGAAATGTTAACCTGTTGTAGTTCGATTATGGTCGAACTCTTATTTATTTTGGCGATTGCCCTTGGCCGTAGAGGTCTTATTTCGAGCTGGTCGAAATGTTAATCTGTTGCAGTTCGATTGAGGTCAAACTCTTCTTCTCTCTTTTTTTGGCGACAACCCTTGGCCGTAGAGGTGTTATTTCGAGCTGGTCAAAATTTTAACCTGTTATGAGTCCCAGTTTTTCTTTTTGAGAGCTTTGGGTGTTTCCTGGAGGAGTACCGATTTTTCTCAACCTCTGCACTCCCTAGGTGAGTCCCAGTTTGATCGATTTTGTTGGCATCAGAGAGAGTGACGTCAGTGGGTATAAAACATTATTATTTTGCTCACGTTATTTTTATACTTGTAGTGGGATTTCCCTGTCTCGTCCCTTTGTATTTCGGTCTGTGGATGCCATTAGCAAGCGAGGCGATGGATTATACTTTGAACTTTGGTGGCGTCCCCCTCATCATCTCGATCAAAACCTCCCTTGGGAAAACCTTTAGTACAACACCTGGGTGAGGGAGAGAGAGTGTGCGACTCAAGGTGCGTCATTTTCTAGATGTTGGAGTGTCAGTTGGGCGATATTCTAGTCATTTTGCATTAGTTTTACATTCTCTAGTTGAGAGTTTCCTTTGCTTGTTTGCCGGCGTGATGCTTGTATCCCTGCTCAGGAAAACAATAGAAGATGAACCACAATGATATTTTCCTTACCTCAATCTAGTGAACCGGCAAACGAGGGTAGACTTGTAAATGACATATGGGATGCTAGTTTCTAAACTCGGTGGTCGTAGTCAGCTTTCTTTCCTCCTCTTTTTGAGCTCTAGCCCCGCGGGTTGGGTTCGCCTTAGCCGGTTCGTATACCATCCAGTGTGCGGGGAATGATGTTAGAGTAGGGTAGGATGCGCTCGTTCTCCTCCATTGGGATTCATGTGGATATTGGTTGTGACTTCTGCTTGTGTGTAGCATCATGATCTGGATCAACATATGAGATTACTTACCATTCTTCCTGGTGGGTGGTCATATTTCACCAGTTTTGGATCGGAAGGAAACAAAAGAATCTGGCTAAGAAATCCCTACAGATGGGGCCAAATTGTTTGACCAGAAAGTGTTGAACCTTATGATTTAATCAATTAATAATGAGAAGAAGGATAAATCTTAGCCAAGCATAATCAATTTCAAATCTAAAAGTATATAGAGAGATCATGATTGGAATATGGGAACATTCTCCACTTACTGGTGTTACAATCTTCTTTTTCTTTTTGGAAAAACAAAAAAGATAGTTTACATCATTCTCTAGAGGAGACTTTAGGACTAAGATTGGTGTTATTCGAATACCACATTTACTTGTCATACATTATCGACGATTGGACTAAGATTGGTCGTGGTGCTTTTCGTTATTTTGTCACCTCTGCGAGGCCCTGGCTTGGTCGACCACTATGGTCATATTTTGACCTATACAGTTTTTTTAGTCTTAAATTCATAGATTGAAGATATCAGCTGGTCACCTTTCTTATAAATATAGGAATTAGGATTGCCTATTCCTTTACAGGTTCATGACCTGCTATAACTACCTCTAAAAACCCACCTCCCGCCACTCCATTAGGATTAAGGAAAAAATCCCTTTTTAATATCTGGCCAGTTATTTGGAATTGTTTCTTCCATGCTCGTGAATTGTCAATGTTACAGAAGATCCATTCCAAGTATCAGAAGGAGGTAGTATATGTTTTTGTTTTAGAAGGCAAATATCAGTTAAAAAATTATTAGACAGGTAAGAGTTCCCATGCTTGAGCTTGAAACATGCTCTCTTCCTAGCATACAGGATGTTTCCTTGCTATGAAAATGTTGTCAGCACCAGTACTAGCGCTTCTCATAAAGGAAACGAGACGAATGCGTGGTTAAGCAGCTTCTTTGATGACAGATTGGGTACAGGAATTGCCTGCAGCACCCTTTTGTCCCCCTCGTCTTTTATAAATCAAATTCTCTCGTTGTTCTCGTAATTAACTTCTTTTACCTAGTGCTTTAGTTCATCCAATTAATTGGTGCTAATACTGAAATGAAGGTAACTAGCTAGGTTAGAGTTATTGAGCAGTGACGAGGGGGACAGGAGTGTGGTTATATGTCCGGTAAGATTCGGTTTACCTAACAATACGCACCATAGTATTAATAGCATGGTTGGTCAAGCTCTACAAATCAGCATATTTTGAAAAGTGTATTTTTTAAAAACGTTTTTTCCAAAATTACTTTTTTTTATGAGAAACAGTTTGTGTTTGAGTAATTAGTTTGAAAAACACTTGTGAACAGTAATTAGTATTTGACCAAGTTTTAAAAAACTATTTCTAAGTGCATTATTCTCAAAAAAATACTTTTAGAGAGAAACTACCTTTTTCTGCTTCTCCAAAATTGCTTCTGGTTCCCTTCAAAAGCACTTTTTTTTCTTTTAAAAGCTTGCCAAATACCTCAATTTTTGCCAAAAATGCTTTTGTCAAAAAAATAATAATAATTTTAGCCACAAAAACTTGGCCAAAAAGGCTATTAATCTTATTGTTTCTAAATTCGGCATCAACTATTCCTGGACAAAGAAAAAGTTGATTGCATTTTCAACAAAGCACCTAAGATGAAAATCAAACCAAAATGTACCACGTAAAGGAAAAAGGGTGCGAGTCGGGTCAAAGAGGGAAAAAGCAATATTTTTGAAATGAACAAATTATAACACACTACATTTGTCTTTTAGTTCCAATATTTTGGTACACATCTGAGGTCATGGATTCAAAAGATGCTAGACCTGGTAGTTGGCATTGCTAATTTAGAATTTTATAAAATTCCTAGTTAGGCTAAATTTTTTTTAATTAACTATATCTATTTAGGCTATAATTCACTTGTAGCTGATGAATCCTTATTGTATTTGGAGTGATTTTATTTCTATTGTCAAATGACGTGCTGCTGGCTCATCATATCTTTTCACCAAGTCAATATGTTGATCTCATTAGTTGACCACATCTTTTGGTTAGTAAATATGGTTGGATAGTTATTTGCACAACTCCAATTAGTGCTGTATTTAGTCCCGGACCCGAGCCTAAATGGGCTTCGCGGGCCGGATTTCGTGGGTCTGGACTCTGGCGGTCCCGGCCTGGCGATCCCGGGCTGCGTAGGCTCAAGGGTTAGACCAGCGCATGACGGGCCTAAGCCCATGTGATCTTGGGCTGGGCCGGATTTCGTGGGCCTTGCGGGTTTTTTTGTAATTTTTTTTGTTTAAGGCAATATCTTATACAGTAGTTATTAGTATAGTATATAATATACTAGTATAGAATATATTTATATAGTATACTAGTTATTAGTATAGTATATAATATATATTTCATTGTATATTGTATTGTAGTAATTAGTATATATATATATATATATATATATATATATATATATATATATATATATATATATATATATATATTGTAGCTTATAAATAATTCGAAGTAAAGACAAAGAAATATTGAGAAAAAAGATATTCAAAGGTATGTCTTATAATTTTTATTACCCAAAATGGCAAATCTTTCTTAGTCTTCCTTCCCCCAATGGAATGAGCACAACAAAGTACTAATATCACCATTAAAAGAAAAAAAAACTAAAAGAAGATGTGCCAAAGTACAAGTTACATCATAATCTACATTGTATCTTTAACAAATCTCATAAATCCGTCAAGGTTGGGAGGAGGTTGTGTTGGTGGTGGTGGAAAAGAAGCTTGTTCATCACCACTTCCGGACGAAAACCGAATCCTCCGCAAGTTCCGCTATCTTTTCTTCATAAGCTTCATCTATCGCCGGTTGTGATTCTGCAATTCCAAAGTTTCTTCTTTCCGCGCGGATCCAATCTCTAAAAAGTACCGGCTTTTTCAAGATATCCCTCATCGACGCTCTATGATCACCTATTTGCAGTCTTTCTTGACTGAAAGCGCTCTCCGATGCAGCAGTTGAAGCTTGAATGGATAAAATATCCCGAGCCATCCTTGCAAGAACCGGAAAATGTTTTTCCCTTGACTTCCACCATTCGAAAAGATCAAAAGAGCAGTCTGGATTCTCCTTTTCAAGTCCCTGATACAAATAAACTTGAAGCTCATTTAGATGTGAAGTTTCATCATAATTATCACCTTGAAAACCCCGAAACTCCGTCCAAGATTTAAGAGATGTGAAGCCCGCAGCTCTTTTAGACGATTGTGAGCTAGAAAAAGTAGGGGTTGGAATATTTGGCCTAGCATGCTCTAAGGCAAGTTGATAAGCATTATAAACTGTTTGAGCATTAATTTAATTAATGCTTTTGCATCTGCAAATGTAGCAACTTCCTCGATTGAAATATCTAAAGCCTTATAAATATTTGAATACCAAAAATGAGAACCTCCCAATTTTATTGTAGGATTTAACATTGCAGCAACACCAAAAATAGGAGGGACAAGAAAAAAATATTTTTTAAATTTTTGTTTCATTTCATTTATAGCAAGTTCATAAATATCCCCACACTCGTCAAATTCAACAAACAAATCAGCTAGTGCGGCAATATAAACTAAACAGATTGAAATAGTAGGATAATATTGCCCAGAAAATGCATTTGTAGCAACTTGAAAATGTTCTAAAAAATCTAAAAGAATTTTAACATTCGTCCAATCTTGTGTAGTAAGCATTTCGTCATCATCCTCACCACCTACTCGAGAATTAAATGTTGCATTAGTTGGGTTTCTATATTCATATGCAACTTCTAAACTTTCGTACATACAATTCCATCTAGTCGGGAAAGGTTTAGGAACCTTTATTTCTCTAAGGCCATATTCATCACATTTTTTAAAATACTCTCTAAGTCTAGTTCTACGGTTTGAATGAAAAAGCCAATTAAGAGACATTTCGAACCTTTTCAATTTCTATGTTTAAAATTCGCATACCATCACCGACAATTAAATGAAAAATATGACAAATACATCTAACATGGAAAATAATAGTAAATGCATGATTTAGTGTTTTTGTAAGCATGCCTATAGCACTAGTGTTACTAGAAGCATTATCCATAGAAATTGCCATTATTTTATCGCTAAAGCAAAAATATCTACAAGTATTTGAAACAGTGTTAGCTATAAACTTACGTGTGTGACGTGAATTAATTATTCTATACGCAATTATACGTTTTTGCATTGTCCAGTCCTCATTTATCCAATGACTTGTAACAGTTAGATAATCTCAATCATTACTACTTCTACCAATATCAGTAGTAATAAAAATCCAATTAGGTATATGAGTAAATAAATAGCGCAAATATTATTCATATTCATATTTGAATATATAAATATCGGCCTTAACTGTTGTGCGAGGCCAACCTTTATAAGTAGGATTAAAAAATATTTTATTATAATGAACCCGATTAGGATTAGAAGCAAAAATATAAGGTAAGCACATAGCAGTAATCATCTTTGCTAATTCTTCACGATCTCTATTTGGATCGTAATATAAAATACCACCGGTGACAGTGTTAGTTCCTGGTTGAACTAGATTTGAACATGTACTAGGTTAACCGCAGAATCTACACTTGTCCCTTCTTGCTGCGCTTGTATTTGCAAACATCTAGCCTTATCTCTAGGGTGTGTTTTTATGTGCCAAGTCAAACTACCTGTGCCGCTACGGTCTTCAGTAAATATATGAATCAGTAATTTCCCACAAGTTTTACACTTAGCCTTATTTAGTTCTTTTACTTGAGTAAACAAATTCCAAACTAATGATGTTACTTGACGTTTAACAGGTTGTCTATTAAAAGTTGAAATTTCTACAGGTGGGTCGGCCGGTGCATTACTTGAGTTATTAACAGGATTAGTAGGTGTATCATCTAAATCTGGTTCTTGGGTTTCATCATCATCATCATCATCCTCATTTTGCTCTAAGATAGGTTCATTAGGATAAAGAGCATTCATAATGTCATCATCTAATCTATCACCTACTGCAACATCATGTTAAAATTCACTATCGGTAAATTGAAAACAAGGGTGATCACTATCAAGCATTACGGGGGGAGGAGGAGGACGTCTAGGTTGGCGACTACTTTCAACTTGCTTATCTTTTCTAGGTCAGGGAACCGGGGGAAGGGTAGTATTATGGCCACTACTTTCACCAGTTTACCTTTTTCTTTACCAAATATTTTTTTCAAAGAAATGCCATATTAATTATAATTATGCAAACTAAACCATACAAAAATATATTATTAAAACGTAAGAGTTGAAACGAGTTTACCGGATTGCCGAACAACTTCTAAAATTGAAAATCGTTGAACACTTGAAAACTTCAATTCAACAACTTCATAATTTTTTTTATGAATTTTCAACAATAAATTAAGCAATTGTAGTAGAAAGATTGAGAGAGATTGTGAGATATTGATGAATTGGTAAATAAAAATGAAAGAATGAGGGGGTATTTATAGTTGATAAATGGGTAAAAGTGTAATTATATAAAGTTTGAGGTTAAAGTTTGGAGGCCAAATGGCCATTTTTTAAACCTCCAAACGGTCAAATAGTAGCCCAAACGGCTACTTTTTAAAATGTCCGTTGGTGATTTTTAAAACCAAATTTTTTTAAAAAAAATATAGCCGTTAGGCCCATTTAGGCCCGCCGGGCCCGGCTTAGTCCCGGGCCTAACGGTCCCAGGCTCGGGGGCTAAATAATGTGGACCGCCCGGTCACGTACCTAAAAGTAACACAAGGCCCAAGACCATCAGAATCGGCCCACCAGGACCGACCCACCAGATGTGTTAGGTCCGCCAGGACCGTGGCTACAGTGCAGCGCTAACTCCGATGAGTGTAAACCAGTATCTTTTAGCACATGCTTACAGGTAAAAAAAAATCATCGGAAGGAAGTTAAACTTCTTGTCTCATACTTTTACCTTGACTTGTTCACACACCAAGATTTTGTAGTAATTGAGGCCAAAAATTTCAATAATACTGTATCAATCCTTTGTAAGTATTAACTTGAATCATGTTAAGTGTTGTCCTAAAATATTATTTTTCTTCGAAATTAAATAAGTTTATTTTATTTATTTAAAGAATACAAACATCAACAAAATATTTATATTACAATAATCTAACAAGATTGAAAAAGAAAATAGGACAAAGAAAATTAATGAGAAAAATTAAAAATAAGAGAAACTAAGAGAAAAAGAGAAGAAAGCTAAGTAAAAAAGCACTTTTGATAAAATTATTATTGTGCAGCCATGTAAATTTGTTATGCATAACAAAAAAAATGACTGATTAAGTTTACCACTTGACATAGCCTTCTAGAGAGCTAAGGCATTTGTCTTTAAAATATTGTCACAAATTTCACTACGATATTCGTATAGTGAAAAAGAAGAGAAGGAAGTTTTAAAGTCTTTATTACACTGAAACTGTTTATTACATCAGTTGGATGCTCTTAAGGTCAGCAAGTATTTTTACACAAAAGGACTTTAGGAGTAAGAATTCGATGATTGTGTAGCTGCGGGCTGCGGCCATTGTCTTCCCCATCCCATAATTAATAACGTGAATCGCATGGTTGAAGAACAGCTGCGAACATTCAAAATCACGTGGCCCTGAATTAATTAGCAACTGCCACAATGAGGATTAATAGCATGTTTGATCAAATTTTTAAAATTAATTTATTTTAAAAAGTCATTTTTCAATAAAAATAATTTGTGTTTGATTAATTAATTTTAAAAGTTTTTAAAATAATAATTAGTATTTAATTAAGCTTTAAAAAGTAATTCTAAGTATTTTGTGTTTTTCATTGAGGAGAAGCTATTTTTGACAACTCAAAAATAGCTTCTACTTTTATGAAAAATTATATTTTCCCCTTTTCGATCGAATATCTCAATTTTAAAGGGGAAAAAAAATTACTTTTGACCATCAAAAATGAGCCAAACAGGTAAAGTGACTAAAATAGGTGAAGTAACTGGTGAAGACGCGTAAGACATTTGCATGTGAAACAGATGGAGGATAAATGATGAGCAGACCAAGTAGGATTTCAATGAGAGGACATACTGCAAGACCAGGAAATATCCTAATTAAAAATAATGGGTGCGTCCATAGTCCAATTCATGCATGTCACTATGTCAGCCATCTATATTTATAATCCAAATGGTTGACACTTTCTCTGCATTTTCATGTTCATGAATGGGTCATGTCCCTACATTCCGCCAGTTATCGACTGAGGGAAATCTTTCTATGTCAAGAATTTATTAAATAGATAAGGTGTCCCATATGCTTGAGTTCGACACATGCTAGTTGTAACTTGTAATCAAATCCATAGGCATACCTCAGACCTAGTTTTTGCTCGGAATTATCATTACTCGCGGTTCTACTGGAACAGTCTGTTGGGCCAAGTGCCTAATGCAACAGGCCAGAAATAATGTGCGTTAACATATAGTAATAATTAAATGCAACAGTAGGAGGGCCTAATAATGGTTTGATTAAGAATCATTAATAAATAATTATATAACAGTAACGTGAAGTTAACATAGTGCAGCATTTCCTTTTTCAAACCCCCCAGACATAAAATAATGTGACATTTACCATAATTAAGTGTAGTATATTAAATAACTAGAATTAAATATAAAAATTTATATGAAAACACGTATCAGACACTTTTAGTATACGCATTGGCTAATCTCCTCTTCCTTTAGTTGGTGTAGTAGCATCTGGAATTTGCTGGCAGATGGGTGAGGAAATTGACTTACCAGTCTTGACAAATTGATGCTAATATATTAGTAATTGATGCTGCCTTCACCTCCCTTACAAACTGATCATATCATTGCCACCTAGGGAGGAATGTGTATGTGCCCAATTGATTTGGCTAAATTCGGTATACCCAACGATAAATCCAAGGTACACATATATTCCAATTGAAAGCTTCCTCCAAGTTAACTAAATTTGGTGTCAGCTCATCAATAAAAGACGGAAAATATTGAATCTATTTTCAACAAGCACCAGAAAATGAAAATCAAAACCAATTTAACACGAAAAAGAATCGAAAGACACACAATTATATGTATGTGGATAGAGGGTCTGTACAATAAACATATTCAGTAACAATAAAGCAAGAGATATTCTCAAATCATACGCCACAAGATAAAAGCAAGAGATGGACCCAATTTCAGATTTAACCTTTGTACAACGAGGACCGACTCACCTCGGCTCAAGGAGAAGAAGAAGAAAGATAAATAAAAAAAAGAGAGGCTAAAGCTTATGCACAACCAAGAAAAGCAAGGCAGCTAAGACCCTGTCCTTCTCATAACCTGAAGAACAATAATCTGACAGACAAAAAAAGCCAAAGCATAAAACAAGTACACAATTGTCTTTTAGCTCCAAAATTCTAACACCTCATCCTTATTGAGATGATGAAACATACTCAACATCCAACCACTTAATTCTGACCCTAATACTCCCTTTTCACCGGAATATTACATCTTTCGCTTACCGGATTTGGGTCGACGGTTAGATTTTTCATTCTTCCCAAAAGCGCTACAAAATCCGCATGCAGATACTTTAGGAGACGGTGGCTCTATTGCCGGCGACACCTTACCAGTTCGGAAACCGCGGTTAGATCGGCTCCTTTCAATGGATCCAGGTGTTTCCGATGAAGCCTTATTCACAGGCACCGACACCTCCAATTTGGGTTTTGCTCCTCTTGGATCTTCTTTTTCTTCTCTGTCAGTTTTACTACTACTTTCTTCTTTTGGAAAGCGGCCCAGCTGAATCAATTCACCTGACGCTGTCAATATTTTGCCGTCCCATACAAGTCCTGATGAACCCTGTCTCCGAAACGACGTCGTGGATCTCTGTAATCCGGCCATCAGAGAATTGAGGAAAACGTTAACACCTACCTCAAATTTTTTTGCAGAACGTCTTGTTCTTTGTATTGTTGTTTTATACTGGGTTGGACTCTAGATCTTTCTCGGGATGAGCACTGTGAAAACAAGTATGGAGGCCCTCGCAATTGTGGTTGGACTTTTTCTCACATGTTTCTGTACCTCCAGCCGTATTTATAGAATGGAAGAGATAGGAATGGGACCGGTGTTATAATAGTAAAGGGACTGTAAAACTACTATATGTGACCCTTCCTTGGTAGCTCCAGAAATTTAGAAAATTCTGGTAGTAAATCATTCATTTTTATTAAGCCTTATCCAATGCAAATCAAATAAGTATGAAATTTATAAATAAAAAAAAGAGAAAGGTAAAAGAGATAATTAATTTTGTATGCGTTATTAGACTTAGTATAATGTATTTATCAAGGCATGGGCCAAAAGGCGATGCATTTTATATATGCCTTGACCAGATGTAAGCCCCATAAATATAAAATTTTTAATATTTTAGAAAATAATATAATTACGATAAATATTTATAAATAGATAAATTATATAAAATTAAAGAAAACTATAAATATGTAAAAAAAATATATATAGATGTGATCCATTCTCACAAAAAACTAGTCAAAAGAATTCATTATACATTATTTATAAGCATAAATAACTTGAGTCGAAAAGATTAAAGTTTTCTACATGGAGAAACAAAAAGTATGACTAACTTGTAATGTGAACTTTGAACTTGCTGCTACGAAGGAGAAGGAGAATGAAGTTCTTTTTGTATTTGTAAAAAAAATAACTATTCGTTGCTTTTAGGAGACCGTAACAGACTAGTGGATAAGATAAAGAATTGAGAAAAACTAGGACTTCAATCAATAAAGAAGGTCTTGACTTTGAAATTGAATATTTTAGTTTCTTTTCAAAAAATTTGAGCAATTACAAGCTGATTTTTGAGAATTTGGGTATTATATAAAAGACTTATTCAACAAATTTTATTTTAATTTGAAAAGGTCTCTAGGCTTATGTCTCACTTCAAAAACGCGTCTTAAATGTCCGGGCATATGTTCCGAATTGCTGTGCTGAGACTTTTGCTCGGGGTATTTTTGGTGTACCTTGTCCCGGGGCTCATCCTGAAAATGCCTTTTAGAATACTGGTATTTATATAGGACCTATCTGTTTTTTATTTGTTATATTAGGTTATTCACTTAATCTTTTTAGTTTTTAATAGTGTATATTTACTTTAAAGTGTTTTTCTTGTAATTACTTTTTTAAGTGATTTGCGAAGTGTACATTATTTTTACATGCTTATAAAGATTATAAACTCAATACTATAAAAAATAGCTCACGGGTTGGTTAAAGGTAGTCGGCCGTTTAGTCACTCCCTCGTAATGACTCTATAGGTGTGTAATATTTTATTAAGCATAATTTCTTTTCCTAATTAGTTAATGATACATAATAAGGCATGCTCTTAGCAATTTTTAACATTTGTATTACGAATTCACGGTTTGTTTAATACTACTTTCATTCACGAATTCTATTTCTTTCTTAAATCTTTCGTTTCCTTTGACTGTTGAGTCTGTGACTATTTCTTTATACATGAAAAAAAGAAATCTAACTATAGGAATCTAAAAATTCTACCTCTGCGCTTCTGCCAAATTGTCTGTTTCTTCCTTTGTTTTATGATTTTCTTTGTTGTCAATTCTTCTTCGCCTAAAGTATTTTAATACCTTCGATTGTTTCCATCGTCGGCATAGTTTTTGTATTCTATTCTGCCATTGATTTGTTATTACTCGTAATTATTTAGTATTTTTATATTTATGAATGTTATTTAAATTAAATTCAATCAGTTTGTAAATGTACCCAAGAAACTAATTTCAACCTTTTAGATTTATTCCGCCAATAAGGAAAAGATCCAGTTTTTAGAATGCAGTCGTAGTACGTTGAATGTCTTTTAAACTGAATTAATATTTATCTTATTTAGCTGCCAAATTTTGTTTTATTAACCAGCCAATGATTGAAAACCCACAGTTTACTGGAGAGAAAGGAACAGTTAATAATTTGCTTTTTGTTGACCATAAGCAATTTAATACATTTAATTTAAAACAGAACGAGACCATAGGGTTGGGGAATTAGCTAGGTTAGGCTAGACATATTAATTGTCCGTCTAACCAATCCAATATATGGGTTCTAGCTATTTCTCCATTTATTAGTGTTATTTGAAGACAAATTCTTCGTGTCCAATTGTATTAATGTTGGTGCCGTTCCTCTATGCCTTAGTATACACTAAACACTTCATATTATACTTTTCCACGTCTATAATAGTTGTTATGTTTCTAATGTACATGTTCTTTAATCCAGGTATCAAAAGAGCATTTTGACTACTGTAGTTAGTTACTCTTCAAATTTAGACTTTCTATGCTATGTAATCATAATTTTTTACGTTCAAGAACAATTAAGATTAAGAACAAAATGAAATAATATTAATTAGTTATATCTTACGTTTCTAAAATAATACTTTCTTCCGTCCAAACTAAATAATTCTTTTAATGTTTTCATACATTAACAAATTTACCTTTTAACATTAATTAGTAATAGAATTAATCATATTAACTTTTACTATCTTACGTAAACACTCCTAACACATATTTTATGCTATTTACTCCAAGGATAATGTAGGAAAAAAATAATTAATTCATTCTTGAAATCTGAAAATATCACTTATTTTAGACCACAAGAAAAATGTCAAAAAATCACTTAATTTAGATCGATGAAGTAAGTATTTTGGACCAATTATAATTATCAGTAATTGCGACAATTAAAATGGATAGAAGGGAGTATAACTCAATTACAAAGTACTCTGAATAAGTGAATTTCTAGCCTTCTACATGTTTTGAAATAAGTAATTTTTATTTATAATAAGTGATTAATTTGTCTTTGGCACATCCATTAAGAAAATACTAAATTTTAGATAAAAGTAATTAGTATGACTAAACTATCCTTAATGAAATATTGCAGCATAATTTAATGTGATGAGTAAAAGATTTTTTAGGGATACGTACATAAAAATAATTTTGGAAAAATAAGTTAAAATTTTTCTTGATTATATAAATCTATATTTATTTTGGACTAAAATAGAAAGGCAAATTAATAACTTATAGTGGACCGAAAGGAGTATTAAGGAGGTATTAATTTCTTTTCTCAAATTTACTCTTGTCATAGATGCCCCTAAGTGAATTTTTAAAAAATCTTTTCTTCATTAAATGAAAAGAGATAAAGCGTAATTAAGTTAAATAACCTCTTGCAATTAAATAATATTCATAATATGTGTAAACATTACAAAAGTATTTGTGGATCTAAGTAATTTATTTTGCAATGTTTTCTTATTACCTATAAATAAATTATCTTTGCTAGCTATAGGTAAGGATGTCAAAATGATTTTGCAATTACCCTGCGGAACAGTCGTTCCACCTGTCTTTTAGAAACAAATCGGTGGACGAATAATTGATTGCTAAATGCTAATTAAGCAGTAAACTTTGCCTAATATTACTTCAATCTAATTAGGTTCAGTTTTGCCAGACAAGAGGGGTTGCTCTTATGGTAAGCAACCTCCACTTCCAATCGAGAGGTTGTGAGTTCGAGTCTCCCAAGAGCAAGGTGAGAAGTTCTTGGAGGGAAGGATGCCAGGGATTTATTTGAAAACAGCCTCTCTACTCCAGGGTAGGGGTAAATGACATTATATTTAAGGTTAAGGGTCAAATTTGCCCTTGTACTATTCAAAATAAGCTACATTTATGGCTTCTAAAATTTTCACAGGTCTACATCACTATGAAAATAAAATTAAGAAAACGCCAATTACTGCGTTTGTTGGGAGGAGTACTCAAGTGCATGTGGACTTCTTCATTAAATCAAAAGTCATTTAAGCCACAGGCAATTGGGTTTTGTCACCATCAAGTTGCGTGTTCCTTTCAAACATGGCAACTTAATTATTTTCTTCTTTCTCATGTTTATTATACAAGTCAATATATAGCTTGGAAAATTCAGTCCCCTCTCTCAGCTCAATAATTAGCAACTTAAATCTGTTTTGTTTTTACCCTTTTCTTAATTGATTTATGATTAACCTTTTGAAATCAGCGAGGGATTCAAAGTCTATACACACTCAAAGCACCGCACACATCAATGTCAAACATTATCATCATCAGCATTAATTAGCCATCTGTTATGAAGACTCACGTTGCTTTTTGGCTTTTTGCCTTTTAATTGTTGGCCTAAATTTGTTGCCCCTATCATTCCACCTGGTAAAAGCAAAACCCCTCAAAGATGACCACGAATGCTAGGTCATCTTGTGGGGATTGGGATTAAATCAACTTTTATTATTGTCCCATTACCAATAACCCAGCTCTGTTATATTTCATTTATAACCAGGCTAGCTAGTTGTAAGGTTTAATTCTTTACCTTTATCATTATTTTCCCTTCACTTATATTTCCTCTAAACCTGTTCTAATGATTAGTGACAGTGTGAAACATATTCTGTACGTAAAAATTACTTCCTGTAATAAACTACTTTAAGCTTACACTAAGGTGAAACATGAACGACTATCTGCAAGTAACTGGAGATATTCTCTACCTATATTTCTTCTTTAGCCAATAGGTTTGAATGCGGCTAAAATAGGAAAGATTGTAAGATATATGGATTTATATCTAGATATATGGACTTATATCTACACACATATGAACAATATATGGATAATTATATGTTATGTGCTATCTTTTGGTTTGGCCTAATTATGTGGTCTTATGGACATTATGTTAAGGGGGCCAATGTATTGTCATACTAAAGTGTAGGACTAATGTGTAATACCCAAAAGGGTAACCTTAGTTTATGATGGGCTAACTAAGGTTACATAAGTAACCATAGTTACTTGCTTGTGACTCTTGAGTTATGTAACTCTTGCAAGACATAACTCAAGACATAACTTTTGTCTTGTAACTCTTGTCTCTTGGGTTATGTAACTCCTAGAGTTATAAAGTGGGGTTATGGTTCCCATTCTAGTGCAAGACAAGTTCTTCTTTTTCCCATTGAATCAAGAACCATATTGTCCATTGTCTTGCAAATAGGGTGGAAAACCATAAGCCAAATTTGATCATTGTCATATTATTGTTATTGTGTAACAATTCTCATATTGTTAAATCTTGTGGATTCATTCTTGTGGTGACAATCATACTTCAAGAAGTAGTAGAAAACTTGAAGGAAGGCTAAAGGAGTTCACAACAACTCAAGGACAATCATCAAAAGGAGGTTCATCAAATTCCACATATGGATTCAGGTTAGCTTCCGCTCATGTAGTTTATATATCCGGATTATTCAATATGAAGGTTGTTGTCTTTAGTAGGAATCATAATCCTAATAATTGGTATCAGAGCCACCCTTCAATTTTGGATAATTTGGATGTTCATAAGGTTCATGTTATATTAGGATTCATGTTAAAGTATAATTAGAATTTTGTTTATGAAATTCTACCATGAAATAGCATGATAGCATGATCTTATGAATGCTATGATTTGATTCAGTTTGATGTTTTTATATCATGTTAAAACGTTGTATATAGCATGATTTAGTTGGTAAATAACATGTTTTCATGTTTAAAGATTCATGTTAAAAATCATGTTATAATTCAGAAATAGTATACACTGTACAATCGATTGTATACACTCCAGTGAGATGAAATGTTTTTAAATTATACCTGACAATCGATTGTCTGGATTTGACAATCGATTGTCTGGTCCAGTAACTTAGAAAAATTTTTCCTTGTCACATCCAGTGACTTAAAATTTTTTCAGAAAAAACCAAACAATCGATTGTCTGTTTTGACAATCGATTGTCTGGTCCAGTAACTTAGAAAAATTTTTCCTTGTCACATCCAGTGACTTAAAATTTTTTCAGAAAAAACCAAACAATCGATTGTCTGTGTTGACAATCGATTGTCTGGTCCAGTAAAGTTTAAGAAAAACGTTTCAACTCTCTTAAGTTTCAGTGAATGTTAATTGTTTTATAGTCCATCAATTCTTATATATTATAGAATTGTCCAATTCAGTAAACAACGATTAATATTCAACTGTTACACATCCAATCATGTAACACATTAAGTTAAGATTCATAAAATGGCTTAAGGAACTAAAGTTGATTGCATCTAATATTTTAGTTTTTCAATTGAAGCATTATGTTGCCAAAGTAACCTCTATTGTGTAGATTGATTAATTATAAAATATGAGATGACTGTGGATGTTAGTCTTCCATGCGTTTAACATCGGCCCAAAGGAAGGTGTTATTTGGCAGGAATTCGAACATTCTTGTGGTGGTAAATATGAGATGATTATTTGGTTTTCCATGTGAATATTAAATCGGCCCAAAGGAAGGTTTAATATTTGACAGGAGTTTATTGTCTATGTTTGATCACTACACCAAGAGTACCACTTACAAGTTGATTTTCTGTCCAAAGACTAAAATCAATGTTGTGCTAGGTATCTTGTAATGGGAAATGCCTAATTTTGAATCTATAAAGTTAAAGTTCAAGTTTTGTAAGCATGTATTTAGTAATCCTTTGTTCAATTTTCAGTAAACTCTTCTGCTTCTACGATCTCTGCCAATATCAATAGCATCCCTGTGCTTAACGGCACTAACTTTAAGGAATGGAAAGAGAATGTAATGATCGTTCTCGGTTGCATGGATCTTGACTTAGCCCTTCAGACTGAGCAACCTACTCCTCTTGAGGATACATCCTCTCCTAATGAAAAGAGAGCGATGGAGAAGTGGGAACGCTCGAATCGCATGAGTCTAATGATCATGAAGCGTGCAATTCCAGAATCATTCAGGGGCACTATGAATGATGAACCTAATGCCAAAGTTTTCCTTGAAAACCTCGAACAGCGTTTTATTCAAAACGAAAAGGCGGAAACAAGTGCACTATTGAGTAAACTTGTTTCTATGAGGTATAAGGGCAAGGAAAACATTAGGGAGTACATTTTGGAAATGTCTCATCTTGCTTCGAAACTTAAGTTACTCAAGCTAGTATTACCTGAGGAACTGCTTGTGTACTTTGTTTTGATATCTCTTCCGGCACACTTTAATCAGTTTAAGGTCAGTTATAACTGCCTGAAGGAGAAATGGACTCTTAATGAGCTCATTTCACATTGTGTGCAAGAAGAGGAAAGGATTAAGCAAGATAAGGCAGAAAGTGCTCATTTGGCATCTTCTTCTAAGGCATCCTCTTCAAGGGATTCTAAGAAGAGGAAAAATAAGGAAGTTGCGGTTGTAAGGCCCAAGATTAAGCAACATAAGGAACCTAAGATTGAAATTACTGGATTAGGTTGCTTTCTCTGTAATGGGACTGATCATGTGAAGAGAGATTGTACCAAGTACCATGCCTGGCGTGCGAAAAAAGGTACATTTCTGTCTCTTGTTTGTTCTGAAGTTAATATAATTTCGGTACCTAAGGATAATTGGTGGGTAGGTTATGCTGCTCACATAAGGATATCTATGCAGGGTTGCCTGAACTGCCGAAAACCAAAAGATGGTGAAAGATACATCTATGAGGGTGACGGCAAGAAGGTGCCAGTTGAAGCTATTGGCAACTTTAGGCTGTTGTTTAAGACCGGCTTTCATTTAGATTTGAATGAGACTTTTGTTGTACCGTCTTTTAGACGGAATTTAATTTCAGTTCCCCAATTAGACATATCCGGTTATAAATGTACATTTGGGGACAATAAAGTTAGTCTCTTTCGGAATTCAAATCTTATTGGTACTGGTGTTTTATCAACATTTGATAGCTTATATTTGGTTGATACAATAACTTCAAATAAAGAAACTTTGCATACAAGTTTAATGGTACCAAAATTTAACTAATGAGAATTCTATTTCACTCTGGCATAAACGTTTGGGTCATATATCCATTCAAAGAATTCAGAAACTCGTGTCAGAAGGAATTCTTGATTCTCTTGATACCTCAAATTCGGAAATTTGTGTTGAGTGTATCAAGGGAAAACAAACAAACAAGACTAGATTAGGTGCTAAGAGAGCTTCGGACGTCTTAGAATTGATACATACAGATATTTGTGGGCCATTTCCTACTCCTTGTCGGAATGGTCAACAATATTTTATCACATTCATAGACGATTACTCTCGTTATGGGTACCTATATCTTATTCATGAAAAGTCCCAATCCATATTAAAAACCGTAGCTTATATTCTTAATAGAGTTCCAACTGCAGCTACAATAAAAACCCCATATGAACTTTGGACTGGGCATAAACCCGGTATTCGGCATTTTCACATTTGGGGTTGTCCAGCTGAGGCAAGGCCTTATAGGCCGAATGAAAAGAAACTGGATGCTAAGACGGTTAGTAGCTATTTTGTTGGATACTCTGAAAATCCAGGGGTTTTGAGTTTTATGATCCCACATCACGAACTATTTTTGAGATGGGTAATGCTAGGTTCTTTGAGGATATTGAGTTTGGGGGGTGGGGAGATAAATAAAGTTGTTAGAGATTTTGTCTTTGAGGAAGAACATGTGTCTTTCCCTCAAGTTGTTGATGCAACTCCGGTTCAAGACAATCTCGAAAATCTTCCCCATCAGGTACCTGATATAACTAATGAAAATCAAACTCAACAACCTCAAATAACTGAAATGCCATTAAGGAGATCCACTAGAGAGAGGAGAAATGCAATTTCGGATGATTATTATGTATTTCTCCAAGAACAAGAAAGTGATATTGGACTTGAGGAAGATGATCCAATCAACTTCCGTCAAGTTATTAAGTGTTCTAGTGTTCTAACTCTCAAAAGTGGATTGATGCCATGAATGATGAGATGAAGTCTATGAGCGATAATGACGTTTGGGAGCTTGTTACATTGCCCGAAGGTACGAAACCTATTGGTTGTAAATGGATTTTTAAAACCAAAAGGGATTCAGGGGGCAATGTTATTAAGTACAAAGCTCGTCTTGTCGCAAAAGGCTACACTCAGAAAGAAGGCATTGATTATAAAGAGACTTTCTCTCCAGTTTCATCGAAAGACTCTTTCAAGACTATAATGGCATTAGTAGCACATTTTGATCTTGTGCTTCATCAAATGGATGTTAAAACTGCTTTTCTCAATGGTGACATTGAGGAAACAATTTATATGGTGCAACCTGAAAATTTTGTTTCGGATGAATCAGAGAAGAAGGTTTGCAAATTAAAGAAATCCATCTATGGGCTCAAGCAAGCTTCTCGTCAATGGTATTATAAGTTTCATGCAGTCATTACATCTTTTGGTTTTGAACCGAATATTGCTGATGACTGTATATACCATAAGTTCAGTGGGAGTAAGTATATTTTTCTGGTTTTATATGTCGATGACATACTGCTTGCCTGTAACGATATAGCATTATTACTTGAAACTAAGCAATTTCTTTCAAAGAAATTTGAAATGAAAGATCTTGGTGAAGCTTCTTTTGTATTAGGAATTCAGATTCTAAGAGATCGCTCCAAAGGTGTTCTCGGTCTGTCACAAAAGGGCTATATCGATAAGGTTCTGAAAAGATTTGGCATGCAGAATTGTAAACCAGGCGACACCCATGTTGCTAAGGGAGACAAATTTAGTCTCAAACAGTGCCCAAACAATTCTTATGAAATTTCGGAAATGCAGAAGACACCTTATGCTTCGGCGGTAGGTAGTCTGATGTATGCTCAGGTATGTACACGACCTGATATAGCGTACATTGTTGGGATGTTAGGCAGATATTAAGCAATCCGGGTATGGACCATTGGTAGGCAGCCAAAAGGGTCATGAGGTACATACATAGAACAAAGGATTACATGCTTACATATCGGAGTTCGGACCAGTTTGAGATCATCTGGTATATCGACTCCGATTTTGCCATTTATGCTAATAACATATGTAACCATGGTTGCATATGTTAATAACAACAGTATTTTGACGAAAGCGAAACATAAGGACGTCAAATTTCGGGTTGTTAAATAAAGAGTACAAAATGGACAATTGTGCATTAAGTACATAAGTACAAACTCCATACTTGCGGATCCGCTCACTAAGGGATTGACACCAAAAGTATTTCTTGAGCATATTGCTTGTATGGGTGTCAAATCAGATAAGGATTATGTATTTTAGTGGGAGTTTGTATTGCACATTTATGTATTGTTCATTATATTCAGAAATTCAGTAATTCAGTTATATCTGCGCAGATATTCAGTTTTAAAGTCTTTGTACTCTTACAGTTTAAGTATGATCTCAATAAAGAGAACCAGTTGGAAATAGACATTCTATTGACCACACTTTATGTTATTTCCATGCTACATACCTACACTTGATCCATGTCGTTGGTTATATTGATATACGTGATCTATGATTGGTTCTAGTTACGAATGAGTAACGACGAGCTCTTAGGTCCTATGTTGGTATGATTGATGGACCGGATTGTTCATGACAATTTTATTGTGATAGCAATTTTGTGCACCTAAGGTTTGTAACATATAATATTAAGGTTTGTACATATGTTTGTATATCTCGTCCAAGTGGGAGATTGTAAGATATATGGATTTATATCTAGATATATGGACTTATATCTACACACATATGAACAATATATGGATAATTATATGTTATGTGCTATCTTTTGGTTTGGCCTAATTATGTGGTCTTATGGACATTATGTTAAGGGGGCCAATGTATTGTCATACTAAAGTGTAGGACTAATGTGTAGATACCCAAAAGGGTAACCTTAGTTTATGATGGGCTAACTAAGGTTACATAAGTAACTATGGTTACTTGCTTGTGACTCTTGAGTTATGTAACTCTTGCAAGACATAACTCAAGACATAACTTTTGTCTTGTAACTCTTGTCTCTTGGGTTATGTAACTCCTAGAGTTATAAAGTGGGGTTATGGTTCCCATTCTAGTGCAAGACAAGTTCTTCTTTTTCCCATTGAATCAAGAACCATATTGTCCATTGTCTTGCAAATAGGGTGGAAAACCATAAGCCAAATTTGATCGTTGTCATATTATTGTTATTGTGTAACAATTCTCATATTGTTAAATCTTGTGGATTCATTCTTGTGGTGACAATCATACTTCAAGAAGTAGTAGAAAACTTGAAGGAAGGCTAAAGGAGTTCACAACAACTCAAGGACAATCATCAAAAGGAGGTTCATCAAATTCCACATATGGATTCAGGTTAGCTTCCGCTCATGTAGTTTATATATCCGAATTATTCAATATGAAGGTTGTTGTCTTTAGTAGGAATCATAATCCTAACAAAGATTAATTTCACGAACGACGAGGCATTACATAATTTCATCTCGAAGGGCTCGGAAAACAGCTCGGGGTTCGAAGTCTTCGAGGGTTTTTTCGTGTTCGGTGCTCGGGATAGAAAGAACCGGTGGTTATCACAAGTAAGCGATAAGTTTCATTCGAGTAGTATTTTTCTGACAATGACTACACAGACAGTGACAGCCTGCACCGGGCTGATTGAGTGATTGTACCGGCTACTTTATGTAATAATTACACATGTTTCATAATGAGATTTTCCCCTCATATATAAAGGGGACCCTTGTTATTTTTGTAAGGAGAGGAGATACTACACACTATATCCAATACAAGAACTTTCTCTGCTCTCTAACTCAATCATACTCTCTACTTTATCCTACTGCTTATATTTTGTTGTTTTACTTACATTTACTACATTTCATTAGTTGTCAATCACTTATAGCTCATTATTGATCATAAAAGCCGTCACCGAAACTCTCATAACTGTTAATCCTCCATCGACTGCTCTTAGTTGGACATCCGACTCGACCCGAGGCCCCCCTATACGCCAGCTCGAGGCCCCGATTTCCCGTCATTCGGTTTGATTATTATATCTTATCTTATAAGCTAATATTTCACTTAGAATCTATGGACTAACAACTAGCATAAAAATTGATCACATATTTTTAGAACCACAAAATTAAATCTAATTGTTATTACCATTTACAAGGCAAACAGTTTAGCGCCCTCCGTGGGGCTAAGAATAACAGTGATTGCTTCTTGCTGGTTTATTACATAACGCAAGTTATCTTTCACACATTTTCTTGTCCAAGAATCTTTGATTTCAGGTCAAAATATCTAACTCAGTAAATGCACATGACAACAACAATCTCGAAGGCCATAGAAACTATGGTGCAACTCTTCCATTTAATGGTGCACCAACACAAAACCTGAGGTTGCACCAGAACCAATTCCCGTCGATATGGTCTCATGAAACACTCAACACATTGGCGTAAGTTCCCTCACCAACAAGAGTATACACCGAGAAAATCAACAAGACACTCGGAAAAACTTCATCCAGGAAAAAAGAGAGGCAAATAGGAGAAGTGAAGCGGGAAAACCTCAGCACATCGTTCATATGATTATCATGGGAACGACGTTCCCCAGGGGCCCGTGATCAAGCGAATAAAGGTTTCTGCGGCAACTTAAGGGCAAACCCGGGGCCGTGCATCTAAGGACATCCCCATATTCAACGAAGAAGACTTCGAGATTCTGTCTAATCCACACAACAATGCGCTTGTAATCTCGTTTTCTGTTAACTAACATCCAAATTAAATGTGTGCTCGTGGACCCATGTAGCTCGGCCAACGTAATTAGATCAACGGTAGAACAGCTCGAATTACTCGATCGGGTCATACCTACCTCCCGAATCCTTAACGGCTTCAATATAGCCGACAAAGCAACAAAAGGAGAGATTACCCTCCCTGTTAACATATCCGATGCAGTTCACGATACCAGATTCCATGTCATTAAAGGTGATGCAAGGTATAATGCCTTGCTTGGTAGGACATGGATACATAACATGAAGGCGGTACTATTGACCCTACATCAGATAATGAAGTTTCCAACAAATGATGGAATTAGGACAGCGTATGGAGAGCAACATGTGGCGAAGGAAATGTTCGCAGTCCATGAAGAGGTATAGAATAGTGTATGCTCCACCTCGGAGAGTTGGAAAGCCAACAAACCCCCGAGGATGATGAAGAGGATTTCCTCGCTCCCAGAACCTTCATTGCCCCTAAAGAATCAGATGCAATAAAGTCGACTATTGAAGAACTAGAGAAAGTCGTATTGATCGAGCATCTACCAGATCAGAATGTATACTTGGGGATGGGATTAACCCTCAAACTCAAGGAAAAACTCATTAAATTCTTTATTAACAACATTTATTGCTTTGATTGGTCCCATTTAGACATGACAGGGATACCACCAGAGATAACCACCCATCGACTAAGTGTCGATCCCAGCTACAAACCGATAAAGCAAAAAAGGATACCCTAGCCTGAGATAAAGCTTGCATTCATCAAAGATGAGGTAACGAAGCTCCTCAAAATTAGGTCTATTAGGGAAGTAAAATATCCCGAATAGCTGGCCAATGTGGTGGTAGTTCCCAAAAAGGGGAATAAATAAAGAATGTGTGTAGATTATAAAGATCGAAATAGCACGTGCCCAAAGGACTCATTCCCACTGGCCAATATCGATTGTTTGATCGATGCCATGACCGGCCATGAAACCCTCACTTTTTTCGATGCCTATTTGGGATATAATCAAAATCAAATGAACGTCGAGGATAGACAATAGGCTTCCTCCTTATGCAAGGTCACGAGCGCTTCGGACTTAGCCCTGACCTTGGATTGCGTAGTAACCAACTCAGTATGGATATCCTTATACTTACTTCTCTTATCCCTCGCATCTTTGAGGCAATGCACGATCAAAACCCCCTCTTCTCAGAAGGCATCTCTCTCAGAGATTACCTCGCCCAATTGCCATTTAAGTTTGAGAAATTCGGAGTTCCTGTTTCGGAGCTCCTTCCATGTACGGACATCTTTCTCCTTAAACTTCAAAAATCGATTCAAAGATATTAAAATACTGAAGTCATCCAGACGTGCAGACAAAAAATAAAAGGGAGTTATGTAACTTGTTCAATAAGACGTGCCTTTCCCGGTACGCCACCTTCAAGCAATATTTAAGGCCACGAAGTTCTTCCTCCCTCTAGGTAGAAACAGCCTTGAGCTCATAAGCTTCCGAGGTAAGCTTCTTATGTTCTCCCTTGTAGTGAGCCAGCTCGGTTTCGAAATTGGCAAATGTTTGATTATAATGTACCTTGGTCTGAAATATGAAAGAAGTAAGGTTAGCAGGGTAAAGGTCGGGGCCCCAGGCAGAATTTGCGAATAGATTACCTGCTCACATAGCATGTCGATATCTTTAAAAATAAGTGAAATTTCAGGCTCATGCTTTTCCTCAAGTGCAGCAAAAGGCTTTTCAAACATATTTTTATCACCAATGGACATCCCCATGTTGACAGAATCTGTATTGGGGGCGTCTTGCATCTCTTTCAGAGAAAAATCTGATTTCGAAGGGGAATCACTCACTTCAACGAGCTTGATTGAATCAATCAGGGGATTCCCTTCCTTTTGAAGAGCAATAGATTTGGGCTCTCCCGGATCGCCTACCAATTGCATCTCGGCTCGAGGGAAATTTTGGCAGTCAACAGCTTCAACGATAGTGCCCGATACACCCTCGTAGGCCTCTTCAGCCCGAGGTATGGAACTGAGCCGCGATTCAGAAGCCACCAGCTCAATAGTTTGTGAAACAGTCAGATCCTCACCCCCTTAGGGTGCTATCAAGGTATCTTCTTTCTTTTTGTCTCCAGCTCGGGGGCTCCTTGACGCTTTTGGAATTAAGGGCGTTGAATTATTCTTAGGATCTTCCACTTTGGTTTTCTTGGATTTCGAAGGATAAGTCGACAACCTCCCTCATTTTTTCCTTTCTTCGTTGGGTTTTAGAGCACCCGTTTCACCAGGTGGAGCTTCTTTTATCAAGAAGACCTCCCTTAGACCTGCCCAAATACAAAAAACAAGCATGAGGAATAAGAACGCAATTAGTAGTAACTTTTGTAAAATTGAAACTACAGCAGAGAATGAAGTCCCACTGTGATCCTTGGCTTCCCATAAAACCCGGGATAAATCAAGTCACACACGCTCAATATATGGGCAAATCGAGTCCAGTTTAGCTGCCCATCCTGAAAGATTCCTAACCACATTAGGGTATGCCACGATAGCTGTATCAGCGAAGGAAGTCAGTTCATAGGAAAATGCATACGAAAGAAAGAAACTGGCAGTTAATTAAGTATGTGTACTTATTCTTCATAGTCTATATTTCGGGGAACGACATTCTCTCTGTGGGGATCAAGTCTGAAGTCCTAACTCGAACAAAACAACTCATCCACCCCCGTTCCTAACCTCATGAGTACAAGCGAAGAGGGACCTCAAGGCCTGGCAGCAGAGCTTAATCAGGCCCCCAACGAAAACTCGGAGACTATCTATTTCGATTAAATGGCCAAGGGTGAAGGGCATCTCCTTAATCATATTCACGTAATACCTGGTGATGTAAACGATACGCCAGAATGACAAATGAATTTGGCCGAGAGTCACTTCATATCCTTTGTAGAAGTCGAGTATCACGGGGTCCATCGAAGGCATAGATGGCACCGCCGAGCCAAATGTAAATGGATAAGTATAAACAGTGAGGAAGTCGGCCTTATGTGTCGTTATATCCTCCTTCCAAGAAGTAAACTCCACTAATATTGCATCTCTCTAGCAACAGTCGATTTTCACCTTTTCGATGTTCGTTATTAAACTGATGTATCGAGACACTGGTTCTCATTGCCCCGGCTTCGAAGAAGGTCTTTCGACCTTAAAATCGAAGGTCGTCTCAAAGGCCTCTGGAACACATTCTTCAGCTCTAGGAGATGCTGCCGCTTTACCCTCAGGGGGGAGCGTGGAAGAGGAATGCACGTCTTCCTGAGGGATAGAGGTGGAAGTGATCTCCATTTCTACCAAAAGGTTACGAAGAAGAAACGAAAGTTCGCGCTTCAGGAAAGAACACAAGAGAAAAGTAGGAAGAAAGAAAACCTCCGTTGGGAGCCTGATGATGCAATTGAAAGGAATGGGCAATGAAATGAGTATATATAAAAGCCTAACATCTGCGATTGGAGCAGACCAAAGGACAATCAACCACTATAATTAATTTGGAGACTTAGAGGATTGTGTGAACGCGACCTTTAGAAGCTCTGTCTATTACATCAGTCACTTGGCAGGATAAAACTAATTTCTTCGATGGAAGCACTGGAGGGTCAAGATCTCGAGGTCATTTCTCTTTATTTTAATTTGAGAAATGCGGGGACTATCTGTATGCGGCTAAAATTAAAAATCCCAATTTCATGATCACTGAAGCATTACGTAACTTCACCTTGAAGGGCCCGGAGAATAGCTCAGCGTCCGAAGTTAGGGGTGTTCAAAACCAATCCGAAATCAAAAACCGATCCAAACCGAAGCTTAACGGCTTACTGGTAATGGCTTAACGGATGGGGAACGAATTGAATTGTTTTATTAACGACTTATCGGTTTGGGAATGGATTATTCAATTTTCTTAACGGCTAATCCGTTAACCCGTTAAGAATATATATATATATATATATATATATATATATATATATATATATATATATATATATATATATATATATATATATATATATATATATATATATATATAATTTAGTGATAGAATTGAGTTGTCTAATACATATATGGTTCTATGTGTGTCATGGAAAAAGAAGAATTGAAAAGATTGGTTATGACTAGAGGAACGACACCCCATGAAATAAATTTATGCATTTTGGATGATTGCTTGTGGAAAATGGAGAACGATAGTTATTTATTGAAGAGGAGCGTAGAGAGTAGAATTTAACAGAGCACTTCAGTTTTTAAAAGTTCATTGTGGGTGCTGAATGGAAATTTGCGTGACAGATTTTTTTTGGTTATATCTAAAGCTTGAGTACACATGTTGTGTGGCCTCTAATAGAAGATAAGTTCTGTTTTATTTTTCTCGATATTGAACTAGTAGTGAATTTATCTATTTTATAATCTACATGCTGATGGCAATTTTTTCATTAGCTGCATCATATTGCCTCTAAAATATTATTTTTTATGGCAATTCATTATTTCTAAGACGAGGAGAATAAGATATATTTAGTGAACATGTATGTTAGGCCGATAAATCGCCCATTAACCGCCCTATAAGAGCTAACCCGATACCAATCCGCCCGATATCTTATCGGGTGGCTAACGGATTAATACATTTAAAAGACGATAATCGTTAAGCCAAACCGTTAAGAGTAAAAATCCGCCCAATGAACACCCCTATCCGAAGTCTTTGAGAGTTTCTCGTGCCTGGTGTCTGGGTAGAACGAACCGGTGGTTATCACAAGTAAGCAGGAAGCTTCCTAGGAGGAGTATTTTTCAGACAATGCCTACACGGACAGTGACAGCCTACACCAAGCTAATTTAGTGGTTATACCGGCTACTTTATGTAATAATTATGCATATGTCATATTGGGATTTTCCCCTTATATATAAATGGTACCCTTGTCATTTTTATAAGGAGAGGAGATACTACACACTACATCCAATACAAGAAGTTTCTATGCTCTCTAACTCAAATATACTCTCTATTTGATCATATTGCTTATATTTATTGTTTTACTTACATTTATTACATTTCGTTAATTGTTCATCACTTATCGCTCATTATTGATTATAAAAATCCGCCATCGCAACTCTCATAACTATTAATCCTCCGTCGACTGCCCTTAGTCGGACATCCGACCCGACCCTGAGGCCCCCTATATGCTAGGTCGAGGCCTCGATTTTCCACCATTCGATTTGATTATTATACCATCTGCAAGCTCTTATCTTATTTTCTAATCTTTCGCTTAGCATCTATTGCCTAACAACACACATACAAATATATCACATATTTTAGAACCACAAAATCAAATCTAATTTATTACCATTTTCAAGGTAGACAAGGTTAAAATTGGGTAAAATTAAAAAATAGTTAGATTTACAAGTAGTATTAAAAAATAGCCACAATTTCAAAAGTAATCGAAATTTTGCTACGTTCATGTAAAGATAAATTTGAACAAAAATGATGTTCCAAATCCGAAAAACACTCCAGCATAATATGTTGGAGTTCAGCATAATATACTAGAATTTCATATTGTGATGGAGTTTAAACATAATATGCTGGAAGTTCATACACTGGTGCTCTAATCTCCAGTATATTATGCTAGAACTTTCCGTGTTACAACAAAGTAGTGATTATTTTTCAACGACTTTATGAACGCTAGCTATTTTTTAATTACCAATATGAATATTGGCTAGCGCATGTTATTTTTAAAATTAAAATTATATTATTACGATCCCCAATATGTGCTTTTAAACCCAATCAGGCACTTGCAAAGTCAAAGAGCATTATTACGATCCCCAATATGTGCTTTTAAACCCAATCAGGCACTTGCAAAGTCAAAGAGCATTATTACGATCCCCAATATGTGCTTTTAAACCCAATCAGGCACTTGCAGAGTCAAAGAGCACGGATAAATAGAGTGGGCTATCCCTGAGTGGTCCTTTTGGTTTAATTCTTGAAGAATTACGGGAATTTGGGTTAAGGCCTTTTCTTCTTCGAACTTCTTAATAAGGCTCAGTGAACATAGGCCATTGGGAGAACTAGGACGGGCCTATCTTGTCGTTCTTTTATTTTGCCTTTATTTATTTATTATTTATTTATAAATGAAGAAGAAGATAAGACGTTATAAAAACAAATACATAAAAAATTTTAACAAGTAAAAGATAAAACCAGCTATAATAATAACTAAAGCAAAGTAACAAATGTGTTTTTGCAATATGCTTCTCTAGAAACATAGGTTATTCTAAAAATAAAAATATTAAATGTCCTAAGCATCAAATGCCAAGAAATGTAAAGATTAGCAATTTCTCCAGCCGATTGATGTTATACCAGCTGAAATGTCTAGAGATAAGACTTAAAGAGTGATCAAGAAATGGACATTCCCTATTATTATTAACAGTTTTTCTTAATCTTTTATGCTCAATCCAACTTTAGAAGCAAATCAGAACTTTCCTTTGACATTTAGAAAGTAATTTGAAGTTTAGAAGAGAGATGAATTTACAGCTCATTGGTTCAGGACAGTGGCAGAATTCCTTTAATTGGGAAATTCTGCAATTTCATCCCTTTTATTGAACCACACCCTTCAATCCAATGCCATTCCCACTTACCATTTTTTACACATTCTCTCCATACTACCATTCCTGATTCAAGATCTCTATACAAACACATAGCACCTGCAGTAGACACACATTTGGTATTAATACTACCCCATCTTCCTTTACCTTCTAATAATCTTGCCCCAACTTCTTGTGGCGCTTTCCCAATAATTCTCCAATTATTACATTCACTAAGTTCCCATATACATGCTCCAGCATTACACGTTCCGCCAACAAGACTCAACTTCCCATTTCTTGGCACTAATGCTGCAAATTCAAGCCTGTCAGCCATTGGCACACTTAATTCTCTCCATTTATTCTTCTCAATTTCGTATCCCATTATGGTACAAGCGCGAGCAGACGTGATCCAATACAGGACACCATTACAGTAAACGCTCTCGTTTGGTGTCCAAACTGTTATGCCTTACAGAAAATTCCATTGGCATTGATCCAATCGTTTTCCAATTATTGTAAACAGAATCGTATACTTCTAAGGTGGGCTCGTACGAGGCACCTCCTCCATTAATGGTGCTAGCCTCTGACATTCCTCCAGACACATAGACATTGAAGTTGACTGAATTCAGTTCTATTACTCCAACAGCTGGATTAGTCCTTGTAACATTTAGCTCAGGGAGTTGCCTGAATTGCCTAGTAAAGGGGTATGGCTAATTGAAGTGTAGTAGTTGTAGCCTTTCTTATCAGGCCGCCAATTGCAGCAATGGGGCAATTGGATTAGGACTGAAGTCAAGAGGCAATAGGCGCCAAGAATCATCAATTGGGTTGTGACCATAACAAAAGTGCCCCGTGATTCGCGTTGGCAAGGCTACGAACCACGGCGGGTGGTGCCTCTGAGGTGAAGCTGAATTCTTGGCACATGTATACCAATTTTTGCAAGCTGATTTGGCCCTGGCTAAGGAATCAGGGGAAAGATAAGAAAAAATGTTGGCCAACATATCAAAAGGAAGGTTGCTCTACATAGCGTTGGACGTCCCAAGGTTCTTGTTACAAAGGGGGATGGATATATAGGATATATATGGTACAAACTACAAAGTGAATGTGGCTGAACAATGATTGAAGCAGAGATAGATTACTGGAGGATCTGATTTAGCATAGAGATGCGTGACTCACACGTGAGTTGTCCAGGTCCGTAAAGTTTTATATACAGCTTTTGTCGTTGTCTGGTTATTTAATGCTTAAACAGTGGTTCTTGGAAGTGCCCAAGAGGCAATATCGTTTAAAAAAACGAACTTGCGGCTTATCACTTGTGCAATTTGTAGCCATCCTTTTAATTCTTGTTAATGGAAGTTGAAGATACTAAAGTGATTTCATCATAACTGAGCGTGCCCCAAAAGATTTGACCACCCCGGCCTTAGAAAGAATTCCGAACTAAAATGTGATTTTCGTTGGATTCAAAATATATAAATAAATGAAAAAAAAGATATTTTTACATGCGGTAAAGGGTCAAAAATACCCTCAATCTATCGATTCCGGAACAAAATTGCCCTCCGTTAACCTTTTGCAAAGAAAATGCCCCCACCGTTAAATTTGTGGCATACTTCTGCCCCCAAAATCTAACAGATGCTTGTATTTAATTTTTAATTATTTTTAATGCCACGTGTCACGTAACGATTGACCATTAAATAAACTTGACCCAAAATCAACTCTCACCCAAGTTCCGACCCAACCCGACCCGACCCAAAAAAGGTTAACGGAGAGCAATTTTGTTCCGGAGTCAATACATTGAGGGCAGTTTTGACCTTTTTTCCGTTCTTTATATGTCCCAATTTGCTAGTAACAGGCTTGAAGTGTAATGAGATTTCCCGCTTTCCAACAAAAGTAAAGAGCTTGATATATCACATATATTCATCTTCAGTTAAAGTGGATTGGTCATTCCTATCCAATGGGGGGCTGATTTTTCATGGCTTGGTTATGGGGGACGGGCTGGACGCCTGGTTCGTGATGGAGGGGGGCTGTTTGGTTGTGAAGTTTTCCGGCGATGTGAAGGTGACGGGCTGGACGGGGAAGATGAAGCAACGGGGTAGCCATGGGAGGTCGTTTGGTGGTTTAGGGTTAGAGAGGGTGTGTTGTGAGGAAGATGAAGAGATAGTTTGGTGTTTTTTGGGTCGGGTCGGTCGGGATGCTTGTATTTAATTATATTTTTTTTAATTCCACGTGTCACGTTTTGATTGGCCATTAAACAAACTTGACCCAAAATAAATTCTTACCCAAGTTCCGACCCAATCCGATCGACCCGACCCAAAAGGTATACGGAGGGCAATTTTGTTCCGGAGTCGATACGTTGAGGGCAGTTTTGACCCTTTTTCCGTTCTTTATATGTCCCAATTTTTAACCTTTTCTGGGTCGGGTCGGTCGGGTTGGGTCGGAACTTGGGTGAGAATTGATTTTGGGTCAAGTTTATTTAATGGCCAATCGTTACGTGACACGTGGCATTAAAAAATAATTAAAAAATTAAATACAAGCATCTATTAGATTTTGGGGGCAGAAGTATGCCACAAATTTAACGGTGGGGGCATTTTCTTTGCAAAAAGTTAACAGAGGGCAATTTTGTTCCGGAGTCGATAGGTTGAGGGCAGTTTTGACCCTTTACCGTTTTATATATAGTGTCAAAATATTTGGCGCTATACATTAATATTAATTGTGCCGTTAATGTATATCGCTAAGTATTTTGGCACTATACTAGAAAAACTAACATATCCAGGTATAGCGCCAAAATACCTGGCGCTATACATTAATATTAATTGTGTCGTTAATGTATATCACTAAGTATTTTGGCATTATACTAGAAAAACTAACACATCCAGGAATAACGCCAAAATACCTGGCGCTATACTTTTTTTTTCTGGCCCCACCAATTATTCCTGACTTTAATAATTCAAAAGCATATAATGCCTAACTTTTTCGACGCTATATAATAATAAAAAAAATTCCGGCTAGACATTTACTATATAAAGAGGTTAGGATTGTATAGAAATTCATTAAAAAAATTTAACTCTTGTTGAAATGTTTATTGTTGTTAAATTCTCCAGCGTTTTTTAATTATGTCTGAAGAGCGTAGAATAAGAGTTTCATTACATTGGGGGAGGGGGGAGGGAGGAAGGGGGTGATGTTGTGATGGAGAATAACTCCGTGGGCTACAGTTTACCTGCTAAGTGTCATGTTAAATTGCCACATACAATGGAGTACGATACATTGATATCTTTGTTATGCAAAAAAATGAGTGCGAAAAAACGTTCAATGACACTTAAAATTATCGGAAAATATTCGTATTCCGTCAATCCGAAAATGGTTGCTTTTTACTCGAAGTTAACATCGACGATGACGATACTTTGAGTGATTTTCTGAGGACTCCGGACGAATGCTGGGAATTTTTTGTAATCACAATGTTGGGGATGTTGCGTGCGACAAAGAAGAAGATAGGTATGTAGATAGTGGGTAAATACATTCCCATCCACTCTCCGGCCCGGTAAGTCAGTGTAAGCAACTATCCATCCTATATATACTCGGATCTATGCTGGGGCTGTAGGGCTAATAGATCCAATGCCCGAGGGTCGGGATATTTAGTCGCGTCCATGTCGTCAACTGTAAAGTAAAACAACACTAATTGTATTTTATTCTGTATGGGTTCCAGACTCGATATTTTGAGGCCTAGAGGCACCAAACTATCATTAATAATTATTGTTTGTTTTATAATTTAAATTCATATTTTTAATAATTTAACTATATATATATATATATATATATATATATATTCAAAAGCAAGTGGTAAACTTAAGTTTTTATTTATATTAATTATGTATATTTTTAGCGTATTAAGTTTGTATTAACGCTCGTATATTTAATAAGGGGGTACCGGCCGGATATGAATTTTACAAGTGACCCATCCGGTAGTTATCACCTAACTGAAAACGTCCATCATAAAATTTTATCATATCACGACTTGTAAGTGAAGTGATACAGGCATATAAAAAATATTTATTAATTCAGCAGCTTATATTTTTGTTGATTGTGCAGTGAAAATGAGCAAGCTGAACCACCCGTACTCACTCAATTGTACAAAAACAATGTATTATATCGGGATCTGGTGTGAACACCTAATTTTTTACCACACCCAAATTCTATATTATTTTAGTGTAAATATTTCTTTTACGTCTAATCTTAATATTTTAAAACTTTTATCATACTCTTAGTATGTTTTTAATATATATATATATATATTCACATTCTTAGAGTATATTGTTTTACTCCTAATTTTAAATAAAAGAAAAAAAATATAAAAAAAAGAAATCTAATAATAATTTTAAATTTTAGCTATAGTATTTTACTTAGTATAATTTAAACTACAATGCAAATATTTAATTTTCTTATGTATATAATATTTAAATAAAAGATAGATAACTAATATTTTTAACTATTCATTTTCCTTTCTAATTTCTTCATTAATAAAGAACAAGTAAAAGTTATTAAAGAAAAATAATAATAATAATAGTAATAAGTAATAATAATAATATAATAAAAGGAATAAATCTTAAAAAAACTATCCTAACCACTTACCATGATATTCTCAATTTTTTCTCCTATTTTAACTCTAACTCTTTTACCTACACCTATATTCCTCTTATAAAATAAATAACTGTTATGAAATAATATAAGAACAAGAACAATAATACAAGAACAAGAGCAATAGAGAGAATAGAGAGAGAGGAGTATTCTCA
Organism: Nicotiana benthamiana; assembly: GCA_034376525.1. Lineage (NCBI taxonomy): Eukaryota > Viridiplantae > Streptophyta > Magnoliopsida > Solanales > Solanaceae > Nicotiana > Nicotiana benthamiana. The sequence continues at coordinate 15,469,695 of CM067325.1, forward strand.
TTGATACTTAGAGATTGTTAGGGATGTATTACAATGGTAGAAGACCCCTTTATTTATAGGGAGGGGGATGATTTAGCTACCAAGAATAGAACTCTAGAATCTCTCTAATTATAGACATTCACCTTAAATAGGAGATTTCATAACACTCCCCCTTGAATGTCTATTCAACAATGTGCCTCGTTAAAACCTTAAAACCAAAACCCAATGGGAAAAATTAAAGAAAGGAAAAAGAGTACACATGTTTGAATATGCGGCTATTGGTTGCCTCGTTAAAAACCTTGCAAGGAAAACCCAGTTGGGACAAAACCTTGTAAGGGAAAAAGAGTGCAACGCGCATTAACTCCCTCTAATGAGTACATCAATTTATATCCTTGAGCATTTGCATTCCAATCTTGTGCATCATCTTCAAAACGATCTTTGGTAGACGTTTGACAAATCAACCATATTGACTTGAATAAATATTCCGCACCTTGAAATCATCATTCTTGATAGATATGAACATCTTCATATATTGTCGTGGAATAACTCTTCAATATCTCCATAGAGGCATTCTCGATGCCATCATACTTATAGTTATAGCAAGATACATATGTACACAAATTGTACTAAGGATGTGGTACTTCAGGACCAAGAATTGCATATGCTTCAAGCAACTTAAATCTTTCAAGTTAAGTCATATAAGCCATATAATAGACTTTAGATGCATATCAAGTTTTCCATGTCATGCTAGACAAATAAGATATCGAAAACTGATTATACATACCTTTGACTTTATACTTTCAAGCATTTGAACTATAGGTTCAAAACTACATGTCTTTCATATGGAATCAATTCTTCTTGAATTGTATCTCTTCCATTTAGTTACTTTCTTTAGGTCAGCAAATGCGTATAGCATGCTTTGCAATATGTTGCAATTGAATTATCCCTTTTATGAACTTCAGGTTCATATCATGATATTCGGGGATATACATATACAAATGATAATTCATCCCATGTAGCCTTTTCTCAAGTGTTTATCATGTCTCCCCCTTATGTTAGAAAAGCTAACTTGTCTCCTCAACTTTGGGAAATCATCTTTGTGCATTATCATGTCAATATACACGGCACATTAATAATAAGATGAAATTATTTGGTTCCTGACCCTGAACCACTTGTGAGGGGAGAATATAATATACTCTCGTATACAACGTATATCAAACTGATATATATAACTTTGTTCTCATAAGAAACAGTTTAGCTATTAAGTGGAAGCACTCAATAATTATCTTGCTAAACCAACTTTGATATAAACCAACTTATCAAGATGAACTATCTTGAGTAGAAAATCTGGGAATTATGCTCGAAGTTAGATTACTGAGCAATTTACCTCGCAAGCACCGGCCAGGCTGCGGGTTAATAACAATTGCGCATGTAACCATATCATAGATGCATCATATGTGGTATACATGGCAGGTGAATGGGCCCATATTCACCTTTGATATTTCCAGAATTTATGGGCTTCAACCCGAACTCTTTAGTTGGTCAGTTCATTAATGAGAACAAGTGATACAAGAGAATTCGTAAAGAACTTTCTAGTTCTTTAATATTCACCTATGTGAATTTGCACATCATACTTAAAATGAGATGCTAACACGAATGCCAACTGAATAAATTATCAGTATTGGTAAACTTCAAATTTACACCATGACATGTGTACTTATCAATAAACTTCAGGTTTATTATGACATGGGTTTTTATACCAATAGATATCCACTTTATTGTGGCATTCTTTCTTTTGTGTAGTACAAACTGGAGAACAAAGCGGGTAGCTTTTCATATGCAAATTACCCCGCTACAAGTTGTAGTAATAGGAGATATCAAAACCTTCCTTTATTTATAGTCTCAATATAATCAATCGCTTTCGCGTGTATTTTGGAAACTGAATAAGTTTCTTTGAGACTTACTACAGCACAATACTCAATTGTGTTTCTCCAACATAGTAATAATTGGCTCTTCTAGAGCTCTCAATTAATTTTGTACTACCACAGATTCATCAACATCCATGTGGTGAATATCTTTCTTAAAGAGAAAGTTATACCATTATGGTCATGTCAAACTTATATGCAAGATATGTTTCTTGCATTATCGTTGTTCTTTAATAGTCATATTTCCAAAATACTTTGGCGTACAATAGGTACGTGACCAACGATCATTCATGCCATATATCATCTCAAACCTCCTTCTAGGGGTGAGTGTGGTATCATCTCAAACCTCCTTCTAGGGGTGAGTGTGGTATATTTAATACCAATTTCATGTTCATATTCTTCCAATAATGAATATGTATTCGTGAATCAGATGTTGTCACATTCACTTCGGGGATATGTGATTTTGTTATCCTTTTCAAATCTATAAATGCGTCAGGCATTTGATTTGCTATTCTTTGCAAATGGATAATCTTTTGTGCCTCTTTCACAAATAGAGGTATGTGGATCAAGATGAGATAATGATGCATTTTTTCACAAAATTTCCCGTTTGGTTTCACCAACTTCTCCCCCTAATTTTGGGAAAAGTGTCTCATCAAATTGACAGTCTGCAAATCGTGCAGTGAACAAATCTCCTGTCAATGTTTCGAGGTAGCGAATAATGGAGGGCGATTCAACCTCAGCATATATTCCTAACCTTCTTTGCAGACCCATTTTGGTGCGGGATGGCGGTGCTACAGGCACATATACTGCGCATCCAAAGATTCTTAAATGGGATATATTGGGTCCATAACCCAAAACCAATTGCAAGGGGGAATATTTGTGTCAATTCGTCAGTGAGAGACGAACTAGCATTGCTGTATGCAAAATGGCGTGTCCCCAAACTGAAGTGGGCAGCCGACGAACTAGTATTGCTGCATGCAAAATGGCGTGTCCCCAAACCGAAGTGGGCAGCCGACGAACTAGTACTGCTGCATGCAAAATGGCGTGTCCCCAAACCGAAGTGGGCAGCCGACGAACTAGCATTGCTGCATGCAAAATGGCGTGACCCCAAACCGAAGTGGGCAGCCGACGAACTAGTATTGCTGCATGCAAAATGGCGTGACCCCAAACCGAAGTGGGCAGCCTCGTTTTCATGAAGAATTCAAGATTATTCTCATCTATTGTCTCAATCTGATATCCATTTTGAATGATATCTTTAAAACTCAACAAGTTCCTTTTAGATTTGGAGGAGAACATTGCGATTGATATCATTAAAACTCAACAAGTTCTTCTTAGACTTGGAGGAGAATATTGCATTCTCTAAGATAAACGTCGTGCCTTTGGGCAGAGTTACAGTTGCTCTTCCGGAGCCTTCAATCAATTTACTTCCCATGGTTTGACATATAAAAGAAAATATACGAACATGAGAATAAACAACTTCAATCTGTTTGTGTCACATTTAAATAATATTTTCAAAATCTGCTGCGGTCAGTTGACAAACTAAATCAGATAGTCGATTATATGGATTACTATGCAGCTTGAAAATTTCAGTTTAAGCATTTTCATAAAACAATCGATTGTTAAACACACACAATCGATTGTTGAACATTGACAATCGATTGTTAAACACACACAATCGATTATTTGCTATTTTTGAAAAACTTCAGATCACACTGTCTTAAGACAATCGATTGTTAGACATAGACAATCGATTGTTGGTTATTTTTGAAAAATTCCAGACCTCACTGTATAAAGACAATCGATTGTTAGACATAGACAATCGACTGTTGGTTATTTTTGAAAAATTCCAGACCTCACTGTATAAAGACAATCGATTGTTAGACATAGACAATCGATTGTTGGTTATTTTTGAAAAATTCCAGATCACACTGTTTTAAAGACAATCGATTGTTAAACATAGACAATCGATTGTTGACTGTTTTTGAAAAATTCCAGATCGCACTGTTTTAAAGACAATCGATTGTTAAACATAGACAATCGATTGTTGACTGTTTTTGAAAAATTCCAGATCACTGTTTTAAAGACAATCGATTGTTGATCATTGACAATCGATTGTTTTGCAGTTTTTATGCGAAATATGAGATAATCGACTAGTTTTTCAGGTTAGTCGATTACCTCTACTGGAAAGTAAAAATATTATTGATATTTGAGCATATTGATACATTCTAAAGAACTAATACTAACATTATATCATGAACTAACTAATACGAGCTAATACTAATGGCTATTAGTTTATTCATTCACTAATACAAACAAGTAAAATAAAATCAAACAGCTCCATCTTCTTTCATCACGGATCCATCACCGATTAGGTGGTCTATCTTCCCCTGGGGTTGCTCAAAGAAGTCTGCCACATCCAAGTGGGTGATGTCAAAGTTGTCGTCAAAGACAAAATTCGTTTCAGGGCGTTTACTCTTTCGAGATGCTTGATAAAGGTCAACCAAATGTCATGGTATACGGCAAGCCTTTGACCAGTGCCCGTTTCCACCGCAACGATAATATATAGTTTATAAACTATTTGCTTTTGGATTCTTATCGTATCGTGCTTGTGGCAGAGTGACCAACTTCAGGTTGTCATATCTCTTCTTTAAGCCATCTCACAAGATAGGTGGATCTTTGGCTGTGATATATTCAATTTTCAAACCTTCATCAAGGTGATGGCGCAAGTAAATCAAGGCCTTAGCACAGTTTCAAACCTTCATCAAGGTGATGGCGCAAAAAAATCAAGGCCTTAGCATAGTTTTGGGTGGATGCATTATTTCTGTCTTTAATGGCGTCTCCAAGACCCATAGCATCTAAGTGGATTTCAGCATCCAACACCCATGTCATATAGTTCTTGCCCGAAATTTCAAGGGCAACGAACTTTCTTTTCATAACGTCAGACATAAAATAAATTTACATCAAGAGCGTGTTCATACTTACGGGCTCTATTACAATTATCACATTCACTTCAGGGAATGGATCATAATCATGTGCTTTACACAATCTCATGTCAAATATTACTTTCATAAAGTGAAAGATTATTTTGAGAATCTTTATTATTCTCATTATCACAATAATGACGATTATAATTTCGTCTATTGCCACGTCCACATCCATTGATACCTTTACGGTAATAATTTTGTCTTCTTTCAGACTTATCACATACTGCTACCACATTCTCTAAAGGGAATGGAGCAAATTCAATTGGACGGAATTCTTGGCCACGTCCACATTCATTGATACCTTCATGGTAATAATTTTGTCTTCTTTCAGACTTATCATATACTGCTTCCACATTCTCTAAAGGGAATGGAGCAAATTCAATTGGACGGATTTTCAATCTTTTGCCCACAATCATACATGAATTTAATCATGGCAGGACATAGAGATTTAACCACTTCATGTGGTTATAATTTCTTACACACTCCATTAGAGTTATAATCAAACTTTGTTGTCTATGTTTGTATATAAAATCAAATTATAGAATTCGAAGAATTTGAAAGAGAAAAGTAAAATACTTACCTTAATTTTCTCAAGAAGACTCTTGAGACGGTAGAGTCTCGTGCCTTTTAGAATCACGAACTCGGAACCGAGGTCGAAATCTCGAATTTCTGTTTCCAATCTTTCTTTCACGTTTTCTATTTCTGTTTTCTTCCTTTTCTTTCTTCCGTTTCTGTTTCCCTTTTTTTTTTCTTTGTTTTCCGTTTCTTTCTTCTTTTGCTTCTTTTTCATTCTTTTCAACGTTCTGTTCTTCTTTTCCGTTTCCCCCTTTTTTTTTCTTTTTCTTTTCCTTCTTTCTTCATTCTTTCTTTGAAGCAAAACCTTAGATAAACAAAAGTTAAGACAATCAAAAATTTCAATTGGTTAGAGACTCGTACTGATAACGTGTTATGAAATAATATAAGAACAAGAACAATAATACAAGAACAAGAGCAATAGAGAGAATAGAGAGAGGAGTATTCTCATTGATACTTAGAGATTGTTAGGGAAGTATTACAATGGTAGAAGACCCCTTTATTTATAGGGAGGGGGATGATTTAGCTACCAAGAATAGAACTCTAGAATCTCTCTAATTATAGACATTCACCTTAAATAGGAGATTTCATAACAATAACAAAGTATTAAAAAAAAAAAAGAACGGACAAAAAGGAAAAAAAAGAACGAACAAAGAAAGAGAAAAAAAGAGGACGAAGAAAAGAAAACGTTGAAAAAAAAAAAGAAAACTGAAAGAGAAAAGAAAACGTTTAAAACAGAGAGAGAAAGGAAAAAGGCAACGAAAAAAAAAAGAGTTTTTGGAGTCGGAGTTCGGATTTCGTTTGCGGTTCTGTGTTCATGGTTCTAAAAAGGTTAGTATTGCTAGTTTTGGAAACCAGTAGATCGTACATATTCTCTTTATTGTGAAACCATATAAAAGTAACACTCAATCTTTTGGTAGAGTTTAAACATGATATATGATATCTATGTCTTCGCAATGTTTAAATTTTAATTTTTCTTAAACTTTTGTTAGAAGTATATATATATATATATATATATATATATATATATATATATTATCCTTCTTTGTATGTAATATTTAATACGGGTGAGCCGCTTTTATGCTAATTCATGAATTACGAGGAGAGCCTAAAGAATTTTTTTTTAATTCGTTATAGTTTTGTTTATTTTTCTTAGAAGTTTTATTTATATTTTTGGTATAAAAAAATGCGATTGACAAAATTTGGTTGGAACATGTGTTAATTTATTATTTAAGTTGCTGAAATTTTAGTTCTTTAATAGTTAAATTAAATTCATGTTCATATAGATGTGTATATCAAATTACCACAAGTTAGTCACACAGAACAATATGATAGTTAATTAAGATTATTGTTTTATATTAAGCTCTGTTGATGAATATGACTGGATTTTGCATATTTTTTTATATAAATATTTCCAGATAATGATAAATCTAATATTATGTAGGTTTGTTTAAATTATAACGCATCATTAGAAAGCCTCGTTAATTTAGTTCTATCTTCTAGGCTAATAGTCATCTCTTTGTTACTTTTTTACTTTAAAACCTTAAGATTTATTATAACAGTTAAAAATAACAATAATAAAATAGATAAATAAATAGAATACTCTAAAAATGCTAGAACAATTTTAGATGAACTTTATAATACTAGCCCATGTGTTCATACCCGAACCTTGGATTGATACACTTAAATAATAAAAGGATTATGTGCGCAAACGCGTCTTGATGCCTTTCTAATTTAAAATAATTATGTTATAACCATGTGTACATTCCGTAGCTTGGTTTAATATTTGATTTCAAGGAAGTACCTTGTGTACATACCGCATCTTGGTCAAAATAATTAATAAAAAATATAATAAATTAAGTGAAGCGGTAATAAATGAGCCATAATCAGTAAAATACAAGAATAGCTAAAAATTGATTTAAGCCTTACATTAATCAATAGAAGCGACCGTGCTAGAACCACGGGTATCGAGGGGTGCTTTACACCTTCCCCTCGATCAACAAATTTCTTACTCAGTCTTCTATTTTCGTAGACCATAAATTATGAGTCAAACCTTCATTTTGAAAAGGGATTCAAATAAAAGGTGACTTGAAACACCAAAACTCAATTCCAAGTGGCGGCTCTAAATAATAAATAATCCCTTTTCAAAACGTCATTTTAATTGGAAAAACTCTTCTAACACAACCTCGTAATAGGGTTGTGTGGGAAAAAAGAGGTGTGACAACCATGACGACTCTGCTTGGGACAATTAATAAGAATTCGAGCTTTGTATATTGGTTCTTGTTTGGCTTTTATCATGTTTTGATATTATTGTATTTGGAAGCATAATGCCTTATTTATCACTTGTTTACCGCTTTAATATTTATTTGAACTGTGATATAAATTGTATCGCCTCTCGCACCCCTCTGAGTCTTCTGATAGGTAGTTATGTTGTGTTTGCCTACCAACATCACAAAACTTATGTCTTGAGATAAAGCCAGTTAGCCTGCCAGCTTCTGGTGAAAGATTTAGTCACACATGTTTAGGCGGAAGAGCCGTTAGCTAGCCAGTGCTGTTCTACTACTGGTGACGCATGACGCTCCTCGGCCCGGGTTGTCCACCAGGGTAAGCCAGGTCTAGATACCATCTCCTTTAGGATTTGAAAACTTAGAAGAACTAGCCACAAGCAATGAATATCCCTAATATGTTACGCTTTATTTGCATCATATGCATTGAACTTAGCGGGGGTCGGCACAGGGCCCGGGCCCGTCTAGGACAGGAACAAATTTTTCGGAACAACATGTTCATATTTATGTGCTGTATGTAACGTTATTTGGTAGGCTTCATTCAAATATTGACCGGTTTTAGGATAGAATTAAACAAGGGTAAAGAAAGAGGAAATTTCCAGGTTTTCATAAAATACCTTTTTTTTTAAAATAAAATTTTGAAAGGTTTTAGTATATAAACTAATAATTTTCCTAATAGTTCCTTTTTTAGTTATTTTAATCGAACTACGCGGGTTCGATTCTCACCGGATGTGAGATACGTAGGCAATCTTTATCATGTTCAACCTCATTTTAAATAAACATAAAAAAGGGAGTAAAAAGAAAGGGTTTTATGGATAATTAGTTTTTATTTTTTTTAAAATAATGATAATATAGTCACTTTGTCAAGTTTTTAACCAGTTTTGCCCTTGCATCCGGTCTTTTGTCGAAAAACCTGCATTGAAAATGCGAAATGGGAGGTCAGCTTTATTTTTTATTAGTTTTTTTTTACAAAACAAAAAAAAATTATTTGGGCCTTTTTTTAATGACTATTACTAATTAAATTTTTTTAGTCCCACAGTTTGGTTTTTATGTATTTATTTTTTTTGGAGATTTTATTATTATTATTATTATCAAAGTTTATTTTATTCCAGACATGTTTATGTCTTAAGAGTCAATAGAGTCTGTTTGTATATATTTCCTTTTCTCTCATTCTAAACAAAATATAATTGAAAGATATTTTAATTTGTCTTTTTTTTTTTAAAAAAAAGAGAAGAAATCACTGGAATTGTTATTATTTCTCCTGAACTACGTAGTGGTCTGATTCATGCGGCGTCATGATACGTAGGCAATCCACATCGGATGCGATCACAACCATAACTAATCTGGAAAAAAAAGAAATGATAAAAAATTAAAATAAAATAAAATAAAATAAAAGAGCAGTAAGTTCAAATGGAAATAATCTAACAAGCCGGGATGAAGCATGCTTCCTTCCAAAATCATTTTAGAAATGAAAATGGCATTAGGTGCATGGCATACAATGTGTGATTAATATCTGAAAATGCCTGACTTTAACACGTTTGTTGTTTGTTATTTCTAAAGAGATAAGGTCAAACAGAGGTGGTTGGTTTGTGGTTTAAACTGGCGACTCACCCTTACAACACGAGGTGAAAAGGAAAAAGTAAAATGGGAAACAACAGTGAGAATGAACCAGATAATGATGATGTCCATGGACAATTGGTCGAACAAGGTTCGGGACTGGTTAAGAAGTAAGAGTGTTGAAACAATAATTGGCAGATATGTACCAAGACTGGGTGAATGGACAGACACTGCCCTCACTACCCCTAGGGCCTTCAGCTAATCTTCATAATGTGTCAATTGCAAATCAAGTGCCCATCTCCATAATAAGTAACCCATTGCACCAAACTGGAGCCAGTCCGAGCTTTAACCTCCCTACTATCCCCAGTACCTCCATTCCACGTCCTCCAGCCGCACCCTTCAGAAATGACCTACATACTGTACCCATTCCTCAATTGGCTCTTGCTCAAAATCTCAACAATGATCCACATTTGAATGCTCATGATACCCAACATTACTCTCCACAACTGATTTTCAAGGTTCCAGATTCATACAAGCATACTCCTCAGAACATGTTCCCAATCGAGGTCAAAAAGCCCAACAAGAATATGGAACAAGAGTAAATGGCCATAAAAATGAAGAGTTTGGAACAAACCATGAGAATCATACATGGTTTGGGAGGCCACAAGAGTTTTTCCTTCAATGATTTATGCATGTTTCCCCATGTTCATTTGCCACCTGGATTCAAGACCCCTAAGTTTGACAAGTACGATGGTCACGGTGATCCTGTGGCCCACTTGAAGAGATATCGCAACCAATTGAGGGGAGCAGGGGGCAAAGAAGAATTACTCACGGCTTATTTTGGGGAAAGTTTGACAGGAATTGCTTCAGAGTGGTTCATAGATCAAGACATATCTCACTGGCACGTTTGGAACTACATGGCTCAAGATTTTGTCCAACAATTTCAGTATAATATTGATATAGTGCCAGACCGTTCCTCTCTTATCAACATAAAGAAGAAATACACAGAAAGATTCAGAGAATATGCAATCAAGCGGAGAAAGCAAGCTGCTAGGGTCAAACCACCAATGAAAGAGGCAGAAATGATTGACTACTTTCTCCAAGCTCAGGATCTTGATTACATCCATTATATATTGGCCGCTATTGGTAAGCCTTTTGCCGAGGCGATCAAGATTGGGGAAATAGTTGAGAATGGCATGAAGTCAGGAAAAATGGTGAGTCAGGCATCCCTTAAGGCGACCACGCAAGCAATTCAAAGCGGGTCAGGCAGTTTCGGAATCAGAAAAAGAAGGAGGAAGGCTCCATGACGGCGTCTGGATTCGGGTGAGCTCATAGAGGAATAGTTCCTTCAGACGAGCAATTCCAACAAGGACAATCCAATTCTCCTCAACATTATTATCCGGCTCAGGGCCCCCGATATTCATTTCCCTCGCAACAATACATAGTGTATAATGCTCAGGCTTATGCTAGGCCTCCTAATCACCAACAATGGCGAGCATCAACTCTGCAAGGCTCCCGTCAACTCCGGCAAAATTTTCAGGCACCATATAATCCTCGTCCCAGACAAGAATATGTGGGAAAACAGGAGCCAAAAAAAAGTCCACCCCAATTGGAGAATCGTATACAAGCTTATTTCACAAGTTAATGCAGCTGAAATTGATTGAACCTATCATGCCGTGTTATATGAATCCAAATTCAAAAGGTTTTGAGTCCAATACGATATGTGAGTATCTTTCTAACACCCAAGGTCGTTGTACAGAAAATTATTGGACATTAAAGAAAGGCATTGAAAAGTTAATTGAAGCAAAGGCAATTGTGGTGACAAACAATGAAAATACTCCTAATATCACAAACAATCCTCTCCCAGCTCATGATAATACACATTTTATTGGGATGATTTGTGATGATCGTGATTACAAGCAATCTGGCAAGACAGAGATGATTGTTGGAACCATAGGGCCGGAGTCAAAAGCGATAGTAAGCCTGCCGCAATTGGCACCGCTGATTGTGAAAGGTGTGATTTCTAGTTCAAACTTGGCAGGTTCTGAAAAAACGATTCTCTATGTCTCTGGAAGCACAAAACAGATTGAGATCTATTGGGTGCACCAAAACTTTATATCCCTAGGGGCATTCAAAAGATTGTTCCGAATAATGCTTTGAAAAATATAACAGAGCTAGTTGTGATCCGACATGTTGCACAACTTCCAGTGTCGAACCCAAAAGCTATTCCCTGGAACTATAACAAGACTGTCATGACATGCAAAGGAAAAGAGATAGTGGAAGAAACAGATGAAATGGGAGGCTTGACCTGCTCTGGAAGGTGATATTCTCCAGAGGAGTTGAGAAAATCTAAGCAAACCAAGGAAAATCACTTTCCAGTGAAAGAAACTGTTTCAGTAAAAGAAGCAGAGGAATTCCTTAAGAAGATGAAAATATACGACTACTCAATCAGTGATCAACTAAGGAAAACCCCTGCTTAGATATCTTTGTTATCTCTACTTTTGCACTCGAAAGAGCATCGCTAGGTATTGATCAAAACTTTGAACGAGGCATATGTCTCAGAAAAGACAACGGTGAATCAGCTAGAAAAAATGGCTGAAAGATTCTTTGAGGTAAACAAAATTTCTTTCAGCGACAATGATTTGCCTAGGAAGGGGATGGGCTCAATAAAGTTTTGCATCTTATGGTCAAATGTGAAGGACATTACGTAAAAGGGGTCATGATTGATGGAGGCTCAAGTATAGATGTATGCCCTCTTTCTATTCTACAACAACTGAACATTGACACTAACATAACTCGAACCAGTAGTGTCAACATCAAGGATTTTGATGGTTCAAAAAGAGACACTATTGGGGAAATTAAACTCACCATGACAATTGGCCCGGTTGATTTCAACATTGTCTTTCAAGTATTGGATATGAAAACTTCCTGTAGTTTTCTTCTGGGAAGGTCGTGGATCCATATGGCCAGAGCTATACCATCCACCCTACGTCAAATGGTCAAATTCGAATATGACAGGCAAGATATTATTGTTCATGGGGAGGATGACTCGTCCGTCTATAATGACTTGTCCATTCCATCTGTCGAGGCCAAGGAAGGATGTGAATCCCTTATATATCAAACATTTGAGGTGATCGAGGTAGACTAGGTGGAAGAAGGAAAACCAATTCTGCATCCTCATTTTTCACCCACATCTATGATGGTAGCTTTGCTGACGTTGAGGAACGGCTGTGAACCAGGAAAAGGATTAGGATCATTTCTGCAAGGAATTGTGAACCCCATTGCTTCCTTTTCGAAGAAAGATACCTTTGGCTTGGGTTTTAAGCCAACATCAGCAGACATAAACAGAGCCAAGGCCCGGAAAAAGAATGGTTGGAATCTGTCAAAACCAATCCCTCATATTGCTTACTCTTTTGTCAAGCCACAACAATTTCAATAAGTCCAAAATCTTTCTACTCAAGATGACATTGAAGAAGCTTTCCATGGTCTCAAGGAGATGTTCTATGGAATCAACATGGTTCAAGTTGGTGAGGGACCTAGCCGTTCAAGTGTTCAGCTGATTGGCCCAGATACCTCACTCAACAACAGGGAAGTAACTCCTCTTCCCATCAGGAAGGAGTCTTGGTAGTCTGTTTTGTTGCTTTTTTCTATATTTGGATTATTTTCAGGCTTGTAATCCACATACTTTAGTTTAATTGCTTTGCTTTGATGTTAACCCTTCTATCTTTTCAAATTCGATGAAATGAAGTTCCAAGTTCATAGTAGAATTCTGTCTTTCCTTTCCCTAATTTTGTTAATTTCTCATCTTTCTTAGTTTCGTTAATGTTGGCTTTAAAACATGACATGCACGCGGAATTCATGCCCAGATCTTAAAAAGTTGTCTAATCTCAAAATAATGAATCAAGAAGTTGAGTATGATGAAGATGGGGCCTTTAAGGAAATAAAAAGAGAATTGGATCAATTTGAGAATAAGCCTAAGCCTAACTTAAATGAAACTGAGGCTCATCTGATGAAGGAGGTATGTGAACAATTCAAAATTGAGCATCACCATTCTACTCCTTACCGAACTAAAGCTAATGGGGCTGTTGAAGTGCAAATAAGAACATCAAGAAGATTCTTAAGAAGATTGTCCAAGGGTCTAGACAATGGCACGAGAAATTGCCTTTTGCTCTGTTGGGATACATGACAACTGTATGACGTCAGTTAGTGCAACACCCTACTTGTTAGTTTATGAAACTGAAGCGGTCATACCTGCTGAAGTTGAGATTCCCTCTCTCCGGATAATTGTTGAAGCTGGGATTGAAGATACCAAATGAGTGAAGTCACGATTGGAACAGTTGAGTTTGATTGATGAAAAGCGTTTGTCGGCAGTTTGTTTTGGTCAGTTCTACCAACAAAGAATGGCATGCGCTTACAATAAGAAAGTGCGCCCAAGAAAATTTGAGGTAGGATAGCTTGTTTGGAAATGCATCTTTCCACTCCAGGAAGAAGCAAAAGGAAAGTTTGCCCCAAATTGGAAAGGTCCTTACCTCATCAAGAAAGTATTGTCGAAAGGAGCTCTACACTTGGCAGATATAGAAGGAAAAGTGACAGAAATATCCGTCAATGCAGATGTAGTCAAGAGATACTATGTCTGAGGTTGGGATGACGAAAGGCTATCATTCTCGCTACCCAAACACTGGTCAACCCTAGTTAGCCATTTGAAGCCTTGTTTATATTTCTTTGTGTTTACCCTCTTTTGGAACGATTGTACTTAAAAAAAGATTAAAAAAGGTCATCATTAGAACACGTTCATGCCATCCTGAACTACGTTCGACTTGATTCCGAAAGAATATGTAGGCTGCCTCTCTCTGAGGTTCAGTTACACCAAACAAAAATCCATATTTCCTCAATATCCAAAGAAACTGGGGCATGTTTTTATTTTATTTTTCGATGGTTGTTCCATCAAATGGTTCCAAAAGTTGTAATACAGTTGAGTAGTTCTCTCTACCTTTCCCTTTTAAGACCTTCTGATCAGCTTTGAGAATGCTAAGTCAGTACACTGTGGGTGGTGCTTCAACCATTGCAAAGAAAGAAAAAAAATGAAAGAGTCTTATCGGTGAAAACCCTCAAGGGCACTATAAGGAGATGGCGAGTTGAGAGAAATAAATGAGAGAGTCTTATTGGTGAAAACCCTCACGGGCACTATAAGGCGATGGTGAGTTGAGAAAAAGGCAAATGAGAGAGGTCAATTGGTGAAAGCCCACAAAGAGCATCGTTGATCGATTTTAGGTCTTCTCATATCCCGGCACAAACATGGTTAAAGAACTCAGTTTCATAGAGAAGTTTACACAGATTTTGAGAATTAGACGGTTTAGATGGATCGGGCATCCAATCCAAAGTGCATGTCATGTTCACTGAAGTCAGCATATTCCTCCAAATAAGTCCTTTCGTATTCTTCCCCTGAAAGGGACACTTCTCGATTAAGTTGTAATGCTTATTAGTTCACCTAAATTTATTTTTTCTTTTCTTCTTTTATGCTATTATTCATTAAGTCCTTTTGTGTTTAATTTTGTCAAAGCAAAGCAATGAAAGGCCACAAAATTGATTACAATTTCCTCGTTATATGAAGCAAGATTTCTGGGCATAAACAGTATGGGCAAAGCCATAATGCCGACTTTGATATTCCTTGTCAAGCAAAAGGCTTGAAGGACTTAGTAATGATTCAAGGGAAACAAAAGTTACTCATCAAAAGTTGTTTTGGAAAACAAATTGTTTGCACCAGACACAAATGGTGATAGGCGCAAAATAGTCAGGTATTGATGTTAAAAAAAAGAGAAGAGATCTTCAAAAAATAAAGTCAGAATCTCCCGACAATTTGTACAATCATCGACAGGATCCAAACAAGTGCAACGGACGCAAGGTCAGGTCTCCCAAGAAGTCAATGCCACAAACTGACCACCATTTTAAAAAACTAATGAATCTTCCTTTGTTTAGAACACGAACAAATCTGTTTAGTGAAACGGTTCGTGGAAGACGAACACAACCAGCTGAAATTCTGAAATCCCTGATTCCCTTCCAATATGCACGTAAGCATGTTATTTTAGTTTCATTATAGGGGATCGACATCCTATCTTCAACATAGGTACTACATCCTCTGGTTGCATTATTTTCTACATAGGGTACGACATCCCCTAGTTGCATTTCAGAGTGTCACGAGCCTCATTTTATTGTCAATACAGGGTACTACATCCCCTGGATGCATTATTTTCTGCATATGGTACGACATTCCCTAGTAGCATTTCCGAGTGCCACGAGCCTTATTTTATTTCCAACACATGGTACTACATCCCCTAGCTGCATTATTTTTTACATAGGGTACGACGTCCCTAGTAGCATTTCAAAGTTCCATGAGCCTCATTTTATCGCCAACATATGATACTACATCCCATGGTTGCATTATTTTCTACATAGGGTACGACATCCCTAAGTAGCATTTAAGAGTATCACGAGCCTCAATTTATTGCCAACACAGGGTACTACATCCCCTGGCTGCATTATTTTCTATATAGGGTACGACATCCCCTAGTAGCATTTCAGAGTTCCATGAGCCTCACTTTATTTCCAACATAGGGTACTACATCCCCTGGCTGCATTATTTCCTACATAGAGTTCGACATCCCCTAGTAGCATTTTAAAGTGCCACGAGCCTTATTTTATTGCCAACACAGGGTACTACATCCCCTAGCTACATTATTTTCTACATAGGGTGCGATATCCCCTAGTAGCATTTCAGAGTGCCACGAGCCTCATTTTATTGCCAACACAAGGTACTACATCCCCTGGCTGCATTATTTTCTACATATGGTACGGCGTCCCCTAGTAGCATTTCAGAGTGCCATGAGCCTCATTTTATAGCCAACACAGGGTACTACACCCCCTAGCTGCATTATTTTCTACATAGGGTATGACATCCCCTAGTAGCATTTAAGAGTGCCTCGAGCCTCATTTTATTGCCAACACCGGATACTACATCCTGTGGCTGCATTATTTTCTAAATAGGGTACGACATCCCCTAGTTGCATTTCAAAGTGCCACGAGCCTCATTTTATTTCCAAAATAGGATACTACATCCCCTGGCTGCATTATTTTCTACATAGGGTACGACATCCCCTAGTAGTATTTCAGAGTGCCACGAGCCTCATTTTATTGCCAAAATAGGGTACTATATCCCCTGGCTGCATTATTTTCTACATAGGGTATGACATTCCCTAGTAGCAATTCAGAGTGCCACGAGTCCCATTTTATTTCCAACACAGGGTACTACATCCCCTGGCTGCAATATTTTTCACATAGGGTACGACATCCCCTAGTAGCATTTCAGAGTGCCACGAGCCTCATTTTATTGCCAACACAGGGTACTACATCCCCTGGCTGCATTATTTTCTACATAGGGTACGACATCCCCTAGTTGCATGTTAGAGTGCCACAAGCCTCATCTTATTGTCGACACATGGTACTACATCCCTTGGTCAAATTGCTTTCTACCTACATAGGGTACGACATCTCCTAGTAGATTCCACGGGCCTCATCTTATCATCAACACAGGGTACTACTTCCCCTGGTTACCTCCTTCCTGTTAACACATGGTATAATGTTCCATATTATTAAAAAAAAACTTTTTCAATTCTTTATTCTGCAATAGCAATGATAGTTTAATGTGTTTTCAATAACTCACAAAAATTTCCTAGTGCAAATTGTGGCAGAACATTTTTGTTCGCTTTGTTTGTTTGTGTTGGCTTGTGATTTGATGTGCAAAAAATAATTAAAATAATAAGATTTTAGTACTTTCCAAAGAAAGTGGAACGTTTAGTCTCAATACCATCCCCAACCAGCTTTGGCATAATGCATGCAGAGACATATGGTCAAGATCTTTCTTCCCTTCGTCGGACCAAGAAACAAATATGGAAAAATATTTCATAGTGTATTGTATCGAGGGCATCAAGTTTCAATACAAAGTCACTGGGAGAAGCAAATCAAGATTCAAGACAAACTCCAGATGGCATTTATCCTAACCACTTATCATGATCTTCTCAACATTTTTCTTTAATTACAACTCTAACTCTTTTACCTACCCCTATATTCCTATTATAAAATAAATAACAAAGCATAAAAAAAAAGAACGGACAAAAAGGAAAAAAAAAAAAAAGAACGAACAAAGAAAGAGAAAAAAAGAGGACGAAGAAAAGAAAACGTTGAAAGAAAGAGGGGAAGAAAAACGTTGAAAGCTAAAAGGAAAAAGTGAGAAAGAGAACGATTGAAAACAAAAGGAAAAGAAGAAAGAAACAGAAACGGAAGAGAGTTTTTGGAGACGGAGTTCGAGATTTCGTTCGCGGTTTTGTGTTTATGATTTTAAAAATGTTAGTATTACTAGCTTTGGAAATCAGTAGATCGTACATATTCTCTTTATTGTAAAACCTTACAAAAGATAACGCTCAATCTTTTGGTACAGTTTAAACATGATATATGAGATCTATGTCTTCACAAAGTTTGAATTTTAATTTATTTTTTTAAATTTTGTTAGAAGCATATATATATATATATATATATATATATATATATATATATATATATATATATATATATATATATATATATATATATATATATATATATATATATATATATATATATATATATGTATTTGTTATCTTTCTTTGTATGTAATATTTAATACGGGTGAGGAGCTTTCATACTAATTCATGAATTAGGAGAAGAGTCTAGAAAATCTTTTTTTACTTCGTTATAGTTTTGTTTATTTTTCTTAGAAGTTGTATTTATATTTTTGGTATAAAAAAATGTGATTGACAAAATTTTGTTGGAACATGTGTTAGTTTATTATTTAAGTTGCTGATATTTTAGTTCTTTAATAGTTAAATTAAATTCATGTTCATATAGATGTGTATATCAAATTACGGCAAGTTAGTCACACAGAACAATATGATAGTTAAATAAGATTATTGTTTTATATTAAGCTCTATTGATAAATATGACTGGATTTTGCATAATTTTTTTTTTGTATAAATGTCTTCAGATGATGATAAATCTACTATTATGTAGGTTTGATTAAATAATAACGCATCAATAGAAAATCTCGTTAATTTAGTTCTATCTTCTAGGCTAATGGTCATCTCTTAGTTAATTTTTTTACTATAAAACCATAAGATTTATTATAACAGCTAAAAATAATAATAATAAAAAAGATAAATAAATAGAATACTCTAAAAATGCTAGAAAATTTTTAGATGCACTTTAAAATACTAGCCCATGTGTTCATACCCGAACCTTGGATTGATACGCTTAAATAATAGAAGGATTATGTGCGCATTCCGTGTCTTGATGTCTTTCTAATTTAAAGTAATTATGTTATAACCATGTGTACACTCCATACCTTGGTTTAATATTTGATTTCAAGGAAATACCTTGTGTACGTACCATATCTTGGTCAAAATAATTAATAAAAAATATAATAAATTAATTGAAGCGGTAATAAATAAGCCATAATCAATAAAATACAAGAATAGCTAAAAATTGATTCAAGCCTTACATTAATCAATAGAAGCGGCCGTGCTAGAACCACGGGACTCGAGGGGAACCTTACATCTCCCCCTCGGTCAACAAAATTTCTTACTCAGTCATATGTTTTCGTAGACCATAAATTAAGAGTCAAACCATCCTTTTGAAAAGGCATTCAAATAAAAGGTGACTTGGAACACCAAAACTCAATTCCAAGTGGCAACTCTAAATAATAAATAATCCCTTTTCAAAACGTCATTTTAATTGGAAAACTCTTCTAACTCAACCTCGTAACAGGGTTGTGTAGGAAAAAAAAGGTGTGACATCTGGCATATGCACAGAGCGAGGAACAAAACAGTGATTATGATAACAATGCGGATGAATCCCGAGATGAGACACCCTTTACTCGTGAGGATGGTGATACGCAGGATGATGAGGAAGGACCTGATTTGAAGAGAGACCCCCCTACACGAAGAGTGTACGATTCTGAAGTGCCATTTCATTCAAGGGAGATTCCTTACATTGATAACTTGTCAACCGTGCCGGATGTTGAAGCTCTCACAAGAATTTTGATGAAATTAAGACAGTAATGTGGGACGAGTCTAGACCAACGGTAATTGCAAAGGGGATGTTTTTTCTTGATAAAGTGCGCCTAAGCAGGACTTGTAAAATGCACAATGTAAAAGAGTGTCATGAGATGCAGGTATGGGAGTCAAGTCCGACGGTATCCAAGGTTGTTTGTCACAGGTGGTTTGGTCATGTAATTGGATGTTATGTACGACCAAGAAGAAGATAGGTATGGGTAAATACATTCCCATCCACTCTCCTGGCTCGGTAATTCTGCGTAAGCAACTGTTCATCCCATATATACTCGGATCTATGCTGGGGCTGTAGGACTAATAGATCCAACGCCCGATGGCCGGGATGTATAGTTACGTCCATGTCGTCACTATAAATTTAAACAACACTAATTGTATTTTATTCTGTATGGGTTCCTAGCTTGATATTTTAAGGCCCATTGGCACCAAACTATCATTAATAATTATGTATTTGTTTTATCATTTAAATTCATATTTTTAATAACTTAATTGTACAAATTATATATATATATATATATATATATATATATATATATATATATATATATATATATATATAGGTTCCGGGCTTGATACTTTGAGCCCAAGTGACACCAAATTATCATTAATAATTATGTGTGTTGATATAATTATTAACTTAATTGTACAAAGTTTGCATTTTCAACTACCAGTATAAGATACTTAAACAAAAGGAATTCTAAGCTAAAATACTATACATTACTACGCTACAAGGCTCTAAATTTTACTACGCTAAAATGGTCTACATTTTACTATGCCAAAAAGGTCTAATAACACACAAAACGGCATGAAAATACATACATACATACATACATACATACATATATATATATATATATATATATATATATATATATATATATATATATATATATATATATATATATATATATATATATATATATATATATATATATAATCAGGATATTAACAGATCAATTTATTTGATAAATTTATATTTTTTTATATAAAATACTAATATTAATCCGGATAAATTTAACATACTAGTTTCGAGAAAAAAAAATACAAATCGAAATAGAATACATACAAATCAAATAATATACATTATTATAAAAGCTTCAACTTAAAATAAATTAAAATACCTCGATTTAGAATTTTCGGAAAGCAAATAGATTGAAATTTTGACTCCGGAAGTGTGAATCAACAATAATAGGAAGCTTTACTCGAATTGAGACCTACGTTCTTCACCTTTTATGTAATGGGGGGACCCAAAATTTTTTTTTAAATGGTGGGGCTGCAGTGGGGGGCTAAGAAGGAGTAAAATATTGAGGAGGAAGAAGAAGCAGATCGTCGTGAAGAAGAAGACGAATCTATTATTGAAAAGGTGGATAGCGTCAGGTATTTTGGCACTATATTTGGGCGTGTCAGTTTTTTCAGTATAGTGCTAAAATACTTGGCGCTATACATTAACGGCACAATTAACGTTAATGTACAGCGCCAAGTATTTTTGCACTATACATAAAAACTCTTCTTTTTTTTTCTTATTTATTTATGTATTTTAAGTCCAAAAAAATCAAATTAAAAATATATAAAAGTAATTAGTCATTAGAGTACGAACAGTAGAAATGCAGGCCGAGAGCCTGTTTGAGCTTGGTGCTGCAATAGAACAAAAGAAAGTGTTGTGCGAGAATCGGCGCTAGTCCCGCTTAGACATTTTGGTACCATTTTTATACATTGTTCAATAGATGTTTGGTACAAAGTGTAATTTTGTACAGCAATTCCCGTGTTATTTTAATCTAGTTTCAATTTGAGACAACTTATATCAGAATAAGCTTTAGGAGGCAAAAATATCTAAAAGACCAAAATAACATTAATTTCTCTTGCAGCAGTAACGACAATCATTAACTTGGCGTTTATTAAATAGCCTAACATATTGATTATCCACCTCACATGTTTAACATGATTGAGGTCCCAATCATTTCCTTAGTAACTAGCGAATTGTACTAGGAATTAATACAGAAGTTCTAAAAAGTTATATAAGCCCACCAGCATTAGATGATAATGAAATATTGAATATTTTAAGAACTATTTAGGACTTATCCTTATTGTAAAAAGAATAAGAAAACGTCTTAGTCCCTTGAAATTTACGTAATTTCCTAGAAAGAAATTCCGTCCACGGCTAGTTCTTTTCAGAATTCGGTTACATTAGAACCTAAAATTCCTTTTTATTATATTCGTATCTATATAGGTTAATTTGACCGTAGTTGTCACCCCTAATAGGAGTGATAGGGGTCGACAAAGCTAGGATCCCGCTCAGAGGGCGAAATAGCAGAGAACACCTCAGTGATCCTCGGGGTCAAATCATTGAAAGCATAAGCCAAGTCAACACTGTGTTCGAGTGATGACGAAATGGACAGTCACAATAAAGCATGCTAGTCCAAGACCATTGAATAAAAAGCACTAGGATATATCCTTCATATCGAAATCGGCAAAATTTAACCACTCACCCGAAAGAGAGGTAAGTAAAGCTCACATGGTAATTCAGATGAGGCTACTACATAAAAGCAGAAGTTACAATTAATATCCACGCAAAGCCCACACATGAGAGGACGACATATGTTGAACAATCCTGTAAGAGAACGAGCACATCCTGCCCTACTCTCATATCTCCCCACACCTCGAATGATCCATGAAAAAAGTACGCTTGTTATGGGTACAAATCGGACAAAATCGAATTGGGACTCAATTTCAACACTGCAGCAGTTAAGGCAAACCTAACCCATGCAGAGCTAGGGCACCTCTAAAAAAAGGAGCTGAGTACGGTCATCGAATCTAAAAACCACCATTCCATCAACCATTTAAACGCCAGGCAGAGCAAGTAATGCAATAAAGTTACCCTCATTCACCAACTCATTGGATCGAGGTAAGGAAAATCTCATTTTGATTTACCCTCTCTTGTTTATTTAAACAGGAACAAAATCACAACACGGGCAAGCGAGCAAAAGAGCATTCCAACTAGAAATAATGGAAGAAAAACTACAAGAAAATAACTGCAATGTCGCACATCTAAAACACTTCAACTTCTGAAAAATGAAGCCCCTTAAGTCGTTCTCTTGTTTCCTTACTCGGGTTTTGTCCCAATTCGATTTTCTTGGGGAGGTTTTTAATGAGGCGATGAGGGGGAACCCTCTAAGTTCAAGGTATAATTCATCACCTTGCCTACCGATGAGATCTCCAGGATGAATGATGAAAGGACTAGACATGGGGAAATTCTAATATACGCATGAAACGAATGCATACTACACCCCCTGGTTAGCGAAATAGCAACATTTTATACTCCCCGTCATTATATTCTCCAATGCAAATAAAATTAAGCAAACTGGTACTCACCTAGGAAACGCAGAAGTTAAGAAAAACTAGGACACCCCAGGGGACACCCAAAATTCTCCAAAAAAAAAAAAAACGAGTATGCCAGGATCCGCTCAGATGTCTACACAGATAGTATGGTAGCCTATGATTCACCAAAATCTGACAATGACATAAAAAAAGAGAAGAGTTCGACCTCTTTTGAATATAACGGGCTAACATTTCGACATTAGCTCGAAATAACACCTCTACGGCCAAGGGCCATCTCCAAAGAGAAGAGTTCGACCTCGTTCGAATCATAACAGGTTAACATTTTGACATCAGCATGAAATAACACCCCTACAGCCAAGGGTCATCGCCAAAGAGAGGAGTTCGACCTTGTTCGAATCATAATAGGTTAACATTTCGACATTATCTTGAAATAACACCCCTACCGCCAAGGGCCATTATCAAAGAGAAGAGTTCAACCTCCTTCGAATAATAACGGGTTAACATTTCAACATTAGATCGAAATAACACCCCCACGGCCAAGGGCCATTGCTAAAGAGAAGAGTTCGACCTCGTTTGAATCATAATGAGTTAACATTTTGACATTAGCTCGAAATAACACCTTTACGACCAAGGTCCATGGCCAAAGAATCGTTTGACCTCGTTCGAATCATAACGGGTTAACATTTCGACATTAGCTCAAAATAACACCCCTACGGCCAAGGTCCATCGCCAAAAAGAAGAGTTAGACCTCATTCGAATCATAACGGGCTAACATTCAATTATTAGCTCAAAATAACACCATCACAGCCAAGATCCATCGCGAAGCAAAAAAAGGAAGAGAAGAGTTCGACCTCATTCAAATCATAATAGGTAAACATTTCTACATAAAATCAAAATAACACCCCCACGACCAAGAGCCATCGTGAAAAAAAGGAAGAGAAGAGTTCGACCTCGTTCGAATCATAATGTGTAAACATTCCATGTTAGCTTGAAATAACACCTCTATGGCAAAGGGTCATCGCAAAAGAAGATTTCGACCTCGCTCAAATTATACGGACTAACATCCCAGTCTTACACTCAATAAGGCCTTTGCAGCCATCGGTCGTCGGTAGACACATTTTTGTTTTACTTACTAAGAATTTGATTTTGCTACAAGCCCCAAATTCGACCTCGCTCGAATATATATGAAAAGATGGACTTCTCCTAAATCAACAACAGTTCAATTCCCCTCGAATAACTCAAGTCAAGTCCGACTTCATCCAAAACGGCAAATCCAAATACAACCTCATTTGAGTCAAAGATGAATCTGCTTAAAGCAACAAGTCAAAAGTCAATCTCGCCTAAATATGAGAATTCGAAGAGACTCCATCCAGACTCACGTGACGAAATCCTGCTCGGCTCGGTGAAAATTGTTTTCGCTAAAAGTCAGTAATTCACCATACAAAAATTCGAAAGTTTATGTCAAAGCAAAAAAATATGTAAAGCACGGGGAAGGGAGAGAAATACAAAGGACGTACAACGACAAAAACCTCTTTTATTTAGACAGTTGCACAAATGGCCACAGATTATACACGGCCAAAACCGCTTCGGTACAAAAAATAGAGAAAGAAAAGACAAAGCAAAACAAAATAGACTAAGGTGATAACTTTTCACTCGGCGTCATCACCTCCATTCTTCCCATCACCATCTCCATGAAATTCCTCCTCAGCATCAACATCCTCACTAGCCTCCGGTGTCGCAGGATCGTAGCCCTAGTTAACACGAGCCTCTCGTGACTTCGCTCGAGCTCTTTCATAAGAAGCCTAAAAAATATTGCCCGCCTCCAAAAAACTCTTGTATATTCCTACTGGGTGTGAGCATGGACCTAGAGCTTGTGCAAATGGCGAGGGACAACGGCGGAGGCAGATTTGACTTGGGCCAACAATTGTGCCTTTTTGACCTCAAGAGCAGCGACCCAATCTCCCAAGTTTGAAGCTTACAGGTCAATTTCACCAATACGCTCTTCAAGCCTCGCCTCCCTCGGCGTAGCCGTCGCTCTCTCGGACTCTTACTCAGATTGAACGACATGGACAGTGTCCTCCAATGTTGCCACCCTCGCTGAAGCCGACACCTAAGCACTCTCGGCACTCTCCACCTTGGAGATCCTCCTCTCCACTTTGGTTAATTTCCCCATCCACTCCGTACTCAAGGCCTTAACTCTAATGGCATTTTTATCCAACTCAGACTGAAATGATAGCAGTTTCGCGTAAAGATGCTAACACTCCGCATCGACCCTTTATCCCTACTCAAGTTCTTCGTCCTTTACACGAAGCAGCTCCTTGAGCTTACTGTTCTTGCGAATAGACTGTATCAACACTTGATCCCTCTTCTCCAGTTCCTGCCCAAGAGATTGATTACTAGTAATCGCCTTGAGTCGTTCGTTCATCTCACAACATTTGTTACGGTAACACCGATACTTCTCTAACATTATTAGAAAGTTTTTAGCCTGAGTGTTGGCCCTGCGAGCACTTTCAATGTCCAACATGTACGACTGAAAGCCCAAAAAAGAAGAAACGAGACGATAAAGGTCAAGGTCGCCAAAAGGAACCCAAAAGAAACAAAGAGGAGAAACATACCCTTATGCCCATAGCGGACACTTGAGGCATCAAATCAACATCACGGATGTCCCGAAGAGCCTCAAAAGGTCAAGCTGCAGTACTAAGTCTTCCGTATCCCGCAGAAGATTAATCTCCGACGGAATCTCAAATATACTGGACAAACCTCCCCCTCAAACTATCGCGCGGGTAAGGCCCTCATCGAACATTCTAACAGCATCATGATTTAGATCGGATTCAAACTCGTAGCCATCGACCACAACATCCTTTCCTCTCTCCGCGGCCGAAGAAGAAGCTCGACTCGGTCTGGAAGACAAAGGCCTGCTCAAAGTGGAAACATCAGCCTCGAGACCCCGACTTCCCATCGCGGTAGCTTATTGATCAATCACGATAGAGACTTGGTCTTGATCGCCGGGTTTACCTCTACGGCCGGGTTAGCACCACTACCCATTTCACACAGTCAATTGAAGGTCTCCCTTTGAATATACTGCGGCTGGAAGCCATTTCGAACTCCACTCATCGTCTCTTTGACGAGCCCACCCCATCCACAACACGGGAAGATTCACCCATTGAGCGGGCAGTAAGAGCCGGAGTCCCAAGTTGGGGAACAATTTACATGCACACGACTCTGGGCGTAGGTTCAACTTGAGTAGCCCTCGATATAGGTCGGGAATCAGACCTCGGCACATGACGGAATGCGAGCGGAGGAGTCCTCATCCTTCACACTCTCCCTATTAACAGTAATGGTCGTGTAAGAAATGAGGTCAAATTGCAAGGCGAAAAACAGAGAAGCTGGGCCAAGTTGACTTACCAATAAGAGGCTTATGCCTGTATTAAATATATATAAGAACGCTCATTCTCGAACGCCCACCGTATGAGGAAGAATGACATTCACCCATTCACAGATATTGTCCACATACATAGGAGTTAATCTCTCGGCTGCAAAAGTAAAAATGATTTAATAATGCCGCCCAAAGAAAAATGGTCGACCACCACTCCGACAGGAGATACTTGCAAAGTTTCACCTATTAGGGAACCCTGCAGAGTCCGGCACAAGGTGCTCGGACTGCACATAAAAGTAGCTTTCCCAGAAACGACGATTGGCTTTATCGTCCTTCTTCACCACCAGACTCTTCGTTCCTTGATGGCGCATGTGGATCATCATGCTTCAAATAAGTTGAGGGGAAAAAACATTGAGCATATGTCCTAGAGTGATCTCCGGACCGACAAGCTCCGCGAACTTGAGCAGCATGATGAACAGCTTCTATACGTACAATGAAAGTTGAGCCGGGCATGCTTCGTAGAAATGGAAGAAGTCTACCACCAAGGAAGGGAGATGAAGCATATACCCGACAATAAAAGGGTATGCGTAGAATGCACAATATCCTAGGCGGTCAAAATGCACAATATCATCTCCCACCGCCAGCAACTTCTCAACATGGTACGAAATCCCACATTTGGTCTTAAGCTCTGCAATCGCCGCTTCATCTATAATAAAGGAAACATGCTCCGGTTCCTCTCCGGTAGGGCTATTGAAATCGGTCCCCGGATGAGGCAATATTTCAGCCACTGTTGGAACCCCCTCATCCTCCGCCATCAATACTCCACTAGAAGCAAAAAAGTCATTTTTCTGCACCAGAACTTCGGCAAGTCTATTAGCGCGGAAAGAAGTACCAGCCATTTGTCTCCATTGAATAGAGTGAATGAGCAGGAAGTAAGAGGGAGGATTCTGGAATGTCAAATTCGATATTGCAAGTGCAAGTCGACGTTCCTGATATGAAAGTGAAAGTGGAGTGGAAGCCGGCCCTAAGGAGGAAGACAGTGACGTCAATTTCCAACTAACAGGAGAGAGAACTAAAAGTCTGAAGTACCGGAGAAGGTAAAGACTCGCAAAATTCCTTTGATAGATCGAAAAGTATGGCAGTAACATGGTGTTTTCCCACTATTTATAGGAACATAAACTCCCCAAGCGGGAAACCCGAGAGTCTCCAATCAAAACTGATAGGGCACAAGAAACGATTCAATCTATAGGGAGCGTGTGTCATAGTGACAATGACTACAAACAACATTTTGAATCAGCACAACGGCTCAACTTCGAGTGGATGTGACGGTCCAAGGGTATCATTGAAGCGTCACTCCATCGCCTCGATCTAAAAACCCCGCTTAAGGCGTAAACATTTAGATTTCTTCTAACTTTTGAATCGACAGAGCTCGCCCGTCAAACCATCTAAGAGACGACCTCGAAGAATGGAATGACTAACTGTATAGGTCAAAATCTGACCGTAGTAGTCGCCCCCAATAAGAGTGATAGGGGGTCGACCAAGATGGGATCCCGCCTAGGGGCCGAAATAGCAAAGAACACCTCGGTCATCCTCGGGTCAAATCATCGAAAGCATATGTCAAGTCAATACTGTGTTCGAGTGATGACGAAAGGGACAGTCGCAAGAAAGCATGTTGGTCAAAGACCATTGAATAAAAAGTTCTAGGAACTATATATGTATGACAAGTAAGCTAAAGAAACGGGGGACTTTTTCAAGGAAAACAGGGACAACAGACACGGGAGGAAAAACATAGAAAATAAGAAGAGGAAAGAAGGATCTCTCACGGATGAATAGTTGCTTTACTTTTTCCTCTTTACTCTTTCATTCATATTTCTCTTTTTGCTTCAGATGTAATTTCATCTCTTGTATTTGATGTAAGATTATCACATCAATAAATTTTATATGTTCTTACCTTTGGTTGTTTCATATTATATATGTTTGATCCGAAGTAAATTATGTTTGGCTAAAATTATCTTCTTTATTATTGGTAATACAATTGGCAAAAGTGTCTTAAATTTTTTGTTCAAACAGTATCTTTATTGTTAGCAAAATTATTTTGTATTTGCCTTTGTCATTAACTGACCTCCAACATGACCTCTTCAAATTTTTCGATAAAGAAGATCTGAGTTTGTCAATTCTAATTATAAT
The DNA here is from genome assembly GCA_034376525.1 of Nicotiana benthamiana. Classification (NCBI taxonomy): domain Eukaryota; kingdom Viridiplantae; phylum Streptophyta; class Magnoliopsida; order Solanales; family Solanaceae; genus Nicotiana; species Nicotiana benthamiana. Next base: position 15,498,051 of record CM067325.1, read on the forward strand.
TTAAATTTTATTAAGGGTCAAGGGTAAAAATAAAATGATTTTGTAATAAAATAATAATAATTTAACAAATGTAAAGTCACCCAAATTCAAATAATATTAGGAGAATTTGACTTTTTCCAACAAAAAGAGAGAGAGAGGAGGAAAGAATGATGGAAGCAGCGCAAGTGATGGGAGATGGGCCCTTCAGGGTCTTTAGTGGCCCACAAAAAAATTGGTTTCCCCATTTCTCTTCTCTCTCTTTTTTGTCCTTTTTCGAATAAAGATTTATGGCCCTTTCAGGAACACTTTCTGGCAATTGGCATGGCGTCTGCGTCAAAGAAATGGGCACGCGACGTCTATTTCGTCGCTTCCCGGTTTTACTTCTTTCTAATACTCTTTCAAATCCCAGTTTTCAGGTTCTAATAATATCTCCTCATCTGCTTCTGCACCAAATTTTTCATGAGTTAGGGATTCCGATATTTTTCCTTATTGTCAATTCGAGCACATGTTATGTTTTCACATGGACGCCAAATGCCTTTCCTCTTAGAATATATTTGAATCTTAATTTGATAAAAGGCTTAACCAAAATTCTTGATTAGGATAAATTTTAATGATAGGGAAGCGTTAGATTCACCTAGTTAATTAAGTGGTTCTCCCTTCAATTAATGTACGTTAACTATTCGAACAATTGCCTACGGCTGTGTTTCCTGCGTTATGAAAATTTCGAGCCTAAACATTTTGTGAAAAATGCTAGCATGGTTACTCAAGTTCAAGAACAATTTATGACTTTTGATTGTCATGCTTTGCAGATTTCCATGTAGAATTGGTACATGTACCACACCTATTGAGGTGTCACTGTCGTTATTATACGCAAATGGAATTGTTCCTGGATGTTTGGTAAGGCCCCTGCTTTACCCAGGAGCTGTAGCAAAGGCCATTTATAAGAACAACGCCATTCCGAGCTATGACAACCTTCTAAAAGTCTACAAATTCACCAACATGAAGGAATCTCCTCTAACACATGATCTCCAGAACCTAGAGGTTAGTAATCAATTTATGCTGCTGCTTTGGGAAAGGGGCGGAGCTAGTTCGGACAAGGGGATTAATTGAATTTCTTTTACCGGAAATTATACTGTGTAAATAGGAAAAAAATAATATTTGTTTTGTTGTATATAAACTGTTGAATGGATTACTGGCCCTGTCACTGCTTGGAGTTGTTCTTCTTTAATTGTTCTGCTTTATGATACTTGGTTTTGGATGTCACAGGTTATAATAGGAAGTTATTTGTCAGTGGCAGGAGCATTTTTGGGTCTAATGAAATCAGGGAGATTCAGTCTTATTGGGATCCTTCTCATTACATGGGGGCTTGACAAGCAAGTCTTTTTTAGGAATTCCAAAACTGTAGTCATATACCCAACTATGCTAATTGCTTTGCTTTCTGCTTTCTTTTCGATCAGAACAGATGTCACAAAGCTGATCCGTTTCTCCAAACCTAAGGCCTCTCTTAGAAATGTACAAATAGCAAAATACAACTAGAGTTAGATATGGTAGCTGATTTCATCACTTTCTTTATTAACGTTGTCATATATTTAGGTTGCAATACCTTTTTATTATCATATTTTTGTTACCATGCTCTCAATTTCCCTCACCTGGCTTCCAAGAAATGAGATGTTGTGGGGTTTCAACATTATTGTAGGAGAGCCATGGAACAGTTATTTCACATAGAGAAATGTCAATTTTTTTCTTCTTTTATTTCTAATCGTCCATTACCATATCAGCATTATTGTAGCCTGTCCAAGAACAGTATGAAATAGAACAGCTATACATCATACAGTTTTTTCTTTAAATATATATATATTTTGGAACATTTATGACGTATCATGCCATCATCCCAGCTTCATACATTCATACAATTATTATAGTATCACAATTCACAGCAATTTTAATGCTGAGTCAACAGCACTCGTAACAGTCATTGGTGTATTAATTTTCATATCTCCATCATGGTAATTATAATATTTTTCTATAAGATTATCATTGCTCCTTTAACACCTGCAATATATGCAAAAGAAAGAGTGATATTTTCAATAAGGAAACTACTGTGGGACTAGCCTGCACTTTGTGATGAATCATATGGGGGGACCCAGCAAGACAAGCACCAACCTAGACTAGGTAACAAGGATTTCTGTCTTTTTGTTAGGTATTTGGTTCCATGGAATAATTATTTGTTCAGCAAATAGAAAAGCGTGATAGAGAAAGATTAAACATAAAAAGAGATTCCTTTGTAGTAATTGATTGGTGAATAGTGAATACTGGAGCCGACTCACTTGCATATAGTTCCTTCCAACTAGGTATTCTTCTCAATTACAAAGAAAAGTAATTGAGCTTTCGTTTCATACCAGGTTTTGCTTTTTCTGAATTTCTTTTTGGGAAAAGCTTGTTACTGACTTGGAAAAGTTGCTGCCTTTTAGATTAGATTCTTCTCTAGTACAAAGAATCTTGAACTTAAAAGTTCCATACCCCCCCCCCCCCCCCCAGCCCCCAACTAGAGGAGTGTGCTACATCCATGGAAGCTGATATTAGCAGAATCATCAGAAGATTTGCACTTGCAGAGGGGTCTTTATGCTTCTAATGGCTAGCCAGTGTAAATCTAGCTGATGTTGGGTAGTTTCTAAATTTGCTGCAGAAGTCCTCTTCTCTACCTTGAGGGTAAAGGAAGATTTTCTGAGAAATCCAAGATTTCTTTTTCAGGTAAAAAATTGGTAATTTTTACATTGAAATTAGATCTAAGAGGACTACTCCTTCTGCAGTTTTGTTAATTTGACATACATTTTGAACAAAAAAGAAAGATTCATTTTCTCAGGTTTAACAGAGTTGGCCTGAACTTTGTAGAGAACAATGATGATGTCTTTTAACTTATTGAATTATTCAACATGTACATTGGCTCGTATGAGCAGCCACCATAGCCATAACAGAACAAGAAAAAGTTCAGTTCTGGCCACACCACCTTCATTCATAATCTCACAAACTGAAGAAAGCAGCAATTTAGATCACACAACAGAGAATTCTCCTTTAGGTGCTGCTTTAAAGTGTCTTGATTCTGCTGTTCTGCTCACCCAAGAAAATGCGGTTGGGATCATTGGGGGGTTATCCATTGGAACCACTCTCAATTTTGTGAATAAACTTGTCACATGGAGTTCCAAAGATGGAGGGAATGGCCTTCCCTTTGTTCTTTGTTCTGATGCAGTTCTTAACAAAGAGCTTTCGTTGCACGAAAGGGGACTGAGTTCTTTGCTCGCTGGTAAAAATGAAAACTTACAGAAGGATCATGCTTCAATTGTTGAAAATCTAAGGCACAAAAGGATCTTTCTTGAGAAATCCGGAGCTCGATGCATTGTCATGCCTTGTCACATATCGCATTCTTGGCATGATGAGGTTGCAAAAGGTTCTTCAGTTCCTGTCCCTCATATGGGCGAGTGTGTGGCCAAGGAGCTCAAAGAATTGAATTTGCGACCACTAGAAGCTGGGAGTACTCTGCGAATTGGTGTTCTAGCTTCTGATGCAACTTTGAGTGCTGGAGTTTATCAGGAGAAGCTTCAAAATGAGGTATTGACAGTGGTTCTTGGAACTATTTTTGTCATACTTTTATGTGATTGTTTCAACAATCTGAAAATGTCTCTCTAGTTTCAATATGTGATTAGTGAAAGAAACACCCAAGTTTCCAATAGTCCGTGTTACCAATCACTATTTACCCTGTTTTAACAACCATTAACTTGTGAATTGTGGTGCTTCAAGAATTTATGCTCAATAATTTGGACTGTGGGAAATGATATGTTACAGGATAAGCTCTCTGTCAGTCTTGTGCTTTGAGTGCCATGAGATAAGACATATCCATTTAACCCTTTTTGTCGATCTGGCTGTGTTCAGATATATCAATCCCACTTGTCAAGATGAGATTCCTGTGATCCTTGTAAAAAACCAGCAGTTTACAATTAAACTATTCAGCTCAGCATCTTTTAGATTTCCGGCATGTAGTCTTATGCGCCTCTTCATGTGATAGTGTATAGGAGACTGATATTTCAGCATTTTCGTTTCATTTATTTTCCTTCAGTGCTAAAGAGCAGTATTTTGCAAGTTTATAGGTATGCATATACTGACAATTTTTTAGTCCCTCAGAGTGTAGACTGCCGACCCTGCATGATTCTAAGTATGTTTAGTGGCATTCAGAAAACAGAACCAACTAAAAGTTAGTTTTCAGTGACCAACCCTCTCCCCTTTTCCCCTTCAAGTAATCAAAGAAGCAATTGCTGCGAGGAACCTTCGCCTGTTTTCTTGTATTCTTTCTTACTGCCGCTTCTGTTCCATTTTCGAAGTTTTCTCCATGGGGTTGCATAGGAGGACCTGGCTAGTTGCAGTTTAGGTACCCATGTAATATGGAAGTATTTTTCTTCAGGAACAGCTTAAGAACAAACAGAAAAAGGCTTCGATATGATAGTAAAGAAGACGTGTTTCTTCAGCTGGATTTAATATGCGTTGGCAGGTAATACAAATGCAACAAGTAACAATGAATAAGGAATTTAGAGTCATGGACGTTCATTTGTATGGATCTGTCTAATTTAGGTATGTTGGTTAAGCAAGAGTTTGTGTATTGTTGCTATGGACTGAATACCTTTTCGGGGCATGTAGAAAAAGGAAGCACACACTTTTAGGTATCACAATGAAAAATGCTGGGATAAGTTTATGGAAGACAGTGCATTAATCTTCTCATCAATTCTCTAATTATGAAGTTTTTAAGTTTTGGATATGTGCAATTGCACAGGCACTACTGTAGTTAGACAATTTGATTCATTTTCGAGTTATCACTGATTATCAATTTCTGATGCCTCTCTTACTGAGCATAGGGTTTTGAAGTTGTGCTGCCAGATAAGGCGACCATGGAACACACCGTAATCCCTGCAGTTGAAGCCTTAAACAGGAAGGACATTGAAGGGGCACAGAATTTGTTAAGAATCGCGCTACAAGTTCTTCTAGTGAGGGCAGTTAACACTATCATAATTGCCTCGGATAACATGCGTGATCTGTTACCTCCAGACGATCCTCTTCTAAAGAAATGTGTCGACCCAATGGATGCCTTGGCTAGGTCGACTGTGGAATTTGCAAAATCAGTTGAAAGGAATGCATAAAGACACCAAAAACATATCTATATAGAGATGCAAGTATAGTGTGTAGTGATCAAATCATGGTAGCATTTGTATTTCTTTAGTAATTTGGTTTATCCTATTCTGTTTAGTGAAAGTTATTTAATACATTCACTTCACAAGACAATAACAAAGCCATGCTTCTTCGAACTAAAAACTTAAGTGCTTATACGTCAAACAAACAGAATCTTAAACTAAAGGAGTTATCAAAAGTATCCCCTGCTTACACAAAAGGCCACCTACTAAACACCAGTTCAGGTTCTTCAGTTCTACACTGCACGTGAGTGATAACAGGACAAGCTGCAACCTTTCAATCCAGTCAGCATAATTCATGAATATGTTTGTATTTTTTGATAAATCTACAGTATTAGATTTGATAATTCAGTTTGTACTAATATCTTATAAAATTAAAAATTTCTGCAACTCTCACACAAGAAAATTGCTGGTACCTCCTCATGATCATCAATGCTAAAGCACATTGTGTGAAACCATACTTGGCAAGCATCACAATTTACCATTCTCTCCCCATTATCATCCCTGGCCCCACAAATGCAATCCACCTTTAACTTTATGGGCCCACCTTCATACCTCAGTTTAGTATCCAAGTCCAGCCCACGCCCTCTCACCCAAACGTGTGCATCTCTGCCCACCACCTTTAACTTTATGGGCCCACCTTCATACCTCAGTTCAGTATCCAAGTCCAGCCCACGCCCTCTCACCCAAACGTGTGCATCTCTGCCCACTGCGCAAGATAGCATCCTTTTGTCCTCTATTCCCTTCAAACCACCAATTTGTGTTACTACAAAGTTCTGCATTATGCAATAAGTTTCCCTTAATGCAAATTGTGCCACCCCCTTAAGTTCACGTATTGTAATCCAAGGGGGAACATAAACAACAACACCAGGTGACAATGGCCGTGTCAACTCACTCTCTAACTCGTCGAAACTCGGCAAGACTTTACATGTTAATGCCATTATTTGGCTTTCTTGATTCTCAAGCTTCCACTTTTTAACAAATTTCTTGCTGTCCAAGACAACCTGAGCAGCCAAACTCACCGAGTCTGACCCCGGGTAACTCAAAAGAACTGTTTCATACAAGTACTCAAGATCTTGATCGATATTGAAGTCTAACTCAATGTTGTCAACTCTGCTTGCATCAACAATATCTTCAAATGCAAATTCAATTATTTTAGTAGACGGGTTTTTTGTTCGAAAGATGATCTTGTTCCCCAACATGGATTTGTTTAAGGATTTCAGCACGTAATCAATCAGCCCGGTTTCACGAATAGTTGTCCTAGCCTTATCACGCAGCTCCTGCCTAGACATTGCACCATCACCATTGTGTGCTCTCAAGATTTTCAAAATAAACTCTGCAGCTTTTTTCACCTTTCTCTCAGTCCACCTGCAACCAGAATCCTTCTCCAAAAGTGGAAAACTTATTGATTCTGCTTCCTTAGTAGCAGCTTCATGGATAGTGAATTCCAATAACTTAGTATTTGGGTTAATAGATCGACGAATAATTTGGTTTCCCAATTGAAAACATCCGATAGATTTCAGCACGAAATCAATCAAACCAATGTCACCAATACATTTTCTTGCCTCATCTCTCAAGTCCTGCCTTGTCATCCCATAATTTCTGTTCACATTTTCTTGATTTTCTTTCAGCAAATTCACAATCACTATTAGCACAAATTCTAGCCTTCTAGCAGGCCATCTACAATCATTGTTAGCCATCAAATTCACAAATGTATCCATACTAATTGGCCTATTTTTCTCTCCTTTATCAGGATCATACCAATAATCATCACTATTTTCAAGCTTCATCTTGCTATGAAACGGAGGTTTACACTTAAAAGCAAGCATAAATTGAAACAGGTCACTGATTGTGATCAACGGAACTTCACTCAATTCTCTGTAGGTACCAATAATCTGCTTGATTTTCATTCTTTTCGGATTATCCTTTTTGAAATCATTCAAAATCTTGTCAAGTCCTAATGAGCTTAAGAATTGAACAGAAATTTCATATTTCTGCTCTGTTACTCCATAGCTTCCTCGGCCAAATCTGTAATCCCATTTCCCAAACCAGGATTGTCCATAAGCAACACCATGAAGCAGCCTCAATTCCATACCTCCCTTCTTTGACACATCATTCACTGAAATTTTCCTGGCAAAATAATAATCATAACAATAACATAAATGATTCTTCAATTTCAGCTGAAATGTTCCATACGCTAAGGAAAACACGTACAAATAATACTACTTCCTCTTTTCAGAAAGTTTTGATGATTTAGCTTTATTTACTTAGATCACGAAACTCTTATATTAGGACAAAAAAATTCTCACATAAAAATTATGAAAACAGATTAAGATTTATCAGTATGAACTTCATTACCTGGTATTGAAGATTGTACAAAGACGATCCCAGAAATCCATGAAATCAGTTCCAGAGAGCAAATTTGAATCCCCATTGACAAAGCCATTATTAATGGGCAACAAATGGCCATAACCGTTGCTATGAATCAAACCATGCAAAACATGAGTGTCAATTTCAATAGAATCGCTTCCCAATGGCTTTTCCCAGTTCTCATTTGCCGGTATTACCAAATGGTACCTTCTTTTCGACACATAATGGTGTCCCCATCCTTCAACAACCCAACAAAAAATATACTCAGTAATTATTATGAACAACCAAAAGCACAGACAAAATTCATAACCAATTTGCAGATAAAAAAAATTAGAGTATTCAGTTAATTTTACCAGAGAATTTGCAGTGATCACAGAAAGGATTAAGAGAGAGTTGAGTGGTTTCTTCAATGGTGTAGAGTGGGAAAACTGCACCAGTTGAGTTAGAAATCAACCAAGTGGACCAAATTGGAAAACCAGAGACTGTGTAATCTTCAGCATTAGCAAATTCTTGGAGGAACATTCGAATATTGTCTTTAAAAGGTCCTGAAAAACCGTCAATGGAGTTTCCAGTTGCGAATGTTTCGAATACAAATGGCTTTCGGTTTCTCTTTCTACTCTTACAGGCTTCAATAATGGTGGACGAAGCCATGGCAGAAACTACACTGAGTCGTTTTTCTGGCCAAAATGTTGAGAATGTCAGTTTGGATTTTGGGAGTGTTTTGAGATTATATGGTTATGTTCTTTAACGCTTGGCGCTCTATATTGATGATGCCACTTTTGATTTTACATATTTAGCCCTGCGAAAATGCACAGTGAGGGAAGTTTGAATGTGGTGTTTGAAATTTTTAAAAAGGATACTGTAGTAAATGAGGTTCAACAGGTTTTGAATATTTGATTTTGTTTTAACTTTCTTTTTTTGGTTCACGTGGTATTGGAGCAATGCTTGTTTCATGTTCGCGAGATCTTTCCAACCCCCACCCCCACCCCCCAAACCCAAACGAGGTGATGGGTGGTGGTGGGCAGAGGTAAATTGTAACAATACTTGAGTTATTCAGAATTTTGAGTTGAAGAAAGAATAAAGAATTTTTTGAAGTAAAAAATTGTGGAAATTTTGTGCATCATCTTTCTATATATGTGCTAGTAACTTAGAGCTAAGGGCTGTCGATTAATGTTTGAAATGCAACAAATTTGTCCACATAATTTGGTGATATAAAATAATTCTAAAAAAAGATTAATCATGCATGTGAAATTGTGAAACTTGGAAATTGCTTGAGTTTATTAGATTCCCATCTTGAGGGCCTATTAACTCTTTGAATGCAAATTGAAACAGCTCGGGATTGCAATCTTGGACAGCTCTTTCCCAGAGGAGAAAGAAAACTGTATCAAGCTTTCAGATTACAAAAGGACTGAGAAGTTGAGAATGCAATCAAAAAAGACCAATGAGACTACGAAAATTTGGAAAAATAAAGGATAAAAATAGAAAACTCAATGGACATTGCTAAAAACAAGACACCCCATATTCACGAAGTCTTCTGTTGGATGTGTATATCTTTGCTGAACCTATTGGTGTAGAGACTGTACTTTTCGACTTGCATCATTTACCATAAATTGCTGAAGCTATGAACCTATTCTGATTTGTGACACTATACATTCACTTCACACTACAATAACAAGGCAGGTTTCTTCAAACTAAAAACAAAGTGCTATACATCAAGCAAGCAGCATTTTGAATTAAAGAGTTATCAAACTGTCTCCCCTGCATACGTAAAAGGTCAACCCATAACCACTTCAAAAATTGATCAAAGTGCCACAAGTTCAGGTTTATCAGTTCTCCACTGTGTGTGATGATAACGGGACAAGCTGCACCCTTTCAATCCAGTCGGCATAGATCTGGCTGATCTTCTGCACATTAGTCCACTTGAATAAAAATCTACACTTGCATGCCCCAGTTTTGGCTGGAGCACAAATGCCACTGGTTCCCAACGGCTCCAGCGTATTGGAGGAACCAAGAGTCTGCAGTTCTGTCAATATTGACAAACATCACAAATTAGAACTGGCATAAGGAAAAAAAAGATGAATACAATTAAAAAAACAAAGAGAAAAAAGCATCTATAGAAAGAAAATTGTTGCATGGCTCTTGAAGTGCTGAGTTTCACACAGTAGCATCTACAAGAATTCTGAGATATAAGTTTTGACTAAGGTTTAAACATAGCACATTGCATAATTAACTAACAAAAACTTGTATCACAAAAACCATTCTGATCCTCTACGCCTAAGACCAAAATTTAAGACTCCACCTCCTAATCACACATCAATTTACAATGTCAGCACCTTCTAAATTCTGGCGGCAGAAGTCAAAATTCATTTTATAGATATCCAAGAAAAAACTCAGCAACACATGTTAATAACTAAGCTCATGAAATTTCTGTATGAAAGATTCACTAGCCATTAAATTGCAATAATTGAATCTTCCCCTGCTATAAGGAATCGAGTATTAGCACCAAGTCAACAGCTGAGGCCAGAAATTCTAGACAACTTAATCTGGTAATCTTTTCAGATCAATAGATAGCAGGACGACGCCATATAGACAAGACTGTCAATGACATGTACAAAAATAGATTCATCATATATGTCCATCTTTAAGGTTGAAATCCAAATTAAAGTATATCTACCGACATTTAGGCAGGCAGGTACTTTGGTAATAGCATGTCGGTCACCAATATGTCTAGTACAGAAATTGCCTAACAGAAACAAAAAGAGGAAATGGTCTGGCAGAAATCAGAGAATAGAACAGACAATTTCTTTTTAGAAATATCCAACAAATAACTGCATTGTTATCTGTTGCATTAACTAAACTCAAGACATTTCTAGAAGAGACAGCCTCCCCTGCTATAAGGAATCAAGTATCAGCTGCAAATCACCAGCTGAGAGCAGAAAGTGTAGACAGTTTAGTGTGATCTTTTACATAAATGGATAGCGGGGTGAAGCGACTACTTGCAAGACAGACATGAGTATCCATGACACGTTTGAACATAGATTCTTAATACATGTCCATCCATAGAGTTGGCATCCAATTAAAAGTACATATACTGAAATATAAACAGGCAGGTACTTTGGTATTAACATGTTGGTCGCCAAAATCTCTTGTACAAAAACAAATTAAACAGAAATTTAAAGAGGAAATGGCGGCTGGAAGAGATCGGAGAATAGAAGTTGGAAAACAGGCATTAACCATGTGTTCTGAGCTTCTTATTTTCAGCATACTTAGAACAAAGACTCGGTAATTTATTTTGCTCTATGCATATTATTTTGACAGTGCCAAAAGGTTCGATGAAAAAACCCAACACCTAATACACACAAAAAAAGAACTTTCACATGTTGTTCATAATAAATCATTAACTGATAGTATAAAACTATTTTCAGAAACAGCTTACGGATAAAGACATGGAATATCAACTAATCAACATGAAAATCGACCCAAGTAACTAATCAAATACTGAACAACAAAACAGTGGCGTAAACATTCAATAATGAACTAATAGTTGTGAAAATACCTGCTTTCCCATGAGCAAATTGACACTTAGAACCATATGCACAGCTACCAGTCCTTTCCCAGTTGACGCAAAACTTGGTCTTCAGTAACTCTTTACGTAACTCCACAGACCTCTTGTGTCCGCGCCCACTAGTAGCAATGCTTATCGCAGAGCTAACCCTGCAGAAACCTAGGCCTCCCTCAAGTTTTTGATTACGTTCATGAAGAAAATGGCATTTATTTCCAAATGGACACCCTTTACCACTATCGAAAAAATGACAAGATTTCACTTTACTGAGATTTCTTTGATCCTCAACCCTATTGCTCTTCAGAGGCCCAGTAATATGAGCATAACGACACTCGTCACCATAACTGCAGCTACCCCACCTTTTGAATTGTAAGCATGGTGGTTGAGGACCAAGGTTCATAGCCATATTCGACCTGTTATCTTCCGGCCCCATTTTTGAATTCATCATTCTGGGTCTCTTAAAAGCTTGACATTCGGCATTACAATTAAATCCATATTTTTTGCCATTTGTGTTAGACTGAGGCCAATGGGTGGAAAAATGCTCATCACGTTTACAGGAAATTCCAAAACTATTAGCAGGCATACTCATCCACAAAGTGACTTAGGGTTTTGAAAAAATCAGAAAAACTTGCTTGAATGCGTTTTTGGGAGTTTAAAATCGAGTGACCCAAATGGTTATTGTGCTAAACCGTACTTCTATCTAAAAATTATGTCACGTTATATTTCAACATGGAAATTGAAAAAGCAAAAATGTTTGAAGTATAAAAAATGACTGATAACATGGTGAATGAGGCGATCGGTCTTTACAAATGGAGGAGTATAGTGGGAGTCCTTTTGGCAGAAACGCAGAAAGCAAATGGACTGAACAGGTGTTATCATAGTATCATAATTTATGTATTATTTCTAACAAATCTCATAAAACCTTCAAGGTTTGGAGGTGGTTGTGTTGGCGGTGGTGGAAATGAAGCTTGTTCATCACCACTTCCGGATGAAGATGATTCTTGAGCAAGTTCTGCTAGCATTTCTTCATAGCACTCATCTATTTCGGGTTGAGATTCAGCTAGCCCAAAGTTTCTTCTTTCAGAGCGGATCCAATCTCGGAAGAGCACTGATTTTTCCAAGCTGTCTCGCATCGACGCTCTATGATCTCCTATTTGTAGTCTGGCTTGACTAAATACGCTCTCCGATGCAACAGTTGACGCTCGAATGGACAGAACATTCCGAGCCATCCTTGCAAGAACGGGAAAATGCTCTTCCCTTGTCTTCCACCAATCCAAAAGGTCGAAAGATCCGTCTGGATTATCCTCTAGCCCCTGCGACAAATAAACTTGAAGTTCGTTTAGATGGGAAATATCATCTAAATTCTCACCTTGAGTACCCCCTGAACTCCGTCCACGATTTAAGAGCTGTTAAGCCAGCAACTCTTTTAGACGATTGTGACGTGGACGAAGTAGGAGTTGGAATATTAGGCCTAGCATGCTCTAAGGCCTGTTTATAAGCATTATAAACAGTTTGAGCATTCACTGTAATTGATGCTTTCGCATCAGATAGTGTAGCCATTTCTTCTGGTGAAAGATCTAAACATTGATAAATACTAGTATACCAAAAGTTAGGACCTCCTGCTTTCATAGTAGGGTTTAACAAAGCAGCCACACCAAAAATAGGAGGGATTGGAAAAAAATATTATTTAAATTTCTTTTTCATTTCAAATATTGCATTTTCATAAATTTCCCCTCCCTCGTTAAAATCAGCAAATAAATTAGCAAGTACTGTTCATATTCATGCTTATATTTATAAATGTCAGCCTTAACTGTGGCGCGAGGCCAACCTTTATATGTAGGATTAAATACTCGTCTAATATATTGAATCCAAGCAGGATTAGAAGCAAAAGAATAAGGTAAACACATAACAGTAATCATTTTAGCTAATTCTTCACGATTCTTATTAGGATCGTAGTACAATATACCTCCGGTGACAGTGTTTATTCCTAGTTGAACCATGTTAGAACCAGTACTTTGGTTAATTGTAGTATCAGGACTTGACTTCCCCTCTTGTTCCGCTTTCATTTGAAAATATCTAGCCTTATCGCTAGGATGTATATATATATGTTTAACTAAACTACCTGTTCCGCTACGATCACCCGTATACCTATGAACAAGTTCTTTACCACAAGTTTTGCATTTAGCCCTATCTTTATCTCTTAGTTGAATAAAAAAATGCCAAACTAATGAAGTTTCTGTACGTTTCCGAGGTTGTCTACTAAAAGTGGGAGTTTGTACGGGTGGGTGTTCTGGGTCATTAGGAGCAGGACTAGTAGGTGTATCATCTAAATCTACCGGAGGTTGGGTTTCGTCATCATCATCACCCTCATTTCCCTCTGATATTGGTGCATTAGGATAAAGCAAATTCATAATATCATCATCTATTCTATCACCGACTGCTATATCATGTAGAAAATTAACATCACTAAATTGAAATCACGGGTGATCACTATCAAGTATTCCTAAGTTTTCATTAGTATTTCTAGGTTGGCTACTAGTTTGAACTTGTTTATCTTTTCTAGGTCTGGGAGCCGGGGGAGGGGTAGGATTTTGGCTACTACTTTCACCGGATTTAGATGTACCTTTTTCGAACATTTTTTTCAATGAAAATGGCATACTAATTATAATTAAGGAAAATATCAACACACAACAAATATTCTTAGCACGTAAGAGTTGAAACGAGTTTACCGGATTGACGAACAACTTCTTGAAAATTGACAATCGTTGTAATTGAACACTTGAAAACTTCAATTCAACAACTTCACAATGTTTCACGAATTTGCAACAAAAATTAAGCACTTGCACAGAAAGATTGAAAGAGAGCTTGAGAGAGATTGAGTAAGATTGATGAATTGGTGAATTAAAATGAAAGAATGAGGGGGTATTTATAGTTGAGAAATGGGAAATTGTGTAATTATATAAAGTTTGGGGTTAAATTAAATTTGAGGGGTCAAATGGCTAAATTTTAAAAATGCCAAACGGCTATTTCTGCAATACCAACGTTCTGATTTTCAGAATTTAAATTTTTTTTTTTTTTAAAAATATGGCCGTTGGGAACCGGATAGAACCGGAACCGGAACCGGAACCGGACCGGTTCCGGCGGTTCTAAACGGTTCCAAACGGTTCCGCCAACGGTCCGAATTAAAAAAAAAAATTTTTTTTTAATATCGGAATCGTTTGGAACCGTTTAGAATCGCCTGAACCGGTCCGGTTCCGGTTCCGGTTCCGGTTCTGGCGGTTTCGGTTCCACAGTTCTAAAGGGTGGAACCGGCCCGGAACCGCGGAACCGGAACCGTATAACCGGAACCGTTTAGAACCGTAAAACCGCGGTTCCGGTCACGGTTCCGGTTTGGAACCGTTATTCGTACAGCCTTATATGATACTCTTGCCTCTTTCTTAGATGACCAAAACGACGTCGAAGGAGGTCTAGGTGCGAATAACATATCATTCTGCCATTAACCCATTTGTTTTGGAATATTCAAGGACATGCACTTACCAAAGGGTCTTCTTTGTCAAAACTGAGAGTAATATTTAATACTAAGAGAGTAATAAAATTATCTAAGCCAGTCTAAACAACTAGTATAAGTTGAGGCTTAGTATTAATACTTAAGTAATTTCTCTGCACGTGGACAAGAGTGATTGCTCTGATGGTAAGCAATCTCCACTTCCAACCGAGAGGTTGTGAGTTCGAGTCTCTCCAAGAGCAAGGTGGAAAGTTCTTGGAGGGAAGAATGCCGGGGGTCTATTTGGAAACAGCCTCTCTACCCCAAGGTAGGAGTAAGGTCTGCGTACACACTATCCTCCGCAGACCCTATTAAGTGAAATTATACTGGAGGTTGTTGTTGTTCTCTGCACGTGCATTGCATATGTATGTGAGTGTTAAAGTATGATGCATTTCAAATTAGTATCTGTATTATATTAAAATAAAACTTTGCGGTTATTAAAAGAATAACGTACAAATTTCTTTGAATAATCAATGTAAACTGATATATGATTACTTTTTTTTACCGGGGTCAAGCTTTGGGATTTTTGGTTAGAATGAAGTGTATAGCTAAACTTCTCTCATCTAACATCACATCCAAACATGAGAATAAAATTTAAATTGGTTATTAATTTTGATTGTCTATATCTATCTTCAATAAGAAATTATGGTATGAGTCCCTTTGATCGTGCATTTTAAATCTCATATTCGTATTCTAGATGGAAATAGATTTTTTTCACATGCAAACTATTCATTTTTCTTAATTGTAAATTAATGAATTTTATCTATTGATTTGGTGAATATTTTTTTACAATATATTACAAATAAAGTTCAAGGCGGTGAGATGTATCAGTGCTTCGTATATATGTATGTTTAATATTTCTTTAATTATAAGATTGCCCATCAACAAAACTAATACAGAAGATTAAATAATTACAGAATCTATCCAAATCTTCAATCTTCTTCCTAACCTTTTTTCTGAGTATTAACACTCTTCCATGTACCTGTGTATGTTGCTATTAAAGGCACTTTTAAAAAAAATATTTAACATAACAATATTAATGCACGCCAATGGAGCTAAAAAGAGTATTTATAATACCTACGTAAAAATATATAACAAATTAAATTTCATTTTACCAACTTATATGAGACATCCTTACAACCCATGTTTTTTTTTTCTTCTTTGATTTTTCTTTGTAGTATAAGATTGAGTTTTGGGTTAACTGGTTGTGAGATGGTACATCGTTGTGTTAATCCAATGCAAGATATAATGAAAATATGCACAGGTCTCTAAAGTTTCCAGTGTGGCCGCACTAGATTTTGCGCGGACCGCACTGGTGAAGGGTAAAGTATAGCCTCTCTGAAGTTTGCCACTACGGCCGCACTATATTTTGTGCGGACCATAGAGCATTGCCTTCTAAAACTTGAACAAAACAGGCACTGCAGATCGTGGTCCATTTTGTGCGGGTCGCAATAGTTGGTAAGAATGGGCCCCAGGAGCTTTTCTATAAATAGTCTCTAAGGGTCTCCTTTTACTCTTTTCGCAATTT
This sequence comes from Nicotiana benthamiana, assembly GCA_034376525.1. Lineage (NCBI taxonomy): Eukaryota > Viridiplantae > Streptophyta > Magnoliopsida > Solanales > Solanaceae > Nicotiana > Nicotiana benthamiana. The sequence goes on from CM067325.1 coordinate 15,514,265, forward strand.
TAACTCTCAAAGCCTTAAAAAATGGAAAAGGGTCAAAACTGCCCTCAACGTATCGACTCTGGAACAAAATTACCCTCCGTTAACCTTTTGCAAAGAAAATGCCTCCACCGTTAAATTTTTGGCATAGTTTTGCCCCTAAAACTAACAGCTGCTGTGTATTTATTTTTTAATTATTTTTAATTCCACTTGTCACGTTTTGATTGGCCATTAAATAAACTTGACCCAAAATCATTTCTCATCAAGTTCCGACCCAACCCGACCGACCCGCCCCATGAGAAAAGCTTTACCCCCCAAACCCACTAACCTAGGTCATTTTCACCGCTTCCAACTTCTCTAACCAAACAATGGCGATTCTGTAGGCTCTTCTGGAGGTGATTTTGGAGGCCATTTCTGCGATATTGCTGATTTTGGTGGCCAATTCAGTGTCTATTTATGCGATAATGGTGATGGATTAAAGTTGCTTAATTTATTACAGTCTTCTCTACATTCAAAGACTTTGGAGGTGATTTTGGAGGTGATAATTTCAGCATCTTCTCTCCTCCAATTCTTCTAATTCTTCTATCTTTCGGACTTCGTTTATTTTTAAGCTTCAAATGGCAGAGTCTTCTTCTAATTCTTCTCGTGATGTAGCTGATGCTCGTGTTTGTTATTGTGGAGTGGTAGCCAATCAATTTACTGCTACGACACCTATGAATGGTGGTCGTCGATTTTATAAATGTCCTCGTTACGAGAGCAATGGTTGTTGTTATTGGGAATGGCGCGATAAAGAACTTCCACCTCATGTATCAACATTTATCCACAAGCAAAAAATTACAGTGGATGCTCTTCGCCAAGAAAGGAATAAGTTTAGGAAGATGGTCGATGACATGGTGGGTAGTAAAGCTGGAAATCTGAATAATGTAGCTGCATTGGAGGAGAAAGTTTCAAATTTGGAGTTGAAATTGAAGCAATGGAAAAAGTTTATTAAATGGTCATGGGATGTCTTTGTTATATTTGTGGCTTATAAAATTATGTAGTAAAGTTGTATTTTGGTTAGTAGTGTCCAAATATGGTGAATGGAATTTGCTGCAATTTCCTATCTTTTACATAATTTTGGTTAGTAGTGTCCAATTTCCTATCTTTTGGTTAGTAGTGTCCTAATACGGTTCTGGAATTTTCAGTAATGTGTGTGTTGATATAATATTGTATTGATGTATTGATGTAATATTGTATTGATGTAATATTTTGTATTACATTGTATTGATGTAATATTGTGTTGATGTAATATCGTATTACATTGTATTGATGTAATATTGTGTTGATGTACTATTGTATTACCAGTTGTTCGGAATAACAAAAGAGACAAGTGAGCAAGAAGCAATTCCAGAATCACTGAATAAAGAGGGACTGAATTCTGCCCTTAATTCCAACAAAAGAGTTATACATACATAACAATACATCTTTCACCCTAATATAAGCCCAACAAAATATCGGTAGGGTTGAATCAATACAACTTCCACAACTGATTCACCACAAAAACAGTACACAATTATCTATGAATCAGTCATGAAAAAAATATAGTTTTGTTTCTTAACTTAAAATTAGTCATTAAACAACATTTAAGTCCCTAGAGCTTCATCTTCTTAGCCTTCAATTAACCAACTTTGTTCTCCTTTTCTGCCACTAGTTGTCTTGATGTCATTGCTGCTTTGTCTTTCCACCTAACTTTCCTTGGTGAATATGGTAAGTTTGCAGGGATATCGGCACCAGATTCATCACCCTTGAATGCAATCTTCCTTGTACCAGTTGGCATTTGTCTCATCTTTTTGTTTTGAAGCCTAGTCTTAGCTTCAGAAATCACCTTAGGTCTCAAAACTGGTTGTTCATCATCATCTTCAGAGATTGCATCCACATCTTCACAGTCATAGCCACCATCCAACTGTTCTGCTATTGCTGGTTCAGGTATTGCTGAAGCAGGTGTTGTTGCTGGAGCAGCTGTTGTTGCTGGTGCAGCTGTTATTGTTGGTGCAGCTGTTGTTGCTGGTGCAGCTGTTGTTGCCGGTGCAGCTGTTGTTGCTAGTGCAGCTGCTGTTGCCATTGGCCTCATACCAGGTGTAGGAACAAAAATAAATTCTAATGTTTGACTATCTTGGGGTGCTGTCAAGGGCACATCTTGCACATCTAGAGAAGATCCTTCATGTTGAAAGAATCTGCTATGTTTCCCTTTCACCTACAAGACATTGTATGAAGTTAATAAGACTCAAATGACATTGGATGAAGTTAATAAGAATGGAATGAGTAGAATTACCATATGACACTTTCTAATGTTGTGACCTCTCTCCCTACAGGATCCACAAGTCATGACAAGTCCTTTTCTTGAACATGACCAAACCCCCTCTCTCATCCTTGCCTCATCCTTTTCTCTATTTCTCTTTACCTTTGGTCGACTAACCATTTTGATAATATCTGGTGGCTCCATTGCATGATGTGGTTCTACCTTCTAGAATTTTTCACCTCTAACTGGTTGTAGTTTATGATTATACACATCCATGTAAACTTCTTTTGCATACCACCAATGCATTTCACTCAATGGGTTTTCTTTCCTGTCAAGTATACATCTAATTGCATGGGGACAGGGAATTCCTGTCAAGTCCCATGTTCTACATGTACACTTTTTAAGTTGAAAATCAACTGTATGCTTGTCTGGACCTTCATTCACTTCATAACCAAAGTCACCATTTAAATCAACTTCACATCCTTGTGCAATTTCTTTGAAATCATTCAGCAACTCCATGGCATATGGACTGAATTCATCTCTCCAAGCCCTACAACAAAGAAGACATTTAGTAGTTAAATCAAAAAAAACATTGGAAAAGATAAGTATGATTTGTTAATGATAATACCTTTTGCATGTCTGAAATGAATGTCAGTCCTTCACCATCTCCCGACTGTAAGGAAGTTATCAGCAGCCCTAGAAACCACTTCCAAGTTCTACCTGTTTCTCTATCAACCACTGCCCAAGTAAGTGGATAAAAATGTTTGGCAGAATCTTGTGCCATTGGTACCAGCAAAATTCCTTTGAATTTTCCTTTGAGAAATGTGCCATCCAGACCTATTAGAGGCCTCAAACCTGCTTTCCATCCACTTTTCAAAGCTTGGAAGCATACATACATTCTAAGAAATCTCCTCTTTCCCTCTTGTAGACCACGTTTAGATATGTTTATAACCACATCTGTACCAGGGTTACTATCCCTCAACTCTTGAGCATAGGCCTCTAACCTATTGTAGTCATCAATGTAGCCACCCTCTAACTTCTCTAACACCATTCTCTTAACCCTCTTCATCTTTGAATAACTAACATTAAGTCTGAATCTATCCTCCAAGTCCACCCTCATATCTTTGACTTTGTACTTAGGATTATTTTGCACTTTTTTCTTGAAATAGTGTGCTAAAGCATTGGGAGTAGCTCTTCTATTCTGAAATGCTGGACCACAATCATGATTTATGTTCAAAGTCTTAATCTTAAATCCTTGATCTATATTATCCTTGGATATATAACACACAAATGGACATCCAATATCACATTTGTACCTAACTCTAGTTGTATCACTCTTCTTGACTCTCAAACCCTTCCTATTAGCAACTACATAGTACCCTACAACTCTCTTAGCTTCAGCTAAGTCTTTAAAACACATACCCTTCTCCAAGATTTTATACTTGTCAAGTGTGTCATTAACTTCTTTGTTCATTTCTCTTCTAAACAGTTCTAACTCTTCACTATCATAGTCACTAGAGTTAGTTTCATTGCCCTCCTCCTCATCACATGAATCACAATCAGTTCCAACTTTTACTCCTACTGTGAAATTATAAGGTTCATCATGTTGAGTGATGCTAGGAGCTACCACATCTAATTCACCCTCATCTACAGCAAATAATTGAATCTCCTTGAATTGGTTTGACAGTAAAGACTGTAGTATTCTAATGCCTGCATCACCCTCAATTAGAAAGCACCTACCACAAGGGCATGTTACTAGTAATTGTTTCACCTTACTAAAACCTAACTTTTCAGTATATTCGGAACAAATGTCTATATAAGACAACAAATCCACATCATAAAACCTATCAAAACATGCTTCCTTATTTTAAGATACACAACTTGAGGTTCCAACAACCACTTACCCCCATGATTAGAGACCAAATCAACCTTCTCAATCATTCTTCAAAGAAAACAAATGCAAGCCATAAAAAAAAGAAGGCCCATTAGTAATAAAGAAACAGTATTTTTAAAGCTGACTACTAGCAATAAAGGGAAAGGGACCACATGCAACTGAATAAACAACTGAAATCAAAAAACAAGTAGACCTCATATGAATAAAGAAATCAGGCATCAAAAATAATAAAACTCGTAGTGGCAGAACAAAACAAAAAGGGAAGGGACCACATGCAATTGAAAATTCGTTGAAAATTTAGTAAACAAACATGAAAGCTTTGAATAAACAACTGAAATTGACTAAAAAATATAACCCCAAACGAATATAGTAAGCAGATGTTAGAAAAATCTCAGCGGGACCACATGCAGCAAACAAAATACTATAAAGACATGTACTAACATTGAACCTAACACTGAAAAGTTACAGAATATCAGTAGAAACAAGATTTGTGTCTATTTCAAGAAACCCTAACCAAAAAGAAGCAGAATATCAGTAAAAAAAAGCTTACTTGAATGGAGAGAAGACTTTAATAATAGTAAGCAACTTTAATCAATCAGCAATATCGCAGAAATGGCCTCAAAAATCACCTCCAGAAGAGCCTACAGAATCGCCATTGTTTGGTTAGAGAAGTTGGAAGCGGTGAAAATGACCTAGGTTAGTAGGTTTGGGGGGTAAAGCTTTTCTCATGGGGCGGGTCGGTCGGGTTGGGTCGGGTTGGGTCGGAACTTGGATGAGATGATTTTGGGTCAAGTTTATTTAATGGCCAATCAAAACGTGACAAGTGGAATTAAAAATAATTAAAAAATAAATACACAGCAGCTGTTAGTTTTAGGGGCAAAACTATGCCACAAGTTTAATAGAGGGGGCATTTTCTTTGCAAAAGGTTAACGGAGGATAATTTTGTTCCAGAGTCGATACATTGAGGGCAGTTTTGACCCTTTTCCGTTTTTTATGGCTTTGAGAGTTAAAAGCGAAAAGAGTAAAAGGAGACCCTTAGAGACTATTTATAGAAAAGCTCCTGGGGCCCATTCTTACCAACCAGTACGAACTGCACAAAATGGACCACGATCTGCACTGCCTGTTTTGTTCAAGTTTGAGAAGGCACTGCCTGTTAGGTTAATTAAGTTCATGATTCATGTTGAATTACTTAGTTAAATGAACTAGGCAAACACGTAGGAGCATGCCTTAGGTGTAAATTTTGGGCTTAATTACAATTATAAAACCCTATTTTAGTAGTGCGGACCGCAGTCGACTCTGTGCGGTCCGCGGTGCCCCACTGCGGTCCGCAGTACCATTTTGTACGGACCACACTGATGAATTTTGGCTAGGCAGTGCGACCGTACTACATTTTTTGTGCAGACCGTAATGGCCCATGTGCGGCTGCACTACCATTTTATGCGGTCCGCACTGCCTAGACAGAGAGTGGGTATTCCGAACCCCATCTCTGTGCGGACTGCGGTTGATTTTGTGTGGTCTGCGATTGCCTCAACGCGACCGCAGTCGCTTTTATGCGGTCTGCACTGGGCAACTTCTGCAACCTGTCTGCAACTTTTTTTCTTGCTTCTAAATATTATTCTTAACTGATGCTACTGATACTAACAAGCCCTTTGATTGTGTTTGCACACCATGGTTAAACAATGAGGAAAAAGGTTCTAAGCAACCGGCACAGGTGAGTCCTCCCGGGGTGGGAAGAAAAAAATGGTACGACTTACTCCCCAAGCGAGGCAAAACATCAAGAACATGAGGAAAGCAATCAAGGATGCTGACAGAGCCATTAACATGTCGGGGAGTGAGTACGAGCTCTCTCAGGAAATCTCTTGGAACTCTATACCTGAATCCATGACTGGCCGGAGAGGCATGATTGAGATACACTCCTCCACCATCACCCACTACCCAAGTACCAACACATGTTTCTTTTGGGTCGTCTGAGGGCTCACAAGCCAGTAGTGGGGAATACTCCACCTCTCCCACAGCTTCATTAACGGGGAGGGTGCAGAAGAAGGTGAAGAGGAAGTACATGAAGATATGGAGGTAAGCCTCAGGTGGGAGGAGTTGCTAGAACTAGGAAGCCCGAAGCTTCGGAGGATAAATTCGTAAGTGAGGTAGCATACCATAAGTTTCGAGAGTGGTGGCCGGTGAGAATATTTATCTCGGAGAGGAGCTTCATAGATAGAGACCTATTACTCCACAACACCGACGTGCAGAGACAGTTTAGGACTAGAGAGGGCTGGGAGCATTTTATGGATGACTGTATGGACGCCAACAAAAACTTGGTCAAGGAATTCTACTGTAATGTAGCCTACATAAAAAAGGGCTCCAAAGTGATCAAGGTTTGGAACTTAAAAGTGTTATTTGATAGGAAGTCGATCAATCAATACCTGGGCTTTAATAAGGAGGACGAGATATTTTTCATGGCGAAGATGGAGATAGGCGAGGAGGTACCATCCCCGACTAGTTGATTATTGGAGTCAAAATACTGATAAGGAGCTTGAATTTTGAAGCGATGGGATGAGAGACTTTTGTTTGCAGCTGGTTGGACCCTACCACTTATGAAAACACCTTAACTCTCCACGGGGCTGTGTTTGTGGCTTCTTTCATGGAAGGATGCCCCATCAACAAGGGGAATATGATGTCCAAAATCATTACCGCCGTGGAAGCGGAGCAAGACCAGAACTATCCTTTCCCCAGCACCCTCACTATGTATTTTCGGGACCTTCAAGTAGACAAGAGGTCCTATGACATCAATGTGAAGGCGAAAGCCCCATTTTCCTGGTACAGTATACAGCGGGATGACAACCCCAAAAGCAAGAACTTCAAAGGTACTGCTACTACTCTAACTAGCCAGTCTGAAGAGCCAATTGTGGAAGTGGTCCCTGCTGAGCCAACCTCCACTTCTATAGATGTCCCTCCCGGTCCTTCCACTTCCAAAACCACTCCTGTCAGTCCATCTATATCAGCAGGTCCGGTGATCCCATATTCCCGGGCCCACCCTATTACTGCTCACCTACTGAGCCATGCACTTCTTAGCATAAACAACTGGATACAGACTGCCTCATCTAAGTTGTCCTCATTCACCACTATGGTAGAGGCACAGTCGGCACCTCCAGCTCCGTAGGTTCCAAAGTTGATAGAGGATGCGCTTAAGGAGATACTTCACAACTAGAAGAAGATCCTCGACACTCAGGAAGTGCTCTCCAAGGCAGTTGATTCACATAGCAAGGCTCTCAAGGAGCTTGCTCGGGAGCACAAGAAGGTGATGAAAACACGAGCCTCCAAGAAGTTTCTGAAGAATCTAAGAGCGGATGTTGACAGATTGAAGACATATCGCCTGCCTTTAGACTTATTGCTCGAAGACCCAGTACCAGCAGCTCATCCACAGTCGGAGCAATCTCAGAGGCCTCCCAAGAGGACGAGGATGATTCCCAGAGCAGATGATGCTATCATCCAATTGGCGAACTCACTTGAGACTTCCTCCAGTCAGCCACCGGATGTACCAGTTCTAGAGCCTGTCTAGGTCCTGGCCCAGGTCCCAGTAGTAGAGCAGCAGGCCACCGAGAACCAGTTTGAGGTTCTCGAGCACACAGAAGACCCAGGGACCACACATGACCCTATGCAGATAGACGAGCCTTAGGGAGTCTTCTATATCATTTCTCTCTTATCTTTTGATGCTTTATTTAGACTAGTTGGCATTGGGAATAATGTCAGCTTTCATTTAAGGGGGTAGGACCTAATATTAATTTGGATTATTGTATATATATTTGATATATTTTTATGCTTTCTTTATCTTTTTATCTTTGGTATGTATATAATTTTGGTATTTCATTACATTTATCGCACTTTTATTTTACTTTGGGTCTGTATATAAAGTTATGTTACATTGTACATATTCATCCCCATCTATTGTATATCCGACAAATCCCCTCTTGTATATAAATCTATTTTTATGCTTTCTTTATCTTTTTATCTTTCGTCTGTATATCATTTTAATATTTTCTTATATTTATCGCACTTTTATTTTACTTTGGGTCCATATATAAAGTTATGTTACATTGTACATATTCATCCATATTCAATCTATTTTTCGCAAAAAAAATTCGTTTTTAGCTTCTTATTTGTGATTAGTAGCTTTTTATTTTCGAAGTATGCAATAAGCTTTTGGTTTTCTTAATGCCACGGTTCTTTCCAAATGTGAAGTGCAGTGTGAACCGGGTGGCTCTTCCCAATGATGGATATCATGACAACCTTCTTTGGATTTGAGTCCGTTTTTCTTTTTGGTTTTTCGTAGTTAGTAGTTAAGGGTTCCTCAAACAAAGACTCACTTGGGCCTAGCACATTTGCCTTTGATCTTATGGTAAAAAAATAATTGGTTGCATTTAGGATGGTGAAAGTCGTGACCTTAAGACTCTTGTGTTGACTGATAATGTCGTTGTGGGCCCCCGACTATATGACTTTAGCAATCCCTTAGCTTGTGTGGTGAGTAATTGAATTACAAGTCCTAGTCCCGAGTCATTGGTCTAGAACTTGCCCTAAATATTTGTTGAGGCGAATTTCAAAGTGAATTTTGACTTGAGACATGACTATATGCTCTTCTTGATCGAAATGATAGCTTGAGCAATTCCATAGCCTACCAATGATAAAATCCCTAGTTAATCCTGTTGAGCCTTTGACCTTTTTCTTTCAAGAACCACGATGCAAGCCTATACTCCTTCTAAAAGATACCCTCTTTAGCACATGGCAAAAGTGTAAGTTTATGGAGAGAGATGAGAATTGCAACAAAGTACTAAAAAAGGCACAAAAATGAAGAAAAGGAAAGACAATAAAAAGAAAGAAAAGCAAAAAGACAAAAAAAATGTTCAATGTGAAAAAGAATAAAAAAAAAGGATTCAAGAAAGGTAAAGAATGAAAGGTGTGAAAGGTTAAATAGGAGAAAATGTTTAAAATATATGAGAAAGAGTGACAATGTGTCTATCTAACCCCTTAGAAAGAAGTGAGTCAAGTGAATGTGAGCCAAATGAATCAAAAGAAGTGCTTAAGGAAAGATGGAACCTACTTAGACCAAAATATTTCCTACCCTGAACCAAAAGCCTTCACAATGTCTCCACAAAAACCCTATATGATCTTGAGTTGGATGAAGCTTGCATTAGTGCATACTCACATAAGGGGCAAGCATATGGTAACTAGAGCCGAATTTGTGACTTTTTCTTGAGACTACTGAGTGAATTTTATTTAACCTCGTTTTATGTGCAACTATTCTAAAGGTGAGGTTTGCTTAGGGAGAGTTTAGGATGTTTGAGTTTAGATTCCATAATGACCAAAGTAATAAAAAGAGTTCTTTGATGTTTTGAGTCAACTCTTGATGCTATTGTGTCTCACTTTCTCCATGGTTTTTCAAAGAGTATATGTTATTAATGATTCATTTGTATTGAGGGCAATTGTTAGTCCTAAGTGATGCTAGTTGAGGTTGCTTTAGGACAACTAAAAAATTCTTGGATTTTCCTTTAAGGGGTGGGTCTTATTTTATTTGCTTGAGGATAAATAAGAGCTTAAGTTTGAGGGAGTTGATAACTAGGGATTTTGAGGCAATATACTCCTTATCGCTTATGCTTTGATTAGAAATTCATACAAAATATTCCCAAAAGGCTCACAAGTTATGCTTGATTGCAGGTTTGATCAATAAAGTGATAAGATATTAAAGATCGACTTAAAAGGAGTAAAACTTGCACAAGTGACAAAGGTAAGGCAAGCTTAGGAAAAACAGGCCCAGTATGGCCGCACTACACTGTGTGGTCTGCATTGGAAGATTCAAAGAGCTAGTATTTCAGGCATTAAGGCAGTGCAGCCGCACTAGGTTTTGTGCGGTCCGCACTGAAGGCAATGCGGCCGCACTACCATTCTGTGCGGTCCGAAGAGCCAAGGTTTAGAGAAGATGAAGAATGGAGTTTGAAGCTTGTACGGTTCGCAGTCCATTCTGTGCATACCGGATTAGAAGCCTCCGCGGCCGCAGTCCATTCCGTGCGGTCTGCGGAGCCCATTTTCTGGGGCTATTTTTCAAGGTCAAAGTCCTAGTATGGACCATGGTCCACTTTGTGCGGTCCGCACTAACCCCGCAAGAGTATTTTTGTCCAGATTTTTTCAGCTTAGTATAAATTGATTCTTTTTCCATTTTAGGGTATCAGATATTTTAGAACAGTAGCTACGCTCGTGGGAACGACTCTTGTGGCCAATTCCGGCAATTTTACTTACTTTTCATCATTGAACCTTTATTTTTATGTTAGTAATTAATTAATATGAGTTTATTTTCATCTATTGTTTTGTTTTTCTTCTTTGGATATGAGTAGCTAGACCCTTTAGTTGGGGTTGTGGCTCAACCCTAGTAAGGGTAATTGATGAGTCTTGTATTTTAGGGCTAAATTGATAATGAGTGTTTGATATTTGGGTCAATTTCTTGGTTAATTGTTGAATTAATAGTTACAAATACTAGTTTGTGTTTAGTTGACTTGGGTTCTTCTTGAGAAAGAGATCCTAAGTCTCCAAAATTGATCCAACAAGAAATTGAGATGTACTAAAGAGATTGATAGCCCCAATTAAAGGGTTAAACCTTGAGAGAGTAATACCCGACTTGAACCTCAGTTTCATGTTCAAATTTGCATACCCAATTGGTCTTGAGAAAGTCAATTGGGCAAAATCACTTGAACCAGCGAGAGGTATAGAGTGGGTAAATTAGTGCAACGATTATATCATATTCCCCAAATATGTCAAAGATGCCTTAGACTCAAGTATCCGTCAATTGACCACCTAGGCGGAAGTCACTTCCCTGGTGCTTTTTTAAACCTATTTGAACAACTTGTAGCATTTTAACTCTTAGCTTAATTTACAATTTGTAGTTTGATAAAAGTAGAATTATAGCGAAAACCTCAAAAATGATGAGAAGTATAATTAAGAGCACACACGCAATTCTAAACTAGATATATACTCAATTCCAATTCTAGCTCTATGTGGATTCGATCCGACCTAAGATCGAGTAAAAGTTATTGCGACCCTCTCTTGTTACTTATTAGTAGTGCGGAGTTGGCAACGACGAAGAACACATCCTTTCAGATTGATGAGTAAGAAAACTTGACCGAAACAACACAATCCTTGGTATACTACTAAGCATAGGGTTTTTAATAAGTAGGCTAGTTAGTTTTTTTTAGAAGGGCAAATATATAATTTAACTTTTAAGTTAGGAGTTTTCCATTTTTAATATAGTATAAATGAGTAAGAAAACTTGACCGAAATAACACATCCCTTGGAATACTACTAAACATAGGGTTTTTAATAAGTAGGCTAGTTAGTTTTTTTAGAAGGGCAAATATATAATTTCACTTTTAAGTTAGGAGTTTTCCATTTTTAATATAGTATAGATAATCTCAACTATGATACGTATAAATTATGCTTGTCTTATTAAAAAAAGCCGTCTTGCTTTTGAATCGGCCGTCACCACATTATCATCAAGATATTTCCTAATAGATGAATTTGCAAATTCATACATCATAATTGTGTAATAACTTCTATTGCTCTTATTCTATCAAAAGCCTTCCATCACTTAATATAAATCTACCCTTGTTGATATTATTTTGTGATCAACAGTTTTTTCTAACTAACTTGGGATTGAGTTGTTGTAGTAGTAGTAGTTAATGTTTGGTTGTTCTGGGGAGGGTGATCAAAGGAGGAAATGTACAAGATATTAGAGAAAATCCACAGGTCAATCAATATCTTTCAACTTGACAATGTACTCATTTTCTCAGAAATATCAACTCGGCCATCTATTGAAGCTTATTTAATACCAGGGAGAAAATGGAGGACTAAGATTAGAGGGACACCTCCTCCAGTCAATTTCCCCCAACAAATGAAGAAAACAAAATACTACAAGCAAACAGAATAGGGGGAAAAAATTACGAATGCGCAATAATCAAAACTATGCAGAGAAAAATTAAATGCCGGTACTGGGATTGATGGAGTTGTTAGGATAGTTCAAGCTGCCAGGGTAATTAGTATCGCCTGGTACACTGGTGTTAGTATTTGCATCATTGTAGTTGATGGTGCCTGGATGATTGAAATAGTTGCCACCAGTAGCAGTGTCAGCTGTGTTGTTGGAATCAGGATTGATTCCTAGAGTATTCTTGACTGCACCAGCTGCACCTGTAGCAATGTTTGCTGCACCAGTTGCAGCTCCTCGAGCCATGTTCACTGCACTTCCTGCTGCTCCTTGAACCATATCTGCTGCTCCGTGTGCTATGTTCTTCACTTGTGTTCCCGTCTTAAACATTTATAACATCACAACTTAATTATTCTTTCAACTTAATCTCTTCATTAATCGGCACGAAATTCAGAAATGTCAATTACCTCTTGAAGCAAGTTGGTTGCTTGGCTTTGGTTATGGATGTCGGATGGTTGATTCACCATGTCTTCCCTTCTCATCTACAATTGGTCAAAAAAAGAATGTTAGTAGTATTACTGTATTAGTATGAAAAAAAAAGAAGCAGAGCTTCATATATGTAAAGGAAGGTTAAGAATTTAAAGGAAGGGTGTAATGAAACCTGAGCTTGGCCAGGGATTTGGATGCTGTGAAGGTTGTCACGTCCTTGGCTTTCCATGGTTAATTGGTTTTGGTACTTAACTTGTTTATGTTTAGAAGTAGCACACGAGTAATTGTAGATCAAAATGCAAAATATGGAATGGATTTTGAAATGGTTGGATTGGTGAATTTATAAGCTTCAAAATGCACAATTGGTTACCTCAATGAATGCATATTCTAACACATGGCACAATGCAACAACTATTGATCTCTCTTAGCGTAGCGTATGGTTTTGTTCGGACAAGAATATGTCAAACGAATTATTCAGCCGTTTATTTTGGGGAGAGTTATAATTAATGAGAAATATAGTTACTGACCAAATGCTTCGGTGAAGAGTCTTATAAAGACCAACAAGCCAATAATTAAATTCTCTTAGCTTCTTTGTCCTTTCTCTTTGTGGTATATGTTTTCTTGGTAATTCTCATGTACAACAGTCTGTGCAGAGTCACAGGGACGCACAAACTTGTTGACTGACAGTAAAATAAGTTCAAACTTCATTTTCGTTTACAACAATGTTCACATTGGCCATTGATCCATTTTTACATTGACTATCTCTCTTTATTTCAACTGAAATAAAAAAGAGTTTTCTTTTTTCAATTTCAGATTAAAATTTTACGTCATATACTTCCAAAAGGTTCCCATAATCCTATCTCGAGAAATAAGAAAGAAACAAACAAACAAAGAAACATGATAGGGAGAGCAATGCCCCAACAACAACAACAACCCAGTATAATCTCATTTAGTGGGGGTCTGGGGAGGGTAGTATGTACGCAGATCTTACCCCTCCCTACCTTTGAGTAGAGAGGCTGTTTCCAAATAGACCCCCGGCATCTTTCCCTCCAAGAACTTCTCACCTTGCTCTTGGGAAGACTCGAACTCACAACTTCTCGGTTGAAAATGGTGCTTGCTTACCATCAGAGCAACCCCTCTTGTCAGGGAGAGCAATGCCCCGTTGATTCTTATTTGTTGGTAATTTGCAGGGGCGGCTCTAAGGCTTTTGGGCAATGAGGCCATTGCCTTAAGCCCTCAACTTTTGAAAGCCTCAAATTTATTTTGAATTCTTATTATTATTGCTACTATTTCTGTTATATAGAAGAGCCATAATGGTCGACCAAGGGTATTTCAGTAATTTCATAACTGATCTACATCTAATCTTTTGCGCTATCATATTTTTAACAATCTATTATGTCCTTATTAAGACAAGAGGGGTTGCTTTGATGGTAAGCAACCCCCACTTTCCAACCGAGAGGTTGTGAGTTCGAGTCTCCCCAATAGCAAGGTGAGAAGTTCTTAGAGGGAAGGACCGAAGGTCTATTTGGAAACAGAGTCCTCAAGACCCCACTAAGTGAGATTATATTGGGTTGTTGTTGTTGTTATTATGTCCTTATGATTATTAATACATGCAGCTCAAAGTAGGATTGGATAGTCATTTCACCCACATATCTGTCAACTTTTTCTATTAAGCTCATAACTTTTTGCTATTCTTCAATGTTAAAGTTTCATATCCTCGCGCGCTCAATTTGCACCCATCTTCACGCGCTTAACAAACAATGGTCCTCACTTGAGTTTTGATTCTACGCACTATGTTTATCCATGAAACTTCATGAACAAAATCATAAAGAGATCACTTAAGCATACTATTTAGAAAAGCCATAGAAATATCACCAAATATTAATAAGCCAGCGAATGAGACCGTTTGTTAAAGAATTTCAAAGATGAAACAAACTTGAATAAAGGAAGATTAAACTAAAGATCATTATTGCATGAAAGTTCTATGGAGTCTAGAAAGTTGCATCATATAAAATATTCACGTCCTATATAAATTTTAGAGTAACTAAAGAAAACAAAGAAAATTCTGAACACTAAAATATTTAGAAAAGGAAAAGCTCCTTCTTTTTCATCATATCCAGTATTGTATTCTATAGTAATATTCTTATGGGTCATGTTCGTGTATCCTAATTATTAAGAGCCCGTTTGAATGAGTATGTTGTAAGTGATTTTTAAGCTAAAAGCCATCGGTTAAAATTTTTAATTTTTAATTTTTGACTTTTGACTTATTTTTGTCATTTTAACTTAAAAATAAGTGTTTAAAGTATTTTTTTTCTTTACCAAACACTACAAAATATTTAAAAAAACACTTAAAATAAGTCAATCCAAACGAGCTCTAAATTTGGTTAGACTTAAAAGTATACGGATGCAAGATTGGCAATCACGAACCATTATAAATTATTGAGTTTAACAAATTCTCACAATGTGATTAATTATAAAAATATATTTCGGTCGAAGTTTCATCGAGTTTCTTTTTCACAATACTCAAGCATATAAGACTTTATAAATTGTAGTAATTGTGAAAAACAAACTGAACCTAAAATACTAACAGAACTACAAATTGCAGTACTTGTTCAATATCTAGGTTTTCAAATCTTTGACAGAACATTTTGCATAGGACATAAAAGTATGTGGCTAGAAATAAGTTTTTAAATATTTCACTTTCTTTTAATTGTTACGATGTTCTTTATGCACTTTTTTCCTCCAAAAAAAATTTTTCGAAAGAAAAAAGATCTTGAATGGTTATTTTGTTGTATTTTATGCTGAACTTCTATTACATTTTTAATTTTTGAGGTGGTATATTATTATTAAAGGAGTAGAATAGTTTTACACATTCAGATTTAACATTAAGATAATATGTAGTCAAGCAATTGAGTACAAATTTCTTATTCGTTTAATATTAAGTCGAAGAATTTTTTTTTAAAAAAAAGAGGCCCAGTTAATATAAATGAGTAAATGTCATGTTTGATGTTTTCAAATCACTTTGATAGACTCTTTAGGAATTTACAAGAGAGAAATTTATTTGTATAAAATTTTTGGAAAGGTTTATAGCATTTAAGTTGTTACCTTAGGTTATTGTAACTTAAATTTTTTTAGCATACTCCAGAAAATCTCATTTATCAGTAAAAAAGGACCCCATTTTAAAAAGGTCATTTTCTTTATAATCGTTGTGTTGGAAAATTTTACTCAGAAGACTCGATACTTGGGGTAGGGGGGAGGGAGAGGGGGGAAGGGTTAAAGGTTTCATTAAAAGGTTTAACTCTAGGTAATTTAATAATAAAATTATTTACCTAGACTTCATTTGTCCAGACTATAATTTATCGCCTTTCTACAAAAAATATTGAACTACTAAAGTTAATTATAATTTCATATGTTAGTGTCATTTATTTATCTAATAATGTTACTTTGCTGAATTACTATCTTGATATTATAATGTAGCTTCATGTCATTTTGTGTACTGACTTTGTTTTTCAATTACATAATATAATAAATATTGTAATTTTTAGTATGTATTTGGATATTTACTTGAAATTGCAAAATTATAGTTAAAGATTGGTAAATTTGGAGATGTAATTGTCACCTCCAACTTGAAATATTATTCGCAGTGTTAATTTTGGTTCATTATTTATACTTTGAATATTGAAAAAGAGAATTTAGAATTCAAAATTTGTTTGAAAAGTATTTCTCATCAAATAAAGTTTATGTCCAAACACAATTTGATTTTTTTTATAATTTAACTTAAATAACAGAATTAAGACTAATCACCACATTAAATTTTATCAAATAAAATAATATAGCACAAATTGCCGGGCCCGTATTAGCACGTGCAAACGGCATCTAGTATACTATATAATTATACAAGTAATTAATATAAATAAAAGTGTTACGATATATATTTTTTTATTATTTGATTGAGGTTATTTAATACCAATAAATTTATAAATTATAATAATTTTCTTCCTCATTAATTAATATATTTGTTGCACTCTTTAATTTTAATTTTATCCTTTTTATATAGATATTATGTTTTATATATCGACAACATAATGAATTTCTTTTATAATGTTCTCTAAAACTGCATGAACACAAAAACACTCATGTATCGATTTTCTTTTGGTGTAATTCGATGTATTATATTAGGTTATTTATAATTTTGTTTTAGATATTCACCAATAAGTGCTATTTAATAAAATGAGCTATGATTATCGTTTTAATTGACCAGACGGAGTAAATACTTGCAAGGACGGGAACCGCCAAGGAAAACTTCTCTCCATGAGCCATCAAACTCGCAATTTTGAAGTCACTAGCACGAATGTAGTTGATCCTCTTGTTGGGGAACACAAATTTGCAAAGCCAACATGCAAGGAAAGCCGCCAAATAAGTCTCAGCTCAAAGTGACTACTCCACGCCAAGCTTAATAAAGGGGGCATTCTCCTCATCGGTCTATGGTAGGAAGCTCACGTCAATATTTCCAAAAAGATTATGATTCAACTTCGGCCTTGTAGTCTGATTCCTTGATGAATTTTGTGGAGGCTTGGCATACCTACTCGGGCCTCAAAACCAAAACTCTACCCAATCACGTATGGAGGCCTCATGGACATCATCCTTCATGAGTTTGTAGAATGCTGAAAATAGGTACAGACAACTTCTTGGAGGAAAGGTTTTCCTCGATCGTCTTCTTGTGTCAAACTCCTTAGCCGAGGGGTTTACTTTGTTATAGAAAGACCCATGCACCGGGAGGCATCCGATTGCTCGCAAATCCCACAAAGAGATGGAGAGTTCACCAATAGAGGTAGAAGTTGTGTTGGTAGATGGATGCCAAAGCTCACAAAAGGCACAGAGGATATTCTCATTGTAGTCATATGTGAACAACGAAGCAAAGATGGCGTCATAAACCTTGATATCATCCAGAGTCAACTTTTTGCGAGCAAGAAAATCTTCTAACCACTCCCAATATTTAGACGTATAGCAAACTTCACCAAATCCGGAAGGAGGAACACTCCAAATGGAGAGACATCCATCGTAATCACGATGAGGAGAACTAGCAGGCGCGACCATTAGATGGGTGGAGGACTTCAAAAGTAGGACCTTAATGTTGGTTGCTTTGCCCGAGAGTCTGTCCAATTTCATCTCTCTAGTCGACCATTATGCAAGATCAAGGGAGGCGTCAAGTGGCTTTCTAACGAGCGGGAAAGCACCTATCACCGGAGGATGAACTTTAAAAGTTAGAACTTAGGCTCGCGAATTTTACTTGTCGCTAATAATCTCAAGGTGTGGGTATGGTGTATCATGATCGGTGAAACGCAGCCTTGCTGATGGAATTCACAGTCCTATGTGCTGCTCCGAGAGTCTGCAAAAAAAAAAAAAGCAAGACAGAATGAGGTAGCATGTCATAATATGTTGCCTAAATTCGAGAAAACATCTGGGAATATATCAGCATATTCTGATTATAATTTTTACCAATGTCGTAGTTCCGGAAGTCTAGTTTCTTTCTCCGCAAGCCGCTCGTAATTTCGGCATTCCTACACCAAGATATGCTTTTTTGGTTAAGATGCGCAAAACTGAAATGTGGAGCGTGACAGAACTTGAACCAAGATTACGAAGCTCACCTGAGATGATACGATGCAAATTTAAATCCAAAGTTTTGATATGTTGCATTACTCCAAGCCAAGTTTCTGTCGCCGCAAACCTCTCGTGATTTCGGCGTTCCTACACCAAGATATAATTTTTTTGGTTAAGATGCACAAAACTGAAATGTCGAGCGTGACAGAACTTGAACCAAGATTATAAAGCTCACCTGGGATGATACAATGTGAATTTAAATCCAAATTTTTGATATATTGCAGTACTCCGAGTCTAGTTTCTTTAGCCACAAATCACACTTGATTTCGGCGCTCCTACACTAAGATACAATTTTTTTGATTAAGACGCACAAACCTAAAATTCCTGACAACAACTGCGAAATAAAACCAACCAGAACATGAGAGAAGACTTTGATCAAAGAGCGGAGAATTACTGTTATGGCAACGATACAAGGAGAAAGTGGTGAATTTATAGAAACAAGCAAGGGAAGAAACTAAGGAAATTCTTAATTTTCAAGTTAGTGACATATGTAAATAAGGAAGTATCATGTCTGTTTGTACATAGAAAAGTTTGAAACCAGGAAACAAGGAGGAAAAAAAGCCAATTAAGGAAAAGTTTGGCAATATGATGTTGGACAATATTGCATTATTGACGTAAAAGTCTTGATTATTATTTAGCAATACAAATCGAAGTACCATGTTCGTTTGTACATGGAAAAGTTTGAAACCAGAAAACATGGAAAAAAAGGCAATTATGAAAACTCCTTCGGCAAGAAAGAAAGGCAATTAAGGAAATTCTTTTGGCAAAAAAGTAAAAAAGTTTTCGGAAGTTATTTATGATATACATAATTAGTCAAACTAGAAGTTTTCTCAACCCAATTGGAAGATGAAATTCATGCTCTTTCATACTTTATTTTCTTCTTTCTTTAAAAAAAGGTACAAATTGGAGCCACGATCATATAATTTGAGAATGAGTTTAGCAAAGTAGTACCCTTGGAAAGAAAAAATTTACGAAAGAAAACTGCTAAAAAAGGGTCGCATTGGTACTTCAAACATGTCTTCATGTTTCGGTAAGCCTACACCCCGACTACCCTTGAAGCGGGGGGCATTTGTGGATGATTAAAATTTTGTCGAATTTAAATCCATATGAAATTTAGATTTTACCACAAATTAAATATGTCTTGGTCCAATTAAGTAAAATGGATTGGTATAATTGAGTTTGTTATTTAAATCCAATTAAATAAATTTAAATAAAGGTCCAATATATTATTGGGCTAGCCCGTCAATTGGTCTCCTATCAAATGGATCGGCCCATAAGCCTCAAGCCCAATGATCCACTAGAGTTTTCTTGGAGATTACTCCACCCCACACCTATATAAGGGGTCAAAGAAGAAGGCTAAGGGGGAAGCAAGTAAGCAGAAGGAAATGCTAAAGAAGCTCTGAAGAATAGCATCAAGGTCTCCATCCATATATGCAATCATCGTCTGTGGTCAAATTCCAAGGGCGAACTTAAATCATAGGCAGACAACTTCAAATCTTTCGTTCGTGATAACCCAATGCCAAATCCTGGTTCGTGAAGACCTTTCAAATTGTTCGTGACGTACTACTGATCTGAAGTCCGTCGAGCTCGAGATCAAGCTCTCAAGCCCTTGAACCATCAGCCGTGAAAAGAAGAATCAGAGGACTACATCTCTTTAGATTTAGAGATATTTTAGAGATTGTTACTCCATCGCTTGAAACTAAATATAATATTTGTCGCTATATTTCTTATCTTGATTATTATTTTTCAAGAGCGAAATTTAATTTTTACAGCATATATGATATTGGAATAATAAAATATTGACCATAGTAAAAAAATTATTTAGATCAATTTTTGTGTAATAATAATATTAACAACAAACATTCAAAAAATTAATTACAAAATTGAGAATGAAAGGAAATAAAATTTGTAAAATGTATATTTCATCATGTAATATGGAAAATAATTATTTAGAATAAAGGTATCCTATAATATATTATATTTTCTTTTAAATTATGTTCAATTATATTTCTGTTCCGACATTATATAAGCTGGATATCTATTTTTTTTTTTTATTTTATAAATAAATGTATTTTGTCCAATAGGTAAGTCCATAATATAGACTAAAAGAAAAAAAAAGTATAATATTAAAAAATAAAAGAATAAAAATAAAATTATTGAGTTAGAGGATGGTATAGATATTTGACAAATAAAAATTTAAAAAATCTAATTAAATAACTTATGCTATAGATATAATTCAGTAATTTTTATTACACACGAAAAAAATAATTTTATTAAATAATTTTGAATAGTTAAACACTCATTCAAGTAATAAATTTGAAAAGGTCTGTACAGAAGTCTAGAGAAGAATTTCCATGATAATTCTACTTTCAAAGTTATGGTTGCTTTTTAATTATGATCTTTCTTTTTATTTTTGACAAGCTGCTTTTCAATTAAAACACAAAGAATCTTCTTTAAAAGGTATATTTTATAACTTAAGTCTTACACCTATAAGTTGGAATAAAAATCAGCTTCTTTTTTCCTGCAAATTTCAAAATTCGGTGTCGATGTTAAGAAACTGACAGATTTTCGCACTAAGAAGGTCAATGTTACTAATATTGATTCTATGCTACTAAAACCGTACGTACATTAATAAAAGAAAATCAATTGTAGTAAAATTAATTTAAGAACTTCAAAAATATAGGAATAGTAAATAATTTAAACTATCCAACTCCGACTTATTAAGCAATTACCAAATGTAAAAGGAGGTCAACCTTCTAATAATAGCATGGAATAGCAAGCAGGAAGTTATCTGTAATCATTTTCTTGATCCTTATGGAATGGACCGAATCTAACTAACCGTGACACGTACATGTACACGTTTCAGTTAACAGGATACGTGTCAACAATGTAACAAACTACGTAGTCTTTATAAACCATGCAGAACCATTGCTCCAATATCTCACTTCAAACGGTACTCATTGATCTTTCTATTTCTTTCTTACTTTCTACTTTTGTGCACTTACATCCATATCTGCCCCAATATCAATTTACTTTTTTTACTTCAACAATGGCTTCCCACGAGCAGAGCTACAGAGCTGGTGAAACCAAGGGCCGAACTCAGGTATCTCTCCCTTTAGTTTCTATATATATACCGTTACTTTCCCAGAGTGGTAACCTCTATAAACAACCAACTTATAGTCATGTTTATAGTTACAGATTGCGGACGAATTATGAAGTTTTCTGTGGTTTTTAACTTTTTTGGTTTTGTGTGCAGGAGAAGGTTGGTCAAACAATGGAAAGCATGAAAGACAAGGCGCAAGCAGCAAAGGACAAGACTTCTGAGACGGCGCATTCAGCCAAAGGGACGGCGCACGATAAGGCAGGCACCGCCAAATATAAGGCTGCAGATGCAGCTCACGCAACCGAAGAGAAGGCTCACGGAGCAGCTCAGTCAACCAGAGAGAAGGCCAGCGGAGCTGCTCAGGCTACAAAAGAGAAGGCGTCAGAAATGATGGAGTCTGCAAAAGAAACTGCACAAGCTGGGCAAGAGAAAACTGGGGGAATCCTCCAAAAGACTGGAAAACAAGTGAAGAGCATGGCTCAGGGTGCTGCTGATGCTGTGAAGCATACCTTTGGCATGGCCGAAACTGATGAAGATCCCGCTGCTACCAAAAGCAGAGAACCCTAGAGACTTGGATCTCTTTCTTTCTTAATGGATTTATGTACTCTTTGTGTTCAGCTTGTTTTAATGCTTTGAAATTTGCCTCCTTTTGAGGAGGTAAAGGATTATGTAATTATTAAAAAAAAGCAAAGGTTTTAACTTTTGCAGTCTGAAGTGTGACCTCGTGTTGGTTCTTAATATAAGAAATTAAGGGGAAATAACTGAGAAATATGATAACAAAATAAAAAGATTATATTGGAATAAACGAAGTTGAAAATTTTATATTATTTTATTATATTTGGATTATAATTTATAATAGAAATATTAATTTAAAAGACCTAAAAATTAGTATAAATTTTTCTGAAAATAACCAACTTGAGATTCCTAAAGATAATTTAAAATTTATTTTAAATTTAAAATAAATTATTATAGTAAATAATTTTTAAGATGAAACAGTAAAATAATTTTATTATAAATTAGAATTTATTTTGTAAACCTTTTAACGGAAAGCAAATTAAATTATTACATTAAATAATTTTTAAGCTGAAATAGTAAATAATTTTATAAAGGACAGTTTCTAAAATATATTTCTAATATTCCTTGCAAATTTTGAATTTATGTTTTGTAAAACCTTTAACAGAAAGCGATCTCATAATTGTCAATGAAATAAGTTTTTTTTTTTTTTTTACTTTATTTGTATCTTGCCTTGAGATTTATCAAATTTTCTTTCAGGTTTACATTTTCTAAAATATTGAGAATTTTTGTATACTCATTTTCACATATGTCTTCAATTGGAGAATTATTTGTATTTTGTAGATTCTTTTAACTCAATTCTTCATCTTTAGTTGGGATTAAATGAAAAGTTTTCACTTTTCATTTTAACCCTTAAAATTTGAAGTTTAATTTCATCATAAATGAAATAATATTTTATCTTCAAATAATATTTTAAATTTTTTCATTAGTTATTGAACACTTAATAAATTTTGATCAAATATCAAGGAACATAAAAAATTCTAAAAAAATTTAGTACCTGAATTTATTGGAATTGCAATAGTTCTTTTTCCTTTACCAAGAATATAATCACCATTTTCAATTTTGATTTTCTTATTTGCTATAGACATAAACTCTTTGAAAAGATTTTTATCCTATGTCATGTGGTTTGTATAATCACTGTCAATCAATCAAAAATCAAATTTTTTTGTTGAAAGAATAGTTGCCACAAACAAGTGATCTTCTTCTTCTTTATTGACGACTTGGTCATCTTCTTTATATTTTTTATATTTACCTTTGCAAATTATAGCTTCATGATCAAGTTGGTTGCAAATTTTGCACTTTGCATCTAGCCTCTTCTAACATTTGAATGGTGGATGACCTTTTTTGTCACAGTGTTGATAAAATGGGTAATTTTTCTTTACATTATTACCCTTGCTTTGAGTTTTGTGGTTGGCTGTCAAGGCTCCTTCAACCATACCATCCTGCCTCATAAGTCTTGTTTGTTCTTATGCCTTGCAATGTATTTAACAATTCTGCCAAGGTAATCTTGGATAGATGCTTTGTATTTTCTAAGGTAACTATGGATACTTCATATTTTTCAGTCATCATAACAAGAATTTTTTTCAACAATTCTTGAATCTTTAAATTTAGTGTCAAAAAACATTACCTTGTTAACAATGTCAAGCAACCGATCTGGGTATTCTTTGACGGTCTCAGATTCTTTCATTTTCTGCAACTCGAATTCCCTTATTAAGTTCAACACCTTTATGCCTCGAACTTTTTCATCTCATGTATATTCCCCCTTTAGTTAATCCCATATTTTTTTTTTGCTGATTTGAGGGCCATGACTCTCGTAAAATTTGTTGCAGACATGCCAACAAATAAAGTTGCTTTCACCTTTGATTCTCTGATTTTTTTTTCTTGTGACTCTTGATCTAGGCGACGGTGGGATTGTTAGGCAGCGAAAGAACATCATAATCCTCTTTCACGGTTTTCACGATCCAAAAATACCTCCGAAGAAGTAGTGATGGTACCTACTCTCTAAACTAGGTAAGTCTAACATAAACTGAAATAATATTGAAACCTTCTAACTTTAAATTAACCAACTCTGAATAGTCTCAAAATTTTCCAAATTCGGTGTACAAGTCACAAGCCAATCTAAAAATAATTACACAAAATAATATTTTTCTTCCCCGAAACAAAAGAGAAAATGAAAATAATTACAAATGGAGGTGACTCCGAGACCTTTGAACACAACAGCAGGTTACCGTGAGTCTCCAATGCGGCAACCTGCACAGCTACTACCGATTGATCCCTGGATGAATACACAAAAAAATGTACAAAAGTATAGTAGCACACCACGACGGTGCCCAGTAAGTATCAAGACTAACTTCAGTGGGGTAGCGACGAGGAACAGTCAGTACACCTACTGGTCAATTAAAATTAGCAGGATATATAATAAACATCAAGATAAAGATAACAAGGTAATATCAACTGCGGAGAAAAAATTCAAGTATAAACAGTATAAACAATAAAGGGAGAACATGGATAGTAACGAACAGAGATCACATAATTCAGATAATCCAAATAATTCAACACTAATATAACATAGACATAGACAAGTAAGAATGTATCCAACTAAAAAAAACAATGTCAACTCAATCAATCCTATCATGTTTAATACACCATCCCCACCATTTCAATCCTCGATTTCTCATATCATAATCTCAACTTTCGAACTTTCAGCACATTTGGCACCTTGTGCCCACATATTTTCCATCTCACTCCTAACAACAAAATCCCCATGATATACAATACCTAATGTCCTACAAATGCACTTAAGATGTTCAAAAAGTCATATTTACATAATATAAATTAAATTTAAATTTCTAAATAAGTTTGAAAAATCGACGAGAAAAGATGATTTTATTTTAGAAATCATTCAAGTAAAAGAAACATCGAAAAAATTATTACCTTTAAGAGGGAAGTTGATAACTTTAAACTTAGTAAAAAATTCTTTTTAAGTAAGGTACAACCTCAGATGGTTCAAGGGGATATAATATTGAGAAACAAATTGAATTAAGGATGTACTTATTATTGAAGAAGTATTGAAACATATATATATATATATATATATATATATATATATATATATATATATATATATATATATATATATATATATATATATATATATATATATATACGGTGGGGTATTGAAATTATTATGGGTTCTAACACAAAGGATAACAGCAATAGAGGCATTAAACAGTTTAAACATTTGAATTGATAACACAACTAAACTTAACAAACTGAAGGTGCACGGCACCAAAATCCAATCACTACAAGGATAAGAAAACCAAACAAGGTGCGAGGCAAAAGTTATCGTTAAGGTATAGCGTCTTGTATTTGAACGTCATATATAGAAAAGTATTTTTTTCCACTTATTATTGTATTTTGAATGCAAAAAAATATATTTAGGTTCCGCACTCATAAAGTGTGCTTGGTATGATGAAACACATTTTCTGAAAATATTTTTTAACTTTTTAAACTCATTTTTTCAGGAAAATTTTTTCCTCGCACCAAACACACCCATAATTTGTTTAATTTCGTTTCCCATCCAAAATCTGAACCGAGAGGTAGTATTAACCGTTATTGTAACTGTATATTAAGCTAATTGAAGTCATATTCAAGGTCACTTTCATGCAAATACTGTTGAGCGACACTCGAAGTAAACGACTTTTTATCAGGGCTAAAACAGGTTATCTTTCCACATATTAGAATTTCATATTCAGCTAATATTTTCCGTACAGATTGTTTCTATCTAATTGTTCCCATATCAACCCCATTGGTTCGGCTGAATCTAGTAAAAATAAAAAGTCAAATTATGTTCTAGCATGTTAAAAGTCATAATTAATACGGAGCGATTAAACTTTGAACTTTTTACTTTTCGACGCAATAAAAAGTCAAATTATACACAACAAATAAACAAAAAAGGAACGCTTCCTCTGACGTACCAAATTTGGCACTGATTTCTCATCTCCGCTAAAATAAAATACAACTTTAGTTTCATCTACGCATACAGCAGTACATGGCGAGTTGAAAACCACCAAAAGCCCTCTCTGAAGCCTCAAAATCAGATGACATTCTCTATAATTTGAAAACAAAATTTTCAGGTTACAGATCTTCTCCCGTCTGGTCCCCTATCAGGCTATCACCTCATCTTGATATCTCACTCAAGACTTCCCATTTGGATCCGGTGCCCATTTTCTCGGACTGCACATTTGTCCGAAATTGCATTCTAGTAAAACTGGCTGAATTCTAGCTTACAACTCACTCACTCATGCCATCACTCAATTCGTGATCACTAATGTCACTAAACGCCTCTGGTTCCTCGACATCTGGGTTGCTTTCTGTTTCGATAGCAACTTCAGAACCCTCCTCATCACTTTCATCTTCAAAGATGATAGGCTGTATGGCACCATCTTCCTCGTCACCATCATCAATAGTCTGCAAAAATATAAAATTAATAAGTCAAGATTTCATGGAAAAGAGGTTTGAGAGGGACGACGTTATTCCACGCTGCCCTTACCCCGGCATAAAGCAAATCTAAGGAGCTTGATAGCTGAAGAGCTTGGTGGAGAGTTGAAAGTCTGGCATCAATAAGCTGCACAAAGACCAACAAAGTAATTTTTAATACATTCTAACAGTCGCTAGAGGTGCTATCAACATATGAAGACTTACTCTCAGACCTGATATAAAGAGTTGAGTACAAGCAAAGAGGATTCTTGAGACATTATTCCACTAGCGTGTTGAAGAAGCAAATTTCGCAACCAGGGAAGGGCACAAGCCAATACAGCGCCCCTGTCAAGAAAAAGTAACCATAATAAACATTAACTTGACCAATCTATGACCAATCCATAATAAAGTGCCAACTGCACTTTGCAAATGTGAATGGCAAAAAGGTTTTCGTTATGTTAATAGAATTGGTGGAACAATATATTGGCTGACAATTGGAACCAAGTAATCCCTGTCATGATTAGCATTCATTCCTTTGGTGCAATCTAACCCGATATCACAAGTGTGGTCATATGCACAACTTAGACAAAACACAATCTCCATTACCTTGACTGGATAATTAACAAGAGTGACTGTAAAAGCTTGAGAACATCTGACGGATTTAAAAGAGATACTGAATTTGCAATGACCTGCATAGCCAAGATACATCCTACCGATTAGGTAACATATCAATTTAGATGCTAGAACCTTAGAAATATTTCAGTACAAACATAACCTTCTCATCTTGTCTGTATAAGCAATCTATCAAAAGTGCTCGATCATCAGCATTAAGGGCTTGCTTGAGCAGAACATGAACTGAATCAGCACTTGGTGGCTTTGTTTGAGGAGGAGATGCTAGATCCTCATTGCTTTTATCTTCATTGTTGTCTGCCAAATGGAGCCTTGCGAGTTTCTCACCCATGGTTGGCTCGTTTAGATCATCAATCTGAACTCCATCTATAGGTTCACCATTACCTACACATCATCAGACAAAAAGGTTATCCTCAAGAAGGTAGTGAATGTTCTTCGTACCAAATTTCAGAATCAAGTCTCAAATATCAAACGAACCCACATCCTAATGCTCAACATACAGAAACAGCAGAAAGATGATGCAAAAAAGGCAACACCCACAAAACAAAAAGAAGGGGATCCCTTTTTAAGGCAATGAACAGGTTCTCCACTTTACACTCGAAGACTAACCAAGTTTCAAACAACTCCCCAGGTCTATTATAGTGGAAGCAGTTAACTTGTGCATTATATCCTGAATAACATAACATCCATCTACAAAGCCATAAAATGTTTATATAAAATTGCAAGTTTGAAAAAGAGAATACTACATGTGTTTTGATTTTTGACACTGTCACTACTCACTTAACATTTAAACTTCTTCCAAATTCAATAAATATCAGGATCAAATACATTGACACCCCCTTGATATTCTCATAATACAACTGACCTACCTGTACTCCTGAAATATGACTCCCCGGCTTCAATTCTCCCTTTTGCTAGTCAACACTAGGATTGACGATTAAGTTTCTGAAGCAATATCAAGAAAATGGACGGATACAGTTTTGTTTTTAGAGAGACGGGTATAGATTATCTATCCACTGAATTTTCCTTTAAAATTCTTAGCCATTCTCCAAGATATAAATATTAGTCATCTGTAGTGGAGCAACAGCTCCAGGGAGCATCTAAAATATGTTGAATTTCAATGTGAGCAATACAGAATCATGCAAGTATCTCATACCATCATCTGTGATTGTCACTGGTGGAGTGGCATCCAGATCAGATGCTGGTCGTTTATTCGTCACTTTGCTTTTCTGGATTAATTTAGCACCTTCCTTTTGCATGTCTGCACCTGAAACAGAGGGAGGACCAATCAGAAAGATAGATTTTAAGGATAATTCTGTTCTGGGAACTGTTCTCAGCATAAATCAGAAATGTCAATTCATCATAGACATAAAGTATCAGTGTTGTGATGCAAGTTTAAAAATCTTTGTTAAAACTAACAGAGTGATGGCCTCGTTTGCAGAAAAGTGGGTCAATTTACAAACAATTTGATCTCTAACAGTGACTGTATTACAGCATCTAAAACATCAAGAAAGAATTCGAGTTTTAAGAAAATACAGCTCAGCACTGCTAGGCCGAGTCAGTAGTACAAATGGGATAGGGGAAGGGGAATGACAGTGCCAGACTTCTGTAATGGAGTCCTGCTTTTTCCACAAGGAGACAAGAAAATGTAAACCACTATTAACAACACCTTTTCTGGCATGACCATTTTCTTGAACTGCAGCAAGCACTTTCTCGGTCTGGTCTACTGCTGCTATGACGATATCCTCCGCTGGACTTGAAATGTCTACTGATGTGAATTCTGGGGATTCCACAGAGCCATATGCAATCAAGGCTCTCAAATGTGCATCTCTGTCCCAAGCATGCAATCTGGCAGCAATTATGGGTGCAAGGTTCTTCTTAGCTCTTCCAGTTTTCTTTTCTGTTTCCCCTTTGCTAGCCTTCACAGTGATCTTAATTGGCTTTGCAACTTCATCAGCGACAGACTCAAAATTCCAAACATAACAAACACCCTTCTCTGATATTGCAAGGACAACCATACCGCCTTCTCCCTTGCAATTCTTCCTGCATTCAACAATTATAGGAGGATGTTTCATGGAAAGAACCTGCCCATAATCAGCAGCCCTTTCACCAAAATCAAGTTTCCACACTTGAAGTTGCTTCTCGCCAAGCCCAGCAGTAACAGCAAATTGGGCATCATCAGATAGCCATAAACGTTGTGCAGCAGCCTGTTACAGCAGCTTGATGTTTATGGATCTTATTAGACTTTAAAAGAAGATCAGATGATGAAGACATAAACTTAAGACAGCTTACTGAGTCAGGAGAAAACTTCAGCAACTCTTTCCCACTTTCTAAACTTAGAAATCGCAACTTATCACTGGCTGCAGCTATAATTTTCTCGTCTTCACAGTGAGAATAAAGAAGTCAAAAAGAAGTATTTAAAAGTAAAACAGAAACCGTAGACATAAGTTGTTGGATTCAAACCAGTTGAATGAGCCACTGAGGAAAAGGGCTTCTTTGACACTTTGAACTCTTTGATGACTTCTCCAGTGTCGGAGTTCATCTCAAATACTAAACCATTCGCAGCAACAGCATGAATCTTACGGCCTTTGTCCACAAAAAACAGACCAGCAGCTCCACTGCATTTCAAAAGCAACAGATTTCTTATTTACACTTTTTTTAACTGTCTTTGGTGATAAATAAGACAGCCATCAGTCAAGGTAGTACATTAAATAGTTTGAACACTTCATCCATTTGTGATCACAATAAACCCTGCTAAGAAGTATACGACCATCCAAATCTATTTAAGTTTAATGGCCCTCAAAATATTTCATAAGTGACAGGCTACAAATCCCCGAAACATTCGCAAATAAGTGATCAACTGCCCGAGACAATTTTATCGCTATGTGTTAACCACTTAAAAGATGAAAGTCGTCCAATGACTTCTTACCAGCCCCCTGGTTCTCAAACTAAGGCAGTTTGAGTTACAATTTCTGAAATCAAAGAAGGTTGGATATTAACTAGATCTCAGATCCATTTGAAATTTTAGATAACTTCTCGACCACTATACATGAACCTTGCCGCAATTATCCTGATGCGCCGGAGGATTCCTGACTGCGATTCCGTCCTTAAACTTGTGGTGATTTTCTGAAGATTGATGATATAGAATCCATTATAGTGGAAATTTCCCATAACAAATATCTTTACAGAAACTTCTGGACCATGTGGCTATTTGGAAGCTTTTGAGCAAGATCACTTGATGGATAGACTGACATACACACAAGACATTTCTGGAAGTAAGAGGCGACTTTAATGGAATGGTTGATTTTTCAAGTAAATACCATACATGACGTTTCCTACAGAATATCCCAGATCCCACCTATATATATGTATATATATACACACACACACACAAAAACACACATACTCTTCATCAAGAAAAGAAAAAAAATATATATAGAGAGAGAGAGAGAAACTTCAAAAAAAGGTTCATGATTTACGAGTTATCAAGTATACTAGCAACAACCTTCAAAATGTCTCTATAAAGCATGCCATTAGACATGGAGAAAAGGGGCTCTACAGATCTATCATAGGGGAAATGAAATGTAGAAAAGTATCTCATTCCTGCCATTACAACAGTGCAAAACCAGCATGGAAAAATGAACTTTTAAACTTGCAGAATATGATGATACTTTAATGACGTGCAATTAGTAATTTCATAACTTTGCATGTATAAAATGATGTGTTATAAGTATGTCTTAAATTTAATCCCACATCTGACATTAAGGAACAGTATCATTACTGTCTAAGTGTTTCCTCACAAGTACTTCTCCATCCCACATAAGAGCAAAAGTACCTAACATCAAAAGAATAACATACCTAGAAAGGGCTCCATCTTTTCTCCACCTTATTAATTCAGCGGAAATATCAACTGCTAAAACAGCTCCATCATCTGCGCCGAGGGCTATTAATAAACGTTGTTCTTTTTGGCGCTAAAAATTCAAAACAAAAAGATGCCACATAGTAATGAGATAAAAATAACCTAACAAATTTGTCATAATTATCAAAAGTGTTACATAGTA
Organism: Nicotiana benthamiana; assembly: GCA_034376525.1. Taxonomy (NCBI): domain Eukaryota; kingdom Viridiplantae; phylum Streptophyta; class Magnoliopsida; order Solanales; family Solanaceae; genus Nicotiana; species Nicotiana benthamiana. Next base: position 15,545,369 of record CM067325.1, read on the forward strand.
ATGGTGGCTAAATATGAAAGTCTTAAATTCTTCAGAATTAGGGGTGGAAAGATTTTTTTGTGTGTGTATGTGTGTTGTGGGGGGGGGAGGGGGAGGTGCTGGTGGAGAGATTAGATGATGTTCAAAAAAGTTTGGCTGATCTGTTTACCACCCCATCATCACAATAATCAGAAGCGGCTTTTTCCAGTTTCCTTATCTTACCTTCTTTCCAACAAAACCACAAGCCATGTAAGAGAAACTGTCTCCAGAATTCTCCGGTTTCCACTGAGCAAATAGGCTCCCACTACTTGTGTTCCAAACCTGAAGGACAGGCAACAATTAGTCATCTAGCATGCAATAAGTAAAGCAAAAGAACACAAAGATAGGGTAATAGCAACGCAGAGTGGGAATAATTATGTAAAAACGCAAGTATCGGCACAGCAACTCGCCGGTCACTGGTTCTTTTCATTAACTTTGACCCCGTAAGTCTTGAAATGGAATATGACATAAATGGAAAAGATACATATATACAGACAATTAAATAATGGAATCCGAAGTGTGCCTTATCTAATCTTGATAATTGTTGAACCTCTTCACTTCCTACTTCCCGTAGCTAATTTACAATTTTAGGCTGTCCCGCTTCAAGAAGAACTTGCAGTACACAGTAGCTTTAAATATCAAAGTTACAATTTGCAGAGAAATCCAATAAGAGGATACATTATATCTTCTAAACTTATTTTCTTGATAAATAATGAGAGAAAACAATATTGACATGGTAGAAGAACCGCATCATGACCTGCTGTCACGAGGATACAATTATTGTTTTACAGGCATTATATATCTGTAGAGATTTCCCTATATGCATATTCTTGTCTATATATATTTTAACAGAGAGAATACAGTGCCCAATATAAGTGATCTTCTGAGATGTAACTATTTCCATGAAGACCAAAACACTTTTTGTAAAAGGTTCCATGTAGACGATAGCACTTCAGTTGCTTGAATGTCTAGAAAAAATCACCTTATCTTGTGTTGTACTTGCATGATAACCTCAGTAAAGATTAAGGAGCACAAGCCTGTAACAAATATTTATAATATGGTTGTTATCTCTTCTTTCATCAGCGGTAAGTTGTTCGTTTTGTTACCATTATAAATGTTCATTATCTTTCCTGCCTCCCGGCTTCTTACAATATTCTGCAGAACAAATACTTTTCGCATTAAATGAAGAATGAGTAGGCTGCAAAGTCGTGTTTGGGTGAACCAGCAACCAAATATCTACCCCCAATCATGTAATATATCTGCTTATTGGTTCCAACATCACTTAGCCAACCAATCCCTAGAAATCCATGCACCTAGTATTTCCAGCCAAGTAAAGCAAATATTTTCCTAGAGTTAAGAAAAGCTTTTCAGATAGTATATAAATTGAGGTCTATCCCGTACCAACTGGTTTACATTCTTTTTGCTTTTTGACAAGTAAATGACGGAAACATCTAAGTTGCAAAAAGAGGACGACTGATATTAGGCAACTGTTGAGAAACAATATAATGGATTTGCCTATACTGTCATCAAAGAATGTAAATAAGCATGAGCACACTAGTGCAAGACTACAACAACAACAACAACTACCCAGTATACTCCCACCAGGTGGGGTCTGGGGAAGGTAATATGTAGACAGCCTTACCCCTACCCAAAAGGGTAAAGAGGCTGCTTCCAAGCGACCCTCGGCGCATAGGACAGAATGAAAAGCTGCATTGGAAAACAAAGATAAAGTTAGGAACCAAGGCAAGACAAAACACAATAACAAAACAAAGCATAAGTAATCCTGCAAAAATAACGTAAATGATTATGTAAACATAAGAAACATAAATACCGTCGCATGCGACAATAACAAGCGACAACTACCATATTACCAACCAAGAGGGGACCTACGCTAAAACACTAGTGCAAGACTATAGAGTGGAATTTTTTTTTATATTGTCACATAAGTGTCTAGCGGGAACCCTCTGTCAGATATGAACCTATGTCAAGGAGATTCAATAGTATATATATACAAGAAAAAATTGTTTTACCCTTTTGGACAGTGTAATATTTTCTGAAGATAGATATGTCCATGCCCTGCATAATGTGGTGCTTTGGATCCGTATACACTAAAATTAAACTACTCGGCTTCTTTATTTTTATAACCAAGAAATCCAAGGGATTCGAAACTCGGCCCTTCTCCGCTTAAATACCCTTCTCCAGTTAAAATACTGGGCTTTTTACTGCTGGCAGGTTCAAACTTGTGGCTTCTTCATCCAAGAATAAACCGCCTCTCCAACCCAAAGATATTCTAACAGCAAAATAGCAGCAAACTCACAAATAATTTACATCAAGTAGAAAGCCATCCAACGTACGACAAAATGTCACTAATACAAATCTTCTATTCTTTCTCCTAAAGTTTTTATTTTTCAATTTTACTGGGCAATTACGTCAATTCTGTTAAGGAATAGTTAAAAAGAATACAACGGAAAAACCTTTCAGGAGCACACTATACAAAGTTGAAATATAGCGAAATGTAAATTTTTCTAATTTCTTGGTTAACTTAATTCCCAGTGTAATTCGCCCAAAAATACACTGTCCCAAATCCGTTTGAAACCAGCAGCAAAATAGTACCCCAAACATACCAATATACAAAAAAGGCGCCGTAACTAAGTCGGATAAAAAAGGTGAACTCAACACTAGTCTAACCAAAAAAAAACTGACTGTTCCAGGAATGGAAAAAACTCAGCTGGCTGGTTCAGGTATAGAGGAACAGAGCTTACTCTAACGGTTCCATCTGGAGACAATATGGCGAGGTATTCGCCGTCCGCAGTAAAGGACGTAACTAGCGATTTCAGCTTCTCCTTTCCCATGAGAAATCAAAGATAACAAACTTTGAGTATAATAGTAAAGAAGCGGCGACTCCGAAACAGAGGCAGAGGACCGAGAGAGAAAACCACAACTAATAATTTGATTTTGTCGGAGAAGAGCGTCGGCAGGAAGGAGCAATCCCGTAGAGAGGGTTTTGGCAAAGGTTTAACACAGAAAGTCACTTATATTTGGGCTTCACTACAAGAGGTTTGGGCTTATAATAATGTCTTCCCTTTTTTAACAGGCCCAAGTACTCTTTTTATATAGAGATTTTTACATATACATACCATATAGCAAACCTTATTACCACCCATGTTTAAGATTTATGTTTATTATATTTAAATATATCACCTTTCAATTTATGTACCAAAATTCTATTTAAGGTTTAATTATCAACTTATTAATTATAGGCTTGATTTGTGGAACTGAAAATCATTTCAGATTTTATTGTACACGTTTTTTCTCTCTCTTACAAACAAAACCCACGATTTTCTCCCCTTTTTTAATTACCCTCGCCCCAAAAATCCCAATAATTAAAAGATGGAACGGACGGATCAAAAACACAATGTTCGACCCACGTCTAAGGCGACTGATTTTGTTTTCTTTTTCTGAATATTCTCTTTATTTTACTGGTTTCCATTGTAAGGTGGCACTACAACAGATTCTTTTTTTTTGGGGGCGGGGGGGGGGGGGGGGGGGGGGGGAAAAGTGTTTCAAATTGAATTTTGAGATACAAGAAAATCTGTTTCTGCAAATATTTTCCAGAAAACACAAGAATCCCTCGGATGATACTTCAGTTTCCTTTTTCCAGATTTTCTTTTTTATTATTTTCTGGGGTTTGATTTCGAAATCCCTTCTCATACAGGCCAGTAGCTACAAAAAAATTCATTTTTCAGACATATTTATTAAAAAATACAATTAACTACAAATTGACTACAATTAACTACAAACTGACTACAATTAACTACAAACTGACTACATAACTACAAATTGACTACATAACTACAAATTGACTACAATTAACTACAAACTGACTACAATTAACTACAAACTGACTACAAGTAACTACAAACGGACCACAATTAACTACAAACTGACTACAATTTAACTATAATTTGTATAAACAAACCTAGCTTCAATAATCTGGAATCTGGAAGAACTACAATTTGATTGACTATAACGATGTAAATTCTGATTTTTGGTATTTGATGTAGAAGAACGAGAGATTTTCGAAACTGAAATCTGGAAGAACTACAATTTGATTGACTATCACACTGTAAATTCTGATTTTCGGTATTTTATGTAGAAGAATGAGAGATTTTCGAAACTGATGAGAGATTCACGCAGAGAGATTTGCGCTGGGATTAGATCTTTTAAGGTTTTAAAAAGATCATTTAATTAAGACAGAATCAAATATTAATTGGGAAGCTTAAAATCTGGCGCTATTTTAGGCTATAAATTCAGCCAGATATGGTTTGGTACAGTTTTGGTAAAGAAAACATGGTGTATGCGGGTAATAACCAAACAGGGCACAATAATGGTAATAAGGTTTGCTATATGGCATATTTACGTAAAAATCCCTTTTATATTGTATTATGAAGCAAAAATGATACCTTATAATCGTTGTAAAATAATAGTCAAAAATTTTATATATATATATATATATATATATATATATATATATATATATATATATATATATATATATATATATATATTCAGTATATTATATATAAAAATTATATAAGTTTTAAGCACTTTAAATATAAATAATCTCTTATGTGTGCTAAAAGAGATAATACCCTTTTTATGAAAACGGATTATAGCAGCTATTTAGGTTAATTCTTTAATATTAAAAAAGTTTATAGCTAATATTAATTGTTAGTCTAGTTAATATTCTTATTGTATTAGGACTAAACGATAGCAGGATCATCATATTTAGAATTGTAATTTTAAACAGTAAAAAAATTCAGACATAAAGGTCAACAAAAGATTCTTTTAGTCTATTATTTAAATATATCATAAATTATTTGAATATAAAAATAGAATATTCCTTCTAATACTCGGCTTATTGAGTTTAATCCTAATACGTCTTTGAAAACAAGGTGAGCAATATTAACGAACTTGATTTATTAGTGATACTAATTGTAACTACTAAGTAGGTAGACAAAAATGATAATCCTATTGGAAAAATATCAAGGTTTTACCTTTTTATTTCAGGTTAGTTGTAAGTAAGACAAATTTCCTTTGTTTTCATTTTTCAATTTTAAACTACTTTTTATTCGTGTTCCAACTATTTCGTTATCTTTATTGCTAGGGCCGAATAAAATAAAATTGAGTATTTGGGCCGCCCAAATTCGTTCTTACCGGAGAAATTTTCAGAAACTACTATATTTTGTAAAAATTGTGTGGAATAATTATGTTTTAAAATAATAGTATTTATTTTTTTTCCAGTATTTTTAATATTGATCAAAAGTAATCAGTAATCTATTAAAATTATTATAAAAAGACAGTATTATTTTTTTCTTACCAAACAAAAATACGGTGATGCATTCATTTCATTAATTACCTCAAAGTCGAAAAGTAGTTGGTGGATTTATATGTCGTTGTACTTACTGTTTGTTTACAATAGAACTGGAAGACATCTAAGAGCAGTGATATTCAAAATTCATGTACACATTCTGCTAAAAATCTCATGTCACTCATGTGTAAATCATGTATTTCTTAACTGGATCGATGAACGGATAGGCGTCATAGGACATAAATGTAGTATGACCATTATATTTTAACAATTTTAAAGATGATGCATCTACATGTTGTATATAATATACATATCATAGCTAATAAAATTGGAGTTAAGGACATGTAATCTTGAAGTCGTAAAGTTAAGTTCGAAAGTTAAGACATGTAGTCCTGAAGTTAAGTTCAAAAGTTAAAGAGATATAGTCCCCAAGTACTCAACTTAGAGTTTCAAGTTCAAAAGTTAAGGACATGTAGTCCTGAAGTTAAGTTCAAGAGTTAAGAACATGAGTAGAAGGGTATTTTCTTCCGGGCAGTTAAAGTTTATTAAAGCAGTGGTTAAAGACTAAAGACATTTTAAACAATGGCTTAAAAATAGATACATGTGTAATAAGTGGCTAACCGTGCACTTCCCCCCTATATTTTAGTGGTTATTAACTAGTTGTAGCTGTCATTTACTATGTTACTTTCTATAGTTATATTTTCAGATTTTTTAGAGTGTATTTGATGTATTTAAGTTACTGTATTCATGAATATAGTGGCATTTCTAGGCATGAAACATGGGATTACAACTAGACATATTTTTGTATTGAGTAGATTCGACTGTATTCATGGCGTAAAACATGGGATTATAGTTGGACAAATTATTGTATTCAACTGTATTTGTTGCGTGAAACAAGGGATTGCACTGTATTTAAACGGAAAGTGCATCAATTAACATAATAGACTCCTAATATAATTCAACAAACTTAATTATAACACACAAATTTTGTATTTTCAAGATTCTCAACCGAAAAATACCCCAAAATATAGCAATCTTCAAATAATTATATAAAACATATGAATACATAAATTATACTCCATATGTTTCAGTTTGTGTGAATCGTTTGACTGGGCACGAAGTTTAAGAAAAGAGAGAATACTTTTGAACTTGTGGTGTAAAATGAAGCACATATATTTTGTGTGGGTATAAATCATTGCATAAAGATAAATTATTTTCAAATAAGGAAGAGGTTATTCTTTTTGGCACGGACTAAAAAGGAAATAGGTTCACATAAACTGAAACGGAGGGAGTATTAATCAAAAATATATAAATACATTCATGGAATATAGCGAGACATTGAATACAATGAAATACATAGAATATAGCGCGATATATTGAAATACAATGAAAAAAGATAATGAATACAATGAAATACATAGAATCCAGCGAGATATATTAAAATATAATATTAAAAAAAAAGACAATGAATACAATAAAATACAGCGAAATACTTTAAAATATATTAATAGAAAATTTAAGTTGCTCAACCCCCAACTTCATCGTCTTTATTCAAGAACAACCCTAATATTATCTCGTTGAAGTATTATCAGTATTAAATCCTCGCTTGCCGTTACCGTTGCCTCAAGAGAAGATCACCAAAATAAGAAGAAGAAAAAAGGAATCTAACTACCATCAGATATCACAATGAAATTGTTTAACAATGAAAAGCTTTTGAGAACAACAACAACAACAACTACCCAGTATATTCCTACCAGGTGGGGCCTGGGGAGGGTAATATGTAGACGAGCCTTACCCCTACCCGAAAGGGTAGAGAGGCTGTTTCCAATCGACCCTCGGCGCAAAAGCTTTCGAGAACGAAGATGAATATTCTGAATCTCTAACATTACAGCTCCTTGACCTACTTCAAGTTGGCTTTACTGCATTTTGTCCTTCGATTATATAATTTCTTGAGACATCCTATAAAGATGAAAACTAGAAAACTCAAGGTCATATATTTTGAGTTCCGTAAGGTAAACATACGGGTTAGCCGACGTAATTACCTGTAAAATAATAAAGATTTTTGTTGATCCGATATATTGCATCAGAGAAATAGATTGGGAGGCTGAGGGCGATAGTATCAATAAAGAACGGCCACGATCGAAACGGTGACAGTGGCAATTGCTCCAGCGTCTGGCAAAGGAGAACACATCCGGAAATAGCGTGAGAGAGAGGAAGAATACATACGAGTTAGGGGATAGGAGAAATTTGAGGAAATATGAGAGAGAAAACTAATACAAAGCTTATTTTATAATTTAATAATAGAAAGTGATCATGAATAAATATTTAACTATAAAAAATTAAACAATATTTGTAAAATATAATTTTTTTAATAATATTTATTTAAAATAAATAAAATAGAAACATTTGGTATAAAAGATAACTACTCTTGCTGTGCCAGCTTAGTTTTGGCCCAAGTGAAAGTTCCCTTCCCAGCAAAATGCAAATCATGGTCACTTGTCATCTCTCTGTCCCGTTCTTGTTGAGCTATTGGGCTCCTCCAGTCAGCTGAAGCCCAATATGAAGAGAGAAGCAACAAATGTTACGTAAATAGCCATTTTATGCATTTGTAATTATAGCCAGTTTTACACACATGTATACACACACGCCCAGATCTCTGGAGCGTGGACAACATAAATGGGGGCCCAACATCGGTAATAATAATTGGGATGGGCCTGGAGGAGCCCAATAGCTCAACAGTTCTAGTTATTGAAGTTTCTATGCGATTGCATGGAGACCTTCCCAATTCGTGAAATTGTTGCTCATAGGTAGGAATGGCAAAAGGATTGGTTGAATTGGGTCGGGTCAGATATGATTCGGCTTAAAAATATATAATTAAAAAACGGATAAATTATTTGATCTGATTTATATTTTGTATGAATAAAAAAGAGTTAACATACGGATAATATGGGTGACTATATTATCCATAACTTCTTGCATACGAACACTTTTGGAAGAATTTTTAACCTCCGTGAGATACTCTAAATTTGGAGTTTTATAAATATAAAAGTTAGATTCATTGGCAGGGGAAGCTCAACACTATTGGAGGTCTAAAGCCAAACTAGCATAAGAGGCTTTTAACCTTTTTTCCAAAAAAAAAAAAACTCTGTTATATACTATAGTTTATTTAAAATCTAATTTTTTAACTTTTTGAGATACAAAATTATGAATAATTATTGTATTATAATTTCTTCTAATATTTTTTTTTCCAATCATTAATATAACCAACTCATTCAATCTTTCTTACGTCATGGTTGATTTAAGTAAGATTTTATCAATTTTAGTTTAAAACAATTTCTTTCAAGTTCTAGTTTGTGGTTGAGGCGACCAGAGACAATTGTTACAGGAAATGGTATTATTCTATAAGCAATATAAGCATTTAAAAAAGAATCAAGTCCTTTTATCTGATTGAGTTTATCGACTAGAGTACTATCATCTCTTCTTTTTCGGAATTGTATCAATGATTCAACTTTTGTTTTTCTTAAGTTTTGAATAACCGGATTCATACTTTTTATTTGATATATTAAAATTTTGATAAATACTAAAAGGATAATATATGCATACGTATTGAATATTAAAAAAAAATATTAGATGAAAACTAATACTAAAAAGTTGAAATTGAAGAACTTGATTCATTAATTTGATGTAAAATAAATATTTGTTGCTTTCACAATATGCTTCTCGTAGGCGTTAACTTGAGAAACGAAAAATTCAGAACAGTAGGATCTCTTGAAGACATAAAAGAAAAATAGTAGTAACGTTAGAAACATAAAAAAAAAAGAATATTGTGAAAACCAAGGTTCACCCATTTTTCTACCCCTACACATAGGTTTTGGGTGACATTTTCTTTCATTATTCTATACATGAAATATAGTACTACTTCAGCTAGTTTTGCGGCATTAGTACTTTATTAATAAAATGGTTTGTTCTCGAGTTCTTTTATACCCTTTAAGAAAGTGGTTTTAGCATTAGGAACTAAAATGTACTAATTCCCTTTTCATGTCCTGCATAATTTGTAAACTTCAGCTCAGTCATTATGGTGAGGTCAGTGTCTCACATACTCTTACACCATTTTATTGTCTATCCCCTTCCCTTGTATGTTTCCATCCGCTATTAAAAGAACCCATATAACTTTTAACTAAGAGAGTATTTTTTAAACTGTAATTATAATTGCCAAATTTGAATGAGAAATTCAAGTGCTTTATCATGAGGATATTCCACGTGATAACTCAAAGAATTAAATAATCATAAAAGTTCCTCTTAAACTCTAAAAAGAAGGAACTGCCGATGTAATTTGTTGTGCGAGAGAGATGAATTGCTTTCATCTAGCAGAGATAATGGGCTGAAATGTTTGAGTGAACATAAGCTTTTCATGTTTTTAACCCTCCAACCTGCTAAAACTAAATTAGACTTGGCCAAACTTCTGCCAGTAAATTTGTTTCAAATATTTCTTGATTTATGGAATATATTATACGATGAAGATATTTATACATATAGATCCATAAAACTAATCTAGCATGACAAATTAAAAATAAGTGTTAACTACCTTAAATGTGTATCTAATTTTCCATCCACGAATACTATATTAAAGACATTATATCTCACTCAAATCATAACCAAATACATATAACATAACGAAAAATGAGTAAAAGTTAAGATTTTGAGAAGAGCTTTATCATATGTTAGGCCTTTCATCCTTATATTACATGATGAGCATGAGAATAATCAATAATGGTTAAAAGTTGATAAAGAAAAATTAAAGATTTAACAAATTATAAATGCCTAATTTTGGCTATTTTCTTTTCTTCTTTTATGTTTATTATGTGTATGTGTAGATTTTAAGGTTTGATTATAATGTAATTAAGAAGGGAATAAAAGATTGGCTAAGTTGCATTACAAATTAGTTGCCCAAATGCACTGACCCGATCCTGATAAGGCCAACTAGGGAGATGAGCTAAACGGTGTAGTTTATAATGAAATTACGTCGTTTTGCTTAAAAATCAAAGATCTATTCTCAGCCATACAATCTCTTTTAATCCCATGGTCTAAATCCATTTCTCCGCCATGTATTTAAAGACTCATATCTAAGAAACTTACCCTCATTTTTTCCTTCTGTTCTTCTATTCTTCTTCTTTCTTCACTCTCTCCTGTCTCTTACCCTCTCTTAAGCCGCCGATGGTGGTCCAATCACCCCCAAACTTTCAACCCCCTCCCCCCCCCCCGGCCCCATATCAACCTCATCTTTTCATATTCATACCCCAAATCCTCAAACTCCCTCGCGAATCTAGCAAAAATTGAAATCCTAGCCACCCTCATTCCCTCAAAATTTCTCGAGTTTTAGCCGTCCCCACACTATAACACTTACATAAATGGATAGATCTCAAAAATATATATTCATTCCTACCAATTTCACCCCTAAAAGCTCCACCATTGTCGAGCAGTCGCCGCCTCTGCCACCATTATTGTTGCTCCTAAAACCACATTAGCCCTCTATTTTAAAATATATTCGACCTAAGGACACTCGTTTCCTTTTGGTATGACGCTCAATTCATTAAATTTAGTGTCTACCAAAATGAAACGAGCGTTCCAAGGTCGGAAAGTTATTGTTCGAGGTCCTCGACCCCTCTTCGCTGCCCAATATAGCCTTGAATCCCCTGTTGTAGTTCCCCTTCTATTTTTCTGAATTTTTGCTTTTGTAATTGGGTTTAGGTTTAGTTTAATTGTATACTCTTTCCGTTTTAATTTATGTGAACTCGTTTGATTGAGCATCAAATTTAAGAAAAGAGACAAGATTTTTGAACTTGTGGCACATATATTTTGTGCGGCTATAAATTATTGCATAAAGAAAAATTATTTCCAAATAGGAAATGTGTCATTCTTTTTTAAATATACTAAAAGAAAAATAGGTTCAAATAAATTGAAACAGCGGGAGTATTTCTTAATGATAGTTAATTGTTCGTTCTAATCAGTGTCGATTCGACAAATCAAGCTCACTTTGTGTATTCACTTAATTGTCTATTTGATTTAGACATAAATCATTTCTCTGATTGCAAGTGAATCAGTTTTTCCATACGATTAGGTTCTGATTAGCTGCTATTAATAGTCATTTATTTAGTTGGTGTTAGTCATCGCTGGATAGTTAATAATGCTCATTTAATTTTTGTTTCGCACTTTAGTTGGTGAATTCAGTTGTTTTCCATGCTAGTTCGCACAAATAAAATCGTTTTAATCTAGTTAGTTTGAGTATTAGTTCTATCGAAAGTATTGTTTCTGCTTTGGCAGCCCATAATTGTTTGAATTTGATTTGTGTGTGAGCAAGTAGGGTACAATTGTTATTTACTGAAAAGTTGAAGAGTAGATATGTTTGATCATGAGAGTAGTACTTCTTTGCCTTTTTATTGTTTAAAGGATGTTTGGAGTATAACGCTCCTAGTACTATTTACTATTAGTGAAAATATCCCCTGGATATATTTTTGAACCAAAATCTGTTATTTGAATAGCTAGAGCATTTTTTGGTGAAAAATATGTCATATGAAAAGATTTTCAATCATGAATGCATGACCTCTTTAACTATAAAAGAGTACATCGTATTAACACATTCTGGACACATCTTACACTCTAACACATTACACATATCATTAGAGTTGTTTGAATACACAAAAACTTGAGAGAAATATCAGTAACTGAACACATAGCGAGTAAGCTGAAATTTGTGAACTTTTGATTGAATCTTAGAGTGAAAAATTATGATGACACAAAAAATCATCTTCTGTCTTCGAATCCGATTCCGTGTTCTGAGGCCTTGAAAACACTATTTTGTTCTTCTCAATTTACGTGCGCAGTTCGGGCGGGTATCGGAAAGCCCTTGTGTGAAAAAAATGTAAGAAAAGATAATAGTTGGCTTAAAAAGTTCAGTTGACTTCGATCAACATTTTGGGTAAACGGACCCGGATCCAAACCCATGTACCGACGGTCCCCGAGGGTCCATAGTAAAATATGAGACCTGGCGTATGCTCGAAATCGAATTCCAAAATCCCTAGCCCAAGAGTAATTTTTGAAGAAAATTGATAAGACTGAAAATGCAATAATTTAAATGGTACCGTTGATATGGTACAGAGAAAATTGTAGCACTAATCTAGAAATCCCAGATCATCATCTGATGCTAGACCACTAAATATAGGAGGCTTGTACTTCTTGAACCTCTCAAGCCTCAACTGATCATCTTCGGAAGCCGCTGCCCTATCCTGGGGCTCATCTGGGACTGCAGGATGTACATAAATAATCTGTAGGACCTGAACAACATGCACTCGATGCTTAGGAGTACGGGCGGTGGGTCTGTGCTCCTCCCCCTGCTTGATGTAGCTGCAGCAAGGGGAAATAACCTTACCTAAGCCAGAGTTGTGTACATGCTCATGAACTGTGGCAGAGTCTCCTGAAGTAATGGAGTAGTAGTAGCAGTAGGTGTATCAGGTTCCTAGGCTACGGTTGGAACTACTGGTTGCGCGGGTGCTCTGGCTGCACCGCGTGCGCGTCCTCGGTCTCTACCCCGACCCCGGCCTCTGACGACTCCAATAGGGGGCGCGAGTGCCTGATCATCTCTGGTAGCATGTGTCCTCACCATCATTAAGATAATAGAAGACAGAAGTTTAGAATTGTTATATCAAAATCTCACATGATAAGGAAATCAAATGAATTGGAATTTTCCTAACAGTTACATAGCCTTTCGTAGATAAGTACAGACGTCTATGTACCGATCCACGAGACTCTAGTAAACCAACTTGTGATTCATGACTCATATGAACCTAGAGCTCTGATACCAACTTGTCACGACCCCAGTTCGCCCTCCGTGAACAATTGTGACGGCATCTAGTCTCTACGACTAGGTAAGTCTAACAAATTGCGGAAAAGAAACAACAGAATTAAACTAGCCAAAACTACAGAAATAATAAAATTAAGCATTTAAGATGCCGTTCGGCATGTACGATACAAAATCTAAAAATGAAATTACATTTTCCAAAACCTAAAATCTCACAAAATCACAAGTTGTGGAATAAATACAGTGTTCTAACTCCATAGTATCTAAATAAAAGTAAATACAGAAGGGCTAATACTATGAGAGAGAATGGAAAGGGACTCCTGGATTAGCGGACGCGATATATATACCTCGAAGTCTCTGATCAGTTAAGGGCTAATATCACATGAGCCCCTCCGAGTTTTTGCATCATAACACTGACCTCCTTATGATTTATAATATTAGACTTGTCTCCCCTATTTTTAATTTCTTTGTAACAATTATTTTAACATATTTATAAAAAATCTAAAAAAATTATTAACTTGACAAAATTGATGTTACTAATATATAGTTTTGTTTAATGATTTTATGAATACTTTTTCAAAAGAGAACTCCTTTATACTCACTTCTCATAATTGTTCTTTCTCAATAAAAATAACAGGATATATCGAAAGTATTTTTATAGAATTTATTTTAAATTTACTATCTCATTTATAAATTCATCACAACATACTTTTTAGTCTGAAATTACAACAATAGTGTGATTAAGTTGTCATTGGGAGAAGGACATAAGTCCTTATCAACATCATAGTCAGCATTTAAGTCATGATTGTTCGGTGAATCCTAAAATCTCCTAAGGGATTTTCGACTTATTCTCTGAAAAATTTAGGCACGATCAACTTTAACTCATATGCTTCTTACATAGGGTATTTTTCCTTTTCACTTGTTTTTTGCTATTTGAAATTGTCTTTTACTTCTAAAATTTCGTCTTGTTTTTTCCCCGCTTCTTCTCTAAGTCCAATTCTTGATTTCTTTGCTATTCACTTAGTGGTTGTCATTACTTTAAAGAAATAAAAAATATTAATGAAATCAATTTAACAAAAGAGTATATTAATGAGGGTAAAATAGTATAACTATAAAAAATTGCTAATAGCTTAAGACAATTATTAAAAAAAATAAAATTAGGTTAAGCGTAATATTGTAAATCATAAGGGAAGTTAGGGTCACATGGCCAACATTGGGGGAAAGTCTATTAAGCAAATTAAGATAGTCATGTCACTTTTTCAGCAAAAAAATAGCATCTTCCCACTATTTTTATATTTTTATTAACTAGGTTTAAAAAGACGACTTATATGTTATAAAGCAAAAGATAACTTCTGTGTTGCAGAGCTTAACTTAGATGACCTTCAGTGAAATTTACTGTCATTTGAAATATCGGAATGAAGTTTTCAAACTTTTATGTGAAAATCAAAATGATCATTTGGAATTTTGATCATCAAAGGATCTCATATGAATATACCTATAAAATTATGAGTAGTAATAAAAATTATGAATAGTAAAACTATACATAACAACAACAACAACAAAAATAAAAAACAAAAATCTAATAGTTTTTTATAAGTGAAATTTGAGAAGGGTAAGAAGTATGCAGTCTTATCCTCACCCTGGAAGAGCAGAAAAGCTGTTTCTGATATACTATTGTAAAACTGTATGTGAATTAAAAAATATATCAACCTATTAACTTAGTTCTTTTCTAACAAATATTAACTTAAAATCATATGTAAAAACCAAGTAAATAATCTTGTCACAAATTCACTCATCCGAGACATGAAAGAGTATAATAACCCATTTATATTATACCTACAACCAGAGGCGGATAGCCCAAGCACGGTATACGTGAGCCCTATCTGCAACTTGTGTTGCTTCTCTAAAGTAGTGCTTCAGATTAAGATTTACTTGATCTTTCACCTTTCACAATTCTTCTACCTCTTCCATAATTCTCCCGGGGAATTAATGATATGATCCAGAATAATTGCATAATAATTGAGTAATTCTTTTAGCTGTTAATTCCAACATTAATTGTAAATTTCAGCAATCAAAGTCAGTTAGTAATTAGTTGTCACATGTGAGCTTCACCGAGTTAGTTATAACTAACTTTTCCTCCATTTTCTGTTATACCCCTCAGTAGATATAAGACAATACCTGGTATTGTAATAGTTCTTGTGATTTGATTTTCATCAATAATATCAATTCTTCTTCTCTCTCTAAAACATAAACTATGTTTGAGTATCGCAAAAGTCTGTTCAAGAGCAATTATGCAATCTTGCACTTTAGAATTTCTCATTTCTTTTCTCTCTTTCTTTTAGATGCTATCATTTGTATAAGAGCTCACGATCCTTGGATCGGTGGGAGGCAAAATGAGGGAAACACAACACTAGAATACAAGAGCTTCGAAAAGATCTAGATGGTCTTCGAGGATCTTTTGAATGTATTAGTGGAACCATGGAGGAATTACAGAAGAACATGGATGAGAAACTGGCACAGTCGATGGAGGAGTTTAAGAGAATCCTCTTGACCAATATGGAGAATTAACGACCCCAAGTGAATCCCCGAATGGAGGAGGTAAATACAACTGTAGCTGCTAGAGGTCAATGCGAAGAAGAGTATCAGTTGCCTACTAGGAGGAATCAACTGGAATTTCCAAAGTTCGATGGCATGGTTTACCTGATTGATTGTATCAGTGTGGGCAGTTCTTCGAAGTGGATGAAACTCCAGAAGCATCCAAGGTGAAATTGGCTTCGTGCAGACCGGGAGGCAAAGCTCTTCAACGACATCAAGTGTTTATGAAAACCAGATTGACGAGGTAGTGGCCTAGCTGGGGAGAATATGTGAGGTGTTTGTATGCACGATTTGGTTCAGAGTTATTTGATGATCCAATGAGGGATTTGAAAGACCTCAAGCAAGTAAACTATGTACAAGATTATGTGGATCTATTTGATGAATTGTTAACTAGAGTAGAGTTGAATGAAGAATATATTGTTAGTTATTTTTTGAGAGGTCTAAAACCTGAGATAGGGTTGCATGTAAAGATGTTTGCCCCTCGATCCTTACCGAAAACAATTAGTTTAGCCAATATTAATAAACACTAATAATCCAGAAACTAGCTTCAAAAGTACTCCAATTCTTTCTAATCCCAGACCAACCCAGATATATCTCCCTACTAACACCAATTATTACAATAACCAACCTTTTTCCAAACCAAACCTATCTATCCAAAAAGCTCAGAGTTCTTTTGCTGGAGCTGCTAAATCAATCTACAAAAATCCAAAGATTCTAAGTCCTGGTGAAATGGAGGATAAGAGGTCTAAGGGTTTATATTTCTAATGTGATGAAAAATATGTTCCTTGGCATGTGTGTTCAAAAAGGAGGTAGTTATTTTCTATTGAGGTGGAGGAACCAGAAGGGGTAGGAGATGGGAGTGAATAGAGATATAACGCTTGATCCCTCTGAATTTTTGTGTATGGAAGGGGTAGAATTTAAGATTGACAGTGAAGGAGCCATCTTACCTCATGTCTTAATTCATGTTATGACTGGTGCTCAAGATTTTAAGAATAATGTTCAGAACCATGAGGGTTACAGGTTCAGGGAAGGGGAATGCTATCAAGATCCTGATTGACACAGGTAGCATTCACAACTTTATGGACCCTAACACTGCAAAGAGGTTGGGATGCCATTTAACTAGGATCCACCCCTTTGTTGTGTCAATAGCTGATGGCAACATAATGCACAGTAACTTTATCTTCAAATGATTCCTCTGATATATGCAAGGAGCTCAGTTTATGTTTGACATGCTGACTTTGCCATTGGGTGGCTGTAATATAGTTTTTAGGGGTGCAATGATTGATCACACTGGGAGACATTCTATGGAACTTCAAGAAGCTGAAAATGGAGTTTACATATATGGGGTCAAAGGTTTCACTGAGGGGGATACAACCTCCTATGAAGATGGTAGAATAGGGAAAGATGGATAAGCTCTTAGCTAAATCTGTTGAATTGTCCATGATGACAGTAGGATTGTTTGCTAACAACCTTGAACCTATCGGTGTCTAACGAGCCAGGTTGCAGTGTAACCAGACCGGCTCAGACCGGTTAAAATCAGAACCGGGCCGGCCTAATACATAGGGGACCGGGTGGGGTTGGGTAGGAGGGGTAGAGGGGGTTGGTCCGTTTAAATTTTGGTAACAGTTAACCGGACCGGTCAAATCCGGTCCACGTGAACAATACCATGTACTGGTTAAACCAGCCGGGGTCGGCCCGGTATAACCTTTTTTTTGTTTTTTTAATTTTTTTAATTAAGTAGGGCCCACTAACCGTTGGCAACAGTCAGACCTTGCAAGGATCTGTTGCCCAACGGGTTAATTGCGTTAATAGCCTCTTTTTTCTTTAAAATTTAACCATTTCTTAATTTACAAAATTAACCTTCTCTAAAACTATAAATACCCCCTCCCTCCTTCATTTCTTCACTCAACACTCATTTCTCAATCTCAATTTCTCTCGTTCTCTCATTCTCCAATTTTCAAGATTTTAAGTATCAACCTCAAATTCTCAATTCTCAAATCTCAATTCAAGTTAAATCATGCCTCGTACTTCTAGAGTGCGCTCATATGTTTGGAACCACTTTGAGGTGGTAGAAGAAAATGAAGAAGGTCGGAAAGTAAAGGGCAAGAACTGTGATCAAGTCTTAAATTTTCGTTCAGAGTCTGGCACATACAGTTTAAGGACGCATATAAAGTATTATCTTGAGCGTCATCCCGAAATTCGTATTTAAGATTTTAAGACAATTTGTGTTATATTGAAATTATTAGACGTATTTATGCTTAATATTTTAGTTTGTTAGATTAATTTGAAGTAAATTAATTTATTATGCATGAAATTTTAGTTTTACTATTTTTTTGTTAATTTACTTTTTAAATGCAAACTTTATTTTTGAATTTTAAAATAAATGTAGCACTTGCAATTTATATTTAGGAAGAGATGTTTATGAAGAAGGTGTGGAAGATATTACTCTAAATCAACTCCGGGCAGCGGCAGCGAGGAAAGACGATTTGTCGCTATTGCATAGCGGAAAAATAGGAAATCTAGAACAAGGGATAGAAGCTGGGATGGCAGGCAACACAGTTACGATGGAAAAGCAACACAAGATGTTGCCCTTAGGAAACCACCGATGAGAAATGCAAAGCAAAAGGCGAGTGTACCTACCACTTCCGCAAGGTCAAATAAATGCAAAAAGAAATGATAATGTTTGAAGATTATTTGAAGAAAGCGGAAGAAGAATCAAAAGAGCTACAAATTGGAGAATGCACAAGTTTCAACAAAGAAGACAAAGACTCAATTTGTTATATTGTATTATTTTACCATTTTTTAAGTATTATCATATATAATATCATCATAGAGTATGCTATAAACTCTGTGATGATCACTGAACATTTAGTCTTAGCAAGTTCTTTCTTTTTGCATGCTTGCTAGTGAGGTTATTTTATGCCTCGATAAGATTAGTACAATAAGGGTAGCCCGGTTGCGTTATATGGGTAACAATACCGGTGCTATTGTACCCCTTATTTGTACTTTTTCTATTTGTTGTATTTTACTTTTTCTTCCTGTTACTAATATAGAAACCAACCCTAGGCACTTGCCTAGTGGATTCAAAAAAAATATTAATACAAAGTATAAATATAACTTGTAATCTTTAAATTAATATAAAGTATTAATATAACTTACAATAGTTATAAAAAAATTTAAAAAATTAAAATACAGTAAACCTGGCCCGGCCCAACCCCCCTAACCTGTAACCCTTACGGTTCAATTTTTACCCGGGTGAACCCAAACCCGTTAAACTCGTTAAGACCTAACCTATAATCGGCCCGGACCGTAACCCGTACAGGTCCAAAAAATAGCAACCCGACCCACCCGTTTAACACCTATACTTGAACCTGGGGCTAGCTTTTAGAAATTGCAAGCTCAGATAGAGATAGTAAAGGACAAGTCAGGATTGCAAGAGGTATTGCAGAAGTATAATGACTTGTTTGATGTTCCTAAAGGCCTTCCACCGCCCAAGCAACATGACCATAGGATTGTATTGAAGGAAGGCACCTCTCCTATCAATATTAGAACCTATAAGTACCCTATTATACAAAAAGGAAGAGATTGTGAAGATGACCGAGGAGTTGAAAACTGTTGGGGTGATAAGGAACAGTACAAGCCCTTACTCTTCACCTATTGTTATAGTGAAGAAAAATGATGGGAGCTGGAGAATATGTGTCGATTATAGTGAGCTTAACAACCACACGGTCAAACACAAATTCCCCATACCAGTGATTGAAGAGCTGCTAGATGAACTCTATGGTGCCAAATATTTCTCTAAGCTGGATTTGAGGTCAGGTCACCATCAAATCAGGATGTGGGAACCAGACATTCCAAAAACTGCTTTTAGAACACACCATGGTCATTTTGAATTCTTGGTAATGCATTTTAGCTTAACCAATACCGCATCCACTTTTCTGAGCTTAATGAACCAAATTTTCCTCCTTTATTTGAGGAAGTTTATTTTGGTTTTCTATGATGATATACTAGTGTACAACTCTTCTTGGGATATCACTTGGTACACATGGAGAAAACCTTTTAGGTCTTGAGAACTAATACTATTGGAGATAATATTAGAGATAATATTATAGAATCCTAGTTACATATAAATCCTACATGTTAAGGATCATGATAGAATCCTAGTTCAATACACATCCTACAAGTTAGGAATTGGTTGCCATTGTATTTTGTATAAAAAGGGCTGCTGCTGGCCTTGTAAATGACAGAGAAGAAAATATCAGATTGCATATTGATCATATTGTTTTAACATGGTATCAAGAGCCTAGTTTTTTTTCAATTCCTTATACGTATTATTCATTAATCACGTATAATTGAGAAAGAGTTATCACATAATTTTTTTTTTTTTTTTCCTCTTTCCTCTCCAACTTCGCTGTCATGGCAGCTGCGCAAGACACCTCAGTACCCAAGGTCGATTTACTCTATCACTTGGGCTCAAGTGATGGTCCAGGAAATATCATCACTCCTATTCAGCTTCGTGGTGAAAACTACGATGAGTGGGCGAGGGCGATCAAGACCTCGTTGAAGGCCAAACGAAAGTTTGGTTTTGTTGATGGCTCGATTGTGAAGCCTACTGATGTCCAGAAGCGAGAGGATTGGGAGGTCGTTCATTCAATGTTGGTCTCTTGGATTACCAATACTCTAGAACCGTCTATTCGTTCTACGATTGGTGAATATGATGATGCTCACTTGCTATGGACAAACCTTAAAAATCGTTTTTGTGTTGTCAATGGCACTAGGATTTGTCAATTGAAGCTCTCTTTAGGCTTGTGTAGGCAGGAGAAAAATGAATCTGTTGCAATGTATTTTGGTCGTCTGGCCAAAATTTGGGATGAACTCCACTCGTATATCACTGTTCCGTCGTGTTCTTGTGGGAATTGTTCATGTAATATTGTTTCCCAGGTGGAAAAATTGCGGGAAGATGACTACGTACATCATTTTTTGATTGGTTTGGATGACAAGTTTGCCTCCATCCGAGGACAACTTCTTGCTCAAGACCCTCTTCCGGGGGTGGACAAATCATATCAGCAAATTATTCAGGCAGAGAGGCTAAGCTCGACCGATACAGTGGCCTCTAATCGAGAAAGCGTCATGGCTTTCAAGGTGCAATCTGACCCGCGACCAAAGTTTAATCGATCTGATAATTCGGATAAACTTTGTTCCTATTGCAATCGTGAGGGGCATGTCGAAGCCTCTCGCTTTCAGCTTCATGGATACCCGGATTGGTGGGGTGATAGGCCTCGAGGAGGCCGTGGTAATGGTCGTGGTAGCGCGTCTTCGGCTCGCGGAGGGGGCCGTGCAGTAGGTACAGCAGGTCGTGGACTGCGACCACCTCCTGCTCGTGCAAACAAGACAGGAGGGTCTGCTGCTCAAGGAACGCAGCAGCCTGCTACTCACGCTGATGGCTCAGCTCTTGCGGGGGTTTCCGCGGCTCAGGTTCAGCAACTCCTAGACCATCTTAATACTCTCAAGCCAAAACTCCATGGTAAGCAAGATGTTGATTGGATAATCGACACCGGCGCATCAAATCATGTCACATGTGATGCGTCTCTTTTGATTAATGCGGTCCGTGTGTCTCATTATCCGGTAGGTTTACCGGATGGCCGATGTGCAAATGCTTCTTCGAAGGGTTCGGTGGAACTGGAAGGAGGATTGACTATTAAAAATGTTCTCTATGTTCCAGAATTAAACTGCAATTTAATTTCTGCTTCACAATTATGTGATGAATCAAATTGTACTTTGCAAATCACTAAAACATTGTGTGTTATACAGGACCTAGCGACGAGGAAGGTGATTGGAGCGGGTGATCGGGTGGATGGACTTTATTATTTCCGCGGGGTTCCAGGGGTGAAAGCTTTGAAGATTGATCGAAGTAGTTCTGCGGAGTTATGGCATCAACGGTTGGGACATCCGTCGGGAAGAGTTCTACAACATCTTCCGTTTGTGAGTGGTTCTACTAGAGACATTAAAAATAAATCCTGTGATATTTGTCCTCGTGCAAAACAACATAGGAATAGTTTTCCAATTAGCAATAGTAAAGCTAGTCGTTTATTTGAATTGGTTCACATTGATTTATGGGGGCCTTACAGGACACCCTCTTTGTGTGGATCTCGTTATTTTTTGACCATCGTCGATGATTTTTCTAGAAGTGTGTGGACATATTTGTTAAGCAATAAACCGGAAGTTGAATACTTGTTTCTTTCGTTTATTGCTTTGATTAAACGTCAGTTTTCTTGTGACATTAAAATAGTCCGGAGTGATAATGGAACAGAGTTTAATAATCTGAATGATTATTTTGTGGCTAATGGAATAATATTTGAGTCCTCGTGTGTCGGTACCCCCCAACAAAATGGGCGGGTTGAGAGAAAACACCAACACATATTGAATGTAGCCAGAGCTTTAAGATTTCAGGCAAATTTACCGCTTCAATTTTGGGGGGAATGTGTTCAAGCCGCATGTCATTTGATTAACCGTACCCCTTCTAGATTGCTTAAACATAAAACTCCTTTTGAAATTTTGTTCAATAAAACCCCTTCTTATGACCACATCAAAGTTTTCGGATGCCTGTGTTATGCTCATGATCAACGGGGAAAAGGGGATAAATTTGCAAGTCGTAGTAGGGAATGTGTTTTCTTAGGATATCCTTTTGGGAAAAAAGGGTGGAAAGTTTTTGATGTAGAAACTAACCAACGATTTGTGTCTCGTGATGTGCAATTCTTTGAGCATGAATTCCCTTTCATAACTAGCAATAGTGTGACATCTAATCCAACTCCGGCCTCGTTTAAGGGGGATTGTGTGTTAAGTGACGATGAAGATAAGTGCTATGAGGGTGGACTACGAGTTAGGGGGGCTGTTGATGAGGACATTTGTGCTGGTGCCGCAGCTGCACAGCCTGCCCAGCCTGGTGGCGAGGAGGCTGCCAGTGGCGAGGCAGCTGCTGGTGGTGAGGAGGCTGCCAGTGGCGCGGTAGCTGCTGGTGGCGAGGAGGTTGCTGTAACGCAGCCTGTGGTCAGTGAACCACAGCTTGTTGATGAGCGGGTTGTGGTGCGCGAGCAAGGTGATGCTATGGGAAAGGGAATGCGTACTAAGTATGCAAATGTGAAATATCGTGACTTTGTGACCACTGTGCGAAATAATAAACGTCCATCTCCGCCTCCGGTTATTCCCGTGACAACATCTCCCTCAGGTATGGTCTTTACATTAACACATTTCGTTGATTCTCACAATTTTTCTCAAAAACATAGAAACTATATTGCAGCTATTTCAGTAGGGAATGAGCCAAGAAATTTCAAAGAAGCTATGAGACACGAGGGGTGGAGAAAGGCAATGGCAGATGAAATTAAGGCTCTAGAGGAACAAGGTACTTGGGAACTTGTTAACTTGCCTCCCGGCAAAAAGGCCCTCGGAAGCAAATGGGTATATAAAGAGAAGTATGACGAGCATGGACACTTGCAAAGATTGAAAGCTCGTTTGGTCATTTTTGGTCATCATCAGATTGAAGGCTTGGATTACAATGAGACATTTGCTCCGGTAGCTAAAATGGTAACTGTTCGTACTTTTCTAGCAGTAGCAGCAGTGAAGAACTGGGAGGTTCATCAGATGGACGTGCATAATGCATTCCTCCATGGAGATCTTGAAGAGGAAGTATATATGAAAATTCCTCCTGGTTTTGATAATATAAATTGTGGCAGAGTTTGCAGGATGAAAAAGTCACTGTATGGTTTGAAACAGGCTCCCCGATGTTGGTTTGCCAAGCTCGCAACAGCTTTGAAAACTTATGGCTTTAAACAGTCATATTCTGATTATTCCCTATTTACTTTGTCGAAAGGTAAAACACAGTTAAATGTGCTGGTATATGTCGATGACTTGATTGTTGCAAGTAATGATAAATCTGCTATGCTCAATTTTAAACAATACTTGGGGAACTGTTTCAAGATGAAAGACTTGGGTCTTTTAAAATATTTTTTGGGTTTGGAGGTAGCTCGTAGCAAACAGGGATTTTTTATTTGTCAGAACAAATATGCCATGGACATCATTACAGAAACAGGTATGCTTGATTCCTCGCCTGCAGATTTCCCAATGGAGCAACATCACAAACTAGCCCTGGCGAGAGGAGATGTGTTGCAAGATGTAGAGAAGTATCGTCGACTAATTGGTCGTTTGATATATTTGTCTGTCACTAGGCCTGACTTGGCATACTCGGTCCACATACTATCTCAGTTCATGCAGGCTCCGCTAGTGGAACATTGGGAAGCTGCATTGCGTGTTGTTCGGTATTTGAAGAAAAACCCAGGACAAGGTATATTGTTGAGATCGGATAGTGCATTGCAGCTTGAAGGTTGGTGTGACTCAGATTGGGCTAGTTGTCCTATTTCCAGACGGTCCTTAAGTGGTTGGTTTGTTCTTCTTGGTTTGTCTCCTGTCTCATGGAAAACTAAGAAACAGCATACGGTTTCTCGTTCCTCTGCCGAAGCAGAATATCGTTCGATGGCTGCATTGACTTGTGAATTAAAATGGTTAAAACAACTTTTAGGGGATTTGGGTGTTGAACACAAGAGTGGGATGCATCTTTATTGTGATAGTCAGTCTGCGTTATACATTGCTCAAAATCCAGTGTTTCATGAGAGAACGAAACACATTGAGGCAGATTGTCACTTTATTCGGGACTCGATTACTGCTGGCACTATTCAACCTTCATATGTGTCGACTACGGTACAACTAGCTGATATATTCACTAAGGCCTTGGGAAGAGACAAGTTTGAATTTTTACTTCGCAAGTAGGGCATTTGTAACCCGTATGCTCCAACTTGAGGGGGGGTATTGGAGATAATATTAGAGATAATATTATAGAATCCTAGTTACATATAAATCCTACATGTTAAGGATCATGATAGAATCCTAGTTCAATACACATCCTACAAGTTAGGAATTGGTTGCCATTGTATTTTGTATAAAAAGGGCTGCTGCTGGCCTTGTAAATGACAGAGAAGAAAATATCAGATTGCATATTGATCATATTGTTTTAACAAATACACTCTTTATTAAATAAAGCAAATGTGCTTTTTGAGAAACTCAGGTAGATTACCTGGGGCATGTAATCTCTGAACAAGGAGTTTCAATGGATGATAAAAAAATAACAGCAGTACTTAGCTGGCTTCAACCTTCTTCCATCAAATCACTTAGGGGATTCCTAGGCCTTACAGGGTATTATAGGCATTTCATTAAGGGATATGAGGCCATTGCTAGACCCTTAACTGATCTATTAAGAAAGGGAACCTTTATGTGGAATGAAGCTGCAACTTCAGCATTTGAAGATTTAAAGAAGTTGACGACTTCAACTCTTGTATTGACACAGCCAGATTTTTCTAAGAAATTCATTGTAGAGACTGATTCTTCAGAAGATGGTATTGGTGCAATACTTACTCAAGAAAGAAAACCTATAATCCTTATTTAGTAAAGGACTATTCGGAAAGATTAAAGCCTTATCAGTATATGAGAGAGAGCTATTGGTATTGGTGAGTTCAATGCAAAAATGGAGGCCTTATCTGTTGGGTAGGTACTTCATCATCAAGACTGATCATTACAGCTTAAAATATTAGCTGCAACAAAGGAAAACAACACCTAGCCAACAAAAGTGGCTAGTCAAATTATTAGGATATGACTACACAATGTCCTAAAAGAAGGGGAAAGAAAACATTGCTCCAGATGCTTTATCAAAAAATGAGGATCCAACTCAACTTTGCAGTATCTCTAGAGTTTAGGTGGAACTATTAGAAGAAGTCAAACAATCCCGGTTACAGGATCCTATTTTATAGGTGCTTCTCCAGAAATTGCAAAACTCTGCACCAACCAAAGCATACTACAAATACCAAGCTGGCATTCTGAGTAGAAAAGGAAGGATTATGGTAGGCTACAATAAAGAGTTGAGAAGAAAGTTGGTACCTTATTACCACAACAGTTCTATAGGAGGGCATTCTGGCTTTTTCGCTACTCTAAACAGGTTGAAGCGGAATTTTTATTGGAAGAAAATGAAGCAAACAGTCTACACTTTTGTAAGAGAGTGTCACACCTACCAGAGATGTAAAAATGAGAATGTAGCACACCCTGAGTTGCTACAGCCATTACCTATTCCTGACAAGGCATGGCAAGATCTTTCCATAGATTTCATTGAGGGATTATCAAAAGCTAAAATCAAGGAGGTTATTTTTGTGGTAGTGGACATGTTGGGTAAAGCTGCTCATTTCATGGCTTTAAAACCTCCTTATACTGCATTACAGGTGGCCCAAGTGTTCATGGATAATGTCTTTAAACTCTATGGTATCCCCAAGTCTGTGGTATCTGACAGAGATGTGGTTTTTACCAGCAAATTTTGGAAAGAGTTGTTTAAATTGCAGAAGGTATCCTTACTTACTTCTACTACGTCAGGCAGACGGCCAAACTGAAGTGGTAAATAGAGGTTTGGAGTGTTATCTGAGGTGCATGATAAGTGATAGACCTCAAGAGTGGCCTAAGTGGTTACTATTAGCAGAGTGGTGGTACAACACTGCCTATCATTCATCTATCAAAATGACACCTTATGAGGTCGTTTATGGTCAGAAACCACCTCCTTTATTACCTTATATGCTACTTGACTCTCAACTAGAAGTGGTAGACAGAAGCCTGTAGGCAAGAGAAGCCACATTAAGGACAATCAAGTTCCACTTGCTGAGAGCCCAAAATAGAATGAAGTCCCACGCGGATAGAGGAAGAACTGATAGGAACAGTGAAGTTGGAGATTGAGTTTATGTTAAATTGCATCCCTATAGACAGGTTTTCCTAAAAAGCCATTCCTTTCAAAAGCTTTCAGCCA
Source organism: Nicotiana benthamiana (assembly GCA_034376525.1). Lineage (NCBI taxonomy): Eukaryota > Viridiplantae > Streptophyta > Magnoliopsida > Solanales > Solanaceae > Nicotiana > Nicotiana benthamiana. Next base: position 15,572,096 of record CM067325.1, read on the forward strand.
AGTTATATGGACCTTTTCAAATCACCCACAAAGTAGGACCAGTAGCTTATACGCTGGCTCTACCTGCTCATTCAAAAATTCATCCCACCTTTCACATATCCCAGTTTAAGAAGAAGCTTGGCTCTCATACAATTTCACCAACCTTTCCTGTGGTTCGTGCTAAGCAAGGTCATATGTTACTTGAACCAGAAGCTATATTGGATAGAAGATTGGCTCCCAAGAATGGTAAGGCAACATCTTAAATTCTGATGAAATGACTGAATACAGCACCTGAAGATAGTACTTGGGAAGATTGGCAGAAATTCCAGCTCAAGTTCCCAGCTTTCAATCCTTGAGGACAATGATTGTTTGAAGGGGGAGTATTGATATGATCCAGAACAATTGCACAATAATTGAGTAATTCTTTTAGCTGTTAATTCTAATATTAGATTATAAATTCTAGCTGTCAAAGTCAGTTAGTAGTTAGTTGTCACATGTGAACTTCACCGAGTTAGTTATAACTAACTTTCCCTCCCTTTTATGTTATGCTTGTGATTTGATTTTCATCAATAATATCAGTTCATCTTCTCTTTCTAAAACATAAACTCAATTTGAGTATCGTAGAACTCTGTTCAAGAGCAATTCTGCAATCTTGCTCTTTAGGATTTCTCATTTCTTTTCTCACTTTCTTTTAGCTGCTATCAATTAATCATATTAACATCGTATTTTATTTTTCAGTTGATCATGACATCAATTCTTGAGGTTTTTTTATATTGAATTTTACGTTTTTATTCACTGCTTATAAGATGACCTTGTGATCTCTTTGCCAAACTAGGTATCTCTGTTACGTACATTATTCATATGATTGATCTAGTATATTTGATGGCCCTATATTCCGAAAGGGTTAAATAATGCACTTGGTTGAATGTTGAATTATTTAGCTAAGGATTATGAATTAATTCCTATTTAGTACTTTCTTTTTTCTTTCTTCGTTAGTGGTACACCCATAGTCTCTTTACTAGTGCACACATAATTATATATTGGGCCGAACTCAATAATTTTGAATTTCAAATCCATATACTTCAAATCAAGCTCCGGTTATACAGTGAGACAAAACAAACCAGACATATATTTCATTCTCAATTGAAATTTATTTCTCTTGGAGTTGGTATGGCCCTTGCTCTACTTATTTAAGTTCAGTGGAAGATGAAATTTTAACGTAGTTTCCCTGGCTGAATACATAGTGACTTTTGTCCACCCACAATTTTTTTTTATTTTTTTTTTATTTTTTTGCATGTGACAATGTCAATTGGGACCATCCAACTTAAGAAAATGGCCAATTGGCAATGGTAGAAAACCAAACACGAAATTGATGAATCCTCTCCTGCAGTCCGCTCTTTCTCACGCTCTTCTTTCTATTTTAATTAGAATAAAAAGCAAACGATTCTTTTCCCCAATCCCTAACCATCCCTTCTTTTTAATAAATCCATTAATGATAATTAAAAATTTCTAGATAACTAATAAACATATAATATTATTTCCTCGAAGAAAGAATTGAATTCCCTCGCTTGCTTGTAATTTAATTAATGGAGTAATTAATTAGGCACTTACTAAATGGGTTAGGCCAACAACTTCCAAATGAATAAAACGGAACGGCTATATTAAAAGGGTAATTTGAAATACAAAATTCCTTGCTTTACGCACTCTCTCTCTTTCTTCTCATTCCATATATGTATGTGACTTGCTTTGTTTCTTTTCTATAAATAAAGTCTTATTACGCGAATTGCTGGATTGAAAAGGGAGGATGGCGAATATAGGGATAATGGATAGTGCGTATTTTGTTGGGAGGAATGAATTGTTGTCTTGGATCAATGCCCGGTTGCACCTTAATCTCACTCGCATTGAAGAGGTACGTACGGTACCCGCCATTGCTCATTTTCTTTCTTGTTTTGCATTCTCAAATGTGTTTTGGGTTATTTCCAGATTTTTTGGGGATGCACTTTTTTGTTAATCTGTTCTAGGTTGTTGCGTTATTTGGCTTTCCAAATAGATTTTCTGTAGGATTCTAGGTAATGAAATCATAATGTTTCACGTTCACCTCTTGGGAAATCGTGTCCGTTTTGAAATTAGCCCTCAATTGTGCATGAGAGTTGGGCGATACAGTCCAAATGGAGCGAATTGGATATTTGATATTCATATAGCGAACTCAGCTGGTTAAATTGAGGCATAACTTTTTTTTTTGGGTGCATTTTGGGGAAACTATATTTCAATATGGTTATATGAGAAAAGTGTCCAATCAAAATGAAATGGAAGATGAGATTTCACCGAGAAACTCTGACATTGTGGAATCTATGACCTAGATGGCTAGTCAATTTTTCACTAAAAGCTCTGGGCATTATAGGAAGATATGGTTCCTTAAAATAGATTAAACTGTTAATTGGTGTTCACATCCTCCTTTCAAATTGATGGTACTAGATAAACACAAACGCTTGCCTTCTTAAAGGTAGCGGTAAAGTCTACGTATACACTACCCTCTCCAGACCCAACTTGTGGGAATAAACTGTTGTTGTTGTTGATAAACACAAATGCTTATATGATTACTTTGTGAAGTGGGACTGAGATAGTATCACACTTGAATTAAAAGTTCTAGTTAGCAATTTTTTATTAATTGGTGGAAAATACTAGCCAACATTTTAGCAACCTTTGTATATCCAGTTACCTAACTTGTAAGCATTACAGGGGATACGGTATAGTTAGCACAATTGATAATTACCTTTAAGAATATTGATGATTCTGTTTCTCCTCTATACTTTAATTACATATTTGAATTACAAAATTGTTATGCTAGGCTGCATCTGGGGCTGTGCAGTGTCAAATGATGGACATGACCTATCCTGGAGCTGTTCCAATGCATAAGGTGATTATTGCCATGTGATGTTCTGGTGGTCCTATTATGAACATGTTTGATTTGTTGTGGCATCTCTGATGGAGCATAATTCGTTACAGGTCAACTTTGATGCAAAGACTGAGTATGACATGATCCAGAACTACAAAGTGTTGCAAGATGTTTTCAACAAGCTCAAAATTGACAAGGTAACTTCTTACAAATCACATTTCTACTTTTATGTGGACTTCTTGAGTGAAACAGTTATGAATATGATTCCTTCTTTCCATGTACAAACCTCTCTGAGCAAAGGGGGATTTTTTTTTTGAATTTATATCATTGTTGTAGTGCAGTTTAATCTTTCAACATCGTTGTCTCACCTAGATTTCACTTTTCTATATTTAGCCCTTTGGAACGTGGTGGTGCTTTCTTATTGCCGAATTACAAATAAGTAAAATAACAACAATAAAGAAACTTCTAAAATTAATCCAAGGGTAATAAAGAAACTTTAAGAACATGATTCCTTTTACATTGTCCCTTCTGTATTACCTGCACAGCTTCCTTTCTAATGAAGTATTTAGCAGTCAAGAGTAAGCCTTCGTAAAACAAAATAACCTGCTGTTGCGACCTGAGTGGAACTGGATGATTTTCTTTTTGGTCATATTTACAGTTGGTTTCTATTTTGCTTGCAGCATATTGAAGTTAACAGGCTTGTTAAGGGCCGTCCTCTGGATAACTTGGAGTTTCTGCAATGGCTGAAACGCTACTGTGAGTCTGTAAATGGCGGCATTATGAATGAGTATGTGCCTCTTTTCAAATACTCGAGTGTTTTGTTGCTTCTAGAACTTAGGTGCCAAATTCCCCTTTAATTATCTCTCCTTTTTTGTACGTTTACAGGAATTATAATGCTCTGGAACGCAGAAGCAAGGTTGGGAAGGAACGAAATGTGAAGGGCTCTCAGAGATATGCAAAGTCATTGCAAACGAACAACTGTCATAACCCTGGATTAGGGGAAGGCATTACTAAGATTACAGGTTAGCGACAGAGATATTTTCCTTATTGTATTCTCTGTAGTGATGCTTTTCTTAAACTGTGTTTTTTTTTTCTAGGAATAAAACAAGGAAGGTCAAGTCCAGTAATGAGTGCGGATAATTCTTCAGCAGAGATTCAAGCATTGTCCAAGGAGGTAACAGTCTTATACTTGTGTAAAGTTAGATGGTGTAAAACCTATTGCTTAATATCGGCAGATTGATTGACAACAACAACAACAACAACTACTACCCAGTAAAATCCCACAAAGTGGGGTCTGGGGAGGGTAATGTGTACGCAGACCTTACCCCTACCCCGATAGGGCAGAGAGGTTGTTTTCGATAAACCCTCAGCTCAGAAAAAAGAAAAAGAGAAGGAGACAATTCATTAGTAACTCCAGTAGAAACCATAATAGTAACAGAAACATAACAACCAAAAGATAAATGACATGCAATAATAGTAACCAGTAACTAAGGCTCGGGGCTAAGATAAACAACAAGGATAGTGTGGATTCAACATAAACTGCAAGCTATCTGAGATCAACCCTAATCTAACCCCGCCTCACCCCTGGAATGAAGTACGCAAAGCTCTAGTACCCCCGATCCTACAACCCTAATGCTTGACCTGCAAACCTTCCTATAAAGGGCTATATCCTCAGAAATCTGCAGACATGCCATGTGCTGCCTGATCACCTCTCCCCAGTACTTCTTAGGCATCCCTGTACCTCTTCTCGTACCACTACGACCAACCGCTCACACCTCCTCACCGGAGCATCAAGGCTTCTCCTCCGCACATGCTTGAACCATCTGAGCCTCGCTTCCCGCATCTTGTCATCCATAGGTGCCACACCCACCTTCTTCCGAATATCCTCATTCCTAATCTTGTCTATCCTAGTATGCCCGCGCATCCACCTCAACATCTTTATCTCTGCTACCTTCATCCTCTGGACATGGGAGTTCTTGACCGGCCAACACACTGCCCCATACAACATGGTCGGTCTAACCGACTCTATCAAACTTACCTTTGAGTAACGGTAATACTTTCTTGTCACACGAGACTCCCGATGCAAGCCTCATTTCATCCAACCCGCCCCTATACGGTGAGTGACGTCCTCGTCAATATCTCCGTCCCCCTGGATCATCGATCCAAGATACTTGTAGCCCTCTCTCTTGAGGATGACTTGTGATCCAAGCCTCACGTCCCTGCCTACTTCTCTCGACTCAGCCCTAAAATTGCACTCCAAGTACTCTATCTTAGACCTGCTCAATTTGAAACCCTTAGACTCGAGGTCTGTCTCCAACCCTCCAATCTCTCGTTAACACCGACCCTCGTCTCATCAATTAGAACTATGTCATCGGCAAATAACATACACCATGACACATACTCTTGAATATGGTGTGTCAATGCATTCATCACCAAGGCAAATAAGAACGGACTAAGGGCAAAGCCTTGGTGTAATCAGCTTGGGCAGGGCATCCAGGCCAAAAACGCACCTTGGCATTGCTAGAGTCGGCTTATTATTGGCCGCGTATGAGGAACAATATCGAAGTGTACGTCCGATCCTGTCTTGTGTGCCAACAAGACAAAGTGGAGCACAAAGTACCAGGAGGCTTGCTTGAGCTATTGCCATTAGCAGAAAGACCATGGGACAGCGTCACCATGGACTTCATTACGTGCTTGCCAAACTCAGAAGGCTTTGTCACCATCATGGTTGTGGTTGATCAATATTCAAAGTATGCAACCTTCACTGCCACCACCACAAATTGCAAAGCTAAGGAGGCAACACAATTATTTCTTAGGGACGTGGTCAAGCACTGGGACATTCCAAAACACATCATCATTGATCGTGATCCCCATTTCACCGGTGCTTTTTGGAGAGAGTTGTTCGGTTTGTTGGGATCGGAATTACACTTTTCCACCAGTTTTCACCCACAAACGGATGGACAAATAGAGAGGGTCAATGCCTTCCTTGAGCTATACTTGAGTCACTTTGTGAGTGCGAATCAGAGAGATTGGGAAAAGCTGCTTGATACCGTCCAATTCTCCTACAATCTGCACCGTAGTGAGTCGACCGGGAGGAGTCCATTCGAGCTAGCAATGGGGCAGCAGCCTAACACGCTTCAACCCTTGGTAGTGAATTCAGAATTGAGGAACCAAGGGGCATTCCATATGGCGAAGGCTTGGGAAGAACAAGTAGATATGGCCAGATTGTACTTGGTCAAGGCTGCCCGAAAAATGAAGAAGTTTGCTGATCGGAAACGCAGACCGGTGCACTACCGAATTGGGGACAAGGTAATGGTCAAGCTTAATCCGTCATTAAGAGACGTCAATCAGAATTTGATCTGACACTGTGAGGGACCATTCGAAATTCTTGCCAAGGTTGGTAAGATATCTTTCAAGCTGGACATGCCTAGCCATTTTAAAATCCATCCCGTCTTCCATGCTAGTCAGCTCAAGCATTATTATGAAGATAAGAAAGATGCAGAAATAGGGCAGTCTAGCCGTGCCCAAATAGTTATCACACCCTCTGCCCTCAACAAGAAGATTGAGGCAATTATTGACCATCAATTGGTCCGAGGCAAAGGTTGGGGCAACTCGAGTGCACAATTTCTTGTGCATTGGAAGGGACAGTTGCCCGAGGAAGCGACGTGGGAAAAATATGTAGATCTTTGGAAATTAAAAGATCAGATTCGCGACTACTTGAATCTTTGTGGCGCCGCGGTCGTCGCAAATTCAAGTGGGGGAGAGTGCTGCGACACGCCTGATTCTTTTCGAGTTTTCCCGCCTTAGCTGCCCAAAGTTCAAATCTGCCATGGCTGAACAAGTTCAAAAACAACAATGAGTACCATTGCAGCATGCCTGGCAGCCTTTTCCAGCGTGCCTGACAGCTTTTACAGCATTTTCAGCATGCCTGACAGCATTTTCAGCATGCCTGACAGCTTTTACAGCACGCCTGAGAGCCTGACAGCTTTTCCAGCATGCCTGACAACATCTTTTCTTGTGTCTTTCTTTAATCCCAGCCATGTGTGGCTGAAGAATTCTATATATACTTGCATAACCCTTGCAGATAACATCTTTTCTTGCGTCTTTCTTTAATCCCAACCATGTGTGGCTGAATAATTCTATATATACTTGCATAACCCTTGGAGATAGGCATCTCATTAGTTGTAAATTTCCCTTTATCTTCAATATAATCAGAAAATTGGCCTTGGCCTCCAAAAATCGTTTGTATGCCTTCCTTCATTTTCTTTCCAGCTTTGTGTGTAAGAAGTGTTTGCCATTGTTAGCACGTCTTTGTGCTGATTCTTGACTTGGACTGAAACTAGCAATAGCGTCTTAGCTAGCTAGTCGTCCTCACAGTGCCTGTCGAAATTAGTCCTATGACAATGTCGTGCCCCTCTTTGATTAAAGTGCGCCTAAGGCTCCCCCATCTGGGCACAAAGACACGCATGCCGGTGGTATAAAGAACTCCATCTTCCGCCCAGAACTTCTTTGTCTTGCCTGGCCTGGCCATGTCAAGAATTTGCTTTGCCACCGGATCATGTTGCATCCCTTGCTTTATCGCCTCCATAATATCACAGCTGGTCGTACTAACAATGGTTTCTAGCACAACCTTCCGACTCAAGGCATCGGCAACAACATTGGCTTTGTTGGGTTTGTACTCCAAGGAGTAATCAAATTCGGCCAAGAAGTCTTGCCACCGAGCTTGCTTGGGTGACAACTTCTTCTGAGTTTAAAAATAGCTTGTCGCCACGATATCCGTTTTGATAATAAAGCGAGCCCCCAATAGATAATGACGCCAGGTTCTAAGACAATGAACCACGACTGTCATCTCCTTCGCTTGGACAGTGTATTGGCGCTCCGCATCATTCAATTTTCTGGTTTCAAATGCTACTGGATGTCCTCTTGCACAAGGATTCCACCAATAGCAAAATTCGATGCATTCATGTGAACCTCAAAGACTTTGGAGAAGTCGGGCAGAGCCAAAACAGGCACCTCCGTAATGGTAGACTTAAGACCCTCGAAGGCGCTTTGACATAGATCATTCCACTCCCAAGAATGATCCCTTTTCAGCAAATCTGTAAGCGGAGCCGCAATTGCTGAATGCCAAGAATGAATAGCTGGCAATAATTGGCAAGGCCAAGAAAGACCGCAACTCGGTTACTTTCGTTTGGGCCTCCCAATCTCTGATTGCCGCGACCTTTTTTCTATCTATACGAATCTGTCCCTGAATAATTGTATGCCCCAAAAATTGCAGTTGAGGCTGGGCAAAAGAAAACTTTTCCCTCTTCACGAACTTGGAAAACTTTATGGAGGTGCTCAAGATGCTCCTCCGTGCAGCTGCTATAAATCACAATATCATCAAGATAGATGACCACAAACTGATCCAAAAAGAGGTGGAACAGCTTGTTCATCAACATGCAGAATATTGCTGGGGCGTTGGTTAAACCAAACGACATCACCAATCATTCAAAAGCTCTATAGTGTGTCACACAAGTCGTCTTTGGTTCATCTCCTTCAGCTATGCAAACTTGATGATATCCTTTCCTCTAATCCATCTTGCTAAACACCTTGGCTTGTCCAAGTCGATCAAACAAATCTGCTATCAAAGGGATTGGAAATTTGTTCTTTACCTTGACCTTGTTGAGAGCACGATGCACAAACGTAATGATCCATTGGAACAAGACTGGTGCTCCAAAATGGTGCCTTTGACAGTCTAACATGTCCCGCTTCAAGCAACTCCTTCAGTTGCTTCCTCAGTTCCTCCAATTCTAGAGGTGCCATGCGATACTGACCCATGGAAGGTGGCTTTGCTCCCGAAATCAGCTTAATCTGATGATCCACTTCCCTACGTGGTGACAAACGTTTGGGAAGTTCTTCGGGCATAACATCCTTGTTCTCCTCAAGAACATGCTGGGGCAAGACTTCGCCAACCTTGTCCTCTTCAATCTCTGAAACAACAGCTAAAAATGTGGCTTCTCCTCTCTTGAAGCCCTTCACAATCTGCATCGCGGACAATTGACCCGCGGCTTGTGGCAAACGAACAGTAGGTACCACACAAGGACCCCTTGGATCCCAAATATAGATTTGGTTAACACTAGGGGAAATGAATACATGACTTCATCCCAATAGTCTAAGCCCAACACAAGATCAAATACGTCCATGGGAGCAACAAAGAAACTCACGCTCCCCTGCCAAGCTCCTAAGTTGAGCAGCACATTGCGAGCAACTCCATTCACATTTGTGAGGTTGGCATTGACTGTCTTCAACAAAGAATTGCTGGGACCAAAAGTAAGGCCAAGTGACTTAGTCTTTGCTTCAGTCACAAAGTTGTACGTCGCACCGGTGTCCGCCATGATACGAACATGCTGTCCCTTAAGCTTTGCATCCACGAACAATGATCCTTTCTGCTTCAACCTTGGCTCCTTGCCCATCACAGTACCAAGGAAAGTCTGACCTATTTGAGCAAGGCCAGGCTTGTCTCGAACAACCTGCTTCAAAGCAGGCTCTTTGGTTACCAATGCACCAAGCATGATGTGGCCAATATGAACCACATCCTGTCCTCTTGAGCAGCACCTTCACCTGCTTGTGCAGCACCATCACCTGCTTGTGCAGCACCATTTGCTTGCCTCCGTTCAGCTGCAATTATGGCACTAAGCTTGCCCAAAGAAGGACAATCTTTGTAGTGATGGCTGGGGTCCTTGCAAAGATAGCAGCCATTGCGAGGACCGTTTGCCTTCTTCTTCTTCTTCTCATTGTACTTGTCCCGCTAGTGAGAACGATGTTCATCCCTTTTGAAATCACGACTCGTGTTGGCAGCAACAACTTGCTTGCCTTTGTAGGCCCGATCTCCTCCCGGCTTGGTAGGCTTGTTCCTGGTGTCCTTGGCTTTTGTGGTTTCCATCCTATAATCTGTCAAGGACTCAGCAACGGCTATGTCTTCATCGACGTTTTTGACTTGACGTTGCTGCAACTCTTGCTTGGCCCAATTTTGAAGGCCATCCATGAAGTAGAATAGCAAGTCATCGCTGGACATGTTGGGAATCTGTAAAATTAGCTTTGTGAATTCCTTCACATACTCACGAATGGAAGTTGTTTGTTTGAGCTCCCTCAACTTTCGACGAGCCTCATTGACAACGTTTTGGGTGTAAAAATGCCGCTTAAGCTCGAACTTGAACTGCTCCCAATCCCGGATGGAACAAGTGCCCTTCTTTATATCAGCTTTCTTTCTCCGCCACCAAAGCATGGCGATGTCGGTTAAGTACATGGTTGCTGCCCGGATCTCGGCAGCCTTATCAACAAGGTTTAAGTGCTCAAAGTAGTCCTCCATCTTCCAGATGAAGTTCTCAACGTCTTGAGCATTTCTTTCGCCCCTAAACTCTTTGGGTTTAGGCCCTCGATCTTGGTTTCACGAACCAGCACCTGACCAGCGGCACCGGCAAGTCTAGCTGTGTCTAGTTGTTGCTTATGAACCTCAATCTCTCCATGCAACGCTGAAACAACCTCGGTTAGCTTGAGCTCCAGGTTGGTTAGACCGTCCCTGTACTCCTCGGTCAGCATATCTACGGCTTTGACGTCCCCAATCTCCTCTAAGGCAGTGGACTCAAGCGAAGCAAAGTTGCCTTCAACAATTTCAATACGTTGGTTTAGGGCAGCTAAGCCAACCTCGGTTGGATCTATGTCTAGACGGCCTGAAACAGACACATCTCCTTCTCTGCCAGGGCAAACCCCTTGTGGGTGTGGCTCATGAACCGCACCCTCACATGTTTTGTCTAGGGCAGGATCTCGAACCTTGTTGGTTTCCCTCTTCTTTTGCTTCTGCCTTTTTGTTGGTGACTTGTATCTGCCACGATTGTTCCCAAGACCAGCATCCTCTCTGTCATTTGCCATGTTCTGTTGCCAAGGCTCTGATACCAATTTTCACGGGACTAATTTCGGCAAGCACCGTGAGGTCAACTAGCTAACTAAAATGCTACTGTCTAGTTTCATCCCAAGTCCACGCACCCTCACATGTTGTGTGTAGGGCAGGATCTAGAACCTTGCTGGTTCCCCTCTTCTTCTGCTTCTGCCTTTTTGTTGGTGACTTGTCTCGGCCACGATTGTTCCCAAGACCGGCATCCTCTCCGTCATTTGCCATGTTCTGTTGCCAAGGCTCTGATACCAATTGTCACGGGACTAATTTCGGCAGGCACCGTGAGGACGACTAGCTAGCTAAAACGCTACTGTCTAGTTTCAGCCCAAGTCAAGAGTCAACACAAAGACGTGCTAACAATGGTAAACACTTCTTACACACAAAGCTGGAAATAAAATGAAGGAAGATACACAAAAGGTTTTTAGCGGCCAAGGCTAATTTTCTGATTATATTGAAGATAAAGGGAAATTTACAAGTACTGTGATGCCTATCTGCAAGGCTTATACAAGTATATATAGAATTCTTCAGCCACACATGGCTGGGATCAAAGAAAGACACAAGAAAAGATGCTGTTAGGCATGCTGTAAAAGCTGTCAGGCATGCTGGAAAAGTTGTCAGACTGTCAGGCATGCTGGAAAAGGCTGCCAGGCATGCTGCAATGGAACTCATTGTTGTTTTTGAACTTGTTCAGCCATGGCAGATTTGAACTTTGGGCAGCTAAGCGGGGAAAACTCGGGAAGAATCAGGAAGGTCGCAACACGTAGCTTCATCATACATGTCCTTGATTGCTCTTATGTAGGCTACTGGCACGCCCTTTGCCTCAAGACCCTCCAGAGCACCTCTTTGGGGGCCTTTTCATACGTTTTCTCCAAGTCAATAAACACCATGTGCAGATCCTTGTTCCTATCCTTGTACTGCTCCACCAACCTCCTAATAAGGTGGATAGCTTCCGTAGTGGAGCGACTCGACATGAACCCAAACTGATTGTCAGATATAGACGTCGTCTTCCTCACCCTCATCTCCACCACTCTCTCCCAGATTTTCATGGTATGACTAAGTAACTTGATACCCCTATAGTTGTTACAACACTGGATATCACCTTTGTTCTTGTACAACGGTACCACTATACTTGACCTCCACTCCTCCGACATCCTCTTCGTCCTAAAAATTACATTGAACAACCCAGTCAACCACTCCAATCGTGCTCTACCCACACATTTTCAAAACTCAACCAGGATTTCATTTGGCCCGGTTGCTCTACCCCTACTCATCTTGTACAAAGCCCCCATGACCTCCTCCACCTTAATGCGCCTGCAGTACCTAAAATCTCGGAGACTCTCCGAATGCCCCAAGTCCCCTAACGCTATATCCCGGCCCCCTTCCTCGTTCAGAAGACCATAGAAGTACGTCGGCAGATTGATTGAGTGAATGAATAATTGCCTGTGTTCCAACGTTCAAGCATTGTTAAGCTTGATTGAAGCCCGCGTAAATTCATTCACAGTACTTGCTTCTGCATGGTCAAAGGTACTCCTATTCTAAAAGGATCTTGCAGAACTTTTGAGAACTACATCTGAAGCTGAGGATATGGTTTGCTTAAGTATTAGGTGATCATGTCTGCTGCTGTTGGTTTTACTTTTTCTTTCCTTCTTTCTTTTTGACATTAGGTTTGGTGTTTGTCAAGAGTCTTATATTTTGGTTAGAGATTATATGACATCGTAAGAATATGACAAGATTTAAAGAATTCCCAGTTTAAGAGATCCCTAATTTGTCCTAAAAGATAAATTATTGAGTAGTGGAAAAAACAGCCCGAAATGGAGTCGAGTGGATATTGCGGATTCACAACTGATCCCAACTAGACCAGGATTCTGGTATAGCTGTATTATTGGTGTTTTTTTCTTTTTCGGTTATAAGTATCCACTCCTGTGATTATATTATTTAACTCTCAGTTGCTACTTTCCTGTTGTCAACTCACTTTTTTGGTTGCCTGGTAGTAATTTGACTGCTTTTTACTCATATTTGAACCATCCAGGTTACAGATCTCAAGCTATCTGTTGACCACTTGGAAAAAGAAAGAGATTTTTATTTTGAAAAGTTACGAGATATTGAGATACTCTGTCAGACTCCAGAATTAGATAATGTCCCAGTAAGCTCTTCTCTCCCACATCTCTACCAAAAGATAATGCTTATGATGTATCTACCTAGCTACCCTGTTTTTTGATCCATCTATACTTGTGCATGTCCAAATGATTTGCCACAAACAAACATCTCTGGGAAGGATCAGCATATATGTAATAATAGTCTGTGCTTATTGGGCTAAAGGAACTTTATGCCTCCCTTCTAGTAACATGACCACTGATAGTTCTGAACCCCTTAATAGCTTTACAAATAATATTGTTCAGTTGCTAGGGTTGGATTGCTTTGTTAATGTTTATAATTGTCACATGTATAACATGGTCAGGAGAGTATTCATGGAGAGTAGTTCATTTTACTTTTCTTTCTTCAGGATTATGCTGGCTATCAAAAGAGTTGAAGAGAAATTATTTGACCCTCTGTCTTCTCCTTTTGCCTATTATTTAGACGTTTTAACTACTTTGGCATCATGTATGACACTTCAGAGATTTCTATTTAACTGGTTGTGATTGATCGGCAATTTTGTTTAGCATAATGCTGCATATACTGCTCCTTCTGTATCTCACAGTTAAAGCAAAGTGTCTGTCATTAACATGAATTACGAGTCAGCTAATCAGTGTCATCGGTCTTATTACATTTCACAGATCGCTATGGCAGTTAAAAAGATATTATATGCCGCTGATGCAAGAGAATCAGCATTGGCAGAAGCTCAAGAATTTCTAAGTGAATCTGTGGATGGAAGTGAGGGCTGAAGTGGAAGTTAAGAATTGCTTGCAGTAGTTTCTTAAATGTAGTGGGTTTGGTGAAAAGTTGCCAGACTTCTGCTTTATACATCCATGTTTTTTTTTGGGCGCCATATGAACAATCTGTCTCTAGTGTTTAGTTGACGGAGATATTTCAAGTGAAGAGAAATTTGTATTTGGATGCCTAGTGACCATAATTAGTCAACTTTAATAGAAAGGGTAACCATGAAAGTACATATCTTCCATAAAAATAAACAAACAGTCAGTGTTTAAGGGAAAAGGAGAACAAAAAGGAGAACGTACAAGATCTTTTTTCTTGTTTGATTTAATTTAAAGAACAGAAAAACAAGGCAGAGAAGATAAGAGCCTTATTACTGAACTGCAATGACCTTTATGGTGTCATCTTCCTTTTACTTTCAGTTTTGAATTATAATGTACAAGTTATTAGAGATATTATAACGATCTAAAAATAAGATAATCTTATCATTTTTGCATCTTTATAATATTTTTTTCATTAATCTCCCTATAAACCTCTCTATCTAAAGAAATACATAAATACACCAGACAAAGATTACCACGGTGCCCTTTCCTAGAACTAGAATATACATCCACAACAATAGGTAGTTGTAAATTCATACATTGTCACTTATACATCTAGAGAAAGCATTTATCCATATTGAGGCAGCAGTTAAATTACGTGTGTTGCAGTAGAGATAGATTACACCAATCTTCTGACCGTTAACCAAAACTATAAGTTGTGCTAGTTGAACTGTGATGTTCCTCAGCAAGAAAAGAACTTTCCAATGTAAAGAACTTGGAAATGGACATAAAGCAGAAAACAAGATGCACTCATTGTCATTACGCTGATGCTTGTTATCATGTGATTCCACATGAAATTCTGACAGTCCCATAGAATAAAAAATATTCCAAAGACAAAAGTGGACATATTAGCACAATGACAACATTAATTGAAGAAGACTTCACCTTACCATTATGCTCCAATAAAAAAGCTAGGCTTCGTGTGTCCTGTGTCCATGTCGGGTAATAATACACCGTGAGCCCGCAAAAATACAAGTTGCGGCATTCTTCTTGAGCCCGCACAAATACATCGTCGTCCACGGCTATGCCTGAACAAGTTTGAAAGGTGAAGGCAAAAGAAGCAAATGAGTGTATGCATATGGAAAGCGAGTAGACTATTTGATCGAGGCTAGGGAATTGCGTTGAAGGTCGGCCTCACAATGGACCAGACCGAGGTACAAAGATAAGGCAACGAGTTCAAGGACCGAGGCACTTATAAAAGATTGAGGCAGTAACGATCGGGACCAAAGGAGACATACATCGAGCAAAGCAGAATAACAAAAAAGGCGAGATATCCGTGACTGACCGAAGATCGTGGCATAAATCTCGGAATAGATCAAATCAAGGGCAGTTATTTAGTTAATCATGTGATTTGCTTCCTAATTAGAATTGTACACAAATAGAATTCCTCTACTATGCCTTAATCATCTTGTAACCATCTTACATTCTCACTTATCAAAGCAATGCATTACTTTTTAGCTTATATTCTCGTTCATCAGTTTGCTTCTTAACTATTTTGGGCATCGATAAGTTCGAGGGCACTTAAGCTCGAGGGTTGAATCACGTGTTAAAACTGAGTTGCTTTATCTCATTGTTAAGCTTTACTGCTAATTTCTATGTTTGTCGACTAGCTTCTTTCCGACAAAGCTTACTAATCCTACACTTCTTTCTTCTATGTCTGGTGGAACTATTCCCAGACAGCCTAAGAGCTGAGTGAGGACCTTATTTGAGATGCGTTTTTCCTTCCAAAGCGAAATAATCACTCCTCTATCTTATTGCGCTCGATCTACATCCTATCTGTCGAAATGACGATAGAATCCATTAGTAGCTAACAGATCAAATGGATCTCACCTAGGCTGCTTCTCATCAAGGGCACTCTCATCCACTGGATGCAAGGAAACAACTTGATTGGATTTTCTAACTCTCTTAAAAGAGATTGCTTTCAAATTCACTTGTCCTAAAACTTGCTTTTTATTGATATTGATCTAGAATCAGCTATTCCTATAGAAAGAGATGTTAAAAAGAACGACCATGGAGACTTAGGGATCTAGAGCAAGTCTTTCTTGTATATAGCAATCGAGGGGGGGGGGGGGGGGGGAAGAGGAGTGGGTAAGCGGTCTCCTTTCACTTGACTGGTTAGTTAGGCGTGATCTTTTTTCGCACATCTCCACTCTTTTTCTCGAGATGTATAACATGCTCATACTCATCCATTAGGATGTCCCCCCCTTCAAGAGCTCCGCTAGGATACTAACTTGGTTTCAATTGGTATTAGGTAAAATTATGTCTCCTTCAAACCACATTATAAATTTAATTGTTATTCGATATTTAGGGTAAACAGTTTAGCGCCCATTGTGGGGCTAAGGATAATAGTGATTGCCTGGTGTAATCCTAATATCACACACTGTTTTACGCTTGTTCTCGTAAATGTCTTTGATTTCAAGAATCAACATGTCAAACTCTCAAGCAGCACCCACTAGCACATACACCGGCCATAGATCTTCATGGCGAGAATGAGAACATAATCGCCCCGGGAAATGGAGTACCTCCGGTCAATCCCGATGGACCATCGGCCATAGATCTAGTAGATATCATTTTTCACGTTGCCATTCATGGAAATTTAGGTGCCGACCCTGAAAATAGCGTTCGCAAGGACGCCCGAGCAGCCGATCACAATACACAGAGCGGTGAAGAAGGCGTGATTAACATTCGAATGATAATTGAAATGTTGCAGACTCAGCAAGTTGCGATAGCGCATCTCCAAAATCAGAATCGAGCACCAAGCAGAATTGAGCTTAATACATAACAGGAAGTTATTCATAAGGTTGAACCTGTACAAGAGAAATTGAACGATAATGGATCGGGAACTGACCCCGCCATTATTAAGATGCTCGAAGAACTCACTAAGCGGATTGAATCGGGAGAAAAGAATATTGAGGCTAATGATCAGAAGGTAGAACGTACAATCATGGGTTGACCAGATACTAGGGGCACCCCCAATTCTAAAAGGCTTGGATTGGAAGAAGTTTGTTTAGAAGTCTTTCCCTCAATGCGGCTCCGAAGCCCATACCAAAGAACTTTCACATGCCATAAATTCCCAAATACAATGGAACTACTAATCCTAATAAGCATGTCACTTCTTATACATGAGCAATAAAAGAAAATGACTTAGAAGATGATGAAATTGAATCTGTTTTGTTGAAGAAGTTTGGAGAAACTTTATCCAAGGGGAAAATGATATGGTACCACAATTTGTCCCCCTATTCTGTCGATTCCTTCGCCATGCTTGCTGATTCGTTCGTAAAGGCACATGCCAGAGCAATAAAGGTTGCGACTAGGAAGTCGGACCTCTTCAAAACGAGACAAAAGGACAGTGAAATTCTAAGGGAAATCGTATTTTGGTTCCATATAGAATGCATGGACCTACCCCTGGTGACCGATGATTGGGCTGTCCAAGACTTCACTCAAGGTTTGAACGAGTGAAGCTCGATAGCATCACGATGACTAAAGCAAAATTTGATTGAATATCCAGTTGTGACCTAGGCCGATGTACATAATCGACACCAGTCAAAAATCATGGTCAAGGATGATCAATTAGGAGCCCCTTCCAGTTCCGTCTACCCAAATAGATCCGACGATGGAGTTCATAGGGATATTGACAGAGAGCACCGGTCAAACAGAGATCAGTACCAACCATACAATGCATATAGTAGAAACAATGGACCAGGACGTAATCTTATTCGAAATGGTCGAAGGAATGATCGAGGACAAAGCTCCCGGAATCTCATGAGTAAGAGTGGCTTCGATAAACATATCGAACCTAAAGAAGCACCAAGATTATCAAAATACAACTTCAGCATCGATGCATCGGGTATTGTATCAGTCATTGGATGAATCAATGATACTAGGTAGCCTAGACCCATACCGACCGATCTAGTTCAAAGGAAGCCTAACCAAATATGCAAATATCATGGAACCCATGGTCACAAAAGACTGTAGACAGTTAAGGGATGAGGTAGCTTGTTTATTCAATGAGGGTCACCTTCAAGAGTTCTTGAGTGAACGAGGTAAAAATCACTTCAGAGACAGGGATGTAAACTGAAGGAACCACAACATGTGATTCATATGATCATTGGTGGGGGCGATATTCCTCAAGGACCGATGTTTAAATGCACCAAAGTGACAATCGCAGAGGATAAACATACTTGGGACTACTTACCAGAAGATACCTTATCTTTCAACGATGAGGATGGAGAAGGGATCATACAGCCTCACATTGACGCACTGGTAATATCTAACCTTATGAATAAAATTCAAGTTAAACGTGTGTTGGTTGATCCAGGTAGCTCAACAAACATTATTCGATCGAGGGTTGTAAAGCAACTCGGCCTCCAGGATCAAATCGTACCTGCAGCTCGAGTACTCAACGGTTTCAACATGGAAAGTGTAACCACCAAAGGGGAAGTTATTTTTCCAGTAAATGTGGACAGAACCACCCAGAAAACAAAGTTCCTTGTAATCGAAGGTGACATGAGATACAATGCCGCAACTCGGAAGACCTTGGATTCATAATATGATGGTAGTACCGTCGACGCTTTATCAAATCTTGAATTTCCCAACATCAGAAGGAATAAAAATGGTGTACGACGAGCAACTCGCCGCTAAAGAGATGTTTGAAATCGATGAAGCAGTACCAATATCGATTGTGACTAGCTAATTTTTATCCTACATGAAAATAAATCCTAAAAATAGACTAAAATAATTTTAATTAATTTTAGGATTTTTTTTTCTTTATTTAGATGCATTCCATGCATTTTTAAAATATTTTTAAAATCATAAAAAAATTATAAAAATTATCATATTTTAATTTCATGCCATCTTAGGTTCAACTTGCATGTATGAATTAATCTTATCAAGTAAAAATCATAAACCTAGTCATTTTTGCATATTTAGATTTTAGTCTTTAAGATTAGCATTTTTTAGTTTTAAGCTAATTAGTTTTTTAATATTAAAAATAAATAAATAATTTTAGTTTTTATAAAAATAGATTAATTTAGGATTTTAATTAATTAAAAAAAGATAAAAAAAGAAAAACAGAAATAAAAAAAGAAAAATATTTGATCTTGTTTATTCAAAATTGACCAATCCTTAAATTGCCCCCAATTAATACAAGGTATTTTTACCTATACATCATATATAGCAAACATTATTACCATTATTGTGCCTTGTTTGATTATTACCCTCATATCTTATATTTTTGTTACAAAATATGTACCAAACGAAATCTTTGCTGATGTTGCACCCTAAAATAACGCCATTTATTAAGGCTCAAATCTATGTTAAATAATTTGTAGCCTAAAATAATGCATATATTTATGGCTCCTAATTAATTTTTGATTTTGTACCAAATAAATGCTAATTCAGTTAAGGATAATCCCATGATTTGGTCTGTGTACCCGTTTTGTCTCTTGCCACTAGTTTTAGCTTGTAGGCTTGCAAATACACATCTCAATAGTTGAGTATTTTCTGACTTCACTTTCTTTTCTGGTAGAACATAAACTTCCCTTTTCTCTAGTTTTTTTCTTTTTTGCCTCTTTACGATTTTCTGTTTTACATACTGACGAAATTCATAGGTGCGTATATTCAGCTAAACATAAATGGACCATTCAAATATCGATAACGGTTAAAACAAGCGACTAATGTTTGCAAATTTCATTCACCAGTTTTTTATACATTATTTCATCCCTATTTAACAGCCACCTTCTACATCAACTCGAAGGATTGACCTTTGGTTTCAACTTCCACATACAAAATTTATTCTTCATTATGTCATACACCTGTAATGAAAATGAAAATAATTATGTGATGGAAATATTCACTTTAAAGTCTTTCTTAACGTGTGAATATATATATATATATATATATATATATATATATATATATATATATATATATATATATATATATATATATATATATATATATATATATAAAATCATGAAATTATGATTTAGCAATCCTATTCAACTAACCCAATAAAGGAAGAAGCTTTTAAAATGTAGTCAAATGTAGTTAAGGTTATATGCACTGTTTCCAGTGTGTTTTTTAAAATGTAGTCAAATGTAGGTAAATGTAGTTAAGGTTATATGAAGTGTTTCTAGTGAGTTTTTAAAATGTAGTCAAATGTAGGTAAATGTAGTTAAGGTTATATGCAGTGTTTCCAGTGTGTTTTTAAAATGTAGTCAAATTTTTGTAGTTATATGAACTTTGTAGTTAATTGTAGTTACTTGTAGTTAATCGTAGTCAGTTGAAAAATATGTCTGAATAACGTATTTTTTTGTATCTACTAGATGGTATGAGTTGTTGAAAACTACAAATGGCATTTCTATGCAACGTCAATTCATTATTCTTCATTGTTCAAGACAAGAAGTTTTATCCGAAAACATAACAGCGCAAATGTACTGCAACAGATCATATACATATTGTGTTAGATGGTTGCAGAGGGATCGGAAATGGCGGATGAAATTGAAGCAGTGAGAGAGAGAAAATAATTTTGTAGAGGGTTTGGGACTTTGATGCAACCGTAGGACTGAAAATATGACGGATGAAACTCTCGATCTGAAACAATGGCAACCTTCGACAATGGATAATGAGAAATTCTATTTTCACCAATTCTAGTCCCAAGAACATGAGAAAATCTATTTTCACATGCTTAACTCAATGAGAACTGAACAACCATTTTTAGAATCTTAAAATTGATCTCCCAATCTTAAATAACAGTCAGAGGAATATTTCCTACCCATACACACTTCAGAAAAATGGACTAAGAACTGAAGGTTAAATGTCAAGGCAAAGAATTACATCAAATATCCTAGGGTAACATAAAAATAAGATCAAATTTTAAAACTGATATCAGTTTTGAGGAACATACTTCCTCCTCTACGAGAAATGCTACTGCTGATTGGTCTCATATCCTCAATGTAGACTTGCCTTCCAGCCAACTGTAAAAAAAAAAAATGAAAAGATTTTGTTCCAAAAATCAAGCAAATAATTAATGAGTTGATCATTAACCTTAAATATAATTTTGGTACATAAATTGAAAGGTGGTATACTTAAATGTAATAAACACAAACCTTAAACATGGATGGTTATAAGGTTTGCTATATATGATGTATATGTAAAAATCCCTTAATACAATCCGTCCAGGCCCAACCCATCCCCTTTACCCTTATCTCATAAACGAACTAAGACCTAATATCAAATTTTTAGAGCATAGGCCTAGACACAAAATATCTTCTTCTCTAGCTCTCTTCTTCTTCTTACTTTCTCAAAATCACACACACCAAGGCCATGTACTAGCAGCTGTAAAATACCAACAAAAAGAAAAACCAAATCCAAAAATCAAAAGCTAAAATGGGAAGAAAATTTAGAATTTTCAAAGGAGATTTGAAGAACTGATTTCAAAGCTGAATTTCTTTATTTCTTGAATTTCTATAAGCTATCAAAACTTAAATTCGTGGTTGTCTTGTGCTGATTCTAATGTCTTTGTGCTGCTGAAGCTCCAACATTATTTCAATATGGCCAAAAATAAAAATAGAAAGGATGAAGATGAAATTGTTATGGTATTGAGTTCTATATATGTCGGTTAATCTATTATGGGGCGTTGTTTGTACGGATAAGATCTTGGCTGTCCGAGCATGTATGAAAATCACGAGCATCCTATTTGTTATTCCAATTTTAAAGAAAAAAATAGGGAAATTCCTTTTCTTACCTCAATTGCGGTTTAGATTTTTTTTCCGAATGTGTTATTATCTTAAGTTTTCTATTAAATTGAAGGAAAGGTTAGTATTTTATGTGTAATTACTAAAAAAATATTCTTTTTTGTGTTTTCTTTGCTTCTTTTGGGTCAGAAATTGGTTCTGGATTTATCATTTGATTATGTAGAATCTTTTAAAGTAATAGGGAAATGACCGATGAATATGTAAGTTTATGCTGCAACTTTGCTACTATCATGTAGAAGTTCGATCAAGATATGAACTCACCTATATCTATTAGAAACTAGAGCTAATTAACAATATTAAAATTCAACAAATTTTTTATGATATGAAGCTGAAAAATCATTTTTGAATTGTTGTAGTGTATTCTTTAAAGATGAAGCACATTGCAGAATGAACTAAGGAAGTATCCACTTCGTATTTTATCTTTTTATGATTGATCAATTTTTGTGCCATCACTCTCTTCTTGTATGACTTAGAAGTTGAAGTATATTTGCTATCAAGTTGGTTGTCATTAGCAATTTGTTATTTGATTGTGTGACTGAAATGAGGCTCCCATCAGGACGCCTGTAATATCTCTGTTTTTCTGCAGTTAACAAAGCAGCACCCCTTCTTTCATGCTTAGCTAGCGCTCTAATGGTTATTCATTATCTGCCATATTTCTCACACTATGTGTTTCTTAGTTCTTGGTCAATATCTTTTCCTTTTTCACAAATTCACATTATTTCTCCTACAACAATTTTTCATAATCCATGGCCTTCAAATAACCTTAAAGATTAGGAAAACAATTCAAACGCTCTAGTTGCTTTAGACGCGATTAATAATAATCATCGTGACTATGGGTACGGTTCTCGTGGCATAGGCATGATACCTAATTTCCAGTTCGAGTGTGTATTTTATGTAACCCGATCATAACAACTTTGAATATTAATAAAATTAATATATTATAAATCACGGGTGCATTTCATCTAGTGTGGTTTGCAGTATATCCCAAAACGGTAAGTGTACGGCAATCGTAACTTGTTCAAGAAATAATTCCATAAATCCTAAAAATATTTAAAAATAATTTAAAAGCGGTCGAAGCTAAAAATGCACAATATGTTTAAACATGTAGTAAATCAGATAATAGACCAATTATTAATAGTTAAACGACCATGCTCGAACTACGGAATCGGAATACATTCGCCCCGATTAACAGAATTTCTTACTTAGAATTTTGGTTTCGCTTATAAATAAAAGAAATCAAAATTCTCCTCGATTTGGGATTTAAAATAAACTGGTGACTTGGGACACCATAATAAATATTTCAAGTGGCGACTCTGAAAAATAAATAAAATAATCCAATTTCGAATAATATCACTTTAATTGAAATAACTCCCTTATATATCCCTCGGGTTTAAAAAATAAGGTGTAACAGCTCTAGCGACTCTGCTGGGCAGTGGAACCCAGAGCTTCTGGTTCGGGGTTCAAGAATTCGAGCTTAGAGTAAATGTTATATTTGGCTTAATTTAATATCTAATTTTTACATATTTGAGACTAATGTGCTAAATATCGCTTTTTACCGCTTTGATATTATTTGTACTGTATATAAATTGTTACGAAACCCTTTTCTCCCTGAGTCTTTTACATCATCTGGGAAGTGTGCACTTCGTGTGACTTTTAGAACGAGGTTCAAACAAGTTGCAAAGTCGGTAAAACTTCTGTATTTTCGGTACGCTGCCCCCTCCCCCGGCTCGAGCTTTCCACTCGAGTAAGCCAGGTTTCGAACAATACATCCAGGTTTTAAACCTAAAATAACATAGCCTCATGCCGAATCCCTAGTAGGTATATTTGTTTGCATCACGTGCATCTAACTTTGGGGACTCAACACAGATGTTGGGTCTGTCTAGGACAGGTGTACCCAAATTAAAAAGACCATCCTGATGCATTTTACGTATTGTGCATCTGTTTGTTTCAGCTTGCATGTTGACCGGCTTCTAGAATAGGGAAAGAAAATAAATAAAAGAACAAAGAAAAACGAAAAAAGAAAAGAAAAGCGAGAAGTAAGTATTTAGAAAATTCTGAAACTCTACCGAAATTCTATAAAAAAAAAGAAAAAAAATGGAAAGTCATTTCAATATGAGCAAAAATTTTAAAGTGCCATGTTTTCCTGTTTCGTCAAAACTTACTGAATTACACGGGTCTGATTCTCACCGGATGTGAGATATATAGACAAACCTAATCGATTTCGGCCCCACTTCTTTAAAAATTCAAAGTATTTTTCTTTAATTCCTTCTTTAGAAGCATTTCCTTAGAAAATTCAAAAGAATATATTTTTAAACTCACAAAAAGAAATTCCTTTCTATACGGGAAAAAATAAATAAAAATAAAAATCAATCAAAAATAAACACCCAAACTACGGGTTTCAATAATTTTGAAGTTTTTTTCCAAAAAACATCCAAAAAACAAAATCTGAAACAAAAAAATTCAAAACTATTGTTTTTTTATTTAGAAGTCTTTTGTAAATTTCCATAAAAAGTTAAGAAATAAAAGTACTTTCATAAATTAAAAAAAGAAAAAAAAGAGAAACTCAGAAATCTGAAATATTTTCTAAAAAGTCCTTTCGAAAATCCACAATTCAAATCAAAATCCAAAAAATTATGAATATTTTTTCTCCCCTTTTAATAAAGTATTGTCCCAAAAATTCAGAAAACAAAAATCAGAAAAGAAAAAGAATTAAAAAAAAATTCTTTTCCTTCTTCAAAATTCTTTCTTTCAATTTTTTTTTTTGAAAAATTGAAGTCCAAAAATATATTTTTCCTTTTTGTAAAAAGTAATTTTGTAAATAAAATAAACAAATAAATAAAACTCATAAATCCAATTTTTTTTTGTAAAAGTCCCTCTTTAAAAGATTAAGAGGCAACATCCAAATCCAAAAATAAATATATAATAATTTTATTTTCTTCTTTAGAAAAAGAAAAAATAAATAAAAATTCAAACAAAAATATTTTCCTTTTACTTTTGAATTCCCAAAGTTTAAATCAAAAGAAAAGGAATATTTAGAAGTCTTTCTTTCAAAAAATAAAAGAAAAATCAAAATAAAAAATTCAAATAAATATTTTCTTCGTCTTTTAAAGCATTTCTTTAGAAAATTCTAAAAAAAACTATTTCATTTTTTAAAAAAAGATTGTTTTTCTTTTTCTTAAAGCTTTCATGGTTTGAATTTTATAAAAAGTAAACAAAAAAAGGAGTTAGCTCATTCACTTTATTCACAGTCTGTCCGAATTACGCAAGATCCAATTTATATGACGTTATGATACGTAAGCAATCCCCTTCAGATTTGATCATAGCCATTAAATTAATTGATTGAAAAATAGTAAGAGATAAAGAAAAAATTGAGTGAAAAAGAAAGAAAAAAAAGTTACAAAAAAGGGAGCGACAAAAAATAAAAGAGTGACAAAAACAAAAAGGGAAAAAGAGAGTACCAAAAATAAAAGAGCGACATAAACAAAATGATAAAATCAAGAGTGGTTGAAGAAAGACAGAAATGAAAGAAAATAGGTACAAAGTGAAGAAGGGCAGTTGAGGCCGGAATGAAACTTGTAATTCGTTCAAACACATAGTAGAAACGTTTAACTGTTTAGGTGCATTGCATCCCAATATGTGATTTCCTATTTTTAAGCATCTCAAAACTAACAAGGTTGTTGGGTGTGAAAATGAGCTAGGTTCTATTCATGTGGTTGGTTTTTTTGGTAATCTGGTTTCCCGTCCTTACTTCACAAGATCCAAAGGAAAGGTTCCTATGGCTTCTGAAAGTCATCTGTAAATCATCAATCTTGAGGATATCCGAACATTGGCTGTTTGACAACTAGAATCAGCAGCTCCTGAAGAGAATATGATGTTGCGTCTCCGCATATCGGAAATGTGGGGTGCCTGGTCTAAAGGTAAGTAACATCTACGTGCAATTCCTGGGTTCCCTGAGTTGATCCCTAGGTCAGGTGAGGTTACAAATGCCCCTGTACCCAACCTGCTCATCCGGCAAGTGTACGACAAGCGTTTAAAAATAATTAAAAAGCGGTCATAAAGCTAATAATGTACAATAGGTTATAACATGTAGTAAATCAGATAATAGGCCAATTATTAACAATTTAAGCGATTGTGCTCGAATCACAGAACCGGGGAACGCCTAACACCTTCCCCGGGTTAACAAAATTTCTTACTTAGAATTTTTGATTTTGCGGACTTTTAAATAAAGTCAAAATTTTCCTCAATTTTGGATTTAAAATAATCTGGTGACTTGGGACACCATATTAAATATCTCAAGTGGCGACTCTAAAAAATAAATAAAATAATCTCATTTCGAAGAGTATCCTTTTAATTGGAAAGACTCCCTTATAAATCCCCCGGGTGTAAAAAGGGAGGTGTGGCATCGGTGCTTTCATCAACAAAGGGGTCAGAGTCAAAGGAAAAATAAGAAGTCAAATAGCAACCACAAGCACCGGCCTCGACCCCATCGGATGAGCAGGAGATCTTCGAGGATGAAGATTGTATGATACCTTGAACCATCATAACCCCTGATGATTCTGATGCAATGAAGTCAACGGTCGAGGAGCTGGAGCAACTCATATTGATTGAGCATCTTCCCTATCGAAAGGTATACATGAGCACATGGTTAACTCCCGAGCTTGGGAAACAGCTCGTTCAATTCATTTTAAATAACATGTATTGTTTTGCTTGGTCCCACCAATATATGACAGGGATCCCATCGGAGATTACAACACATCGATTGAGCCTTGAACCGAAGTTCAGACCGGTAAAACAAAAGAGGAGGACCTAGTTCGAGGTAAAACATGTATTCAACAAGGACAGGTAACCAAACTTCTCAAAATAGGATCCATTCAGGAAGTAAAATATCCTGAACGGTTAGCAAACACAGTTGTAGTTCTTAAAAAAGGGAACAAACTTACAATGTGCGTAGATTATAAAGATTTAAACAAAGCATGTTCCAAAGACTCTTTCCTCTTCCGAATATCGATCGCATGATCGATGCCATGACCGGACATGAGATCCTCAGTTTTCTTGACACTTACTCCAAGCACAATTAAATTCAGATGAACCCGAATGATCAGCCTAATATTATAATGTAATGCTGTTTGGACAAAAAAATGCTGGTGCTACTTACCGACGCCTAGTGAATCGAATGTTTGAAGAACAAATAGGTAAATTAATGGAGGTATATATGAAGATATGCTAGTTAAGTCCTTGCGCGCAGAGGATCATTTAACGCATTTGCAGGAAACTTTCAACATATTGAGAAAATACAACATGAAGCTCAATCTTGAGAAATGCGCATTCAGGGTCGGTTTAGGCAAGTTCCCCAGCATGGTATCAAATCAGGGGATCCAGATCAACCTCGATAAAATCAAGGAAATCAAAGACATCACAGTCGTGGACAACGTTAAGTCCATACAAATATTAACAACGTGGATAGCCGCCTTAGGCTGGTTTATTCCAAAGTCTTCAGATCGAAGTCACAGGTTCTTCTCACTGCTAAAAAAGAAGAGCAATTTTGCTTGGACCCCAGAATGACAATAGGTGCTGGAAGAGTTAAAGCGGTATCTTTCATCCCACCATTTCTTCATAATCCGAAAACGGACTAGCAACTCTACTTATATTTAGCAGTCTCGGAAGTCGTGGTAAGTGGTGCCCTAGTTCAAGAAGAGAAAGGTATGCAATTTCCTGTTTACTATGTTCGTCGAACTTTAGGTGAAGCCGAGACCCAGTACCCACACTTAAAAAAATTAGCACTTTCCCTAATAAGCGCCTTTAGGAAATTAAAGCCATATTTTCAGTGCCACCCAATTTGTCTGGTGATCACTTATCCTCTCCGTAAAGTACTGCACAAGCCCGAACTCTCAGTTCGATTGGCTAAATGGGTAATCGAAATAAGTGGGTATGATATCGAGTATCAACCCCGCACGTCCATCAAGTCTCAAATCTTAGCAGACTTCGTGGCCGACTTCACGCTAGCCCTCGTCACAAGGTCGAAAAAGAACTTTTGTTAAAAACGGGTACGTCTTCGGGGTTGTGGACCCTTTTCACATATGACTCTTCGAATGTGAAAGGGTCCAGGCTAGGCATCATTCTGAAACCACCTACAGGCAATATAATTAGACAATCTATCAAAACCTATATGTTGACTATAATGAGGCAAGTATGAGACTATGATTGTAGGTCTCGAGCTGACTAAAAGCTTGGGAGCAGAGCTCATCGAGGCCAAGTGTGATTCCCTACTTATGGTTAACCAAGTCAAAATGACCTTCGAGGTTCGAGAAGATCGAATGTAGAGGTACTTGGACAAACTGCAAGTAACCCTACACCAGTTTAAAGAATGGACCCTACAATATGTACCTCGAGAGCAGATTAGTGAGACCAATGCCGTTGAAAAATTTGGGGTCATCAATCGAAGATGACGAAATTAGCTTGGGGACTGTCGTAACACTTTCAAAGATAGTAATCTAAGAAGGTCACATAGAAGAAAACTCCACAAGCCTGACTTGGGATTGGAGGAACAAATATATTGAGTATCTAAAAAACGGGAAGCTCCTATCGAACCCTAAGGAATTGAGGACTCTGCCAACAAAGGTTGCATGATTCACATTGATCGTAGATGGAACATTATACAGAAAGATGTTCGATAGACCGTTGTACCGACTACGTCCTAAGAGAAATTCACGAAAGTACTTGCGGGAACCATTCAGGTGCCGAATCACTTGTTCACAAAGGCATTAGAGCGGGGTATTACAGGGCCAATATGGAAAATAACACTAAGGAATTAGTTCGAAAATGCAACAAATGCCAAAGACACACACCGATGATCCATAAGCCCGGATAGCAACTTCATTCAGTCCTATCCCTATGGCCGTTCATAAAATAGAGAACAGATATGTCGGCCCTCTATCATCGGTCCCAGATAAAACTGAATTCATTTTATTTATAACTGACTATTTCTCTAAGTGGGTTAAATCACATGCTTTCGAGAAAGTAAGAGAGAAAGAAGTTATCAACTTCATCTGGGATCACATCATATGCCAATTTGGGATATCTGCCGAGATCATATGCGACAAGGGAAAATGATTCATCAGTAGAAAAATAACCAAGTTTCTCGAAGATCACAAAATAATGAGGATCTTGACAATGTTGTATCATCCTAATAAGAACAGACATGCCGAAGCGACAACAAAACCATCATTCGAAATCAAAAAAAAAAAAAGATTGAACGATGCTAAGGGAAAATAGAGAGAAATTTCGAAGTCTTTTGGGCGTATTGGACAATGTCAAAATCAATACGAGGGAAACACCATTCTCCTTAGTATATAGCGCCGAAGCTCTAATCCTGGTCGAGGTCGGGAAACCTAGCTTCAGGTTTCGATACACAACGAAAGAGTCAAATTATGAGGCTATGAATACAAGCCTCGCATTGTTAGATGAAAAATGAAAAACGCCCTCATCCGAATGGCCGCACAAAAGCAGCGCATCAAAAGGTACTACTACTGAAGAACCAATCTTCGCCACTTTTGAATCGGGGACTTAGTTCTGTGTAAAGTCACCCTTAATACTCAAGACCAAAACAAAGGAAAATTCGACCCAAAATTGGAAAGGACCGTATCAGGTCCTCAGTATCGTCGGAAAGGGATATACAAATTTAGCACGATAAATGACGAATAATTTCCAAATAATTGGAACATATCACTCCTCAAATAAGCTAAGGTATGGCCTTCTCCTTTTTCATTTGTGTTTTATGCTAATTTGTTGCAGGTGTTCGATCGAAGGCATCAAAGTTCTCTCCAAACACGAAGTCCTTAGGTCTGAAAGTACGCGTTGCACTCTTTTCCCTTCAATTGGTTCTTATCCCAAGTGGGTTTATCTGGTAAGGTTTTCACGAGCCAACCATTGTTCGTGCTAACTTAGAGCAATTCAACAGTATCCGATGCTTCTTTACTATCAACCTCGAAGACTGGGGGCCATCACCCTTGAATGTTATATTTTCAAGGAAAATGCTTCGTGTCAACAGGGTATCAATAGGTAAATTTTGTAAAATGCCAGATGGTCAAATGAACCGTGTCCTTGTAGATTACTCGAGCCCTAATAGAAACACATGTACGCATGAATGATCTATTGGAAGAAGTATCTTCTCCTTACCAGATGTTCCATGCCTTAGTGAAATTCCTAATTTACGATTCGTACTTATGATCTATTGCAGAAATTGGCTCAAGTGTCTATCACAACTAAAGCTCGAGCAATCAACCCCGTACTCGGGGACTGCCATCCAAAACTTGACATACTCGAAGTATTAAACTTTGAGACTATAAGACCTTAAAAATGAAATCCTTAATTTTTTAGGCCAAGGCCGCCCCACTCGGGGACTGACACTTCAAACAAGTTCAAAGTGTAATTGAGAAAATAACTAAGAGGCAAATCCTAAGGCTACGGCAAAACTAACACGATTCATAGATGTCTGAATTCCATCATGAAAATAGGATTTCGAATACTTCTATAAATTGGTTAAAAAGGCTACCCTCTGCAAAACAACCAAAGGGTTTCAATAACGTCATCCCCTGAAGAACCCTAGGGGTATCAAACTGTTCAAACCTTCGAAAAATTTAGTACTGAATAAAATTGTGCTAAGGCTCAAAAAAGCCAAGGGTTTCAATAACACTAAACCCAAAAAAAAAACCAACGGGTGCAAACTTACTTCGTGCTAAGGCATGATAAATTTTTATGTGATTGGACTTTTAAGCCGTAAAGGGAAAAACACCACTCTTTTGAAGCTATATCAGCCTAATTCAAGAGCCTAAGGGCCCTTATATTTTTTAAGCTCGAGAATCCACCCTCACTCAAATAAAACCTAAGAGTTTTTCTACTTTGAGTTCGATCTAGTACTCACTCGACTAGAGAACTATATTACTCAGACTTCAATCAAGTTGCCTAAGTTTTGGATTCACAAACAAAATTTTTGCAAGGCACAAAGTAAATCAAAATTTTCACAAGTAAATCAATATATATATATATATATATATATATATATATATTGAAAATATTTGCATAGATCGTTCATGATCCTACACAAAAAACTCTAAAAAAAAGAAGGAAAAAATCCTAAGTGACTAATTTTCTTCGGGGGGTTGCATCTTCATCATTAGAGTCCCCTCCACCCTCGGATCCCCTCGCGCTCCTAGAATCATCATCATTAAAAGATATCAATACACTGGCTTTAGCCTCGAGTGCTTTCACGTTCTTGATATCGACAACAAGGTCAAAGCCACAAGTATGAATTTCCTCAAGAGTCTCTCTTCGAGGCTGATACTTAGCATGCTCGACGGTCCAGTATGATCGAGTTTGAGTGGTGTCATCCACTTTCTTTGCTTGAGTTTGAGCAACTTCAGCATCAACTTGGTAAACAACCATGTTTGCCTCCCCATCATCCTTTACTTTTTCTGCCTCAGATGTGGCCTTTGCAAGTTCGGCGGCCAACCGAGCCTCGAGCTATTCAATTTTTTTGGCTCAGGTTGAGTTTTCCTCTTTCATGCTTTAGAGTTGACGTTCGTTCGGTGACAGTTGGGCTCGAGTAGTATCTTTCCCGAGGAAGGCGGTCCATGTTTTACTTCCATCCCAAAGTCTCCACTCACGAAACTGCTCGATCTTTTCGGCTTTCTGTTAAACCTGCAAGATTAAAGTATTAGTCGTCGTTCCCGAATTGATACATCGAGCTTCTAAAAAAAATTTCATTACCTGCTCAATCAGGTCGGTGTGCTCTTTATGAGATGGGGACAATTTAGCTGAGAGGCCCCTGATCTCCTCCTTTTTTGCCCACTGAGAAGTTTGAGGGCATCTCTCTCCTCCGTCAGTTTTTTGAGATCGTCCTCGCATCGGCTCAGCTCTACCCGAGATTTAGAAAAAGCTTCATGATGAAGTGTTAAGATCTACGAAGAAAGAAAGGAAATCAAGCAAGGAGAAATAAATGAAAGCGTAATATTGATGAGAGTTGAGGCTTACCCGGCTCAGAAGTTGTTGAGCCTCATCGAAGAGACTCGATGCATTACCCAGGTCGGTAACATCTTCGATTCCCATGAAGCAACCATGGAAAAGGCCTCCCTTTCGTGGGTCGTTCCCACATCAGGGGCCTCCATG
Source organism: Nicotiana benthamiana (assembly GCA_034376525.1). NCBI lineage: Eukaryota > Viridiplantae > Streptophyta > Magnoliopsida > Solanales > Solanaceae > Nicotiana > Nicotiana benthamiana. Next base: position 15,603,794 of record CM067325.1, read on the forward strand.
TTTCGAGCTTCCTGAATTTGGCCCTCGAAAAATATGGGGAAGGGTGGCGAATCGCCAATATCTATTGCCCCAAGCAAGTCACTTGGGGCGTTCGCTTTGTTTCAAAGGGCCTCGAAACTAGTCCCTTCAGGCACATCCGTTCACGACAAAAGGAATCTTCAGCCTCCGATGACTTGGGGACTTTCCTTGGGACATCTTTCGAGGTCTCCTCGGTCCAAGGCCGAACCACTTCGATCATCACCGACTCAGTGCCCTTTGGGGCGTCGACGCTCCCCTTCGATCGGGATACTAGCTCAAAGCCAACATCTTCATTTTCCTCTTCCTCCTCCCTTAGCCACTGAGCTACATCAGCAGGCAGGACGACAATGTCTTTCATCGACCTACGAGCCTTGCTCTTCTTGGGCTTTGGAGTATCAGAGGGCGAAACCTTTTTTCTTTTCTTTTCCTTCGACGGCTTCGAGGCCGGTGCCGAAATCTACTCTTCCCGGACAGAGACCTCATGATGGAACCTTTCCCAAGGCCTGTATGAAAGGAAACCAAGTAAGTATAAGAGAGAACATTTTAAGGCCATCAGATACGCAAAGAAAAGGATTACCATGATTTTTAGCCTCCCATCGGCCCCTATCTAAATCTCTCCATGAGCGCCCAGCGTACGGGGAGGTCGAAGCTAGGGTCCAGACCCATATGTCGAGGTTTGGAAACGCACCAGGCATCCAAGCGACTGTTATATCATAGAAAAGAGATGCCGATGAGGAGAAGTAAAGGAAAAAAATAGTAAATGGACAAATGAAGGATTTAACTTACGCTTCATATTCCATTTCTCGGGAAATCGCATCTTCTCGGCCGGAATTAGGTCGTAAGCCTTCACTCAAACAAACCGACCCATCCACCCTCGATCATTGTCCTCGTCTATGCTTGAGAATAGTACCTTGGTAGCCTGACGCTGAAGCTTTATCAACCCACCTTGAAAAGGACGGACCTATACAACCTGATGAGGTGGTCTAGGGAGAAAGGCGTCCCTTCTTTTTGGTCACGAAAAATCGGAACAAAATGACAATCCGCCAAAAAGAAGAGTGGATATGATCTAGGGTTATTTGGTATTGGCGGCAGAAGCCGATGATGACGGGATCGACATGGTCCAACGTGAAAGGGTAAGTGTAAACACTTAGAAACCCTTTCACGTGGGTAGTGATATCTTCCTCGAGAGTCAGAATCACCACCTCTTTCTTCTCCCGATGATAGTCTTTCTTGATCTGCTCAGGGTCACTCTCAATTATCGAGCACATGTATCTTGACATCGACTCGCATCGGCCAGGGACAAAAGAAGTTTCTCGACTTTAAAGTCGGAAGTAAGATCACACCCCCCGCACTCCTCATGGCACGGCTCCACCGATGTTTTATCATCGGCCGACCGTGATGAAGAGGCGCCATACTTTGATGGAATAGTTTTAGATGTTTTTTCTATCTCTACTAGTTGAAAGAAAGAAGAAGGGAATAAGGTTTGGTGTTTTGAGGGAAGGTTGATAAACCTGGAGATTATGCAGCACAAAAGGGCTTGAAGGAAGTGAAAAACTTTGAAGATTATGGCAGAGATTAAGGGTAAAGTTTGGACAAAAGAGAAGGAAAGCACATTTATAGGAAGAAGGTGATGATTCAAAATCAATCATGACTTGACAAACATCTAATGCCTTGACATACGAACCAACATGACATTTCAATCACTCCCATCGCTTACGTCGTGAAGATGACGTCATGACAGGTCGAAGTACAAAATTGAAGGCTCAATTCATTTTTTCTCATTACACTCAAAGAAAAAAAGGGACTATCTATATACAGTAAAAATCAGGCCTACCCGATTTTACTATTTGATCGAGGCTAGGGAATTGCGTCGAATGTCGGCCTTGCAACGGACCAGACCGAGGTACGAGGGTAAAGCACCGAGTTCGAGGACCGAGGCACTTATCCAAGATCGAGACCATTAACGATTGAGACCAGATGAGACAAACATCGAGCAAAGCACAATAACAGAAAGGCGAGATAACCGTGACTGACTGAAGATCATGGCGTAAATCTTGGAACACATCAAATCAAGGGCGATTATTTAGTTAATCATGGGATTTACTTCCGTAATTAGAATTGTACCATAAATAGGATTCCTCTACAATATAAAGAGGGCCTTAATCATCTCGTAATCATCTTACATTCTCACATATCAAAGCAATACATAGCTTATATTCTTGTTCATTTATTTGCTTCTTAACTATTTTGGGCATCGATCAGTTCGAGGGCACTTAAGCTTGAGGGTTGAATCACGTTTTAAGACTGGTTTGCTTTATCTCAGTGTTAAACTTTACTGCTAATTTCTATATTTGTCAATTGGTATTAGGTAAAGTCACATATTCTTAAAATCACATTGTAAATTTAATTGTTATCCTTTTTAGGGTAAACAAAGTTAAAAATATTTGATCGAGAATGCAGTTAATAAAACAATGAATATCTGGAAAAGTGTGGTAAACTTGGCATCTAACAAAATAGAAAATGACGAATGTGAATACAATTCACTTCTTCTGCATATAACAAAATTAAGAATGCAGTCTACAATCTACATGTAGTCCTAGTAGATTCATGCATTGTACCCTAAGTACTTGAAAGAATGAATGCAGGTTGCTCTCAGAATTTTTAAATCCAAAACTATTGGCCCAGAAGTTTTGTATCCTTGGATTGTCAAAACACAATTATTAGGTCGTTTTTCCTTTTGGCATAACGATATAAGTGATATTTGCATCACTAATTGTATCAGTGAGAACGCCAACGGATTCATACATTAAAAACAGTTCGAACTTCTCTTATATCATTCTTCAATTTCTGTATAGCATTCGAAGCCACCACATACCAGTATACGATCTTCATTTTTTTTTTCACAACAACGCACTTTCTGATGAGAGAGATGTGAAAGTAATACTACCCTTTTAACTTGGGAATTAGACTCAGAGATGATTAGCCTCTCTGCCTTTGTAGGTCAGGGGTAAAGCTGAACACATACTATCCTCCCCAGATCGCTGCCGTTGTTGTAATTAGACTCAGAGATGTTGATGGTTAAATAAAGTACACGGGTAAACAATTTGAGAACTGCGAATTACTGGAATAAGTAGCTCTCATACATTTGATCAAATACTCGTAGTGTTGATTTTTTAAAAAGAAAAAACAAAATGCTCTTACCTTTTTACAAAATTGGGAGGAGAGCGGCATGAAGATGCGAGAAGTGGAAAAAAGGGTTACTTCAACAGCTGAATGAATTCAGACGATGAAGTTCGTATCACAGGTTGTTGATCATTATCGCGATTTTCATTTTCCTTTCACCTATTCATACAAACAGCAGCCTTCCGTTCATCCTAATGTGTACTAAGGATATGAGTTCCCTCTCTATATGCAAAATTGAAGGTACACTTTCTGATAGAGGGATAGCTTCTTTAGGATCACGTTTAGTTGTACGGGTAATAAGACTCCTTCCCCTGAATCAGTGGCGTGCATCTCATATTTTCAGGTATTCACGGCTGATACGCTTTCCCAGACAGTAATGACATATATAGCTGCACATTCACAGAGATGCATATAACATTCATACCCCAAGAAGACTCCATCCAGATTATAACCAACCACTTTTTTTTAAAGCATAATTGACCACTCACTGATACAAAAGCTAAAATCAGTAGAGAAGCAATCTCGAAACCTACCATAAATCTTCAGTTGTCTGGAGATAACTGCAAAAAGAATAGGAGTGTGATGAAATCCAAGCTGGTTGGTTTACTCCTTCCATAAACAAGGTTCAAGGCGCTGTAGGTGTCATCAGTGAGATCAGATGTTCTGCAGAAGCATCATTAGGTGCTTTTGCAGTGGTGCCCTTTACCTAGCATAGGATCCAGAAAAAAAAGGCAACGATAAGAATGCTTCAATGAATAGTAGTTATGACCAAAAATAAAGATAGAGACCTATAAGAGGGATGAAAGTTGTCCCAAGTGTAAACTAAGTCCTCTGTGGAATGAATAAAAGCTGGAGCTATCCACAATTTGTCATAAATTTTGGAGAGAATAATTCCAGATGCAGGGCTTAAGAGGGTGTTTTCCTAAATCAATAAGCACTCAGACATGTAATGCATCAGTAAAGGATCATGCAAGTGTGCCTTATTTTCCACTTGCGTATCTCCATCATCTGCAATTGTAACCACAACCTACTTTGTCGAAGTTTCTTGAGATAAAAATCATTATGGTGCTAAGCTGCAACAACTAGAATTTCCACTCTAAGAACATACCATTAGAAAATAGGAAAAACATAGCTTCGCCAGAATAACTAAACTGGAATATAATCTAGTAGCTTTGTTTATCAGTTCTAATAGCTATGATTATTGCTTCGTTAGGGCGCTTATTCGCTTTCGCATTTCATTACTATCAATTCCACATACCTCTTACATATATCTTTTTGTTTCTCCTTTCTTCTTTCTCTCTGCTAAAGTTAAATGCTAAAATTATTTATCAGGTACTTAGTTGGAGTTGTTTTCTTTTGTGTTCAGACTTTGGACAAATAAAAGACGTTGCTGGATGTATTGATAAACAACTAAAAACTGAATGCTGATTTCTTTGTAAACAGAGAATTTCAACAGGAAATTTCGGATTTTCAGATCCGATTAATACTTAGTACACTTTAATGGATAATATAAACATTTTTAATTAACTGCAGAACATAACTAAGGATGTAATGAAATATATAGGACAACAAATAAATACCTGCATCATTAGAGTTTTGATGACTTCCTTTGCAGCATTGTTTTTCTCTGTTTCAGTTCTAGCGTGTTCAGTTTTCTCTCGAAGTTGCTTTGATTTTTTCTCAAGCTCAGCCTCTAAGAAAAGAGATCTCTTGGTGAGAATCTCTACCTGCATGGGTTACTTCTCAGGTTCAATAGAGCACGTACAGATCAACTTATACTACAGATTTCTTTGTTTGAAAGGAGAAGTAACACTGCATACAATGTAATTAGTTTAAGCTGGCTGCTGTTTCTCATCAGTTGGTCATTGGACTATTTCAAGAAAACCCTTTCAAGAAAAATACCAGAATCTAGTGCAATAGGTAGAGCTACACTATATTAGAAAACCACAGCAACACAATTTTCCGAATGAAATTTAGGATATCGTGCACGAAGAAGCTATTTTTGAACAATCAGGACAACTAAACAAAGTTTTTTCTTGAGATATTATTGTTTTCATCCCTTATCCTGTTGTTCCAACCATTGTAAAATTGTTTCCACAAATAGAAGGCTTGTCCGGACAAGATATCACTTTGAACTCACTTATCCAAAAAGCTATTTACGCATCTATTTCACATTCTCTTAGGAGTTAATGATATAGACCTGCAGTTTGATAATAAAAATACAAGAAGACGTGGATTAGTAGTTACGTGGTGTAGAACTCTTAAGAGTCACTATTTGATTTCAAAACAGTGGCAATTCAAAAATAATTTCAATCAAATCAGAATAAAGGATTAAGTCGCTGATCCAATTAGTGACTTCTATCTAACGTGACTCCTTTTCAAAATATCTTTTTTGAAACATTTTGAGAACAGCTCAAATTATGAATCATGGGTGAAAACAGTTTTAACTCAAGAATAATTTCTAAAACAAAAGATGATTCAACAATAAGATGGGACAGCAGAACAGTAAATTGGAAAGTGTACAGAAAGAATGTTAACAGAAGGCCAGGTCTCTTAAATAGTAGACGCAATATGGAAGAGGCCGGAAAAGCTGATGCAGAATAAATGTTCTAAAAAGCTCCAGTCTTAAGCAGTGGCAGAGCCACCTTATTCCAAAGGGTGTCACTGACAACCCTTCATCCGGAAACTTACACTACGTAGCTCAGTAATTTTTTTTATATTATTATATGTTGACTCCCCTTGACTTCTTCGTGTGTTTACTTCTTACATTTTGACACCCTTAGTGAAAATTCTGGCTCCGCCGCTGGTCTTATGGTTGTACTAACAATACAATATGTCTGATGAAGGAGAATGACAAAGTAACATCTTCATGAAACGAAACCAAGTAGAATTCTGAAATTGAATTGTCCAGCAGCATAGTATTCAGAAGCCGCTAACATATCCACAAAGAGATATTATCTATAGGGAAACTATATCCACGGCAAGTTAGTTTTATAGGGAAAGATGATATATGAGTTGAAACAATACCTCAGAAAAGGAAATCTATACATAAATTACAATCAAAAATTTTGAATGAACACATAATTAGACAACAAGTAACAGCAACCTCATGAAACCGAACCAGGATATCTAGGTGGAAATAACTTACTGTCAACCACATGTAGCCTGATCCCTATATATACTTCTTTTGTCCTTTTTTCCTTTCATTGACTACTGAGTGATGCTTCCACTAATTTCCATAACAAGTGTCAAAGCCATACCATATGCTCTCTAATGATAGTACTTCTCACATATAGAAGAACCGAAAATAAGTGATAAGCAATTCTGATATTCTTATATTAGACGTCTGGTTTTCTACTTCAATGATTCTTTTAAGCATGACAGAATGCAGCAATAAAGAGTCTCGATAAAAAGAATCAGACCATTTTTACCTGCTCCTTCAAAATTGAAATTTCTCTTTTCAGACTTTCACTTGTTTGCTTTGAATCATCAAGATCCACTTCGTGATATGCTTGTGCGGCAATAGCAGATCTCAGTGACACAGAATAAGATGAACTTGATTCCAAAGAAGCAGGAGAGCCAGCTTGAGAATGACTTGTTGATCCAACAAAAGACAATTTCTCGGGGCAATCAGAAACAGACATCAATGGGCTTGATGTTTGAGATACTTCACACTGAGTATTACCACTGCAGATTGGAGAGACCTGGCCAGAATTCAAATCTTGCTTCTGGTTCTTTTTAGGATGTTGATTGTCAGATTGCTTGAATGAATTGAATGAGGACAGCCTAGACAGAAGGCCTTTTTGTTTGGAAGGCAAGGCCTGTTTCACCTTCTCTCCAGTATTCTTCTGTAAGCTTCCAATAGTGGCCTTCGGTGGTAGACTAGTCAATCCAGTATCCAACCCCTTGTTCAATTTAGTAAAGCATTCTTCACACACACGATAAGGTTTGTTCATTTTTGGAGCCAACGAAGCTTTTACGGATCTTTTACTGGTGCACACTTTGCAAAAGACAAGCCCACAGTTGTAGCAGTTATGACGTTTTCGTCTGAGATTAAATGGACTCTGGCATCCAGCACAAATGGAATTATCAGAAACAGATACTTCTCTATGTAGACAAATGGCAGAAGTAAAATTATTTCCGCAGACCACATGCTTTACTTGTTTTGCTCTCAGCGCTTCAACCAGTGTAGGAGTGTTCCTATCATGGTTATCCCCATGTCCTAGCTGACCATTTCCTCCCTTTCCCCACGTGTAAAGCTGAGAGTTTGAGCTTAAGGCCACAACATGGAAAGAGCCACAAGCTATTTCTTCAATGAAACAATTTGTAATTTTTCCTTGAACACGAGAAGGGAACTTCCCAGTACTACCAGGAATTCCTAGTTGCCCATAATCAGCTTTCCCCATTGTATATACTTGTCCTGATGTTGTCAGAGCAACTGTAATACTATGACCACAGGCTACTCTACAGAAGTTGATGTCATCCAACTGTAAAATGTTGCATGGAGCGAGTCTAGACGCATTATCTCCATGTCCAAGTTGTCCATCATCGCCATTTCCCCAGGTGAAAAGCTTCCGAGGTGGGGAGTTACTAGAGCTAGAATCATCAAAAGAGAACTCTACCACAGCTGCAGTGTGCCAATGCCCACAGGACACTGTTACCGTTCTTCGTCCTTGTAGAGTTTCAACTTCCCTAGGAATGCTAGTGCTACTACGATCCCCATGACCTAGAGCACCAAACGTTCCATCACCAAAAGTAAAAAGTTGGCCAACTGACGTTATAGCAGCCGAATGCCAAGGACCACAAGAGACATATGAGACATGCTTACCAACCAAAGGACCCTTTACTTTTTTGGGGGTCCAGTGACTGATTCCACTATCATGCCCAAGGAGGCCAAAGTTAAAGGTACCTTCACCCCATGTATAGAGATCTCCACTGATTGTTGTGGCACAAGTATGATAATCTCCGCATGCTGCTGATGTAACATTCAACCCACAGAGAGTGTCTATAAGTTTTGGGCTAGAAACATCAGATTCTACTCCATGCCCTAGTCTGCCACGTGACCCCTCTCCCCAACTAAGGATTTCTCCTTGCTTTGTGATTAGTACAGCATGTGTGCTTCCACAAGCAATATATTGAGCATCAAGTAGTACAGCTGATTCCAAGGTCTTAGGCAAACGTGCATCCTTTCTTGCAGCTTCAAAGTTTCCACGTCCACATATCCCACCACCAAGCAGGCCATCACCAATTCCTTCTCCCCATATTAAAATGTCACAAAGGGTATCAATAGTTGCAGAAGAAGATCCCTGGCTAGATGAACTAATGGCACTAGAGGAACTAAATCGGATAGTATCCGCAGAGCTCCGCCCATTTTCATCATCTAAGTTCCCGTATGATCTTGAGTTGAGGGAACAAGCGGCAAACTCTCTTTGGGAAGAGCATTGTGCGGCTGCATTATACAGTAATAAGTCAGAGAATGCTCTTTCTAATCTCTTTTTTGGGGGACTCTGAGATGGAACTGAAACGAATTGATTTTTCTTTGGGTCCTGTCATGAGAACAGGAAAAGAGTCAAGACCATAAATCAATCAACTTAACAAAAAAGCACAGTAAGTACCTCATAGGGTGTACTGCTGCTTCCACTACTACTTGACAAAGCGGAGTGAGAACTTCGTTGTGTCACAGTAGTTGAACCTTCAGAAGATGTGGCATCATGTCCTATATCACTTGTCCACTTTTGACAGTTAACCCGAGATATCAAAGCCCTGAGAGCAACAAACCAGACTTCTGCCTCTTCCTTATCTTTGCAGATCTGCCGAAGAATTCAGTTTTTGTTGCTATCATCTAAAATCATAAAATTCTTCTGGATATCTTCATTTTTGTATTAATAATAATGGAGTAGATTAAAATCAAGGTATTCCGGGTCCGCCGATTTTCTTAACTCTGAGAGTACTAGTCCATATACTTGGGAAAGCATAACGCATGCTTTAATGATGATCTTTGTGGAAACCTATGTTCTTCGGACTGTTCAAAATCTCTGCTGCACCCGTGTTGATTCGACATAGGTATATGTGTGAGTGTGAGATCCACACTGGATTGAATGCTTTGACTACATTTATGACCAAGAAGTGTAGATTGATTGGTATTTGGTTATATATATATATATATATATATATATATATATATATATATATATATATATATATATATATATATATATATATATATATATATATATATATATATATACATGTATTAACCTTATCCTAGCATCCGCATCCATAGTCGGATTCATACCCCCGAATATTAAAAATAAATTGATGAAGAATCTGACCTCTAGATCCCCACCCGTATTGGGTACCCGCACCCGAGTCTGAGCAACATAGGTGCAAACCATATCTAACCAGTAATGAGCATTAAATTTTTTCCGGGACAGAGGTTCATATTGTCCTGGTTCACTAACCCATTTATTCTATGGAATTTAAAAGAGTATCAATTTTCACTCCATATGAATGATACAATCATCTGCATCTCTATAATATGAGCGAAGTATGATATGCAAGTACAACGATATGCACTTTCTTAGATATTTTATATCAACCAATAAAATGAGCAGGTACTAAAATCTACAACATATTATTCCAAGCAAGCACAGGACTCAAAGTTCATGTATCATGAAAATACAGATGAACTGCAGACTGAGCCACAGGTGTTCATTGTCTATGTCTGAGGCAAAGTTATAGCAAAGATAGCCACTTCATTGAAGAATGAAGACTGGCTAGTTGTGGGCCAACATAGGAAATGTCTCCTATCTGCAATTATGCATAATAATACAATTTCCAATTTTAATTCCATTTCCGCATACTACTTGCATAGGTTATTTCACAGATTTACTAAAACAAAAAGGCAACTGAGGTATAAAATAAAAATGCATAGATGGAATTTTTTACCTCAAAAGAGAACATTTAAAAAAAAAACTTCTTTACATGTGAAAAGCATCCAAAAAATTGTCTGTTAAGCAATCAATTAACTATGGCTCAATCGTCATGCCCGTTTCATCGCAGTACTAACTAATCTTTCTTAAGCAAAAAACTTAGGGATTTTCTAGATCTCAACTTACTAGTACATGCGTAATTAGTAATTAGTATATATTTCAACTAATTGGTGACAGTTTGCTCCTCAAAAAGCAATTTGTGGGTGAAGGAATTCAATTTTATGCAAGTGCTTAAACTTGGAAGGGAGTGTGACATGCTCTTAGGACTGTAAGTATTACTTACCAAATCCAAGGAACTTTTGCCATATAGAAGTGAAAATGACTGATATTCCTTCTCAGGTCTAGGAAACCGCAGAAAAATCGCCTACAATTCATTTGAGATAGAAAATGCAATCAATTGCACAATACTGGTTAGCATGGAATTTGGTGTGCATGATCTTGATAGCATAAGTCTTACAGTTCGTTGACCGGGAATAATCCTTGAAACCTGACTCAATTGAAGCTGTTTCTCCTCCTTGTCAACATACCATATCAGTCTTGTTTCATCCTGAAATTTAGCCATGCGAAGCAGTTGATGGATGATACTTCAGAGGATCTTTGAAGCAGAGAAATAGGACCCTTGTGTGTTAGTGTGTGTATGTGTGTGCAGAAGCATAGAGCTGATCTTGGATGCTATACACATCCTTCTTATCAAGTTCCAACTCATTAACTTCGACTCACTCATCTCTAGGCACAAGAAAGAATATCACAGTAGAGGTCAAGTAATTACACCGAGCAACCATGTAACTTGAGCAATAGAAACATCAAAATGGAGGTGTAGAGCTTTACCTAACCTACACTATAAGGCTGAAAATCCAACCACATCTATTTAAACATCAGTTTAAGATAAGCTGATGATATTATCTAGTTGTACAGGTGCTAGGCTTCTCCACAAGTCAGAAACCACTTTATGTCAGCCATATTTACCTCCACTCCTACCCAACAGCATGAAAATAGCATTTCCTTTTTTGTTGGTATGTCATCTTCACATAAGGAAATCCGAGTTTGTAATACTTTCATGGTCAGACAAAGAGATGAAAAAGGAATCCTAAGGAAGTTTTATAATTACCCTCCTACTGCTCTACCTTTTCTTACCATACCTCCTACCACTTTTCAAATTATCACCCTTCTCTTTCAACCCCTCTTCAACTCTCCCCACCACACTTCTCTTCTGCATCTATATAAATCCTTCTCTCAGCTCCTTACAGGTTCTCCTTTCTCCCTACTCCTAGCTTACCTACCCTTCCAATCCCGGTGCAATTTTGTTCAACTTGTTCCTTCTAAGCACGTTTCAAAATATTTTGAGCTTCTCAATCTTGCTTCGTTTTTTTTCTTCCCTTTCCAAGTATACATGAATATAAAAGATGTTTTTAATTTTGTTCCTTACTAAGATAAAAAGCCACAATTCTTCAGATAGCCAACTGATCCCTCAAGTATTCGTTTTTTATCATTAAGTTATCAGCTATTCTCACCCGATATTTTCTTTTTGTGTATTCATGAATGCAATAGACCTTTCCAGCAAGTTAAATTCAGGTAATTCAGAAATTGATGTTTTTCGAAGCAATTTGAACATTATGACAGCATAGTTTTGAGTGCTGCCGAGACTTTGACGAATAAGCGATTTCTAAACTATACTTGCCTGATATATGGCATTTAGAGTTGTTAAATGAAGATTAAAAGATAAATGGATGTTCACAGAGAGTATGCTCATGAGGAGAAGCAAACTAGAGAAAAAGAAAAAAATTTGGGAGATAATGCACAATCAAATGCAAACCCATACAGTAGAAAGACGAAAAGGGCAGAACTTTGGCTTTCCTCTGCGTCCATACTTCAGTAGATATGTTCCTCTCTTTAAGGCTGTAATGGCCTGCAAGTTGCAGAAACAAGGATTTGTAGGTTGAAGATAACAAAAAGCTAATTATAGAAATTTTACCTTATCAGCAACAGATACACCCCCTCATTCCTCAAATTAATAATATTGATTTGTATGGCTTTTAAGAGAATTGTAAAATTTACAACTCTTTAACAAGGGAAACTTAAAGGTCCAAATATTAGTTTATAGAGTTCTGAAATAGAACAGGGAAAGAAGTCTATTCAACAGAGAGAACATGGGTAGTACAAATTTATAAGCTCCTTTTATCTGATATTCCACACCGAGAAAATATGCCAATCAAATTGGTCTTTTCATCAGGGGCACCAGATTGGAGCAATTCAGTAAGAGAGTAATAAGAGTATGCAGAACCTACTTTCTACATTTTTTTTGGATGAGGTAAAAGAATGTCTGAGCTCGGGTTCGAACTAGGAGCTCTAGTGTGTGAGACTAGCGTGATAACCAACTACACACATTTAACCTTTTGAAGTTTAAATTTCAAAGAACTTTTGCGATCCACATATTTAGGCTACTCTTTCTACATCTGTACTACTTTCCAGATAACAAAAGCCTAACAAAATGCATTTTCTCAAGTTAACTGTGGCCAAATTTAGAAAAATAACATAAGCACATATACTGAATAATATCTAGGTATTAAAATTTTGGAAATTTTGCATTAAAAAATGGCAATAGAAAGAACTAAAAATGTTCATGCTATGACTGCTAAGACTGTAAGGACACTTGTAATGGACAAACGAGCTCAACTACACTGTAGACCTTTTTTTCCTTTAATATGAATTAATAGACTTCAATATGGGTATGTTTTGCATTCCCTATCACACGTCCTTGCCGTGCACAACTGTACTACCATGTCAATCGTCCGTTGACCTTCCCATGTCAACTCATGATAGACTTTTGTATATGGAACTGAACTTCAACCAACAGGTTCTAATTTGGGACTGCAGTGCTAGCTTTTCTCTCCTTCTTAAAGGAGAATAACTTTTTTAGATTTTTACAAAATATAATCACTTAGATGTTCTCCCAAAAGGGTTTTTAAAAAAAAATCAAAAACCAATTAACAACAGGCAGTTCATTAAATAGGCATTTGTGGTGCAGCACCCAGAAAAAGAAGTAACTAAGTATCCTTTATGTTATTTTAAGTTTGACATCAACAACAACAACAACAACAACCTAGTATAAACCCACTTAGTGGAATCTGGGGAAGGTAGTGTTTACGCAGACCTTACCCCTACCCTTGCGTAGAGAGGCTGTTTCCAAATAAACCCCCGACATCCTTCCCTCCAAGAACTTCCCACCTTGCTCTTGGGGAGACTCGAACTCACAAACTTTCGGTTGGAAGTGGGAGTTGCTTACCATCAGAGCAACCCCTCTTGTCTTAAGTTTGACTTCCAGATTAAGAATTTATGGTTAATAATTATAATGGATGTATTGTTTTACTGCAGATATTTAAAGCCATTGGTTAATATATTAATTTGCAAGGGAAAAAAAGTTACGACTGACAAGTAACGCATGTAAGATACTCAACCTTCTCTGTTTTTGCTTCTTACTGATAAACAAACATTACGTAAAGGTTTGAAAAACAAAAACATAGGTGTTGATGTAATTATAGGTATGGTTCTATTCATTGCCTAATTATGTGAACCAGTAATTTGTATTTCTTTTTTCCTTTATTGACTAAATGATACAAACATTTCTAGTTTGATTCCGGAATAAGAAGCTAGCTTTCTTACATTGGTGGTGAGAGTATGCCCTTCGTCAATATCCACTCTGTTCTTAAGCAGAAAAGAATAGAAAAGTTTATCAATATACATCACCTGTTCCACATTCCTCTCTCCAAGACTGTTCCTCCGTAAGTTGTTCATTAAGCTGTTATATGAACTTTTGTTCTTCGATCATGATAATACAAAACATCTGGTAGACGACAAAAGAGTCCCCATGGTTCCTCCATAGGAAGACTTCACAAAATTTTCCATCAAGAGAGGATATCAATATCATACAGAGTATTTCGAAAGAGCCAACAAACATGAGTAAGTGTTAAATAAGGAAAATGATTAATTGAAGAACCTCAGACACGAACTATTAAGTAATGGCACTTTTCCTACAAAATAGAGACAGAAATATTTGCAGTAGATGACACGCAGGCTTCTCTTATCGTTGTACTGAATAACCAAAAATGAACTTAAGATTACTTTCCACTAGTAGTATCATCTTTTCAAACAAATAAAGTATAATTAAACGAAACATCACAGCATGTAAAAATTACACTTAAAATCTAAGCAAAACTTCTTTGAATATCCAGAACTACTGGTCACAACATCCACATTCTATGCAATACTCAAACAACCACAACTCCCTAACTATAGTCACGAATACATATCAATATCACGTAAGAATATGAAAACAAAATAAAAAAGCATGTTCCTATATTTTCCTAGCTTCTAGTTCAAAATTCAACAGACAAACAGAATCAAAACCAACAAGGAGCTAGGGTTTAGGTAAATGCAAACCAATTTATACACGTTTGACCAATGCAGGCGACAGACAACACCGCTAAGCAGTACATGCAATTCAAGGAAAATGAAAACCGAACTCATATTTTGTGCTTAACGAAGATCAATACAGGTAAAAGAGCACTCACTGTTGCCGAATTCTGGAAGAGGCCGACGTCAATTTAGGCTCCGTATTAAATGAACAGATGAAATACGGACGGATTTTTGAAGCTTAAATTCTCGATTTGATTACAAAATGTTCGTTGATTCTTTTCTATAAGGAATTTGATAAAGTCATCGGATCGAAACGTCTGGAAACGAAATGAGAATCTCGCAGAGATTTGTGCGGAAATTAGTGTGCGATTTTCTGTTTTGCCTCTGAGCAGTACGTATGTATTATATGTGTGCGTAATATATACGTATAGGCTATAGCTCTTCTTATTCTTTTTTTTTTTCTTGGATTAATTCATAGTTATTCAATCGTGAATTAGACTTTGTTGATGCCACGTAGTCAACGAAATATGAATCTGTTGCAACTTTTCCGCGGCAAGGAAGTGGGGTACTACTGTTGGTTGCAGGGGCCTTTTCTGTTTCTCCAAGACTTGTCTCCAATCAACTAACTTCCCGCCAGTTTTTTTCCCAGCTGGGTTTTGTTATAATACCCCCTTCTTTTTGTTACCAAATCAAACCCATAAAAAGATCAATATATATATATATATATATATATATATATATATATATATATATATATATATATATATATATATATATATATATATATATATATATATATATATATATATATATATATACACTTTTATATAAAGTTTTAAATTTTTTATAGTAAATATCAATCTTTTGTACTTTTGCTACTGTTCTTTATATTTACATTCTAGTTTAATTGATACTTTTCTTTTGTTAAGTGTAAGAATCTATTTCATGTTAAAAACAATATATTCTTTAAAAATCTATTTCATGTTAAAAATAATATTTTTTTTAATTGTGTCGTTAAATTATTCATTACTATTTGATTCTAATTATCAATATATCTTGGTAAATAATATATTTCTCAAAGATAATTGACTTGATAGTGTTATGTTAAAAATGTGGCCACCGAATTGTGTGTTTGGTAGTGTATATCTTATATTTAAGAATAAATCGACAAATAACCGAAAAAATTGAAAAACCGACATAAATCGAATTGAGAAGAAACCAACTTAATTGGTTTGATTTGGTTCTAATATTTGAAAACCCACTTACTTGGTTTGATTTTTTCTAGGAAAAAATGGATCCAAAGAACCATGAACACCCCTAGTTGTATTATAGCAGTAGTAGCTATAGGCTACTGAGTTCAGCTGCAGTTCTCAACAACAACAACCACCCAGTGAGATCTCACATGTGGGGTATGGGAAGAATAATGTGTACGCAGACCTTAGCCCTACTACAAAGAAGTAGAGAAGCTGTTTCCGATAGACCCTCGGCTCAAGAAAGAATTCAGCTGCAGTCCTGCGAAGTTCAATTTATATTCCGGCCAATTTAATTTATTCTACATTACATATATGATAAAATAAAATATACTAGAGCTTTTTGTAGAATCGTTTTCTTTCAATCAAAGTATCATAATATGTTATTTGATTATCATAGTTTAGCATTTATTTAGCTGAATAACTCATTGTGTAAGCGAGGGTTTCGACTCCTTTTGTGTAATTATTCTACAGCTAATAGCATATCCCAAGGTCAGGATTAGGTGATTTTGGAAAGAACAATTGCTGAATAATAATTACTTCTTTCGTCTCATTGTATATTAATGTATTCCACTAGTTTATTATAGTAATGAGAGTGGAAGAAAAATACCAAAGAAATGATTGAAAAGTTAGTTTGATGGAAGAAAGTTTATATTAATATTTAAATCTTGATGTTTTAATTAACTTGAATTATTAAAATTGTAGAAGTCAATGTCAAGCCTTTTCTAAAACAATATAGAAACATTGTTATATAAAATTAAACAGACAAAAGTAAATGCTTATCGTACAGTTCTCATTTTTGAAAACAAAACACACTATTTAAGTATTTAACAAAGTAAAAGCATCACTGAAATAAATTGTACCTCAGTCTCAAATCTATTGTGGTATACTATATAAATTCCCCATATCCATTTAGCTTTATATAAGTCCAGGTTACTCCATCTATTAAACCAAACAATTTGTAAAATGAAGTTTCTACATTTTAGAGAACTGTTTCTAAAACAATTTGTAAAACTTACTCTTGCTAGAGAATGTAAGTTTGTATGTGTTAATCAAGAGAAATCCCAATTAAGAAAATTGACTGCTTGAAGTTACCACAAACAGGGCATTTGGTCTAGTGGTATGATTCTCGCTTAGGGTGCGAGAGGTCCCGAGTTCAATTCTCGGAATGCCCCAAAATTCTTTTAGTCGCTTTGTCCGTCAGTTTGTAAAGCCATCAAAAGCTTTTACACTTTCGACCCAGCATCATTTCACGCTTGTTAGCTTTTACGAAAAACATTTCCCAGATAAAGTTCCAAAAGAAAGTACTAAAAAAATTATCGAGCTCTTCATCTGGTATCAGGTGTAGTCTGCTAAATTGGCAAATTATTCTAAAAAGAACAATATCTTGATATGACATTTGAGCAACTTGCTCAGATATACTGCCTATGTTTTTGGTCCATAAGAAGTTAAAAAAAAATTCAAATTTGTAATTATACCAAAAGTATTTTTCATTTATATTTTTCCCCCGTGAAAAGCTCTACACAAAAGCACACATATTGAGAGTCTACAAACAATCATAGATTTGGTGAAGCTAGCACTTGCTTGACTTTTAGAAAAACAAGCATCAGACGACTACTCCAGCAACTTGACTTACCTATTAAAGGTCCTAACACAGTAACACCCATATATAGACTTATGCTCCATTGACAACCACAGCCCCTTAAAACATTGAGCATCTGCCCATAAATGGTTATCCTAGATGATAAATTAAGCACCCTATTCGAAGCTCCTGACCCCCTGATCCAGGGACCTTACATCCCTTTCTATGTGCCTTACCTAAAGGATCATCAAATAACAAAGAGAAATTATAAAGAACATTAAGAAAATTTGAAGTGATAGTACAGTGCCAGGCAACACTTCCTGTTTCCCGAGTCAAGTGGGAGTATAATGCAGCACCGGCTTTCAGCATTTTCAGAATTTGCGTTAAGTCAGGCAAACAATCAACGACAATCACTGAGTTCTCTCGGCTTTAGTTAGGGATTGGAACAGGAGAAACCAAAGTTTTGATAGAGAGCAAAATTCCTTATCCTGCAATGACGACTCTGATTATCCTTATCAAAATGCTTGAAATTAACAGTGACAGACAAAAAGTATATTAGAAAACACCATGGTGAAAAAGCCATAAACAGTAGAAGTTTATAACTTAAAAGTTAAAATACAGGGTTACAAAAACTCTCTAAAAGAAAACCCAATAGTCCAAACGTAGAAAGGCCAAACCATCAGTTTTAGGGCACCTCTTTACAACAGCAGATAGATCTCTTCCTTTCCTAAAGTACTGGAGGAGCAAAAACCAAACCAAAGAAACTGTAGTATACAAGGTTCAGTATCTGTAGTCGTCATCATAAAACACATAATTGCTGGTTTGGGGCCTTCGTTCTCCTTCAGCCTGCAGTTAATGAAATGAGCCAATCCTTAATCACGTAAATTTTGCGATTTCAGCCTACCTCAAGTCACTTGGTGTCTTTGCTCTGACATTTATAAATTAACGGAGCGAACTGATTACCTACCTTGTGGATCATCTCCTCAAATGCTTGGGTTCCGTGTTCTTGTATATATTTCTCTGCAGCAGTTAGGATGTCGTCAGGCTTACTAAAGACATCCTTCTTTCGTGGCACATACCAGATGTTAACTGCTTTTCGTTGGACGATATAAGGCCTAACATAATGCTCATACACATATGCTGCACCATTAAAGTAAGGTATGACCAACCAGCAGGTTGTGATCAGTTTTGCGTATGACCAGAAAGGGAGCCTGACATAAACGTGAATAGAACATGTTAGTGCAAAAAAACTCAGATCTGGCATTCACAAAGATTTAGTAATCATCCAAACTTCCTAAAAGTGAACCGTTATAAAAGAGATTCATGTACTATGTCAGAAAATCTTGTTTCTCAGTCCAGTTGGAAACAACCATAACCAATATTAAGTATTTACTAATACTGGAACCATTTTGCTCTCCCCTTTTTATTTCCAACATTCAAAGTGCTCCATTACACAAATATGACGAGAAACATGACCCAAAATTAAAAGGAGGGGGGGCAGGGTCGGGTTTCTAACCTTATATCTCAATGTGACAGTACCTTGTGCTAAACATATTCTCAACCAAGGTAAGGTCAACTACATCATCACAGCTCCATTTTTGCATTATCATGGCGATCCAATTTCTTGCAACTATCTTCACAATGAATTGTCAAACAGAGCTATTAAGGTCACTGCTCTTGTTTTAAATTAATATACTGGTGAAAATTCCACTATATGAGTGCTAACTCACTCAGTAATAATTCATAACTGTTCTCGCGCATGGCAGTTAATCCAAGACCGCATTGTGGATGACTTCAGAGGATCAATTACTTACAAAGTTTCAAGTATCAATATACTTCCTGATTCTCATTATTTCTACAACTATGTTTACTAAAACACTCTTGACTTATCAATTGTTATTACGTCAGATAGCAAACTGCAATCAGCAGATAATCTTTCTGTTTCGTAGGTGGTGTGTCATCACTCATCACTTGTTCAACTATCTTCAACACCAAAGTTAAGCCTCTATCTACCAAGTTAGTAAAACTTAAAATCGCTGTTGTGATATCACAAATATTGTAATTCAAAGTCTTGTCATTCTTCTATTTAGAAACTAAGATGGAAGAATAAAAAAACGAACACAACGCTCAAAGTCTTCAATATTGAGAAAGTAAAAAAGGGTTATTCACAAACATCATCTGTTATATACTTCTCTTACATTCCATCCTGAGATAAGGAGAAGGATATTTATATTGAAGGACCATAGAGAACTCCCGAAATTCACGGTGTTCCATCTACAAGTAATAATAGACTATTATATCGACTTGTCATAGAATTCAACAAATATTAGCTCAAGAGAACATCAGAATTTCGACCAAGGAAAATTACCATTCAATAAGCTTGGCAAAGGTCAGCTCAAAAAGTGTAATCATAGAGTACAAAATCCAATATGTAAGCCATTGCTGATCATCCACAGGAGATTTGCTCTCTATAGCCCTTATTGAGGCATACCTGCCATATAACGCAGAGCCCAGTACCAGAACATCACATCTGATGCACTAAGGAAACAAATAATAATAAAAGCACTACGCGAAAACACACTTACAAAGGATAAACCAGACTAACGACAGGCCTGCAATTTCAAGTGTACAAGAAAAGAAATTAGCTTCACAAAAATAAATTGTTCCTAAATTGATCTCTATTACATTATTTATTGATGAACTAGAAGAACCCATTTTCACTACAAAAATACTAGTAAGAAAATAGGTGAGTGCGAGAACTAGATTGAGGAGAGAGAGATACCCGGCAAGAATGTCAAAGTTGTTGAGTATAACCTTGAGGAAGCTTCCTACACCACCAGATCCTCCCATCTCTAACGTACAAAATTAACTATATTACGACTTCTAATTTCTAAATAGAGGTGTAGGTCTGAGATTTGCAGTTATAGCAGTGTACAGAAGAAGATGGGTCTAGATTTGGGTCAGTGGCTGATGAAGGATAGTAACAGTTACTGCTTTGTTGTTCAGAGAAAGAGTAAAGTTAGAGAGTTCTCTGTCGTTTCTGTGAAAACATAAAAAAAAATGCGCCTAATTTGTTTCTTTTTCTATTTTCTAGAAGTACTTGTTTTTGCTTCGGTGCCGACTAATTTCCAGTTTGTTTCGGAAAGATAATTTTATTTTTCAAAAAAGAATTAAGCTCTAGGGCTAAATGCAAATAAAGAAGCCTCTCATTTGTAATTTGTCATTGAAAAGGAGAGAAATTTTTATTCTTTTAAAACTCTATTATTACACTATATATACAGATAAAATATTAAATTTAAAAAATATATAATATATATTAAATATAGTTTATCGGTAATTTTTTTCACTTACAAGTTGATGGAAATTGACATAATGAAATTTACATTTATTGTAAAAGTACATTTTCGCCTGTATCATTAAGACTATGAATCCTAATTTTTTCAAGCTGAAATTTAGGCCCGATTTGGTTACAGAATTTTGTCAAAATAAATTTGGGATTTATTTTCAAAATTCATATTTGATCATAAATTTTGTTATATTTTGACAAAATCCTAAATTTTAAATTCCAAATCACCTCAATTACTAATTTTGGGCCAAAATCCAAAACATAAAAATTATATACATTGGCGGATCTACGTGAAACTATATGGGTGCTCAAGCACCCATTGTCTTTGACTATGATTAGCAGATTTATATAGCAATTATCAAAATCTTAAGATAAGTATTGGGTAGCACTCATTAGTAAATTTATTTTTCTTCTTCTTTTAAAATTTTTGTCGACGAGCACACATGACTTTGAAATCTTGGATCCGTCATTGATTATATATATGTTTTTTCAAAATAAAGTTGAAAAATATGTTTTAAAAATATATATCCAAACACATTTTTATCTTCAAACCAAACTTTACCCAAATTAAAAATTTCAAAATAAATTTAAAATTTATGTCCAAACGCTAGCTTAAAAGCAGCCATTCAATATTTTTGACAGAGACACTATTCAATATACCACCAAGAAATCAATCCAGTGAATCTACTTTACTAACAATCCGTTTCACTTAAAAACATGATTGTTACATCCACGATCATGACCATTACCGGAGAAAATACATGTTTTCGGTAAAATGAAAGGAAAAAAGAAATGGAGAGAAATTATCTCCACAAGAACATAAAGTCGAAGCTATGAAAGCTAAAAATATCAATATAACTTTGGCTTTCTCCTTGGCGCACTTACTTTGCCTTATGCTTGTTTCTCACGTTTCCCTTTTTTTTTTTTTTTGGATCTGGTATTAAGTCAAGTTAAAAACACAAGGAAACAATAAAATGATGAAAAAGAAAGGGTAACTAGCATAGTCGTGAATTCATAATTAAAGTTATATGTGTTTAATCTTTAAATTTATTATATTTTTAAATCATGAATTTATAGCTATTATTTATTTTAATTAAATTATATTTTTATACATATATTATATTTCGTGTCAAAATCCCGAATAATTACACCGTATATAGAAATTAGAAGCACATAGAAAATCCTTAAATAATTACACCGTATATATTTTTTCTAATCTACAGAATCCTAACTACCATTTTAGGGAATAATATTCCTTAAAATGTAGCCATAACTATTATAATGTATATGTATAGTATATTAAGATTCACTTCTCTCTCCTAATCAATACCTATTACTCTTCTCTATCATAATTCCCCTTTTTTTTTTAATCCTACAAATTCTACGTAAGGGCTAACCAAGTTCTTTTGTTCTGAATAACTTGATAAATGTGAAACATAAAACATGAAGTTTTAGACAAAACTCTACTGGAAGCTTTTGACATCTTTTTAAAATTCATAAGCTGTTAGAGAAAAGTACAACTCTGGAAAAAAAGAGTATTCGTTGCACAGTGAGAACTTTATGAAAATACATTATTCAACTTTAAATAAAAATCATAATATTCTAATTTAGTATACAATATTCAACCTGACATACTATAATATTTCAAATTGAAATATGCTATTTAATTCTACATAATACACAATATTCTAATTTGGAATAGACTTTTCAACACTATATGAAAATCATAACATTCTAATCTGAAATACAATATTTAGACCAAACATACTATAATATTCTAATTTAGAATACAATATTTAACTTTAAATAAAACTGTAATATTTTAATTTGAAATACAATATTCAAAACAAACATACTATAATATTCTAATTTGAAATATACTATTTAATTCAGAAAAATCTACAATATTCTAATTTGAAATATAATAATTATCAGTAGTTAGGATTGAAATTCTTGACTGGATTAGACAAAACTAATGCAAATCATGTTTGTGACGAAAAGTAATAATAATTAAAATTGAATCATAACAATGTACGTAGTTAAAAAGAAAACGAATAAAAGTAATTATCTCTAAGAAGGTTAAGTTGTTAGACATTTGGACTTGTACTACGTACATATGGACAATATATGGATTAATTATATGTTATGTGCTATTTTTTGGTTTGGCTTAAATTAGTGGTCTTATGGACATTATTATTAAGGAGGCCAATACATTGTCATATAAAGTGTAAGACTAATTTATGTGTAGATACCCATATAGAGTAACCTTAGTTAATGATGGGCTAACTAATGTTACATACATGTAACTATGGTTACATGCTTATAAATAGGGGGTTATGGTTCCCATTTGATGCAAGACTAATTCTCTTCTTCTTCCCATTGAAATTAGAGGGCAAATCCTTTGTCTTGCACATCAAATGGAAAGCCAAACCCGGACAATCTCCAAGCCGGATCAAGGTGATCTTCAAGCCGGATAAAGGAGCTTCCACCAATGGATTCAGGTACGCTTCCGATTATGTTTTAGTTCCAAATAATTCAATATGAAGGCTTTAGTTTTATAATCGGATTTATTCCAACAATTGGTATCAGAACCTCCTTCGTATTGGGTCATTTGGAAGTTCATGAATTCAATATTATAAAGCTCTATTATTAAATTAAAATAGAATTTTGATTTTGGAATTCTAGTACTTTGATATAGCATGCTTCCATGAATGATTTGTTGATGATAAACTTTAGTATTTCGATACAATGTTATCACCATATGAATTGAAATGTTGAAATAAATTGCCTAATTTCGATTGTTGAACATGATTCCTTGATTAAGCCTTTTGTTGAAAGCCCCATTAAGTTTATTATCGTTGAGTGGCGATCTCAAATGTTGCCACAAATAACCTTCAGTGACGGCCACTCCAGTTTCAATACATAGTCGCCATTAATACGTTTAGCGGCGACTTCTATGAGTTTAGTGGCAGCGTTCGTCGCTGCAAAAGGTCCTGGAATAAATTTGCAGAAACGTTTGATTATCTGGCAATTAAGACAGAAACATTTTTTTTTAATAAAGATAACGTTTTTTTTATATTAAAAAACGTTTTTCTGGTGACATTAATGAAACCATAATGCAAAATTAATTAATAGAAACGTTTTTCATTATTATTGAAACGTTTTTTTTAATTAAGATATTAATGGATTCATAATGCAAGATTAATATTAAAACATTAATCTTGCATTATTAAAGAAACGTTTTTCCATTAATTACATAAAAGTTTTTCCATTATTCAAGAAACGTTTTATCATTAATGGAGACATAATTAGTCTTGCATTATTTATTGAAACGTTTTTTATAATTAACAACATAATGTACAATTATTAAAGAAACGTTTTTCATTATCAAAGAAACGTTTTAAGTTTTCAGATTTTAATTGTACATTAATGTTTTGTCCATTAATATTCAGATTTTAATATTCAGATTTTACATTATAAACATGTAATTTTCGGTTAAGATTCAATATATGGCTTAAAGAACTAATTAATTTTGCATCTCATATTTTGAATTAATCAATTGAAACATTATGTTACCAAAGTAACCTCTTTTGTGAAGATTGATTGATTTTAAGATATAAGATGACTATGTACGTTCGTATTCCATGCGTTTAACACCGGCCCAAAGGAAGGTTGTTATTTGGCAGGAATTCGAGCATGCTTGTGGTGATAAATATGTGACAGTTATTAAGTTTTCCATGTGAATATTAAGTCGGCCCAAAGGAAGGCTTGATATTTGACAGGAGTTTATTGTCAATATTTGATTACTACCCAAGAGTACCAATTACAAATTGATTTTCTGTCCAAAGACTAAAATCAATATTGTGCTAGGTATCTTGTAATGGGATTTGCCTATTTTGAATCTGTATACTAAAGTTAAAATTCAAACATTATGATAGTTCTCGGTTGCATGGATCTAGACCTTGCACTTCGGATTGAGAAACCTACTACTCTTCAGGATACATCTTCTTCTGATAATAAGAAGGAGATGGAGAAGTGGGAACGCTCAAATCGCATGAGTCTTATGATCATGAAACGTGCAATTCCAGAATCTTTTAGAGGCACTATGACTGAAGAAAATAATGCCAAAGTTTTCCTTGAGGACCTTGAAAAGCGTTTTGCACAAAATGAAAAGGCGGAAACTAGTACTCTTTTGAGTAAACTTGTTTTCATGAGGTATAAAGGCAAAGAAAACATAAGGGAGTACATTTTAGAAATGTCTCATATTGGACCAGCTTGAGATCATCGGGTACACCGACTCCGATTTTGCTGGATGTCAGGATAGTCTGAAGTCTACATCAGGCTATATCTACATGCTTGCTGGCGGTGCTATCTCTTGGAGAAGCATCAAGCAAACTCTTACAGCCACTTCCACCATGGTAGCAGAATTCATGGCATGTTATGAGGCATCCAATGAGGGATTATGGCTACGAAATTTTGTTAGTGGACTGCGCATAGTAGACAGTATTAAAAAGCCACTAAGGCTATTATGCGACAACAGATCAGCAGTCCTTTATGCTAACAATAACAGTAGTTTGACGAAGGCAAAGCATATGGACGTCAAATTTCGGGTTGTTAAAGAAAGAGTACAAAATGGACAATTATGCATAGAGCACATCAGTACAAACTCCATGATTGCGGATCCGCTTACTAAGGGAGTACCACCCAAAATATTTCATGAGCATATTGCTCGCATGGGTGTCAAATCCGTTGAGGATTATGAGTTTTAGTGGGAGTTTGTGTTATACAATTATGTATTGTCCTGTACATTCAGTAATTCAGTCTTTAAGGTTTTATCTGCAGATATTCAGTCTTAAAGTTTTATGTACTCTTATGGTTTATGATTGATCTCAATAAAGTGAACCAGTTGGAAATAGACATTCTATTTCAGACCACACTTTGTGTTATTTCCATGCTACACACCTACACTTGATCTATGTCGTTGGTTATATTGATATACGTGATCAATGTTGGGTCTAGTTACGCAAGAGTAACTAAGATCTCTTAGATCCTATGTTGATATGATTAATGGACCGGATTGATCATGACAATTTTATTTTGGTAGCAACACTGAGCTCATAAAGTTATAATGTAACATATAATACTAAGGTTTGTGCATATGCATGAGTATATCGTCCAAGTGGGAGATTGTTAGACATTTGGACTTGTACTACATACATATGGACAATATATGGATTAATTATATGTTATGTGCTATCTTTTGGTTTGGCCTAAATTAGTGGTCTTATGGACATTATTATTAAGGAGGCCAATACATTGTCATATAAAGTGTAAGACTAATTTATGTGTAGATACTCATATAGAGTAACCTTAGTTAATGATGGGCTAACTAAGGTTACATACATGTAACTATGGTTACATGCTTATAAATAGGGGGTTATGGTTCTTCCCATTGAAATTAGAGGGCAAATCCTTTGTCTTGCACATCAAGTGGAAAGCCAAACCCGGACAATCTTCAAGCCGGATCAAGGTGATCTTCAAGCCGGATTAAGGAGCTTCCACCAATGGATTTAGGTACGCTTCCGCTTATGTTTTAGTTCCAAATAATTCGATATGAAGGCTTTAGTTTTATAATCGGATTTATTCCAACATAAGTTACTGGCCAATTGAGATACATGTAAAACCAGCCAATATCTCTAGCTACGCTTATGTTTTAAAGACAAAAATACGCATCCAAAAAGCTATTAATTGCGTCCGTTGATGGTATTCTTCGGCTAGCTTCACAATCATTAAATATGTTTGCAGCTTGTTTAATTTTGCACGTATTGCCATAAACTTGCTCTCAGTTCAAAAATGAAAATTTGAAAGAAGTGGTTATGTGATAGTTGAAAAGCATAATTGAAATTTGAAAAGAATAAATTAGTGAAAGAATCGGTTTCTTCAAAACAAGGATTTTCGTAATTGATGCTTAATAGAAGTTTGAGAGATTTGATATTATACGGATATAAAATATTGACTGAAGATATATTAAAAGAGAGATAATCTAGCCCCTTAAAATGTGGGATTTATTTAATAACATATAACGATATTAAAGATTTAAAAATTAAATAAAGTTTTATAGAATAAATATACAAAATAAAATAAATATTTTAAGTTTATATGGAGTTAACTGGTGTTTTCCATGTGCATACCATATAAATTCTCCATGAGTAAAGAGTAGATATTCAATAGCACAAAATAATGAATTCGGTGTGATCGCCCAACAACTCAACCCAAGTTTAGGAACTTGTACATTTTTCCCTTCCTTGTCATTGTTTTCTTTACTGCTATTTGATTGACACAAAATACCATCTTCTGGTAGGTTCTAGTGAAATCCTGTGAGTGGAAGATCTAATTCCTACATAAAATGAGAAACTGAATTGCTTATTGTCTGATACTTCTAAATTCATCTTTAAAATATATTTTTGAGCACTTCTGATCTTCTAAATTTATCAAAAACGAACACGCTTAAATTTGACTATTAGAGACCAATGTGTTCACTTTTAATTAAATTTGGCAAGAACTATTCAAAAGTATATTTTTTAAAACATAGGGGATCGCTTTTGTCATTTCTTTCCAGAATTCCTACAATAATAACACCACCGCAATCATCTCTCTTACCTTGCCAAGTGTCAACATAGAAAGGACTACTACTAATTTTGCCCCCTTAGAAATCAATAACTTGAAATGACTTCAACAAACATTTAGGTTACATTCTACGAGTTCCAAATCTAAATGACAACTTTTTGGACTCAAAACACGTTTTTATTGTATTAAAAAATGCTTTTTTACCTAAAATATAATATTATATTGTATTTTACTTTAATAAAATTTTAGCCGTTAAAGTAAAACGCAGTATAATATCACATTTTATATATATCACAGTATTATACTGCATTTTGCATATTAAATTTAACCCTCCCTCCCCCTTCAACAAACATTTAGGTTACATTCTACGAGTTTGAAATCTATATGACAATGTTTTGGACTCAAAATATGTTTTTATTGTATTAAAAAATACTTTTTTTTACCTAAAATATATTATTATATTGTATTGTATTTTACTTTAACAAAATTTTAGCCGTTAAAGTAAAACGCAGTATAATATCGCATTTTATATATATCACAGTATTATACTGCATTTTACATATTAAATTTAACCCTCCCTCCCCCCTCCCCCTCCCCCTCCCCCCCCTTCTTCTTCCCCTTGACAAAACACTGGTATCCTTTCCCTCCAATAAAAAATTCCAACAGCAGTACCCCCATCCCCCACCCTTCGATTCTAAAAAAAATTCGAGTGGACCCCACCTGTCATATAAAAAGTGAAGATTATAGATCACACATACAACCCAAGCCTTCGATTGTTGTGGTTTCCTCGTTTCAGGCTCAAAATTTTAATTTTTCAATTTTCTAAAAACATAAACCGAAGTATTCCGATTTAGTTTATGTTGAAACTCGTATAATAATGCATATTAGTTGTAATGTGTTTCCACATTGTTTTGTATTTTATTTGTAATTAAATTTATATGTTATTTTTATCTGGATTAAGTTATTAGTGTTTCAAAAAAATAGTTAAAAGTTGAGAAATAATTTTTTGTTAATAAAATGTTCATAAATTCCTTTTACTATTTTTATATGTAATTTCGTGAATGTTATGTTATTAAATATGCTTGTTAGTTTTATTTAGTTTAGATTATTTAGTTGCTTAAAGAATAGCGCCCTTATAGCGTAATAAAATATAGAGCCTTACAACATAGTAAAATATAGAGCCTTTTGCCTAGTAAAATATAGAGTCTTTTAATGTAGAATCTTTGTAGTTTAAGTATCTACTAACTACAAACTCTATCCTATTACACTTTACAAAATTATTTATTTAATTTATAAAACAAAC
Organism: Nicotiana benthamiana; assembly: GCA_034376525.1. Lineage (NCBI taxonomy): Eukaryota > Viridiplantae > Streptophyta > Magnoliopsida > Solanales > Solanaceae > Nicotiana > Nicotiana benthamiana. Next base: position 15,632,508 of record CM067325.1, read on the forward strand.
ACACATAACTAACAAATTAACATATGATGTCAAATTAAATATCGAGAGTGGAACTCATAGATATATACTCTGTCTAATTAAAAATTAATTATTTAATTCATAAAACTAACAAAAATCTAAAAATATTAAAATTGACATATATAAGAATTCAGAATAGCTTGGGGCTATTGAGCCTCAAATATTGAGCCAGGAACCCATAGATATTTACTTTGTCCAATTAAATAATTAAATATTAATTATTATAACACAAATAAATTTCTAAAAATATTGAAATTAACACACATAAGAATTCATGATAGCTTGGTGCTACTGGGCCTCAATATCGAGCATGAAACCCATAGATATATACTCAGTCCAGTTAAATAATTAAATATTTAATTTATAACACAAACACACAATTAATATTATTTAATTTACAGCAAACAACATGAATGTGCCGCCTGTGCATCATGGACCTTTCTCGGATGAGATATTAGTATCAAATGGCGATCATAGGTCCGCCTACGTATGGGAGGGAGAGGTAGTGGAGCAGACTCTCCATGCCAGGAGAGTGGACGACGGTGGGACTTTATGAGGGAGAGAGCATTCTATCCCCGCGTAGTCCAGCGCCTGCGTGATATGGGCTTCTATAGGATTTTTGAGATTGCGCGGCTGCAGCTCGACTGGTCTCTGATCATAACGCTAATAGAGCGGTGGCGACCGAAGACGCACACTTTCTACCCGTCCATTGGCGAAGCCACCATCACGCTTCAGGATGTTGAGGTTTTATGTGGGCTATATGCTGATGGACTGGCTGTTGCACTGTCTCAATATATGAGATCTATGACGCGTGCCCAGTATTTGGACTTGCTGCAGTAGTTCACTTGTTTCAGGCCACAGGGCGAAGCTGCAGCTTCAGGGGTCAGTCGCATTTCTGTTACAGCTATTAGACAGAATTTGGAGGTATTGCACCCCAACATCACCATCAAGATAGATGTTCTACATGTTCATCGGTACACGAGGTTGGTGCTGCTCCTTCTTTTTGAGGTGTCTTGTTCCCGAACACTTCGAAAAAATCTAATGAGTATGCAATTTCTACATCATCTTCAGCAGCTAGATGAGTTACCCCAGTACAGTTGGGGTGTTGTTGTTCTCACTTACCTGTATAGGAGTATGTGCCAGGCTGGCCTGGGCACTCAAAGCAACGTATGTAGTTTTCTGCCGCTTTTACAAGTGACAACATATTCGAATACTCTGTTCATTACCTCCAATTATATATAGTCAAAATAACTTTTAAATTTTACGTTGATCTTGTATGTTAGGTTTGGGCCTGAGAGAAATTCATGCCATTGCAGCCACCTCTACCACCATTACCTCCGGATGTAGCACCTCCGTTTCTCCCTTTATCTAGGAGGTTGGTTCTCCGGTGTGGAAACTACCGAGCCATTGATGCTCATCATAATCCCTCCCTTGTCAGAGATGTGTTGGATATGCTGGAGGCCTGCACAGGTAAATATGTACTTGAACTTACTTGTTATAAATTCACTTGTGTTGTGCATACTCACTTTTATGTTATTACATGATAGTTCATCTGGATGTCATACAATGATGACTTGATAGTTGGCCTGCTCGATTATTGCTCGGTTGGCCGACTGATTTGGAGCACTTCCGTCCCGCTGATATGCCTCGATATTGTGGAGCATCATGTCACAGAGCGGCAGAGCTGGGACTTTGCCAGTTTGACCGTCTGTAGACTATACCGAGGGAGCCTACATAAGAGGCTACACATTATCAAAAGGATAATCATTCGAGGGCGGACAATACATTTGTAGCATGGCTAGAGGTGCAGATCCATACTTGGGACCAGCGAGAGGACCTAATTCTGCCCCCACCTTCACAGATCCAGGAGGTGACTATTGAGATTTATTTGTCCTAGTAACGTCGTCACACCCGATTGATGATCGGGAACCCCGTTCATCAAGCTGACGGTCGATACATACCATACTCCGGGAGGCACGAGGCACTGGTATGTTTTCTTTTTGGAACCCATACTTATAACTGTGATATAGCATTATGTAATTAATATTTTAAATGTTGTGCAGGATATTGGTCATCATTTATTCTATCGGTTGGGACTATAGATGCAGCAACATGCTGACAATCCTGCAGTCGCTGAATATGGCCGGCAGTTGGTAGAGCTGGCTCTCCGGACACTGCAGCGAGCTAGGGAGGACGAGAGGTTAGATAACGCTGATGAATATGTGGCGCCAGATCACCACCATCAGGGTAGGCCTGTCGCACAGCCGAGGAGACGGGCACGAGCCAGGGCTGCCCTACGAGGTCATAGGGGACGGCAAGGAGGTGATCCCCAGCAAGGGGGCGTTGAGGCACCTGTTGAGCCATCTATTGAGGCACCTGATGAGGATCTTAGAGATGATCAGTCAGGTTACATCCCTCAATAAGACGAGTCTTCCAGTAGCATGCCATCGTACAACTTTTAGTTAGAGCTGCCAGCATCGCAGGTCACCCCGTCAGATCCATTGTTGGTCATGGGTACATTCGACAGAGATGTAGAGCAGTTCTTTTCAGGCCCATCAACCGCAGCTGAGGATCGGCCGACCCGAGACATAGATGGTGGGCGCAGGTTGAGTTTTAGCTCATCCCCGGCGGTTGCGACGAATCTATCACAGGCGCAAGTATTTTTGTATTATTATTAAATTTTAATTTTTTTTTCCTTTATAATTTTTCCATAAATTAATTTTTAATTTTCTTATTAAGGCTTCATCCAAGCCATCACGGAGCCTACTTTATGCGATTATGAGGATATCATGAATGCTTATATTCAGGAGCCCGACGAGACCATGGTAAGAAAATATTTTTGACATAGCACGTACATCACTAATATACATTTTCATGTACTAAGCTTACTAATTGTTTTGTAGGTTGTTGACGGACCGGCGACCCCTTCTACCGATCCTGCCAGCTCTACTCACGATCATGCTACAGCGCATTCTTACATAAAGAGGCGACGTGATGAGGATGATCTGAATATGAGGACACAGGTTGTGAGACACGTTGATTTTTTTGTTTGTTTGTATTATGTAAATAATACATTATGTAAATAATGGCAAGACTTTTATTTTAACAGCAATTTTATTTTAACAATACAACACAGACTCAAACATAGCAAACCTAACATAAATTAAGTACCACTAATGAAAACAAATGACACGGGAAACATAAAGATACACTACTACACTCAATACGTACATGTCATTGTTTAGTCACGACCGCCTATTATTCCCTACTCCAACCACTTAAATTTTTCTTCCAGCTTATTTTTTTCTTCTTCCACCTGTTGAAACACGTTCTCAAGTCGCTAAATCTAAACGTGTGTTCATATTTGTAGGTTTTGATAAATGACAAACCGACGTGAACGAAACATTGACATATGCCGAAGTCCAAGCACAAGAGAAACAAAGATCAAGATTAAGTAAAGCAACAAAGTTATACATGAGTCGTTCTATAATTGTGATCTTGATCCGACAATTGATTCAAGACTTGGCTTCTCTTGTAAAATCATTTTATCAAACCATGCATCTTTAATTTAAAGCAAAATGATTTTCAAACATTTCATTTTAACCAAAATGAATTCTAAACATGTCTTTCAAATCTGGACAAACAAAATCGATTATGTACTTTATGATAATCGATTATGTTAAAGCAGTGTACACCAGATTTTACAAAGCTGTAAGATAATCGATTATGTACCTTATGATAATCGATTATGTTAAGGCAGTGTACACCAGATTTTACAAAGCTGCAAGATAATCGATTATGTACCTTATGATAATCGATTATGTTAAGGCAGTGTTCACCAGATTTTTCAAAGCTACAAGATAATCGATTATGTGCCTTAGACTAATCGATTATGTTGAGACAGTGAGCATCAGATTTTACAAAGTAGCAAAATAATCGATTATGGCTTTTCTGGTAATCGATTATATTAAAGATCGTTGCCAAAGTATTTTCAAACACTGAAAGATAATCGATTATGTACCTTCAGACAATCGATTATGCTAAGCATAAAATCGGGGATTGATTTTTGAACGTTGTCAGGTAATCGATTATACGATTTGGATAATCGATTATTCTGCATAAAATCTGGGAATGATTTTTAAACGATTGGCAGATAATCGATTATACAGAATCAGATAATCGATTATCCTAGCACAAAATCAGCAATTTGTGATTGGCAATTAAGCAACGGTTTTGGGTGTTTTGAGCACTATAAATACAACTCAAAATCACTCTTCTAAGCACAACAACTGATTACATTCTTTCTAAAGCTTACATACTCTCTTTGCAATCATTTTATATTCATTTCATAAGTTTTTGAGAGCCAAACTCTTGACGAAGTTGTTGTGTTCTTGAGCGTATTGTTTTTACTCATATCTACTCTATAAAGAGAGTCTTGTCTTGAGAGCTAAGTGTTTGTACACACTTGAAGGGATATTCTAATCCCTTGTTGTAAGAAGGTAAAGTAGTTCCTTGGTTTGAAGTCTTGAGGTGTGGTATCCTCGAGCAGGTTGAAGTCTTGTAGAGTGTATATCTACGAGCAAGTGTAACAGTTTGTTAGGCACCCGTAAGCTTAACGAAGTTAGTGTAAAACTCAAGAGAGTCTCTCGGGTACTGGACTAACCACACGTTGTGGTGAACCAGGATAAAATTCTGTGTGTTCTCTCCTTATCTTTTTAATTACTGCACTTACGTTATTCCTGCAATTTTTTATTCCACAAATTTACATTGTTTTTTATTATAACGCTATTCAACCCCCTCTAGCGTTAAGCGTATATTCTAACAATTGGTATCAGAGCCTAACTCTCTGAAAGACTTAACAGTTTGAGAGAAACAATCCATGGCTTCTACTCGTAACATTAATGCAGGACTAGGTGAAGGACAATGCTTCACAAGGCCACCACTCTTTGATGGTACAAATTATACCTACTGGAAGGAGAGGATGAGGATTTTTATTCAATCAAACAATTTCCAACTGTGGAAAATCATAAAGAATGGAGAACAACTTCCAACTAAAAAGGTTGGAGATGAACTCGTCCCGAAGTCGGAAGACGAATACGATATGGACGATATCAGAAAGGTGGAATATAATGCAAAGGCCATCAACATGCTGTTTTGTGCTGTAAATCCCGATGACGATCGAAAAATTTCATGTTGCACCACGGCTAAGCAAATGTGGGATAAATTGGAGATCACCTACGAGGTACGAACTAGGTAAGAGAAGCTAAAATAGATTTTCTAACCAACGAATATGAACTTTTTCATATGAAGGAAAGCGAGAAGATAGACGATATGTTCAAACGATTTTCAAAATTCGTTAATGATCTTCATGCTCTCAAGAAGACTTTCACGGATAGGGAGCTTGTCCGTAAAATTCTTCGAAGTCTCACTCCGGAATGGCGCTCCAAAGCCGATGCTATTCAAGAGTCAATCGGCATCACAAATGTCACAATCGACGGGCTTAGAGGTAATCTCAAAACCTATGAATCTACTATTCTTAACCCTCTTTTGGATGATCAAAGGAAGCGAAGAATCGCCCTCAAGGCAAGCACGGCTCAACCTCAAAATGATGAGGATTCAAGCGACGAAGATAACGAGTTCGGACTCGTTATTAGGAAATTTCACAAGTTCATGCGAAAGGAGTTTGAACGAAAAGGTAAGCGACAAGGAGACCAATTAAAGTGCTATGGATGCGGGGAAATCGGGCACATAAAATCAAATTGTCCAAATGCTAAAAAGGAGAAGAAACCCGTCAAGAAACAAAGAGCATACATCTCTTGGGGAGGCGACTCCGGAGACGAATCAAGTGATGGAGAAGGAAACGAGACCGCAAACTTGTGTCTTATGGCACACGAAGAAAATCAAAATGAGGTATGTACTTCTTCTAAGAACTATTTCACTTTAGAAGAAATGCAAGATGCATTTGATGAGTTGTATAAAGGGTTTATTAGCGCTTCTAAATCTATAAAAGATTTAAGAAAACAATTTTCTTCAAAAGAAAAGGATTTTGAAAAACTCACTCTTGAGAATGAGAAATTAAAAGAGGAAAACAAGTTTTATGGCAAAAGAAGCGCCGATAAACCCGAAAGCTCAAATAAGGATTGTACTTCTTGCAAATCTCTAAAGGAAGAAGTAGAAAGTCTTAGAAGCACTTTGCACAAATTCAATTCTTCACAAAATTTTTTTAATGAAGTGCTTGTAAATTTGAAATCCACTAAGCACGGTATAGGCTTTAAACACGAGACGAAAGAAAAAGTTGAGTCCATTCCTAAACCACCTAAGACTCAACTTAGGCAAAACAAAATAAATGTCAACACTCAACCTAGAAATTTTAATCCTAGAATTGCATATCATCCTTGAACAAATGCTAGGAGAAATATTGGAATGTATAGACCACCTAGACAAGATTTTCAAAAACCACATCAAAACTATATTCCTAACAATAGAGTAAATACTAGAAGAAATATTGGCATGTATAGACCACATAGACAAGATTTTCGAAAACTACATCAAAACTATATTCCTAAAAATAGAGTGAATAAATCTAGACCTCTAAATTATTATCATCCTAGAAGAATGCACAATCCAAATGTCATTTGTCATTATTGCAATAAAATTGGACATACTGCTCCCGCATGCTTCACTAGACATAGACATTTCACTGCAGGACAATCACACCAATATGTTGCACCTAACGCACAAGGACCCAAAATGGCTTGGGTACCAAAATCTCATTAATTTGTTTGTAGGTGTGTTTGAAGGGATCAAGTGTACTTTGGTACCTTGATAGTGGATGCTCCAAACATATGACCGAGGATGCATCAAAATTCCTTCAACTAAAACCCACGGAAGGAGGAAGTGTTATTTTTGGAGACAATAACAAAGGAAAGATTATCGGCATTGGATCCGTCGGCAAGGACGAATCCTCCTCCATTAAGCATATTTTGCTAGTTAAAGGTCTTAAACATAATCTCTTGAGCATAAGTCAATTATGTGACAAGGGAAATCTTGTATTGTTTGACTCCGAAGAATGCTTAGTTATCCGTCGTAGTGATTTTAAAATTATTCTTCGTGGTAGTAGAATGGATAATATCTATATGGTTGATCTTGAAAATTCTTCTTCAAGTTATGTGAATTGTCTTTTGAGTAAAGAAGACGACATGTGGTTATGGCATCGTAGAGTAGCTCATGTAAATATGAATCTTTTAAACAAACTAGTTTCACAAGATTTAGTAATTGGTCTTCCAAACATGAAATTTGAAAAAGATTCTACTTGTGATTCATGTCAAAAAGGGAAACAAACAAAAGCCTCTTTTAAATCCAAAAATGTTGTTTCAACCTCTAGACCCTTACAACTTCTTCACATGGATCTCTTTGGACCATCTCGTGTTGAAAGTTTTGGTGGAAATCTTTATTCTTTTGTAATTGTTGATGACTACTCTAGATTCACATGGACATTATTTCTTGCTCATGAAAGTGATGCCTTTATTGCTTTCAAAAGTTTTCTTAAACGTGTTCAAAATGAAAAGAACACAACCATCACTTCCATAAGAAGTGATCATGGGGGAGAGTTCGATCACAATCTCTTCGCGGATTTTTGTGACGAACTCGGTATCGAACATACCTTTTCGGCTCCACGTACACCACAACAAAATGGAGTGGTGGAACGTAAAAATAGATGTCTCGAAGAGATGGCTAGAACCATGCTCGATGAGGCTAAGATTTCCAAAAAGTTTTGGGCGGATGCCGTGAGTACCGCAAGCTATGTTTTAAACAGAGCTATCATTAGCCCGATACTTATGAAAACTCCCTATGAACTCTCTATGGGAAGGAAACCAAATCTTTCCCATCTTAGAGTGTTCGGTTGTAAATGTTTCATTCACAACAACAGAAAAGATAACTTGGGAAAACTTGATGCGAAATCTGATGAAGGAATTTTTCTTGGTTACTCATCACGTAGCAAAGCATATAGAGTGTTTAATAATCGAACCAAAACTGTTAAGGGATCTCCTCATGTAGTATTTTGTGAAAATGATGCTCGCTTGGCGAGAAAGGATTCTTGTGTTGATCTTGCAGATGCTTTAATGAAAATCAATCTTCAAGACGAGGTACAAAAGGAGGATCCAAAGGAAGTTCAAGATGAAGTCATGGAACAACCTTCGGAAGAAGTACCACCACAAGAAGAAGAATCGATGATGCCTAAGGCTTGGAGGACGTCTAAAGACCATCCTCTTGACAAGGTAATTGGCAACATCGAGAAAGGGGTAAGTACACAAAACCTTCTTAAAGATACTGTAGGACATACTTTTGTTTCACAAATAGAACCTAAAACCATTTCTGAAGCAATTGGGGATGAGCATTGGACCTTGGAAATGCAAGAGGAGCTTAACCAATTCAAACGTAATGATGTTTGAGAATTGGTGCCAAGACCCGATAATCACACCATAATTGGTACGAAATGGGTTTTTCGCAATAAATTAGATGAAAATGGTATAATCACTAGAAACAAAGCTAGGCTAGTTGCTAAGGGATATAATCAAGAAGAAGGCATTGATTATGAAGAAACCTATACACTCGTTGCACGCCTAGAAGCCATTCGCTTATTACTTGCTTTTTCATCATCTATGAATTTCAAATTATTTCAAATGGATGTCAAAAGTGCCTTCCTCAATGGGTTTATTCAAGAGGAAGTGTATGTTGAACAACCCCCGGGCTTTGAAGATTTTACATCTCCCGACCATGTCTTCAAGCTTAAGAAAGCTTTATATGGTCTTAAACAAGCTCCTCGAGCTTGGTATGAACGTCTAAGTAAATTTCTCTTAGACAATGAGTTTGAAAGGGAGAAAGTTGACACCACACTTTTTATCAAAAATAAAAACAATGACATTCTATTAGTTCAAATTTATGTCGATGATATTATTTTTGGTGCTACTAATGATTTTCTATGCGAGGAATTCTCTAAGTTAATGACTAGCGAATTCGAAATGTCAATGATGGGTGAGCTAAACTTCTTCTTGGGGCTGCAAGTAAAACAAATGAAAGAGGGAACTTTCATTTGCCAATCCAAATATTGCAAGGAGTTGCTAAATCGCTTTGAAATGAGCAACGCCAAAGCAATGGACACCCCAATGAGTACATCCGACCATCTTAACAAAGATGAGAAAGGTAAGGAAGTAGACACCAAGAAGTATCGAGGTATGATCGGATCTCTTCTCTATCTTACTGCTAGTAGACCGGACATCATGTTTAGCGTGTGTTTATGCGCTCGATATCAATCATGTCCGAAGGAGTCACACTTAACTGCGGTAAAACGGATTATGAAGTATCTTGTTGGAACAATAAATCTGGGACTATGGTATCCCAAAGATTCTTCATGCCAACTTGTTGGCTATTCCGATTCCGATTTTGCAGGTTGCAAATTGGACCGCAAGAGCACTAGTGGCACTTGCCATTTGCTCGGTAGCTCCTTAGTTTCGTTGTTTAGCAAGAAACAAGTTAGTGTTGCGTTATCCACAACCGAGGCTGAATATATAGCCGCGGGGAGTTGTTGTGCTCAAATCCTTTGGATGAAGCAACAACTCTCGGATTATGGTCTTAGTATTGATCATGTTCCTCTTCGATGTGACAATACTAGCGCCATAAGCTTGATGAAGAATCCTATTCTTCACTCAAGAACGAAACACATAGAAATTAGACATCACTTTATAAGAGATCACGTTCTCAAGGGCGATGTCGAAATTGAATTTGTTGAAACCAAAAATCAATTGGCCGACATCTTCACAAAGCCTTTTGAGAAAGAGTCCTTTTTCCGCATTCGTAGTGAACTCGGAATTCTTGACTTCACGATGATCTAATTCATGCATTGCATTTGTTTTAAATAATTACTAACTTGAGCGTCGGAGGCGCCTAATTCTTTTTTTGCAGGTATCGCCCCAAAGACAGGGGGAATTATCAGACACCGGTGCAGAATAATCGATTTTTCTAAAGTCAATAATCGATTACTCCCCATTTACGTTTTATGTTTCTTATGCTGGAAAATTGACATAATCAATTATACAACACTACAATCGATTATCTAACAGTTTTGGCTTTGCCGGATTTTAGCTGTTAGATATAAAAATTGATTATCACATCTCTCTAATCGATTATGTTGACATTTATTTTAGGGTGTTAAGTCACTGTGTGACAATAATCGATTATTAAAACAGTGCAATCGATTTTCCTATTACCGTCTCGGATGTCCGTTACTACATTTCCTGAAATAATCGATTATCTCAAAAGCACAATCGATTATTCCCCGTTGTTATTCTAGCTTGCATAATATTCTGTCTTTTATTTTTATGTATTTGCATTGTTGTTTAATCAATAAAGAGTTAGTTATTTTTTTTGCTAATGTCAAAAGGGGGAAGATATGGGCTATGCATACTAATACATCTTGGCATAAATTGAGGAGTAATTCATAACTTGAGGGGGAACTCGTTGCATATCTATATACTTGTCTTGGATCGTCATTATGAAGTAATTAATATGCATATCCCGATATTGGTTTGCCATTATCAAAAAGGGGAAAATTGTTGAAACACGTTCTCAAGTCGCTAAACTAAACGTGTGTTCATATTTGTAGGTTTTGATAAATGACAAACCGACGTGAACGGAACATTGAAATATGCCGAAGTCCAAGCACAAGAGAAACAAAGATCAAGATTAAGTAAAGCAACAAAGTTATACATGAGTCGTTCTATAATTGTGATCTTGATCCGACAATTGATTCAAGACTTGGCTTCTCACGTAATATCATTTTTATCAAACCATGCATCTTTAATTTAAAGAAAAATGATTTTCAAAACATTTCATTTTAAGCAAAATGAATTCAAAACATGTCTTTCAAATCTGGACAAAGATAATCGATTGTGTACTTTATGATAATCGATTATGTTAAAGCAGTGTACACCAGATTTTACAAAGCTGTAAGATAATCGATTATGTACCTTATGATAATTGATTATGTTAAGGCAGTGTACACCAGATTTTACAAAGCTGCAAGATAATCGATTAAGTACCTTATGATAATCGATTATGTTAAGGCAGTGTTCACCAGATTTTTCAAAGCTACAAGATAATCGATTATGTGCCTTAGACTAATCGATTATGTTGAGGCAGTGAGCATCAGATTTTTCAAAGTAGCAAAATAATCGATTATGGCTTTTTCTGGTAATCGATTATATTAAAGACCGTTGCCAAAGTATTTTCAAACATTAAAAAATAATCGATTATGTACAATCAGACAATCGATTATGTTAAGCATAAAATCGGGGATTGATTTTTGAACGTTGTCAGGTAATCGATTATACGATTTGGATAATCGATTATTCTGCTTAAAATATGGGATTGATTTTTGAACGTTGGCAGATAATCGATTATGCAGAATCAGATAATCGATTATTCTAGCACAAAATCAACAATTTGTGATTGGCAATTAAGCAACGGTCTTGGGTGTTTTGAGCACTATAAATACAACTCAAATTCACTCTTCTAAGTACAACAACTGATTACATTCTTGCTAAAGCTTACATACTCTCTTTGCAATCATTTTATATTCATTTCATAAGTTTTTGGGAGCCAAACTCTTGACGAAGTTGTTGTGTTCTTGAGCGTATTATTTTTACTCATATCTACTCTATAAAGAGAGTCTTGTCTTGAGTGCTAAGTGTTTGTACACACTTGAAGGGATATTCTAATCCCTTGTTGTAAGAAGGAAAAGTAGTTCCTTGGTTTGAAGTCTTGAGGTGCGGTATCCTCGAGCAGGTTGAAGTCTTGTAGAGTGTATATCTACGAGCAAGTGTAACGGTTTGTTAGGCACCCGTAAGCTTAACGAAGTTAGTGTAAAACTCGAGAGAGTCTCTCGGGGACTGGACTAACCACACGTTGTGGTGAACCAGGATAAAATTCGGTGTGTTCTCTCCTTATCTTTTTAATTACTGCACTTACGTTATTCCTGCAATTTTTAATTCCGCAAATTTACATTGTTTTTTATTATAACGCTATTCACCTTCCCTCTAGTGTTAAGCGTATATTCTAACACCACCTACTTGAGTTTCTCCTGCAACTCCACAACTTCTCATTTAGATTGTTGCTCTCATTCGCGCTGCTTCAAACACAAACTATGAAGAGAAGACAACTTCTCTTTTTAGTATTCCTGGTGATAGGGTTTATTAACCCATACCTCAAAATTGCAAACAGGTTCATTGGGAACTCTATAAATCTTGTTCATACACGCCTAGTAGGCGTCCATATTCTTCCTAGCAATCGTGCATCATGCATTTTTTGTCGTACTCGCACCTTAGGGCAAAAAGGGGTTGATACATTTGTTAAAGCGTAAAGAAAAACCTTGCTTTTATGGAAATATTTGCTATTTGCTATTGTTAAACGCAGAAAATAACTACAATGCGTCCGTTATTTATAGGCAATATTTAACACAAAATGTAGTATTGTACCGCACTATACATATTCATTTTTTCTGAAACAAAATAGTTGTTGCGCAGTTGGTTCAGCTTTTCAGACCGACAAGACAACACATAAAATGTAGTATTGTACCGTGCTATACATATTCAATTTTCGGAAACAAAATAGCTTCTGCATAGTCAGTCAACTTTTAAGACTTGCTGACTTCATTTACCCTCTGTAGATTATTCCCTCGGTGTCCGTAGATAGCGGTGCAAACTTCAAAAACACCCTGATCGTGATTGTACTATAAATATACATTCCAATGTGCTCGCCTCTTGTACTTATCAAATCTTCTTATCAGTATTGGTATAAATTGAACGCCCCTGTCCATAAAATCCGATGAAGCTCTATTCCTTTCAACAAACCTCTTCGCAATCTATTTAAATATCATTCGGACCATGGCAGTGACAGGAAATCCATGTGCAGACTTTAATAAGTCATTAAATGACTCCGCACATTTGTAGTCAGGGCTCCCCATGGTCTACCACCATCAGCATGCAATGTCCACATGTGAAGCTCATGTCCCATCAGCCAAGTATAAGTCGTGGATCTAACTGCTAGATCGCTTCTATGCGCCTCGTGAATTTGCACTGCTGGTGCTCAGTTGCAGCCATCCATATTAAATCATGCAAGCCTTGTGTTATTTCTTCTATAAATTGACCTTCAGGTGTCTCACACGGTAATGCTGGTATGCATAGGGTTCCTGCCATTTAGGTAAATGCCGTACGGAACTTAATATACCACCATGTCGAACAGATATTAGACAATAACATGAACGTTGTTTGACAATGCTGCTTCAAGTGGTTCAAAAAAAAGTGGCCACATATCTTCGCTTTCATTGGCACAAATGGCAAAAGCTAGTGGAAATATTTGTCCTTTGGCATCTACTACAACAGCTATCAAAAGCTTAGTATCATACTTTCCATCGACATGAGTACCTTCTATGGAAATTATTGGACGGCAATGCACAAAACCATCATTTGCTGGTTTAAATGACCAGAACACATAGTTGAAAATATATTCCGGTCTTCCCGAACTCTTCTCACGCCTCCATTCAACAACAATGCTAGGGTTAAAGTGTTGCAGTGCGGCCATGTACCTGAACAGAGATGAAAATGAGTTATCCCAGTCACCATAAATAATTTCAAAAGCACGTTTGCGCCCGAGATATGATTTTCTTTTGGTTATAGTACGCCCATACTCCTGGTGGACGACTGTAATACACTCTTTGATAATGGACACTCTCAAGTATGGAATCAAGACAAGATAAATCAAGTCTACACCCAAGTTGAACTGATTCTCATTGAATGTGTCCATTTCACATATATGAGGCTAATATATTTACCCACTTTCCACAACCCTGATTTCTTCTTGGTGGCATGCAATATCAAGTGACAACTTATAAAGTCTTTATGGTATACCGTCTTGTATATCTCCGTAGTTGATTCCCTTACCATCATCTCACAGAACTCTCTTTTGTTGTAGATTTTTACAGCCCTGACTAGGTGAGCTTTATCGGGAAAAAACATGTCCTTTGCAAGCACCGCTGGTCTATACTCATCCCACATTGCTGATTGAAATTTGTCAGCATCCCTTGTGAGGGAATCCACATCCGGAATACTTGAAAAATTATCAAGGTAGGGAATATTCCGCTTATGAAACGGCACGTGGAAGTGTGGAACTCGTACACTCTTGGTATAACATGAGGTGGAGAATGCTCCCTCGTCAGCTGAGGTTCGGCATTCACTTCCTCCTCATAATCATCCTCATTAGGGAAGGGTGTGTCATCTCCAGACTCATTGGAATTGTTGTCATAATTACTATCATCTTCCTTACTCTGCGCATCTGCCAAATCACGACTCAATACGTCATCTATGGGAAACTGTGTGAGGCCAGGAACATCAAGTTGCTCATTTTCACTGCACAAAAAGAATACTTTACATATAGCTATATCACTTCACTTACAAGTCGTACTGTGTTGACATTCCATGATGGGCATTTATTTGTCAGTGATGTCCCGGATGGACTGATAAGTTAGTATTTTAACATGTTTTATGCCCTTACTTGCGTATGCTTTGGTTATAATTTGCTACAAAATAGTCCAAAAATGCTCACAAGTTGTGCTTGATTGCAAGTTTGATCAACAAGGTAATGAAATATCAAAGATCAGCTCCAAAAAAAGTGAAACCTACTCAAGTATCAAAGATTAAGTGAATGGAGGAAAAGGGTGTTAGGATTTATGCCCGTCACTAGAGGGGGGTGAATAGTGCGGCACGAGAATATTGATAAATATTGCGGAATTAAAAAATGCAGGAATAAAATAAATTCGGTAATAAAAATAGCAAGGAAAGAACACACCGAATTTATTCTGGTTCACCACAACTTGTGGTTAGTCCAGTCCCCGAGAGACTCTCTCGAGATTCCACTAACTCCGTTAAGCTTTCGGGTGCCTAACAAACCATTACACTTGCTCGTAGATGTACACTCTACAAGACTTCAACTTGCTCGAGGATACCGCACCTCAAGACTTCAAGCTTGCTCGTGGATACCGCACCACGAGACTTCACACACTAAGACTTAGGGTACTTAGCGAATCCGACAATCAATGAGAAGATATGTTCTTCTCAAATACCTTTCTCTTTTACAACAAGAACTCTCTCAAAAGAGTAGATAAAGAGATACAAATTTAGCTCTATGAACAACTCAAAGTTGTCTCTCAAATGGCTCAACAAAAGCTCTAAAATGATGCCCAAATAATGTCAATATGTATATAATTATTGGGAGGTGTTGTGTGTTTAAAATCAGCTCAAAAGACCTCTTTTTATAGATGAAAAAAATGGTGTATGTCCGTTGCTTAATTGGCAATCAATTATGCTGATTTTGTGCCAAGATAATCGATTATTCAGTATCTGATAATCAATTATCTCCAATGTTCAGAAAATCAGAAGCTGATTTTCTGCTGAATAATCTATTATCTGATACTGCATAATCGATTATTCTGTGGCAGTGTTCAAAAACTGGCAACGGTCTACAGCATAATCGATTATGCATATACTGATAATCGATTATTCTGAGGCAGAATTGAAAACTTACTTCAAAAACCATTTTGGTTAAGATGAAAACTTTAACATCATTTTGTTTGAAGTATTTAAAATATGTTTATGATAAATATGATTTAATAAAATATGTTTATGATAAATATGATTTAATAAAATGATTTTACGCATATTTATGATGACCTATGTTGAGCCAAAAGACGAGATAACTTAAGCGTTGCTCTTACATTTGTTCTACCTAACGACCTACGCCTTGGGTCTTCGGTCTTGAACATTTGAGCTCGTCTTTGGCTTTTCCATTGCAATCCGTTCATCAATATGCTTCTCGGCATTCAAGCTTGATTGTTTGTCATATAATATCGTTGTTTGACACTTGACTTCATTGTTTGTCATTCATCAAAACCTATACCTGAAAATCATGCTCATACAACCAAAGCGCACATATCATAGGTAGAGTGATTTTCTACAATTTCCCCTTTTTGATAATGACAAACAACAGGAGATATGCATATCGAGTTCCCCCTAACTTCATGCTATATCTCATACAATTCATGCAAACAACTCAATATAATTCTCCCTTAATTGAATATTCCCCCTCAATTAAAGCATACTAGAATGTGAAGACATTTCCCCTTATTAGATGCATATCGCCAAAATTCTTCCCCCTTTTGGCATTAGCAAAAAGAGTATACCAATTGTTTATTGAAATTATTGACGATACCAATTGTTAGAAAAATAATCATATCAACATCAAATACTACCAAGTGTTCGTAAAACCATACCAATCATAATGACGGTTTTTCATTATATACCAACTAAAAATATTCATCAAAACATGAATCAATCATTTAACATAAAAATATTT
The DNA here is from genome assembly GCA_034376525.1 of Nicotiana benthamiana. NCBI lineage: Eukaryota > Viridiplantae > Streptophyta > Magnoliopsida > Solanales > Solanaceae > Nicotiana > Nicotiana benthamiana. The sequence goes on from CM067325.1 coordinate 15,648,990, forward strand.
GATACTAATTTTTATTCAAAATAAAACTTATCAAAACATGAATTAATAATTAATATCAATTGTTAGCACATATCAACTATTACGTTTTTATCAAAAATACAATAACTAACCGACGTTCCCCCTTGATGCAATAAGGTTTCGTGCTTGGTGCATCTACTACAATATTGTAGTCTTCAAGCACACCTGCAAAAGTACCTAAAAATAGGTTTTCGGTACCCAACTTCTTTTGGGTCCTTGGGGGTTAGGCAAATAATAATCATAATCAAAATATGAATCTCTATGTTTAGCAAAACATACGGGTGCAATGTGTCCTACCCGGTTACAATAATGACATATGACATTAGGATTGTGCATATATCTAGGTTGAGCCAAATGCGTTCTAGGTGATCTAAAGTTGTTATTCCTAGAAGCGTTGAAATTCCTAGAGTCATTTCTAGATGGTCTAAAGTTATTCATTCTAGACTCATTAATAAAATTCCTAGAATTGTGTCTAGGTGGTCTAAAATGATTAGTTTTAGACTTATTAACAAAATTCCTAGAGTCGTTTCTAGGCGGTTTAACCTTATTTATATCGTCCTTTTTAATTACCTCACTTGTTCTAGAATCATTTACACTACATTTTTCTAGTGTATTTCTAAGTTCTACGTTCTCCATTTTAAAGAACTACAAGAAGAACAATTTGAACTTTGAACAATTAAAGAGGCTACATTCATCTCCTTGATTTTATTTTTGAGATCGACATTGTCATTTTCCAAAAATCTATTTTCTTCTTCTAAAACTTTGATTTTATTTTTAAGAAAAGTAATGTCATTTTCTAAAGATCATTTTCTTCTTTTAGTTTTTCATTATCACAAGTCAATTTTTCAAAATCTTTTTCTTTTAAAGAAGTTTGTTTTTCAAATTCTTTTTCTTGCAAAGAAAGTGTTTTCTCAAAATCTTTTTCTTGAAAGAAAGTGTTTTCTCAAAATCTTTTTCTTGCAAAGAAAGTGTTTTCTTCAATTCTTTTATGGTTTTGGAAGCTTTAACAAATTCACCATATAATTCATCATAGGCATTTTGTATTTCTTCAAACGAGTAAGAGTTAGAAGTACTTACCTTTTCTTCTTCGTTTGCCATGAGGCATAATGCGGCAGTTTCATCGCCCGAGCTGTCCGAATCCCATGTTACGCGCCTATGATTTTCTTCTTTTTCTTGTCCTTTGATTTTGGACAATGTGATTTGGTGTGGCCAATTTTTCCACAATTTTGACATGAAGGACTTGGTTCTTCCTTCTTTATTTCCTTCTTCATAAACTTATAAAAATTTTCAATTATATCATTGGAAATAATATCATCATCACTTTCCGAATTACTTACCTCTACTCTTTTAGAAGATGAGGCTTTGAAGGCAATATTCGAATTACTTCTAAGATACGGATTAAGAATTGTGCTTTGATAAGCTTTAAGATTACCTCGTAGTCCATCAATTGTGACGTCCGTGATTCCTATCGACTCTTGGATAGCATTTGCTTTGGAGCGCCATTTGGGAGTGGGACTCCGTAGGATTTTTTGAACTAGATCTTTGTTCGAGTATATTTTTCCGAGAGCATGAAGATCGTTGACGATCATTGAGAATCGTTCGAACATATTATCGATGTCTTCATCTTCCCTCATTCTAACAAGTTCATATTCATGTGTTAGAAAATCAATTTTCGATTCTCGGACTTGAGACGTACCTTCATAAGTGATCTCGAGTTTGTCCCACATTTCCTTTGCGGTTGTGCAACACGAGATTTTCCGATAGTCGTCCGTATTCACCGCACAAAATAGTAAGTTGACGGCCTTTGCGTTTCTTTCAACCTTCTTGATGTCCTCGACATCATATTCATTTTCCTCCTTTGGAACCATGATTTCCCCAACTTTCTTTGTTGGCATTTGTTCACCTTTCTTGATGATTTGCCATAATCGAAAATTATTTGATTGGATGAATATTCTCATCCGCTCTTTCCAATATGTATAGTTTGTTACGTCAAATAGTGGAGGGCTATAGGTGGAGTGTCCTTCGCTCATCATTCCTGTGTTCAATATTCTCAAAAAAAATATATATTGCTCTCAACCGGTTAAGGCTTTCAGAGAGTTAGGCTCTGATACCAATTGTTAGGATTTATGCCCGTCACTAGAGGGGGGGTGAATAGTGCGGCACGAGAATATTGATAAATATTGCGGAATTAAAAAATGCAGGAATAAAATAAATTCGGTAATAAAAATAGCAAGGAAAGAACACACCGAATTTATCCTGGTTCACCACAACTTGTGGTTAGTCCAGTCCCCGAGAGACTCTCTCGAGATTCCACTAGCTCCGTTAAGCTTTCGGGTGCCTAACAAACCGTTACACTTGCTCGTAGATGTACACTATACAAGACTTCAACTTGCTCGAGGATACCGCACCTCAAAACTTCAACCTTGCTCGTGGATACCGCACCACAAGACTTCACACACTAAGACTTAGGGTACTTAGCGAACCCGACAATCAATGAGAAGATATGTTCTTCTCAAACACCTTTCTCTTTTACAACAAGAACTCTCTCAAAAGAGTAGATAAAGAGATACAAATTTAGCTCTATGAACAACTCAAATTTGTCACTCAAATGGCTCAACAAAAGCTCTAAAATGATGCTCAAATAATGTCAATATGTATATAATTATTGGGAGGTGTTGTGTGTTTAAAATCAGCTCAAAAGACCTCTTTTTATAGGTGAAAAATGGTGTATGTCCGTTGCTTAATTGGCTATCAATTATGCTGATTTTGTGCCAAGATAATCGATTATTCAGTATCTGATAATCGATTATTCTCCAACGTTCAGAAAATCAGAAGCTGATTTTCTGCTGAATAATCGATTATCTGATACTGCATAATCGATTATTCTGTGGCAGTGTTCAAACACTGGCAACGGTCTACAGCATAATCGATTATGCATATACTGATAATCGATTATTCTGAGGCAGAATTGAAAACTTACTTCAAAAACCATTTTGGTTAAGATGAAAACTTTAACATCATTTTGTTTGAAGTATTTAAAATATGTTTATGATAAATATGATTTAATAAAATATGTTTATGATAAAATGATTTAATAAAATGATTTTATGCATATTTATGATGACCTATGTTGAGCCAAAAGACGAGATAACTTAAGCGTTGCTCTTACATTTGTTCTACCTAACGACCTACGCCTTGGGTCTTCGGTCTTGAACATTTGAGCTCGTCTTTGGCTTTTCCATTGCAATCCGTTCATCAATATTCTTCTCGGCATCCAAGCTTGATTGTTTGTCATATAATATCATTGTTTGACACTTGACTTCATTGTTTGTCATTCATCAAAACCTATACCTAAAAATCATGCTCATACAACCAAAGCGCACATATCATAGATAGAGTGATTTTTTACAATGGGGGCCTAGTGCAGACCGCACAAAAGTGAATGCGGCTGCGCTTGGAGATTCAGAGGGTTGTATAATCAGGCTGAAGGCTACGCAGCCGCGGTACGTTTCTCCAGTCCGTGGTCAAGCTTCCGCAATCGCACTATGCTTTTGTGTGGTCCGCGGTCAAGAGATTCATAGAACAATCATTTGGCCAAGACAATGCCATACGCTCCACAGTCGTCACTCTGCGGACCGCGGACCACGTTAGATCCCCTACGTGGCCGCGGTACACTTCCACGCGTCCGCGTCCTCAAGTTCAGAGAAGCAGAAATGCGAAATCCTAAGAGCCAGTAAGGTCGTGGTCCATTTTGTGCGACCCACACTGACATCGTAGGGGTATGTTTGTCTAATTTTTTCAGCCTAGTATAAATAGAACAGTTTACCATATTTAAGTCGGTTTTTGTACTCCAGACTTAGCTGCACTTGTGAGACTTGGTTTTGTATCCATTTTTGGCACTTTTGCTTTTTATTAATGATAGATTATTGTAGTTTCTTCTTAGTAATCAATTAATATGCCAAGTTCTTCATCTATTTCTTTAATTTCTATATCTAGCATGAGTATCTAAGCCCATTAGCTAGGATTTTGGCTCAACCCTAGTGTGGGTAATTGATGAGTGATGCCATCTAGGGTTAGATTGACTATGGTTAATTGCTATTTGGGTTGATTTTATGTTTTAATTGAAAATCTCTGGTTGCAAACACTGATTAAAGCTTTACGGATTTAACTCTTCTTGGGAAAGAGAGTCTATGACCCAAAAATTGACCCAACAAGAAATTAGGACGGACTCATGAGAAATGATAATCCCAATTAATAGGTTAAATCTCGAGAGAGTAATCACCCTACTTGAACCCTAGTTGCTTGGTCTAATTTGCCTACGCATTTGGTCTCGGGAGAGTCAATTGGGAAAAATCGCTCTCTCTATCGAGAGGTGTGAGAGTGGGTAAAATATTGCAGCGATTATAGCAACAACAACAACAACAACAACTACCCAGAATAGTCTCACAAAGTGGGGTCTGGGGAGGGTAATATGTAGACGAGCCTTACCCCTACCCCAAAGGGCAGAGAGGCTGTTTCCAATCGACCCTCGGCTCAGTGAAGAAAAGGAAAAACAAAAACCAAAACAAAAACAAAAACAAAAGAGCATTAGTAACTCCAGCAGAAATATCGTAAAGAATTATCTAAACATAAGAAACATAAATAAAATAGCATGCAATAATATCATACAGTAATTACCATAAATAACTAAAATAAGGGAGACACAAGCCAAAATACAAATCATCTATGGATAGCCCTGCCCAGCCTCTCCCAACCCCGGGTGAGGAGTACGAAAAACTCTAGGAGCCTCTATCCTACAACCCTGATACTAGACCTCCAGACTTTCCTATCAAGGGTCATGTCCTCGGAAACCCGCATTCTAGCCATGTCATGCCTAATCACCTCTCCCCAATACTTCTTAGGCCTCCCTTTGCCTCGTGGAGCGCCGACAATCGCCAGCCGCTCACAACTCCATACCAGGGCATCAGGACTTCTCCTCCGCACATGCCCGAACCACCTCAGCCTCACTTCTCGCATCTTCTCATCCACCGGGGCCACCCCTACCTTCTCTCGAATAACTTCATTCTTAATCTTATCCAAACCTGGTGAGCCCGCACATCCACCTGAGCATCCTCATCTCCACAACCTTCATTCTCTGAACATGAGAGTTCTTTACGGGCCAGCACTCCGCCCCATACAACATTGCAGGTCTAACCACAGCTCTATAAAATTTCCCCTTGAGTTTATGTGGGACTTTCTTGTCACACAGGACTCCTGATGCAAGCCCCCACTTTTACCACCCCGCTCCTATACGATGAGTGACGTCCCCGTTAATCTCTCCGTCCCCATGAATCACCGACCCAAGATACCTGACACTGTCCCTCTTGGCGATGACCTGAGATCCAATCATCACGTCCATGCCTACTTCGCTAGGCTCGGCGCTAAACTTGCACTCCAGGTATTCTGTCTTAGATCTACTTATTTTGAAACCCTTAGACTCGAGAGTCTATCTCCATACCTCTAACCTCTCAATAACACCAACCCTCGTCTCGTCTATCAAGACTATGTCATCAGCAAATAGCATACACCAAGGCACATCCCCTTGAATATGTCGGGTTAGAGCATCCATCACCAAGGCAAACAAGAGAGGGCTGAGCGCCGATCCTTTATGGAGCCCCATAACCACTGGAAAATGGTCTGAGTGGCCACCCACTGTCCTAACCCTAGTCTTAGCTCCATCGTACATGTCCTTGATTACTCTGATGTAGGCTTCCGGCACGCTCTTCGCCTCCAAGCACCTCCATAGCACCTCCCTTGGGACCTTGTCATACGCCTTCTCCAAGTCGATAAGCACCATGTGCAGGTCCTTCTTCTTATCCCCGAACTGCTCCACCAACCTCCTGACAAGGTGGATAGCTTCTGTAGTGGAGCGACACGGCATGAAACCGAACTGGTTCATAGATATAAATGTCATCTCCCTCACCCTCGCCTCGATCACCCGCTCCCAAACCTTCATGGTGTGACTTATTAATTTGATACCCCTATAGTTGTTGCAGCACTGGATGTCCCCTTTGTTCTTGTACAAGGGCACCACTGTACTCCACCTCCACTCCTCCGGCATCCTTTTGGTCCTGAAGATCGCATTGAACAACCTGGAGAGCCACTCCACTCCTGACCTACCCATGCACTTCCAGAACTCCACGGGGATCTCGTCAGGCCTGGTCGCTCGACCCCTACTCATCCTACGCAAAGCCCGCATGACCTCCTCCACCCTAATGCGCCTGCAGTACCCAAGGTCTCTATGTTGCTCTGGATGCCCCAACTCCCCTAGCTCTATGTTTTGATCCCCCTCCTCGTTAAGTAAGTCTCGAAAGTGCGCCTGCCACTTCTGCTTGACTTGAGACTCCCCCATCAGAACTCTACCATCCTCGCCCTTGATGCACCTAACTTGGTCAAGATCACGTGCCTTCCTTTCCCTTGCTTTCGCTAACCGGAATAACTTCTTGTCCCCGCCTCTCTCCCCTAGTTCCTCGTACATGCGACCAAACGCCGCGTTTTTAGCTTCCGTAACCGCCAGCTTTGCTTCTTTCCTCGCCACTTTGTAGATCTTCCTGTTCGCTCTCCATTCTTCCTCGCTTGTGCTCCCTGCCAACTTAGCAAATGTCGCCTTCTTCACCTCCACTTTTCCTTCTACTACATCGTTCCACCACCAGTCACCCTGATGTCTGCCTGAATAGCCCTTGGCTACCCCGAGCACGTCTCGTGCTACCTCCCTAACCAAGTTCGCCGTCTCTGACCACATAGCGTCCGCTTCCCCAGAACTTCTCCAAGCTTCGCCCTCAGCTAACCTCATCTCCAACTCCTGTGCTTTCTCCTTTGTCAAAACACCCCATCTAATCCTCGGTTGTACCCAAGCACCCCTCATCTTCCTCTTCACCCAGAGACCGACATCCATCACTAGGAGCCTATGAAGAGTCGAAAGGGACTCTCCCGGAATAACCTTGCAGTCCGTGCACATACCCCTATCACTCCTTCTGAGGAGAATGTAATCAATCTGCGTCCTCGCCGCCGAACTCTTAAAGGTGACCAAATGCTCCTCCCTCTTCTGAAATGTCGAGTTCGCAATCAGAAGCTCGGAAGCCCTGGCAAAATCAAGCAGTGAAGTGCCTCCTTCGTTCCTAGTCCCAAAGCCGAAGCCACCGTGCACTTCACCATAACCACCAGCATCTGCCCCAATATGACCATTAAAGTTCCCTCCAATAACTAACTTCTCAGATTGGGGAATACCACTCACCAGATCATCCAAGTCCTCCCAAAAGCGCCTCTTATCCTCCTCGTCTAGGTCCGCTTGCGGCGCGTAAGCGCTGATGACGCTGAGGGTGCAACCCCCAATAACCAACTTAATAGACATTAACCTATCGTTCACTCGCCTAACCTCGACCACGGACTCCCTAAGATCCATATCTACCAATATGCCCACTCCATTCTTACCTCTCACGACCCCAGAATACTACAACTTAAACCCGTCTACATTCCTCGCCTTCGACCCTTTCCACCTAGTCTCCTGGACACATGTTATGTTAACACTCTTCTTCTGAAGAACCTTCACCAATTCAATGGACTTACCCGTCAGAGTGCCTATGTTCCATGACCCGATCCTTAATCTATGAGCGTCCGCTACCCTCTTCCCAATCTTACCTCCCGCCCTACTCGCAGGACCACTCCCCGCCCCGTACTCACCCCCACCACTGCCCCCACCCCCGAGGACATGACCTTACGCTATCATCCCCCGCCGCGGCCACTATCCCTCCAACCGACTATAGAGAATAGTCACGCACACACGCACTATAGCGGAATACGCAAAAAATCGCAAATGTGTTAATCAAATCCTAGTAACATCCACCCGTCAATTAGCCACCTAGGTAGTGTCACGACTCTAGTGCCCTTCTTCCCATTAGATACAACTAATCAATATTCTCGTATCATAATTTAGTGTTGATCATTAGTTTTCTAAAAGTAGTTATACTTCAAAAACCCAAAAATGTTTGAAGTGATATTAGGAGTACAAACACATCTCTAGGCTAGACAGAAAATCCAACCCCCCTACTAGCTCCCTAAGGAAATCAATCTTGACCTCTATTCAGGTAAGAGCTATTGCGACTTGCTTTTCCTACCATAGTGTAGCGTCGAGGTTGCAACGATCACTTTTTGGCGCCATTTCCGGGGAGCTTATGGTGTTGACTATCTGTTTAGTTAGTTTTGTATTTTGCTTCTCTTTCTTTCTTGTTTACTAATTTTGTTTGTGTCGATCACTCAGGTACACATGGATCTTAATGCAAATAACCCTCTTGGCAATGTCATGGCGGGAGAGGAGGTAGATGATCTTGATCACGAAGAGGTCCCTAATTTACCTCAAGCTCCATGTAACGGCCGTCAGGCCAATGCAATTGACAACAATCGTATCCCAAACCCTCATCTGCCACGGTCAATAGTGGCCCCAAGAGTTCTCCCCAAATCAAGGTTATGCGAGTTCCATTATTCCTCCCCGAATTTAAGCAGGGAACTTTCAAATCACAAATGTTATGTTGACCTTGCTCGAGCAAAGAGGATACTTTACGGGCGCCTCCGATCAAAATGCCTACAAGCACTTGAAGGGGTTCGTAGATACATGCTGGGGTACCAAGAACACAAACGTGTCCGATGATGCTTTGAGATTGAGGCTTTTCCCATTCTCTCTTCAGGGTAAAGCATTGGATTGGTTAGAAAGACTCCCCAATCATTCCATCACAACTTGGAATGACTTGGTGGAAATAGTTATTGGTAAGTTTTTTTCACCAAGTCATATGGCGGCATTTCAGGATGAAATCTTTGCCTTCAAGCAAGAGCCAACAGAACCTTTGCATGAAATTTGGGAGAGATATAGAACGATGGTGAAGGAATTCCCCAATAATGACATGACAGAATATGTTACAACAAGCTTTCTACCGGGGCATCAATACTAAAATCAATGCATAGTGAATCAATTGGCCAGGGGTAATTTTATGAAGTTGACTTATAATGAGGCTTGTGCCGTTCTTGATGAGATGGCGGAAACATCCTCTGCATGGAAAAGTCGAGCTAACATTCCTCAGGGTGACCCTACAGTTATTCATTTACGTAAGGAGTTGCATGATCATAGGGAAGCCATAGTGGAGTTGACAACCACTATAAACCAATTGGCGAAGGCGCAATTGCAACAAGTCCAAAATACGCGACAAGTCAATGCCATAGAAGGTGTTTCTATGCTAAAAAGGAGGCAAACAGGGAAACAACCTCAAGGAAATTGTGAACAATATGACAACAATTATGGTGGTGGTATGAATTCTATGATGATTAAAGTGAGGATGTCCAATATGTTAAAATTACCTAGAGAATAGAGGTAACTCTTCAAATCAACAATGGCGTCCCCAAGGTAATTGGGGTAATCAACAATAGGGCGGAGGTAATTAGAATAATAACAACCAGCAACAAGGTGGAGGCAATTGGAATAACAACAATCAAAACAACAATTAGGGTAATCAAGGTAACAACCAAGGTAATTGAAATGGGAACTAAAATAATTGGAGCAACAAACAACAACCAAGGAGGGTGGAACAATAGTGGGAACTAAGGCAACTGGGAGCAAGGCTTTCAAAGGCCCATGTACCAACAATTGAACAATCTACCCTCTTTTCCTTCTCAAGGTCCAAGTTCTTCTGGGAGTGATATAGGGAGAATTGAGAATATGTTCGAGCAAATGATGAAAAAGAACCAAGATCCCGATGCGCAATTGGCTTCTCATAAGACCTCTATTCGGAATTTGGAGGTGCAAATAGGCCAACTCTTTCAAGCTTTGAATACTCTCCCCAAGGGTGCTCAACCAAGTGATACGGCGATGAACCCAAAGGGTGGGAACACCAATCAAGTGATGGAAGCTACAACAAGAAGTGGGAGAGGAGGTGATGTGCATGCCTCAAGAGAAAAACAAGTTGTGGTTTATGATGATGAGTTGCAAGTTGACAATGTACCTATGATTGTTGAAGACGTGGAAGACAAGGTGAATAATGATGTGCTGATTGATATTGATGATGAGGTCTGTTGGAAACACGTTTCAAATGCAATATACTAAACGTGTGTTCTTTTGTAGGTTTTGATGAATGTCAAACAAAGCAAAAAGCGATATATTAGCAATGCTCAAGGACAAGCACAAAATGGATGCATTACAAGAAGCTCAAGACAAAGTTTAGAAATGTTATAATTGAGTCAATATTAATTGTGATCTTGATTCCTCAACTTGGCTCATAACATGGCTTCTCTACTAAAATTATTTTTCCAAAATCATGCATATTTAAATTAAGTGTCAAATGATTTTAAACTATACATATTTACATTTGTTAAAATGTTTTCCAAACATGCCTCAAAAATCTGGGCTAAGATAATCGATTATGTTCTTATGATAATCGAGTATCTCTAAGCCAAGACTGCATGACAATCGATTGTGAATTAATGATAATCGATTGTGAGTAAGTCAGTTAACATCAGGTTTTTGCAAACTGCATAACAATCGATTGTGTACTTATGATAATCGATTGTTAACTGAGGCAAAGTTTTCAAAACTCATAAAAATCGATTATGAACTAATGGTAATCGATTAGAATGATAAAAATGTCTCCCAGTGATTTTAAATAAAATGATAATCGATTGTGGCTTTTGATAATCGATTATATATGAGACAGAGAGTTTTGAAATTAATTAATAATCGATTATCCCATTTGATAATCGATTGTTGAAGCTGACCGTTGTCATATATTTTCAATTACCGTCAGGTAATCGATTGTTGATATGTAACAATCGATGTTTTGCGTAAAATCTGGAAAAGATTTTCTGAACGTTGTTAAAATAATCGATTGTTGATTTCCGGACAATCGATGTTTTATGCCAAAAATTGGAAAGGATTTCTTAACATTATAAATAATCGATTATTGATTTGAAGTAATCGATTGTTGACGTAAAATCTGGGATTGAATTTTTGATCTGATAGGCAAACAATCGATTGTTTAGTCTTGACAATCGATTGACACTGAGTAATTTCAGCAATCCTTAATTGGCAATTAGACAACGGTAAGACAGAGTTTCTCACCTATAAATACAGCTTCAACAGTGTTTTCACAACAACAACATATACACTTTGAGTATTTTCATTGCTAAAAGCTTTCTTACATTGATCATCAATTTTCCATTCATCCATAAAGCTTTTTGAAGAGCCATTCTATTGAGCTAAGTTGTTGTGATCTTGAGCGTACTATTTCTACTCATATCTACTCATTAAGGAGTGCTTTGTAAAGTGAGTGTGTTTTGTGTTTGTAAGAGAATTGCGATTCTCGTTTGTTGAGGAACTTGTGATTCCTCGGTTGAAGTCTTTGGGATTGTTATCCCCGAGCAGTTGAAGTCTTTGGGATTGTTATCCCCGAGCAGTTGAAGTCTTTGGGATTGTTATCCCCGAGCAATTGAAGTCTTTGGGATTGGTATCCCCGAGCAATTGAAGTCTTTGGGATTGTGATCCCCGAGCACCTAGGTGAGGCTTGTGTCCTCAGCTGTAACGGTTTGTTAAGCACCCGTAAGCTTGACAAGTTTAGTGGAAATCTCGAGAGAGTCTCTCGGGGACTGGACTAACCACGTTTGTGGCCAACCAGGATACATCATTGTGTAAGTTTATTTTACTGCACTTGTTTTAATTTCTGCAAAGTTTTTAAATTCCGCACTAAAACGCTTAATTTTTTTAAAACGCTATTCACCCCCCCTCTAGCGTAAAGCGTATTGTCCAACAATTGGTATCAGAGCCATACTCTCTGAAAGACTTAACCGTTTGAGAGAATCTTTCCATGGCTTCTACTCTAGACTCTTTTGCAGGTATTGATGAAGGACAGTGCCCCACAAGACCTCCTTTGTTTAACGGGACTAATTATTCATATTGGAAAGAAAGGATGCAGATATTCGTCAGATCAAACAGCCCTTACTTGTGGAAGGTGTACACCAAAGGAAATGAGGTTCCTGTCAAAAAGGTGGGAGAAGAATGGGTGCCAAAATCAGAAGAGGAATTCAACGCCGAGGATAATCGAATGGTTCAAAATAACTTTAAAGCTATTAATTTATTACTTTGTGCTGTTAATGCTAATGATTACAGGAAAATCTCCTGCTGCAAAACAGCGAAAGAAATGTGGGACAAGCTTGAGGTCACTTACGAAGGGACTGACCAGGTAAGAGAAGCTAAAATTGACTTTTTAACTCATGCTTACGAATTGTTCCATATGAAGGAAGGCGAAAAGGTAGACGAGATGTTCGAGCGGTTCTCATCAATAGTGAATGATCTCCACGCGCTCAAGAAGACGTTCACAGACAAAGAACTAGTTCGAAAAATCCTTAGGAGTCTAACACCGGCATGGCGATCAAAGGCCGATGCGATTCAAGAGTCAATCGGAATCACGAACGTCACCATAGACGCTCTTAGAGGTAATCTTAAGACTTATGAATCCACTATTCTTAACCCTGTTATTGATGAACAAAGAAGGCAAAAGATTGCTCTAAAGGCGAGCACAAGTCAATCACCAATTGAAGAGGATGGAGATAGCGAATTCGGACTCATCATCAAAAAGTTCCAAAAATTCATGCGAAAAGAATATGACCGCAAAGGGAAAAAGCAAGGTGAGCAAGTTAAATGTTATGAATGTGGTGAAACAGGGCATATCAAAACAAACTGCCCAAATCTTAAAAAGGAGAAGAAACCCTTCAAGAAGCAACGAGCATACATATCTTGGGGAGGAGATTCCGGAGACGAATCCAGTGAAGAAGAAAATGAAGAAGCGGCAAATCTCTGCCTCATGGCACAGGAAGAAAATCAAAGTGAGGTAAGTCAAATCTCTTCTCAAAATTTTTATACTCTTGATGACATGAGAAATGCCTTTGATGAATTGTATGCTGAATTTCTCAAAGTTACAAAAACCGTCACTAGCTTAAGAGAAAGTGCTTCTCTAAAAGAACAAGATTTTCAAAAACAGTTTTCATTAAAAGAAAAAGAATTAGAAAAATTGGTTTTGGAAAATGAGAAGCTACTAGAACAAAACAAGTTTTATGGGAAAAGAAGTACTGACAAGCCCGAGAGTTCAAAAAAAAATTGTGCTTCTTGTGTAGACCTTAAGAATGAAGTAAGTAGATTAAAAGGCACACTAGATAAATTCAACTCCTCTCATAAAAACTTGAATGTGGTGCTTGATAACTTGAAATCAACCAAGCATGGAATAGGCTTCATAAATGAAGAAGAGGTTGATGCAAAAACCCAACCACCTAGAGCTCAATCTAGGATTAATAACAAAAATGCCTTTCCTAAAACAAACATGCATGCTAGACAAAATATTAGGAGACCTAGACATGACCTTCCGCCTAGCAATCGTCACCATAGACATGATGCATATTTTAGGCACAACAGTGATCATGCTAGAAGATCCAGAAATGTTCAACCTAGAAATGATTATGGTGCTCAAATTAGGAGAAATGAAAATAGAGTAAACAATGTGCATTGTTCTAGCTACTATGAGCCTAGACGCATGCATAATCCAAATGTGACATGTCATTATTGTAGACGAATTGGTCATATTGCTCCCGCATGCTTTACTAGACATAGACATGCCACTCAAACATATTATTATAGTATGCATAACCCTCAAGGACCCAAAATGGCATGGGTACCAAAAGAGCATTGATTTGTTTTGCAGGTGTGCTTGAAGGAATCAAGTGTAGTGGATGCTCCAAACACTTGACGGGAGACGAATTCAAAATTCCTTCAATTAAAGCACAAAGAAGGAGGAAGAGACGGAAAAATCGATTTAGGCATTTTCAAAATCGGAAGTATTTTCGAAAAATTTAAAAGACAAAATACAAGGAAGACAAAGGCAAAATTGTGGAAGAAGCTTCTTAAATTGAAGAATGAGCCAAAAGACCAAAATGAACGGAGGATGTTCAAAATCAGGTAATTGGCAAAGTCGAAGGGAAGGTAAGTACCCTAAACCCTCTTAAGAACATCTTAGGACAAAATTCTTAAGAGTTCACGTCTTTCACCCGACTACACCTGTTTCAAAGTTATTATTTCATTTATAGATTACTGACTTGAGCGTCGGAGATGTTTAATTCTATTTTGCAGGTATCCCCCAAAAGGTAAGAGGAAAGTATAAATTGTCTTGATAACAAGAAAAATCGATCATAATCGATTATTTATGCTTACAATCGATTATCAGTATCAATAATCGATTATTTGTTGATTCAATTTTTTTTTGTCATGAAATCTTGTTGAATGTTTACATTGCTTGATAGAATTAAGTCTCATCATTTTAGCATCCCCCTTCCAAACAATCGATTATTTGTTCTGCCAATCGATCATTTGCCAAAATCCAAACTCTCTGTGAGTGAAATAATCGATTACTATATATTGACAATCGATTATCTGTTTTAAACTTATGTTACCGTTTTGGCTCTACAATCGATTCCTGTCAGGTCATAAATATGAAAAACAATCGATTACCAAGTTTGACAATCGACTATCTTTTTCAAATTTTACCGTTCTGGCGTGTAATCGATGTGTCAGATCATTTTCATTAATGACAATCGATTATTCTATTCAAACAATCGATTGTTGAACGGTCAGTGAATTTATTTTTACCGTTTCAGACTTCAAAGCTCTTCAAATCTCTTCAAATCTTTTCAAATAAGTGTAAGATTCATTCCTTCTCTATATATAGGCTGCACATATGCTCTTGTATACTCACTCAAGCCTCCCAAGCATCAAATTATCTTGTTATCTTTAGCACATCTTTTTCAAAAATGTCAAGCCGCAACTCCAAACGTGCTCGTTCCAAACAAGGTGCTTCTTCTTCTCGCCATCCATATCAAGATGGATCGGTTCTATTCTTTGAATCCGATGAAGAGCTCACCCGTTTCTTAACCAAATTTGAGAAACGCCTTATTCTCCCTCCTCGCTTTTCAACAAACGCTCTTGTTGCACCATTCATTCCAGCCGCGAATATGCTAAGAGAGTGCCAACTTTTCAATTTCCTACTCCTTACTCACCCCTACTACAACATTACTCTGGTTGAAGCTTTTTACTCCAACCTTCACAAAGATGATGAGGGTGAACTCGTTACCAATGTTAACGGCATTTCCATTCTAATTTCTGAAGATAACCTCCACCTCATTGCCGGCATTCCGCATGATGGTGAAGACATCTACCAGTACATAAATGATGCCGGGGACATGATTGATGAAGCTAATCTCTTCCGCCAAGCCGGAGTCGCCTATGATGAGTCTTCTTCCCGTCGTCCCACTATAAAGGGTATGGACCCAAATTATCGTTTCATTCTCTATTTCATCACTCGCGTTCTCAAACCCCGTAAACTCAATCACACCACCATTTCCCAAGAGGATGCCAAATTTCTTCATGCCATTATCACCGGTGTTAAAATCAATTGGTGCAAGCTTATTCAATCTCATATGTTCAATGCCACCAGAGATGACATACCTCTCCCCTATGCCCTCTTAATAATGAAATTTCTTGAAGCTTCCGGGGTCAATATTGCTAATGGTCCTCTCAAAAAGAGCACCAAAATCTGGGAAATTTCGGAGTCTTCCTTTCATCATGATGGTGATCATGCTCCCGCTCCTCCTCAAAATCGACAAGCCCGTCGTGCTCATCCTTCTCAGGAGCCTACCCTCCGGACTATCTCTGACCAAATTACTCAATTAACCCGTGAGGTCCATGGTTACTTTGATCACGTGCATTATGCCTATGCTCAGGTGGTGCCATATCAAGCGCCTCCCAATGATGATGAAGGGGATGGGGGTGATGAATGATGAAATTGTTGTTCTTTTTGATGATGTGAAATTGTTGTTTCTGATTTGTTTTTCCTTGGTTGGTTAGTTGTCGTTCGTTTTATTGTGTTTGGCTCCACCCATGTATTTTCCAATAAATAAACTTTTGCTTATTTCATATGTTTTTTTTTCATATTCTTCCCTTATATATTTTTGCTAATGGCAAAAGGGGGAAGAAACGGGATATCAAGAAGTATGCTATATCACTCCTTCATTTATGCTTAAAGTGAGGGGGAACATGAATTAAGGGGGAACATCAAATTGCATACTTTACACTTGTCTTGGATCATCAAAGTAATTATTGCATATATCCCGCTTATGTTTGCCATTATCAAAAAGGGGGAAATTGTTGGAAACACGTTTCAAATGCAATATACTAAACGTGTGTTCTTTTGTAGGTTTTGATGAATGTCAAACAAAGCAAAAAGCGATATATTAGCAATGCTCAAGGACAAGCACAAAATGGATGCATTACAAGAAGCTCAAGACAAAGTTTAGAAATGTTATAATTGAGTCAATATTAATTGTGATCTTGATTCCTCAACTTGGCTCATAACATGGCTTCTCTACTAAAATTATTTTTCCAAAATCATGCATATTTAAATTAAGTGTCAAATGATTTTAAACTATACATATTTACATTTGTTAAAATGTTTTCCAAACATGCCTCAAAAATCTGGGCTAAGATAATCGATTATGTTCTTATGATAATCGAGTATCTCTAAGCCAAGACTGCATGACAATCGATTGTGAATTAATGATAATCGATTGTGAGTAAGTCAGTTAACATCAGGTTTTTGCAAACTGCATAACAATCGATTGTGTACTTATGATAATCGATTGTTAACTGAGGCAAAGTTTTCAAAACTCATAAAAATCGATTATGAACTAATGGTAATCGATTAGAATGAGAAAAATGTCTCCCAGTGATTTTAAATAAAATGATAATCGATTGTGGCTTTTGATAATCGATTATATATGAGACAGAGAGTTTTGAAATTAATTAATAATCGATTATCCCATTTGATAATCGATTGTTGAAGCTGACCGTTGTCATATATTTTCAATTACCGTCAGGTAATCGATTGTTGATATGTAACAATCGATGTTTTGCGTAAAATCTGGAAAAGATTTTCTGAACGTTGTTAAAATAATCGATTGTTGATTTCCGGACAATCGATGTTTTATGCCAAAAATTGGAAAGGATTTCTTAACGTTATAAATAATCGATTATTGATTTGAAGTAATCGATTGTTGACGTAAAATCTGGGATTGAATTTTTGATCTGATAGGCAAACAATCGATTGTTTAGTCTTGACAATCGATTGTCACTGAGTAATTTCAGCAATCCTTAATTGGCAATTAGACAACAGTAAGACTGAGTTTCTCACCTATAAATACAGCTTCAACTCAGTGTTTTCACAACAACAACATATACACTTTGAGTA
Source organism: Nicotiana benthamiana (assembly GCA_034376525.1). Lineage (NCBI taxonomy): Eukaryota > Viridiplantae > Streptophyta > Magnoliopsida > Solanales > Solanaceae > Nicotiana > Nicotiana benthamiana. Next base: position 15,666,368 of record CM067325.1, read on the forward strand.
TTTTCATTGCTAAAAGCTTTCTTACATTGATCATCAATTTTCCATTCATCCATAAAGCTTTTTGAAGAGCCATTCTATTGAGCTAAGTTGTTGTGATCTTGAGCGTACTATTTCTACTCATATCTACTCATTAAGGAGTGCTTTGTAAAGTGAGTGTGTTTTGTGTTTGTAAGAGAATTGCGATTCTCGTTTGTTGAGGAACTTGTGATTCCTCGGTTGAAGTCTTTGGGATTGTTATCCCCGAGCAGTTGAAGTCTTTGGGATTGTTATCCCCGAGCAGTTGAAGTCTTTGGGATTGTTATCCCCGAGCAATTGAAGTCTTTGGGATTGGTATCCCCGAGCAATTGAAGTCTTTGGGATTGTGATCCCCGAGCACCTAGGTGAGGCTTGTGTCCTCAGCTGTAACGGTTTGTTAAGCACCTGTAAGCTTGACAAGTTTAGTGGAAATCTCGAGAGAGTCTCTCGGGGACTGGACTAACCACGTTTGTGGCCAACCAGGATACATCATTGTGTAAGTTTATTTTACTGCACTTGTTTTAATTTCTGCAAAGTTTTTAAATTCCGCACTAAAACGCTTAATTTTTTTAAAACGCTATTCACCCCCCCCCCTAGCGTAAAGCGTATTGTCCAACAAGGTCGAGGTAGAAACTCAAGATATAGTGAACCCGTCTAGGGAACACGTGATTGACATGCCCGATCCGGTTGTACCAAAAGCCAAGGATCCCTTGCGTAGGCCACCTCCACCTTATCCTCAATGATTAGAGAAGCATAAGAGTGACCACCAGTTCAAAAAGTTCATAGACATAATGAAGAGACTTACACTCAATATGCCTTTAGTAAAGGCACTTGAGCAAATACCGGGGTATGCATAGTTTATGAAGGATTTGGTAATAAAGAATAGGTTGACGGAGTGTGAAACAATTAAGATGACTCATCTAGTGAGTGCTATCGTACATTCAGTGGCCCTGAAGTTCGAGGACCCCTGAGCTTTTACTATCCATTGCATTATTCGAAGCGCGGATTTTGTCAATGCCCTTTGTGACTTGGGGGCTAGTATCAATTTGATGTCGTACTCAGTTTTTTAGACATTGGAAACTGGGAAACCTCGACCAACTTCAATGAGACCTCAAATGGAGGACCGATCGATGAAGCGACCTTTGGGCATTATTGATGATGTACTTGTCTAGGTGGATAAGTTTATATTGCCGGCCAAGTTTGTCATCTTGTATTGTGAGGTAGATTATGAGGTGCCGATTATATTGGGTAGGTCTTTCCTTGCAACGGGGGAGGCATTGTTTGATGTTGAAATGGGTGAGCTCACTTTCCGAGTGGGCGATGAGAAGGTTGTTTTCCCTGTTTGCAAATCCATAAGGCAACCTAATGGAACCGAGGTGTGCTGTTTTGTGGACATTATCACAACTGTGATATTGGATGATACAAGTTCTATGATTAATGTTGAAGATCCCCTTGTTGCCGAGCCTCTAAATTGGGATGTCAATGATGATGCAAGTAGAGTGACATGCATAGATGCTTTACATTTCATGGAATCTTGTGAGCCCTGTAAATTGTCTTTGGATCTTGAAACCCGACAAATTCCACCAACAAAGCCAACAATTGAGGAGTCACCGGAGTTGAAATTGACTCCACTTTCTCCACACTTCAGCCCAACACTCTGTATGCCTAAAACTATCTTGGAGCATGAAGGAAGATTGGATGAGGTGATGCAATAAGTAGGGGTATACCCTGTTTCTAACAAATCTTGGATTTCACCGGTGCACTGTGTATCGATGAAAGATGGCATGACCGTAGTGACAAATTCTCAGAATGAGTGGATTCCTGTAAGAACAGTGGGTAATTGATGAGTGTTGCCATCTAGGGTTAGATTGACTATGGTTAATTGCTATTTGGGTTGATTTTATGTTTTAATTGAAAATTGCTGGTTGCAAACACTGATCAAAGCTTTACGGGTTTAACTCTTCTTGGGAAAGAGAGTCTATGACCCCAAAATTGACCCAACAAGAAATTGGGACAGACTAATGAGAAATGATAGTCCCAATTAACGGGTTAAATCTCGAGAGAGTAATCACCCTACTTGAACCCTAGTTGCTTGGTCTAATTTGCCTACGCATTTGGTCTCGGGAGAGTCAATTGAGCAAAATCACTCTCTCTGTGTGAGAGTGGGTAAAATTGTGCAGCGGTTATAGCATAAGTCGTAAATTTTGTAAATCAAATCCTAGTAACATCCACCCGTCAATTAGCCACCTAGGTAGTGTCACGACTCTAGTGCCCTTCTTCCTATTAGATACAACTTAGCTATATTCTCGTAGCATAATTTAGTGTTGATCATTAGTTTTCTAAAAGTAGTTATACTTCAAAAACCCAAAAATGTTTGAAGTGATATTAGGAGTACAAACACACCTCTAGGCTAGACAGAAAATCAAACTCCACTACTAACTCCCTAAGGAAATCAATCCTGACCTCTATTCGGGTAAGAGTTATTGCAACTCGCTCTTCCTACCATAGTGTAGCGTCGAGGTTGCAGCGATCACTTTTTGGCACCTTTTCCGGGGAGCTTATGGTGTTGACTATCTGTTTTGCTAGTTTTGTATTTTGCTTCTCTTTCCTTCTTGTTTACTAATTTTGTTTGTGTCGATCACTCAGGTACACATGGAGCTTAATGCAAATGACCCTCTTAGCAATGTCATGGCGGGGGAGGAGGTAGATGATCTTGATCAAGAAGATGTTCCTAATTTACCTCAAGCTCCAGGTAACGGCTGTCAGGCCAATGCAATTGACAACAATCCTATCCCAAACCCTCTTCTTCCACGGTCAACAGTGGCCCCAAGATTTCTCCCCAAATCAAGGTTATGCTAGTGCCATTGTTCCTCCCCGAATCCGATCGGGGAAATTTCAAATCAAAAATGTTATGTTGACCTTGTTGAAACACATTCTCAAGTCGCTAATCTAAACGTGTGTTTATATTGTAGGTTTTGATAAATGACAAACCAACGTGAACGGAACATTGACATATGCCGAAGTCCAAGCACAAGAGAAACAAAGATCAAGATTAAGTAAAGCAACAAAGTTATACATGAGTCGTTCTATAATTGTGATCTTGATCCGACAATTGATTCAAGACTTGGCTTCTCTCGTAAAATCATTTTTATCAAACCATGCATCTTTAATTTAAAGCAAAATGATTTTCAAACATTTCATTTTAACCAAAATGAATTCTAAACATGTCTTTCAAATCTGGACAAACAAAATCGATTATGTACTTTATGATAATCGATTATGTTAAAGCAGTGTACACCAGATTTTACAAAGCTGTAAGATAATCGATTATGTACCTTATGATAATCGATTATGTTAAGGCAGTGTACACCCGATTTTACAAAGCTGCAAGATAATCGATTATGTACCTTATGATAATCGATTATGTTAAGGCAGTGTTCACCAGATTTTTCAAAGCTACAAGATAATCGATTATGTGCCTTAGACTAATCGATTATGTTGAGACAGTGAGCATCAAATTTTACAAAGTAGCAAAATAATCGAGTATGGCTTTTCTGGTAATCGATTATATTAAAGACCGTTGCCAAAGTTTTTTCAAACACTGAAAGATAATCGATTATGTACAATCAGACAATCGATTATGTTAAGCATAAAATCGGGGATTGATTTTTGAACGTTGTCAGGTAATCGATTATACGATTTGGATAATCGATTATTCTGCTTAAAATCTGGGAATGATTTTTAAACAATTGGCAGATAATCGATTATGCAGAATCAGATAATCGATTATCCTAGCACAAAATCAGCAATTTGTGATTGGCAATTAAGCAACGGTTTTGGGTGTTTTGAGCACTATAAATACAACTCAAATTCACTCTTCTAAACACATCAACTGATTACATTCTTGCTAAAGCTTACATACTCTCTTTGCAATCATTTTATATTCATTTCATAAGTTTTTGAGAGCCAAACTCTTGACGAAGTTGTTGTGTTCTTGAGCGTATTGTTTTTACTCATATCTACTCTATAAAGAGAGTCTTGTCTTGAGTGCTAAGTGTTTGTACACACTTGAAGGGATATTCTAATCCCTTGTTGTAAGAAGGAAAAGTAGTTCCATGGTTTGAAGTCTTGAGGTGCGGCATCCTCAAGCAGGTTGAAGTCTTGTAGAGTGTATATCTACGAGCAAGTGTAACAGTTTGTTAGGCACCCGTAAGCTTAACGAAGTTAGTGTAAAACTCGAGAGAGTCTCTCGGGGACTGGACTAACCACACGTTGTGGTGAACCAGGATAAAATTCGGTGTGTTCTCTCCTTATCTTTTTAATTACTGCACTAACGTTATTCCTGCAATTTTTAATTTCGCAAATTTACATTGTTTTTTATTATAACGCTATTCACCCCCCCCCCTCTAGCGTTAAGCGTATATTCTAACAATTGGTATCAGAGCCTAACTCTCTGAAAGACTTAACAGTTTGAGAGAAACAATCCATGGCTTCTACTCGTAACATTAATGCAGGACTAGGTGAAGGACAATGCTTCACAAGGCCACCACTCTTTGATGGCACAAATTATACTTACTGGAAGGGGAGGATGAGGATTTTTATTCATTCAAACAACTTCCAATTGTGGAAAATCATAAAGAATGGAGAACAACTTCCAACTAAAAAGGTTGGAGATGAACTCGTCCCGAAGTCGGAAGACGAATACGATATGGAAGATATCAGAAAGGTGGAATATAATGCAAAGGCCATCAACATGCTATTTTGTGCTGTAAATCCCGATGACTATCGGAAAATCTCATGTTGCACCACGGCTAAGCAAATGTGGGATATATTGGAGATCACCTACGAAGGTACGGACCAGGTAAGAGAAGCTAAAATAGATTTTCTAACCCACGAATATGAACTTTTTCATATGAAGAAAAGCGAGAAGATAGACGATATGTTCGAACGATTTTCAAAAATCGTTAATGATCTTCATGCTCTCAAGAAGACTTTCATTGATAGGGAGCTTGTCCGTAAAATTCTTCGAAGTCTCACTCCGGAATGGCGCTCCAAAGCCGACGCTATTCAAGAGTCAATCGGCATCACAAATGTCACAATCGACGGGCTTAGAGGTAATCTCAAAACCTATGAATCTAGTATTCTTAACCCTCCTTTGGATGATCAAAGGAAGCGAAGAATCGCCCTCAAGGCAAGCACGGCTCAACCTCAAAATGATGAGGATTCAAGCGACGAAGATAATGAGTTCGGACTTGTTATTAGGAAATTTCACAAGTTCATGCGAAAGGAGTTTGAACGAAAAGGTAAGCGACAAGGAGACCAATTAAAGTGCTATGGATGCGAAGAAAACGGGCACATAAAATCAAATTGTCCAAATACCAAAAAGGAGAAGAAACCCGTCAAGAAACAAAGAGCATACATCTCTTGGGGAGGCGACTCCGGAGACGAATCAAGTGATGGAGAAGGAAACGAGACCGCAAACTTGTGTCTTATGGCACACGAAGAAAATCAAAATGAGGTATGTACTTCTTCTATGAACTATTTCACTTTAGAAGAAATGCAAGATGCATTTGATGAGTTGTATAAAGAGTTTATTAGCACTTCTAAATCTATAAAAGATTTAAGAAAACAATTTTCTTCAAAAGAAAAGGATTTTGAAAAACTTACTCTTGAAAATGAGAAATTAAAAGAGGAAAACAAGTTTTATGGCAAAAGAAGCGCCGATAAACCCGAAAGCTCAAATAAGGATTGTACTTCTTGCAAATCTCTAAAGGAAGAAGTAGAAAGTCTTAGAAGCATTTTGCACAAATTCAATTCTTCACACAAAAATCTCAATGAAGTGCTTGTAAATTTGAAATCCACTAAGCACGGTATAGGCTTTAAACAAGAGCCAAAAGAAAAAGTTGAGTCCATTCCTAAACCACCTAAGACTCAACTTAGGCAAAACAAAATAAATGTCAACACTCAACCTAGAAATTTTAATCCTAGAATTGCAACTCATCCTAGAACAAATGCTAGGAGAAATATTGGAATGTATAGACCACCTAGACAAGATTTTCGAAAACCACATCAAAGCTATATTTCTAAAAATGTAGTGAACACTAGAAGAAATGTTGGCATGTATAGACCACCTAGACAAGATTTTCAAAAACTACATCAAAACTATGTTCCTAAAAATAGAGTGAATAAATTTAGACCCCCAAATTATTATCATCCTAGAAGAATGCACAATCCGAATGTCATTTGTCATTATTGCAATAAAATTGGACATATTGCTCCCGCATGCTTCACTAGACATAGCCATTTCACTGCAGGACAATCACACCAATATGTTGCACCTAACGCACAAGGACCCAAAATGGCTTGGGTACCAAAATCTCATTAATTTGTTTTGTAGGTGTGTTTGAAGGGATCAAGTGTACTTTGGTACCTTGATAGTGGATGCTCCAAACATATGACCGGGGATGCATCAAAATTCCTTCAACTAAAACCCACGGAAGGAGGAAATGTTATTTTTGGAGACAATAACAAAGGAAAGATTATCGGCATTGGATCGGTCGGTAAGGACGAATCCTCCGCCATTAAGCATATTTTGCTAGTTAAAGGTCTTAAACATAATCTGTTGAGCATAAGTATGTGACAAGGGAAATCTTGTATTGTTTGACTCCGAAGAATGCTTAGTTATCCGTCGTAGTGATTTTAAAATTATTCTTCGTGGTATTAGAATGGATAATATCTATATGGTCGATCTTGAAAATTCTTCTTCAAGTTATGTGAATTGTCTTTTGAGTAAAGAAGACGACATGTGGTTATGGCATCGTAGAGTAGCTCATGTAAATATGAATCTTTTAAACAAACTAGTTTCACAAGATTTAGTAATTGGTCTTCCAAACATGAAATTTGAAAAAGATTCTACTTGTGATTCATGTCAAAAAGGGAAACAAACAAAAGCCTCTTTTAAATCCAAAATGTTGTTTCAACCTCTAGACCCTTACAACTTCTTCACATGGATCTCTTTGGGCCATCTCGTGTTGAAAGTTTTGGTGGAAATCTTTATGCTTTTGTAGTTGTTGATGACTACTCTAGATTCACATGGACGTTATTTCTTGCTCATAAAAGTAATGCCTTTCAAGCTTCTAAAAGTTTTCTTAAACGTGTTCAAAATGAAAAGAACACAACCGTCACTTCCATAAGTAGTGATCATGGGGGAGAGTTCGATCATAATATCTTCGCGGATTTTTGTGACGAACTCGGTATTGAACATACCTTTTCGGCTCCACATACACCACAACAAAAATGGAGTGGTAGAACGTACAAATCGATGTCTCTAAGAGATGGCTAGAACCATGCTCGATGAGGCCGATATTCCCAAATATTTTTGGGCGGATGCCGTGAGTACCACAAGCTATGTTTTAAACAGAGCTATCATTAGACCGATACTCATGAAAACTCCCTATGAACTCTATAAGGGAAGGAAACCAAATCTTTCCCATCTTAGAGTCTTCGGTTGTAAATGTTTTATTCACAACAACGGAAAATATAACTTGGGAAAATTTGATGCGAAATCTGATGAAGGAATTTTTCTTGGTTACTCATTGCGTAGCAAAGCATATAGAGTTTTTAATAATCGAACCAAAACTGTTGAGGAATCTCCTCATGTAGTATTTTGTGAAAATGATGCTCGCTTGGCGAGAAAGGTTCTTGTGTTGATCTTGCAGATGCTTTAAAGAAAATCAATCTTCAAGACGAGGTACAAAAGGAGGATCCAAAGGAAGTTCAAGATGAAGTCATGGAACAACCTTCGGAAGAAGTACCACCACAAGAAGAAGAATCGATGATGCCTAAGGCTTGGAGGACGTCTAAAGACCATCCTCTTGACAAGGTAATTGGCAACATCGAGAAAGGGGTAAGTACACGAAACCTTCTTAAAGACACTGTAGGACATATGGCTTTTGTTTCACAAATAGAACCTAAAACCATTTCTGAAGCAATTGGGGATGAGCATTGGACCTTGGCAATGCAAGAGGAGCTTAACCAATTCAAACGTAATGATGTTTGGGAATTGGTGCCAAGACCCGATAATCACACCATAATTGGTACGAAATGGGTCTTTCGGAATAAATTAGATGAAAATGGTATAATCACTAGAAACAAAGCTAGGCTAGTTGCTAAGGGCTATAATCAAGAAGAAGGCATTGATTATGAAGAAACCTATGTACCCGTTGCACGCCTAGAAGCCATTCGTTTATTACTTGCTTTTTCATCATCTATGAATTTCAAATTATTTCAAATGGATGTCAAAAGTGCCTTCCTCAATGGGTTTATTCAAGAGGAAGTGTATGTTGAACAACCTCCGGGTTTTGAAGATTTTACATCTCCCGACCATGTCTTCAAGCTTAAGAAAGCTTTATATGGTCTTAAACAAGCTCCTCGAGCTTGGTATGAACGTCTAATTAAATTTCTCTTAGACAATGAGTTTGAAAGGGGGAAAGTTGACACCACACCTTTTATCAAATATAAAAACAATGACATTCTATTAGTTCAAATTTATGTCGATGATTTTATTTTTGGCGCTACTAATGATTTTCTATGCGAGGAATTCTCTAAGTTAATGACTGGCGAATTCGAAATGTCAATGATGGGTGAGCTAAACTTCTTCTTGGGGCTGCAAGTGAAACAAATGAAAGAGGAAACTTTCATTTGCCAATCCAAATATTGCAAGGAGTTGCTAAATCGTTTTGAAATGAGCAACGCCAAAGCAATGGCCACCCCAATGAGTACATCCGACCATCTTGACAGAGATGAGAAAGGTAAGGAAGTAGACACCAAGAAGTATCGAGGTATGATCGGATTTCTTCTCTATCTTACTGCTAGTAGACCAGACATCATGTTTAGCGTGTGTTTATGCGCTCGATATCAATCATATCCGAAGGAGCCACACTTAACTGCGGTAAAACGGATTATGAAGTATCTTGTTGGAACAATAAATCTGGGACTATGGTATCCCAAAGATTCTTCATGCCAACTTGTTGGCTATTCCGATTCCGATTTTGCGGGTTGCAAATTGGACCGCAAGAGCACTAGTGGCACTTGCCATTTGCTCGGTAGCTCTTTAGTTTCTTGGTTTAGCAAGAAACAAGTTAGTGTTGCGTTATCCACAACCGAGGCTGAATATATAGCCGCGGGGAGTTGTTGTGCTCAAATCCTTTGGATGAAGAAACAACTCTCGGATTATGGTCTTAGTATTGATCATGTTCCTCTTCGATGTGACAATACTAGCGCCATAAGCTTGACGAAGAATCCTATTCTTCACTCAAGAACGAAACACATAGAAATTAGACATCACTTTATAAGAGATCACGTTCTCAAGGGCGATGTCGAAATTGAATTTGTTGAAACCAAAAATCAATTGGCCGACATCTTCACAAAGCCTTTAGAGAAAGAGTCCTTTTTCCGCATTCGTAGTGAACTCGGAATTCTTGACTCCACGATGATCTAATTCATGCATTGCATTTGTTTTAAATAATTACTAACTTGAGCGTCGAAGGCGCCTAATTTTTTTCGCAGGTATCGCCCCAAAGACAGGGGGAATTATCAGACACCGGTGCAGAATAATCGATTTCTCTAAAGTCAATTATCGATTATTCCCCATTTACGTTTTATGTTTATTATGCTGGAAAATTGACATAATCGATTATACAACACTACAATCGATTATCTAACAGTTTTGGCTCTGCAGGATTTTAGCTGTTAAATATAAAAATCGATTATCACATATCCCTAATCGATTATGTTGACATTTATTTTCAGGTGTTAAGTCACTGTGTGACAATAATCGATTATTTAAAATAGTGTAATCGATTTTCCTATTACCGTCTCGGATGTCCGTTACTACATTTCCTGAAATAATCGATTATCTCAAAAGCACAATCGATTATTCACCGAGTCGGAAAATCACTGGGCACACTGTGTCAGAATAATCGATTACCATAGTTCCATAATCGATAATTCTCAGTCAGTATTTCAAAATAGTTACCGTTTCTGACCATTTGCTCCTTAAATTTTTGCGGATTTCTTAACTTTAATGCAAATTTCATTCTTCACATTATAAATAGGTGCATTATATCTTCAATGTCTTCACTCAAACATCAACCTTAGCTCCCAAATTCTCAAAAGATCTCTCAAACCTCTTCAAAGGCTATTACTATTTATTCAAAATGACGGGCAAAACTTCCAAACGAGCTCGTTCCGGCAAAAATGTTGCCTCCTCTTCCGTCACTCGTCCACTAGTTCATTGTTATAAAGATGGTTCTTATTTACGATTCAATAGTGAAGCCGAACTTATGCGCTTCATTGAAAAATTTGAAAATCGAGAAATCCTTCCTCCTCGATTTTCCACGGATCGTTTCCTTAATCACAGCGCCCCTCCATCCACAGCAAATATGCTTATGCAAAGCCAACTCCTTGAATTCCTATATCTTCACACTCCTTACAATCACCCTCCTCTAATTCGGGCCTTCTATTCAAATCTCGAGAAGGAGGAAGATGGTGAAATTGTCTCGAACGTCAATGGAATTTCAATTCCTCTATCTGAGGCAAATATTCAAGCCCTCACTAAACTCCCGCGCAATGGGGAAGACATTTCTCTCTATACTAGGGAAGAAGACGCGTTATTTGATGAACAACTTCTCTTCACCCAAATTGGCATCGGTGAATTTATTGCAACTCCGGACCATCATCGTCCAACCATTACAAACATGCTCCCGGAATATCGTCTAATTTTTTATTTCATCACCCGCGTTCTAAAATTGCGAAAATTCAATCACACAACTATCTCTCATGAGGATTCAAATTTCATGCATGCCATTATCACCGGGGCTCGCATCAATTGGTGCAAGTTCGTCATGACTCACTTATATGATGCAATTGGGGAAGATAAGCCACTCCCCTATGCTTTTGTCGTTATGACCATTCTTGTTGCTTCCGGTATCGACACCTCCGCCGGTCTTCACAAAAAGGCGACAAAACATTGGGAAATTCAAGAATCTTCATTTCCCAATATCGGTGAGCATCCGCCTCCTCCTCCACCTCAAAGACGTCGTCATCCGGCCCCGTCCGATGCATCCCTCCAATCTATTTCCGAGCAACTTGCCTCCATGTCCACATCCATAAATCGTATTGATATGAATGTCAATCGATTGACTCACGAGCTCCATGGATATTTTGATCACGTCCATTATCCATATGCCCAAATTGTCCTTCGGGAAGATGTACCGGATGTCGAGACGGAAGTCAATGATGATAATGAATAATGTCTTGTCTCTTTGTTTTTCTAGTTTGCATAATATTCTGTCTTTTATTTTTATGTATTTGCAATATTGTTTAATCAATAAAGAGTTAGTTATTTTTTTGCTAATGTCAAAAGGGGGAAGATATGGGCTAGGCACACTAATACATATTGGCATAAATTGAGGGGGAATTCATAACTTGAGAGGGAACTCGTTGCATATCTATATACTTGTCTTGGATCGTCATTATGAATTAATTAATATGCATATCCCGATATTGTTTTGCCATTATCAAAAAGGGGGAAATTGTTGAAACACGTTCTCAAGTCGCTAAACTAAACGTGTGTTCATATTTGTAGGTTTTGATAAATGACAAACCAACGTGAACGGAACATTGACATATGCCGAAGTCCAAGCACAAGAGAAACAAAGATCAAGATTAAGTAAAGCAACAAAGTTATACATGAGTCGTTCTATAATTGTGATCTTGATCCGACAATTGATTCAAGACTTGGCTTCTCTCGTAAAATCATTTTTATCAAACCATGCATCTTTAATTTAAAGCAAAATGATTTTCAAACATTTCATTTTAACCAAAATGAATTCTAAACATGTCTTTCAAATCTGGACAAACAAAATCGATTATGTACTTTATGATAATCGATTATGTTAAAGCAGTGTACACCAGATTTTACAAAGCTGTAAGATAATCGATTATGTACCTTATGATAATCGATTATGTTAAGGCAGTGTATACCCGATTTTACAAAGCTGCAAGATAATCGATTATGTACCTTATGATAATCGATTATGTTAAGGCAGTGTTCACCAGATTTTTCAAAGCTACAAGATAATCGATTATGTGCCTTAGACTAACGATTATGTTGAGACAGTGAGCATCAAATTTTACAAAGTAGCAAAATAATCGAGTATGGCTTTTCTGGTAATCGATTATATTAAAGACCGTTGCCAAAGTTTTTTCAAACACTGAAAGATAATCGATTATGTACAATCAGACAATCGATTATGTTAAGCATAAAATCGGGGATTGATTCTTGAACGTTGTCAGGTAATCGATTATACGATTTGGATAATCGATTATTCTGCTTAAAATCTGGGAATGATTTATAAACAATTGGCAGATAATCGATTATGCAGAATCAGATAATCGATTATCCTAGCACAAAATCAGCAATTTGTGATTGGCAATTAAGCAACGGTTTTGGGTGTTTTGAGCACTATAAATACAACTCAAATTCACTCTTCTAAACACATCAACTGATTACATTCTTGCTAAAGCTTACATACTCTCTTTGCAATCATTTTATATTCATTTCATAAGTTTTTGAGAGCCAAACTTTTGACGAAGTTGTTGTGTTCTTGAGCGTATTGTTTTTACTCATATCTACTCTATAAAGAGAGTCTTGTCTTGAGTGCTAAGTGTTTGTACACACTTGAAGGGATAATCTAATCCCTTGTTGTAAGAAGGAAAAGTAGTTCCTTGGTTTGAAGTCTTGAGGTGCGGCATCCTCAAGCAGGTTGAAGTCTTGTAGAGTGTATATCTACGAGCAAGTGTAACGGTTTGTTAGGCACCCGTAAGCTTAACGAAGTTAGTGTAAAACTCGAGAGAGTCTCTCGGGGACTGGACTAACCACACGTTGTGGTGAACCAGGATAAAATTCGGTGTGTTCTCTCCTTATCTTTTTAATTACTGCACTTACGTTATTCCTGCAATTTCTAATTCCGCAAATTTACATTGTTTTTTATTATAACGCTATTCACCCCCCTCTAGCGTTAAGCGTATATTCTAACAGACCTTGCTCGAGCAAAGAGGGTACTTTACGGGCTCCTCCGATCAAAATTCCTACAAGCACTTGAAGGGGTTCGTAGATACATGTTGGGGTAGCAAGCACACAAACGTGTCTGATGATGCTTTGAGATTGAGGCTTTTCCCATTCTCTCTTCAGGGTAAAGCATTGGATTGGTTTGAAAGGCTCCCCAATCATTCCATCACAACTTGGAATGAGTTGGCGGATAAATTCATTGGTAAGTTTTTTACACCAAGTCATATGGCAGCATTTCAGGATGAAATCTTAGCCTTCAAGCAAGAGCCAACAGAACCATTGCATGAAATTTGGGAGAGATATAGAACGGTGGTGAAGGAATGCCCCAATAATGACATGACGGAGAATATGTTACAACAAGCTTTCTACCGGGGCATCAATACTAAAAAAATCAATGCATAGTGAGTCAATTGGCCAGGGGTAATTTTATGAAGTTGACTTATAATGAGGCTTGTGTTGTTCTTGATTAGATGGCAGAAACATCCTCCGCAGGGCAAAGTAGAGCTAACATTCCTCAAGGTGACCCTATGGTTATTCCTTTACATAAGGAGTTGCATGATCATAGGGAAGATATAGTGGAGTTGACAACTACTATGAATCAATTGGTGAAGGAGCTATTGCAACAAGTCCAAAATACGCGCCAAGTCAATGCCATAGAAGGTGTTTCTATGCTAAAAAGGAGGCAAAGAGGGAAACAACCTCAAGGAAATTGTGAACAATATGACAACAATTATGGTGGAGGTATGAATTCTATGATGGTCAAAGTGAGGAGGTCCAATATGTTGACAATTACCTAGAGAATAGAGGCAACTCTTCAAATCAACAATGGCGCCCCCCAAGGTAATTGGGGTAATCAACAATAGGGCGGAGGTAATTGGAATAATAACAACCAACAACAAGGTGGAGGCAATTGGAACAACAATAATCAAAACAACAATTGGGGTAATCAAGGTAACAATCAAGGTAATTGAAATGGGAACTACAATAATTGGAGCAACAAACAACCAAGGAGGGTGGAATAATAGTGGGAACCAAGGCAACTGGGGCAAGGTTTTCAAAGGCCCCCCATGTACCAACAACCGAATAATCTACCCTCTTTTCCTTCTCAAGGTCCAAGTTCTTCCGGGAGTGATATGGGGAGAATTGAGAATATGTTCGAGCAAATGATGAAAGAGAACCAAGATCCCGATGCGCAATTGGATTCTCATAAGACCTCTATTCGGAATTTGGATGTGCAAATAGGCCAACTCTTTCAAGCTTTGAATACTCTCCCCAAAGGTGCTCGACCAAGTGATACGGTAGTGAACCCAAAGGGTGGGAAAACCAATCAAGTGATGGAGGTTACAACAAGAAGTGGGAGAGGTGGTGATGTGCATGCCTCAAGAGAAAAAAAATTTGTGGTTGATGATGATGAGTTGCAAGATGACAATGTACCTCTGATTGTTGAAGACGTGGGTGACAAGGTGAACAATGATGTGCGAATTGATATTGGTGATGAGGTCGAGGTAGAAACTCAAGATATAGTGAACCCGTCTAGGGAACACGTGATTGACATGCCCAATCCAGTTGTACCAAAAGCCAAGGATCCCTTCCGTAGGCCACTTCCACCTTATCCTAAATGATTAGAGAAGCACAAGAGTGACCACCAGTTCAAAAAGTTCATAGACATGATGAAGAGACTTACACTCAATATGCCATTAGTAAAGGCACTTGAGCAAATGCCGGGGTATGCATAGTTTATGAAGGATTTGGTAATAAAGAAGAGGTTGATGGAGTGTGAAACAATTAAGATGACCCATCAAGTGAGTGCTATCATACATTCAGTGGCCCCGAAGTTAGAGGACCCCTGAGCTTTACTATCCATTGCATTATTTGAAGCACGGATTTTGTCAAAGCCCTTTATGACTTGGGGGCTAGTATCAATTTGATGTCGTACTCGGTTTTTAAGAATTTGGAAACTGGGCAACCTCGACCAACTTCAATGAGACCTCAAATGGCAGACCGATCGATGAAGCGACCTTTGGGCATAATTGATGATGTACTTGTCTAGGTGGATACGTTTATATTGCCGGCCAAGTTTGTCATCTTGGATTGTGAGGTAGATTATAAGGTGCCGATTATATTGTGTAGGCCTTTCCTTGCTACGGGGAAGGCATTTGTTGATGTTGAAATAGGTGAGCTCACTTTCCGAGTGGGCGATGAGAAGGTTGTTTTCCCTGTTTGCAAATCCATAAGGCAATCTAATGGAACTGAGGTGTGCTCTTTTGTGGACATTATCACAACTGTGATATTGGATGATACAAGTTCTATGATTAACGTTGAAGATCCCCTTGTTGCCGAGCCTCTAAAATGGGATGTCAATGATGATGCAACTATAGTGACGTGCATAGATGCTTTACATGTTATGGAATCTTGAGAGCCCTGTAAATTGTCTTTGGATCTTGAAACCCGACAAATTCTACCAACAAAGCCAACAATTGAGGAGTCACCGGAGTTGAAATTGACTCCACTTTCTCCACACTTCAGCCCAACGCTCTGTATGCCTAAAACTATCTTGGAGCATGAAGGAAGATTGGATGAGGTGATGCAATAAGTAGGGGTATACCCTGTTTCTAACAAATCTTGGATTTCACCGGTGCACTGTGTATCGATTAAGGATGGCATGACCATAGTGACAAATTCTCAGAATGAGTGGATTCCTGTAAGAACAGTCAGAGGTTTGCAGCGTTGCATGGACTATAAAAAATTGAACAATGTGCCCAATAATGATCATTATCCCTTGCCATTCATTGATCGGATGATCAACCAACTATGGGTGTGCCATTTATTGCTTCTTGGAGATTTTGATGAGAGCCACGTGGTGGCACTTCTTGATTTGAATTGATGTACTAGTAACATGCGTCGTGCCGCGATGTTAAATCAAGTGCTTCTTGGGAGGTAACCCATGTCTTTTTCTTTCTCTTTGATTTTCTTTGTAGTTTAGGAGTTTTGAGCTAATTGGTTGTGAGATGTTGTAGGGATTGTGTTGATGCAGTGCGAAACAAGTTGAAAAAAATTGCATAGTCTCTGATGTTTGCCAGTACGGTCAGGGTACACATTCTGCGGTCCGCACTGGCATGAGTAAAAATGGGTGCTCTCTGAAGTTTCCCACCGTGGTCGCATTCCATTTAGTGCGGTCCGCGGTGGACCTCCGCGGCCGTAGTTTCCTTTGTATGGTTCGTGGAGGTTACCTTATGATGCTTCACTTGAACAAACCTAGCATGGTCCGCAGTCACTTTTGGGAGGCCGAGCTAGTAGGTAAGGCTGGGGCCCGCATCGTTTTCTATAAATAGAGCCCAAGGGCCTCAGTTTACACTTTTCAAACTTTGAATCCTCAGAGCCCTAAAACTACTGTTTATACTCTCACTGCTCCTAATTCATTCTTGCTTGGATTAATTGCATACAATATTCACAAACCTGGTAACATTTCATACATTTTTAATTAATTAATTTTTATTTTCATTTTATTTGCTCGCCTAGTAGTTTTTAGCTTCTTCTTTTTCATTCACTTGTTAACTTAAGGTAATTTACATGCTGAGTTTGTGTGCTTGGTATGCCTAATCAATGGGTAAAATGAGTAGGGACAAAGTAGGTGGAAAGCTTAAACAAAGATAGCCAAAAACTTAACCTCTAACTTAGTGCCCGTGAAACCTAGTCTCCGCGGCCAGCGGTCGCCTTAGTGCAGTCTGCGGTACCTTTATGTGTGGACCGCGATGCTCATATGTCTGAAAGTGAACTTGTTTCCAGCGCGGCCGCATTGCACTTCGTACGGGTCCGTACTAGCCCACTGCGGTCGTGGCCCCTTTCTGTGCGGACCGCGATGGGGAGATTCAGAGAGGTGATTTTTTGGGCCTTTGACCAATGCGGACTGCGGTCGCCTTAGCACGGTCCGCGGTGCCCCCAATACTGTCGCACTCCTATTTGTGCGGGCGGTGGTGCTCGGTTCTACAACTGTGTCCGCAACATTCTATGTGCTGTCTGCAATTCAAATTCAATGTCTATTACAATACATATGCTTATACTAACCATTTTAGATGTGTGTGCTTGCAGAAAATGGTGAAACAACGAGGTAGAGGTGCCAAACAACCCGGCCGAGGTGATTCCTCCCTGGAGGCAAATGAAACAAGTTAAACTCACTCCCCAACTTAGACTGAACACAAGGAAAACACTGAGGATTGTTGATATAGCTGATGACAAATCGGGGAGTGAGTATGTGCCTTCTCAAGATCTTTCCTCTGACTCAGTGCCAGCTCCCTCAGTTTCAGCTTCACCCACTGCCTAAGCTCCATAGCATATATCTTTTGAGTCGTCTGATGGCTCAGTAGCCAGCAACGGTGAGTACTCCACCTCCCCACAGCTTCATTATCTGGGGAGAATGCAAGCAGATGTGCTGAGGGTGGTGATGACATTGATGAGGAGGTGCCCAGAGTGATGTGCCTCAAGTTGGGGGTATTGACCGCACCAGATGTTCGTGCTTACTTGTATGCCGAAACTTCAAGGTCAATAAAGAGAAAGAAGGGCTCCTATCTAGGGTCTAAAACTCGGTCAGCTTGCTCCTACAAAAGCTCATATGGGGTGTCTCCTACTCCTCTCCCGATACGAGTTATTTCCTGACCGTTCCATCGTGCTTGTTTCAGGAAGCACTTCGGTCACTCCAGTAAACCCCACAGTCTGGGAAGACATGTTCGTTAACCAGGTGGATTTCCACCAGTTTAGGGCATGGTGGCCACTACAGTAATTGATTCCCAAGAGGATTTTTATCACAAGTGACTTGTTGCCCCTTCATCCAAATGTGCATAGACAGTTTCACACTAGAATGGGTTGGGAGCATTTTTGGGATGCGTGTGTAAAGGCCAATGAGCACATGGTAAAGTAGTTCTACCGCAATGTGGCCCACATAAAAAAGGGCACAATAGTGACCAAAGTATAAAACCAAAATGGGTTGTTCTCCAGGAAAGAATTCAATGAGTACTTGGGGTTTGATGACGAATATGAGACCTGATACAATGAGAAGTTGGCAATGGGAGAAGAGGTTTGCTTGTGGTTAGCTGGATACCTGGCACACCCCGGTACTGTTCCAGAATGGTTACAAGCGGGGGTGAAGTTAGTTCGGAGGACTTTTAATTTTGAGGCTAGGGGGTGGTTGACCTTTGTATGTAATCGACTTGACCCTACTTCACATGATCAAACCATCCCACTTCCCTGTGATGTTCTGATTGCTTCTATTATGGTGGGCTTTCCTATCAATGTGGGTAATGTGATGTACCAGGTGATCACTGCGGTGGGGGCTGACAGTGACTGAAACTACCTTTCTCCTAACACCCTCACCATGTATTTTTGGGACCAGAAGGTAGAGAAGAAGCCATAATGTTAAGGTAAAGCCGGTGGCCCATTCTCATGGTATAGCTTATAAGGGCCAAACAACCCCAAGAACAAGAGGTACAAGCCACATGCCTCTGCCCCAACTGGCCAGTCTGAGGAGCTGGTTGCAGTAGAACCATCCACTAAGTCTTCCACTGAGCATGTTGCGCCTACCACTGACTTGCCTCCAGGACCTTCCTCTTCTGCTGGTCCCAGTACTTTAGCTGGCCCGGGGATTCCATCTTCCCGGGCTCATTCCCCCACTGCCTACCAGTTGAGCCAGACACTGCACAGTTTGAACAACTGGATAACAGCTGTTGAGGCTCATTCAGCACCACAGTCCGCTCCCTCAGTCCATTGAGGACACTTTGAAGAAGATCCTAGAGACCCAGGAAAAGATAATGGATACACAGACTGCTTTATCTAAGGCAGTGGACTCACATGGCAAGGCTTTGAAGGAGCTTGCCCGAGAGCACAAGAAGATGAGGAAATCACGGGCTTCGAAGGAGTCTTTAAAGAAGCTCAGAGAAAATGTGGACAAGCTATTGGCAGACCATATACCTCTAGACTTGCTATTCGGTGATCCAGACCCAGCAGTAGCACCAGTAGCAGAGCCACAACAGGAGCAGACACAGAGGCTGCCTAAGAAGAAAAGGAAGCTCCCAGTGCAGCTAAGGCGATCATTGAGTTGGCAGACCCACATGAGGATTCCTCTAGTTTGCCACGTGATGCACCTGATATCCAGCAGGGTCCAGGTCCAGGTCCCCCCAGTAGATGAGCAGCAGGAGATCGGGAACCAATCTGAGGTTCCCACAGATACAGAGGACCAGGGGACCACTGATGAACCCATGCAGACAGACCAGGCTTAGGGAGTCCTCATATATCCTTTCTTTGTTATTTTTTATGCTTATTTGATAATTGGCATTAGGGACAATGCCAGCTTTTATTCGTGAGAGTGCTCCCTACGTTTTTTTTCTGGATGACTATATATATTAGTTGACTTAGTTTATGTTTCTATTGATTTTCTATTTTGGGTTGTATATAACTTTTCATTCAGTACTTTTATCATACTTTTATCTTCTATTTGGTCTGTATATAAAGTTATATTTTTTATATATATTCATCCCTCGTTGTATATTCTAACCCCTATCGTAAATATTCATTCTATTTTCTATTTTCGTATAATTTTTTTTATTTTTAGCTTATATTCATTCTATTTTCTATTTTCGTACAATTTCTTTTTTATTTTTAGTTTAGTAGATAGGCTCGTAGCTTTTTGTATTGTTTTTGGCGCTTTCAATAATCCTTGGTTTTCTTAATGCCGCGGTTCTTTCCAAGGGTGGAGTATTGTATGAATTCGGTGGCTCTTCCCAATATGGATGGTGTGGCAACCTTCTTAAGGGTTTTGAATCTGTTTTAAATTATTTTTTTTTGTAGTTTGTAGATAAGGGTACCTCAATCAAAACTTCACTTGGGCCTAGTACATTTGCCTTTGATCCCATGGTCAAAGACAAAATGTTGTGTTCAGGATGGTTAAAGTTGTGGCCTTGAGACCTTTGTGTTGACCAAACAATCATCATGTGGTCTTTTTCAGACCATTGTGTGCTTGAATCGTAACTAAGGTCATTGTGGGCTCTCGACTCGATGTCTTTATCAATCCTCTAGAGTGTGTGGTGAGAAATCGAATTGGAGTCCAAGTCTCGAGACAATGGTTTAGAACTTTTCTTGAATATTTGTTGAGGCGAAATCTTAGGTGAACCTCGAATTGAGAAGTGATTATAGACTCTCCTTGATCCAAATGATTGTTTGAACAAATCCATAGCCGACTATTGATAAGATCCCTAGTCAACCCTTTGAGCCTTAGACCTTCTTCTTTCAAGAACCATAATACAAGCCTATACCCGTTCTCAATGATAACCTCTCTTGGCACCCAAATCTTTCCTTTAGCACTTGGTAAAAGTATAAGTTTGGAGGGAGAGACGAGGGGTGAAACAAAGTGGTAAAAAGGTGCATAAGTGATGAAAAGGAAAGGTAATGAAAAAGAAAGAAAAGAAAAAGACAAAAAGAAGTTCCCAATGTGAACAAGAATAAAAGGGATCCAAGGAAAAACATAAGTGAAAAAGGTGTGAAAAAGTAGAAAAAGGAGAAAAAGGAGAAATATTTGGAATTGTATAAGAAAGAGTGACAATGTATCTCTCTAACCCCTTAGAAAGAGATGAAAATACCCAAAGAGTCAAGAGAATTGTGTCAAAAGAATCAAAAGAAGTGCTTAAGGGAATATTGAACCCACATGAATAAAAACATGTCCTAACCTTACCCAAAAGCCTTCACAATGACTTCACAAAAGCCCTATATGATCTTGAGATGAAGGAAGCCTACATTAGTGGATACTTACATAAGGGACAAGAATATGGTACTTAGAGCCGGACTTGTGACCTTCTTGTAAAATTTCATTAATGTCGGTTTATGTGTCAATACTCTAAAAGGTGAGGTTCGCTTAGAGAGAGTTGAGGATGTGTGAAATTGGGTTCCACAACGACCAAAGTAAGTAAGAGAAGTGCTTTGATGTAATGAGTCAACTCTTGATGTTTTTGTATCACATTGGATCCGTGGTTTTTCAAAGTTTAAATATGTTAATGTTGCATTCGCATTGAGGGCAATTATGAGGCCCAATTGATGCTTGTTGAGGTCACATTAGAATAGCCGGAATTACTTGAATTTTCCTTTAAGGGGTGCGTCTTATTTTTTTTGCTTGAGGACAAGCAAATGTTTAAGTTTGGGGGAGTAGATAAGTTAGGATTTTAACATGTTTTATGCCCCTACTTGCCTATGCTTTGGTTAAACATTACTATAAAATAGTTCAAAAATGCTCACAAGTTGTGCTTGATTACAAGTTTGATCGACAAAGTAACGAAATATCAAAGACCGTCTCAAAAGGAGTAAAACCTGCTCAAGTATCAAAGACTAAGTGAATTGAGGAAAAGAGGATCTACTGCGGACCGCACAAAAGTGAATGCGGCCGCACTAGGAGATTCAGAGAGTTGTATAATTAGGCTGAAGGCTACGCGGCCGCGGTATGTTTCTCACGGTCCGCGGTCAGGCTTCTGCAGTTGCAGTACGTTTTTGTGCGGTCTGGGGTCAAGAGATTTAGAGAACCATCATTTGGCCAAGACAATGCCATGCGGTTGGCGATCGTCACCGCGCGTACCGCGCGAGATCCCCTCCCCGTCCACGGTACACTTCCATGCGGTCCGCGTCCTCAAGTTTAGAGAAGCAGAAATGTGAAGTCTAAAGAGCCAGTGCGGCCGCGGTCTATTTTGTGGGGCCCGCACTACCCCGCAGGGGTATTTTTGTCTAATTTTTCCAGCCTAATATAAATAGAACATTTTACCATTTTTAGGTCAGTTTTTGTACTCCTGACTTAGCTGCACTCGTGAGACTCAATTTTGTAAACATTTTTGGCACTTTTGCTTTTTATTAATGATAGATTATTGTAGTTTCTTCTTAGTAATCAATTACTATTCTTAGTTCTTCATTTATTTCTTTAATTTCTGTATCTAGCATGAGTACCTAAACCCATTAGCTAGGATTGTGGCTCAACCCTAGTGTGGGTAATTGATGGGTGTTGCCATCTAGGGTTAGATTGACTATGGGTAATTGCTATTTGGGTTGATTTAATGTTTTATTTGAGAATTGGTGGTTGCAAACACTGGTTCAAGCTTTGTGGGTTTAACTCTTTTTGAGAAAGAGAGTCTATGACCCCAAAATTGACCCGACAAAGAATTGAGATGGACTCGTGAGAAATAATCATCCCAATTAACGGGTTAAATCTCGAGAGAGTAATCACCCTACTTGAACCCTAGTTGCTTGGTCTAATTTGCCTACCCATTTTGTCTCGAAAGAGACAATTGGGCAAAATCACTCTCTTTACTAAGAGGTGTGAGAGTGGGTAAACTTGTGCAACGCTTATAGCATAAGCCCCAAATGTGTCAATCAAATCCTAGTAACATCCACCCATCAATTAGCCACCTAGGTAGTGTCACGACCCTAGTGCCCTTCTTCCTATTAGATACATCTTAGGAATATTCTCGTAGCATAATTTAGTTATAATTATTAGTTTTATAAAATTAGTTATACTTCAAAAACCCATAAATGTTTAGAGTGACATTAGGAGTACAAACACATCTCTAGACTAGACAAAAAATTCAACTCCACTACTAGCTCCCTGAGGAAATCGATTCCGACCTCTATTCGGGTAAAAGCTATTGCGACCCGCTCTTCCTACCATAGTGTAGCGTCGAGTTGGCAGCAATCATGGACCACAGTAGTCCAAAATGCCAGAACTACGCATATCCAACTAGGAGCGAGGTCATAACTTGTAAAATTCATATCCAGACGGTACCCCCTATGAAAAATATGAGTGTTAATACAAATTCAATTCTAACATAAAATAAACATACTAAAACGTAGAAACATTAAAGTTTACCAGTCATTTTGTGGATTATATAAAGTCGAAAAATTATTTCCTCGCTGCTCATTAACCGATAGTGATAAGTTTTAATCAAGGCAACCTCTTTCACCAAGAATTTATTTGGCAAAAACTGCTCCAGAATAACCACCAGATGACTAGGGGTTATCCCTACTATGAACAACCTTATTATTGGGAAAGTCCTCAACCTTGACGTACATTTTCAACAATTTTATTACAATAAATTCCTTGTATTCATCCGGAATCCGTAAAAAACTCTAAGAGTTTCATCATTTTCGATGTTAAACTCAGAATAATAAGCAAACCCTTGCGAAGTCATAGAATACAGAAATCTACCGGTTACTTTAAGGTTCACCGAACATTTCTTCACACTCATTTTTTTTTACGTAATAACGGTACCAATTTATCGTACTCCATTGTAAGTGACAATTTAACATGACTCTGTGGAGGTGAACTATACCTCACAAAGTTATTCTCCATTACAACCTCATTTCCCAATGTAATGAAACCCTTATCTTTGGCTCTTCAGACATTATAAAAAAATACTTGATAACAAGAAGAAAAGTATGAACAGAAAGTTTTGAATGAATTTTCATAAATCCTAACGCCTTTAAATAAGGCAGGTCCTAGCTCGAGGTGTAGAATTTTTTTGTGTAAAATGCAGTATAATACTACGCTTTATATACTTGAGTTATTGTTATGTTAATTAACCACAAAACGCTTATTGGTGAACCCAAAAAAGAAATAAAACACAATATAATACTGCGCTATATGTAAAATGCGGTATTATACTACGCTTTACTTTAACGACTAAAATTTTGTTAAAGTAAAACGCAGTAAAATATCACATTTTAGGTTAAAAAGTAACTTTTTTAAAACACCGTAGAAATATATTTTCAGTCCAAAAAGTTGCCATAAATTTCAAACTCTACATTTTACTCCCTGACATGTCGTTTTTCTCTTTTATACATCCCTTAAAAAGAAATTAGATTATTTTACTCTTATTTATGTCATAAGATATAATCCCTCTTTATTGAATAATTATTCTATTTTATTTATATCCAACTTTAAAAACATTTATTATAAAAAGTAAAAAAAGGTTATCATAAACTTCTAAAATGATAAATAATTTGATGAAACAGAGGGAGTACAAGTAAACAATTAAATCCTAGATGTCACGTGATCACGCCAAACGCTTACTTATAGGTTTTGTTTCCAACATATATTTTTACTCCCTAATATCTAATACAACTATGTCTGCTCCCAACTGATCCGATACTACATCTTTTGCGTGATAGATAACTAGATTATCTTTGATCAAAACAACGAAAAGGTTATATACCATGGAGCTGCAAGTCCAAACCATTGCTGAATCTGCTGCTTATCGTCTAAATCTACAATACCAAATTATACATGCCATTCTACGAATGCCTCATTTCTTCTAGACTAACATTATTACGCCCCATCTTGAACTTCCTGTCCTAATAACCGAGGCCGCTTTTCAAAGATTTGGGATGGCCATACATCAGCTGGAGTGGGATATCTGGCCTGAGGTTTCTTCACACTAGATGTGGGCGTAGCCGTGGACTTTGTAGCATAGGGCGCTGGATAAACGTGGGAATTAGATCTAAAGGGAAAGACATAAGCAGGGTTCATAATTTGTGAGTCTTGAAACGCATGTTCTGAAGCAGGTAAGCTCGTATAATTATTTTGTAAGGCGAACTCTGGGTGCTGAATTTCTGGAGGAGCTAGATTTAGGTCGAGATTGGTCTTGGCTTCCCTCGCTTTGACCTCATTCTGCAGTCTGCCAATTTCAGCCTCCAGAGCTGAAGTTTCATCCTGAAGCTCCTTTTTCTCCACACTCAGCTGTCAAGAAGACAGATTTAGGAACATGCATGACATGTGTAAAATCTGAGAAAATAGCTAATGCAGATTAGAAAAGCGTAACAGCAGAAAATTGAGAAGCTGTCATACTTTTTAAAATGCATAAACTACAAATGAATGGATTTAAACATTCTGAATGAGGAACGAAGGCAGAAGCAATCATGCATAGAAAATAAGAAAGAAAAACAAAGTAAAGCATCTCCAAGCTAGCAGAATTCATTGAAATTAGGACACTTACATTTTGAGATTCAGACAGCAAAGTTGTATTTTCTGTCCTCAGATGCTTGATCTGAGAAAGCATGTCCTTTACAAATCGAGCAGCTTCATTCAATATGGAGGCTTTTCCATTCATCTGCTCTGATAGTTCTGCAACAAAGCATCTTTGTAAATAGTTTAGCATTATCTGAACTGAAAATAGATAAACAGAGGAGCCACATTTGGGAATTGTCAATAATGAAAATGGTAAAGCTAACAAGTAGCATTCAAGACATTACCAAGAGCATTAGACAAACCAAGGAAAAGCTCATTTAGATGCTCCCTCTTCAGCTTCTCTCTCTCAGCTTTATGTATTCTTTTTGGGGCTTTCTTCTGATTCTTCTTGCCAAGATGAGAGCTGTAACAAGACAGATTTACAGAATCAGGACTCACTGTAGAATGCCACTGATAATGATCAGTAGAGCTGTCAAAATAAATATATGACCGTGAGTACACAAATTATTACTGTACTTATACTGAGATTTGGAAACCTTTATGCAGATCCAAAGAAATAAGAACAGAGCTATGAAGAGGCAGAAGTACATTCTCCAAATTTTTTGAGAGGAACTTCTGCAATTTAGTCAATTTATATTCAAAACTCCAGATTCCGCTTTTCCTGTTAAATAGGTAATTCCAGATATCTATTTATATTGCGATGCTGTGATTAACATTGTAGAGCAGGGTAACAACTTTCAAATAGTTCATTTGGGGGAAGCTGGCCAAGATCATGTATTGCTTGAAACAGATCAGGCATGAGTTACGATGGGCTCTCAAACTTGAAGACTGCATTCTGTTCAAAATCTTCAGATCCTTCCATGAACAATAAGGGAAAGATCACCAAGACATCAATTCACCCGACAAGCCTAGATGACTAATCGGTCTATAGCTTCTTCTATTGAGTAATTCACCAAGTATTCACTAAAAAGACTAGCTTCTTCCACCCCACAAGCATAGATGACTGGATTGATTAACTGAGGACGATAGCTCAGCTGGATCTCTTTGACAGATGTAGAGGAACAGAACCTCAAATATTATCAACTTTTGCCAGTTAGAAAAAACTGCCGTCTTAGTCAATAGATTTTATTGCTTAGTTCAAAAACTTGCAGAAAGGACTAAAATTTCTTGCTGAAAAATTACAGGGATTGAAAAGAGAAAGCTAAATCTCTTTGGATTATATAATTAGCATCCAAATCACTATGCAAACTGCCAAGAAGCATATAGTATCTTCCAACTTATGGCGAGATATCTACAAATTGAGTCATTGGGTAACGTGGTTGTGAGCTTCTGCATAAAGCAACTGTCTTTTGAAAACCATAGTTTCTGGTATCATCGATCCCAAAAAGATTCACGCCCAAACTAGGCCAACTAACACACAAGCAATTTGTCTAGTTATAAAAATATTCAAATACAAAGAACCTCACCCTATCCAGACACAAAGATCACTCCATCCATGGGCATAAGCATCTGTTATTAGGGTTCTATGCTCTTGAATATATTTAATCAGAAGCGAAGCTTCAAATAAGAAGCTGTTTGGCATCAACTTTGTATACAAATGAAATAATAAGTTAATAAGTAATTAAAAGGTAGGCCGCATGCTTATTGCAGATTCCGAAATTTCAAAAGAAAATAGAACAATTCATGCTACAAAAAGTGATCTTGATCTAAAAGAACTGACCTATCCAGCGAAGTCTCCACAGCTGTAGTATCCTTTTCAAGTACTGGAGCAGGACTTTCTGTATCCATCTCTAGTTTCAGTCCACCTTGTAGGCGTCAATGAGAAATGCGACTGGCCGTCTTATGAAAAGGAGAAAAGGGGACAAACGAAAAGGTATTATGCTTAGGATAAGATATCCAGTAGATCAAAGATGGACGAGCAACGTGACCAAGGTGTTACAATCAAGCTAACTTCATCTCAAAGTAACAAAAACTGTCACAGTATACTTCATAAACTCAGAAGAGTGGTGATCACTACTTTGCAATTCATTTTCCTATGTTTTGCTATTAAACAACAGAATACAAGTTGTATTGATTGAATCCAGCGTCATTCACTGATTAAATTGAGGTAAATGAGAAGCCGAAGCATAAAAGAAACCACTCTTTGTTTCAGAACGTTAGGTTGGAAAAAACAACATTTAAACCCCATATATATAATTATTTATTTATTCACCAAAGCAAGAAAAGAATTTTGTAAAGAGCTTATGCACTTCTGCCTCTCTCCAGGTAAAAAACGTACGGTACTAACATTAACCTAAAAGAATTTCGTAAAAGAAGCCCCAAAGAATTAGCATCTTAAATGAAGTAAATCAGTATGAAAAATGAAAATTAATGAAATCAATAACCAAGGAGATTCATAGCAAGACGACGCGAGGCATTGATTACAAACCCCCGAAAATTCGGGCTAGAATGAAGAAAAACTAGAAGAATCCGTTAAAAGAGCAATAAAAACGTCTAAGCAGGTAAGAAAGAAATAGGAGAGATATGTACCTCTTTGGTTCTTGGGAACGATTTGAGATAAAATTAGGGAAGTTGGAGAAGAGGGATGTTTTTTCTTTTATTTATGTAAGAAGAGTGAGGGCGTGTGGCGAGCAGCAGCTGGTGGAGATTATAAAATAGAAGCGTGCCACGCGAGTTGTGTCCTTTTCTCATAAAGCAAAACCTTCCATACTATTCATTTCATTCTTTATTGACGCTCACACACACCCTTCTCAATCCTCTCTTCAATTATTAAACCCAACTCTATCTTTTATCCTTCTTTCATGTTCATTTGGCTCCATTACAATTTGATATTCCGCACTTAAGCCGGTAAAATAGGGATACATACATGTTTGATCATAAAAGTGTTAAATCTTTTAGTTAAATTAATTAATAATGAAATATATGATGAATTTTAGTTAAGAATAATAAATTCAAAATCAAATATATATGTGATAAACGACGGGTTAAATGGTATGTTTATATTCAATGTATGTTAATAAATATGGTAACATAAATATATAATAAATGTACACGATAATAAATGTAATAAAATGAATTTACCACCCAATTATGTACGATTTGGATGGTTCCTTCTCGAGACAATAACGTGGAAGAAGAGAAATGAAAATGGTTATGGAATCTTCGGATCTTGTGGATAAAGACCAAGTGACATGCACTTGAGTAATATAATCAATGAGTAAGACAATTTTTCGTAAATTTCTCAAGTCAACCTTTTATAATGTATGTTTCCCTCGGAAAGTGAAGATCGTCTTTTTGTTCTCTATTACTTCATATTTATAAGGGATATCTCCAAGAAACCCTAAAAATTAAAAAAAAATAAGGAATATTCCTTGTGTCCATGTCTGAACGTAATCTACCGATATTTCTTCACTTTAGCTGCTTGTCCTTGACAACATTACTCTCGATGACGGCTTCCTGTTATAACACCGTGTTCGACCCCGCCCTTGATTTGTTTTATCTACTATTATAAAATTGTCAAATATAGACCAATACAATTAGTCTTTCCGCTTGTTGAGGTCGTGGTCCTGTACGCCCTCGATAAGCTGACCTGATTTGCTTCCATTGAGGAGAAATTTGGCCGTGTTGGATAAGTCGGATCGGTCGAGGTGGGGGAGAACGGCGCAACCAGCGAAGTGGTAGTTGGTGCGGCTGGAGTGGGGTAACGTCAAAGCCACGCACGTCATCATTACGCATCTTCCCGAGACAGCGTTCGTGTGTTTGCCGCTTTGGTTTTAGTACCATTGACAATCCTTTGCTTCGATTCTCGCTCCACCAAGCCCTATTAATAGATGGGGATTTCAATTTTTGGAAGTTTTCGCCATCATTTACTTTGCATGAATACTATTCTTTTTTGA
This sequence comes from Nicotiana benthamiana, assembly GCA_034376525.1. Classification (NCBI taxonomy): domain Eukaryota; kingdom Viridiplantae; phylum Streptophyta; class Magnoliopsida; order Solanales; family Solanaceae; genus Nicotiana; species Nicotiana benthamiana. The sequence continues at coordinate 15,695,394 of CM067325.1, forward strand.
TCTTTTCCCCCAATTTCTGCTCCTGGTTTTTCTTATCTAATTCCATTCCTCTCCTTCTTACCTAGTTGTTATCTTCTTCTTCGGGCTTGGTAGAATATGTTTCATCGTGAAATATGTCACAACCTCTCCACATTCATGATGAAGTTTTCTGATGCCTCTCCATTATCGGTGGCTCTCCCTCCCGGCGGTAAGGAATTTATGGCTGAAGAGGATGATAGCTTTTCTATTGCGGAAGAGATAGTTCCCATAAACCCTTTGACTAGAAATGATTTTTTCAAGGAGCCTGCTCCCACACCCGCTCATGTGATCTCCGAGACCGGACCCCCTCATTTAGTAGACCTTCAGTCAAAATATCGTATCCCCCCAATGTCGAGATAGTTCCCACTACTGTCGACATCGTGGAGGTCCATCGACCCGGGTATTATGCCTCTTACGTCTACCAGGTCCTGATTGGTTATAATCTTCTTCTTCTCCACTAGTGGAGAAATTTTGCCGATTTTACAACGTCTACACAGCGCAACTCTCTCCTTGTATAAATCTTTTCTAATGCTGACGAAGTACACAGATTTGGCTAGTTGTGAGGTTTATGTTCACCATCTGTTGCACTTATTTTCACCAAGTTTTTATAGAGGTACTATGATACACCGACGACAATCGTGGGACTAGAGGGCTGGCAGTCGGAATGGGGACGATAAAACAAATAAGGAGTTCTGGCATAAGTATTTCTTTATCAAGATCGAGCACTTGGTGGTGGACCTAACTGGGTCTCCCTAGTAGTGGAATCATAATCGTAAGTGTCTTTATTATGCGTTCATTGTCTTCTGTCGTCCTTTTGTTATTAGCTCAATCGTGGTTTATTTTTCAACTGAAAGATGTGCACCCTCTCATGTCTTCGACATTAAAGATTGGATGGCTCTCATGTTGCCTCACATGGTGGAGATTCGTGATTGGGCGGCTTTCTACAAGCGTTTCAGACCTAAGGTCCTATCTAGTAAGTGTTATTTTTGCTTTAACTTTTCGTTGTTTACTATTTCCCGTTGATGTGACCTCCTTTTGGTGCTAGGTCGGTGAATTTCTAAGAAGAAAGCCCCATTGCCGGCATTTTGCCAAGCTAACGCATCGGCTGGGATGCAATTTAATTTGGCCAGTCCATTCGTGGAGGTCGTACTCAAACTCCATCGATGAGGGATTCCGCCCCTCAGACTGCTATTGTGCGAGATGACATCTCTTCCTAGTTTATCTATTATCTCGTAGACGAGTCGTCTAATGGAGAGGAGTCTCCAAAGAGTAAAAATGTAAAAGATGGAGCTTGGGAAGGCTGTCATCACTGATATTGAACCGGAGAAGCTCATTGCGACGAAAATAGCATTTGCACTTACACCAGATGTAAGGGCCACGTTTACGGCGGATATCATTACGGAGAGGAGGCCCTCTTGGGTCGAGGGGTACATGATGACGAGGATCTTTTAAGGACCATAGAAGGTGGCGCGTCATCAGCTGCTAGGAGAGATAGAGAGGTACCTATAGGGGGTGACGCTTCTGGCTTGGATATCAATCCTAAAGAGGTACAAGCCTTCTTGGAGAGGAATACTCGCGTGGAGGTACGGACGGAGAGTCCTAATCGGCATGTAATCATTTATGTGGGTTATGACCGTTTTTCCAACTCTGAGCGGGTTGTGCCGTCCTTTTCCCCCTTATGCGCGGCTTTTGAGAACACAACGCTACATGTGATGAGTGATACGGAGTTATCGTTGAGTATATCTGGCATGGCCTTGCGAGTAAGTGCTTTTTTAAAATTAGGATTTGTTTTGCATGTGTAATCTGCTCATAGTGACTCCTCTCTTTTGCATGTCATACTCTTATCATGGGGATCGAGCGTGACCGTCGGGAGTAGTAGAGGACAACCATTTTTAAGAAAGTGACCTCTAAGTACAAAGAGAGCTGTACTAAGCACCAAACGATGGCCGATGTTTAACTAGGACAGCGAGATTCAGTTGTTTCGACAGGCTTAAACAAAAGGACGAGGAGTTGGTAAAGAAAGATGAGGAGCTAAAGGAGAGGGATGATGAGCTAATGAGAGCCATTGGACGGTGCAGCAAGGTTGAGGCAGCCCTTAAGGCCAAGGAGGATAAGCTCGAGGTGAGCAAGGGGTGATGGCTGAGAATGTCGATCTTCAAGCACATATGGAATCTTTAACTTTTGAACTTGGGCAGAGGGAGGCAGAAGCTGTTGATATACGAGGCGAGTTGAGCACCAAGGTCAAAGAATTGACTCTTGCTGAGAAAGCTAGAGTGGCCACCATGGCTAAAGCGGCAACCTTAGAAGATGCGGTCCTCGTTTGTAGTTCCAAGCGGGAGGATGAAGTGGAGACATTGATGCTCGTAGCAGAGAGGTTACAAGAGCGGGTCTAGGATCTAGAGATGGAGGCAAAGTTATTCGGATTGAACGAGTAGGTCATTTCCTTGAAGGCTGAGGGGGGAGACGGCAGTCATAGCCATCTACATCTCACGCTTCTGCTGATCCCGGCATTCCGCAAGAGTTATATGAGATATGGGTTCATGCCGAGGCTCAGCTCGATGTGTACAAGTCTTTGAAATCAACGGGAAATTTTCCGAAGCGAAACTCGAGGGAATCGGTGTTAAGGCACTTGCGGCCCATGAAACTAGCGATTATGCCCCTGGTACGCCTGGTGAGGATGATATTGACGATGATGCGGATAGGATCGCCTTCGATTCTTGGTATGATGATGAGTATTCCGATGGGGATGATGCGGAGTAACGCTGTCATACTTAGTTTTTGTTTTATTTTGCTATTTTTGTGATGGCATCTTTGGCCCTTTGTAAAAAGTATTGTAATTTGACAGTTGTAATGAAACATACCCTTTTTTTTGCTATGTGTTTCTTGATTTCCGTTCTCTTTTCTTTTCGCTATGTAGGTAAGTCCCTAATATTTAATGCTTAATTAATTTGAGTGAGGTCGAACGTAAAATAATTAGAGCGAGGTTGAACGTAAAGTAATTCGAGCGAGGTCGAATATAAAATAATTCGAGTGAGGTTAAATGTAAAATAATTCGAGCGAGGTCAAATGTAAGTGATTTGAGCGAGGTGGAATGTCAGTGATTTGAGAGAGGATGAATGTTTAAGTAATTCAAGCGAGATCGAGTGTAAAATAATTCGAGCGAGGTTGAATGTTTAAGTAATTCGAGCGTGGTCGAATGTATAATTCGAGCAAGGTCAAATGTAAAATAATTCGAGCGAGGTCAAATGTAAGTGATTCAAGCGAGGTTAAATGTTTAAGTAATTCGAGCTAGGTCGAATGCAAAATAATTCGAGCGAGGTCAAATGTAAAATTTGAAAAGACTTGGACCGTGAAGATGCTGCTTTATTTCATTCATTGGAGAATATACATGTTTTCATTGGTTTCATGCATATATTGGAGAAGTTCTCATGTATCCAGTCCATTCACCGTTCGGCGTGGAGAAGTAGTCAACAGGCGAGGCGATGAAATATATTGAACTTCGAGACGTCTCCTTTGTCGTCTCATTAAAAACCTCCCCGAGAAAACCCAACTGGGACAAAACCCAGGTGAGGGAAAAAGAATACCACGCGGAGGGCGTCTGTTTTCAGAAGTGGAAGTATTTGAGGTGGGCGACGTTCCAAGTATTTTATAGTAGCTTTCCTTCCATTGTTTCTAGTTTGAACGATCCTTTGTTTGTTGCTGCCATGATTTTATATGGACCGTCCCAATTGTTTCCTAGTTTGCCTTCTCTCGAATCTTTTCTTGCCTGTGTTTTGGACTTGAGTACATAATCTCCAGCTTTGAGTGGTCGTATTTTGGCTTTTTTGTTATGTTATCGGTCTGCTTGTTGTTGGGAAACCATTCTTATATAAGCTATGTCTCTTCGTTCCTCTACTTTATCGAGGTCTTGTTTCCTGTTATCGTTATTGCTTGGTCCGTTTTCATTGGAGTATCTCAAACTAGGCTCCCCGACCTCAACTAGTATCATGGCATCAGCTTCGTAGACTAGTGAATATGTCGTTTCTCTGGTGCTTATTTTTGGCGAGGTGTGATATGCCTATAGTAATTCTGGTAGCATGGCCATAGTCCTTTGGCGCCCTCAATCTTTTTATTCAAGATATTCAGTATTGTTTTGTTGGAAGATTCAACCTGACCATTGCTGACAGGGTGATATGGCGTGGAGATTATTCTCTTGATATGCCATTTTTCGAAGAACTCGGTGGTCTTCTTTCCGGTAAATTGGGGCCCATTGTCACAACTGATTTCGTTGCGGATGCCGAAGCGGCATATAACGTTTCTCCATATGAATGTGATAACTTCTTGTTCGCGTTTTCGATGAACACACATGCTTCTACCCATTTGGAGAAATAGTCAGTTAAAACCAAAAGAAAACGTACATTTCTTTGCCCTGTTGGGAGGGGTCTGACGATGTCCATTCCACATTTGATGAACGACCGTGGCGATGTAACAGAGTGGGAGCAAACATTTGGCACTATTTACACTTCTTGACATAATCGGTGATTTCATTCTTCATTATGTGGCAATAATAACCTGCTTGGATGAGGCATCTGATGAGGGCTTGGTTGCCTGTATAGGCATCGTAGTGGCCTTCGTGTATTTCCTCGAGCACGCAACTTAGTTGATTTGGCCCTAGGCACTTCGCCAAGAGGCCTTCAATCGCTTTTTTATCTAGGTCATGATTTATGATGTTGCACCTGACCGCTTACATTCGAAGCCTTTTGGCTTTCTTTTTGTCTGTTGGGATTAATTCTTCCTGCAAATATGTTATAATACGATTGCGCCAGTCCCAAATTAAGTTTTCAAAGTGTACCTCGAGCTGGTATATTGATGAGTGTAGAAGGGTGACCACGTTTTTCTTCGTGATGTTTTTGGTGGCCGCTGCTAACTTGGCGAGATTGTCTGCCTCGATGTTTTGTGCTCGAGGTATCTAATCCAGTTGACATTCATCAAACTCCTGTAGCACTTTGTGAATTTTTGCCTGGTACTTTTGTAGCCTCTGCTCTTTGCTTTGTAAAGTCCCTGTGACTTGGTTGACAACAAGTTACCAGCCGCATCTAAGGGCAACTCGTCATGCTCCGTATTTGAATGCTAGCTTCAATCCTACAATTATGGCTTCATACTCGACCTCATTATTAGTCGTATCAAGGCATCGTATGGATTGGCGAATGACTTTGCTTGTTGGGACTTCGAGTACGAGTCCAAGTCCAAATCCTGACGCGTTGGATGCGCCATCAGTGTATAGGACCCATAGATCTAGTAGACCAGAAGGGGTACGAGAAAATTCCTTTTCGACAATAGTTATTATTCTAGTGCCGAAATCGGCGATGAAGTCAGTGAGTACCTGTAATTTTATCGTTATTCGCAACTGATACGTTATATCGTGCTCGCTCAATTCTATGACCTATTTGGCTAATCACCCCGATAGCTCAGGTTTATGCAGGATAACTCACAGGGGAAAGGTCATTATCACCAATATGGGGTGGCATTGAAAATAGGGTCTAAGCTTTCGTGAAGCTATGACCAATGCCAAGGCCAATTTCTCAAGGTGAGAGTACTTTGTTTCGGCGTGGACGAGATTTCTGCTAATATAGTAGATCGGAGACTGCGTACCTTTATCTTCACGGACCAATATTGTGCTTACCGCGACCTCTGTTACGGCCAAGTAAATAAGGATGCGCTCACCGGGTTCTTCTTTGGCGAGTTTGGGGGGTAGATGACAAGTACACCTTTAGTTCTCTTAAGGCTTCGATGCATTCTGCATTCCGTTGGAGCCCGTTGTCCTTTTTTAGCACGTTAAATAATTTGTGGCATATGTCGGAAGATCGTGAGATGAACCTTGACAAGCTAGCTATGCGACCCGTCAATTTTTGCACCTGTTTTTTGCTGGTTAACACTTCAGATATACCCTCAATGACCTTTATTTATCAGGGTTAACCTCGATTCCTCTTTGTTACACCAACTAATCGAGGAACTTTCCTGAAGTTACGTCGAAGACACATTTTTCAAGGTTTAGCTTCATACCGTATTGCCTAAGTATTCCGAAGGCTTCTTTCAAGTGGTAAATGTGATCTTCCTTTATTTTCGATTTGACAAACATGTTATCTATGTAAAATTCCATAGTTTTGCCGAGGTGGTCCTTAAACATTTTGGTCACCAATCTTTGATAAGTCGCCCCCGTGTTCTTTAAGCCGAATGGCATGACTCGACAACAATATGTTCCTTGATGGGTGATAAAAATAGTCTTCTCCTGGTCCTCTTTCTCCATGAGGATTTGGTTTTAACCTGAGTAGGCATCCAAGAAACTCAACAACTCGTGCCCTGTCATTGCGTCAATGAGCTGATAGATATGAGGCAAGGAAAAGGAGTCTTTCGGGAAGGCCTTGTTTAGGGCGGTGAAATCCACACACATTTTCCATTTCCCATTTTTTTTAGCATGACTACATTGGCGACCCATTAAGGATATTTCATTTCTTGGATGGATCTGTTAGCGAGTAGCTTATCCACTTTCTCGTTGTTGGCCTCGTTAATTGCGATATTGAATTTTCTTCTTCCTTGTCGTACTGGGGGTATAAGGGATTGACGTTCAACTGATGTATGGCAATATATTTCAGAATACCTGGCATATCTGCGTAGGAAAAAGCAAACATATTGACATTATTGATTAAAAACTCATGAAATTTACTTGGTTCGGAGAGCTTATGGCCTATATAAGCCTTTTTGTTGATGTTGCTGCTATTTAGTTGGGCGGGATCGAGATTTTTTATTGTTTATCCTGTGGCTTCCATGATGTCGGGGTCCTTTATAACGTCTTTCTTATTGTTGATTTCGGACCCCGACTTTGATAATTGCTATGCTTCTAAGTTTGTCCCTTTCAGCTGTTGAGTAAATGTGCAATCTTGGATGATGCGGTAGCATTCTTGGGTTGTGTGTTATTTGCCTCGGATGCTGAATACCCCCAACGGGGTAGGGAATTTAATAACTTGATACGAACTGGACGGTATAGCCATTATGGCATGTATCCGTGGTCATCCTATGATTGCGTTATATGTTGTGTTCTGGTTCATGACAAGTAACATTGTCTCTAGGGTGATGCCCCTGGTCAGAACGAGTAGCATTATTTCTCTTGAGGTTCATTCGACTGCATTGTTAAATCTTGTAGTCGCATTTGTGCAAGCACTAAATGGTGAATAATACACGCGCCACTTCCGTCGTCTACCATTATTCTTTTTACATCAGTATTTGAAATACACAAAGTAATGACAAGAGCATCAGAATGAGGAAAAATTAAACCGTTGGTATCTGACTTATCAAAGATGATACTTTCTCCGAGGTCATTATACCGATTGTGGGTGATTGACCGCTTTAGCTTATGTGTGGTGGTAAACTTTATATGGTTGATTCCTGCTTCGTCGCCTCTACCAATGATCATTTGAATGGCACGGGTAGGGAGAGAGCGTCTTTGGAGGGCCTTGTTGTTGTTCTCATCCACTTCACCTTTGTCCAAGCTTCTCTAGTGCGTACACTATTTCTGAAAGATAAACATGAGCAGATAAGAGTGGAGGCATACCTCTTTCTTTTCGCTGATTCCTTGTGTCCGACATGGACGACTCTTTAGTATGTCAAGAGGATGTTGGAATGGTTGCTCTAACATAGGGTTGATGCTTGTATCGGTAGAGGCTTGGGCCTGACTGATCCTTTGACTGTCATTACGACGTTCTTTCCTCGGCTCTGTTTGGATCAACGTTAAATGTTTGGTCAGACCGTTAAGGTAGTCATCCTCTGCTCTCACCTCGGCGCAGTAGGCGTTGTGAATTTCTTCCCGAGTGGTGAGAGGGTATTTCATGAGCCTTCTTAACAACTTCCCGATCGCACTCGACCCATTCCTTGTTCAACCCGTTTTGGAAGGATGCTACCGCCATCCCTTCCGATACATTGGTAAGCGCATTCTTACCCCCATTAAACTGAGCGAGAAAGTCCCTGAGTCCTTCGCCAGTCGATTTCCTAATGGCGAATATGTTGTTCACCTTGGCCTCCGCTTTATTAGCTCCAGCATGGGCGGTAACGAACTTATTGGTCAGTTCCTCGGACGTTGTTATAGACTGTGCTGGTAGTTGTGAGTACAAAGTTCGGGCTCCTTCGGTTAAGGTTTCGCCAAACTTTTTTGTAGTACTAACAGTACTTGCTCCTTTGATAAGTCGTTGCCCTTTACTATTGTGACGTAGTGAATAATGTGATCTTTTAGGTCTGTGGTGCCATTGTATATCTTCAAATATGGTGGCATTTTGATGATCTTGGGTAAGGCAGCTCGCTATATGGTTGTTCAACGAATCTGCCGACATCCCATTTTGTGTAGCAGTTTTGGGGTGCCCGGTATCTTGTCGACCCTTTCTTGATGTTCTTCCATCTGGTTGCGGAGTTGTTTTCCATTTCTTCATTTTATTTAAAATGGCTGTCAGTGCATTATTACCTTCTTTAACAGCAGTGTGATTGTTACCTATTGAGGGCGGTTTGTTCACCGATAGTCGTCGTGGTATACATTGGCGCTGCATTTCTATTCGCCTTTTGAACGGGTTCGTCGAGTATATTATTTAGAGTGCTTGCTAGACACTCCTCCAATAATCTTTTTTCTGCTAGTGGTGCTACTTCGGCTGTAGATATGGAAGCTACTCTTTCACGTGAAGCGGTTATACCTCCATGAGGGGGAGGTGAGTCACTCAGCGTGGGTGTAACATCCGGTGTAACATTTTCATCGTCTTCTCTGCCATCCTCGTCGATGGTGTTTAAGATGTTGGTAGTGATCCCCACTATTTCTTTCTGTCTTTCATCTCCTTTTCCTGCTATTTCTTAGTTCGTGCAAACGAGGAAAAGATGGTTGTCCCTTTTTATGATCCAGAAGAAACTAAAATTTTAACTAAAATTTCTCAAAAACGGTATCAAATTGTTTGACAAAAAAAGTGTTAAACCTTTTAGTTAAACTAATTAATGATGAGATATATGATGAATCTTAGTTAAGAATAATACATTTAAGATCAAATGTGTTAAGAAATCGATATGGTGAACGGTATTTGATAGCGTTAAATAGCACATTTATATTGAATGAATGCTAGTAAATGTGGTAACATAAATATAGTAATAAATGTAAATTATGACAATAAATATAATAAGAAGGAATCTACAATCCAATTATTACACGATTTGGATCGTTTCTTCTCCTGACAATAACGTGGAAAGAAGAGAAATAAAGATAGTTATGGAATCTTTCGATCTTGTGGATAAAGACCAAGTGACATGCACTTGAGTAATATAATCAATGAACAAGATTTTTGTAAATTCTCTCAAGTCAGCCTTTTACCTTATATACTTGATTCCCTTTTTTGTTCTCTATCTCTTCCTATTTATAAGATATATCTCCAAGAAATCCTAAAAAGTACAAAAATAAGGAATATCCAAAGGAATATTCCTTGCGTCCATATCTGAACTTATCCTACGGTTATTTCTTCATTTCAGTTGCTCGTCCTTGGCAACAGTCCTCTCGATAACAACTTCTTGTTATTACATCGTGGTAGACCCCGTCCTTGATTCGATTTATCTACTATTACCAAATCGTCAAATTCAAACCAATACGGTACCTACTCAGAAATTATATCAAGCTTACCGGTCGATACAATTTTGACATCTTAAATATATTTAAAAAAATTAAAAAATTCAATTTAAAATTTTTTAACCTGGACTATTCAAAATACTATAATAAACATGAGATCTAATTTAGAACATAAACTGAGGAGGTATATTCACTTGAGCGGTCCTTGTTCGGATAAATTCAAAAATAGCTAGATTTACAAGTGATTATTCAAAAATAGCAATAGTTTCAAAAGTAATCGAAATTTAGCCACTTTTCATGTAAAGATTAATCTAAATGAAAACACTATTCAAAATCCGAAAAATACTATAGCATAATATACTGGACTTCCGGCATAATACACTAGACTTTCAGTATAATATATTGGCCCAACATAATATGTTGGAAGTTCATACACAAGTACTCCAATTTCCAGTATATTGTTCTGGAACTTTTCGCGTGTTGGAGTTCTAGCATAATATGCTGGAAGTTCATACACAAGTGCACCGATCTCCAATATATTATGCTGGAACTTTTCGTGTTGCAGCAAAATAGTGACTATCTTTCAATGATTTTTTAAACGCTGGCTATTTTTAAATGACCAATCCGAAAACTTATTAACCCGTGCTATTGTTACAATTGCAATAGGCATCCAAACTGTTGTCGAAATATAAACATTAACTCGCATTGAGCATTTGAGCTATATGTTTCAACCTTTTTCTTTGTTCGTTTTATTATAAGTACTGAACGTTTTCAACGCGCAGGCATTGTCCAAAGGACCGAAATCCCAATAAAAATTCACCCCAACCTTGAAAATAAAAAATAAAAAAATAGCACGGTTTAGTCAATTTTGGACTGAATTCAAAAAGAGTTAACGTTTATTAAGTCAATGAAAAATAGCCACATTTTACTACAACAAAGACCGTTCTAGCATAATATACTGCAGTTCAGTGCACCTGTGTATGAACGTCCAACATATTATACTGGAAAGTTCCAGTATAATATACTGGAGATTCGAGCACTTGTATATGAACTTCCAATATATTATGTTGGACCGGTATACTTTGTCGAAACTCCAGTATATTATGCTGGAGTTCTAATGTACTTATGCTGGAACTCCATCATATTATGCTGGAGTTCCAATATACTTATCCTGAATATGCTGGAATTATATGTTGGAGTTCCAATATACTTATCTTGAATATGCTGGAATTCATGTATATTTATGTTGAAACTACAATATATACTGGCGCATTTCACCGAATTTGAACAGTGTTTTCGCTCAAATTTATTGTTACATAAAAGTAGCTAAATTTCGATTACTTTTGAAACTGAGCTATTTTTGAACAACCACTTATAAATCTAGCTATTTTTAAACTTCTCCCTAAAAAAAGGGAGTGACTTGGCACTTGGGCCCCATAAAGGAAAAAGGCATAGGGCATTTGTTACCAATAGTCAGGAGGCACAAAGGGAGAGGGTCAGAGGGATGAAGTATGCGTTGAGAGAGGGAATCCCTTAGCTTTTTTCTCTTCCCCACTGAATGCCAACTTCTTTAGATCTATTTATAATGTGTTCAAAATGCAAAAGCTGGAATGTTAAATCAGAGTTTGGATAGATAACTCAACCCCAAAAGCTAACTTATGAAGTGAGAATTGCCCAAGCCATATAAGAATATCGGAGAGCCCAAGCCGTACAAAAATATCCCTCCGATGTGGGATAACTCAAGTTTTATGCACAAAGTCAAATGTAGAGAGGCCACAAGCAGAGACCAAATAATCGAGGGACTGAGCTTGCATCTTAACATCTTCGGAACTGTTTATAAAATGCAAAAGGCTGTCATACAACTTACAAGAGTTCTATCCATGCTTAAATATAGAGAGACCAGGGAACGTACAATTGGGGACTGAGTGCATTTTTTCTTCTCAACTCCCACTCCAAAGATATGTGACTTTTTCAAACGTTTACCACATACTATTAACGCACTTATATTTATAATTTTCAAGTATCTGCAGGAATGTTCAAATAGCGAACAATACACTGTAACATCCAAACTTCTATGCTCCTTATAGTATAAATGGAGGCCGAATAAAGCTGTACATCAGAATTTGTATTATCCCATTCATAGGTGAACACCGACATCTTTACCACATAGGAATTAGTGAGAAGTTGAATTGTCTATTCTCATAGATTAATTCACACTTTCGAACAGCCAAGCTGCAACTTGCGGACTTTCATTCTCCCATTCAACGCAAGGGCTAATATGTCATATTCCTCTACATTCCAGAGCTCATTAATTGTTGCCTACAACAATTGAAGTAAACATTATAAATGCAAAAACCAATTAAAATCAACCGCCAAATTCTTAAACAAAGTGAATATTCAGAAGCAATACATAAAGCGAGATGGTTTTAGTTCTTCTATTTATAACTAAAAACTACTTACCCTTCTGTCACCCAAGAAAGGAAAAGCAATATTGTAAGCAAACAATTAAGGACGGAGTACAAAAACTCTAGGACATACCCTTGGCACTGATAAAATTTAACAACGCTCGGCAGGCCAGAGCAGGGTTCCTAAAATACTGCCAGTCACAAGATACATCCACCAAAACCCAATTAAAACTTAGTTTCCATTTACTCTTATCTTTTGGGAATACAATAGCTATGGACCTCTATTATTGTAGCACGATGAATATCAGAAACCAATATATCAAGAGACCTAGATTCTTGTTAGAATCATATCCGGTTACTCTCCTTCAGTATCTGGTAGACCGCACAGAAAAGGTTAACTTCAGTACCAGAAAATGCCTTTCTATTAATGACTTGATTAAGCCAAACTAGTTTTATATACTACGAATAGGAGCTGCTATAATGTAAGACATTACTGTAGCAGTATGTGCCAAATACACTTTGTAAAGTAACAAGCAAAGGGAGAAGTTGAATTGACCCTCTTCATGAGCATTGCAGAGGCTACAGAGCAGAGTCTCCCAACTCTCCAGTGTCTTAGTTATTGAAAAAGGTCAACCAAAGAATGACACTGCCTTCTGGCTATCCTCAGGTGGCACCAGCCAATTTCAGCCATTCACAGTGTGCTTTTCTTAGCCCTAAAAGATTGCAAGCATTCTTGATAGAAATATCCTCCGAGGGCATCTCCTCTCCATCTGATTTTATGTGTTCCCCAGTACAAGGAAGCTTAGTAGCAGGAATGTCACTTATCAACACAGAGCATCTCTTGATCTTCTCCAGCTTGGCCAATGCCATTGACTATCAAAATCATGTTTGCTATCTTAGACATCCAAGTCAAGACATTTGCTGCGACATATAGAGCACAAAGAGATGCCAATTATTGAACCAGAGATATGTTTCTTGTCATCTGTCAATGAGATACTGAATATGGGGTCTAATAAGTGGTCCACATTTTAGCATCTTAGGCCCAGAGAAGTTCTATGGTATGAATGAACAACAACAAATTCTTATGGTGTAGTAGCTCTATATGCACACCATCTGATCCAGAGAATCCTATTTGCAGGATGTTTAGAGCATATCTTGCAATCAGCAACATTCCTTATTACGAGGTCATATAATCCCAAGCCACTGCTTCATCAATGTCTACAGCGAACATCTCAAATTCTTTTACGCCCAGCTGTTCACCTCCATCACTTTTTCAAAAAAAGTTCTAAGGAGCTGTGTTATCACTTTGGAGGTTTTATAGGTAAAATAACGGAGAGCAAGATTGGCTTCTATCTGAAAAAGTGGGGAGACAACAAGACCACACATACTCAATATTGCTGCAATTCTTGCAAATTGTCATCCCATTTTGAGATTCTTAAATTCAAGCTTCAAATTGTTTCTTTCTTCTAAAACACACACATTGAAGTGTATGGGAGAGCAAGCCTCGAATTCATTGCAAATGCACAATCATGAGCTCCAGAGATGGCCAAGACGAGCACATCATACCAGGGGGCAGGTCAATGCATTCCTTATTAGGCAATAAGGGTTACAACAACAACAACAACAACAACCCAATATAATCCCACTTAGTGGAGTCTGGGGAGGGTAATGTGTACGCAGACCTTACCCCTACCCTGGGGTAGAGAGGCTGTTTCCAAATAGACCCTCGGCATCCTTCTCTCCAAAAAAAACATCCCGCCTTGCTCTTGGGGAGACTCAAACTCACAACCTCTTGGAAGTGGAGGGTTAATTTAGATAAAACCAAAAATTACCTTACTGCCATGGATTTTATTGTTTAACCTAGTCACGAGCTCACGCAGAAATTGGAGTTCTGAAACCCTATTTGCTTCCTGTGGAAAGAAGAAAAACATGCACTTAACCAAGTGAATAATTTTTCCGATGAAAATTAACCAAGTGATAATACATGAACTTTGCAAGGAAAGAGAAGAGCTCATGCTGAAATGATGTCTTATTGTAGTTTATTTCGACACTAGGCGAGTTGATGCCCGTGCTATGCACGGACCCAATATTTAAGTTTAGGTAAAGTTGTTTATATCAAATAAATTTTATAATTCTTAAAATAGCAGAATTTAATGTTGTACCAAAGATTAAAAAAAAAGGTTAATATTTTATATTATAAATCTTGCAAACTCTGAATGTGATAAAGGAACTGATCTTACAATCCAATATATGTGTAAACTCTGTTCTTACAATAGGAAGTTCATATAATTTCTAAATTAAATTCCACATGTGTCGGCATAACCCGCTTCATCAAAAAATAATATTGTGTATATATATAATTACGAATAAAGTTGCGTAAATTTTGTATAAATATTTTATTTGAACCCACTTGACAACTACTATTTTACAACTAAAGTTATGTACTTCTAAGATTGAACTCACTTGCATAAAATCTTGGGTCTGCTACTTTGTATCAGACAAATTATTCTTGTATATATTAAGTTTAAGTATTTCTCCCTTGTATATGTAATTTGCTTCGGAGTTATTACTTGAAATTTTGCCACTCATTAAAGATGTTGTTTGTAACTTATAAATAATTTTGTCACTCATCTTAATAGTTTAAAAGTTTAAAATGTTGAACCTGACAAGTTTACCTTATTGTCAAACAATATATTTTTCATTTTATGTTTACGTAAAATTGATTAATTGATTTTTATATTCTTAGGCGAGGTTATTGAGTTACATATTTTTTTCCTTTTGTTATGCTAGGATTATTTTCGTTGTCGTTTACAACTAAACTTTCATGGAGGCTCCTTTTTCTTTAAATAAAATAGGTTTTGTATCTCTGACTATCGTATGTCTGTTAACCTTAGTATGGTTAAGACCTCTCAACAAAATAGATGCTATTTGACCAGCGTTAATCAATAAAGCGTTATCAATTTAGTAATTGTTCATTTAAAATTTAATCACTTTGTTGTATGTTGTCTGTAATTCTGTATCTTATCCAATCTTAATAGTTAAAACTTTTAATTTGTTGCATGTGACAAATTTACTCTAATGCCAAACAAAACACTTTATATTATCTACATAAAGCTGGTGCTTGATTTTTTCATTCTTTTTTTAGGTAACGCGTATCCTCCTATTCTACAAATAAAATAGGTTTATGTTATTTTAGCATATTCTTTATTAGCCATGTATTAAGACTCCTCTAGTAAGATCGATGACATTTGTTATCACCTTGATTTAAGAAAAACATAGATTTAATTGAAGTTTTTGTATAGCTAAATCTTTTGCATATCCAACTTAAAAGTTTACGATTGATTTAACCAAGTTATCCTTAAATAAATATAATTTTTTATTAATCTATTATTTGGGAAATATTTTATATTTAAACTTTTACTCATTAACAACATAAGATCCCGAAATCATTTTATGAAAAATCCTATAGTGATCTCTCGTAAATTTGAAAAATTATATTCTATTTGATACTCAAAGTTATTAGTGGAGATCATTTTCACTTCTTGTGCACATTGGCGCACTGATGGTAAGCAACCCCCCTTCCAACCGAGAGGTTGTGAGTTCGAGTCTCCCCAAGAGCAAGGTGGGAAGTTCTTGGAGGGAAGGATGCCGGGGGTCTATTTGGAAACAGCCTCTCTACCCAAGAGTAGGGGTAAGGTCTGCGTACACACTACCCTCCCCAGACACCATTAAGTGGGATTATATTAGATTGTTGTTGTTGTTGTGCACATTGGCGCACTCTATCGCTATAATATTTCAACAGAACATACATTTTCCATGAAAATATTTTACTCTATATAAACAAAATTTTGTTTGACAAATATTTATGTACATTTGTTGTTAAAGTATTATAATAATATAAACATAATTATTTGTTCAAATAAAATTAAAATTAAAATTTGATAAAGTTTCGAACTGACTTATGCATTTGGATTTGGTTTAGTTAAAGAATCCATTCGATAATAGTAATGTTTATAACATATTTATTTTGTTTTACCTAAATAAAAAGTGTAACAAAAATAACAGTAACTATTAAAATACAAAATTTATAAAAAAAATTATTAGTTAACAAATTCCCTATTTGTGAAATAAATATATAAGGGCATTAAACTAACAAATTCTCTATGTGTGAAATAAATATATAAGGGCATCTTGAAGGTTTTATACAAGAAACAACAACAACAACAACTACCCAATATACTCCCCCCAGGTGGGGTCTGGGGAGGGTAATATGTAGACAACCCTTACCCCTACCCGAAACTTATCACATTAACCACGTGGCCTCAAGGTGACAATGTCTGCTCAAAGAATGAAAGGCTGCAGCGGAGACAGCTTTATTCAATGGGCCCAGACGTTTTTAAAAAGGCATGATGAAACAGACATGTTGACCATAAGGCGTGTGATTATCCTCACTTATATATTAGTAGTAGATTAGACAGGGGGCAGTATTGCCAAAAATGCTAACAGTCTCATTAATTGAGTCGACCTCAATCATGTTCTTGACTAGCTTGTAAGATATGAAATTTACTTCCTTCAAACAAGCATCATTGATCTATAGAAAACCTTATGCTACAAGTTCGTGTTAGAATCTTGGATTTCCCCCCATCTCCTCGCATTAAAGAAAAATGTTCTTCTCCTCAATTGAAAGATGCTAAATACTACATGGCAAACTGAAAAGTGTGGGAAGGATCTCTATCAAGAATTCAAGATTTTCTTGTTTTCCCCCATCCCCTTATGTTTTAAATCTTCTATGAACTGTGACAAGATGTTCAACATCCTGACTTTTTATAACTGCTACTAGTTAATATTAGTGTCGTTGCCTTTTAGTATAAAAAACAATGTGTCACTGGGGACTAAGCAGTGAGCTCCAGATTAAAGCATTAATGAAACAATGGAAGATTTGAAATTCAGACGACAGCTCAAGGATGCTAGTGTTAAAGTACCTCAGGCCAGCTGCTAGGGTGTCCCAGAAGCCTGGCAAATGAGGTATGAAGCATTACAGCATCATACTGCAGCAACAAGAATGAGTAATTAGCAAATACTTGAAATCTTGACATACTATTTTAACAGTTCTAGTTTGAGAACACAAGACTTAAGAATCAAAGCAAATAGTCCTAAAACATAAGAGGGGGTGAGACAGTGAGGGGAAGAACCATGCAGTAGCAATGACAGATTTGTCATTAAATTGCATAACGGTTTACTTCCGACATTGTTTGTATATGTGTCACTTTACGAGCAATAAGTGGTGAAGTGCTAAGACATTAGCATCTTCACCAAGATTTAAAGCAGAAAGGTACATTAGCATCTTCACCAAGATTTAAAGCAGAAAGGTTTGTTTGGCTCTCACAAGTTGCTTTGCAGGAGCATGTGGAAGAGCATTTCTCAATTTTTGTCGGATAGTTACAGGATCAGTTCCAGAGTCCACCTACAAATGAAAACATAAACGAAAGTGTAAAAAGGAAGGGAATGGAATTTCACCAACTTATATCTCAGTCAATTTTTCTTTTGAACTTAATGATTTCAGCATATGATGACCATTGCAAAGTGGTGCACCATTTTTAGAGTACCATTTGAGTCAATCATACGCCAGTCATAAGGGGAGACAAATAACATCAACAAATAAAAATTGATAACTCATTGCTAAGGCCATTGAGATAAGATGTTCATGATTAGTGAACAAGGAAAAAGTCTCAGTCACATTTATGCCACAAGATACACCCAGGTAACTAACTACACATCCTTTATATTGAACATCGTTAAAGCGAGGCATGTCTTGCAAACATAATTATGTATCTCTTGATACTGAAATAATAGGTACAACACTACTTGTACATATGAGACTAAACCAATAGTTGGAAAAGTAGACCTAAAATTCAAATCACACATAAAATTCTGAAGTCTCAAACTATGTTATTCCTATACTTTGTGCCAGTAAGGGTGTGGGTGGTATCCGGTATGGGAATGTGCCAGTTCCTTTGCTGATTCTTAGCATATCTTGAATAATACAAGATACCGATAGCCATGTCACACCAACACAGATATTGATGCAGATGAAAGATCCATGTAATGTAGGTCCTTAACCATCTCTTTGCCAGCATACTATGACATAGAGTGCAAAACTATATGCAAAAGGCAAAAGTTTCTCTTGCAACTGCCTAAGAAGAAAGTTTGATACAACAATATATCTTGAACTGATAGAGCAAAGAACTAAAACTGCAGTGGTGGGCACTAGCAGTATACAACAACAACAATATAGCAGTATGCTTATCACAAATATATAAGTACTTTTTTGAAGACTTCCTGAAATACTGCAGAGAGATAGATTAAGAGAACGAGAGGGAAAGATCGAGGTTGCTTGAAAGACCTGCCAACAACCTACTAGTACCCCAGTTGATGTTAGAACCACTCTTTCTAGGGAAATTTTTATTGGGCAGATTGTCTCGGAAACAGCTCTAACAGCATTTGCTTCAGCTTCAATCTGAGGAAACACTGAACAGTGTCAGTTCATCAACATAACAGTTCAATGAGAAGAAAGGACATTAACTAAAATTTCATCGAAAAGCATTTTACCTGTGCTTCAGAGGCAGCGACGGATGTTATGTGATGTGAAGCATGGAACATGCTAAAGTGATATAAGCTAGAGTTCTGAAACCAAATTGCTAAGCAACACGCATATAAGTATCCAAATTGATAGAATAAGAGATGCATAATAAGCGTTTAACTTATTCCTCCAATAGTAATCATTAAAAAAGACACCATACCTTTATCAAAATGTGGCGAGAATACAGCTCTCACAGCTTCCCTTTACAAAAACAGATCAGAAAAAGTGTGAGCGTAGGAATTTCAAGTTCAATATGAAAAGTAGAATCATGCATAATTGAACAAATTTGTAAAGCTGCCACCAATCTCCTTCGAAATACACCAACTTGGCTTTCTTAAGAGTAGCTAAACCTAACTGTTTTTGCTTCAGCGAGATGGAAATTTTTGTGGCTGATTTTGTCCAGAGAAATCAACATGCAGTACTTACGCAATAGGGACAGAATATTCTGGGTTGAGATACAAAGCATTTGCTCGCACAGGGGGATTTGCAGCCTATACACAGAAGGAAATTAAATACCTTCAATTTAGACACGACAAACAAACAAATGGCTGAATGCTGCTAAATAAGTGAAATTGACCTTGAGTACAGGAGTGACTACTCCATCTTTGAGAGTAAACAGATCTGACAGGGTAAGTGATTGAGTAATTTCTCCCTGTTTGAGGAAAGCAGCTCCGTGCTCCTCCAAATCTTTTTCCATCTTATGATACAATCTAGACCTCTGCTCCGCATTTGAGATAGACCATTCTGTTCCAACCATTTTAATTATTTTGTCAATTCAAGTAACAGAAATAGCTTCTTTTTTTGTCTAACACATAGCTAGCTATGATATTTAAAATGGTTTCTCCATATATTTGTTCCCAAAGATGTTTTATTTTCTTCTGGATTACATGCTAAAAAACCCAGAATTCAGGGTTGCCATCAACGTTTAGAAAGGGAGAATATCTTCTTTTCTGAAGTAGATTCAGTAAAGGAGACTCCAAATGACACTGCATCTAATTTGTATAATCACTGGTATAAGGAAAGGAATGCTTTTCCACTAAAATCACTTATTAAAAAATAATAAATAAATAAAATAAAATACTCCTCCACAACAACCATAAATAAAACAAGCATAACGAGCAATTTACAGAAAACTTAGCAGCCTCAACTTTCATCTAGATAAATAAGCAAAAAGCCCCAAATTCAAGTCAGAATCTACCATTTTATTCACATTTTAAAAAAATATATATTTCTTCAAAAATAAAAAACTTTTCGGGTTTTATATAGAGATAATTACAGTTACCAAAATCCTGCATTGGAGATGTATCTGTGTTTTACCGTGCCTTTTCAATATATATAAATTCAAGCATGGAATGGAGTGCTTATATATACTACTAATATATACGGAAAGTCAATCCGAGCTAATTAATTAAGGATAAAAAGAAGCTAAATTATCGGCGGAGAAGCAGATAAAGAAATAGTAATATAGAAGATGTACTTCAAATTAAGAAATAAAATAGTAGTAGTAAACTAAAGAATCAATTTAAGTAATTAATTACTTAATTTCTCGATATAAGCATCAGGAAATCTGATTACACAAAAACCATAGCAATTTTTACCAAAAATAAAAGGAAATAACTTGATGAATATAATCTACATTACAATTTTACCTGTAGAATTGCGGGTAACCATAAGGAAAAGAGCATAAAAGGTAAGGGCAGAGATTAACCAGATCCAAATCACCGGTTTCGAGCAGTTTCTAGCCCTAGCCATTTTAGTCCAACAGATTATATGCATTTATTATCTGCCCAGATTTCACTTTAGTTTTCCACAGATCAATCCATTACCTTTTTTTTAATCAGCACTTAGCGCCAGCTCTCCAACTTCACTCTCCGTCACTGTTCATTCATTTCATGCTGGTCCAACACCTGTCAACTTATTAAAGTCGATAATCTAACTGAAAGTCACTTTTTTTTTAATAATAATTCTGACTTTACGTTACAATTACAATTCCTCAATATTATTGTTTACAAATTGTGATTTACGGTAGACTTTGTCTTGTTTCTAAATATACAAATTTTATTCCGAAATATAAATGAATAGATATCAAAATTCACGCTGAAATTAGACGCAATTATCCTAGCATTTCATCTTTTCTTTCTTTTAGGGACAAAAATGAATGAAAAATCTTTGTAAACTGACTTCGAATCAATTACATACATAAAAAAATACATTAAGAAAAGAAGAGAAAATCGTTCAACATACGTGTTACAATTTGAATGGAAAATATGATTTTGCATTACTTATTTATTTATGTTTTACGTGTAAAAATAAAAATTTCTTGAAATTATTATGATGGACAACAAAACTAATTCAATCCTCTAAAATATAAAGGTATAATAAAGTTGTGCCTTTACTTAAACTATAACCACATGTAATCCTAGCACTTTAATTTAATTTATGAATTTAAGGTGTTGCTGATTACTATAAAATTTTATTTGAGGATTGACGACAGGCTATAATTGTAAAATTTAGTCGATTATTACAGTTTAATTTACTGTATTTTAATTGAATTTGCGCTGTAATCGCTAGTATTTTGTACTAATGGTGTGTTTTATACCTTGTAGGAGTGATTCCGAGCTATGCAGATGTTATTAGAATTAATTCAAGTGTTTGGAGCTTTGAAGTATGAGTAAAAACTCAAGGAATTAAGTCGGGATCGTATTTGGAGTTCGACGGATGATAGTTAGAGCGGACGAAGAATTGAGTAGGAATATTCCGCACTATCTAGTTAATTGGATATGACGTTTTGCTCAGAACTCCATTTCGACTCCACAATATATGTCTGGAAAGCTAACTCAAAGGGCTACAACTTTCATCTTTTATGTTTTTTCCAAATTCTAAGCGAAACAGGGGGAAAGGGGCACGTCAATAAAGCAGTCATGCTCAGGCCGCGCTTGTCAGGCAGAACATTGGGCAATATGCGCGGCTACTAGCGCGGTCACGAGCACGGACACGCTAGTCAAACCCGAAAAAAGTATTTTTTTCATCTACGAGAAGGTATAATTATTTGGGCGCGACCGTACTTGCTATATATATATATATATATATATATATATATATATATATATATATATATATATATATATATATATGGAAAAGCGATATTTTGAGAGGTCGGACACACTTTTGACATAATTTAGACCTAAGGGGCAAGAGGAGACCAATTTTTGACATAGATTCGATCTAAGGAGGTAGAGATACAATAGGAGCAAGGCGGGGAATTCTTCTGCTAGTTTTTCCTTCCTCTTTCTATTTTTTCATTGTTGGTTATGACTTTTTGTATTGTAGTTTTACATACTATTATGAATAACTAATTTGTTATCTAGATAGATTCTTGTTATGATTTTATATCATTGGGCCGTTGGATTTCTCTACTTGTTCAACTACGTATTTATTGTTGTTGATTGAATGGTCATCAATTGACTGTGCCTATTTATTATATGTTGCTTGAGAAAAGATACATATTTAGGTGGTTATTGAACAACGTCACTCCTAACGTATGTGAGAATTCAATACAGTGGGTTTATTGGTAGGTTTAGAAGTAACAAAGCTTTGACGTGGTCATAATAAGCGGTTAGATAAAGCCATCTAGCGTAGTTCGAGAGAATATGTTTAGTAAATTATTACAGTTGCTCGAGAAAGAATTACAACACCTAAAGTGCTCACGATCCATAGAAAATACATTAGTAAAATTGTAGGAAACATAGTTAGAAGGATTCTGACAATTGGAAAAATCATAACTCTAGACCTCCTGAATCTTGTCTCCAACCATTAGTATCTTTGTTTCTAATTTATTATTGTAATTTTTCTGTTAATTAGTTAGATATAAAAATCTTAATATTATAACTTAGAAATTATTCAAACTTGTCTTCTTTGCGATATTGAACAATTATAGCGAAACCTTAATTCTCTTTGGGATTCGACTCCGAACTTTTAGACCAGATTATATTTGCAGCGACCGCTTATCCTTTTTAGGACTAGAGTTGGGCGTGATCAAGGATCATAGTAAAATGTCATATTCAGCAACTAATCAGGGTTATAGAGCATGTCTTTTTCTTTTCCCCTTCCAGTTGATTGTCTCGATATAACTTATACACTTGGCAAAAAAATCTACGTGTTATCCTTATTTTTCTGTATAAAATTATTTTTAGCTATTCTTTGGTCCGTTATTTTTGTGAAAAGAAAATATTTGTTTATTCTTAAAATTGGATAATAATTAAACTTATAATTGGTTTTAAGGATATATGATTTTACTTCGCACAAATTGATAAGTATGAGAAGTAATGTTAGAAATTAATAGTAAAATAAAGCAAACTAATGAGATAAACAATTGTGGCACTCGAGCTAGATAGCCCTCGAACAACAGACTATGCTAAAAAGGTATGAAATGAACAACAGAACTTAAAAGGGCTTAAGAGAAAAATATTATATATTGCTTGATTATGCGTGAATATGATGATTGCAAAATGACTAGAACTATCTTCATATAGTAGAGAAATCATATTTATGGTATAATTCTAATTACAGAGAAAATCTCATGATTAGCTAAATGCACGGTCTTGACTTGACACGTGCCGAGATTATCGTCACGATCCTTGCCCAATCATGGATATCTCGGATTCATGTTATTCGATCTAGAAGGCTTCCTTCGATCTCTTTCTCACTTCGGTCTCGATCACGCTGATCTCAATCTTGATCGGCCATTGATCCACGATCTTACCAATTCATCTTTGTACCATGGACTGATATAACCGAGGCCGAGCCTTAATCTGCCACCCCAATTTCGGTAGTCATACAAATTTAGGCAAGCTCGATTTTGACCGTATACAAAATTATTTTGAGATAACTCAAACTGAATAGTAAAAATAATGTAAAATGTAGGCAAATTGTATCTGACGTTATCAACGAGTTTTTAGTTTAAAGAGATTAGTTGTATTACAATAATAGGGACTGAATAAGAGATAGTAGTAAGTGGAAGGAGGCAATATGCAAATAGACAAATGTGAGGAGAATGTCGGTGTATAAGAATATCTTCGAATGATAGAATCAGTTAGTTAGTTATAAAAAATGAGATTCTAGAATATTTTGATCTCAAGTTCCCTCTCTCTCTCGTCCTTTTGTTACTCTTCTTTGTAATTCTACTATACTTGGTTGATAATTGAATCGATGTCAGAATACATGATTGCATGTGTATAAATGATCAATTAGCTCTCTTAATTTAGCTCAATTTGATGATATCAGAGCGGTGATCTGGTAATTAGGGTTCCGATGAAAATTTTGTCAATCAGAGAGAGGTTCCTAGATAATCAAATTCTGACAGAGTTCACACCTAATAGATATGGCAAGAAATGAGGTAACCCTACTTGATCAGAACTGTCCACTATTTCTTCAAACTTCAGATGCTCTTGGGTTAGTTTTAATCCCAATAAATCTCACAGGGATGGAAAATTATTCCTTGTGGAGCATGTCGATGAAATTAGCTTTGAGGGGGAAAGGTAAGCTAGGATTTGTGGATGGAATGTGTGTTAAAAGCACGTATAGAGAAGAGCTTGTGGAACAGTGGAAAAATATAATGCAATTATGCTCTCGTGGATTGGTAGCACAGTTGCGAATGAATTGACGCATGGGGTTGCTTTTGCATCAAATACAAAGAAAGTATGGAGTGAGTGATTTCAAAGAGAAGTTTGGTAGTTGTAATTTGAGGAGAATCTATTACCTATGAACAGAAATAGATGCACTAAAACAAGGTACATATTCAGTAACAACCTATTATTCTAGAATGAGTGTTTTGTGGAATGAATTTGATGTGCTAGCCCATAAGTCTTCTTGTGATTGTGAGGAATCTAGACCTTCACTTGGGCTTTTAGAGCAAATTAGGCCACTACAAAATCTCTTGGATTTGAATGAGAGCTATAGTAATGTTAGGAGCAATTTTCTTATGAGCAAACCACTTGGTTCAATAAACGAGGGCTATGAGATAGTAACTCATGAGGAAAGCCAGTGATTACTAGGAGTGATTGACAAACAGAGATCCCTTCACTATGATGGCAAGAAAGACAGAGATTTAAGCCTAAGACGTTTTGGTTAGTTTGTGAGCATTGTGGCTAAAAAGAACACTTGAAAGAAAATTGTTATAAAATCATTGGCTATCTAGCAAATTTCAAAAGCAAAAAGAAGTTTCATAGTGGAGGATCAAAGACTTATGCTAATGCAACAAGCACTGGAGAGATGGGATCAACTATGAATCAATTTCAAGGACATGTACTTACAGAGGATCAATACAATATCTAGTAAGATTACTAAACAAACCACCAACTAGACAAGGCTCATCCAACATAGCATGTATGGTTTTCTTATTTTCCAGTACTTCAATGATAGATTGGATAATAGATTCAGGAGTTACGCATCATATTACTCATAATAAAGAGGTCCTAAGTAATGTAAGAGTATAGAAGATCAGAGTAATAATAGAGTGCAATTATCAACTGGAATAAGAGCAAAGATAGCTCATACTGCAAATACAAATTTTTTTGCAAATTAGTAGGTAAAGAATGTGTTACATGTATCTAATTTTAAGTTCAATCTACTGTCAATGTCAAAGCTTACTTGGGATCTCAGATGTTGGGTCAGCTTCTACCCTGATTTCTGCCTATTTCAAGAACTCTTCAGTGGGAAGGTACTGGGGATTAGTAGAGAATCAGAAGATTTGTTTGCTGAATAAGCACACAACAATGTCAATATTAGCTGGTGTGGTTCAAAGGAAGGGAACAGAATCCACTCTTTAGCATATGAGGTTGGGACATACAGCTATGAGGATTCTTCAGCACATTCCAAGTATAAAGAATAAAGCTAGCAGTAATGAAATTTGTGACTGTGATATTTCCTTTGGAAAAATAATATAGATTACCATTTTCTATAAGTATGACTAGATCAATATCTATTTTCCAATTAATTCATCTGGATGTTTGAGGGATCTATAAAGTGCCCACATATGATAGGCAGTAGTACTTTGTCACTATTGTGGATGATTTTAGTAGGTACACTTGGGTTTGTAAGACACATTCCAAATGTGAAGTGATAGGTGTGTTGCAGAATTTTCTTTCCATAATAAAGAATCAATTTGTTGCTGCTGTGATGGTTTTAAGATCTGATAATGGTTCAGAAAGTTTCAATTCTAAGTGCAATGAACTGCTAGCTTCGTTTGGTATTATACATATGATGTTTCAAACGTTAATACCACACAAGGAGGGGGAGTGATTTGTGTGGTACCCAATTTTCGCACTAGAAGAACCTGGTTCTTCTAGGTGTACTAACTATGATTGTTTGCGGAATTAAGAGTGCATAAAATAAAGAACAAAAATATTTTTACGTGAAAAACACCTGGCTCAAAAGGTGAAAAACCACGACCTACTACTCAGTAGGATTTTCCCAAATATCAACTAAACTCAATGAGCCAAAACTGCATTTACAAAACTCTTGTAAACCTAAGGATTAACTCTAATCCCAGTGTGGCACACAGGCTCAACTGTTGCGACACTTTCACGTTAACTCTAACTTGAATACTCAACGTACCTAATACAATTTGCTTCTAAGAAAGCTGGAAAGGTACATTTTTGAATCACCTACTACAATTGAACTAGAATAAGAAAAATACAATGGAACTGGTTCTTCAATCTCGTTCAAGTAGCTGCAGGCGTGCTCACTTGATCTCACGTAAATTGCTTGCAAAATAGTCTTGCTCTTTTTCTCTCAATTTAGCTCTTACTTCTTTGTATATGTGCGTACCTGTACAAGAGCACAATATTACTTTTATAGAGTTAGTAATTAGAGTTTGACAAAAAATCGAATTGCTAATCCTTCATCAAATTCGAGTCCTAAAACAATTCAAACTCTAATTCCTTATCCTAGATCCGGATATAATTCTCTTTATCTAAGGAGACCTTTTCTCCTTATCTCATATGCAATCTTTTCAATCAGTTCAGAAAATATTCAGAAGATATTATTGCTCTATCTCAAAGGCTTATCTTCTTCACGTGCATCCATGTGCATAGGCCATAACACCTGTGTCTCCTAAGATGGACCTGGTCCTTCACTGAGTTCATGTGTCATTCTCCAAAACTTCAACTGTTCTTGGGCCAACAAATTCCCCCTTTTTTATGATGACAAACTCTGTGCTTTTACTAATCAGAAAACCTGTGGAACGTAGCCTAATTTTTACATATTCACACACTTTAAGTTAACTTATCATTAAGGACCAGGTTAAATCAGGTTATAAATATCACTTTATATCATAATACAAAAACTAAAGCACAATATCTTTTCCCCATTTTGGCATCATCGAGAAGTTGCACATTATATGAATCCCATATATTAATTAGTACTCATGGCCGCTTGGGCAACTGCAAGTGAAAACATGTTTCAGTTAACCAACAATCAACAGTACAAAGAATGTAACTATTAAGATTAGAAGTTTCATAGAACAAGAGAAACAAAACACATTGTCATTGATTAGGAGATGTTTCTACAATACAAGCCACAAAAACAAAACTAAACATCCAACCATGAGCAAAGACAAAAAAATCCCGGATCTGGGTCACTAAGGGGGTAGTTTAAATTGGCTTTAGGGCTTGGAGGTACGAGAGGGCTGGGTTTGGATAAGGTTGAACATATTCTGAAGCATTCCATCATTCTTCTCCTTTTCCTTTGCTAGATCAGCTCTAAGTCCTTCTCGTTCAGTTTCTAATTCAATAACACGAGCCTTCAACCTGGCAATTTCAGCATCTTTTGTTCCACACTCCTGAACCAAAGCCCTGATTTGCTATTTACAGGAGTCTTTTGAGATGAACCTGGTTGCTAGATGCCATTTCCCATTTCTTCAATGGCACACGTAACTTTTCTAGAACATCGGTCAATAGGAACCCATAAGGTGTGACATGAGCTTTAGAGCCATTGATGACTCTATCCAGTAGTTTGACAATGAATGTAGGCCAGTTAATCTTCTTTCTTCTCACAAGACACTCTAGAAGAACCAGGTCTATGTTGTTAGCAGTGTGCCTTCTCTCCTGTCTGGGCAGCAAACATTTGTTCACAAACTCGAAAAGCACTTTGTGCTCAAGCCTCATCTCACTTTTCTGAAAAAATTGAGCTTCCGACACATTTTCAGGAGTTGCAGAATCACAAAAGTTTCTGGTGATTTGGAGTGCATCAGGAAGAGAGTCCAGGCAAGGCCACCTTTGCCTTGTATAATCATTATATCCTACACAAGGAATGTCTAGAATCTCCCCCAATTTAGGAGCATCAAACTGTACATTGAACTCTTTTACCAGACTGGTAACAACCCCATTCACCACTGTGGCATTTGCCATAAATTCGATCAACTCATTTCTTGCCAGTTTGCCATCTAGTTGAAAAACCATGTTCTTCCATCCTTGTGCATTCAGGGCATCAATCAATCCTTTCATGTGTGACTCCTCCAAGTCTTTCAGAATTCTTCCTTTCAAGATCTTTCTCCTGCCAAAGAGGACAAATCTATCGTGTTCCTTTTCAGATACCTCCTCATTTTCTTCTCCACTCCATTCTTCTTCTTCTTTAATAATTTTCTTTTCTTTTCTTTTCCCGGCAGACCTAGTTCATTTGTCCAACGAGGACTCAGTAAATATGGGTACAGAGGAAGTCTTTTTGGTTGAAGTCTTGGAACCTCTTGGTTTAGGTGATGGTACTTTTTCAGTTGTTCCTCTTTCTTGATGGACCAGGTCCATTTCTTCTTCTTCTTCTTCTACCTCGATACTCTCCACAAATTTCGCCTTCCCTTTTTCTCTCTTTTTCTTACTGCTTTCTTCTAGTGCTTTTTGCAATTGTTCCTCACTTTGTTTAACCCATCTTCTAGTTGCTCATGAGGGGATAATAGACTTAGGGGATGATATTCTGGTTTTCTTTGTTGTCTTGGAAGCAGTAGGAGCTTTTAGGGAAGAAGCCTTGTGCGTATTTGGATCATAACTGGCCCTAATTTTCTTCAAGAGGTCAGCTAGGGTTTCTTCACCATAGAAACCACTTTTAACTTATGTTTACTCAGGTGAACAAGACCTTCAGCATCATCCTCGGAAGTATTTCCCCCTGACTTGTTTCCACTCTCCTCAAAATTTCCACAAATCGCAAGAATTTCATCTTTCTTTTTCCTTCCTCTTCGATTAGATTCATCCCCCTTCACATCTCTCAAAGGACGCACTAAAACAAACTTATTTTCTTTATTGTCAATTGCATCAAAGGAACCATTGTATGTATTCACTTTCCTAGGGTTTTCTTGATTTTTGTCTGTGTTAGAAGACCACCGTTCTTCTCCATCACTTGCAGAAACAAAAGTGTCAGACTCAGAACTTGTGTCAGATGATTCCTTTTTAGAGGCTCCCCTTTTTGGCTGGCTCTCAATTTTTCATTTAAAGCCGTTCTCAGAGCACCAGTGGCTACAGTTTTTCTTGCCAACATCTTTTACCGGCGGAATTTGGGTTTATGGTTATCGCTAGAGGGTGCAGACGAAGACGTATTGGTAGATTCCGGTAAGAGTGTCCCTGGATTTTCTTGAGAGTTAGACGTGGTGAAGGATTTCTGAATATTTTGGGGATTTTTGGTGATTTTGGAGAAGAAGGATGATCAACCCTTAATGGTGGTTATGGAACAAACTAGAAGTGTGTGGAGTGTTTTTTTAAAATAGAGTATGATTAGTAATAGCAGCCTTTTGCAGTAGTCAATCAGGAGTCTAATCCCATTAAGACTCCAGTCTTTAATTTGCACTGGTTTTTAGGGAAAAGGTCCCGTTATTCTTTAGAATTCTAGAAGAATAAGACTGGTCCAATGCTTAGCGGTATTGGTTAGAATAGGACTTCTGCTCAAAATTGGAATATTTAATTTTCTAATTGTGCAAAGTATAGAAACATACCTGACCTTTTCTTATGATCATAGACTTGATGAACCAGGTCCTTCAAGAAGAACTTCTCTTGAGTATGCCTCATATATCAGAATATAAAAAAACTTTGTAAGATATCAATGAATTAAAAGAAACATGTCACAGGAGTATACTGATTAGAGTATGAGACTGAATAAGAATTAGTCTAGATATTCACAAAAGGTCAGAACTTCTAACCAAACAAAACTTTTTTTTGTTTTTTTTTCATTGCATTCTGAACTTGACCTGATTAGGTGATCTAAATCATCCCTAATTCCAACCTGTTTCTTTTAAGGTTTTCTCTACTTAGTACTTTAGTGAATATGTCAGCTATTTGTTTATCAGTAGCACAAAATTCTATGGAGATTAACCCTTACTCATAGTTATCTCGCAAGAAGTGGTGTCTAACATCTATGTGCTTGGTCCTTTTATGATGAACATGGTTCTTTGTCATACTTATAGCACTAGTGTTATAAATAAATATTGGAATACATCCAACTTCAATTCCAAAGTCTACCAGCTGTTGTTTGATCGATAGCAGTTGAGAACAACAAAAAGCAGCAACTACATACTCATATTCAGCAGTAGATATGGCTACTGAGTTTTGATTTTTGGTAGCTCATGACACTAAGCATGACCCCAGGAAATATGCCATACCTGAAGTACTCTTCGTGTCCAACAAGTAACCTGCATAATCAGCATCAGCATATCCTACTAGATCAAAGTTACTACCTTTGGGATACCAAAGACACAAATCAGTGGTGCCTTTCAGAGATCTCAAAATCCTCTTGACATCTGTCAAATGTGACTCCTTTGGATTTCCCAGGAAACGAGCACAAAGCCCTACACTGAAAACAATATCAAGTCTGTTGGTAGTAAGATACAAGAGTGAATCAGTCATACCCTTATACAACTTTTGATCAACTGTTGAACCAGGTTCATCAATATCTAGTTGAATGGCAGTTGCAATAGGTGCATCTATTTCTTTAGCATCCTCCATTTTAAACCTTTTGATAAGTTCTTTTGTATACTTCTACTGATGGATTATGGTCGCATGTGGGATTTGTTTGATCTACAAGCCTAGGAAGAAATTTAATTCACCCATCATTTTCATTTCAAACTCACTCCCCATTAATTTAGCAAAATCCTTACTCAACTTATCAGTAGTGGCCCCAAATATTATGACATCAACATATATTTGTTACGAGGAGGTCTTTACCTTTTTCCCTTAGGAACAAAGTACTGTCAATTTTATCTCTTTTGTACCCATACTCTAGTAGGAATTTTTATAGTCGTTCATATCACGTTCATGGGGCCTGTTTGAGCCCATATAGAGCCTTGTCCAGGTTGTACACATGCTCAGGACATTCCTTGCTTTCAAATCCTGGAGGTTGTTTTACAAATACTTCTTCCTTGAGGTAGCCATTTAGGAAGGCACTTTTGACATCCATGTGATGAAGTGTGAATTCTATATGTGCTGCAAAGGCTATGAGAAGTCTAATTGCTTCTAGTGCAACTGGAGCAAAGGTCTCTTTATAGTCAATGCCCTCCTCTTGGCTGTAACCTTGAACCACCAGTCTTGCCTTGTTTCTTATGACAATTCCATCTTCATCAAGTTTGTTCCTGAAGACCCATTTGGTACCAATGACTGATCTGTCCTTGGGTCTTGGAACTAGATGGCAAACTTGATTTCTTACAAATTTATTTAGTTCTTCCTGCATATTATTGACCCAATCAGCATCCTGCAAAGCCTCAACAACATTTTTAGGTTCAATAAGAGATAGAAAAGCATCAAATGCACATAAATTCTTCAGTTGTGATCTGGTTTAACTTTGAATTTTGGATAAGTGAGAATGTTCTCAATTGGATGAGAACTTTGATACTTGTGAGGTTTCACGACCAACTGGTTTTTGTTGAATGTTTCAGCTATTTGCTGAGAACCAGGTTCATGAACAGGTTCCTTCAAGGGGTTTATTTCAATTCCTCTTTGATTTCTTCCCCCTGTCAGGTTGCCCTGTAGGTAAGAACCTGTTCCATCACCTGTTCCTTCTGTAGGTGATGCGTTGACTTGAGTTGATGCTTCACCCAAGTCTTTGACCAGTCCAATGGTTCACCTTCATATTCATGTGCTTTAGAAAGAATGTTAGTTTCATCAAACACAACATGTACTCTTTCTTCTACACACAAAGTTTTTTTTATTAAACACTTTATATGCTTTGATATGTGAAAGAATACTCCCTCATTACTTCTGGGATCAAACTTACCTAGGGAGTCTTTTCCATCATTGTGCACATAGCACTTGCAACGAAATGCCCTAAGATGGGATACGTTTGGTTTTCTCCTTTTAAGTAACTCATAAGGATACTTTTCAACAAGAGGTCTAGTCATGCATCTATTGATTATGTTAATATGCAGTGTTTACAGCCTTTGCCTAGAAGCTGTGCGGTAATTTACTAGAGAAAAGCATGGTCATTGCCATATCCTCAAGGGTCCTATTCTTTCTTTTAACTACTCCATTTTGCTGAGGAGTTCTAGGGGCAGAAAAGTTGTGATCTATACCATTTTCATCACAATACTCAGCAAATTGTGCATTTTCAAATTCGGTTCTGTGATCAAACCTAATAGATGCAAGTCGATTTCCTAATTGTTTCTGAGTTTTTCTAACAAAAGCAGTAAATATTTCAAATGCCTCATCTTTAGATGTCAGAAATAGTACCCGGGTAAATCTAAAGTAATCATCAACAAGCACCAACACATATTTCTTTCCTCCTCTGCTCATGGTTCTCATTGTACCACAGATATCCATATGAACCAGTTCCAACGTCTTGGACGTACTTACAATTTTCTTGGATTTGAAGGATGACCTTATCTGCTTCCCCCTTGTACATGCCTCACAAACTTTATCTTTCTTGAACTTGATATTAGGTAATCCCATTACCAAGTCCTTGGAGACTAATTTGTTTAGCTGATTTAGACTGGCATGGCCAAGTCTTTTGTGCCACAGGAGGGAATCATTGTCTAACACACTTAAACAAGTGAGTTCATTTTCTGAAAGAGTTGACAAATCTACAATGTAAATATTGTTAACTATCTTTCCCTGCAAAACAACCTTGTCAGTGATAGGGTTAATCACAAAACATTTGGTGGAGGTAAAAGCCACAAGGTTTGCTCTGTCACATAATTGTGACACACTTATTAAACTATATTTCAAACCATTTATCAGGTAGACATTCTCTATGGAGTGAGAATCAGTCTTGCCTACCTTTCCAATCCCAATGATCCCACATTTCTTTGCATTATCAAAGGAGATATTACCTCCTTTAAGGTCCTCAAGTAAAAGGAACTGATCCTTGTCCCCAGTCATGTGTTTCGAGCAGCCACTATCCATATACCACATTTTGTTCCTCCCTCTCACTTGGACATGCAAAAGGAAATCAGGGGTTAGTTTTAGGAACCCAAACTAGTTTGGGTCCCTTTCTATAAGCAAAAGGATGTATCAAATTCCTTTTTGCCCATCCAGGCAACTTATTCTTTTCGTTAACAAAAACTTTGTTCCTTTGACTGGCCATTTCTTTTGCATTACATTCATATTTGTAATGACCAGTTTTACCACAGTGTGTGCAGATTTTATTTTCAGGAAGAAAGAGGTACTTGCTTTTTGGGTCCCATTTAAAAGATTGAGTCTCATACCCAAGTCCTATTTTGTTACTGCTGTGATGCTCTTGCAACCAGGAGAGAGCATCTGAGGCTTGGTTCCACTTGCAAGTTCTGTTTAGTTCATGTTTTACCTTTCCTAGATCTTCTTTTAAAACTTTGATGAATTCATCTTTTCTGTACAATTCATCTTTCATTTTTCCCAAACTTTCTTCTAGATTGAGATGTGGATGATCAACTATCTTCTTTTCTATTCTTAATTTTAGTTTCATATTTTCAGACCTAAGTTTTAAGACATTATTAATAAGTTGAGGAACCTGGTTCTTCAACTCAACATTTGTGTTATCACTCTCATTTTCCCTAGACTCTAGACTTTTACATTTTGCTTTTAGAATCACACATTCCCTAGATAGAATTTTCTTCTCGATGTTAATAATCTCAGACTCATCAATGAAGTCTATTAATAGCTCAGCCGATTTTTCATTAGGCAAGAATTTGATCTTGTCTTTGAGATGAAGAATACTTACCTCTTGTTCATCATCTGATTCTCCGATGGCCATTAATGCTTGCTCCTCCTCTGCTTCATCTTGTGAGTCTTCATCTGAGGTTTCTCCCCAAACAACAACCATAGCTTTAGTTGAACCTTTGTTTCTCCTGGGTTGAACCTGTTCCTTCCTCCTGTTCCTTCATTCAGCTCTTTCTTTCTTCCACTCAATTTCACATTGAGGACAGTTTTTGATCATGTGGTCAGTCTTGCCACACTTGTAGCATCCCTCATTTGCCTGTTTCCCTGGAGATCTTGTTTTATTAAAGCTTGTACCTCTTGAAGAACCCTTTTCTCTCATTAGATATCTTTTGAAATCCCTAGTGATCATAGCCATTTCATCATCTTCCAGTTCTTCACCTTCAGCAGTTTTGAGAGCTAAGTTTCTCTCCCTTTTGGGGGTATCCATCTTTGTGGTTGTCTCCTTATTTCATAGGCAGTTAAATTTTCAATCAGTTCATCCAGTCTGAGGGTAGCAATGTTCTTGGATTCCTGAATGGCATTAATTTTGCTTTACCATATGACTGACAAAACTCTTGTCAGAATCTTCTCAACCTTATCCTTCAAGGATAGTCCTACCAAGAGATTCAAGTTCATTTGTCAAAGATGTGAATCTAGTGTACATCTCTTGGATAGTTTCTCTTTCCTTCATAGTAAAATTCTGATACTGAGAATACAGAAGTGTTCCTCTTGATCTTTTCACTTGAGGTGTTCCTTCATGAGCCACTTGTAAAGTGTCCCATATTTCTTTAGTAGTTGTGCAGCCTTGGATCCTACTGTACTCGTCTGGCCCTAGGCCACATACAAGCCACTTCTTGGCTTTAGCATTTTTCTCCCATTTTTTCAAGTATTCAGCAATGCAGTCAGCCCTTGTCTTTGGTACTTCAATTCCTTCAGCATTATTCTTAGTGGTTGCTAGAGGACCATCAGTGATTATGTCCCAAAGTTCATAATCTTCCCCTATAATGTGATCTATCATTATGTTCTTCCATCAAGAATAGTACTGTCTATTAAAAAGTGGAGGCCTAGTAATGGATTGTGCTTCCCAGTTCCCAGGTGGTGCACTCATTGTTGATATTCTCCTAAGGTGTTAGCCTCTGAAAGGATAACCAGCTCTGATACAAATTGATGTTCCAAACGTTAATACCACACAAGAGGGGGGTGGGTAATCTGTGTGGTACCCAATTTACGCACTAGAAGAACCTGATTCTTCTAGGTGTACTAACTATGACTGTTTGCGGAATTAAGAGTGCATAAAATGAAGAACACAGAGATTTTTACGTGGAAAACACTTGGATCAAAAGGTGAAAAACCATGACCTACTACTCAGTACGATTTTCTCAAACATCCACTAAAGTCAATTAGCCAAATAGCATTTACAAAACTCTTGTAAACCTAAGGAATAACTCTAATCCCAGTGTGGCACACAGCCTCTACTGTTGCAACACGTTTAAGTTAACTCTAACTTGAATACTCAACCTACCTAGTACAATTTGCTTCTATGAAAGCTGGAAGGTACAATTTTAAATCACCTAGTACAATTGAACTAGAATAAGAAAAACACAATGGAACTGGTTCTTCAATCTTGTTCAAGTAGCTACAGCCGTGCACACTTGATCTCACGTAAATTGCTTGCAAATTAGTCTTGCTATTTTGCTCTCAATTTAACTCTTACTTATTTGTATATATGCGTACCTGTACAAGAGAACAGTATTACTTTTATAGAGTTAGTAATCAGAGTTTGACAAAAACTCGAATAGCTGATCCTTCATCAAATTCGAGTCCTAAAACAATTCAAACTCCAATTCCTTATCCTAGATCCGGATATAGTTATCTTCACATAAAGATACCTTTTCTCCTTATCCCATATGCAATCTTTTTGATTAGTTTAGAAGATATTCAGAAGATATTGCTGTTTTATCTCAAAGGATTATCTTTTTCACGTGCTTCTCATGTGCATATGTCATAACACCTGTGTCTCCTATGATGGACATGGTCCTTCATTGAGTTCATTTGTCATTGTTTGAAACTTCAACTGAACTTTGGCCAACAACATCTAGTAATTGTTCATACACTCTTCAACAAAATGACATAGTGGAAAGAAAGCAAAGACACATTTTGGAAATGGCAATAACTTTAAAATTTCTAAGTGGTGTCCCTATAAAATTTTGGGTAGAGTGTGTGATAATAGTAATTTACTTAATAAATAGACTGCCTACACTAGTATTGCAGGGAAAAGCTCCATATGAGCTATTTCATAAGAAGCAAACCAGTATTGAGCATCTTAGAGTCTTTAGATGTTTGAGTTATGCAAGAAACTTGCCAAGAAGGGACAAATTTTCTCCTAGAGCAAAAAAGACAGTGTTTCTTTGGTTACTTTGACACTCAAAAAAGGGTACAAGTTATATGACTTAGATAATAAATTTCCTTGGTAGTAGAGATGTTACCTTCCAGGAAGACATCTTCCCATTCAAAGAAATATGCAATATTGAAGATGATACATTCACTCAATGTCTAGCTCACACTCAACTACTATCACCAGGCACTCTACCTATTCATCCTTCACCAGCACAACAACAAGAGCCTGCTAAGAGCAGCCTTATACCTTGTGATCCAGTGTCGGATCATGACAACAATAGTGAGATAGGTTTATTACTCCGAGCCCCTCTACTTGTGATGTTGAACCCGAAGTTCGTCAGTTTGAAAGGAAGACAGAAGCTGTTGCTGAAGTGCTTGAGCCAAAAATTATTGCAGTTTCACCTGCAAATGTACCAGCTGAATTAGAGATTCAACCAGTTAAACCTTCTGCTACCACAAAGACACAACTAACTAAATATGCAACATCTACTAGATCTCAAAGAAATTCAACTCCTCTTGCTTAGCATAAGGATTATATAATCCATATCAGATTACCAAGTAATTGCAAATATCTCTATATTCTCGTCTT
This sequence comes from Nicotiana benthamiana, assembly GCA_034376525.1. Classification (NCBI taxonomy): domain Eukaryota; kingdom Viridiplantae; phylum Streptophyta; class Magnoliopsida; order Solanales; family Solanaceae; genus Nicotiana; species Nicotiana benthamiana. The sequence continues at coordinate 15,732,205 of CM067325.1, forward strand.
ACCTATCATCATCTGTCTCCAAAATATCAACCCTACTTGGGAGTATTCTAGCCCAGACTGAACCAGAATACTTTAAGGATGCTGTTAAGATCAGAATTGGGTTACTGCAACAGAACAAGATATTCAAAATCAAGAGGAAAACAATACACGGGGATAGTATACCTCCTTGATGGAAAACAACCCATTGATTCAAAATGGGTCTACAAAATCAAGCATAAGGCCAATGGAGAAGTGGATAAGTTAAAGACAATGTTGATTGCGAAGGGCAAGAAGGATTAAATTATCATGAGACATTCTCTCAAATGGCCAAAATGGTCACCATGAGGATTGTGATCAGTTTTGCAACTTCCAAAGATTGGCCCTTTTTTCAAATGGATGTTAACAATACCTTTCTACAAAGTGGTTTATTTGAAGAGGTTTACATCGATCTTCCTCATGGATTTCACAAACATGGGGAGTACAAGGTATATAGATTGTTGAAATCCCTTTATGGATTGAAACATGCATCAAGGCAATGAAACATCAAACTCAAAAATGTACTCCTACAAGCTAGATACACTCAGAGTGCCCATGATCATTCCTTGTTTACCAAGAGGCATTAAGAATACATTGTGATAGTCATGGTTTATGTTGATATCTTTTAATAACTAGAAGTAACTAGTCCCTCATTGAACAAACAAAGTACACTCTACATACTTCCTCTAAGATGAAAGACCTAGGGAAACTAAGATATTTTCTAGGAATTGAACATGAGATCAAGGAAATGAGTGTTGTTGAATCAGAGAAAATATGCATTGGAGTTAATTACTGATGCAAGCATGAGTGGTTGCAAACCAGTGGCAAATACAATTAAGTTGAATCAGAAACTAACAACAGTTGATTATGACAGTCATTTTAGAAGAATAGACGATCCTCAGCTTGAAAATGTAAGAGCCTATCAAAGACTTATTGGGAAGCTAATTTACCTAACAGTCACAAGACCATACATCTATTTTGCAGTACATGTGTTGAGCCAATACATGCAACAACCTAAGAAGTCTCACCTAAATGCAACCCTGAGGGTTGTAATATATATCAATTCAGTAATTGGATTGGGAATCCTACTGAGAAGAGGACATGCATCAACACTCATAGCCTTCTGTGACTTAGACTGGATAGTCTGTCCCAACACAAGAAGATCTGTGACATGTATATTGTGAAACTTGAGGATTGTCTGTTGTCATGGAAGTTCAAAAAGCAACAGACAATTAGTAGAAGCTCGACAGAAGTAGAGTATAGAAGCATCACAGCTATATTAACAAAAGCCGTTTGATGGTTGGACTATGGGAGGAATTGGGAAACAAAGTGGAAGTACCAGTCAACTTGCATTATGATAGCAAGGCAGCTATGCAAATAGTTGCAAATACTATATTTCAGAGCAGACTAAACATATTAAAATAGATTATCACTTCGTTAGGAAGAAACTCAAGAATGGACTAATCGCAACTCAATACATACCTCCAAAAATGCAATTAGCAGACTTGATGATAAAAGGCTTGAGTGCAGCACAACATCAGTCCTTATTATCCAAGGTAGGAGTAGAAGATGTCTTCCACTTACCAGCTTGAGGGGGAGTATTACAAAAATATGGACTAAATGAGAGATAATAGTAAGTGAATGGGGGAAATATTCAAATAGATAAAAGATAGGAGAAGGTCAGTGTATAAGAACATGTTAGAATGACAGAATCAGTTAGTTAGTTAGTTAGTTATAAGATTCTAGAATATTTTGATATCAAGTCGTCTCTTTTGTCTTTTCTTCCTTTTCTCTGTAATTCTACTATACTTGGTTGACAATTGAATCAATGTCAGAATACATGATTGCATGTGTATAAATGACCAATTAGCTATCTCAATTTAGCTCAATTTGACAAGCTGGTTATATTATTTGTCATGAAATCATTTGAACTCTTGAGATTGAATATTGGTTAATATGTGTTTTTTGGACACGATTGAATATTGGTACATATGTGCTTTTTGGACAAATTTATATTTTGAAAGGGGTCAAATTTAACTCGTTAAATATGATTTGGCTATTCATTATCAATGTTATTAGGCTTTAATTTCCAAACCTTATATGTCAATTTTTCATTTTCGTTTGCTACTACCCTTTTTTAGAAATGAGAAAGAAAATAAAGAAATGAAGAGGGGTAGGTTTTTTTCCACCACCTATATCAAAAAATTTCAAAGAAAGAAGAAAACAATTGCTTATTACCTTATAAATGCTTTTTCTCCATGTAGGCTTTGTGAAGTTCTGTCAACTCAGACCTGTAGAATTTAGGAATTTTACCTTCTATAGCATAGGTTAACACCTTATTAATTTTAAATAAATATATTTTAAAAAATTATATTCTATAGATACTTTTTAATGTTTATAGCAAAATATCTAATTTTGGTTACCTCCTATCCCTAAGCCGCTAAATACGCTATTCAGTTACACCATTTTATTTCTCTCTCTACTTTGATATATTCCATTCTCTTCCCCCATTTCCTAAAAATACGATGCTCAATCTCAAAATTTCTCTCACCCACATTACCTACGTTCTCTCCGATCGTAATTTCTCCAATTCTACCGGGCGTTGCTTTGGCTATTCTTCGCCATTGTAATTGGAACATGACTAAAGCTAACGAACAATGGTTCACTAATAAACTCGAGGTTAGTAAAGCTATATGTATGTTGATATCGGAGAAAGAAAAGTCCTTATTCTGCTACCATTGCTCGACGACGTCATCTTCTCAAGGTTCATCTTCTGGAGAAAGAAGAGTCATAATATTGGATAAACTTGAGGTTCTCTACTTCTGTCATCTTCAGTACACGATTCAAGCTTTAACAGAGTCCTTATTCTGCCACCGTTGCTCTATGGCGGATTCATCGAAAATTAGGGTTTGTTCTTGAACAAAGACAACGAAGTTTGGGCTGAGGAACTTGATTTTCTGTTAATATATTTCAATATATTTTCAACGTATCACGCTGTATTTTCATATATTCATTGTCTTTTTTTAATTGTAATTAAATGTATCTCATTGTATTCCATGTATTTCATTGTATTTCAATATATCACATTGTATTCCATGCATTCCATTGTATTCACTGTCTCGCTATATCCCATGAATATATTCATATATTTTTTTTAATTTATATAATTTATGTATTCGGGTGTATTATATAATTTCTCTGAAGATTGCTATTTTTTGGGGTATTTTTCGGTTGAGAATCTATTTTATAATAGAAAATGCAAATTTTATGTGTTATAATTGAGTTTGTTGAGTTATATTAGGAGTCTATTTATGTTAATTGATATACTTTCCATTTAACAGCAGTGTAATCCCCTATTTCATGTCGTGAATACAATCAGTTACATTCGACTACAATAATATGTCCAGCTGTAATTCCATGTTTAGCGCCATGAATACAGTCAAATATACTCGAATACAACAACTAATTAGCTGGAATTTCTTGATTTACACATACTTTTTACTATTGTATTCATGAATACATTAGTTTAAATACATCTAATGCATCTTATAACAACAGAAAATGTATCTACAATCTATAATATTACAAATGATATCAATAGATAGCTAATTACCACTAAAAGATAGTATTTTATGAAAATTTCTCTAGAATCTACGGGCCATCCTATATGTAGAAAAACTGGGCTAAAAGCCCATAAGTAAACATTTCATTTGAGATTTCTGCATTCTAAGTAGCAGCAACTTAAGATGAGCCCAACCAGCAACCGCAGCCCGTGAACACTTGTTTACGGTCTAAACTAGTAGAAATAACACCATGTGGCCACTCTAAAAGACTGCTATTTAAGAATTAGCCATTGCGTCCTGAATTTTAGTTTTTCGATTTAATTTTTCAGGACAAAAATATCCTAAATTGTCACGGAGTTAAGATTTTTAGTTTAAAATTTCACGACAAAATAAATATTAGCTAGTGTCTAAATAGTATCATTGAGAATGAGTATATGTGCACTTGCCCCTCTACACTATGATAGAAGAAATTGTGCAACATAGCATCTTGTTAATGATCCATTCTAAATACTCCTTTTGTGAAATTCCAAAATGTCAGATTTACAAGTAGTAATTCAAAAATAGTCATGGTTTCAAAAGTAATCGAAGTTTAGCCACTTTTCATGTAAAAATAAATCTGAACAAAAATATTGTTTAAAATCCAAAAAATATTCTAGCATAATATACTGGAGTTTGAATTTTTTACATGTGAAGTTCTAGTATAATATACTGGAATTTCGGTATACTATAGTAGAGTTCCAGTATAATATACTGGAATTCTAGTATAATATGCTGGAAGTTTATTGTGATATCAAAAAGGACATCACTTGTTTTAAAATGAAATTCTACGTTCCAACGCCTTAAAAACCTCTATTGGCATCACCTCGATTTATGTGCGCAGTGCGGGCATGTAGCCAGAAATCCTAAATGTGAAAATCTATGAAAAATGATAAGTTTTGACTATGAAATGAATTATTTGACTTGGGTCAACATTTTGGGTAAACGGACACGGACCCGTAAATTGACGGTCCCTGAGGGTTTGTAAGAAAATATGGGACTTGGTCATATGCCCGAAATCGAATTCCGAGGTCCCAAGCCCGAGAAATAAATTTTTGAAAGAAATTGTTTATAAGATTTGGAAATGACTTTTGATTAGAACATGTTGGTATCATGCCCATATGTTGGTTCCAGTGCACGGTACATGTTTTATATATAATTTATGATAATTTTATGAAGTTTGGTAAGAAATGGAATCCATTTGATGTGATTCGGACCTTAAATGCAAATTTGATGTTTAAAGAAGTTTTGTAAAAATTTCATTGATCTTGAGGTTTAATTCGATGTTCATGATATTATTTTGGTGATTTGAGTACACGAGTAAGTCTTTGGATATTTTTGAGGTTGTTTGTATATTTGGTTTGGAGCCTCGAGGCCTCGGGTGAGTTTTGGATTGGTCACGGGGTGAAATTTTGGACTTATGAAATTACAGGCATGTAGGCTTCACGTTTCCCAAACGTCTTCGCAATTTCTAGGCTTGTTCGCATTTCCCAAATGTTTTTCGCAATTCCCAGGTTCGCAGTTCCCAAACGTTTTTCGCAATTCCTAAGTTCGAACTTCTTAAACTTTTTTCGCAATTCTCAGGCTTGTTCGCATTTACCAAACTTTTTTCGCAATTCCCAAGCCAACAGAGGTTGGTTCGCTATTGCGAACCTCTATTAGCAATTCCCATATCAGAGACCTGCAACTTTTATACTTAGACGATTTTAAACCCTTTTTTCATATTCTCTCAAAACATAAACACACTTAGGCCATTTTTTGAGGATTTCTTCTTCTCCAAATCAATTGTAAGTTATTTTAACTAATTTCCTTCAATTCTTAACATTTTTTAACATGATTTCCACTTCAAATCAATAATTTTCATGAGAAAGATTGGGTGTTTTGGGTAGAACTTAAGTTTTTTTAAAAATTAGGGATTTTAACCTCGATTTGAGGTCCGATTTCAAAACAAGTTATATGTTTGAGTACGTGGGGGAATGGGTAATCGGGTTGTGGTTCGAACCCCGGGTTTTGACCATGCGGGCCCGGAGGCAATTTTTGACTTTTTGGGTAAAACTTTAGAAAATCCATTTTCATGCCTTCAAATTGATTCTTTTAGTGTTTATTGATGTAATTAAGTAACTTGTGACTAGATACGAGCGAATTGGTGGTGGAATCAAGGGGTAAATCTATATTGAATCGTGAATTGTGTTCATGGCATTGAGGTAAGTGTTTGGTCTAACCTTAGCTTGAGGGATTATGAATTGAGTCATATTTGCTATGTGGTAATTGATGAGTACGACATATAGGCATGGCGATGAGTATCTATACATTGGTGTGAAGCATGACCGTGAGTATTATGTTGCGCTTTTCATGAATTCGTTGTATTATTCATTCCATGGTGAAGATTTTTAATTGTTGTATAAAGTTTGTGGAAAGAATTGTGACCCATGATCATTGAGGAGCATTGTCTCAAGTTGTATAACAAATTGTAAAAGTGTAAGTGACAATTGAACTTTTAGAGCATTGGCTCGAGTTGTGAAATGAGGGTTGAAGGTATAAGTGATAATTGAACCTCTAGAGTATTGGCTTGAGTTGTGAAGTGAATTGTGAAGTAAAAGTGAGAAGGAGAAGAGATCATTATGTTGTCTCCCTTGCCAGGCTATTGTTGATTTATTTGTTATTTCCCTTGCCGGGATGTGGATATTATATATGTTGTTCCCTTGCCGGGATTTAATTGTTGACTTGTTGCTCCCTTGCTGGGATTCTTATTGCAAATTTTATTTATTTCCTTGCCCTATTTTTTGTGATTGTTATTTGGGTGAGGAAGAGAGTTAAAGCATGAAGGCTGATGTCGTGCATTGTTTGTTTTTTGAGGAAATAGTGTAAAGCACGTAGGGTGATGCTGTGCCGCATGATGTACCATTCCATGCCTATTATATTGATTTCATAGTGAGTATGAGAGCCAAAGCATGAAAGGTGATGCCATGCAATGTATATTAATTCTTATGGTGAGGTCGAGAGTAAAAGCACGAAGGGTGATGTCCTACACTTGTCTTGGTTTACCTGATTCTTGCTGATAATTGAGTTATGTTGTCTTTTTACGTTTATTTATTGATTTTATGTTGTCACTTGATTTTATTTCTATGTTATAGATTCTCTTACCCTATTTGTCTTGTGGTTGTTGTTTGGGTGAGGAAGAGCGTAAAGCACGATAGGTGATACCATGCATTGTTTTGGAGAGAGAGTGTTAAAGCACGAAAGGCGATGCCGTGTATTGTTTTGGTGAGAGAGAGTAAAAGCATAAAGGGTGATACCGTGCACTTGTCTTTGTTTTCCTACTATTCGATGTTTCCCCACAGCATGCTTTCCCCCTCTCATACTTGACTGTATATGACTGTTTCTTTCTGTACTTACTTTCTGTTGTACATAGTTAAATTACAGAGGTTTATTTGGTAGTCTTGTCCTAGCCTCGTCACTACTTCGCTAAAGTTAGGCTAGACATTTACCAGCACATAGGGTTGGTTGTGCAGATACTACACTCTTCACTATGTGCAGATCCACGAGCGGCTTTCAGACAGTAGTTGGAGTGTTTCCTTCAGTCCATCCGGAGACCCAAGGTAGACCTGCAGGCGTCCGCAGGCCCTAGCGTCTCCTTCTATCTCTATTTCCTGTTTCATTTTCCTTTATTTAGAAACCGTGTACTGTTATTTCTTCAGACCTTGTATGTAGTAATCTTAGATAGTTTGTGATACTGTGACATATGATTTTGGGTGGTTGAGACTTAAGCAACTATAATATTTGCAGATTTTAGGTGTTTAATGGTTATCTTCCGCTTAATTATCTAAAGTTCCGCAGTTTTCATGTTATTGCCTTTTTAATTGTTAAAAGAAGTAATTTGATAATGAGATAAATAGTTAAGGACTGGCTTACCTAGCTCTCACTAGTAAGCATCGTCACGACTCCCGAGGATGAAAAATACAGGTCGTGACAAGTTGGTATCAGAGCTCTAGGTTACATACAACAGTTCACATACGAGCTTAGTAGAGTCTGAGGGATCGGTACAAAGACGTCTATATTTATCCCCCAAAGGCTATAGAGTTAGGAAAAGTTTCACTTTTATTCTTCCCTGTCATGCGATTTTGTTCTCTCAATACTAAATCGAAACCACTACTCTTGTCCTTTTGCAAATGGCGAGGTCATATATCGATTCTTCAGCCAAGCAGCAACATAGAGCGATGATAGATCAGCTACTTCTTCAGAGGCTTTGTGGAGTTGGATAAGTTTTCCCAAGCTCTTCACTGTTATATTCAACGGTGCATCTACTGAGTATCTCTAGGATTATCAAGATAGTTGTCATGAGGTTCTCAGAAACATGGGGACAGTTGAAACTAATGGGGTTTTGCTACTTTTAGCTTGTGTGGATCTGCCAGGACTTGGTGGAGAGATTGTTGCTTTGCTAGACCAGCCGGATCGCCACCTTCGACTAGGAAGTAGTTGACGCAGCTATTTCTGGAGAAATTTCTCCACATCCCTTAGATAGAGGTATTAGAGGGGGAGGTAGAAGTATTAGAGGTGGAGGTGGAGATGCTAAAGGTAGAGGAAAAGGTATAAGAGGTGGAGGTGCAGGTATTTTTCTAGGTTGTGGTAGAGAAGCTTCGATTTTATTTTGCATCGTACCTTGTCATGCCTAGTGATTCTTTGAGTTCCATGTTTATGTGTCTATGCCGGTGAATGATTCTATTATGGTGGATTATGTTCATTGATTATGTATAGTTGTGATTGAAGGTCTTGAGACTCGTGTAGATTTGATTCTTCTGGACATATTTGATCTCGATGTCATATTGGGGATGGACTGGTTATCACCTTACCACGCTATCTTGGACTGTCGTACAAGATTGTGACTTTAACTTTACCAGGTTTGCCTTATTTAGAGTGGATAGGGACTCCTGGTCATTCTACCCGCATGGTTATCTCTTATGTGAAGGCTCGACGTAAGGTCGAGAAGGGGTGTTTGGCCTATTTGGTGTATATTCATGATTCTAGTGCTGAGCTCACTTCTATAAATCGGTGCCCATTGTTCATGAGTTTTATGATATTTTTCCTTCAGACCTGCCGGGCATGCCACCCAATAGGGATATTGAATTTTGCATTGATTTGGCTCTAGGCACTCGGTCCATTTCTATCCCGCCGTATCGTATGGCCCCTCCAGAGTTAAAAAGTTGAAGGAACAGTTGCAAGACTTGCTTTAGAAGGGCCTCATTAGACTAGTGTTTCGCCTTGGGGTATCCGGTGTTGTTTGTTAAGAAGAATGATGGATCGATGAGAATGTGTATTGATTACCGATAGTTGAACAAGGTTACAATCAAGAACATACATTGTCGAGGATTTATGATTTGTTTGATCAGCTTCAGGATGACAAGGTATTTCAAAGATTGACTTGAGATCTGGCTACCATCAGTTGTCGAATGCCCTAACGGCTTTTATGGATTTGATGAACCGAGTGTTCAGACCTTATTTGGACTCGTTCGTGATAGTCTTCATTGATGATATCATGATATATTACTTAGAATGGTTCTTCAGACTTTGAGGGATAGTCAATTGTATGCCAAGTTTTCGAAGTGTGAGTTCTGGTTGAGTTCAGTTGCATTCCTGGGTCATGTGGTGTTAGTAGAAGGTATTTAGGTTGATTCGAAGAAGATTGAGGCATTCAAGAACTGGACTAGACCAGCATCGGCTACAGAGATTCGGAGTTTTATTGGATTGGCAGGCTACTATCGTCGGTTCATGGAGGGGTTTTCATCTATCACAACCCCAATGGCCAGGTTGACCCAGAAGGGTGTCCATTTTAGATGGTCGGACGAGTGTGAGGTGAGCTTTCATATAGGATTGGCAGGCTACTATCGTCGGTTCATGGAGGGGTTTTCATCGATCACAACCCCGATGGCCAGGTTGACCCAGAAGGGTGTCCAATTTAGATGGTCAGACGAGTGTGAGGTGAGCTTTCATAAGCTCAAGACATCTCTGACTACGGCATCGGTGTTGGATTTGCCCACAGGTTCAGGGCCTTATACAGTTTATTGTGATGCTTCTCGTATCGGGCTTGGTATAATGTTGATGCAGGATGGCGAGGTCATTGCCTATGCTTCGCGACAGTTGAAGATTCACGAGAAGAACTATCCGGTTCATGATTTGGAGTTGGCAGCCATAGTTCACGCATTGAAGATTTGGAGGCATTATCTGTATGGCGTAGCATGTGAGGTGTTCACGGATCACAAGAATCTTCAGTATTTGTTCAAGCAAAAAGAGTTGAATTTGAGGCATAAGAGGTGGTTGGAGTTGTTGAAAGATTATGACATCACTATCTTATATCATTCGGGGAAGGCCAATGTGGTGGCCGATACTTTGAGTAGGAAGTAAGCCAGTATAGACAATCTTGCTTATATTTCGGTCAGTGAGAGACCTCTTGCTTTGGATGTTCAGGATTTGGCTAATCTATTCATGAGGTTAGATGTTTCTGGTCCTAGACATGTGTTTGCTTGCACAGTTTCTCGTTCTTCATTATTGGAGCGCACCTGTGATCGGCAGTATAACAATCCCCATTTATGTGTCCTTAGAGAAACGGTGCAACATGGAGGCGCCAAGCAGGTTACCTTAGATGATGATGGAGTTTTGAGATTGTAGGGTCGAGTTTATATGCCTAATGTGGATGGGCTTCGAGAGTTGATTTTAGAGGAGGCCATAGCTCCCGGTATTCTATTCATCCGAGCATCGCGACGATGTATCAGGATTTACGGCCGCATTATTGGTGGCGTAGAATGAAGAAGGATATTGTAGCACATGTGGCTCGATATTTGAATTGTCAGCAGGTCTAGTATGAGCATTATATACCTTGTGTTTTATTTCAGAGGATTGAGCTTCTGGAGTGGAAGTGGGAGTCGATCACTAAGGATTTTGTTGTTGGACTCCCACAGAGTCGGAGGAAGTTCGACGTAGTATGGGTCATTGTTGATAAGCTGACTAAGTCAGCGCATTTCATTCCTGTGGCAGTCTCCTATTCATCTGAGAAGTTAGCTGTGATATATATCCGGGAGATTGTTTGTGTCACGACCCGGTTCTCCCTCCGTGAACCATCATGATGATACCTAGTTTCTACGACTAGGTAAGCCTAACAATGCAGAAATTAAACCATAATTGCGGAAGAAATAATTAAAACTGAATTAGTAAAGCAAAACATTGTTTAAGGTGCCGCTCGACACATATAATAACATCTCTTGAAACTAATAACATTCCTAAAACCCGTAATCTCACAAATCACAAGCTAAGGGATACATATAAGCTCTAACTCCGGAAATGTCTAAACAAAGGAAAAATAACTGAAAGGGCTATACTTATTACAAAAAGATAGATAAGGGCTCTTCGGTTTGTGAACGTAGCAGATATACCTCGAAGTCTCTACAGAAACGCTTCCTTCCAAGGCTGATAGAACTGAGTGGGGGTACCTGGACCTGCATAACAAAAATGTGCAGAAGAGTAGCATGAGCACACCACAACTGTGCCCAATAAGTATCAAGACTAACCTCGGTGGAGTAGTGACGAGGAACAATCAAGACACCTACCGATCAAATAAGCAATATAATTATGGGGGTAACAGAACATGATATACATATATATATGTGAAGACTGTGCGAAATGACCAATAACGATACAATCACAATGAGGGAAGAAATAACAAGTAACACAAGAATATAAAGAATAATGACACATAGTCACAGCAAAATACAATCCCAACCCTAAGATCACAATAAATAAAAGGAAACACAAATAATAACTCGTGTCCTACGGTAGTGTCCACATCAGGTCTTATTAAACAATTTCCACAAATTTTCCAAATCTCAATCAAATCACAACTCACGAGTCCCGGCATCCGAAACAACACTTGGCATCTTATGCCTCCATCAACCTTACGGTCATATTGGCAACTAACTGGCTAACTAAGGCCACTCTCAGATATAAAATGATTAAACAAGGACATGCCTGTATACTTAGGAAAATCAAGGGAACTTCACCTCTAATAGGAGTTTTTCAGCACAAGACAAGCTCATATAGGAAAGCAAACCACAATTCGAATATTAAACAAAAATAGATATGCCTCCACAGGATGTCACAATCCTTACAATCAATCCCTGACATAGCCATCCTTATTTCGCCACATGTGCAATTAATAACATAATAAGTACCACCTTATTTTGCCGCACGTGCATCATAATGTTCTCACCTTATTTCACCACATTCGCAACCCACATATAAGCATATAACATATCCCACCTTATTACGCTGCATGTGAAATATATCAATAGAAACAGTAGCACGACAAAGACCTCGTGCAACCCCTCAACAACAGCCGCACGGCAGAAACCTTGTATATTACAATATCAAAAACCGCATGACAGAGATCTCGTGGATCACAATATATCAACAACCACACGGTAGAAACCTCATGGCTCACGATATTAATAACTGTACGACAGAAACCTCGTGCCTCACAATATCAATAACCGCATGGCAAAAACCTCGTGCATCAAAATATCAACAACTGCACGGCAAAAACCTCGTGCCTCACAATATCAATAACCACATGGCAGAAACCTCGTGCATCAACACCCCAAGTACAACAACAACAAATACAATATATACAAGAGCACAACAATTGAATTAACTCAAGAGTCATTCGTTCATCGGGGGCGGTAAGAATAAGTCACAAGGAATAACCGCAATAGACAATACTAAACGTAATAAGAACAACTTAACAATGGAGAAAAATAAAATAAAGCAACGACCCCATAGCATGTAGTTCAACAACAAAGGAGTTATCAAGAGTCAAGTAATTTCAAATAAGGAAATATCAATTACACGTAGAATGTCTACTCTTCTTTTAAGATTGGGCAGGTTACGAAGGATATACAACAATTTCAATTAAGACTAAATAATTACCTGAGAGATAATAATGATTTCCAATGAAAATAAGCAATTATGAAAGATACGCGACCATGGAGGGGGTAAAGATCTTCGGGTAAGTAAGGTAAGGGTCAATTAGGCAATAAGAGTGAAACATAAGGTAATTAATTTCAATTAAAACATGTAGAGGTGAAATTAGTAATAGAAAAATTCAATCATATCAAGAACAAGATTCTTACTCAATGAATATATGGACTAAGAACCTAAAAAGGCTTATTTTCCCATATATAAATTCAAGCACGCACTCGTCACCTCGTGTACATGGAATACAATCAGTAGAGATGACACCAGTCCTAAGGAAAAGTCCCCGCACAAGGTTAGGCATGATACCTACCTCGAACCGGCTCAAAATCAATTATAAACGATGCCTTTGCCACGAGTATCCAACTCCAAATGGCCCCAAATATATATATCATAAATAACATCTCAAACAACTGATTCCAAAATTAAATTCTAAGCTAATACACGAAATTATGTGAAATGACCAAAATGCACCTTAGGCTAAGGCTGTATCCGGTTCCGGTTCTGGGTCTATTTGGGTAAACGGTTCTGGTTCTGGCGGTTCTCGGTTCTGGCGGTTCCGGAGCCGGAACCGGAACCATACGGTTCCGGAACCACCCGGTTCCGGTTCTGGCGGTTCCGGAACCGCGGGTCTGGCGGTTCCAGGCGGTTCCCGGCGGTTCCGACCTTTTTTTTTTTTTTTAAATTAAATATCTTGTATAGTAGTGATTAGTATATTGTAGAATATATTTTTATATGGTGTACTATGTTGTTACTATAGCATATATTGTGTTTGGAAATTAGTATATATTCAAAATAAGTAGTGTATATTTTGTATATAAGTAGTATATGTTGTAGTAAAGTAGTATATATTGTATATAAATAATGTATATTGTGTAGTAGTTAGTATTAATAGTATTATGTGTTGTATGTTATATATTATATGTTATGTAAATATTTTATATTCAAGGATTGATATAGAAGTAAAGACAAAGAAATATTGAGACAAATATATTCAAGTATATGATAAAAAGCATATTTATTGACCAAAATGGCATATCTTTCTTAGTCTTCCTTCCCCCAATGGAATGAGCACAACATGGTACTAATACCACCATTAAAAGGAAAAAAAACTAAAAGAAGACATGCCAATGTACAAGTTACATCATAATTTATGTATTATTTCTAACAAATCTCATAAAACCTTCAAGGTTTGGAGGTGGTTGTGTTGGCGATGGTGGAAATGAAGCTTGTTCATCACCACTTCCGGGTGAAGATGATTCTTGAGCAATTTCTGCTAGCATTTCTTCATAGCACTCATCTATTTCGGGTTGAGATTCAGCTAGCCCAAAGTTTCTTCTTTCAGAGCGGATCCAATCTCGGAAGAGCACTGATTTTTCCAAGCTGTCCCGCATCGACGCTCTATGATCTCCTATTTGTAGTCTGGCTTGACTAAATACGCTCTCCGATGCAACAGTTGACGCTTGAATGGATAGAACATCCCGAGCCATCCTTGCAAGAACGGGAAAATGCTTTTCCCTTGTCTTCCACCAATCCAAAAGGTCGAAAGATCCGTCTGGATTATCATTCTCTAGCCCCTGCGACAAATAAACTTGAAGTTCGTTTAGATGGGAAATATCATCTAAATTATCACCTTGAGTACCCCTGAACCCCGTCCACGATTTAAGAGCTGTTAAGCCAGCAACTCTTTTAGACGATTGTGACGTGGACGAAGTAGGAGTTGGAATATTAGGCCTAGCATGCTCTAAGGCCTGTTTATAAGCATTATAAACAGTTTGAGCATTCACTGTAATTGATGCTTTCGCATCAGATAGTGTAGCCATTTCTTCTGGTGAAAGATCTAAACATTGATAAATACTAGTATACCAAAATTTAGGACCTCCTGCTTTCATAGTAGGGTTTAACAAAGCAGCCACACCAAAAATAGGAGGGATTGGAAAAAAATATTTTTTAAATTTCTTTTTCATTTCAAATATTGCATTTTCATAAATTTCCCCTCCCTCGTTAAAATCAGCAAATAAATTAGCAAGTGCGGCAATATATACTAAACAGTTTGAAATTGTAGGATAATATTGGCAGATAAAGCAGTTGTAGCCACACTAAAATGTTCTAAAAAATCTAAAAGAATCTTAACGTTATTCCAATCTTGATTAGTTAACATATCATTATCTTCATCCTCACAATCCCTAGAATTATAAGTAGCGGTTATTGGGTTTCTATATTCGTACGCCACTACTAAGCTTTCATACATGTAGTTCCACCTAGTCGGACAAGGTTTAGGAACCTTTCTTTCTCTAAGGCCACTTTCGTCACATTTTTTATAATATTCTCTAAGTCTACTTCTACGGTTTGAATAAAAAAGCCAATTAAGAGCGAATTTAACTTTTTCAATTTCTATGTTTAAAATTCTCATACCATCTCCAACAATTAAATGATAAATATGGCATATACATCTAACATGGAAAATATTTGTAAAAGCAGGATTAAGTTTTCTAGTTAAAATACCTATTGCAGTTGTGTTGCTACTAGCGTTATCCATGGAAATTGACATTATTCTATCACTAAAACAAAAATATCTACAAACATCAGAAACAGTGCTAGCAATAAACTTACCTGTGTGCCGTGAATTAATTATTCTATATGCTATAATGCATTTTTGCATGGTCCAGTCTTCGTCTATCCAATGACTGGTCACGGTTAGATAATCACAATCATTTCCACTTCTACCAATATCAGTTGTAATAGACATACGATTACTTATATGAGTAAATAAATAGCGCAAGTACTGTTCATATTCATGCTTATATTTATAAATGTCGGCCTTAACTGTGGCGCGAGGCCAACCTTTATATGTAGGATTAAATACTCGTCTAATATATTGAATCCAAGCAGGACTAGAAGCAAAAGAATAAGGTAAACACATAATAGTAATCATTTTAGCTAATTCTTCACGATCCTTATTAGGATCGTAGTACAATATACCTCCGGTGACAGTGTTTATTCCTGGTTGAACCATGTTAGAACCAGTACTTTGGTTAATTGTAGTATCAGGACTTGACTTCCCCTCTTGTTCCGCTTTCATTTGAAAATATCTAGCCTTATCGCTAGGATGTATATATATATGTTTAACTAAACTACCTGTTCCGCTACGATCACCCGTATACCTATGAACAAGTTCTTTACCACAAGTTTTACATTTAGCCCTATCTTTATCTCTTAGTTGAATAAAAAAATGCCAAACTAATGAAGTTTCTGTACGTTTCCGAGGTTGTCTACTAAAAGTGGGAGTTTGTACGGGTGGGTGTTCTGGGTCATTAGGAGCAGGACTAGTAGGTGTATCATCTAAATCTACCGGAGGTGTTGGGTTTCGTCATCATCATCACCCTCATTTCCCTCAGATATTGGTGCATTAGGATAAAGCAAATTCATAATATCATCATCTACTCTATCACCGACTGCTATATCATGTAGAAAATTAACATCGCTAAATTGAAAACACGGGTGATCACTATCAAGTATTCCTAAGTTTTCATTAGTATTTCTAGGTTGGCTACTAGTTTGAACTTGTTTATCTTTTTTAGGTCGGGGAGCCGGGGGAGGGGTAGGATTTTGGCTACTACTTTCACCGGATTTAGATGTACCTTTTCCGAACATTTTTTTCAATGAAAATGCCAAACTAATTATAATTAAGGAAAATATCAACACACAACAAATATTCTTAGCACGTAAGAGTTGAAACGAGTTTACCGGATTGACGAACAACTTCTTGAAAATTGACAATCGTTGTAATTGAACACTTGAAAACTTCAATTCAACAACTTCACAATGTTTCACGAATTTGCAACAAAAATTAAGCACTTGCACAGAAAGATTGTAAGAGAGCTTGAGAGAGATTGAGAGAGATTGAGTAAGATTGATGAATTGGTGAATTAAAATGAAAGAATGAGGGGGTATTTATAGTTGAGAAATGGGAAATTGTGTAATTATATAAAGTTTGGGGTTAAATTAAATTTGAGGGGTCAAATGGCTAAATTTTAAAAATGCCAAACGGCTATTTCTGCAATACCAACGTTCTGATTTTCAGAATTTAAAAAAAAAAATTTATTTTTTTAAAAAATGGCCGTTGGGAACCGGATAGAACCGGAACCGGACCGGTTCCGGCGGTTCTAAACGGTTCCAAACGGTTCCAAACGGTTCCGATATTTAAAAAAAAACGTTTGGAACCGTTTAGAACCGTCGGAACCGGTCCGGTTCCGGTTCCGGTTCCGGTTCCGGTTCCGGTTCTGACGGTTCCGGTTCCACGGTTCTAAAGGGTGGAACCGGCCCGGAACCGCGGAACCGAAACCGTATAACCGGAACCGTTTAGAACCGCGGAACCGCCAGAACCGCGGTTCCGGTCACGGTTCCGGTTCGGAACCATTATTCTTCCACCCTTACCTTAGGCCAACATCTTAGAATCAGATGAAACTAATATTTTTAGAAACCTCATACTATCATGAGTCTATACATAACAAGAATACAAAAATCGGAGTCCAAATTCCCCCTCAAATCCCATATTAAAAATTTAAAATTCCAAGTGCTAGTTCTCCCATTTTTGTTCCATGAATTTCTAGGTTAATTTTACAATAGAATGATGTTTTAGGTTTAACAATCTTACCTCCAATCGATTCTCCTTGATTCCCTCTTGAATGCCCCTCAAAAAGCTCTCAAAATACTCAGCTATGGAGGAAAAATGGCTCAAAATCGCGGATAAAATATTTTATAAACTTTCTGCCCAGTTTTGAAGTTCCTTCATCGCGTTGGTGACCACTGCCTCGCGAACGCGAAGGGAAAAATTTAAAAACCTCACAAACACTCTATGCGAACGCGACCTAAACACTGGAACGCGATGCATAATTTTGCAGACCAATACGAACACGAGACCACAATGTGAACGTGGAGGGTAATTTCCACTAGACCCTAATTCTTTATATGCGAACGCGAGAGGCCTTATGAAAACGGGAAGAACAAATATCTAGCCTTCGGCGAACGCAGTCCCAGAGACGCAAACATGAAGATTAAATCACTTTCCTCCGAATTCATTTCTCTCGAACGTGAAGCTCTTTATGCGAACGCGAAGAACAAATTTTCTGCAACACCTGAAATAAAAAATCTACAACGTTTAAACTTAGAAAATGGTCCGATTGACCACCCAAAACTCACATGAGGCCCCCGGTACCTCAACCAAAAGTACCAATACCTTCGAAAACCTCATTCAAACTTGTTTCAATCATCAAAACACATCAAACAACACCAAATTCATACATTCACATCGAATTCAAGCCTAAGTTTTCTAAAAACTTCCGATATACGCATTCGATCAAAAACCCAACCAAACCATGTACGAATGACCTAACATTATGTACACACATCCCAAATAAAATAAAAAAACTTCAGAAACTCTTGGAAGTCCATTTCGACCCTCGGATCAAATTCTCACCGATCAATCGGAATTCGCCAAAATACTAATTTCACCAATTCAAGCCTATATTCTACATCAGACCTCCAAAACAAATTCGGATCACGCTCCTATCCCCAAAATCACCTAAAAAAGCTAACGAAACTGTGGAATTTCCATTTCAAGGCCGTCTTCACACTGTTCCAACTATGGAAAATTTTTCAACACTTGAGCTCTCATTTAGGAACTAAGTATCCCAAAACTTTCAGAAACTCAAAAACGAACATCCCGATAAATTAAAAATAGTAGAAATGAACTTGGGGAAAGTAGTTAATAGGGGATCGAGGCATTAATTCTTAAGATGGCTGGCCGAGCCGTCACAGTTCGCCTTCATGGTGTGCCCGTGTCCATCATTTCAGATAGAGGTACGCAGTTTACCTCGCGTTTCTGGAGAGAAGTTCAGCGAGAGTTGGGCATGCATGTTGAGTTGAATAAAACATTTCATCCTCAAATGAACGGGCAGTCAGAGCGGACTATTCAAATTTTGGAGGATATGCTCCGAGGTTGTGTTATTGACTTTGGAGGCTTGTGGGATCAGTTTTTGCCTTTAGCAGAGTTTGCCTACTACAACAGATACCAGTCTAGTATCCAAATGGTTTCTTATTATATGGTAGGCGGTGTTAGTCTCCGGTCGGATGGTTTGAGCTGGGAGAGGCTCGGCTGTTGGGTACGGATTTGGTTCAGGACGCCCTGAACAAGGTCAAGATCATTCAGGATAGGCTTCGTACAGCTCAGTCCAAGCAAATGAGTTATGCAGACCGCAAGGTTCGAGATGTGGCTTTCATGGTCGGTGAGCGGGTATTGCTTCAAGTGTCGCCTATGAAGGGCGTGATGAGATTTGGGAAGAAGGGAAAGCTTAGCCCTAGGTTTATTGGTCAGTTTGAGATTCTTGATAGAGTGGGAGAGGTGGCTTATAGACTCGCATTTCCACTGAATTATCAGCCGTGCATCCAGTGTTTTATGTGTCCATGCTTCGGAAGTATCACAGTGATACATCCCACGTGTTAGATTTCAGCACTGTCTAGTTGGACAAGGACTTGTCTTATGAGGAGGAGCCGGTGGCTATTCTAGACCGGAAGGTTCGTTAGTTGAGGTTGAATAGTTTTCCTTCTATTCGTGTTCAGTGGAGAGGTCAGCCTCCTGAGGCATCGACCTGAGAGTCCGAATCTGATATGCGGAGCCGTTATCCCCACTTTTCCCCGACTTAGGTACGTCCTTCTTTTGTTCGTTCGAGGACGAACGACTGTTTTAGAGGTGAAGAATGCAATGACCGAAAAGGTTATCACTTGTTTTAAAATGAAATTCTACGTTCCTATACCTTAAAAACCTTTCTTAACATCACCTCGATTTGTGTGCACAGTCCGGGCACGTAGCTGGAAAGTTTAAATGTGAAAATCTGTGAAAGATGATAAGTTTTAATTATAAAATAAATTAATTTGACTTCGGTCAATATTTTGGGTAAACGGATCTCGGCCCGTGATTTGATGGTCCCGAAGGATCCCTAGGAAAATATGGGACTTGGGTATATGCCCGGAATCAATTTTCGAGGTCTTAAGCCCGAGAAATAAATTTTTGAAAGAAATTATTTTCTAAAAGTATTTATAAGGTTTGGAAATAAATTTTGATTTGAACATGTTGGTATCGGGCCCGTATTTTAGTTCTGGTGCCCGGTACAGGTCTTATATATGATTTAAGATGATTCTGTGAAGTTTGGTAAGAAACGGAATCCATTTGACATGACTCGGACCTTAAATGCAAATTTGATGTTTAAAGATGTTTTGAGAAATTTCATTTATCTTGAGGTTTAATTGGATGTTCTCTATGTATTTTGGTGATTTGAGTACACAAGTAAGTCCGTAGGATGTTTTGCGATTGTGTGTATATTTGGTTTGGAATCCCGAGGGCTCGGGTGAGTTTTGGATAGGTCACGGATGAAATTTTGGACTTAAGAAATTGCAGGAATGCAAGCTTTGCATTTCCCAAACTTCTTCGCAATTTCCAGGCTTGTTCGCATAACTTTTTGCGCAATTCCCAGGTTCGCATTTCCCAAACTTTTTTCGCAATTCCCAGGTTCACAATTCCCAAACTTTTTTCACAATTTCCAGGCTTGTTCGTATTTCCTAAACTTTTTTCGCAATTCCCAGATTCGCAATTCCCAAGCCAGCAGAGGTTGGTTCTCAATTGCGAACCCCTGTTCATAATTCTCATATCAAAGACCTGCAACTTTTATACTTAGACAATTTTAAACCCATTTTATATATTCTCTCAAAACATAAACATACTTAGGCAATTTTTCAAGGATTTCTTCTTCTCTAAATCAATTGTAAGTCATTTTACCAAACTTCCTTCAATTCTTAACATATTTTAACATGATTTCAACTTCAAATCAATGATTTTCACGGGGGAAATTGGGTGTTTTGGGTAGAACCTAGGTTATTCAAAAATTAGGGATCTGGACCTTGATTTGGGGTCCGATTTTAAAACAAATTATATATTTGAGTTTGTGGGGGAATGGGAAATCGGATTTTGGTTCAAACCCTTGGTTTTGACCATGTAAGCCCGAGGGTGTGTTTTGAATTTTTGGGTAAAAATTTAGAAAATCCATTTTCATGCATTCAAATTGATTCATTTAGCATTTATTGATGTAATTAAGTAACTTATAACTAGATACGAGCGAATTGGTGGTGGTTCAAAGGATAAATCTGTAATTGGATCGTGAATTGTATTTGTGGCATCGAGGAAAGTGTTTGGTCTAACTTTAGCTTGAGGTATTAGGAGTTGAGTCCTATTTGCTATATGGTAATTGTTGAGTGTGACGTATAGGCATGGTGATGAGTATCTATACGTTGGTGTCAAGCATGACCGCGAGTCTTATTTTGTGATTTTCATGACTTCGTTATATTATTCATGACTTGGTGAAAGATTTCTAATTGTTTTATAAATATTGTGGAAAGATTTGTGATCCATGATCATTGAGGAGCATTGACTCGAGTTGTATAACGAATTGTAAAAGTGTAAGTGACAAACTTTTAGAGCATTGGCTTGAGTTGTGAAATGAGTTGTGAGGGTATAAGTGATAATTGAACCTCTAGAGCGACTTGTGAAGTGAATTGTGAAGTAAAAGTGAGAAAGAGAAGAGATCACTATGTTGTCACCCTTGCTGGGCTATTGGCGATTTATTTGTTATCTCCCTTGCCGGGATGTGGATATTATTGATGTTGATCTCTTTCCAGGACTTAATTATTGACTTGTTGCTCCCTTTCCAGGATTCTTATTTCAAATTTTCTTTATTTCCTTGCCCTATTGTTTATGACTATTGTTTGGGTGAGGAAGAGCGTTAAAGCACGAAGCGTGATGTTGTACATTGTTTGTTTTGTGAGGAAAGAGTGTAAAGCACGGAGGGTGATATCGTGTAGCACGATGTACCATTATGTGCCTATTATAATGATTTCATGGTGAGGATGAGAGTAAAAATACGAAGGCAGATGCCGTGCAATTTATATTAATTTTTACAGTGAGGACGAGAGTAAAAGCACGAAGGATGATGTCGTGCACTTATTTTGGTTTACCTGATTCTTGCTGATAATTGAGATATGTTGTCCTTTACGTTTATTTACTGATTTTTATGTTGTCACTTGATTTTATTTCTATTGATGCCTCCTTTTCTCGCGAAATCGGATTTATGACATTTGAGCGGACAACTCTTTCCTTTTTGGGAATTGGGTTTGAATTGAAGAGTCACCACCTAATGATTAAGTGCATTAGGACACTAAAAAGAATTTTTTTATTTAGAAAACTAGAGAACATGTAAGAGCTTGAAATTATCTCGAAGGGAAGGTGTTAGGTATCCCTCGAGATCCACTAGTGTGGTTCCCGGCCATGCTACAATTGCGACTTTAAGGGCAAACAACAAATGGACAAGTAAGAGTTGTAAATATAAAGGGAGTTTTCACATAATTGTTGCAAGTAATTTGAAGTTAAAACGAAGTTAAAGAAGATGAAATTTGAGGAGAAGTAAATTTAAAGTTCTAACTAAACAAGTAAAAAAAGATTTTTCACGTAGTTGCTGCAAATTATTGAAGTTAAAAGCCGCTGAATAAGCTGAAATTTTAGAAAAAGCAGTTTGAAATTCTGAATAATCCAGTAAAGGGAGAGAGGTCCTAGGTTTATATATAATATAGATTACCCCACGCAACACCCGATAACCGTTTATACGTGATGTTATCGCATGGTCATCATATCTATATCTACCCTTTTCCACCTCGTTAAGGTATTGAATGCGGAATGGTCTCGTTTTCCTATTGCATACTACTACCCGTCCCGAATCCTATCAACCTCGGAGGCATTTGGGACTACTAGTCCTAAATAGAAGGGAGATTTTGGCTTTTATGGTTTAAAAGGAGAAAAGTCTAAGGCGACAAACAAAACATATAAAGCGGATATGGGAAAGTACATAACAATTAAAATGCTCAAATAGGCATCCTCACTTAAAGACAAGATTGTTTAGCATGTATCACATGTACTGGCTATGGTCTGATTAAATTTAAGAGCTGTGGCGGATTGATCTATGACATATTTCAGATGAGAAGGCCGATTCAGGCCTGCTTGCTGGTTGAAATTGATAGAATATGATTCAATTTACAAGTTACCTTATGACTTGCCTAAGTGTAAAACGAAAGCCTATAGGCATATTATCTATTAGTTCAGAAAAGAAGTATACTAATTTTAAGGGAAAGAAATTGTCCATTACAGGAATATAAACTCTGTGGTCGTTACTAGTACTTCTGATTTTAGACTTATAAGCGAGTTGATGATTTATATTTGGTTGATTACTCCTATAGACATGCTTTCTAGGCATTTGTTAATCTTAGAACACTGTTATTAACATGCAGAAATCCTATAGGCAGGTCATCTATATGTAGTTAGTTATTAAAACCTATGTATACATTTACCTAGTGATAGATGCACATGCAGAATTGAGGAAGCACTATAGACACGTTGTCTACGTGGTATACAGAAATGTAGAAACCTACCGACATAGTTTCTATATGAAATGCAAAAGTGCAAAAGTCTATGAACATGATGTCTACATATGAATTGCAGAACCTATAGACAGGATTTCTAAAGAATGCAGAGATTATGAACAAGGTTCCTATGTGAAAAATGCAGAAGTGAAAACATGACATAACTGCAGAAGTATAATAAGTACCTATGAACATGATTGTCTACCCATTTGCATGCATGATTTGACCTCCACGTTAAACTAAAACCCCAATAGTTATTACAACCCATAATTAAATAAGAAAAAGAAGTAAAATTACATGAAAAAAACTAAATATTTCCAACCTATAAGAGCCTAATTCAGGTTTCCTGTCTGAATCATGCAGTAGACCAACTCCAAAGATCCAAATCCAAGTCTTTCTCATTTTTTGGGTATGTCAGAGTTCCCAAGAGACTCATGGACTCCGGGTTGTGCTTACACCCAACTTCATTACAGAGTTGAGACATAGTGCAATATGAAAGAGTTAGCCCTCAAGTGTCCAAGTTCAGAAGGAATTCAAGGTCCCAAAACATGGCTCACAGGAGGGAGGCGGAACTTAGAAGCTAGGAATGAGTGTGAGTGCAATAGAGGGGATTCTAGGGAGAGCCAATACAGGTTGGTGGTCATACCCATCAATTAGAGGTACTGGCACACCCCAACCAGCCTATTGGCCATATTGTTTGGGAGTTAGGACCCTTTAAGGGGTCAAGTCCAAACATGAACAATAAATTGGATGTTGCTATGTTCTGAGCTTGAACTCAAACGCATAGAAGGGGGTAGGGGTACATGGATTCACAACAGGAAACAAATGCAAGAAAAGAACATGCATAGTTGTGATAATTTCTATTCGTCTAGCTTCTATAGATAGATTTAAAAAGGTTACATGAAGATCGAAGAATAAAACTTTGTATATACACTGTAAGTGTAATAAATTGACAAAATAAGATATTTCATATTTGTAAATCACAAATACATTATTTTCTCTAGCTGGTTTGCCAATGAAAGCACTAATTTAATGCAAATGATAGAAGAAAACAATGCAAGTACTTAGGTACATTTTGTACTAAATTAAAGGTATCAATGTAGTTAGACAAGAGATCCAAGAATGTTGAATTTTTCTTGTAATTTTTGTGAAATATATTATTTTGCTTGCTATAATTTTCGAGCCTCTATTGTATTTGTTAAATCTGATAAGTTTTCTCTCCTATTTCTTTCTCCTGCACTGTGTTCTGGCTTCACCTCTGGATTTTTTATTAAAAGTTTGTCCGTATTTGGTTCAGTGTTGGTTTTTCTCTTCTTTTACATAATTTATTGCTAGGTTTTCCACTGCATGTAAGAAATTCTATCTGTTTTTGACATGTATGTTTAACATTCTTGGAAAGGGCCAATATTTAGTAGCAACAAAACAATCTAAGTCTTTATACACACTGTAAGATTAAATATGCCATAGGAAAGATTAACATTCAACATAAAAATACAATATTGAGTTGAGATTGAGATGCACATTGAATTTTATTGCTCTTCCTTGGTGCATGTTGCTATTTTCTCTATCTCTAAGTTGTGTCATCGTTCTTTTTACATCTAGGATGGCTGTTCAATAATTTGCAAGGCTATTAATCTAGCATCAAATCTCAAATTTGTTTTGAAAAAAATTTAATTTAAGTCTTTCATAATGAAACTTCGTTAATTTCAAGTATATGCACTTTTCCTATCTACTTCACTCATGGTTATTAAGCGTGGTTGTTCCTACTCAGGAAAGAATTATTCCTATTACAGTAATTCAATCACAAGTTTATGCGTGTCCATTATATATCTAAATATATATGCTTTTTATTGATATAACGAACATGTAATTCGCTTAAGTTGACTGATGCAGAGTTTACAGATCGAGCCAGAAATGCCTGCCAAATGACTTGCAGTATTTTTATGTGCTTGGATGCACAGATTGAAAACAAATTATGTCAGCTCGAAGAAAAAGGATATTTTATTGAGCAAGTACAAAAGATATACAAACATTAGTTCATTGGTATTATTATTTCACCCACTTAGAATCTTCATCTGTTTAGCATATATATATATATATAACAAATTGATCTTACCAATGGAAATGGGTCAACAACTGATGTGATTTTTGATCTTCTTGGAGAAAAGATGTTTTCAAAGACAGCTGCAGAAGTTTATGAAACGACTTTCATTAAGCCATAAGAGGGAATGCTCTGATGGTAAGCAACCCACATTTCTAATCGAGCGTGGGAAGTTCTTGGAGGGAAGAATGCCGGGGGTCTATTTGGAAAAAGCTCTCTATCCAAGGATAATGGTAAAGTCTGCGTACATATTACCCTCCCCAGACCCCGCTAAGTGGGATTATAGTGGATTGTTATTGTTGTTGTTTCATTAAGGTATGTGTAAAAATTTTAATACTAGTTGATGTGCATATATATTTTTATATTACATTTATTGAGAGCTTGAGAGTCGCTTCATCTGTAAATAAAGACAGTATAATTTTCTTAAATATTTACCTTTAGTTGTTTGTTTCTCCTTATAGGTTTTGCTTAATATAACAGGGAAATAAATTTTGCTGTTGGACGGACTTGCATCCGTTTAGCTACTTTGACATTCTTTGGTATCTCGCGACTATTAGCAAATAATAGATTGTACTACTAATAATTTTAGAGGAAAAATACACTAGACACCACTATCCACCGATTCCATTTACTAAAATTGAATGACAAATGAAAACTGCAAAGATCTTGGGTAACACCAAGACGAAGGAATTAATTAAATAGTGAGAGAAAGATAGAGAAAGAGAGCATAATCTTTGTGGGATGACTTATTTTTATGGGATGACTTAAAAGAGAGCACGATCTTTGTACCTTGGATCGCGAGTCAAGATATTTATTTATATGCATTAGATGTAAAAGAGATTTTTGTCCATTTAACCTAGTCCATTAGCCTTATCTAGCCGTTCTCATCCTCGTGGGATCATGGAGGAGATTTCCCTCAATATAATGAAAATTATTTTAGTAGTTAGTACTAATCTCTCTCGTATGAGGCAAAAATTGAAACTTTCTTCATCATATCATCTTTCGCTTCTCTAATATAGTGTAATAGTGCTAATAAAATATTACTCCTAAGTTTTTTTATATTTGTCATGATCCAGATTTCTCATCCTCGAAAGTCATGATGACGTCTACTAATGAAGCTATGCAAGCCAACTCGTAATAACTTTTTTATTAATAAATTACTTCTTTTCACAAAATACCAGTGATAACATAAAAACAACGAAAATGTAAATACATAAACGGAAGGTAATGATGAAATATCTAAAGGCAGTGTCTATTACGACTTTTCAAATCCTCTAATACCCAAAATCTGGTGTCACACTATCGCAGGCTGTCTAAGATTACTACATACAGGGTCTGAAGAATCAACAGTACACTGTCCCTGAATAAAAATTAGAGGAAATAGGAAATAGAGATAGAGGGAGACGCCAGGGCCTGCGAACGCCTGCAGGTCTACCTTGGGTCTCTGGTTGAACTGAAAGAAGCCCTCCAACTACTATCCGAAAACTGCTCCTTATCTGCACACAATGCAGAGTGTAGTATAAGCACAATCGACCTCATATGATGGTAAGTGTCTAGCCTAACGGTCCTAACCACGGCGAAGTAATGACGAGGCTATGACTAGACTACCAAATAGACATGTGCAGTTCATATATTTATATATCTATAACGGAAAAGAAATATAGAAAATAACCAGCCAATGTGGGAGGAGGAAACATGCTGTGGGGGAGGTAACAATTTCAAATAGAAAACATCAAGTAAGGAAAGAAACAACATAACTAGAATATCAACAAGAATCATAAATTAAACAACTTGCACAGCATCACCCTTCGTTCTTTTACTCTCGTCCTCGCCAAATAATATTTTATAATAAAAGTGTGCATAACATCGCCCTTTTTGCTTTTACTCTCGTTCTCACCAAATCAATTATATAATAACAATATGCATGGCAGCACCCTTTGTGCTTTTACTTTCTTTTCTCACCATATAATCAATGAAAATCGGTACGGAACGGTACATCGTACGGAAAGGCATCACCCTTCATGCTTTACACTCTTCCTCACAATAGCAAATAATGCACGACATCACCCTTTGTACTTTAGCGCTCTTCCTCACCCAAACAAAAATCAGAAACAAAGGGGCAATGGAGTAAACAAATAATAATAGAAATCCCCAGAAGGGAACATAATTAAATAGTTAATTACGAAAAGGGAACAATATCAATAATCTCAGCATCCCGGCAAGGGAAATAAGCAACAAAGCCACAAACATCCTCATAAGGGAACAATTTAGTAACTCTTTCTTTTTCTTTCACTTTTACTTCACAACTCACTTCACCACTTGAGCCAATATCCCAAAGGGTTCAATCGTCTCATATACTTTCACAATTTGTAATATAACTCGAGCCAATGTTCCTTAATGTTCAAAGGTGACAATATCTTTCACAAACTTTTCACAACATATAGAAATCATCACCAACGCATGAACAAAACAATAGAATCATGATATTCACAATATAAAGACTCACGGTCATGCTAGACACCAACATATAGATACTCGTCACCATGTTTATACGTCGTACTCAACAATTATCAACATAGAAAATAGGACTCAACTCCTGATCCCTCAAGCTAAGGTTAGACCAAACACTTACCTCGAACTTCCATGACCAACTCAAGCCTCAAACACCACTTTTCCATACAAATTCTGTTCCAACCAAATCAAATCTATACATAATTGACTTAATAACATCAATAAATGCTAAACAATCCATTTCCAATGTTCAACTATAATTTTGCAATTATTCTTCCCAAAACACCAAAAACCGACCCCGGGCCCGCTTGGTCAAAATACGAGGTTCAGACCAAAATCAAATCACCCATTCACCCACGAGCCCGAATATATAATTTATTTTCAAATCGACCCAAAAACGAGGTCTAAATCAAGAATAATCAAAAAGCCCTAACTCTACCCAAATCCCTAATTTTCTACCCTTAATCACATGTTATAGATTTAGAAATTTAATAAATATTAATGAAAATGGAAGAAAATAAGTTAAAGATTACTAACCCAAAAAATTATGGTAAAAAATTGCATCAAGGATCGCCTAAGAGCTTTGGAGAAGAAGAGGTTTTGTGAAATTTTGATAAATCCCGTAATGAGTTATGTTTTGAGACCTTAAAATAACTGGGGAAAAATGTGCATCGCGTTCGCAATGAGTCAGGTTGAAGACATTCGCGTTCACGTCCCGAATCTTTCGCCCCTCGACCCCTCCCCCTGCTTATGCCCAATTTGGCCTTAGCGTTCACGTAGCTAGGAACACGTTCACGAAGGTAAAAACCCCCATTACTTCCCGTTCGCAGCCTGAGCTATGCGTTCGCGTAGAAGGATTTTCCCTCCACCAAAATTTGCACTTCGCGTTCGCGTAGGTACTCCCTCGAACGCGAAGAAAATGCATCAGGAACCCAACAGTTGAAAAACTTGCAACATTTTTAAGTCAAAAACTTCCCAAAACACATCCGATATATACCCGAGCCTTTGGTGTCCCTGACCAAACATATGTACTAACTAAACACCATCATACAAACTTATCAGCGCGATCAAGTTGCCAAAATAACCTTAATAACAATGAATCAAACCTCAAAATTCATGAATTTTTCTCAAGTTTTATCAAGTATCAAATTTAGCAATTTATGTCCGAATCATGTCAAACGGACTCCGTTTTTAACCAAAATTTATAGAAATGACTTAAGCCATATATAAGACCAGTACCGAGCGCCAGAACCAAAATATGGGCCTGATACCATCACTTTCTAATCAAATTTCATTTTCAATTTTCTTAAATATTTTCAGAAAATAATTTTTCTACAAAATTCATTTCTGGGGCTTGGGACCTCGAGATTCGATTCAGGGCATATGCTCGAGTCCCATATTTTCTACAGATCCTCCAGGACAGTCAAATCACGGGCCCTGGGCTGTTACCCAAAATGTTGTGCAAAGTCAAATTTATTCATTTTCAAATCAAAACTTAGTATTTTTCACAAAATTTCATATTTAAGCTTTTCGGCTATGCGCTCGAAATGCATACACAGATCGAGATGACTTTAAATGATAACCTTTTGGTTCATCACAATGTTCTTGACTTTTAATTACTATTGAAAAAAGTTAATTGATCAATCGTCTATTTTGTAGTTTCAACATCCTTCCTTTCCTTATTTGCAGTCTTCACTGCTTCCTTTTTTACTTTTCTCACATCAACTTCTTCCTTATTTAGAGACTTACTTGAATCACCTCCACCAATCCCATTAAGATTAGGATTAGGAAGTTGATTTCTTCCATTCTTCTTCTTTTCCTGCTGCCGGTTCTTGCTAGTTCCCTTGAATGCTTCCTCTTTCTTTTCATTCTTGTCCTTACCATCTACATTGCCATCCGTAATTGTCAAAACTGGTTAAGCATCTTCCTCCACTTCTAATGCTTCAAATTTATTTTTGGACACCACAACCTCCTCATTAAGCTTCCCTTTGCCCTTGTTGTACTCTTTTACCTCATTAATAATGCAATATCTTTTATCTCTTTGATATTTATTTTTCCTAGCTTTCATCCATTCCTGTTTAGAATTGTTATTGGCAGGCTTCCCAACCACTTTTCCACTTGCTAACACCTTGGTTGACGCTGTAGTTGTGCCTATAGCATCAGAATTCACCACCACTGTCTTCTCCTTGCCTTGTTCCTTGCTTCATCACTGAAACTCTTATGCAATTCTGGATGAATTACACAGTATTCCATCTCATTATATCCTTGTTTCTTACACGTCTTACAATACTTAGGCATGTAGTCATACCTTATTTTGATCCACTTCAATTCCTCAGGTCCAGTTTCATCGGCTTCTTCAATAATCTTTATCCTTTGGGGCAATGTTGCAAGTAGATTAACCTCCACCTTAACCTTATCACAACTAGGTCTTGTGCCATTTTGAGTAGCCAAATCAACGTGCAATAGTCTACCTACTGCATTAGTCAACGAAAATAAAAATGTCCTTACTATAGAAATCAGGAGGGAGATCCTGAAAAGATATTCAAGCGATGGCAATTGGTATCTCAACATCAAGAGACCACCAAGGACTCCACTTTGTACATTTCATCTGCCGGAATTCACCTTGTGCTTTCAAATAAAAAACTGGCTTTGATAACAAGTGAATACAGTCAACCATTAACGATAAATTAATCAAAACATGCGGATCTTCAATCAAACCAACGTAACATGATCCTTTAAGCTCACACTGAATTTGAATTGCATTCCTCAATTCTTGGATCACATGTTTGCCATATGAAAACTTGCCCAGGACCGCCAGATGCAATCTTTGTTGGATTATTGATTGTTTAACCTCAGTTTTCTTCCATCTCACCACATGTAAAAACTCGACTGGTTTTAGGTTTACACTGTTCACGTGCATGGGAGCATTTAATGCTTGTGGCTGAAGCAGTTTTGCGTAGTTTTGATTTGGATTAGGGTTAGTGGTTGTTTGAGGGATTGGCTTAAGATCAGAAGACGACTGGCCAACCTCTTCTGAAGGCTGGGCAGTGGCTGGCACGGCCATGGAAACTAGGTTTAGGCGTCAAGTTTAGGATTTTTTGGAGATAGAAGTGAGCATTCAGTAAGAGCGTGAAAGAGTTTTATAGTTATATGGAGTAGTGTTTTTTTTTACTAGAGGCGAAGTAGTATTTAAATAATTATAAAAATAACAAAAATTTCTAACATGATTGCATATGATCATTAACCGAATCAAGTATGATAACATAATGAGTAAAGATAAATTATATTTTTTTAATTTAAGTTCGAATTTTAGAACTTTATCTATAAATTCAAAATTATATTTGTATTTAACTAAATTAATTAAATATAGATATGAAGTTACCATATAATATTGACCTTTACTAGCTTGTCACTTGGTTTAACTATAATGTGACCGGCATTATACCAAGTGAGCTCTCTTCTAATAAAAGTAAGAAGTTTAACCGAGACAGCTTGGATTATTTCTGAGATGAGCCATATCTTTTCAAGATTTATAATGATGGTGTGATCCGGAGATGAGTTCCAGAGGAGGAGCAAATAAGTATTCTTGATACTTGCCATTCCTCTATATATGGTAGTCATCATGGTGGGGTGAGAACTACTTCAAAGGTTCTTATCTGTGAATTTTATTGGCCTACCCTGTATAAAGATACTGGTGAGCTTGTTAAGAGATGTGATGTGTGTTAGAGAGCTGGTGAAATTTTCAAGAATGATGAAATGCCTCTCACCACTATTCTTCAGGTTGACATTTTTGACGTGGGGCATAGACTTCATGGGACCTTTTGTATATGATAGCTTGTCACTTGCCAAAAAACGTGGCCACACATGCTATTAGAGCCTTAAGTTTGCTTCGTATGGAATACCTTGTTTCCAAGTTTTAAGCAAACCACTTGATATGTTTTCTCATTTTGCCCTTGCTTTGTCTCAGCAATTGATTCTTATAATTATTGTTGCTTAATTTTATGTTTCTGCTGGTGAAGAATGCTTTCTCTTTTTCTTTGTTTAGTCATATGATAAGCCATAACAAATATTTTGATAGTCTCGGTTGTATTTCACGCTATACTGATGATGTTTATTAAAATGTTCTCCACTTTTGTCACCTCGAGATCTCACTTGTTTTGTTATTTTAACTACTGAATATATGGTGCAACCTGGTGACAAGAGGGAATCTTTAAGTGTTCAAGTCTTTAAATAGAGGGATTCCAACATTGTATTTAAGGCTATTTCAAAGTAAAGCATAAAATTGCAGGTGTCAAAATGACATACTAAGAACCTCTCTTCGTGTAGCATGTATCGATGAGTTGAAGAATGGCCACATTGAAAAAGCTAGGGAGGTGTATTATTCAGTTTTATCTTTTATATTATTCAGTGTTGGTAAACACAATCGAGAATTTTAACCATTTCGTCAATTTTCTTTAATAAATTGTAATATTTACCTCTATTTTTGATTGACATGTCTGAAAAATAATCTATCTACACGATGCTCTTTTTCCTCAATGTTTTCCAAACTAAATACATTATTCATTTCAATTCATGTGAACATATTTTTTTTTTAATTTGTGCCATAAAAAATGACCTCTTTTTTTATGTGAAAACAATTTACCTTAATATATTGATTTATATCCACGCAATATATATATATATATATATATATATATATATATATATATATATATATATATATATATATATATATATATATATATATATATATATATATATATATATATATATATATATATATATATATATATACACACACATATATTATTTTACATCACAAGTTAAAAAATTTTCTCTTTTTTCCTAAACTCTGTATTCAATTAAAAAGATTTACGTAAATTAATACGGAGGAAGTAGTATTTTCTTAGCACTGTCGTTTGTATTGGCCTTGGTAACGACAGAGATATTTGAAATTTTTCAGAGCGGACAAATTTTTGTGTCGCACCCGTGCTAATGCACGGGCAACCAGATATATATATATATATATATATATATATATATATATATATATATAACAGCAACAACAACTATCCAGTAATGTCCCACAAAGTGGGGTTTGGGGAGGGTAATATGTAGACGAGCCTTACCCCTACCCGAAAGGGTAGAGAGACTGTTTTCAATCGACCCTCGGCTCATTGAAGGAGAGGAAAAATAAAAACAAAAACAAAAACAATTATATATATATATATATATATATATATATATATATATATATATATATATATATATATATATATATATATATATATATATATATATATACTACAGCAGGGAAATGTGTCGCAGGAAAACAACAATAACAACAACAAAAACCTGATGCAATCCTACAAAGTACGGTTCGGAAAAAGTAATGTGTACGTAAATTTTACCTCTATAAGAGACTATTTTCAATAGACCCTCGACTCAAAAATAATAAACTCCAAATGGGTGATTATCACAAAAAAACGAAGCTAGAAGTTCAAACTTATGAGTTTAGTATTATAAGCCTTTAAATTAATGAGCTCTAAATTATTAATTTATAATTAATAAATTTTTCAAAATGAATACAAAAATTAAACTAAAGCTATTGAATTTATGTTTTTGAAAAAAATTTAAATCACAACTAACCAGATTTGACATGTTATTTAAAGTATGATAAGATGGAAGTGATGCAATCCCTTTTTCTCCACGAGGAACACTTCATACGTAGGAATTCGAAATTTAAATATTGTATTTTTTGATTCAAAATATATTAAGTATAATTTTCTTTTATATATTTATATATAACATATAAATTAAAGACATTATACCTTAACAGTAACTTTTATCATTAAGATATATCGTCTTTAATTTATACGCTATGTTGAATGACAGTTTGACGTGACATCATAGCGTTTTTATTTTATACACTTTATATTAGCGTTTAAAAAAATCGTTATACCCCCTTTTACGTACACCCTTTGTCTTCTTCCCCGACCACATAAACCCTTTCCCCAATTTTAATTTTTTTTTGCTTTTGGTCCCTCCTGCCCCCCCCCCCCCCCCTCCCCACGGACTTTTTTTTAAAAACAATTATGGGCCTCTCCCATTACACAAAAGGTGAACAACGTAGGTCCCACATCCTATTGGAGCATTATATTATTGTGGTGTAACTTCTACGTCTTCAAATTTTCACACTGAACACTCACTATACAACAACAACAACAACCCAGTATAATCCCACTTAGTAGGGTCTGGGAAGGGTAGTATGTACGCAGACCATACCCCTACTCTTGGGTAGAGAGGTTGTTTCCAAATAGACCCCCGACATCCTTCCCTCCAAGAACTTCCCACCTTGCTCTTGGGGAGACTCGAACTCATAACCTCTCGGTTGGAAGTGGGAGTTGCTTACCATCAGAGCAACTCCACTCACTATATTGAGGTATTTCGATTTATTTTATGTCCAAACTTGTATAATAATGTATATCATTGCCTATTGAATGTGTTTTTATGTTGATTTGTGTTTTATTTGTGAAACTAGTATGTTATATTTATCCAGACTTAGATATTAGTGTTCTAAAAAAATGTAAAATTGAAATTTAATTTTTTATGTTAATATCCGAATATAGATATCAGTGTTTCCATGTCGTTTTGTATTTTATTTGCGAAATTAGCATGTTAAATGTATTTTTGTTCATATTATGTGATTAAAATGTATTTGTTGTTTATATTTAGTTTATTTTATTAGCGTAGTAAAATGTAAAACTTTTAGCGTAGTAAATTGTATAGTATTTTAGCGTAGAATCCATGTAGTTTAAATATTTTTTATACTGGTAGATGAAAATATATACTTTGTACAATTAAATAATCAAAATATTGAACTTGACACATATAAATATTATGATAATTTGGTGCTACTGAGCCTCAAATATCGAGCCTGGAACTCAATAGGTACATATATTTAAGAATTTAAATTATAAAACAAACACACACAACAAGTAATCAAAATATTTAATTTGACACATATAAATATGAGATTTTTTCTTATCTATACCATATATGAAACTTCATTACCAAAAATGTACATAGTATCTATATTTACCCGTCTAGTCCATATTTTTCCTACAATTTCTATATCATTTATTTAATAGACGATTAATTGGACAGAATCTTCCTTAATTAACGCGCTAAAAATCAGGAAAAGATCTTGCGATTGATTGAGTATACATTAAAATTCTGCCTTAATCACTTGCGAAAAATCAGGAAGCCATTATGGAAGTAAATATTCTTCCAGATATTTTCCACCATTGATAGTCATTAAAAAGCTTGAAAGCTTTCAATTCAAATTTCAAAAATTATTATTTGTTTGGATTTGGTGTTGTTGAAAATAATCAAGAATATGATTTGGAGCTTATATCTCAATTTTGAGAAGTTTTGGTGAAGATTGGACTTTGTTTTGCCTAAATTTTAAATTGCAACTCGATGAAGAAGAAGAAGAAGAAGAGAAGAAGAAGAAGACATATTGCAGAAATTGTAGATAAATTGTAGATTATTTGTATTATGATTGTAGATGCTTCATTTTCTATTTTCACAAATAAAAAACGGCTAAAACTTCTACAAATCTTATGAAAAAATATAATTATGTCAAAAATTACAATTATGCTACAATTAGATGGGAATTAAGATATAAAAATTAATGTACCCAATTTATAGATATTTTGTAGATAAATTATAGATTATTTGTATTCTAATTATAAGTGCTTTGTTTTCTCTTTTCACACATAAAAATGACTAAAACTTCTACAAATCTTCTGCAAAAAATGTAATTATGTCGAAAATATCAATTATACTACAATTAAAATGGGAATTGGAATATTAAAATTTAATGTATCCAGTTTGTATATTTTATAGATAAATTGTATATTTGTATTCTGATTGTAATTACATTGTTTTCTGTTTTCACAAATTCAGAACGATTAAAACTTCTACAAAATCTTATGTAAAAAATATTTTACAATTTATTTATAATTTTATCTACAAATCTTATACAATTTCTTTATAATTATTGTAATATAATATATGTCACGTCGTCTTCTTCTTCGAATTTCAATCTGAAATTCATGCTTTCCTCTTTCTCTGTAAATTCAAAACTTATTATCTATTCAGCATTCCTATGATATTCTTATAAACCACTTAAATGTGAATCATTTTACCCATCGAAGACATAAGTACGTACCAATAACTGTTTATGCTTTTTCCAGAACTAATATGGGAAAATACGACTTAAATGGCCAAATTCTACACATATATATCGCAAAATTTAGAAACGAACTACCTTGCAAATCCTTGTCTATGTTTTTTCGTTTTGATTCACAATATGTTTATGCTTTTCTGGGTCATCAATCGTTTTTCAAGATTGGATTTGAATTTTAAAAATCCTATGGTACATATAGATTTCCAAGTAAAGAGAATATAGAAGTTAATAAGTTCAGCACCTGAAAACCTTATTTTTCGTTCATGTCGTACAGTTTTGCAAATTTGTATTTTCATGTAGATTCAATATGAAGGTTTGAGGGAGAAGAACGTGAGAGGAATAAGATATACAGTACCTTAAATTAAAGAGGAATATATCATGCATTAATTGTACCCTAAAAATACACTATAGTATAGAATTGATAATTTAGTATTCTAAATATAATTATATCAAACCTTAAATACTGAGAGTAATAAGGTTTCCTATATGGTATAGGAATGTAAAAATCTCTATAAATATTATGATAGTTTGGTGCTATTGGGCCTCAAATATCGGGCCTGGAACCCAATAAGTATATATTTTTAAGAATTTAAATTATAAAACAAATACACACAAAATAATTAAAATATTGAATTTGTCACACATAAATATTCATGATAGTTTGGTGCTACTAGGCCTCAAATATCGAGCCTGGAACCCAATATGTATGTATATTTAAGAATTTATATTATAAAACAAACACACATACAAAATACTCAAAATATTGAATTTGACACATATAAATATTATAACAGTTTGGCGCTACTGGGGATCAAATATCGAGCATGTAACCCAATAGATATATATATTTAAGAATTTAAATTATAATACAAACACATACAAAATAATCAAAATATTGAATTTGACACATATAAATATTATGATAGTTTGGTGCTATTGGGCCTCAAATATCGAGTCTGGAACCCAATAAGTATATATTTTTAAGAACTTAAATTATAAAACAAACATATACAAAATAATCAAAATATTGATTGGACATACACAAATATTCACGATAGTTTGGTGCTACTAGGCCTCAAATATCGAGCCTAGAACCCAATAGGCATGTATATTTAAGAATTTAAACTACAAAACTAACACACACAAAATAATCAAAATACTGAATTTGGCACATATAAATATTATGATAGTTTGGTGCTACAAGGCCTCAAATATCGAGCCTGGAACCTAATAGTTATGTATATGTAAGAATTAAATTATAAAACAAACACACATAAAATAATTAAAATACTGAATTTGACACATATTAATATTATGATACTTTGGTGCTACTGGGCCTCAAATATCGAGTATGGAACCTAATATGTATATGTACTTTGTACACTTAATGTTATTTAATTTACAGTTGGCGACATGGACGCGCCTATACATCCCGCCCCTTACTCTCGTGAGCTATTAGTCCTTTAGGTCGATCACAGGTCCGCCCATATATGGGAGGGAGAGTTACTGTCCCAGACTCTCCGCGCTAGGAGAGTGGACGACCTGTGGGATTTTTTGAGGCTTAGATATCTCTACGAGCGTGTAGTCCACCGCCTTTAGGATACAGGATTCTATAGGATTTTTAAGATCAGTAGGAAACAAGTTGACTAGGCTTTGATCACGGAATTGATTGAGCGGTGGCGACCGGAGACGCACACTTCTCACTTGTTCATTGGTGAGGCTACCATCACGATGCAGGACGTGGAGGTTTTATATGGCCTACCTGTTGATGGCATGGCCGTTTCACTGCTTTTCTATGAGATTTATGTCGCATGATGCTTATTTAGACATGCTTCAGCGGCTCACGGGTTTGAGGCCACAGGAAGAGACTGCATCGTCGGGAGCTAGTCGGCTGACTTAGACACCTATTAGACAATAACTTGAGGTACTCCACCCCGATATCACCGATGATATGGATGAGTTACATATCACCTGATATGTGAGGTTGTTGCTGCTTAATCTATTTGGAGGTGTATTGTTCCCGAAAACTTCGGGGAACCTGGTCAGCCTGAGATTTCTTCATCACCTTTAGCTGCTAGATAAGTTACCTTATTACAGTTGGGGTGCTGCTGTTCTCGGCTACATGTATAGGCAGATATGCCTGGCGAGCAATGGCACTCAAAGAGATATTTGTGATTTTATACCGCTTATACATGTGACATCTTATTCAAATAATCAGTTTATTGTTCCAACTCTACCTAGTTAGAATTTATCTTAAACCTTACGTCAACTTTGCATGTTAGGTTTGGGTTTGGGAGCGATTCTTGCAATTTCAGCCACCTCTACCACATTTACCTCCTAATGTACCACCTCTGTTTCTCCCTCTAGCCAGGAGGTGGGTTCTCCGCAGTACACATTTACGAGAGTATGATCCCTATCATAATCTCCCCCTCTACAGGGAAGTGTTAGATATGCTGGAAGGCACACGGGTAAATATGTACCTAAACTTACCTAGTATAGATTAACTTAGTGTCGCGCATACTCACGCTTCATGTTGTTATTTGATAGTTCATCTGGGCGTCGTACAACAACGAGTTGATAGCTTCCCTTCCAGCTTATTGCTCGGCTAGCCGATTGATTTGTAGCACTTTTGCCCCACTCATATGTCTTGATATTGTGGAGCATCATGCCTCGAAGCAAGTACTTCGGCAGTTTGGCCGCTCACAGTATATACCGAGAGGGCCTATATGGGAGCCTACGTATTATTAGAGAGATGATCGTTGCATGGCGGACAACACATTTATGGGATGGTTAGCGGCGCAGATCCATATTTGGTACCATCGAGATAAGATGATTTCGCCTCCACCTACACATATGGAGGAGGTGGTTATTCAGAGGTATATGTCCCGGTACCGGCACATCACCCGAGTTTTTATCGGGAATCCTATTAATCAGGCCCGCGGTTGATACATTCCTTACGCCAGGCGACACGAGACACTAGTATGTTTTTTGTTATTATTCATTATACTACTGTATTTTAGTGCTATATATGTAGTTTAGATTATATACGTTATGCAGTCTTTTGGACTACATTCAGTATATCATATGGGGCTGCAGATGCAGGATTACGTCATTGATCTTGTGGTCGCCTTGTAGGATTACAGCCGTCGATTCAAAGAGTTGGTTGCCCCAACACTGCAGCGAGCTCGGGAGGATCGGCGTTTGGCACACATGCCTAATTATGTGGAGCCATAGCAGTACGATCGAGGCCCTGGTGTGGCATGAGGTGGTGGTGCCCGATGAGGTGGTGGTACCTGATGAGGCGGGGGTGCCGGACAATGTGGCCATGGATAGAGGGGAGGTGGTCCCCAGCAAGGGGGAATTGTGGTCCCTGCTGATTATGATGTTGCCGATATGCCGGGTGGCCTGCAAGAGACGGACATGCCATTGTATAGGTTTGGGATGGATCTTACTCTAGGGACTTCGCAGGTGATTCCATCAGGCGCAGACCTTTCTAGGGGTGTGCATTCGAATCGGTTTATTGAAATCGAAAAAATCAAAATCGAAAAAGTTAAAATCTTATTGAAACGATAACGATAAGCATATGTATAAATCGATAATCCATAAGTAATTATCGACAAGGGTCAAAACCGAATTGATAAATCGAATGCACACCCCTAGACTGTAGATACTTGTTAAATGAGTAATTACCTATTTGTGTAGATTAATATAACATACAAAATGTATATATATTTCCCTACTATTTTGAATGCGGCTATACAATATTATTTTCCCTAATCTATACCATTTCCTTTACCCTAACCCTTACCCTATTATTTCCTCTACCACATTTAAGGAATGATCATATTTAAAGATCAAGGGCATGAAGTTCAAATTAATGGAAAACAAAATTAGCCATGATGATGTGTTTTATTTTGTTTTGTTTTGTTTTATACCATTGGAGTATTGGTGGCATACATTTGATCCCTTACTTTAGTTTTGTTGCATGTGCTTGTTGACATAATTTTATATTATAAATGGTGTTCGTCTTATTTTAGCTTCTTTTTGTCCATATTAGTTAGGCACGTTTATAGCAATATACTTTTCGTGAAATCCCGCAATTTTTTTATTGGTGTAATCGATAACCGAATCGATAAGCCCCCAAAATTGATAAATCAAAATCGAAAACATCGAAACTTTATTGAAACTATAACGATAAGCATATGTACAAATCGATAATCGATAAGTAATTATCGATAAGAGTCAAAATTGAATCGATAAATCGAATGCACACCCCTATACCTTTCTAGAGTGGACTAGGACACATACTTTCCAGGTCCGTCTACTGTTGCTGAGGATAGGCCGACCCGGGATTTACATAGTGGACGCCGGCTGAGTTATGGTTCGTCATCACAGGCGCAGATGTGATTTTCATAGTATTGAATTATAATTTGTCTTTATTTTTTATAACTTTATTAATTTCCTTTTTAAGCTGAACGCGATGTTAACATGGCTGCGATATATGATTACATTCCGGAGCCTCACGAGATAGTGGTACGATAATTTAAATTATTGTGACTTATTATATACTTTGCTATACTGAGCGTATTGTTCATATGTAGGTTTCTACTGGAATGTCGGCCCCTTCTTATGATCCTTCCAGCACCATTGATGATCATGCAGCGGCGCATCCGACTATAATGAGGTGACTTGATGATGATGATCACGATAGCGTACTTAGGCGGGATGCAATGCGCCTCAGGCCAGCATCTATGTTGAAGCATACTTGATGCAGGACACATTGATTTTATTCTTTTTTATATTTGATGTTAATAATATTTTTGTATATACATTAAAAACAACTTTTATATAATATGTGCATTACTTTTTTATTTTTCCGTTAATTAGCTAGAATGGTACTACAACACAAATACAAGTCGCAAAAACTTAAATTCTATTACAATGACTAAAAATAAACTTCATTACAACTACTTTAGTTTAATAATACTACACGAACAAAAACATAGAACTTAACATAATTAAAATTTAATACAATTAATAAAAATACATGACAGAGAAAACACGTACATTTAGTCTCTGTCGCTCATTATTCTCCGCTCCATCCACTTAAATGTTCTAACAACTTTTTTTTCTTCGTCTACCTCATTAAGTTTCGCTTTAAACTCCACAACCTCTTTTTTAAGTTCTTTTTTCCATTCCCACTGTTGTAAACACATATTACTACGATGGTTCAACAACTCTTTGTAGTACATCTAATGACATGGTTCATCAATCTATATCTCAAAATCGCAAACAGGTTCACCGGGAACCTTATAAAACTTATTCAAACTCTCCTAGTAGTGATTTCTAGCTTCACCATTATCCCAACAACTTCGCATCTGGCCTTTTTTTTCTGCACTTGTACCTTGGTATATAAAGAGGTTGAGACATATTTGTGCTAAAAAGACTTGCTTTTTTTTGAAAGATTTGTTATTAGTTAGTAGTTGAGCACAGAAAATATGTAGAATGGGCTCGTCATTTATAGGCAAGACAACACACATAACATAGTATTTAACCGCGCTATATACAGACATAACATAAAATTTAACCACGCTATGCTTGCGTGTTAAATGTGATGATGGGTACGAAACAACTTTATGTCAGTCAGCTTTTTTCAGTTCGACAAGATAACACACACTCATAACGTTTTATTTAACTGCGCTTTATACAAACATAACATAATATTTAACCACGCTATGCCTTGCGTATTAAATGTGATGATGGGTACG
This sequence comes from Nicotiana benthamiana, assembly GCA_034376525.1. Taxonomy (NCBI): domain Eukaryota; kingdom Viridiplantae; phylum Streptophyta; class Magnoliopsida; order Solanales; family Solanaceae; genus Nicotiana; species Nicotiana benthamiana. The sequence goes on from CM067325.1 coordinate 15,773,992, forward strand.
AAACAACTTTATGTCAGTTGGGCAGTTTTTTCAGTTCGATAAGCAACACACAATCATAATGAATTATTTAACTGCACTATGTAAAGGCATAACGTAGTATTTAACCACACTATGCATTGCGTGTTAAATGTGATGATGGGTATGAAACAACTTTATGTCAGTTGGACAGCTTTTCCAATTCGACAAGACAACACACAGCCATTTAACCGCGCTATATATATACATAACGTATCAGTTGACCACGCTATGTGTTGCATGTTAAAGGTTCTAACGGGTACAAAGCAACTTTATATCAGTTCGACAAGACAACACTTATATATAAAATAGCAAGGATAATATAAATTAAATTAATTAGCTTTATCATATTTAATTGTTGTTTCCAATTCTTCCGAATATATAATTTTTTTAAATATCATTAAAAAATTAAAAGTGAAAAGTTCAACTCATAATTAACAAACATAATTTTATTTTATAAAACTTGCAACATACACAAAACAACGTCCTATTACAACATAAACGCATTGATAGTTAGGCATAATAGAAGAAGGACCAACAAGAGCTTGAGTACTATTGCCAACTAAATTAGCCAAAGGACATTTTCGACAGTCGTGTCCTGTTTGCGAGCATATACCACATCTCCATTCATATCACTAACATCCATTTGGTTCCATATACGCGTTCTCTTCTTCACCTGTATTTGGCGTAAATAGAACTTGTTACAAACTATTTTAAATGGTTCAGGTGGCCGATAATGCTTGGCACCCACTGGATGCAACTGTCCACTATATGTATTTATGTACTTCGAAATACTATATTGTTGATCAACATAGTTGGTTGCACCTAAACCAACTTGTTGAAAGCACTTCACGGAATTGAGCAAGGCATGTGGTAGATGGACCATTTCCCGCAAAAGCATAACCTTGTAGATTCATTTATAGTATGTACATCATTACCTCGATTTTTATGGATAGCGGTGCAAAATTCAAAAATATTTCTTTCGTTATCATACTGCAAAAATAAATGCCAATGTGGTCTCCTTATGTATTTCTCAAATATCTGCATCGGTACTGGCATTAATTCAACACCCCTTTCTATCAATGACGTTGCAGCTGCAGACCTTTCGACAAAGCTCTCCGCCATCTTCTTGAACGACATCCACACCATGACTGTGACAGGTAATCCTCTTGCCGACGTCAATAACCCGTTGAAAGACTCTGATACATTTTTAGTTAGAGTTCCCCATCGTCTGCCACCATCCGCATGCAAAGTCCACTTTTCAAGGTCATGTCGTATTAACCAACGATAGGCCACCTCGTCTTCTTGCCTGATATATTCCATGTGCCTCCGAAATTTATGTTGCTGGTGGTCTATTGCTGCCATCCACATCAAATCATGCAGATCCTTGTTGGGATATGCCTTCTAGAAATTGGCTTTAAAGTGCCTAACACAGTAATGATGGTAGGCATAAAGTTCTTGCCATACAGGCAAGTCCTCCACAAAACATAAGATGCCACTATGCCGATAAGATATTAGACAAATACTAGAACACTGTTTGATAACGTGCTCTTTCAAGTAGTTCAAAAATAGAGTCCACATCTCTTGGCTTTGATTGACACAAATAGCAAAAGCTAGAGGAAATATGTGTCCATTAGCATCTACTATCACGACTATCAATAGCTTGACATCGTACTTTCCATAGACATGAGTGTCGTCTATGGATATTACGGGCAGGTAGTGCGAAAAATCATTAATTGCTGGTTTAAACGCCTAGAACACTTACTTGAATATATATTCTGGCTTACCCTGACTCTGCTGAAGCTTCCATTCAACAACCGTCCCGGGGCTAAACTGCTGCAGTGCAGCCATGTACCTAGGAAGATCTGCAAATGACTTATCCCAGCTACCATAGACTATTTCAAACGCTCGTTTGTGCCCGAAATATGCCTTTCTTTTAGTAATGGTATGGACATGTTCCTGGTGGACTTCAATAATACAATCTTTGATTTTATACCTTATGAACGCTTCAATGTGTGGAATAAGAACAAGAGAAATCAAGTCAATATCCAAGTTGAAGTGATTCCCGTTGAATGTTTCCATTTCGCATGTGTGGGTGGGAATGTATTTACCCACTTTCCACATAACTGTCTTCTTCTTTCTCGTATGCAACATCCAATGACATGGTCAAAACCACATGCGACAAACAACCTTGTATACAACTGGACTTGACTCCCATACCGTTATCTCACGACACTCTTTTACATTGTGGATTTTACAAGCCCTACTTAGGCGCGCTTTATCAGGAAAAAGCATGCCCTTTGCCAGCACCGTTGGTCTAGACTCGTCCCACATTATTGCCCGAATTTCATCAAATTCCCTTGTGAAAGCTTCTACATTCGGTGTGTTTTGGCAAGTTATCAACGTAAGGAATGTCCCTTGAATGAAATGGCACTTGGGTCTCGTACACTCTTCGTCTAGGGGGGGGGGGGGTTGGAGCATACTCTTTCGTCAAATCAGGTCCTTCCTTCTCATCCTTCTCATCACCATCCCCTCTAGGAAAGGGTTTCTCCTCTCTAGATTCATCAGCATTATTGTCGTAATCACTGTTCTCTTCCTCACTCTGTGTATCTACCAGATTCCGATTTAATATGTCGTCTTCAGGCAATTGAGTGAAGACATTTAGTTCAACTTGCTAGTTTTCACTGCACAATCAAAAAAATAATAAGATACTAAATTTAATAAATACTTTCTATATAGTTGTATCACTTCCCTTACAAGTCGTAATGTGATGAAATTCCATGATGTACATTTTCATTTAGGTGATGGCTTCCAGATGGACCACCATGATCCAACACACCAAAACTGGGGTTCATAATTTGTAAAATTCGTATCCGGCCTGTACCCTCTATTCAATATATGAGTGTTAATACAAATTTAATACAACAAAAAATGTACATAGTAAACACAAAGGAAAATTGAAGCTTACCACTCGTCTTGTTAATTATGTAAAGCAGACAAGGATAAGTTTAAGTCAAGAAAAACTCTTTCATCCAGAACTTACTTGGCAAAAGTTCTCCAGAATAACCACCCGATGATTGGGGTTATTCGGAACCTGTCCGGCAACCTCATTGTTTGGAATTTCTTCGACCTTGACGTACATACCCTGCATTTTGATTACAAGATATTCCCGATATTTATCCGAAGTCCTCAGAAAATCCCTCAAACTTTCATCATCATAGATGTTTAACTCCGAGCAAAAAGCAGCCCCTTGTTACTTTGAGTATCACTAAATATTTCCTCACACCCATTTTTTGCATAACAATGATATCAATTTATCGTACTTCATTGTAAGTGGTAGTTTAATATGACCCTGTGGAGATAAACTATACCTCACACGGTTATTCTCCATCACAACCTCCCCCTCTCCCAAATATAATAAAACTCTTATTTTACGCTCTTTAGACATTATAGAAAAGATGCTTAACAATTTAACAACAAGAAAATATTAAACGGGAGTTGAATTTTTTTGTGAACGAATTTTCCTAAAATCCTAACCACTATATATAGGAAATGGCTAGCCCGGGATGTGGAAATATTTTGACGTATAGCGTTCTTTAAATAGACGCTATACTAATATAAATTACTGTTGTGTCAGTTAAATTATTGGGTGAGTTCATAAAAGGGGTGTATAACATTTTTTTAAATGCTATATATAGCGTATAAAATAAAAACGCTATGCTATCACGTCAAACTGTCAGCCAATATGGCGTATAAATTAAAGACGCAGCAAAAATTACCGTTAAGGTATAACGTCTTTAATTTATACGCTATATATAGATATATAACTTTTTTTTTATACCTATTAATTTATTTTGAGTTCAAAAATATAATATTTAGGTTCCGAATACACATACATAGCTAGTTCAAAGTTCAAACTAGATAGCAGTTTAAACATTAGCAACTTTTTCATTCAGTTGGGACAATGGGATTTAATTTCAGTATATATTGATTAATGATGTAGATGCACCGTGCACGCCACAAAACTAATAAAGAAACCAAAAATAAACTAGTTTGACACGCTGTCCCTATGGTTGATAAGTTTCTTGGTTCTGAACAATATATATAATTTCTTAAATGTTTTGGACAGAATGTCTGAACAATGTAATATTGAAAGAAGCATTGAATGAAAGGTTTCAGAAAATATGCCCACATTAAAGATTAATGGGGGAAGGAAGAGTCTGAGCGAAAAGCTTTCAGTGGCAGAGACCTTAAGTGAAACAGAAGTAGGGAGATTAATGTGCACAATATACTTCTAGCTATAGTATGGCATCTTCTATTGTCTTGTACCTTTTACAATCATGGACTCTCAACTGCCATTCTTACACACTCTTCAGTTGATATATATATATATATATATATATATATATATATATATATATATATATATATATATATATATATATATATATATATATATATTACTTCCTACTTAAAAGGTTATACTACTAGTATATTTTTGATGACCCACATTTTCTTTGCTCTTTGTATTTGCTGGTGTGAGAGATGTTTTAAAGTGGTGATCGTCGAATATTCTTTATCAAAAAATTATACTACTAGCCAAGTATTATTTTTTAAACATAAATTTTTAACACCCTTGAATATCTTCAACACTATTTCTGACTTTGCCACTGGCCTAAAGAAGAAAAAAACGAAATATAACTGTAGCCAAGAAAATGATCAAAACCAAAAGTAAGTGAGCTATCAATATCATTAATAAAGGGAAAGTGGGAATGATAGAAGAAGGGGGATTACAGAGCCAAATTTAGCAAAATTGATGTGTATTAGGAACTTAAAATCAATCTCCTTAATTTGGTTGCCGACTAGCTGGATTAGCTTCCATAAAGAAGACAATTGCTGGATGTTTTGAGTTTGGATGGTCTAATCATACTATTCAAGGGTTACAAGATTTTATTTAGGGGACCAATTCAACCCATGTGCTATTCTTTAGACAACTATGACAAAATTTCTACATAGATATTATGGAGGCTGTGACAACCAATTAACCCTCCAGTATATTTCACCCAAGTGAAATTTGCCCCTTTTCCCAGGTAAAAGTATTACTGTATTACTACTTTATTACTGGAAATTTGTATGTTACAACACAGTTCAATGTCAGAGCACTGTCTGCCAAAGTGAAAAACAATTATTCCCTCGGTTTCAAGTTAAATGAACTTATTTTTTTTTTTGTGTTTGTAAAAAAGAATAATTTTTTTTTTTTATATGGAAATAGCTTACTTTTATGTAATGATTTATAGCCACACAAAATATATGTGTCTTATTTTGTACCACAAATTTAGAAATCTTCTTCTTTTTTTTTATAAATTTCGTGCCCATCAAATATGTTTACATAAATTAAAACGAAAGAAATAATTATTAGGGTTTGATAATATTTGCTTATAGTAGAAAGAACATAGCATTTATATTATCAAGTCACTTAAAAGAATAGTTATAAGTGTTCATGTAACTGATAATAAAATGTGCTATTAGTAACTTGAAAATAAAGCATGCTATCTACCTACTAACATATTAAAAGATGACGCAGATGATCTTTTACAACATGTTAAAATACATTACTCATAGAGTGTATTTGGTATAATGGAAAATATTTTTTGTGAAAAATATATTTTTAAAAAATAAGTAGTAATTTTATTCATTTTTTGGTGTTTGATATGCAAATTAAGAAAAATAATTTCTCAAAAGTATTCTTAAATAATTTAGATACATAAACATGAAACCATAAACTTTCGAACCAACAACCTTCCAAATTCACAAATTTCATAAACTTCCCAACCGCTAAACTTTCGAAACAGCGAGCTTTCGAACCCGTTAATTTTACAACTTTAAACTCGTAAACTTCCAAAAAAACCTCCGAAACTCATAATTTTGTAACTTGTAAAATTTCGAATCTATAAACTGAAAGATGAAGGTTTGGCAGGATGGGGAGGTGGAAGGGAGAAAATGGAAAAAATAAAATTTAAAAAAAAAACATTTTTTTTGCCGAGCGAGGATAGCAGGGTCGATGGTGACGGAAAAAAAACTGATATTTGAAGAAAAAAAAGAAAAAAAATCCTTTTTGGGGAGATGGGATGGGATGGGTACGGGTGGGGCTGGGTGGGTGAGTGTGGGTTGGGTTGGTGAGTGTGGGATGAGTTGGTGAGGGTGAGAAATAGGGTTAGGAACACTGAAAAGAAGTTTTGAAAAATATTTTTTTTCTCTTGATAAGAAAAAAAATTTCCTCCAATTTGAAGAAAATAAGTTCATAAAGAAAATATTTAAGCCAAATCAAATATAAAAAAATTAGAAAATATTTTGAGGAAAATGTTTTCCTTGTAGCCACACACACATAATGTATGAATCTTTCCAGGTTCAATGGTATAAGCTAAATCCGTCATCTGTCTAATATCCGAAATTCTAATGCATCTCTAAGTATTATTTTCATGCAATAGCTGTTGAAGCATCTGATTGTTGCCTGTATTTGGTAAGGGAATAGACTGTTAAATTGACTCTTTGCTCTAAAACAAGCCTTCCCACGCCATGCCCTCATGAATGGCCGCAGTATGGCAGATAAGTTTTCCCTAAAAAGTTAAGCTTCAAAAATGCCAACTTGTTACAGTTCAGATACTCTCTTTAGTGCTTCAAGGTCCACCACGTAACTTTTGGATTCATTCAAACTCCTTAAGGAGCCATCAATCTGCCTTTTATTTTTTATTTATATTTTTTATTTTTATTTTTTTTCCTTCTGACACTTTCAATGTGTTCAAAAGAAGCCACTTTGGCTTTTTCTCATTTATTTCACATTTGAAAAGGCATTAATTTATGCAGAGGCTTTATGAAACAAAAGAGCATGGTGCACGAGATGAAATACCAAGTCGTAGGGAAAACTTATCTTAAGCTTTTCTTCAGTTACTTACGGTCATAAATTAAAGGGCAATATATATACAGCGGCATATCAAGCTTAAGGGGTATGGGTTCACGTGAACTCATACTTTTTTCCTTAAATAACGTATAATAATGTTATATTTTTTCAAAATTATAAGTGAATTGGTCGTTCAAGTTTAACTTCAGACGGTCTTATTTATCGCATAAAGTATAAAAATTTATGTGAAAATTAAAATAATTTCAAAAAAATATAATTTTGAACATATACTCCCCAGACCCCACCTGGTGAAAATATACTGGGTAGTTGTTGTTGTTGTATAATTTTGAACATATAATTTTAAAAATATAGTGAATGCATAATACGCGACTAAGGTTGGTTCATGATACACAACACTCATCTAATATAATTTTGAAATCTTGAATCCACATATGACGACATACCCGCATTTGGATGAAATTTACAATCCGCGCAGACAGCCTAATATATATCACTATAGTTGCAAATTCCTATAGATGTCCAAGAGGTTACATAAAATTATATTCGATCCAATTTGAACCGTGTATTAAGTATTACTAAAATAAGCTAACTTATCTTTATTCTCAACTCATATATAATTTGAAAATCATCTTTTCATAACATATCTCACAGCTTAAGTTTAATTCCTTGGCAGTAGCCGATTATACTTTAAGTTTGGACTAGCTTCAGTCCTAAGAGATGATGAATCTATTTTATACTTATTCTATAATCTCCGAAAGAAGGTAACATTTATTGGGCGTTTGGCCATAAGAATCGTAAATTTTCAAAAAAGGGTGAAACAAAATTTCAAGTGAAAATAATATTTGAAATTTTAAGTTGTATTTGGGCATAAATATAATTTTAGATTGCTTTAATTTTGTTATGAAATAATATAAGAACAAGAACAATAACTCAAGAACAAGAGCAAAATAGAGAGAAGAGTAGAGAGAGTTCTTCTTATTGATACTTAGAGAATGTTAGGAGTGATTTACAATGGTAGAGGGCACCTCTATTTATAGGGAGGAGGATGATTTATCTACCAAGAATAGAACTCTAGAATCTCTCTAATTAAAGACATTCACCTTAAATAGAAGTGTATTTATAACACTCCCCCTTGAATGTCTTATTCAATGATGTGCCTCGTTAAAACCTTAAAACAAAACCCAATAGGAAAAATTAAAGAAAGGAAAAAGAGTACACATGTTTGAATATGCGCCTATTGGTTGCCTCGTTAAAAACCTTGCAAGGAAAACCCGGTGGGACAAAACCTTGTAAGGGAAAAAGAGTGCAACGCGCATTAACTCCCCCTGATAAGAACATCAATTTATGTCCTTAAGTCTTCGCATCCCGATCTTGTGAACTAGCTTCTTGAAGGTTGACTTTGGTAGAGATTTTGTAAACAAATCAGCCATATTGTCGCTTGAACGAATCTGTTGAACATTGATATCACCATTCTTTTGAAGATCATGTGTGAAGAATAACTTTGGTGAAATATGCTTCGTTCTATCTCCTTTTATGAATCCTCCCTTCAATTGAGCTATACATGCTGCATTGTCTTCATACAAAGTTGTGGGTAGTTTATCACACTTCAAACCACATTTGTCTTGGATATGATGTATTATCGACCTTAACCACATACACTCTCGACTTGCTTCATGAATAGCAATTATTTCGGCATGATTAGATGAAGTAGCCACAATTGATTGCTTAGTCGATCGTCAAGATATGGCGGTTTCTCCACAGGTAAACACATAACCCGTTTGAGATCGAGCCTTGTGTGGGTCGGACAAATATCCAGCATCAGCATAACCAACAAGATCCGGGCTGCAATTCTTGCCATAAAATAAGCCCATATCGGTAGTTCCCTTTAGGTTCCGTAATATGTGTTTGATCCCATTCCAATGTCTCCTCGTAGGAGCCGAGCTAAATCTTGCTAAGACATTAACTGAAAAAGATATGTCGGGCCTTGTAGTATTTGCAAGATACATTAGTGCGCCAATTGCGCTAAGATATGGTACTTCAGGACCAAGTAGCTCTTCATTCCTTTCTTGTGGTCGGAATGGATCTTTGTTCACATCAAGTGATCGAACAACCATCGGTGTACTTAAAGGATGTGCTTCATCCATGTAAAACCGTTCAGTACCTTTTCTGTATAGGTAGATTGATGAACAAAAATTCCGTTTGCCAAATATTCAATTTGCAAACTAAGACATAGTTTAGTCTTCCCGAGATCTTTCATCTCGAATTCATCCTTTAGATAATCAATTGCCTTTTGGAGTTCTATAGGGGTTCCAATAAGGTTTATGTCATCGACATATACGGCAAGTACAACAAATTCCGATGTTGTTTTCTTTATAAAAACACACGGGCAAATGGCGTCATTTATATAGCCTTCTTTTAACAAGTACTCACTAAGACGATTATACCACATTCGTCCAGATTGCTTTAGACCATACAAGGATCTTTGCAATTTAATTGAGAACATTTCCCGAGATTTTGAGTTATGCGCATTTGGCATCTTGAGTCCATCGGGAATTTTCATGTATATCTCATTATCAAGTGAGCCATAAAGATAGGCAGTAACCACATCCATTAAGTGCATGTCAAGCTTTTCATGGACAGCAAAACTTATGAGATAACGAAAGGTTATCGCATCCATTACAGGCGAATATGTCTCTTCATAATCGACACCAGGCCTTTGAGAAAAACCTTGTGCAACAAGGCGTGCCTTATATCTTTGTACCTCGTTTTTCTCATTTCTCTTGCGTACAAAGACCCATTTATAGCCAACAGGCTTAACACCATTAGGTGTTTATACTATAGGGCCAAAAACTTCACGTTTTGCCAGCGAATTCAATTCTGATTGAATTGCTTCTTGCCACTTTGGCCAATCCTGTCTTTTTCGACATTCTTCAACAGATTGAGGTTCGAGATCCTCACATTCTTGCATAATGCTAGATGCTACATTATAAGCAAAGGCATTATCCACCACAATATCCACTCGATTAATATTTGCCTCAATATTAATTGGATTTAGGGATAGTTCCGTATTTTCCAGAGTCTCGGGCTCAATGGATTCTTCATGAATCTCAGAATTTGTTAAATCATGAGATTCTTTCGTGGTGTCATTTTGATCGTTCTTTTTCCTCTTTCTAGGATTTCGATCTTTGGAACCTAATGGTCTGCCACGCTTCAGGCGTGCATTCGATTCATTGGATATGACACTAGATGATTGTCCAACAGGGACATCAATACGGATTGGAACATTTTCCGCGGGAATGTGGGATTTCGTTATCCTTTTCAAGTCCGTAAATGCGTCAGGCATTTGATTTGCTATTCTTTGCAAATGGATAATCTTTTGTACCTCTCTTTCACAAATAGAGGTATGTGGATCAAGATGAGATAATGATGCATTTTTCCACAAAATTTCCCGTTTGGTTTCACCAACTTCTCCCCCTAATTTTGGGAAAAGTGTCTCATCAAATCGACAGTCTGCAAATCGTGCAGTAAACAAGTCCCCTGTCAATGTTTCGAGGTAGCGAATGATGGAGGGCGATTCAAACCCAACATATATTCCTAACCTTCTTTGCGAACCCATTTTGGTGCGGGATGGCGGTGCTATAGGCACATATACTGCGCATCCAAAGATTCTTAAATGGGATATATTGGGTTCATGATCCAAAACCAATTGCAACGGGGAATACTTGTGGTAATTCGTCGGTCTGAGACGAATTAGCATTGCTGCATGTAAGATGGCGTGACCCCATACCGAAGTGGGCAGCCTCGTTCTCATAAGTAATGGCCTTGCAATCAACTGCAGGCGTTTAATTAACGATTCTGCAAGACCGTTTTGAGTGTGAACATGAGCTACAGAATGTTCAACTTTTATCCCGATTGATAAGCAATAATCATTAAATGCTTGGGATGTAAACTCAGCAGCATTATCCAGTCTAATGGACTTGATTGGATTATCTGGAAATTGTGCTCGTAGTCGAATTATTTATGCCATTAATTTCGCAAACGCAAGGTTGCGTGATGACAACAGGCACACATGAGACCATCTACAGGATGCGTCTATCAAGACCATGAAATACCTAAACGACCCACTAGGTGGGTGAATAGGTCCACAAATGTCCCCTTGTATACGTTCCAGAAACGTGGGTGACTCAGTCCCAACCTTTGTTGGTGATGGCCTGATAATCAACTTGCCTTGATAACACGAAGTGCAAGGATATTCATTATTCGAAAGAATTTTGAAATTCTTTAACGGATGCCCATATGAGCTTTCTATAATCCATCTCATCATGACCGATCCTGGATGTCCCAATCGATCATGCCAAAGTACAAAGGTATTGGAATCAGTAACCCTTTGGTTTACTGTTGAATGTGCCTCAATTGCACTAATTCTTGTCCAATACAGGCCACAAGATAAAGACGGGAATTTCTCAATAACCCTCTTTTGGCCGGAGACATTCTTTGTGATGACGAGATATTCAATATTATCTTCATCCATTGTCTCAATATGATAGCCATTCCGGCGTACATCTTTAAAACTCAACAAGTTTCTCTTAGACTTGGAGGAGAACATTGCATTCTCTATGATTAACGTCGTGCCCTTGGGCAGAGTTACAATTGCTCTTCCGGAGCCTTCAATCAATTTACTACTTCCAGAGATTGTAGTAACGTTTGCCTTACACATATTTAGTTGAGAGAAATACTTCCTTTCTTTGAGTATTGTATGTGTAGTACATGAATCAACTAGGCAAATACTTTTACAGTTGGATGTTGATCCAAGTTCGCTTTGTGAGATATCCATATTTGCTATCCCATAGTTTGACATACAAAAGAGATACAAGAACATAAGAATAAACAAGTTCAATTCTTTTGTGTCACATAATATTTTCAAAATCTGCTGCTAACAGTTGACTAACAAAATCAGATATGTTATCCATTACTTTGCAGTTTGAAAATTTCAGTTTAAACGTTTTCTTCAAACAATCGATTGTTAAACACAAACAATCGATTGTTGAACATTGACAATCGATTGTTAAACACACACAATCGATTATTTCCTATTTTGAAAAACTTCAGATCACACTGTCTTAAGACAATCGATTGTTATGCATAGACAATCGATTGTTGGCTATTTTTGAAAAATTCCAGAGCACACTGTTTCAAGACAATCGATTGTTATGCATAGACAATCGATTGTTGGCTATTTTGAAAAATTCCAGATTACACTGTCTTAATGACAATCGATTGTTAGACAAAGACAATCGATTGTGGATGATTTTTGAAAAATTCCAGACCTCACTGTTTCAAGACAATCGATTGTTAAGCATAGACAATCGATTGTTGGATATTTTGAAAAAATTCCAGATTACACTGTCTTAACGACAATCGATTGTTAGTCAAAGACAATCGATTGTTGATCAATTGTTTTTCAGCTTTAATGCGAAAATAGTAGATAATCGACTAGTTTTTCAGGCTAGTCGATTACCCTACTGGAAAATAAAAATTTTATTGATATTTGAGCATATTGAAGATATTCTAAAGAACTACTGCTAACATTGCATCATGAACTAACTAATACGAGCTAATACTAATGACTATTAGTTTATTCACTAACTAATACAAATAAGTAGAACAAAATCAAATGACTCCATCTTCTTTCGTCACGGACCCATCGCCGATTAGGTGGTCTATTTTCCCCTCGGGTTGCTCAAAGAAGTCTGCCACATCCAGGTGGGTGATGTCCTCATTGTCGTCATAGACAAAATTTGTTTCAGGGCCTTTTCTCTTTCGAGATGCTTGATAAAGGTCAACCAACTGTCTTGGTATACGGCAAGTCTTTGACCAGTGCCCTTTCCCACCGCAACGATAACATATAGTTTCTGAACCATTTGCCTTAGGATCTTCATGACCCCGTTTCTGCTTTCGGCGGTTATCTCTCCTTGGGGGTTGACGGACTTCATTGGAATTTCTTCCTTGTCTACGTCCCTGGTTATGACCCCGTTTACGACCATGACCATGGTCCTTTTCATGTTTGGCATAATGAGAGTGCACCTTATCTGCTTCAGGCAGTGGTGTAGACCCAGTGGGTCGATTTTCATGATTTCTCATGAGCAGGTCATTATTTCGCTCAGCCACTAGTAGAAGAGAAATCAGTTCAGAGTACTTTGTAAAGCCTTTCTCTCTGTACTGTTGTTGCAGTACTATATTGGAGGTATGAAACGTTGTAAACGTTTTCTCAAGCATATCATAATCGGAGATATTATCCCCGCATAGCTTCAATTTAGAAGTAATTCTGAACATAGCAGAATTATATTCAGAAACGGACTTAAAGTCCTGGAGCCTCAGATGAGCCCAATCATATCGTGCTTGTGGCAGAGTGACCAACTTCAGGTTGTCATATCTCTCCTTTAAGCCGTTCCACAAGACGAGTGGATCCTTGACGGTGAGATATTCAATCTTCAAACCTTCATCAAGGTGATGGCGCAAGAAAATCAAGGCCTTCGCACATTCTTGGGTGGATGCTTTTTCTCTATCTTTGATGGTGTCTCCGAGACCCATAGCATCTAAGTGGATTTCAGCATCCAACACCCATGTCATATAGTTCTTGCCCGAAATTTCAAGGGCAACGAACTTTCTTTTCGTAATGTCAGACATAATCGAAAATTAAATTAGGAAGAGGAAAATACCTTAGATTTCTCGAGAATGGTTCTTGAGACGGTAGAGTCTCATGCTGATAACGTGTTATGAAATAATATAAGAACAAGAACAATAACTCAAGAACAAGAGCAAAATAGAGAGAAGAGTAGAGAGAGTTCTTCTTATTGATACTTAGAGAATGTTAGGAGTGATTTACAATGGTAGAGGGCACCTCTATTTATAGGGAGGAGGATGATTTATCTACCAAGAATAGAACTCTAGAATCTCTCTAATTAAAGACATTCACCTTAAATAGAAGTGTATTTATAACAAATTTAAAGTTTTGTGAGTGTTTTGAGTGAAAATTTTGGAAAACAAGTTTTTGGAGTTTTTAAAATTTTCGAAAATTTTCAAAATGTATCTTCAAGAGAAAAATTGAAAATTTAATGAACAAATACTGATTTTGAAAAAAAGTAAAAATATTTAGAAAAAAGAAAAGAAATTCTTATGTCCATATGGGCTCTAATACTATTGTGTATTTATTTACATTTTTTGGGGGATTTTTATATCCTATAGCAAAGGTTAACACCTTATTTATTCTAAATAAATACCATTTTAAAAAATTATATTCTATAGATACCTTTTAACATTTATAACAAAATATCTGATTTTGGTTACCTTTTACCCTTAAGCCACTAAATACACTATTCAGTTCCACTATTTTCTTTCTTTTTCTCCTTTGATATATGTCATTCTCCTCCCCATTCCCTGAAAATACGATGCTCAATCTCAATCCAACGAGAAACCTTAGCAAGCATTTCTGAATTGAAGCTCCAGAAAAGACGAGTCGGCAAAAAAATACTGAATCTTTTCAATCAAATTGATCGAGATAAAGAAGAAGAAGAAGAATGAAGTAAATTTATCATATACTTATGCTCCAAAGATACAAAAGGCGATGAAGAAATCTGTTGCAAATACAAAAAATCTTTTTGATCAAATTAGAAGTCTTAGTATTCAATTAACGACGCTGACACCTCACTTACCAAATTCGATCTCTCCGCGAAAAATAATACCCGTAACTACGATCTTGCTCTCAATGTCTCCATCAGAAATCCCAACAAACGAATTGGGATTTACTATGATTCCATTGAAGTTAGGGCTTTGCTTCATGGCCAGAATTTCTCCAGTATAAATCTTGAACCGTTTTATCGGGGTCACAAGAATACTACAGATCTGAAAATAGTGTTCAAGGTTCAGAATTTAATTATGCTAGGGGATAAAGAGAAATCTTTTCTGTTAATATATTTTAAAAACGTATCATGCTGTATTTTTATGTATTTCGTTGTATTCATTATCTTTTGTTATTGTAATTCAATATAACGCTGTATTTTATGTATTTCGTTGTATTGTCTTTTTTTTCATTGTATTTCAATCTATCTTGATGTATTTTATGTATTTTATTGTATTCACTGTCTCGTTGTATGACATGAATGTATTCATCTTTTTTTTAATTAATATAATTTATGTATTCAGTTGTATTATATAATTTCTTAGAAGATTGTTATGCTTTTGGGTATTTTTCGGTTGAAAATCTTTTTTTAAACTGGAAATACAAATTCTGTGTGTTATAATTGAGTTTGTTGAGTTTTAAAAGTCTATTATATTACTTGATTCACTTTCTGTTCAAAATAATTAATTCCCTATTTCACGCCGTGAATACATTCGAATAAAATAATCGGTCCAGCTATAATTCTATATTTTACGTCATAAATACAGTCGAATATTCTCGAATAGAACAACTAATTAGCTTGATTTCCCTGATATCTATGATAGTTAATTATCACTAAAAAGTAATACTTTATGATAATTTCTTTTTTTTGCTTAGAGTTGGGGTAAAAAAGGATGATGCTATGATGGGAGACATTGATACAACTAGAATTCTAGAGACTGCACATTTCTCTCAAACTAATCATTCAACGAGCCCATTAAGAAAGGGTCCACAAAATACGAACGGTCCAGATGAGTTAAATAGTGGGCCAAGTCCGGTAGGGTCATTTAAACCCACCACCGATCTTTTATGGTGCCAGCAATGCTCAACTATTATTATTATAAAAAAAGAAGAAGAGGAATGATCCACCTGTTTGTCAGTGATACCTATCGTACATTGGTTTAGGAGATGACCAACATGTGGGCCTCACCCACCTGAGCCAACATGATAAGGTATGGGCCCCCACCAATTCTCTATCACTCAGCCCATCTCTGTTTAACTACTTACATTTTAACTTTGTTTTCCCCCTCAAACTAAAAGAAAAATCTTTCATCATACTTTTGCTGCTTGTTACTATGAATAAACAGAGTGATTCATGGCAGTCATGATCAGAATCACAAAATTTCTTGCCACATACTTCTCCAACATTTAAGGGCTAGCTAAACTGTTCTATCCCTAGCTACATTATAGTTCTGAAGTCATAGGTCTTTTCGACATTTTTTTTGGTTGAAATGCTATTTAACATAGTATAATTAGGGGTGTACATGATTCAGATTTTATCAAAACTAAATCACACCAACAATATTGGTTTAGATTGATTCGATTTGTCGGGTTTTTTGGATTTTCGAAATTTTTTATTACATGAATATTATTTCAATCTTTCTTGTTAAAATTATAGATAAAGCTTTAATAAGTAAATATATGTTTAGTAAATATGAAAAAAAATTAACAAACATACGATCTATTAAAATATTTTAAGGAAGAATTTTTTTAGTAACACATGATAGTTATTATCTTAGTACTCTAATAATAATTTTTTGTTAATTTACGCTCTCAAGGTTAATACATGAGAGGATTCCAAATATTTCAATATTTTCTAAAGAAAATTCACTATAAAGTCTTAAAAATATAAATAAAATTTATATATTTATATGACGGTTTGGTTCAGATTTTTTTACTCAATACCAAACCAAGTCAAACCAAACCTAATAGGGTTTTTTAATCGGTTTGGTTTGGTTTTTCGGTCTGATGCGATTTTTCGGTTCGGTTTGAACACCCCTAAGTATAACCTTAGATCCCGCCCTACCAAAAAATATCTATACAATTATGTCACACATAAGTTAATTACAAATAAAACTATGTGATATGCATTAAATATTTAATTTTATAAGTAATAATGGTAAGTAATTACTGTTATATATTAATTATTATAACAAATAATTTATCTTATTTTTAAAAATATTAATTTCATTTTTTATAGTGAAAACTTACATACAGTTAAAGTCTTTTTTTGTTCTTTCTGTAACAAGGTGCACAGACGAGAGTCAGGGAGGGGAACGTTTGAAATCAATAGGGGAAAACTTTAATCAATTTGCAAGAGTAGTACAATTAAGTAAATTTTTATGACATGACATAATCCATCCAACACAGATAGTGTCTTAATAATTTTTATACATGTAACTTTAGATAAACAAAGATAAAAAGGAACATTCAATGATGATAATGAATAACAATCTACTCTATAATTGAAAAACAATTCAGAGATTTTTGACAGAACAAACCAAATACTCCTCTCCCTTTGTTAAACTGTTGCCCTCTTCAAACTCGAAGGCAAATTAATCACACAAAAAAATGAAGAAAGAAAAAGAATGTTCAAGGAAAATTCAACAAAAAAAATAATAATAATAAAAAAGAGGAGAAGTAGAATAAGAATAAGAAAAATATAAGGAATTTCTGAGCAAATAATCAAACCTCTCACGCGTGTGTTTAAACATCCAAACTTACCAAACACATGTTGGGAAAGAATGGATGAATTTGATTTTGATGATCAATCTGCAGCCTATAACTATGAATGGTGGCTCGTCGTATCATGCCGATCATCGGCGCCTCCGCCGTGATGTGAGTGTGACCCACTCGCCTGAGATTCCGATACACCGCCACCTGGCCTATACGGATTTAGACCAGCAAACATGCCAAGTTGCCCTTCTCCCAACCCATTATTACTGCCGCCACCACCACCGCCACTGCTGCCACCAAGCTGTTGACTAGGCAAAAGCGCCACTGGGGTTGGAAAATTCATAAGTTGCAAACCACTTGGCATTGTGCCTCTATACAAAGCTGCAGCAGCAGCAGCACCAGAATTGCTTACTGACGGAAACGGCCATATTGGATCGCCGCCCATGACTTGATTGCTAGGAATAGGATTCGTCACCATCCAAAAATTAGCCGGAATTGAAGAGTGGCTCGTTGGCATAGTCCCGGTACTTGATTGTAGCAAATAACTTCCCATTTGCTGCTGATGTTGCTGCTCCAAGTCTAAATCCGATCTTCTTTTCCTATTTAAATTGTCCTCCGCACTTGTCTCCGTTAAATCAATCGAATTGTCACGCAATTCATTCTTCGTTTGCAACTGCATACTAGGGTTTAAATTTGCTTGAAAGTTCAACAGCATAGTAGCTGAATTATCGGACGACAATCCAATTCCCGGAAACAACCCTCGTCGTTGAGAAAGAGAAAAATTTGGATTGAAATAGGAGGATCGTAGCTGTGATGGTACGGACATGCTGGACCCTGAGCTACGTAAAGAAATATTAAGCGACGTAAAGTTTGCGGGAATTGTACCGGTTCCTGTTGCGGCTATTACTGCTGGTTCTGCTTGTTGAAGTAGCCACTCTATGGTTTCGCCGTCGGACTTGTGACCTAGCTCTCGAGTGAGCTGAAAAACCCTAGCGGCACAAAGCGCAGGCATGCGAATACGTCTGCCGCGACCATCTACCTGTTAACACATAATATAATCAAACAATTAATTAGTACTGTATTCTATCTTTGACCGGTTAAACTTTTAAACCAGATGGTTAGACAAAATTCAACAAACCTTAGTGTGGCGGTCTTTGGTGGAGGTTCGTTTTGGAGGCGGCTTTTTAGATGAATCAGCGCCAGAAGCTGTGATTTGGAGAGTGGAAGCTGATGATGTACTTGACCGAGGTGTATTATTAGGGTTTGTATGAGTATTATCTACGTTGGAGATGGCAAGAGATGTATAGGCTGCAGCAACGTTTGATGAACTAGAGCAAGCTTCATCTTCTTTTTTCTCAAGTAATTGGAATGGAAAAGTAGCAATAGAACGATGGTGTTGGTGTTGTTGGTGGAGATGGTGATCATCACCTCCTCCATCCATGATCACAAGTAATGACTAAAAACTTGCTCTAAAAAAAACCTTTCTCTTTCTCTTCTTCTTTTTCTCTCTAGGCCAAGTTCTTTCTAAAATAGTGACAGACACTATATTTAATTCTTTGTGGGTCTGCTTATGTTTCTTTCTCTTTCTCTTTTTCTCTCTCTCTAGAATGAATGAAATGAAACAAAATGTTCCCTTTTATCCCCTTTAATTTGTATTAGCTGGGATGAGTATATGTCTCTTTCCATCTATAGATTGTTGTATATATGGGATTTTCTTTTGGCATTTGATGTGTAACATGTGTTGGTTGGGCTGAGGGAGAGACATAGAGGATAAGAGAAGAGAGGGAACGCTTTAAGCATAAACGATAATGAGTGGGAATTATAAGGGGTGAGCTTTAAACAGCACAAAAAGAAGAAAGAAAAATTAAACAAAGTAGAAAAAGAAATTATTTGCTTTTGTTGGAGGCTCCTTTTTTTAATTGCCTTTTTGACAAATATTGATTGAAATGTGTCGCAAAAGAAAAAGAAAGATTTTGAGTTTGATTTTCTTTTTTATTTTCAGGAAATACTTTTTATTGTGGTTGGACAGAGCCTTTGGTTCAGACTCCACGTGAGGTGCTCTTTTTTATCATTCAATCCATAAAGACAATGGTGGCCATAGGTGGGGCCCAAACCTAAGTCAATAAAATTGAGAGACTTGGAAAGGGGAAGATTTATGAAAGGTGGAGTGGGTCCTTTTCTTCATTCATGTAATCATTTCCTCTCGCCTTTGGCTCTTTGCCATTGTTCTGAACCTTTGCCATCTTTGGGATTCCTCCAATTATTTTCCCTCCCTTTCACCTTAATGCTATTTCTCTTTGGGCCTAATTATCATATGCTTAGGCTCGATGTTCTCTTCTCTCCCTGCCCTAAACTTGGCAGATGATTTAGAATTTTAGAATATGACCACCAAATATCATTGCACTACTTCATATTAGACACAAAATTTAATAAATAAAGAAGATTTTTGACACATACGTTAAACATATACTTCTTGTCTCTTTATTTATGTGGTACTATGACAAAATACAGAGTTTAAAAAAGAAATTAAATTTTTTGAAAATTATTGTCTAATATAAGCATTAGACATATGTATAGCTATAAATTATTTTATTAAGGATAAAAAAAGGTTTTTTTTTTTAAATTAAGAAAAATGACATTCTTTTCAGACAAATTAAAAAGAAAGTGCGCCACATATATTAAAAAAAAGAAGTATAAATTATCATAGTTGCTCGTACTATTAGTAAGTAATAAAATGAATGATAATGAAAATTTCGCATATCTATTTATTTTCTCTCCTACGACCTTACCTTAAGTTGTACTAACGAACAGTGTAGATACTATTTTAGTAATATAAATGCAACGATCAATGAACGCAAAATTTTTTAGAAGTAGCTATCTCGTTTAAAATATATTATTGGTCCTAGTCTGCTACAATAGCTAAAAAACGAGAAACAAGAAAAAAGGGGCAAAAGGGTGTTTGTGATCAAAAGAAAAATATAGAAAAGAGAAGAGAAGGAATGATGGCTAAGGTTGGGTGGATGGTGCTTTAGCATGGTGAGACCCTATATTTTATTGTAGACATATATACACCTTTTCGAGTGGGTATATAGAAAAGTTTTATTTTGTGTTTTATACATTAACACTAATTATATGAGATAAAATTTTATTTTATAATTTTATATACTCAAAAATTTAAAATTAAAATTCATAAATTTGTGAGAAAAAAAAAACGTTATACAACTCAATTATACAAAGACACAAAACAAAACTTCAGCAGTGTATATATAGGATGAGGAATGGCATATATGACTGCAAGTCTGGCACCTACGGGATCGATGCACCTCTCAAATGCTTGTTTAACAAATGCGTAGCCTAGGTATTAGGTAACGCCCTTTGACATCAACACCTTCTGTCAGTCATATTTTATTACTTTAGTATATACTCCAACAACAGATTACTAAAAGCATTTCTTAGGAAATAAAATATAATTCAGTCTGAAGTTATCATGATCATATTTCTTGCATGTTTCATCTTACTTTTACTCGGGATCTTTAATTTCTGCTACAAGTCAATGCTAGCAATAAGGTACTACGTATTTCCCAATAAAACTGACCTACCTTTATATATTATTTATGATCTAACCTTAAAGACGTGACATATTATTTTATCAAATGAAAAGTATTTTCCTCATTCCAGCAACGTAACAGTTAAACTACTATACCGCGATACTATTTATATTATCTACAAACTCAATTTACATCTTATTGATTAACCATTAAATTGCTTTTTAACAAGCAATCGTGAATTAGTTTGAGCTCATTATCTACATTCCAAACTCGTCTAGATTTTCTGCTTTCATGTAGTCGTGAATAATTACAGATCTTTTAAGGAAGATTTAATCAGAGTGTCAAATTCAAATGAGAAGCAAAATCTGTAACCTCCTCATGCACAACTGTGCAAAGCTACTATAATATCTTGAAGCAATAGATTGTGGTGCTCGTACATATTTCATATTTCTAATTATAATTTACACCATAAACAAATCAAGGGCACGTCGATCTATAGGCTATAGTATTGCAGCATGGAAGTTAATAAACTTGCAGATTCCTTAGCTAATTATCACAAGATTTACATAATTACATTTTACCATCACCTCGCTCTTTTGTCAATTTTGAGGAACTCCCAAATTAATATCACCAGAGAAACCTTGCTAGGTTAGACAAAACGACATGTTTCTCCTTTAGATTTAGATCTATGCAAAATATATAGATTGCTAATGACCCAACAAAAGGTAAGTAGGTATGGCTCTATGTTCTTGTCCTATATATTATCATTTCTCATTTATTTATAAATTTCTGGTGGTGTTCAGCCTCAACCATAATTATATGTTATACGAGGTTTTTATTTGATTAAAACGACCAAAATATTCGTCAATATTGGAAGTCGAAGTCCGAAAGATTTCCTTTTCTTGAGGTAAGGATCAGGGATCCCACAAAGAAAAGAATTGTATAGTACGAAATAACATAAAAACTTCTTTTTTTTTAGACATATGGTGAAATACCGGGCCTCCTGCATGAAATTTAGCATGAAAATTCCGTCGCGGCCCAAATTGAAGGGCCGTGACGAGCACTTGATATCTTACTCAATCGAGTATCAATGTAAAGTATCTTTTTTTTATCACAACATCATGGGTAAATGTGCTAGAAGGCCATCATGAGATAACTGGAATAAAACATAAAGGAATGGTATTAGATATAGGATGACCCAACATGATATAGAAACTTATACATGTGGCATACGGGCCTATAAGGTAGACATGATCATTTTTACACTCAATACATTGGCCGGTAAGGCTATACAAGTATCCATATACATGACATATGTCTACAAGCCTCTAAGAGTACATAAACGTCATTAAGGTCGGACAAGCCCCCCATACCAATCAATACATGTCCAAATCATACTGACCAAATAGACAACTCCGGAGCAAACAACTTCGGAGCAAGTGGAGTGCACTCTGTTGGGCTGATTGCCTACTAGGAGGATTGTCAACTTGACTATCGGGAACTGCAAGCATGAAATGCAGCGTCCCTAGGCAAAAGGGATATCAATACAAATAAAGAATCGAATATATAAGGCAAGAAAAACAGTATATAAAAGACATCAAAGAAACATGGGGTAAAGAACTCAACATATAAATCTGAATAGCTCTGTAATCACGAACCAATTATAATCTAATGAATATACATATTTATCATTTATTCTTTAACTTAGTAATATATTCAGTACAATAACTAATAGCTTTTAAAGGACTCCTTGTACACAATTGCAAAATTACCCGAAATAGCCTAACACAATATAATATAATTGTGGATAACTTACAAGTGCTTTATCCCCATTTCTTTTCGAGTTACCAATTTCCTCAGGAAGATTGACATGTAATCCAAAATAATCATTCTAACAATATCATAGCCAACTTATTTTATATAATTTCCAGCCACTTAAAGTCCATAAGAGAAATTTCCAAATCAATCAAGAACAAAAACATCTCAAGCTAATCCAAGTGTTATCTTGTACTTTATTATCCTAACAACTTAATCAATATACAACCAAGCTTAAGAACAACTAGTAGGCTGTTACGCTCACCTTATAGGGTAGCAACAACTTGATATTTCAGCCAAACACAACGCATAATTATATTCAATAATAACACAACCTCAAAGAGGTGTTGTTCTTCTCTAGAAATAACTTTGAATGTTTAAATATGGTGTAATCACTTTAAAATGACTTCAAACCTTTATGGTATCTATTTAGGAGGAATAGAAAGAGAGCACAGATGAGGTTAGGTCAAAAAATGAGAAATAAAATTCATCCAAATTATTTTTAAAGTGAAGTAGGTCGACCACCGCCTAAGCAGGTCCCATAGGGAGATGCTTGTGGAGTCTCACAAAAATGTGAATATCTCTATACTCTTTTGTATAGATGAACAGTTTAATGCATTAGAAGCTAGGCTCGTAAATCTTCAATTAGATATGTGGATCATCCTGTAATTCTAAGTATATTAAGAGAAACGTTCTGCTACGTTTGACCTATTTTTTAGCATATTATGAATGTAACTTGTGGTGACCTTTTCCAACTTTTTTTCCATAACTCGCTTGACTTCAAAACAGCTCACGACTATCATAGACTAAAATAACTCATAATATAACCTCTCTACCATGTTAAGAACCTTAGTTTACCCCAAAGTGCATGTTATAACATTCCAAACGTATCGACTTTCAGCAAAACTTATTTTTCGTTTAGCTTCTAAGCTTTTAAACCCTATTGGTACTTGTTATTCATAATCTAAAGATTTATAACCTCTAAGGTAACATGATTAACTTACTTTATGTATTTCAAAAAATAATTCATTTATGATCTTACATAATTTTTTTTACGATGTACTCTTACGTACGAAAATATAGGGTGCAACATCATTCCCTCTTTTGGAATATTCGTCCTCAAATATTGATGGCATATAACCTATTACTCTTGAAAATACTTTAATATTGTCCTTTCCATCTATGCAATTCTTTTGTGAATAAATTCAAAGGCCAGGACATTGCCCCCTTTAGACTTATTTTTCACATCGCGATTTGTGGTCGGAATCCTTCCAATCTCGTAATTGTTGCTTCTTTTATCATGCATCATGTACTATTCTGACCTTGTAAGTGCACATATACAACTCTTCTCTCCTTTTTCCTCCAGCTGTTAGCCAATATCTAGGCCTCGCTTTTTGAACAAATATAGAACTATGATAACTTGTCCCTCGGGATATCTATAGATGTACTGAAGTTCTTCTCTCGGTACTTTGTCAAACTTATGACTAGGGGTGTTCATAAAAACTCGAAAAATCGAACGAACCCGAAAACCAAACCAAGCAGACAAAAAAAATCGATACTTTTTGGTTTGGTTTGATTTTGATTTTGAATTTTTAAAATCGATTAAATTTTGTTTGGTTTTTGTTTTAATAATAAAACAAAAAAAAAATGAACCACATAGACTATAGGAGTAGCTATTTAAAATTTATTATTATACCTATATATATGTATATTTTTATACAAAGTTTCAAAAATTTTATAAAGAATGTTAATCATTTGTAGTTTTAGTACAATTCTTTACTTTTATACACTAGTTTGATTGGTAGTTTTCTTTTGTTAAGTGTAAGAATCTATTTTATGTTAAAAATATATATTTTTAATTGAGTCATTAAATTATTTATCTTTATGTGATTTAATTATCATCAATATATTTTAGTAAATAATAGATTTCTCAAAGGGTAATAGATTTGATAGAGTTACCTTGAAAATATAGTCGGCGGAGTATGTGGTTGGTAGTGTTTTGTCTTATATGTAAGAAAAAATCGACGAATAACCGAAAAACCGATAAAATCCAACATAAACTGAATCAAGAAAAACTGACTTAATTAGTTTGGTTTGGTTCTAATATTTGAAAACCGACTTACTTCATTTGGTTTCTTTTTAGGAAAAAATCGAACCATGAACACCTCTATTTATGACCATTGCTATAGCTTGTTTCATAGCATCGGTTATATATGCTTATGAATTTACTATATCTAGGTAGGTTATACTATATCATAATACTTACCTCGGTATATTTTTACTGAGGCCTTTTACCGAATCCGGGTTACTCTCTCGCTGCTTATCCTATATGATAAATCTAAGTCTTTTAGTGCTTCCTAATTACTGTCCATTTTAAGGATGACAACCTAATCTCATCTAATACTTTTTTACTCTTATCCAGTTATTGTTTATTCACCTTAATGTTGATCTATAATCTACAATTAATAACTTGAAACCTCTTACATAATATATTATCGCGAGGGCACATGTCACATTGGGGAACATTTGAAGTGATTTGTATGATCCACCTATGGATGATACTGTAAGTCCCCGTAAAATTTCACCTAAACCCTGAGAATTCCTGGTGCCGAGGTAGGCTAATATGTTTGGTGATTTTAGGCTCAGACTTTTTGGGTTGCATAGTTCGTCAGGAAGTATAGGGAAGTCCACTATGTGATTGCAGAATCAATTCGTGGGCCGCACATTGGCCACACATTGAAGCCAAAATTATTGCAGGTTGGCAGTCCTACGATCTACTATGCGACCGCAGAACCAATCTATAGGCCACATATTAGTCGTAGAATGAAACGAAAAAATTACCAAATTTTGTAGAGGTTCTATGGCCCATTATGGGATTGCAAAATTGATATTAAAATTGACTACTTGTCAGATACCCACTCAAAAATGCCCAGTTCTAAGGACCGTTATGCAGAACATTCTGCGGACAACAAGAGCATTATGCAGTCATATATGCAACCGCAGATCTCCATCGGCAGCATTTTTTCTAATTTTATAACCCGACTCCATCTCGTTTTATTTAGCTCTATGTGTCATTTTTGAGGGATTATCTGATATTTTAGAGGGAGGGGAGAGCTGTTCTAGAGAGAGAAAGGGGAGGTTCAAGGATTTCACTATTCAACTTGAGTCAAGCCTTGGAATTTCATGAAGAGGAACTTGTTAAGGCTTCTAAAAGGTAAGAATTTCTTCCCTAGTTCTTCATTTTCAGATATTTGGGTAATAGGAAATGTAATTCTTATATGCGACAATATTATTTTACATGCATGTACCAACAAGGTTTATGGAAGGTTGTTGAGCCTAAATGGGTAAAGATTGGGTTGTGAGATGAATGAATCCACCATAAAAGAACCTTGAAATCATGATGCATACCTAATGTTTGATAAAATTCTTAAATGAGGTGAACCCATGAATACATTCCTTATTATGGTTCGATTTTGTTATGCTTCAAATAGATGAGGTTGTTAGAGTTTTCAAAATATTGTAGTAATTTAAGAAAGCTCAAAGCGAGGTATGTTAGCTAAACTCTTTTCTTAGAATTGAATCTCACCATGTCCTTGTAAGTTCCGTGTTGTTCATCATAAATTGATTATTCCGAATAAACTTTGTGATAAAAGATGTATGTTCAATAAGTGTTTCATATGTTTTTGTTATGTTATGTTACTATCTGAGAATATGTTCAAAGCATAGATTGCATATCTAGTTGTTATAACCTCAAGCCGTGTTTTAAATGAAAGCTATTATGCTAAATTTTGGAAGAAATTTCAATGTGTTTAGCTCTTATTTGCTCACATGTATTTTTGATGTCTTAGAATAGAAATTCCTAACTGTTGAAAATCTATGATGATGTTTGAAAGTGAAAGAGGTGAGAATGAAATATGAAATATGGCCAACGCGCCAAGAATGATATATTATATTTGGGGCTACTAGTGCCAGTGAAATGAAAAGATGTGTAAAAGATTATAAAATGAGCGAAAAGTTCTTTATTTAATAAACAACATGGGAGTATCATTAATAACCGAGGAAAGATAGGTGAAAATAACCTAACTCCGAAACTACATGTGCCGGTGTAGGAGTGAATTGTAATTATTCTCCTTATTTGGGATGAGATATATGATGAGAATATTTCCCTTTAATGGGATGATATGGTTGCTAAAATGGGTGATTTCGACCCACACGATATTATGATGAGACGGCCTAGACGGTCGGGTCATGATCGATGCCATGCCACACATATGGTGGTGATTGTGCTTGAAATTATGATTGAATCAATGATTGAGATTGAGATAATGATTGTGATTGTGGTTGATATCTTTAAGTGAGACGGCCTAGCCGATCAGGTCGTGATCAAACTCCGTGCTAGAATCACGGTGTTATATCCATGCTAAGATCTCCTAGCCTAATATATGGGAATTTACTTGAAAGCTTAGGTTGTGATTAACTTGATAGTTTGGTGTTGTTTGAGGCTTCCATTGATTCTATGATTGTTTCCTTTTGTATTATTACTTATTCTATTGAGAGGATGTATAGTCATACAAACTTGTACTATTTTATATGTACTAACATCCCTTTTGTCGGAGACGCTGCATCTTTAATAGATGCAGGTGATTTTATGCAGGTGGCATTGATCAGTGATAGCGATGCACTCTCTTTCCAGCAGACTTTGTGAGCCCCACTTCATTTTGGGGTCATGTATCTATTGTTCCTTGTGTATTGTGTTTGATGTATAGATGGGGTCTTGTTTTCGGTACTATTACAATACTCTTTTATATCTAATAGAGGCTCCGTAGATATAGTGTGGTTTGTATATTGGTGCTGGGAAAGTCAAACAAAATATGTTGTGTTTTGATCACTTGTTCCACTTTATACTATGAATATGTGTGTATTTTGAGACTTGAAAATGAAGTAACTAATGGTAATGAATTGGTATTCTATACATGATCACCTTATTTTTTAATTATCAAAAATATAACTTCTCTTTATTCATGAATGAGTTGAGGTAGAAAGGATCTAACATGTTTGCTTGACTAGGTTATCTTAGTTGATCACCGGTCGTGCTTTCCGAGATCGGAGTGTGACAGATACTAAACTTTAATAACTGTATTTTATAGCATCTCAATATTATTAAATATATAGTATTCTAATCCCGTGCAATTTATGAAATACCTTTTCTTCAAATTATTACTCAGTCAAAGGCCTAAGTGTCATCCTCTTATCTATCACAATTACATCCTTATTCTACTATCAGGGAAGCATTCCACCTCTTCTAAATGCATCTTGTCGTAGATTCCTTCGAGTTAATTCAAGATATATTGAGCTTTCTATAACTTATGGAAACCATCAACTCTCTTATTTTGATGGTATTAACCCCGAGGCCTTACCTATTCTTGTTACTTTCTCACTCATAAAACCTTATCGCTCTAGGATACTTTAGCTTGCGCTCTACGCATATTTATTCATACTACTCGCAACCTTTCTTTAACTTGTTAGCACCATAGATTTCCCTTCGTACCTTCTCTGTTGTCGTTAAATGTAAGCAATTACTTTTCCTGGTTGTCCTATCACTTGCTGCATGGATACTTAGCTTATCATAGTGCCCACGAATACTGGAATTCCCGTAACTCGTATGATTTTAAGTATCGCTTTTGACTTCCCGTTCATTAGTCACAATATGTGCCTTTTTTTCATTTAGTGCATACAATGTTGTAGTGAGACTTTTGTTACAAGATCATTTCCTCTTTAGGTCACTATACATAGGTTGGAGCCTTCTTTTTTATTTCCTCAACTAGTCTTTAATTGTAGTACTTAGGGGAGGCCCTCCAACTCTTGTAAAGCTACAAACTTATTACATCATATATCTAACAGAATTTTTGATGTTCTTGCTCACCTATAATTATCCCTAGTTATGTCGCACCCCACAAAATTACGTCATTATTACGTTCGGTAGTAATATATTACGATGATGTTACGCTTCGTAGTGTTAAACTACGACGATGTTGTACCCCGTAGTATTGTACGTTGAATTTGTGGTAAGGTAAGTGACATCAGTCCAAGGAAAAGATTACTTGGATATTACAAGTATTATGCTATTTTAAGCAAGTGATAAGTAAATTCGTGAAGGTGAGAGGGGAAACAAGTCAAAGAAAATGAATTTTCATCCAAGTTTGACATGTTGGGGTAAAATATAACCCGAGCTAAAATACTCGGTATTTATGGACTAGTGCCATACAAGATACAACATGATCATAATAGTAAAACTTACAAGGTATATGAAAAGTGAGTAGTATCTTAAGTAGGTGAGAATAATTCTTAATTATATAAATAATTGATTAACTATTAAGTAATAGGATATTACCTAGCTAATTAATAATTAATGTTAAATTAAATGAAGTCTTTAAATAAAGACTAAATCAAAAAACGTGGCAATCCTATGTAATGCATTGAGTGACTCATGATTTGGAAGGAAAGGTGTCAACTTAAGTGTCATATACATGAAACTTCCGCAGGTTATCGAAAACTTGCCTTGGAATGTAAAGTTAATCTCAAAAATCCAAACAGTTCGAATAAAGATTGGAATTCCATAAGCATACACATGATCCTTTGATTATTTCAAGTTAATCTAAAATCCTACAGGAACAATTCCAACGAAATTCTTGCAACAAAACAAACGAGAATTGTTAGAATCATAGCAACGTAAAATTTTGCGATTTTAAAAGATACGATGTAATCTTTTTCAAGAATATTATACGGAATTTATCCTATATCAGGTATATTAAGGATATTCCTTCATTTCTTTTGGCATGATTCAAATAATACAAATAAAACGAGCAAACTATGTAATTTTTATAAATGACTATTCATAGAAATATTAGAGGTGTCTATATTCTTGATTTTCCACGTGAATTATTATTATATTATTGTTCATGGGTCTCAGAAAAATATATATTTGATAAAGTTTATCCGAAAGGCATACTGATTTTTATGGCATTCCGAGAAAATTTGATTAATGTATTTCTTATGAATTTCATCCATATATACCACCTGATCGACAGGTATACGTTGATGATTTTGCCCACATTGGTCGAGATGATATGATGGGATGCCCTCAGAGGCTTGATGATATTATGAACCCACGTACTTATGCACGACATGATATTCATACGCATATGCATGAAACTATAAGTATTTCATGATTTACAGAGTTGTTTATACTTACAGGTTGAGTCATGCACTTTATATTTCTTTCATGTCTTTTATGCTCTTACTTATGTGTCTTACATACTCGGTATATTATTTGTACTAACATCTCTTTTGCCCGGGGACGCTGCGTTTCATATCCACGGGTCTCGATAGACAGGCCGAGAGTCCTCAAAGTAGGCGGTCGGCTCAGCGGAAGATGTTGGTGCACTTCATTTGCTCCGGAGTTACTTGTTTGGTCGGTATGATTTAGATGTGTATTGATTGGTATTGTGGGGCTCTGTCCCGGCCTTTGACAATTATGTATACTTAGAGGCTTGTAGACCGATGTCATGCATGTAAATGATTGTATGGACTTGTCGGCCTATGCTCAGTATAAAAATGGTTATTTTGGTCTTAGAGACCCATATGTCTTATGTATAAGTTGGCATTACGTGATATATTCTACCTACTTCACGTTAATCTCCACGACTCTGTTATCTATGATGGTATGATACAAAAATATATGTTATGTTGGTACTCGGTTGAGTAAGGTACCAGATGCCCGTCACGGCCTATCAGTTTGGGGCGTGACAAGTTACTTACCTTTGCGCCTTTATGCTCGTACGGTTACTTTT
This sequence comes from Nicotiana benthamiana, assembly GCA_034376525.1. Taxonomy (NCBI): domain Eukaryota; kingdom Viridiplantae; phylum Streptophyta; class Magnoliopsida; order Solanales; family Solanaceae; genus Nicotiana; species Nicotiana benthamiana. The sequence continues at coordinate 15,804,532 of CM067325.1, forward strand.
AAATAAATTTTTTGACTATCTTTTGAGTGATACTCTTTTATTTCGATAACACTTATACGGTACTTTTAACTACCCCAACTCCTATCTGAATATTTCTCAAGGATTACGATTTCATATCTCCGAGACTACATTCACTATGTTGGGTTTCATCGTGTTTATCTTGCATGGTCCGTGATTTATCTATAACCATTTGTCTAGCCATAACTAGGCTCTTCCTAAATCAACTACTAACTACACGTTGGTCCGTTCTCATATTCATATTTTGCTTAATCTCTCTTGGTATGTCCTTTGTCTTAAATTATATCTTGCACTGGGTTTTGATGTATCAAGTGTCCATTCGCACTTATTTATTGATAACATTCTGACCGGGAACTCTTACTGCCTCTCCTTAAAGACCTGCTTGCATAATGTTCTGGAGTTGCGACATATCTATAGGATCTTAATAAATGTAACCTCATCCATTTCACATTTTTACCACATTCTTCCTTTACTAGTCCATAGTTACCTAAACCATTTAACACTGACTTAATGCCACGTCACACCATCTTCACCCCTTTAAGGGAGTACTAAGATTTAGTGCAACGGGTATCTACCTATAGATGTTTTACCTTTTCATCTTTGGCATCTTTTCACATAATCAACAACCCCTACTCACCTTATGGTAACCCTTCCGTACTAGGGAAAACTGATTTCTTATCCTCAAGGGTGAAACCTAGTGTAATTGACACACTTAGTCCTTTAAGTATAACTCTACTCACAATGCTTGCATTAGGGAAGCATCTTCCTGAATGAATTTTAAAGTTTATTCTTTTGTTGTCCATTCTATTATTGTCGGAACTCTATCTCTGAAATTCTCATGATATCGACTATTATCAAATCTTCCAATCCCTAATTCATGTTCAAGTTATCTGGTTCACGTGCTCATACTGATTTTTACTATTCTAGTGGTCTAACTTAGCCTTCTGGTAATTATGTTCGAGTCACTAACTCATTTCTCGAAATGAGGGTATGACTTTATGGCTTATATATTTTTCTTTCTCAAGGCCTATCACCTCTTGTCTTTTCCTTCACTTGACTATAGACTCTATCATTCTGTCATATTTTGATTTGCCGTTATCATCCAATTATAACATCTTACTCATAATGCTTCATTTACTCTCTTCTTATTCTCCGGATAATATTTCTGTCTATCACTTTATTCTGATAACTTCAACAAAACGTTCTTTCACTTTTAGCTCCCCTTGCTTTATCTCACTGGCTCTTTGGTTGCCTAACATTGTATTTTTTTTACTAGAGTGGGAGTCATAATAAAGTAAATATTTATCCCTTCTACGATTTCACTGCCTATCTTCTAAAGAGTGCACCATCTGGGTGTCTCACAAGGAGATATTATCACATTTACACTATCCTTTGAATGTGTTAATTAATGATAACAATCGATCCACCATTTTAGTACTCTAACCCTAGCTGGATCCTGATATCCCGTTCTTCTCTTAAACTATATCTATTAGCTCTCATAGGGCATAATTAAGATAGGTGCGACCAGTTGTATATATCCTTGTCAGTATTGAAAGTAACTCAGAATGCTTATACTTCTCTGCCCAAATTATAAATATTGATAATCGTCACTAATTAGGTACCTCGTACCATTTTTCAGCTTGCTTCTGTTACTTGTTGAAACTTGTATCTACCTTCTGATTCTCTTATTGCTTTTTTACTATACGGGTGGATAGATATTCATGCCTTAGGACTCCTTATCAAGAAGCTTACACGTCTTCGTATACACATGGTCTGCTGAAGATCTCACATTTACTCATCATAAGCATGATACAAAATCGAGTTCCTCTTACTTAGCTATTCCATATACACCTTCAATCCTTTACCAACTGTCTTTCTGGATATATGTATCGGTGTATTACGAATAAAATAGAATTTAGGAGTTTGAATTCTTACAACTAAGCTCTATCACACGATATAGAGTAAAAAGAAAGAGTGACTGTCCTAAAAATGCCATGTAGCCTCCTGCTTATAAGTGTAGTGCACAACACACCGATAAAAAGACTCTACTAAACACGGCTTGTAAAATCCCTAGGACATAACTTCTTTGATGCCACTTTTGTCACGACCGGCTGTGACGAGCACCTGATGCCTTACTCAACCAAGTACCAACATAACATATCTTTCTTATCACACTATCATATGGGTAAATGGGCCAGAAATGACTTCATGATATAACTAGAATAAAACATGAGGGAATACTAGGAATTGGATGACCCAACATGATATAGAAACTTATACATGTGACATATAGGCCTATAAGGCCAACATGATCATTTTTACACTCAAAATATTGGCTAGAAAAGCCATAAATATATTCTATATACATGACATCTATCTACAAGCCTCTAAGAGTACATAAATATCATAAAGGTCGGAATAAGACCCAACATACCAATCAATACATGTCCAAATCATACTAATCAAATAGGCAACTCCGGAGCAAGTGAAGTGCACCAATACCTTTCGTTGAGCTGACAGTCAAGCTGAATATCGGGACCTGCGGGCATTAAGCACAACATCCCTAGGCAAAATAAATGTTAGTACAAATAATAAAATAAGTATGTACGGCATAGAAAGCAGTATAGAAGACATGAAAGTAATATAGGGTAAAGAACTCAACCTACAAGTTTGAATAGCTCTGTGGATGACGAAACATGTATAATGTAATGTATATGCATATAAATTCTTTATCATGCATAGTTATATACGTACATAACATCATCAAGCCTGTGAAGACATTCGTCATATCATCTCGGTCTTTAGGGGCCAAATCATAAATGCATACCAACTGATCAGTTGGTGGTGTGTACATAATGCCATAACATTTCCCCATACATATAATATACACGTATATAACGATATCTGGTCATGGATAAATGTACATGTATAAATTAATGCAATGCATAATAAGTAAGTCATAAGATCTCTCGGGATGTCATAAGATCAATATACCTTCGGTTAATATCATGACATAAACACTATCAACTTACCTATTTTCTAAGACCCATGAACACACGATATAATAATAGGATATATGGGGAATCAAGAACATAGGCACCCCTAGTACTTTTAAGAATAAAGTCATTTGTGAAAGTTCTGCATTTGCTCGTTTTGTTTGTATGATAAGGATAATGCTAAAAGGAAAGGAGGGATAGACTTAATATACCTTAACTCCATTGAGTCCTTAATACCTACCAAGCAATTATTCAAACAACTCAACTCAATCTACCATAGCATAAGGAGATTCAAAATCACTGCTGAGTAAATGCTTAGTCTGCAACTTAAGCTAGTAGCTCGTTTATATAAATTTAGCCAACATCTCCCTTTAACAATGACCTCCTCCAATAACATATGCCAACAACAACAACCACAGCAATACAATAAGAAAACCATCAAAAATAAGGTAAAAAATATTTCTTTAATAAGTCATCAACATATCACGACGAGCGGCAAGCTCAGATTGAATCCCTTCAGCACCCTTCAACCCCATTATCATTCATTCTTCAACTTAGTAATATATCCAGTATAATAATTAATATCTTTTAAAGGATTTCGAATCTTCTACTCAAATTTAAAGTTACTCGAAATAGCCTAACACAAGATAATATCATTGTGGACAATTTCCAAGTGCTTTATAGCCATTTCTTTTTCTAGTTACCAATTTCCTCAACAAGATTGACAAATTATGCTAACAATATCATAGCCAACTTATTTTTCATAATTTCCAGCCATTTAAACTCCATAAGAGCAACTTTCAAATTAATCCATCAAAAACAACATTCTCAAGCTAATCCAAGCATTATCTGGTAGTTTATCATCCTAACAACTTAACCAACATACAAGCAAGCTTAAGAAAAATTAGTAGGTTGTTATACTCTCCTTATACAGTAGAAACAACTTGATATTTCATCCAAACACATCGCACAATTATCTTCAATGATAACACAACCTCAAAGAGATGTTGTTCTTCATTAGAACTAACTTTTGATGTAGAAATATGGTGTAATCACTTCAAACTCTTATGGTATCTATTTATGAGGTTTAAGAGGAGTGCAGAGACGAATTGGGTCGAAAAATGAGAAACAAATGTCATCCAAATCATTTTTAAAGTGATTCAGGCCGACACTGCTTAAGTAGGTCCCATTCGGAGCTGCTTGCGTAGTCTCACAAAACATCTCTTTAATATGTCGTATCGATGAATGGTTTAATGAATTAGAAATTAGACTTGTAGATCTGAATTAGATATGTGGATCATCATGTAATTCTAAGAATATTAGGAGAAAGTTTTTGCTACATTTGACCTAATTTTCAACATATTATTAATGTAACTTGTGGTGACCTTTGCCAATTTTTGTTCCACAACTTGCGTGGCTTCAAAACGTAACACACGACTATCATACGACTAAAATAACTCATATTATAATCTCTTTACCATGTTAAGAACTCATGTCTCACCTCAAAGTACATGTTATAACATTCCAAACTTATCGACTTTCGTTGAAACTTATTTTTCGTTTAGCTTCTACGATTTTCAACCCTCTAGGAACTTGTTATTCATGATCTTAAAGATTTGTAACCTCCAAGGTAATATGCTTAACCTACTTTATGTACTTTAAAAAATAATCTCATTTCTGATCTTACATAAATTATCTTACAATGTTCTCTTGCGTATGAAAACATGAAGCGTAACAAATAACGATAAAAGCTTATGTAATTAAGGATAAACTAAGGAAAAAGTTGACTTGTTTCAAGATATAAAAAATACTCTTTTTAGGCATACTAAATATTAAAGAATACCATATAAAATGGAATGAAACATGACGTTCAAGACTCAAGAGTAGTGATATGCTACTTCAGTAAAAGGGAAAACTGAAAAGAAAAAAAGAAGGAAAAAATGCAATATAATTAAAAATGAGTGGAGAATCCTTACCCAAATGTTTCCTCTGAAAATCCCCTAAATTTTACCTAAATTCGAGCTCTCCAATTCCCAAAGTAAAAATAGTAGAAAAACCCTCGATTTTGAACATTTAAGGTATGCCCAGGTATTACTTCTTTGCGAATATGGAAGCTTCCTTGCATTCGTTAAGCACAAAAACGCTTCGCCCTAGAGCCTTCTAGCGAACACGAGGGCCCACTAATGAATGCGGTGAACACTGCCCTCAGGCCTTCACGAACGTGGAGCTGCCCTTGCTAATGCGTAGGCTAAAAGCCTGAGGCCCTAACTGATCGATCCTCTACACGAACATGAAGTCCTTCTCGCGAATGCGTATATCTCAGACTCCTCAGCTTTGCGAACACGGAACCCTCATCACAAACGTGAAGGAAAAAGTCCCAGCAATACTCAACACTTCTATGCGAATGCGGGAGCACCTATGCAAACGCGTAGAACAAAACCAGACACTAGAACATCTGATTCTTCAAAAACCAAGTCTCCTGGCAAGCTACATAACCATAAAATGAAATAGAGGGAGCAATAAATAGGAATTCGGGCTAATACTCTCAAAACGATCGATCGGCTCGTTATAATAGGCTATAGCATTGCAGCATAGAGTTAATAAACTAGCTAACTCCTTGGCTATTTATGCACAAGATTTACATTTTACACTCACCTCGCGTTTTTGTCAATTTTGATGAACTCCCAAATTAACATCGCGAGAGAAACCTTGCAAGGTTAGTCAAACCGACATGTTTCTCATTTTGATTTAGATCTATGCGGAATATATAGATGTCGATAGTGTCTCAACAAAATGTAAGGAGGTATGGATCCATGTCCTTTTGCTATATATTATCATTTCTCATTTAGTTATCAATTTCTGGTAGTGTTTAGCCTAAAACCCTAATTATATGTTATACGTGGTGGTTATTTGAGTATAACGACCAAAAAATTCGACAATATTGGAAGTCGAAGTCTGAAAGATTTCCTTTTGTTGAGGTAAGGATTAGGGTCCGAATTTCCAACCGCTAAAACATATGGTGAAATACTGGGCCTCCTAAAACCGACATGAAATTTAGCATGGCAATTCTGTGGCAATAAAAACTTACTATGTAATCAAGGATAAACTAAGATGAAAGTTGACTTGTTTCAAGATATAAAAACTTCCATTTCTTTAGACGTACAAAAAATTCAAGAATACCACATAAAATGGAACAAAACATGCCGTTCAAGAGTAGTGATATGCTACTTCAGAAAAAGGCCAAAAAAAAAAAAAGCAGAAGAAGGAAAAAACGCAATAAGCAGAGAAGAACAATGACATGTAGGGGTGTACAAAGAAAACCGATAAACCGCACCAACCCGATAATCCGAGTCAAACCGAGAAAAAAAACCCGACTATGGTTTGGTTTGACTTGATTTGGTGTTGGAAAAAAAACCCGACCATAATTGGTTTGGTTTGGTTTTAACTAAAGAAAGTCAAACCGAAACCAAACCGACCCGACATTGCATATATAGCAATTTTAGATATATTTAATATATAAATATAGTTATTGTAATGTAATTTATAAATATTTCTTTAAAAAATTCATAATTTTATCTTTTAAGGTATTATTTCAATGTTTGATTTAGAACTTTTGAATGCTCCAATTAGTTTTATAGTCATTAATATTAGTAAATTAAATAATACTAGCATATAATACTAATGCTAACAAAAGACATTCAATTCAATATTACGAACGGGAATGTATTAAATGTCTATTTTTTATTTTGCAATAATTTAGATAAAAATACATAACCTATTTTTATTTTTCTTTAGCTTTTAGGCATATAACTAATACTCCCTTATTAGTCTATCTAGTCTAGCATGAATTAGTTCTTTTAGATTATATTTATTTTTATTATGACTTTTTAATTAGCAATATTTACAATACATAATTTTATTATTTTTTATTGTTGAATATTTTAAGATAATGTCATGAGTCATGACATATCTCATATTTTGTATTATTTTCTTGAAAAATACTTTATATAGTTGTATCTTACTAGGATTAAAGATATATTTTAAGCATACGTTATATATTTTGTTCTACGAAAATTTTACCGGAAAAAAATTCGAAAAAACCCGAATAACCCGAAAACCCGAGAAAAACCGATATTGAAAAACCCGAATTTATTGGTTTGGTTTGGTCTTTAGATTTAATAACCCGACACAATTAGTTTGGTTTGGTAATTGAAAAATCCAAATCAACCGGGTCTATGTACACCCCTAATGACATGTTATAGCAGCCTAGTCTGTGTCAATCAATTACCCGATGTCGTAGTATGTTAAACTGTCAACTCTTGTTTGATAAATGAATGGAAAGCATTTATTATTAGATCCATTGCAACTTCTAGACGGCATCTATTGCTAGATTCATTCCAACTAGTGTGATTCATTTTCCTTGTTCCCATTGCTATGTTACTACTACAAACACATAAGCAAAGTTTTTTTTTTTCTCTTTAATTTCTTATGTAATTAATTAGTTTCTTCTGATTAAATAAGAATTGGCCTTATAAGTTTGACTTTTTAAAACTACATATTTAACGTCTAAAGGAGTCAAAGTGTCAAAGTATGCGTAATTGGACTTTTCTGTACTGTCTCCTTTATTTGACCAGGTAGCGCTTCTTAATTAAGTGCTGAGATTCAAAATGAGATATGCTCGATCTTTTTTCTCGTCCTTGACGATAACAGTCTTTTTTACTCAGAAAAGCAGGAATACAGTTCTTGTTATACAAATTATTTCTTACACTGATAGGTATTAATTAATTTACAAATTGGTTTTTAGTTGATCGTCTGTCACGAAATTTATTAGTAGCAGTTTCACAGGATATATACTCTACCGATAGCGGAGTGTCACGTGGCATCACATCCATGAGCAGACAAGGACAATATTGTCATCCTATACATTAGGCGTCATATTCTCAAACACACACAATAAAACCTAGGTGGACGTTTGGACATAATAAGAATTGTAAAATTACGGAAAAAGTGGGAAAAAATTCAAGTGAAATCTTTTTTTTAGAATTCGAGTTGTGTTTAGGCATGAATATAATTTTGAATTTTCCTTTTGAGTTTTGTGAGTGATTTGAAGTAAAAATTTTAAAAAATAATTTTTTGGAGTTTTTGAAATTTTTAAAAAATTTCAAAACTATCTTCAAGTAAAAATAAAAATTTTATAGCTGAAAATGATTTCGGGAAAAATAATTTTTTTTTCAGAAATAAGTGAATTTTTTTAATGGCCAAACAGGCCCTAAGGCTTAATATTACTACCATTCTCAAGAAATTTACCTAAAAAATCTCAATTTTACATACAGGGTTCTCAGTATTGAGTTTCATCATTGACTTGTCAGACAATTATTTTCTTCATCTTTTATTAAGTTCAGGTCATCGCCAAGAGGGACATTGTCAGATATCTTGGGTCGGTATTTATGGGGATAGAAAGATTGATGGGGACGTCACTTATCGTATAAGAACGGGGTGGTCAAAGTGGAGGCTTGCATCAGGAATTATTTGTGACAAGAAAGTTCCAAAGAAACTCAAGGGGAAATTTTATAGAGTTATGGTTAGACCGACAATGTTGTATGGGGCGGAGTGCTGGCAAGTGAAGAACTCTCATGTTCAGAGTATGAAGGCTGCGGAGATGAAGATGCTCAGGTAGATGTGCGGACTCACCGGGTTAGATAAGATTAAGAATGAAGTTATTCGAGAAAAGGTGGGGTGGCCCCGGTGGATGAGAGATGCGAGAAGCGAGGCTGAGGTGGTTCGGTCATGTACGGAGGAGAAGTCCTGATGCCCCGGTGAGAAGTTGTGAGCGGCTGGCGATGGTCGGCCCACGACGAGGCAGAGGGAGGCCTAAGAGGTATTGGGGAGAGGTGATTAGGCATGACATGGCTAGAATGCGGGTTTCTGAGGACATGGCCCTTGATAGAAAAGTCTGGAGGTCTAGTATCAGGGTTGTAGGATAGGGGCCCCTAGAGTTTTTTGTACTCCTCACCCCGGGTTGGGTGAGGCTTGGCAGGGCTATCCATAGATGATTTGTGTATGGATTGTGTCTCCCTTATTGTAGTTATTTATGGTAGTTATTGTCTGATATTATTGCATGCTATTTTATTTATGGTTGTTGTGTTTAGATAATTATTTATGCTATTTCTGCTGAAGCTACTAATGTTCTTTTGTTGTTGTTTTTGTTTTTGTTGTTCCTTTCCTTCACTGAGCCGATGGTCGATTGGAAACAACCTCTCTGCCCTTTCGGGTAGGGGTACGGCCCGTCTACATATTACCCTCCCTAGACTCCACCTTGTAGGACTATGTTGGGTAGTTATTGTTGTTTTTTTTATCAAGTTCAAAGAAGTTACGTCTGTGATATGCCGCAGACAGATTACTTATATTGATCATTCAAGAGTTTGGCGAAGTTGTCTACAGCAGCGAAATCATAAATTTTATTAAAGCTGTTTAAGATTTAATATTGTATAATAATCTTTTGACAAAGGATATTTACGTAGTGGCTCTTCACTAGTTGTCAACATCGTCCAGAAATTGGCTGGTGTAAGGCTAGAAGTGCCAAAAAATAGAATAATCAAGTTGATCTCATGACATGTTTGACAGCTGAGTGCAACATTAGGACATCTGAGCTTGTGTTTGAGCTAAAACCAACAAAACAGCCCACAAAATAAAAGTTAGAGAGTTGTAGGGATATGCAAGTAGCAAGGTGGGTGGGTGAAGGAACTAAAAGGATTATTGAAAAAGTTATAGGGGTCCAGAATAATGGAGAAGCTGGGGAAATGCAGAAAGAGTACGTAGCTAGCAGTAATTTAGAACGTGTTATCACGTGAATACAATTGTTCGACCTGTTGTCAATGTTGCTTTTTCTCATACCATAACCTTTGTGGTTCTGTTTAACTAAAAATAAGAAAAAAATATATAAAAGGAATTAATTTATGTAATTAAAAGAATATTTTAAGAGAAAAGCGAGTAAATTAAGATATATTTTAATAATTTCGTGCCTTCAACTGATAGATGTTTCCTTTTTATATGTGTCCTGGCGATATACGTTTTGACCAAATCATAATGAGGTTATTGTGAGTAATTAAAGACATTGAATGCTATGTTACATAATTAGTATATTTAATACGAATTCCCTAACGTATTTCATATTTAATGTCTGTTACATGTCGTATTTGCGCTCTTTTTATTGTCAAATTCATTCTTTCGGGCTCTTGGATATAAACGACTTCCACAGGTACGGGCGCTGAGTTTTTTGAATATCTACATGTGTCTCCTCTTCTGTCATTAGCTCGTGCCTGTTGTAGCTCGTGCCTCTTAACTAGCTGTCATTCTTTGACCGCTTAATCAGTCTACGTATTTTGACACGTTTCTTTAAATATAAATTTTCCCAATACAGATAGTCCCTCCACTTTCTATCTATTCATCAATTGAATATTTGGGAAGTGAATTTCTTTAAAAGAGAATTTTTGCCACCATAAATGCTATGACAAAACTGACGCTTCAATTGTCGCTTCCATTTAATGCTCCGTACACATGCTGTTTTCTTATTAGTTTTGCAGTTTTGCAGTCCATTTCAAGGCTTTTCCTATGGCTCCATTATTCTTAAAGTGTCAGTTATCATTATTATGGTTCTTCCATCATTGTACTTTTTCCTTTTGTCGGTTGCCCACCAATATAAATATAACTTCTTTCTTTGTCTACTACCACATAAAACTTATTTAACACTTCAATTCACTTTAATTCTTCAAATCTCTATTCATTTCTTCTCACTTGATCTTCTCCGCCATGATTTCACCAATCCCTAACCCTAGGAGAACTCCTACTTTAGATCATTTCCCTAATGCCCCTATTAGGCATAGAAAAGGTGGTAGACTCAGTAGCTTAGGGTTCACTCATGGTGGTAGCACTTCTACGTCTTCTCCTAGTTCTGGTCCCTCTTCTAGAACTAGACGTTTCCTTTCACAAAGGTCTTTATCTAGAAGCAAAGAACCTTCTGAGCCCTTACGTGAGCCTTTGGTTGAAGAGATAGTTCCAACAGAGCTATTTTTTTACCATGATAGGGAATCTCTTATAAACCAAGTCGCTACCTTAGATCGTGCAGATGTCTTCCTGACTCAAATTACAGAAATTTTAGCTCCTATAGTTCGTAAAGACTGTCATTGGAACAATGATTTTCCCATTATTATTCCCAATCCAAGTCAGAGGATCACTTCTTACATGTTTGGATTCTCATTTGTCTATACATACCCTTTCACTTTAGGGTTCAAACCAGTTATCGACCTGATCATTCTAGATTTTTGTCATTTTCTCAATGTCTACTTGGGTCAAATTGGTCCAATTGTATGGAGGGCGGTTTCCTGTTTGAGGCATCTTGCCAATATGGCAAATGTTAGCTTTAATTTCCCTCATTTAATTCATCTCTACTCCCCTAGGCTTTTCCGTAATGGTGTTTTTACCCTAGCGGCCAAGATCAAGGAGGTTTTAGTGAGCCTTGATGATGATAAAGACAGTGTCGGGTATGCTCGATTTGTTGTTGCCCCCATTGCTGGCTTAGTGGGTGAAGATAACGCTCCTTTCCTTGAGAAGTGAAATTTTGCACGTAAGTTTTATATCATTCTCGTGTCTTTTTTTTTTTTTTAGCTTAACTGACAGTGTGTATTGATATCAAAGAAATATACAATGAGTCCTAATGTAGTAGTACGGACTTCTACTACTCATTCCTCTCCCTTTAGTTACAATTGGTTCTTAACTAAGCATGTTATATACAAAGCAAACTAACATCTAATTCTCAACCATCTAAGGAAATGTATTGAGATTTTGTAAGTTATCCTTCCACTTCTTTCGATTCCTATTTCTTGTATGTAACAATATTGTTACTTCCTTACAGCATTGATCTTCATCAAAGTTCTTACTTTCAAATTTGATCAGATTCCTGTATCTCCATAGCAATGCAACAGTGGTCACAAATGCAGCTGCAGTGACCTCTTTCTTCCAGCTTTTGCTCTTTGCATTATTACAGATCCACTTCAGTTCATTTTCCCAGCATACTGTAGTTCTAGGGTGTCCCAACCATATACAAACTCTCCTCCAAACTCTACTGGTAATGGCACATCCAAAGTACAAGTGTTTGAACTCTTCATCATATCCTTTGCAAAATGCACACAGAGTTGGTGTTTGAATGCCCATGATCTGCAGTATCTCGATGGTAGGTAACTTCTGATGAGCAGCCAACCATACAGTAAATCTATGTCTTGGAAGTGCAGATGATACAAGCATTACATTCCTCCATGGAAACTTAGGGAATATAGGAAGAAGAGCAGTATAGAGTTTATGAATTTGGAACTTTCCAAACGTACAAACAGATTGAAGCCTATTGAATAAACTGCCTTGCAACTGAATATTCTCCATCATGAGAGCTCTACTGGCCAATATCTTCTTGATGACCCAAGATGAGTTTGAAGGCAAAGCTACTGACTCAATGGACCTATGCTTGATGTAATAGGTATGCACCCACTTAACCCATAGGCAGTCCTTCTTCCTTGTCAAATCCCATAGCAATTTAGCTATGGCAGCTTTGTTCCACACTTCCATTCTCACAATATTAAGGCCACCAGATGAGATAGGCTGACATACCTTATCCCAAGCTACAAGAGCTCTTCTGGATAAGGTTGCTTTGCCTGTCCATAGATAAGATCTGCAAACTGCCTCTATAGCCTTCAATACTTTCTTAGGAATAACAAACACCTGAGCCCAATAAGTCTGCATACCAAAGATCACAGCCTTAATTAGTTGAGTTCTACCAGCATATGATAAAAGCTTTGCAGACCAACAAGTAATTCTAGCTGTGATCTTTTCAATGAGAGGCAGGTAATGCTGTATGGATAGCTTCTTGGAATCCAGAGGAACTCCAAGGTATCTAAAAGGCAATTGCCCTTCAGTGAAGCCAAGAGTAGCAATAATCATCTCTTTAGTATCCTGAGGAATTCCTGCTAAATAAATAGCACTCTTTCCTACATTTGCCTGAAGACCAGAAGCATTTGAGAATTTGAGGAAAGTGCTGTGCAAGATTTGAATAGACATCATATCTGCTCTACAGAACATTAACAAATCATCAGCAAAGCAGACATGAGAAATATTAAGCTTCCTGCATCTAGGGTGGAAGTTGAAGTTTCCATCCTTATGCAGTTGTTGTAGCAGTCTATTCAAGTACTCCATTGCTAGAACAAATAGATAAGGAGACATAGGATCTCCTTGCCTAATACTCCTCTTAGCATTGAATGGTTTAGTAAGGCCACCATTCATTACTAGAGAGTATGAGGTAGAAGAAACACAAGCCATAATCCAATCAGTAAATTTAGCAGGGAATCCCAAAGAAATGAGAATCTGTTTCAAGAATTCCCGCTCCAAAGTATCATAAGCCTTCCTTAGATCCACTTTAAGAACACATCCAGGTGAAACCCCTTTCCTAGAGTATCCTTTAAAGATTTCATGACTGAGAAGGATATTATCCATGATGCTCCTGCCTTCTATAAAAGCAGACTGTGCAGGCCCAACCAAATCTCCAATTACTCTCTTCATTCTATTAGTTATAACTTTGGATATGATCTTATATAATGTAGTACAACAAGCAATAGGCCTGTAATCCTTCACTGTAGTAGGAGCTTTAACCTTAGGAACAAGAGCTATTGCAGTTGTATTGATCATATGTGGGACTTTACAGGTTTCAAAAAACTCCTTTGTAGCAGAAAGGACATCCTCTTGAACTATCTTCCAGTTCTTTGTAAAGAATTCAATGGGAAATCCATCAACTCCAGGAGCTTTATCCTTAGGCATCTCATTAACTGCTGCACTGATTTCCTCCATTGTAACTGGACAAATAAGAATTCTTTGTTGTTCAAGTGTTAGACATCTGCCACTTCTCATAATACTAGAATCCACACAGGGTAGTTCAATCACAGAATCTCCCATTAGAGATTGGAATACCTTCAAGAATTCCATTTCTACAGCAATAGGCTCAGTCAATTTGATACCTGTATTAGTATGAATAGAAGTAATATTGTTTTGCCCTGTCCTGATCCTCCATTGTGCATGAAAATACTTGGTGTTTGCATCTCCACATTCAATCCAAGTAGCTTTGGATTTTTGCCTCAGTACCTGCTCTTCAATTTTACTCCACTTGTCAAGTTCTTCTAGTAATCCTCTTTCTTCAGTAATCAGCTCCTATGAAAGACAGTTTGTCTACATTTGGAATTGTAAAATATCAAGCCTCTCTCTTGTCTGGATTATCTGCTGCTTATATTTGGCTAAGTAGTCATTTAACCCCTTTATTTGCTGCTTAACTGCCTTCAATTTGCTCCAAATTTGCTGCATATGAGTGCCAGAATAGACCTTCTCCCAGACTTTTTTCACAATTTCATGAAACTGCTCATGTTCCATTATATTGCTATAAAGTCTGAAAGGTTTAGGGTGGAGTGGCCTATATACATCAAATTTAACTAGAATAGGGGAGTGATCTGAGATCAATGGATTCATGTAGTCAGCCTCCAAGTGCGCAAACTGCTGACCATTGGAGATTTCCAAATGCCCAGTCTATCTTGCTATAAACTCTAGAGTCAGCATCTTGCTTGTTAGTCCAAGTGAAGTGCCATCCAGTTGCTCTTAAAGCTGTAAGTTGTAACTCATCTATTGTATTTTTGAAATCCCTTACTTCAGCTTCAGTTACCGGAGAACCAATTCTATCATCAGAGCTTAATACACAATTAAAATCACCACTTATAAGCCATGCATCTTGCTGAGGAATAGAAATTGTTCTGAGATCCCTCCATAGTTGTGTTCTAAGCACTGAAGTATTGTAAGCATAGATAATAGTGAAGTGAAATCTGACTAGACTTCTAGTGTCTTCCACTAGACAATGAATGAGCTGATCAGAAAGAAACACCCCTTGAATCTGAACATAAGGTTTCCATAATAGCCATATCCTCCCATTAACAGCTTTTGTATAGTTGCATTGCCACATCCAGCCCTTTGCAATTTCATCAAATATCTTCTTAGCTTTATGCTCCTTTATTCTTGTTTCCAGTATACCAATTATATCAACTTTATTATCATTAAGGAATTGCTTCAATTCCTTCTGCTTTGGGGACTGGTTAAGTCCCCTAATGTTCCATGTGACTGCTATCATGGATCAATATTTGGCAAACTATAAGAAGGCCCAGGATCAAATAGTTTCCCTCTTCTTCCCATAACTTCCATGATTCCTTTTCCTCTAGTACCCATGCTAGCCATTTGATCACTACTGGTAGTTGTTTCACTCAAATGACTTGCAGGATTCACTTGCTCATTCAACTCTACATTAGCTTGATCATCAACCTTGCTTGAAATCTGATCAGTCTGCACTATTGCAACTGGTGGATTAACAGCTTCCTCAGCCTGCTTTTGGGTTCCATCAGTTGCTACACTCTTCTTTACTAGCCATTCCTTCTTCTTTTGCTTCCCCTGCTGCATTTGTTTAGCTGTCTCTCTCCTTATGTCTTTTTGCTCCTTCACATGATTGTCTGAATTCCCAGAAGAATACCAACACTCAATTGTGTCATGACCAAACTTAAGGCAGTGGTTGCAAAAGGTAGGCTTCCAGTCATATTCAACAGACTGGATTTTAGAACCAAAAGGTGTATCAATTTCCAGTTCATCATGAAGTTGATATGCAGCATCAACTTCAACAAGGATTCTAGCAAATGAAATTTTGTCATAGTGAGCAGTATACTTATCAGTATACAATTGTTTCCCAATAGCACTTGCCAACTTACTCAGCACCTCTGTGGACCAATACCCCACAGGCAAACCTGGAAATCGAATCCAAATAGGTATGGTGCTCAACACACTAGCCTGAAAATTGAAATCAATTTCCCAAGGTCTTAGAACCATTGGCTTGCTTCTAAATGTATATGGACCAGATTGCATGACTGTATCCCTGTCTTCAGCATTATTGAATCGAAAAATACAATAACCTTCAGCATGCATAATGATTTGAGGCTTAGTAACAAAATTCCAAATATGGCTAACAAAGTTTTCCATATTTTGTTCACTAGGTCTATCTCCAATTACAAATCCAATCAGTGCATTCTTCCAATACTCCAGTTGTGGTTGTAGATCTTCTTCACAAATCTGCACTACCTTTTTACCATCTCTCAAAGTAGGAGGAACATATGATAAAAGGCTTACCCATTTGCACATCTCTGTTGCCTCTAACTACTGCCGCCATTGTAGGTTTTGGGTTTTCGGTGTCAACAGCTTCAAAAACCTCTGGTACTGCATTTTTTGGATCCATAAATTCTGAAAATTGCAATCTCCTTGCTGTTGTATCATTCACTCCTTCAATACCTTGCACTCGATTCTCATTTCCATCTGCATGCAATTGATCCTTCGATTGATACTTCAAAGGTAGAAAATTACCAAATGTAAGAGGTTCAAGTGTAGTAGTGATGCCATGTTCGGGTGTAACAAGCTTAGGGGGGACTGCATGGACGACCGGAGCAGCATTCCGTCTCTTCCGAGCCAGCGTCAATTACTCCTCGCTAATGTATGCCGGCAATAGCACTGTTCTATTGAAGTGCTAATGTGCGCCGAGAGCATCCCTCTTCATTTTCCTACTAGACTAGACTTCTCGTGTCTTTATTAATTTCCCTAATATTGTTTTTTTTAGCAACCATGAGAGTTGTAGAGGATGTACCCAAGTTTCGGTTGAGTAGATAAGTTGTTGAAGATCGCTCCAATGGAGGGTAGGTCCTGGAAAAACCTTTTCAACCATTATGGTTGGAAAGTAAAGACTCATGGTAAGAGGTTTTATTTTACCTTTCCCACATATAAATATTTTCTTTGATTGTTCTAACTTTCATCCTTCTTTTTATCAGGATTTGCTATTCGAGGAGTCACTACTGAAGTAGTTGCTGATTCTCATGACTCTTCGGGTACTCGGACCTCTCTAGCCCGTGAAACAATCTTGGGCTCTTCTTCTGCAAAAAAGAAAGCTCTTGAACAAGAAGATTCCGAAGAAGAAGAAGAGGGAGGATCACTGGTGATGAGACCACGAGCAAAAAGGTGTATCGTCTCTGATGACGAAGTTCTGGTCTCACCTCGTCTTCCTGTTGATCCACCAATCATTATTCCTGACGAAGATGCCACTCCTCGTGATACTCGTGAGTTCATTAACCAACTTTTTCACAGTGGTTTTGATAGTGGAGATTTAGGATCAGTTTTAGATGAGCTCTCCTTAACTTCCTTTTCAACTCCCACACCTGCTATTCTTTCCTTACCTGCTCCAACTATTTCCGTTCCCCCCTCAATTGTTCCTACTCCTTCCTCTGCTCCTCCT
Source organism: Nicotiana benthamiana (assembly GCA_034376525.1). Lineage (NCBI taxonomy): Eukaryota > Viridiplantae > Streptophyta > Magnoliopsida > Solanales > Solanaceae > Nicotiana > Nicotiana benthamiana. Next base: position 15,821,941 of record CM067325.1, read on the forward strand.
TTGACAATTCCCCCACCTATCGTTCACCATACGGAGGTGGGTTCATCGAGTAGAAGTGCTGCGATAGGGAGCGTTACTATTGAAGTTCCTGCTGACAGCAGCCTTCTAAGGAAATCTGGTCAAGCAGACGTTTGGCTTGAGCCTCTAATTGGCCAATCGAGAAGGAAAAGCTAGAGAGCCACAACTACCTAACCCTAACGAATGACATAGCGCATGCCACTCTAAAGGTATTCTTCTTCTTTCTCTTCTTTACTTTGTAAAAAATTCTATTTTTGGGATTTTTATTTGCCTTCTCTTTTTTTAGGCCAATTTTATCGGTACTGAGCTAATGAATAGAATCTCCCTCTTGGAGAAGGCAACACGTGATTCGGAGAAGGTTGCACGTGATTCACAATTGGAAGCAATCAATTGGAAAGAGAAATTTGACAGTGCTCAAATTGACATGGAGGATTTACAAGAGAGCAGGGATACCTTAGAGCGACAGGTAAGAGCATTAACTTCGGAGCTAGCAGTTATCAAGGCTTCCATGAGCCAAGCAGAAAAGGAGAAAGAACGCCTTGAATCCTCCTTTTCGGAACAACTTTCTAAAGCTGGTGAGGAGAACAGGGCGTTGAAGGCTCTGTTGAATCAAAAAGAAGTTTAAGCTCGTACAAAATTTAACTCAAGCACAAGAAAATTTGCGAATTTCTACTAACAAGGTACGTGCTGTAGAGAGCTCTCAGGCTTCTCTTCAAGCTTCTTATAATTCTACCATGGCCGATTATGTAATGCCTGGGAGAAGGATTATGAGATCCTTGAAGAAAATTTTGATGTCGAAGTAAGTTGGGCTTTATTGAATTCACGTCGTGATACCCTGATTGAGGCGGGTCAAGAAGGCTTCGGCCTGGAGTCTGAATTAGCTAAGAGTAATGAAACCATTGAACAAACTCAGCAACCTGAGGACATTCCTTCTCCAATGATTGAAACTCATACATGTATCACTTCTTCTTCGAGCCCAATCGAACCTACTGCTGCGAGCCAAGTTGAAACTGCTCCTGATGCTGCTCTTACCCAAGTTGAGCTCGTTGCTGCGAATCAAGATCAACCTGGAATCATTGATGTATCTTCTTCAGTTCCTTCAACTTCTTATTGAAAAATTTTCCTTGTCTTGAATTACTATTTTTTTTACTTTGGAGAGTAATGTAAAGAACCCCTGGCTTCATTTGAGGGTTGATTTTGGAATGCAAGTTCCCAAGTCCTTTATGGGGTAAACTGTATAAATAATTTTGTAGCTTTATGACTAAGTTTTGTATTTAGTTTTAAGTTTTTTTTATTATGTTTACTCTTCTCTTTTTCTTCTTATGGACTTACAGAATAATTTTATATTTTTGTTATATAAAAATGCTTCTGTTAATGTCATAACTTAATAACTTAAACATGAGTTTTATAAAAGAGCGCCCTTTTATATTTCAACACTTAATGAATATATCTCAACTTCATAATTGTGTTATTATACGATGAAAGAGATAGGAACACACATGTTTTTTTTTATATAACTTTGATAAGTTTTGAATAATACTTAACAAGTTTTGAATAATACTTAACAAGTTTTGAATAATACTTAACATGTATTTGAAGTACATCTATAACTTTCTTGTAACTGTTTTTCTTGTAACAGATTTATGAAAAAATAATAAACACGAGGTTTTCTTTATAACCCGTTTTTGAACAATACACGCAAGGTTTTACTTTATAACCTGCTTCAGTACATGGATTTTACCATAACTACAGTAAGGTTTTCTTTAACCATGGCTCGTGAATTCATGTGATTTTTACTCTGCACTTGACTTTTCCAAGCTTGATTTCTTCAATCTTCTTTGCCTCCTTTATACACACTTGTGTATATTATATAGTCCCTCAACTGTTTGAGTGTTGAAATATGACGCCTCGAGTACTTGATTGTTTCCCTCATTAGGTCCTTTTCCTAAATAGGAAAAACATGCGAGGCTCGGGGGTGCGATTAAAGATAAAGACTGCTTAACCCATTTGAATTTCTTTCAGAATAATTGCAACCCTAGGTCAGAAATTTTCAGTTATTTCGTGTACCTTACAGGCCGTGACTCATTATTTAGTACGGGTAAGCTTTTCGCCTATCATCTAAAATCATTAGTAAAATCTTAACTACTCAAAAGTATACTTTTAAAATAACTATACCTGACCGTGAGTATTCCTTAGAAATAATATCTCTTCAAATTAACAACATTCCAATGTGAAGGAAGCATCTTGCCATCCATTGTCTCCAGTTCATATGCTCCATTTTCTGCTATATTCCGAACTTCATAGGGTCCTTCCCATATTGGACTTAATTTACCCGCGTTTGCTGCCTTGGAAGATTGGAAAACCTTTTTAGTCACAAAGTCCCCAACTTTAAAGAATCTGAGGCGTGCTTTTCGATTATAATATCGTTCTATGACTTGTTTCGGTGCTGCCATTCTTATTAATGTAGCTTATCTCCTCCCTTCGATTAAGTCAAGGTTGACTCGCATTTCTTCGTCATTAAATTCTTGTGTTACCTGTGTGAACCGTGTGCTTGGCTCTCCTATCTCAACAGGAATCAGAGTCTCAGCTCGATAAACTAAAATGGTGTTTCTCCCGTGCTTGTTTTTGCAGTTGTACGATACACCCATAAAACTTCAGGTAACACCTCACGCCAGCTGCTTTTTGATCCATCTAATCGCTTCTTTAGATTGTTGATAATAATCTTGTTCATCGATCTACTTGCCATTCCCCGATTGGTGATAGGCCTTATTTGTTTGCATGTAATGGAGGTCTGAATCTTAATCATTCAGATCTTAGACATTAAGTGCTTTTATTTTTTAAGTCCGGATCTTAATTATTCAGATCTTAAGCATTAACTGTGTGTGTTTTGTACTTTGCAGCCACTTAATGGGTCTGAATAGGTCTGTATGATTAAGATCTATAACAGAGACTTAATTTCATTAAGATGCTATTATATATCCTTTATTAACTGCCTCCACCGCCTACCATTATCAACTACCACCATGTAACCACCACCACCACCATACTCAATCATCACCCTCACCGCCCACCACCACCACGCCACCATAATTTTCAATCATAGCCTTTATTATCGACCATCATCACCTACTATCTCCACCACTCCAACCACTATCATTCTCACCCACAATCAACATTCATCCTCACCTCAACTACAACAATTGAACACCCCATCACTATCAACAACCACAACTAACAGTGGCATTCATTATAACTTACCACCACCCACCCACCACCTTCCTAAGTCACAACTACTACCATCACCCGACATTATTAACTATCACCACCAACCACCACCATCCTCAATCATAATCACCACCACTGCCAATCACTACTAGCTACTAGCATGAACTACCATCATCAACCAAAACTACCACCAACCACCACCTCTAGTCGGCATTCACCTGTTAGTCATCACCACCAACAACTATCATATTTTATTGATAGAATATTAGGTTAGTTAGCATTTCATTTGAATTTTATGTTTATTAATTTTCAATTAAAGATAAATTTTATACATTCAGATGTTAAATATCAAACAGTCTTAATTATTTCTATTCAAATCTTAATACACATCTTAATATATTCAAATGTGTATTCAGATTCAGATGCTTAATCTTAATACAAATCTTGATATTCATATGTGTATTCGTATTCAGACGTCTTAATCTTAAAAAATAAATAAATTAGGCCTTAGTGATTTGAGCTCCTATAAGTTGAGGGCCATTATCAAATACAATCTCCTTTGGTACACCGAATCGGCATATGATATTTCTCCAACGAAATCCTTGACTTCTTTTTCTCATACCTATTTAAATGCACCTGTTTCTACCCATTTAGTAAAGTAATCAGTAAGTACGAACAATAATTTTACCTGTCCTTTCGCTTGTGGTAATGGACCAACGACATCCATTCCCCATTTCATAAATGGCCATAGTGCCAATACTGGATGTAGCAACTCTACAGGTCTATGCATATTGTTATCGTACTTTTGGTATTTGTCGCATTTAGTCACAAAACTTTCTGCTTCTTCTTCTATTTTAGGCCAGTAATAGCCTGCTCTAATAAGGGTTCTTACCAATGACCTTCCTCCTGCGTGATTCCCACAATGCCCCTCATGAACTTCTCTCATTACATACTCCGTTTGAGAAGGTCCGAGGCATCTTGCTAGGGGTCCTACAAAATTTTGCGATATAAATTGCCTAGCTTTAAGCAATAACGGGCAGCCCATTTTCGAAGCACGTGAGCTTTATTCTTATCTTCAAGCATGACACCATAATGCAAAAAAGCAACAATTTCATTTCTCCAATCCTAAGTAAAATTGTTAAAACTTACCTCATTTTTATAAGTGTCAAGAACTGAATGAAATAAATGTATAACTGAGGCGTTTGAATCGCTTGCGACATCGGCCACTGATGCGAGGTTAGCTAAAGAATCTGCTTCAATATTTTCATCCCTTGGTATTTGTGTAACTTTCCAAGTTTGAAATTGCTTTATCAGTTCTTGTGCCTTTTCTAGGTATTGCTGCATCCTTGTTTCCCTTGCTGTATAAGTCCCCGGCTTTTGATTAACCACGAGTTGTGAATCACTCTTAATTATAATCTGATTTATGCCAAGTTCCCGTGCCAATTCTAGACCTGCAATAACAGCCTCATACTCTGCTTCATTGTTAGTCATGGAATTATATTTAATGGCTTGTCGAATGATTGTACCCGTAGGTGGTACCAAGACAATCCCAAAACATGCACCTTTTACGTTAGATGAACCATCGACGAATAAAGTCCAAGTTCTTAGGTTAGCTCCATTGAACACTTGCAACTCTTTTTCCGCTTCTAATTGCATATCTTTACTAAAATCAGCCACAAAATCAGCTAATACTTATGATTTTATAACAGTCCTAGGTTGATAGGTGATTTCGTACTCACTTAACTTTATATCCCACTTATCCAATCTTCCTGATAACTCATGCTTATGCAATATATTTCGTAAAGGGTAAGCAGTTACTACAGCAATAGGATGACACTGAAAATAAGGTCTTAATTCCTAGATGCCATAATTAATGCAAGTACAAGTTTTTCTAACTGAGAGTACCGTGTCTCCGCATGTAATAAAGATTTACTGACATAATAGATAGGGGATTGCTTAACTTGCTCCTCCCGGACTAATATAACACTTATCGCTACTTCCGAAATGGCAAGGAAAATAAGTAGCCTTTCCTTGCCTTTGGTTTTGCCAGTAAGGATGGATTTGACAAGTACGTTTTCAAGTTCCTAAGTGCCTGTTGATATTTTTCATTCCATTCAAAATGATCCTGCTTTCTAAGGGCCGGGAAAAATTTGAAGCATTTCTCCGATGACTTAGAAATGAATCTTCCTAAAGCTGCAATCCTCCTTGTTAACCTTTGAACTTCTTTCTTATTTGGAAGTATATCAGGGATTTCCTCAATAATCTTAATATGTTCAGGATTTACCTCAATACCATAGTTAGAAACAAGAAAACCCAAAAATTTACTTGATGCAATACCAAAGGCACATTTCTCAGGGTTTAACTTTATATTATTTTAATATCTTCACCTCCACTTATAACATTGACAGTCCTTTTCGAGGATGGTGGTATTGGAGGCTCCTGCCTATTTTTCATGTAAGCTTGCTTGCCTTTCTCGCTGAACAACTCCGTGAGATACTCTTGCTTTAACAAATGATGAACTTCACTTTGTAAAAGTCTGCAGGCTGTTGTTTTATGCCCGTGGTCATTATGAAACTCGCACCACTGGTCAGGGTTGCGCCTGTTTGGATTTGATCGCACTTCCTTTGGCCATCGAACCTTATCTCCCATGCTTTTCAAACATCCACGCGCTCGGAGGTGCCGACGTTGAAGTTATAACCACCAAATCTTGCTTTTAAATTTGAATCATCATCTCGTGTCTCATGAGTGTTTCAATCGTTCCTGAATCTCGAGCCTGACTCTCTATTCCTTGATCTGTGATTGTACCTATGATTGTCTTGCTTTGATCGTGAGTCTCTTCCTCCAGGTCCCATATAAGGCTCGTATCCATTTTTTCCAGACCTTTTTTAGTCTCCATACATCTTGAACTTACCTTTTCTTGTTTTTGAAATCGTGGAACAGTATCTTTCTCAATCCTTAGCTTCGTGGTATATCTACTATAAACGTTATTCCAAGTTGTAGCTGGGAATTCTCGAAGGTTTTCTTTGAGTCTCCCCGTGGCTTCTGAACTTTTCTTATTCATGTTGCTTGCAAAAGCTATAGCCGCCCAGTTGTCAGGTACACGTGGCAATATAATTCTTTCACGCTGAAATCTATCCACAAATTCTCTAAGAAACTCTGAGTCTCCTTGCTTATTTTTGAAAATATCTTCCATTCTTTTTTCCACCTTTTGAGCTCCCGAGTGTGCTTTGATGAAAAAATCTGCAAGCTCAGCAAAGGAATTCATAGAATTTTCAGGTAGAAGAGAGTACCATGTAAGTGCTCCTTTGGTGAGTGTTTCGCCAAATTTCTTTACTAATACAGATTCAATCTCCTACTTAGATAAGTCGTTGGAATGTCAGGCATTTTGAACTTTTTTGGAATTGGAAGAGGAGAAGCACTTGCCGTCCAGGGTTGCTGTGATATCGATCCATATCTACTCCTTGATAACGAGTAGCATCCCAGGTATTTGCTCTATGCGCTCAGTTTGCTCCTTGAGGTTTTTCTGCAAGGTTAGTACTAAGTTTTGTAAATCATAATTAACCACATTACCCGGTTCCCTCTCTTGTGATTCACTAAGAGTCCCTCCGTTGCCTGAATTGACAAGTCTAGAACGAGGATTTTCCAAAGTATTATTATTGGGTGTTGGTGTAGGGGTTGCAATAGGTAACTGGTTAAGAAACGCTTAAACAACTTTATTGACCCCAGCATCAATTAGTTTCTACAAAGCGTCATCAACGGTTTCAGCATTCTCAAATTGAGCATGTTCATTCAGAGATCCATCAGGGGTTCCCTCTCGAGATTGTCCGAGAGAGCCTCGTGGAGTAGGAATCAAAGCATTAGTATCTTGTGGATCTCCCAAATTTGTTTGGTTTTCTTGATTTCCTCGAATGTTAACATTGTTGTTCGACACGATTGACCAACAAGAAAAGTTAATCGAGAAAAAATAGATTATCAGATTTCCGATAACGGAACCAATTTGTTTAACCAAAAAATGAGATTTTTGTCAAAGCTAGAATTTAGAAGAACGCAGGTTATTAATAATCAAAAGAATGTTTAAAAGAAATTAATTTATGTAATAAAAGAATATTTCAAGAGAAAAGCAAGTAAACCAAGATATATTCCAATGATTTGAAGTCATCAACTGATCAGATATTTTCCTTTTATATGTGTCCTATAGATATACGTTTTGCCCAAATCATAATGAGGCTATTATAAGTAATTAAAGACATTGAATGCTACGTTACATAATTATTACATTTAATACGAATTCCCTAAGATATTTCGTACTTAATGTCTGATACATGCCGTATTTGCGCTCTTTTTATTTTCAGATTCATTCTTTCGCGCTCTTGGATATAAAAGACTTTCACAGGTACGTGCGCTGAGTTATTTGAATATCTACTTGTACCTCCTCTTTAGTCTTTAGCTCGTGCCTGTTGTAATTTGTTCTTATTGTAGCTCGTGCCTCTTAATTAGCTGTCACTCTTTGACCACTTAATCAGTTTACGTGTCTTAATACATTTTTTTAAATACAATTTTTCCCAATATAGTTTTCCTTCCTCGTTTTGCATTCCTCATTTCATTTTCACTCAAGAATTTATTTCCATATGTTGTTGACTCTGAATCATATTAGAAGTAAATTGTTTATAATAGACCCTTATAGTACGTATATTTCCGGATCCTTACGCACCGAGCTGTCCTTAAACACGTATACGATATTTCACCTTGACGGAAACATACGTACAAGATTGTCTTGAGGTAGTAAAAGCTGATGAAAGTACAGGAAACTAATGTTTATGTGGGGTGGAAATTGACGTCATCAATGTCTATATTAACAGACTGGGAATTGTTTGACATCAACTTTCCCAAAAATTTCGGTCTCGTTTGGTTGTCTGTGAAGCAGCCGTAATAGTAGTCCCACGAATGGTATTTCAGTTGTGACAACTGTTCGTTAATTAGGGCTCGAGTATATTTCACTTTTATGTATTCCTCGTATATTTTTTCTATAACTGAAGTGGATTTTCCAAATACTTGAATCAAGAATTTTTTTAAATTTATTTTTTATTTGCACTTCCGGGACGCACGATAAGGATGGACAGTGATGACATCCAATTAGCACACAGGAGGAGGCCCCTCCTCACAATGCTTGTTGGGAGAGTTACAATCATTGAAATGCTCAAAGGTCAAAATAAGAGGTGACATTTAAGCTTAACTTTGTTTACCTCAGAATTTCAGGGCTATAATATCCAAAACTTGTTATGGGTTAAGTCTACCTAAAAAATTTTAAGTTTTGTAGCAGAGCTATATGATTTGAAGACGGTTAAATTGAATCTTTATAATGTACAAATAGAGTAATAATAAGTTTTTCTGAATATTGTATAAATTGTGGAAACCACTCGACATAATTGTTTAACCAAAAACTAGGAATTTTGGTCAAATTTTAATTTTAGAAGAACTCGGGTTATTGATAATCAAATAAGAAAATAATTATGTAATAAAAAGAAGAACTGAATTGAAAAGTAGCAGAATAAGCAAAAGAAATCAGTATATTCTAATACTAATCCGTGTCCCTTTACAAATGTTATTTCTCTCCTTTTATACATATTTCTAAGTACGACGTTTCTTCCCTCTCTTAATAAAGCTATGAGCAATTAATGGCATTAATGTAACGTTGTAATTGGTAATCGTAACTGTTTCGTGAAGATTCTATAACGTTTCCCATCATTGATGCTCATTAATTACGAATAATATGTAACTATACTTTTTGCCATCTAGGTTCATCCCTCGGATGTCTCTTCAAATTATCAAGAGGTCCGAGTAATCGTTCCTTCTTGTGTTCTTGAACCTTTGCTCGTACCTATTAAGGCTCATGTCTCTTTGAATATTCTGTGCTAGCTATCATTCTTTCATTGATTCATGTGTTTTGACATGTCAGAACCTAATTAATTCCAAATATTAACTCATTTTTTCCCAATACAAATAGCCCCTCCACTTGCCATTTATTCAGCAATTGAATATCTGGAAGTGGATCTCATTTAAAGTGGGAATTTTTGCCGCCATTCCACATAGCATTATACATTCTCCAGAACTGAGGCTTCACATGTCACTTCCATTTAATGCATGTGACATGTGGTGTCTTTTTTTTGGTTCTGAAACCCTTCAACGCCCTTTAAGGCTTTTTTACGGCTATATCAATCATGAAGTGACAGTTTTCATTATGACGTTCCCATCATTACCTTTTTGTTTGATGGTTGCTTCTAAGTATAAATATATCCTTTGTCTTTTCTTTCTCAGAAAAGTTTTCCATCTTTGAGTATTCAATCTTCTCTTCTTCCTCGTATAGCTATGTCTTTTTCGAACCCTGATCCCCAAAAAGTTCTTATCGTAGATGAACTCCCCCTTGCTTCTACTAGAAGTAGGAGAGGAGGAAGATTGCATAGTCTAAGTTGGTTTCTATTAAAGGTTTTTCATCTTCTCTACCTAGTTCCACTCCTCCTTCATCTTGTAGAACTATGGCTTCTCTGATATATAAGTCTTCTGCCAGAAGTAGGGATTCTAATGAACCAATTTGTGAACCTACAATAGATGAAATTTATGACTTCTGAACTTTCTTTTTATAATGGTAAGGAATCAATTAGAAACCAGGGTTTCTCTATGTCCTCTAATGATCGTGCCGATGTTTACCCTTCACAAATTAGTGAAGGTTCGCTCTCTATTGTTCGTAAAGATTGTCAATGGAGGTTTGATTTCCCAATCCTCATGCCTAATGTAAATCAAAGGATTACTTCTTTCGAGGCGGGATTTTCTTTTGTGTATACATACCCTTTTACATGGGACTCTAGACCCCCTATTGGTCTATATATCATTGAATTTGGTCACTTCTTCAATGTGTCTTTATGAAAAATTGGCCCTATTGTACGGAGGGTTGTTGCATTTTTAAGGTATTTGGCCAATTTGGATCAATTACCTTTCACCTTCTTTAATCTAATCCACCTTTACTCCCCTAAGTTATTCCGTCATGAGATTTTTACTTTGGTGGCGAGGAGTAAGAGGGTATTATTAAGTTTGAGGATGATAAAGACTGTGGCTGGTATGCCCGATTTGTTGTTGCTCCTACATTAAGGTTAGTAGGTGAAGAGAATATGTCATTCCATGTAAAATGGAATTTTGCACATAAATTTCTTTACAACTTCCTCTCTTCTCTTTTTTTTTTAAATAGGGTTTGTACTTCTCATGACTGTTTTGCTTTTCACTCTCTTTTTTTTAAGCGAACATGGCATTTGTCAAAGAAATTTCCAATTTTCGTAGTTGGGTAGAGAAATTGTTGACCATTGCTCCGATGAAAGTTAGATCTTGGAAAATACCTCTCAAACAGGTTTGGTTGAAAGGTTAAACTCACGGTAAGAAATTTTATTTTTTCCTTCTATTTTTATTCGTTATTTCTTTAGAATATATTTAACCCGTATTTTTATCAGGGTTTCCTATTCGTGGTGTAAGTGCTTAGTCGATTGCAACTTTTGGCCTTTCTTTGGCAAGAGCTCAGGAGATAATCGTGAGTTCTTTATCAAAAAGGAAAGCTGACAAATCCCACTATTCTGAAAAGGATGGAATTTCTTTGGTTCAAAGGCCACGGTCTAGATGACGCATCATTTTGGATGACGAAGTTATTCCTCCCCGTTCTGTTCCTGTGACTTAGCCGGTTGAAGCCACTTTAATGAGTTATGATGAAGATACTCCTATGGCAGTTTGTGACTCCGATGAACAACTTTTTTTCGTGTGGGTTTGATAATGAAGGCTTTGATTTGGTGTTTGAGAAGTGCCACTTATCTCTTTTCCTATATCTATCCCAACAGAACGCCCTTTTTCCTATTCTTACTGCTGTTGTTTATACTCTGTCTCAAGCCATTATGACTTTTTCTACAATCCCTACTACTAGTATTTCTCGAACTGAAGTTGGTTCTTCAAGTGGAAGTAGAGTGATGAAGCAAATTACATTGAGGTTCCTGTCGATGCTAATCTTCCGAAGAGGTCAAGCCAAGATGATGCATGGTTGAAACCCTTGATTGGTCTAGTTGAAAAGTCCTAGTTATAAAGTCATAGTTCTTTGACTTGGATGAATGACATCGTGCAATCATCATTGAAGGTATTGACTTCTTTTCATGTTCTATTCCATTTTCCTTTTGCTAAGATTCTTATCTAGTTTTTTGTAGATCAATCTCATCGGTACAGCGATAATGGAAAGGGTTTCCTATACAGAGCAATTGATGCATGATTACCAGATTGACAGATAATTAGAAAGATAAGTATGAAAGTCTTCATCTTGAGATGGACGTTTTAGAAGAAAACAAATGTACGTTATAGAAGCAGCTAAGAATCATGGCATCAGAGCTAGAAGTTGAGAAAGCTTCTTCCAACCGAGAGGGCAAGGATAAAAACCTTCTTAAGTCGTGTTTGCTAAACAACTCTCTGAAGCTACTGGAGAGATCAGAGGTTTGAAGGCTCTGCTGAATGAGAAAGAGGTTTATACTGGTGAGCTTGTTCAAACAGTCACCTAGACCCAAGAAGATCTCCGAGTGTCTTTTGATAAGGTCAAGTTTTTGGAGACTTCAGTTTGCCCTTTCAAAGTCTTCTTACGATGTTTCTTTGGATGAGAGGGAGGAGCTTAAGAGCGAAATTGATCAGTGGGAAAGAATCTACGAAGCTCTTGAGGACAAGGCTGTCGTTGAAGTAAGTTGAGCCATTTTGAATACGCGCCATGATACTCTTATGGAGGTAAGCCAGGAAGATTTTAACTTGGACGCTGAGTTAGCAAAGATTAATGAAGCAATACAAAGAACTCAGCAAAGCCAAAGCTTTTCTTCACCCATGGCTGATAGTCCCAAAAATACTGAAGCTGATCCTGGTGCGGTGGATGTCCCAGCTCCTTCAGATCAAATCGAGCCTACTGTTGTTGATGGTGCCATCTTGAATTATTCTTCAGAACCTGCTCCTTAGTGAAAGTTTGTTTGTGAAGTTTAACTTCTTCTTTTTTCTTTTTTTTGTTTTGTTGGTAGAATATTTGGTGGTTTACTCTTGGTCCCATTTAGGGGTAATGGTTTTGGTAAAAACATATCCCCAGGTCTTTTTAATGACTTTGTAATGACAATCAAGATAGGACTAAGTTTATACTTAGTTTTAACTGAACTTTATAAAGTTTTTGTTTCATCTTATAATACCTTCGACTTGAGTTTCTGTTATACTTGTAAACAATAAATTTGCATCGAGAAAATAAAATCAAGACAAAAAAATATTGTAATAATCATAGTATTTGATTTCAAATATTTCAGTGTACAATCTCTATGATTCCTCTGATTCTACTTTTCTAGTATAAATTCAAGGGTTTTTGAGCTTCATCTTGAATTTGAATTCGATTTATCCGTTGCGAACACTTTGATCGTTGCCACGAATTTTATCATGAACAAGTAGCCTTGATCTTGAACGCCTTGTATTTGATTTTACTTCATTCTTGATCTTGAATATTTGAATTGTTCTTCGTTCTTGAGCTTGAACTTGATTTCTTGAACTTTGAACTTGAACTTGAACTTGAAGATTGAAACTTGTGGAGGAATTTGCAGTGTTTGATCCACGAGCTCTTTCTTTCTTCTTGTTATAACTTCTGGTGTCTTTTTTGGGTTATGAAGACCCCTATTTTATAGTTGTGGAAGGGACGAATTGTGATAAGAACAAACTCTTTCCGACCAATCAACTTGAAGTGTGACATGGCCGCATTTGATTGGACAGAACATGTCACTTGCACACGTGGCGCTATTTCATTGACCTTTTAGTGTGACTTAGCATGCCTTGTCATTTTGACACGTGTCATGATCCTATTGGCTCTTCCATTTGACTTGGCGCACAACGTCATTTGCCACGTGGCACCAAACTGTGCCTCTAGGAAAATGACATCTTAGGCTTAATGAAGTGGGCTCATTACTTTAGTCCAATTAAATGGGCTAGCCCAATGGATTAAGACTTATTTATTTAATCCATATGTATTGGAATTGTAGTTAATCCAATTATATTAGACTAATATATTTAAAACATAATCTGCATTATTTTATCTATTTAAATTCAATAAAATTTAAATTCTTACAATACTCTTTTAATGATTTGCCCTTGCCTTGTTTATTTATAAGTTCAAGGTCATGCTTCTACTTAATTTCAATGTGGGGGTTTTTGTTTTACTCTTTTAACTTTTTGCATTTTTAGAAATGCTTTGTTAATTTCATGAATTTTGAATCAAACATGAATTAATAAAGAGGGGCCTTTTATACACGACACTTAATGATGAAGACGTCTTAATTTCATAATGGTGTAAGCATACGAAAAAAGAAATACGAACACATATGTTTCTTGAAATAACTTTGATAAAGTTTTCGTTCGTACTTTGTCAAGCTTAAATAACATCTTACATTTATTTAAATATCTTCTACAACTCTTCTGTAACTGTTTTCTTTACAACAGATTTGTTAAAAAAAATCCAAGGGTTTCTTAATGACTCGTGGCTAAATACTGCCTTTAACCTAAAAATTCGTAAGAGTTTGAAATTTGTATCTACAAGTGTATTCATTATAAGTTTTTGGATCAGGGTTGCATTTTTTGGTTCGTGACGTTGCTCTAAACTTGGTATTTGTTGAGTAGACATTAGGTTTGACTTAAAATTTAATTGTTTTTGTCTTCTTTGCCTTCCTTATACATATATCATATGCATATTATATAGTCTCCCAAGTGTTTGAGCTTTGAAGTATAAAATCTCGAGCACTTGATTATACCTTCTATGTGGTCCTTTTCCTGCAAAGGAAAAACATACAGGACTAGAAGGTACAATTTTAGATGAAGACTGCTTAACCTATTATATTTTCATCAAAATAGTTGTATCCCTAGACCGGGAATTATGTTCTTTCCACGTATCTTTCAGGTTGTAATTCATCATCCAGTGTGGGCTAGCTTTTTGCCTATCATCTAAAATCGTTAATAAACTTTTAACAATTCAAAATTAAAAATCGTGCGTAGGGATACTTGACCATTGGTATTTCATTCCCTTAGAAGTAGTATTTCTTTAGATTAAAAAAAAAATTTGAAGTTAGAATCTTGCCATCCAATGGTTCAAGCTCGTATGCGCGATACGATGAATCTTGTAAGGACCTTCCCAATTTGGACGTAACTTTTCTGTGTTGGCTGCTCTCGTGTATTGGAAAACTTTCTTTAGTACGTAGTCCCAAATATTGAAGTATATGAGACGAGCTTTCCGATTGTAATAATGCTCAATAACTTGTTTTGCATTTCCATCCTTATTAATGCAGTTTCCATCCCTTGTTCTAGTAAATCCAGGTTTACCCGCATCTCTTCTTCGTTCGACTCTTTTGTAGCTTGAATATATCTTGTACTTGGACTCTCTATTTCGACTGGTATTAAGGCTTCAGCTCTGTATACAAGTGAAAATGGTATTTCTTTGTACTTGTTTTTGCTGTTGTTCGGTAAGCCCACAAGATTCCAGGTAGTACCTCTAGCAATTTCCCTTTGATTCTTCTAGTCTTTTCTTCAAGTTAATGATAATGACTTTATTTGTTGATCATCTTGTCCATTCCCCACCATATGGTAAGGTGTCAAGGTAATCCTTTTAATCTGTAACTTTCAAAGAATTTTGTGATTTGTGTACCTATAAAATGTGGGCTGTTATCACATGCGATCTCCTTTGGAACCCTAAATCGACAAATGATGTTTTGCCAGATAAAGTTTCTGACCTCTTTTTCTCATACCTGTTTGAAGGTTCCTGTCTACCCACTTAGTAAAATAGTTAGTGAGTACTAACAAAAATCTTACCTTGCCTTCGGCTTGTGGAAGTGGACCTACGATATTCATCCCCCACTTCATAAAAGGCCATGGTGCTATAAATGGATGTAATAATTCAGCTGGTCAATGCATATTGTTGCCATATCTTTGGCACTTGTCATATTTAGCCACAAAACTTTACGCCTCTTCTTCCATTTTTGGCCAGTATAGCCAGCTCTAATTATGGGTTTTACTAAAGGTCTCCCTCCAGCATGATTTCCACAATGTCCGTCATGTATTTCTTTCATCACATATTCCGTTTTCGACATAAATTGCCTTGATTTATCAATAACGAGCAGCTTTTTGGTGAAGTTCTTGAGCCTTTTTCTTATCTTCATGTAGTATTCATGCTGCAAAAATTTGGCAATCTTGTTCCTCCAATCCCAAGTTAGATTATTGTAATTTACCTCATTTTGTCTTGATAAAGCACTGAATGAAACAAATGTATCATAGAGCATTTTCTTAATTTGTTACTTTTGCAGCGGATACAAGATTAGCTAGAGCGTCTGCGTCGACACTTTCTTCCCTTGGTATCTACGTGATTTTCCAAGTTTCGAATATTCTAACTAAATCCCGTACCTTTTCCAGGTATTGTTGCATCATTGCCTCTCTAGCTATATAAAACAACAACAACAACTACCCAGTATAGTCCCACAAAGTGGGATCCGGGGAGGGTAATATGTAGACGGACCTTACCCCTACCTGAGAGGGCAGAGAGGCTGTTTCCAATTCAGAGCTATATAGACCCCTGAATTTGGTTAACTATGAGTTGGAATCACTTTTGATTATAACCTGTTCTATTCCGAGCTCTCGTGCAAATTTTAAACCTGCAATTATAGCTTCATATTCTGCCTTATTATTAGTGATTGGATGATATTTTATTGCTTTCGGATGGTTTCACCCGCAAGTGGTATCATGATAATGCCTAGACCTTCTCCTTTTTACATTTGATGTACAGTCGGTAAATAAGGTCCAAATAACTGGATTAGACCCGTTAAATACTTGTAGTTCTTTTTCTACTTCCATTTGTATCCCTTGGCTAAACTCTGCGACAAAATATGCTAAAACTTGTGACTTCATTGTAGTTCCAAGTTGACATGTAATGTCATATTCACTTAGTTCTAAATTCCACTTGGCTAATCTACCTGATTACTCTTGTTTATGCAATATATTACGTAATGGGTAGGCGGTTATCACAAAGATAGGATGACATTGAAAATAAGAGCTTAATTTTCTAGATGCCATAATTAAGGCTAATGTAAGTTTCTCTAAATCAGGATATCGATGCATCTAGCAAATATTTGCTAACATAGTAATCAGAGATTGTTTACCTTGGTCTTCTCGAACTAATACGACATTTATCGCTACTTCTGAAACTGCAAGGTAGATAAGTGATTTCGCCCATCTTTTGGTTTGGCTATCAATGGTGGGTTTGACAGGTACGCCTTTAAATTTTTAAGCGCTTGTTAACATTCTTCAGACCATTCAAATTGATTTTGCTTTTTTAAAAACAGGAAAGAATTTGAAGTATTTTTCAGATGACTTGGACATATACCTTCCCAAGGCTGCTATTCTTCCTGTCAGCCTTTCTACTTCCTTTTTGCTCGTGAGTATATTCGAAATTTCTTCAATAGCTTTAATTTGTACAGGATTTACTTCAACGCCACGATTAGAAACAAGAAATCCCAAGAACTTACCTGATGACATGCCAAATGCACATTTCTTAGTATTTAACTTCATGTTAAATTTGCGAAGAATCTAAGAATATGTCAAACAAGTGTTGAATATGATCCCCTTCTTATTGTGATTTGACCAATATATCTATTATATACACTTCCATGTTTTCCTAGGTGTTCTTGAAATATTTTGGTCACTAGCCTTTGGCATGTGGCCTCAACATTCTTTAAACCGAATGGCATAACTTTGTAACAGTAAGTCCCATGCTTATGATAAAGAAAGTTTTTTCTTCATCTAAAGGGTCCATTTTAATCTGATTATATCCTCAATAGACATCTTAAAAATTTAACAAGTCATGCCCTGCAGTAGCATCAATTAGTTGACCTATGTTCCATAATGGAAAAGAATCTTTAGGACAAACTTTATTTATATCAGTATAATTTAAACAAACTCTCCACTTACCATTCGTTTTGGGAACTACTATTGTATTAGCCAACTGATCTGGATACTTTACCTAGCGTATAAACCCAATTTTTAAAAGTTTTTGCTCATCATCTTGCATAACCTGATTCTTGAAGGAGCCTTGCTTCCTTTTGTTTTGTTTGACAAGTGGATACGATAGATCTTTATTTAATTATTGTGTCGTTACCTCCGGTGGTATACCTATCATATCTGAATTGTACAAACAAAAACAATCTACGTAGCCTTTAAAAATTCAATCAACTTATGTTTCATCTTTAGGCGGAGGTTGGTTCCAACATAGACTTTTTTATGCAACCAATAAACAAATAGTACCACAACTTCCAGTTCCTGATCGTTGTTTTGATATTTTCATTTTCTTTTGGTTCTTGAATAGTATTAGGCCTCGAGTCTACATCTGTTTGCCCATATTTAGTTGAGGCTCGTGTTGCTACCTCATCAACTGAATTCTGTGATTGCTATATTTCATCGCTTTTTGTGTTTGAATATGCCACGAAATTAAGTCTTCGAGAAGCTTGTTGATCACCACAGATTGTTGTATTCCCCATTATGATGAAAACTTGATAACTTGATGTAAGGTAGATTGAACAACGTCCATTTCATGAATCCATGGTCTGCCGAGTATCATATTGTAAACCATATCTATTTTTACTACCTGAAATTTGGTATCTTTGACTACTCCTTCTGCGAATGTGGTGAGCACTATCTCCCCTTTTGGTACGACGCTCGAGTTTTCAAAACCAAATAAGGCATGTGCCTTGGGTATCAGCTTATCATTGGCTTGCATCTCATTTACTACTCTTAACAGAATGATATTCACGGAACTACCTGGGTCTATCAAAACTCGTTTTACATTATCATCATGTACAAGTAAAGATATTATTAGTGCATCATTATGCAGGGTTAGCACTCCATATACATCTGCATCATCAAATGTAACTATCTTCTTCCATAACCTGTCGAATTCGCTTCCTATGGGTAACTATAATTTTTGACACTTTCTTTGATGCCGTGTACATCACGCCATTGATCTCTTCTCCTCCACTTACGACATTAACGTCCTTTTTGGAGAATGATGTTTTGGTAGTTCCTGCCAATTCTTCATATATGCTTGCTTTCCCTTTTCACTAAACAGTTAAGTTAAAAACCCTTATTTTAATAAATGTTCTACTTCACCTTGTAGCAATATGTAATCCGCTATTTTGTGCCCGTGATCGATGTGAAAATCGTACAAAAATAAGGATTTTTCCTATTTGGATTTGATCTCACTTCCTTTGGCCACCTTACCTTGTTTCCTATGCTTCTTAAAACAACAACCAACTCGGATGTGCTAACATTAAAACTGTAACTTCCGATCTTTGCTTTTGAGCTTCTGTCATCGTCTCGCATATCTCGCGTGTTTCTTTCTTTTTTGAACCTTAACGGTGAACTTGATTCTCTATCTCTTGATCTAGGATTATACCTTGGATTTTCCTATTTTGAACGCGAGTCCCTTCCTGCCGGTCCCATGTAAGGCTCGTACTTGTTTTTACCAGAGTTTTTTTCAGTTTCAGCTCGTCTTGAACTCACCCTTTCATCTTTTCGAGACTAAATGATAGTATCTTCCTCTATCCTAGCTTCGTGTTGTATCTATTATAAATATCATTCCAAGCTGTTGCTGGAAATTCTCGTAAACTTTACTTGAGTCTTCTCGTAGCTTTCAAGATTTTTTATTTAGATTACCGGTAAAGGCATAACCGCCCAGTTATAAGGTACATGTGGAAACATCATCCTCTCACGCTGGAATCTGTCTACGAATTCCCTAAGGAGCTCTGTATCTCCTTGTCTTATTTTGAAGATATCCTCCATTCATTTTTCAACGTTTTGAGCAGTGTGCTTAATAAATGAATCTACAAGCTCAACAAAAGTATCTATCGAATTTTCAAGTAAAGAAAAAATCATGTTAATACTGTCTTCGTAAGCATTTCTCTAAGTTTTTTTACCTATATTGATTCAATTTCTTACTTGTTCAAGTTGTTGCCCCTTACATCGGTTGTAACTGCAGTTATGTGATCCCGTAGATCAGTTGTTCCATCATATTTTGAAATATCGGGCATCTTGAATTTCTTTGGAATTGGTAAAGGAGCAACATTTGGCTTTCAAGATTATTGAGAGTATTTGTCCATATTTATTCCCTTGATTACATGTGGCACTCCAGGTATCTGCTCTATGCGATCGCTCTGCTCTTTGAGCTGTTTCTGTAAAGTTAGTACTAAAAATTGACTGGGTTACCTGATCCTCCATCACGAGATTCGCTAGGAGTTCCTTCACTTCCTGAGTTAACGAGTCTTGAGCGATGATTTTCCACGGTGTTGTTGTTTTGACTTGGTGTTGGTGGTGCAACACCTAGCATCTGGTTAGCAAAAGCCTGAAGAGAATTACTGACATGTTGGGCGAGTAATTTTTTCAAAGCTTCATCAATAGCTTGATTATTTTCGAATTGCTCATTCGTATTTGATTTAGATCAGTCAAGAGTCCCCTTTCGGGATTGTCGAGGAGGTTTCGTTGGGATGGAACTGGAGTTCCTTCAACTTGTTGATTCTCCTGATGTTGCTAATTTTCTTGGTGCTGTAAATTTTGTTGGTCGTTGTCATTGATATTCGATATGATTGTTTTGACAAAAGAGTCGATTTAGAAAGTAAAATATTATCAGATTCCCGACAACACAACCAAATTGTTTAACCAGAAACTAGGAATTTTGGTCAAAGCTTAATTTTAGGAGAACTCAGGTTACTGATAATCAAATAAGGAAATAATTATGTAATGAAAAAGAAGAATTAAATTTAAAAGTAGTAGAATAAGCAAAATAAATCAGTATATTCTAATAATAATCTGTGTCCCCTTAGAAATGTTATTTCTCACCTTTTATACCTAATTCTAAGTACGTTGTTTCTTTCCTCTCTTAATACAACTATTATGAGTAATTCATGACATTAACGTAACGTTATAATTGGTAATCGTAACTGTCTCGTGAAGATTCTATAATGTTTCCCATCATTGATGCTCATTAATTACGGATAATATGTAACTATACTTTTTGCCATCTAGGTTCGTCCCTCGAATGTCTCTTCAAATTATCAAGAGGTTTGAATAACCGTTCCTTCTTGTGTTCTTGAACCTTTGCCCGTACTTATTAAGATTCGTGTCTCTTTGAATAGTCTTTACTAGCTATTATTCTTTCATTAATTCACATATCAGCAGATAATTAATTCCAAATGTTAATTTGTTTTTTTTTTGCAATACAATAAGCTAAACTTCAAGCGTAATGACAAAGAAGATATAAAATTGTTTACGTTATAGACTAAAATCTCAAATGTGTATATATTCTTTCCCTTAATGAATAAGAGAGAATAGTCCGTAAGATATATGGACCTATATCTACATACATATGAACAATATATGGATAAATTATATGTTATGTGCTATCTTTTGGTTTGGCCTAATTTTGTGGTCTTATGGACATTATGTTAAGGGGGCCAATGTATTGTCATATAAAGTGTAGGACTAATGTGTGGATACCCAAAAGGGTAACCTTAGTTAATGATAGGCTAACTAAGGTTACATATATGTAACTATGGTTACATGCTTATGACTCTTGAGTTTCATAACTCATTTGTTATAAGTGGGGGGGTTATGGTTCCCACAATATAGCAAGACATTCTCTTCTTCTTCCCATTGAATCAAGAGAGCCATTTGTTGTTTTGCATATCTTTGTGGAAAGCCATACTCCAATTTTGGTTATTGTGATATTATTGTTGTTGTGAAACCAATACTTCAAGAAGGATCAAGGAGACAATCTTGAAGGAAGGACTAAGGAACTTTCTAAGGCACACTTTGGACAATCTTCAACAAGAGGATTAAGGTTTTCCACATATGGATTCAGGTACGATTCCGCTCATGTTGTTGTTGTTCCAAATTATTCGATATGAAGGCTATTGTGTTTTAGTCGGAATAATTATTTTAACAATTGGTATCAGAGCCTCCTTCATATTTGGATAATTTGGAGGTTCATGAAATTGCATGTTATATAAAGTTCATGTTTAAATTAAGGTAGAATTTTGATTATGAAATTCTAGTAACATGATATAGCATGAATGTTATGTTGTTGATGTGTTTTGGTGTTTCAATATCTTGTTATCACTACTTGGATTGAAGCATTAAAATTTGCAAAATTTTGGTTAAAGATCAATATGATTTCTTGTTTAAATTTCTTGTTGAAAACCATTTTAAGTCGTTGGACAGAATACCAAAATAATCGATTATTGCCTAATGATAATCGATTATCTTGAATTGTTAATCAAAATTTTGCAAAACAGAAGCCGGGAATAATCGATTATCAATTTTGAGAATAATCGATTATTTCAAATTTTGTCATAAAATTTTTGGGACAGAACACTAGAATAATCGATTATTCATTGAGAATAATCGATTATTCAAGTTTTCAGCAAAATTTGGAAATTACAGTGAGCCAGAATAATCGATTATCAAGGACCTGATAATCGATTATCAGGCAATTAAGTGCTGAAAACGTTTTGTTTTGGCTGTTTAATGAGGACATAATGTAAGAAACATTTTTCATAATTAATGAAACATTTTAAGTCTTTTAAGTTTCAGATTTTAATTGAATATTTATAATATATCAATTAATATTAAGTTTTTATAATTATTCATGTATTATACATTAATATTCAGTTTTTTAATATTAATTGTTTTAGTCCATCAAACTTCAGTTTTTGGAATTGTCCAATTCAGTCTATAACAATTAATATTCAGATGTTGCATGTCAAAACATGTAACATATTAAGTTAAGATTCATAATATGGCTTAAGGAACTAAAGTATTTAGCATCTAATATTTTAAATTAGTCAATTGAAGCATTATGTTGCCAAAGTAACCTCTATTGTGTAGATTGATTAATCTTGAAATATAAGGTGACTGTGGATGTTAGTCTTCCATGCGTTTAACACCGGCCCAAAGGAAGGTTGTTATTTGGCAGGAATTCGAACATGCTTGTGGTGATAAATATGTGACAATTATTTAGTTTTCCATGTGAATATTAAGTCGGCCCAAAGGAAGGCTTGATATTTGACAGGAGTTTATTGTTAATATTTGATCACTACACCAAGAGTACCACTTACAAGTTGATTTTCTATCCAAAGACTAAAATCAATGTTGTGCTAGGTATCTTGTAATGGGATTTGCCTATTTTGAATCTATAAAGTAATGTTAAAGTTCAAGTAATTGTCAGCATGTATTAAGTAATCCTTTGTTCTGTTTCAGTGAATTCTTCAGCTGCTTCGATATCTGCTAATATAAACAGCATCCCAGTGCTTAACGACACAAACTTTAAGGAATGGAAAGAGAACATTATGATCGTTCTCGGTTGCATGGATCTTGACCTTGCACTTCGGATTGAGCAACCTGCTTCTCTTGAGGATACATCCTCTCCTGATGAAAGGAGGGAGATGGAGAAGTGGGAACGCTCGAATCGCATGAGTCTAATGATCATGAAACATGCAATTCCAGAATCATTCAGGGGCACTATGAATGATGAAGCTAATGCCAAAGTTTTCCTTGAAAACCTTTAAAAGCGTTTTGAACAAAACAAAAAGGCAGAAACAAGTACACTATTGAGTAAACTTGTTTCCATGAGGTATAAGGGCAAGGGAAACATTAGGGAGTACATTTTGGAAATGTCTCATCTTGCTTCGAAACTTAAGTCACTCAAGCTAGTATTACCTGAGGAACTGCTTGTGTACTTAGTTTTGATATCTCTTCCTGCACACTTTAATCAGTTTAAGGTCAGTTACAACTGCCTGAAGGAGAAATGGACTCTTAATGAGCTCATTTCACATTGTGTACAAGAGGAGGAAAGGATAAAGCAAGATAAGACTGAAAGTGCTCATTTGGCATCCTCTTCTAAGGATGTGAAGAAGAGGAAAGGTAAGGAAGTTGCGGTTGCAAGGCCCAAGAATAAGCAACATAAGGAAACTAAGGTTGAAATTACTAAATTTGGTTGCTTTTTCTGTAAGGGGACTACTCATGTGAAGAAAGACTGTACCAAGTACCACGCTTGGCGTGCGAAAAAATGTACATTTCTTTCTTTTGTTTGTTCTGAAGTTAATTTAATTTCGGTACCTAAGGATACTTGGTGGGTAGATTCTGCTGCTACTACTCACATAAGTATATCTATGCATGGTTGCCTGAACTGCCGAAAACCAAATGATGGTGAAAGATACATCTATGTGGGTGACGGCAAGAAGGTGCCAGTTGAGGCTATTGGAAAGTTTAGGCTGTTGTTTAAGACCGGTTTTTATTTAGATTTGGATGAGACTTTTGTTGTACCGTCTTTTAGACGGAATTTAATTTCAGTTTCCAAATTGGACATATCCGGTTATTCATGTTCTTTTGGTGACAATAAAGTAAGTCTCTTTCAAAATTCAAATCTTATCGGTACTAGTCTTTTATCAACATTTGATAGCCTATATTTGGTTGACACAATAACCTCACATAATGAAACTTTGCATACAAGTTTAAGTGGTACCAAAAGAAAATTAACTAATGACAATTCTATTTCACTCTGGCACAAACATTTGGGTCATATATCCATTCAAAGAATTCAGAAACACGTGTCAGATGGAATTCTTGATTCTCTTGATTCCTCAAATTCGGATATTTTTGTTGAGTGTATCAAGGGAAAACAAACAAACAAGACGAGATTAGGTGCTAAGAGAGCTTCGGACGCCTTAGAATTGATACATACGGATATTTGTGGGCCATTCCCTACTCCTTGTAGGAATGGTCAACAATACTTTATCACATTCATAGACGATTACTCTCGTTATGGGTACCTATATCTTATTCATGAAAAGTCCCAATCCATAGACGTGTTCAAATCATATAAGGCTGAAGTTGAAAATCAACTAAGCAAAAGGATTAAATCCGTTAGATCTGACCGTGGTGGTGAATACTATGGCAGATATGATGGTTCAAGTGAACAACGTCCAGGGCCATTTGCTAAATTCCTAGATGAGTGTGGGATCGCCCCTCAGTATTCTATGCCAGGAAGTCCTACGATGAATGGTGTAGCTGAGAGACGAAATCGGACCCTTAAGGATATGGTAAGAAGTATGATTTGTCGTACTACTTTGCCAGACTCACTCTGGGGAGAAGCATTAAAAACCGCAGCTTATATTCTTAATAGAGTTCCAACTAAAGCTACAATCAAAACCCCATACGAACTTTGGACTGGGCATAAACCCAGTATTAGGCATTTACACATTTGGGGTTGTCCAGCTGAGGCAAGGCCTTATAGGCCGAATGAAAGGAAACTGGATGCTAAGACGGTTAGTAGCTATTTTGTTGGATACTCTGAAAGGTCCAGGGGTTTTAAGTTTTATGATCCCACTTCTAGAACTATTTTTGAGACGGGTAATGCTAGGTTTTTTGAGGATATTGAGTTTGGGGGGTGGGGAGATAAAGTTGTTAGAGATTTTGTCTTTGAGGAAGAACATGTGTCTTTCCCTCAAGTTGTTGATCTTGGTCAGGGTGTTCTTATTCCTGACACGGATCACACAACTCCAGTTCAAGACAATCTCGAAAATCTCCCCAATCAGGATCCTGAAATTACTAATGAAAGTCAAACTCAACAACCTCAAGAAACTGAAGTGCCATTAAGGAGATCCACTAGAGAGAGGAGAAATGCAATTCCGGATGATTATGTTGTATTTCTCCAAGACAAGAAAGTGATATTGGACTTGAGGAAGATGATCTAATCAACTTCCGTCAAGTCATTAAGGGTTCTAACTCTCAAAAGGGGATTGATGCCATGAATGATGAGATGTAGTCTATGAGCGATAATGACGTTTGGGAGCTTGTTACATTGCCCGAAGGTATTAAACCTATTGGTTGTAAATGGATTTTAAAAACCAAAAGGGATTCAGGGGGCAATGTTATTAAGTATAAAGCTCGTCTTGTTGCAAAAGGCTACACTCAAAAGGAAGGCATTGATTATAAAGAGACTTTCTCTCCAGTTTCATCGAAAGACTCTTTCAGGACTATAATGGCACTAGTAGCACATTTTGATCTTGAGCTTCATCAGATGGATGTTAAGACAGCATTTCTCAATGGTGACAATGAGGAAACAATTTATGTGGTGCAACCTGAAAACTTTGTTTCGGATGAATCAGAGAAAAGGGTTTGCAAATTAAAGAAATCCATCTATGGGCTCAAGTAGGCTTCCCGCCAATGGTATTATAAGTTTCATGCAGTCATTACATCTTTTGGTTTTGAACCGAATGTTGCTGATGACTGTATATACCATAAGTTCAGTGGGAGTAAGTATATTTTTCTGGTTTTATATGTCGATGACATACTGCTTGCTGTAACGATATAGC
Organism: Nicotiana benthamiana; assembly: GCA_034376525.1. NCBI lineage: Eukaryota > Viridiplantae > Streptophyta > Magnoliopsida > Solanales > Solanaceae > Nicotiana > Nicotiana benthamiana. The sequence goes on from CM067325.1 coordinate 15,847,668, forward strand.
ATTATTGCATGAAACTAAGAAATTTCTTTCAAAGAAATTTGAAATGAAAGATCTTGGTGAAGCTTCTTTTGTATTAGGAATTCAGATACATCGAGATCGCTCAAAAGGTGTTCTCGGTCTGTCACAAAAGAGCTATATCGATAAGGTTCTAAAAAGATTTGGCATGCAGGATTGTAAACTAGGTAACACCCCTGTTGCTAAGGGAGACAAGATTAGTCTCAAACAGTGCCCAAATAATAATTATGAAATTTCGGAAATGCAGAAGACGCCTTATTCTTCGGCTGTAGGTAGTCTGATGTATGCTCAGGTATGTACACGACCTGATATAGCATACATTGTTGGGATGTTAGGCAGATATCTTAGCAATCCGGGAATGGACCATTGGAAGGCAGCCAAAAGGGTCATGAGGTACTTACAGGGAACAAAGGATTACATGCTTACATATCGAAAATCGGACCAGCTTGAGATCATTGGGTATACCGATTCTGATTTTGCTGGATGTTAGGATAGTTTGAAGTCTACTTTAGGCAATATTTACATGCTTGCTGGCGGTGCTATCTCTTGGAGAAGCATTAAGCAAACTCTTACGGCCACTTCCACCATGGAAGCGGAATTCATGGCATGTTATGAAGCATCCAATGAGGCATTATGGCTGCGGAATTTTGTTGGTGGACTGTGGATTGTTGATAGCATTAAAAAGCCAATTAGGCTATTATGCGACAAGATCGGCAGTCCTTTATGCTAATAACAACAGTAGTTTGACGAAAGCAAAACATATGGACGTCAAATTTCGGGTTGTTAAAGAAAGAGTACAGAATGGACAGTTGTGCATTGAGCACATCAGTACAAACTCCATGCTTGCGGATCCGCTCACTAAGGGATTGACACCAAAAGTATTTCTTGAACATATTGCTTGTATGGGTGTCAAATCAGTTAAGGATTATGTATTTTTGTGGGAGTTTGTATTATAAAATTATATATTGTCCATTACATTCAGTAATTCAGTTATATCTGCGCAGATATTCAGTTTTAAAGTTTTTGTACTCTTACAGTTTATGATTGATCTCAATAAAGAGAACCAGTTGGAAATAGACATTCTATTGACCACACTTTATGTTATTTCCATGCTACATACCTACACTTGATCCATGTCGTTGGTTATATTGATATACGTGATATGTTGGTTCTAGTTACGAATGAGTAACTAAGAGCTCTCAGGTCCTATGTTGGTATGATTGATGGACCGGATTGTTCATGACAATTTATTGTGATAGCAATTTTGAGCTCATAAGGTTATAATGTAACATATAATGATAAGGTTTGTGCATATGTATGTGTATCTCGTCCAAGTGGGAGATTGTAAGATATATGGACTTATATCTACATACATATGAACAATATATGGATAAATTATATGTTATGTGCTATCTTTTGGTTTGGCCTAATTTTGTGGTCTTATGGACATTATGTTAAGGGGGCCAATGTATTGTCATATAAAGTGTAGGACTAATGTGTAGATACCCAAAAGGGTAACCTTAGTTAATGATGGGCTAACTAAGGTTACATATATGTAACTATGGTTACATGCTTATGACTCTTGAGTTTCATAACTCATTTGTTATAAGTGGGGGGTTATGGTTCCCACAATATAGCAAGACATTCTCTTCTTCTTCCCATTGAATCAAGAGAGCCATTTGTTATCTTGCATATCTTTGTGGAAAGTCATACTCCAATTGTAGTTATTGTGATATTATTGTTGTTGTGAAACCAATACTTCAAGAAGGATCAAGGAGACAATCTTGAAGGAAGGACTAAGGAACTTTCTAAGGCACACTTTGGACAATCTTCAACAAGAGGATTAAGGTTTTCCACATATGGATTCTGGTACGCTTCCGCTCATATTGTTGTTGTTCCAAATTATTCGATATAAAGGCTATTGTGTTTTAGTCGGAATCATTATTCTAACTCCACCGCTATTTTGAACATAAAATATTTTTGGATAGTCCACCCTTAGCACTAGTTTATGCATGTCTCCTTTTCCTATAAATTGGAGAGAAAGAGATCAGCATATCGAGGTAGTGCTGAATTTGTTGTGGCAAATCCTATTTGGTGCGGTGAAAGACGGTTAGATTAGTTTGTTGGAGCTATTCTGTTGATGTTAAAAAGAAAGGCGCAGCGAGCAGAACAAATCTGTTATTTACAAATAAAAAAGCACAATCTGCATATTCCTTGTCCTATTCACCCCATTAGTTTTGCTTAAAGCAGACCAACTAAGCTTCCACATATTATAATACTTCATCATTAATCTTACTTTTCTTTATGTGGATTTTGCTTTTATTTATATACTATGTCATAATAGGCCAAGCTGTTTAAAGATCTTGCCACTGTCTCAACTATATTTAAGTGTCAGATATATGATGAGCATCATATAAAAGCATTAGCCCGTACAAAGTTTCCTGATATATTCTAGCTACCTCTTCCCTTCATTTTTTTAATAGAAAAAAAAAATATAAAACCAAGATTTCTTACCAATTTGTTTATATTTTTGGTCATAGTATATATTCAGATGTTCTTTTGTTTTCTTTTTCTAATTTTCTGAGGTGGAAGCTATATTGTGGCATCAAGTGAAAATCAACAAGGAGGGAAGAAGAACTAGTTAAAGTCCTAAGGACCTCAAAGTCTTGGATGTGAATCATGTGATAATTAACAAATCTGGAAAAGGGATAAGATATTTTAAAAGGATTTAACCATGAAAGATTAATTGACAGAAGTCATTTTCCATTTCCTTTTAGTCCATTGTCTTTACCCCAAATTCCAAAAGTCACCACGTAATTGCATCTTATCCAAACAAGCCCCCTAAGAACCAATCAAAATACAGCACATAAGCAAACCCGACAAACAGAAAATATGGAGAATAGACACATATCTATAATAGTTGGATAAGTTACACTTGTCATCTTATTCTTAATTTCTATACTATATTGTTGAAAAACACTCACTGAACTAATTGGACCTGGATTTCCCAAAACTTATTACTAGAACATATATTGTTATCTTAGTAAAAATAGATATTATACAATCCTAGAACATAATATAATATAGCCTTTTATATGGATCGATGAATATGACTATTTACATACTGCAATTCACTAAGCTTTTAAACTGTTCTATCACTACTAGAAGTTTAACAAAAATCGATAAATTTTGATCCGTTAAAAAACCAGCTAAAAGTTAGTTGGTTTTTAAAAATATTTTATTTTTTTAATTTTTTTTTACGAAATCGATCAATTTTGATTGGTTTTTCCTGGCACAAATATAGGAAATTAATTTTGAATCCCGTAAAATTTATTTTTCAAGAAGCTGATCAATTTTGATCGCTTTTTTAATTAAAATGAATAAAAATTAAGATTAAAAAACGGGCCAACTTTGATCGGTAAATTCGCCAGTCATTTTAAAAAACCGGCCAAAAGTTAGTCGGTTTTTCAAAATATTTTATTTTTTTAAAATTCTTTTTACGAAACCGATCAACTTTGATCGGTTTTCTTTGGCGCAAAAATGCGGGAAACTAATTTTGAGTTCCGTGAAATTTATTTTTCAAGAAACCGACCAACTTTGGTTGCTTTTTCAATTAAAATAAATAAAAATTAATATTAAAAAAATCGACCAACTTTGGTCGGTAAATTCGGCCGATCATTTTAAAAAACCGACCAATTTTGTCAGTAATTTTATTTTTTAATAAAATCGACCAACTTTGATTGGCTATTTTCGTGCGAAAATATAATTAAAGAGTATAAATTAAAAAAAAGACAGTCTTATAACAATATACACCAATAATCTAGTGTTAGAATAGTATCCTATCACAGTATATACTCCGGTTCGATTCCCAGATGGTGAATACATAATCAAAATACCGACCAACTTTGGTCGATTTTGTTTTTTGCAATATTTTTTTGGAATTTAATTAACCGACGAAACTTGGTCGATAATTTTCGATCAACTTTTATCGGTATTTTTTCTGACCGTTAAAATATCGTTCACACGTAAATGGTCACATTTTGGTCGGTAACTGACTATAACCGATCAACTTTAATCGGTTTTTTTATTCTGTTTTTCTTTTGTAAAATCAAAAGAATATTTTCGGGGAAAAAGGAGGACCTCCTTCATGTTCGTTAAACGAATTATTAGTTGGAACTTAATCATTTTTCCACAAGGGATTAGTATTAACTTGATGAGCTGACGATTTTTGATTGTCGGTTGCATGATTAAAGAAAGAATGATGGTTACTCATTATTGATGATAATAAAAGCAAAATAGAATGATTGAGACATTTTTTTTCGTGGAGAAAATCACACGTCAGCAGAATAAGGAACTGGGGGACACAACGATTAGGAGAGCTCATATCCACTTTAAGGAAAAGTCAAGAGCAAATGCAATTTGCCAATTAAGTGGTTACTACTATGATGCAGACATGAAATTTGAAAACGATATCTCCCAAACATAATACTCGTCCCAAATTTAGGGCCACAATTGGAATCAATCCTTTCTTCATCGTTTTTTAACTTCAATGTTAATTAGAGTTTGACTTATATACATTGTTAGTGTAAATTTTATTGCACCATCAAATTACCTCTAATTAAGGTAGCAATATAAGCAAATTAAATAAACCGTTAAATTATTTTCGAAGAGAAAATTTATTTTAAATCAAATTGACATGATATCAAAGAATCATTATTTTCCAAAGAAGCATATAAATAAGGCAAAACTGATTGGAGCTTTGTTTAGGGAAGGAAACTACTCCTTTTGTTCTTCTTTTATTTCTTGCATATACATATGTATGCTTTCCTTTCTAATCCATTTTTCCACTCTCATGGAGTCAGATATGGACGAATTTATAGTCCATTTATTGGGCACTTGAACTCATGGTCTCACCGTCAAACTAAATGTTTTATATACATATTTTTTAGAATTGATTTTGGGTAACCATGCTTCAAAGAAACTAAATGGTATACTTGATTAAATGTTGAGTTATTTATAGAGAGGAACATAGGATCAATTTTCATGGAATACTTTCTTTTTTCTCCTTTCATTAGCAGTGCACTCATATTTTAAAAGTTATAGATACGCCCGTGGAATCAAAGTTTGACTATGTGCTTGTACTGCATGCTTTCCTTTTCAAGTTAAATAGTATTGTAAAGTATATTAGCTAACAACAGCTCTTTATACACCAAAATTCTATGAATCATCCTATATATGATGAAGAATAAGTTGATCTTCTAACTCCTCTTTTAGTTCCATGGCTCAAAAGGTATGTAACGTGATGCTTAAAAGTAGTGGTGAAGATTCACATATTCACAAAAAGAAATTTTACTTGTTAAAGGTTGTAGATATATATGCACTCTTTAATTTTTAGCTTGTGGTATATATGTAACTTCAACTTTCAAACAAAATCCATATCCTCTTTTATCCTTCATAACCTTCTTTAATTGGTGAGGTTAGTGAATTCAAATTTGGACGATAACATATGATGGAAGAGTATGAACAATTTTTGAAGCTTAATAATATTTGGAGGAAGTTAAACTGTACCTCTGCAGATATCAATGCCAGGAGACTAAACAGAAGAGGTAGAAATAACGGGTCAGAGAAGTAATAGTGACATGGTCTGCATGGGCCCAAGGTATTTAGGCCTAAAATTTAGTGGGCCTTATCTTGGGCTATAAACGGGAGAAATTCAAAAATAGCCCAATTTTAAAAGTAATTGAAATTTTAGTCGCTTTTTATGTAAAGATAAATTTGAGCAAAAACATTATTCAAAATTCGGAAAATACTCCAGTATATTATGCTGGAGTTCCAGCATAAGTATACTTGAACTCCAGCATATTATATTGGAGTTCCAGGATAAGTATGCTGGAACTCCAGCAAAATATGATGGAGTTCCAGCATAAGTACACTAAAACTCCAGCATAATATACTAGAGTTTGGAGCACTGGTGCTCCGGTCTCCAACAAAGTATACTGGTCCAGCATAATATGCTGGGGTTCATACACAGGTGCACCGAACTCTAGTATATTATAGTGGACTGGTCTCTATTGCAGCAAAATAACGGTTATTTTTCATTGACTTAGTAAATACTGGCTATTTTTTAATGATCAGTTCGAAAACTAGCCATATCGTATTATTTTTACGTTACAACCTGATTTTGTAACTTTGTCCAATATATGGCTCAATGAAGCCCAAATCTAGATAAACAACTAAGGGAGAAATTCAAAAATACCTAGATTTACAAGTGGTCATTCAAAAATAGCTATAATTTCAAAAGTAATTGAATTTTAGCAACTTTTCATGTAAAAAAAAATCTAAACGAAAATATTGTTCAACATCCAAAAAATACTCCACCATAATATATCGGAGTTCCAGCATAAGTATATTGGAACTCCAGTATATTATAATGGAATTCCAACATACGTATACTGGAACTCCAGCATAATATACTGGAGATCCGGTGTAATATACCGGTCCAGAATAATATGCTGGAAGTTCATACATGTGCTCTAATCTCCAGTATATTATGCTGGAACTTTCCGCGTGTTGGAGTTCCAGAATAATATGCTTGAAGTTCATACGTAGGTGCACCGATCTCCAGGACCGGTCCTTGTTGCAGCAAAATAGTGGTTATTTTTCTATGACATTGTAAATACTGGCTATTTTTGAATGATCAATCCGAAAACTGGCTAGCCCGTGCTATTTTTACCCCAACTAACCGTAAAAATTGCACGGGGCGTCCTATTTGATCGTCCCATTTAATGTATACCTTTTTCTAAATTTAAAAATTTACCTTGTACCCACTTTTTAAACAACATCATCCCTTTCTCCTCTTCCATCTCCTCCTCCTCCTCCTCCTCCTCCTCCTCCTCCTCCTCCTCCTCCTTCTTCTTCTTCTACTGATGTTTTTGAAATAGCTTATCTAGAACAAAAAAAATTCAGCTTAATTAGTATTGAAGTTTTTATAAATGAACTAAATAACTTCAGCATTTTCTGCTGAAATTTTGAAAAAGTTTAATGACAAAACTAATGAATTCAGGACAAAAAAGCTTTAGCTTATTTAGTGCAATCACAAAGAAAAAACTTCAGCAAATAAAGAAAAACTTCAGTTACTATGCTTAAGTTCAGTAACAAAAATTTCAGCAATAGAGAACAAGACTTCATCTACTATGCTTAAGTTCAGCAATTATAAATAAAAATTTCAGCACATATGGTTCAACACACTTGCTACTTCAGGTCCATCTACTAGAATGCTGAAGTTTTGCTTGATTGCCTTTGCTACTTCAACCCTGTATGTAAAAGTTACGTGAAAAAAAAAATACACTTATAATTTTTTTTACAAAACAAACACAAATTAAAACGTGATCGTATACATGCAAATGGCCCAATTAACCATCTTAATTCTTTGATTGGACAGCGAGTACATCTCTTTGTTCATTACTAGAAGAGTGGATCTGGACTCTTCTCCAGCCTTTTGGGCTGTCGATGTTGAGCTTGAAATTGGTCCAGAAGGAGGTTGAAAGATTCTTTGGCTAAGAAATTTAAATGTTTTGCTTCTTCCTTGTTTTTTTTTGGATAATAAAGGAAAGAAAATAATTCTGTTTTACTCCTTTTATTTACTTTTATTTCTTTAATATTTTAAAATAAATTTTTACTTTTTATTAACCATTTATAGCATATAAAAAGAAACTAATTTCTTTTTTCGTATTATACCCACAATATTAATTACTTATTTCAAATTATTTTTTTCAAATTCATTAAAAATATACATCAATTAATATGGTATTGTTACACCCTGCAATATTACGTCAATATCACATTTCGTATTATTAAGTTACGATAATGTTGCACCTTGAAGTATTGTACGTAAAATTTGTCGTAAGGTAATTGACATCAGTCCAAGTAAAAGATTATTTGAAGATTATAAGGATTATGCTATTTCACAAGTAATTAGTAAAGGTGAAACGGGGAGCTAGTAAAAAAAATGAATTTTCGTCCAAATTTGACATGTTGAGATAAAATACGACTCGAGCTAAAATACTCGGTATTTATGATCTAGTACTATACAAGGTACCACATAATCATAGTAATAAGGTATATAAGGAATATAAAAAATGAGTAATATTTCAAGTAAATGAAATAATTATTAATTATACGAATAACTAATTAATTATCCGGTAACGAAATATTATGTAATTAACTAATAAATTGAATAAAGATTAAAATTTCCCTACTCAATGTGGCAGCACTCCCTATACCCTTTTGATGACTCTTAAATAAGATCGGAGGTGGCACAATTACAAGATTTTTGTGACAGGAGGCCTTTTCATTGCTATACTACCTTCTTATTTGTATATGTCTGGAAATAGATAAAGAGTGTTCTGTCAAAAAGGTTTTAGAAGTGAAACTCAATGTTATAGCCCTTAATAGTATTGTCCTATCCATCTCCTTAACGTAAATATTTGCCTTTTGCTAAGTTCGCCATTTAGAGTATCATAAAATGGATAAAGAATTCTTAGGTAGTACTTCTAGATTGACTAATTGGCTTTATTGAACAACTACTTCACTTGTGGAAATGCTGAGAAAGGACTTGAAATATTTGAGACCATGAGAAAGCAAGGGATAAATGTGGCATTAAGTACTTACCGTGTCCTACTGATTGGTCTTGAAAGAAATGGCTTATTTAATAAAGTACAATCTTATAGAAAAGAAGGATGAGATTTAAATTGCACTAGAGAAATGTCTAAGGAAGAAACAATGAGCGATCTCCTTTTTGCTGGAAACTAAGTCGGTTGAGGCACAGGTCTCCAGTCACATTCCTTGAATGATTGAATTACGGCTTAAATCCTCTCAAGAATATTATATGAATTTTTTTTATATCCCTTCTTTCGTTTGACATTTCATTTGACATGATTCATATGATACGAACGAAATGCGCAAATGCATAAATTCCATAAATAATCCTATTTATAGAAGTATTAGAAATATCTATGTTCCTGAATTTCCATGTATCATAATATTTTATCATCTATTTATGGGTCTCAGAAAAATATGAAAATTAAGAAAAAAAAGAGTTTATTTTATGATATTACTCAAAGATAAAAAGATCTTATGAAATTTCGAAAGATTTTATTAACGTGATTTTCATGCATTGCATTTCATGTGCATTGACCCATAACCATATGACATTATATACGCGTATATATGTAAATATATGTATATGGGATATAAAAAAAGAATACGACATTATATACGCATCACCACCTGATCAGTTGGTATATGATGATAATATTGTCCACAATGGCTGAAATATGATTAAAACTGCATTATATACGCATATGTGTGTGTATGTGTGCGCGTATATATATATATATATATATATATATATATATATATATATATATATATATATATATATATATATATATATATATATATATATATATATATATATATATATATATATATATATATATATATATATATATATATATATATATATATATATATATATATATATATGTGTGTGTGTGTGTGTGTGTGTGTGTGTGTGTGTGTGTGTGTATATTGGATATGGGAAATGTTATGGCGTTATATAAGCACCACCGTTGGATCAGATAATATATGATGATAATTTTGCCCATAGTGGCCGATATAATATGATGGGATGCCCTCAAAGGCTGATGATGTTATGAAACATGTTACTATGCACGACATGATATTCATGCGCATATGCATGATGCTAAAAGTAAGTTATGGTTTAGAAAGTTATTCAGATTTATAGGTTGAGTCATGTACTCCATATTTCTTCCATATCTCTTATGTATTTATTTATGTACCTTATATACTCGGTACATTATTCGTGCTGATGTCTCTTTTACCTGGGGATGCTGCATTTCATGCCCGCAGGTCCCGATAGATAGGTCGAGTGCCTTCCAAGTAGGCTATCAGCTCAGCGGAAAATGTTGGTGTGCTCCATTTGCTTCGCAGTTGCTCCTTTCCTTAGTGTAACTTAGATGTGTATTTTTTAGTAAGGCGGGACCCTTTCCTGATCTTTATGATATGTATGCACTTTTAGAGGCTTGTAGACATATGTCCTGTAGGTAAAAGATTGTACGGACTTGTCGGCCTATGTTTTGAGTTTATAAATGACCATGTTGGCCTATTAAGACCGTATGTCACGTATATATGATGAGGTAATAAAGAAATATGCTATGTTGGTACTCGGTTGAGTAAAGTACCCGGTGCCCATCACGGCCCATTGGTTTGAGTCGTGATAGGTATCATGATAAATTTGCACTTTATTTATTATTTTTTAAGGGACGGTACAAATTGAATGGAAGGAGTTGATAATAAGGTTGTGTGGTCCATTATTAGGAAAATGATAAACAAAATCGAGCAAAGTTAATGCTATGTTTCTGCACGGGACAAGATCATTAAGGGGCGGAGAGTAGGCAAATGTGTTTACCCTAAAATTCGAGTAACAATTAAACTTGTATTATGGTTTTAAAAATATGTGATTTAATTTAATACTAATTGATAAACAAGGAATCAAATGTACAAATTAAAGAGTAAAGTATGTCAAACCAGTGTGCAAGCAAGTCTTGACCTCGAGCTATGACAGCCTCAAGGTGGGACAGCGAGAATAATAAATTATAAGGCAGTTCAGATGAACAGTAAATAAGAAAGTGATGTATGTATATTCTCTTGCCAATGATTGATGATGTTACAAATGAATGAGCTCCCCTTTATATAATATGAGAGTCCTAAATAAGGTATGTTTCTATTTTTAGTAGCAAATCTTATTGGACAGTTGTCTAACCGCCTAGTACAAATACATTCCGAAATTTACGCCGTGATCTTAGGGCTGCTGCGGGAATCTCACTCTTTCTGTTATAAAATCATAACGGTATTATCTCGAGGTTGGTCATTTTTGGCCTTGGTGTTCATCGAGCACTTCGATCTTCAATTCTTGTAATCCGCAATCAGGCTCGAGCCCGGTCTATTTTGAACTTTGGCTCAAAACGACTCTTCGAGCCTACAAAATCAGGTCAGTTGTACCTAATTTTGATCGCATACAGATAGTTCCCACATTTTTTAAAGAAAGATAATAAGAAACGATTTGATCCTCGATCCTCCGATGCCTTGTTAATGACGTCAATCCGATGACGCAACGATAGAAGTGATTGAAAAAGGACTGCAATTAGGAGAAGGTGGTGATTCCTTCCCCTGAGGAGGACATCAATACCCATGTGGAAGGTTATTTAAGTGTGTATGCTTATCCTTTGACGCTGGGTCCCGTAAAAACGGTCATGCTCAATTTTTTTCATCAATATCAGGTGACCCTTGGCCAGATCTACCATTATTTATGACGCATTGTTATTTTTATCAAGTATTTTTTGAGTAAGGTCAAGGGGATGTCTTTTACCCTCGACCATATGATTAGCTTATACAACCCTCGCCTCTATCGAGATGTGTTGATAAAGATCCAGCGTCACTCCACGAAGGCGTTGGTCTCGCGCATTGATGAGGACAAGGACCGAGGTTGGATGATCCGGTTCATCCAAATCACAACCTCTGATCTAATTCCTGTCAAAAGAATGCCATTCCCCGAGGAATGGAATATGAAACGTATGTACACCGGATGCTTAGTATTTTGCTTTGTTTACTCTTCTTCGATCTAATTTCTTTTTGATGGTGTAGCTTCCCCTTGGTTTCCTTCTGTAATTCTGGACCTTGCAGTTTGGGTTTGACAACTGGTCTCCACTTCTTCACATACTGAACACGGTAGGCGCGATTTGGCTAGATGTCGATGGGAAGCTAAAAATCATGGTGAGTTCCTTTGTTCACATGCTGATGTTTCTTTGTGAAGTACTTACTTTCCCCTTACATAGGCCTTGGAGACAATGTTGTTATGAGGCTGCCTCCGCCCGGTGAAGAGAAGATACCGAAGCCAACCAAAGAGAAGAAATGAAAAGGGCTTCACCACCAAGTACTGAACCTAGGAAAAACAGGGGTCGAAAGCCTAGGGCTGACGCTACAGCCTTGTCTGCTGACGTGGTCCAACAACTTTAGGATGATGAGGAAGAATGAGAGGACATCGATTGCTTGCTGGTTGCTCGAAAGAGGGGAAGCACTGAAGATTCAAAGGCGGTTGAACCGATAATGTCTGATTCGGTTCAATCTCGAACCGAAGAAATCTCGGAGGGGAGCTCGAGCAGAGTTCCCGAACCATCGGATGACAAATGCACACCTCGCCATGAAGAACGTCTGGCGGGTAAGCCCGAAGGGCCTAATTCTGAGGCCCCTCGAAGAGAAGAGAATGTCCCAAGTGACTTACTTGGGATAATTAACATAAATGAATTATCACATGGCCCTATGTTCTCTGAAGGGCAGGTCCGAGATGCCCGGGCTATGAAGACTCCTGACGTGGGAACGACTCACAAAGGTAATGATATTTTCCAGGGATGCTTTACGGGGGTCGAAGATGGTTCCAACCCGGATACTTCATTTATTTTTATGAGGGCGAGCATATTCTTAAACAAGTAAGTTTCTGCCTCCATAAATATGATTGTATTTTATTCTCGTTTTTCCTAGTCTGACTTTTCCCTTTGTGTGAAGGCAAATACACTCCATCGAGAAGCATTTTCTTAATCTCGAGCCGAGCTTGCCCGATGTGAGGCCGAACTCAAGAAGTTCGTCGAAAAGAGGGACGAACTCAAACTCCTCTACGTTCAAAAAGAGAAGGAAATTACGGACCTCCAAGCCAAACTGAAGAGGGCGCATTGAGAATAGATTGAGCTCATTAAGCATGTAATGTAACTTTTTTTGGAGTTTGTACATGTTCATTTGATTTAATGATTAAAATTTCGAATTTGCAGGCCCAGTAGAACGACGAACTAGTGGAGCAGCTTTGAGAGGAGGTCAAGACGAAGGATGCCGAGACCTTGGGTGAAAGTAACATATGGATCTTCTTGCCTCGGAGAAAGACATGCTTCGGGCGCAGCTGACTTCCGTCGAATGCCAACTTCCAACTGTGAAGGGGGAAGCTTGGACCAGAGCCGGAAGATTAAGGAGATTGAATATAAATCAACCGCCGAACTTGCAAAGGCTAAATTAAGGTGAAGGCATTTGTGGCCTCTTATCGAGCCGACGCCAAGGCTGCCAAAAGTTTGACACATGAGATCTCTATTGCTGCTAAAATTAAATTTTTCATGTGCTATCTATCACGCTAGGAGACAATCCCAGAGACAGACCCCCGAGGAAGTGCGCACTCGTGGTTTTGATCTCTCAGCCGATATGAAAATACAAAAGCCTTTGAGGACGAGGCTACAACTTTCCTCTTAGATGATGAAGAATATGCTAGTGGTTCCAAAAGCGGAGGAGATGAGGATGAATTCCCCGAGGAGGAGGTTCTCGAAGATGTGGTTCCCAAAGATGCGGCTCCCAAAGTAGATTAGGCCCTTAGGATTTTGTTTTTTTGTGTGTAAGGCCCTTTGTGGGTATTGTAAATACCTTCTACGTATAAGAAATTCTTCTTCTTTTCGCTCCATCTCCAATTTACGTTAAAGTCTACTTTGTTTTCATCTTGTGAATTTTTTTGATATTATAGCTTCAATAATCGAGTGAGCACTGGCTCAGACTCAGAGTAAAACAAACCATTAGGTTTTTTAGTAATCAATGGGGAAGATTTGCACTTATAATAGAATACCTCTTAAGTTTTTTTGATAAATCCTCGAGCTATGCTTAAGTCAATTTTAAGCGAGCTCGGGATGGTGGGACCTTATTGGTTGGGCCAATATGGCCTTTGAAAGATGGCTATTATTTCTCTTTTTTGGCTTAAAAGACTTAATAAAAATTTCTTTATGCCTTAGCATGTATTTTTTACCCATTGGTTTTTTTGGGGTTCTGATGTCGATTGGAACCCCTTTGACTTTTGTGCCTTAGCATATTTCTGTTAGGATAATTTGATACCTCTTAAGGTTTTTTGTGGGCTGGTTTTATCGAATCCCTCTTTAGTCATTTTTCCGGGGATAGCCTCGGTTTTTTGAAGGATTTCAAGGCTTGTTGTTTATTGGGGGATTCGGACATCTCCGAGTTGCATTATTTCGTCCGTAGCCTTTATTTAGGTTGTACCCTTTAGTATTGATGTAGCCTTCAGGTTTTCCTCTTCGACTTATTTCTCGATAATATTTTGATTTTGTTCGAAATGTCAATCCTCGGGTATGATGGCCTTGGCCTTTACGTTGGGGGGTGCCTCTTTGAGGTCTTATGAATCTGAGTTTAGATAACTCAAATGTGTCGAATATCGATGACAGTCCCCGAGTATTTGAGGTGTATTTGCATTTTTGCCCTTGAGCCATTTCTCAAAGAATCACAAGTACGGAGCTCGTACAGTAGCAAATTTATTTGAGCCACAAAGTGTTTAATATATGAAGAATGTTTCTTTGAATAATTCATACATGCATACATGGTTTGCCATCAGGACTTGACTATTCTATGTGAGCATAGTTCATCTTACCTTTTGGCCCATTACAAGGTTTTACTATCAAGATTTTTTGGCGTGATGTATTTTTCTCGAATATATAACCTTCTAGGGTGATGCCCCCCAGTATTCGAGGTTGATTGAAAAGAAGCCTTGGATACTGTTGAATTTTCCTTAGGTAGTACATAGTTATTACCTCGTTAAAAATCTCATTGGAAAAACCCCTTAGGGATGAAAAGCGATCTAAGGGAAAAAGAGTGCAGCGCGTGCATTAAAACCTAAGATCTTCGTGTTGAGAAGTTCTCTTGACGCCTCGATCGAATACCAAGAATAAGTTATATCAAATACCAATGGAAAAAGGGAGAGAGTCATACCTCAACCTCAAAAATAATATCATTTGAGTAGCGACACAGTCCAATTGTTTGGCAATTGTTCACCTTCCATAGTGCCAAGATTGTAAGATCCCTTTCCAATGACACATATGACTCGATATGGTCCTTCCCAATTCGGGCCTAGTTTTCCTTTATTTGGGTCTCGAGTATTGAGGGTGACTTTCCTTATAACTAAGTCCCCAACTCCTAAGTGGTCAAGATTGGCTTTTCTATTGTAATATCTCTCGATTCTTTGTTTCTGTGCTTCCATCCGGACAAGTGCAACTTATCGTTTCTCATCCAATAGTTCAAGGCTAGTATTCCTAGCCTCGTGATTTGATTCCTCTATTTCATATTGAAATCTGGTGCTAGGTTCCCCGACCTTGACTGGGATTAATGCCACAGAGACGTATACTAAGGAGATCGGGGTTTCCCCCATGTTGCACTTTGATGTTGTTCGGTACGACCAAAGCACTTAGGGTAGGACTGAATGAAGTTGCTCTCCAGCTGATGGATCATTGGTGCAAATCTTTGATATTTATCACATTTTCGAACAAACTCGTTAGTGTCTTTTTCCATGCTAAGTACCATATTTTAATGATTTTGTGAATCAAAAAATCAGCCTGGAGTGGTTCCCACAAGTGCCTTCGTGGACTTCTCATAAAAAATAATCAGTGTCCCCCGACCCTAAACATACCGCTAGTGGTCCATCGAAGGTCCTCTTGTATAAGTTCCATCTTCATCCAATATTAATTGGGCGGCTTTCATTCATAGGGCTCTTGACTCTTTAGGGTCCGATAGGAGTTTTCCATTATTTAAATATTCAATATATATTTCTTAAATCCCAGGTAATGCATGTGGAATTTATCTTGGCGTGACCCACCTCGAACACAGATCTCGATAGTTGGATGATAGTCCCCGGGATAATGTCGTCTTCTTCGATTGATGATCCCAAATTTTCAAGTGCATCAGCCTCACTTTTTTTTCTCGAGGTACGTGATCTAGAGTCCACTTCTTGAAGCAGTGCAACATTACGTGTAATTTGTCCAACTACCTTTGCATTCTATCCCCCCGATCTTTAAAGCTTTTGCTTACTTAGTTCACCACCAATAAAGAGTCGCACTTGTCTTCAACAACTTTTGCCCCCAATCTTTTAACTAGCTCGAAACCTGCAATCATGGCCTCATACTCGGCTTTGTTGTTAGTCAACCTAGAAGTTTTGATACATTGTCTGATAATGCTGCCTATGGGTGGCTTCAAAATAATGCCAACCCTGGAACCTTTCACATTCGAGGCACCATCTGTGAAGAGGGTCCACACCCCCGATGATGTACCCAATTTTTGTAGAAGTTCCTTTTCCACTTCAGGTTTGAGGGTTGGCGTAAAATCACCTACGAAGTCTGCTAAAATTTGAGACTTGATGGACGTTCGGGGTTGATATTCGATGTCGTAACCGCTAAGTTTGATGGCCCATTTGTCCAATTAGCCCGATAACTCGGGCTTGTGCAAAACATTTCGAAGTGGATAAGTGGTTATCACACATATGGGGTGACACTAGAAATATGGGTTTAATTTTCTAGACGTGCTTATTAATGCAAGTACCAATTTCTCTAAGTGTGGATTCCTAATTTCGGCATCTCCCAAGGTCTGACTTACGTAATAAGCAGGAAACTACATATTTTGCTCTTCTCGAACTAGTACACCACTTACTGCTATTTCAAACATTTCCAAGTATAAGTACAACTTCTTATCTACTTTCAAAGTGTGGAGCAAAGGTGGGCTCGATAAGTATCACTTCAATTCCTCCAATGCTTGCTGACATTCTGGGGTCCATGCAAAATTATTTTTCTTTTAGTGTAAGGAGAAGAACATGTGGCTTGATATGATGACCTCGAAATGAATCGACCTAAGACAGCTATCCGACCGGTTAGCCTTTGTACAACTTTCACACTGTCTACGATGGTGATATCCTCGATGGCCTTAATCTTATCAGGGTTGACTTCAATTCCCAGATTTGATACCATGAAGCCAAGAAATTTTCCCGAGCCTTCCTCGAAGGAACATTTTTGGGGGATAAATTTCATGTTGTACTTCCTTAAGATGTCAAATGTTTCCTGCAAATGAATCTAATGATCCTCTATGCGCAGGGACTTAACTAACATATTTTGAATGTAAACTTCCATTGATTTACCTACTTGTTCCTCGAACATTTTGTTAACTAGGCGTTGGTATGTAGATCCTGTATTTTTTAGCATGAAGGACATTACGTTCTAACAATAAGTTCCATACATAGTGATAAATGATGTCTTTTCTTGGTCTTCTGGTTCCATTCGGAATTGATTATACCCAGAATAGGAGTCAAGAAAGGTAAGGATCCTATGGCCGGATGTGACATCAATCATGCAATCGATGTTAGGCAGGGGAAAAGAGTCTTTGATACGCGCTTTGTTCAAGTCCTTATAGTATACACACATTCTGAGCTAACCATTCAGGATATTTTACTTCTCGAATGGATCTTATTTTGAGAAGTTTGGTTACCTCGTTCTTTATGAAGGCGTATTTTACCTCGGAGTGTGGTCTTCTCTTTTTCCTAATCGTTCTGAACTTGAGATCTAGGCTCGGCCAATGAGTTGTTATCTATGGTGGTATCTTTGTCATGTCTAAATGGGACCACACAAAGCAATCCATGTTAGCAATAAGAAATTGAATAAGTTTTTTTCTGAGTTCGAGGGTCAACCATGTTTCGAGTATATCTTTCATCCGGGTAGATGATCAATAAGTATCACCTGTTCCAGCCCTCGTCCATTTATTTGGTTACCTCTGATTCTTTGGGAACAACGAAAGTTCGAGGAGTAAAGAAATCCACTTTTTCTTCATCTTTGATTACCTATTTCTCTTATTCAGTCAAGGCTAGGGATGGTGATTGGTATTTGGATGTCTGCTTATCTTTAGTGCTTAATTTTTCTGAGGTTGAAGGTGTTGTTATCAGCCTCACCCCATCCATTTTCAGGAATTTCATATTTGATGAAGGATCGATGGTACTACCCTTATTTTGTGGATCGAGGGCCTTCCGAGCAATGCATTATATCTCATGTTGCCTTCGATGACAAGGCATTTTGAACTTGGATGGTCCCAGCCACGTTTACTGGTAGTATTATCTCTCCCTTCGTTGTTTCACTTGCCATGTTGAATCCGTTTAAGACTCTTGATGTAGGAACAATTTGGTCTCGCAGGCGTAGATGCTGTACGATCCTCAATCTGATTATGTTTGCTGATCTACCTGTATCTACTAGAACACATTTTACTTGATTTTTATTCAACAAAATAGAAATTAACAGGGCATTGTTGTGTGGCTGAGAAATGTCGTCTACTTCTTCAGCATTGAATGATAAGATGCCTTCAGGAACATAACCACAAGTTCGCTTTTCTCTGGTGATCGACATATTGGTACATTTGGATATACGCCCTTGTGGAACATCGACCACGCCAATGATCATATGAATGAGATGCTGCAGTTCCTCCTGCTCATTCTTTCTATTGTCATCTCTTTTTCTAAAGTGATTCTTAGCTCGATCACGGAGGAACTCTCGAAGGTGGCCCTTGTTGAACAATCAAGCTACTTCCTTCCTCAGCTGTCTGCAATCTTCGATCCTATGGCCATGTGTGCCATGATATTTACAGATCAAGTTTGGGTTCCGTTGAAAAGGATCAGTATGTATAGGTCTGAGCCACATAGTGTCTTTGATCCTTTCGATAGCTGATATAATTCCCGGTGCATCGATATTGAAATTATGCTCTGATAACCGAGGTGCTTATACAAAATCAGCATGTTTATCAAAACCACTCTTACTCGTAAGTCCCTGAGATTTTTTCCCTCGATCATTTAGATGAGGATTGCGCCCCGAACCATTGTTTCTTTGATATGCAATATATGGTTGATGTTGTTCTCTGTTTGACCTTGTTTCCCTGCTTGTATCCCTCTAGGCATTAATTGCCAATCAATTTGGATGAACTGAACCCAAAGGGGCTCCAAGTTGGTCGTCCTTGACAAGAACAAGTGTGAAATTAATGTGTGTTATCAGAACCAGTACTGACAATACAATTATCCTTAGCCCCACGATGGGTGCCAAACATTTTGTCTTAAAATCTGAGTAACAATTGAACTTGTATTATGGTTTTAAAGATATGTGATTTATTCCAATACTAATTGATAAACAAGGAATCAAATGTATAAATTAAAGAGTAAAGTAAGTCAAACCAGTATATAAGCAAGTCTCGACCTCGAGCTATTGCAGCCTCGAGATGGGTCAGCGAGAATAATAAAAGGCAATTCATATGAACAGTAAACAAGAAAATGATGTATGTATATTCTGTTGTCAATGATTGATGATGTAACAAATGAATGGGCTCCCCTTTATATTGTAGGGGAGTCCTAAATAAGGTACATTTCCATTTTTAGTAGGGAATCTTATTGAACAGCTGTCTAACCACCTAGTACAAATCCGTTTTGAAATTTATGCTGTGATTTTAGGGCCGTTGCGGGAATCTCATTCTTTCTGTTACAAAACTATGACGGTAGTATCTTGAGGTTGGTCATATCCGGTCTCGATATTCATCGAGCACTCTGATCTTCAAGTCTTGTAACCCGCAATCGGGCTCGAGCCTGGTCCATTTTGAACGTACGCTTGAAGCAACTCTTCATGCCTACGAAATTGGACGTACTTGATTTTAGCCGTATACAAAATGTGTACAAATTTGATGTTCAAAAACATATTAAAATGAAGAGAAACAACGATTGATAAGAGACATACAAATGATCTTTATACAGTGAGTGAAAAATGAGATAAGCCAAGATCATCTTCAAGACCAGAAGTACGCTTGAGCTTATTTTCCTTGCGGTTTCGTAAATAGTCACTGTATAAAAATCCCTTATACTTGGGTTTCTCAGCAATCTGCTTAGTGAAATTTGGAAGTGGTTCAACCCATTTTTCTCCTGATATATTATAAAAGAATGAAAATGAATTTCTTGATCTTCCATTAGGTCTCACCACCCTATGATTGGGACTCTTGTATTTGTTATTTGTCAACACCTTCAATAAAAACAAATAATTATTTTATGAAAAGAAAGCTCATAAGCAAAACTATTTAACTCATATACACGGACAATATAAATAATTTTTTCGTTTTTAACCTGAAGAATTATACCAATGTTGACAACAAGGGCACCTTTCTTTGGAGTTACAGGGATCCATTTACCATCCTTTTGAACTTCAAGCCCTCCAACTTCATCCTGTAACACAAATGTTATGCATCCAACATCTCTATGTGAACTTATTCCCATTTTTTCCTTCTCAGTTGCTGGTAAATAATACAGGGTTGTTAACACATCTGAATTTCTCTCATTGTTAAATTCTTGAAGAGTGCTTGGAGGAAGACCTAAAGTCTCACTTAGTATGCTCTCTAAAATTGCTCCAATCTTCACAAATTGATCGAATAAATCTTCCATTACTGCTCTGAAACATTGAAGAAACAGGAATTAATGAATTATCTCAATATCTACAGTATTTTCACCATTGCTTTAAACCCTTATATTTGTCAAATCTATTTTGAGAACGTTTTTCTTAAGCCGAGTGTCCATCACAAACAACTTCTCTATGTCACAGTAAGTAGGAGTAATGTCTGAATATACTCCACTAGAGTTGGTAAAATGATTAAAAAACACAGTTATCCACTCATATTATCCATCAAAAATCAGTTGGATAATGAACCACTTTAAAAATGGGACGACTATGGATAAAGAACCATATTATCCACTTAAAAAATGGTTAACGAAATGGATAACCAATGTATTCAACTTTTACATTGTAAAGTTTTAAATTGAAGTGCCTCAAGTTTGGAAGATTAGTAATTATCTCATAAGTGATCATATTTAAGAAGCCATAGATAATATGTCTATCCATATTATCCGCCGGATAAATCCGTTTTTATCCTTCTCAAATACATATCGGTTCGGACAAATTTATATTTTAAATTATCCGTTTTGACCCGCTCATATCCAATCCGATCTGCATGTTTGCCACCCTATACTCAACTATCTTTGAAATTCATGTAATTTGTGGAATCACCTTGGGTATGCTATTATTTTTGGCTATTCGTCCAACTTGAGAGTCAAGTTTCATTTTTTTTATATTTTGAGTGTTCATCTTTTCATGCCCTAAAGGGTAATAGGAATGGATTTAGTACACTATATATTAGATTAATAGAAGCTGATTGCAATCATTCACCCAAATAAAATGGTTAAAATGTGAATTAAATATAGCCCTTAATCATTTCCGCCTCCTATATATATCTTCCATTTCTGGACAGCTGTGTCATATATAAATAAAAATATACGCTGCAACTTTAATTTGTTTCGAAAAGATCCAATAGCGTGCTAACTTTTGTCTTACAAAATGAATATATTAGTTTAAGGGTTTCCACAGATCATTGCGCACAAGTCATTAGATAGCAGAGAATGTGAAAACTTGGACAGCTCTGTTGGAAAATGTTGAGGCCAGTTTAGTCATTAAACAGCTTAAATTTTTGCAAAATGAACAAAATAGCAGTGTTGCTAATATAAGTTTAAGTTGTACGCACTGATATGTAAAAGATATTTATAAAATCAAATCATTTACTATAAGATAATTATAAGTGAACTTTAAGAAAAAAAACATTATATAGCCGCTCTCAAAATAATAACCGAAAAAATATATACACTATTGTTTGCTTATGATAAATATTACTACTACTTTGTAACATGGCAAAAACGGTTAAACTACACTATAATATTTTTGTAGGCATACTACTTAAATCCTTCTAATATTGACGCACTATTAGTATTACTTACCGGAGTTGTGGATGATTAACAGGGAAAACATTGAAGTTGGATCCAGGCTGAAGCATAACCAAGAACTCTGCAAACTCATAAGATGGATTTGGTTTTCTATTATAGCCAGCAGGAAAAGGTGACCCTGGCAATGGAGAACATTTCATTTTCTCTTCAACTGAACGCTCAAAGAATGTTTTTGATAGTTTCAGGGCACGGCTCATTAAGTCCAAAGGCACTCCATGATTGACAATTTGGAAGAAACCATATCGACAACACGTTTCGTCTATCACTTCTCTAACCTTTCTCTTGCCATCTTCATCTCCTTGTCTGAAGAAAGGAGAGAGATCAACTATTGGTATCACTGAATTAGCCATGTGAACTTGCAAAATGTAATACTAGAAGAAGCTTATTTCAAGATTACACTAATTATATGAAAAAAATTAATGAATTGGATTTAAGTGTACGTCTATATATGTGGGTTGTTGGTTGATGATTAGCTTGGCGCTCTGATGACATATATATTTTAAAAATGGATAAGTGTGGTTATTGATTAATTAAATCAAATAATTTTACGCCCTTTACAGAACCATAGAGAGGACACAATTAACCACCTCACATGGAGCCTTCAATTTGGCAACTTCACGTGATTTCACCACATATATAAGTATTATAATTTGCGACGTTAGATCTCAGCTTGTACTCTTCCTCATTTGTATGACAATTTTTTTAGCTTTTTAAAGATTTTCTCTCAATACACTAGATTCCATCTGGCTTTAATTGAGGGAGAAGAGACGTGCATTGGTATCCAAAAATAGAGTAATCTAATTGAAGCACGACTTGACGTTATTTGAAAAAAATAAGAAACAAGATTGCAGTATCTGCAATTTAAGTAACAACTGTGAATGATGGTATGTGTATTTCACGTCATACTTCAAATGATAAATTACATTGAGAATATATACAGAAAAGTTAGACACATAAGTCAATAATATATTCCTGAGATTACATATTCTACCTACAATATTTGACTATCTATCCGACTATAATCTTATATTTAAAATACTCTTTGACAATATCTAATCACTCCCCCTCAAACTGGAGTGTACATGTTATATGCCCCAAGCTTGCTACAAATATGTTCAATCCGAGCTCATCTAAGGGACTTAGTAAACACATCTGCCAACTGGTCATTTGAATCGGTGAAGCTGGTGACAATCTCTTCTGAGATAAGAATGATTATATCACATACGCTTAAAGGGGGCAACGAAAATAGATCACCAAGTTTAGCATAGACATATAATATTGACCGGGCAAGTTGCTGTGCGGAGCATGAATAAGGTGGATTTTTCCGTGGGTCCTCGCCATCTGAATCAATTCTGAACGAACAGTATCTCTATCTGGCTTTGTTATTATTACAGTGTTATCTGCACCCAGCCAGTAAGTAGAGATATGGAGAGAGGGGACAGCTTTGTCGCAGACCTTTCTTTGGTTTCTTTTATGAACTCCACTAGTCGTCCATGGATTATAGGGGCTTTCCAATGTATATAAATAAACTTTCGTATCCTACTCTGCAAATCCCATTTTCCACTTTATCCACTAGAGGAAGATAAGTTGCTTTGGCCAAAAAAAATCTAACGGGCTAGCAAGTAAAGAAAGGATACAACAGGTAGTTAGGAAAGCTCCGCAATTTCAATATCCCTTCCTCATCCCGTAAGTCTGAGGAAAGCAAGCGTAACTCCAAACCTCAAATAAGCCTCGGGCGAAACATAAGACTGATAACGGATGGTCCCCGCCAACTGCTTATCTCTCTTCCTCGCATTCCATTCATGACCTAACGACTATCCCTCTTTCGGGGAGGGAATCACTTGCTGGATCGAACCCAAGGATAGGTTTGATCCGCCGTGTGTGGGATCGAATGAACATTCAACCGCGTCATCACGGCAGCGATGGATGTCCAACCTTTAGATCTCTTCTTTCTCAATAAAGGCGGGTAAGGAAAGTCCGAGGGCTAATCCGGCAACTGCTGGCTAGAAGGCGAAAACCGCTTTTGCCAATCAAAGCCCCAAAATTAGTAAGGGCACGAGTGCCCCAGCAAGCCACCCCAACCCTACCGCCAAAGCTTGACTTCACTAAACAAGCAAGAAAGGCTCTTTCTATCTTATTAGTCAAGCGCTAACGAGCAAGAAAACGGATATGCCCTAAGAAGCAACTTCGTGCAGCTGATGCGCCCTTGCTTCTTGATCCGGACTCAATCTTCTGCCGAATAAAATGACAATCTACCTCTATATGTTTCGTTCTTTCATGAAAAACAGGAATAGAGGCAATATTAATAGCAGCTTGATTGTCACATATAAGTTTCATCTGTTTGAATTCGACACATTTCAACTCTTTTGGAGGAGTTGTTTCAACCAAATAAGCTCTTGCAAGGGCCACAGCTCGATATTCTGCTTCTACACTAGATCTAGAAACAACGTCCCCTTTTTTTCTCTTCCAAGAGATTAGATTCCCTTCAATCATAATATAATACCCAGAAGTAGAACATCTATCTGACGGAGAACCTGTCCAATCAACATCAGAATATCCAACAATGTGTGTGTGACCTTTTTCTTCATATAATAGTCCTTGCCCTGGAGATTTTTTGATGTATCTTAGGATGCAAATTACTGCGTCCCAATGATCTTTACACAGAGCTGGGAGAAGCTGACTAACCACACTTACTGCAAATGAAATATTAGGTCGTATGATAGTAAGATAATTTAGTTTACCGACCAGTCTTCGATATCTGCCATGATCATTCAATGGCTCCCTTTGTCTAGGGACGAGTTTGACATTTGGATCCATAAGTGCGTCAATAGATTTGCAGTTTAACATGCATGTTTCCTCTAGTATGTCCAAAGCATATTTTCTTTGTGAGATAGCAATACCAGTCTTGGATTGTACTACCTCGATTCCCAAAAAATACTTTAACTTCCCCAAATCCTTGGATTGAAAGTGAGTGAATAGATGGTGCTTTAGTTGAGATATTTCTTCTTGATCGTTTCCAGTTATGAAAATGTCATCAACATAAATGACCAGATAAATATTATTTTCTGGACCATTATGTCGATAGAAAATGGAGTAATCTGCTTCACTTCGAGACATCCCAAATTATTGGACAACATAGTTAAATCTGCCAAACCGTGCTCTCGGAGATTTCTTAAGGCCATGTATTGAACGCTTCAGACGCCATACTAAGTTTGACTCCCCCTTAGCAACACACACAGGAGGTTGCTCCATATAAACTTCCTAAAAAAGCTCACCATGTAAGAAAGCATTCTTTATATCTGGTTTATGAAGCGCAATAGCGCATTGGCAATGGGAGAGAATGTGTCACCACAGTCAAGGCCATAAATCTGGGTGTATCCTTTAGCAAAAAGGCGAGTATTCAACCGATCAATTGTTTCATCTGAACCTAGATTTATTATATAGAGCCACCGACATCCAACATTAAAATTTTCTTTCAGTAACTAGACCAATTCTCAAGTGTTATTGATCTCTAAAGCAATCATTTCTTCGATCATTGCACTTTTCCACTTGAATGTTCCAATGCATCACCAACGGTCTTCGTATAGGTACATGAGATAAGGCTGACACAAAGGTATAATATAATGGGGACAATCGATGATAACTTAAGTAGTTAAATCATACTGATTTTTTAGTAGTGTGTATACCTTTATGTATGGCAATTGGTGGAGTTGTTGCATTTGATGAAGGCATGACTGGAGCATGTGATCTAGGAGAAAGATATGAATCATTAGGAGTTGAAATGTATCCAGATCAGCTGTAGTGATATCATTAGTATTAGCTAGAGGACATGCACATCCGGAGTATTGTTGGAGAGGAGGAGGAGATCCTTGAGGTCTGTCTGGAAGACTAACCTGTCGTGCAAGAAATACAGGCACTGGAAAAACTTGAGGATCAATTTTTTTTATAGTGTTTAGTGAAAAATAGGGAGATGTCCCAAAGAAGGTTACATCCATAGAATCAAATATTTATGTACTTTTAAATCATACAATATATAACGTGGTAACGAGAATATCCAAGAAAGATAGCAAATAGTGACAACAATATCTCCTCAAAAATGAAGAAGAACGTGATAAGGTACGATCAATTTCAATGAGATGCCGATTTTAACGTTTGACGACTCTATTTTGTTGAGGAGTATATGCACAAGAAGTCTAATGAATGATTCCTTGATATGACATGAAACTAGTGAAGGGGGATGATAAATACTCTTTTGCATTGTGACTACGTAATACCTTTACTGAAACACTAAATTGATTTTTTACCTCAACGCAAAAGTTTTTATAAATAGCAAATAATTTAGAACGATTTTTCATCAAATATACCCATGTGCGAGGGGATAAGTCATCAATAAAGGTAACAATATACTGAAATTCTAAACTTGAAACAACACGACGAGGACCCCAAACATCTGAGTAAATAATGTTTTTAGGAAATGAAGTTTGAGTGTGTTCCCAAGCTGACAAGATTCACATTCAAAAGAAGACAATGTGTAAAAACTAATAATTAATTTATGAAGCTTTCGAGGCTGTGGAGTAGGTCAACTGACTTAGCAGAAGTGAAGGCAACTGGTGGTTGTAATCTGGACATATGATATAGTTCATGTGCTTATATCTTGTTCCAATCGTCTTCCCTGTTCTCCAGGCCCGCACAACAACATAGTTAGCCAAAAAAGTGACAGAACAATTAAGACTTTTGATTAATTTACTAATAGAAATCAAATTGAATGAGCATTTTGGAGAAAATAAAATTGAGTTTACAGAGGTATAGGGAAGAAGTGGCACTTTTTCTATTCCTTGTACTGTAGTTAGCGAGCCATTATAAAGGGTAACCGCAGAGAGGGTTGAGGAAGGAATAAGGTTTGAAAAAAAGATTCTGATTACCGGAGATATGGTCAGATGCACCAGAATCCTGAATCCATGAGCAATATGGTAAAGCCCTGCTCAGATAAGCAAAGGAATTACTATTTTTTGACGTGCCAGATGAGAGTGATTGTTGTTAGCCGCTTGATACTATGGGTAATCACTATAATCCACTCCAGATAAAGTAATAAAAACAACATGTTGATCATCTGTTTCACCACCATTTTTAACCATGTGGGAAGTACTACGATTCTTTGTACGTGATGGTCGACCATGCAGTTTCCAACAAGTTTGTCTAGCATGGCCAGGCTTGTTGCAGTAATTGAAGTAGGCTCTGGTGCTTTTACCTTATCCTCTTTGAGAGACATTTTGTTCCTATGGATTTTTATTTTGCACAGCTAATAGA
Source organism: Nicotiana benthamiana (assembly GCA_034376525.1). Lineage (NCBI taxonomy): Eukaryota > Viridiplantae > Streptophyta > Magnoliopsida > Solanales > Solanaceae > Nicotiana > Nicotiana benthamiana. The sequence goes on from CM067325.1 coordinate 15,874,762, forward strand.
GATATCTCCACTTTATTATTATTATCAAATGTTTATGTTCCAATATGCAATAGTCGAGTTGAAACCTTAACTAATGATGGAATTACAGAGCTTGCAAAGATCTGATTCTTTACAGGGATGAGATCAGATCGAAGTCCTTTCAGTGCCAAAATCATAAAAAAAAAAACTTATCTCATTGTTGCTCCTGGGTGGTGACACTTGCAGCAAGTGGCATTAGTGAGTCAAACTAATCTTTCAGGGTATCTATTTGTCCTAAATAACTCGACATATATTGATTATTCTGTTGAAGTAGTATATTCGTTATATATTATTCATATACAAAGCTTTAGCTTTAGTCCAAATTTTATAGTACGTTTTACAAGATTGAAAAAGTTGGGTAATTTAGGATCCAAAATGTTCCACAAAATATTACATAATTGTGCATTAATTCGGATCCACTTAGTCTTTTCACTAGTGCCAATTTCACTAGCATCATCTTGCTTCGACATTTTGAGATTCTAATTCCCGAAAGATCAAATAGGTAAAAATAATATGTTGCAAATAGCTTCCACTAGAATCCAGAATAAGCCAAAATAATGGCTTGATGTAAAGGAAAAACAGATAGCAATAGTGAAATTTTTGAAAAAGCAATAAAGAAGTGGGACAAAATAAAGAGGTGGGACAAAAAGTAATAAAGAGGCGGGACAATATCTCGAGGTTGGTCATATCCGGCCTCGGTATTCATCGAGCACTCCGTTCTTCAAGTCTTGTAACCCGCAATTGGGCTCGAGCCCGATCCATTTTCAACTTACGCTCTAAGAAACTCTTCTAGCATACGAAATCGGGCGTACTTGATTTTGAAAGTATAAAAAATGTGTACAAATTTGACGTTTAAATACATCTTAAAATGAAGAGAAACAATGATTTATAAGAGACACACAAATGATCTATATACAGTGAGTGAAAATGAGATAAGCGAAGATCGTCTTCAAGACCTGAAGTACGTTTGAGCTTATTTTCCTTGCGGTTTTGCAAATAGTCACTGTAAAAAAAATTCCATATACTTGGTTTTCTCAGCAATCTGCTTAGTGAAATTTGGAAGTGGTTCAACCCATTTTCCCCCTGATATATTATAGAGGAATGAAAATGAATTTCTTGATCTTCCATTGGGTCTCACCACCCTATGATTTGGACTCTTGTATTTGTAATTTGTCAACACATTCAATAAAAACAAATAATTATTTTATTAAAAAAAAAGCTCATAAGCAAAACTATTTAACTCTTATATACGCGGACAATACAAATATTTTTTTCATTTTTCACTTGAAGAATTATACCAATGTTGACAACAAGGGCACCTTCCTTTGGAGTTACAGGGATCCATTTACCATCCTTTTGAACTTCAAGCCCTCCAACTTCATCCTGTAACACAAATGTTATGAATCCAACATCTCTATGTGAACTTATTCCCATTTTTTCCTTCTCAGATGCTGGTAAATAATACAGGGATGTTAACACATCTGAATTTCTCTCATTGTTAAATTCTTGAAGAGTCCTTGGAGGCAAGTCTCACTTAGTATGCTCTCTAAAATTTCTCCAATCTTCACAAATTGATCGAATAAATCATCTATTACTGCTCTGAAACAGGAGTTAAATCGATGATACAAAGGTATAATATAATGGGGACAATCGATGATAACTTAAGTAGTTAAATCATATTGATTTATTAGTAGTGTGTATACCTTTATGTATGGCAATTGGTGGAGTTATTGCATTTGATGAAGGCATGACTGGAGCATGTGACTTAGGAGCAAGATATGAATCATTAAGAGTTGCCAAATGTATCCACAGCTGTAGTGCTATCATTAGTATTAGCTAGAGGACACGCTATTCCGGAGTATAGTTGGAGAGAAGGATGAGAGCCTTGAGGTCTGTCTCGAAGACTAACCTGCGGTGCAGGAAATATAGGCACTGGCAAAACTTGAGGCATCAAAAATAATTTTGTTGTGTTTAGTGAAAAATAGGGAGATGTCCCAAAGAAGGTTACACCCATAGAATCAAATATTTATGTACTTTTGGATCATACAATTTATAACTGTTAGGATTTATGCCCGTCACTAGAGGGGGGGTGAATAGTGCGGCACGAGAATATTGATAAATATTGCGGAATTAAAATTACAGGAGTAAAGTAAATGCGGAAATTAAAAGATTAAGGAAAGAACACACCGAATTTATCCTGGTTCACCACAACTTGTGGTTAGTCCAGTCCCCGAGAGACTCTCTCCAGATTCCACTAACTCCGTTAAGCTTACGGGTGCCTAACAAACCGTTACACTTGCTCGTAGATGTACACTCTACAAGACTTCAACTTGCTCGAGGATACCGCACCTCAAGACTTCACCTTGCTCGTGGATACCGCACCACAAGACTTCACACACTAAGATTGAGGGTCTTAGCAAACCCGAAAATCAATGAGAATATATGGTCTTCTCAAATACCTTTCTCTTTTACAACAAGAACTCTCTCAAAAGAGTAGATAAAGAGATACAATATTAGCTCTATGAACAACTCAAAGTTGTCTCTCAAATGGCTCAACAAAAGCTCTATAATGATGCACAAATGATATCAATATGTATATGAATAATGAGAGGTGTTGTGTATTTCAATTCAGCTCAAAAGACCTCTATTTATAGGTGGTAGAAGTAGTATGTCCGTTGCTTAATTGGCAATCAATTATGCTGATTTTATGCCAAGATAATCGATTATCAGATTTGGATAATCGATTATTAGCTTACCGTTACAAAATCGGAAGCTGATTTTATGCAGGATAATTGATTATTGTGATATGCATAATCGATTATGTTGATACAGTGTTCAAAAACTAGCAACGGACACAAAGATAATCGATTATGCAATTCTGATAATCGATTATCCTACTCTGCGGAAATTTCCAATAAATGGAATTTCCCAGAATAATCGGTTATCACTTTTGCATAATCGATTATTCACAACTTACTTCAAAACCATTTTGGTTAAAATGAAAACGTTAAAATCATTTTGTTTGAAGTATCTGAAATATGTTTATGATAAATATAATTTGATAAATTGATTTTATGCATATTGATGATGACCTATGTTGAGCCAAAAGACGAGAGAACTTAAACGTTGCTCTTACATTGGTTCTACCTAACGACCTACGCCTTGGGTCTTCGGTCTTGAACTTTTGAGCTCGTCTTTGGCTTTTCCATGCAATCCGTTCATCAATATGCTTCTCGGCATTCAATCTTGATTGTTTGTCATATAATAACTTTGTTCGACACTTGACTTCATTGTTTGTCATTCATCGACTTCGTTGTTTGTCATTCATCAAAACCTATACCTGAAAATCATGCTAATACAACCAAAGCACATATATCATGGATAGAATGATTTTCTACAATAACCATTCTAGTAACGAGAGTATCCAAGAAAGATAGCAAATAGTGAAAACAATATCTCCTAAAAAATGAAGAATAACGTGATAAGGTACGATCAATTTCAATGAGATGCCGATTTTTACGTTCGACGACTCTTTTTCTTTGAGGAGTATATGCACAAGAAGTATAATGAATGATTCCTTCAGATGACATGAAACTAGTGAATGGGGATGATAAAAACTCTTTTGCATTGTGACTACGTAATACCTTTATTGAAACACTAAATTGATTTTTACCTCAACGCAAAAGTTTTTATAAATAGAAAATAATTTAGAACGATTTTTCATTAAAAATACCCATGTGCGAGGGGATAAGTCATCAATAAAGGTAACAAAATACTGAAATTCTAAACTTGAAACAACACGACTAGGACCCCAAACATTTGAGTGAATAATGTTTTTAGGAAATGAAGTCCCACTGTGTTCCCAAGCTGAGAAGATTCACATTCAAAATAAGACAATGTGGAAAAACTAAGAATTAATTTATGAATCTTTGCAAGAGTCGGGTGGCCTAAATGGATGTGGAGTAGGTCAACTGGCGTAGCGGAAGTGAAGGCAACTGGTGGTTGTGATCTGGACATATGATATAGTTCATGTGACTTATATCTTGCTCCAATCGTCTTCCTTGTTGTCCAGCCCCGCACAACAACAGATTTAGCAAAAAAAAAAGTGACAGAACAATTAAGACTTTTGATTAATTTACTAATAGAAATCAAATTGAATGAGCATTTTGGAGAAAATAAAATTGAGTTTATAGAGGTATAGGGAAGAAGTGGCACTTTTTCTATTCCTTTTACTGTGGTTCACGAGCCATTAGCAAGGGTAATTGCGGAGAGGGTTGAGGAGGGAATAAGGTTTGAACAAAAGATTCTAATTACCGGAGATATGGTCAGATGCACCAGAATCCTGTATCCATCAGCAATATGGTAAAGCCTTGCTCAGATAAGCAAAGGAATTACTATTTTTTGAGGTGCCAGATGAGAGTGATTGTTGTTAGCCGCTTGATACTACGAGTAATCACTATAATCCACTCCAGATAAAGTAATAAAATCAGCATGTTGATCATCTATTCACCACCATTTTTAACCATGTGGGATGTACTACGATTCTTCGTACGTGATGGTCGACCATGCAGTTTTCAACAAGTTTGTCTAGCATGGCCTGGCTTGTTGCAGTAATTGCAATAGGGTCTGGTGCTTTTACCTTTTCCTCTTTGAGAGACATTTTGTTCCTATGGATTTTTATTTTGCACAGCTAATAGAGATATATCCACTTTCTTATTATCAAATGTTTATGTTCCAATATGCAATAGTTAAGTTGAAACCTTAACTAATGATGGAATTACAGAGCTTGCAAAGATCCAATTCTTTACGGGGCTGATATCCGATCGAAGTCCTTTCAGCGCCAAAATCATAAAAAAAAAACTTATCTCTTTGTTGCTCCTGGGTGGTGACACTTGCAGTAAGTGGCATGAGTGAGTCAAACTGATATATCAGGAAAATTGTTGGGATTTTCACCCGCGGTCACATTGTTGGGATTTTGATTTGGGTCACATAAATGTGCACCAAATTTAGGAAGGTATATTTTTAACTAATGCGCCTAAGGAAATTACGCGTTTTTAAATTTGCGAGGGCCATGGAATTTGCTAAATGGCACGCCTCAAGTTCTAACGTTAAGTTCAAACTAATTAAAACAAAGGTCATGCAATTGTTATATTTGTTTTGGCATATCCAACCCAATCTAAATCCTAATTAGAGTGTTTTTAAACTAATACATGAAGGCCATATGTTGTTATTGGTTTGAATGACACACCTTAAAGTGTCAAGAGAATCTAGTTGACTAAGAACGATCGTGGAATCTCCATTTATTAACAGGAACTCAAATCTATTACATACTTAGACAACAATAAATTAAAGGGTTGTTAGGCCCAATTTCAATCGCTTCCATGTTTGGACTCGATGTGCCCAACACCTTTTGTAAATGCTTGCATACACAGAATCATTAAGGCTCAAAACTGATGCCTCAAGCAGGCCCAAATTGGAAACTTAGCAACCAAAAAAAAAACGGCTCGAGGGCGAGCTTTTACGACAGCATGAGGCAACACATACATTTCTAAATTAATCTATTCCTAGGAAACATACATGCCAAGACTACTGATTTTTCAATTCTTATCAAAACCGTGAAGAAATCATCATTTTAAAATTCGAAAGAAATAGAAAAGGAAATCCACAATCGAACCATTATTGATACTAAACAATATTGCTCAAATCATCAATCAAAATTAGTTAATTTATCACTGTATAAAAGCTAAATCGTGTTTTGTGGCCTTATGCACTTCAATCTCCTCGTTGAAACTCATTACTAAATTGCCTAACTTAAAGGGAAACTGGCAGCTGACAATCAAAAACCATTACTAAGCTCATGATTCCAAACAAACTATAATCAAAACCTATGAATTAATCATTATCCACACAGCCTATGTATTAATCGTGCAACCTTCCCTAATTTTTGACATTAAATGTATTAAACGCTTAGAACCATATACCTGATTACTAAGAAAACAAGTACTCATATAGCTCATTAGCACATGCCAGGTTCCACATCAATAATATGCTTTACTGAATACAAAGACTAGATACACTAATCAAAAAATATTATTCAATTAACTGTTGGATCTTAAGAACTTCCAAAAAAACAACTTCATCGGACAACTCCAAACAACTTCAACTAACAAATTTTTTATTACGTTCCAACCATAATAGTCGTGAACATGAATACTGGAGAAGGGGTCTATTTAAGCTTGAAGTAAACAAATAAACTACAAACGCAATCAAACCTTTACATACATAGCATAATCAGAACTGAATGCAAAATAGCTAAGTCATGCAACTAATTTCGACACACATGAACAGATCTCAAGGAACTAGGACCAAATTGCTCATTATTAACCATAGGGCTGGCTCTTTACATCTCACATGTTTTCAAGTTTTGAAACATACCTGGAAATAAAAAGAAAGGAGTAAGAAGGGCAAGATCAGCAGTCAAGAAGTAGCAAGAATAAGAGTCGGCAGCAATGATAACCCAGAAAGACCAAATGTAGCCTAGAATAGATTCAAAATCGTCCAAAACTTGCTCAAAACCTCCAAACAAAACTCTTATGACCCCAAACTCGAATAGTTTCAACCAAAATAGACTAGAAATTACTTCAAGAATAAAAAAAATGCAGGAACCGTGGGGAAAATTTAATCAAACAGTATCCAGAACCAACAGTTTATATTTCTTGATTTTTTCTGAAATTCTAATCTCTCATCTCTTGCAAGGCAAGTTTTGGAGTGCCTTTATAGGCAAGCAATTAGGGCACAACTTCATATTCCAATTTTATCTATTAGTCCTTGTTTAATTATCCTCTTTTTTACTTAGTCCCTAATTTTGTGACTTGTTAGCCAAGCCACAGCATGAAAATTTAAAGCTAACCTCTGCGAGAAGCTTCTAGGAGTTTCTTAAACAGTTAGCACAAGATTCTCTATCCTAAAAACCCCAAACTACCCCTCAAACCTCCTAATTTTACCCTTGCATATCAGGCAAAATCGAAGTCCAAGTGACCCAAGCTGATAAGTCTGAATGGGCCTCTAATCGATTCCCTTCTTGGGCTTTTCAATTTTGGAAAACTCTATTGGCATTGAAATACCAAACTCTCTAAGCCAATCCACAGAGTCCCAATGACTCGTGGAGTATGGGTCCAAAGATGAAAATGTTTTTCCAACTAAACCTAAAGTCACTACGATCTATACAGGTCTGGACCTAATCATGCAATCATACGAAATAGAATGGAAAACCAAATACCAGACTGACAAAGTTGAGATGTAAGAAAAATACAAAATAAACACCCTAAGCAAAAGGAAATACCATTTTAGAAGATGAAGGTTTGAACTCGAAATCGGTCCTACCAGTCAAGGGAAAATGGACCTTGATGAATCCAGAATGGGTTGAAACTTAAATTAATCAACGGCTCTTGACAATGTCTTCTTAGTGTGTCGTGGTCACAAGACATTTTTTATCCCTTAATGTCAAGCTTTCCGACATACTTCAATTGATTAAACATCCTCAATCCCGATCTTCACAAGGGTTTGAAGGTGAATTTTACTTGACCCTAATTCCCAAGTATTTCGACTTTTCATTCATCCTCAAAAGTGTGTTATTTTTTCTTTTTCCAGCTATCCAATTCCAGATTAAATCAGTTTCTAAGAACTGGCCAAACTTTTCGCCTGCAGCTCATGTCATTAGAACTAGCGAGAAAAGAACTAGGAATAGAATGACCCAAAGGACAAACTATATTTTATTGAATGAGGATGGAAGGATTTGACAACAAAACAAGCAACCTAAGATCCAAGTTACAAATCTAAAATAACCCAGATAATGAAAATAGCAAAAAAATAAACAGACATGACTCATACAAACAGAATAGAAAGATAGGAGGGTTTGACTCAATAAAGGAAATAAAATCTAGATCACAACCCTGAAATAACCTAGAGAACAGAAAAAACATCAAAACAAGCTACCAAGATTCTTTCCTAGTAAGGAGAGAATGATTTCTCTCGTTGCTAAGCTTGACATTTAGCCTCAAAACTACTCATCAGAATCATCATGGCCTTCTCTAATTTCAGTCGGCAAGTTCCCGAGAGGATTCTCATGCTCCATGTCACCAGGCATTATTCCCATACAGTGTGCACCATCATGTGTAGGTAAAGGATTCTGCGCGATATTCTGGATGTCACTGTCTTGGAGAACAATCAGTTTTTCCCGGATCATCCTCTCTATTTCTCTTTTCAAATCCCGACAACTTTCAATATCGTTCCCCTGGGCATCGGGATGGTATTCACACCTTTTGGAAGGGTCAAAGCTTCTTTCATGCGGGTCCACATGATATGGAGGAATAGTTTCAATCATACCATAATGCTTTAACTTCTCAAACAAGCTTGCATAGAACTCTCCTATTGGTGTAAAATTATCTTTCAACTTTTGTTCCCTTCTATAAACCTAGCTTGGATATGGGTTATAAGGCACTTGAAAATTTTGTAGAGGCTGGTGGAGATTTTTTTATATTCGTGCTCGCCTTTTTGGATGATTTGGTAGCTAGACAAAATACTGGGGTTGATCAACAGAGTACCGTGGGTTCTGAGGTGGATGGTAATGCTCAGGGGAGCTATGGAAAACCTGATGAGGTTGCGCATACCTTCGAGGTGTTCTCCTGGGACCTCTTCTCGACCCTGTTGTCATCATGATTTTTTCATCCTTCTCATTTATGTCACTAAAATTATCAGATTCAACCTGTACAGCCTGAGTTGTGGCTTTAAAAACTGCTTGACTTAAAATAATTCCTATCTTAAGACCATTTCTCCCATTTTGATACCTTTCGAAAAGGATTTGCCAACAGAGAACATCATGTTTTGAAAGTAATCTGGCTCTTACGCTTGAAGGAAGACAGTGATTAGCTAGTGGTCATCCATGGGTGGCTTAACCCTAGCTGCTTGCTCTGTGCATTTAATGGACTATTCTCTGAAACTTTCACTCGGTTTCTTCTTCAATTTTGAAAGGGAATTGCGATCTGGGGCAATTTCAATATTGTATTGGAACTGTTTGACAAAGGCCTGTGCCATGTCATCCCAGACGTACCAGCAAGATGTGTCTTGATCCAAAAACCATTCGGATGCTACTCCCGTGAGCCTTTTCCCAAAATAAGCTATCAGCAATTCTTCCTTACTTCCTACACCTCTTAGCTAATTGCAATACTTTTTCAGGGTGGTAATGGGGTATCCATGCCCATCATAATTTTCAAATTAGGGAGTCTTGAAACCAGGCGGCAAGTGGACATCGGGGAACATACATAGATCTTTGAAGGCAACACTCTTTTGACCCATCAACCCCTGCATGTTTTTCAACCATTGTTCTAAGCTTTTCACACTTTGGGTTATTTCTTCTTGTACATCTTTTGGGCAGGCTTCTCAATATTTGCGGGAAGATCAAATATGACTGGTATTTAGGAGAGTGGTACTGCTCTCGCTGTGCAACAGATTGTGACTCACGACAAGGTTCTCCGTGGCCATTGGCCCATGTTTGACACATTTTGGTCATTTGCTATTTAAGTATTCTATTTTCTTCAACCACATCAGACTTTTGTTGAACCCTCTGACCCTGAGGCTCTCGAGCACTTGTAACAACTTCGATGTCGGTTATCATTTTTTCTTGAATCTGGTGTTGTCTGCTTACCACAAACCGACCACCTCAACGTTCATCACAACTCAAAACAAAAGACATGTTAGAATGGGCTCAGTCAGTCCTTATTATTATCAACATTTTTTCACTCTTGTTTTTCTTTTATTCTTCTTCTTTTCCTTTTTTTTCATTTTTTCTTATTTTCCTTTCCCATGATTGATCGAACTTGATGTGGATTGCCTACGTATCATAACGCCGCATGAATCAGATCTTGTGTAATTCGGAAATTTTAGGAATAAAGGAAATAAACTAAATTTACGTTTTTCTGGATTTTGAATTTTCTTTGTTTTAATTTTTTTTTCAAAAGAAAGACTTATAAAGAAGAAAGAGAATATTTTTGGATTTTGATTTTTCTTCAGCATTTTTGCAAAGAAAGACTTCTAAAAAAGAAAGAAAAATATTTTTGCATTTATGAATTTTTATTCTAAAGTTAGGGAAAAAAAGTACGTCTAAAGAAAAAGAAAGTATTTTTGAATCTTGAATATTTTTTCAATTTTTAGAGAAGGATGAAAATATTTTGTATTTTTTTTATTTTAAGAGGCAACTAAAAGAAGATATTTTATATATTTTTTTTTTTGAAAAATTGGAGTCTCAAAGAAAAGCTTTTCTAACGAATGAAGTAAAAGAATTGTTTTTTGAATTTTTGAAAAATGGGGGCCGGAACCGATGAGGTTTGCCTACATATCTCACATACGGTGAGAATCAGGCCCGCGTAATTCTGCGGTTTTAACGAAACACGTGAAACACGACACTTTAAATTTTGGCTCATTTTGAAATGACTTTTTTTTTTAGAATTTCGTCAAAGTTTCACAATTTTCTAGATACCTACCTCTCATTCTTTTTTTTGATTTTCTTCTTCTTCTTTTTTTGATTTTCTTCCTCTATTCTAGAAGCCAGTCAATATGCAAGCCAAACAAATAGATATGGCAGTAGCACGTAAGATGCATTCGGATGGTCTTTTTAATTTGGGTACACCTGTCCTAGACAGATCCAACCCCTGTGTTGAGTCTCCTAAGTCAAATGCACGTAATGCAAACAAACGTTCCTACTAGGGATCCGACATGAGGCTTTGTTATACCAGGTTTAAAACCTGGGTTCATTATTCTAGACCTGGCTTACCCGAGAGGACAACTCGAGCCGGGGGAGGGGGGGTAAAGCATTTTATATACATTCACCAAATATCAAAGCGATAAAGCATTTATCACATTAGGCATGAAACAAGTAGAAAAATCAGATAAAGCCAAATATAATAGCTATTCTAAGCTTGAATTCTTGAACCCTGAACCAGAGATTCTAGGCTATTATCCCCATAAGAGTCGTCAGAATTATCACACCTCCATTTTTACACTACACCCCGCAAAGGGCGTTGAAGGGAGTTTTTCCACTTAAAGTGACATTATTCGAAATGAGATTATTTATTTATTTTCAGAGTCACCACTTGTTTATTTTAAATCCCAAATCGAGCAAAATTTGACTTTTCTATTGAAGTCTACGAACCAAAAATTCTGAATAAGGAATTCTATTAATCCGGGTAAGGTGTTAGGCACCCCCCGGATTCCGTGGTTCTAGCACAATCGCATAAACTATCATAATTAGCCTATTATCTAATTTTAATACATGTTTTAGCCTATGGTATAATGTTAACTTATTAAACCGCCTTTAATTATTTTTAGGAAGATTTCAACGTCATCTAAAAAGCGTCTTTGGACCACGCCACATGAAATGCACCCGCAGTGCGAGATACATTTTATTTAACATTGTTGAGATTTGGATTTGGGTCACATGAAATGCACACCCGAGTTTAAGAAAATTAATTTAAATTGCGTTCCTAAAGCGACTACACATTTAATAATTTTCCTAATCTTTGAGATTATTATGATGCCAAATTCATATACAAGATATTATTGGGACAAATAAGCTAGCTTGGTTAGATTCCTTATGGTCCAAAACATACCTTATGACACATTATTATTTCTTTCCAAGAAAGAAACAACTCTAATTTTCTCATCTACCCACTTAAAATTATTTATTCAAGAACCAAGAGTACATACATCACAATCGAAATAAACTAATTTAAATAATTTAAATGACAACTAAAATATGCTACTCAAATAACAGAGAATCACAAATCAACACGATGTCATAACAAAATAAAATGAGAATGAAAATTGAGAAATGAATCTTTTATTGATGAACAAAGATGGAAATTACAAATCAATCAGACGAAATAATGCAACGATCTTTGGAATGAAACACTAAAATCACAAACCAGAAAGCTCGCTTAAAAAAACACCTCGAACTTTAACAGGAACTTGAGGGAAGAAACAATGAAATCCGAACTCGAAATTCCAATAACACAAGATCGTCGGAACGGATAAAGCGCAATTTAGGAGAAGCATATGTAGGATTCAACATCAGCTCCAGGAGCTGAGAGTGAGCCTAAATTCGACACAATAGCTTAATCAAATTGCATTATCATCTCAGAACCGAAATCAGTACTCTCCAATTTCCCATTGATTAACTTTCTTATATGATTGGTATTTCTCCTTCAATTAAGTGTAAAAGCACAACTTTTGTAGATGCAATCATTGAAAAATGATCAACCAAAGAATATAGTATATATAACATTCTCTTTTCCTCTGTCAATGAAAGACTATCGTTGGTTTTAAGAAATTCATGTGGGTTGACGTCTAAAATTGGAGGAAAACGGCGTAGATTCTTTTGGAGTCTAAGGTCTTAAGCTCTCATTTTGTTGTATTCTCTTTTTACTGAAGAACAACCGATTCTCCCTTTTTGTGTTGAGGGTGTAGGTATTATATTATAGGGGTAGAGATTAGGTTAGGTCAAATGGGAATGGGATATGGGCTCAATGTTTTGGGCTATTTCAAATTGGACCTTTTCAATTAAGACCAAAAAAATTAGCCCAAATTTCATACTCTTTCTTCTAAAACAAGACCAAAAATACTACATCATTTATTAACTAATCCTATTTAAGTAAAATAACTATTAAGATAAAACTACCTATTAAATAAACCTAATTTTTGTATTTTTCAAATATCATACGAAAAGATAAAAAAATTGAAAAATCATTGTAAAATTAAAATAATATTCCTAAAATTAAAGCGAAACTATTTTTTGTATTTTTTTTAATTTTATGTAAATTAGATAAATTAAAAGTAACTATATTAGCTAAATGAAGAAAATATTTTTTGTAGTTTTTATGTTGTGATAAAATAAATTAAAAGGGTCAAAACTAGCTAAAATATCGATATTAGCCCTAAATTAAATATTTATATGCTAAAATATGTAAAATCTTGGGGAGGGTCAAAAATCACATGTCTACACCCACCATTTGTCCTTGTCAACAATGTTGACTCGCTCCATATGGTGATAAGCCTCTTGGCCTATCTTATTTCAGCCTCCTATTGCTGGGATGGTTTGGCGACTGTATATAAGATTGTTACCGTCATCGTTAATGATCACCTCTTGGTGATTCCACTCAAATTTCACTGCCTAATGTAGTGTTGAGGCTACGTCCCTAACAGCATGAATCCATGGTCCTCCCAACAAAAGATTGTAAGATGCCAACATGTTTATTACTTGAAAATTTGTTAGATAATACGCTTAACGCTAGAGGGGGGGTGAATAGCGCTATAATAAAAATTAGCGTAAACTTGCGGAATTTTAAAAATTGCAGGAAATAAATAAGTGCGATAAGTAAATAAATTAGAACAAATGCACCGATGTATCCTGGTTCACCACAACCCGTGGCTAGTCCAGTCCCCGAGAGACTCTCTCGAGATTTCCACTAACTTGTTAAGCTTACGGGTGCTCAACAAACCGTTACAACTTGAGGACACAAGCCTCAACAACCTTTGCTCGGAGATACAACGCTCCAAGACTTCAACCAACGAAACACAAGTTCCTTCTTACAACACAAGGGACTAACACTTCCCTTCAAGTGTACAAAAACACTTAGCACTCAAACAAGACACTCTTTTAAGAGTAGATATGAGTAAAAAGAATACGCTCAAGATCGCAACAACTTTCGACAAGAATTTGGCTCTCAAAAGCTTATGTAATGAATATAAAATGATAAGCAATAAAGTATGCAAGCTTTAGCAATTGTATGATCAGTTGTTGTAAGTTGTTGTTCTTAAAAGACTGAATTGAAGCTGTATTTATAGTTGAAAAACTTGTTGGAAACACGTTCTCAAAGAATTATACTAAAACGTGTGTTCATATGTGTAGGTTTTGATGAATGACAAACAAGCGCAAATTGACATATGACGAAGCTCAAGTACAAGCGCACAATTGATATATATATAACGAGATTCAAGCACAAGACCAAGTTTTAAAGTTTTACATGAGTCGTTCTTAATTGTGATCTTGATCCGACAACTTGACTCATGACATGGCTTCTCTCGTAAAACTATTTTTATAAAATCATGCATATTTAATTTAATGCTAAATGATTTTAAATCATGCATATTTACTTTAGTCAAAATGATTTTTAAACATGCCTCTAAAATCTGGACTAAGATAATCGATTATGTACTTATGATAATCGATTATGTTAAGCCAAGACTGCATGACAATCGATTGTGAACCTTATGACAATCGATTGTGATGAGGCAGTGTACATCAAAGTTTTTCAAAACTCAGAATAATCAATTGTGAAGTTAATGACAATCGATTGTGAAGAGACAGTGTCCATCAGATTTTTCAAAGTCACAAAATAATTAATTGTGAACATATGACAATCGATTGTGTTGAGGCAGTGTCTTTCAGACTTTTTCAAAGTTATTAAATAATCGATTGTGAGTATATAACAATCGATTGTCAAGAGGCGGTGTCTAAAATAATTTTCAAAGTCTGACAAATAATCGATTATTAACATTGCACAATCGATTGTGAAGCTGAACGTTGTCGTAAAGTTTTCAAATACCGTCAGGTAATCGATTGTTGATTTTGTACAATCGATTGTTGAAATTAAAATCTGGAAAAGATTTTTTGAACGTTGCTGAATAATCGATTGTTGATTTTGTACAATCGATTGTTGAAATTAAAATCTGGAAAGGATTTTTTGAACGTTGCTGAATAATCGATTATTGATTTTGTATAATCGATTGTTTTACGTAAAATCTGGAAATGATTTTTTGAACATTGCTAATAATCGATTATTGATCTTGGATAATCGATTGTTACGCGTAAAATCTGGGATTGATTTTTGGAACGATTGGCAAACAATCGATTGTGGCTTCTTGACAATCGATTGTCATTCAGTAAAATTAGCAACTCTTAATTGGCAATTAGGCAATGGTAATGCCAAGTTTTTCAGCTATAAATACAGCTTCATTTCAGTGTTTTAAACACAATAACACACAACAACTGATCATACAATTGCTATAAGCTTGCATACTCTATTGCTAATTATTTTATATTCATTACATAAGTTTTGAGAGCCATATTCTTGTCCAAAGTTGTTGTGATCATGAGCTTACTTCTTTTACTCATATCTACTCATTAAGGAGTGTTTTGTTTGAGTGTTTTAGTGTTTTGTACACTTGTAAGAGAATTGTGATTCTCTTGTTGTAAGGAACTTGTGTTTCTTTGGTTGAAGTCTTGGAGTGTTGTATCTCCGAGCAAAGGTGTTAAGGCGTGTGTCCTTAAGTTGTAAAGGTTTGTTGAGCACCCGTAAGCTTGACAAGTTAGTGGAAGATCTCGAGAGAGTCTCTCGGGGACTGGACTAGCCACGTATTGTGGTGAACCAGAATACATCGGTGCGTTCTTTCCTTTTGTTTATTTAACGCACTTATTTATTTCCTGCAAATTTTAATTTCCGCAAGTTTACGCTACATTTTATTATAACGCTATTCACCCCCCCCCCCTCTAGCGTTAAGCGTATATCTAGCAATTGGTATCAGAGCCCAACTCTCTGAAGACTTAACAGTTTGAGAGAACCGTCCATGGCTTCTACTCGTGACTCTTTTGCAGGAATTGATGAAGACAATGCTCCACACGACCACCTCTATTCAACGGTACAAACTATACGTACTGGAAGGAGAGGATGAAAATCTTCGTTCAAGCAAACACCTTTCATCTCTGAAAGGTGATAACGAAGGGAAATCAAATTCCAACCAAAAAGGTTGAAACCGAATGGGTTCCCAAGTCCGAAGAAGAATATGACGCGGATGATATCCGAAAGGTGCAAAATAATGCTAAAGCAATTAATTTATTATATTGTGCTGTAAATGCTGACGATTACAGGAAAATATCGTGTTGCACAACGGCGAAGGAAATGTGGGACAAGCTGGAAATTACGTACGAAGGTACGGACCAGGTAAGGGAAGCCAAAATTGATTTCCTAACCCATGCTTATGAATTATTTCACATGAAGGAAGGTGAAAAGGTGGATGAAATGTTTGAACGATTTTCAAAAATCGTAAATGATCTACATGCTCAAAAGAAGACATTCACGGATAGAGAACTTGTTCGAAAAATTCTTAGAAGTCTCACTCCGGCATGGCGATCAAAGGCCGACGCGATTCAAGAGTCCATTGGCGTCTCAAATGTCACCATCGACGCATTAAGAGGTAATCTTAAGACTTATGAATCTACTATACTTAACCCTCTTGTTGATGATCAAAGGAGGCAAAGAATCGCTCTTAAGGCAAGCACAAGATAACCTCAAGTTGATGAGGACGGAGACAACGAGTTTGGACTCGTTATCAAAAGATTTCAAAAGTTCATGCGAAAGGAGTATGAACGAAAGGGCAAAAAGCAAGGCGAACAAATAAAGTGCTATGAATGCGGTGAAACCGGGCACATCAAATCAAATTGCCCAAACATCAAAAAGGAGAAGAAACCTTTTAAGAAGCAACGTGCATACATTTCTTGGGGAGGAGACTCCGGAGATGAGTCAAGCGAAGAAGACGAAGACGAAGCCGCAAACCTTTGTCTTATGGCGCAAGAAGACAAACAAGATGAGGTATGTCAAATCTCTTCTAAAAACTTCTTTACTCTTGAAGAAATGCGAACTGCTTTTGATGAGCTATATACTGAATTTATTAAGGCTTCAAAAACTGTCAAGAGCATAAAAGAAAATGCTTCTCTAAAAGAAAAAGATTTTCAAAAACAGCTTTCTTTGAAAGAAAAGGGTTTAGAAAAACTGGTTTTAGAAAATGAGAAGCTGAAAGAGGAAAACAAGTTTTTCGGAAAAAGAAGCGCCGACAAGCCCGAAAGTTCTATTAAAAATTGTTCTTCTTGCATGCATCTCAAAAATGAGGTAGATAGACTTAAAGGTACCTTAGATAAGTTTAATTCTTCCCACAAAAATTTGAATAAGGTCCTTGTTAATTTGAAATCAACCAAGCATGGCATAGGCTTTAAGAATGAGCCTGAAGAAAAGGTTGAAGCCAAACCCCAACCACCTAAGGCTCAACCTAGGATGAATAAAACAAATGTTTATCCTAGAAATAGCAATCCTAGAACAAATATGCATGCTAGACCAAATGTTGAACATTTTAGAAGACCTAGAAATAACTTACCACCTAGAAATGACTACCCTAGAAATGATGCATATTCTAGGCCAAACACTAGAAGGAGTTTTGAACCTTTTAGAACATCTAGACATGACCATTACTCTAGAAATGCTGCTCATTTTAGAACTAATAGTAGGAGAAATGGTTCTCATGAAATGCGCAATAGTCATAATGAAAATAGAGTAAATCATTTTCGTCCATCAAGTTACTATGAACCTAGAAGGATGCATAACCCCAACGTGACTTGTCATTACTGTAGACGCACTGGTCATATTGCTCCTGCATGTTTTACACGACATAGACATATCACTCAATCGAATCATTATAATATGCCTAACCCTCAAGGACCCAAAATGGCATGGGTACCTAAAACGCATTAATTTGTTTTGTAGGTATGTTTGAAGGGATCAAGTGTACTATGGTACCTTGATAGTGGATGCTCCAAGCACATGACGGGAGACGAATCCAAATTCCTTCAACTAGAACACAAAGAAGGAGTAAGTGTGATTTTTGGGGATAACAATAAAGAAAAGATTATTGGCATCGGATCGGTTGGTAAGGATGAAAATTCCTCTATTAAGCATATATTACTTGTTAAAGGTTTAAAGCATAATCTCTTGAGCATAAGTCAATTATGTGACAAGGGAAATCTTGCCTTATTTGATTCGGATGAATGCTTAGTATTTAGACGTAGCGATTTCAAAATTATCCTTCGTGGTTTTAGAGTGGATAATATTTATATGGTTGATCTTGCTAATTCCTCACCCGAATATGTTGATTGTCTTATGAGTAAAGAGGATGATACTTGGTTATGGCATCGTAGAGTAGCACATATCAACATGCATCTTTTGAACAAATTGATTTCTCAAAACTTAGTTATTGGTCTTCCCAATTTAAAATTTGAAAATGACGCTATTTGTGATTCTTGTCAAAAAGGGAAGCAAACAAAAGCATCTTTCAAATCGAAAAACATTGTTTCAACTACTGGACCATTGCAATTGCTTCACATGGATTTATTTGGACCATCTTGCATTGAAAGTCTAGGAAGAAATCGTTATGCCTTTGTTATTGTTGATGATTATTCCAGATTTACTTGGACTTTATTTCTTGCCCATAAAAGTGATGCTTTTCAAAATTTTAAATATTTCCTTAAACGTGTTCAAAACGAAAAGGAAACAACCGTCACTTCAATTAGAAGTGATCATGGGGGAGAGTTTGATCACAATCTCTTTGCGGACTTTTGTGACGAACTCGGTATCGAGCATACCTTTTCCGCTCCACGAACACCACAACAAAATGGGGTGGTGGAAAGGAAAAATAGGTGTCTCGAAGAGATGGCTAGAACCATGCTCGAAGAGGCTAAGATTCCCAAACATTTTTGGGCGGATCCCGTGAGTACCGCATGCTACATCTTAAATAGAGTAGTCATAAGGCCAATACTCATGAAGACCCCTTATGAACTCTACAAAGGAAGGAAACCAAATATCTCCATTTTAGAGTATTCGGTTGTAAAGTTTTTATTCATAACAATGGAAAAGATCAATTGGGAAAATTTGATGCTAAGTCCGATGAGGGAATTTTCATTGGTTACTCTTCACGTAGCAAAGCATATAGGGTTTTTAATAAAAGAACCGAAACCGTGGAGGAATCCCCTCATGTTGTATTTTCCGAAAATAATGCTCGCTTGGCAAGAAAGGATTCCGGTTTTGATCTTGCAGGTATTTTAGATAGCTTGAAAGACAAAATACAAGAGGAAACGCCTAAGGAAAATCAAGACGAAATTTTGAAACAACCAACGGAGGAAGCACCACAATTGGAAAATGAAACGAAAATGCCTAACGAGTGGAGGACAATCAAAGATCACCCTCTCGAACAGGTAATTGGCGACGTCGGAGAAAAGGTAAGTACTCGAAACTCCCTTAAAAACACCTTAGGTCATACTGCTTTTGTTTCTCAAATTGAACCAACAACCATCTCCGAAGCAGTTGGGGATGAGTTTTGGACCTTGGCAATGCAAGAGGAGCTTAACCAATTCAAACGGAATGACGTTTGGGATTTGGTGCCAAGACCCGAAAATCATACCATAATTGGTACGAAATGGGTTTTTCGAAACAAACTAGATGAAAATGGTGTAATCACTAGAAACAAAGCTAGGCTTGTAGCAAAAGGCTATAATCAAGAAGAGGGTATTGACTATGAAGAAACATATGCTTCCGTAGCTAGATTAGAAGCTATTCGTCTATTACTCGCATTTGCCTCTTCTATGAATTTCAATTTATATCAAATGGATGTGAAAAGTGCTTTTCTAAATGGTGTTATTCAAGAAGAAGTTTATGTTGAACAATCCCCCAGTTTTGAAGATTTTAAATCTCCCGATCACGTTTTCAAACTCAAAAAGGCTCTTTATGGTTTAAAACAAGCTCCCCGAGCTTGGTATGAAAGATTGAGTAAATTTCTATTGGAAAATGATTTCATTAGGGGGAAAGTTGACACCACCCTTTTTGTTAAGCATAAAAACAATGATATTTTATTAGTTCAAATATATGTGGATGATATCATATTTGGTGCTACTAACAATGTCTTATGCAAGGAATTTTCCGATTTAATGACAAGCGAATTTGAGATGTCTATGATGGGTGAGTTAACATTCTTTTTGGGATTACAAGTAAAGCAAATGAAAGAAGGTATGTTCATTTGCCAAGCCAAATATTGCAAAGAATTGCTGAAACGATTTGAAATGAACAATGCAAAAGAAAGTCGACACTAAGAAGTATCGAGGTATGATTGGCTCTCTTCTTTATCTTATTGCTAGTCGTCCGGACATCATGTTTAGCGTGTGCTTATGCGCCCGTTATCAATCGTGTCCGAAGGAGTCTCACCTTACTGCGGTAAAACGGATTTTGAAGTACCTCATTGGTACTACAAATGTGGGTCTATGGTACCCCAAAGGTTCTTCATGCCAACTCGTTGGCTATTCCGACTCCAATTTTGCTGGATGCAAATTGGACCGCAAGAGCACTAGCGGCACTTGCCATTTGCTCGGTAGCTCTCTCGTTTCTTGGTTTAGCAAGAAACAAGTAAGTGTTGCGTTGTCCACAACCGAGGCTGAATATGTAGCCGCGGGGAGTTGTTGCGCTCAAATCCTTTGGATGAAACAACAACTCTTGGACTATGGCCTAAGTCTTAATCATATCCCTCTTAGATGTGATAATACTAGTGCCATATGCTTGACAAAGAACCACGTTCTTCATTCGCGAACAAAACACATTGAAATTAGACATCATTTTATAAGAGATCACATTCTCAAGGGCGATGTCGAAATCGAATTTGTTGAAACCAAAGATCAATTGGCCGACATCTTTACAAAGCCCTTAGAGAAAGAGTCCTTCTTCCGAATTCGTAGTGAACTCGGGATTCTTGACTCCACGTTGATCTAAGTCATGCATTGCATCTTTTTATTTTACATGATTTCTAACTTGAGCGTCGGAGACGTCTAACGAATTTTTGCAGGTATCGCTCTAAAGGTAGGGGGAATTATAAAGCATGACGCGCAATAATCAAGTCTTCTTCAGAAAAATCGGTTTCTGTCGTCTAATAATTGATTATCTCGTATCAATAATCGATTGTACTGCTATTACTTGAGTTATTGTACTCTCTTTAAGTAATCACGTTTCTTTCCAATAACTAAACAAGCTTTATTTACATCTTTGGCATCTTATTACATTTTTTTTGCTAATGGCAAAAGGGGGAAGATAACGGGTATGCACTCTCAATTCTTATTAATTGAGGGGGAATTCATATATTGAGGGGGAACTAATTTTGCATACTTGTTGCATATATTTACTTGTCTTAAATCGTCATTATGAATTGTCAAATTTGCATATCCCGCTTAAAGTTTGCCATTATCAAAAAGGGGGAAATTGTTGGAAACACGTTCTCAAAGCATTATACTAAAACGTGTGTTCATATGTGTAGGTTTTGATGAATGACAAACAAGCGCAAATTGATATATGACGAAGCTCAAGTACAAGCGCACAATTGATATATATACAACGAGATTCAAGCACAAGACCAAGTTTTATAGTTTTACATGAGTCGTTCTTAATTGTGATCTTGATCCGACAACTTGACTCATGACATGGCTTCTCTCGTAAAACTATTTTTACAAAATCATGCATATTTAATTTAATGCTAAATGATTTTAAATCATGCATATTTACTTTAGTCAAAATGATTTTTAAACATGCCTCTAAAATCTGGACTAAGATAATCGATTATGTACTTATGATAATCGATTATGTTAAGCCAAGACTGCATGACAATCGATTGTGAACCTTATGACAATCGATTGTGATGAGGCAGTGTACATCAAAGTTTTTCAAAACTCAGAATAATCGATTGTGAAGTTAATGATAATCGATTGTGAAGAGACAGTGTCCATCAGATTTTTCAAAGTCACAAAATAATCGATTGTGAACATATGACAAACGATTGTGTTGAGGCAGTGTCTTCCAAACTTTTTAAAAGTTATTAAATAATCGATTGTGAGTATATAACAATCGATTGTCAAGAGGCAATGTCTAAAATGATTTTCAAAGTCTGACAAATAATCGATTATTAACATTGCACAGTCGATTGTGAAGCTGGCCGTTGTCGTAAAGTTTTCAAATACCGTCAGGTAATCGATTGTTGATTTTGTACAATCGATTGTTGAAATTAAAATCTGGAAAAGATTTTTTGAACGTTGCTGAATAATCGATTGTTGATTTTGTACAATCGATTGTTGAAATTAAATCTGGAAAGGATTTTTGGAACGTTGCTGAATAATCGATTATTGATTTTGTATAATCGATTGTTTTACGTAAAATCTGGAAATGATTTTTTGAACGTTGCTAATAATCGATTGTTGATCTTGGATAATCGATTGTTACGCGTAAAATCTGGGATTGATTTCTGGAACGATTGGAAAACAATCGATTGTGGCTTCTTGACAATCGATTGTCATTCAGTAAAATTAGCAACTCTTAATTGGCAATTAGGCAACGGTAATGCCAAGTTTTTCAACTATAAATACAGCTTCATTTCAGTGTTTTAAACACAATAACACACAACAACTGACCATACAATTGCTATAAGCTTGCATACTCTATTGCTAATCATTTTATATTCATTACATAAGTTTTGAGAGCCATATTCTTGTCCAAAGTTGTTGTGATCTTGAGCTTACTTCTTTTACTCATATCTACTCATTAAGGAGTGTTTTGCTTGAGTGTTTGAGTGTTTTAGTGTTTTGTACACTTGTAAGAGAATTGTGATTCTCTTGTTGTAAGGAACTTGTGTTTCCTTGGTTAAAGTCTTGGAGTGTTGTATCTCCGAGCAAAGGTGTTAAGGCGTATGTCCTTAAGTTGTAAAGGTTTGTTGAGCACCCGTAAGCTTGACAAGTAAGTGGAAAATCTCGAGAGAGTCTCTCGGGGACTAGATTAGCCACGTGTTGTGGTGAACCAGAATACATCGGTGCGTTCTTTCCTTTTGTTTATTTAACGCACTTATTTATTTCCTGCAAATTTTAATTTCCGCAAGTTTACGCTAAATTTTATTATAACGCTATTCACCCCCCCCCCCCCTAGCGTTAAGCGTATTATCTAACAAAACTTTGTATTGCCGTTGCCTAATTGCCAATTAAGAATTGCTGATTTTACTCAGTGACAATCGATTATCAAATTACCACAATCGATTGTTTGCCAGATCTTCCAAAAATCAATCCCAGATTTTACGCATAACAATCAATTATCTAAGATCAATAATCGATTACTGGCAACGTTCAAATAATCATTTCCAGATTTTACTTAAAACAATCGATTGTCAGAAATCTACAATCGATTACTCAGCAACGTTCAAAAAATCCTTTCCAGGTTTTAATTAAAACAATCGATTATAGGAAATCAATAATCGATTACCTGACGGTATTTGAAAACATTTTGGCAACGGTCAGTTATACTGTCGATTATATTAAGTTAACAATCGATTATATATCAGTCTTGAAAAATCAATTTAGACACTGCCTCTTGACAATCGATTGTTATAGGTTCACAATCGATTATTTAATAACTTTGAAAAAGTCTGGAAGACACTGCCTCAACACAATCTATTGTCATAAGTTCACAATCGATTATTTTGTGACTTTGAAAAATCTGATGGACACTGTCTCTTCACAATCGATTGTCATTAGCTTCACAATCGATTATTTTGATCTTTGAAAAACATTGATGGACACTGCCTCATCACAATCGATTGTCATAAGGTTCACAATCGATTGTCATGCAGATTTGAAAAATCTGATGCTCACTGCCTTAACACAATCGATTGTCATAAGTTCACAATCGATTGTCAAGCAGCTGACTTAAACATAATCGATTATCATAAGTACATAATCGATTATCTTAGTCCAGATTTTAGAGGCATGTTTAAAAATCATTTTGACTAAAGTAAATATGCATTATTTAAAATCATTTTGCTCTAAATTAAATATGCATGATTTGTTAAAAATATTTTTTACGAGAGAAGCCAAGTCTTGAGTTTAAGTTGTCGGATCAAGATCACAATTAAATACCGACTCATATAAAACTTAATCTCGATCTTTGTCTTGTGCTTGAATCTCGTTATATATCAATTTTGCGCTTGTGCTTGGACCTCGTCATATGTCAATTTGCGCATAGTTTGTCATTCATCAAAACCTACATATATGAACACACGTTTAGTATAATGCCTTGAGAACGTGTTTCCAACAATTTCTCCCTTTTTGATAATGGCAAACTTTAAGCGGGATATGCATATTAGGCAATTCATAATGACGATTCAAGATAAGTAAAGATATGCAACTAGTATATAGATATGCAATTTGTTCCCCCTCAATATATGAATTCCCCCTCAATTTATGCCAATAAGTATTGAGAGTGCATACCCGTTATCTTCCCCCTTTTGCCATTAGCAAAAAAAAATATAGAATAATTAAAAAACTTATTTATTTATTAATAAAAAACGGTTACATAACGGGAACAATAAAAACATAGAACAATAAAATAGAAAAACAAATAAAAAAATTATTCATCATCATTTCCCGCCTCATCATCCGGCACTGCTTCATAGGGAACAAGATCGGCATATGGATAATGAACATGGTCAAAATATCCATGGATCTCATGTGTCAATTGACCGACAGAGGTGGTCAATGAAGCAATTTGGTCGGAAATGGATTGAAGAGTAGGTTCTTGAGGCTGACGCGATTGACGGGTTGGAGGAGGAGCAGGAGCTGCATGATCACCGTCATGGGGAAAGGAGGATTATGAAATTTCCCACTTCTTGGTGCTCTTTTTAAGAGGACCGATGGAAGTGTTGAACCCGGAAGCTTCAAGAAAATTCATAATAAGGAGGGCATAGGGAAGAGGTCTATCATCTCCGATGGCATCAAGCATGTGAATCTTGACGAACTTACACCAATTGATGTGAGCTCCGGTTATAATGGCATGCATGAGCTTAGCGTCCTCTTGGGAAAGAGTGGTATGATTGTGCTTCCGAGGCTTGAGGACTCGGGTGATGAAATAGAAAATCAAACGATATTCGGGGAGCATTCCCGTAATGGTAGGACGCCGAGTGGATAGATTAGGATCATAAGATGTAAGACCTATTTGGTTTAGGAGAATTTTCTCATCAAATAAGGCGCCGGCCTCTCTAATGTAGCGAGTAATGTTTTCGCCATTTCGAGGAAGATGGGCAATGGAATGCAAGTTTTCATTGGACAAAAGAATTTGAACACCATTAATATTTGACACAAGCTCACCATCGTCATCCTCATGAAGGTTTGAGTAAAACGCTTGAATCAATGGAGGATTAATATAAGGATAGGTAAGATATAAGAAGTCAAGAAGTTGACATTCCTTAAGCATGTTTGCAGCGGGGGCGCATGATTCAAGATATTTGCTTGTAGAAAAGCGAGGAGGAAGAATGTCACGCTTTTCGAATTTTGTCAAAAATCTAGTAAGCTCGGTTTCAGTATTGAATTGTAAAATAGACCCATCTTGATAAGGGAAATTTGGAGGTGGATGAGCAGAAGAAGATGCACCTTGTCTACCTGAACGGGAACGTTTAAAGTGTCTGCCCCACATTTTCAAAACGTAGTAATGAACTTTGTAAGAAACTTGGAAGATTTTTTTTGAAGGTTTGGGAGCAAAGATTGATGCTTGAGTGAATAAAATTGAAGACTTATGATGCCTATTTATAATGGGAAGAATGGCATTTCATTTATGATGAAAATCTGCAGAAATTTTATGAGCCAAAATAGTCAGAAACGGTAAAAATAAATTGTAGTGACCGTTAGACAATCGATTGTTGAAATGAAATAATCGATTGTTGAGCAGATTTTGACTTGAACTCGGAACTGACACAAAATCGATTGCAGGACCCAAACGGTAACAAATATTTGAATTTCTGACAAAAAATAATCGATTGTTGAATTATGATAATCGATTGTTGTGATACAGTGAGCACGGTGATTTTCTGACTCGGAAAATAATCGATTATATTTATGAAACAATCGATTGTTTTAGGAAAGCAGTACTGAAGGGCTGAGACGGTAATCGATTATACAGTTAAAAATCGATTATTAAACACAAATGCATAATAAGCATCAAACATAAATAATCGATTACTGATACTTGCTAATCGATTGTCCGCACAGTAAAATAATCGATTATTTGCTGTAGCAATCGATTGTTCTATGCCATTTCTTTATAATTCCCCCTGCCTTTAGGGCGATACCTGCAAAAGAGAATTAGACGTCTCCGACGCTCAAGTTAGTAATTTGTAACGAAATAATGCAATGAGAACGTGATCTCTTAAGAAGTGTGTCCTAAGGTGTTCTTAAGAGAGTTTCGGGTACTTACCTTTTCTCCGACGTCGCCAATTACCTGTTCGAGAGGGTGATCTTTGATTGTCCTCCACTCGTTAGGCATTTTCATTTCTTTCTCCAATTGTGGCGTTTCCTCCGTTGATTGTTCCAAGATTTCATCTTGAATTTCCTTAGGAGTTTCCTCTTGTACTTTATCTTTTAAACTATTTAAAATACCTGCAAGATCAGAACAAGAATCCTTTCTCGCCAAGCGAGCATTATTTTTGGAAAACACAATATGGGGGGATTCCTCCACAGTTTGGGTTCTATTATTAAATACCCTATATGCTTTGCTACGTGAAGAATACCCAATAAAAATTCCTTCATCGGATTTGGCATCAAATTTTCCCAATTGATCTTTTCCATTGTTATGAATAAAACATTTACAACCGAATACTCTAAAATGGGAGATATTTGGTTTCCTTCCCTTGTAGAGTTCATGAGGGGTTTTCATGAGTATTGGCCTTATGACTACTCTATTTAAAACGTAGCATGCGGTACTCACGGCATCCGCCCAAAAATGTTTGGGAATCTTAGCCTCTTCGAGCATGGTTCTAGCCATCTCTTCGAGACACCTATTTTTCCTTTCCACCACCCCATTTTGTTGTGGTATTTGTGGAGCGGAAAAGATATGCTCGATATCGAGTTCGTCACAAAAGTCCGCAAAGAGATTGTGATCAAACTCTCCCCCATGATCACTTCTGATTGAAGTGACGGTTGTTTCCTTTTCGTTTTGAACACGTTTAAGAAAATATTTAAAATTCTGAAAAGCATCACTTTTATGGGCAAGAAATAAAGTCCACGTAAATCTGGAATAATCATCAACAATAACAAAAGCATAACGATTTCTACCAAGACTTTCAATGCGAGATGGTCCAAACAAATCCACGTGAAGCAATTGCAATGGTCTAGTAGTTGAAACAATATTTTTCGATTTAAAAGATGCTTTTGTTTGCTTCCTTTTTTGACACGAATCACAAGTAGAGTCATTTTCAAATTTCAAATTTGGAAGACCAACAACTAAATTTTGTGAAACCAATTTGTTCAAAAGATGCATGTTGATGTGAGCTACTCTACGATGCCATAACCATGAATCATCCTCTTTGCTCATTCAACAATTCACATATCCGAGTGAAGAATTTGCAAGATCAACCATATAAATGTTATCCATTCTAAAACCACGAAGGATAATTTTAAAAATGCTACGTCTAAAAACTAAGCATTCATCTGAATCAAATAAAACAAGATTTCCCTTGTCACATAATTGACTTATGCTCAAGAGATTATGTTTTAAACCTTTCACAAGTAATATATGCTTAATGGAAGAAATTTCATCCTTACCGACCGATCCGATGCCGATAATCTTTCCTTTGTTGTTATCACCAAAAATAACACTTCCCCCTTCCTTGTGTTCTAGTTGAAGGAATTTGGATTCGTCTCCCGTCATGTGCTTGGAGAATCCACTATCAAGGTACCATAGTACACTTGATCCCTTCAAACATACCTACAAAACAGATTAATGAGTTTTAGGTACCCATGCCATTTTGGGTCCTTGGGGGTTAAGCAAATCATAGTGATGTGATTGAGTGTTATGTCTATGTCGTGTAAAACAAGCAGGAGCAATATGTCCAATTTGTCTACAGTAATGACAAGTCACGTTATGATTATGCATCCTTCTAGGTCGATGGTAATTGGACGGACGAAATTCATTTACCCTATTTTTGACAATATAACTATTGCGCAAATCATGAAAATCATTTCTCCTACCATTTGTTCTAGGATATGCATCATTTCTAGAATAGTTGTTTCTAGGTTGGAAGTCATTTCTAGGTGTTCTGAAAGGTTCAAAATTCCTTATAGTGTTTGGCCTAGAATGTGCATTATTTCTAGCATGATTATTTCTAGGTTGCGATTGATGAAAACCATTTCTAGGTTTGTTGTATCTAGGATGAACATTTGTTTTATTTATCCTAGGTTGAGCCTTAGGTGGTTGGGGGTTGGCTTCAACTTTCTCTTTAGGCTCGTTTCTAAAACCTATGCCATGCTTGGTCGACTTCAAATTAACAAGCACTTCATTCAAATTTTTATGAGAAGAGTTAAACTTATCTAAGGTGCCCTTAAGCCTTTCTACTTCATTTTTGAGATGCATGCAAGAAGTACAATTTCTAGAACTCTGGGGCTTGTCGGCGCTTCTCTTGCCAAAAAATTTGTTTTCCTCTTTCAACTTCTCATTTTCTAAAATCAGTTTTTCCAATTCCTTTTCTTCAAAAGAGAGTTGTTTTTGAAAATCTTTTTCTTTTAAAGAAGCATTTTCTTTTATACTCTTAGCAGTTTTTGAAGCTTTAATAAATTCGCTATACAACTCATCAAAAGCATTTTGCATTTCTTCAAGGGAAAAGAAATTTTTGGAAGAAATTTGACATACCTCTTCTTTGTTGTCTTCTTGTGCCATAAGACAAAGATTTGCGGCTTCGTCTTCTTCTTCCTCACTTGACTCGTCACCGGAGTCGCCTCCCCAAGATATGTATGCTCGTTGCTTCTTGAAGGGTTTCTTCTCCTTTTTAGCATTTGGGCAATTTGATTTAATGTGCCCGGTTTCTCCGCACTCATAGCACTTTATTTGATCTCCTTGCTTTTTGCCCTTTCGTTCATACTCTTTTCGCATGAACTTTTGAAATCTCTTGATAACGAGTCCGAATTCGTTGTCTCCATCCTCATCATTTTGAGGTTGGCTTGTGCTTGCCTTGAGAGCGATTCTTTGCTTCCTTTGATCATCAACAAGAGGGTTAAGTATAGTAGATTCATAAGTTTTAAGATTACCTCTTAATGCGTCGATGGTGACATTTGAGATGCCAATGGATTCTTGAATCGCATCGGCCTTGGATCGCCATTCCGGAGTGAGACTTCGGAGAATTTTTCGGACAAGTTCCTTATCCGTGAAGGTCTTCTTAAGAGCATGTACATCATTTACGATTTTTGAAAATCGTTCAAACATCTCATCGACCTTTTCGCCTTCCTTCATGTGAAACAATTCATATGCATGGGTTAGGAAATCAATTTTGGCTTCCCTTACCTGGTCCGTACCTTCGTACGTAATTTCCAGCTTGTCCCACATTCGCTTCGCCGTTGTGCAACAAGATATCTTCCTGTAGTCATCAGCATTTACAGCATAATATAATAAATTAATAGCTTTAGCATTATTTTGCACCTTTCGGATATCATCCGCATCGTATTCATCTTTGGACTTTGGGACCCATTCATTTTCAACCTTCTTGGTTGGAATTTGTTCTCCATTCATTATGACCTTCCAAAGATGAAAACTATTTGATTGTACAAATATTCTCATCATCTCCTTCCAGTATGTATAATTTGTACCATCGAATAGCGGTGGTCGGGTGGAGCATTGTCCTTCACCTATTCTTGCAAAAGAATCACGAGTAGAAGCCATGTATGTTTCTCTCAAACGGTTAAGTCTTCAGAGAGTTGGGCTCTGATACCAATTGTTAGATAATACGCTTAACGCTAGAGGGGGGGGGGAGTGAATAGCGTTATAATAAAAATTAGCGTAAACTTTCGGAATTTAAAAATTGCAGGAAATAAATAAGTGCGATAAGTAAATAAATTACAACAAACGCACCGATGTATCCTGGTTCACCACAACCCGTGGCTAGTCCAGTCCCCGAGAGACTCTCTCGAGATTTCCACTATCTTTGTCAAGCTTACGGGTGCTTAACAAACCGTTACAGTTGCTCAAGGATACCGCACCTTAAGACTTCACTTGCTTGAGGATACCTCACCCCAAGACTTCAACCACTAAGACTTTGAGTACTTAGCAAACCCGACAAATGAGAAGATATGTTCTTCTCAAAACAACTCTCTTTTACAACAAATACTCTCTCAATAGAGTGGATAAAGAGAAACAAAATAAGCTCTATGAACAACACCAAGTTGTCTATCAAATGGCTCAACAAAATCTCTAAAATGATGCTTGAAAATGATCAATATGTATATCAATATATGCAAGAGTTGTGTGTTTAAAATCAGCTCAAAAGACCTCTTTTTATAGGTGAAAAAGTAGTGCTGACCGTTGCTTAATTGACAAATAAAATCCCTTATTCGGTGCTCAAACAATCGATTGTTTGGAGGTGACAATCGATTGTCTGACCAACGTTCAAAAAATAGATTCCTCATTTTAGGCTAAACAATCGATTGTATGGACTAAATAATCGATTGTTTTCAACGTTCAAAGATCAATTTAGGATTCTGTGGGAATGGTCAAAATATAATCGATTGTATGAAGGTGACAATCGATGTTGGTAATCGATTGTATGACAAGACAATCGATTGTTTTGATGTTTAAAAACTTCGGTTGCACACTGTCTCAAAATAATCGATTGTTAAAAGTAGATAATCGATTGTTGACTTCATATAATCGATTGTGTACTTCATATAATCGATTATGGTGTTCCATTGTTCAAAACTGGCAACGGATTGATTATATACACTTGATATACACTGTGTATACCAGAATTGAAAACTTACTTCAAAACCCATTTTGGTTAAAAATGAAAACGTTAAAATCATTTTGTTTGAAGTATATTAAAAATATTTATATATATGATTTAATAAAATGATTTACTTTAATAAAATGATTTTATGCATATTTATGATGACCTAATGTTGAGCCAAAAGATAAGATAACTTAAACGTTGTTCTTACATTGGTTCTAGCTAACGACCTACGTCTTGGGTCTTCGGTCTTGAACTCTTTGGCTCGACTTGGATTGTCTATGCAATCCCGTCTTCAATATGATTCTCGCCATTTGATAGTTTGTCATATTATATCGTTGTTTGACGCTTGACTTCATTGTTTGTCATTCATCAAAATCTATACCTGAAAATCATGCTCATACGACCAAAGCGCACACATCATAGATATACATGATTTCCAACAATTTCCCCCTTTTTGATAATGACAAACAACGGAAGATATGCATATTGAATTCCCCCTAAATTCATGCTATATCTCAACATACAATTTATGCAACCAATTCAATATAATTCCCCCTTAATTGAATATTCCCCCTCAATTAAGGCATGCATATCGCACATATTCTTCCCCCTTTTGGCATTAGCAAAAAGAGTATACCAATAGTTATTTAAACCATTGACGATATCAATTGTTATAAACAAAATCAAATATTTCCAAATATTAGTAACACCATAATAACAGTCATTTTTCGCAAATTCATCAATTGTTATTTAACCTAAAAATATTCATCAAAACATGAATCAATCACTTATTATAAAACTAATTGATACTAATTGTTTTTCAATAATAAAACTTATTAAAACATGTATCACCCAAAAATAATTAATGATTATTAGCATATATCAACTTATTGCGTTTTTATTCAAAAAACGATAACTAACCGACGTTCCCCCTTAATGCATTAAGGTTTCGTGCTTGGTGCATCTACAACAATATTGTAGTCTTCAAGCACACCTTCAAAAAGAACCTAAAAATAGGTTTTTGGTACCCAACTTCTTTTGGGTCCTTGGGGGTTAGGATAACAATAGTCATAATCAACACATAAATCTCTATGTTTAGCAAAACAAACGGGTGCGATGTGTCCTACCCGATTACAATAGTGACATATAACATTAGGATTGTGCATATGTCTAGGTTGAGCCAAATGCGTTCTAGGTGATCTAAAGTTGTTCCCCCTATAAGCGTTGAATTTCCTAGAGTCATGTCTAAGTGGTCTAAAATTATTCATTCTAGACTCGTTTACAAAATTCCTAGAATTGTGTCTAGGTGGTCTAAAATAATTAATCTTAGACTCATTTGTGAGGTTCCTAGAATTCTTTCTAGATGGACCAACCTCATTACTTATGTCCTTTTTATTCTCTTCTATTTTAGGACTATCAACACTATGTTTTTCTAGTGCGTTCCTAAGTTCTATGTTCTCTAATTTTAAGGAACTACAAGAAGAACAATTAGAACATTTATCAATAGAAGAGGCTTCATTCAATTCCTTGATTTTATTTTTGAAATCAACAATGTCATTTTCCAAAAAATTATTTTCTTTTTCTAGAACTTCAATTTTATTTTTAACAACACCATTTACATTAGTCAATTTTTCAAGATCTATTTCTTTCAAAGAAGAGGATTTTTCAAAATCTTTTTCTTGTAAAGAAAGTATTTTCTGAAAATCTGTTTCTTGCAAAGAAAATGTTTTCTGCAAAGAAAGTGTTTTCTTCAAATCTTTTATCATTTTGGAAGCATTAACAAATTCACCATACAATTCATCATAGGCATTTTGTAATTCTTCAAACGAGTGAGAGTTAGATGTACTTACCTCTTCTTCGTTTGCCACGAGACACAATGCGGCGGTTCCATCGCCTGAGCTGTCTGAATCCCGTGATACGCGCCTATGGTGCTTCTTCTTTTTCTTGTCCTTCTTCATAGACTTACAAAACTTTTCAATTATATCATTGAAAATATTTATCATCATCCCTTTCCGAATCACTTACCTCTTCTCTTTTAAGGGATGAGGCTTTGAAGGCAAAATTCGAATTACTTCTAAGATAAGGATTAAGAATTGTGCTATCATAAGTTTCGAGGTTACCTCTTAGTCCATCAATTGTGATATTCGTGAATTCCATCGACTCTTGGATGGCATTGGCTTTGGAACGCCATTCGGGAGTGAGGCTCCATAGGACCTTTCGAACAAGATCTTTGTTCGTGTAAACTTTCCCGAGAGCATGTAGATCGTTGACGATTTTTAAAAATCGTTCAAACATAACACCAATGGGTTCCTTCTCCATTTTAAAGATTTCATATTTATGAGTTAGAAAATCAATTTTTGATTCTTGGACTTGAGGCGTACCTTCATAGATGATCTCGAGTTTATCCCACATCTCCTTGGCGGTTGTGCAGCACGAGATTTTCCTATAGTCATCCGCATTGATCAAACAATACAATACATGGATGGCCCTTGCATTATTTTCAACTTTCTTGATGTCCTCGGCATCATATTCATTTTCCTCCTTTGGAACCATGGTTTCTCCAACTTTCTTTGTCCGCATTGGTTCACCGTTTTTGATGATTTGCCACAAACGAAAACTGTTTGCTTTGAGGAAGATACTCATCCGATCTTTCCAATATGTATAGTTTGTTCCGTCAAATAGTGGAGGGCAAGTGGTGGATTGTCCTTCATCCATCGTTCCTGCGTTCAATATTCTCAACAGAAAAATATATATTGCTCTCAACCGGTTAAGGCTTTCAGAGAGTTAGGCTCTGATACCAATTGTTAGATAATACGCTTAACGCTAGAGAGCGGGGGTGAATAGCGTTATAATAAAAATAGCGTAAACTTGCGGACTTTAAAAATTGCAGGAAATAAATGAGTGCGATAAGTAAATAAATAAGAACGAACGCACCGATATATCCTGGTTCACCACAACCCGTGGCTAGTCCAGTCCCCGAGAGACTCTCTCGAGATTTCCACTATCTTCGTCAAGCTTACGGGTGCTTAACAAACCGTTACAGTTGCTCAAGGATACCGCACCTTAAGACTTCACTTGCTTGAGGATACCTCACCCCAAGACTTCAACCACTAAGACTTTGAGTACTTAGCAAACCCGACAAATGAGAAGATATGTTCTTCTCAAAACAACTCTCTTTTACAACAAATACTCTCTCAATAGAGTGGATAAAGAGAAACAAAATAAGCTCTATGAACAACACCAAGTTGTCTATCAAATGGCTCAACAAAAGCTCTAAAATGATGCTTGAAAATGATCAATATGCATATCAATATATGCAAGAGTTGTGTGTTTAAAATCAGCTCAAAAGACCTCTATTTATAGGTGAAAAAGTAGTGCTGACCGTTGCTTAATTGACAAATAAAATCCCTGATTCCTTGCTCAAACAATCGATTGTTTGGAGGTGACAATCGATTGTCTGACCAACGTTCAAAAAACAGATTCCTGATTTTAGGCTAAACAATCGATTGTATGGACTAAATAAAAATTGTTTTCAACGTTCAAAGATCAAATTAGGATTCTGTGGGAACGGTCAAAATATAATCGATTGTATGAAGGTGAAATTCGATGTTGGTAATCAATTGTATGACAAGACAATCGATTGTTTTGAAGTTTAAAAACTTCGGTTGCACACTGTCTCAAAATAATCGATTGTTAAAAGTAGACAATCGATTGTTGACTTCATATAATCGATTGTGTACTTCATATAATTGATTATGTTGTTCCAGTGTTCAAAACTTTGGCAACGGATCGATTATATACCATTGATATACACTGTGTATACCAGAATTGAAAACTTACTTCAAAACCCATTTTGGTTAAAAATGAAAACGTTAAAATTATTTTGTTTGAAGTATATTAAAAATATTTATATATATGATTTAATAAAATGATTTACTTTAATAAAATAATTTTATGCATATTTATGATGACCTAATGTTGAGCCAAAAGATAAGATAACTTAAACGTTGTTCTTACATTGGTTCTAGCTAACGACCTACGTCTTGGGTCTTCGGTCTTGAACTCTTTGGCTCGACTTGGCTTGTCTATGCAATCCCGTCTTCTATATGCTTCTCGCCATTTGATAGTTTGTCATATTATATCGTTGTTTGACGCTTGACTTCATTGTTTGTCATTCATCAAAACCTATACCTGAAAATCATGCTCATACGACCAAAGCGCACACATCATAGATATACATGATTTCCAACAATTTTCCCCTTTTTGATAATGACAAACAACGGAAGATATGCATATTGAATTCCCCCTAAATTCATGCTATATCTCAACATACAATTTATGCAACCAATTCAATATAATCAATTCAATATAATTCCCCCTTAATTGAATATTCCCCCTCAATTAAGGCGTGCATATCGCCCATATTCTTCCCCCTTTTGGCATTAGCAAAAAGAGTATACCAAAAGTTATTTAAAACCATTGACGATATCAATTGTTATAAACAAAATCAAATAATTCCAAATATTAGTAACACCATAATAACGGTCATTTTTCGCAAATTCATCAATTGTTATTTAACCTAAAAATATTCATCAAAACATGAATCAATCACTTATTATAAAACTAATTGATACTAATTGTTTTTCAATAATAAAACTTATTAAAACATGTATCACCCAAAAATAATTAATGATTATTAGCATATATCAACTTATTGCATTTTTATTCAAAAAACGATAACTAACCGACGTTCCCCCTTAATGCATTAAGGATTCGTGCTTGGTGCATCCACTACAATATTGTAGTCTTCAAGCACACCTGCAAAAAGAACCTAAAAATAGGTTTTTGGTACCCAACTTCTTTTGGGTCCTTGGGGGTTAGGATAACAATAGTCATAATCAACACATAAATCTCTATGTTTAGCAAAACAAACTGCTGCAATGTGTCCTACCCGATTACAATAGTGACATATAACATTAGGATTGTGCATATGTCTAGGTTGAGCCAAATGCGTTCTAGGTGATCTAAAGTTGTTCCCCCTAGAAGCGTTGAATTTTCTAGAGTCATGTCTAAGTGGTCTAAAATTATTCATTCTAGACTCATTTACAAAATTCCTAGAATTGTGTCTAGGTGGTCTAAAATAATTAATCTTAGACTCATTTGTGAGGTTCCTAGAATTCTTTCTAGATGGACCAACCTCATTACTTATGTCCTTTTTATTCTCTTCAATTTTAGGACTATCAACACTATGTTTTTCTAGTGCGTTCCTAAGTTCTATGTTCTCTAATTTTAAGGAACTACAAGAAGAACAATTAGAACATTTATCAATAGAAAAGGCTTCATTCAATTCCTTGATTTTATTTTTGAAATCAACAATGTCATTTTCCAAAAAATTATTTTCTTTTTCTAGAACTTCAATTTTATTTTTAAGAACACCATTTTCATTAGTCAATTTTTCAAGATCTATTTCTTTCAAAGAAGAGGATTTTTCAAAATCTTTTTCTTGTAAAGAAAGTATTTTCTGAAAATCTGTTTCTTGCAAAGAAAATGTTTTCTGCAAAGAAAGTGTTTTCTTCAAATCTTTTATCATTTTGGAAGCATTAACAAATTCACCATACAATTCATCATAAGCATTTTGTAATTCTTCAAACGAGTGAGAGTTAGATGTACTTACCTCTTCTTCGTTTGCCACGCGACACAATGCGGCGGTTCCATCGCCTGAGCTGTCCGAATCCCGTGATACGCGCCTATGGTGTTTCTTCTTTTTCTTGTCCTTCTTCATAGACTTACAAAACTTTTCAATTATATCATTGGAAATATTATCATCATCCCTTTCCGAATCACTTACCTCTTCTCTTTTAGAGGATGAGGCTTTGAAGGCAAAATTCGAATTACTTCTAAGATAAGGATTAAGAATTGTGCTATCATAAGTTTCGAGGTTACCTCTTAGTCCATCAATTGTGATATTCGTGAATTCCATCGACTCTTGGATGGCATTGGCTTTGGAACGCCATTCGGGAGTGAGGCTCCGTAGGACTTTTCGAACAAGATCTTTGTTCGTGTAAACTTTCCCGAGAGCATGTAGATCGTTGACGATTTTTAAAAATCGTTCAAACATAACACCAATGGGTTCCTTCTCCATTTTAAAGATTTCATATTTATGAGTTAGAAAATCAATTTTAGATTCTTGGACTTGAGGCGTATCTTCATAGATGATCTCGAGTTTATCCCACATCTCCTTGGCGGTTGTGCAGCACGAGATTTTCCTATAGTCATCCGCATTGATCAAACAATACAATACATGGATGGCCCTTGCATTATTTTCAACTTTCTTGATGTCCTCGGCATCATATTCATTTTCCTCCTTTGGAACCATGGTTTCTCCAACTTTCTTTGTCTGCATTGGTTCACCGTTTTTGATGATTTGCCACAAACGAAAACTGTTTGCTTTGAGGATGATACTCATCCGATCTTTCCAATATGTGTAGTTTGTTCCGTCAAATAGTGGAGGGCAAGTGATGGATTGTCCTTCATCCATCGTTCCTGCGTTCAATATTCTCAACAGAAAAATATATATTGCTCTCAACCGGTTAAGGCTTTCAGAGAGTTAGGCTCTGAAACCAATTGTTAGATAATACGCTTAACGCTAGAGAGCGGGGGTGAATAGCATTATAATAAAAATAGCGTTAACTTGCGGAATTTAAAAATTGCAGGAAATAAATGAGTGCGATAAGTAAATAAATAAGAACGAACGCACCGATATATCCTGGCTCACCACAACCCGTGGCTAGTCCAGTCCCCGAGAGACTCTCTCGAGATTTCCACTATCTTCGTCAAGCTTACGGGTGCTTAACAAACCGTTACAGTTGCTCAAGGATACCGCACATTAAGACTTCACTTGCTTGAGGATACCTCACCCCAAGACTTCAACCACTAAGACTTTGAGTACTTAGCAAACCCGACAAATGAGAAGATATGTTCTTCTCAAAACAACTCTCTTTTACAACAAATACTCTCTCAATAGAGTGGATAAAGAGAAACAAAATAAGCTCTATGAACAACACCAAGTTGTCTATCAAATGGCTCAACAAAAGCTCTAAAATGATGCTTGAAAATGATCAATATGTATATCAATATATGCAAGAGTTGTGTGTTTAAAATCAGCTCAAAAGACCTCTTTTTATAGGTGAAAAAGTAGTGCTGACCGTTGCTTAATTGACAAATAAAATCCCTGATTCCTTGCTCAAACAATCAATTGTTTGGAGGTGACAATCGATTGTCTGACCAACGTTCAAAAAACAGATTCCTGATTTTAGGCTAAACAATCGATTGTATGGACTAAATAAAAATTGTTTTCAACGTTCAAAGATCAATTTAGGATTCTGTGGGAACGGTCAAAATATAATCGATTGTATGAAGGTGAAATTCGATGTTGGTAATCAATTGTATGACAAGA
Organism: Nicotiana benthamiana; assembly: GCA_034376525.1. Lineage (NCBI taxonomy): Eukaryota > Viridiplantae > Streptophyta > Magnoliopsida > Solanales > Solanaceae > Nicotiana > Nicotiana benthamiana. Next base: position 15,912,944 of record CM067325.1, read on the forward strand.
CAATCGATTGTATTGATGTTTAAAAACTTCGGTTGCATACTGTCTCAAAATAATCGATTGTTAAAAGAAGACAATCGATTGTTGACTTCATATAATCGATTGTGTACATATAATCGATTATGTTGTTCCAGTGTTAAAAACTTTGGCAACGGAGTGATTATATACCATTCATATACACTTGATATACACTGTGTATACCAGAATTGAAAACTTACTTCAAAACCCATTTTGGTTAAAAATGAAAACGTTAAAATCATTTTGTTTGAAGTATATTAAAAATATTTGTATATATGATTTAATAAAATGATTTACTTTAATAAAATGATTTTATGCATATTTATGATGACCTAATGTTGAGCCAAAAGATAAGATAACTTAAACGTTGTTCTTACATTGGTTCTAGCTAACGACCTACGTCTTGGGTCTTCGGTCTTGAACTCTTTGGCTCGACTTGGCTTGTCTATGCAATCCCGTCTTCAATATGCTTCTCGCCATTTGATAGTTTGTCATATTATATCGTTGTTTGACGCTTGACTTCATTGTTTGTCATTCATCAAAACCTATACCTGAAAATCATGCTCATACGACCAAAGCGCACACATCATAGATATACATGATTTCCAAAAATTTCCCCCTTTTTGATAATGACAAACAACGGAAGATATGCATATTGAATTCCCCCTAAATTCATGCTATATCTCAACATACAATTTATGCAACCAATTCAATATAATTCCCCCTTAATTGAATATTCCCCCTCAATTAAGGCGTGCATATCGCCCATATTCTTCCCCCTTTTGGCATTAGCAAAAAGAGTATACCAAAAGTTATTTAAACCATTGACGATATCAATTGTTATAAACAAAATCAAATAATTCCAAATATTAGTAACACCATAATAATGGTCATTTTTCGCAAATTCATCAATTGTTATTTAACCTAAAAATATTCATCAAAACATGAATCAATCACTTATTATAAAACTAATTGATACTAATTATTTTTCAATAATAAAACTTATTAAAACATGTATCACCCAAAAATAATTAATGATTATTAGCATATATCAACTTATTGCGTTTTTATTCAAAAAAAGATAACTAACCGACGTTCCCCCTTAATGCATTAAGGTTTCGTGCTTGGTGCATCCACTACAATATTGTAGTCTTCAAGCACACCTGCAAAAAGAACCTAAAAATAGGTTTTTGGTACCCAACTTCTTTTGGGTCCTTGGGGGTTAGGATAACAATAGTCATAATCAACACATAAATCTCTATGTTTAGCAAAACAAACTGCTGCAATGTGTCCTACCCGATTACAATAGTGACATATAACATTAGGATTGTGCATATGTCTAGGTTGAGCCAAATGCGTTCTAGGTGATCTGAAGTTGTTCCCCCTAGAAGCGTTGAATTTTCTAGAGTCATGTCTAAGTGGTCTAAAATTATTCATTCTAGACTCATTTACAAAATTCTTAGAATTGTGTCTAGGAGGTCTAAAATAATTAATCTTAGACTCATTTGTGAGGTTCCTAGAATTCTTTCTAGATGGACCAACCTCATTACTTATGTCCTTTTTATTCTCTTCTATTTTAGGACTATCAACACTACGTTTTTCTAGTGCGTTCCTAAGTTCTATGTTCTCTAATTTTAAGGAACTACAAGAAGAACAATTAGAACATTTATCAATAGAAGAGGCTTCATTCAATTCCTTAATTTTATTTTTGAAATCAACAATGTCATTTTCCAAAAAATTATTTTCTTTTTCTAGAACTTCAATTTTATTTTTAAGAACGCCATTTTCATTAGTCAATTTTTCAAGATCTATTTCTTTCAAAGAAGAGGATTTTTCAAAATGCTTTCTTGTAAAGAAAGTATTTTCTGAAAATCTGTTTCTTGCAAAGAAAATGTTTTCTGCAAAGAAAGTGTTTTCTTCAAATCTTTTACCATTTTGGAAGCATTAACAAATTCACCATACAATTCATCATAGGCATTTTGTAATTCTTCAAACGAGTGAGAGTTAGATGTACTTACCTCTTCTTCGTTTGCCACGAGACACAATGCGGCGGTTCCATCGCCTGAGCTGTCCGAATCCCGTGATACGCGCCTATGGTGTTTCTTCTTTTTCTTGTCCTTCTTCATAGACTTACAAAACTTTTCAATTATATCATTGGAAATATTATCATCATCCCTTTCCGAATCACTTACCTCTTCTCTTTTAGAGGATGAGGCTTTGAAGGCAAAATTCGAATTACTTCTAAGATAAGGATTAAGAATTGTGCTATCATAAGTTTTGAGGTTACCTCTTAGTCCATCAATTGTGATATTCGTGAATTCGATCGACTCTTGGATGGCATTGGCTTTGGAACGCCATTCGGGAGTGAGGCTCCGTAGGACTTTTCGAACAAGATCTTTGTTCGTGTAAACTTTCCCGAGAGCATGTAGATCGTTGACGATTTTTAAAAATCGTTCAAACATAACACCAATGGGTTCCTTCTCCATTTTAAAGATTTCATATTTATGAGTTAGAAAATCAATTTTAGATTTTTGGACTTGAGGCGTACCTTCATAGATGATCTCGAGTTTATCCCACATCTCCTTAGCGGTTGTGCAGCACGAGATTTTCCTATAGTCATCCGCATTGATCAAACAATACAATACATGGATGGCCCTTGCATTATTTTCAACTTTCTTGATGTCCTCGGCATCATATTCATTTTCCTCCTTTGGAACCGTGGTTTCTCCAACTTTCTTTGTCGGCATTGGTTCACCGTTTTTGATGATTTGCCACAAACGAAAACTGTTTGCTTTGAGGAAGATACTCATCCGATCTTTCCAATATGTATAGTTTGTTCCGTCAAATAGTGGAGGGCAAGTGGTGGATTGTCCTTCATCCATCGTTCCTGCGTTCAATATTCTAAACAGAAAAATATATATTGCTCTCAACCGGTTAAGGCTTTCAGAGAGTTAGGCTCTGATACCAATTGTTAGATAATACGCTTAACGCTAGAGAGGGGGGGGGGTGAATAGCGTTATAATAAAAATAGCGTATACTTGCGGAATTTAAAAATTGCAGGAAATAAATGAGTGCGTAAGTAAATAAATAAGAACGAACGCACCGATATTTCTTGGTTCACCACAACCCGTGGCTAGTCCAGTCCCCGAGAGACTCTCTCGAGATTTCCACTATCTTCGTCAAGCTTACGGGTGCTTAACAAACCGTTACAGTTGCTCAAGGATACCGCACCTTAAGACTTCACTTGCTTGAGGATACCTCACCCCAAGACTTCAACCACTAAGACTTTGGGTACTTAGCAAACCCGACAAATGAGAAGATATGTTCTTCTCAAAACAACTCTCTTTTACAACAAATACTCTCTCAATAGAGTGGATAAAGAGAAACAAAATAAGCTCTATGAACAACACCAAGTTGTCTATCAAATGGCTCAACAAAAGCTCTAAAATGATGCTTGAAAATGATCAATATGTATATCAATATATGCAAGAGTTGTGTGTTTAAAATCAGCTCAAAAGACCTCTTTTAATAGGTGAAAAAGTAGTGCTGACCGTTGCTTAATTGACAAATAAAATCCCTGATTCTGTGCTCAAACAATCGATTGTTTGGAGGTGACAATCGATTGTCTGACCAACGTTCAAAAAACAGATTCCTGATTTTAGGCTAAACAATCGATTGTATGGACTAAATAATCGATTGTTTTCAACGTTCATAGATCAATTTAGGATTCTGTGGGAACGGTCAAAATATAATCGATTGTATGAAGGTGACAATCGATGTTGGTAATCGATTGTATGACAAGACAATCGATTGTTTTGATGTTTAAAAACTTCGGTTGCACACTGTCTCAAAATAATCGATTGTTAAAAGCAGACAATCGATTATTGACTTTATATAATCGATTGTGTACTTCATATAATCGATTATGTTGTTCCAGTGTTCAAAACTGGCAACAGATCGATTATATACCATTGATATACACTTGATATACACTGTGTATACCAGAATTAAAAACTTACTTCAAAACCCATTTTGGTTAAAAATGAAAATGTTAAAATCATTTTGTTTGAAGTATATTAAAAATATTTATATATATGATTTAATAAAATTATTTACTTTAATAAAATAATTTTATGCATATTTATGATGACCTAATGTTGAGCCAAAAGATAAGATAACTTAAACGTTGTTCTTACATTGGTTCTACCTAACGACCTATGTCTTGGGTCTTCGGTCTTGAACTCTTTGGCTCGACTTGGCTTGTCTATGCAATCCTGTCTTCAATATGCTTCTCGCCATTTGATAGTTTGTCATATTATATCGTTGTTTGACGCTTGACTTCATTGTTTGTCATTCATCAAAACCAATACCTGAAAATCATGCTCATACAACCAAAGCGCATACATCATAGATATACATGATTTCCAACAGTCTTGAGTTTAAGTTGTCGGATCAAGATCACAACTAAATACCGACTCATATAAAACTTAATCTCGATCTTTGTCTTGTGCTTGAATCTCGTTATATATCAATTTTGCGCTTGTGCTTGGACCTCGTCATATGTCAATTTGCGCATAGTTTGTCATTCATCAAAACCTACAAATATGAACACACGTTTAGTATAATACCTTGAGAACGTGTTTCCAACAAAATCAACATCAAACCAAGTAGGACCCATTTGCAAACACAGCCTAATTTCCCCAATTGTGGACCTTTGGGAACCATCGAAAGTTTTGACATTGATGGACCCATCCTTAATCTCGTGCAGTCCCTTTCCCAATGTTCTAAGTGTTATTAACGGACAAATGTTGAGGTTAGACCTCCATCAATCAGGATACGGTGATAAAATAATCTTTTCATTGCACGGTGATGTGCTATGCCTTGTTGTGACTTAACCCCTTTGGTGGCAGCTCATCTTTATGAAAAGTGATCTTGTGACTTTCCAATACCTGCCCTACCATATTTTCCATCTCTGCTTCGGTGATGTTGCTTGCTACATATGCTTGCAAACAGAAATGAAGAAAAAATAAACCACCACAACTCCTCCCCGGGCCAACCAAGAATGGAGCGTCTTTCCAATTACTAAACACGGCATTTTAGCCACTGAGTTTCGCATCAACGTTACTAGGACCTTCATAAGTCTCCATCACATTGACTCAAATTGCATTTAGATTCCTTTTGTCGGCTCGTTCTTAAGATCAAACTCTGCTAGCACTAAAATCTTCACAAGACGTGGACCTCCAAGGATCTCGGAAGAATTATCATATTCCTTTTAAAAACAAATCACACCCACTATATACGTCTTTTTATGAACAGGCGATGGACTTTGGCTAGTATCTACTGCATCTGGATTTTACATGACAATGTTACCTGCATCAATAAGCTTTTAAATTTCATTTTTTAGGTGCCAACATTTTTTTATATTGTGACCCGGGGCATCATAGCAATATGTGCACCTTTGAGAAAAATCGAACTTCTTCGGAAGAGGGTTTGGAATTTTTATCTGAATCGGCTTCAATATATCCGATTGCCTCAACCATTGGAACAAACTGACATATGATTCTCCAACAGGGGTGAAGCCTTTTCTTTTTTCAGTAGTCTTTTCAGTTTGTGTTTCCAGCCACGGTTGGAACCTTTTACGGTCAAGTTGCTGATATGCTTGAGAGGGCGGGTAAGACATTTGGGGAAGTGATACGGGCCATCGCGAGCCTCGTGGGTGTGGAGCATATGGTGGCGCATTGTGGATAGGGTACCGGGAAAGCGATATATGACTTTGGAGGTTATGTGGAGAGAAGTAACAGCACAAGGATATCCATGGGGTCGATATCGAGGCTGAAAGCGTTGACAAAGAATGCCAGTGGATCATCTTTTCTATTTCCCTTTCTTCCACCCGAACTTGTTGGGATGTTCTGAATGTCTTCCGTAGTATCTTTCAATACCGAATAACTCATGATTTTGCCTAACTTGATTCCATCTTCTACCATCTCCCCCATTTTTTCCACATCATTGAAAGGTTTACCCAAGGTCGGACTCAAATGGCTGAAGTAGGTGGGCCCTTGAGCTTGTAGGAAAAGCTCAACCATTTCTTCTTCACCAATCAGGGGGATGACTCGATCAGCTTGCTCCCTCCATCTGATCCAAACTCCCTAAAGCTTTCCTTCGAATTCTTTTCCATTTTAAATAGGAGGAGCGGTCTGGGGTAGTACCTAATTTGTATTGAAAGTGTCGAACAAAATCTTGAGCTGTGTCACCCAATGTATGCCACTTACTGACATCCTGGCGACTATGCCATTCCAAAGCTGCCCCAGTCAATCTCTTATTGAAATACGCCATCAACAAATCATCTTTCTCGCTAACACTTCTCATTTCACTGCAATAAATGCTCAAATGGGCTACCAGATCTCCACAGCTATCATAAAAGTTACACTTTGGCACTTTAAACCCAATGGGCAGGCAAAGATAAGGGAATATACACAATTCTTTGTAAGACATGTTAACCTAGTCTACCATCCCTTCCATATTCTTTAAGGATTGTGCTATGTTTTTAGCTTCCTAGATATCTCATCCCGCCCTTCTTTTCTTGGTGACCTCTCATTTTTAACATGAAGCTTATTCCAAGGGTTCTGATTGTATGAGTCATGAACCTTGTGGGCAACCTCTAAGGGATAATATTAGGCATCATGAGCTTTGAGTGGGTGTTCATTGTTGTGGATATTGGATAAGACATGAGGTTAATTTTTAGAAAAGGTAACTAGAGGATGAGTGATGGAGCTACTGGGTGGTTGGGAAAGTACTGATAAGTGAGTGGATATGGAGAGTATGGGGGATCACCCGGAACTATGACCGGAGTTTGGGTGAGGGCAGCGTCTAAAACGCTATGTGGTGGCGGGGATGGTGCCTTTCCAGTCCTCTAGGCATGATACATGTCCGTCATGTATTGTCTTAACATCCTTACCTTATCATCCAACCCCCTGTCATGTTCAACCAATTGCTTTTGTTCCCTAGTATCAACCAACTTAATTATGTTGTTATCTGCCATTGCATTTTGACATTATGTTGTAGAGAGAAGTTACCACTTTAAGAACCACAAACCAATGACCCTTATGTTATGAAGATAAGAAAATGAGGTCATCACGCTAGTGTTAGGGAATTTAACATAAAATAATCTCACGTTAAGTGCAATGCTCCTAGCCACAATTATGGTTCTAAAATGACTTCGAGGGTACGAATGTCAGCTAGCATCATCCCAATTTATTCCTTTCAATCCTCTCTTTTCTTTGTTTTTGCTAGCACTTGCTTGCTCATCCTCCCCCCCTCCTTTTTCTAATTGTCACTCTTTTCTTTCCTCTCATTTCTCACATCCCATAATTTCACCCTTTTTTCGATTTCTTTTTTTCTCTTTTTATTTGTTTTTGTTTTCTTCTTCTTTTTTTTCTTTTAATAGAAAAAATAATTCGATTGAACCTTATATAGGTTGCTTACGTATCATGACCCTACATGAATCAAATCTTTGTGTTGTTCAGGAAGAACAAAAACAAAGCAAACAAACTGACATTATCTTTTTCTCTTTCTTTTTTTTTCTTTTTTCTTTTACCTTAACGACTACTCTGATGAAAAAGAGAAATAAAAGAAGAAAATATTTTTTTTAATTTTCTAGACTTAATGTTCTATAAACTATTCTAAACTCAAGTTTAACGAGCATATATATATTTCTCTTTTTTTAAAACAAATTCTCTCTGAAAAATTATTAAGGAAAACCCCCTAGAAGAGAAAAATATTGTTTCATTCTTTTTTTAGGAAGGAAGTATATAGAATTAATCAAAGAAAAATATTTTGAATTTTCATATGATATCCCTGAAGAAAGATTTTGAACCAAGAAATGAGAAAGATAAAAACTATTTTTGGATTTCAATTTTTGATTACCTAAGGAAGAAACTTAAAAGATAAACACAAGATAAAATATTTTTTTTCTTCTTCTATGTAAAATATCCTAAAGTTCTAGTGAAACAAAAAGAACTTTTTTTTTATTTTTCGTGAATTTCTCAAAAAACAACCTCAGAAGAAAATCTTTTCTTTATTTGGATTTTCTTGGAATTAATATCTTAAAAGTAAACCTCTAAAGGTACTAAAAGAATTTTTCTTTTTTGAATATTTAGTCCTAATATACTAAAGGAAATATAAAAATAAATTTTTATTTTAAGTTCTAGAAATTAATAGCCTAAAGGAAAAACCACCTCATATAATTTTTTTCCAATTTCAAAGAGTAGTATTTCTAAAGAAAATTCTAACGGAAATTTCAAAACACAAAATATTTCTTTTTCTAAATTTTTTATTTTCAATACATTTTTGAATGTGAAATAGAAAATAATAACAAAAGACTCAACAAACTTAACTGGACTATGGCAGACTCTAGCATCAACTAAATGACTGGATATTACTATACAAGACTAGAAAGCAAAACATGAACAATAGATTCAAAAGCATAATAAGAGTCCTTAGGCAGCTTCAGAATGCAGCGGTCATGGGGTATCTTTCATGCTCAAACTATGATAAGTAGATCCACACATATATGAGAAAACTTCAACCAACACTTCCTGCGAAGCCAAGAACCTAAGATTTAGTAGGAAGACCGGACTCTATATGGGTTGCCTACGTAACATGCCCCTAAAGACGAGAATCAGGTTTGCGTAGTTCTGACAGATTGGATACGAACGAGAATTAAAAATAACTAATTTAGAGAAAAATATATTTTTGTCTTTTCCTTGAAAATGGTGAAACATGCAAAATCTTTTTGCATTTTCTTTTTTACTTTATTTTTTACTTTCGAACTTCTTGATCGTGAAAAATCAAATGAGATTTCCCCCATGACATTTCTGGGGAACAATTTTTGGAAACTAATGAAAAAGTGTAATTTTTTTTAATTCTTCATGTTTTTTTCTTAAAAAAATGTGACAGAAAACATAATTGGGCCCAACTTGCTTTATTTTTACACTTCACCCTCTCTTTTTTCTTTTTTTTTTCTTTTTACATTTTCCCACAACCATCATTGGTCCGCCAAGTGACTCTTTTACCCTTGAAGATTGTAAAATATAGCACATAGGATGCATCAGGATGATCCGTTATTTTGGGTCGGGTCCTAGATGGACAAAACCCCTGTGTTGAGTCCCTAAAGTTAAAATGCACATGATGCAAATAAACGTTCCTACTCGGGATCCAGCATGAGGCTATATTATACTAGATTTGAAAACCTGCGTTTATTTTTTCTAGACCTGGCCCACCCGCTGAGATAGCTCGAGTCGGGGAGAGGAGCGTAGCGAGAATACAGAAGCTTCGCTGGCTTTGCAACTTGTCCCAACCCCGTTCTTAAATTGGGATATGACTATAACAAAAAAGAAGTCACACGAAGTGCACACTTCCCAGATAATTTAGAAGACTCAGAGAGAGGAGGGATTCACAACAATTTATATGCAGTTCAACAATATCAAAGAGATAAAAAGCAACATTTAGCACATTAGGCCCACACATGTTAATCAAACCACATAATAAATAAGTTGTTGATACCAAATTTTATTCTATATATTTTTACATGCAAATACTTTCAAAATAGCATATATAAGTATGCCCAAATGTCTTAGCATTTTTTCCTAATTATTAAAGAAATTTTAAATCAATTCATTGTTTATTTTAGCAGTACAAAAAGTAATAATTATTGGAAAATTATCATTTTTGGTGAATAATTTATTTATCCCTATATTTATATAAAAACATAGCTAAGGTAAATTTTATACATTTTCTAAAAATTATTTAGTATTTTAAAAGATAAATTGCATTTTGCAATTTTAGCCTATTATAAGAACAAATAGCATTATATAATTATAAAATTGGTTCCAAGATTTTAAAATTAATATTTACATTATCGTTAAGTGACTCAGTACCTTTAGTTTATTTTCAAAGTCATTTTTACTATTTTTATAAGATAAAAAGTGAAAAATTGGCTATTTAAAATCTAGCCTCATGCATTTCAATTATAACCAAATTGATCCCTTAATTAACCTAATTTTGAACCCAATATCGGACCATCCCAAACCCTAAAAATAACCCGTTAATACAACCTGCCATGTCATTCTTTTAATCCAGGTCGTTGATCATTTTGATAAACAACCACGATTGACCCTTACATTTTTCAAATCCGGGGGGGGGGGGGGGGGGGCATAACGCTAACACATGTCCTCCAAAGACGCCGCCTTGAAACCCCTTCTCTCTCAAATTCTCTCGAAGGTTCATGAAACCCTAGCCTCTCTCAGCATCTTCAACCACAACCTCACCGGAATCCATGGACTCTCCGGCCATGGATGGCTTGAACCTATCTCTCTCTGCTCTTAAACATTTGGTGTTCGATGTTTCAACGTCTGACCTCGATGGTTTCCATTGAGACCTTCTCCGATTCGAGGTTATGTGGCCTCTTCGGCCTTGCTCCGGCGTATCCAAGCATTATGAGCCTATCTCTGACCTTTCTCACCAAGATCGGATCTTTCCAAAGCCTTTCCCATTTTAGGGTTCTTCTAAAACCCTAGCTACTCGAGGTTTTCTCTGATTTTTCTTAGATTTGTTATATATGTGTATGCTATTGGAGTTATTAAACATTTTTTAAAAAACTTTTCTCTTTCAAAATTATCCTTTAAAACCCCTCCTCTTCGATTTAGGGTTTTCTGAAAGGTTCAAAATGTTTCTCTACCTTGTTTTTTCCTTTCTTTGTGTGTATTTGTCACGCATGTGCTCCTACTATTTGTTTATGCTTTGTTTCCACCTTACATGATTCTTCTGTGCTTTGTTTTCTACTGTGTTCCTAGACCATGCCCGCGTGTTCATCTTGCTATGTTTCCCCACGTGTTCTTTTGCTAGGCTTTTTCCGATATCCTTGAGTTCCTCTACTGTATTTTCTATTAAGGTTTTAGTTCTTTGTTTGCCTTCTAGTGAACCTAGTTTGAGTTCCCTTTAAACATGTTTCTCCTACTGTTTTCTTATGTGTTATACTATCTCTTTTATCTTCTGAACTTGTCTAAGTCCTAGGTTTTTCGTCAACATGTTCCTTCTACTCTCACTATGCTTCAAATTAGTTTTTTCACTCTATTGTTTGGAACTTGCTATTGTATTTGTTTGCCTTCTCATAAGTCTCTAAAAAAGATCTTTGAGTGCATTTTAATTACTTGCCTCCTCGTCTCTGTATCTAATTCGAAGCGGAAACCCTAGAATTTTGGGGGTGGGGAGAGGGTTGACAAGGTTTAGTTAGGTGTTTGAACTAGGGTTCTATTTTGGAACCCTTGACTCTTTTAGACGCATTCGAAGTCTATGAGCTAAGTTTGAATTCTTTGTATACGACTCTGAACTTTTTTCTATGCTAGACTCTCCTACTGATTAACAGGATAGCTCTCTATGGTTAAGCATGGCTGTATGTTTTTATATGTGTGACGAATTCTTTCTTCCGAAAATGTTTTCCAACTTATGATTGACTCAAAATCTTTTTTTAGGTTTGATTGATTGCTACTGATTTTCCTTAAGAAAAATCTTTCTTCAACTTTTCTGAATGGATTCATCTATACCAAATTCAGACCTTGTTATTTACTGGTTGTTAATTGATTTCCTTTCCTTATTTGCACAAACCATGTGCTATCAGACTTTTTTCTTAAATAAACCCTTGTGTATTTACCCTTCTTGTATTACTTTAGAAAAGGTTTTGATCAATCTCTTTCCTTAATTATTTTTTACCCATTTGAAATCAAAATCCCTTAATTAAAGGGAAAACTTTTGTAATTAATTTTTAAATTATTCTCCTACCTTATTATGCTTGCCTTCTTCCCTATAAAAAGGGCACGACTCCTTTCTCACCAAGACACCTTGAATTCGACACTTTCTATTACACCTCTTTCAATCCAACACTTTTACACTACTCAAGTATCATAGTTCTCTAATCATAGCATTCTGACTATTGCTTGCACTCCGGCTTTACAAGACTACTGCTTTCTTATCTTGGTTCCCTAAAACTAGTATGTTCTAGTTTGGTTTTCAGCCTCATCCCAATGTGTTTATTTTACAGCTTCTACACCCCTGCCTGCTTTACTGCCTATGTTTAATGTTAATTAGCATGTTAATTTCTTACATATGTTTCTATTGTGAATCCCTGCACTCCTGTCCCTCCTATGTGTTTGAGTTTGAAGTTCAAAACATGGAAACATCTAAGTTTTTGCCCATGTTTGGACTTGTTCCCTTAGGGGATCCTAACTCCCAAACAATGTGGCTAACAGGCTGGTTGCGGTGTGCCAGCACTTTCAATTGCTAGGTATGACCATCTTCCTACCTTTTCTTCTTCTAAAAGTCCCTCTATGCACTTACATTCTTTCTTAGATTTTAAGTTCTGGACCCATCCTGTGAGCCATGCTTTAGGACCTTGAGTTTCCTCTAAACTTGGATACTTGAGGGATGGCTCTTCCACACTGCACTATGATTCAATTCTTCCATAAATTTGGGTGTGAGCATTGCCTAGAGTCCATTTGAGACTTTTAGGGAACTCTGACACACCCCAAATAAGAGAAAAACTATAAAATTTGATCTTTAGAGATTGGTTTACTTCATGCTTAAGACAGGAAGTTTGAATCAGGCTCTTCTTGGTTGTAATTTTAGTTCTCTGATGTAATTTTGCTTTTCTTATTCATTCTGAGATGTAATAATAACTTGTAATAACTATTGGGGCTGTTAGTGAAAAGGGAAGGGTCAATCATGCATGCAGAAGGGTAGATATCATGTTCCTAGGGAATATTTACACTTCTATACTCATGTATCATGTTTTTAGCTTGTACTTTTTCACCTCATATAGGGACCATGTCTTTAGGCTTCTGCACTTTTTCATCTCATTTAGGGACCATATCTATAGGCTTGTGTACTTCTGCATTATACAGAGACCATGTCAATAAGTCATTTCTTAAATATTGCATATCATATAGATAATATGCCTATAGGACTTCCTAAGTTTTGCATCTGCATCTATCACTAGGCAAACATGTTCATAGGTTTAAATACTAAATAGCATTCTAGATATTATGCCTATAGGACTTGCTGAATTTTGGATCTGCATCTATCACTAGGAAAACTTGTTCGTAGGTTTAAATAACAAACATCATTCTAGATACCATGCCTATAGGACTTCTGTACTCTTATTTTGACTATAAAAGGTGTTTAAATTCCACAACGCCCAGAATGCATGCCTATAGGGGCAACCAACAAAATCAGAATCGTCCATTCGCTTGTAAGTCAAAAATCAGTAGTAACAATAAGGACAGTAGAATTTATATTCCTATAATTGACAATTTCTTCTTTTTTGAAGCTAATAGATATCATGCCTATATGTTTTTGTTTGACACTTGGGCAAGCCATAGGGTAACTTGTAAACTAAATCAGATTCTATCAATTCAAACCAGCATGCAGGCCTGACTCGTGTTTCTTATCTAAAATATGTAATAGATCAGTCTGCCACCCCTCTTAAGTTTAATCAGACCCTAATCAGTATGAGTAAGGCATGCTAAATTATATGCTTCTCTTTGTTTTAAGAAGGTTTGTTTGAGCATTTCCATCTGTTACATGCTTCTCCCACATATCTGTTACATATGTGTTTTGATTATCACCATAGAATTTTTTCCTTTGAAACTATAAAACCTCACACCCTTCCCTTTAGGATTAGTAGTCCTAAATACCTATGGGACCAATAGGATGGGGCGAGTAATAGCGTGTAATAAGTAAAGCGAAACCATTCCGCATTTAATACCTTAACGGGGTGGGAAAGGGTAGATATAGATATGATGACGACGCGATAACACCATATGTATAAATGATTACCGGGTGTTGTGTGGGGTGATCCATATTATTTATAAACCTAGGACACCCCCCACCCCATTTACTTGTTTGTTTTATTCAGAATTTCAAAAATACTTTTCTTAAATTTTTGTTTCTTTGACTGCTTTTAACTTCAATTACTTGCAGCAATTATGTGAAATTTCTTTCTACCGGCTTATTCTAAGCTTCAAAAATTGTTATTCTTCTCAAATTTCAGCTTCTTTAACTCTGTTTTAACCTCAAATTACTTGCAATAATCATGTGAAGACCCCCTCACATATTTATAACTCTTATTTTTCTACTTGTTACTTGCACTTAAAGTCACAATTATAGTATGGTCGGGAAATACAGTAGTGAATCTTGAGGGGTTCCTAACACCTTCCCCTCGGGATAATTTCAAGCTCTTACCCAATCTCTGGTTTTCTAAGTCAAAGTTCTTCTTAGTATCCTAATGCACTTAATCATTAGTTGGAGACTCTTTAAACCCAATTCTCAAAAGAAAACTAGTTGTCCTCCCAAATGTAATAAACCCGATTTCGCCAGAAAAAAGGGGCATCGACAGCATATCGACTCTGCTGGGAATTTCTTTAAGGCTTTTACCTTTGCATGCTATTTGTGACTTTATGCTTCTATATATATCTTTATTTGATTAAATGCCTTTAAGTATTTTTCCTCTTCTACCTCGAAATTAACTTGGCTCTTTGTTTCTTTTCTTTATTTCTCTTAATGCTTTCCTTTATTGTTTTCCTTTAATACTATTGTAAATTAGGATAAACTAATGTAATTATTACTTTATGCACGTGCAAATATGTGGCAACTTGTCTTAATTATTGCAACTGCATTTTCAACATTTTATTCCACTAGTTCCAAAAAACGACCATAGCAACGGTTACAATGAGTGGTTGCGCCCTTCCGATATTATCACCCCTAAATCTAGCAAAGGCATATTTGCATTAAAACCAGTCGATCAATAGTGTAGTCGACAGTTACGTACCTTTCCCTCTTGAGTTGTCCGCTCAAGGGTAGTAGTCTAATACCCCATAGAAACCATATTGCATTTAATTGTGCATGCATCATTGTGAAACCTAGCCGAGTCAGTTAAGTTGTCCGCATAATGATCTTTAAAATAGCCTTGTCCAAAGTCCACTGGATTTTCCCAAAACCCAAATAGATTCTACCACAATTCGTGCATTTATTTGGAGAACTAAATGCTTTTTATGACATTTATTGATATTTAATAGTCGAGTCCAGTGGGGTTAAAGGGCCTAACACTTTTGTCTTGCAGAAATATGAGGCACGAAGTCCCCAGATTCGGCATGGTCACCAACATCCACCCTAAATTGCTAAGCTGGTGGGAGGATCTTCACTCCAGTGATCAGGATCTTGTTTGAAAATATCTACGGAATCTACTTTCTCTCCTGAAATTCAACCCAACAACAAAATCATAAAAGCTGCCACTCTATTCTGGGATTGTGATAGGTCTGTGTTCCGCTTCGGAGACATTGAGATGACACCCCTGCTAGAGGAAATAGGAGAACTAGTTGGTATACCGTAGGAAACTCCAGGTCTGTTAATGCTAGAAAATTGCAAGGGTAGAGGTTTTCTCAAGATGATGGGTCTAAAGAAGAATCCAGACTTAACCTGCTTGAAGAAGTCGTACATTCCCTTTGATTATTTGTACGAGAGGTACGTTCACAGCAAATCTAACCGTACTTATCCTTACGAGTTCGCCCTTACATCATTAGGGCATATCCATCGTAGGTCATTGTCTTTATGTTCTGCTTCTTGGGGATGATAGTGTTTCCCATGAAGAAAGCAAGGACGTATACCCGACTAGCCATGTTCACCAAGACCTTAATGGAGGGGATTGATGGGAAACCATTTAGCATAGTGCCCATGATCCTCGCAGAAATATACCGCGCCTTGGATAAATGCCAATAGGGGTCCAAACACTTCGAGGGTTGTAACTTGCTACTCTAACTCTGGCTCATAGAACACCTCCAAAAGGATGAGTATCAACAGGAGACTCGGCGTGGCCTTCTATTAGCCAAGGAGGATGAACTACATGCCCAATATGTTTGCTCAGCCGGAAGATGCCAAAGGATGGGTATAACTGTTTGAAAATCTGAAAGAGGACCGAGTACAATGGATGTTCGAATGGTTCCCTACTGAAGAGTTCATTGCCCGATATTGGGATGCGCCATTTCTAATACTTATTATTTTTTAGGGGAACTTACCCTTATGTCCCTCTTCGAGTTATGAGACAGGCTGGTAGGAACCAGGTTATACTAAGGGTTGGCAAAATGAGTCATTTCCGGGCCGAGTTTCAAGATGATGATAGCCCTTACAAGTGACAAGCTCAGCACATGTGGCACTGCAAAATCGTATAGGAAGGGACACTATTGAGCCAGACATGTACAATGCTAGTTGTACTCCATACTATCCCAGTTGGTTAGAAGACAATTATAAGGGTCTGGGTCAACCCGGGTTTACTCGAGGTCACAGGATCATCGATGAAAAGGCTGAAGCACAGGTCAAGTACAATCAATTGTGCAAGAGAATTCGGGAATGAAAAAATGAGCACCATGAAATTCAAGAAGCCAACCAAAAGCTGATTGCAGAATGGAAAGACATGGTTGTCAGCACCAACAAACAACTGGGTACTTGGAGTGGGGTTTAGTAGAGCTGGAAAGGAAATTCGTCAAAAGGGTCGAGGACTACTAGAATACTGAGGGAAATGAAGATGAGCACCTAGCCAGAACCTTCTTGGTACTAGGACTTCGCGAGATGGTGCAGTTGTTTAAGGGAGCCAAAGATGCCAAGTCTTGGGAAGGTCCTTCTGGGACTAAATAGATAGGATTTTATCTTTTCCTTTATGGATGTAATAAGGCTAATGGCCATTAGTGACATTTTATTTCCTGTCATTTAATGTCGTTTTGGGGTTAGTCTTATTTTCTATCAATAAAATGAGACATTTAGCATTATAAGTTCTCCAAATCAACTTGTCGCTAGGCCTACCTCAGGCACAACGAGATCCCCAAAATTAGGATGCGCTTTATATTTCATGCGCTACGTGTTTAAATATTGCAACGTTTTTCCTTATAATGCTCACTAACTTGTTACCCTTTTGTTTTGTTCCCCTCCCCCAAAGGTTAGTTCGTGCACTCTGGCATCGTCCTCATATTCCACAAGATCCAAGGGCCCTCCACCCACTCATTCTCCTATTCCTATCAGAAACAGGAACAAGGTAAAGATGGAATATTTGAGCAACATCAGAAAGGACAACTCAGCTGAACGGGTAGAATTCACTAAGGGTACCCAGGTCTCTAAAGAAAGTGCGTCCTAACTCGAGTAGAAACTGTTGAAATTTCAGGAAGAACTAGATCATGTCCGAAATTTGGCAAGTCTGTCATTTTCCCTCGCCCCTCCAGAAGTTACTTCCCCAAACACTCAAAATCTTATGCCTCCACAAAATATGCCAAAGCAACAAAACAATCCCACTCATTACCACCACTACAATACTTGCCACACTCCCAATAATGCTCTACTCCTCATCCCGGAACCTTTGAACTCCCCAAATGACCACTGCCACACCCAACACAACACCCCTATCTATGTGGAGACTGTTTCACGCTCCACCCAGCCCATCTCAAGCCCACCCGAGTCTAACGATAAGGACTCTTTCATCAGAAATTTGGCGAAGAGCTTAAAAGGTTGACCACCATAATTCAAGGCGTTGAAGGTAGTAAGAGAATTGAGGGGCTAAACTATGAAGATCTATAAAAAAATATGAGATATGTCAAGAATTATCCTAAAATATTCAACAATAAAGACAATAAAATTATGTAATATAAATATTGGTAATTAAAGGGCCATAATAAAAATAAACATAATCTAAAAGTAATAAGTCATAATAAAATAAGTAGTCTAATAAGGGAGTATTAAATACATGACTAAAAGCTAAAGAAAAAATAAAAATAGGTTATGTATTTTTATCTAAATTATTGCAAAACAAAATTAGATTTTCAATACATTCTCGTTCGTAGTATTGAATTAAATGTCTTTTGTTAGCATTAGTAATGATTTGATTTTGGTTTGGGCTTTGTTAGCACTATTTAATTTACTAATATTAATGGTTACAAAACTTATTGGAACATTCAAAAGTTCTATGTCCAGCCTTGAAATAATATCTCAAAATATAAAATTATGAAATCTTGTAAGAAATATTTATAAATTACATCACAATAAGTATATTTATATATTAAATATATCTAATATTTTTATATATGTAATGCGAGTTGTTTTGGTTTCGGTTTGACTTTCTTTAGATAAAACCAAACCTCACCAATTATGGTCGGATTTATTCTTTTCAACACCAAACCAAATCAAACCAGCCCATAGTCGAATTTATTTTCTCGGTTTGATTCGAATTATTAGGTTGATGCAGTTTGTAGGTTTCTTTTGTACACCTCTATGTAGCAATTAAGACATAACAC
This sequence comes from Nicotiana benthamiana, assembly GCA_034376525.1. NCBI lineage: Eukaryota > Viridiplantae > Streptophyta > Magnoliopsida > Solanales > Solanaceae > Nicotiana > Nicotiana benthamiana. Next base: position 15,931,339 of record CM067325.1, read on the forward strand.
ATATTCCCTCAAGCTAAGGATAGGACAAACACTTACCTCGATTCCACGGCCACAATAAAACCTCAAATACAGCTTTTCTTTTAGTTTTCCCCTCCAATCTGCTTGTATCTAGACATAATTAACTTAATAACATCAATAAATGCTAAAGAATTCGACTCCAATGCTTAATTATAGGTTTTTAACATTTTTTCTAAAAAGATAAAAATCGACCACGGGCCCGCTTGGCTAAAACTCGAGGTTCAGACCAAAACTAATACACCAACGAACCCAAATATGTAATTAGTTTTGGAATCTAACCCCAAATTGAGGTCTAAATTCCCAATTTTGTAAAATCCCCAAATTTTCAAAAATCCCTAATTCTACAATGAAAGAACAACATTTAGGCCTAGAAATTAATGGGTGTTGATGGTAAGTAAAAGAAATAAGTTTAAGAACACAAACCTAGGATTTGGTGTTGAAATCCCTCTTCAATAATCGCCCAAGGTCGGATTCTATGGAAGAAGATATGAAATTTTGGTCTAATCCCGACCTAAGTTCTGTTTTAAGATCGCTGGACATGTCTTCTTCGCGTTCGAGAGAAGCATGTCGCATTCGCGAAGCATTGTCTAGAAGGGCCTTCGCATTCGCGAGGTACCGTACGTGTTCGCCAAGGTTCACCCCCGACCTTCACGTTTGCGTAGAGTATCATACCCCTCCGCTAAGTCCCTGCCAAAATGGCCTTCGCGTTCGTGATAGCCAGGTCGCGTTCATGAAGAGTAACGCCCCTCCGCTTTCGCAATATTTGCCTCGCATTCGCATAGAAGGAATTTTCCTTCGGACAATTTTACTCTTCAACCCTCGTGAACGCAAAGAAGGAATATCTGTGCAAGAAAAACAACAAAAATCTCTAAGCCCAAAACATCTCGAAACCTATCCGAAACTCACCCGAGCCCTCAGAGCTCTAAACCAAACATGTACAAAAGCCCAAAAATATCATACGGATTTACTTGCAGGATCAAATCACCAAAATAAAACCCAGAGCTACGAATTAAGCATAAAAATCAATGAAAATTGCAAGAACTCTTGAATTTTCTATTTTCACAACCGAGGGTACGAATCATGTCATATAAAATACGTTTCTTACCAAATTTCACCAACATGACGTAATTACTATATTAAAACTGTACAAGGCTCCGAAACCAAAATATGAGCCTGATACCATCAAGGTCAAGAATTGTTAAATTTCCAAAAACTCTTATATTTTCAGTTAAACCATTTTCTTTAAAATTTTATTTCTCGGGCTAGGGACCTCGGTATTCAATTTCGGGCATTCGCCCAATTCCCATATTTTTCTACCCCTCCCCCCCCCGTTCAATCATGGGTCTGGGTCCATTTAACTAAAATGTTAATTGAAGTCAACTTAATTCAATTTTTAAAGGTAAATTCAGCATTTTTTTCTCATATTTCCACATAAAGGCTTTTTGAATGCGTGCCTATACTGTGCACACAAATTGAGGAGAAAGAAAATATGGTCTTGAAGGCCTCGGAACCCTGGATTGGGTTCATAAACACGAGATCACCTTTTAGGTCATCACATTCTCCACCTCTAAAATAATCGTTCGTCCTCGAATGGAAATAGAAAAGTACCTAAGTCACTGAAAGATGGGGATATCTACTCCACATATCGGGCTCGGACTCCCAAGTAGATTCCTTTATAGGCTGACCTCTTCATGGAACATGTACCAAAGGGTAACTCTTTGATCTCAACTGATGAACCTGCCGGTCTAGAATAACTACCGGCTCTTCCTCACAGGTCAAGTCCTTGTCCAACTAGATTATGCTAAAAGCTAACACGTGGGATGGATCGCCGTGATACTTCCGAATCATTGACACATGAAACACTCAATGCACAGCTGATAAACCTGGCGGCAATGCAGGTCTGTAAGCCACCTCTCCAACTCTATCAAGGATCTCAAAAGGTCCGATGAACCTATGGATTAGCTTGCCCTTCTTCCCAAATCTCATCACGCCCTTCATGGGAGACACCCGAAGCAACACTCGCTCTTCGACCATGAATTCCACATCACGAACCTTACGGTCAGCATAACTCTTCTATCTAGACTAAGTTGTACGAAACCTATCCTGAATGATCTTAACCTTCTCTAAGGATTCCTGAACTAAATCTAAACCCAACAACCGAGCCTCTCCCGGCTCAAACCATCCAACTAGCGACCGACACTGGCTACCATATAATGCCTCATAGGGAGCCATCTAGGATGCTCGACTGATGACTGTTGTTGTAGGCAAACTTCGCTAATGGAAAGAACTGATCCCAAGAAACTCCAAAGTTAATAACACATGCATGGAGCATATCCTCTAAAATCTTAATAGTATGCTCAAACTGTCCGCTCGTCTGAGGATGAAATATTGTGCTCAACACAACCCACGTACCCAACACATATTGCACTACCCTCTAAAAATACAAAGTGAACTTTATACCTCGATCAGAAATGATAGACACTTGCATACCATGAAGATGAACGATCTCATAGATATAAATCTCTGCCAACTTCTTAGAAGAATATGAAACTGCCACAAGAATGAAATGCGCTGACTTGGTTAGCCTATCCATAATAAACCACACTGTATTGAATTTCCTCTGAGTCCGTGGGAGTCCAACAATAAAGTCCATAGTGATACGCTCCCAATTTCACTCAGGAATCTCAATCTTCTGAAGCAAACCGCCAGGTCTCTAATGCTCGTACTTTACATGCTGACAATTCAAACACGAGGATACATATGCAACAATGTCTTTCTTCATCCTCCTCCACCAATAATGTTGTCGCAAGTCCTAATACATCTTAGCAGCACCCGGGTGAATAGAGTACCGGGAACTATGGGCCTCCTCTAGAATCAACTCATGAAGTCCATCCACGTTAGGCATAAAAACTTGACGCTACATCCTCAAGACTCTATCATCCCCAACTGTAACCTGCTTGGCACCTCTATGTCGCACTGTGTCTCTAAGGACAAAAAAATGAGGATCATAGTACTGTCGATCTCTAACATGCTCAATTAATGAAGAACGAGCGATTGTGCAAGCTAGAACACGGCTAGCTCAAAAACATCCAACCTCAAAGACTCATTGGCTAAAGCCTGAACATACAAAGCAAGCGGACTCTCACCGACTGGAATATACGCAAGGCTGCCCATACTGGCCGACTTCCTGCTGAAAGCAACGGCCTATATTGGCCTTCCCAAGATGATACAAGATGGTGATGTCATAGTCTTTCAACAGCTCTAACCACCTCCTCTGCCACAAATTTAGCTCATTCTTCTTGAAAAAGTATTGCAAATCTTGTGATCCATGAACACCTCACACGACAAGCCATATAAATAGTGCCTCCAAATCTTCAACACGTGAACAATGGTTCCAAGCTCCAAATCATGAACTAGATAATTCTTCTCATGGATCTTCGACTATCACGAAGCATATGCAATAACCTTCCATTTTGCATCAACATCGCACCAAGTCCAATATGAGATATATCACAATATACTGTATATGGCCCTGAACCTGTGGGAAATACCAACACTGTCGCGGTAGTCAAAGTTGTCTTGAGCTTCTGAAAGATCACCTCACACTCATCTGACCGCCTGAACTGGGCACCCTTCTGGGTAAACCTAGTCATCGGGTAGCGATAGATGAAAACCTCTCCACAAACCAACGGTAATAACCTGCCAAACTCAAGAAACTCCGAATCTCTGTAGCCGATGTGGGTCTAGGCAGTCCTTGGCTGCCTCAATGTTCTGGGGATTCACCTGAATACCCTCTGTTGATATGACAGACCCAGGAATGCTACTGAACTCAGCCAAAACTCACACTTCAAAAACTTAGCATACAATTGACTATCTCTCAGAGTTTGAAGAACGACTCGAAAGTGGTGCTCGAGCTACTCTCGGTTGCGGGAGTAGATCAAGATATCATCAACTATAACAATTACATAGGAATCCAGATAAGGCTTGAACACCTGGTTTGTCGAATCCATAAAAGTTTCTGGGGCATTTGTCAACCTAAACGACATTACAAAAAACTCATAATGTATGTACCGAGTGCGAAAAATTGTCTTAGAGACATCGGATGCCCTAATCCTCAACTGATGGTAGCCAGATCTCAAATCAATCTTCAAAAATACATTGGCACCCTGAAGCTGATCAAACAAATCATCAATCATCTGCAATGGATACTTGTTCTTGATGGTGACTTTGTTCAATTGTCGATAATCTATGCACATTCTCATTGGCCTATTCTTCTTCTTAACAAACAACATCGCCGCACCCCAAGGCGAGACACTAGGTCTATAAAGCCCTTATCAAGCAGGTCTTGCAACTATTCTTTCAATTCTTTCTACTCTAGGGGGCCATGCGATATGGCGGAGTAGAAATGGGCGGAGTGCCCGGAGCCAAATCAATGCAAAATTCAATATCCCTTTCGGGTGGCATACCTAAAAGGTCTGTTGGAAATACCTTTAGAAACTCAGTGAACAATTGGAACATAATCCATAGAAGGAACCTCAGCAGTAGAATCATGAACATAAGCCAAACACCCCTTCTCGAACATATGTTGAGCCTTCATATAAGAGAAAACTCTATTGGTAGAATGATCAGGAGTCCCTCTCCACTCCAATCGAGGAAACCCCGCCAATGCTAAGGTCACGGTTTTGGCATGACAGTCCAATATAGCATGATAATATGACAACCAATCCATCCCCAAAATGACATCAAAGTCTACCAATATCGAGAAGTAGGAGATCTGCACTATTATCAAGACCTCCAATAACAACTACACTTGAATGATAGACATGATCTACCATAATAGAATCACCCACATGCATGGACACATATACGGGAGCACTCAACAAATCACGATGCACAACCAAATAGGAAGCAAAATAATAAGACATATAGGAGTGTATAGACTCCGGATCAAATAGAACTAAAGCATCTCTACTACATACCAGAACAGTACCTGTGATAACTGCATCGGAGGACTCAGCTTCAAGCGTGGCTAGGAAAGCATAACATCGGGGTTAGGCCCCACCACTCTGAACTACATCCCTGGGATGGCCTCCTGCTGGATCACCTCCACCTCCAACTGCCTGACCTATACCTCTAACACTTCAACCTCTACCTCTAGTTGCCTGAACCCTACCTCTAGTTTGTTGAGCGGGAACACCTGGTGCCATAACTATGGCACGAGAACCCTGATGTTGAGAATTCTCGAGGCTCGAGGGGAATATCTAGCAATATGCCTCGTATCGCCACAATTATAACAAGAATTCTTCAATAGAGACTGCTGACCCTAAAACTAACCTTGACGGTCTGAGTAACCACCTTGAAAACTCTGGAGCGGAGGTGCGGTGATAGGAGCTGGTAGTGCACTGTAGGGTAGCTAATCATAATACTGCATATGAGAACCACGACCACCTGCAACACCATGAGAAGCCTGAAGTGCTGAATGAAACGGCCTGGGAGGTTGTCCGGTACCAAATAAATCCATGCCTCTAGACAAGGCACCACTAAATCTACCAGAATGACGAGGCCTCTTGTCCGACCCCTAACCGCTCCCCTAAGCTAGAACCATCTCAACCCGCCTGGCTACTTTGTCCGCATCCTGAAAAGCAATCTTGCTCCCTATCTCATTAGCCATTTGTAATCTAATAGGCTAAGCGAGTCACTCAATAAACCTCATCACCCTCTCTCTCTCTCTCTCGGAAGGGAGTATCATAAGAGCATGACAAGACAAATCAATAAACCTCATCTCTTACTCAGTGACAGTCATAGAACCCTACTGGAAATGCTCGGACCTCCTTCGGTACTCCTCTCTATGAGTGAAGGGAAGGAACTTCTCAAGGAATAGCTGCGATAACTATTCCCAAGTGAGAGATGGTGACCCAACTGATCTGGCCAAATATTAATCTCTCCACCATTTCTTGGCAGAACCTGACAGGCAAAAGGCAGCAAAGTCGACCCTATTGGTCTCCATTATCCCCATGTTCAGAAGAACCTCATCACAGCTGTCTAAATAGTTCTGGGGATCCTCTGAAGATGTACCGCCATAGGTAGTAGTGAAACGCTTGGTAAACCTTTCCAATATCCACAAGGCATCTGAAAACATAGCTGTTCCATCACTGGTCTGAGCTACAACAGCTAGTGGAGCTATCCCAACTGGCTAAGCTACTGGAGTCTGAACCTGGGGAGCCATCTGCTCCGGAGTGCAAGTAACAGGACCATGTGCTCCTCCATCAGCCTGAGAGACGTCTGGTACTACAAGAAGTATGTCTGCCTAAGTTACACTATCCATAAGACCCACTAGACGGACCAAAGCATCCTGAAGTAACAGGGTAGCGATGAACTGTTCTAGGACCTGAACTGGCCTACTAGAATAGTCTGAGCCGGAACCTTATCATCAAACTTTATCGGCGGCTCCACCATTGGTGTTGCTGCTCTGGGCTGAGCTCTGCCACTACCTCAGCCTCTAGAATGGCCTCGGCCTCGTCCTCATAGTAGCTGTCATTGGGGGCTTGAGCTGTTGATCAGTTGATAAAGTGGTACATATTCTCTCCATTTGTGAAAGAATAGAGTAGAAGTTCAATTAGCATTGAGAAATCAAACTGCACGACAGAGATAAATAGAAGTGAAACTGTTCCTAATTCTATAGCCTATGGGGGATAAGCACAGGTGTCTCCACACCGATCCCTCAGACTCTACTAAGCTTGTTTGTGAATTGTGAGACCTAAGCAACTTATAGCTCTGATACTAACTTTTCACGACCCAAATTTCCCATCGTCGGGATCATGATGGAGCCTAATATTGTACTCACTAGGCAAGCCAACGTTACTGATGATATTAGCTTTTTATTTAATTTTTTAAAAATTTACAAATTAATACAAGTAAATCAGCAGAATAAATGCGGAAGAACAGAATTTAATAGAATATCTTAATACAAATATGAAACCATAATAAAACTCCACCCAGAACTGGTGTCACAATCTCAAACACGGTCTACTAGTACTACAAATAATGTTCTAAACAAGGAAATGTACACATGTTTGAAAGTAGATAAACAGAAAAGAAATATGATAGAAGAGGACGCCAAGGCCTGCGGACGTATGCAGGACTACTTCGGATCTTCATTGGAGTGAAGGCCGCAACCTCGAACTACCCTCTGTATGGTCTAGTACCAAAATCTGCATTAAAATTGCAGAGTGCAATATCAGTACAACCGACCCCATATACTAGTAAGTGTCTAGTCTAATCTCGGCAAAGTAGTGACGAGGCTAGGACATGACAAACATCATAAACATGTGTAGATAATCAGTATAATAACATAGTAACAAGTAATGAAATTAATCAGAAATGTACGGGAAGGGGCAACATGCTATAGGAGTTTCAACATAAAGAATTACAGTAGGAAAGGAATTTAAGCAGTTAAAACACTTGAACCCATAACAGCAAATGAACACAGCAAACAGAAAATGCACAGGATCACCCTTTGTGCTTTTACTATCAATCTTCACCATGCAGTCAATAATAGAAATGTGCATGGAATCACCCTTCGTGCTTTATCACTCTTCCTCACTATATGAATAGTAGAAATGTGCACGGTATCACCGTTTGTGCTTTATCTCTCTTCCTCTCCATATGCATCGAAATAAATGTAAATGTGCACGGCAGCACCCTTCGCGCTTTATAACTCTTCCTCACCATATGCATAAATATGAATGTAAATGTGCATAGAAACCCCCTTCGTGCTTTATCACTCTTTCCTCACCCAAACAGCAGAAACAATAATAACTCGGCAAGGGAATCAACAATAGAAACAATTTCATCCCCGCAAGGGAATCAGCTATAATCAATCTCGTTTCAACAGTTAACTTCATGAAATAAGTCTCAACTTGATTTAATACTCAACAATGGTAAATTACCAAGAATATATCATAAGTTTGGTTCAACGTCGATAATCATCAATTTAAACATAAACAATACATAATAAGAGTCAATCACAGTATAAGACTTACTTTCATGCTCGATACCAACATATAGATACTCGTCACCACACCTATACGTCGTACTCAACATTAACACGTAGCAATTAAGACACACCACATATTCTCTTAAGCTAAGGTTAGGCCAAATCTTACCTCGATTTCATGGCCACAATCAAACCTCAAATACCACTTTTCCCTTAATTTTCACCTCCAATAAGCTTGTATCTAGCCATAATTAACTTAACAAAATCAATAAGTGCTAAAGAATTCAAGGCATATGCTTAATTATAGGTTTTCTAACATTTTTCCTAAAAAGTCAAAAATCGACTCCGGGCCCGCTTGGTCAAAATTCGAGGTTCGGACCAAAATACATCATCCGTTCACCCACAAGCCCAAATATATAATTAGTTTTAAATCTGATCTCGAATCGAGGTCTAAATTTCATTTTTTTTAAATCCCCAATTTTTCCTAAAATCCCTGATTCTACCATAAAGCGAAAGAAATAATTTTAAGAACACAAACCTATTATTTGGTATTCAAATCCCTCCTCAAAAATCGCCCATGGTCGGACTCTATGGAAGAAGATATGAAATTTTGGTCTAATCCTGACCTAAGTTCTGTTTTAAAATGTTGGACAAGTCTTCTTTGCGTTCGCGAGAAGCCTGTCGCGTTCGTGAAGCATTGGCTAGAAGAGCCTTTGCGTTCGCGAGTTACCATACGCGTTTGTAAAGGTTCATTCCCCCTCCCCAACCTTCGCATTCGTGTAGAGTATCATACCCTTCCCCCAGGTCCCTGCTAAAATGGCCTCCGCGTTCGCGATAGCCAGGTCACGTTCGCGAAGAGTAACGCCCCCAACGCTCCATGTTCGCGATCTATGCCTCGCATTCGCGTAGAAGAAATTTTCCTTCAGACAATTTTACTCTTCGCATTCATGAGAGTTCCTTTGCGAACACGATGAAGGAAACATTGGTGTACCTGCAACAGCAAAACAGCAAAAATATCTAAGTCCAAAACATCCCCAAACCTATCTAAAACTCACCCGAACCCTCGGGGCCCCAAAGCAAACATGCATTTAAGTCTAAAAATATCATAAGGACTTGCGCGCGATCAAATTACCAAAAAACACCTAGACTACGAATTTAGCATCAAAATCAATAAAAATTTTCAAGAACTCTTAAAGTTTCTATTTTCACAACCGAGGGTCAGAATCACGTCATATAAATTCCGCTCCTTACCAAATTTAACCAACATAACTTAATTACTATATTAAGCATGTAGCGGACTACAAAATCAAGATACGGGCTCGATACCATCAATGTCAATCATTGTTAAATTTCCAAAAAATCTTATAGTTTTCGCTAAATAATTTTCTTCAAAAATTCATTTCTTAGGCTAGGGACCTTGGAATTCAATTTCGGGCATACGCTCAAGTCACATATTATTCTACGGACCCGTCGAGACCATCCAATCACGGGTCCAAATCCATTTATCTAAAATATTGATCGAAGTCAAGTTAATTCAATTTTAAAGGTAACATTTAGCATTTTTTTTGAAATTTTCACATAAAGGCTTTTCGGAAGCGTGCTCGGACTACACACGCAAATCGAAGAGAAAGAAAATGAGTTATGGCCAGGCGCACCCTTATAGTTATGTGCGACTCTCTTTCCGTGTGAGCCAAAATGGTTAATACTTGGGTGCATCTAAGGGTGCATATAGTTAAGGGTCAATAAAACATTTTTTAGTTTTCTACTTTACTACATTGTGAATTGATTGGAAAAAATAGTAAGAATTGAACTCGAAATAAATGTCAAAAATGTTCATAAATGATTTGACTACAATCTGAACAGATATTTTAAATTTTAAAACCACTAAAAAGGGTCACTTCTTTTGCACTACCTTTATGTTTGGCAAAGGAGAATGTCTCTACTTACACTGGACAAGCACTTTCCTTTTTCTTAGTTTTAATGGTTTGTAAATCATACTTTAGTGAAAGGTGAGAGTTTGAAGTTTGGGTTGGTTGTTTAAACATCAAATATTCAGGTTTAGAACTGCCAAAGTTAAACTTTAGGTAAAAAGGTCTGAAGTTTAACACTGTCCGAGCAAACTTCATAAAAGTTTCAGATATGTTTGAACAAACAATATACCAAACTTCAGATAAAATTTATAACATTAGACGCGAATGTTTTCAACTTCGGTGGCTAAACTAGCAAAATATATAACATTCAGCAATATCTTAAGTAAAGGTCCTGAAATCGACTATCTATGCACTTGCCCCGAATCATTCCAGAGAAACAGAACATAACCTTCTGGTCCAACAGCATCATGGGTGGGCTTCGTGTTACACATTTATATTAAACGGACTATTACTAAATTAATCCAAATAAGTTTAGTGGGTATTGGGTAAGAGGGAGAAATTCAAAAATAGTCAGATTTACAAGTGGCTGTTCAAAAATAGTCCAGTTTTAATGTAATTGAAATTTAGCCACTTTTTATGTAAAGATAAATCTGAAACGAAAACATTATTTAAAATTCGAAAAAATACTTCCAACATAATATACCGGTCCAGCATAATATACTGGAGTTTGGAGCACCGTTGCTCCAGTCTCCAGTATATTATACTAGAGCCAGCAAAGTATCCTGGTCCAGCATAATATGCTAGAAGTTCATACAAAGTTGCACCAAACTCCAGTATATTATGCTGGATCGGTCTCTATTGCAGCTAAATAATGACTATTTTTCATTAACTTGAGAAATACTGGCTATTTTTAAATGACCAGTCTGAATACTAGCTAGATCCTGCTATTTTTACTGTGCAAGAGAGTGTAGTTGAGTGAGGCCCAAAACAAATAAGAAGGCTTCTGATTCAAAAATTATGAGTTGGAGTCACTAGGAAGACCCATGATCCACCAATTGTGAATATTCTAAGACCTTTAATTTTTTCTTTTTTGTTTTTTTTCTGGGGGAGGGGGTTTGGGGGGGGGGGGGATTTGTGATTTTTAATTCAACAGGTGTGATATGCTACGTTTTCAGTACTATCTCATGACAACAGGTACGAATTGGGTATAACTATACATTATAGAAAGATGTAAACTATATATACTGATATCTAAGGAAAGATAGAAGTGCGCAAGTGGAATTCTAACAAGGTCGACATGGGCTTCTCCCCTTGTTATCTGATTTGTTGCCCTATTAATTTAAGTCCTTTTCTTGACAACCATAATGGAACTCATTGGCCAAAAAAAATTGAATATAGGATGGTCAGTTTATTAAAAGCAGTGGTCCTAAACTTTTAATTAAATATTAATATGGTCGTCCTCAAACCCTACTTTGACATTGATACACAACTCCTATTGGTCCCTCTTGACAAACATTCCCATTGCTTGGCCTACCAATGTAATAAATGTTAACTCGGTGACACCTTAGTCACCTAGAGAATTTCCACCCTTACTTTTGGTGGCAGATATCCAACATTCTCTTGAAGTCTCTCCAAACATTCTTCTTTCAATGTCAGAGCACCTAGTTGTCACCAATAGTAAATAAGCCTATCAGAAACAGTTACACAGCATACCACAACGTTTTGCGTATTACTTAGTTTATCTTCTGACTTTCTTCTATCTTAAATAAAGGCATATATCAACCACATGACTCCATATGCTTATCACTCCTCGATCACAACCTATTGCTTATATTTTCTTCACTATTACTCTGTATTAATAACATTGGGTGCACATGATATCTTTGACCAAAGTCAAAGATATACTTAGTGAGCGGTTAAAACGAAGATGCTATCCATTTGAATAGAAATCTTGAAAAGAAAAATAAAAGATAAAAGCATCGTGTTTTGAACGATTCACTTTTTACATTTGTATGGTTTATATATGTAGTTATCGAGTGGATCGGGTTCGATTGGATCATTTCTATTTTAATTAGATTATTTTTTATTAGATGAAAAATGAAAATAAAAAAATCGTGGAATAAGAAAAGATATCACTGAAAATTTACATTTTTCAGTCACTGTGATTTTTATGTGAGTAAGTAAAACTTTAGAATATTTGTGTGAGAAAACATAGTTATATGATTTTGGTGGAAAAAAATCATCGTAATATAATCATTTGTAAGAAAACAAAGTTATATGACATTTCAATTTGTGACACCCATGACGGAGGACAGATTAGTGAGAAGGACTAAGGAGTGCACATGATATCTTTGATGAATTTCACATCGGCATGAGAGAGGAAAGTAAAAAAGCTTTATAAAGCATACAAAAATTCATATGGTACACGCGCTTTGAAATCGCTTATGGCAAGGAAAAGAATCCATGATGTCTATTGAGCTAAAACCTCCACTTCCAATTAAGAGGTTGTAAATTCAAGTCTCCCTAAGAATAAGGCGCGAAGTTTTTTGAGGGAAAGATGTCAAGGGTCTATTTGGAAATAGCCTTTTTACCTTAGGGTAGAGTAAAGTTCACACTATCCTTCTAAAGCTCACTAAGTAGAATTATATTGGGTTGTTGATGTTGTTAGATTTTTATTGAGCCAAAACGAAGAATATGTGTCATAAGCTTGGACTGTTATACTATTGTGGCACCTTCATTGAAACCATAGTTATATGCCATTTAAGGGTGGTACAACTATATGAGGAGTCTTGAGTGAGTGAACTGAAAATGCGTGTGACCTAATTATAAATATTTAACTTTTTTTTATTCTGAGAGAAGTAATAATTAACTATAGTAAGAAACTAAAGAATCCGTCTTATGTTCGCTTCCAAATAGAGGATTAGGATGACTACAAAATTAAGAATTGCTAACCGACAAGGTCCAAGCACATTCAGGCATGATTGTCATGTGGTTATGTTATCTTGATTGACATTTCCTTTTGATTCTTCCAATTATTGAACTCCTACTTGTATATTAGAAGTATATAATTAATCTTATTATTCTACTCTAGTGTTCCTTCTCACCACCTCTTGCATCAAGATCTATCTGGCTCCACAGTTTGGAGTTGTTAATAGATTGAACACGTGGTTTCTTCCCACCCTGTCGACAAGTTACGCAATCTTTTAAGTTATAATTTTTGTGCTTTCAAATAGGACAATGAAAGCCACTAAAATCATATATTAATGGCAATTGGCATATGATGTTTTGACAAAGCTTATCCTATTGTTCTCTGGAAAATGTTGTTATCCAATTAACTGGTTAGGGGACACAAAGGACTGGTACGAAGTGGCTTGGGATGATTTTGTTTAAATTTTCCAATACTGCTAGCGGAGCCTGTAGTACCGTGCGACCATTTCATTCAAAGAGCTTAAATTGTTTAACTTAATTAGTACTATATATATATATCTGACATGAGCCTAATTTTTTCTGAGTCAAACACGTAAAGATATATACTATATATTTTTATTTTTTACGTACACTAAATTTGAACCTAGGACATCTGCTTTGATTATGTAAAAGTGATAATGTGTTATACTTTAATACCATATAACAGGGGAGTGATTTATGTGGTACCCAATTTTTAGCTTAACATGATTATAAAAGAATTTGGTTCTTCTATGTGTTCCAATTACTACTGTTGCGGAATAATAATCATAGAAATTAAAGAACATAGAGATTTTACGTGGAAAACACCAAACTTAAAAGGTGAAAAAACCACGACCAGTACGATTTTTCCAAACTCTCCACTAAAATCACTGAGCTAAAATTGCATTTACAAAAACTCTTTTGTATACCTAAGATAAACTCTAATCCCGTTGTAGCATACCGCCTCAATTTTTGTGATAACTTCAAGTTAACTCTAACTTGAAAACTTCGAGTTCCTAATGCAATTGCTTCTAGATAAGCTGAAAGGTACAATTGAAAAACACCTACTACAATTGAACTAGAATAAAAGACAGACGCTTGGAACTGTTTCTTCTATCTGGTTCAAGTAGCTTCAGGTTTGCACGCTTGAATCACACACAAATTGCTTGCAAAATTACCTTGCCATTTTATTCTCCATTTACGATTTACTTCTGCTTATATGCATTACATGGAAAAGAGAACAACACTAATATTTATGGAGTTAGTAAATAGAGATTGACTAAAATTCTAATGCTACTCTTCCATGGTGGAAGAGTTCTAGTTGATCGCATCCTCTAACTCCATCCTTCTCTTATGCCGTGTTCACTCCGTGTACGGAGTCTTTCTCCTTATCCAATATGCAACATTTTTTATCATGATAAGGAGATATCATTTCTCGTAAGTTAGGTTTATCTCTTCACGTGCATCTCACATACTTGAGTTGACCATATATGTGCTTCACTAGGATGGACCTGGTCTATATCTGAATTCCTTTTATCAGTCTTCAAAACTTACCTTTACTTAGGCCAACAAATTTCCCCTTTTTGATTATGACAAACTCTGTGCTTTCTACTCACTTAGGCCCGGTTAGAACTCATCTTATTCATCAATGCAAAGTTAGAAAAATTTTACTTATTATCAAGGACCAAGTTCATTAAGTTATAGACATCACTTATTCAGAATATAAAGCACAATATATTTTTTCCCTTTTGGCATCATCGAAAAGTTGCATAAACACAGTATGATTTCCAGAAATTTAACAATTACTCATGGCCACTGGGGCAACTGCAAGTGCCATCATGGATTAAACATCAGTAATCAACCAAATACACTCAAACTATCAAGGAAATATAAACAGTCAACAAGAGCAAAAACAATAAACTTCATTAATAGGGTATATCATTCTACCACAATCCACAAAAAGAAACAAAAATAGTCAAAACATGAGCAAAACAAGAAAAATTTCTAATCTAGGTCACTGAAGGGTCTAGACAAGGTTCGAGAAATGAAGGCTAAAGATCTTAAGGCTTGGAAGAGATGGAGGGTTGGGTTTTGGCTTGGAGAAGGTGCAACATATTTTGAAGAATGTCATAATTCTTCTCCTTTTCCTTTGTGAGCTCAATTCTGAGAGCATCTCTCTCAGATTCCGCCTCTACTAAACGAGCCTTCAACCTAGCGATCTCAGCATCCTTTGCCCAACTCTCATGCACTATAGCTCTGACTTTTCTTTTTATATGTGACTTTTTAGACGAACCAAATTCATTGGGAATGGCAGTGACCTCATAGTCACAAGCAATCAAAGTGTTGATTCCAAAATAGTCTCTGCTTGTAGTCATCTCCCACTTCTTCAGTAGCACCTTACAACAATCCAGAACAGTAGTCAGAATAAACCAATAAGGGGTGGCATGGGCCTTGGAGCCATTGATCACCCTATCCAGTAGCTTGATAATAAATGCAGTCCAGTTGATCTACCTACCACTTTCAAGACACCAAGTCCATGTAGTTAGCAATGTGTCTTATTTCCTGCCTAGGCCGCAGACACGTGTTGACAAATTTAAACAGGACCTTGTAGCAAGTCGTCATTTCACTTTTACATACGACCTTGGCTTCATTCATATTTGGGACATCACAAAATCTTACTAGTGATGGAAAGTGCAGTAGGAAGGGAGTCCAGAATTTGCCATTTTTTCCTTGTGTTGTCATCATACCCTTCAGAAGGGTGTCAAGGATCTCACCCAGCTTCTTTGCATCGAATTTCACTTGAAATCCTTTCACTTGACTGGTAACTCTGCCATCCTTGAACTTTGCATTGCCATGAACTCAATGATCTCAGTCCTGGCTATCCTACTATCCATTTGAAGTACCATGTCCTTCTAACCCCGAGCAGCAAGAGAATCAACTAATCAAACCATTCCTGGTTCCTCTAAATCCTTCAGAAGTCTACCCTTCAAAATGTTTCGTTTGCCAAATTTGCTCAGCCTGTCTTGTTCAGAATCAGATTCACTCTCTTCTTCACCACTCCATTCCTCCTACTCAGTAATTCTAACTTGCTAGTTTTCATAGCAAACCTTGTCCTCCTGTACAATGAAGGTCCAGTAGTCTTAGACACAAATGAAGACTTCCTGGAACAAGTCTTGGTCTTTTTGGGCTTAAGGGTATGAACCCCCACAGGTGTGTGTTCTTCCTGATAGACATGTTCCATCTCATCCATATCAACAGCCTCAGTAGGCTCTGCAACCTTAGCTTTCCCTTTATCCATTCTCTTCTTATTGCTTTTTACCATAGTTTTTTATAACTCATTCTCACTCTGCTTCACCATGCTCCTGGTGGCTCTTCCCATTGGTAGGGGAATCTCAGCAGTTGTTGGAGAATCATCCTTTCTTTTCTTGGTAGTTTTAGCAGTGTTGGGATTATCCTTTTCTTGGGGTTATAACTAGCACCCACTTTCTTAAGAAGGTCTTCTAGGGTCTCTTCAATAGATGAATTGGATTAATCTGCATGTGCACTTAGATTAAACAACCCTTCAGTAGCCTCCCCTGATCACTTCCCCCTATTTTCTTGCTACTTGCTACAACAACTTTATCCTCAGCACCACATATAGCTGGTCTAACCATTTCAAAGGTGGGTGAAGAATCAGCCACTTCTAACCCTCTTCCCCTCACATCACTGCCCACATCCTCACTCTTCTTTTCTTTTTTATTTTTATTTTTACCTCCTCTCCTTCCTGACTAAGGTGCTTCCATATTCATAACAGACCTAACCAGAATAAACCTATTATCTAAATTTTTGGCTAAAACGAGCGTACCTCAGAAGGGGGATTTTGAACCTTCTCGGAATCAGAAGACCTTGTTTGTTTCCCCTCACTCATAGATTTGAAGGAATTGTCTAAGTTTTCAGAGTCTTGGGCATGGCTAGCCTTCAATTGTGCATTCAGTTTCTTTGACAGCGCACATGTAGCTACAGTTTTACGAGCAAGCATCTTTACTCGCCATCTCCTAGGTTGGGGGTTGTGATGGGTTGAGGAGATATGGAGAAATCATAGGGGATAAGTTATGGAGGAGTACCTGGATTATCTTGAGGGTTAGACATCTTGTTAATTTTGAAAGATTATTTTTGAATTAGGGTTTTGGAAGAGAGAAGAATTGAGAGAGCAGAAAAAATTAGACGATTTTAGAATTATGAGAGGTTAGTGATAGTGATGATAGTTTTTAAGGAGAGAAGGTTAATTAATGACTAATGGTAGCTTTTTGCAGTCAATTAGAAGTCCTATCAACCTGAAATTTTAGGCTGAATGAGCAGTTAAATTTCCCTAGATTTTAGGCATTTTATGCGGTGAGAACTCTAATAGATATGGAACTACTTCAAATTTAAAAGGATAGGTTTTTCTAAGGTTTTTGATCAAAGTTAAGACTCTTCTCAATAATTACATATTAATATTTCTAATTGTGCACAGTGTAGAAAACATACCTCGTTATTCAGATGAACCAATACTGATGAACCAGGTTCTTCACTATGAATTCTCTTGATCATGCCTCAATTTACCAAGGTAGAAAAAGAAAATTAGAGATCAGTGAGTCATATCAATACATGTCATAGGAGTATACTATTTATAGATAAAACTGAGCAAAAATCAATCTAGATGTTTACACAAGTTCAGGATTTTCTAACCAAAAAAAATCAATATTTTTTTCATTGTGCATTTTAAACTTGTTTCATTAGGTGATCTTAATCATCCCTAGTTCTAAAATGTTCCTTTCAAAGCTTTATATACTCTATGCTTTTGTAAAAATGGTAGCAATCTGCTTATCAGTAGCATATGTTTCTATTGTGATCAATCCTTTCTCGTAGTTGTCCATTAAGAAATGATGTCTAACATCTATGTGCTTTGTTCTCTTATGATGGATCGGGTTCTTAGTTATACTAATAGCACTAGTGATATCACAAAAAATAGGGATGCAACCAACTTCAATACCAAAATACATCAACTGTTGTTTGATCCACAGAAATTGAGCACAACAAGAGGCAGCAGCAACATACTCAGCTTCAGCAGCAGATAAGGCCATTAAATTCTGCTTTTTAGTATCCCATGATACCATACATGAACCAAGAAAGTGAGTCATACCTGAGGTGCTCTTCCTGTACACAAGGAAACATGCATAGTCAGCATCAGCATATCCCACTAAATTAAAGTTGCTACCTTTTGGATACCAAAGGCAAAGTTCAATAGTGTCTTTCAAGTATCTCAATATCCTCTTGACAACAGTCAAGTGGGATTCCTTAGCATTTGCTTGAAATTGAGCACAAAACTCTACACTAAAGATAATGTCAGGCATGCTAGCACTAAGATATAAAAGTGAACCAATCATACCCATATATAACTTGTGATTAACATATGAACCAGGTTCATCTATGTCAATTTAGTAGTTGTTGCAATAGGAGTGTCTATTTTCTTTGATTCGTCCATTTTAAACTTCTTAATCAACTCTTTTGCATATTTCTGTTGATGGATCATGGTTCCATTTGTTTGTTTGATGTGTAAGCCTAAGAAGAAGTTAAGCTCACCCATCATACTCATTTCAAATTCACTCCCCATTAATATAACAAATTCCTTACTAAGTTTTTCAGTGATTGCCCCAAAAATTATGTCATCAGCATATATTTGTACCACTACTAGATCCTTACATTTTTCCCTCAAGAATAGAATAATATCAATCTTACCTATCTTTAGTCATGTTCAAGCAGGAATTTGGATAATCGTTCATACCATGCTCTAGGGACCTGCTTGAGTCTATAGGGTGCCTTGTCCAGTTTATATACATGATCTGGACACTCCTTGCTTTCAAACCCTGGAGGTTGTTTGACAAATACTTCTTCCTTTAAGTAGCCATTTAGGAAAGCACTCTTCATATCCATCTGGTGAAGAGTAAATTCCAGGTGTGATGCAAAACCTATGAGGAGTCTTATTGCTTCCAACATTGCAACTGGAGCAAAGGTCCCATCATAGTCTATGCCTTCTTCTTAGCTATAATCTTGAACCACCAGCCTTGTCGTGTTCTTTGTTACAGTTTCATATTCATCAAGTTTTTTATGAAGACCCATTTAGTATCCAATTACTGATTGTCAATATGTTTTGTAAACAGATGCCAAACTTGACTCCTTTGAAACTCATTGAGTTCATCTTGCATTGTATTTACCCAGTCTGCATCCTATAAAGCCTCAGAAACATGTTTAGATTCAATAAGAGATAAGAACACATCAAAATCACATAGATTCTTTAATTGAGATCTAGTTTTAATTCTAGAGGTTGGATTAATAATTATGTTCTCAATGGGATGAGAAACGTTGATACTTGTAAGGTTTCACAACCAACTGGTTTCTGTTTGATGTTTCTCCCATGTTCTGTTACTGATGAACAAGCTCATGGACAGGTTCCATTTGGGAATTAGATTCAGTTCCTCTTTGTTGAGTTCCCACTATCATGTTCCCCTGGATGGAAGAACCTGTTCCATCACATGTTCCTTCTTCTGGTGCAGCTTCAGCTTGGGCTATGACTTCACTTAATTCTTTTACTAGCCCAATAGCTTCATGTTCCTATCTCTCAAAAAGAATGTTAGTTTTATTAAAAACCACATGTACACTTTCTTCTACACACGTAGTTCTTTTGTTGTACTCTTTATAAGCTTTGCTATGTGAAGAAGATCCCAAGAATACTCCCTCATCACTTCTGGGATCAAACTTTTCAAGGGAGTCCTTTCTATTATTATCCATAAAGCACTTGCATCCAAATGCCCTAAGATGGGATATATTTGGTTTTCTCCCTTTAGGTAATTCATAGGGAGTCTCCTCTACAAGAGGTCTAGTCATGCACCTATTAATTATGTAACATGTGTTTGCAGCTTCTGCCTAGAATCTATGCAACAGTTTACTAGAAAGAAGTATAATCCTAGCCATTTCTTCAAGAGACTTATTCTTTCTTTCAGCTATTCCATTTTGTTGTTGAGTCTTAGGGCAGAAAAATTATGATCTATGTCATGCTTAACACAAAATTCATAAAACCTAGCATTTTCAAATTCAGTTCCACGATCAGACCTTGATGCAAGTTGATTACCTAATTGTTTTTGGTTTTTCTAACAAAGGCAGTAAACATGTCAAATGTTTCATTCTCAGATGTTAAAAATAATTTCTAAGTAAACCTAGAGCAGTTATCAACAAGAACCATCACATATTTTTTACCTCTTCTATTTAACGTTCTCATTGGACAACAAAGGTCCATAAGAACCAGTTCCATCGACTTGGCCGTGCTTACCACTTTCTTGCTTTTAAAAAAGGATCTTACCTACTTCCCCCTTGCACAAGCCTCACAAACTTTGTATCCTTAAACTTGATGTTAGGTTACCCTATCATGAAGCCCTTGGAGACTAATTTGTTGAATTTACTTATACTTGAATGTCCAAGTCTTTTATGCCAAAGGAGGGGATCATTGTCCAACACACTTAAGCAAGTGAGTTCATTTTCTGAAAGAGTGGACAGATCTACAATTTATATATTATTTACTCTTTTTACCTACAAAACAATCTTGTTAGTGGTAAGATTTATCATAAAACAATTGGTAGAGGTGAATGCTACCAAGTTGCCTCTGTCACACATTTGTGATGCACTAATTAGGCTATATTTTCAAGCTATCTATCAAGTAGACATTCTTAACGGAATCTGAGTCTGTCTTACCTACATTTCCAACCCCAATGGTCTTATCTTTCTTACTATTTCCAAAGGATACATTGCCTCCTTTTAAGTTCTCAAGTGAAAGGAATTGGTTCTTGCTTCCAGTCATATACTTTGAGCTTATACACTATCCATGTAAAATATTTAGCTGCTCCCTTTCACTTGGACCTGAAAAACTAAATCATGGGTTAGTTTTAGGAACCCAAAATAGTTTGGGTCCCTTTCTACATGCAAAAGAGTGAATTAAATTCTTTTTAGCCCATCTTGGTAGCCTATTTTTCCCTAGAATAAAGGTTTTGTTCTTTTAAAAGGCCTTTTCTTTTGCATTACATTCACTTTTATAATGACCAGTCTTACCACAGTGTGTGCAGATTTTGTTCTTAGGAAGTGTGATGTACTTGCTTTTGGAATCCCACTTAGGTACAGGTGTCCCATAGCCAAGTTCTCTCTTATTGCTATTGTGATGTTCTTTTAGCCAAGATAATGCATCAGAGGACTTATTCTATTTGCAAGCTTTGTCTAGTTCATGTTTTACCTTGCCTAGATCTTTTTTAGGACTCTTATCTTCTCATCTCTTTTATACAACTCATCATTCATTTTTCCTAGAGTTTCTTCTAAGGTGAGATGTGTGTGATCAGCTTTCTTTTTACCTGTTCCTAATTTCAGTTTTAAATTTTCATATCTAAGCTCTAGCACAATGGTGACAAGTTCAAGAACATGGTCTTCAACTCAGTATTTTTACTATCACTTTTACTAGCTCTGAGTTCCAAATGTTTGCACTTAGCTTTCAGGATTACACATTCCCTAGACAGTTGTTCCTTCTCATTGTTTATGACCTCAGAATCATCAATGAAATCTAGCAGTAACTCATATAGCTTTTCTTTAATAAAAATTTAATCTGTCTTTGAGATGACATACTTACCTCTTGTTCATCATCTGATTCTCCAATGGCCAAAAGTGCTTGTTCATCTCCATCTTCATCTTTTGAATCCTCATCTGAGCTTTCTCCCCAATCAGCAACCATAGCCTTTGTTGATCCTTTGTTCTTACTGGGATGAACCTGTTCATTCTTCTTGTTTCTACGTTCAACCCTTTCTTTCTTCCATTCAGTTTTCCACTAAGGACAGTTCTTGATCATGTAGTCAATATTACCATATTTGTAGCAGCCCTCATTGGTCTGTTTTTCAGAGGACCTTGGTTTTTTGAAGGTCGCAACTCTCTAGGAACCCTTTCCTCTCATTAGATATGTCTTGAAATCCCTCATGATCATAGCCATTACATATTCCTCAAGATCTATACCTTCAGCTATTCTGAGGGCCAAGCTCCTTTCCTTAATGGTGCATCCATCTTCATGGTCTTCCTTCTAAGTTCATAGGCAGTGAGATTTCCAATTAGTTCATCCAACTTGAGAGTGGCAATGTTCTTTGATTCTTAAATAGAAGTGATGTTGGTTTCCTAAATCACTGAAAAAACCCTCATCAAGATTTTCTCAATCTTGTCTTCTTCAAGGATAGTCCGTCCAAGAGACTTAAGCTCATTTGTTAATGTTGTGAACCTTGTATACATCTCCTGGATGGTTTCTCCTTACTTCATGGTGAAATTCGCATATTGAGAATATAGTAGTGTTCCTCTTGATCTATTTACTTGAGGAGTTCCTTCATGAGCCACTTGTAAAGTGTCCCAATTAACAGTAGTACAACTTTAAGTTCTGTTGCACTCGTCTGAACCCACTCCACATACAAACTATTTCTTGGCCTTAGCATTCTTTTCCGACTTCTTGCAGTCCTCATTAGTGCAGCCAGCTCTAGTCTTTGGCACATCTAATCTTTGAGAATTTGTCTTTGTAATGTCTAGGGGACCATCAGTAATAATGTTTGATAGTTCATAGTCCTCTCATATGATGTGATCTCTCATCCTATTTTTCCACCAGGAATAGAGTAACTACCCCGCTGGTCATTTCACTCTTTAGAACCTCGTTCCCCTAGATAATACTTCCTGTACTTGCTTTAAATGATTTATGACTTGGTCGAATGGTTAGTTCGAGATTTGGAAGAGTTTGGGTTGAAATCGGAACACTTTGTTCCTTAAGGTTGGCTTAAAAGGCCAAGTTTGACTTCAGTCAAAGTTTTAAGTAAATCACCTCGGGATTCAGATTTGAAGATTTCAACACGTTTGTACAATGATTTCGGACTTGGGCGTACGTCCGGATCTAGATTTGGATGACACGGGAGCATTTTGGTGCCTAATAGTGAAAGTTAATTCCTTAAGAATTTAGTTCTTAAATATTTGATTTGGAGTGGGTTTTTCTGTTATCGAGGTCCAAACAGAGTTCTAAGACTGAGAATAGTTATGTATTGCCATTTAAGACTTGTACGCAAAATTTTATGTCTATCCGAGTAGTGTGAGTGTGTTTCGTCGCATTGAAAGTAAATTGAAGAACTTAAAGTTCATATGTTTGATTCAATTGATTTTAGGGGTGATTCATAGATTTAGCATTGTTTGGGGCGTTTCGAGGTTTCGAGCAAGTCCATTTTATGATTTCAAACTTGTCGGTATGTTCGGGTAGGGCCTAGGGGCTCCGAACATCAATCAGACGAGGCTCGAGTGAAGTTGGAAAATTTGGAAAGGAGCTGAAGCGCTAATTATTTATCATACACGCACTTGCGTTTGGTCCACCGCAGGTGCGATACCGCAGAAGCGGTCGACCCCTCGCTGATGCGGCCAAGGGGAAGGAGCCCAAGAACCACAGATGCGGCTTCTTCTCACAGAAGCGGGGTCGCAGGAGCGGCCCCCAGACTGCAAAAGTGGTCCCAACCTGCCCAGCCTAGCCTAGCCCAGCCCAGCTCGGTAGATACGGATGTACCCTTGTAGAAGCATGGCCTTAGATGTGGTCCCCTAATCGTTGGTACGGAAATCGCTGATGGTCAATGCCTTTATTTAATACGAGAATGTGTCATTTTTGAAACATTTCCTATTGGGCAATTTGAGAGCTTCCAAAGAGAGAATTTCCACCTAGCATCGTAAGGTAAGATATTTCTACTTATTATGAGTTTAATACTTGGTTTTGTAGAAAATCACTCTATCTATGATATGTGTGCTTTGGTTGTATGAGCATGATTTTCAGGTATAGGTTTTGATGAATGACAAACAATAAAGTCAAGTGTCAAACAACGATACTATATGACAAACAATCAAATGGCGAGAAGCATATTGATGACGGAATTGCATAGACAAGCCAAAGACGAGCTCAAATGTTCAAAGACCGAAGACCCAAGGCGTAGGTCGTTAGGTAGAACCAATGTAAGAGCAACGCTTAAGTTATCTCGTCTTTTGGCTCAACATTAGGTCATCATAAACATGCATAAAATATTTTATTAAATCATATTTATCATAAATATATTTTAAATACTTCAAGTAAAATGTTGTTAAAGTTTTCATCTTAACCAAAATGGTTTTTGAAGTAAGTTGTAAATTCTGGAGGTAATACAATAAGGCATAATCAATTATATGGTAGTCGTGGCCTAAGTGTTTGAACACTGCCACCAAACAATCGATTATCCAAATGTGTATAATCGATTATGAGATTACCGTTGCCAGCGTTTGAGACACTGTCTCAATATAATCGATTATATCAAATAAGATAATCGATTATCTGGCTGAAAATCAGCGATCTGATTTTCGGAAAGTTACACACATAATCGATTATCCAGGATGAAATAATCGATTATGTGTGGGCAGAATATGGCAGATTTTATTAACGTTACAAATAATCGATTATGTGAAATCAAATAATCGATTATATGAGCATAAAATCAGCATAATTAATTGTCAATTAAGCAACGGTTATGCACCATTTTCACCTATAAAAAGAGGTCTTTTTAGCTGATTTTAAACACACAACACCTCCCAATATTGATATACATATTGACATTATTTGAGCATCATTTTAGAGCTTTTGTTGAGCTATTTGAGAGACAACTTTGAGTTGTTCATAGAACTTATTTGTATCTCTTTATCTACTCTTTTGAGAGAGTTCTTATTGTAAGAAGAGAAAGGTGTTTGAGAAGAACATATCTTCTCATTGATTGACGGGTTTGCTAAGTACCCCAAGTCTTAGTGGTTGAAGTCTTGAGGTGCGGTATCCTCGAGCGAAGTGAAGTCTTGTAGAGTGTACATCTACGAGCAATTGTAACGGTTTGTTAGGCACCCGTAAGCTTAACGGAGTTAGTGGAATCTCGAGAGAGTCTCTCGGGGACTGGACTAGCCACAGGTTGTGGTGAACCAGGATAAAATACGGTGTGTTCTTTCTTTATTATTTCAATTACCGTATTTACTTTATTCCTGCAATTTTAATTCCGCATTCTCATGCCTCACTATTCACCCCCCCCCCCCCCCTCTAGTGAATGGCATAAATCCTAACAATTGGTATCAGAGCCTAACTCTCTGAAAGCCTTAACCGGTTGAGAGCGATATATATTTTTTTGTTGAGAATGTTGAACGCAGGTATAATAAGCGAAGGTCAATCTACCTTTTTGCCTCCACTATTTGATGGAAGCAATTACGCATATTGGAAAGATCGGATGAGAATCTTCATCCAATCAAACAACTTTCGTCTATGGCAAATCATCAAGCATGGTGAATAAATAACGACAAAAGTTGGGAAAGACATGGTAAGTGAATACAACACCAAGGCAATCAATATGTTGTATAGCGCTTTGAATCAGGAAGACTATCAGAAAATTTCCCACTGCAAAACTGCCAAAGAAATGTGGGATAAACTTGAGGTAACGTATGAAAGTACGCCTCAAAAGGCGGACAGCTCATGTGATGAATCGACTGCCCGATGCCTCATGGCCAACGAAGAAGAAGAGGTAGGTACTTCTAACTCTCACTCATTTGAAGAAATGCAAAATGCTTATAATGAATTATATAGTGAGTTTGTCAATGCTTCCAAAACTATCAAAGAATTGAAGAAAACACTTTCTTTGCAGAAAACACTTTCTTGGCAAGAAACAGATTTTCAGAAAACTCTTTCTTTGCAAGAAAAAGATTTTGAAAAAATTGACTTGTGAAAATGAGAAGCTAAAAGAAGAAAAGAATTCTTTTGAAAATGTCAATAGTGTTCTTAAAAATAAAATTGAAGTTCTAGAAGAAGAAAACAAATTTTTGGAAAATGACATTGTTGATTTTAAAAATAAGATCAAGGAATTGAATGAAGCCACTTCAATTGATAATTGTTCCAATTGCTACTTGTAGTTCTTTAAAAATAGAGAACGTAGAACTTAGGAACGCACTACAAAAACGTAGTGTTGATAATCCTAGAATAAAAGAAATTAAAAAGGATAATAAAAATAAGGTCGGTCCATCTAGAAAGAATTCTAGGAACCTCACTAATGAGTCTAAGATTAATTATTTTAGACCACCTAGAAACAACTCTAGGACTTTTGTTAATGAGTCTAGAATAAATAATTTTAGACCACCTAGACACAATTCTAGGAATTTCATCAATAAGTCTAGAATGAATAATTTTAGACCGCCTAGAAATGACTCTAGGAATTTCAACGCTTCTAGGAATAACGACGTTAGACCACCTAGAACGCATTTGGCTCAACCTAGACATATCCACAATCCTAATGTTATATGTCATTATTGTAACCGGGTAGGACACATTGCACCCGTATGTTTTACTAAACATAGAGATTTACGTGTTGATTATGATTATTATTATCCTAACCCCCAAGGACCCAAAAGAAGTTGGGTACCGAAAACCTATTTTTAGGTACGCTTGCAGGTGTGCTTGAAGACTACAATATCGTAGTAGATGCACCAAGCACGAAACCTTAATGCATCGATGGGGAACGTTGGTTAGTTGTCGTATTTTTTGATAAAATCGTCACTGTTGATATGTGCTAACAATTGATATTAATTATTGATTCATAGTTTGATAAGTTTTATTTTGAATAACAATTGATATCAACTAGTTCTATATTAAATGATTGATTCATGTTTTGATGAATATTTCTAGTTTAAATAACAGTTGGTACATTTGCGAAAAATGACCGTTATTATGGTTAGTATGCTTTTACTAACATTTGGTATTATTTGATGTTAATATGATTTTGTTTATGACAATTGGTATCGTCAACAGTTTAAATAACCTTTGGTATATTCTTTTTGCTAATGCCAAAAGGGGGAAGAATATAGGCGATATGCATGCTTTAATTGAGGGGGAATATTCAATTAAGGGGGAACAATATTGAATTGTTTATATTGAATTGTTTGCATAAAATTGTATGTTGAGATATAGCATGAATTTAGGGGGAATTCAATATGCATATCTCCTGTTGTTTGTCATTATCAAAAAGGGGGAAATTGTAGAAAATCACTCTATCTATGATATGTGTGCTTTGGTTGTATGAGCATGATTTTCAGGTATAGGTTTTGATGAATGACAAACAATAAAGTCAAGTGTCAAACAACGATACTATATAACAAACAATCAAATGGCGAGAAGCATATTGATGACGGAATTGCATAGACAAGCCAAAGACGAGCTCAAATGTTCAAAGACCGAAGACCCAAGGCGTAGGTCGTTAGGTAGAACCAATGTAAGAGCAACGCTTAAGTTATCTCGTCTTTTGGCTCAACATTAGGTCATCATAAACATGCATAAAATATTTTATTAAATCATATTTATCATAAATATATTTTAAATACTTCAAATAAAATGTTGTTAAAGTTTTCATCTTAACCAAAATGGTTTTTGAAGTAAGTTGTAAATTCTGGAGGTAATACAATAAGGCATAATCGATTATATGGTAGTCGTGGCCTAAGTGTTTGAACACTGCCACCAAACAATCGATTATCCAAATATGTATAATCGATTATGAGATTACCGTTTCCAGCGTTTTAGACACTGTCTCAATATAATCGATTATATCAAATAAGATAATCGATTATCTGGCTGAAAATCAGCGATCTGATTTTCGGAACGTTACACACATAATCGATTATCCAGGATGAAATAATCGATTATGTCTGGGCAGAATCTTGCAGATTTTATTAACGTTACAAATAATCGATTATGTGAAATCAAATAATCGATTATATGAGCATAAAATCAGCATAATTAATTGTTAATTAAGCAACGATTATGCACCATTTTTCACCTATAAAAAGAGGTCTTTTGAGCTGATTTTAAACACACAACACCTCCCAATATCGATATACATATTGACATTATTTGAGCATCATTTTAGAGCTTTTGTTGAGCCATTTGAGAGACAACTTTGAGTTGTTCATAGAGCTTATTTGTTTCTCTTTATCTACTCTTTTGAGAGAGTTCTTATTGTAAGAAGAGAAAGGTGTTTGAGAAGAACATATCTTCTCATTGATTGACGGGTTTGCTAAGTACCCTAAGTCTTAGTGGTTGAAGTCTTGAGGTGCGGTATCCTCGAGCAAAGTGAAGTCTTGTAGAGTGTACATCTACGAGCAATTGTAACGGTTTGTTAGGCACCCGTAAGCTTAACGGAGTTAGTGGAATCTCGAGAGAGTCTCTCGGGGACTGGACTAGCCACAGGTTGTGGTGAACCAGGATAAAATACGGTGTGTTCTTTCTTTATTATTTCAATTACCGTATTTACTTTATTCCTGCAATTTTAATTCCGCATTCTCGTGCCTCACTATTCACCCCCCCCCCCTAGTGAACGGCATAAATCCTAACAGGTTTGGGTAGAAACACACAAAGATTAGTGAAAATCTTGAGATTAGAGTAAAACCTAAGGTTTTGATAAAAACAAGATTTAACAAAAAAAATTGTCATGGAATAAAGTAGAAATAATATTTTCTTGATCCTTAAGTTATAGAGAACAACTTACTTCAAAAATTTCCAGAATCCGGGCCCGTGGGCAGGGGTGGATTTTAGGAAACTTGTGTTAAGGGTTGGAAAATTACTTTAATAGTTAGAATGCAAACTCTTGAACATGTATTGACTAGTTCCTACCTTGTTTAATTAGTTTTGGATCGTTCAACTCCAAATTGAGGGTTTGAACACGTTCTTGATATTGGAGTACACTTGGAGCGAGGTGAGTCTACTTTCTAACCTTGTAAGAGGGAATGGTCCTGATAGGTGATTTACCTGATTATATGCTGATAGGTCTTGGCACGCACATTGGTAGACTATTCTTTTAGGTTGTATAACTATTATTTACGTTGCTATTTATCACTATTTTAAATTCAAATTAAGAAATTGATGTAACTATTTTGGTAAAGTAAAACGAGAACTCATTAATATCTTTGAGTTGGCTGGCCTGGCAACGGTGTTGCGCGGCAACACGACCTATAATGAAATTGGGTCGTGATAACATGGTATCAGAGCACTAGGTTCATGTTGGTCTCACAAGTCATGGGCAAACCTAATAGAGTCTTGCGGATCGGTACGGAGACGTTTGTATTTATCTTCGAGAGGCTATAGGGTGTTAGGAAACTACTCTTTCTTCATTTCCTATTGTGCAGTGGTTGGTATACTAAATTTCCCTCTTCTATTTTCTAATAGATGGTGAGGATGCGCACGGCAGATGTTCCAGAATCGGGAGGAGCTGCTCTCCCCTTTGTTAGAGGTCAAGGTAGAGGCCCGCTGAGGGCACCGGCCAGAGGTAGGAGATGAGGGCATCCTGAAATTGTTCTAGTAGCACCACCGGTAGATCCTATGGGAGCTCCTATCATTGAGAAGCAGGGCGAGGTGCCCACAGCTGAGCCTACCCCGATGGACATCATAATAGCACCGGGTTTTTAGGAGGTCATGGGCCGTATTTGTTGTTCATAGACACCATGACTCAGGCTGGGTTTTTCCAGTGGATCCATCCATATCACAGGTAGGAGGCGGAGCACAGACCCCTACTGCTCGGGCTCCTGGTCATGTAGCTGAAGAGTATCAGACTCCGAGTGCACTACCCACATATGGGGCTCAATTAGTTGTTGTAGTGGTACCCCAAGCCCAGACCAATTGTGGATGGTGATCCGTAGAAGTTATTGGACAGATGGACCAGGCTACACCCTCCTATATTCATGGTGAGCATCATGAAGATGTCCATGATTTCCATTAATAGATGCAGGGACATACTGCACAACATGAGGATGTTGCAGTCACATGGGGTTGACTTTACTACTTTCCAACTGGAGAGTAGGGTCCGGAGATAGTTGCAGTCGCATGTTCTCGGTATGCCAGCAAGTTCTCCTCTCATCACTTAGGTTCAGTTCACACAGTTATTCATGGACAGGTATATCCTACCCTCTGATATGGAAAAGCTACGGTATCATTTTGAGCAGCTTGAGTAGGGTCAGATGTCTCTGACTAATTATGAGGTGAGGTTTTTTGAGTATCCTGCCATGCACTGATGATACTTCCTACTGACGCAGAGAGAGGGTGGAGGTTCATTGCAGAGTTTCATTCTAGCACTAGGGCCATGAGAGCTGGAGATGGGGACTCCTTATCAGCTAGTGGTAGAGATTTCTCAGAGGATCAAGGGCTACTATCTGAAAGGTAGGGAGCAGATGCAGCAGGACAAGAGGTCTAGATTCTCTGGAAAGTTCAGAGGTGCCCGGGCTAGGGGTAGAGGTCAGTTTGGAAGGGGTACCTAGTAAGCCCATATATTCAGCACCACCACATGCTCGGGGTGCTCCAGTGCGCCCCTATTTTAGCACCATACCAGAGAGTTCGTACCATCTTCTAGCTATTCAGGGTTCCTCCAGTGGGTGTTCAGGTCCCCATAGTTCTTCTAGCTCCTATTTAAGTTCTATGCGGAGGATTCATACCGTCCACCGGCTATTAAAGCTTCTTCCAGTAGGTCTATAGGCCATCTAGGTCAACCATCAAGGCAATAGGTCGCCGCACCGCTGGGTTATTTTGAGTGCGGAGACCTTAATCATATAAAGAGATACTGCCCAGGCTTCGGAGCAAGGCAGTGCAACAGTGTCAGCAGCCCATGATTACAGCACGGGCTACCCAGCCGCCTAGAGGTGGGGGACAGTTTGGTAGAGGCCATCCTAGAGGTGCAGGCAAGGTAGGGAGAGGTCAACCAGCTACTACTCAGTTAGGTGGAGGCCAGTCAGCTAGTGATCTGTCCAGATTCTATGCTCTTCCGGCCAAACAAGATGCATTGGCCTCAGATGTCATTATCACGTGCATTATTTTCGTCTGCAGTAGAGATGCTTTAGTGCTATTTGATCCAAGGTCTACCCATTCATATGTGTCATCTCTATTTTCTCATCTCATGGTTATTCCTTATGAGCCTTTGGGCACTCATATTCATGTGTCCACTCCTATAGGTGATTCTCTGCTTGTGTGTTGGATCTACTAGTCATGTGTGGTCACATTTTGTGGTTTCAATACTAGAGAAGATCTCCTGTTTCCTGAAATGATGACTTTGAGGTCATCCTAGGCATGGATTGCTTATCTCCATATCACGTCGTCCTTAATTTCCATGCCAAGACTGTTACATTAGAAATACCAGGGTTACCAAGGTTGGAGTGGAAGGGTTCCTCAGTTGATACTTATAGTCAAGTTATTTTTTTCCAAAAGGCTCTACATATGGTCGAGAAAGGGTGTTTAGCTTACCTAGCTTATGTTTGGGACACCACAACAGAGTCTCCGATAATTAATTCAGTTCCAGAAGTCCGGGAGTTCGCCGATGTGTTTCTTTCTGACCTTTCTGGCATGCCACCAGATCGTGATATTGATTTGGCTCCAGGTACCCATCCTATATATATATATATATATATATATATATATATCAACGTGTCGTATGGCTCCGAAAGATTTAAAGGAATTGAAGGAGAAGCTTGAGGAGTTGTTAGAAAAGGGGTTTGTTAGACCAAGTGTGTCACCTTGGGGTGCACCGGTATTGTTTGTAAAGAAGAAGGATGGGACCATGCGGATGTGCATTGATTATTGCTAGTTGAACAAGGCTACCATCAAGAACAAGTACCTGTTGGAGCATCTTTATGATTTGTTCGACCAGTTCCAGGGTGCTAGGGTGTTCTCTAAGATCGACTTGAGATCAGGGTACCGTCAAGTGAGGATTCGGGACTCAAATGTTTCAAAGATGGTTTTTCGTACTAGATATGGTCATTATGAGTTTTCGGTGATGTCCTTTGGCTTGACTAATACCCAGCGGCGTTTATGAACTTGATGAACTGGGTGTTCAGACCTTATATTGATTCCTTCATCATCGTCTTCATTGACGACATCTTGATATACTCACGTAGCTTGGGGGAGCAAGAGCAGCATTTGAGATTAGTTCTTCAGACCTTGCCAGAGCAGAAGCCTATGCTAAGTTCTCTAAGTGTGAGTTTTGGCTAGAGTTAGTGGCATTCTTGGGGCATATTGTGTCAGGAGGGGGTATTAAGGTGGATCCCAAGAAGATTGAGGCAATTCATAGTTGGCCACATCATACTTCAGTGACCGAGATCAGGAGTTTCCTGGGGTTAGCAGGTTATTACCGACGATTCATCTAGGGCTTTTCATCTATTGCATCACCTCTAACTAGATTGACCTAGAAGGGTGCTCCTTTCTGCCGGTCTGATGATTGTGAGACGAGCTTTCAGAAGCTCAAGACTTCTTTGACTACAGTACCAGTTCGTTTGTTGCCTTCTAGTTTGGGGATGTATATGGTATACTGCGATGATTAACGCATTGGCTTGCGTTGTGTATTGATGCAGGAGGGGAGAGTTAAAGCATATGCTTCGCGTCTATTGAAGATTCATGAGAATAATTATCATGTGCACTATCTAGAGTTGGCTGCAATTTTTCATGCTCTTAAGATATGGAGGCATTATCTGTATGGGGTGTCATGTAAGGTTTACATTGATTATCGCAGCTTACAGCATTTGTTCAAGCAGAGAGATCTCAATTTGAGGTAAGGTAAATGGCTTGAGTTACTAGAGGATTATGACATCACCATTCTTTATCGTCTGAGCAAGACAAATGTCATTACAAATGCCTTAAGCAGGAAAGCAGAGAGTATGGGCAGCTTGGCATTCATTCCAGCAGAGGAGAGGCCACTAGCCTTGGACATTCAGTACTTGTCCAGCAGACTTGTGAGGTTGGATATTTCATAGCCCAGTCGAGTCCTTGCGTTAGTTGTTGCTCAGTCTTTATTATTAGGGCAGATCAAGGCCCGTCCACTCGATGATCCACATTTGGCAATTCTCAGAGAGACGGTGCTATAGGGTAGTGCCAATGAGGTTTCTATTGGTGAGGATGGTATTTTGCGACTCCAAGGTTGCATATATGTTCCTAATGTTGATGGTCTGAGGGAGAGGATTCTAGATGAGGCACACGGCTTACGATATTCCATTTATCTGGGTGCTACGAATATGTATCGTGACTTGAAGTAGCATTATTGGTGGCGGAGGATGAAGAAAGACATCGTGGAGTATGTGGCTAAGTGTTTGAATTGCCAGTATGTTAAGTATGAACACTAGAGGCCAGGTTGCCTACTTCAGCAGATGCCTATCCCCGAGTGGAAGTGGGAGCGCATTACTATGGACTTCGTAGCTGGGTTGCCCCGAACCTTGAGTAAGTTTGATGCGTTGTGGGTCATTGTTGACAGGTTGACCAAGTCAGCACACTTTATTCCAGTTGTGACTGCTTATACTTTAGAGAGGCTGGCTCAGATTTACATCTGGGAGATAGTCCGGTTGCACGGTGTGATTGTTTCCATCATATCAGATAGAGGCCCTCAGTTCACTTCCCATTTATACAGAGTCGTTCTAAGTGAGTTGGGGCCCTGTGGAGCTCAACACAGCATTTCATCCTCAGACCGACGGACAGTCGGAGCAGATAGTTTAGATTTTCGAGGACATGCGTAGAGCATGTGTGATTGACTTTGGAGGGCAGTGGAATCAATTCTTGCCCTTGGAAGACTTTGCTTACAACAACAGCTATCATTCTATCATCGAGATAGCTCCATTTGAGGCTTTATATGGTCGGCAATGTCATTCTCCTATCGGGTAGTTTGATCTTGGTGAGGCTAAGTTGTACGATACAGACTTGGTGAAGGATGCCTGGGAAAAGGTAAAGTTGATTCAAGAAAGGCTTTGCACAGCACAATCTAGACAAAAGAGTTACACGGATCAGAAGGCGCCTGATGTATCATACATGATCGGTGAGAAAGTTCTCTTGAAAGTCTCGCCAATGAAGGGTATTATGAGATTATCCCAAGGTTTATTGGCCCATTTTAGGTGTTAAGGAAAGTTGGGGAGGTAGCTGACAAGCTTGCTTTAGGAGTTCATCCAGTTTTACACGTGTCTATGCTTCGGAAGCATTAAGCCGGCCTGTCCTACGTGCTAGACTTTAGCACTATTCAGCTAGACGATAGATTGGGCTACGAGGAGGATCTTGTTTTCATTGTTGATAGACTGGAGCGCCAGTTGATATCCAAGACGAGGCTCGAGTGAAGTTGGAAATTTTGGAAAGGAGTTGAAGCTCCAGTTATCCGTCATAACCGCACTTGTGGTTTGTCAGCAGCAGGTGCGAGACCACAGATGCGGATCCTTCTCCACAGAAGCGGAACCATAGGAGCGTCCCCTAGACCGCATAATTTGTCCTAGCCAACCTAACCCAGCTGCATAGATGCAGACGTTCCCTTGCAGAAGCGTGACCGTAGATGTGGTCCCCTAACCGTAGGTGCGGAAATCGCTGAAGGCAGTGCCTTCATTTAATACGGTAATATGTCATTTTTGACACATTTCCTCCATTGTTTGGGTGACTTGAGAGCTTCCAAAGAGAGAATTTCCACCTAGCATCTTGAGTTAAGTTATTCTACTTATTGTGGGTTTAATATTTGGGTTTTAGGTAGATTAACACACAAAGATTAGTGAAAAGAGTAAAACCTATGGTTTTGATAAAAACAAGATGTAACCACAAAATTTGTTATGGAATAAAGTAGAAACCATATATTCTTGATCCTTAGATTGTAGAGAATAACTTTCTTCAAAAATTTATGGAAACCAGCAGGTGGGCCCGGGGATGGATTTTAGAAAACTTGTATTTAGGGTTGGAAAATTACTTTAATAGTTAGAATGCAAACTCTTGAGCTTGTTTGACTAGTTCGTACCTTGTTTAATTATTTTTGGATCGTTCAGCTCTAGATTAAGGGTTTGAACACGTTCTTGATAGTGGAAGTATGCTTTGGAGCGAGGTGAGTCTACTTTCTAACCTTGTAAGAGGGAATTGTCCCCATAGATAAGTTAACTGATTATGTGCTCCTAATTGTGGGGGCTATATACGCACGATGTGACGAGTTTCTGTACGTAGCTACTGTTATGTTAATTGTCCGGGTAGTTTAGGACCCATATCTCGCCATATTTGCAAATGTTTATATCCTTTCATGTTAATGGGATCACTTGGGACATGTTAGGGAATGAAAATAAATAAATGAGAATGTATGCACTTACTTGAGGTCTTGTATGAATTTATTTGACTATGAATGCGACTTTGTGTTCTTTATTTTGACAATTTTTTTTATGTTGGACCGGATCGTACGACCTCGGCATAATGTGCGCATGATATTTATGTGAAATCTTATTCATGACTTACTCTGTTAAATGCCTTGAAGTGAAATTATTATGAGACATGACTAAAACTAATATATTGATCTATGTAAACTCTGAGTTTGCTATTATGTCCATGTTATCTATGATGAGCAAAATCTTTAATCATTATTGGTATTGACCTTAGCAAGTTCCAAGTCGACCCCTCGTCTCTACTTCTTCGAGGTTAGACTGGATACTTGCTGGGTACATGTTGTTTATATACTGATACTATGCTTCTGTACTTAATTGTACAGGATCTGAGGCAGGTACATCTGGCTACCAGTCTGGCACACATTCTTGATAGTAGGCCAAGATTCCACGGTGAGCTGCTCTCTTCCTATGTCATTCAGCAGCATCATGGAGTCTCTCTTTGCTTTTGACTATCATTCTAGTTCAGACAGTAAGATAGATTTATTCTTTTTTATATTCTATTAGATACCTATATACTTGTGACACCAGGTCTAGGCACACACATTAGTATATTATTCTTTTGGGTTGTATAACTATTATAATATGTTGCTAATTATCATTGTTTTAAATTCAAATTAAGAAATTATTGTAACTGCTTCGTTAAAGTAAAACGAGAACTCACTAATATGTTCAAGTTGTCTTGCCTGACAATGGTGATGGCCGTTATCACAGCCTGTAATGAGATTGGGTCGTGACAAATAGTACTGGCCATTAAAGAGTAGAGGCCTAGCGGTGGATTGTCATTCCTAGTTTTCAGGTTGTGCACTCATCTTGATCAATTCCTAAGGTTTTAGCCTCTTCAAAGATAACTTATTCTGGTACCAATTAAAGTCTTATACTCCAATACCACACAAGAGAAGGGTGATTTGTGTGGTACCAATTTTTTCGCTTAACCTGATTATAGAAGGACTTGGTTCTTATATGTGTTCCAACAACTACAGTTGCGGAATAATAATCACAAAAATTAAAGAACACAGAGATTTTACGTGGAAAACACCTGGCTCAAAAGGTGAAAAAATCACGACCTACTTTCCAGTAGGATTATCACAAACTCTCTACTAAAATCACTGAGCCAAAAACTGCATTTACAAAAACTCTTTTGTAAACCTAGGATTAACTCTAATCTCGTTGTAGCACACCGCCTCAATTATTGCGACAACTTCAAGTTAACTCTAACTTGAAAACTCCGAGTACTTAATACAATTGCTTCTAGATAAGCTGAAAATTACAATATGAAAATCACCTACTACGATTGAACTAGAATAAAAGGCAGACACTTGGAACTGGTTCTTCTATCTGGTTCAAATTGCTTCAGGTTTGCACGGTTGAATCACACACAAATTGCATCCAAAGTTGCCTAGTTATTGTGCTCTCAATTTACGTTTTACTTCTGCTTATGTCTGTTACTTGGAAAAGAGAACAATACTGATATTTATGAATTTAGGAAATAGAGATTGACTACAATTTTGATGCTACTCTTCCATGGTGGAAGAGTTCTAGTTGATCTCATCCTCTAACTCTATCATTCTCTTAAGCCATGTTCTCTTTGCGTAAGGAGTCTTTCTCGTTATCCAATATGCAATCTTTTCGATCATGATCAGGATATATTTCTGCGACTCACATGCTTGAGTTGACCATATTTGTGCCTCACTAGGATGGACCTAGTCCATGTTTGAGTTCCTTTGTCCTTCTTCAAAATCATATTTACTTGGGCCAACAGTGAATGACTATTTAATCTAAAAGCTTAAATTATTAAGAGAATGCCCACATTTAAATTCTTAATTATGTCATGTGTCAGTAGAGTCTACACGTTATTTCAACTCAACTAGTGGAAACAATATTATTATTAACTAAGAGCTCAACTTACTCTTATCTGTATCTTCTGTACCAGACTTAAGGATAACATAGTTAGACACACTTGGGATCGAGTGCACCTGCTACATATAAAACAGTTCAAAATCAAGTGGAATATTCTACTACTTAGTTTTGGAAGTCGCATGGCCACACTCCCCCAACCATGTTGGTCGGACATAGGAGAAAAGTATATCAAATATTTCAACACTAATGAAAACTTTGTCAATAGACAGGGCAGACAGCATCACTTGAGGGCATCAGTTTAAAGTCGAAATATGTATCTCATTTTGAAGCAAGGTTCTGTTCAAGTAGGGCCTTTTGGGTTTGGACATAGGTGCATGCCAACTTCTATATTTGGATTTGATGACTCCTGAGTGAGGCAAACATGTCTTTTGGAAAGTAGCTTTGTTTCAATGTAGATTTTCAAATGTTGATGAACACCAACTATGGAATATCAGGAGAGCATAACAAAAGGAGAAACAAATAAACGAACCATAATAATATCTTCTTTTCGGACAAGGCTGGCCGATGGTTACCTTATTTGTGGTTAAACTTGGCTTTATTGTCTTGGAGGAAAAACTATATGCTTTTATGTATGAAGGCTGCTGTGGCTTTTCTTGACACTGAAACAACTTTACTGATGACAAGATAGAGTCGGCAGTTAAGCTGAAGACAAATTAGCTACAATAATACAAACTATTCCTTTATTAAAGACTGGAAGATAGTGACTAAGCCAAAGATTATACCAACTACAGCTCCAACAAAACCATTAAGTTTTACACTCCTTTTCAGTAAGAAAATAATTTCTCTCAAATTTACCGAATTAAGAGGAAATTAAATCATCTTTGCTTTGCTTTCTCACTGGTCTTATGCACAGTTTCAGCCACATTTACTGCTTTATGGCTCTTGCAACCTAAAAGCCCAGTACTTGGGCGAGTTTTTTGCACCTCGTTGCCTACTGTGCTCTTGTTTTTGATGGTTTTATTGGTTGCATTTCTTGAATTTATGTTACCACTAATGCCAAAGTTCTTTTCATCATAATCAGAGATAATGGATGAGTAATCAGCAGCACTGGCTGTAACAACGCTCCACTCAATGCTGACCTCACTTGGAGCGTACTGCTGAGTTGTTGGAGACATGCAACTGCTGGACATACAATCACCTGAAGTTTGTGTATTCACAAGTCCATATCCACTGCTGGATATATTCTCAATTTCGAATAAATCGGAGCTACCATCGCTAGCCATGTCATCACAGACCGTGCTGCTTCCTTTGGTAGTTGTAGGGAGGTTTTGGGCTTTAGGAATAGCGTCCCAAGTTAACATAGAGAGTTTCCTCTCTAAGTTCACTGCTATATCTCCTTTTCCCATTTTGCCAGAGCCAAACACTTCCAGTGAATTCCTCTGCTCTTCAACGCTTTGACCTTGAGCCAAACTCAACGCAAAAGGACCTACCCCATGCTTTAGTCCTGGCTGGGAAATTGCATGTCCTATGCTTTCATCCACATAAACTGCTTTCTTGTCCGAACAAGGTTGACAGCTGAAGCTATCCAAAAATCTTCTTCTTGTCATCTTCTTCTGCTTTGTCTGACATCCATTTAGCCGAATATTTTGTAACAGTGCATTTTGACTGTTCCAGCTGCTTGCCTCAGAACAAATGCTAGGAGTTCCTGACTGTACATTGGGTTTCACGTTTGGCGGATCTGTTCTCTTGCACTTCATAAACCCAGCTGGAGGGAGGGGAGCAGCTCCATAATCCAAGTCCATGTTGAAGTACTTGTCAGCACCAAATATGCTAATCTCTCCATCTTGGGACTTGTTTCGTTCTAGTTGCTTTACCTGTTGAGGAAATACAAATGCAATAGTAGGATCTTGAACTGGAGCTGCTGAATTCTTAAACACAAAGTTGTCTTCCTTTGTTTTGAGATAAGAAGAAAAAGACTCCACCCGAAGATTCGCGAGGTTATCTTGGTTGCTGTTTAAGGATGGCTTTGCAGTAGCTGCCTTAGCAGCTTTTACTGCAGTCAAGGAAAATGGAGTCTCCGGGGGTGAAATAAGAACAGACTCAACTGCACCACCAATTTTCTGTACAAAGCTCTCTTCAGGGTTGCTGAGGTAACAAGAAAATGATGCAATACGTAGGCTGGTCGTATTATCATCGGCTGCCATGGAGAACAAATGTTTTTTCCTTCCTAAAAGTTACAGAAGTTTTGAACTAGAAGAAAACAATAGTTCAAGAGGATTTGTACGTACTAATATCTTCGGAGATATCAAAATATTTTGGAGGGAGGCTTACTTCAGAAGCAAAAGTTAAAAGAATTGGAAGTCATAGGATGAATTTTGATTTGAAGAGGTTTTGTTTTCACTTGGTTCTGTATGCACTCCTTTTATAACATGGCTTTGCATGGAAACGTGAGGGAAGGGGGTCAGGTAGCTTTAAGATGGTGGATCCTACATGTTTGGAGAAGCCTAATATTGACAGCCTTATAAACTCTCACCAAATCTAACACAGTAAATCACAGACTATACAGTACCTCTTATGTTCTTTCAACTAAGGATATCTTCCATTCTATACCTAACAGTTTGCAGTTTTAGTCAGTCATTACATCCACAGGAAGAATGCAATATTAACTACAGATAATAAATGCAATGGACTTCTGCAAATTGGCAGCAGACAACAAGAGGCTCAAAAGAAAACTCAAAAACAAAGACAGAGATCCGCCACTCATCCAAGTGAGGTAGGGACTTAAGACAACACATCATAATGAATTTTGAATTTGATGCCTCTCCAACATTCAATAGTTCAATGATTTGTCTATCCTATGGTTAAGGGTTATCAATTTTACAGACTCGTTTATGCGTACATGGCTTTTGCTTTGGCATTTCTGTTAGATAAATGCCTAGTTGGATCCGAGATGGTTGCATATCGATCTGTTTCAACATTGAGAGTAACCTGGCCCATGTGAAGTTCTGTAATAAAGTGTTTCACTGGAGTAAGATCACAGTTAGATGTTCTTGAAAAATAGGACATCAGAAAGTAAGTCTGATTCCTAACAATAAATAATTCATTCTGCTGAGCTGGAATCTCTAAAAACTGCAATAAATACATGGTATATAACAAAGCAAATCAAGAAAAAAAGATAATAATTATAATAGTAATAATACTACACAAAGAGATCGAGATGAAGCCCTTTAATAAACAACCAATGAGGCATAAGAAACTAAAACCTTTTCTTACCTGCAACCACTAACTAAGAAGAAAGAAAAATGAAAAGAAAAAGATTACCATGACAAACTGCAGGGATCTCTCCTTGTAGTCAACTTTGAATTCCCAGGGGGAAAAGAATCATGCTAACTCTGGCGCATAGGGTTCTCTTAATACCATTCACTATAAGGCGGTGGAGTTGTTATCTCCAACAACCCAGTATCTTTTGACAGCAAACAATACCTTTTCTGGAATAAGAGGACTATCCTCATTATCTACCATTTTTGTGTTCCACCTCATACTAGTTGCAATGCGTTTTACTTGGCCAAGAATATCTGCATGATCTCGGAATATAACTGCACCTTCTGGTCTAAGAATCCTGTCCATCTCTAGAAGAATGTCTTCAACATTACATCTGTATACAAGTATATTCAAAGAAACTCAGATGCAGTAGAAATACTCACATAATCAGAAAGTTTACAAGCTCTAACTTGACAAGCGTGTTGATTAGGTGTTCTTTGTTAATCTGATCACAGAAACTTCTGATCAAGATTTAGATTACTGAAACTATTAGCAATGAAGAATATGTCTGGATTTACACGTATCATTTTTTCTCACTAGAACATGATGTTGCATAGAACTACAGTAAAACCAGCAATGTTATAGGGAGTGAATGTTGGGCCTCTAAGCCAACATATCCACAAGATGAGTATCGCATAGATGCAAATGCTAAGATGGATCTGCAGTCATACAAGATCAGATAAGATTGAACTGATCACTTCTGTCAGAAGATGCAGCAAGCGCATATAGAGGATAAAAGGAGAGAACATGGCTTGAGATGGTTTTGCCATGTGTTACATAGGACTTCAAATGCACCGGTTCTGCGGTTCATAGATGTGAAAACATGACGATTGAAGGTGTTAAAAGAGGAAGAGGTAGTAAATCACATGGAAAGAAGTTATCACAAAAGATTTAGAATATCTCGGAACCAAGGTAGATCCAGCAAAAGATAGAAAAAGATGGAACTTGAAAATTGTAAAGGTGATACCAAGCAGAAGATTATTGCTTACTAGAAGACTCTTAGTATATACTAGAGATATAACCACTAGAGTATATTAGAGAACTCCAAGTGTAAGATAATCCTTAAGTACGGAGTATTTAAACATTATGGACCGAAACACACACACACACCCCACCCAAACAAAATAAAAGAGGTCTTATAAAGAAAATGGCTTCATCTACATGCTAAATACATGGTACTCTTCTACCATAAGGAGTTGTCTCCATGACAAACTATTGGAAGACGTTAAATTAAAATAATCTAGATT
This sequence comes from Nicotiana benthamiana, assembly GCA_034376525.1. NCBI lineage: Eukaryota > Viridiplantae > Streptophyta > Magnoliopsida > Solanales > Solanaceae > Nicotiana > Nicotiana benthamiana. The sequence goes on from CM067325.1 coordinate 15,972,882, forward strand.
CTGCAGATCAAGTGGAGTCAGAAGAACTTACTTGTCCTTATATAAGCTGAAAACTTCATTTGCATGAATAAGGTCATACGTCCGAGGGTAGGTAGAGAAGGCTTCACACCTGAATTTGGAAGATGAAACAAACAATAAGAGACTTGAAAAACAAGAAAAAGTAAGGAAAGCTCAAGTTAGCAGATTCACAAGATACCAAAATCTCCCCAATTATAAAAGTAAAAGCACTAAAAAAACATCAGCACCAACAGAGAAGGGTTGGCTCATAGTGTTGCAATTTTAGCATCACAAACAGAAGAAATCATGCAAAAAACTTCCTATACGGTCAAACCTCAAGCTATCTCCGACATATATGCAAAGAGGGGGATTTAGAGTTGAATACAAGCTCAAACAGAACTGTAGTCCTGTCACGCAATTACTGTCAACTGAGAATGCTGAGACATGCAACCTGGGGTGGAAATACTATCTTCAATGTCGTTTAAAAGTAGCGATCATGATTCAAGGTCAACCCATCCTAATACCCTTTGCCAGAGTCCTGAAAGAAAACTACACAGGTATACGAATATGAAAAGATGGTTGCATCTAAAGTCTTCCCCATTCTGGGAAATTCTATGTCCCTCTCGTCTCAAAATCAGTAAAAGGGCATGTCCTGACTACTGTTATGCAGTAATAAGTTCAAACATATGCCGGCTGAGCCCCTGAGGTGTTTAACCAGCAAATTGTTATCTTTGTTCTGCTTTTGGCAGCATGACCCGGCCTAACAAATGTATAGCTCTACCCATTCTGAGCTCAACCGGTAGTAAAATGCTATGTTTATATTTGTGGGACATGCAATGAAGATGCATCCTCCTATACATCAAATATCAAGAAGCAGCAACTACTCGACGAGTAAAATCAAAAGAAACTGCAATTACAAATATCATTAACTGGAAGATACAAGACCTTGGTTTCAATGAGAAGATAGTAGGAAACATATAAGAAGCAAAAAAGTAGTTGTCATGATTTGACAATTTTAACCTATGCATAGTCACAGATAGAGAAGCAACTCTGCTTGCTAAACATATCTAAGAATTTAAGCTGGGACAGTATCTGATGAAACTCCAACAAAGTAAGAAGACAAAGAGAACGAACCATCTCTCAAAATAGACTGTTCTCAAAATAAACTTAACAGTCAGACCAATGGAACTGATGCTAGAGAACAATGATAAAAGATAAGAGAGCTTCATATAGTTACCACTTACCAGTCATGGTATATGCCAATCAGGCCTCGTTCATATAATACGCCAAGAGTGTCGCTTTCAGCTTTAGTTGGCATAACATTCATAACCCATAGCTTAGGAGACTCTAGCGCTGCAGCAAAACTTCCTAGGCCAGCATTCATATCTAGTATATTGCGATACTTCCCAGTGTCAAGGAACTTGTTAAGTCTCTAATAAGCTTTCACATGCTTTTTCCACAACTTGTTGTCCTCCTGGAATGACTCAACAGAGACTCCAGGAACAGATCCACTTGCTATTCTTGGAGGAATAGCATTAAGTCTCTCCGGAAATGGCTTAAGCTCTCCACCAGCAACTTCATCAGAATTCGTTGTTTCAGGATACGGAGTTACACATGCCTCCATCTTCTTATACCTATAGCAATATATTGGTTTAATAAAATCAGATGGAGACCAAAAACTTCAACACCAAAGTCATAGACAAATCAAAATCGTCATATTCCCATTTATAGTCGAAAAGTAATGCAATTCAGTACTTTTAATAATCATTATTGTACTCGTATGTTATACAACAACAACAACAACTACCCAGTATACTCCCACCAGGTGGGGTCTGGGGAGGGTAATATGTAGGCAGTCTTACCCCTACCCAAAAGGGCAGAGAGGCTGCTTCCATGCGACCCTCGGCGCATAGGACAGAATGAAAAGCTGCATTGGAAAACAAAGACAAAATTAGTAACCAAGGCAAGACAAAACAAAATAACAAAACAAAGCATAAGTAATCCTGCAGAAATAACGTAAATGGTTATGTAAACATAAGGAACATAAATACCGTCGCAACCAAGAGGGGACCTAGGCTAAAACACTAGACATCGATGGGTAACCCTACTATCCCACACCCAACCCCGGGTGAGGCGAACGAAGGACTCTAAGAGCCCCTATCCTGCAACCCTGATTCTAGACCTCCAGACTCCCCTATCGAGGGTCATGTCCTCGGTAACCTGCATTTTAGTCATGTCCTGCCTAATCACCTCTCCCCAATGCTTCTTAGGCCTCCCTCTACCCCGCCGACCACCAGCAATCTCCAGCCGCTCGCAGCTCCTCACCGGGGCATCGGGACCCCTCCTCCGTACATGCCCGAACCACCTCAGCCTCGCTTCCCGCATCTTCTCGTCCACTGGGGCCACCTCTACCTTCTGCCGAATAACTTCATTCCTAATCTTATCCAGCCTGGTGTGCCCACACATCCACCTAAGCATCCTCATCTCAGCAACCTTCATTCTCTGGACATGGGAGTTCTTCACGGGCCAGCACTCTGCCCCGTACAACATCGCAGGTCTAACCACGGCTCTGTAGAATTTCCCTTTGAGTTTGTGTGGGATTTTCTTGTCACACAGGGCCCCAGAAGCAAGCCTCCACTTCGACCACCCTGCTCCTATCCGATGGGTGACGTCCCCGTCAATCTCTCCGTCCCCCTGAATCACAGACCCAAGATATCGGACACTGTCCCTCTTGGCGATGGCCTGAGAACCAAGCATCACATCCCTGCCCACCCCACTCGGCTCGTCACTGAACTTGCACTCCAGATATTCTGTCTTAGATCTGCTTATCTTGAAACCTTTAGACTCGAGGGTCTGTCTCCATACCTCTAACTTCTCACTAACACCTGCCCTCGTCTCGTCTATCAATATTATATCATCAGCAAAGAGCATACACCAGGGCACATCCCCCTGGATATGACGGGTTAGAGCATCTATCACTAAGGCGAACAACATGGGACTCAGCGCCGATCCTTGATGGAGCCCCATTACCACAGGAAAATGGTCTGAATCGCCACCCACCGTCCTCACCCTAGTCTTAGCCCCATCGTACATGTCCTTGATAACTCTGATATAGGCTTCTGGCACACTCTTCGCCTCCAAGCACCTCCATAGCACCTCCCTCGGAACCTTGTCATACGCCTTCTCCAAGTCGATAAGCACCATATGCAGGTCCTTCTTCTTATCCCTGAATTGTTCCGCCAGCCGCCTGACTAGGTGAATAGCCTCAGTGGTGGAGCGGCCCGGCATGAAACCGAACTGGTTCCCCGATATATTCGTCGCCCCCCTCATTCGCGCCTCAATCACCCTCTCCCAAACCTTCATCGTGTGGCTCATTAGTTTAATACCCCTATAGTTGTTGCAGCACTGGATGTCCCCCTTGTTCTTGTACAAGGGCACCACTGTACTCCACCGCCACTCATCCGGCATCCTCTTAGTCTTGAATATCACGTTGAATAGCCTAGAGAGCCACTCCCCTCCAGGTTTACCCATGCACTTCCAAAACTCCACCTGGATCTCGTCATGCCCGGTTGCTCGACCCCTACTCATCCTGCGCAACGCCCCTAAGACCTCCTCCACCCTAATGCGCCGCAGTACCCAAGGTCTCTATGACGCTCTGAATGCCCCAGCTCCCCTAGCTCTATGCTCCGATCCCCTCCTCGTTAAGAAGGTCCCGAAAGTACGCCTGCCACCTCTGTTTGACTTGCGATTCCCCCATCAAAACTCTACCATCCTCGTCCTTGATACACCTGACCTGGTCTAGGTCACGGGCTTTCCTTTCCCTTGCTTTAGCCAGCCGAAATAGCTTCTTTTCACCTTTCTCCCCTAGTTCCTCATACATGCGACCGAACGCCGCGTTTTTAGCTTCCGTGACTGCCATCTTAGCTTCTCTTCTCGCCTCCCTGTAGGACAACCTGTTCACTCTCCGCTCACTAGCAAACATTTTGTGGTTTTCAACATCTCACATTCACTATAAGAAGGGAATGAAACGATTTTGGTGTGGAACAGCAAGTGCTTTTAGGAATATGACATGCTTGGTCATAGAAGATGAAAGACACAGGACACGACAACAAAATATCAAGATAAATATATTATAAAAGAACTTGTATTATCCCCTTTGACTAATAAACATACCACATCATAATCAAACATCACTGCCACTCAAAATCTTAAGAGCAAAGACTTTGCCTAAAGAGACCGACAAAAATCATAAAAAGGTCCTCTATAATAACTTCAATTATGCTTGCCATTACAGCTTTGTGCATCCATTGAATAATACAATAAAGGATAAGAAAATCCTCATTTATTTGGCCATTTGAGAATTGCAATTTTGATAACATTATAAGGTGCAAGAAGTTACCAGACATTTTCTGACTTCGAGGATTCACATAGAGCTACACGAGAATCTCGTTCACTGCAGTACTCATTGTTTACTCGTTTTCTCCATATTGCTATCTCACCTTTCTCATATTTCTTTTCCCAGCAGAGAAGCTCAGCTATCTCCTCAATCATTCTTTGTTCCTCTTCCAGCTCCTCTTTAGGCCGTTGCCATGATTGATAATTAGTCCCAGTTGATGGGAGGACCTGAAAGTATCCAGTACCCCCCTGGTCTGAGCACGCGATCCACTTCCATCATGTACATTCCACCTTAAAAGAGTAGCTAAGTTATCATAGAAATAATAAAAGATAATTGAAGGAAGAACGTAAGTAACAAAATCCAAAATACAAAAACAGCCAATAGAGTAAATTTCCAATCCTCATCAGTGTCCACATGCACTATCTTCTTTCAGAATAAGACTTATGAAAACCAAAAACACATTGCTTACTCCTAAAGTTCCTTCTCTAACACCAAGGTAACCCAAAAAAGGAAAAAGAAAGACATGCTTTGCATGTAGATACATGTTACGAAAGTTGTTGACCAGGTACAAATGTATGTTTAAGTACATACTAGTATAAATATGACAAGTAAAATATCTTATTTGACATGCAAGGTTTCTAAAATGAGACTAAGAAATGTGTATTCTTTAATTAAGGGGAACGTATGTCTTATTAGCATAAGACAGCTTTCATTGGAAAGGTTAAAGTGATGTTTTGTTTTGGCAATCCAAAATGGAAAGGGATAATCAATCTAGGATTATCCTGGGTTGGCAATTGGTGCTGGAAAATGGTTGCTAAATTATCAAAAGAGCATGCATCACAAATACAAGAAAAGAAGTGCCTAGTAAAAGCTTGTGTTTAGAATATCTCTTTTGAGGATGACTTGAGCTAAGTTGATTACTAGTAGGAGCCTACTATATGAATATTGTATATCCATTCCGCTGTACTCCAGTCTATTTTTTCTAATATTAAATTAATTGTCTTTCGTGGTCTAAGTTGCTCGGATACGGGTGCGGGTGTCCGACACGGGGTGCGGATCTGAATATCGGTTACTTCAAGATGTAAACTGTAAGATTCCGAGATACGGATCCTAGTACGGACAAGGGTGCGGGGATCCAGATAAAAATAAATCAAAAACTAAAAATATCTCTAAATTATGAAAACTTTTGTGGAATACTTAAGTATAACTAGTAAAGTGTGGATTTCTTTTTTATTCTCAAGTTGTAGATAAGTAAAGGATTGATTTCCTAGATAAGATATACTATTTTCTTCCAATTTATCCTAGTATTGGTTCTAATTTCGGGAATCAAATTGTATCTTGCCTCGAATTTTTCCGTCCATCATGTCCAAAGTACCCAAAATTGTTTGACCAGATCCGGTACGGATCTCATACCCACACCCATACTAGTGCCGTGTCGACACGAGTGCGGCACCTAAACTGCCATGTCGGAGCAACTTAGTTCAAGGTAAATAAGGGTTTCTCCAGAAGAAGTTCTCTGTTTATCATATTTACCCTACACTAACAGACACATCTTTCACCAATCGAAAAAGATCCACAAATACCAGATCTAATAAAAAAGTTACAACAAAAACTAAGTCTTAATACCAATTAGTTTGTAATGCCAAGGTATCATATACATGCCAGAAGAAGAGCCTAGAATACTAAATGAAAAGCACATATGCCTAACAAGATAGGTGGCATCTTTCTAGAGGAGCAATCCCCTGCCTTATCAGATTTCTAATTAGACTAAAAGACCGCGGAGAACGAAAAGATCCAGAAATAGATGCTCACCATTTGCAGCCCATGGAATCAAACATCGTGAACAATGAGCCATATCAAAGGCCCTTGATGGAAATGGCAATTTTATGGTTCCAAGTACACCAATAACTGCTGGCACACCTCTTTCCAAAGCAAATTGGACTTGAGCTTCATGTGAACTCTTGGTGCGAATGACATGGCTATAACGTTCTTCTTGAAAAGATATGCACCCCAACTTGCAACCTAAGAAGCCATATGCCATTGGTCAAATATTAAGAGATTGAATTGGGGTAGAAACATACATCATTATGATGAAAAAAGGAATAAAAGTAAAAGATTTAACCTCGCAAAGGAAGAGGAAACCAAGAAAATAATGGAAAATTGTACAAACTACCAGCTGTCATGAAAAGGAATCTTAACTGATATTGTAAATGTAAAGTATTCAACCAAAGAGTACAACTATCAGATAGATAATGCAAAGAAAAAGCATCAAATAAATCATCTGAACTGAGAGTAAGTGCATCCAGATTAGAGCAGTAAAGACGGCTAGTGAAGAGATAAGAATATATTGAGAAGCTTCTACTCAACCCACAACCGGTATCCAATGCAGTTCGAACTGTACCATTGTCCATTGGGATCACAGAAGCAAGTTGGTCAATATATGCATCTGCCCCATGTGGGAATTAAGTTCCACCACCTGGAAATCTAAATAAATTCCCTTCATATTGGACCCAGTTTTGCACTGCCTTCTCATCTGTTAAACTTTTATGTGGTGCATTTGCAAAGGGTACATAATCACGACTTTTCGGCCATTGAAAAGGAGTCACATATCCTTTTGGAGCTGGAATAAGACAATGCAGCTTCTCTTCCTCTGGAGGACAATGTCTCTCTCTGTAGTTCATATTTTCTCTAGGAAATGTCATTGCTCGCATCTGATCATGACAAGGTGTGCAATCAACATATTAGTCACCACAAGGCTCAAACTGCTTGACTTCTAGCTTGGAATCATCAACCGTACCGATTTGATCACCATGATGAGCTTCATATTCTAGATTGGACAGGATTCTGCAGTCCTCTGCCCTCTATGTCATCTGAAGAGCTAAGCTATCTCCCTTCCCAAAACCACTTCTTTTCCATGCTCCTAGAAGATAGAAAAAACAACAAAGTCCAACAACAACAAATATTGGCAATGGGCCTCGGCTTCTGTTATCTCCTGGATTTTCTTTTATTGCCATGATTGATCTGGAATTGTATTATAGATTTCAGATGACATGGAAATAGAGAAAATATTTAATAGTTTTCATGGATAGTAATCACTAAGGATGTAGATGAAGAGTTTGACTACCCCATATCAACCATTTTTTTTTTGGTAACCGAGAAATCCCCAAGGACTAATGGTGCATGGTTCAAAACTCGATGGATAATAAGCCCGTCCCTGTACCTTCCCATATCAACAAATTTTGGTTTGAGAAATACCATCAGGTAAGAAGTAATTCTCAGACCACTGTTTAACACTGACATAAACAAGGCGTGCGAGTTTTAAAATGACCAAGAATCAACTTCCACTGTGTTTCAAGGTGAAAGGTGTTATCAGTCACAGTTAATCATTAGTGCTGCACTTGCCACTACATCATGATCATACCCCTCTTCCCTCTGTTCATTATTTTTCTATGGAGGTACTGCCCCTCTTCTTGTCTGAATAACAAAATGTAATTTGCGTGCAGCCTACACCTTCTGCCCTCACTAGGTATATGACATCTTGCCGAGCTCCTTACTTATTGTGTCATTTAATAGAGGACAAATAATTCACATTTTCACCAAAAAACATTTCATTGCAAGCAACTGTCGCACGCGCTCTACCCCCCGCTACCTTGCTAACCCGTAACCCTTAATTGAAAGCAATTGCATGTTGTCAAGACAACAAACATCCTAATATATATACAAGTAAAAAAGGGAAGTAATAAACAAGTAAATCTGCTTGATTTGCAATTTCAAATAGATGTCAATGTAACTATATAACTCATAAGAGGAAAAAAAAGCAAAGGGTTCCAATTTAGTATATTCAATTAATACTAACACTATGTTATTCCACTTCAGACGTTTTTTTATCATCTAATTACCCAACGTCATATATAAATCAAGAAATAACAATGTTTCTTTTATATCAGAACTAATTAAAGATCTCAACAGCAACATTCACATGACGAGCATAAAAGAGAGAACCGAAAACGAGTTTTTTTGCTAATTCCTGAAATACTATGAAACAACTGCTACTTACGAAACAGAATTTTCTTGCAAGATTTGACCGAGTATTTAGTACTTCAATGAATAACCACCCACAAGAGTATACTATATCTCGTATCAGCACCAAAAAGAAGAAGAAAAAAACATACACTCACACAGAGAAAATAAGCAGAAATCAACAGGACGAATACGTACTGAGAATAGAAATCTTACGGATCTCAAAAAACAGGATCAGATCATAGTTCGATTATTTACGGCGCACTAATAGAGTACAAAGTTGCTGATCGGAAGTTACAGTAATAAGGATGTTGTTCGTTAGAATGAGCAACGGGGCTGAGAGAAGAGCGAAAGAAGGAGGGGGGGGGGGGGGGGGGGGGGGGGGAAGAAGAAAATTGGCAAAGATTTTAGTTCGTGAAAGTCGTACGTATACAACATTCGACATAACTTACAAAGACAAATCCGATGTTTTCAATAGAACAGGGGAGTTGGAGTTATTAGGCCTCGGATTATTACTAGGCTGGCTTTTTAAGGAAAAAGAATCAAATATACCTACCATCTCCCAGCCCAGATGGGATTCGTTGTGGACGAGGACGAGCATTTATTTTCAGCTGCGTGTCCGGAAAGTGAAAAAATATAACATAAAACAATTGTGTACCACGAATAATGTTATTCTGAAAATATTTTGCTCAAGAATTTTCCTTTTACCATTTGCTGTTCAATGTTTGGTTCCTTGATTGTTTAATATATTTTTCTAAAGAAAATTATGTTTAGCTAAAAGAAGAAAATGGATTCCGTTACCTATGAGATAAATATATTTTGTAAACAATTTAATTAAGTTATCATCGAAGACAAACTAAAAACTACTAGAGTCCTATTTTTTATAAATAAAATTTAATAGGGAGTAAAATCGTCATCTTTTTTTTTATCGCTGATCTAACGTTAAACCGGGTTTACATCTAAAATGATGCAACTGAAATTAATGTACAATATTATGAAAAAGCTCAGTTGAGAGTATAATGTGGGAAACAAGTTTTGCAGGTGAGCATATAATATTACTTGTTGCTAAGGAATAAACAAAAAAGATTACATATTCCTCTTTTTTCTTTTCCCTATCAATAATTCCTAGTAAACTGCATCTTCGTTTAGTTGTATTATCTGAGGAACAATTTTTGACATAAATGAAAACGCCTACAGCTAGCTAAAGGCTTGAGTAAGAACGCGAATATTCTACTTTTCATCCCAATTTGGCAATTTCAACGAACCAAAAATGCATAAACTATATAAAGTAAACGAAAATATAATTCATAAAAAGCTGCAACTTCCTTGTAATACATGGGAAGCTTCCAAGTGACCTGCACTTGGATATATTTTCTCAGCTCGTGCAAAGCATCCATCTAAATGATGTCGGATGAACACAGATGACAGTAAGTCCAATTCCACGTAAAATCGTCCCGAACAAACATATGCAGAAGACCTTTTTTCTTGATTAATCAGGACTTATAATAGTAACTTTATACAACTTTCTGCCCTCCATATCCCCAACCCCAGAAAAAGTGGAAAAAACAAAACTCAGTTGATATCTTGAGTAATTATATCTGAAGACAGCATGTCCGGAGGTGTGGGGATGAAAGTTCTCAACTCACCAGCTATATACTTCTCAATAGTAATCCAAAGTACATTCAGAGTCATTTGAAGTTCGGACGGTCCTATTAACAGATGGCTCATGCCACGAGTTGCTATTCGAAAATCCATGTTGCTTGCCCTCTACTATCAAACGTGAGAGCTCATTTGTATCATGTTGTACTCTCCCAGTGATCTCCAAGCACAAGCCACTCGGGCCTTTCTTATTATTCTTCCCCTTGGGAGTTTTCCTGGGACCTGGATCCACAAAGACGGGCTGTACTTTCAGGTTTGGATTAGGTCTAATGCGCGTTGCTTCTTTTTCCCCTGCTGGTCTGAGTAGAATTCCATTATGCAGTTCTTCAGAAGCCTCGTCTTTATTTATAAGAACCTGCACAAAATAGATCAAGAAAGGAATTGTAGCTACGATTAGGATGAACTCCAAGCAACCAGCAACCATTCTTCAGATTATTACAAAAGTTGCGGGAGTGAGGCTTATCCACCATGAGAAGAAAAATAAAAAAGAAAAGAAACCCTAAGGGCCGTGCCTAAGAATAAGTCAGAACTGACAATAGATAACTTCCCCAACTAAAGTTTTCAATGAATCAAATATGCGACAAAGAATGTTTACATTGTTGAAGTGTTGGATCAGGCATCTGAAAATGCTCCTTGAATACAAGAAAGTAATAACACTGCAACTGTGCGACAAGTTACTATTGCGGCAACAAGTTACAACTGTATCGCGCGCCCACAGAGTCAGAAAACGGGAATGACAAAAAAAGTGAGGTCGAAGAAGTTTCCAACTTTTTTAGACTGTCAACAAGCAGATTGTGGAAATTGCATGAGCATCAATTAAGTAATAATGGATCAATACTCCAGTACAGCTTGTAACCAAAACCAATGTCATTTTACTATTTGGGCTATGAAACTCATCAGTATTTGGTTAAAGTCAAGCCAGATTTTGGATATGCAATCTCTATCAACATGGTAATAAATTATGAGCTATGCCGCAGCACATTTGCATAAAGAAAAGATAGGAATCAACAGTCAAAAGCCAAAAGAACAAACTAGTTTGTCTTGATGATTGAAAAGGCAAGATTAAAGATATACGCAAAAGAACAAGAAGATAAGAACCACTTTCCAACCCTCCATGCTAAAGACGAAGAACAAAGAGAAAAGAATGAAACAGAGAAAGAAAGAAAGAAAGAAAAAAAGAACAAAAGAGAGAGGGAATAAGATGAGAGCACATGTCCTCCTTAATAGCAATGAAGGAAAAACCTTGCGGCCAACTAGGTCAAATGTCATTATGACTCTATTTCGTTTAGCACGTTCAGCCTCTTCAATCTCCTCTTTCTTTTTCCTCAGAAGTTCCTTTTCCTGTTAAAAGGGGAGGAAAAGAACGATAACGAACATAAGTCAGTGTTATCATAGAAGCCAAGTCTTGCAAAGTGAAATGTTCTCACAAACGTGCACTGTACCTCCTTCGACAACCAGCTATTTCCCTCAAACTCATAGTAGTCACTTTGGTCATCGATAACAGTCGTACGTGCTGCAGAGTTCCGATCATAGTCAACTAGCCTCTTTGCATAGGCTTCAGCTTCTGCCTCAGCATCGGAAATTGGAACCGGGCCTTCATTTAATCCAGCATACGAGCTTCCTTCCCTTAGCACAAGTGCACCACAAAAGTTACAAGGCCCTTCACCTTCCTGTTCACAGACTATTTTTCCACAAGATAGACAATTGCTAATCAGCCTGTGTCGACGGGCTTGGCATGAGCATGGCTTCCCCTGTTGATATACAATGGACCCTTTTGCAGCCTCAGCAAGCGAAACAACTTTGTCAGATTTTTTCTTTCTAGAGTTTTTTTGACTTGCTTGGGGTTGAGGTGTAGTTGTTGTCATAGAGTTTCCTTGACTTCCTCTTTGTATGTTTCGTCCATTTGATGTCCCAACTGTGCTCTGACTTTCCTGCTTACTTGAGGCTTTACTTTCTTTTGGTGCTCGCACTTGTTTTTTAGTTCCAGCTGCCAGACTATCACCTGAAGGGGGCTTTACATATGCTTGCAATTTGGAAGCAGAAGTACCTTGAGTAGTGTGGTATATATCTGAATGACCTCTCCGTCTCAAATATTCATTCGTCACACTTCTTCCAGCTTCCTGACCTATGATATTCTATAGAAGATTCAGAAAGAAAATATGTCAGTAAATGCATATATTGGGGCTTGGACTGGCCAGAATTTTACAATGATTAACAATGATTTTGTTAAGCAAGTTGAACAGCAAATTCCTGACAAGAATAATGCTAAGGTCCTTGTGGCTTGTGGAGAAGGACTCAGGTTAGTATCGTCATTAATCAGGATTTAAGTTATATACAATAACACTATGGAATTTCTATAGTAGCAGTATTTTCTTTGTTGTTATAGCAACTTATCAACATTATTTTTCAAGTTATTGACCCTACTTATTATGGATGGCTATCCCTAGTTATTAGTTAGGTAATTTACAATAACAATAACAACAATAACTCAGTATAATTTTATTTAGTAAGGTCTAAAAATGTGTAGGCAGACCTTACCCCTGTAGAGAGTTTGTTTTCGATAGATTTCAACTCAAGAAGAAAAAAGAAAAGACAATAGATTAGTTACATCAACAGTTGCTAGAAAGGTAGTAACAGCGACCTTAGAAACAGAAAAATAAATGAAAAAATAATATCAATAACCAGTGAATAACAATGTCAATAACCAGTAACAATAGCAAGGTACTGGAAAATTGAAGCGGGAAAAATAGTATGAACACAACATATACAACTAGCACTGCCTTACACCTGGTACGGAGTAGAAAAATGCTCAAGTACCTTCTAATATTTTTAGGTAATTTGTTTGTGTAAAATTTCTTTTACATTTTGCATTGTCAGTCAATTCGTCAAGCTATTGCTTTCATTCAACATTTATAGGCCCACAACCTGAATCGGACCTGGGATTAGCATCAGTCAAATGGTACCAATAACAAAAAACACCAACCACAATCTTAATCGCCATGGCCATCTGCATAGAATACCTTACTGAATTCACGTGATGATACATGAGATCAATATTAATAACCACTAATAAGTATCAATGTGAGAAATGTCTTAGCAGTACCCAAATTCAGATCGTTTTCAAATACCAAATGAAAAAGTAGTCTTTCACTTTCTAACTGGAGGAGCGGAATGCTACACTAGAAAGACTCACCAAAGTGGCTCCATTTTATTAATCTACACATTCTCTAATCAAGAAGACTTAACGACATACATACAAGAAAAAACAAAATACTCGTATCAATAAGCATAAGGCGTCAATTTGAAATGGTTAAAATGAACTGAGGCCATTTGACCTTTAGAAACAATTGCGGCAGCACATCTTGGATTTATAATACAGAATTTGACTGCTGTTTTCAAAATATAGATGCTTACAGAAATAGCCATAACATTGGGACTTGTACGGATTTTAGTTGCCACGTAAAAGCAGATATTACAAATGTGAAAATGTTGAGAGCGTAGTTGCTTTATTACTCAGGAATACTCTGTTACAGCCTATAGGCAAATAGCCCCAAGGTATGCTCGGACTTTAAGTGGAAAGCATAATAACAAACTGATCTTCGGTGAAAAAAGTACGAGATGAAGGAAAAACAAAGGTTTATAATGTAAAATGAAGTATCTTTAAACAGAAAGAAAGTTATATGAGAAAGAATGCAATCGTAACCAGTGTCAATAAAGGGCAGCCTGGTGCAATAATCTCTCGCTGAGCGGATTCTGAGGAAATGCCAGAATGCGTCAGGTCTATGTGCGCCTACTTATCTTACATATCTACAAGAGGCTACGCTGACTTATCTTACATATCTACAAGAGGCTACGCTGACATATCTTACATGTCTACAAGAGACTATATCCAATGCTCGAACTCATGACCTCATGGTCACATGGTGGCAACATTTGCCATAAGCGGCAAGGCTCCCCTTTTAAGTAAAAACAATGTCAATCAAGCTCAAAAATTATTTTAATTTTTTATCAAGCTAGATTCAGTTCTATTTTCAGAAAATACTTTAATTGAAGCTAAATTTCTAATATTCTATACCTAAATCACCAACAATTCCACAATCATTCTTCAACAATCGTTTTGCCAGCTCTATTTATTATTTACTACCAACTTTTCAACACTGAGCTAATGTCCGTCATAAATTTAACTTTAAAAAAAAACAATTCATCACAAAATCAAAAAAAGAAAGAAAATTCCAAAAGGATTCAAATCAGGTTTTCAATGTGTAACACAGGGATCAAAACTTACACATAGATAAATTATCCCTTTGAATCTAACAAGAGACCCCCTTGATCGTAAATGTCTATAGGTGCAGTCTAATATTAGTCATAACCCCTACCCTCAATTATGGACTTTATACTAAATAAAGAACCCAAATTAGCATAACAATACACTCATCAAAATCGGAAGCAAGAAAATTATCGACATAGAAACTATTAAAACCAGAGATATGGATGGAGGGAAAGAGGTTACATCAAGGTATTCTTTAGCATCGAGAGGAGGAGCAAGCTCGCAATAGGAGACGAGCCCAGATATAACCTCAGCATCTAAATCAAGACCAGTCTCTATCTTGTTACATAGCTCCAGTAATGCTCTTTCAAGCCATTGCCCTGATTCCATTCTTTCGCTTTCTCTTCTCTATTTCTGTGTTCCTGCCTCACCACCGCATTATATACCTCCCCCGTCGCTAGTCGCTCCCAGTTTTGTTGGTCGATCTTGATTTTATAAGTTAATGCATTTAACCACCTTCAAGTTTCAGTTTACGCACTTTAGCACCCTGACTTTGGGGGAAAAATTTAAAAGCAAATATTTTGTGTTGTCTGTATACGATCGAAACCAGGCTCATATATTGCATGACAGATCGGGGCTAAAACATTATGGGTTAAAGATCGACCCCTGATTCGTCGTCACTAACTTCAAAAATTCTTCTTACCTACTCAGTCAGGTCGGTATGCTCTTTCTGAGCCACCTCTAACTCAGCCTGGAGGCCCTTAGCTTCTCTTTGCTCACCGAGAAGTTTGTAAACGTCCCTTTTCTCAGTGAACCGTCGGATCATGGCCTCAACTGGTTCAGCTCTTCCCAGTATCGAATAGACGTTTCACAATGAAGTACGGTAGCCTACAAACACGGGGAGAGGAGTTACAATCATCTACAAAATAATCTAAGTGCACATTAGAAATTATTAAGAGGTATTTCAGGTTACCCAATTTAATGCTTGTTGGGCTTCATTGAACAAACAAGGAACTTACACCTCGTTCATCATGGCTTGATACTCCTCGATCACCAAGCACCGAAGATAACTGGCCACCCTCACGGGCCAGAAATAACTCGGACATATTCCAGAATGGACATAACAATTGACCGCTTCCGGTCAATATTCAAACTTGGGGTTGGGAACCGGTTGACTAATTCAGGCTCAAGGTAGGTCCACTTAATGGACTCTTCTTTGGCACTGATATAATCTGATGATATTTTCTATAATGGTAGAGTCTATGTTGTTAACGAAGTTGTTAAAGGGGTCTACCGCCCCTTGTGGCTCTTCGGTGGATCGTTCTTTCAGCGCATGAGCATCAGCAATCATAGACTCAATAAATAAATAACGAACATGAGAGGTATATTACTTGGGGTATGCCCTTCGGAGCACTATCTATTGTCCGGGAATAACAGGCTACAATCTCATTATCGACCTCCCTATCTTGGGGAAGAGTGGCCTCGGCACCTTCTGGTTCAGGAGCTTCGGCTACAGATCTCTTATTTACCTCCCCAAATTGAGATGGTTTAGTTTCACCACCCGCCAATTCGGAGGCCTCTCATATCACGACACCTGACCGCACGCAGGCCACCATCTTGGAATTCTCTTCTTCTTTTTCGAACTCATCCTTCAGCCGGTGGATTGAGTCCGAGAGTAGAGCTTCGATGCTTTCCTTGGGTTTGGGAACTTGCCTCCTTTTCGGTTTCTACTTCTTCGAGTTTGGAACTCAGATCCCCTTTGCTTTTCTTCTCTTTATCCTTCTCCAGAGCAGGTGATTGCGGGAGGATGACTTCATCTCCGGATGGGGGCCATATGGCAACATCCTTCCCAAGGCCTACCAAGAAAAAAAGATGAGTAAGCTGAAAAAGAAACCAGGAGATGTTAGTTTTAGGAAATAATCTTACCCTGAGAACAGGCCTACCATTGGCCCTTTGACAGCTCACACCACGCGTGCTCGGAATAGGGTTACTGAGACACAAGGTCCTCAACCCACTCCTTGAGTCGTGGAACTACATTCGGCATTCGGGCAACGACTGAACCACAAAATGTAAATAATAAGGGAGGAAAAGTAAAATCAATATTTAAGGCAAATTTAAACTTACGTTTCATGTTTTATTTCTCAGAAAAAATGTCATGTTCTCGGCCAGGATTAAATCTGAGGTCTTCACTCGAACGAATCAGCCCATCCAGTTTCGATCCTGATCCTTACCTATACTCGAGAATGGGACCTTACTAACCATGCAAGCAAGTTTTATCAACCCCCTCGATAGAGTCGGGGACTGTACAGGCGTATGTGATGATTGAGGGTGAAGAGACACACCTCAATTTTTTTTTACAAAAAGCGGTGGAGAACTACTATCCTCTAAAAAGAGCGATAAATTTGACCGATGTCGCCTCGTACCTCTTGCAGAAAGCAATAATAACCGAGTCTTAATGAACCCAACATTAAGGGATAAGTGTAAACACTCAGAAAAATCCTCCACGTGGGTAGTAATTGATTCCTTAGGCGAAGGCACCACCATATTTTTGTCAGCGCAGTTGCAATCCTCGTTGACCTTGGAGAGGATATCATCAGTGTTCGGGCATATATATCTCAAGACCGGATTGCAACAACCCGATATCGAAGGCACCACCACATGTTTTTTGGTCTAAGGCCACAATAATTTTAGACAATGCTTAAAAAGTATTGTCAAAAATGTCTAAGGGGACACTTTTCATGGGAGGCCTTTGAGGAGAACTTTTGGCAATGAAATTTAGTCAACACTTTAAAAGTGTACTTTTATAATTAAAAGGCTACACATTTTAAGTGTTGTCAAATCATAAAATAATTAGCAATGCTTATCCACATATAATCCAATAACTTACAAAGATTTGCTATTTTTTAATCCTAAAAGCAACGTTTTTAAGGTGGTTCTAAAGTTTTCCAATAAAAGTTTCACTGGAAATTCCCACAATTAAATTTTCTCACCACAAATTTCTCCCCATTATTTAATTCCTCCCATTACTATTCAACCAACTTTGAAAGGGCAAGGAGTGTTCCCCTCTAAATTAATTTTGAATAGCCATCCCATGTTCCTCCTCCTCCATTGAATCTCGATCTGTCGGTTCCTGCTTATGTTAATGCTCCTACCACCACCATCTTTTTTGCTGAAAAGGATCAACTCACTGGCCCAAATATTTGCTCTATTGGTTGTTATGAATAGGTCAAAGGTATATTTCAAACTCTAACCAAAGTCTCCCATTGATTTTTTTGGTAGAATGAGCATTAATACAATATTGTTTTATGGCTTGAGAGTCTTATATGTTAGTCCAATAGGTATATAGCTTTTTTAAGTGTTAACAACAAATCTAATCTGTTTTATTTCTAAACTAAACCAACACCGGCAGTGACATGCCAGAATCTCAACATTTATGGAATTGGTATGCTTGTTGTTTGAGAATCTTGATATTACTTGAACACGCCAGAACAAATCTTTTGGCTAAATTTTAAAATATCTTCATTTTCGAAAGCCCTAAATACTGAGTTTTAGGATTCGAACAATCTCAAATATGTATTGAAATACTTCTCATATGCTTTTGGAGATCTGCTTCTAAGCTTTCCCTAAGAAATAGTACAAGTTGTGTTTGTGGTTTAATTGGTCTGATGTTGATTCTTGCTCTTAGTGAATAAGTTGGATCTTGGATTTTGGCTACTATGATAACCTAAAAGATCATCACTTGCTGTTAAATTGAATTCTGTATTCTCAGACCTTAAAAAACCTCTTTTAACATCGCTTCGATTTGCATGCACAGTCTGGGCACATAGCCGAAAATCTTAAATGAGAAAATATGTGAAAAATGATAAATTTTGACTATAAAATGAATAAATTTAACTTCGGTCAATGTTTTGAGTAAACGGACCCGGAACCAAGATTTGACAATCTTAGATGGTCCGTAGGATAATATGGGACTTGGGCGTGTGCCACGTATCAAATTTCGAGGTCCCAAACCCGAGAAATGAATTGTTAAAGAAAATTATTTTTTGAAATTATTTAAAGGATTTGGAAATGAATTTTGATCAGAACATGTTAGTATCGGGCCCGTATTTCGATTCTGTTGCCCTGGTTTAGGTCTTATATATGGTTTAAGATAATTCTGTGAAGTTTGGTCAGAAACAAAATCCATTTGACATGATTCGGACCTAAATTGCAAAAAATTGATGTTTTAAGAAGTTTGAGGAAATTCTTCGATTTTGAGGTTTAACTCCTTGTTATTGAAGTTATTTTGGTGATTTAATCGCACGAATAAGTTCATATGATGTCTTTGAGTTAGTATGCATGTTTAGTTTGGAGCCCCGAGGGCTCGGGTGTGTTTCGGATAGGTCTCGAGAGGTTTTGAACTTGGAAAAAGATTGTAGATTTTCAGTTTTTCTGGTGTCTGATGTGTAGTACTATGCGATCGCATAAGTGTATTCGCGATTGCATAGGATAGCATGGGGGCTAGGTACCTTAGCTTATGCGATCGCATTAGCTCTTTCGCGATCGCGGAGCGTGAGGTTCAGTGAACTATGCAATCACATCCTCTTTCTCGCGATCACGTAGGTATAAATTGCCTGATTATTTTTAAAAGTCTAGAAATTGTAGCATTATGGGACTTAATCTAAAAATTCATAACTTCTTCATTTCAACTCCAACTTGGGTGATTTTTGAAAGGGGATTTCACCACCAATTCATAGGTATGTTATCTTAGACTTGTTTCCCTAAATTTGTATTAACAAACATCAGATTTCTAGGCTTAAATCATGTGACTAAGGGTAGAAAATTAGCGAATTGGGTAGAGTTAGGGTTTTTTATATATATTTATGATTTAGACCTCGTTTTGGGGTCAAATTTTGGAACCAATTATATATTCAGGCTCGTGGGTGAATGGGTAATCGAGTTTTGGTCCGAACCTCGTATTTTGACCAAGCGAGCCGAGGTTAATTTTTGATTTTTGGGGAAGAATGATTAAAGAGCTATAATTAAGTATTGGATTGGATTTTTTAACATTAATTGATGTTATTAAGTTGATTATGTATAGATACAACTGATTTGGAGCAAAATTGAAAAGGAAAGGCGGTATTTGAGGATTGAGTTGACCGTGGAAGTTCGAGGTAAGTGTTCAGTCTAACCTTAGCTTGAGGGATTAGGAGTTGTATCCTATTTTCTATTTGCTTCTTGTTGAGTATGACGTATAGGCAGTGACAAGTAACTGTATATTGGTGTCGAGCATGACCGTGGGTCTTAAATTAAAATTTGTTATGTTCTTAAATGATACTACAGATATTTTAATTGGCGATTCTCGATATTGAGCAAGAATTAAGTTTATTTAGTGGAAAGTACTTATGATTGGGTATTGGTAATAGCTGTAATGAGTAGAAGTTGAGTTAAGATTGGTTATAGATAATTCTCCATTGCCAGGACGTATTTACTTGTACTATTGAATACCTTGCAGGGATAGTGTGGTTTATTATTGATCCCTTGCCGGGACACTTGGTATTGTTTTTGATATTATATATATATCGAGTTGCACGTCGTAATAATATTAAATATGGATCGCGTTGCAAGCCGCAACAATGTTATGTATATTGAATCGGGTTGCAAGCCGCAACAATGTTACATATTGGATCGGGTTGCACGCCACAACAAATTTTATATGTATTGGATTGGGTTGCGCGCCGCAATAGTGTTATTATTAGTGGTTGTAGATTTTTAGTTGTTTCTCTCAAATTTCTCTTTATTTTTGCTGGATTTGATATGTTCCCCGAAGCATGCACCCCCTCCCATTTAAACTGCTTATTCCTATTTATTTTCTGTCGTATATTATATTATTGCACAGGTTTATCTTGAGTCTGGTCCTAGCCTCGTCACTATCTCGCCGGGGTTAGGCCAGGCACTTACCAGCACATGGGGTCGGTTGTGTTGATACTACACTCTGCACTATGTGCAGATACTGGAGCAACAATTGGTCAATATCTCTCGGGGAGCAAGCCTTTAGTCCAGCCAGAGAGCCCGAGGTAGTCATGCAGGCGTCTGCATGCCCGGCGTTCTCTTCTATCTATTATTATATTCTATTTTCACTTGTTTTTCAAGACATACTACATTTCCTTTTTTAGACATTGTATGTAGCACTCATAGATAGTCTGTGGATATTGTGGCACTTGTTTGTGGGTAGAGGCATATATTGGCATTCTTGTACTGATCTTGGTATTTAATTTGATTAAGTCTTCTGCTTGATTTCATCTTTCGCAATTATTTTAGTGTTGATCACCTATTAATTCAAGTTGTTGAAAAGGATTAAAATAAACGGGTTAAGATTTCTAAATTTTATAGCTTGCCTTGTTTCTACGAGTAGGCGCCATCACCACTCTTGAGGGTGGGAAATTCGGGTCGTGACAAGTTGGTATTAGAGCACTAGGTTACATAGGTCTCGTAATTCATGGACAAGCTTAGTAGAGTTTGAGGGATCAGTACAAAGACGTCTGTATTTATCCCCAGAGGCTATAGAGTTAGGAAAATTTCACATTTATTCTTTCTTGTCGTGCGGTTTGGTTTCTTAATATTGATTGAATTTCTATTTTGTTCTCTCGCAGATGTCGAGAATGCTCTCTTCTTCATCCGCTGACCAGCAGCCCGAGCTCCTAGCAGCAGTTTCCACGAGGGACATAGGGCGAGGCCGAGGCCGTGCTAGAAGCCGAGGTAGGGGCAGAGCTCAGCCTAGGGCAAAAACACCCATAGTGGAGCCTCAGGTTGATTTTGATGATGAGGTTCCAGCCCCAGCAATTCCGATGGGCCCAGCTCTGGTCCCATTGGAGTTTATTGCTACCCCAGTTCATCAGGATGCTTTGGTCCGTCTAGTAGGCTTTATGGAGAGCGTCACCCCAGTAGGTTTACTTCTTGTAGCACCAGTTTTCTCTCAGGCTGGAGGAGGAGCCCAGACTTCTGCTACTCGCACTTCAGAGTTGGCAGCTCCCCAGTTTCATACTCTAGTGGCTCAACCAGTTGGAGCAGGCGAGCCAGGTGTGGTAGCTTAGATCTGCGAGGTGCAGCTATGTGTGCCAGTGGTTTGTGGAGATTGGAAAGATTCACCAAGCTCTTCACTACTACTTTGAGCATTTCATCAACTGAGGATCCCTAGGATTATCTAGACAAATGTCATAAGCTTCCTAGGAACATGGGGATAGTTGAGACCAATGGGGTCGATTTTGCCACTTTTTGCTTGTCTGGATCCGCCAATACTTGGTGGAGAGATTACTGCTTGGGTAGACCTGCTAGATCACCAGCCTTGATTTGGGAGCAGTTCACACAGCTATTTTTGGAGAAGTTTCTCCCTATCACACAGCGAGAGGCCTATCAGAGGCAGTTTGAGTGTCTCCAGCATGGTTCTATGATTGTCACCCAGTACGAGACCAGATTCATTGATTTGACTCGCCATGCTCTTATCATAGTTCCCACTGAGAGGGAGAGAGTGAGACAGTTTATTAATGGACTCATTCAGTTGATTCGTCTTTAGATGGCTAGAGAGGCTGAGAGTAAGATATCCGTCCAAGATGTGGCCAATGTAGTCTAGAGAGTTGAGATGGTTCTACAATAGGGAGGTAGTCATGGGTCGGACAAGAGACCCTGCCATACAGGCAGATTCAGTGGTGCCTCGTGTGGAGGCAGGGATTTGTATGGTAGATTCCATCCTCTTAGGCCCTTTCAGTTAGCATTCAGGTTTCTCATGGTGCTTTAGGTGGCCATGGTTCTCACATGCAATATTCTAATCAACAGCCTTACAGTGCACCACCAGCTCCTATCAGTTTCTGCCACTCCAGAGTTTTTGGGGTAGTTATTCAGGTCTTGAGGGTCTGTCTCAGTTTTGTAAGCCGCAACACTCAGGTGGGTGCTATGAATGTGGTGAGTATGGTCATATCAAGAGGGCTTGTATGAGTTAGTGGGTACTCAGTCACAGCAGCAGTGTTCTTGTGCTATGGCTCAGGCACCAGGTGTTCTGCAGGATGCCCAACCAGCTAAAGGTAGGGGTAGAGGTGCTAGAGGTGGAGATATAGGTCTTAGAGGTAGAGCTCAGACCGTTAGAGGTAGAGGTTAGATAGTTGGAGGTCGTCCCAGAGATATAGTCCAGGGTGGTGGGGCCCAGTCCCAATGTTATGCTCTTCCAGCTAGGTCTGAGGCCGAGGCTTCCGATGTAGTTATCACAGGTACTATTCTGGTTTGTGGCAGAGATGCTTCAGTTTTATTTGATCCAGGGTCTACCTACTCTTATGTGTCATATTATTTAGCGTTGTATTTGGTCATGCTTAGTGGTTCCTTGAGTGTCCATGTATATGTATCTACACCGGTGGGTGATTCTATTGTGGTAGATCGAGTCAATTGTTCTTGTATTGTGGTGATTGGAGATCTTTCGTGCAAATTTTTTGTTTCTGGACATTGTTGATTTCGATGTTATATTGGGGATGGACTTGTTATCACCTTACCAGGCTATCTTGGACTTCCATGCCAAGATTTTGTGACCTTAGCCTTAGTGGTCTTGCATCGTTTAGAGTGGACAGGGACTCCTGGTCATTCTAGCCGTAGTGTTATCTGTTACGTGAAGCTCAGTGTATGGCCGAGAAGGGGTGTTTGGAGTATATGGCATATGTTCGTGATTCTAGTGGTGATGTTTCTTTTATGGATTTTGTGCCCATTGTTCATGAGTTTCCTGAGATATTCCCTTCAGACCTATCGAGTATTCCACCCGACAAGTATATTAACTTTTGCATTGATTTGACTTTCGGGCACTCAACCCATTTCTATCATGTCGTATCGTATGGCCCCGCCTGAGTTGAAAGAGTTGAAGGAGCAGTTGCAAGACTTGCTTGAGAAGGGTTTCAATAGACCCAGTGTTTCACCTTGGGTTGCACCAGTGTTGTTTGTTAAGAAGAATGATGGGTCAATGAGAATGTGTATTGATTATCGATAATTGAACAAGGTTACAATCAAGAATAAGTATTCGCTGCCGAGGATGGATGATTTGTTCGATCAACTTCTGGGTGCCAAGGTATTTTAAAGATTGACTTGAGATCTGGCTACCATCAGTTGACGATTAGGGAATCCGATGTCCCTAAGATAGCTTTCCGCACTCGGTATGAGCATTATGAGTTCTTGGTGATGTCATTCAGGTTGAAAAATGCCCAACAACTTTTTTGGATTTGATGAATTGAGTTTTCAGGCCTTATTTAGATTCGTTCATGATAGTCTTAATTTACGATATTTTGATATAGTCCTGCAACCATGAAGGGCACGAGCAGCACCTTAGAGTAGTTCTTCAAACTCTGAGGAATAGTCAGTTATATGATAAGTTCTCGAAGTGTGAGTTCATGTGGAGTTTAGTTT
Organism: Nicotiana benthamiana; assembly: GCA_034376525.1. Lineage (NCBI taxonomy): Eukaryota > Viridiplantae > Streptophyta > Magnoliopsida > Solanales > Solanaceae > Nicotiana > Nicotiana benthamiana. The sequence goes on from CM067325.1 coordinate 15,996,635, forward strand.
CATTTCTAGGTCATATTGTATTAGCAGAGGGTATTCAGGTTGATCCGAAGAAGATTGAGGATGTCAAGAAGTGGCCTAGACCAACATCAACTATAGAGATTTAGAGTTTCTTGGGATTGGCAGGCTAATATCGTCGGTTCGTGGAGGGGTTTTCATCTATTGCAGCCCTGATGACCAGGTTAAATCAGAAACGTGCCCAGTTCAGATGGTCGGATGAGTGTGAGGTGAGCTTTCAGAAGCTCAAGACAGCTCTGACTCTGGAACTGGTGTTGGCTTTGCCCATAGGTTCAGGGTCTTATATTGTATATCGCGATGCATCTCGTATTAGACTTAGTGTAGTATTGATGCAGGATGGCAAGGTCATTGCATGTGCTTCGCGGCAGTTAAAGATTTATGAGAAGAACTATCCAGTTCATGATTTAGAGTTGGCAACCATTGTTCATGCATTGAAGCTTTGGAGGCATTATCTGTATGGCGTGGCATGTAAGGTGTTCACGGATCACAAGAGTCTTCAGTATTTGTTCAAGCAAAAGGAGTTGAATTTGAGGCAGAGGACGTGGTTGGAGGTGTTGAAAGACTATGATATCATCATCTTATATCATCATGGAGAGGCTAATGTGGTGGCCAATGCTTTGAGTAGAAAATCAGCCAGTATGGGGCGTCTTGCTTATATTTCGGACGATGAGAGACTGCTTGCTTTGGATGTTTAGGCCTTGGCCAATCAGTTCGTGAGGATGGATGTTTATAAGCTCGGCCATGTGTTAGCTTCACAGTCACTCGTTCTTCATTATTGGAGCGTATCCGTCATTGGCAGAATGATGATCCCTATTTCTGTGTCCTTAGAGACACGGTGCAGCGCGGAGGTGCCAAGTAGGTTACCTTAGGCGATGATGGAGTCTTGAGATTGCTGGGTCGAGTTTGTATGCTTAATATAGATAGACATCGAGAGTTGATTTTAGAGAAGGCCCATAGCTCTCAGTACTCTATCCATCCGGGAGTTGCGAAGAAGATTTGCGGAAACATTATTAGTGGCGGAGAATAAAGAAGGATATTGTTGCATATGTGGCTCAGTGTTTGAATTGTCAGCAAGTTAAGTACAAACATCAGAGGCCCGGTGGTTCATTTCAGATGATTGAGCTTCTCGAGCGGAAGTGGGAGCGGATCACTATGGATTTCATTGTTGGACTTCCGTAGACTCGGAAGAAGTTCGACGCAGTATGGGTCATTGTTGATAGGCTAACTAAGTCAACACATTTCATTCCTATGGTAGTCTCATATTCTTCTGAAAGGTTAGCTGAGATCTATATCCGAGAGATTGTTCACCTTCGTGGTGTGCTTGTGTCTATTATTTCGGACCGAGGAACGTAGTTTACCTCATGTTTTTGGAGGGAAGTTCGGTGAGAGTTGGGAACATGGGTTGAGTTGAGCTTATCATTTCTTCCTCAGGTGGATGGTCGGTCCGAGTAGACTATTCAGATTTTGGAGGATATGCTCCGAGCTTGTGTTATTGACTTTGGAGGCTCGTGGGATCAGTTTTTGCCTTTAGTGGAGTTTGCCTACAACAACAACTACCAGTCGAGTACCCAAATGGATCCTAATAAGGCTTTATCTGGCAGGCGGTGTTGGTCTCCGGTTGGATGATTTGAGCCGGGAGAGGCTCGGTTGTTGGGTATGGATCTGGTTCAAGATCCCTTGGACAAGGTCATGATTATTCAGGACAGGCTTCGTACAGCTCAGTCCAGGCAAAAGAGTTATGCCGACCGCAAGGTTTGAGATTTGGCTTTCATGGTCGATGAGTGGGTATTTCTTCGAGTGTCGCTTATGAAGGGCGTCATGAGATTTGGGAAGAAGATCAACCTTAGCCCTAGGTTCATTGGTCCGTTTGAGATTCTTGATCGAGTGGGAGAAGTGTCTTATAGACTTGCATTGTTGTTGAGCTTATCAGCCGTGCATCCAGTGTTTCTTGTGTCCATGCTTCAGAAGTAATGAAAATCCATACCACGTGTTAGATTTCGGTATTGTCCATTTGGACAAGGACTTGTCTTATGAGAAGAAACCAGTAGCTATTCTAGACCAGCAGGTTCGTCAGTTGAGGTCGAAGAGTTTTCCTTCTGTTCCTGTTCAATGGAGAGGTCAACCTGTTGAGGCATCAACCGGGAGTACGAGTCCGATATGTGGAGCCGTTATCCCCATCTTTTCCCCGAGTCAGGTACTTCCTTCTTATGTCCGTCCAAAGATGAACAGTTGTTTTAGAGGTAGAAAACGTGACAACCCAAAAGGTCGTCATTTGCTGTTAAATTGAATTTTGTGTTTTGAGGCCTAAAAACCTCTTTTAGTATCACCTCGATTTTCGTGCCAGTCCGGGCGCATAGCCGGAAATCTTAAATGAGAAAAAGTGTGAAAAATAATAAATTGCGACAATAAAATAAATAAATTTGACTTCGGTGAATGTTTTGGGTAAATGGACACGGACCCGTGATTTGAAGGTCCTGGAGGGTCCGTAGGAAAATATGGGGCTTGGGCGTGTGTTCAGAATAGAATTCTGAGGTTCCAAACCCGAGATATGAATTTTTAAAGAAAATTATTTTTCGAAATTGTTTAAACGATTTGGAAATAAATTTTGATAAGAACATGTTGGTATCGAGCCCATATTTTAGTTCTAGCACTCGGTACAGGTGTTATATATGGTTTAAGATAATTTTGTGAAGTTTGGTAAGAAACGGAATGTATTTGACGTGATTCGAACCTAAAATGCAAAACCATTGATGTTTTAAGAAGTTTGAGGAAATTCATTGATTTTGAGATTTAATTCGTTGTTATTGAGGTTATTTTGGCGATTTGATGTACGGATAAGTTCGTATGATGTTTACGAGTTAGTATGCATGTTTGGTTTGGAGCCTCGAGGGCTCGGGTGAGTTTCAGATAGGTCTCGAGAGGTTTTGAACTTGGAAAAAGATTGCAGGTTTTCAGTTTTTATGGTGTCTGATGTGTAGTACTATGTGATAACATTGGTGTATTCGCAATCGCATAGCATAGCGTGGGGACTGGGTAGCTTAGCCTGTGTGATCGCATTAGCTCTTTCACAAACGCGGAGCATGAGCTTCAGTGAACTATACAATCGCATTCTCTTTCTCACGATCGCGTAGGTATAAATTGCCCGGTTATTTTTGAAAGTATAGAAACAGTAGCATTATGGGACTTAACCTAAAAATTCATAACTTCTTCATTTCAACTCCAATTTGGGTGATTTTTGAAAGGGGATTTCACCACCAATTCATAGGTATATAATCTTAGACTCGTTTTCCTAAATTTCCATTAACAAACATCAGATTTCTAGGCTTAAATCAGGTGATCTAGTTTTGGTCTGAACCTCGTGCTATGACCAAGCAGGCCTGGGATCAATTTTTGACTTTTTGGGAATAATGAATAAGAGATATAATTAAGTATTGGGATTGGATTGTTTAGCATTTATTGATGTTATTAAGTCGATTACGTACGGATATAATTGATTTGGATTTGAATTCAAAAGGAAAGCGGTATTTGAGGATTGAGTCGGCCGTGGAAGTTCAAGGTAAGTGGTCGATCTAACCTTAGCTTGAGGGATTAGGAGTTTTATCCTATTTTCTATTTGCTTCTTGTTGAGTATGACATATAGGCAGTGACAAGTATCTATGCGCTGGTCTCGAGCATGACCGTAAGTCTTAAATTAAAATTTTTTATGTTCTTATATGATACTCCGAATATTTTAATTGGCGTTTCTCGATATTGAGCAAGGATTGAGTTTATTTTAGTGGAAAGTACTTATGATTGGGTATTCGTAATAGCTGAAAGGAGTAGAAGTTGAGCTAAGATTGGTTATAGATAACTCTACCTTGCCAGGACGTATTTACTTGTACTATTGAATCCCTTGCATGGATAATGTAGTTTATTATTGATCCCTTGCCGGGACACTTGGTATTTTTGTTGTTATTGATATAATATATATATATATATATATATATATATATATATATATATATATATATATATATATATATATATATATATATATATATATATATATATATATATATAGAGAGAGAGAGAGAGAGAGAGAGAGAGAGAGAGAGAGAGAGAGAGAAAGATCAGGTTGCATGCTGCAATAATATTAAATATTGATCGGGTTGCACGCCACAACAATGTTATATATATTAGATCGGGTTGCACGCCACAACAATGTTATATATATTGGATTGGGTTGCAAGCGCAACAATGTTATATATTGGATCGGGTTGCACGCTGCAACAAATTTTATATGTATTGGATTGGGTTGTGCGCCGCAATAGTGTTATTATTATTGGTTGTAGATTTTGAGTTATTTCTCTCAAATTTCTCTTTATTTCTACTGGATTTGATGTGTTCCCCGAAGCATGCATCCCCTCCCATTTAAACTGCTTATTCTTATTTATTTTGCCGTATGTTATATTATTGCACAGGTTTATCTTGAGTCTGGTCCTAGCCTCGTCACTATCTCGCCACGGTTAAGCCTGACACTTACCAGTACATGGGGTCGGTTGTGCTGATACTACACTCTGCACTATGTGCAGATACTATAGAAGCATTTTGTCAGTAGCTCTTAAGGAGAGAGTCTTTAGTCTAGTCAGAGAGCCCGAGTTAGTCCTGCAGGCGTCAGCAAGCCCGAAGTTCTCTTCTATCTTATTATTATATTCTATTTTCACTTGTCTCCGAGACAGACTGTATTTCCTTTTTCAGACATTGTATGTAGCACTCATAAACAATCTGTGGATGTTATGGCACTAGTTTCTAGGTAGAGGCATATATTGGCATTCTTGTACTGAATTTAGTATTTAATTTGACTAAGTCTTCCGCTATATTTCATCTTTCGCAATTATTTTAATGTTGATCACCTATTAATTCAAGTTGTTGAAAAGGACTACAATGAACGAGTTAAGATTTCTAAATTTCGTGTCTTGCCTAGCTTCTACGAGTGGGCGCCATCACGACTCCTAGGGGTGAAAAATCCGGATAGTGACAACTATAATTGTAAGATTATTTAATCTTAATATTGGAAAGGTTTACTTTGCTTTGTTATATTTGGGAGTATTTGATAAATTGAAGAAGCTAGTGACTCGGGAGACGAAGCATGATTGGTGCTAATTTCAGTTGTATGAGCTCGATATTTTTCCCAAACTGTAAACCTCTATTGTTTGTCCATATTCTGAAATGTTACTAAACCTCCAAATTTATTTTTATGATAGAGGAATAAGTTTATAGGATGATGGAGCACAGTAGAGCTACAAAATTCAGTTTTGTATAATGTTTCTTTTGCCTTTATATTGTGAAGAATGATCCTATTACATATCATGTTTGGTGAAGAGAAAGAAAATAAAAGAAGAAAGAGAAGGAAAAGGTGAAATTAGTTGGAAGATATAATACTCAGGTCCATTTTGTAAAAGCCTGTAAATTTAAATCAGTTGTGAATGCATTAAATGAGTATTCATGTTATGATTATCTATTGGTTATTATAATAAGTGTACAAGACAAATAATAAGTGATTTGGGTTCCAAGGAGAGGACTAATTCTAAGTCAAGTTTGAAATTACATGATAGATTAAAATTCCAAATGAGTATACACAAGACCCCACTTAGGACGAGCATATATACATGTATATTAAGAGTTGCGTAATTAAAAACTTTCAAATTAAAGCTCTTTGAGTTTAGTTTCCAACGCATCAAACCGTTCGTCATTTAGACATTTCTACAAGAAGTTATAGCCAAATTATTAAAGATATACCACCCAGTTATTTTGGCGGACAGCGAAGCGAGCTCGCTTTGCCAAAGTAGACGCGGATATTTTGTATTCCTTTGAATGCAATGGACGGCGAAGCGAGGACACTTCGCTAGAGTATACGCGCCCCAGTCCCAACTCTTTTAAGCCAATTCAGGGTTTATTTTTCCCTATTTCTTTTGGATGAATTTTGGGATCTTCTTCCACCCTCTCAAGACCTCCAACCCCTCTCATCTTTAAGGTAAGCAATCTTCATTAACTTGGTATGAAATTTCATCATTCTTACACTAGTATTGATGAAATATACTTATAAAACACATAGATCTTCACGAAATTTCTTCAACAACTCAAAAGAGGGTTTTGCAAGATTTATTTCAATAAGGTAATCCTACACCCTTAGACTTACATGTATGGATTTATTAAGGGAATATGAGTATGAATAAGTATTGGAGCTCTTGGTATGGTAATTGAAAACCGTAAGTTCCCAATTTAATTACACAACTATTATAAAGATTGAAAGATATTTATTTAATGGAAGTTTATTGGTTAAGAGTGTTGTTTACCTTATGGGTGATGAAGAATAATATTGATTATAACCATTTGAGACTTTAGAATTTATCCAAGAGCAAGAGAATCGGTTATTGGGTGTAGAAACACCATTGATAGGGATTATGAAGCTTTATACTCACCAAGTATTTGATAAAATGCCTAAGTGACCTAAACATGGATATTGTTGCTAATTTGGAATCCCTTTGAATTGTACTGATATAGATTAAAGTTGAAAGGGTTGGCAAATGTTGTATTATGCTCAAGAGAAGCAATTAAGGTATGTGCAGCTACCTCTCTATGTTTGGGAATGTTAATGATTCTCCCTACATTACGTTTCTTTTATGACGACGTATCAATTGCCTCAGAAATGTAGTTAAGCCCAGTTCCTTGAATAGTTGTAGAACTTCTGTTCTCTAGCTTTATAACTCGTTCATGACATTCATTATGAACGTTGTGAGCTCAGTTCCTATTCAATATAGACTTGGGCTTGATGTCCCTAAGTCTCAGTATAGCTTACTCAGCATGTCATAAACATTTGAAGTTTCAGTATTCATAAGCAGTTCAAGAATACATGTCTCATTGTAGTCTTATTCAGTATTCCAGTATTATGTAACTCAGTATGATTCAGTATTCCATTATAATATAACTTAGTGTGATCCAGTATTCCATTATCATGTAACTCAACATAATTTAGTATTTCACTATTATGTGTTACAGTATGATTCTCAGTTCCCGATTTTAAATCCATGAATGTTGAACACCTATTTTGGGCCTGAGGCCACAACTAATGCTTTATGCATCTTTGGGCTTGAGGCCGCAGTTTGTGCATATATATATATATATATATATATATGGCATGAGTCCGCAGTTTAATATTCAGATAAACAGGTTGTTCATCATTTAGAAGAGGGAGTATTCATATCCTTACTTCCTTTCAGTTCAATTACTTGTTACCGTTCAATTATCAGTTATCATATCAATTACTAGTTATCAGTTAATTCTCAATTATCAGTTCAGTTACAAGTTATCAGTTCAATTACCAGTTATCAGTTCAATTACCAGTTATCAGTTCTGATATCAGTTATCGGTTATCATTTCAGCTTCAGTTTTAATAATTATTATTTCTGTGATCAATTATAAATTCTCAATTATCAGTTTAGTTTCAGTTTCAGCATTTATAATTCTTTCTTTCAGTTGCTTTACATACCAGTACAATTCAAATGTACTGACGTCCCCTTTTGCCCGAGGCCTGCTTCTCATAATACAGGTAATGATTTACAGGTCAACAATGCAGAGTGCTAGGATTCTCGTACCAGCTATTTGGTGATCCCCGGTTCTTTCATGGCATTATCGTCACTTTACATCCTTTCGGTATTTACAGATAATTAATGTTTTTAGAACTTTAATAGAGGCTTCATAGACTAGAGTAACAGCTAGACAGAGTCGCAGGGTTTTCATATTAAGTTATGTTGACTACAAATATGTTTCAAAATAGTATTAGTATTTCTGCACTTTAATTTTTATCATTCAGACTTTCAGTATATCAGCATGTTAGTTTATCTTCCACATTCAGTATGTTATGATACCACATGTTGATTCAGCCAGCCAATTGGTTCGCTCGGTCACATGTAGTCAGGCACCGAATGTCGTGGTACGTTCAGGCCCAATTTCGGATCGTAACAATTTTGGTGGATAAATCCTTCATTTTTAAAGTCACAAGCTTGTCTTTAAATTATAATTTTTATTTACAGAGAGAGTTGATTTTAGGATAATTTAGCTTTTGTAACTTGTTTGCTAGTTGTAAGTTTGACTGTTTATTCACGTTTTGATGGTCAAGTATATTGTTCATTAGTATTCTGTCCAAGCTATTTTCTCTTTGTGTCTAGTTGTCCAATGTACTAGCAACCATTGTTGATGTTGCTATACAAGGATATTCCACACAACAACCTAAAATTGTGCAATATATGAATACTTATGAGCACGTGATTTTTTTTCTACATGAAAATAAATCCTAAAAAAGATATACCAAAACAATTTTTATTAGTTTAAGAATTTTTCTTTATTATTTATATTTCATGCATTTTTTATATTTTTAAATCATAGAAAAATCCTAAAAATTGTCATTTTTACATATTTAACTTTTAGTCTTTAGAAATTAGTATTTTTACTTAGTTTTAAGTTAATTAGTTATTTTAATAAATAAAAAAATTTAATTTCTACAAAAATAGCTTGATTTAGGTTTTTAATTAAATAAAGAAAAGAAAAGAAAAAAATAAATAGAAGAAAATAGGGAAAAATGTTTGATCTTGTTTATTCAAAATTGGGCCAATACTTAAATTGATCTCAATTAATTAACCTAAACAAAATTTCATACCCAGCCTACATTCACCAATCCCAAGCCTATCTCTCTCCCTCCTTACCCTTTATTTGATAAAAAAAATGAAGACCTAACCTAGAGAGAGACAAGCAAAGACCTCACCCTGAAAAATCCTTAAGAACATCGTTTCCCCTGCTTCTTCTTCTTCTTTCTTTACCCAAAAACCTGCACTTGACTCTTACAATTAAAAATTCCCACCTCTCTCGCTCATTGACATAGATGCACAGAAAAATCGAGCTTATTTCTCTCATGGATTTCTGAAAAGCTCTCACACCGAGATATTCGAAGCTGTTGTTTTCTTTACATATTCTGGGTTTCATTTTTAAGTTTGCTCTTGAACTTGGATTTTCTACTTTTGCTGTTGAAAATTGTTGGTCCGGGCTATAAGTCTGTTGATTCTAGCCTCTATTTGGTGCATCTAGGAATGTTCTCTACGAGCTATCTCCAATCTGCTTTGCTATGAAATTCTACCTAATCTCTAGTTTTCTTTTGCTTTTCTTTTCTTCTGAATTAAAAAAAATTGTAAATTGATATTTAATTTATTTCTTGTTGTCGTATAAAAAAAAGTGTTCGGGGTAGTCAAGGGCTATTCAGGCAGACATGAGGGTGACTGGTGGTGGAACGATGTAGTCGAAGGAAAAGTGAAGGTGAAGAAGGCGGCGTTTGCTAAGTTGGTAGGGAGCACAAGCGAGGAAGAACGCAGAGCGAACAAGGAGATCTACAAGGTGGCGAGGAAAGAAGCGAAGCTGGCGGTTACGGAAGCTAAAAATGCGGCGTTTGGTCGCATGTACGAGGAACTAGGGGAGACAGGCGGGGACAGGAAGTTATTCCGGTTAGCTAAAACAAAGGAAAGGAAGGCGCGTGATCTTGACCAAGTTAGTTGCATCAAGGGCGAGGATGGTAGAGTTCTGATGGGGGAGTCTCAAGTTAAGCAGAGGTGGCATACGTACTTTCGAGACTTACTTAACGAGGAGGGGGATCGTAACATAGAGCTAGGGGAGTTGGGGCATTCAGAGCAACATAGAGACCTTGGGTACTGCATGCGCATTAGGACGGAAGAGGTTATCGGGGCTTTGGATATGATGAGTAGGGGTCGAGCGACCGGGCCTGACGAGATCCCGATGGAGTTTTGGAAGTGCATGGGTAGGTCATGAGTGAAGTGGCTCTCCAGGTTGTTCAATGCAATCTTCAGGACCAAAAGGAAGCCGGATGAGTGGAGGTGGAGTACAGTGGTGCCCTTGTACAATAACAAAGGGGACATCCAATGCTGCAACAACTATAGGGGTATCAAATTAATAAGTCACACCATGAAGGTCTGGGAGCGGGTGATCGAGGAGAGGGTGAGGGAGATGACATTTATATCTGTGAACCAGTTCGGTTTCATGCCGGGTCGCTCCACTACAGAAGCTATCCACCTTGTCAGGAGGCTGGTGGAGCAGTTCAGGGATAAGTAGAAGGACCTGCACATGGTGCTTATCGACTTGGAGAAGGCGTATGACAAGGTCCCAATGGAGGTGCTTGGAGGCAAAGAGCGTGCCGGAAGCCTACATCAGAGTAATCAAGGACATGTACGATGGAGCTAAGACTAGGGTTAGGACGGTGGGTGGTGACTCAGATCATTTTCCAGTGGTTATGGGGCTCCATCAAGGATGAACGCTTAGCCCTCTCTTGTTTGCCTTGGTGATGGATGCTCTAACCCGACATATTCAAGGGAATGGGCCTTGGTGTATGCTATTTGCTGATGATATAGTCTTGATAGACGAGACGTGGGTCGGTGTTATTGAGAAGTTAGAGGTATGGAGACAGACGATCGAGTCTAAGGGTTTCTAAATAAGCAGATCTAAGACAGAAATACCTGGAGTGCAAGTTTAGCGCCGAGCCGAGCGAAGTAGGCAGGGACGTGATTATTGGATCTCAGGTCATCGCAAGAGGAACAGTGTCAGATATCTTGGGTCGGTGATTCAGGGGGATGGAGAGATTGACGGGGACATCACTTATCGTATAGGAGCAGGGTGGTCAAAGTGGAGACTTGCATCAGGAGTCCTGTGTGACAAGAAAGTTCCACATAAACTCAAGGGAAAATATTATAGAGCTGTGCTTAGACCTGCAATGTTATATGGGGCAGAGTGCTGGCCAATGAAAAACTCTCATGTTCAGAGAATGAAGGTTGCCGAGATGAGGACGCTCAGGTGGATGTGCGGGCTCACCAAGTTAGATAAGATTAAGAATGAAGTTATTCGAGAGAAGGTGGGGGTGGCCCTGGTGGATGAGAAGATGCGAGAAGCGAGACTGAGTTTGTTCGGGCATGTGCGGAGGAGAAGTCCTAATGCCCCGGTGAGGAGTTGTGAATGGCTGGCGATGGTCGGCGTTCGGCGAGGTAGAGGAAGGCCTAAGAGGTATCGCGGAGAGGTGATTAGGCATGACATGGCTAGAATGCGGATTTCCGAGGACATGACCCTTGTTAGGAAAGTCTGGTGGTCCAGTATCAGGTTTGTAGGATATAGGCTCCTAGAGTTTTTCGTACTACTCACCCGAGGTTGGGTGAGGCTTGGCAGGGCTATCAATAGATGATTTGTGTTTTGGATTATGTCTCCCTTATGATAGTTATTTATGGTAGTTATTATATGATATTATTGCATGCTATTTTATTTATGGTTCTTATGTTTAGATAATTATTTACGCTATTTCTGCTGTACTTACTAATGCTCTTTCGTTTTTGTTTTTGTTTTTCCTTCCCTTCACTGAGCCGAGTATCGATTGGAAATAGCCTCTCTGCCTTTTCGGGTAGGGGTAAGGCTCATCTACATATTACCCTCCGCAGACCCCACTTTGTGGGACTATACTTGGTAGTTATAGTTGTTGTTGTTGTTGTATAGATATACTAGTTATTTTAACCTTATGTTGTAAATCGAATAGTAGCGTTGAATCTAAGCTTCATGAGGTTTTGAGCAGTTTTTTTTATTCCTTACTTGAATTTGGCCTTCATGAAGTGGGCGTGAAATTGTTTGACTGGTTGGATTTTTTTATTCAATAATACATGGATATATATATGTATATATATATATATATATATGTATATATATATATGTGTGTGTATATATATGTATATATATATATATATGTATATATATATATATATATATGTATATATATATATATATGTATATATATATATATGTATATATATATATATATGTATATATATATGTATATATATATATATATACATACATATATGAAGTTGAATAAAAGCAGCAATATTCCTTGAAATCTATTTAAACTCGATAGTCTCGGGTTCGATTCTTGAAGAATTTGTTTGTTATAAGGCATCATATTGACTCAAACTGTGCAGGTAAATTTGTGGTTTCGGAAGATTAGCCTTAATGCTAAAGGCGCGGGATATGAATCATATCAATTTTGATCTGGGTTCAAAGGTCATAAAATGCCTACATTGATCTTTTATGTAGTAGATTAAATTCTGGATTTTAATTCTAAATATATGGAAGTGCCAAATTGAGCTAGATTCGCATGAAGGACCCATTAAAACTTGATTTGTTAAGGTCGTTTCTTCTAATCATATGATTGCTTCTTGCATAGGTAAATCACTTAGACCATTAATTGATCAATTAGTAACGAATTGCAGTTGGGAATTAACTTTACGCCTAAATCTTGAACTATCTCGATTCCGTTCAAAGCAAAATATTAGGAACCACAATGTTAAAAGGGTTGTTGTTAGCCTTTAACGTATCTATTTCCTTCCAAAATTAATCCATCATCCATGATCTTGCGTTCAATCTTGAGTTTAGAAAACAAATAACTCATAAATACGTAGTTGCTTTAGGTGCTATTTAAAAATTATTTTTTTAAAATTGGGTACGCATTTATGTGATCAAATTCCAAATCTCTACAATGATAGATAAAATATATTATGGATCGCGGGTGCATTTATATGACGTGGTTCAAGACGCATTTTATCTAACGCTGAATTTTCCTAAAAAAAAGTAAATAAAAGCGGTTATACAATTAAAATTGCACCATAGGCTAAAACATGTACTAAAATCAGATAATTGACCAATTATAACAGTTGAGGTACCGTACTAGAATCACGGAATTCGGGAACGCCTAGCACCTTCTTCCGGATAAACAAAATTCCTTACCCGAATTTCTGTGTTTGTGGATTGTAATACAGAGTCAATCTTTTCTTCGATTGGAGATTTGAACCGGTAACTTGGGACACCATAGAATTATCCCAAGTGGTGACTCTAAATTTAATAAAAATAATTCAGTTTCAATTGTCACTTTAAGGTGGAAAAAACTCCCTTGTTATTCCCCTTTCAAGAGTGTAGTAAAAAAGAAGGTGAGACAGCCTACACGACTCTTCTGGGGACAAGAACCTAGAATCTATGGTTCAGGGTTCAGAATTTGAGTTTAGATTAATTGTTGTATTTGGCATTGTTTATTATATGATTTTATTACATGTTTGGGTCTAATGTGCTAAAAATTACTTTTCACCACTATGATATTATCTGAAATGTATGTATAAACTGCTACGGAACTCCTCTCTTCTCTCTCCTAAGGAGTGCACACTGGTCATGACTTCTTTCTGTTAATGGCATATGCCAAATAGAATGAGGTTCAGACAAGTTGCAAAGCCGGATGATTTTTTAGTTACCGGTACGCAACCCCCCTCCTCTCCCCCTCTCCCCGCTCGAGTTGTCCGCTCGGGTAAGCCGTGTCTAGAACAAATAAACCCAGGTTTTTAAACCTAGAATAACGAAAACCTCATGTCGGATCCCTAGTAGGAACACTTGTTTGCATCATGTGCATTTGACTTAGGGGACTCAACGTAGGGGTTGAGTCCGTTTAGGACAGGTGTATCCAAAATAACAGACCATCTTGATGCATTCTATGTGCTACAAGTTGTATTTATCCAAGGGTAAAAGGATCATTTGGTAGACCAATAATAGCTGAGGGCAAATAGGAAAAATGAAAAAAATAAGGAAAAAAAATAGAGGGTGAAGTGTGAAGATAAAGCGAGTGAGACCCAATTTTGTTTTCTGTTACATTTTTGTTAAGAAAAGCAAAAAGAGCTTGAAATTTCAAAAAAAAAAAGATTTTGCACTTTTTCATCATTTTTCGAAAATCAGGAAATCAAAAGAAGGGAAAAAGAAAATCCAAAAGGAGCTTACTTGTTTCATCATTTTTCAAAACAAGAGACAAAAAAATATGTCTTCTCTTAATTAGTTGTTTTTTTGTTATTTCTTGGCCGTATCCAATCTGTCCGAACTACGTAAATCTGATTCTCGTCTTTTGGGGTGTGATATATAGGAAACCCACATAAGGTCCGGTCTTCCTAGTAAATCTTAGGTTCTTGGTTTTCTGGGGTCTTAGCCAAATTTTGCACTTCTAACCACCTTCCGATAAAATAAGTCATTTTGCAAAAATAGCCTCAATCATGTCTTGCATGTGTCCGATAGGGAATATTATTGTCTCACATAGTGTTAGTTTAAGTTTTCTCATACAGGTGTGGATCTACTTACCGAAATTTGAGCATGACAGATGCCCTAGGGCTACTAGTATTGTTGAGTTTTCTATTACCATTGTATTTTCTATTTTGCATATGAGAAAGTGTGTTATAATAAAAAATCCAAAAAAAGAGATGTTGCATTTTATATTTTCATTGGAAGTTTTCTTTAGAATACTAATTCTTGGAATAAAAAAATAATTTATGGTGGTTTTCATTTATTGAATTAATATCTAGAACTCAAAAAAAATTACTTTTACACTTTCTTTTAGTATTTTAACACTAAAAATTCAAAAAAAGAGAAGATAATTTCCTTGTAGTACCTCATTAAAAGCTTTCTTTAAGATAATACTTTAAAAAATTCAAAAATATCTTCTTTTGAGGTTATTCCTTGGGAATTAATGGAAAAAATGAAAAAAATATTCCTTTTATTTTACTAGAACTTTAGGAATAGAAAGAAAAATATACTTTATCTTTTGTTTATCATTAGAATTTCTCCCTTAGGCAATCAAATATGAATCCAAAAATATTTTATTTTATCTTTTTATTGCTTGTTTTGGAATCTGGCATCAGGATATCAAATGAAAATTCAAAAATATTTTTCTCTGGTTTATCCTGTGGACTTCCTTCCTAAAAAAAAGAATCAAAAATATTTTTCTCTTGTAGGGTTTTTTTCCTTAATAATTTTCCATAGAAGGTTTGTTAAAAAAATTGTATATGCTCGTTAAGCTTAAGTTTAGGATAGATTATAGAACATTGAGTGTAGAAAATTCAAAAAAGGATTGGCTTCTTTTATTTCTCTTCAAAGTAGTCATTAAGGTAAAAAGAAGAGAAAAGAGAACGTTAGTTTGTTTCCTTTACTCTCTTTCCTCCAGAACTACGCAAAGATCTGATTCATACGGCGTCAAGATACATAGCCAACTTCGATCGAATCATCTTTTTATTATTCAAAGAAAAGAAAAGACAACAAAAGAAAAAAAGAGAAAGAAAAAAAGAAAAAAGCCGATGAAATTATGGGATGCGAGAAATGAGAGGAAAGAAAAGAGTGATAATTAGAAGGGAAAAGAGGAAAGGAAAATGAGCAAGCAAGTGCTTGAAAAGCAAAGAAAAGAGAGGTTGAACTGAACATAATGGGATGATGCCAACTGACTTTTGTACTCTCGAAGTCATTTTAGAACTGATAAATTGTGGGGTCATCACCTGTTTCGTTACTTATTCCGTGTCTCAGAGGCCTTGAAAACCTCATTGTCGATCTACGTGTGTAGTCCGGGCGCATAACCGAAAAGCTTAAATATGAATCATGTGTGAGAAATGATGAATTTTGATATTTATATGATTAAAGTTGACACAGGTCAATATTTTAGATAAACGGACTCGGACCCGTGATTTGACGGTCCCGGAGGGTCCGTAGGAAAATATGGGACTTGGACGTATGCCCATAATCGAATTCTGAGGCCCAAGTCCGAGAAATGGATTTTATGTGAAATCTTTTCTTGAAAATAACTAAAGAAATTGAAAAATGAAATTGATTAAAAGACTATGATATCGGGCTCATATTTTGGTTCTGACTCCCGGTACAAGTCTCATATGTGATTTAAGCACTTTTTGTAAACTTTGGATGAAAACGGACGTCATTTGACGTATTTCGAACTTAAGATGGAAAATTTGGTGTTCCATGAAAGAACTGAAAGAAATCTTAAGCTTTGGGGCTTGATTTTATGTATATGATGTTATTTTGGCGATTTGATCACACTACTAAGTCCGTAGGATGTTTTTGAAGTGGTGTGTATATTTGGTTTGGAGCCCCGAGGGTTCGGATGAGTTTTTAATAGGTTCCGAGAGGTCTTAGGCTTAAAAATAGTAGTGTTCCAGGTTAACCAGCACGGCCGCGTTCCCTATCAATGCGGTAAGCACTGGAAGAATCAGAGAGTTGTTATATTCCAGAACTCGGAACACTCTAGCGCGACCAGCGTGAAAATGTGCGCAGCTGCGGAGGGGATCAGCGCGGCCGCGATCCAATTAGCACGGTCCCCGGTGAATGCCGCGCGACCGCGGTCTTTCCCGCGTGGTTCGTGGGGTGAACCTTAGAGAATGGCACCTTGGTCCAGTCCTCAGCGCGGCCGTAGTCCACTTTCGCGATCCGCGGTGGGACTTTTGGGAGGTTATAAAGGACGAGATTTCTGAGTTATTTCACATTTTTCAAAAACTCAAAACATAAGAGGCGATTTTCTAGGCAATTCTTCTTCTTCAAAACGATTGATAAGGGATTTCTAATCTATTTTCTTCACTCTTTAACATCTTTTAGTATGATTTCCACTTCAAATCAAAGATTTTATTGGGGGAAATATGGAGATTTCGGGTAGAACCTAGGTTTTCAAAAATTGGGGGTTTTCGACCTCAATTCGAGGTCTAATTTCCAAATAAATCATATATTTGAGTTCATGGGGGAATGGTTTTTGGTTCGAACCTCGGGTTTTAGCCACGTGGGCCCGGGGGCATTTTTGGGATTTTGGGAAAAACTTTTGGAAACCCATTTTTATGCATTCAAATTGTTTCACGTAGCATTTGTTGATGTATTTAAGTAATTTGTGACTATATTCAAGCGGGTTGGTGGATGAATCGAAGGGGTAAAGCTGTGATTGAGGCTTGAGTGAGTTCAAGCATCGAACCACATATGCAACAATATCTTTCTTTATTATGCGCCACCAATAGTGCTGCCTCAGATCCTGATACATCTTCGCGGCGCCAGGGTGAATAGAATACCGATTGTTGTGGGAATCTGCTAATATCAACTCTCGAATCCCATCAACATTGGGCACACAAACTCGCCCTTGTAATCCAAGACACCATCGTCACCAAAGGTCACGTTCTTGGCACCTCCACGCTGTACCGTGTCTCTCAGGACGCACAAATGTCAACAATCAAACAACAAAACATCACGGCAAGGGTATAACCATTAACTCGTTAGCTTTCTAACAAGTATCCGATGCCAAGAATTGACGATTTGTTCAACCAGCTTCAGGGTGCAAGGGTGTTTTCAAAGATAGACTTTAGATCTGGCTACCATCAGTTGAGGATTAGGGCATCCGATGTCCCTAAAACAATTTTTCATACTCGGTACGAGCATTATGAGTTACTAGGCATGCCATTTGGGTTGACCAATGCCCCAGCAACATTCATGGAACTGATGAACTGAGTGTTCAAACCATATTTGGACATGTTCGTGATAGTCTTTATTGATGATATTTTGGTGTACTCCTGTTGCCAGGAGGAGCATGAGCAGCACCTCAGGGTGGTTCTTCAGACTTTGAAGGATAGCCAGTTATATGCTAAGTTCTCGAAGTGTGAGTTCTTGTTGAGTTCGGTCGCGTTTCTAGGTCATGTTGTTTTGACATAGGGTATTCAGGTGGACCCGAAGAAGATTGAGGTAGTCAAGAACTGGCCTCGACCAACTTCAGCTACAGAAATTCGGAGTTTCTTGGGGTTAGTAGGCTACTATTGTCATTTCGTGGAGGGGTTCTCGTCTATTGCAGCCCCTATAACCAGGTCGATCTAGAAAGGTGCTCAGTTTAGATAGTCAGATGAGTGTGAGGTGAGCTTTTAGAAGCTCAAGACAGCTCTGACTACGGTACCGGTATTGGTTTTTCCCACGGGTTTAGGGCCTTATGTAGTCTATTGTGATGCTTCCCATATTGGGCTTGGTGTAGTATTGATGTAGGATGGCAGAGTCATTGCATATGCTTCGAGGCAGTTGAATATCCACGAGAAGAACTATCCTGTTCATGATTTAGAGTTGGCAGCCATTGTTCATGCTTTAAATATTTGGAGGCATCATCTATATAGTGTGACGTGGGAGGTGTACACTGATCACAAAAGTCTTCAGTATCTATTCAAGCAGAAGGAGTTGCATCTGAGGCAGAGAAGGTGGTTGGAGTTATTGAAAGATTATGATGTTACTATCTTGTATCACCTAGGGAATGCCAACATAGTGGCCGATGCGTTGAGTAGGAAGTCAGCCGGCATGGGTAGTCTTGCTTATATTCCAGTTAGCCAGAGGCCGCTTGCTATGGATGTTCAGGCATTGGCAGTTCGATTGGATATTTCTAAGCCTAGCCGAGTGTTAGCTTGCACGGTCGCTCGCTTTGCATTGTTGGAGCGTATCCATGAGCGACAGTTTTATGATCCCCATTTGTGTGTCCCGAGAGACACGGTACAACGTGGAGGTTCTAAGAAGGTGACCTTAGGTGACGATGGTGTCTTGAGATTACATCGGCGAGTTTGTGTGCCCAATGTTGATTGGATTCGAGACTTGATCTTAGCGGAGGCCCACAGCTCTCGGTATTCTATTCACCCTGGCGCCGTGAAGATGTATCAGGATCTGAGGTAGCACAATTGGTAGCGCAGAATGAAGAAAGATATTGTTGCATATGTGGCTCGATATTTGAACTATCAGCAGGTTAAGTGTGAGCATTAGAGGCCTGGTGGACTGTTTCAGAGGATTGAGCTTCCTGAGTGGAAGTTGGAGAGGACTACTATGGATTTTGTTGCTGGACTCTCGTTGAACCGGAAGAAGTTTGATGCAGTTTGGGTCATTGTTGATAGACTGACCAAGTCAACACATTTCGTTCCTGTTCCAGCCATTTATTCATCCGAGAGGTTGGCTGAGGTCTATATCAAAGAGATTGTTCGCCTTCATGGGGTGGAGATATCTATCATTTCGGACCAGGGTTCGTAGTTTATTTCTGTCTTCTGGAGAGCTGTTCAGCGAGAGTTGGGCACCCACGTAGAGTTGAGCATAACATTTCATCTTCAGACGGACGGGCAATCCAAGCGGACCATTCAGGTATTGGAGGATATGCTCCGACCCCGTGTCATTAATTTTAGAGGCTCGGTTACTGGGTACAGAGTTAGTTCAGGAGGCCTTGGATAAGGCCAAGCATTGAGGATAGGCTTTGGACAACTTAGTCTAGATAGAAGAGTTATGTAGATCGCAAGGTTCGAGGTGTGGCTTTCATGTTTGGTGAGCGATTATTGCTTCGAGTGTCTCCTATGAAGGGCATGATTAGATTTGGGAAGAAGGGCAAGCTTAGCCCTAGGTTCATTGGCCCATTTGAGATTCTCGATCGCGTGGGAGAGGTGGCTTATAGACTTTCCTTGTCGCTTAGCTTGTCAGTCGTGCATTCGATGTTTCACGTATCCATGCTTTGGAGGTATCACGGTGATCCAGCCCACGTGTTAGATTTCAGAACTGTTCAGTTGGACAAGGACCTATCTTATGAGGAGGAGCCGATGGATATTTTATACCGGCAGGTTTGACAGTTGAAGTCAAAAAGTTTTCCTTCTGTGCGTGTTCAGTGGAAAGGTCAGCCTCCTGAGGCATGTACCTGGGAGTTCGAGTCTGATGTGGGGAGCTGTTATCCTCATCTATTTCCCGACTCAGGTACTTCTTTCTTTTTTCCGTTAGAGGATGAGCGGTTATTTTAGAGGTGGAGAATGTGATGACCAAAGGGGTCATCACCTGTTTCTTTACTTATTCCATGTCTCAGAGGCCCTGAAAACCTCATTGAGGGTTGCCTCGATCTGCGTGTGTAGTCCGGGCGCGTAACCAAAAATCTTAAATCTGAATTATGTGTGAGAAATGATGAATTTTGATATTTATATGATTAAAGTTGACTCTGGTCAACATTTTGGGTAAACGGACCCGGACCAGTGATTTGATGACCCTGGACATCCGTAGGAAATATGGGACTTAGGCGTATGCCCGAAATCGAATTCGAGGCCCCAAGTCCGAGAAATGAATTTTTATATGAAATTGTTTCCTGAAAATAACTAAAGAAATTGGAAAATGAAATTGATTAGAAGACTATGGTATTGGGCTCGTATTTTGGTTTTGATTCCCGGTACAAGTCTCATATGTGATTTAAGTACTTTCTGTAAATTTTGGTTGAAAAAGGACGTCATTTGACATATTTCGGACTTAAGATGGAAAATTTGGTGTTTCATGAAAGAATTGAAAGAAATCTTAAGCTTTGGGGATTGATTCTATGTATATGATGTTATTTCGGCGATTTGATTACACGAGTAAGTCCGTAGGATGTTTTTGAAGTGGTGTGTATATTTGGTTTAGAGCCCCGAGGGCTCGGGTGAGTTTTGAATAGGTTCCGGGAGGTCATAGACTTAAAAATAGCAGTATTCCAGGTTAACCATCATGGCCGCGTTCCCTATCAGTGCGGTCCGCTCTGGAAGAATCAAAGAGTTGCTATATATCAGGACTCAGAACCCACTGGTGCATCCCCCGTGAAAACGTGTGCAGCTGCGAAGGGGATCAGCACAGACACGATCCAATTACGCGGTCCGCGGTGGATGTCGCGCGGCCGCGGTCCTTCTCGCGCGGTACGCGCGGTGAACTTCACAGAATGGCACCTTGGTCCAGGCCTCAGCGTGACCGCGGTCCACCTTTGCATGGTCCGCGCTGGGGCTTTTGGGAGGTTATCAAAGACGGGAATTCTCAGTTATTTCTCATTTTTCAAAAACCCAAAACATAAGAGGCGATTTTCTAAGCAATCTTCTTCTTCAAAACGATTGGTAAGGGATTTCTAAACTATTGTCTTCACTCTTTGACATCTTTTAACATGAATTCCACTTCAAATCAAAGATTCTAATGGGGAAATATGGGTATTTCTGATAGAACCTAGGTTTTCAAAAATTAGGGGTTTTGGACCTCAATTCGAGATTCATTTCCAAATAAATCATTTATTTGAGTTCATGGGGGAATGGGTAAATGGTTTTTTGTTCGAACCTCGGGTTTTGACCATGTGGGGCCGGGGGCATTTTTGAAATTTTTGGAAACCCATTTTTATGCATTCAAATTGTTTTACGTAGCATTTGCTGATATATTTAAGTAATTTGTGACTAAATTCGAGCGGATTGGTGGAGGAATCAAGGGGTAAAGTTGTGATTGAAGCTTGAGTGAGTTCAAACATTGAGGTAGGTGTTCTGTCTAACCTCAGCTTGAGGGAATATGAGTTGTCTTGTTTGCTACTTGCTAATTGTCGAGTACGGTGTATAGACATAATGAATATCTATACATTGGTGTCTAGCATGACCGTGAGCTTTACAATGTGATTATCATTATTTAGTTGTGAATTTCATGTTAAATTGAGGATTTCTATATGTTGTAAATAACATGTGAAAGACATTATGATAATTTGATTTCGTGGAGCATTGGCACGGTTGTGATACGAACTAAGAAGGTATATGGGATTATGGATTCTTTGGAGCATAGTCTCAAGTGATAAAGTGAAAGATGAGGTAAGAAATGAAAGAAAGCTAATGAGTTAATGGTTATTCCCTTGCCGGGATTTCCTATTTTTGTTTGTCTATTCCCTTGCCCCATTGTTGTGATTGTTGTTGGGTGAGGAAGAGTGATAAAGCATGAAGGGTGATGCCGTGCACGTTTGTGATATGTATACTAATGCACGAAGGAACATTCTATGCCATGATGTGAATACTAATGCACGAAGGAACATTCCGTGCCATAATATGATTACTAATGCACGAAGGAACATTACTTGCCATGATATAAGTGTTTACGCATGAAAGATCATTCCGTGCCATCACTTTGTGAGGTAAAGCGCAAAGGATCACCGTGTATTCTATATGATTGATTTGGTGAGAACGAGAGTAAAAACACGAAGGGTGGTGCCGTGCAACTGTTGATTTTCTTATTCTCGCTGATATTGAGGTTGTACAATTTCATTCCTTATTTATTGATTGTATTATATGCACTGTTATAGCCCCTACAACATGCTCCCCTCCCTGTTTTTTTTGACTGGTTAAATTCTTTTTGTGTTGTACTCTAGGGCATACATATATATTGAATTGCACAGGTTTGATCGGTAGTCCGGTCCTAGCCTCGTCATTACTTCGCCGGGGTTAGGCCAAGCACTTACCATCACATGGGGTCGGTTGTGCTGATGCTACACTTCTGTGCTTATTTGCACAAATCACATAGTTGAAGCAACTTTTGGTCAGTAACAGTAGGTTGGGAGCATGCCTTCAGTCCAGAGTGAGATAACGAGGTAGCCTTACAGACGTTCGGGGGCCCGACGTCTCCTTTATCTTGTTTTTAGTGGTTTTCCCTTGTATTTCAGGATAAAATCTTATCATTTCATTCTAAACATTGTATTTAGTGAACTCTTAGAAGTTCGTGAACTTTGTGACATCGGGGTTTGGGGTAGCGTATTGTGTTAACTTCTGCAGTTTTATCTAGTCTCTTTAAAGTTGAGTCTTCCGCTTTAATATTTTAAATGCAAGGTTTTATGATACTACCATGAATTGTGAAAAAGGGTGATTAAGACGGCTTGCCTAGATCCCGTCAGTAGGCGCCATCACGACTCCCGAGGGTGAAAAATTCGGGTTGTGACATAAATATGGCTAGGTGAATTGCATATAAAGTGTGATTATCTTATGTTAAATGCCCTAACGCTAATATAATGCCTTTATTTTGTTATATTGATAGCAAAAGGGTGGTTGGTTTGTGGTTTTTAAAGTGGTAAATCTTCTATACAACACAAAGTCAAAAGGCAATGACAGACAACAACAGAACTAAGTTGGTTGATACCAGTGCCCAAAAACAATTGGTTGAATAGGACAATGGGTTGGATAAAGAGGTAAAGATGCTAAAACAACACATAGCGGACATGTATAAGGCTTGGATAACTGGGAAGGCACCACCCCTTCCACTACCTAGCTTTCTGGATGCTGCCCTTACCCAAGCTTCGGACACAATGCTAGATGATCCTCCATACTCTCCAGATCCACCCGCTTATCACAGCTTTCCCAACCACCCCAGTAGCTCCATCATTCGTTCTCAAACTGTCTTTTCCCAAAAGTGACCTCCTGTTATATCCACTATTCCCAACAATGAATATCCACTCAAAGCTCATCATGACCAATACTACCCCGTAGAGGTTGCCCACAAAGTTCCTGAATCATACAAGAAAAGCCCTCAGGATGAGCTTCATGCTAAACATGAGAAATTCACAGGAAGAGAAGGGCAAGATAGGATACCAAGGAGGCTAAAAGGCATAGAACAATCCTTGAAGAACCGGCAAGGAATGAGAGACCACGGTAGCATGACTTACAAAGAACTGTCTGTGTTCCCTAACGTTCGCCTGCCTGCGGGCTTCAAAGTGCTAAAATTTAACTTGTGTGATGGGTGCGGAGATTCGGTAGCCCAACTGAGGGTTTATTGCAGTGAAATCACTAGTGTTGGAGAGAAAGATGATCTATTGATGGCATATTTTAGTAAGAGCTTGACTGGGGTAGATTTGGAATGGCATAATTGTCAAGATGTTGGTAAGTGGCCTACATTGGGTGACATGGCTCAAGATTTTGTTCGATACTTTCAATACAAATCAAGTGTTACCCCATACCGATCCCCCCTATCGAAAATAAAAAAGAAACCAGAGGAAAGCTTTAGGGAGTTTGGACTAAGATGGAGGGAGGAAGCTACTAAAGTCAGTACCCCGATTGGTGAAGAAGAAATGGTTGAGCTTTTTCTACAAGCCTAGAGGCCCACCTACTTCAGTCATTTGATCGCGGCCTTGGGAAAGCCTTTCAATGATGTGCTAAAAATGAGGGAGACGGAGAAGAGGGAATCAAGTCAGGCAAAAGCATAAGCTGTTTGGTAATGAAAGATACTACAAAAGACATTCAGAACATACCGGTAAGTTTGAGTGTAAGAAAGAGAAATGGAAAAGATGATCCGCTGAGCATTCCTGCTCAACACTTTTAGCCTCGACATCGGCCCCATGAATATCCTTGCGCACCAGATGACCCTCCCCAATATCATTTCTCTCTACAGAACTCCCAAAGTCGTACATTATTTTCGCAATACCCAGCTTCATAAAATGCCGAACCACCCCCACGAGACCACCGAAACCTATGAGGATGAGGTTTCCGGCCCAATCAAGCATTTACGAATGAGAGGTTGCAGAAGAAGAAAAATTTCACTTCATTGGGAGAGTCATATGCCAGTCTGTTCTATAGGCTAAGGAAATTAGACATGTTGAAGCCGATTCAGATAAAAATGCCAAACCCTCTTCCAAAGAAGTTTGATTTTTCTCAAAGGTGCGCATATTACTCAGATGCCCTGAGGTATGACATAGAGAAGTGTTGGAATCTGAAGAAAGCAATTCAGAAGGTTATTGATGCAAGTGACATTATCGTGCAAAATCCAGATGCAACAAACACTAGCCAAAGTCCATCGCCTATGCATATGGTGGGCATGATTTATTTTGAAAAGGAATATAAGAATTCTTCTGAGATTCTCGGAGGTCCATGTGCAACGAAGCTTTCAGTGCTATTAGAGATTGATCCTAAGAACAAGCAGGAAAAGGGAACCCAAAAGTAATTTGTTAAGAACAATGTGATGGAGACCTGTGAAGGTTCTAGTATTGTTGGTGCAGAAGGCAATTGCTATGATGACGGTGATTGGAAAGACGCTCTTTCTTGGTTAGCCAGGGGGAAGTTTTGGTGGTTTATTTTGTTGTCATTTTTGTTGTCTAAATTCTTTCAGGGTTGTAATTCGGATATTGTCTTGTGACTCAAACCCTTATATCCTTTTATTTTGCCTAATTTGTTTAGTCATAGTAGCTCATTTAGTATTACCTAGTTTTGTTCCTGGGTTATACCCCATTTTTTTACTTGTTTTGTTATTTGAAGCGTTTCACCGCCTGTCTAATGCAATTTCATGTCTTTTGTTATTTCCAGTCATTTTCTTTGTTTAGTTCTCTTCTATCCTTTCATTTTGTCTTTTATCTAATGTTGGTTCTAGTGACATGGCATGCATGCAAAATTCTCAGCATGGTCTTAAAAATTCAATTAGTCATGAAGCATTGAAACAATTTTGAAGATGATAAGGACACTTGAGGGAAATAAGAACAGATTTTGAAATTTTGAGATCATTTGAAGCTCGAACCATGTGAAACTGGGACAGATAGAACATAAAGAAATACTATTGAAATGCATCATGTTGCATTGGGTTGAAGCTAATGGTAAGTTTTCCCCAAATTTGCAGGGTTGTTCGTTGTAACGAAGAGTGTTGTCTAATGGTGCTTTAAAATTGACAAATGTAAGAGGCGGATGTGTGGATATGGTTGTTAAGTCTGGTACAATCAAAATATGTTACAAATATTTACCTTGGTTTGTTTAATTGTGCTGTTTGTACTTGGCATGTTTTGAAGATTGGAATGACGAAGGCATTTTGTTCTGCTATCTAAACACTTTATCCTTTGTTACCCCTTTGACCCTAATTTATTTTCTTTTATACCCCTCTATAGAATTAGTAGCAAAGTTCAGAAACACAAGCGCAAAAGATAAGTAAAGGGAAAAGAGAAAAGAGAAAGAAAAGAAAGAAGAAAAAGAAAAGAATGAAAAGAGAAAGAAAAAAAAGAGAAAAGGAGAAGAAAAACAACAAAAAAAAAAAACAAAAAGAAGGAAAGAAGAGAAAAGAAAAAGAAAAGAAAAAGAAAGGAAAATCACAATATACAAAATAATTCCTATGTCATTAACTACGTTCGACCTCATTCCTTTTAAGGATACGTAAGCAGCCTCATGGTTCGGTCCCGTCAAAGTAAAAATCCAAAAGTCCCCAAGCAAAGAAACTGGGGCAGAATTCGTGGTTGTTGTAAAAAATCTGATTCCGAAAGTTGTACTCTTGATCCCATTTGAGTTATTTTAAGCCTTTTTATACCATTTCTTTCTAACTCCATTCAAAAGCCAACATTACGGTCCAAAGAAAGACCTTCTTATTAGTCTTCGAGAGATGCCAATTTGAGCAAGTAGAGGTGATTAATGTCAGGGGCAACACTCCGGTCCGAGCAGGAAAAATAATAAAAACGAGAGAGTCTTATTGGTGAAAACCCTCACGGGAACCGTAAGGCGATGAGAGCTAAGAGAAAAAAATGAGAGAGTTTAGTGAAAATCTTCATGAGCACCTTGAGGGGACTGTAAGTTGAGAGAAAGAACA
Source organism: Nicotiana benthamiana (assembly GCA_034376525.1). Lineage (NCBI taxonomy): Eukaryota > Viridiplantae > Streptophyta > Magnoliopsida > Solanales > Solanaceae > Nicotiana > Nicotiana benthamiana. Next base: position 16,022,906 of record CM067325.1, read on the forward strand.
AAATGAGAGAGACTGTGCAAATCCTTCGGGCACTACAAGTCGAATAAGGATTGAGAATCAGATGGGAAATCACGAGACGGAGATTGTGAAAGACGACTAACGACGGAGCATCGAAGCCCAGTTTCACGGTTTGGGGGTATAATAGAAGTTGAACATCAGACTTGCTTGGCAGAATATCCACAAGTGCATGTCATGATCATTTGTGTTGATACCCATATCTAATAGGTTTTTACTGTGTATTTTTATTGTTAGGAATCATCTCTTTCCTTTGTCCTTTACTCTATTCCTTTTGTCTTGTTTACTTCCTCTTCCTAAGCCTGTTTAGTCATAAGAAGTGAGAAATGACTTCAAAATTTGCCACCAGCTTTCCAATTGCACAAAACAGGATCTGGTTAGCACGTCAAAGTGTCATATGTCCAAAAAGAACAACAAGCACACTGATCCGGTAACAATCAACATGCTTTGAGATTCGTGTGAAAATACAAAGGCTTGGTTTATATAAATTGATGAACAATGCAACAGACGGAGGGTTAGGGTAAACATGTCAAAGTTATTTTCTGTGATAAGATTGACAAAAGGGAGGTAAATCTATGACAAGCAAGATCTTACAAGTAGAAATCAAAGTTATTGTTCCAAGGCCAAGGCCATTGATTTTAATTAGGAAAGAACAACGTGCGCACTGAAGTTGATGACAATCAATACATTGTGAGGATCATGTGAAACATAAAGGTTTGGTAGATGTCGGTTCATGAGCAATGAAACAAATAGAGGGTATTGGGTTGAATGAAACAAAGGTATTTTTATGATAAGAGTGGCAAAGAAAGTGGTTAGTAATTGAACAAGCAAGGTCTTCAAGTGGAAATTAGTTATCATGGGAAGTGAAGGAGTAATCGCCCTCAAAGTCAAGGCCAAAAACCAACCATCATATTTTTAAACTGATAAGATTTTTCTTTGATTTGAAATAGGGGCAGGAAGTTTCGGTTGTTTCGGAGAAACCCCTCGTAAGAGAAAAGCAAGCACTAAACAGGTTTGACAGTAAATTTTCATGACCCTCCTGAAAAATGGGACCTAGTTTAAAATTCAATATAATCATGAGTAGAAAAATCTAGCATAAATGTATCCCAAAGGAAAATAAGTTGGCTTAATAATTTGCATGTTTGAGATAGAATACAATTAGGAGTTTCAGGACCCTCATGGAAAATGGGATCTAGTTAAAATTCAAAACAATCATGAGTAGCATAAGCTAGCATAAATGTACCCCAAAGGAATATCAGTTGGTTTTAATGTTTGCATATTTAAGATAAGATTCAGTCAGGAGTTTTTAGGACCCTCCTGAATAATGAGACCTAGCTTTAAGATTTTCCATTATGTAACAATATTTAGCATAAGCTTTGCTGTAGGGTAGTATAATTCAGGCGTAAAGAATTATCACTCTTAGGATGAAATTTGACTTTGGATTTTGAGGACCCTCTTGGATAATGGGCTGTAGTTTTAAGACCTTATTAGATAACCGGATTTAGTAGAAGTCATACCTTTAGGAAATATAATTCACCTTTTAAAACTGTCACTTAACTAAGAGTTGTCAGGACCCTCCTGGATAATGGAATCTAGCTTTCAGAATTTTAGAATATTTGGTAACATAATTCAGTTTAACACTCACATATGAGCCCAGCTACCAAACTGGGGCACAAAAATTTTCTTTGCTTTGTCTAGTTTTGTTGAAATCAAAAATCCACTTGGAGAACAGGGAGAAGAAGTTCAATTTTTGGCAATCAGGCGCCCACCTGGAGAGCACGAGAATACATTTCAAGTTTAGCAATCAGGTACCCACATGGAGAAAACGAGAACACATTTCAAGTTCAGTAGTCAGGCGCCTACCTGGAAAGCACGGGAATATAGTTCAAGTTCAGCAATCAGGCGCCCAACTGGAGAACACGGGAATACATTTCAAGTTCAACAGTCAGGCGCCCACTTGGAGAGCACGAGAATATATTTCAAGTTCAGCAGTCAGGCGTCCACCTGGAGAGTACGGGAATACAGTTCAAGTTCAGCAGTCAGGCGCCCACCTGGAGAGCACGGGTATACAATTCAAGTTCAGCAGTCAGGCACCCACCTGGAGAGCACGGGAATACAGTTTAAGTTTAGCAATCAGGAGCCAACTTGGAGAGCACGGGAATACAATTCAAGTTCAGCACTTAGGTGCCCACCTAGAGAGCACGGGAATATAATTCAAGTTCAGTAGTTAGGTGCCCACCTGGAGAGCACGGGAATAGAGTTCAAGTTAAGCAGTCAGACGCCCACCTGAAGAGCACGGGAATACAGTTCAAGTTCAGCAGTCAGGAGCCTACCTGGAGAGCACGGGAATACAGTTCAAGTTTAGCAATCAGGCGTCCACTTGGAGAGCACAGGAATACAATTCAAGTTCAGCAATCAGGCGCCCACCGGGAGAGCACGGGAATACAGTCAAAGTCTTGGCAATCAGGCACCCGTCTGGAAAGCAGGGGAATACAAATAAAGTTTTGGCAGTTAGGCGATCACCTGGAGAACAAGGGGAAGAACACCAATTTTAAGGAAGGAAACAATTTAGGTGTCGATAATCAGGCATCCAGTAGAAGAAAAGGAAAGTATCTCAGATTATAATTTAAGCTCAACAATCAGGCGTCCACCAGGAGAAAAGGAAAATCATCTTAGATTAAGATTCAAATCAGCAACAAAGGGACGTCACCGGGATAGCACAAGTCAACAAGGCATTTAGAACCACAAGATCAAGTTTGAAAATATAGATAGGGACTTTGGAATTCATAGGTCATAGTTTAGTCTAGTATCTTTTTATTTTGTGATGGTGTAATAAGGGATTAGTAAGTAGTAGTAGAAGCAACAACAACAAGGAAATCACATCTTCAGGGTAGTCCCATCTGCCGATACTTTCCTAACTACACTAACCTGATTCCTCTATAGCCAAGGATATGTAGGCAACCTCGAAAGTAGGGTGCGCTCAAATCTTTCAGAAATGCTTCTCACGGAGTATTCAAATGGGCAAAAATTGCTCGTATCCGCTCACTTTATCTTTTCGCTGAAACCCTTCACTTATCCAAGCAAAGTGGGACAACTGTGAACACATGATTTTTGTCCTACATTAAAATAACTCCTAAAAATAGACTAAAATAATTTTTATTAATTTTAAGAATTTTTCTTTATTTATTTAAATTTCATGCATTTTTAGCATTTTTAAATCATAGAAAAATCCTAAAAATTATCATTTTTACATATTTAACTTTTAGTCTTTAGAATTTAGTGTCTTTAATTAGTTTTAATTAAATTAGTTGTTTTAATAAATAAAGAATTTTAATTTTTACAAAATAGCTTAATTTAGGTTTTTAATTAAATAAAGAAAAAAAAGAAAAAATAAATATAAGAAAATAGGAAAAAATATTTGATCTTGTTTATTTAAAATTGAGCCAATACTTAAACTGATCCTAATTAATTAATCCAAAAAAAACTCCATACCCGACCTACATTCACCAAACCCAAGCCTATCTCTCTCCCTCCTTACCCTTTATCTAATAAAAAGAATGAAGACCTAACCTAGAGAGAGACAAGAAAAGACCTCACCCCGAAAAATCCTTAAGAACTCCGTTTTCCTTGCTTCTTCTTATTCTTTCTTTACACACACCTAAATCTTACAATTAGAAATTCTCACCTCTCTCGCTCATTGACATAGTTGCACAGAAAAGTCGAGCTTATTTCTCTCATGAATTTCTGAAAATCTCTCACACACCGAGATATTCAAAGCTTCTGTGTTCTTTACATCTTCTGGGTTTCATTTTTAAGTCTGCTTTTGGAAACACTGAAGAATAAAGATGAAGGTAAGAATGAACATTCTCCATTTTTCTCTGTTGAAGAAGCTCTGCAGAGAGCAAAATGAATTATTGCTCTGTCTGTACAATCGAAGGACCGACAACCCAAATATAACCGCCTCTATTACATTGGGTCGGATCAACTAAAAGAGTTGAGCTAAAACGAAATGGGCTCATGGACAAGTCTAATATAGAGACCCAAAATAAAGGTATACAACATATACACAATATACAATAAAAATACAATAAAATACATCACAAATCAATGTATGTGTATAGGATTAGATGCTAGATAGTCCTTTAGCTCAACACCCCCCCTCAAGTTGGAGGGGGAGACCACCTTCAACTTGACCAGCAAAGAATGATGAACAGTGCCAGGTAAAGGCTTGGTGAGAAGATCGGCCAATTGGTGAGAAGTGGAGACATGAGAGAGAGGAATCATCCCATCAGTAAGCTGGTCACGAACAAAATGACAATCGACCTCAATATGCTTGGTTCGCTCATGAAAGACAGGATTCTTGGCTATATGTATAGCAGCCCGGTTGTCACAAAAAACAGAAAAGGGAAGAGAAACACAAACACCAAGGTCAGTGAGCAGTCGAGATAGCCAAGATAATTCAGCAACCACCTTACTAAGGGCCCTGTGTTTTGCTTCAGCAGAGGATAAAGAGACTACTGGCTGCTTTTTGGACTTCCAACTGATCAAGCTACCTCCCAAAGGCACACAGGAACCAGTAACAGACCTGCGCGTATCAGGATAGGCTGCCCAATCACTATCTGAAAAAGGAATGGACTGAAAAATCAGAAGTGTCAGAATAGAAAAGACCCAAATTCATAGTTCCCTTAAGATATCTGAAGACATGCAGGGCAGCACTCATGTGAGGAACTCTTGGACACTTCAAAAATTGACTCAAATGTTGAACAGCAAAGCAAATGTCAGGTCTGGTGTGAGTCAAAAATAAAAGCTTACCAATCAAGCTCCTGTACTGGTCAGGAGAAGAGAAAAGGGCACCAGAGTCAGCATGGAGCTTGAGATTAAGATCCAAAGGACAAACAACAGGAGAAACATTCACACTGTCAAATTGATGCAGCAGGTCAGAGATAAATTTGTGCTGATTAAGAAGCATACCACCAGCAACAACAGACACCTCAATGCCCAGAAAATAATTCAGAGACCCCAGGTCTTTGATCCTGAACTGGTCATCCAGGAAGTTTTTCAGGGCAGAAATCTCAGCAGTGTCATCCCCAGTGATAATAATATCATCCACATTGACTGCCAAAACCACAAGACATCCAGGCTGACCCTTAAGAAACAAAGAATAATCATTCAAAGAATGAGTGTAACCTCTGGAGTATAGAGCATGAGAAAATTTAGCATACCACTGTCTGGATGCCTGTCTCAAACCATAAAGGGATTTCTTCAACTTACACACAATTGGAGGAGAGACAGAAGAACCAGAATCAACAGAAGGGACAGAAACAGTTAAACCTAGAGGAAACTTCATATATACCTCCCCATTTAGGTCACCATGCAAGAAAGCATTATTAACATCAAGTTGGAAAAATATCCCAATGATTCTTAATAGCTACAAAAGTTAAGCATTTAACAGTGGACATCTTAACCACAGGGGAAAAGGTTTCAGTGAAATCAATCCCTTCAATTTGAGTATCACCTCTAATAACAAGTCTGGCCTTGTACCTTTCAACAGTACCATCAACCTTATATTTGATCTTATAAACCCACTTGCATCCTCTGGGTTTCTTACCAGGAGGAAGGGGAAGAACATCCCAAGTATGGTTGGCATCCAATGCATCAAACTCCTTTCTCATGGCATCCTACCAGACTGGGACAGATGCAGCTTGAGAGTAATAGAGAGGTTCAGATTCTAGAGGAGGAGAAGATGAAGAAGAGACAGAAAAGGAAGGAAGGTGACAAACATTAATCCTTGAGATAAGAAGGAGGGTTGTGCTGCCTTCCAGAAGTTCTGGAAACAACATGTGCTGTAGGAGAAGAAATAGTAGGAGGAGGAATATCAGGATGGAAAGGTGGACTGGAAATAGGAAGATTGGAAGAGGGAACAGAACTGGATGAGGGAGAAGAAGGGGCAGAAGGATAAGGGAGAGAGGAACCAATTGGAAAAGACAAGTCTGTCTCAGAAAGTGGATGCTCAGAAGAAGGAACAAGACGAAAAGAAGAGGGAGAAACAGATGCAGCAGGGGTAACAGGAAAAGCAGTTCCAAAAGGAAAGCAAGTCTCATGAAATATAATATCCCTGGACAGAAAGCACTATTTGGAAGTTAGATCATACAATTTGTAGCCCTTCTTGGCAAAAGGATATCCCAGGAAAACACAGGAGATTGCTCTGGGCATTAGTTTATCCCTCTGTGGGATTGGGACAAAAGCATAAGCAAGACAGCCAAAAGCTCTTAGATGAGAGTAATTAGGTGCCTTTCTATGTAAAATTTCATAAGGAGATTTGTTTTGAAGGAGCCAAGATGGGATCCTATTAAGAAAGTAAGTGGCAGTCAACAAACAGTCCTCCCAAAAAGAGATGGGTAATTTGGATTGAAAAAGTTAGGCTCTACAAGCTTCAAGGAGTGTTCTATGTTTCCTTTCAACAACACCATTTTGTTGGGGAGTATGGGGACAAGTAGTTTGATGAGTTATGCCCTGTTGGTTGAAGAAAGAAACACCATCAAGACTAGACCCCAATTCCAAAGCATTATCACTTCTTATGGTTTGGAAAGTAGCATTAAATTGAGTTTTAACCATACACAGAAAAGATTTAATCAAGCAGAAAGAATTGCTTTTAGATCCCAGTATGTGTCCAGGTTGCTCTAGAAAAATTATCAACTATTGTAAGAAAGTATTTGGAGCCAGAGGAAGTGGGAGTGTGATAAGGACCCCAAGTATCTACATGAATCAATTGGAAAGGCCTACAGGTACTGATAGAGCTATCAGGAAATGGAAGTCTTGTTTGTCTAGCCATAGGACAAATAGAACAAGGAAATAAAGGATAAAGCATAAACGTGTTTCATGTTTGCAAAAGGAATATGAGCCAGTCTTAAATGCCAAATGTAATTCATGTCAATTGTAACAACATTATTACAGACGGAACTATTTACATTTGAAGGAAACGTAACAGTCTGATTGCTAGAAGAACATACATGATTACAAGAATCAGAAAGAGAACACACAGAAGCGGATGAACAACAGCTAAAAGAAGTAGTTGAAGGTGGCACCCAAGCAAACTTGTACAAGTCAGCCTCCTCTTTACCAAGATCCTGAGGCATCTTCAGAGAAGGGGCCTGTAGCATGTGAAGGAAACAAGAAGTTGCAGTAAACAAAACTATACAATGCATATGCTTTACTAGCTTGTGGACAGAAATTAAGTTGTGTCTGAAAGAAGGAACAAACAACACATTATGAAGAATGATGGATGGAGTTAATGCAAAAGAACCTATGTAGGTCACTTTTACTTTGTATCCATTAGGGAGAGTTACAAGATAGGGTACAGTTAAGGGTGTGATATTTAAAAAGTAAGCTTTTGTTAGATGTCAAATGATTAGATGCCCCTGAGTCTATTATCCAGGTTGCAGAATTAATTTGAGTAAGCATACAAAGTTTGGAATCAGAAACAGGACTCTCAGTTAGCGTAGTACTAGCAAAATTGGCAGTACACATGGGAGGAAGAGCTTGAGCAGTGGAGTCCCCCAACTGAGTCTGTTGTAGCAAGGTCATCAGTTGATCATATTATTGTCTACTTAACCCTAGTATTATAGATCTTTGTCCATCCATAGTTTGGACAGGTTGGTGACTTTCAGTAGAATTTCCATGAGAGTTAGGGAAATCTGCACCAGTGGTTATATGAGAAGCAGCAGGTCTTCTTCCTTTGTTAATGTTGGTACTATGTGGATACCCATGAAGCTTGTAACACTTATCAATTATGTGCCCAGACTTCTTACAGTATCTACAGAACAAAGGTCCTCTGGTTTGGTCAAAATTAACTTTTGGTCTGAAGGACGATGGATTTGGCATTGTAACTGGGTTCATTTCAAAGGAAGATGGGGAACTTTTGTTTGTGTTGACATTGAAAGACATAGAATCAGGATTAAACTGGGAGATGGACTGACTTGTCTTTGTTTTTCATCATTGAGGAGTATATTATAGACATTTTCAGGGGTAGGGGGAGGTTGCATCATCAGTAAGTTGCTCCTTACCCCCATATATGTCTCATTAAGGCCCATGAGGAATTGGAACACCTTATTCTCCTCATCCTCTTGGATAATGCCATTTTTGGCAGCACAAATGCACCTCTGGCCATGGTTTGTACACACTGCTCCTAACTCATCCCACATCCCTTTAAGCTTGTTAAAATATGATGCTATATCTAGAGGTCCTTGAGAAGTATGGGAGAGTTCCCTTTTGAGTTCAAAATTTTTGGTTCTGTTAGCTGTACCATATCTGGCTTCGAGTTGTGCCCATATACTCTGTGCAGTCTCAGAGTATTGCACACTCTCAGCTATCTGAGGAGACGAAGAGGCAGTTAACCAGGAGATTACCATATTGTTGCACCTATCCCATAACTTCTGTTCAGCCACATTAGTGGCTGGTCGAGGACATGTACCATCAACAAAACCAATTTTATTCTTAGCAGACAAGGCGACTATCATTTTCCTCTTCCAACCCCCATAACCACTACCCGAAAATGGAGTAGGAACGAGTGATACTCCAGGAACATCAGAAGAATAAACAAAAAGAGGGCTCGTAGGATCAATAGAAGGGGTATTATTAACATTCATGTTTAATATCATGAATATCAGTGAAATTAAGGTGAAAACAGTCTCTACGAACAGTTTGGAATATTAAAGTTGCATAAAAAACCACATGCAAAATCCTTTCAACTAAGAGTGAGAATAGATTTACCCTACTTCTTCGCAACAGGAGAAGAACGGCATTCAATTTCACAGAAAACCCCTTAGCTCCGAATGACAGAAACCCTAGACTCTGAAATCTCGCCGGAATCAGGCCCAAGACGTCGGAAAAATTACCCAAAACGTCGATCCTATGAATATGTGACCAGCTGATATCATTAGAACCTTCGATTTACCACTCGATTCACCTCGAGTTTACTAACAACCAACAATACAGAAACTTTCAAAACAAAAACGAGCTGAACTGAGTTGAGAGAAGACGATGGAGAATCGTTCGAGAATCCCCGCTCTGATACCATGAAAACATTGAAGAATAAAGATGAAGGAAAGAATGAACATTCTCCATTTTTCTCTGTTGAAGAAGCTCTGTAGAGAGCAAAATGAATTATTTCTCTGTCTGTACAATCGGAGGTCCTAGAACCCAAATATAACCACCTCTATTACATTGGATCGGATCAACTAAAAGAGTTGGGCTAAAACAAAATGGGCTCATGGAAAAGTCTAAAACAGAGGCCCAAAATAAAGGTATACAACATATACACAATATACAATAAAAATACAATAAAATACAGCACAAATCAATATGTGTATAGGATTAGATGTTAGATAGTCCTTTAGCTCAACAGCTTTTGAACTCGGATTTTCTACTTTTGCTGCTGGATATTGTTGGTCTGGGCTATAAGTCTGTTGATTCCAGCATCTATTTGGCTTCATTTCTCTTTTAAATTTGATCTCTGTGCAGCTAGGTATGTTCTCTACGAGCTATATCCGATCTGCTTTGCCTATGCAATTATAGTTGATGTCTAGTTTTCTTTTGGTTTTCTTTTCTTCTGAATTTTTAAAAAAAAATTGTAATTGTTGTTTAATTTATTTCTTGCTATCGTGTAGATCTACTAGTTATTTTAACCTTAAGTTGTGAATCGAATGCCAGCATTGAATTTAAGCTTCATGAGGTTTTGAGCAGTTCTTTTTATTCCTTACTTGAATTTGGCCTTCATGAAGTGGGAGTGAAATTGTTTGACTGGTCGAATTTTTTTAATTCAGTATACATATATCAAGTTGGAGTGGAGTGGCTCTCCAGGTTGTTCAATGCGATCTTCAGGACCAAAAGAATGCCGGATGAGTGGAGGTGGAGTACAGTGGTGCCCTTGTACAAGAAAAAAGGGGACATTCGGTACTGCAACAACTATAGGGGTATCAAATTAATAAGTCACACCATGAAGGTCTGGGAGCGGGTGATCGAGGCGAGGGTAAGGGATATGACATCTATATCTGGGAACCAGTTCGGTTTCATGCCGGGTCGCTCCACTACAGAAGCTATCCACCTTGTCAGGCGGCTGGTGGAGTAGTTCAGGGATAAGAAGAAGGACCTGCACATGGTGTTTATCGACTTGGAGAAGGCGTTTGACAAGGTCCCAAGAGAGGTGCTATGGAGGTGCTTGGAGGCGAAGAGCGTGCCGGAAGCCTACATCAGAGTAATCAAGGACATGTACGATGGAGCTAAGACTAGGGTTAGGACGGTGGGTGGCGACTCAGACCATTTCCCAGTGGTTATGGGGCTCCATCAAGGATCGACGCTTAGCCCTCTCTTGTTTGCCTTGGTGATGGATGCTCTAACCCGTCATATTCAAGGGGATGTGCCTTGGTGTATGCTATTTGCTGATGACATAGTCTTGATAGATGAAACGAGAGTCTGTGTTATTGAGAGGTTAGAGGTGTGGAGACAGACTCTCGAGTCTAAAGGTTTCAAAATAAGCAGATCTAAGACAGAATACCTGGAGTGCAAGTTTAGCGCCGAGCCGAGCGAAGTAGGCAGGGACGTGATGATTGGATCTCAGGTCATCGCCAAGAGGGACAGTGTCAGATATCTTGAGTCGGTGATTCAGGGGGACGGAAAGATTGACGGGGACGTCACGCATCGTATAGGAGCGGGGTGGCCAAAGCGGAGGCTTGCATCAGGAGTTCTGTGTGACAAGAAAGTTCCACATAAACTCAAGGGGAAATTTTATAGGGCGGTGGTTAGACCTGCAATGTTGTATGGGGCGGAGTGCTGACCCGTGAAGAACTCTTATGTTCAGAGAATGAAGGTTGCGGAGATGAGGATGCTCAGGTGGATGTGCGGGCTCACTAGGTTAGATAAAATTAAGAATGAAGTTATTCGAGAGAAGGTGGAGGTGGCCCCGGTGGATGAGAAGATGCGAGAAGCGAGGCTGAGGTGGTTCGGGCATGTGCGAAGGAGAAGCCCCGATGCCCTGGTGAGGAGTTGTGAGCGGCTGGCGATTGTCGGCGTTCGGCGAGGCAAAGTGAGGCCTAACAAGTATTGGGGAGAGGTGATTAGGCAGGACATGGCTAGAATGCGGGTTTCCGATGACATGACCCTTGATAGGAAATCTGGAGGTCTAGTATCAGGGTAGTAGGATGGGGGCTCCTAGAGTTTTTCATACTCCTCACCCGGGGTTGGATAAGGCTTGGCAGGGCTATCCATAGATGATTTGTGTTTCCCTTATGGAAGTTATTTATGGTAGTTACTGTATGATACTATTGCATGCTATTCTATTTATGTTTCTTATGTTTAGATAATTATTTACGCTATTTCTGCTGGAGTTACTAATGCTCTTTTGTTTTTGTTTTTATTTGTGTTTTTGTCGTTCCTTCCCTTCACTGAGCCGAGGGTCGATTGGAAACAGCCTCTCTGCCCTTTCGGGTAGGGGTAAGGCTCGTCTACATATTACCCTCCCCAGACCCCACTTTGTGGGACTATACTGGGTAGTTGTTGTTGTTGTTGTTGTTGTTGTTGTTGTTGTTGTTGTTGTTGTTATGTATATATATCAAGTTGAATAAAAGCAGCAATTTTCCTAGAAATCTGTTTAAACTCGATAGTGTCGGGTTCGATTCCTGAAGAATTTATTTGTTATAAGGCATCATATTGACTCAAACTGTGCAAGTAAATTTCGGGCTTCGGAAGATTAGCCTTAAGGCTAAAGGCGTGTTATTGGGCTATGAATCATATCAATTTTGATCTGGGTTCAAAGGTCATAAAATGCCTATATTGATGCTTTATGTAGTAGATTAAATTCTGGCTTTTAATTTTTAAATATATGTTGAAGTGCCAAATTGAGCTAGATTTGCCTGAAGGACCCATTAAAACTTGATTCTTGTTAAAGCCGTTTCTTCTAATCATCTGATTGCTTCTTCCTTAGTTAAATCACTTAGATCATCAATTTCTCAATTAGTAATGAGTTGCTGTGGGAATTAACTCTATGCCTAAATCTTGAACTATCTCGATTCCATTCAAAGCAAAATATTAGGAACTAAAATATTCAAAAGGTAGTTGTTAGCTTTTAACATATCTATTTCCTTCCAAAATTAATCCATCATCCATGATCTTGCGATTAATCTTGAGTTTAAGAAAATAGTTAATTCATAAGTGCGTAGTTGCTTTAGGTCTAAGAAAATAATAGTTTTTTTGCATTTTTGCAATGTTCTTCATTGTTGCACAGTTTTCTGCAATTGTAAAAAGAGTTCTACATTTTTTGTGCATTCCTACATAACATATATGATTTCCTGAACAATGTTTGTCCATTTCTAAATAATATAGTGTTTGGAATATTAATTAGACATTTCGCGAAAAATTTAAAACTTTCATTTTTTTTACATTGATGTTTGTTGTTTTACTTCTTTTGATATAACAATAATTTGTAGTGTGCAACCAAAGAAAATAATGATGAAACATCAACTGAAATATTTGTTGCAATTCGTACAAAGGAAGGGAAGCAAGTTCATGAAGACACCCAAGTTGCAGTAATAAGTCAAACATGTAATTTCGTTAACATCTAGCTATACTTGTTTGCTGGTTTGTACATGTCTTGAATGAATAAGTGTGTTTCCTTGTTGTTTTGGTTTCTCTATCCACATATGCCTCTGTCCATTTCATATTTCAGTGGTTTTATGTCTTATTTGTAATAATTTTATGTTTAAAAATAATTGGAGTTTCTTTGCTAGGGGAAATTAGTAGTATTTATCACATTATTCATATGTGTGTTGATTTGTCTAAACTTGTAGAAGGTGTAGTACTTCTTTTATGGTTCTACCACCACGAAAGTGAGGTTGTAATCATAACTTCCGAACTTTACAAGCAATTCGTGATGAGAACAAATTACTCCATTTTGCTATAGTACTCCTCAGTAGAATATAGTCATTATTTTTGCTTCAGGCTCATGGCTGAGTGTATTTGGCATGAGCAATCTAGTAAGGCTAAACAAAAATATATTGTGCTGTTTAACTAAGTTGTATAAGATATATAACTGCATTTACGTTGTCTAGTTGGTCAGGCTATAATATGCCAGTTGCAACCAAATTCAAATAGAAAATAAAAACATGTAAGTTTGTACTAACTGGATTATATTTCTGTGGTCATATCATAGGCCTTATGTAGAGCTAAAATATTAGGACCAAGACCTGCTCTATCATGCCACTGTTAGTGGTGGATTTGGAACATGAAAGATAAAAAAGTAAGAAGAAAATTGTGTTAAGAACCTTCCATTTCATTCATTTCCATTACAAACAAAGTGTAAGGTTAAAGATGAAGGTTATGAATTATTTGTTCAATTGTAACCGAACTAGTGGAAGCCTTTGATATATGTACTTTTAATCCATCGTGTTGTATTATTCATAATACTACGTGATTAATATTATATATTAAATTTTTAATTTTATTTTGAATGTGTATAAATATACGGGTGATGCAATTTAAATGGTGGCCACAAGTCCATTTCTATCTATAAAAGTGAATGATGAAGACTAGTTAAGCAATTGTGATATTTGAACACATTTGATTGTGGAGTTCATTCCTAGTGAACATCTTGAAATATTGCTTTATTAATATGTGTAGTAATACGGATATTTTCTTTGGATGTGTATTGCAAATATAAGCATGTGAATTATTATTACTTAATGCTTGAGATCATCAAAGTAGAAGAATAGTATATTTTAAGTAAATGTGATCAGGATATATCAAAAATTATATTATTATTCAACCAAAAAACTATGGCGTATAAATATTTTATAGCCTAAACAAAATTGCAACGCTTCGTAAGTGTGGCTATAGGGATGTAAATGATGTGGCCTAATGATTGTAGAGTGGCATGTATATTACCAGAGGCTACACTTCAGAGATATTACGTCACACTCCAAAAGTGTGGCCTATAAGGTAGCACAGGCCGCGCTTCATATATGTAGCTTTAGGATATAAAAAATGTTGCCGTATGACGTATTATAAAGCGTGACTTTTGTATCTTATAGGCCACACTTTTAAGGTGTGGATTCTAAAGCAACATTTGAAAAGCATTTTTATAGGAAAAAGTTAAGCTAGTTTAGACTATCTTTCGAAAAGTGTTGCCTGAAAGTAAAAAGTATGGCATTTGATCAAATGTCACACTTGTTAATAGTTTGGGCCACACTTTACAGGGGTGGTTAATGGCATAAAAGATTGTAGTGGACACTCTTCGATTTTATTTACAAAAAACGGAGGAGAACTACTATCTTCCAAAAGAGCGATAAATTTGACCGAGGGTTGCCTCGTATCTCTTGTAGAAGGCAATGATGACCGATTCTAAGGGACCCAACATGATGAAATAAGTGTAAATACTTAGAAAAATCCTCTACGTGGGTAGTAATTGCATTCTTTGGCGAAGGCACCGCCACATGTTTATCTGCCCATTTGCAATCCTCTTTGACCTTGGAGAGGAGATCATCAGTGATTGAGCATATATATCTCAAGACCGGATCGCATTGACCCGATACCAAAGATTATTTTTTCGACCATGAAATCAGCATCGGTCGAGCACCCACCAGGAACAAACTCTTCAGCGTGAGGTTCCGCCGCTGGTACCTTGTCGGCAGGTAATGATGAAGAGGTTGTCTATTTTTGTGAAAATATCTTAAAAGTTTTTGCTATTTTTCTTTTGAATAGAGATGAAGAAGAGGAAGTTAAAAGACCATGCTTATTGTTTTGGAATGAAGAAAAACGAAAATTCTTGCAAAAGCCTCAAGAAATCTAGTACGAATATTAGAGAATGCAAAGTCTTTTTTTTAAAGAATAAGAGTATAAAAGGTTTAAACGTAAAGTTTGAATAAATGAAAGTTTGAGTATTTATAGTTTGCAAACGACGGTTCAAAATACGTAATGGCCGACCAGCGACTCACGAACACTAAATGATGTTTTAGATATGACTGACGAGACATTTAGTCAATTTTGTCGTTTCTGAATCGAGACGAAGATCGGAGACTCATATCGTTTCTCGTCGTTTACTCTTTAAAAAATAAGGGGACTATCTGTATACGTTCGAAACCGAACTCATCTATCGCATGACAGATCTGGGCTTAAACATGATGGTTAAAGATCGACCCCAGATTATATCAAACCAAGGTACAAAGTTAGAGCACACGTCTTCAAGATTATCAATCACGTAACTCTGGAACCGACCCCGATCTCGATCAAGCTCAAGGAAATATTACCTGATTGAATAATGGAAGGCCAAAATATTCGTAGCCGGTCGAATAGTGCTGTAAGAATCTCGGCACATATCAACGAGAGACCGACTAATTAGCAAATCATGATATTTCTTACCTTTTTGTAGAATTGTATCTAAAATAGGACTCCCCTACTATATAAATTGGGTTTGATTACTTGTAACCACATTGTAATACGCATTCAAAGGCAATACACTGTTAGTTTTAGTTCTTATTATCTTGCTATTCTGTTCTGACATCGACCGAGGTACTTTCTAGCTCGAGGTTGACCACTCTTTAAGGCTAACAATGTTCAAGTTGTGCGATTTACGTTCACTTTTTTATCATTAATTTTAACATTAGTCTATTTTTTTAATTTGTATTAAGTTATATCACGTATTCTTAAAATTGAATGTAAATATAATTGTTATTAGATTTTGAGGGTAAACATGTTAGCAGAAGATGATCAATTTTTTTGAGTACATAGATTCTTAATTCTAGAAAAGATAGATTACTAAGTTTTGAAGTATTTACATGTATTAAGTAGATTTTTAACACAAATAGGTACATACTTTTAACCACAACTGTCGAATTTTATCGAACTTATAACTAAACTCTAGCTTCGCTCCTAATTATGAAAGTTAACTCTTTTTCTTTATGTGAGTAAAACACTTTCTTACAGTCAAACATCTTGTTCTTTGGCGTTCCAACTTCACCTTGTAATCCCCACCCTGTCTCCCTACGTATGGAATAAACAAAACTAAAAACACACTTTATTGCGTGACAATATGGTCCATCTATTAAGAAAATAAAAGACTCTTACTCCCAATAGGGGTGGCAAGATTCGAAATGCAAGGAGTTATGAGTTATCAGTTCTAACTTTGTATAGATTTGTATATTGGGTTCTTAAATTTTATAAACATAAGAATTTGAAATATCAACTATATTAGTAAATAGTTATGATTGACAAAATGGCAATAGTGCTAGTATTATGTTTGGAATCGAGTCGCATCACATAATTACATTCGCTTGTGGTATTCTTATTGCATTTGCATAGAAATGAGTAAACTTGTTTTATCAATAAAGAAAGAGTAAGGGAGAGGATGCAAGTGAGTTTTTTTAGGTTTATTCTCTTCATTTTAAAAAAAAGGTAGGATTTCCTTTTTTGTTATTTTAGTTTGCGACTCAATTTCAAAGTATAAATTTTTTATTATAACTGAAAATAGCGGACTCGAGGAAACAATATTTGGATAAGCTATTGTGGCATTTTGATATAATCTTAACTTTGCCTCCAATGATGAGATCTTTTGGCTTCTCAGGAATAGCAGACAGAGAGCCCGTTTGGATTAACTGATTGTAAATTAGCTGATAAGCTTGAAGTGTTGAAAGTTTTTAAATGCAGAAACTAATTTTAAAAATATGTATTTACGTATTTGGATAGAAGTGTTGAAACTGATAATAAGTAGCTGATATATTTGATTAAAAAGTGCTGATAATCTATTCTTTTGTTAAAATGATTAAAATACCCTAGAATATTTTTTTTTAAAATTAAAAATTAAAAATTTCTTTGTAAATAAAAGAATTAACAATGAATATGGAATGAAGAGAAAGTCAAGAAATTTATTTTGGGAAAAATATGTTGTGAATTAGAAAATATTATTAAGAATAAACTAGTAAAAATGTTGGTCAAACTGAAAGTGCTTATAAGATAAAAAACTATAAGTTGAGGGTGATCAGCTTATGATTTATGACGGATTTTAGCTTATAAATACTTTGAGTATTTACCAAACACGTAAATAAGCTAAAAGATACTTATAATCTAATTTATCCAACTTATAAGCTTAGCGAAATACTCTCACAGTTCATATGCAAATATCGATTAGGGGACTGTGGAGCTCGCGCTCGTACAAATTGGATGGTTGTAAAAAGGAAAAATAGTAGGACAATTAGGCAATTAGCAGGTAACATTAAATGTAATTATGCGCCACACCCTTGACAGTCAAGATGGCCGAGTTGGTCTAAGGCGCCAGTTTCAGCTACTGGCCCGAAAGGGCAAGGGTTCTAATCCTATTCTTGACAGGTGAAATGCAATTTTTTATTACGTCTCCCATTTAATTTATGCTTGTATCCTCTATCTTTGGGACGTGACCGTCTTTATATCTTTGGATTGGACGGATCTGTTTCTCAAAGTGTCTACGCAGATGATATATTATGGGAACCAATTCATTTCGGTCTTTAGTTCAGATGGTAAATAAAAGCTCCCGCACCGAAAGAAAAGAGAAAAAGAGATCAACATATATATGATTATCCAACCCTATTAGTATGAGACCTTTTGGGAGATGCCCAAAAACAAATTCGTGATGGCTTGGGCCAAAGCGGACAATATCATACTAATGCGGGGTTGGGGTGAGGGTACGCGGTCCCCAACACAGATACATCAATTTTGGAGCAGTACTCTAATGAACTATCTGATCTTCATACGTCATCCATTGCATTCACTATCTAAACTTATATAGTAAAAGAAAGCATACCAAGTAATTCTACTACAGTGTAGCACAAAACTAACCTCACGTTTCTTCTAGTCAAACCTAAAGCTTACGCAGCTTATAGTTAGTGGAAATTCTATTTAGAGAGTGGAAAATATACGACATCCATGATATTAACATTAAAAGAAAAAGAGAAGGAGAAAAAAAAAACTAATGGAAGATGAAAACAAAGTTACTCTACATGGAATGTGGATTAGCAGTTACGCGAAGAAAGTGGAGTTGGCTCTCAAAATCAAAGGCATAACTTTTGATTATGTTGAAGAAGATTTGAGCAACAAAAGCTCTCTGCTTCTCAAATATAATCCCGTTTATAAGAAGGTTCCAGTATTACTTCACTGTGGAAGACCTGTATCTGAGTCCCTTGTAATTCTTGAATATATCGATGAAACCTGGAAAAACCAGCCTCGATTTTTACCAGAAGATCCTTATGAAAGAGCAAGAGTTCGTTTTTGGGCTACTTACTGCCTTCAGGTTATACTTTTATGCTTCTTTCCTTTGTGTTACGGGGTATGTTTGGTACACCAGAAGTTAATTTAGGAATATATTTCCATGACAAAGTCATTTTCTAATATTTGGTTATCAGAACATTTTCCGTAAAAGTAGTAAAAATAACTTCCATCACTTGTGTTGGTAAATCAGTTTCATTACAATTATGTTAACTTCTAATTTTACATTATTTGTTTCAACTCGTATTTAAACATCATCATCATCATCATCATTATTATTAGTACTTAAAAATTTTCATGATAATATATACTATCTGATTTGCTAATAATAATATATAATTATTCAATAAATATATTTCAGAAAATTATCCCACTCACCAACCAAATACAGAAAGCATTTGATGAATACTTCAACTTGATTGTTTTAGGATAAGTGATTTGCAGATATCAGACACTATGAAGAAAGCATTCATTTCAGCCCAAGAAGTCGATGAGTTCAGAGCATTTGATGAGTTCTTTGAGAAACTTCAAGTGATAGAAGAAGGAAAGAAAGATTTTTTCCCAGGGGAAAGGCTCAATATCTGCTGTGAGAATATGGGACTTTTAGATATAATAATTGTTGGTTCACTTGGTACATATAAGGCAGCAGAAGAAGTACTTGGAATGACGATTTTGGATCCTGAAAAGAATCCTTTTATATATTCATGGGTGAATACCCTACTTGAGATGCCTTTGGTGAAACAGAGTCTGCCTCCACATGACAAGGTGGTTTCAAGACTTGAGTTCATTCAGCAAAATGGCTTTACGTTTCAAACCAATATTTGAAATGGTAATAGGACATGGTTTGTATGATGAATACGTTTGCTTCTTGATGATTAACTGTAACTCAATATTGCTTCAACTTAGTGAATTTTAAAACCAAAATATAAGCAGACCAATTCTTGTGCATGCTAGTCCAATCCCCTTTCTCTTGCGCTTTAGTACCTCACTAGGAGAATTTTTAAATAAAGTGAAAATGAGAGTTCCTCTTATTCAACCAAGAACATTCCCTTTTGAGATATCACTAATTTCTCCAACTCTTTGAGAATAACATTTCAGCTTATAATCTACATAAGGTACCCAAAGTCAACTTCCATACATCATGTTCCACAATGTCATGTCCACCATTCAAAAAATGTATACTTTTTCATAACAAGTTGATTAAGTGCTTGATTAAATTCAGCATCTTGCAGCATTAGAGATTAAAATATTGACTAATTACGCCATATTCCAACAAGCATTCAATGTGACGTATGACTTGGTGGCCACTTTGCAACTTAACAGCTCCCTCCCCAAAGCGGTGAAATATGGAGAAGTTTTATTTTATACGTCATACAACTGATATTAGTTGTGTGAAACTCCTTTTTATTTATTAATTTTGTGGACCTTAATCTTGTAATTATGGATTCATAAAAATCTAGGTCCACACAATTCTATGACAAAAAATATATCTCATATTGTATGAGATATAAAACAAAAATTTTCGTGAAATGTGATTGGCCTTTTTCCTCAACAGTGTTAAGATGAAGGAGATTACATGATTATATACGCTGTATATACACTGTATATTTATTGTATCATCTGGTATATAATGTTTGGGCTGTGATGATTATTTGTTGTTGGGCCAACTGTATGTACCGAGCCCAACTTGTGTCTGAGCCCCATTCTCATTTAAGTAATTGGGTCATACGACCCGACCTATTTGTACGTGTATATATGGGTGGTCCTCAGATATTTTGGACCACCGGATTTTATTTCATTTTATTTTCTCTATGATAAAATCTCTCTCTGTTCCAGAGAGTTCCGAACGCTCCTCCTTCTCTCTACTTTCTCTCTCTACATTTTCTATGATTTCTCGGTCTAATATCAATGTTTACATGGTATCATAGCCTAGACGACGATCCGACTATGTTTCTCTACATCTCGTTGTCTTGGTTGAACTCTTTTTGAGATTTTTTGGGGATTTTTCTGAGACCTTATGGTCGATGATGCTTCTGACCTAGATCGGATGCTTTTCCGAGTTTTTCGTCATGATATCTGAGTGTATTTTCTTCACCCGAACATTCTGAGAGATTTTCTGCTGATTTTTGGGTGGTTTCTCGGTGACTTATCGGCTTCTAGGGTTTCTGGTGGTTTAACCTAGGGTTCTACTGCTATCCGGTGGCTCGATTCTCACTCAGTGCATGTTTTGGTGCCTTTCCGACATTCCTGGCCACATTTCCAGTAAGGATTTCGAAGGTTACATCTAGGGTTTTGTACCTAGGGTTTTCTCGATTGTTTGAAGGCCGATCTTCTCCGGTCGCGAAGAAGGAGGGTAACTCTGTCCTTATCTTCGGTATTGTATGTGATTTTCTGACTCTCTGTATGTGAGTATCTGGTGTTGTGTGTGAATACCTGATTTGGTTATACTCTGTTTGTTGGTTGTTGTGTGTGAATACCTGATTTGGTTATACTCTGTTTGTTGAAAATTGTTCTTTTAAGCCGATTCATTGACTATGGCTTCTAACACAAATACTGGTGCCTCATCTTCTGTAGACTCTTCCAGTCCCCTTTTTGTATATTCCTCTAATGTCCCTGGGGTATCTCTTGTTCCCACTCCCTTCTGGGTAGTGGTTATGGGGGCTGGAGGCGTAAGATGATTGTTGCTTTATGTGCTAAAAATAAAATCGGATTTGTTGACGGTTCATGTCCCCGTCCTACCAATAATGTGGCTCAACAGAGACTGTGGGATAGGTGTAATAACATGGTCATTTCCTGGTTGACCTCCTCCTTGTCTCCTCAAATTGCTGATAGTGTGCAGTACTCCGATACTGCACAGAGCATATGGTCCCAGATTGAGAAAAGATATGGTACCCCTAACAAGACCAATATTTTTGAGTTGAAAAGGGAACTTTCCCACACATCTCAAGGCTCCTTAGACATAGCCTCATACTTCAACAAGCTCAAAGGCTTGTGGGATGAATTGGGCACAATGTGCACAAATCATGGACATAGATGTGTATGTGCTGCTAAAATGGAATAATTGAGGAAGATGATGAAAACAAGGTTTTTCAGTTCCTTATGGGGCTAAATGAAGTATATATGGGGTTAGGAGTAATTTGTTGATGATGCAGCCATTTCCTTCCCTTGACAGTGTTTACAACATAGTGCTTAATGATGAGAAACAAAGACAAGTTCAATCTATTTCTCATATCAGTCCAGATTCTATGTCTTTTAATGCTCATACAAACAAGCACTCAGTTGGGTTTAATCAGGCCACAGTGCCTCGACCTCCTATTTTAAGACCCAGAATTAATTTTGAGCAAAGCAAGGGGCCCGTATTTTGCAGATACTGCAAGAAATCTGGGCACTTAATTGATAAGTGCTACAAAATACATGGGTTCCCTCAAAGCATAAATTACAACAAGGGAAGGAAATCTGCAGCTGATCATGTCTCCACTGGTGTTGAATCTGTGTCTGTTAGTCATGTGAATCCTAATTTGTCTGTTCCTCTTGGGGATCCTTCTGCCAGCCACATAGATGGTCACAGTTCTGTGATACCAGGGTTGAGCAGACATCACTATGAACAGTTGATGAACCTGTTGCAACAGACCAAGTTAGGGGATTCCAGTGATCAAGCTCCTCCTCCCATGTGTGCTGCCAATTTTGCTGGTACAATGTTGACTGAGAGTCTTGTTTCTGATTCCAAATTATGCATGCTCACACACATTAATTCTGTCACCTGGATCATTGATTCAGGGGCATTTAACCATATGACACATGATAAAAACCTACTTTTTAACATCATACCATTGACTGTTCCTTATCTTGTGACTTTACCTAATGGTTACGAAGTAAAAGTAACTTGTACAGGTTCTTTTGCATTAACTTCTTCCCTTACTCTTCATAATGTCCTTCTGGTTCCTTCCTTTAAACATAACTTGATTTCTGTTCACAAGTTGATTAAACAGTTGCATTGTATAGTTTGGTTCACTCCAACTTCCTGTTTACTTCACATGATACCGGACCCTTCTCTGAAGAGGCCTCTGGATCTTGGTAAAGAGGAAGCTGGCTTATACAAACTGTCTTGGGTGCCTCCTTCCCCTTCTCCCTCTTCTGTTTCTCCTTTTACTTCTGTGTGTGCTTTGTCTAATTTTTGTAATGATGACACTTTGTCTGACAGCAAAAATGTTGCCTTACCTCCACTTGTAAGCAATTCCATTTGTAATAATGCTGTTATCAATGATATGAATTACATCTGGCATTTAAGACTGGCACATACTCCTTTTGCAAATATGAGACATATTTCTGGTTTGTCTTTTCCTCTTGCTCCTAAACAACCCTTTCCTTGTTCTGTCTGCCCTATTGCAAAGCAGACTAGACTTCCTTTTCATGATAGCAGTATCAGTACAACTAGACCATTTCAATTAATACATGTGGACACTTGGGGACCTTACCACACTTCTACTTCTTCTGGTTATAAATACTTTCTTACTATAGTTGATGACTTTTCTAGGGCAACCTGGACACATTTAATGGGATCCAAAAGCAATGCCTTTTCCCTGCTTAAGTCTTTCATTTCCTTTGTTAAGACTCAGTTTAACTCTGTGGTTCAGACTGTCAGAAGTGACAATGCCTTAGAATTGGGATCCAGCACTGATGGCATATCCTTTTTTAGTAGCCAGGGGATTATTCATCAAACTTCTTGCCCTCATTTACCTCAACAGAATGGTGTTGTTGAAAGAAAACACAGAACACTACTTGAAACATGTAGAGCCCTGCTTTTTCAGTCTGGCCTACCTGTGTCTTTCTGGGGGGATTGTTTGTTAACTGCCACCTATCTCCTCAACAAACTACCTTCCAGAATTCTTCACCATAAGTCTCCCCATGAAATTTTGTATGGCAAAGCTCTATCCTTTTCTCATTTGAGAGCATTTGGATGCCTTGCTTATACTGCTGTCCCTATCCCTCAAAGGGACAAGCTGAAACCTAGAGCCCATTCTTGTGTGTTTCTGGGTTACCCCTTTGCTAAGAAGGGTTATAAACTGTATGACTTGGTTACCAAGAAGTGTTCTGTTTCAAGGGATGTTGTCTTTCATGAATCCTGTTTTCCTTTTAAGAATAATCCTATTCCTGATCATCCTTCTTCTTCATCTGTTCCTCCTGTTCCTCCTACTGATGATTTTCCTGTCTCAGACTTTCCTCTCTTTACTTCCCCTGATTATCTTGTCCTTCCTTCTAATTCTGATTCTCCTGCACCTAATTTTCCTGATGTTGGTCCATCTTCCCTTCCTTCTTTCAATCCTGATCTCCCTGCTCCTATGTTACCTCCTTCTCATCCTCTTCCCACTTCCAGAAAGTCTACTAGACATCATAATCCTCCTTCCTACCTTAAGGATTATGTCTGTCCACTCCCTGCATTTTCTGGTTCTTCTTCCTCCACTTTGGAATCTGAACCTATGTATTACTCTCAAGCTGCATCTGTCCCAGCATGGCAGGATGCAATGAGATAGGAGTTTGCTGCTCTGGAAGCAAATCATACTTGGGATATTGTCCCTCTTCCTGCTGGTAAGAAACCCATTGGTTGTAAGTGGGTCTATAAAATCAAATACAAGTCTCATGGTCTTATTGAGAGGTATAAAGCAAGGTTGGTTATTAGGGGTGATACACAAGTTGACGGGATTGATTTTACAGACACTTTTTCCCCTGTGATTAAGATGACTTCTGTGAAATGCCTTATTGCTGTGGCTGTCAAGAATCATTTGCCTCTTTTTCAGCTTGATGTCAATAATGCCTTTCTTCATGGTGATTTGGATGAGGAAGTTTGAAACTTCCCCCAGGTTTGACAATTTCTGCTTCTACTTCTGGTTCTGTTTCTACTCCTTCTTCACCTTCTCCTCCTCTGGTCTGTAAACTAAAGAAATCCATGTATGGGCTGAGACAAGCATCCAGACAATGGTATGCCAAATTGTATTCTGCTCTTTATTCCAGAGGGCATATACATTCTTTGAATGACTATTCCTTGTTCATCAAAGGTAAACCTGGCTCCCTTGTGGTGGTAGCAGTCTATGTGAATGACATCATACTTACTGGGGATGACAGTGATGAACTTACTGCTCTAAAACTGTTTCTGGATGATCAGTTTAAAATCAAAGATTTGGGATCTTTGCATTATTTTTTGGGCCTTGAGATGTCAGTTTTCCCTGGTGGGATGCTCCTTAATCATCATAAGTATATTTCTGATTTGCTGCATCAGTTTGACTGTGTCAATGTCTCTTCTGTTGTGTCTCCTTTGGACATCAATGTCAAACTTCGTGCTGATTCTGGTGACATCTTGCCCTCTCCTGACCAGTACAGGAGTCTAGTTGGCAAGATGTTGTTCCTGACTCATACCAGGCATGACATATGTTTTGCAGTCCAGCATCTGAGTCAATTCCCCAAATGCCCCAGACTTCCCCATATGTCTGCTGCCCTGCATGTTTTGAGATACCTTAAGGGAACTCCCTCCTTGGGTTTGTTTTATTCTGATCATGCTGACTTCTCTGTTACTGGGTATTCTGATAGTGACTGGGCTGCTTGCCCTGATACTAGGCGTTCTGTTACTGGATTTTGTGTGCTTTTGGGTGGCTGTTTGATCAGTTGGAAATCGAAGAAACAACCTGTTGTTTCTCTCTCCTCTGGTGAGGCAGAATATAGAGCCCTCACCAAGGTTGTTGCTGAGTTGACTTGGCTTTCTCGTTTGTTCGTTGACCTTGGGGTATCTGTTTCTTCTCCTATTTCTGTATATTGTGATAGTCAGGCTGCTGTTCATATTGCTAACAATCCTGTTTTTCATGAACGTACCAAACATATCGAGGTGGACTGCCATTTTGTTCGGGACGTGCTACAATCTGGTTTTCTCAAGCTGCTTCATGTGCCTACCTCTCGTCAGTTGGCTGACCTGCTCACTAAGCTACTGTCTGGCACTATGCTTCTTCCGATGCACACTAAGTTGCAGGTGGTTTCCCCCTCCAACTTGAGGGGGGGTGTTGAGATGAAGGAGATTACATGATTATATACGTTGTATATACAACTGTATATTTATTGTATCATCTGGTATACAATGTTTGGGCTGTGATGATTATTTGTTGTTGGGCCAACTGTATGTACCGAGCCCAACTTGTGTCTGAGCCCCATTCTCATTTAAGTAATTGGGTCATACGCCCCGACCCATTTGTACGTGTATATATGGGTGGTCCTCAGATATTTTGGACCACCGGACTTCATTTCATTTTATTTTCTCTATGATAAAATCTCTCTCTGTTCCAGAGAGTTCCAAACGCTCCTCCTTCTCTCTACTTTCTCTCTCTACATTTTCTATGATTTCTCGATCTAATATCAATGTTTACAAACAGTGTGACATGTCAGTTAATATAAAATCTTTTGTCCAAGTACATAGAATCATTGCGTGGTGTGATGAGTGACAAATGACAATAATGGAAGGAAGGTTAAGATACAAATCTCGATGGATGCCAATTACGCTGTAAATTCAAATTTTGCAAAGAAAAGATTTTTATTTTACCGTTTATGAGATAGCTGTCCTACAAAGTAGAGTCTGGAATAGGTTATATAACGGACTTCAATTAATGGCTATATATGTTGAACGATGTAATTTACGAGGCCAACACTTCCGATAAAATAATTTTATTTCTGAGAAGCACTAGGTTATGTTCAATCAATTTGATATTAAAATATGCAAAAAATAATTTATTTGATTAAGCCAAGGAAGCTTATAAGGGAAGATAGTACATATTCAGACTTCAAATCTATGATAGGAGTAATACACACAGAGGAAACAAAAAGAAATGGAAGAAAAAAAGAAAGTGAAACTACGTGGCTTCTGGGCTAGCCCTTATTCAAAGAGGGTGGAACTTGCCCTGAAAGCCAAAGGCATACCGTATGAGTATATAGAAGAAAATCAATACAATAAGAGGACCTTACTCCTGCATTACAATCCTGTTCACAAGAAGATACCAGTGCTCGTCCACAATGATAAATCTGTTGTTGAGTCCCTTGTCATTCTTGAATATATCGATGAAACATGGAAAAATGCTCCAAACTCCTCCCAGAAGATCCTTACCTATTAGATTCTTGACAAAATTTCTCCATAAGGAGGTGAGATATGCCAATTCTTTCGCACTAATGTCATGTCAGTGTATATAAGTTAAATCCTTTATTAAAAGCCTAATGCAAAAAGGTGCTTATACACTTGTAGGTATTTGAGAGCGTGTGTCCTGTCATCACTACTCATGGAGAGGCTGAAGAGAAAATACTCAGAGATGTTACGGAAAAACTGAAGATGGTGGAAAAGCAAATGCAAGATCTTTTCCCAGGTGAGAAGCCATTGGTTGATGGCAAAAATCTTGGATTACTAGACATTGTAGTATTTTCAGTTCTAGGCTGTTTTAACGCAGCCGAAGAAGCAGCAAAAGTGAAGCTCATAGATCCGCAAGAAACACCATTCATATTCTCATGGGTGACTGCACTCAATGAACTTCCTCTGGTGAAGGAGACCATCCAACCTCATTCCAAGATGGTGGAACGTTTCCGCTACGCCCGTCAGAAAGCTCTTCAATCGATTTCCTAGCTCATGATGTTTGTTATTTTCCCATGAAGGTGAAGACTAGACCTTTTACCTTAGGTTTTATTTGTAGACTAATTTCACTCTGTAGTATGCCTAAATGAATAAAGACACGTTAGTGTTAAAGAGTCCAAATGTTATAATTGGCTTCTTGATATTTAAACAACATGCTATTGCTATCTTATGTAAATTCTCATGGTTCTAAAGTCCTTATACCTCTGGAAAATTAACAGAAAGAAAAAAGAAAACTAGCATACCAGTCTTTACGGATGTATTGCCTGATGTCCACTAATAGATAAAGACAGTCATTCGAAGAAGACAATATAATCTGCTCTAACAATTTATTTTTGGTAACGGATAAGTTTTGCACTAGTATAATTATCAGGAAGTGTAAAGCATAATGCCACAATCATCCAAACAGTTTTAACTTGTACTCCATTATCTTTGATATTAAGAGAGCAAATTGATAAACTATTTTATACTCTGTCTACTTAACTACTTTACTTGTCGTTCCAAGCAAATGATATCAGCAATGTGGGGGGAGTCGAGGTCTATCCAAGGTAACAACAACAATAACCCAGTAATAATCTTACTAGTGGGGACTGAGGAGCGTAGCCCCTACCCCCGAGGATACAGAGGTTGTTCCCGGGACACCCTCGGGTCAAAGAAAAATGATCTATAACAAAACTAGAATACTCTCATATTGACAGGCTTGTATTGACTAACAAAATAAAATACTCGGTCCAATATATTGTTAGCCGAAACAAAATATTAGTACATGACAAGGAAATGGGCAGCTGCTGTCATTGCTCTTGTCATATACACAATTGAATGGGCTGCAAGTCAAAAAACAGACAATTTTATAATCACATTTCGACCAGCTTTGCCGGAAACCAAAAATGTTATTATTATTTGTTTTTGTCTAACTTTGAACAAATGGAAGGTTCGGGAAAGTTTCTGAAAATTTATATATATGGCAGCTTCTTAAAGCAAAACCATGTCAACTGTCCAGAAAGAATATTGGAGTGGAAAATGGGCGAAGAAAACAAGGTAACTCTACATGGAATGTGGCTTAGTCCTTATGTGAAGAGAGTAGAGCTAGCTCTCAAAGTCAAAGGCATACCTTTTGAGTATGTGGAAGAAGATCTAAGCAACAAAAGTCCATTGCTCCTCAAATACAATCCAGTTCAAAAGAAAGTCCCCGTTCTTGTCCACAACGAAAAACCAGTAAACGAGTCCCTTGTCATTCTTGAATACATTGATGAAACATGGAAGAATGGACCTCGACTCTTGCCAGAGGATCCTTATGAAAGATCCCAAGTCCGATTCTGGGCTGCTTATATCCAACATGTAAGATCAGAAAATCCATTTTTATATTATGCATCCACCTATTTTCATGTAGCATAAGAATCTGACTATTAAATAATCCGCGTCTTTGCAGGTGATGGAGTGCATGCTTAAGATATTCAAAGCAGAAGATCAAGAAAAAGCCTGTGAGGAATTCCATCAGAAACTAGGCGTGCTTGAAGATGGAATGAAGAATATGTTTCCAGGGGGCACTCCTGTGAAAGGCAGGAACATAGGGCTCCTAGATATCTTGATTGTCGTTGCATTTGGCGCGTGTAAAGCACAGGAGGAAGTGTTCGGATTGAAGTTTTTGGACCCAAATAATACTCCCCTGATAACCTCATGGCTCAATAGCCTACTTGAACTGCCCCTGGTTAAAGAAAGTGTTCCCCCTCATGACAACGTGGTTTCGTTTCTTCGATTTTTCAAAGAAAGCAGCTCTAATGCTCATGCTTAGTGAGCTTTAAATGTGTTCTCTTTTCGTCCTTATGTTTCTACTGTATCTGTACTGGTGCTGGTCTGCTTAATAAGGCTTATGGTCATAACAATTCAATGTGCTGCTATCATGATTGAAATATAGAGTACATTGCTGCAAAGCACTTCTGCTGCCTGACTTTTCCTCCAATGAAGCTTGCATCAAGATTATTTACCTCATCAAAGAACACACATTGACAGACTAATCAAACAGTAATAATAATTTTAAAAAAAGTTGGATACCGTTTGCACATCATAACTGGAAGTATCCTCTATTATGAGAGGATGATGATATATGAAAATTCAATGTTTTCTCCTGATCAGGCAAGCAAGTTTTTGTGCGCCATGGCTTCAAGATCCTTAAATTAGACGAAACAAGTTGATCGTTCACTTTAATTAAACAGATCCATCAAACAAGAACAACAGAAGTGGTGAGCTATATTGTGAAAGTAACGGGGGTCAATTCTATATTTTTAAACTTAATCTGTTATTAGTTGACTAGTTTATCAAATAGTCGACCAGATATAATAACTCAATCGTTATAATGATAGAAAGTAAAATGCAGAAACTAAGTGCATGAATTAAAGACACCAAAATTTTTATACCGGTTCGGATTCAATGTGAATCCTAGTCCAGTCCCCTTTGATTGCAATGGAGTTCTTTTTAGTAAATGCGTTTCTCCGAGTACAATAGAAATGACTTGATAACACAGTTCCTCTAACACTCGTTTCTTTTTTATACAATGCCTCACCAGTGTTATACTCTCCTTTTTCTCTGACTTGTTACACACAACAGCTCTGGGTGAACTACAATGTTTGTTTGCAGTAGAACAAAGAGAGGGTTTTTGGTTCGATCAAAGTATATGTGACTAAGGTTAAGGCTGGGTATAAATACTTTGATGAAGATCGCGGCTTGACAACCCAAGAGATTTGATCCTTGGAAAGAGATTAATTCTTTCCAAGAATAAGATAGCTAGTCGTTACTTTTCTTTGATATCTTTCCTTTAATAGTAGTATATAATGA
This sequence comes from Nicotiana benthamiana, assembly GCA_034376525.1. NCBI lineage: Eukaryota > Viridiplantae > Streptophyta > Magnoliopsida > Solanales > Solanaceae > Nicotiana > Nicotiana benthamiana. The sequence continues at coordinate 16,052,682 of CM067325.1, forward strand.
AGGCTTGCTTCCTTGATTGTTGGTTCTTCTTGAATTAGCCGCTTAGAAATCTTTACAAGATCTTCGATCTTTCGGATGCTGGCCGTGATTCATGCCTTAAGATTAGGCTTGCTTGATTCTGTCCATCGCAGTTGCCCATTAATCTTTGCTGATTGATTTGCTGATTGATTGCTTTCCTTAGGCATCCGGATTTGCTGATTGGTTTGTATCCTTCGCTGATTGATTGATTTCTTTAAGCATCGAGATTGACTTCAATGATCTTGTAATATCTTCTTGTTTCCTTATTCTCCTATAATTGATTTCCTGTAGAGATATATTATTCGCATCATTAAAACTAGATCAAACAATCTCCCCTTTTTTTATGATGACAAAATAATATATAGGTGTAAACACTAGTTGACTTCACTGTATGTTACTCCCCCTCAATGTATGTAGTTGACTAGTCCATAGTGCTCCCCCTCAGTTCATGCAGTTGACTAGTCCATGTTACAGTCGACTCATGCCAACAAATACTTGTACTATACTGCATAGATGCACCTGTACTTGTATTGATACAACATATACTTTTCTCCTCCTTTTAGTGTATGCAGTTGACTAGTCCATGGTACTCCCCCTCAGTTCATGCAGTTGACTAGTTTATGGTTAGAGTCGACTCCTGCCAACAAGTACGTGTACTATACTGCACCTGTATAGATGCACTTATACTTGTATCAATACAACATATGCTTTTCTCCCCCTTTTTGGCATCAACAAAGAGGGAACAAGCCAAGAACTAAACAGAATATATTGCATTAAACAAGAGAGTTATAGTAATTATCCAATGGTCGAGAAAACAACCCACAAAAATAGCACAACAAAAATAAATTATCTAAAGGTTAGAAAACAGCCCATAACCAGCACAACAAAGAAAAAACTGTCTTAAACAACAATACTAACGGCACAGAAATAAGTAAAGGTATTGCAGATGGACTCCTTAAATTGTTCAAAGCTAGCATTGGGAGATACTTACTTCATCCAACCTGTCATGAATTTTCCTGAAGGCTTTGACAGCATTGTCCCTAACTCTAAGAATTACAACTCTAATATTGGACACATCAGACCCTATTTCCTTTGAAATGGCATGAATGTCATCAACATTAGACTGAGTCACTGTGAGAAGATTTTTTATTTCAGAGAGTTGAGAGTCAATGGCATGAAGCTTGTTACCAAAATCAGGACTACCAAGGCTGGGATGAGGATGAGAGGGTTAAGATTTGGGCTATATAGGAGCATGCTTTGCTTCACAGTCGTGTTTCTTAACCCAGGAGCCCTTAACAATCACATTTCCCATACTAGCAAAGGCTCTAGAGTTGTAAGACTTTGAAATAATGACAAAGGGATAATTGGACAGGAAAATTTGATGAGCTTCAAGAATATAAGTGATTGCTATGCCATAGGATAGACTAATGGGATCTTCAACAATTTCGATGATGAAATTGATAACCCAGGAGGGAAGTTTGATTTTGAGTTTGGTCACAAGGAAATAAATGAAGAAGGTGTCTCTTTGAGAGAAGGTGGAAAAGGAACCAGTACGGGCAAGCAAAGTAGTTGCGACAATATGGGCCAGAACCCGAGTTTCAAAGCTAACATCACTAGGACCTAACTGGTTTAGAAGGGAGTTAGAGGGACACTTAGCAATACACTATTTGGCTTGGTCAAACAAAATTTCAAAGTCATCAAAAAAGTTGTTTTTAAAGAACATAGGAAAAGCAGTGCAACAGAATGAAAGAGTGAATCAAACATGGCACAATCAAGAACAATGCGCTTGCCTAACACTAAAGATTCCAACCTATCAGGCTTACTAGAACAGATATTGGCATAGAACATTTTTACCAAGGGTTTATATACCTTAGGTGGAGGAGTAGAGAGAAACTTAAACCATCCTTGATGAACGAAGGGGTCTTTGACCTTGTAATTGAGGGCTTCCATGTCGTCAAGGTCGATGACCCTTCCATGAGCAACTCGCTTGTCCTTCAGAGCAATGAAAAGATCCCCATTTAGGGAATCCCAGAAGTTGAGGTCAAATTCAAGATAGGCAGAAAAGCAATCTTGGATCTTTGGAGTGGAGGAGACAGAGGGTTCTTCCATGGGTCATTTACCTAGGGTTATTTCTCCTAGGAGTTGATAATATTTAGAGAAGTCTCCTTGAGAAGAGTGAAACCCTCAGAGTGATCAGACCCTAGATCTACTTGTTCAGGGGGCATAGGTGGGGGTTTTGCTTTTGAACGGGTGATTTTTCTGGTAGAGGCATGGGGATTTCTGGGATGTTTAGCCATTGAAGGAAAAGGGTTTGATTGGAGCTTTGGATAGGGGATGATGATGAGGGTGACTGAAATGGGTTCTCCACCTTAAGAAGAAGGTTTTTGATGGTTGAGTACAAAAAAGGAAAAGATGTCAGTTGAAGGGACGTGATGATTAGATTTCCAACTTTTAATGACGAAATAACATGAAAGAAGAAAAAAGAGAGAGAAAAAGTGGGGTTGTAACTAATTCATGAGTAAAGGACAGTCATTACACTTGTAAAAATTCAATAGTACACATAGGTCCTAAAACTTATCAGTAAAGCAGGTAATGCCAAGTAAATTTCTTAAATCACAAAATCTCTCATCTAATTAGGTTTAGTAAAAATATCAGCTAACTAATAAGTGGTTCCAACAAAATATATTTCTATGTCACTCTTAAGAACATGATCTCTAATAAAGTGATGCTTGATATCTATATGCTTTGCTCTCGATTGATGCACAGGATTTTTGGAAAGACAGATAACACTTGCATTATCACAAAAAGGTCGTATAGGCTTAAAAGAAAGTTTGTAGTCACCTAGTTGATGAGATATCCAGAGTAGTTGTGTGCAACATTGTCTTATGGAAATGTATTCAGCTTTAGTAGTGGACAATGCAATTGATACTTGTTTTTACTATTCCATGATATTTATGCCTTTCCCGGTAATTGACATGTATCGCTTGTGCTTTTATTATCGTCCTTATCACCTGCAAGGTCAGCATCTGAAAATCCTTCTAAAAAAAGAGTTAGAGCGAGGATGCCATAGTCCATGAGATACAGTCTCAATGACACAACTAATGATTCTTTTGACTGCGGTCATGTGTGATTCCTTGGGAGCTGACTGAAACTTGGAACATTTACAAACGCTAAACGTAATATCCATCCGACTTGGCCTTGCTGTCAGTACAATAGTGATCTAATCATCCACGATATTTAGTTTCATCAACAGGAATTCCCTGCTCATCTTTGTCTAGATTTGAGGAAGGGTTCATTGGTGTGCCAATGGATTTTGCACTGCTCATACCAAATTTTTGAATCAGTTCTTTTGTGTATTTGGTCTAACATATAAAGGTTCCTTTTTTAGATTGTTGAATTTGTAGTCCAAGGAAGAACGTTAGCTATCTCATCATACTCATTTCAAATTCGCTTTGCATAGGATTTGAAAATTCCTTGCACATAAGAGGGTTAACACTACCAAATATAATATCATCAACATAAATCTGAATGATGAGGTTACCTTCCGATGATCTTTTAATAAACAATATAGTGTCTATTATACCTCTTGTGAATCCATGATCAACGAGAAAGGAACTCAGCCTATCACACCAAGCATGTGGAGCTTGCTTTAGCCCATACAACGCCTTAGTGAGCTTGTATACATGATATGAGAATTTTGAATCTACAAACCCAGGTGGTTTTTTTTACATAAACTTTGTCCTCAATGAATCTGTTCAAGAAGGCACTTTTAACATCCATTTTAAATAGTCTAAATCCTTTAAAAGATGCGTATGCCAGAAGGATTCGTATGGATTCCATACGAGCTACTGGGGCGAAGGTTTCATCATAGTCGACTCCTCCCTATTGTGAGTACCCCTGAGCAACCAGTCTGACTTTATTTCTTACGACCTTTCTATCCTTGTTCAATTTAGTTATGAAACCCCATTTTGTTCCTATTACAGAGACATTTTCAGGTTTGGTATCAGATTTCACACTTGATTCTTACTAAATGGATCTAATTCTTCCTGCATAGCTTGAACCCAACTTGAATCTTTTAGCGCTTCCTCTATATTCTTTAGCTCAACCTAAGAGATTAATGCAACATTTACTTTCTCTTTGAGAGTTCTCCTTGTTTTCATTCCTGCATGGGATCCCATATGATGAAATTTTGAGGATATCCATGCTCATTTCTCCATATGTTTGGACGCACTACATTGGTAGTCGACTTGATTGGTTGATCGGGTACATTACTGATGTTTTCACCAGTAGACTCTATCACAACAGATATCTTAGTCGCCCCCGTGAGATTTGCTTCTACTGAATTTCTTGAGCTTGATCGTTATTACCTGCAGTAATTCCTTTCCCGGCCAAGGGATTATTTTCATCAAATATAACATGCACTGATTCTTCCACACATAATGTACGTTTATTATATACTCTAAAAGATCTACTATTTAAGAAGTATCCTAGAAAAATACCTTCGTCACTTTTTGGATCGAATATTTCAAGATTATCCTTATCGTTATTGTGGATAAATCATTTACTTCTGAAGGGATGGAAGTAACTGATATTTGGATGTTTACCTTTCCACAATTCATATGTAGTCTTCTCCATAATGGGCCTTATGAGGCATCGATTGAGAATGTGACATGTTGTACTTACGCCTTCTACCCATAAGTGATTTGGCAGTGAATAATCTAGCAACATAGTTCTTGCCATATCTTGGAGAGTTCTGTTCTTTCTTTCCACAACACCATTTTGTGGTGGTGAGAATGGTACAGAGAAATTATGTGTGTATCCTTGATCATTACATAAATCTTCAAATACTCTACTTTCAAATTTTCCTCCATGGTCACTCTAAATTGTTGAAACTAGATATCCCTTCTCTCTTTCAACCTTCTTGCAGAAAACTTCAAACTTTCTTAACGCTTCATCCTTATGAAATAAGAAAGTTACCTAAGTGAAACGTGAAAAATCATGTATAATAACTAAAGCATACCTTTTTCCTCCTATACTAGCAGTTCGAGTAGGCCCAAATAAATCCATGCGAAGTAATACAAAGGTTTTGAAGTAGATACTATATCTTTGTTTTTGATAGAGTTTCTGGTCTGCTTACCTATTTGACATGCATCACACATATGAGTTCTAGAAAAATTCAGTTTGGGAAGACCAACAACTAACTCATGTTTGGACAATTTTTTTATCAAATTCATGCTAGCATGACCAAGTTTCCTATGCCACAATCATGGATCTTCAGACATAGAAGTTAAGCAAATATGACCATCTATTTTTTCAAAACTATCAAGGATATAAACATTTCCATACCTTTTTCTAGGAAGGACTATTTTACCTGATTTGTCTGCAGTAGCACATCCCATTTTCTTAAAATTTACCTTATATCCTGAGTCACAAAGTTGACTTATGCTTAAGAGATTATAGTTGAGGCCATCAACCATATACACTTCAGTGATGTCACAGTTGTTATTGAAGGGAATTGTTCGTACCAATTATTTTGTCTTTTGAGTCATCCCTAAAGTTAACACTTCCTCCATCAATTTTTGTAACTTCTTTGAATAGGTTTTTGTCACATGTCATATGACTGGAACACGCACCCTGTAGATACCATATTCCTTTGTGGATTATTCTGTGGTGTTCCTGCAAAACAAGGTGATTACTTTCTTTTAGGTATCCAAGCTTGCTTGGGTCCTGGAGGGTTAGTGTTACAAGGTTCAGAATTGTTTTTCAGTTTCCAATACCATCCTGAAACATTTGCTTTACGAAAGCGAATGTTTATGCCCACTTTTGTTACAATGACACGTAATTTCTGACCCACCTTTATGTCTTTCATTTGTGTTAGTACTAGTCGACTTAGTCCTGGCTGGTCTTTTTCTAGTTGATTTGTAAATCATCGGATTTGACCTAACAGAACTGTTACTAGTGGATTTGTGCATGCCATTGAGTTGCAATTCCTCAAACTCTTCTTGAAGTACTTCTTCTTCGATTTCACATACTTCATGTTTGAGTTTCCAGTCTTTAACTTCTTTAGTGAATCTGTTAAGTTCATTTATCATTTTTTGAGACTCTTTTAAAGATAAATCAAGAATATCTTGCAATTCTTTGCATCTTCCACAGTTATAAGATCATACCTCACTAGTTTCACCTCTTGCATGAGTTTCATTTTCTTCATCTGAATTGTCCTCATCTGTCCATCATCCTGAAGATTTGTTCATTTCGTTTTCCAGAATCATCATGAAGTAGAGATTTTCTATCTCTTCCTGGTCTGATTTATCCTCATCACTCCAGCTTCCGAAAGATTTATCCTTGTTAAAGCCTCTAGAGATCTTTCTTGTTAGTTTTGGGCACTCTGCTTGAATGTGCCCAAATCTTCCACACTTATAGCACTTTCCATCGTTCTTATCCCGTTAGTTGTATTACCTAGATCGTCTTGGTGGAATTCTTCCTTTCTTTGTGTTCTGGAATCTTCTCATTAAGCCATCCATGTTTCTTGATAGCATAGCAATCTCTTCTTATAGAGCTTAAGGATCATCATCAATTTCGTTTTCAGCTGTTTCAGTTGAGGTCTTGAATGCAACTATTTTGCTTTTTCTCTTCTTGAGTAGTGTCCTTTCGAAAGCAATGAGTTCTCCTCATAACTCATCATAGGATAGTTTGTTTAGATCCTAAGATTCCAGTATGACTACTTTGGTCTGCTAGGTGGTTGGCAAACTTCTGAGAATTTTTCAAACTTGATCACCACTAGTATAAGGCTTTGCAAAATTCCTTTAGATCGCTAATTATTTTGCTGAATCTGGCAAACATCTCTTCAATGGATTCTCCTTCTTTCATTGAGAAGAGTTTGTAATCATGAACTAGCATGTTGATATGTGTTTCCTTTACATTGCTGGTTCCTTCATATGTGACCTCAAGCTTGTCCCACATTTCTTTGGTTGTGTCACAACTTGAGATTTTCTCATATTCTTCACCACTTATAGCATCATGAAGCAAATTTGTTGCTTTATTATTAAGTTGTACCACTTCCAATTTCTCTTTTGTATATGAATCTATATCTTCAGGATTAGCAAGTGGTGCAGTAGCAGCAGGTAAGGGATACTTTCCCTTTTGATGACTCTTAAAACTTTGACGTCATAGGCCATGGTAAAGATCTCCATTCGCACTTTACAATGGGAGAAATATTGTCCATTGAAATATGGTGGTCCAACTTGTGAAGTTCCTTCCTGAAAGAGAGATCCTATGATAACTTGATTTGCCATGATCTTCTCTCACAAGCTGTTACGCAAAAGTAGGATGTTAGCCTTGCTTTGATACCAAGTGAAAGTACAAGGGAGGGGAGAGTGTGAATTGTATATTTTTAAACTTAATCTCTTATTAGTTGACTAGTTTATCAAATAGTCGACTGCATATAATAACTCAACAGTTATAATGATAGAAAGTAAAATGCAAAAAGTAAGTGCATGAATTAAAGACACCGAAATTTTTATACTGGTTCGGATTCAATGTGAATCCTAGTCCAGTCCCCTTAGGTTGCAAGGGTGTTCTTTTTAATAAATGCATTTATCCGAGTATAGTGGAAATGATTTGATAACATGGTTCTTCTAACACTCGTTTCTTTTTTATACAATGCCTCACCAGTGTTATACTCTCCTTTTTCTCTGACTTGTTACACATCAAATCTTAGTGAACTACAATGTTTGTTTGCAGTAGAACAAAAAGAGGGTTTTTGGTTTGATCAAAGTATATGTGACTAAGGTTAAGGTTAGGTATAAATACTTTGATGAAGTTCGAGGCTTGACAACCCAAAAGATTTGATCCTTGGAAAGAGATTGATTCCTTCCAAGAATAAGATAGCTAATCGTTGATTTTCCTTGATATCTTTCCTTTAACAGTTGCATATAATGAAGGCTTGCTTCCTTGATTGTTGGTTCTTCTGAAATTAGCCTCTTAGCAATCTTTATAGGATCTTTAATCTTCCAGACGTGATGGCTGTGATTCATGCCTTAAGATTTGGCTTGCTTGATTATTTCCGTCGCAACTGCCCGTTAATCTTTGCTGATTGGTTTGTATCTTTTGCTGATTGATTTCTTTAATTAAGCATCAAGATTGACTTCAGCAATATTCTAGTATCTTATTGATTCCTTGTTCTCCTGTAATTGATTTCCTGGAGAGATATATTATTTGCATCATTAAAACTAGATCTAACATATTGTGTATCAATTATATCGAGGATAGCTCCACGCCTTCACATCTGATCATTGTATTATTGTTTTAATCCCCTATATTCAAATACATCCAGCCTAATTGTAGCTCTTAGGAATCCACATTACAACCACACGAGAATGCATACCTCTACTTGCTTTTGACACATTTTCCATTCACCGGTAATCCAAAAGGCATATTGACAGGTTATGCATGTCGTTATGTTTTGATGATCTAACAAACTTAATGCTAAGAACCAGAAAAAGAACCTGTTCCACATCCTCAAACACTCACGAAAAGGGACATGTTTCAATAATTCAGAGTCAAAGAAATAACAGAGTAATCATATGGTCATCAGTTCCAATGTTGACCGTACTAGTTAATCCCCACAGCTGTAAAGTTGCTGCCAATATTTCTCTGCACACACGCAATAGTGCAAACAGTGCAACAGTCACTTTATAGGGAATGTCTTTGTACCAAACATGCTTGCATCATTCTAAGTGATGTCATGTTATGTAATATTAACATGAAGAAAAGGAAAAATATCACACTTGTGCATCCTAGAATTCATTAATCATTCTCTCAAGTTTGGGTTCATCTAGCAAGTGACGTCCAAGGGCATCAAGAACAAAGAACAACATAACGAAGGACCAGTTTCCTGCATCGAGTAATTATATGCCCTTAGTTGTGTTGAACCTTTTTTAAAGTGTTTCATTTGTAATTCCTACTTAGCTTCGTTAGAAACATTGTGTAGGAAATCTGTTGTAAAATCATAAACCTTGTGTTTGTATCTTGTCTAGAGTTAGTCGAGTTGTAAGAATTGTAATAGAATATTACTAAGGGGCTTGTGATAGAGTTATTACAAGTTAGTGAGGGATTAAGAGGTTAATTCCTAGGTTACACTAGTTTGTAATCTGAAAGTTTCCTCTGTAGTGAAGTTGAAATCCTACAAAGGTAGGTCCCAGTTTTTAATTCCGCGAGCTGCGAGTTTTCCTCGTAAAACTTGATTGCATCATTTGCTTACTATTGTGCGTATGCATTCTGTGGGAAGTAATGGAGAACCTGGTTCTCTATATAGTTTGGTGGACCCTTAGTTTCTATCAGTTGGTATCAGAGCAGGTTCTTTCTATCAAGCTAACACCTAGACATGATCCTCATAACTGCTCCACCAAACTTTAAAGAAGGTCATAACCACCGAGTATGAGCTCTTTAGGATGAAGGATAATAAGTCCATTCAGGATATGCACACTCGCTTCACCTCTATCATCAATGAGCTTCACTCTCTGGGAGAAATTGTTCACATGAACAAACTTGTCAGGAAAATACTTAGTGTATCACCTAGTTCCTGGGAAAGCAAAGTAAATGATATCACTGTTGATACCTAATTTTTTCTTATATATTTTTAATATGTATAAACACTTTCAAAATAGTATATATATATGCATGCACCCGTTTTATATAATTTTCTATAATGTTAAAGATTTTAAATTAATTTGTTTCCTTCTTTTTTACTCATAAAATCCCCAATAATGACCTCTCAAATTATCTTTGGGGGTAATTTAATAATTTAAATTCTATATTTATGCCAAAATATTATTAAAATATTTTTAGTGCATTTGTATAATTGTATTTTATATTTTTAATGTTAAATTGCATATAATTACAATAGTAGCCTTATTAATGTATAATTACATTTATATGCATAATATTGATCTTCTATATTTTTAAAATGTTAAATATCTATTTTAAATTACTTTAGTACTCAAAATTAATTTTCAAAAATTATCTGTTATTTATTATAAGTTATATAGGGATAAATTAGCTATTTAAAATATAGCCAGATTGCATTTCAATCATAGCCTAAATTAAACCCAATACCTAGCCCAATTTAAGGCTAAAATACTTGACCCAAGCCCTAAACCCACTTACCTAACCCGGAACCCATTAAATCATGGCCGTTGATCTGAGAGATCAATGGTCCGTATTAAGTATTGCCTTTTCAACTCTAAACAACCCCTAAACCTAACCCTTTTTCATAGATCGCCGCCTCTGTATTCTATCATCTCATATCCTCTCCTCTCTCAGTAACTCAACCAAACCCCAGCCTTCAAACCACCGACCTCTCTTTTCCAGTCTTCTCCGGTGATCTCCCATCAACTCCTAAGCCTCCAATGGCTTCTCTAAAGCCATGCTTGCCTTCAAGGTCTTCAAGGGCCTAGGCACGCCAACTTGCACCTAGGGTTCATCACTTATCTGTTCTTGGCTATTGCAGTGTGATTTCGAACAAAATCACTCCATATTACGATCCTTGGGATTTTAGAGAGGTTCTTTCATCTCTATTTGGGTTTCTTCTGAAACCCTAATTTCTGCCTACATCTCCTAGATCTGTACAAATTTAAAATGATTTGAGTTGGTTTCTTTGATGTTTTACGTTGTTCTTGGAAATGTTTACAAGAATTATGTGATTTTAAGTGTTTTCACATTCTTCTAAAAATTAGGGTTTCGAAACTTTTTTTAAATCTTTGTTTAAACTGATGCAATATTTTTAAACTTCTATTTCTTTTATATTTTGACTGATTCTATGATTTTACTACCTTTTCAACTTGCCTATGTTGAAAGCCCTAATTTTCTAGATTTCTTCATTTGGTTCTGTGTATTAGCATGACTGCTCGTTTCTTGTTTGAGTTTCTGTGGCTATCTTGCCTTGAATATGTTCTTACTGAGTTTTTAGCCTAACTTATATCACCTATATGTTCTTGTGTTCGACTTGAGTGTTCAAGGCTCGCTTCTTCTTTCAGTGATATTTAACCTGCATGTTTGCTATGTCTGGTTATTCTTATCTTACTCCATTTATATGCTAAATATTGAATTATGACTCTCTCTTTGATTGACTCTAATCTCCCTGTTTCTTGGCTTGATTTGAAAACTTCTTAGACCTTTGATTCTCCTATTTAAACTTGGTTTATTTGCTTATTTATGGGAACCCATGTTACTCTCCTTAAATCAGTAATTTCGAGTCATTGATTCGCTGATTTACTATATGTTGATTTTCGATTATATCCATATTCTGCAACTTTATTTTATTTTCTTATCTTATTTGGTTAACCGAATGTTTTACTGATTTTGCACTAGTTGTTTCCTTAATTGAACTCTTATGTACTTACCCCTAATTGTCTATTTTGTACCTGATACCTACTTGATTTCTTTCCTTAAATAATTTATTTCCATTACCGTTGGTTGCTTACCCCTTAATTAAAGGAGTACTTGTATTGATTTGATTCTAATTATTACTTGTTTCTATAATTACTATACTACTGTGATTCTTATCTTTTTTTACCTAATTTTCGAACTACTATATATACACACCCTCTCATTAACATAAGCACACGAACACTTTGGTTCAAAACTCTCTCTCATACAAAAACTCTCTTCTGCTCTCTTTTCTCAGGTTACTTGGTATTGTTCTAAGTCAGTTGGCTGCAAGCGAAGGTTGATTACTCTACTCTATTGCTCCTCACGTTGTGTTTACTACCTTTTTTACTGGTGTGTTCTAATTTCAATTCAAGTTCCAAAAAAATATGGTCCTTTTATTACTTCAATTCATCTTTTTTCTAGTTTGCTTTTACTTATGTCTTTGCTCTGATACTTGTAGTTGATATGTTTACATGATTAGCATGTTATGTACTCCCCTTCATTAGGATCAGTGTGAGCATATTACCCTTTTTATGTAGTTTGTCTCCAAGTAATCTTGCTCTATCTGGTTTCTGGTATGAATCTCCTTGTAAAGCAGTATGCACTCCTAAACTTGTATGATTCTGGGATTGATTTTAAATCTTGTTGATCCTATACTGAACCCCTTAACCATTGCTGATTCTGTAACTATGCCAATTCCAAAGACTTTTGCGTGCTATGCGTTTACCATTATGTGCTTCACATGTTCCCAATTCCCATTTACTTCTGTGTGAAGGCTTGTGGTGCTAAACCAGTTTTGGTTCTTTTTTCTATGTGTGATGCTGAACCTGTTTTGGCTTTGAGGTCGGTCTGTTGTTAGTTGATTGTCCTACTCTTTTCAAAACTGTATCATTGAATAACTCCTTTGTTGTTTTACTAAAATATTTTAAGAAAATCTTTTTAATACCATTTTCCCATTAAAACCTTTCAGACTGTGTCAAGCACTCTCACTCTACTCCTAAATAATTAGGTTCTTCCCCCTCCAGTATGTGTACTGCCTTGGGATCCTCTTAAGAATCCTCTGAACTTTGGCACGCTAAGGCCGACCCTTCCACACTGCACTTACTCAATTTAGTTAGCAAGTCTAGGTGTGAGCACTGCCCGGGATCCTTGTGGAACTCTGACACACCTAGACAATGACATTGTCTATGGAATTTGGGTATTTGAGACTATTAGAGGCTTTGGAAATCTGGACCTATTTGTAGGCTCCCTATAGAATAACGTCTTATTTTTCTTACATACTTATTTAATTCATTCATATGGTCTGCAATAATTTATAAACAAATATTGGGGTAACTAGTGAAAAGAGTGGGTAGTTACATATTTGTGGGGGTAATACGGGAAGAAACCATGCCTATAAGACTTTATGTTTTTGCTATGTTTTGCCTTACCATGTCAGGAATCATGCCTATAGGTTTCAAGTGGTTCCAATAATAGAAATCATGTTTATAAGTCTTAAAATCAACTTTACAAGTAGATTCTATGCCTATAGGATATAATCCAATCCAACTTCTGTTATAATGGGTATTTACATGTGTTTTCATTTGTTGTCATCAGTTTTTCAAAACAATTAGATATCATGCCTATAGGGAACAACACCAGAAATTCTGCCTATATATTTAAACCAATTCACTTCGAAACAAGTTTAATTAGTGGTTTATTTTCCTGAAATGGGTTCTTTAAAAACTACCTTAATCTATCATTAGACAACATGCCTATAGGGATTCACGAGTTTGTTTTAAAATCTTCCCAGTTTTACTATATAAAACGTAGTTATCATTATTTCGCATGTAGGTAAGGCTATAGAGTGTGTTCAAATCCTGTAACTCTGAAACTGTTTCTGTTACTTAATGTCGTTATGATTTTAACAGGCTTTAAAAATCAGTAGGCAAACTGATAGGGCCATTACTTTTGATTTTGTAAAATAAACTTCCTATCTTTTGTATCTTAATATTCATTTAAACATCATGCCATATGATACTGTTTAATAAAAGGACCTTATTTGTGTTTGAGTCGTGCTGCTTATGTGCATTGTTTGTGAAGGTAAACTTGAGCCTCTAATTGCTTCTTTCTGCCTTATGCGCTAAGGTCCTATATGTTCTTACCAATCGCCTTAGTATTTTCTCCCTTTAAACCTTCGGGGTCTGTCTAGAACTACCTATAGGTAGAGGTCCTAAATTTCCTCCAGGACAATTTGGAAGGGACGGGTAACAACATGCAATAGATATCACTGACCAACACTCGCTTTAACGACCACTAAGGGGATGGGAAGGGTTGATATGGGATATGATGACTACGTGCTAATGTCACGTGTATCCCCTAATTGAGAAGTGTTTACCGGACATTGTGTGGGGTGATCCTGTAGGCTAACCAACCTAGGGCTCCCCCTTTCCCAAAATTCCTTTTGCTTAAACTTTGTTTTATATGTATACAACTTGTTCAAAATCTTTTGTGTTATTTGAGTTATACAACGTCCAATGTGCTTTACTTGCAAATTATTTGATTCAAACTGTTTATTTGTTAATGGACTAATTTGTAAATATAAGTTGGCCGGGACCCACATTTGTGGACCAAAAGAGGTACCTAACACCTTTCACTCGAGGTCATTTCGAGCCCTTACCCTAATCTCTGGTAATGCAAACTAGTCTAAGAGTTAATCACTCTAGGTGCCTTAACACACCATAATCCGTTAGGTGGAGGCTCTTCAAAAACCCAAATTCCCAAAAGGAATTGAGTTATTACCCCCATGAATGTCAAAATACGGAGTTCTCTCTGAGGAGGAAAAAGGGGGCGCAACAATCATAGAGGCATAGGATCTGCAGAAGCTGTGTATTGATGAAATCATTGGCAATATTAAAACTTATGAAATGAAGAAGAAGAAAAAGGATAATGAGAGAAGAGAGCCCAGAAGGGAGAAGAGCCCGGTCCTCAAGATAGACAACAATGACTCAAGTGGAGAGGATGCTGATATGGCTTACCTAACAAAAGATTTCAGAAAATAGTCCATAGAAATAGACGTATTCCAAAAAAGGCCAGCTCCAACAAGCCAAGAGGCTATGACCTTTGTCATAATTGCGGGAAGCCAGGACATTTCATTAAGGGTTTCCCTCTACTCAAGCAAGATCAGTGCAAACACAACACAGACAAAATAACCAAGAGGAACCTGGTTCTTGACAAATGATTCAAGAGAAAAGATGTTGCTGACAATGTTGTGAAACAAGCTCTTGCTGCATGGAGAGACTCTTCCAGCGAATCTAAAGAGAATGATGAACAAGGTGACAACTCCATAATGGCAGTAGAAAGTGAAGCAGCTGAATATGACTCTATCTTTGCCTTAATAGAAAAATCTAACGATAATGAAGATAATGATGATGAATAGGTAAACTTTCTAGATGTTCAAAAAAATCTGAAGTCTTACTTTCCGAGAAAACTTATGTCTTTGGAAAATGTTTTAATTGATTCTTATCATAGTCTCATATATAATAAAAAATCTTTAATTGTGGAACTAAGAGAAGTAGAACATGAGTTCATGTTATGATCGTAGGTGGATCTATAGAAGGTACTCCAGTCCACCGACAGTAGCAGTCCTTCAATTCCAGTCAGCTGAATTGGTGAGCCCCCTCCTTCTCGGGGCCTTGTAAGGCTCATGCCGCCTTCTTCCAGGGTTTTTTATCTTTGTGTGAGGTATAGCCGGAGCCTTGTTACCGACAAGTATTGTATCTCCTTCTTTGTATCCTTAGAGGCTCCGTAGACAGGAAATATGGGTTACGAACTTGTGTCAATATGTATTTTGTATGTTGTGCGGTGTAACTTGGAAACCACACAAAGTGACCTTGTATGTTATGTCTGTCTCGTAAGAAGTTATCTAAATTATAAATGGTTAATTCACTTGATTAATGAGTAATGAAAACACGGGGTAACACGTGGGATAGGAAAGGCACCCAGGTTCGCTTGATTGGGGCTACTCGGTCGAGCGCCGGTCATGTCCCTCCGTTTTGGAGCGTGACACCAAACTGGGGCAGAAAATTTTCTTTGTTTTGTCTATTTTTGTTGAAATTAAGGTACCCGCCTGGAGAACAAGGGAATATAGTTCAAGATTTTGGGAATTGGGAGCTCACCTGGAGGACAAGGGAGTACAACTCAAGTTGTTGGCAGTCAGGAGCCCACCTGGAGAATAAGGGAATACAATTCAATTTTTTGGCAGTCGCTCACTTGGAGAACAAAGGGATACAGTTTAACTTGTTGGCAGTCAGGCGCCCACTTGGAGAACAAGGGAATACAGTTCAAGTTTTTGGTAATCAGGAGCCTACTTGGAGAATATGGGAATACAATACAAGTTTCGGTAATCAGGAGCCAACCTGGAGAACAAGGGAATACAATCCAAGTTTTGGTAATCAGGAGCCCACCTGGAGAACAAGGGAATACAATTCAAGTTTTGGTAATCAGGAGCCCATATGGAGAACAAGGGAATACAATATAAGTTTTGGTAATCAGGAGCCCACCCGGAAAGCAAGGGAATACAATTCAAGTTTTGATAATTAGGAGTCCACCTGGAGAACAAGGGAAAACAATCCAAGTTTTGGTAATCAGGAGCCCACCTAGAGAACAAGGGAATACAATTCAAGTTTTGGTAATTATGAGCCCACCTGGAGAACAAGGGAATACAATCCAAGTTTCGACAATCAAGAGCCCGCCTGGAGAATAAGGGATTACAGCTCAAGTTTTGACAATCAGGAGCCCACCTGGAGAACAAGGGAATACAATCCAAGTTTTGGTAATCAAGAGCCCACCGGAGAACAAGGGAATACAATTCAAGTTTTTGGCAGTCAGGAGCCCACATAGATAACAAGGGAATAAAATTCAAGTTTTTGGCAATTAGGAGCCCACCAGGAGAACAAGGGAATATAATTCAAGTTTTGGCAATGAGGAGCCCACCTGGAGAACAAGGAAATACAATTCATATTTTGGTAGTCAGGAGCCCGCCAGGAGAATAAGGGAATATAACTCAAGTTTTGGTAATCAAGAGTCCACCTGTAGAACAAGGGAACACAGTTCAAGTTTTAGCAGTCATGCGTCCACCTTTGAGAACAACAGGATACACTCAAGTTTTTAGCAATCAGGAGCTCAACTAGAGAAAAAGGGAATACGATGCAAGCTCAGCAATCACGCACTCGCCTGGAGAAAGAGGAAAGACAATCCCAGTTTTGAAGGAATATGGTTCAAGTCTGGTAATCAGACATCCACTTGGAGAAAAGGAAAAGTGTCTCAGATTGCAACTCAAGTTAGCAACAAAGGAACTACACCTGGATAATACAAGTCAACAAGACAACAAGGAGCACAAGATCAAGTTTGAAGATATAGATTGGATCTTTTTTGTAATTCATAGGTCATAGTTTAGTCCAGCTGCTTTTATTTTGTCATGGTATAATAAGGGGTGCAGTAAGCAGTAGCAGCAGTAGTGAAATCACAGCTTCATAGTAGTCTCAGCTACCGAATATTCCCGAAATACACTGACATAATTCCTTTACAAGATACGTAGGCAACTTCAAAAGCATGTTGCGGTCAAATCTTTCAAAATGCTTCCCACAGAGTATTCAAATGGGAAAAAAGCAGTCGTATCTACTCACTTTATCTTTGCACGAAAACCCTTTGTGTTTCCGAGCAAAGAGGGGTAGCTGTGAGCACGTGATTTTTTACCCTATATGAATTACTCCCACAAATTCGACAAAAAATAATTTCTTTCATTATTTGCAAATATTGTGGATTTTTTATTAATTATTTGCATTTGTCTGTGCATTTTATTTTTTATTTAATTAATAAAAAATACAAAAAATATTTTGCATGCGCATTTAGAATTTAACTTTGCATTTTTAGGAATTAACTAGCAACTAAGTCATTTAAAAAAAAGGGGGGGGGGGGGGGGAAGGGGGAAAAAATCACAAAAATAGTTATTTTGCACCTTTTAGTTGTAATTTTGATTTCTTTATAGTTTTTCTTTAATTTATTAATTGTGTATTAATATTCAGGATTGTTTGTTATCTTGGGTAAGCTAATTTGGTTTTACAATTTAATTTAGGATTTTAACTTCAATTTTTGAAAAAAAAAAGGAAATTGAAAAAGAAGACAATGAAAAGATTTGGAAATAAAAAGAAGTGTTGGGCCAATTTTCATTAAGTCACTTAACCCAGCCCAAACATCTCCCCTGAGACCCGTCCAAATAACCCAAATACCCGCCCCAACCATGTCTGGTCCTCTTACCCTCCAAACGACCCCATTCCACTTAAGATAGATCTGAGCCGTCGAGATTAATCAATCTAACAGCTTAAAAGTGAAGGCTATTTGATATAAAAATATCCAAAACATACCCACCCCTCCCTCATCTGCTCATCTCCCTCACCTTCTCTGTCTCCCTATAACGCCACTACCAGTCGCCGCCGAAAATCGCCCAATGGTGGCTGCGAGTCTCAAATAGCCTTGAAACTCACACCACACCTTCTCCTCTCCTCCCTCATGCCCATACCATACCACGTTTCCCTCAAATCCCACTGGAACGCGTCAAATCTTTAAAACCCTAGCGCCGCCACAATTACACAGGTGGCGGCGCCACCTCTTTTCACCACCAAATTAAAACCCCTGAACCCCTTTCTATCCCTCATTCCAAAACTCCACCTCACTTCCTTCAAATCATAGCAAAACGTCTCGAATCTTGATTTGAAGAAGGTAGCCCTAGGTCTCCAAAATGAAAACCAGCAGTCGTGTTGAAGATTTGAAGCCGAAGGGGTTTTATGCATGTGTTTTCATTTGAGAACACGTGATTAAAACCCATTCCGGCCAAAATCGGAGGACACCGAAGGTATGTTCAAGTCAGCTTCTTCCAATCTGTTTGAGGTATCTCTTTTCTTTCCCTCTCATTTCTTTATTTTTTCTCCTTTTTATCGTCTCTTTCATGTTTTTTACTCTTCTTGTTTTTTGTTTCGTTCGATTAGTAGTGAAACTAGATAACATGATTTTGTTAGTAGTTTTGTTTAATTACTCCAAACAAGCTTAGGGTTAATTCTATTTTGTTGATTATGTTATTATTGATCTTTCATTTTTTTAATTTCATAAGTGTCAAGTTAATAGGCAACAAAAAATCGAATTGGTTACTTCTTTTAATGTAAATTAGTTTTGTTAAGGCTGGGGTCAGAATTAGAGTTTTGAATGCTCATTTAGACTAGTTTAGAATAACTTGTTGAGTCTTTTATTACCATTTAGGAGGAGAAGGGTCAGGCCAATTAGTTAAAGGCCCAGGTTTGATTTGCCTTGGGTCAATCTGACCCAGGTTGGTCTTCAAGGCAAAAATAGGGTACTTAGGGGGGTAATTTGGGTAGTGTGACTAAGGAATCTTTTGATAACTATTTAAGAAGCTTCTAGAAAGCTGAAAATAGCCTTGCTTGGTAAGCAAGTCGGAAAATAAGGGACTTCTAAGCAAAATTGAAAATTGAGAAAGGCTCATGGACAAAACCTAGCCTATATCTGCTGCCCTAGTAACTTGCCTATAAAGACATTATTACTTGAAGCTCAATTAAGAGATTAAGAGATAGAAATCCATAAAAACACTCCAAACAGCTGAAAAATATTAGAAAATTACTGTTCCATTAAGTTTTGCCTTGAACTTTGAGGTTTCTTTGAATTTCTGAAGCAGTTTTCTAGTTCATGTGGGTTTAAAATGGACTGAGTTTTGGTTGCAAGAGTTTCTGGGTTGAAGGTCTATTTTGGTAGTGCTTTAGGACTGTTTTCACCTCACTTTCTATTTGAAATTGGTTGCTGGTTTGAACCCCGCTGTGTTGTTGTTGCTTTTTCATCTGCTGAACCTCAATTTTGTTTCCGTTATTCCAAGTACATGTTTCTACACCTTACTTAATGTAAAAGTTGGATTTGGGAATTAAAAATAGAAGTCAAGAGCTGTGATTAGTAGCCATAGCATCTGTGTTCATAGTTAGCTCTTTTGTTTTATTTACTTTAAATTCCTGTCTCTTGTTTTTAAATATGTAATTGGAAAACTGATATTCGGTACATCATATGTTGGTTGCTAAATTGGATGGTGCCTTTGAAATGTAGCTATTATATGTTGTACATCTTTATTTAAGATTTGGATTCAAAACTGTGTAAATATAGATGATTCAGGCTGTTCTGGACTTCTAAATATGTATTAGATAAGTTATCAAATCTGTTGTAATATGGATCTCATATACAATTTGGGCTGAGGGACAATACTATAGCGTAATCTGAACTTGACTCGTATGCATGGCTGCTCGCTTACAACAGGAATTTGGACATGTTTCTTGGTTTTCTTTAAGATCCACTTTAAAATTGATTTCAGGCTTAGCTTAGTTTTTTTCTCCTTATTTTTAGAACCTGAATTTTATATCTTAGTCTTTCATCATTTGTTTTGGAATTCGAGGGATGCATTTATGGTCTAGAGAACTAGGACTCAAATAATGAGTTTGTGGTTTGATAAGTTACCAAAATTAGTTGGCCAATACAATGTTTCACTCATTTGCTGTTGTCAAGTTTGTGACTGGATTTTATAATTCATCTCATGCGTTCAAATCTAATGTTTTGCATAATGTTCAGCTTTTCTTTATTCTAAATAAGGACTGTTTGAGGCAGACCGCAATACTGGTTTCATGTGCATTTGTTGTGGTGTTTTGGTCAATGTCATTGGGCCCAGACTTGGACGATTATGTGGGCCTTGGAGCATGAGTCCACTTGAATTGAAATTGTCGGTCTCATTAGTTGGGCCGGTGCGGTTGGCTTTATGAATTACTAGTTGGGCAACCATGGCAGGATGTTAGGCCTCACCCCTAGCCCAAGCTTTTATTTTAAAACCTTCAACTTTAGTCTTCTTGGATTAACCCATGTAGTAGCAATTCTAATTCTTTAATTTCTCAAATAGTCAAATTCCCTTAAATAATTGAGGTGTGCCATATTAGATAAAACAAGTAGTTTATGAGCCTCCGAGTTTTAGTTTGAATACCTTTACTTTTAAAAATAGAATCGAGGTGCGTCGCGCCAAACGAAATCTCAAATGTATGGCCCTCACTTAATCATACCTTTTAAAATTCTTAGAATTCGAGGTATGTCATTTAATAAATTTCCATGACCCTCGAAAAGTTAAAAACATGTAGTTGCTTTAGGCACGTTATTTTAATAAATATTACTTTCTTAAACTCGGGTGTGCATTTCATGTGAACCAAATCTAAATCTTAATAACATTGAATAAAATATGTTTCGGATTGCGAGTGCATTTCATGTGGTGCGATCCAAAGGCATGTTTTAAACGACGTTAGATCTTCTTTAAAATAATCAAAAGCAACTTAATAAGTTTAAAATGGCATCATAGGCTAAAACATGTATTTGAAATCAGGTAATAGGCTAATTGTAATAGTTTAAGGGACCGTGCTAAGACCACGAAATCTGGGGGTGCCTAACACCTTCCCTCGAATTAACAGAATTCCTTATTCAGAATTTCTGGATCGCAGACTTTAAAAGGAAAGTCGAAATCTTCCTGGATTTGGGATTTAAAATAAATCGGTGACTTGGGACACCAGAAAACAAACCTATCCCAAGTGGCGACTCTGAAATAAATAAATAATCTCATTTCGAATAATGTCACTTAAATTGGAAAAAATCCCTTATTACACCCTTTTCGGGGGTGTAGGTAAAAAGGGGGTGGGGCAGTCCAAAAGGATGGAACCGGCCCACAGAGGCCCTAAGCCCACATGGTCCCGGCTAAATGGGCCGGGCCCATAGGCCTAAGTAGTCTGGACTATTATTTTTTTTGAATTTTTTTAATCTATGGCATTGTTTTGTAAATACACACACGCACACACACACACACACACACACACACACACACACACACACACACACACACACACACACACACACATATATATATATATATATATATATATATATATATATATATATATATATATATATATATATATATAGCCTCATATTATTTTTTGTAAATTATATTATATGATTAGGACTTAAATCTTCTAATTCAAATTTAAACACAAAAAAATTGCAAATTAATATTCAAGGGAATGCCTTATAATTTGTATACCAAAAGCGAGGACCTCCTAATTTCATGGTAGGATTTAACATGGAAGCAATACCAAAAAATGGGGGAATAGGAAAAATAATATTTTTTAAACTTATCTTTCATAGAATCAATAGTTTATAAATTACCCCACCCTTTGAACTAAACAGTATAAACTAAGCAGTTATAAATAGTAGGATAATATTGCCCAGATAATTCATCTGTAGCAATATGAAATTGTTCTAAAAAGTCTATAAGAATTTTAACACTAGTCCAATCCTAATTTGTAAGGTACGCATCATCATTATCACTACGAACAACAACACAAGCATCAAAAATGTTGCGTTTATTGGGTTTTTATATTCATATACAACAACTAAAAGTTCACAAAAGTAATTTCATCTAGTCAGACAAGGTTTAGAAACTTTTCTTTCTCTAAGGCCAAATTTATCATACTTTTTAAAATATTCTCTAAGTCTACTACTACGGTTTGAATAAAAAGGCCAATTAAGAGCCATTTTAACCTTTTCAATTTTAACATTTAATATTTTCATACCAACAACAACAACAACTACCCAGTATACTCCCACCAGGTGAGGTCTGGGGCAATATTTTCATACCATCACCGATAATTAAATGGTAAATATGACAAATACATCTAACATGAAAATTATTACTAAATGCAGGATTTAGTGTAGTTGTAAGGAACCCTATAGCATTAGTGTTACTAGAAGCATTACCTATTGAAACTGATATTATTTTATCTCTAATGCAAATATATCTACAAATATCTGCAACTGTGTTAGCAACAAACTTACCTGTGTGACGTGAATTAATTATTCTATAAGCAATAATGCGCTTTTTCATTCCTCATCATATCCAATGAATGTAACAGTATGATAATCACACTCATTACCACTTCTACCAATATCAGTAGTAATATCAATGCGACAATTTATATGAGTAAATAAATAGCACAAATATTGTTGATATTCATGTTTATATTTATAAATATCACTTTTTACGGTTGGGCGAGGCCATCCTTTGTAAGTAGGATTAAAAACTCTTTTAATATAATGCACAAAGTTAGGGTTAGAAGGAAAATTATAGGGTAAGCACATAACAGTAACTATTTTTGCCAATTATTCATGATCTTTATTTGGATCGTAATATAAAATGCCACCGGTAACAATGTTATTCCCGGTTGAACTAGATTTGACCCGGCACTAGGGTTAACCTTAGCACCTACACTTGTCCTCTCTTGTGCAACTTTCATTTGAAGATATCTAGCTTTATCTCTAGGATGTATCTTTATGTGTCTAGTAAAACTACCTGTACTGCTACGATCTCCAGTATATTTATGCGCCATCAAAGCCCCACAAGTTTTACATTAGCTTTATTTTGTTCTCTTAGTTGAGTAAAAAAGTGTCAAACAAGAGATGTTTCGGGCCATTTAGAAGGTTGTCTATTAAAAGTAGGGGTTACTATAGGAGGGTCAGGCGTGACAACATTTGGATTATTATCAGTTGGGTTAACAACAGGACTAGTAGGTGCCTCATCTATTCCGGTTAAGTTTCATCTAAATCATTATTATCTTCATCAATTTCATCGATAGTTTCATTATGATAAAGAGCATTCATATAGTCATCATTTAATTGTTGACCTGATGCAACATCATAGACAAATTGACTATCGGTAAATTGAAATATGTGTTATCACTATCAAAAATAACAGGTGAAGGAGGACGGGTAATAGGCCTGGGTCGGGGGGGGGGGGAGAGGGGGGTAGTAACTTGGCGACTAGATTCATCAATTTTAGATTTTTCCTTACCCTTACTACCAAATATTTTTTTCAAAGAAAAGTCCATATTAATTATAATTATACAAACTAAAACAAACAAAACTATAACATTAAATCTTAAGAGTTGGAACGACTTTACCGATAGGACAAACAACTTCTTCACCAACTTCACAATTTTTCACAAAATTTTAATAATAAAGTAAGCAATAGTAGAAGAAAATTAGAGAGAGATTGAGAGAAATTGATGAATCTGTGAGTAAGAATGAAAGAATGAGGGGTATTTATAGTTGAGAATAGGAAAAAATTATAATTATAAAAAGTTTGGGGTTAAAATAAAATTTGGAGGCCAAATGGATATTTTTAAAAATGCCAAACAACTAAATTGGCAGGCCAAAGGCTAGTCTTTAAATATAAAACTGTTGGCCACTTTTTTATAAAATAGTTGTTGGGCCCGTTTGGCCCGGTTGAACCGGCTCAAGCCTGCATGTCGCGCTATTTTTGGTGGACCGGCCCACTGTGCGCTTTTAGGACCGCTTGAGACAGACTCATTTTAAATGACCCGTTTGGACCGTGGTCTCGCAAGCCCGAGACAGTCCCGGGCTGGGCCCGGTCCACAATACAACCTTAGGTTGAAGGTTGACCTAAGAACTTTCTGGTGAGTTCTCTCTCTTTCCTCAACTGTCGCGAACTCTTTTCTATTTCTAGATAGTATGGAATTAATTCCTTTGAAGAAGATCGAGTCATACACCAGAGACGTCAATCTGTTGACTGCACACAAAAGAGGAAACCCTTCACGAATGAAACAGAAAAATAAAATAAAATAAATTCCTGAATTAGTACTAAAAACTAATTTGAACACTATTGATTGCAAAATACAACACGAAATTGATGCTCGCTAATCAAAGATAGTATAGAATAATATTGTCTCCAGGGGGATTAGATTTAGACAATGCTCGAGTAACTTCTGTTTAATTGTAATACAGGAGGTTCAACACTTGAATTAATTGATTATGAACTTAGTTTGACTACGAAAAGAAAGCAATTGACAATTGGCAGCAAAGAATTAGAGATTGTAGAGTTTGTTTCTTATTAATGTGAGGAATAAGGGTTTAACAAGATAGGTGCAAGATAGCTACTTGAGACTTAACTCTAGTTTAATTTACTCTAATATTCTAATGATACTGACGAATTCACTCGATAACTAGATCAAATGTGTAGTCAAGACACCTCTCTCAATTAAATCTTAACACTACGAGATGAACTAATATAAGTACTGTGAATTATGTAAGCATGCGTTAATGGATTGGTCCTTAGGAAAAAGTCACTCGAGTATTCTCCTAAATTGATTCAATTAGCAATTTAATAAGCTCTTTCGATTACTTAAGAGAATCAAGAATTAAATCAAATAAAATAATGCAAAGATAATAACCAAGATATTCTTCTTTCTATTAAATAAACTAATGAATAAAGTTGCAACCGTTTAAAACTCCGTAAACGAATTCAAGCATGAACTAGAGTTAAAATCCACAAATATTTATCAAAACACCATGCCAGTCAAAACCCGAGGTAAACTACTTCATAATTATGGAGGAAGTAATCACAAATATAATTAAAGAAAGAAAAAATATCATCATGCGTTACAATACAAACTTCCGTATTAAATTGATGGAAAGATGATGAAATCCCGTGTCTTCTAGCCTCCAATGCTCTCCCAAAGCTTCCAAAATTAAAAGTCCTATATAGATCATATTTTGGTGTATTTATACCATGTAAGAACGAGTTCGGATGAAATTATCCTTTCCAAACCCAAGTGGGACAATTGGACCGCGAAAATTACACTAGCACAGCGCCCCTACACCACATTAGTGAGGATATTTAGAGATTGTTTTCACTCTATAGTAGTTTTGCACTAGTGTGAGAGCTCCCCACACGCTGCTATGCATGGAGTTGGGCGGTAGTGTAATTTTTTTAGAGTAAGTTTGGTTTATCACATTTTGACATTCAAACTTGGTCCTCAAACCCCCAACATGATTCCCACGTAATTTCTTAGGATTTTACTCAGACTTCAAAGGTTCAACTTGTTCAAATTAGCTCCAAATTATCTGAATAGCTCGTAATCATTTCTTGCAATGTGTAAAATGACCCCTGGTGGTTCCCAACACTACTTGGTCAAGTATTAACATAGATTTTGTGGAAGAATTGCCTAAGTCTAAAGGCAAATCAGTAACATAGGCAGTGGTGGATAAGTTTACCAAATATGATCATTTTATGGGAGTCTTTTACCCTACACATCTACATATATAGCTCAATTATTCTTGGATAATATCTACAAACTACATGATATGCATGGGAATATAGTCATTGATAAGGATCTAGTGTTTGTCAACAAGGTTTGGCAAGAGCTTTTTTCTTCCTATGGAGTCATTCTAACCACTTCTATTGCTTATCATTTTTAATCTAATGGCTGACTGAGGTTCTCAATAGGTGCTTGGATACCTATCTAAGATCTATTGTTCTAATGCCCCACAAGACCGATACTTGTATTTGCACCTTGCTGAGTGGAGGTACAATACCCCACACCATTGTGCTACCTAGACCACTCCTTATTAAGCTCACTATGGACAACCTCCTCCTATATATTTGCCTTATCTTCCTGGGGATGTTGTTGAAGAACAAGTAGATAAGAGTCTTATCGCAAGAGAATTCAAGACACAACTCCTCAAATATCACCTTAATTGATCTCAACACAGGCTAGATAGTCAGTTTCAATTTGGTGATTGTGTCTACTTAAAGATCCAATCATACAAGCAGTTCATCTTATCTACCACTCACTTTTCCAAGCTAGTAGTCAAGTACTATGAACCTTATCAAATCGTCCAAAAAACTAGGGTAGTTGCCTACAAGTTGAGCCTTCCATCTAACATCATTATACACCCCACTTTCCATGTCTCCCTCATAATACCAAGCTTCTATATACCTGATAACATAACTCATCCTCCAGTCATGGACACTACAAGTCCCTATTGCGCTACTCCTAAGTCCATATTCGATAGGAGAATGATTAGAAGGGAAAAAAAAGCTATAGCCCATGTCCTTATGCAATGGGAGCATTGAAGATCAAACTACCTTGGAGGATTATTATGTCTTGAAGACGAGGTTTCAGTTTTTCTTCCTTGAGGACAAGAAAAATTTCAAGAGGGGAGAATTCAAGTTTTGTCATTAGCACTTTAGTCCTAGTGATTTTATTTTACAAATTTTTAGTATTATAACTAAGTCCCTGGACATTTAGCTTTCTAGCAGATTCCATCCTATGCCAATATGGCTATTGGAAGGACAGCTG
This sequence comes from Nicotiana benthamiana, assembly GCA_034376525.1. NCBI lineage: Eukaryota > Viridiplantae > Streptophyta > Magnoliopsida > Solanales > Solanaceae > Nicotiana > Nicotiana benthamiana. The sequence goes on from CM067325.1 coordinate 16,079,399, forward strand.
GGCAGAGGAGCTCGTACTATTTCCTTGCTCAGCAATCTTATTCTAATTACTGATTTCATCATCTATATCAATTGTAATAGCCACTAGGGGTTGCTATCAATAACAATCTCCCTAACTTAATTTTAGCTTAACTTAGCTAGTCTTCTCTTCTCTTTCAATTTTTACACTTTTCCATTGTTGTTGCATCACTTTTAAAAGAAATGATCTCATATACTAAAAAGGAAAAAATATATATTATCAGGAGTCCATTCAAAGAACTATGATTTTATGGAGTTTGAAATCTCAAGTTACGGATTAATAGTAGACACGGTGGTGAATTATCCCAGGGGGTTTGACAAACGTGGTCCTGGTTGAATTTAGTTGCATAACTATGGAGCTTCCGGTAGGTCAGCCACTGCACCATCTTCGTAACCCTTCTCGCACGCTTCAAAACATTGAATTGAGCCCCAACTCATAATCCTCCTATATATGACCGCCTATTTTATAGCAGATAACTTGTTCACTACTTGGACTGATTTTGCAGCTTTAAAGGCGCATCAATACTTTCGTCCTAAACTAGGATATGGAACCTCCTTGGCCCAAAGAAAAAACTATTGCACTTTTATACAGGATAACATAATTATTCTCAAGGATATTATCTAAAAAAATTTCAATACTTATTTTATCTTGAAATTTTAAATTAAATATTTTTAACTTCGGGTCAATTCAGAATACTTTTTTCCCCAAAAATTAAATTGAAAGATATACTAACTAATTTCCAAATAGCAAATTTTTAGAGTGGCTACCCTATTTACCACGTTGAAGGGGCCTAACATAATACAGTTCACCCATGTGTGAACGATAAACTATTTTTTTTATTTTCTTTTATATAATCAATTGTTAGTTATAAGTTGCTTTCACTGACAACTCAAAGTCAAGAGAAAACTTTGATATTTAAAATCAAAATCTAAATGGTAAAAATCATTTATATATTTCAACTTTGTTTGAAAAAATACCCAATGGTCAGAATCTTAAACACCTATCTAATGCAGGTAACATAATTCTTATATTAGTAAAATTAGAAATAGATTTATAACAAAAGTTCTAAAGATGAACTATTTATAGTTTGATAATGTTAAATTATAAATATAAAAAATATTTCACTAATAATAATCAAAACTTGAAAAACTATATAAACACTAAAAGGTGTGGAGGTGGAACTAAGGGAAGGCAAGAGGGTTCAATTGGATCCTCGTGGCAGAAAATTGGATGGTACAACAAATAGGCAAAATAGTTTTTTAGTTATATATAAATTTTGTTGAATCTCTTTGACATAAATAAATATGCTATAATAAAGGGAGTTCAAAATTATTTTAGGTCACAATTTTAAATCATGAATGTTAGATTTTAATGTGTTTTTAATCCTCTTATATGAGTTTGTGACTTCAACATCAAGAAAATGTACTTAAATATATGCTTAAACATATTAAAATAATAAACATAAAAATAACAATTACTTTTAAGCAAATTCATAATACGAATATTCTATTTATAGTATTAGATAACTTAAAATTCAATATGTCATAAAATATAACATAATTTAATAGTAAAATATTACATATAATAAAAAAGTGTTACATGAAGGAGCTAAATGAAAACGACGAGGGCAAAATAAATAATGTGTAAGAAAGAGTAAGTAGAATGCCAATTTTTCATAGTTAGATTTGGATGAGAAGTTTCATTTTTAAAGCAAAGTTGAGAAACATAAATAATTTTCACCAAAATTTAAAAATTATTAGATCGAAATCTATAATTTATAGTATCTGTATTTTAATATTTAGTTAAATAAAAAGTTTTATTGTATGAAGACTGTTTGTTGGTGTAAATAATAGTGAGACAATAAATTATATATGTTAGATCTGTTATGAAATAGAAGATTCTTACACTTCTATTTAAGGTGAATGTCTTTAATGTATTTAATTAGAGAGATTTTAGAGTCCTATTATTGGTAGCAAGATCTTCCTCCTCCCTATAAATAGAGGTGCTCTCTACCATTGTAATTCACCCCTCTCAACTCAATAAGAAGAACTCTCTCTACTCTTCTCTCTATTGCTATTGTTCTTGTTCTATTGTTCTTGTCTTTTGCTTTAGTTTATAACACGTTATCAGCACGAGACTCTACCGTCTCAAGTATCATTCTCGAAAATCCAAGGTATTTTCCCTCTTCCTAATTTAATTTTCGAGTATGTCTGACATTATGAAAAGAAAGTATCGTTGCCCTTGAAATTTCGGGCAAGAACTATATGACATGGGTGTTGGATGCTGAAATTCACTTATATGCTATGGGTCTCGGAGACACCCTCAAAGATAAAGAAAAAGCATCCACCCAAGATTGTGCGAAGGCCTTGATTTTCTTGCGCCACCACCTTGACGAAGGTTTGAAGATTGAATATCTCACCGTCAAGGATCCACTCGTTTTGTGGAACAGCTTAAAGGAGAGATATGACAACCTGAAGTTGGTCACTCTGCCACAAGCACGATATGATTGGGCCCATCTGAGGCTACAGGACTTTAAGTCCGTTTCTGAATATAATTCTGCTATGTTCAGAATTACTTCTAAACTGAAGCTATGTGGAGATAACATCTCCGATTACGATATGCTTGAGAAAACGTTTACAACGTTTCATGCCTCCAATATGGTACTGCAGCAACAGTACCGAGAGAAAGGCTTTACGAAGTACTCTGAACTGATTTCTCTCTTACTAGTGGCTGAGCGAAATAATGAACTGCTCATGAGAAATCACGAAAATAGATCAACTGGGTCTACACCACTGACTGAAGCAGATATGGTGCACTCTCATTATGCCAAACATAAAAGGGACCATGATCACGGTCATAAACGGGGTCAAAGCCAAGGACGTGGACAAGGAAGAAATTCCAAAGAAGTCCGTCACCCCCCAAAGAGAGATAACCACCGAAAGTAGAAACGGGATCCAGAAGATCCTAAGGCAAATAGTTCAGAAACTATATGTTATCGTTGCGGTGGAAATGGGCACTGGTCTAGGATTTGTCGTATACCAAGACACTTGGTTGACCTTTATCAAGCATCTCGAAAGAGAAAAGGCCCTGAAACAAATTTTGTCTATGACGACAATGAGGATATCACCCACCTGGATGTGGCAGACTTCTTTGAGCAACCCGATGGAAAAATAGACCACCTAATCGGCGATGGATCCGTGATGAAAGAAGATGGAGTTATTTGATTTTGTTCTACTTATTCGTATTAGTCAATGAATAAATTAATAGTCATTAGCATTAGCTCGTATTAGTTAATTCATGATATGATGTTAGTATTAGCCCTTTAGAATGTTTCAATATGCTCAAATATTTTTATTATACAGTAGAGGTAATCGACTAACCTAAAAACTAGTCGATCGTCTAATATTTAGCAATAAAACGAACTTTTTTCCGCCAGGCCAGATATTCGAATATCAGAGTCTGATATTCGAATATCTGGGCCAGATATTCGAATATCAGAATTCCTATATTCGAATATCTGGCAAGATATTAGAATATGTGCTTAAATATTCGAATATCTAATATTTTTCGCATTAAAGTATTATTTTTTCCGCAAGGCATTATATTCGAATATTAGAATACAATATTCGAATATCCTAAATAACTGCTTCCCAAAACGCTGTTTAAACGCGAAACAAAAGAATTGAAGTTGTTTATACTTATATTTATGTATTTCTTTTGTATGTTAAACTATGTGATATCAAATATGGATATCTCACAAAGCGAACTTGGATCAACGTCCAACTGTAAAAGTATTTGCCTAGTTGATTCATGTACTACACATACAATACTCAAAGAAAGGAAGTATTTCTCTCAACTGAATATGTGTAAGGCAAACATTACTACAATCTCTGGAAGTAGTAAATTGATTGAAGGCTCCGGAAGAGCTATAGTAACTCTGCCCAAGGGCACGATATTAATCATAGAGAATGCAATGTTCTCCTCCAAGTCTATGAGAAACTTGTTGAGCTTTAAAGATGTACGCCGGAATGGCTACAATATTGAGACAATGGATGAAGATAATCTTGAATATCTCGTCCTCACTTCAAAGAATGTCTCCGGCCAAAAGAGGGTTATTGAGAAATTCCCGTCTTTATCTTGTGGCCTGTATTGGACAAGAACTAGTGCAATTGAGGCACATTCAACAGTAAATCTAAAGAATACTGAGTCCAATACATTTGTACTTTGGCATGATCGACTGGGTCACCCAGGATCAACCATGATGAGACGGATTATAGAAAGCTCATATGGGCATCCGTTAAAGAATTTTAAAATTCTCTCAAGTAATGAATATCCTTGCACTTCGTGTTATCAAGGCAAGCTGATTATCAGACCATCCCCAACAAAGGTTGGGACTGAGTCACCCCAGTTTCTGGAACATATACAAGGGGACATTTGTGGACCTATTCACCCACCTAGTGGGTAGTTTAGGTATTTCATGGTCTTGATAGACGCATCCTGTAGATGGTCTAATGTGTGCTTGTTGCCATCACGCAACCTTGCGTTTGCAAAGTTAATGGATAATAGATGAGAATAATCTTGAATTCTTCATGAAAACGAGGCTGCCCATTTCGGTTTGGGTTCACGCCATTTTGCATGCAGCAATGCTACTTTGTCGGCTGCCCGCTTCGGCTTAGGGTCACGCCATTTCGCATGCAGCAATGCTAGTTCGTCTCTGACTGACGAATTATCACAAATATTCCCTATTGCAATTGGTTTTGGGTCATGAACCTAATATATCTCATTTAAGGATATTTGGATGTGCCGTATATGTGCCTGTAGCACCGCCATCCCGCACCAAAATGGGTGCGCAAAGAAGGTTAGGAATATATGTTGGGTTTGATTCGCCCTCCATCATTCGCTACCTTGAAACATTGACAGGCGACCTGTTTACTGCACGATTTGCAGACTGTCGATTTGATGAGACACTTTTCCCAAAATTAGGGGGAGAAGTCGGTGAAACCAAATGGGAAATTTTGTGAAAAAATGTATCATTATCTCATCTTGATCCACATACCTCTATTTGAAAGAAAGAGGTACAAAAGACTATCCATTTGCAAAGAATAGCAAATCAAATGCCTGACGCATTTACGGACTTGAAGAGGATAACGAAATCCCACATTCACGCGGAAAATGTTCCGATCCGTATTGAAGTCCCTATTGGACAAATATCTAGTATCATATCCAATGAGTCAAATGCACGCCAGAAGCGTGGCAGACCATTAGGTTCCAAAGATCGAATCCTAGAAAGAGGAAAAAGAACGATCTAAATGACACTATGAAAGAATCACATGAGGACGCTCATGATTTGATTAATTCCGAGATTCACGAAGAATCTATTGAGCCTGAGACTCTTGAAAATACGGAATGCAAGAATGTGAGGATCTCGAACCTCAGTCTGTGGTAGTACAAAATTAATTGAGAGCTCTCGAAGAGCCAATTATTACTATGTTGGAGAAACACAATTGAGTATTGTGCTGTAGTAAGTCTCAAAGAAACTTATTCAGTTTCCAAAGTACACGCGAAAGCGATTGATTATATTGAGACTATAATAAAGGAAGGCTTTGATTCTCCTATTACTACAACTTATAGCGGGGTAATTTGTATATGAAAAGCTACCCGCTTTGTTCTCCAGTTTGTACTACACAAACGAAAGAATGCCACAATAAAGTGGATATCTATTGGTATAAAACCCATGTCATAATAAACCCGAAGTTTATTGATAAGTGCACATGCCATGGTGTAAATTTGAAGTTTACCAATATTGATAATTTATTCAGTTGGCATTCATGTTAGCCATCTCATTTTAAGTATGATGTGCAAATTCACATAGGTGAATATTAAAGAACTAGAAAGTTCTTTACGAATACTCTTGTATCACTTGTTCTCATTAATGAACGGACCAACTAAAGAGTTCGGGTTGAAGCCCATAAATTCTGGAAATATGAAAGGTGAATATGGGCCCATTCACCTGCCATGTATACCACATATGATGCATCTATGGAATGGTTACATGCGCAATTGTTATTGACCCGCAGCCTGGCCGGTGCTTGCGGGGTAAATCGCTCAGTAATCTAACTTCGAGCATAGTTTCCAGATTCTCTACTCAAGACAGTTCATCTTGATAAGTTGGTTTATATTAAAGTTGGTTTAGCAAGATAATTATTGAGTGCTTCCACTTAATAGCTAAACTGTTTCTTATGAGAACTAAGTTATATATATATATCAGTTTGATATAAGTTGTATACGAGAGTATATTCTCCCCTTACAAGTGGTTCAGGTTCAGGAACCAAATAATTTCATCTTATTATTAAGGTGCTGTGTATATTGACATAATGCACAAAGATGATTTTCCAAAGTTGAGGAAACATGTTAGCTTTACTAACATGAGGGGGAGACATGATAAACACTTGAGAAAGTGTTACATGGGATGAATTTTCATTTGTATATGTATATCCCCGAATATCATGATATGAACCTGTAGTTCATAAAAAGGGAAATGCAATTGCAACATATTGCAAAGCATGCTATACGCATTTGCTGACTCAAAAGAAAGTAACTAAATGGAAGAGATACAATTCAAGAAGAATTGATTCCATATGAAAGACATGTAGTTTTGAACCTATAGTTCAAATGCTTGAAAGATAAAAGTCAAAGGTATGTATAGTCAGTTTTCGATATCTTATTTGTTTAGTATCACTAATGAAAGATTGATATGCAGCTAAAGTCTATTATGCGACTTATATGACTTAACTTGAAAGATTTAAGTTGCTTAAAGCATATGCAATTCTTGGTCCTGAAGTACCGCATCCTAAGTACAATTTGTGTACATATGAATCTTGCCATAACTATAAGCATGATGGCATTGAGAATGCATCTATGGAGATATTGAAGAGCTATTCCACGACATCATATGAAGATGTTCATACCTATCAAGTATGATGATTTCAAGGTGCGGAATATTTATTCAAGTCAATATGGTTGATTTATTTATCAAACGTCTACCAAAGATCGTTTTGAAGATGATGCACAAGATTGGGATGCAAATGCTCAAGGATTTAAATTGATGTACTCATTAGGGGGAGTCAATGCGCGTTGCACTCTTTTTCCCTTACAAGGTTTTGTCCCACTGGGTTTTCCTTGCAAGGTTTTTAACGAGGCAACCAATAGGCGCATATTCAAACATGTGTACTCTTTCCTTACTTTAATTTTTCCCATTGGGTTTTGTTTTAAGGTTTTAACGAGGCACATCATTGAATAGACATTCAAGGGGGAGTGTTATGAAATAGAAGATTCTTACACTTCTATTTAAGGTGAATGTCTTTAATGTATTTAATTAGAGAGATTTTAGAGTCCTATTATTGGTAGCAAGATCTTCCTCCTCCCTATAAATAGAGGTGCTGTCTACCATTGTAATTCACCCCTCTCAACTCAATAAGAAGAACTCTCTCTACTCTTCTCTCTATTGCTATTGTTCTTGTTCTATTGTTCTTGTCTTTTGCTTTAGTTTATAACAAGATCTTTAAAATTCATGGTGATCTTTTTTAAATATACGTCGCACAAAAAAAAAAAACTTACCAAAAAAGGAATTTTATGGAGATGTTACTTCCTCAAAGTATCAAAAATATTAATCTAGTGATCAGGAAAAAAAATTAACAGAAAAAGGAAATTTCTATTTTGGCTTTGGTTTTGAGAGAACTAAATTTTGAAGCCGAACGGAAAACCTCAAAACTTGAAGGCCAAATTTACATGAAAATCGAAAGTTAGGAACTTGTTACTTTGTTAATTAATTTCCTGAAAGAGATTTCACAAAAATATCCCAAAAAAACAATTTTTGTGTTGCAGAAGTTAAGGTAAAGCTTCCATAATTCACACAATCCACAGAGCCTCCATTAGTCATTCAATTCATAGCATCCTCTGCTATTTTCCACTTTCTTCCATCATCATCCTCTTCCTTGACTTATCTTTCCTTCAGAAACAGCAGAACCCATTTCTCTCAAACCCAAAACTTTTACAAACCCCTTTTAGTCAAAGCTTCTACTTCTGTCGATTTTTCTTCCCCCTCCAAATCACCTACATCGACAAAGGTAAGACTTAAATTAGTGAAAGTTTTTATCTCATAATCAATTTTTTGAATTTTTTCATATTTTCTTGCTCTTTTTTTGCAGAATAATAACTGGCTATGGAAATACAAGGACAATTCTGTGAATATCTATTACGAGGAACACGATAAGGGAAATAATGAGCCTTGTAAGGGCGTTTTGCTGATTCCCACTATTTCAGATGTTAGTACTGCGGAGGAATGGAGATCAGTGGCTAAAGACATTGCTGGACGAAGTGGTAAAGTTAATTACAGAACTACCATTGTAGATTGACCTGGTTTAGGCTTCTCTGATAGACCCAAGCTTGATTACAATGCTGATGTCATGGAAAAATTCTTGGTCGACTTCATTAATGCTCCTAAGGATGAAATCATGTGAGAATATGATAAAGATTGAAGAAAACTAGTAAAAATTGACTTACATTTGGTTTGGGGACGAAAGGGTTCGAGAGGAATCGCCTACGGTGGTTTTGGGTTTGGAAAGATATGAAAAATGAGGTCTCAATTCGTTTAAGTAACAGTTGCAGGGTTGCAGATGTCGCAAATGCGACATTGATTTTGCATTTGCGAACTGGGCAAAATAAAAGGGGACCTCGTAACTGCGAGAAATAGTTCGCCATTTGCGAAACTGGGGAAAATTGAAAGGGAACTCGCATTTGCGAGAAAAGGTTCGCAAATGCGAACTGGGCGAAATAAAAGGGGGCCTCGCAATTGCGAGAAATAGTTCGCAATTGCGAACCGGGGGAAATTGAAAGGGAACTCGCATTTGCGAAAAAACGTTCGCAAATGCGAACTGGGGTTGGACCGGGGAAAACTTTCATTTGCGAGATGGAACTTCGCATTTGCGAAGACTGGCTAAGGAAGGGGGGAATCGCATTTGCGAAGAAGCAAGCCAAGGGAAGAGCTCGCAATTGCGAGGCAGGCTTCGCAATTGCGAAACCTGCAGACACCAGATGATAAAAATGCAGCAAAATGAGCCTAACACCTATCCGAAACTCACCCGAGCTCTCGGGGCTCCAACCCAAACATGTACCCAATCTCAAAAATATCTTACAGACTTACTCGTGCGATCAAGTGGCCATAATAACATCTAAATCAAAGAATCAACCTCCAAAACTCATGATTTTCATTTCAAGTTCAAAACTTTCAACTTTTCTACTTTAAGTCCAAAACACGTCAAACGACGTCCGTTTTCAACCAGACATTACAGATAGCGCTTAACGTCCATTTAAGACTTGTACCGGGTGTCGGAACCACAATACGAGCCCGATACCATCACTTTTGATCAATTTCCATTTCCAATTTTCCTTAAGTATTTTTAAAAACAATTTCACAGAAAAGCTCCGTACTCGGGCCTGGGACCTCGGATTTCGATTTCGGGAATACGAACAGGTCCTAAATTTCATTAAGGACCCTCCGGTACCGTCATATCACGGGTCCGGGTCCGTTTACCCAAAACATTGACCAAAGTCAACCATAGCAATAGTAGTATCAAAATTTATAGTTTTTAACACAAAGTTCAAATATTTTTACATTAAAATCTTTCGGCTTAGCACCCGGACTGCGCACACCAATCGAGGCAACCAAATAAGAGGTTTTCAAGGCCTAAAAAGTGCAAGGAAAGGGAGAATTACGGTGATGACCCTTTGGGTCGTCACATCCTCCACCTCTAAAACAACCGTTCGTCCTCGAACGGACAAAAGAAAGGAGTACCTGAGTCGGGGAATAGATGGGGATAACGGCTCCGCATATCAGACTCGGACTCCCAGGTCGATGCCTCAGGAGGCTGACTTCTCCACTGAACACGCACTGAAGGAAAACTCCGCGACCTCAACTGTCGAATCCGCCGGTCTAAAATAGCCACCGGCTCCTGCTCATATGACAGATCCTTATCCAATTAGACAGTGCTGAAATCTAACACGTGGGTGGGACCACCGTGATATCTCTGAAGCATGGATACATGGAAAACCGGATGCACGGCTGACAAGCTAGGCGGCAAGGCAAGTCTGTAAGCCAACTCTCCCACACGGTCAAGAATCTTAAACGGGCCAATATACCTCGGGCTAAGCTTGCCCTTTTTCCCGACTCTCATCACACCTTTCATAGGCGATACACGGAGCAATACACTCTCACCAACCATGAAGGCAACATCCCTGACCTTACGGTCTGCAACACTCTTCTGCCTGGACTGAGCTGACCGAAGTCTGTCCTGAATGATCTTGACCTTATCCAAGGCCTCCTGTACCAAATCTGTACCCAATAACCGATCCTCTCCCAGCTCAAACCATCCGACTGGGGACCGACATCGCCTACCATACAATGCCTCATACGGGGCCATCTGAATACTAGACTGGTAGTTGTTTTTGTAGGCAAACTCCGCTAACGGCAAGAACTGGTCCCACGAGCCTCCAAAATCAATAATGTAGGCTCGGAGCATATCCTCAAGAATCTGAATGGTCCTCTCGGACTGACCGTCCGTCTGGGGTGAAATGCTGTACTCAAATGGACCTGGGTACCCAACTCATGTTGCACCGCTCTCCAGAATTGCGAAGTAAACTGCGGACCCCGATCCGAAATAATAGATATGGGCACCCTATGAAGGCGAATGATCTCCCTGATATAAATCTCTGCTACCTCTCGGATGAATAAGTGATGGCAACTGGGATGTAATGCGCTGACTTAGTCAGCCTATCAACAATAATCCTTATAACATCAAACTTCTTCCGAGTCATCGGAAGGCCAGTAACAAAATCTATAGTGATCCTCTTCCACTTCTACTCGGTAAGCTCAATCCTCTCAAATAACCCACCAGGCCTCTGATGCTCGCACTTAACCTGCTGACAATTTAAATAACGAGCCACATATGCAACAATGTCTTTCTTCATTCTATGCCACCAATAATGCTGTTTCAAATCCTGATACATCTTCGCAGCGCCCGGATGAATAGAATACCGAGAGTTGTGGGCCTCCACTAAGATCGACTCTCGAATACCATCAACATTAGGCACACAAACTCGCCCCTGCAACCTCAATATGCCATCATCTACCAACGTCATCTCCTTGGCACCTCCCCTCTGCACCTTGTCTCTCAGGACACATAAATGGGGATCATCAAACTCCCGCTCCCGGATACGCTCCATCAATGATGAACGAGCAACCGTGCAAGTGTTTTTGGGCTCAGAAATATCCAATCTCACAAATCTATTGGCCAAGCCTGAACGTCCAAGGAAAGCGGTCTCTGGCTGACCGGAATGTATGCAAAACTACCCATGCTGGCGGACTTTCTACTCAATGCATTGGCCACCACATTGGTCTTCCCTGGGTGTAAAATAGAAACATCATAATCTTTTAACAACTCCAACCACCTCCGCTGTCTCAAATTCAACTCTTTCTGCTTGAACAAGTACTGAATGCTCTTGTGATCCGTGTACACCTCACATGTCACACCATACAAATAATGCCTCCAGATTTTCAAGGCATGAACAATAGCTGCCAACTCTAAGTCATGAACTGGGTAATTCTTCTCGTGGATCTTCAATTGCCTCAAAGCATATGCTATGACTTTGCCGTTCTGCATCAACACTGCGCCAAGTCCGATGCGGAAAGCATCACAATATAAAGTATAAGGCCCGGATCCCGTGGGCAAAATCAATACTGGTGCCGTAGTCAGGGCTGTCTTGAGCTTCTGGAAGCTCGCCTCGCACTCATTTGACCACCTGAACTGGGCACCCTTCTGAGTCAATCTAGTCATCGGGGCTGCGATGGATGAAAACCCCTCCACAAAACGTCTGTAGTAACCAGCTAACCCCAAGAAGCTCCGAATATCTGTAGCTGAAGCTGGTCGAGGCCAGTTCTTGACTGCCTCTATTTTCTTCGGGTCCACCTGGATACCCTCTGCTGATACCACATGACCCAGGAATGCTACTGAACTCAACCAAAATTCGAACTTTGAAAATTTGGCGTACAACTGGCTATACTTCAGAGTCTGAAGAACCACTTTGAGGTGCTGTTCATGCTCCTCCTGACTGCGGGAGTATACCAAGATATCATCAATAAATACAATCAGAAATAGATCCAAGTAAGGCCTGAACACTCGGTTCATCAACTCCATGAATGCTACCGGGGCATTGGTCAACCCAAGCGACATGACCAAAAACTCATATACCGAGTACGAAATGTTGTCTTAGGGACATTAGACGTCCTAATCCTCAGCTGATGATAACCAGACCTCAAATCTATCTTCGAGAACACCTTAGCACCATGAAGCTGATCAAACAAGTCGTCAATCCTCGGCAGTGGATACCTATTCTTTATCGTCACCTTGTTCAACTGCCGGTAATCAATGCACATTCTCATCGACCCGTACTTCTTCTTCACAAACAACACTGGTGCACCCCAATGTGATACACTGGGTCTAATGAAACCCTTTATCAAGCAAATCCTGAAGCTGTTCTTTTAACTCTTTCCACTATGGCGGGGCCATGCGATACGGCATAATAGAAATAGGCTGAGTGCCAGGAGCCAAATCAATACAGAAGTCAATATCCACGCCGGGCGGCATACCCAACAGGTCTGAAGGAAAAACCTCGGGGAACTCTCGAACAATAGGAACAGAGTCGATAGATGGAACCTCTATGTTGGAGTCGCGAACATACGCCAAATATGCTAGACATCCCTTCTCGACCATACGTCGAGCCTTGACATACGAAATAACACTACGGGTGGCATGACCTGGGGTCCCTCTCCACTCAAGTGGGGGCAAGTCTGGCAAGGGCAAAGTCACGGCCTTGGCGTGACAATCCAAGATGGCATGATACGGGGACAACTAGTCCATCCCCAATATAACATCGAAGTCCACCATGTCTAGAAGCAATAAATCGACACGGGTCTCAAGACCCTCAAGTACCACTACGCAAGAACGATGCACTCGATCGACCACTATAGAATCACCAACCGGTGTGGACATATATACCTGAATACCCAAAGCCTCACTAGGCATAAGTAAATAGAGTGCAAAATAGGATGACACATAAGAATAAGTAGATCCCGGATCAAATAATACCGAAGCACCCCTATCACAGATCAGTATAGTACCTGTAATCACAACATCAGATGACTCGGCCTCTGGCTTGGCTGGCAATGCATAACAGCGGGGCTGGTCCCCACCTCCCTGAATTGCGTCTCTGGGACGATCTGCTGCGGGCTGACCCCTACCTCTGGCTGTCCGGGCTCCACCTGTACGGTCTCTCCCTCCACCTCTATGATCTCTACCCCTGCCTCTAGTTGGCTGGGCGGCCTGTGGATCACCTGCTGCCTGAATCGTAGGGCGAGGACCCTGCTGCTGAGAACTACTCGAGGCTCGAGGGCAATACCTGACAATATGACCTGGGTCACCACAACCATAACATGCCCTCGGTTGCTGAGACTGCTGGCCCTGTCGACCTATATGTCCTCCCCTAACGCTCTGAAGTGGCGGCGCACTGATGAGGGTTGATGGTGAGCTGAAGAGCTGCTGGTCAGAATACTGCTGATGACTACCACCGCCTAGGGTACCATGAGAAACCTGAAGTGCCGACTGGAAAGGTCTCGGGGGATGGCCTATGACATAGGAACCTCTACCTCCAGATAGGTACCACTAAACCTGCCAGAATGTCTAGGCCTCTTGTCAGAACCCTGACTACCTCCTCGAGCTAGTGCCATATCCACTCGACGGGCCGCATTGGCCGCCTCCTGAAAAGTAATATCACTGCCAACCCCGACTGCCATCTGTAGGTGAATGGGCTGAATCAATCTGCCAATGAACCTCCGGACCCTCTCCCGATCAGTAGAGAGTATCACTATTGCATGGCGTGCCAAGTCAACAAACCTGGTCTCATACTGTGTAACTGTCGTAGAACCCTGATGAAGATGCTCAAACTGTCTGCGAAGTGCCTCCCGCTGAGTGACGGGGAGAAACTTCTCCAAAAATAACTCTGCAAACTGATCCCATGTCAAAGCTGGGGACCCTGCTTGTCTAGACAGACAATAATCTCTCCACCAAGTCTTGGCGGAACCCACAAGTCTGAATGTGCAAAAATCGACCCATTGGTCTCCACTATCCCCATAGTCCTAAGGATCTCATGGCAACTGAACAGAAAATCCTAGGGATCCTCCGATGAAGCACCGCTGAAAGTGGTAGTGAAAAGCTTGGAGAACCGATCAAGTCTCCACAAAGCATCCGAAGACATGGCCAACCCATCTCCGGCCTGAGTTGTAATACCTGTCTGAGACGCCACTGGCGGGCTGAACCAAGGGAACCTGAGTCTGGGGAGCTACCTGCTCCGGAGTACGTGTAGCAGGAGTTTGAAGCCCTCCTCCAGCCTGAGAAGCGGCTGGTGCTACTGGCAGCAATCCCGGTCTGGCCACACTGGCTATAAAGCCTGCTATGCGGACAAGGGCATCTTGAAGATCCGAAGAAAACATTACTCCTCCTGGGACCTGAACTGGGCCCACTGAAGCTGGTGGAGCTGGAACCTCCTCATCAAAGTCAATATGAGGCTCCACCTCGGGAACTGCTGCCTGGGGCTGAGCTTTGCCCCTGCCACAGCCTCTGGCACGGCCTCGCCCCCTGCCCCTCGTGGGAGCTGCTGTGCGGAAGAAGAAGACACACGTGTTCTCGCCATCTGCGAAAGAACAGAGTAGAACGACAATCAATACTTGAGAAACAGAATCGAACGACAAGAATGAACAAAGTGAAACTTTCCTAACTCAGTAGCCTCTGGGGGATAAATACAGACGTCTCCGTACCGATCCCTCAGACTCTACTGGGCTTGTCCGTGAGTTGTGAGACCCAAGTAACCTAGTGCTCTGATACCAACTTGTCACGACCAGGATTTACTCACCATCGGGAGTCGTGATGGCGCCTACTGTCGAAGCTAGGCAAACCAACCCTTATAAACATTTCCAGAAAATTCAAATCTAAAACAAATTAAATGCTAAAATAATTAGTTAAAACATGCGGAAGAGATAATAACAATAACGAAAACAATATGCGGAAAACTAACAACCAATCTCTACCCAGTATCTGGTGTCACTACTCACGGACAACTAAAGAGTGCTAAAAATAATAGTCTGAAAGAAATACATAGCATGTCTGTTTGATACAATTTAACAAACTGAAAGGGAAAGTTAGAGGAGACTCGGGGCCCGCGAACGCCTGCGAACTACCTCAGAGCCTCTGGACTGAAGGATCACTCCCGGTCTAAAGCTGCGGTCCGTAGACTGGGTCCTGACCTGTGCACAAAAAGGCTCAGAAGCATAGTATCAGCACAACCGACCCCATGTGCTGGTAAGTGTCCGGCCTAACTTCGGTGAGGTAGTGACGAGGCTAACCGGACCTACCATAAACAACCTGTACAGATATATACGATAACATAAAAGGAAAACAAGAATTTAAACAACAAAAAGGGAGGGGACATGCTGGGGGGAATAGCAGTTCAATTATAACTTCTACAATTAAGAGATGGAACTGAATAGATAGCATTTAAATAAGAGAATCCAATGAAACAATAACTAATAAAGGGAAAACGGAATAAGGAACACCAGTAAGGTAAGACCAATAAAACCACGTTGCACGGCATCACCAATCGTGCTTTTACTCTCGTCCTCATCCAATCAATAGCACCACTCCATCTTGTGGAGGAAATCGATATATACCACTCCATCCTGTGGAGGAAATCAATAAATATCACTCTATCTTGTGGAGGAAATCGATATACCACTCCATCTTGTGGAGGAAATCAATAAATACCACTCCATCTTGTGGAGGAAATCGATAAATACCACTCCATCTGGTGGGGAGGAAATCGATAAATACCACTCCATCTTGTGGAGGAAATCAATATATACCACTCCATTGTGGAGGAAATCAATGAGTACACGGCATCACCCATCGTGCTTTATCGCTCCTCCTCACCCAAACAATAATCACAATTAATGGGAAAAGGAGTAAACAATAAGATTAACCATCCCGGCAAGGAAGAACAATGCAACAACAAGTCCGGGTAAGGGAAACAGTTTAACAACAAGTCCCGGCAAGGGAAACAGTTTAACAACAAGTTCCGGCAAGGGAAAAACACCAACAACTCATCTCTAGTTCATTTACTTCTCATCTTTCACTTCATAGCTCTTATAACAAGAATTTATCCCAATTCCCAATTGGTCACTTCTTTCACAATTCTAATAACAAATGACAACACGGTCATGCTCGACTCGGGCGCATAGGTAACCGTCACCATACCTATACACCGACTCCACATAGCACATAGCAATTAACAACCTAATCCTATTCCCTCAAGCCAAAGTTAGATCGAACACTTACCTCGAAGGCTTCCAACTCAACTCACGCCTCTAGAATAGCTTTACCCCTCGTATTCGCTTCAAAAACCGGTCGAATCTAACCACAATTACTCAAATGTATCAACAAATGCTAATTAAATCAATTTGGATGCATAAGAATG
The DNA here is from genome assembly GCA_034376525.1 of Nicotiana benthamiana. Lineage (NCBI taxonomy): Eukaryota > Viridiplantae > Streptophyta > Magnoliopsida > Solanales > Solanaceae > Nicotiana > Nicotiana benthamiana. The sequence goes on from CM067325.1 coordinate 16,096,055, forward strand.
AAATTCCAAAAGTTTTACTCAAAATTCCCAAAATGCAACCGGGCCCACGTGGTCAAAACTCGAGATTCGAACCAAAATCGGGTTATCCATTCCCCCACGAGTTCATACATGCAATTTGTTTTGAAATCGGACCCCAAATTGAGGTCCAAATCCCCAATTTTATAAAAACCCAGGTTCTACCCCAAATCCCCCATTTTTAACCATGAAAGCTTTGATTTAAGGATGAAATCATGTTAGAATATGATAAAGATTGAAGAAAACTAGTAAAAATTGACTTACATTTGGTTTGGGGTTCGAGAGGAATCGCCTATGGTGGTTTTGGGTTTGGAAAGATATGAAAAATGAGGTCTGAATAACATTTAAGTCAAAGAATCAACCTCCAAAACTCATGATTTTCATTTCAAGTTCAAAACTTTCAAACTTTTTCACTTTTTGTCCAAACCACGTCAAACGATATCCGTTTTCAACCAAACTTTACAGATAGCGCTTAATGCCCATTTAAGACTTGTACCGAGCGTCAGAACCAAAATACGAGCCCGATACCATCACTTTTGATCAATTTCCATTTCCAATTTTCCTTAAGCATTTTCAAATACAATTTCACTGAGAAGCTCTGTACTTGGGCTTGGGACCTCGGATTTCGATTACGGAAAACGATCGGGTCCCAAATTTCATTACGGACCCTCCAGGACCGTCACATCATGGGTCCGGGTCCGTTTACCTAAAACATTGACCAAAGTCAACCATAACAATATTAGTATCAAAATTCATAGTTTTTAACACAGAGTTCAAATATTTTTACATAAAAATCTTCCGGCTTCGCGCCCGACCTGCGCACGCTAATCGAGGCAACCAAATAAGAGGTTTTCAAGGCCTCAGAAGTGCAAGGAAAGGGAGAATTACGGTGATGACCCTTTGGGTCGTCACAGTAGGAATTGCTTCTTCCCTCGAAAATCTTGACCTCTTCCAGCTTGAGTTGCCATAGGATCTACCTTTTCTGCCGTTGCACTACCACCCATAGACTGTTGGCTTTCATCTTGTGTGATCATAGCAAATGCTTGGTTAAGAGTAGGTTCAGCCGTCTTCATCAAAATCTGTCTTCGAGCTTGGTCATAGGTATCATTGAGGCGATCCAAAAACTGCATCAACCTCTGTTGATACAAATGCACAACATACTCCTTTGATTTCACACATCCACAGTTTGGTGAAGGCACAAGTACATCATATTCTGCCCATATCTCCTTCAATTTTGTGAAGTATACAACCACAGAGTCGGATTCCTGTGTCAGTCTCGATATTCCTGTGTGTAATTGAAAGATCCTTACTTGATTCACCTTATCAAATCTCTCCTTAAGATCCTCCACACTGCATGTGCATCTGATGCATAAATGATTCCACTCAGTAGATCCTTCGATACAGAGTTTATAATCCACGAGTGCACTATTGCATTGCATTTCTCCCATTATTCATGGAGATCATCTTCAAATGATGTTTTAATGAACATTCCAGTAATGAACCCTAATTTATGCTTTGCTTTGAGAGCAAGGCGCATAGATCTGCTTCATAGACCATAATTTTCAAAACCTGTGAGTTGGATTGGAATTAGCACCAATCCTGGAGTGTCGGAGGGTTGTAGGAACAAAGGATGAGTGTAACCGGATCTTAGTTTTCTCTGTCATTGATGAGTGATCTCAAACTCAACTCAATTTACGCAATCGAAGGAAAAATAGCAACAAAATTCTACCTATTTCACAGAAATCTCACCGATCCACCGGAATATGAAGAACATAGTGACAAGCGTCTAGAAGAGATTAAGAGAAGATCTTACTGAATTAAGCTCATGAATCCATGAATCATTCTCCATAGCTCTTATACTATGTTAGAATTAGCAAGGAGGAAGAATGGAGAAGAACCAGGAATTTGGAATTAGCTCAACTGATTTGTCTGCATGAACACCGACTATAAACAATCCTAACTAACAATTAGGTGCTAACTTTCTAAAATAACTATAATATATCACAACTTTCAATATGTACACTAAGGTCCATACTACCAAGTACTCCCTCCGTTCCAGTTTATGTGAACCTATTTCCTTTTTGGTCCGTTCCAAAAAGAATGACTCCTTTATAAATTTTGAAACAATTTATTTTAAACTTGCAGTTCTACCCTTAATGAGAAGCTTTTATAACCACACAAATACTTTGGGCCGCTTTTTGACTTGTTTAGGACCACAAATTCAAAAAGTTTTCATTTTTTCTTAAACTCCGTGCCCAGTCAAACAGGTTTACATAAATTGGAAGGAGGGAGTAACATTTATACACCAATAAATATGAAGCTCCAGACACTTTTAAGAAGTGGAAGACCTTGATTGAGAAGTCTGGGAAGCAATCAAAAGGCTTGATCCATTAATTTTGTGGAAGTGATTTCAATAAATTCCATGAGGATCATGAAATTGGCGGCACGTAATGCTATAAAAGCTTGTAACAGAGTGACGTTGTTGAACACATTAATATAAACTAATTGGAGAAAGAAAGGTGTATGCTGTCAAATGTTCTTCTGCAGAGGTTTCTGAGCGAAAAGCTATCTTTATAGCATATTTTACTTGGCGAACCGCTTATTGTTCACGGGTGTTGAGTTCAAAACTTAAAGAGGTATGGTTTGGTCAATCTGGGATTATTCAAATTTGAAAATTTTAGTTGCCTTGATGGATGTTAGCAGAGGAAAACTAGAACCAAGAACCAAAAATTGTAGTTTCTTTGGTTCTGTATTTTGGGGTGGGAGGGCATAGCTTGTGGTGTCCTGGTCCTATATCTCCAAATTTGTTAAGAGTAGAAATGTTATGTTAGTTTTGTTAAATCTCTTGGCGTGACGCTGAGTGGGGTTCATCTCTTGCCTTTTGAGACCTATCAGGTAGATAGTTTATCAAAGAAAGTGGAGATTGAAGTTTACAATCCACAGCTTTCATGACGAGCAAAAGGTATCGTCAGTTGGGGTGACCAGTCCCAGGGGGTTGTCCATTGCACCGAGAAACTTTTAAGGTAACATCCAAAGCGCAGTGAGCCTAACTCTGTGTGTGTGTGTGTGTGTGTGTGTGTTTGCTTGTGAGATGTTTCAGCTTTGTTTGCCCTCTGCATCTGGAATTGATTTTTCAAGTTCCTTAATTTTGGTAAGGATATCTCATCTTCTATTTTCTTAGAAGTTCTCTTGTTAATAATTTCAAATGAATAAATTAGATAAGGACTTGGTGGTGTTTGGAGGAGGACATGCTGCTACAATAGCAGTTCGTGCTGCAAAGAAGGCCTTGGTGAAGCCAACAGCGATTGCTGCAATTGCTCCCACCTGGGCTGGTCCACTTCCTATTGTTTTTTGAAGAGATTCCAGCATGGAAACGAGGTCTGCATAGGTCTTTCCTTCTGTTGCTCTTTTCTTGACCTTTTTATTTAACTGAGAGCTCAGCAGCTTGCTAAATAATACCCATTACAGGGCTATGTCCAATATAGAGAACAAATGGACTACAAGATTCGGAAGTTCCAAGCAGACACTATTTTGTTTTTGTAGGATAAAAGCAAATGACATGAGAGTCTCCTGCATAGTAATCCATTAGATAACACAATCAGCATTCCACCTTTTAAAATATAAAATTTTCATCCGAAAAAAAAACAACAATAGTATTCAAGATTTTTCACCATATTTGCAGAAATGATATTACACTATTTCGTGATTGATGTATCATTCTCATTTTCTACAGGTATGGTCTCCTTAGAGGGACATTAAGGGCCCCCTGCTGTTGGTTGGATGATGTATAATGTACTTGTTAGCAATGAGAAATCAATACAATCACAATATAAGTCCCATGTTTATTCAGATCCTGAAAAGGTAACTCCAGATATCATCGAGAGCCGATACGCACTCACAAAGCGGCAAGGTGCTTGCTATGTGCCTGCTGCTTTCTTGACTGGTTTTCTTGACCTGGTAAAGTCCAGGGAGGAGTTTGTCCAACTATTTGCTGAGTTGGAGGGTAGCATACCGGTTCTAGTTCTGGCAACAGCAGGTTCTCCGAAGAGGTCAAAAGCAGAGATGGAAGCACTTAGGAGGCCAAAGGGGTGAGCAAGTATATCGAAGTGCCAGGTGCTCTCCTTCCCCAGGAAGAGTATCCTGAAATAGTTGCAGAACAGCTTTACAGGTTTCTGCAAGAGAAGTATGAGCTTTAGGCTTAAAAACAGTTATCAACTCAAGTAGTCAAAGGTACAGAATTTTTCCATGGGAAACAGTGAGGTTAAGTGGTTAAATTTGGAAGTATGAGATGACAGTTGCAGTGGCTTTATACATGATAATTCTGCTGATTTGAAGAATATATGAATTTGTATCTATATTGATAGTTGTTTTCCTTCTCTTAAACAAGACCTAGAATCACAGAAGTTGAGTGCTAAACCGATTTAAGACAAATGATGTTCTTATACAATTTGCTGCTATAGCAGTTATAGGAGTAGTTTTCTTTTTTAATTACAGATACATTGGTTATTTAGCTACTCTTCATGGCCTTCCATGAGGAACTAAATATACATTGATCTTTTGGTTGATCATACCATCGAGGTCAATTTTGATATTTAGCGGGTCAGTTTGATGGTAAGCAACCCCCACTTCCAACCGAGAGGTTGTGAGTTCGAGTGCCCCAAGAGCAAGGTGGGAGTTCTTGGAGGGAAGGATGCCGGGGGTCTATTTGGAAACAGCCATTCTACCCCAGGGTAGAGGTAAGGTCTACGTACATACTACCCTCCCCAGACCCTACTATGTGGGATTATACTGGGTTGTTGTAGTTCTAGTTTGACTTGAATTGAAAATGCTGAATGAATGTGATTAAGGTGGTTACTAAATATAATTTTGCTGCTACATCTTTTCCATAGGAGCACTTTTTTGGTCTTTTTATAAATTTGTTTGGGAAGATATGATAGCTCCTTTGATCATATTGGATTTGCTTAACCTGGAAAAATTCCAGCAATGCTTGTAGAACTGGGATTATAGTTCCTATATTGTGGTTAAAGTCAGAAACCAAACGAAATCCTACTTCAGGTCATGACTGTAGCTTTGATTGGTAGGACTGTTATGAGTTATGACACTTAACCAAAGGATGATTGCATAAACATTTGCTGATAAGTGAGTGGCAGGGTACTTGGCCATACTTGTAATGAAGTGCTAACATGAAAATTTACTAGAAAGGTGAAATCTTAGTTTTTTTGAAGCATCGGTTGGACTGGTGAATTAGATTGATTCATGTGAACTTTTATCTCTTAATCGTGTTCTCATAACCTTTTCTCACTCAGTTTGAGAGTGTCTCATCTAAAGAGTTGATTGGATTCCTAAAATTCGGTTCACAGCTTGTATATCAACCATGATTTTCCTCATTTTCAGAGCAAGAGAGACAAAAATTATGAAGTATACAGTACATTGACATTTGGAAACATATAGATTGTTAATTTACACCAGTCAGATACATTATGTCTCGTTGTTTAATCATAAATAAGATAGTTTTATCCAGAAAATATTGAAATAGCTGCCCTCTCTGAGTTGCAATAATAATGGTACAACCTTAATTTAATTGGAGGAGGCTAATAAGGTGCAACGCGTCCTTGATATATTTAAAGCTTTAAAGAGGCTTGAAATGTATAAAATGTCTCGTTTGATTACTACTACTACTATTATTATTATTATTATTATTATTATTATTATTATTATTATTATTATTATTATTATTATTATTATTATTATTATTAGTACTTACTAGTAGTTGACAAGAGGGGTTGATTTGACGGTAAGCAAGTTTTTGGAGGGAAGGATGGTAGGGGTCTATTTGGAAATAGTCTCTCTGTCCCATTATACTGAATTGTTGTTGTTCACTAGTAGTATCTTTTCTGGAATAGATAATGGACCAATCATTGACGTGATGCAATAGATTTTTTCTTTTCTATTTGGTTTTCTTGACAGGTGTTCATTCCTAGATGCTACTAGTTGTTTGTATAGGATTCTTTCTACATCTTCAAGATCAACACGTCAATATGGCACTACCTTTTCTGAACAATACACTTCTTAAATGTCTGTATCTTTTGATGAATGTAAAGGTAGATGAGTGACTTCTGTTTACGGCAGTAATACTCGAGAATAATAATAATAATAATAAATTCAGTATAATTTCACGTAACGAAGAAGTAGTAATACTCGAATTTGCATTCCTTTTTGTTTCCAAAGGACACAAGGAAAATCATAGCTTGCAGTTTACCTTTTTTAAACCTGAGCTCATCTTGACTGGATCCAATATGATTCATGCAAGTATTAGACAAACGTGGGATCATAACTCAGTTGTTGATTCCGTTCATTTAATCTATAAAATTCTGATTCAACACGACTACATTTTTTCCCCCAAAGGTTCCCCTTCAGCGATATATTGAATAAGTCAAAAAGAATAAAGGAGGCATCACCCTGACATCTTCTTCTCATAGCTAGAATGGATAAGCCATTCCTATCGATTGACTTAAATAAAAGAAAACATACAGCAGAGGAGGGTTTCTCCTATAACAATTGAAAGCTTTCAAAAATAAGGACCAAGTCCAAAACTTAGTACCACCAAAAGGATTCATTCAGCCGGGGTCGAATATGAAGGTGCTCTTTCGCACCCGAATTCTAAAGGTTGGACGACTCCTCGCATTATTCTTTAATTTGGCTATAATCTTTCGTGGTAATTGATGATAGGCTATAATTATGTATTTTAATCGTTTATTACACTCTAATGTACTGCACTTTAATTGAGTTTGAGTTTTAGTCGCTAGTGTTTTGCACTAATTATGTGTTTTATGCATTGAAGGAGTGATTCCGAGTTATGTAGATGTTATGAAATGAATTCAAGTGATTTGGAAATTTGAAGTCTGAGTAAAAGCCCAGGGAATCAATATGGGATCGTGTTCGGGGATCGGCGAATGATAGTTAAGAACGAAATGAAGAATCAAGCGGGCGTGTGGTGTATTGTCCAGTAAAATGTACATAATTTGCACTCATAACTCCGTTTGGGCTCCACAATATATTGTTGGAAAGATATTTGAAAGGGATACAACTTTCATATTTTGCATTTTTATAAATTCCCACTACCGCAGTGCCCGGTATGTCGTACCTATGAAAATTTTCTGCAGCCTGTCAGAATCAGCAATCTGAGCTTTTCCATTGCCGCCTTGCATAGTGTGTCGCCCTAGTCAGCGTGGTAGTGCAAATTTTATAGAGTGAGTGTCCTATTTTGCGCGGGAGAAGGTATTTTCATCTGGGCCTGACCCTACTTGGTATAAATACATGCAAAAATAGTATTGTGATGAGGTTGGGCATACTTTTGACACAGATTCGACCTAGGGAGGCAGATACACAATAGGAGCAATACGGGGAATTCTTCTACGAGATTTTCCGTCCTCTTCCAATTTTTCATTGTTGGTTATGACTTTTAGTATTGTAGTTTTACATACTATTATGAATAGCTAATTGTTATCTAGGGTTTTGATAGAATCTTTTGTTTGATAAATTCTCGTTATGTTTTTATATAATTGAGCCATTGGATTTCTCTACTTGTTCAACTACGTGTTTATTGTTGCTGATTGAATGGTCATCGATTGACTCTGCATATTTATTATGTGTTGCTTGAGAAAGGATACATATTTAGATGGTTGTTGAACAACGTCACTGCTAACGTATGTGAGAAATCAATGCAGCATGTTTAAAGGTAGGTTTAGAAATAACAAAGCCTTGATGTGGTCATAATGTGTGGTTAGATAAATTCAACTAGCGTAGTTCGAGAGAATATGTTTAGTAAAATATCGTAGTTTTCCGAGAGAGAACTATGACACCTAAAGTGCTCACGGATAGTAGAGAATACATTGGCAAAATTGTAGGGAACATAGCTAGAAGGATTCCGACAATTGGGAAAATCATAACTCTAGACCTCCTTAATTTAGTTTCCAATCCTTTGTCTCGTTACTTGACAATTTTATCGCTTTCTAGTATTTGCTAGTTAATTAGTTAGAAATATAAATCTCAAACAAGATACAAGGATACACCATGTATTCTATTGTGGATTATTTAGTTGGCCAGTCCCAATCGGCCTTCATAAAGGGGAGGAACATTCTTGATAATATTATTATGGCGCATGAACTAATCAAAGGTTATAATCACAAGACAGTATCTCCTAGATGCATGATTAAAGTTGACATTAAGAAGGCTTACGATTCTGTCAGATGGGAATTTCTGAAGGCAGTACTACTTGAACTTGGAGTACCTTACAAAATGGTAGTACTAATAATGAATGTGTCTCCACAGTAAGTTACTCTCTTTTAATAAATGGAGGATTGACCAACAACTTTGAAGTAAGGAAAGGACTAAGACAAGGGGACCCAATTTCCCCCTACTTATTTGTTCTAGCCATGGAGTATCTAACTAGATCTCTAAAGAAGCTAAACAGGAACCCAGATTTTAATTTCCATCCCAAATGCACCAAGCTACAAATCACACACATATGCTTTGCAGACGACCTTTTGATGTGCAGTAGGGCTGATGAAACCTCCATGAAGTTATTGATGAATGAATTTGAACAGTTCTCAAAGGTATCACGCCTTCAAGCCAATATGGATAAAAGTTCCTTATATATAGCAGGTGTTTCAAAGGAATTCAGAGAGAAAATATGTACAGAGCTTCACCTAGCAGAGGGCAATTTTCCCTTCAAATATCTAGGAGTACCCTTATCTACAAGAAAGATCACAATACCATAATGTATGCCTTTAGTAGAGAAGATAGTGGACAGAAATAGAAGCTGGACATCCAAATTCTTATCTTATGCTGGAAGAATTCAGCTCATCAAAAGTGTACTATTTGAAATGCAAACTTACTGGGCCAATGTATTCCTCATTCCAAAAGAAACTATAAAACTGGTAAATGAAATTTGCATGAATTACCTGTGGACTGGTAGTCATGAAACTAGCCATAGGGCTCCAATTGCTTGGGAAACACTGTGTATACCAGAGGTAGCAGGAGGTTTGAACATTATCTTCTATGAAAGATGGAATAAAGCAGCTCTATCTAAACTTCTCTGGGCCTTAATGACTAAAAAAGACAAACTGTGGATCAAATGGATCCATTGTCATTACATAAAGAAGAAGAACATTGCTACTATGGAAATTCCTAAACAAGCTAGCTGGCTCGTAAGGAAATTATTTGAAGCAAGAGAATGGTGGGCAACTGATAGAACATGAATGCAAACCTGTACTCAAAATGGACAATTTGGCATCAGGAAGGCATATATTCACACCACTCCACAATACCCTAAAGTTCGATGGAAAACATTATTGATGGTGACTGGCATACTCCCAAAACAGAAATACATCTTATGGATGACAATGCATAGGCGTTTGGCAACAGTTGACAGATTAGCTAAATGGGGAATTCAAATTAATCAGTCTTGCATATTATGTGGGAGAGATATTGAAGAAACACATGACCACTTATACTTTGAATGCTTATACTCCCAAGCTCTGTGGCAAAGTATGTTACAATGGTTGAAGTATCAAAGAACAACAGGCACATGGGAGCCAGAAGTGCAATGATTAACTGCTAATGTTAACAGCAAGAATCCCAGAAAAGCCATACTTGGTGTGGTGTTTGTAGCAGTAGTCTACAACATCTGGATATAAAGGAACAACAGAAGGTTTCAAAAGTCGACCAGAGACGCCCAAGATCGAGCAAAGGAGATTACACTTCAAGTGCACTTTACTGGACTGAAGCATTCGAAATTGTTACCCATTTTGCAGACTATTAATAGCTAACCTTCGTGTGACCCTTGACAACTGTGACAAGAGTCATCTTCTTCTGTGTTAGGATTCTAGCTAAACAACAATAGTTGTAGAGTATCTAATTGATTGTACTTATGAGATTTGTTCTATAGTCCAAAGGAACAGATGATGTAACAATTGCCAAATGTTTGGAATAAAAAAAAATTATTTCCAAAAAAAAAAAGATTTAGGAATTAGGGATTAAAGATCAAAAAGTCCCTATATTAAATGTGGTGACATGTATTTTTAGGTGTACTTTAGAGAAGTCAAATATATATACAATGCTAATTTACTAGAATTATATAATAAGTTAGAATATATATATATATATAATATATATATATATAAATTCGCATACCGTTATGGTATATTATTGTGTACTGTCACCTACGCCACGTACAAAACTTATTCCCACATCATTACGAAAAAGAAAAGATGCAAAATCGAGAAATTGCCTCAAATAAATTAGCTCGCAGAGGTTTGACTTTTGATTGCCATACATAAAATTAAATTCATACGTTAAACACAAGTCAACACATGACACCCCTCACACTACAAAACGTTTCCATCCACATTCAATCATTTGTCGGGAGTGGTCCCTACGTGGCATGAAATCACGTGGGCCGTGACAGGTGTCGAGTTATCAGAAGTGACCAAAACTGGACTAAGCCCACTTTAAATTCTTCGGTGATTTGACAACAAAGGGTTAGTAGAATAAGGCCCATCTAAAAGGAATTCTATTTTGTTGGTGGGCTCCGCTTTTAACTAACAGCCCAATCATGCTTTACGTGTCCCTTCCGTTGACGGCTTCTTTGCAAATAAAAGTGTTTATTATATTCCAGGTGTCATGTCGACAGCATGATTCAATTTTTTCAGTTTAAAGATGGGCTAATTATACAGATTTTTTAAACGCATAAATCAAATAATACTAAACCCCCATTTTGGAATAAATTTTGTTAAGTTTCCTCCAAATATTTTTGCCAAAACATGTTTGTTTATAGTTTTATCCATGTTTTAGCAGATTTTGAAAATAAAATTCCAAAATTAGTTCTAAACCTATTTTAGCCCAAAATATCATTTTTGGACTTTTAACAATTTCAAAAATTATCTGCCTATCACAACTTCAAATCAGTAATGCAACACACATCAATAGAGTAGGTTTAAACTTAATTTTTTTTCTTGGTATAAATTTTGTCTGCTTTTGATACTCCTGTCAACAGAGTTTGCAACAGTGGGCCTATTGGGCTATGTGGGTTCCGTTATAGTTGACATTTGGGTAAATGTTCTTAATTGCAAACTCAAGGGTCCGTCAGACATCCCTTTCCGACTATCAATAACCACTGCCATTACAAGGTATTCTTAGATCAATCAATCCACGTACTGTGTAGGGAAATTCTGATGACAAAAGTGATAATTGAGTTTTTACTTTATATCGACTTGAACAACGAGTAGCTAAGGCAATGATTTGGAACTTATGCACAATTATTTGAAGAATCTGAACCTAAACTTTGTTGAAAAATTGCAAGGTGATCGAAACTGGGTACAAGAAGATATAGGAAAAAGTGGATTCATGTCTCACTCACATTTACATCAAAAATGCAATGATGTGAAAGATGACTTTAGGAAATTAATACTGGGCGCATTATTTGACAATAGATTCGAGCTTGAAATAGACATAAAAGCAAATCTCAGGCAAGACAAACTTTTGGATCTTAGTTGGTGTGTTTTCCTATATAGTATGTAGCTAACTAGTCCAGACCCCACTCTGTGGGTTTATATTGGGTAGTTATTGTTGTTGTATGTAGCTAACTAGCTCAGCAATAGAGATGAGTGGTGTGAATATTTGCAGAGGCAGTGAGGAGGTGGAGAATTGCTTGGACAAGTGATAACGCTTAAATCTTAATTGCAACATTATGCTGGCCGCCCTTTTAATTTCAACATTCATTGCGACAATGACACGACTAAGTTTTTATAGTTTCTAAAATTGTGCTCGAAAAGAAGCTAGTACTATGGTTTATTTCATAAATTACAAATACCGTTTTTATTAAGAGAGAATTCATGCTAATTTTGTGTAATATTGATAGTGTTAGATATAAAAAGAACGGGTTAAAACAAGTTACGTAGTTGATCAATCATGATTAACGGTTTCATAGTTTGTTCAGGACAATATATGGGTCAAGTAGTAGTTCATAACCCAATTTGTCTAACTCATCAATATCTAATAAGAATGAACCTTGGGCTTAACTCAACCCCAAAAGCTAGCTTATGAGGTGAGGATTGTCCAAGCCATATAAGGAAACCAAGAACCTCAAATTCCTCCGATGTGGGACAACTCAACACCCCCCTCACGCCCAGATCTCTGGAGCGTGGACAACATATATGAGGGCCCAACATTGGTAACAATAATTGGGATGAGCCTGGTTCTGATACCATGAAAAGAATGGACCCCAAAAGCTAGCTTATGAGGTGAGAATTGCCCAAACCATATAAGGAGACCAAGGATCTCAAATCCCTCTGATGTGGACCAACTCAACAAGATCACTTCTTTGAAAAAATTTCTGGTTGCATTTGGGTCAGGGCAAAACATTTTCTCCTCCATTAAATTCATTATCGTATTGTTACAATTCATACCTTTTAAGCTAAAGACTACGAAACAAGGTCTATTTATATAATTCAAATCAATCATTTTCTTTTCTTTCTAAAAGTATTTCAACTTAAAGGAAATCAAGTTATCAAACTCCACCTTTATATTTTTATCAATTTGTTATGTTTTTTCTTTAGAATTTGGTGATGTAATTCTTAAGTACTAGTCAACAAAGGTCATTTGTTTGTTAGGCATAAAATAAGAAGCTGCCAAAATGTTTTCAGCATAAAAACGAACTATAAATTATCTCTATCTGTACGTTCATACCTTTTGTTATAATCCGAACTACCAATTCACACTTTAGAAAAATACTGTGCAAGTGCTTCGTCATTTTCTCATTGCTCTCTTTCGTCTATATGAAAATTTGCTATTTATGTATTTTATTTATTTCAATCTCCATATGAGTGCCACGTCAAAACTTTCTCGATATTTCATATTTAGAAAAGAAAAGAAGCCTTTGGATAGTATAAAGAGAATAATTGACATATATGGACAAAATTTTTTAAGTTAGTTTATATCCCTAGTCTCAATTAATGATCCACTAAAATTAATAATCACATAGGCTATGCCAAAACTAAACAGCGGCTTCTTAAATCAGTTATTACACAGATAACAACAACAAAAATCTAGTATAATCTCACTTAATGGGGTTTGGAAGGACAGTATGTACGCAGACCTTACCCCTACCCTTGGATAGAGAGACTGTTTTCAAATAGACCCCCGACATCCTTCCCTCCAAGAACTTCCCACCTTGCTCTTTGGGAGACTCGAACTCACAACCTCTCGGTTGGAAGTGGGGGTTGCTTACCATCAGAGCAACCCCTCTTGTCTAAGTTATTACACAAATAATCACTTAATTATCTAAATTATGGACTAAAGTCATTTTTGTTTCATTTTTAACAAAAAAAATCATTGAACTATTTTTATTGAACATAAATAGTCACTCATTCGGATTTATTCAGCTTTCGCTGAAAAAGTGTGGTGTTGTATTCCATATGGATTTTTAAAAATATTTTGGACCAAATAAATTTATTAACATCCAAACAAAACATAGAAAATCCACCCATACACCCAACTTAACTCGCTAAAAATAAAAATTCATCCAATAAAATCGAACACAAAATGCATCACTACTGCAACTGCATTTTTCTTCTTCTTCTTATAAACAACAGCATTTTTGCATGGTTTCACTCTAAACCTTAATCTTGTACCCATTATTATTTTGTAAAAGGTAAAAGAAAAATCGTAAAGAGAAGAATACATGTCACTGAAAAAAGAAGAACACAGATCACTCTAGTCCTTAGTCCTGAACCTTGTACCCATTGTTATTTTATAAAACTAGAGTAGAATCATGAAAAAGAAGAAATCTGGTTTTAATAAGAAGAAGAGAGATACATTTACAACAAGGATGCGTTTTAGTATTTGTTTTACTTAGTGTTAGATTTTTATGTTTAGTGGATCGGGTTAGGTGTATGTGTGAATTTTCTATGCCTTGTTTGGGTGTTAATTATTTTATTTGTTCCAAATATAAAGGTTATGTGGACTGCCATGTCACATTTTCCACTGAAAAATTTGTAATTACAGTTGAGTAATTATCTGTGTGTAATAAAATATTTGAGTGACTTTTCTGTTATAAACGAAAGAAAAATGACTTTAGTTCATAATTTTAGATAATTGAATAATTATTTCAATAATAAACTCTTTAATTAGTGAAAGTTAGATTATTATTTCAATCATAATCCCTTATCTGTCAAGGCGAGATAGCAAAATTCGTGACAAGCATCCATTTTTTATTTTTCCTATTCTATATACCTCAATCCTCATACATATTTTGGAACTCATATTGATCTCCTTACTAGGACCACTTGGGAACATGTGAAGACCATAAACAATCTTCAATTAAGCTGCATATATGCAGAAGAAAAAAATATTAAACATTATTAAGGTCGGTCCAACAAATTTTGTGATCCTAAAGTCAAATTTTATGAGGGACCTTAATTTTATTAAAAAAAATTTATTGTTTTTATTTGAATTTTATTTTCTACTTTTTTTTAGATGCAAAGTTAATAAAAAAATTAAAATCAGTTTCTTCCAATAAATCTTTTTCAATTGACGTTATAGCTAATCCATTTAATCTCTCTTGAGGCATTGTTGATTTTAATTAAAATTTTATCAATTTTAATTTTTAAAAACTTCTTTCCACTGAAGTAATGTAACATGAGTTATTAATCTATATGCAATATAGGCATTTGGAAAAGAATCAAATTTTTTCATTTGATTGAGTATATCAATTAAATTGTAATGTTTTAATTCTACTATTTTTTTAATACTATTAATTTAGAAAATAAATCTAAACCGTTAATGTAATTCGCATTTAAAACTTACAAATTTTAACTTATTTACGAATTTAAATGGTGCCACTCAAATTGGTTCGGACGAGGTAACAAATTACCTCATGTAACGGATGAGTTCAACTTCTTTCACAATCTTCTTATTGCAGCGTTCAACTTTCACTCACGGCATGCTAGCTTATTTATGGATACCAAGCCAATAATTGTTTTTTGACAGTTTTCTTTTTTAATTCTTCAAGACCGAACATCAATATTTTATACTTTTGCTATAGAATTTCTTCAATTTTTTAAAAAGGGTGACGTAATTTCTTAAATTGTGGGAGAATTTTTGATAAAGAAATGAACTCATCAGTATGAATGTGTTGACTTCTATTTTCGGAAGGATGAAGATGAGAGGAACACTGAGAAAAGACAAATTTTATGTTTCCATTATAAGCTCCAAAATTTTCATGTCCGATAGTAGTAAGTCAAAACTTAAAAAAGGGAAGAAAAAGAAAGCTAACCTTGACTTGTTTTACTTAAAAGAAGTAACTTGTTCGGCAGCAACTGCCACGTACTGCAATAGTTTCTTGCTCTCAAGTTACATGTCACATCATTGGTTAAGTATTTTGGCGTCACCTTTATGCATGCTGAACTACTTTTCTTGCTCTTAACTATTTACATGTGTTTTTAGATGCCATATTTTGTCATCAAACCCGGTTTAGTAGTCTTGAGATGTCACTACTGTTAGTGAAGATATCAAGGTGTTGTTTGGTACACAAATTAAATTATTTCGAGTTTATAGTTTTAGATTATGATTTATAAACTAACTAATATTATCTGGAAGATGAGATAACATAATACCAAATTTATTAGGATAAAATGGGATAAAATAAATATTCTTGGTTTAGTTTGGGATAAGGTCTATACTATATTTGGTTTATGGAATGAATTTATCCTAGAATAATTTATACCGTCAATTAAATATAATATTTTTAAATTTAGTATCACACTTTATTTTACCTTATCTCGCGTACCAAACTGGCTTCCTAGGAAATTCAGGCTTACTTTATATGATGTTACCTTATGACTGGAGAATAAGTTATTAAGTACATTCAGACTTACTTTTGATTATGCCATCTTTTCTTTATTAAGATTATAGAAAATTTTAGTTATAGATCGTCTTTAGGGCGGGCAAGGATGAATTGGGGACTGGTCCGGAAAATAAAAATGGAAAATCTGCCCAACTCAGCTTGGAATATGCCGCATCCGGCCCGGCCCGGCCCGTCATTACCCCACCACCAACAGAAGTCCAAAATCCTTCACTTCACACAATAAACTAAGACAGGACAAAAAAGAGTTTTCCCATCGTTTCATCACTCAATTTGTCTTCTAGCTTAACGTGCTGAGGTGTCCTCTTTGACCCTTTTTGTGCATACTGAAATATTGTGTTTCGTCTTTTTTTTAGTAAGTATTTTTGGGCGTTAGTATGGGTCTTGGTTTTTTATTTTTTATTCTTTTTGGGGCTTGGGGGGGGGGGGGGGGGGGAAGAGGTTGCTTGCACCGAATCACCAACAGTAGTCATGCGTAAATTGGCAAGAACCATGTGAAAGTTTGCATACAAGTAGAAACATAATCCTAAGATTTAGGGTTAAGCAAACAAAGAAAATGTCAATCTAATGTCGACAAGCGAATCTTTTCAAACCTGACCGAATAGTTCTAGAAAAATTTATCCAGTTGTACAGAGTAAGACTAATGCTTTCTTGCTCCCTTCTTAGGATTAAGTCAAATTGCCGATCTTTGTCATGGAAAGTACGTATGCCCTTATATTATTTGTAACCAGTTAAGCAACACAACTTTATTCCGTTTAATATATATGAAAAAAATAAATTAAGGTTAATTAAGAGGTTGTCTATAAAATTATTATTACGTGCTATGGTTGAAAAAATAGCTCTCACTGACCTGTTAGGAGATCTTTTTACGAATCGTGCCTACAATAAATCTATCTAATTTAGCGTATGTTTTTCTCTATTTCTTTTCCTGGATGGGCTACCACTCAGTGGCAATTTTTCTACAGACTTTCCTATATATAATATAAAAGTTTATTATTTAAAATGTGTATAGTTTTATATTTATCTATATATTCAAAGTTATTCTATAAAATATATATCATTCATTAAATATCAATTATTAGGAGTTGATTCCTTTCTAATTAGGCGCGTTATAAATCTGGAACTGAATATTCTTCCAGATATTCCTATTTAGGCGCGCTATAATTATGGAAATAAATATTCTTCCAAATATTTTTCATCATTGACAGACATTAAAAAACTTAAAAACTTTGAATTTAAATTTGGGTTTTCAAGAATCATTATTTATTTGGGTTGGATATTGTTGAAAATAATCGGGAATATGGAAGAAGAAGAAGAAGAAGAAGAAGAAGAAGAAGAAGAAGAAGAAGAAGAAGAAGAAGAAGAAGAAGAAGACCTATTGCAAAAATTGTAGATAAATTGTAGATTATTTGTATTCTGATTGTAGATGCTTTATTTTCTGTTTTCACAAATAAAAAACGGTTAAAACTTCTACAAATCTTCTGAAAAAACTCAATTATATCATAAATCACAATTATACTAAAATTGGATGGGAATTGGAATATAAAAATTCAATGTACCTAGTTTGGTAGATAAATTGTAGATTATTTGTCTTCTAACTATAGATGCTTTGTTTTCTGTTTTTACAAATAAAAAACGACTAAAACTTCTACAAATCTTCTGAAAAAAACACAATTATGTCAAAAATTCTAATTAAACTACAATTCAATGGGCATTGAGATATTAAAATTCAATATACCCAGTTTGTAGGTATTTTGTAAATGAATTGTAGATTATTTGTATTCTGATTGTAGATACTTTGTTTTCTGCTTTCAAAAATAAAAAAACGACTAAAACTCCTATAAATCTTATGCAAAAAATAATCTATAATTTAACTATAATTTTTCTACAATTTATGCAAATCTTCTTCTTCTTCTTCTTCTTCTTCAATCTGAAATTCAACCAAAATCAAGTCTAAATCTTTATCAAAACCCCTCAAAAATGAGATATAAACAAAACATATTCCCAATTATTTATAACACACCTAATTAAAATAAATAATGATTTTTGAAAACCCAAATTTGAATTTTTTCGTATTTGGATCTCTTATCTCCGCAACATATCTACCCCATGGCCTTCTCCTTACACCTAAGTATCTGTAATTGTTCTGTTGTTCCTCTGTATTTTGAGTACTACTTATATTGTTGTCATTCTTTCTTAATTTTGTGCTCTTGTTATTTGAAGAAGTGGATGATTTGATGATATTCAGATTCAAATTCATTAACGTGGGGGGATGAATTTGGAAGAGAGGAACATGAGGGGGGGGGGGGGGGGAGGAATTGGAGGAATATACAGTAGCGTTAATTAATGAGTGATATACGGTACATTAATTGTATAGTTAAAACATATTATGGTATATAATTGGTAATTAGGTACACTAAATGCAATTAAATCAAATCTTAAACATTGAGGATAATATGCTTTCCTATATGGAATAGAAATGTAAAAATCTCTTTTCTATAAAGCAAGTAAAGTAAACCACTTTAGGCCTCATATTTATGGGGCCTTTATTTTTTGTTACACTTAATAGACTATGTATAAGTTTAAAAAAAATTCTTTAAAATAAAAAAGTTTGATTTATTTCTTTAACAAATATAGAGAAGAAGGATTTGTAACTGTTATGATTTCTACCGAGAAAAATGCACTTAAAATCAATATCGAACCCGAATTCCGCAAGAAACGTATGATATATAGGAAGTAATAATTTGATGTGCAATGTTGATAATAAAATCCCAAAATCTTTTGAAGAGTTCTTTAAAGTTGATTGCTTTTATACATAGTAGACAGGACTATTTTTTCACTTCAAAATAGATCTGAACAATTCGAAGTATATGAAAGTATTTTTGTTTTTCTATTTAGTCGCAAAAACTAAGATCGCTAGACGTTGGAAATTTAAAAAAATATTGCCTTAATTTTGGTTGTTCCTTAAAGCATAATAATCAATTCGATATTGATAGTTTATATTTATTTTCTGAATTAAAAATATTAAGAAAAATAATACAATTAGAAGATAACAGTTTAATTGATACACTTAATCAAATAACAAAATTTAATTCTTTTCTAAATGCCTAAATTGCTTATGGAATAATGGTAGTAACTCATGTTATTGTTGCTTCCGCGAAAAGAAGTTTTCAAAATTAAAAATTGATAAAATCTTATCTAAGAACAACAGTGTCACAAGAAATGTTAAATTAATTAGTTATATTATCAATTGAGAAATACTTATTAGGAGTTATTGTTAATAAAAAATTTATTTATAACTTTGCTTTAAGAAAAGTTAAGAAAAATATATATTAAATAAATAATAAAAAAAATTAAGACTTCTTGTAATGTTTAACTTTAGACCACAGGATTAAATTGGGCAGCACTGCTGCCACTTAAAAAAATATGACGAATTATTTTGTTGAGCAGAAGATCTGAAGAATTAGAAAATAGTGAACCGTATTTTTCCAACATGACTGATCAGTTCATGGAATCTACCATACATAACAGGATTAAATTACTAAATGTCATTTTTATGATACTATTGGAACTTGAGATTTATTACTTTAACTCTATGATGATCCTGTCAAATAAAAGAAAATCTTATCATATGCCTGTCAATAAAATAAAATCTATCTCCCTCATAAATTATATATATCTTCTCTCTCGAATTAAATGAGAAGTGCAAGTGGCACTCAGACAAATTACTTGATTAAAAAAAACATACAAATGGAGAATTATATGTCAATAAGCAAAGTCCATAAGAATTAGTACGATTATACGTCTGATTGGAGGTGTGACTAATGAATAACATGGTTCATACTTCACTATCGTCTTAAATTCTACAATTGTAATAACAACAAATTCAATTTGATCTTAATAGATGGGGTTTAGGAAAAGTAATCTATACGCAGATTTTATCCCTACCTAATGCAGGTAGAGAAACTGTTTTTGATAGACCCTCGGCTCAGGAAGGATAAGAAGAAAAAGTAGAAAGCAAGGACGGAAAAGAAAAGAAAAAAAAGGGGGGAGGGGGGGATAAAGGATAAGTGGTACCAAATAACAACAGCAGGGAATAAATACCTGAGGCAAACACAAGCACATAAAGTAAAAGAAATCTAAGAATACTAAGGGAAATGCATGCTACTAAGACTATCGGTGAACAACTAAAAACTACCTACTAGCCTTCTATCTTAATCCTCGACCTCTGCACCCTCCTATCAAGGGTCATGTCCTTAGTGAGTTGAAACAGCACCATGTCGCGTCTAATCACCTCTCCCCGGTACTTCTTAGGCCTACCTCGACCACTTCTCAAACTCTCCATAGCCAACCTCTCACACCTCCTGACAGGACATCAATGCTTCTTCTCTTACTATGTCCGAACCATCCAACCTCGACTCCCACATCTTGTCCTCTATAGCGACTACGCCCACTCTCTCCCGGATAGCTTCATTCTTAATCTTATCTCTCTTGGTACATCCACACATCCATCTCAACATCTCATATCTGCTACTCTCTTCTTCTATAGGTGGAAGTTCTTGACTGGCCAACACTCAGCCCCATACAGCATAGCCGGTCGAACCACCGCTCGATAAAACTTACCCTTAAGTCTTAGAGGCACATTCTTATCACACAACACACCGGAAGCGAGCCTCCACTTCATCCATACCGCTCCGATGCGATGTGCGACATCTTTGCCAATCTCCCTGTTACCCTGAATAATAGATCCGAGATACTTAAAACTCGCTCTCTTAGTGATAACTTGAGCATCAAGCTTAACCTCTACATCTGCATTATAGGTTCTGTCACTAAATTTACACTCCAAGTATTTTGTCTTGGTTCTACTCAGTTTGAAACCTTTAGACTCCAAGGTCTGTCTCCATACCTCCAACCTCGCATTAACTCTGCTATGTATCTCATCAATCAACACTATATCATCGGCAAACAACATCCCTCGGTACTTTATCGTATGCTTTCTCAAGGTCAATAAACACCATATGAAAATCCTTCTTCCTCTCCATGTACTGCTCCACTAATCTCCTTACCAGATGAATCGCTTCCGTAGTTGAACGCCCTGGCATAAATCCAAACTGATTCTCAAAAATAGACATGCACCTTCTCGCCCTGGCCTCAACCACCCTCTCCCAAACCTTCATAGTGGGACTCAACAACTTGATACCCCTATAATTATTGAAATTTTAGATATCGCCTTTGTTCTTGTAAAGGGGAACTATCATCCACCTCCATTCTTCGGGCATCTTCATTGTCTTAAAAATAACATTAAATAGCCTAGTGAGCCACTCCAAACCTTCCCGCCTTGCGCTTTTCCAGAATTCCACCGGGATTTCGTTTGGCCCTGTCGCTCTAACCATGTATATCTTATGCATCGCCCCTTCCACTTCCTCTACCGTAATCCGCCTACAATACCCAAAATCCCGCCGACTCTCGGAGTGCTCCAACTCTCCCAGCACAATGTGTCTATCCCCCTCCTCATTCAATAGTTTATGGAAGTATGACTGTCATCTTCTCCTAATAAGTGCCTCGTCTATCAACACTTTGCCATCCTTGTCCTTGATGCACTTGACTTGATCTAAGCCTCGGGCTTTCTTCTCCCTCACCTTGGCCAACTGGTAAAACCTCTTGTTCCCGCCTCTGCCCTCGAGCTCCTCGTGCAGATGAGCAAATCCCGCGTTCTTAGCTGTCGTAACCGCTAACTTTGCCTCTTTCTTTACCTTTCTATAACACTCCCGATAAGTTCTTTTTTCCTACACGTTTGTACTCTCTACTAGCTTCAAATAAGCAGCTTTCTTAGCTTCCACTTTACCTTGAACCTCTCCACTCCATCACCAGTCCCCTTTATGACCCCCAGGAGAGCCCTTCACGACCCCCAAGACCTCTCTAGCAACTACCCTAATGCAATTCGCAGTCGTGAACCACATACTAGATGCGTCCCCTCTACTCATCCAGGCTCTCAAAGCCAACAACTTCTCCCCTAACTCCTGAGATTTGTCCTTGGTCAAGTTACCTCACTTGATCTTAGGTTCCCTGCACCCCACCCTCTTCCACCTACACCTTTTGATCTCCAGGTCCATAACTAGGAGCCTATAGAGTCGTGAGGTGCTCACTTGGGATGACCTTGCAGTCAGTGCACAAACCTTTATCTTATTTTCTACGAAGAAGATAATCAATCTGGGTCTTGCCCATTGAATTCCGAAAAGTGACTAGGTGCTCTTCTCTCTTTGGAAAACTTGAGTTAGCTATAACCAAGTCAAAAGCTCTAGCAAAATCCAACATAAATTACCTCCGTCATTTCTACCCCCAAAATTGTACCCGCTATGTACATCATCATAACCCCTAGCACTTACCCTAATATGACCATTGAAATCACCTCCAATGAACAACTTCTCTGTGTGCAGGATACTACGCACCATCTCGTCCAAATCCTCACAGAATTGCTTCCTGACCTCCTTGTCCAAACCTACATGAGGAGCATATACACTAATCACGTTGATAGTAAACCCATCAACTACCGGCTTAATACTCATCAACCTATCATTTACCCTCCTAACCTCAATCACGAGCTCCCTGAGGTCCCTGTCAACTAAGATACCAACCCCATTCTTACCCCCAGCGCTCCCTGAGTACCATAGTTTAAACCGATCTACATCCTTCTATCATCTTAAATTCACCTAATCTAGAAACTCCTCTAGGAAGATTGAACCAATCAATCTCTTTTTCTACTAATTCGTTTGCCTATGCTCTTTAGTGCATTGTCCTTTCACTGAACAATGATCGTTAATTTGTAATGCAATTAAACCATCGGAATAATAATGCAATATTGCTTTAACTCTATATCTTTTGCATGTTTTACTCCATGTATATGTTAGAATTAAATTAATCGGGTGTCATGCGAAAGCTAACAAAACATACTTCTAATGACGACAAATTAGACAATAAAAGAGAAATATATCAAAAGAGATATAAATAATTTAAGATGGTTCGATCAATTGGCTTACGTCCACAATATAAAAAGAGTACTTTGAGAAAACAACCTCAAAAAAGAAGCATATATACACGAGTGTGTCATGACCCGCAATTCCCAACCTCGGGAGTCGTGATGGTGCCTACTCGTAGAAGCTCGGCAATCCACTTTCACAAACCTCTAGCACTTTTATTTTAAAATCTTAACACATATCGTATAATTTAATAACAGCAGAAACATGAACATAAAGAGGAAGACTTAAATTAAATAGACTGAACAATAATGCATAACCTGCCATATATCTCTATCCAAAAACTGGTGTCATGTTACCCACGAACTACTAAAAGTACTAAATACAACCGTTGGAAAGAAATATAGCATTGTTTATCTCGGAATACATGAGATAACAAAATGAAAAATAAGATAGAGGATACTCCGGGCCTACGGACGTCTGGAAGGATACCTTGGTGTCTTGGTGAACTGAAGGTCGGCTCCCGGTCTAATGCTGCTACTCAAATACTGCTCCGATACCTAGATCTGTGCAAAAGAGCACAGAGTATAGCATCAACACAACCGACCTCATGTGTTGTAAGTGTCTGACCTAACCCCAATGAGGTAATGACAAGGCTCGGACCAGACTCGAGATGAACCTATGCACTTATATAATATATGGTGAAAGAAATAGCCGAAAATAAACAAGTAAAACCGGGGAGGGGAAAATATGCTTTGGGAATAGTAAAATGAAAAATATCCTCAAGAACTGATAATGAAATCAAAAGTTAAGCTACTAACACAGATAATAATAGATAAGTACCACTTCCACTTTCAATACTCATCACGTTGCAGGCGTGAAACTCGATCCCATTTCTCAATGTTTTTCGTGGTAGGCGTATTACCGCTCCCATTTTAATTAATATCTCGTGGTAGGCGTACCACCCAATCCCATTTCAATCAATATCTCATGGTAGGTACCTCGCGCTCCCATTTCATCAAATCTTGTGGTAGGCGTACCACCCGTTTCCATTTCAATCAATATCTCGTGGTAGGCGTACCACCCGCTCCCATTTTATCAAATCTTGTGGTAGGAGTACCACCCGCTCGCATTTCAATTAATATCATGTGGTAGGCATACCATCCGCTCCCATTTCAATCAATATCTCGTGGTAGGCATACCACCCGCTCCTATTTCATCAAATCTTGTGGTAGGCGTACCACCCGCTCCCATTTCAATCAAATATTGTGGTAGGCGTACCACCCAATCCCATTTCATGTTATCACATAATCACAAGAAGTCCCAGCAAGGGAACAATGTAACATAATAACTTCCCGGCAAGGGAACAACAATATCGAAATAATCATTCGGCAAGGGAGAATCAGCAATAACCAACCTTAGCTCAGTTTGATTAATAAAGATGCTCAATCATAAACATGATCTACGAGGATAAACAAATCTTTGCTCGATACGGTAGATCATTAGTTAAGGCAGACGTGATGTCATTTAAGAATACAACAACTTCTAATTTAGGACTCACGGTGACACCAACGTATAGATACTCGTCACCATGCCTATAGGTCGTACTCAACAAAGAGCAATTAGCACATAAGATTCAACTCCTAATCGCTAAAGCTAAGGTTAGACCGAACACTTACCTCGATGCCTTGGAACCGACTCAAGTCTCAATTATAGCTTTACCTCTTGATTCCACCACCAATCCGCTCGAATCTAGTCATAAGTTACTTAATCACATTAATAAATGGTAAATGAATTAACCCCAATGCACGAAAATAAGTTTTACAAGGTTTTACCCCAAAAGGTCAAAAATGCCCCTGAGCCCACGTGGTCGAAACTCGAGGTTCTGACCAAAACCCGGTTACCCATTCCCCTACGAATCCAAATATATGATGCGTTTCAGACCTCAAATTGAGGTCCAACTCCCCAAATTTTTAGGAAACTTAGGTTCTACTCAAAACACCCACTTTCCCCATGAAAATCTTTGGTTTTAAGTTGAAATCATATGAAAAGATGTTAAGGAGTGAAGAAAATAAGTTAGAAATCACTTACCAATCTTTTTGGAGAAGAAAAGTTGTTTAGAAAATCACCTATTATATTTTTGGGGTTTATAAAAGTGTAAAAGAGCTAAAATTCATGTGTATTTATACCCCTCTGAAGTTTCTTGTGCGGACCACGCAAAAAGGACCGCGACCGCATAGGCTTCCTGAAGACCTGCACATCATTGCGCAGTGCGGACTGCACCAAGCCGACCGTGGCCGCACAGCATCCATCGCGGACCACTCAAAGGAGACTGCGGTCATGCTGGACCCTCCGTTGCCGCATGCGATTTCTCGCGGACCGTTCAAGAGGGTTCAGAGACCTGTCAAAATTCCTGAACTTGCAACATCTGATCTTTTTAAGCCTAAAACATCTCGAAACCTGAGCCCTCAAAACTCTAAACCAAGTATGCACACTACATCAAAAATACCCTAAAAACATATTCGTGTGAT
This sequence comes from Nicotiana benthamiana, assembly GCA_034376525.1. Lineage (NCBI taxonomy): Eukaryota > Viridiplantae > Streptophyta > Magnoliopsida > Solanales > Solanaceae > Nicotiana > Nicotiana benthamiana. The sequence continues at coordinate 16,121,497 of CM067325.1, forward strand.
CAAATCACCAATATAATCGAATTGAACCACAAGATCAATGAAATTTCTCAAAACTCCATTTTAAGCATCAATTTTCCGATTAGGGTCCGGATCACGTCAAACGACGTCCATTTTTAACCAAACTTTACAGGAGTGATTGAAAACATATATGAGACTTGTACCAAGTGGCGAAACCAAAAAATGGGCCCGAGGCCATTACTTTCAAATTAGATTTCATTTCAATTCTCTTTAAATATTTTTAAAAAGCAATTTCACTTAAAAATTCATATCTCGGACTTGGGATCTCGGAACCCGATTCCGGGCATACACCCAAGTCCCATATTTTCGTACGGATCCCCCGGGACCGTCAAATTATAGGTCTGGGTTCGTTTATTCAAAATATTTACCGAAGTCAAATTTATTCATTTTAATATCAAACTTAGCAGTTTTCACAGAATTTCACATCTAAGCTTTCTGGCTACGCGCTAGGGCATCACACGCAAATCAAAGTGACTCTAAATGAAGTTTTTGAGGCCTCGCAAGTAGAGAATCGATGAGAAAACATGTGATGACTCTTTGGGTCGTCACAGGGTGGCAGGCTGACCTCTCCACTGAACACGAACAGAAGGAAAACTCTTGGATCTCAACTGACGGACCTGCCGGTCTAGAATAACGACTGGCTCCTCCTCATAAGACAAGTCCTTGTCCAACCAGATAGGGCGAAAATCTAACACGTGGACTGGATCGCCAGAACCAAAATGTGGTCCCGATACCATTACTTTCAAATTAGGTTTTACTTCAATTCTCTTTAAACATTTTCAGAAAGCAATTTCACTTAAAAAAATCATATCTCAGGCTTGGGACCTCGGAATTCGATTCTGGGTATACGCCCAAGTCACATCTTTTCTTATGGATCCTCCGGGACCATCAAATCACGGATCCGAGTCCGTTTACCCAAAATATTGACCGAAGTCAAATTTATTCATTTTAATATCAAGCTTAGCATTTTTCACGAAATTTCACATTAGGCTTTCCGGCTATGCGTCCGGACAAGCACTCAAATCAATGAGACTCTAAATGAGGGTTTCAAGGCCTAGAAAGCAGAATGGATGAGGAAACATGTGATGACTCTTTGGGTCGTCACAGAGTGGCAGGCTAATAACACTCCCAGAATTCTTCCCCAAAACAAGGCTTTCAAACCCTTATGGCTATATGGATGCTACTAAATTAGAAGAAAGAATTCTTAATTTATAGAAATTCAAACATTTTCCTCCAAAAAAAGGCTAACCAAATATCAAAGAGTTATATTTTCTTTTTCGTAAAAGATAAACTAAATTATGAAAAATATATTACCATTTCTTCAAGACATAAAAAAATCAAATATGACAATAAAATCATGACAAACACCTAGCAGTAAAGTTATATTCACTTCAATCGTTGAAAATTTAACACTGGTAATTCAGTTGTTACAATTATCGTTTTTTCCCGTGTTGATATGTTACATGTATCACTCGTTTTTCCAACCAATAGTAGCACAAGTGAAATAGAAAAGCAAAAAATGATAAATAATTTGAGACATAGGAAGGAAGCATTAATATTTTGTCATGAGATCGTATAATGATGCAAGGCTAAAGAGATGCTAAAATTTTTAAGACCGTAATAAAAATCCAATTAATAGAAACTGCATGAGAATTAATGTTGAAAATAAGAAACAGAAGTTACGCGGTTTGTGAGGCAGAAAAGATGAGAAAGGATTACTAAAGCATAAACAAATAGCTGACTTTTGCAAGCAAATGAGTAAATGCTCATTGCTGTCCGCTTTTGACTCTTTGGACACATAACTATTTTACCACTTCTTCATCTTTAGTCAGCGTAAAGACTACCTTGTGCTCTTCTCCTTCTCTCTTCAACAAATAGCGTATATATAGACAAGGACCCTCACTGGCTTAGACGCTTGTCTCAACTTTTCTTCACTATTGAAAGAAATCCCAATATATCCTATTCAGAGAGAGCAAGAAAAAGAGAAGAAACAAAACCACTTCTTGTTTTTCCATTGAAAGTAGTCACTTAAAGAAAAGGAATAAAGATTTGTTGCTTGAGAATAGAATGGGAAGGCCACCTTGTTGTGATAAAATAGGGGTGAAAAAAGGACCATGGACACCAGAAGAGGATATCATCTTAGTTTCATACATTCAACAACATGGTCCTGGTAACTGGAGAGCTGTTCCTAGTAATACTGGTAAACATTTTAATCTGAAACCACTTCTTCTTTCTTCTTTTTCTCTGGAGAAGTTTGTTAGAGTCATTAAATGTGTAGTAGAAGGAGTAATAAATATTATCTGCTTTACACCACCTTGAAAATGAATTACATCCACTAGATCAACCTTATCATCAATCTCTATGTACTCACAGCCGTTCATCTTTTTTCTTCCCAGGTTTGCTTAGATGCAGCAAGAGTTGTAGGCTTAGATGGACTAATTATCTCCGTCCGGGAATCAAACGTGGCAACTTCACTGAACATGAAGAAAAGATGATTATTCACCTTCAAGCTCTTCTTGGCAACAGGTACCATGCAAAATTTCATCTATTTTCTTGTTTTAGTATTAGATCCAATTTTATATGTTGCGAATCCTAATAGGGATTTGGGAGAGGTCTATTTTATAGAATGTTTTTAGGGTTAGAGTGTCTTAACTTTTTTTTAAATTTTTTTTTGTGTGTAGATGGGCTGCGATAGCATCATATCTTCCACAAAGGACGGATAACGATATAAAAAATTACTGGAATACTCATCTGAGAAAGAAGCTGAAGAAACTTCAAGGGAATGATGAGAATAGCAGTCAAGAGGGAATAAGCTCATCGTCTCAATCAAATGTCTCAAAAGGACAGTGGGAGAGGAGGCTTCAAACTGATATCCACATGGCCAAAAAAGCCCTCTCTGATGCTTTGTCCCTTGACAAATCTGATTCTCTGCCAAATAATCCTATCCCTCAACCTGCTCTATCATCTTGTACTTATGCATCTAGTGCTGAAAATATTTCTCGGTTGCTTGAAAATTGGATGAAAAATTCCCCTAAATCATCTCAATTTAGTCAATCAAACTCGGAGTGTACTACTCAAAGCTCCTTTAACAATTTATCAATAGGGCAGGGTTCGAGTTCTAGTCCTAGTGAAGGGACCATTAGTGCAACAACACCAGAGGGTTTCGATCCAATATTTATGTCTCAATCGATGATGGCAGATGAGTGTAACGCTTTCACAACTGAAAATGCTGGGACTTTCCAAGTTGAAAGCAAGCTGAATTTGCCGAATCTGAATGCTGAATACGGATTTTTATTTCAAGAGGAAAGCAAGCCGAATTTGGAATCTGAAGTTCCGTTAACGTTGCTGGAGAAGTGGCTGCTTGATGATGCTGTTAATGCACCAGCACAAGAAGACCTAATGGGATTGGGAATGGAAATGAACTTGGGTGATGCTGCTGATTTGTTTTGAAGAAATATTTACTAAATGATTAAATGTTAAACCCTAGTAAATATTTCTTCAAAACAACTTAGTAGTTATGTTTTGGTTTCTTTTATCTGTTTTTATTTTTTGTGTTGTTACTTGTTAATTAGACTTTGGAGTTTATGGGTTGTTACTTACTTACTAGCCTGAGCAAAAACTCTGGTATTTGCAAGAGCAAAAAGTGTAAATTGCAAGTAATCTTAAATCTGCATGTCTAGTGAATAGTACTAGTGATACTACCTCAATTGTTTGTACTATGTGCTCAATTCTTTTTTGAGTATTATCTAGAAATGAAAATTAGAGTTTGACTTTACATATTCCCTAGTTCCAATAGCATAAATAAACCTACAAAAATCATGAATGCATTAGTATGGTAATTTATCATAAAAACTTTGTCAGGTCGATCCAGTGAATATATCACTCTTATTTATTTCTTGTTTTTAATGTAAGTTGTGGCTATTAAGTGTTCCTTGACCCTGCAACTCTTTAAGGTTCCTTGAATCTAAATGGACGATGAAGTTATTAAAATATGAGCTCCATGGTGTGACCATAAAGAGACAAGCGTTCCTTCACCATCTTAAGCGAGTGAGCCAAGGAATTAGGTAGTACACCAATATCCCTCCCATTTTAGTTATCATATTGCACTTCTCGAGATTCATACTAACTGAACTTTTTAATGGCAAAATATCTTAAATTACTTCTAAAGTTGGCTCAATATCCTTCCCGAAATATACCGAGTCTTAATTATCCCCTTAACTTGGCATTTTGATAGTCAATGCCTTCTAGATGCTGATATGGTAAAAATTGTGGGTGCATTCACATGCCACGTGGATTTTTCTGTCTGTGTGACTTTTTTTTAAAAATAAAATATTATTTTACCTTTTTCAGAATATTAATTTTTAGATAAATTCTTCGAATATAATTTATAATAAAATTTGGATATAATTATATTATTTATGCTAAATATTTTTATTTGGCCAAAAATAATAAAGTTTCAATTAATCTTTTCTGGAATTTGACCTGAAAATACAGATTTATACAATTGAAATAAATAATTAAAGCATCTAAAATGTTATAAAAATATATAGTTTAAAATTTATTATTTTGGCTATAAATTTTTATATAGCTCTAAATTACGGTGCTCTAATTTTTATTTATTTTTTTATACAGATTTACTTATAAAGGTAAAAATACACAGTTGAAAATAGTCATTGCATCAAAAGAAGAAATAAAAAGACTAAATACTATGGCAAGATTACAAGTGCAACTGTACACTCTTTTTTTTTCTTCTTTTGATGCAATGACTATTTAATTATTTCAACTGAGTATTTTTATAAATTTTTTAGATGCCTTGAATATTTATTTCAATTGCATAAATCATTATTTTCATGTCAAAGTCAACAAACTATTAACTAAAACTTTATTATTTTTGGCCAAATAAAAATATTTAGCCTAAATAATGTTGTTATATCTAAGTTTTATTATAAATTTTATACAAAGAAATTTCTAAAAATGTAATATTCCTAAAAGAGTAAAAAAATATTTTATTTTTAAAAAAAATACCACACAGACAGAAAAATCCTCGTGGTACGTGAGTGCACCCACACTTTTTGCCATATCAGCGTCCAGGACGGTAATGACCCTCAAAAGGCCAAGTTGAGGGGGGGTAATTAAGACCGGGCATAGTTCGGAAAGGATAAATAATTTGAGCCAAGTGTAGGAGTGGTTTAACGTATTTTACCTATTTTAAAATATATGTTTCATAATATTGACGTGAGAAAGTCGCATCTTGTAGTACTTTCCATATAATTTCTAAATGTATCTAAATTTAGTTTTGAGATGTTGATGTATTAATGGTGAAAAAGAGCTACACGTGGAATATTAGACTACTGACATGACATAACATGTAGAGCAATGATATATCAACACGTGGCAGTCTTATTTGATATAAGAAGAGAAGGCACGAGAGGGAAACACCCACGAGAAAGAATCGAGCCTAACAACTGGAAAAAACTGAATCAAGATAGCATAAAGGGAAGATTCATGAATCATCAATTAATGAGGAGGGGAATCATAATCGTTACAGAATCTCATGGACAGTTACGATTACCAATTATAATAGATCATTAATACCAATAAAGCTCGTAATGATTTAGCCATAAATGGAAAGAAATATATAAGGGGAGAGAATTTCATTTGTAAAATCATCTGGGACAATATTGAAATATATTCACTTTACTTTTCTGTGTTTTCTCGATATTGACTTTGCAATCAATTATTTCTTTATTTATGCTTGTTCTTCTCCTTCAATATCATTGAGAAAGTGAGGAAAAACTTGGTTATCAGAAGCCCACTGTCTTCTAAAATTAGTGTTTGACCGAAAGGTATATTTTTTCTTAAACAAATTGGTTCCGTTACCGGAAACCTGATAATATTTTCATTTTTCAAATTTATTTTTCTGTAAAACAATCATGTCGACTGCCAATGACAACAATCAACAAAGCTAACTGAACCAACTGAATCAACAAGAGGGTGAAACTCCAATCTCTGCACCCCAAAATTCTCCCCAACACTCCCGAGAGTGGTCACCTCAAGGATCAACATCACATACGAATAATCAACAAGGGGACAATCAAACTACTGAAGATGCATTGAAACAGCTAATTTCAGAACACATCAACAATGCCGTTCAAGCTTTTGTTAGTGGATTACCAATTGTACCACTAACTCCACCTCCAAAAAACAGTGCAACCATAGAAAAATCATGCTCGGGACTTGCTAATTCAGGCGGCGGAGGAACTCCCAGCGAATCTCGTAATGGAAGGTCAGGTACCCAAAATTATTTTAATTTACAAAGCTTAGTACTATTTTTGTAGAAGCTTCTCAAGGAGCAGAATGATCGCATAGAACAAATACCTATTGTGCCACCCATGATTAAAGGTGTGGATATTGATAAAAACTCTCAATAGTCCTGGAAGACAAGTGTCGCTCCCTTGCTGACTTCAAAAAGTTTAAGATGCCCGATATTCCGAAGTATGATGGAACAACCGACCTACGGGATCATATAAATGCGTTCACAGCTGGCTTGAAAGTCAATGATTTAATCAAGAAAGAAATTGAGTTGGTGTTGATAAAAAAATTTGGCGAAACACTCATAAAATGAGTACGAATATGGTACTCTCTTTTACCAAAAAAATTCTATTGATTCTTTTGCTGAGCTTGCGGAATCATTTATAAAAGCGCACTTGGGAGCTCAAAACGTTGAAAAATAGGATGGATGGCATCTTCAAAATAAAACGAGGAGATACATAGCTACTCAGAGAATCTGTGGATAGATTTCAACGTGAAAGAATAATGTTACCGTGTATACTGGATTATTGGGCGGCCATGATGTTTGCAAGTAATTCAAATGAAAAAATATCATAAACCACGAAAAGGCTCAAGGAAAGCTTACGAGAATTCCTTGCTAAAACTTAGAATGATGTTTACAACAGGTATAACACAAAGCTGCACATAGAGGAAGATACTATTACTCAGTCACGAGGAGATGAAAGAACAAGTTCAAGGCGACCATAAACTAAAAAAAGGTCTGGTAAGAACAAGTACAAACCTTACATGGGACTAGCATGACTAGATTCACATTCTAAACACAAAAACCAAAGGTACGATTCTAGATCAAGGGACAGAGACGGGGTTCATCATCCAAGTTTAGAAAGGAGATACGGGGGATAGCAATGTTAATATGAAGACAAATATTTGTGATTACAGTTTCAATGTTATAACTTCTGAGTTGGTAGATGTTTTAAGAAGTATGGGAGATAAGGTGCGATGGACAAAACAAATAAGATCAAACGCTAGTAGAATAAATCTAAATTTCTGGTGCGAGTTTCATAGTGGCCACGGTCACAAAGCAACAGATTGCAAATTGCTACAAGGTGAAATAGAGCATTTGTTAAAATAAGGTTATTTAATCAATTTGTTTAGTGAGAAGGTTAAGCAAGAGTATATGAAGAATATACAAGAGCCACCAAAACTTCCATCACCAAAAAGAACAACTAATATGATAAGCAGAGGAGAGGAGGTCAACGGTGTGATGTATACAGCTATTAAAAGTAACAGTTACCCATGGAAAGCGAGTTCGTCAAGTTTTGGAAGAAGATGGCATAATGTTTGGCGATGTACACATAGATGGCGTGATGATCCCTCACATAGTAATATCTTTACTTGTACATGATATTAATGTGAAATGAGTTTTGATTGATACAAGTAGCTCTGTAAATATCATTCTTTTAAGAGTAGTAAACGAGATACAATCTGATGACAAAATGGTGCCCAAAGCACGTACCTTATTCGAGTTTGACAATTCAAGCGTTATTACAAAAGGGGAAATTATGCTCGCCACATTTGCAAAATGAGTTGTCAAAGATACGAATTTTCAAGTGATAGATACGGACATGGCGTATAATATGATTCTCGCCAGACCTTGGATTTATGATATGGCTGTTGTTCCATCTACTTTACATCAGGTTATTAAGTTTCCTTCACAATGGGGAATTAGATAAATCCGTGGTGATCAACAGGCTTCTAGAAGTATTAAATTAGTGGTAGATTCAAGCATAAAGAACGACGCTGCAGACAAAAAATAGTAATTACAAAATTCAGTTGAGGATTTAGCAATACAAACCCCAACTAGGGATGGACAAATGGATGTAGATTCAAGGCCCGATATCATTCAAGAGCTAGAAGAGAATGAAAACATCAAAACAACAATTGAAGAACTCAAAGCAATGGTGCTATTTATACAATGTACGGACAGAAAAGTTTACATTGAACTAACATGAGCACAGAAATGAAAGGCAAGTTAATTGAATTCTTGAAAGCTAACACATACTGCTTTGCTTGGTCGCATTCAAATATGATAGATATACCACCAGAGTTGATGACCCATAAGCTAAATTAAAATCCAATATATCCACATGTCAAATGGAAGAAAAGAAAGCAAGGATCCTTCAAAAACCAGGTGATTCAGGATGAGGTACAAAATCTTTTAAAAATCGGGTCTATCCGAGAGGTAAAACATCCTAATTGGCTAGCTAATACTATAGTGGTACTAAAAAAAAATGATAAATGACGAGTTTTTGTAGATTATACTTTCTTGAATAAAGTTTTCCCTAATGATTTTTTTCTTTTACCGCACATAGATCAACTAGTTGATGCTACTACATGAAATGAATTGTTGAGTTTTTTAGATGCCTATTCAGGATATAATCAGATAAAAATGGATCCTTTAGATGAGGAAAAAACTTCCTTTACTATGTACAATGGAACTTACTGTTATAACGTCATGTCTTTTGGTCTAAAGAATGTTGGAGCCACATACCATAGGTTAGTAACGAAAATATTTTAAGAACACTTGGGAAAAACTATAAAAGTCTACATCGATGACATGCTAGTCAAGTCATCATAGGTTGGGGATTACATCCAACATTTGTCAGATATATTTCAGATTCTTTGCAAATTCAATATGAAGCTAAATCCCAAAAAGTGTGCATTTGACATGTCTTCAGGTAAGTTTTTAGGTTTCTTTCTTTTTAACTGAGGAGTAGAAGTAAACCATGCACAGATCAAAGTCATTGAAGAAATACCAGATATAGTCACGAGCAAAAAAGAGGTGCAGAGATTTACAGGTAGTATAGAATTATTAGGAAGATTTATTTCTAAATCTTTGGAGAAGATTTTTAAGTTCTTTTAAGTGTTGAAAAAGCAAAGACAATTTGAGTGGAATGAGGAATGTCAACAAGCACTCAAAAATCTCAAAGCATACTTTTCTAACTCACCAGTGCTAGCTAAACCAAAGGATAGAGAAAGGCTACTCCTCTATCTCGCTGTGTCAGAAATGGCGGTAAGTGCAGTATTAGTACAAGAAGATAAAGGTAAACAATCTCTAGTCTATTATGTTAGCAAATCTTTATTGGTTGCTGAAACTCGATATCATCATTTAGAAAAACTTGCTTTAGCACTAATCATGGAATCTAGAAAGTTGAGGCCTTATTTTCAATGTCACCCTATCTTTGTAGTGACAACTTACCCCTTAAGAAATATACTACATAAGCAAGAACTATAAGGTAGATTAGACAAGTGGGCTATTGAGCTTATTGAATATGATTATCATATATCAACCTAGAACGGCGATAAAATTATAGGTTTTGGCAGATTTTATGACAGACTTCAACCTAGCGATAGTACCAGAAGTAGAAAAGGAACTGCAGGTGTTCAATGGGTCTAATCCGGGTACCTGGACCCTATTTACTGATGGCTCCTCAAATGTTAAGGGACAGAGTTTAGGCATTGTTCTAATCTCACCTTCAGGAGAAACCATAAGGCATGCAATAAAATGCCACCCCATTACTTACAATGAAGCATAATATGAAGTTGTAATTATAGGTCTGGAAATGGAATGAGAGCTCGGAATAGTGCAGATCATAATCAAAAGTGACTCACAACTTGTAGTTAATATAATTTTGGGGCCTTATATAGCTAGAGAGGCGAGGATGCAGCAATATTTGAAAAGGCACGAGACTTAGTTAGATAATTCCAATCTTGGAAAATCGTGTAAATATCCAGTGAGGAAAATACCAAAGCAGACGTATTGGCTAATCTCGCATTCATTGAAGATGTGACAAATGAAGAAAATGCTTCTGTAATACATTTGTTTTATTCAACACTTGATTAGGACAAAAACGAGGTAAATTTTAAAAGTTTAACTTGGGATTGGAGAACGAGATCCTTAATTTTTTGCAATACGGGATTCTACATGAAGATAAGAAAAAGGCTCAGTCAATTCAACGAAAAGCCGCCCGTTTGGATCGTGGCAACCTATATCGAAAGATGTTCGGTGGACCTTTAGAAAGATGTATTGAACCTTCTCAAATAGAGTATGTGATAAGAGAAGTACATGGGAGACATTGTAGAAATCACACAGGAGGAAGATCCTTAGTAAAAAACTCTAATTAGAGCAGGATATTATTGGTCAAATATGGAAGAAGATATGAAACGTTTTGTAGCCAAGTGTGACAAATGCCAACAATATGGCAACAACATGCATTGCCAGCGGAGTTATTACATCTGATTATTGCACCCTGGCCTTTTATGAAGTGGGGTAGGGATATCGTGGGTCCACTACCTCAAGCCAAATGAAAGGTACGATTTTTATTAGTATTAACAGAATATTTTACCTAGTGGGTAGAAGTAGGTGCGTTCAAGCATGTGCCGGAAAAAGAAGTCAGAGACTTCATTTGGCGAAACGTTATATGCCGGTTTGGAGTTCCAAAAGAAATCGTATGTGATACAGGCCCGCAATTCATAGGTGCAAAAATCACAGAATTTTTTCAGAGTTGGAAGGTTAAAAGGATAACTTCAACACCTTATTATCTTGTGGCTAATGGACATGCTAAATCAACAAACATGGTTAGTATTAATAACTTGAAAAAAATATTAGAGGAGTTATAAGGTAAGTGGCCAGAAGTATTACCAGGAGTCTTATGGGCCTATCGGACGACAACAAAGACATATACGGGAGAGACTTCATTCTCACTTGTGCATGGTGTTGAAGCCTTAATCTTAGTTGAAATAGGTAAAACAAGTACAAGATACACTCAAGAAACCGACGGATCAAATGAGGAAGAGGTGCGAATAAAACTCGATTTGCTTGAATAAAGGAGAGAAGTGGCTCTAATAAGGGTGTCAGCATATAAACAAATTATTAAGCGATATTACAATCGGACATCCCATCTTAGATACTTCAAGATTGGGGACTTCGTACTCAAAAAAGTTTTTCAATCATAAAAACCGGCCAATGCAGGAAAATTGAGTCCAAATTAGGAAGGACCTTACATGATTCGAGGTATTGCTGGAAAGGGTGCATATGAATTAGAAATAATGGACGGAAAATTACTCCCATCAAATTGGAATGCTGTTCATTTGAAGAAGTATTACTTCTAAAGGAAGAACCCCCCCCCCCCCCCAGGTATTATTTATGCAAGGTTTAGATTTATTCTTTTTTAATTATACTAACTATTTTAGATGATAAGCACAAAGCTATCCTACACCAAATGATGATATTAGACCTAAATTATGCGTAATGCAAAATTATCCCCGGTCTAGGTTACAAACTTTCTGATGGAAATAAAAAAGAGTTAAGCAATCATCATCTAAAAATATACCTCTGAGCCACGTACGTATTTTTCATTTTGGGAAATGGACCTAATGGAAGAAATAGTCAAGTGCTCGAGATTTCATACTTCAAAAATGTAACACTTGGGTGACTATTTATAGAAGGAAAAGAAGACTGCAAGTTAAAGAAGGAAAAAGAAGAATAAAAGTCAGAATTCAAGCTTGGATCGACCCAAAAAAAATCGAAAGTCAAGAGCCAAGAAACAAGTTTGAATAAAAAAACCTTTTGTATTAAGCTTTCATAAAGTGTAAACTCGCTGACATAAATTATAAGATCCTACGAGTAGTAAGGTTAAAGGCAATGGTTAGTCATGGGTTGCAAAATATACCTAGAATTTTAGAGATCTGTTATAAGAAAAACAGTTATGAAAGAGTTGTAGATGTTAATAGAATACTTGTAAAAGTACTCGTATGTAATTTTAAAGTTCAAGATATGAAAACTCCTCAAATTATTCATGAAACTTCTTCAAAATATATATATTTTCCTACTTCTCTCATAGATTTACACCAATATGAAGTTAAGATATCTTCTTTATTAGTGTTGTTTATAAAAATACCCTCTTTTATAAAATTCGTGCCTATGAAAAAATCATGAAACATTAAAGCATTTTTAAGTGCAAGTTAAAGAGTTTAAACAAAAAAAGTCATAAATTAAAGATCATATACTAATGACTAAAGCTTAACATACACTTAGTTAAGACCAAAATGTTCAAACAAACACCAAAACGAACGGGGGGTAAAAACCAACCATCCATTCCAAAAAAACTTCTTATCAAGAGTTCCAAAAACAAACTAAGAACACTAAGGAGTAGAGTCCAATGCAACAATATCAGCAGCGCGAGAGGCAGAATCCAACAAAGCATCATCAGCAGCGGGAGAAGATTCAACTTGAGCAGAAGAAGCTTGAATGCCAAATTCACCAGGAGTAAGTTCATCACCTTCGGAAACACCGACCTCTGGTGAATGAAAGTATTGACTTTGCTGAGTTTTCTCGATTGCTTCTTTAGCTTTAGCAATATCAGCATTGAGATCAAAACCTTCCTGGCTAGCCTCTATCAAAGTCTCGAGGCGGGTATTTAAAAAATCCCAAATTATGTCAAATGTCGATTTATCTTCAAGGGCTTCATACTCTTTCTCCCACTGGTCAATTTCAGCCTTCAATTCTTCTTTGTCAATCAAAGAGGTGTCATAAAAGGTCTTCAGAGGGACCAGGGAACTCTCTAAGAACTAGATCTTATTAGAAGAGACACATAGATCTTCTTGAGCCAGAGTAAGTGTTTGAACTATCTCCCCGACATAAGTCTCTTTCTGATTAAGGGGTTCTTTCAAACCCCTTATCTCCCTGGTAGCTTTAGAAAGTTTCTATGAAAAGGAAGACTCAATGATGTCTTTGTCCCTGCTAACTTGATTTGAAGAGGCCTTTTCAACTGCCAATTTTGCCGCCATCATCCTTACTTGTTGTTCCAAAGCACACTTCTCTTCAGCTAAAATTTCTTTCTCCAATTGAAGACCTCGTATTGTTCCTTCCAGTTATATGCTTTAGTATGATAATCATTGACTAGATGCTCCGTGTGAATAATTCTTTTTATAAGCTTCGTGCCTATCATGTTGATCTATAAAAGAAAATAAAGAAGCGGTTGTCAAACAAATGTAAATAATCACGAGGAAAAATAAAGGGAAAAGTTAAAACTGAAACCTTCAAAGATGAATGAACAATACCATTCATCCATGTCAAGGAGATGTGAATTTCCATCTTAGACGTCTCAACTGGGCCAATTAAAGATTTTAACCATATGTCAGCTTGACTAGATATTTTTAATAGATTGCATCTTTAAGGGCTTCTATGGTAACCTTTTTCATCACCATATTTCTACTAGAAGTACTAACTTCAACATGAGAAGTAGTAGCAACAAGTACGGTTGAGGAAGTAAAAACATCCACGGGATGAGCAGTAACGACAGTAACAAGAACGGTAGATTAAGAACAGACATGGGATGACACTGGAAAAGAGGCAAGGGGTAACACCTCAGAAACAAGACCAAAATCACCACTACCAAAAGCACGGGAAAACAACTGATGAGTAGATTCACTAGGAGGATCATTCATCTAATCATCAAAACTCATTAAAGTAGCATCTTTGGGCTCACTAACAGGAACTGAACTTGGAGGAGGTATGGCTTTATCATCTGAAATACGCACCTCCTGACAAGAGTTTTACGAATTAAAGAACCTTCCTCTGGTTCTTTTTCTCCCTCTGAGCCACGGGCTCCATCAACATTCAATTTTGAAGAAGAGCTCCGAATCCTTTCTCGGGAAAAGGCATATTTTCTTCACGCACCAAACCACTAGTGGGAGCAACAAAGAAATGAGCATACTAGCCTCAATCTCTATCGTCTTCAGTGCTAACTAGTATTCTCTTACTTTTGGCCACAAGGGAGAAAACTCCATCACGAAATAATTTGGGGGAGTAAAGATGGAGCAAGAGACGAAAAGTAAAAGGCATAGAAGGTTTGATTAATAACAGAGGCATGCAATAGTTGTCCAAACAATAGGACTAATTTGTCCCAAACATACATTGAAGTAACAAAAGAACTCAATGATTACTGGGTTAATAGGAGGTTTAAAGCCTAAGGTAAAAAGATATGTATAAACAAAAGAATAACCAGTTTTGGTATAAAGTTATTCTTTGGTTAGAACCAGGGATTTGTTAGATAATACGCTTAACGCTAGAGGGGGGGTGAATAGCGTTATAATAAAAATTAGCGTTAACTTGCGGAATTTAAAAATTGCAGGAAGTAAATAAGTGCGATAAATAATAAAGTACACACCGATGTATTGTGGTTCACCACAACACGTGGCTAGTCCAGTCCCCGAGAGACTCTCTCGAGATTTTTCACTAACTTGTCAAGCTTACGGGTGCTCAACAAACCTTTACAACTTGAGGACACAAGCCTCAACACTTTTGCTCGGAGATACAACACTCCAAGACTTCAACTAAGGAAACACAAGTTCCTTACAACAAGAGAATCACAATTCTCTTACAAGTGTGCAAAACACTAAACACTCAAACAAAACACTCCTTAATTAGTAGATATGAGTAAAAGAAGTAAGCTCAAGATCACAACAACTATGGACAAGACTTTGGCTCTCAAAAGCTTTATGAAATGAATATAAAATGATAAACAATAGTATGCAAGGTTATAGCAATAGAATGATCAGTTGTTGTGTGTTGTTGTGTTTAAAACACTGAAATGAAGCTGTATTTATAGTTGAAAAACTTGGCATTACCGTTGTCTAATTGTCAATTAAGAGTTGCTGATTTTACTGAGTGACAATCGATTGTCAAGAAGCCACAATCGATTGTTTGCCAATCGTTCCAGAAATCAATCCCAGATTTTACGCTTAGCAATCGATTGTCCAAGATCAACAATCGATTATTGGTAACGTTCAAAAAATCATTTCCAGATTTTACGTAAAACAATCGATTATACCAAATCAATAATCGATTATTCAGCAACGTTCAAAAAATCCTTTCCAGATTTTAATTTCAACAATCGATTGTACAAAATCAACAATCGATTATTCAGCAACGTTCAAAAAATCTTTTCCAGATTTTAATATCAACAATCGATTGTACAAAATCAACAATCGATTACCTGACGGTATTTGAAAACTTTACGACAACGGTCAGCTTCACAATCGATTGTGCAATGTTATCAATCGATTATTTATCAGACTTTGAAAATCATATTAGACACTGCCTCTTGCCAATCGATTGTTTTATACTCACAATCGATTATTTAATAATTTTGAAAAAGTCTGGAAGACACTGCCTCAACACAATCGATTGTCATAAGTTCACAATCAATTATTTTGTGACTTTGAAAAATCTGAAGGACACTGTCTCTTCACAATCGATTGTCACTAGCTTCGCAATCGATTATTCTGAGTTTTGAAAAACTTTGATGGACACTGTCTCATCACAATCGATTGTCATAAGGTTCACAATCGATTGTCATGCAGGTTTGAAAAACCTGATGCTCACTGCCTTAACACAATCGATTGTCATTAACTTCACAATCGATTGTCATGCAGTCTTGGCTTAACATAATCGATTATCATAAGTACATAATCGATTATCTTAGTCCAGATTTTTGAGGCATGTTTAAAAATCATTTTGACTGAAGTAAATATGCATGATTTAAAATCATTTAGCATTAAATTAAATATGCATGATTTTGTAAAAATAATTTTACGAGAGAAGCCATGTCATGATTCAAGTTGTTGGATCAAGATCACAATTAAGAAGGACTCATTTAAACTATAAAACTTTGTCTTGTGCTTGAATCTCGTTATCCACCAATTGTGCGCTTGTACTTGAACTTCGTCATATATCAATTTGCGCTTCGTTTGTCATTCATCAAAACCTACACATAAGAACACACGTTTTAGTATAAAGCCTTGAGAACGTGTTTCCAACAATTTCCCCCTTTTTGATAATGGCAAACTTTAAGCGGGTTATGCAAATTAAACAATTTATGACGATTCAAGACAATATATATGCATCAACAAGTATGCAATTTGTTCCCCCTCAATATATGAATTCCCCCTCAATTTAAGTTTATAAATATTGAGAGTGCATACCCGTTATCTTCCCCCTTTTGCAATTAGCAAAAATAATATAAGAAGATGCCAAAGATGTAAATAAAACTTGTTTAGTTATTGGAAAGAGAAAACGTGATTACTTAAAGAGAGCACAATAACTCAAGTAATAGCAGTACAATCGATTATTGATACGAGATAATCGATTATTAGACGACAGAAACCGATTTTTCTGAAGAAGACTTGATTATTGCGCGTCATGCTTTATAATTCCCCTTACCTTTTGGGCGATACCTGCAAAAATTCGTTAGACGTCTCCGACGCTCAAGTTAGAAAGCATGTAAAATAAAAAGATGCAATGCATGACTTAGATCAACGTGGAGTCAAGAATCCCGAGTTCACTACGAATTCGGAAGAAGGACTCTTTCTCTAAGGGCTTTGTAAAGATGTCGGCCAATTGATCTTTGGTTTCAACAAATTCGATTTCGACATCCCCCTTGAGAACGTGATCTCTTATAAAGTGATGTCTAATTTCAATGTGTTTTGTTCGCGAATGAAGAACGGGGTTCTTCGTCAAGCATATGACACTAGTATTATCACATCTAAGAGGGATATGATCAAGACTTAGGCCATATTCCAAGAGTTGTTGTTTCATCCATAGGATTTGAGCGCAACAACTCCCCGCGGCTACATATTCAGCCTCGGTTGTGGACAACACAACACTTACTTGTTTCTTGCTAAACCAAGAAACGAGAGAGCTACCGAGCAAATGGCAAGTGTCACTAGTGCTCTTGCGGTCCAATTTGCATCCAGCAAAATCGGAGTCGGAATAGCCAACGAGTTGGCATGAAGAACCTCTGGGGTACCATAGAACCACATTTGTAGTACCAACAAGGTACCTCAAAATTCGTTTTACCGCAGTAAGGTGAGACTCCTTCGGACACGATTGATAACGGGCGCATAAGCACACGCTAAACATGATGTCCGGACGACTAGCAGTAAGATAAAGAAGAGAGACAATCATACCTCGATACTTCTTAGTGTCGACTTCCTTACCTTTTTCATCTTTGTCTAGATGATCGGATGTGCTCATGGGAGTCGCCATTGCTTTTGCATTGTTCGTTTCAAATCGTTTCAGCAATTCTTTGCAATATTTGGCTTGGCAAATGAACGTACCTTCTTTCATTGCTTTACTTGTAATGCCAAAAAGAATGTTAACTCACCCATCATAGACATCTCAAATTCGCTTGTCATTAAATCGGAAAATTCCTTGCATAAGACATTGTTAGTAGCACCAAATATGATATCATCCACATATATTTGAACTAATAAAATATCATTGTTTTTATGCTTAACAAAAAGGGTGGTGTCAACTTTCCCCCTAATGAAATATTTCCAATAGAAATTTACTCAATCTTTCATACCAAGCTCGGGGAGCTTGTTTTAAACCATAAAGAGCCTTTTTGAGTTTGAAAACATGATCGGGAGATTTAAAATCTTCAAAACCGGGGGTTGTTCAACATAAACTTCTTCTTGAATAACACCATTTAGAAAAGCACTTTTCACATCCATTTGATATAAATTGAAATTCATAGAGGAGGCAAACGCGAGCAATAGACGAATAGCTTCTAATCTAGCTACGGGAGCATATGTTTCTTCATAGTCAATACCCTCTTCTTGATTATAGCCTTTTGCTACAAGCCTAGCTTTGTTTCTAGTGATTACACCATTTTCATCTAGTTTGTTTCGAAAAACTCATTTCGTACCAATTATGGTATGATTTTCGGGTCTTGGCACCAAATCCCAAACGTCATTCCGTTTGAATTGGTTAAGCTCCTCTTGCATTGCCAAGGTCCAAAACTCATCCCCAATTGCTTCGGTGATGGTTGTTGGTTCAATTGAGAAACAAAAGCAGTATGACCTAGGTGTTCTTAAGGGAGTTTCGAGTACTTACCTTTTCTCCGACGTCGCCAATTACCTGTTCGAGAGGGTGATCTTTGATTGTCCTCCACTCGTTAGGCGTTTTCGTTTCATTTTCCAATTGTGGCGCTTTCTCCGTTGGTTGTTCCAAGATTTCATCTTTATTTTCCTTAGGCGTTTCCTATTGTATTTTGTCTTTCAAGCTATCTAAAATACCTGCAAGATCAAAACCGGAATCCTTTCTCGCCAAGCGAGCATTATTTTCGGCAAATACAACATGAGGGGATTCCTCCACAGTTTCGGTTCTTTTATTAAAAACCCTATATGCTTTGCTACGTGAGGAATAACCAATGAAAATTCCCTCATCGGACTTAGCATCAAATTTTCCCAATTGATCTTTGCCATTGTTATGAATAAAACATTTACAACCGAATACTCTAAAATGGGAGATATTTGGTTTCCTTCCCTTATAGAGTTCATAGGGAGTTTTCATGAGTATAGGCCTTATGACTACTCTATTTAAGACGTAGCATGCGGTACTCACGGCATCCGCCCAAAAATATTTGGGAATCTTGGCCTCTTCGAGCATGGTTCTAGCCATCTCTTCGAGACACCTATTTTTCCTTTTCACCACCCCATTTTGTTGTGGTGTACGTGGAGCGGAAAAGGTATGCTCGATACCGAGTTCGTCACAAAAGTCCGCAAAGAGATTGTGATCAAACTCTCCCCCATGATCACTTCTAATTGAAGTGACGGTTGTTTCCTTCTCGTTTTGAACACGCTTAAGAAAATACTTAAAATTCTGAAAAGCATCACTTTTATTGGCAAGAAATAAAGTCCAAGTAAATCTAGAATAATCATCAACAATCACAAAAGCATAACGATTTCTTCCTAGACTTTCAATGCGAGATGGTCCAAATAAATCCATGTGAAGCAATTGCAATGGTCTAGAAGTTGAAACAATATTTTTGGATTTGAAAGATGCTTTTGTTTGCTTCCCTTTTTGACATGAATCACAAATAGAGTCATCTTCAAATTTTAAATTGGGAAGGCCAATAACTAAGTTTTGAGAAATCAATTTGTTCAAAAGATGCATGTTGATATGTGCTACTCTACGATGCCATAGCCAAGTATCATCCTCTTTTCTCATAAGGCAATCCACATATTCGGGTGAGGAATTAGCAAGATCAACCATGTAAATATTATCCACTCTAAAACCACGAAGGATAATTTTAAAATCACTACGTCTAAATACTAAGCATTCATCCGAATCAAATAAGGCAAGATTTCCCTTGTCACATAATTGACTTATGCTCAAGAGATTATGCTTTAAACCTTTAATAAGTAATATATGCTTAATAGAGGAATTTTCATCCTTACCGACCGATCCGATGCCAATAATCTTTCCTTTATTGTTATCACCAACTTCCTCCTTCTTTGTGTTCTAGTTGAAGGAATTTGGATTCGTCTCCCGTCATGTGCTTGGAGCATCCACTATCAAGGTACCATAGTACACTTGATCCCTTCAAACACACCCACAAAATAAATTAATGCGTTTTAGGTACCCATGCCATTTTGGGTCCTTGAGGGTTAGGCATATCATAATGATGCGATTGAGTGATATGTCTATGTCGTGTAAAACATGCAGGAGCAATATGACCAATGCGTCTACAATAATGACAAGTCACGTTGGGGTTATGCATCCTTCTAGGTTCATAGTAACTTGATGGACGAAAATGATTTACTCTATTTTCATTATGACTATTGCCCATTTCATGAGAACCATTTCTCCTACTATTAGTTCTAAAATGAGCAGCATTTCTAGAGTAATGGTCATGTCTAGATGTTCTAAAAGGTTCAAAACTCCTTCTAGTGTTTGGCCTAGAATATGCATCATTTCTAGGGTCGTCATTTCTAGGTGGTAAGTCATTTCTAGGTCTTCTAAAATGTTCAATATTTGGTCTAGCATGCATATTTGTTCTAGGATTGCTATTTCTAGGATAAGCATTTGTTTTATTAATCCTAGGTTGAGCCTTAGGTGGTTGGGGTTTGGCTTCAACCTTTTCTTTAGGCTCATTCTTAAAACCTATGCCATGCTTGGTTGATTTCAAGTTAACAAGGACCTCATTCAAGTTTTTGAGAGAAGAATTAAACTTATCTAAGGTTCCCTTAAGCCTTTCTACTTCGTTTTTGAGATGCATGCAAGAAGTACAATTTCTAATAGAGCTTTCGGGCTTGTCGGCGCTTCTTTTTCCGAAAAACTTGTTTTCCTCTTTCAACTTCTCATTTTTTAAAACCAGTTTTTCCAAATCCTTTTCTTTCAATGAGAGTTGTTTTTGAAAATCTTTTTCTTTTGAAGAAGCATTTTCTTTTATGCTTTTAACAGTTTTTGAAGCCTTAATAAATTCACTATATAACTCATCAAAAGCATTTTGCATTTCTTCAAGGGAGAAGAAATTTTTTGAAGAGATTTGACATACCTCATCTTGCTTGTCTTCTTGCGCCATAAGACAAAGGTTTGCGGCTTCGTCTTCTTCTCCTTCGCTTGACTCGTCTCCGGAGTCGCCTCCCCAAGATATATATGCACGTTGCTTTTTGAAAGGTTTCTTTTCCTTTTTGAGGTTTGGGCAGTTTGACTTGATGTGCCCGGTTTCTCCGCATTCATAGCACTTTATTTGTTCTTCTTGCTTTTTGCCCTTACGTTCATATTCCTTCCTCATGAACTTTTGAAATCTTTTGATAACGAGTCCAAACTCGTTGTCTCCGTCCTCATCGTTTTGAGGTTGGCTTGTGCTTGCCTTAAGCGCTATTCTTTGCCTCCTTTGATCATCAACAAGAGGGTTAAATATTGTAGATTCATAAGTCTTAAGGTTACCTCTTAATGCGTCGATTGTGACATTTGAGACGCCAATGGATTCTTGAATTGCGTCGGCCTTTGATCGCCATGCCGGAGTGAGACTTCTAAGAATTTTTCGAACCAGTTCTCTATCCGTGAATGTCTTCTTGAGAGCATGTAGATCATTTATGATTATTGAAAATCGTTCAAACATTTCATCCACCTTTTCACCTTCCTTCATGTGAAATAATTCATAAGCATGGGTTAGGAAATCAATTTTAGCTTCCCTTACCTGGTCCGTACCTTCGTACGTAATTTCCAGCTTGTCCCACATTTTCTTTGCCGTTGTGCAACACGATATTTTCCTGTAATCGTCAGCATTTACAGCACAATATAATAAATTAATTGCTTCAGTATTATTTTGAACCTTTCGGATATCATCCGCGTCATATTCTTCTTCGGATTTGGGAACCCATTCGTTTTCAACCTTTTTGGTTGGAATTTGATTTCCCTTCGTTATCACCTTCCAGAGATGAAAGTTGTTTGCTTGACCGAAGATTTTCATCCTCTCCTTCCAGTACGTGTAGTTTGTACCGTTGAATAGAGGTGGTCGTGTGGAGCATTGTCCTTCATCAATTCCTGCAAAAGAGTCACGAGTAGAAGCCATGGATGGTTCTCTCAAACTGTTAAGTCTTCAGAGAGTTGGGCTCTGATACCAATTGTTAGATAATACGCTTAACGCTAGAGGGGGGTGAATATCGTTATAATAAAAATTAGCGTTAACTTGCGGAATTTAAAAATTGCAGGAAGTAAATAAGTGCGATAAATAATAAAGTACGCACCGATGTATTCTGGTTCACCGCAACACGTGGCTAGTCCAGTCCCCGAGAGACTCTCTCGAGATTTTTCACTAACTTGTCAAGCTTACGGGTGCTCAACAAACCTTTACAACTTGAGGACACAAGCCTCAACACTTTTGCTCGGAGATACAACACTCCAAGACTTCAACCAAGGAAACACAAGTTCCTTACAACAAGAGAATCACAATTCTCTTACAAGTGTGCAAAACACTAAACACTCAAACAAAACACTCCTTAATGAGTAGATATGAGTAAAAGAAGTAAGCTCAAGATCACAACAACTATAGACAAGACTTTGGCTCTCAAAAGCTTTATGAAATGAATATAAAATGATAAACAATAGTATGCAAGGTTATAGCAATAGAATGATCAGTTGTTGTGTGTTGTTGTGTTTAAAACACTGAAATGAAGCTGTATTTATAGTTGAAAAACTTGGCATTACCGTTGTCTAATTGTCAATTAAGAGTTGCTGATTTTACTGAGTGACAATCGATTGTCAAGAAGCCACAATCGATTGTTTGCCAATCGTTCCAGAAATCAATCCCAGATTTTACGCTTAACAATCGATTGTCCAAGATCAACAATCGATTATTGGTAACGTTCAAAAAATCATTTCCAGATTTTACGTAAAACAATCGATTATACCAAATCAATAATCGATTATTCAGCAACGTTCAAAAAATCCTTTCCAGATTTTAATTTCAACAATCGATTGTACAAAATCAACAATCGATTATTCAGCATTGTTCAAAAAATCTTTTCCCGATTTTAATATCAACAATCGATTGTACAAAATCAACAATCGATTACCTGACGGTATTTGAAAACTTTACGACAATGGTCAGCTTCACAATCGATTGTGCAATGTTAACAATCGATTATTTATCAGACTTTGAAAATCATTTTAGACACTACCTCTTGCCAATCGATTGTTTTATACTCACATCGATTATTTAATAATTTTGAAAAAGTCTGGAAGACACTGCCTCAATACAATCGATTGTCATAAGTTCACAATCGATTATTTTGTGACTTTGAAAAATCTGAAGGACACTGTCTCTTCACAATCGATTGTCATTAGCTTCGCAATCGATTATTCTGAGTTTTGAAAAACTCTGATGGACAATGCCTCATCACACTCGATTGTCATAAGGTTCACAATCGATTGTCATGCAGGTTTGAAAAACCTGATGCTCACTGCCTTAACACAATCGATTGTCATTAACTTCACAATCGATTGTCATGCAGTCTTGGCTTAACATAATCGATTATCATAAGTACATAATCGATTGTCTTAGTCCAGATTTTTGAGGCATGTTTAAAAATCATTTTGACTGAAGTAAATATGCATGATTTAAAATCATTTAGCATTAAATTAAATATGCATGATTTTGTAAAAATAATTTTACGAGAGAAGCCATGTCATGAGTCAAGTTGTCGGATCAAGATCACAATTAAGAACGACTCATTTAAACTATAAAACTTTGTCTTGTGCTTGAATCTCGTTATCCACCAATTGTGCACTTGTACTTGAACTTCGTCATATATCAATTTGCGTTTCGTTTGTCATTCATCAAAACCTACACATAAGAACACACGTTTTAGTATAAAGCCTTGAGAACGTGTTTCCAACAGGATTAACATTGGGAAGTCATGTTTTCAATTCTTCGAACCAGAGCAAGAAGACCGGTGGTAATCAAAGTTGGGTAACGATCAACACGGTCAAGGGAAGCATCCATGGAAGAGACTTGAATTTTCATGGATTCATTGTCAGTTACAAAAGATAGTTACAAAAGATAGCTCCTGAGGGACAATCTCATCAACTGTAGGTTCACAAAGGGCTTCAGATTAATCTTTATCTTTAGAAGAAGATCTTGGGGTTGCAGAAGCCCTAGGTCTGGAAGAATATGACTTGGAAGATTACTTTGAGAGGAGGAACCACGGTTAGAAATTGAACCAAGGCTACGTAACCTATTGCCTCTTCTACTTCTAACACGGGTAATTAAAGGGGAAAGTTCATCAATAATTACTATTTTACGAGGATCAGGATTTGATGAAGCCATGATTAACTAGACAAGCACAAGAAAAAGATGCAGAATGAAATGATACAAGAAGATTGAGAGGGAAAGGCATTAGAAAATAAAAAAAAGGTTTAGTATTTATAAGAAGGCACGATTGTTGTGGTCATTACGAATCGTCATAATGGAACTATCACTTTGTCACTGATGCGGTTGCAGAAAAACCCTAAAAGACGTTGAAAAATTACACAACCAATTGTCAAAATCCATGTGGCATGGCCGATTAATAAAAGTGATAAACGTTGCATCGATTCAAAAAATGGTATGATTATATTAGAAAATGGTGGCAGAGGATTCCTGCCATAAAAACCTTCCGCTTTCCTGAATATTTAATATAGAATATTCAAGAAAGTGGGGGAGTGGGACTATCTGTGTTAATGGTGAAAAAGAGCTACACGTGGAATATTAGACTGCTGACATGGCATAAAACATAAGAGCAATGATATAGCAACACATGACAGTCTTATTTGATAGCATAAGAGAAGGCACGGGAGGGAAACACCCACGAAGAAGAACCAAGCCTAACATTTGGCAAAAACTGAATCAAGACAACATAAAGTGAAGATTCATGAACCATCAGTTAATGAAGAGGGAATCCGAATCGTTACAGAATCTCATGGACAGTTACGATTACCAATTAAAATGGATCGGTAATACCATTAAAGCTCATAATGATTTAGCCACAAATAGAGAGAAACGTTATATGTGTAAACTTCTATATAAAGGGAGAGAATTTTACTTGTAAAATTATCTGGGACAATATTGGATTATATTCACTTTACTTTTCTGCTTTTTCTCGATATTGATTTTGCAATCAATTATTTTCTTTATGCTTGTTTTTTTCTTTTGATATCATTGAGAAAGCGAGGAAAAAACTTGATTATCAGAAGCCCGTTGTCTTCTAAAATTAAATTAGCTTTTGACCGAAAGATATATTTTTAGTTAAATAGTTGAGTTGATCTAATCCAATTTAATTTAAAGATTAATCAAATTGATGCTCGAAAATAGAAACATCACAACTAAAATGGGATCGGGGGAGTACTACAATATAGACTTTTGTTTAATTGAAATATTTTTGAGATGGGTGAATATATGGTGAGAATATAAAGGTCTTTGACAAGATTAGAGCCCTATAATATGCATCTGTAGCTGTGTATGGTGAAGTTTCAATAATAAAATTAACTTCATTTCTTTTTTCTTCGTTCGTTCAGAGTTAGCAGAAGAGCAATACAATGGGGTTAATAGGCAAGTGATATGATATGCTATTCAAATATTATTCTTGTGACTGACTGTTTCATTTTTCACCCAACTTAATAAATTCTTGAAAAAAAGTCTTGACGCGCATAGTAATTCATTCAATTATGTCCTAGAAACTAGAAAGTAAGAATGGCGCTATGTCTCTACCCGTTTAAGACTCCATTAACAACACCTCACTCTACAGGATCTTGAATTTCAAGGAAGCTTCCTTACGGTGACGTATAGGGATAAGGAGTACGATTCTAAATAGTCAAGAGAAAAAGCTTTGAGTTTTTACCACCAACGCCCCCAAAAAGAAAAGGAAAAATGGGAAATAAAATAAAGATATAAAGAAAATGTTCAGTTAAAATGATGTAATTTTGTAATCCAATTACTATTACTGGAAAGATAAATTTACCAATATAATGGAGTATTTAAGAAGCAGGTTGAGGACATAGAGAGACAAAAGAAACACATACACGTATATATATATATATATATATATATATATATATATATATATATATATATATATATATATATATATATATATATATATATATATATATATATAAATATAGACGTATAATACCATAAATAAAATATTTTTTCTCTAATTTAATGTTTTGGTTCTGATAGTAAGCAACCCAACTTCCAACCGAGAGTTTGTGATTTCGAGTCTCCCCAAGAGCAAGGTGGGAAGTTCTTAGAGGGAAGGATGTCGAGAGTCTATTTGAAAACAGCCTCTCTACCTCATGGTAGGGGTAAGGTCTGCGTACATACTATCCTCCCCAGACCTCACTAAGTGGGATTATACTGAATTGTTATTGCTATTGAATGGAATACTTCGTACAAATTAAAGTGATTAAAGTTTAGCATTTCGGGTCTGTCTATTTTGGAAAAACATGAATCTAATTTGAAAACAAATATTGTTGGTTAGCGTTTCTTCAGTGAAAACGATTTAGGTTAAATGAAAAATCTGAGAAATCTCCTCACCTCTCATGGTCAAAACTAACCAAGCACTCTCCAAACAAGTTAGAACTATACCAATTTCCGTGTGATTGGATGACTTATAGGGTGTGTTTGGTACAAATGAAAATATTTTCTGAAAAATACTTTTTAATTTTTTTATATTTTATTGGTTTAAATGTTTTGAAAATTTTTCTTATCAATTCATTTTTTTCTAATTGGAGGAAAATGTTTTCCTTATCAAGAGAAAGGAAAACATTTTTCAAAGTTTCTTTGTAACCTTTTCCATACTTATCAACCCATCTCACCTCCTCTCCAAAAAAATATTTTCTTTAAAAATTTTAGTTTTTCCGTTACTACCCACCGTACTCCCTCCCCCCTCCAAAAATAATAATTTTTTTACCTTAATCTTTTTTTGACAATTTCAAATTTTTATTTTTTTATTTTTCTGCATCACCCACCCTTCCTGCCCTAATCTCCCAACCCGTACGACAAAAAATTTACTTTTATTTTTATAATTTAAATTTCTGTTTTTTTTCATTTTACTCACCCTTCACCCAGCCTCCCTCTTCCCCGCCAAAAGAAATATTTTTAAAATATATTTTTCAGTTTTAGTTTTTTTATTTATCGGTTTAAATGTTCAAAATTTTACAAGTTCCCAACTTATGAGTTTGGAGGTTTATGTATTTGAAAGTTTACGCATTTATAAATTATAAAGTCTACGGGTTCGAAATTCGCGATTTCGAAAGTTTAGCGGTTGAAAGTTTATGAAATTTGTAGGTTCGGAAGGTTGTTGTTTTGAAAGTTTATGACGTCATGTTTATTATATCTAAATTATTTATCAATACTTTTGAGAAGTTATTTTCTTTAATTTACCTACCAAATACCAAAAAATACATAAAATAACAAATTATTTTTCAAGAAAACATTTTCCACCAAAAATATTTTTCGTTATACCAAACACACCCATAATCTCTTTAAGAATAAAAGGAGTAAAGAATTTTTTTCTCTAATCCCATCTTAAGCTACTGCAAATATGCACGTGCCATTTGGAAATTAAAAAGCCATGAACCAACGGATACGAGAGATTACCAATTAATCTTTTTTTCTTAAAAATCGATTTGGAGAAAGCATTGATTTATTCATACATCGATCATTCTTAAATTCACGCTGGAATCTGCTAATCGTCATCATTTGAATTTTGGACCCAACTCGTTTAATTTATCTACACAGGGGTGACAAAATTTAAAAACTTTTAGTTCTATTAACCCAGTATTAATTGCTGCTTTAAAAAAGCTTAACATAATGTTGGAAATTGTGGCAATTAGGCCTAGCAGGAGTTTCAACATTAAAGTTGATCAATCTTGTAATCTCCTCCTAAAGTTGGTCAAACTGACAATGTGTGACAACCAGGATTCTGTAAGAGAAAGAGGAACACTAATACTCAGAGGCCGAGCTAAATTTTTGAATCTATGAGTTATGAATTTTAGAAAAGGCAGTTTAAATATTAGATTTTGAATAAATTATTTGTATATATTATGTGAATTTCTTAATATAAATTCATAAGGGAAACTGTAGCTGCACTCATACTAATACTTTATAGTACAAGTTTATAACCACAATAAACATATGCCTAATTGAGAAGCTAAACATGTTAAAAATCTAAACTGTAGTTGGATTATGCAAACATGGCAACTATAGTTAGATCTAGAATTCTTTCAATATCAAAACTTGGCAAAACGTGCATTGGGAAAAAGCGAATGGCCATTAAATGCAAAATATACGGAGAATCAAGTTGACTTGCTTGAACCTAACTGTTAGGACCTGACTCTTTGTTATCGGATGTGGCACGACTGTAATAAAAATTTGGGCGTGATGGATTTGTTATTGGCTTATGTACGGGCAAAAGGGTCATGCGGTCGACGGGCTATTATGGGCAAGTATTGGCTAAGGCCTTGGCATGAGTAAGGCGCGCTTGAAAAAGGCTTGACGAGGCAGCATGTGCAATGTTTGGGTGGCATGGCACGGCATGCGCGCCAAAATCAGTGGCATGAAACTTTTGAGTTGTGGAAACTATGTGAGGGCTAAGCTAAGGCGAGGCGAAAATGCGGGTTGATGGCAAAGGCTTTCAATAGCTAAGACAAGGCTATGGGAAAGAAAATACAAGCAATGGCACGAGGGAAATGAGGGTTGGCACGGACAAGGCAGTAAACTAGGCCAATGCGGTGTGCGGGCGGCAACGGCGTCGGGCGTGTGCGAAAAAATTATGGCAGCGGATTGCGGGCAAGACATTGGCATGGGGCAATGTCAATTGAGCTAAGGAATGACACAAGGCAGCCTTGGGGGCGAAATTTAGCTGGCCAAGGAAATGGCACATGCAATGCACATGGAAAGTGGTTGGCGGTTACCTTGTTTTTAGCCATGATCTCTCATTATCCCATGATCTGATTATTGCTTGTATAATGACCCCATTTCGTGTATAATGTGTCCTAAGTAGTTGGGGATGTCAACTACATGTTAGGAGCAAGATTTAAAATTAGCTCGACAAGTGGCAAAAGCTGTAGACGACAAGTGTCATGTGTTGTCAAGTTTAAGGCTGCCTATATTCTATAAATAGGGCTTTTAACTTAAGCAGAAGTACGTATAATTTCGTGTAGAATTCTATGTGGGAAGCAAGAAAGAAACGTGATGGTTTCTAAGTGTTTCAAAAAGGGCTAAGGTTTGGCTTGGGCAGACCTTAGTGTTGGCTAAGAACGACTTGTGTTCTTTGCCAAAAGTGGGCTATGAGCGGAATGTGTTCATAGCAAGTAAGAGGGAATTTCGTGTGAAATTCTATGTGGGAAACAAGAAAGAAACGTGAGAGTTTCCAAGGTTTCAAAAAGGGGCTAAGGTTTGACTTGGGCAGAACTTAGTGTTGGCCAAGAACGACTTGTGTTCTTCGTCAAAAGTGGGCTGTGAGCGGACTGATAGTTCATAGCAAAGTGAGGGTCCTTTGTATGATTTTGTTATTAATGCAAAGGTTGAGATTTTCTCGTATATGTGTGTGTTCTTAATTATTAAATTGCTGCTTGAAAATCATTTAAGGCCAAATTTGCTGAAAATTGGTAAAGTGTTTCGGAAAGGCTGAGTCAAGAAGGGGACTTGACTGCCGCGCGAATGTAATTTTGTACTTGATCAAAAACGTCCCCCGTGACACTAACCACTCACCAGGCCCAGCCAAAACCTTTTTTTCTGTAAAAGCATAAGCCCCTCATGGATACAAACACCAAATGACAAGGCAAAATAACGCTTGCATATAATGCAAACAGTACTTTTGATTTGTCAATATGCAGAAAGAATTTATTGAAGGCACATTTGTTTTCTTTTACAGGCTGCACATGTTGAAGCAGTAAATGAAGCAATGTGGAAAAAAAATATGGAACTTAAAATTCCACTAAGACCAGAGCAAAAAAAAAAAAAGAAATTAGTTGCATATGATTCCATCTCCAAAGTCCAAAGGAAGCTTCCTTGACAGACAAATATATTTAAGGATTTATTCATAGTTGTAGCAGTTCATGATACCTATGTTCTTTCCCAAAATTAAAAACAGCTAAGCTTGCTCTTATGTAATTTTGATCAAACTTGTTTAATCTTAAAATATTCTATTGTGGGCTACTATTCATACATACCATATGATTTTTTTCTAAAGACACTATTGTTCATTTATAGCTGCTTGACTCCTTCATGTGCTTTCGGACAGAGCCCCTTCCTTTTTCCACCTAAAGCTCATGAATTTTAATTTATTGGTTCTGGACAATATATATATATATATATATATATATATATATATATATATATATATATATGGGGTCCAATGAGAGGTCCATGAGTACTATATAAATATGATTTGAGGAGTGGTTTTAATAAATTAATTAATTGATTTGTGGTGTATGGTCATTAGGACGTCGAGAGTGGTCTATTTCGAATGAGATGTCAATTTGATTTTCTTTGCCAGAACCACGAGATATACTATTAAAATGCATGGATAAAGAATGATGCTGGGGCCATCTAGTCCTGCTTCCCGGTTTTGATTGATAGAATAAACAATACAAAGTTTTAAAGAAGAAAGAAAAATGATGAAAAAGATGATTCCTAAACTTGAGATATTACTAAAATATTTTTGGAAATTAAATGCGGTTGCAATCAAAGAAGTCGTGTATGAGTAGTATTTCACAGTCCCATCATGATTGATACTGATGAGGCTCAACTATCCCATATAAAGAGGACTAAGGACACGTTATAAAAATTTTATTTCAAAAGATCGGAGTCCAATTGCATAAAAACTCTTATTTGCTATAATTTTTTAGTGTCGCTAATGATAATTCATTACAAGAAATCACTCTTATTGTGGCGACTAAAGTTACCATGAAATTAGGGGTGTTCATCGGGCGGATTGGGCGGCTTTTTACTCTTAACGGTTTGGCTTAACGGTTATCGGCTTTTAATGTATTCATCCGTTAACCACCCGATAAGATATCGGGCGGATTGGTATCGGGTTAGCTCTTATCGGGCGGTTACCGGGCGGTTTATCGGTTTAATACCTAAGGGCTCAAATGTATTTTGTCCGCATACTATATTGTCCAGTGTCCAGTTCCATTTCTGTAGATTTCCACCTCTTGCATTATTGAGCTGTGGTTGAGAGAACTGTAACTTTATCTTTGGATTCATTTCTAATCCCATCTCCATCGATGTACACTAACAGAAATTGCTGCAGTTCATAAACTACAGTTGGGCAATAGAGGACACATGTTAGGATTAACATCTTTTAGGGACTATTTAAATCTTTCTTTCTTTCCTAGTTTTATGTAAAAAAATTGTCGTGTAAGTAAGCGTAGTTTATAAGTAGGAGAATTTTGGAGGTACACACCAACAACAACTTGTAATATTTCTACTTATTACAATGATTACAGACTTAGAATAGATAAAAAAATTTTAAAAATTGTTCAAGTAGGTATTTGTATATAATTGCTTTGCTTACAACATTTTCTCCTACTTTTCATACAAAGAGAATCGACAGCCTAAAAAACTTGGAATTTTAATAGAATGCTTACTAGTTTGGATTCAGTTGATTCTAAGCGATCTCATGGTTAACGGATTATCCGTTAAGAAAATTGAATAATCCGCCCCCAAATCGATAAGCCGTTATTAAAAAAATTCAATCCGTTCTCCGTCCGTTAAGCCGTTAAGCCGCTACCATTAAGCCATTAAGCTTCGGTTCGGTTCGATTTTCGGTTTCGGATTGGTTTTGAACACCCCTACATGAAACCCATAAATATCGCTACCAAAAGGGATTGGCAACGACTTTTGCGTTGCCACAACGAAAATCGTAACTGAAGTTATTTGTGGCGACACTTATAGTACCATTTGTGCCGACAGAATTGCCACAAAATGTTGGAAAAAACACTTCCATAAGAACAAATGTTAGATGAATCGCCACTATATATATCCTTTAGTAGCGCTAAACTTGTCACAAAAAATATTTATATTCAGTGGAAAGATTATGTCGCCACTATAAATATACTTTAGTAGCGACTAAATTGCCAGAAAAAATATTCATGTTCAGTGGCAAGATTATATCGCCACTATAAATATCATTTAGTAGCGACAAAAGTGGCCACAAAATTTTAACCATCAAAGACACTCTATCTTTTATAGCGACTAATGTCGCTGCAAAATAATTGACATTCTGTGGCAACTTAATTATATCGCCACAATTACTAATTGTTTTGATAAAACTATATCGCCACTAAAAATTATTTTCTCAGCAATTATAACGACCAAAATTATATACATTTCAATGCCAGCAGGAATCAATTCTCTAAAATTTCATATAGAGATATCCATATAAATTAATTATCAATATTAAAGCAACCAATAATGCTTGACATACAACAAAAGAATTTCTCAAGTCGAATATTATAAATATTATCATTACTAAAAAGTCAATACATATATACTATCCGACACTTCATTGTGCATTGTAATTGTACGTATATACATATCACAAAAACGATAAAATATTAAGTATTTTGTAATTGCTCCTTGCCCGACACCATCCTTGAATGATACTACTTAACACCTTGTTCCCGCTAGACAAACAGAATGTTGAAAGTGAAGAATAAGAGAAATGATAGTTATAACAGTAATGTGTGTGTGTGTGTGTGTGTGTGTGTGTGTATATATATATATATATATATATATATATTGTAGCACATGTGATTTGACAAAGTAGATTTGCTCTTTTCTTGCTATATATAAATAAGAGTGCACTGTGGCCAGGACCTGAATCGGACCGGGCCGAGCCCGCGGTCCTAGCGGGCCTAACGAGCCTGGTGGGCCGGTCCTGGTGATTCTGGGCCTGCTGTTACATGTAGGCCCGTGACGGGCCGGTTCGAGACCATTAGCCCGTGAGCCCAGGACCGCTAGGCCCAGGATCGTCAGTCGGGCCTAAACGGGCCCAACGACTATTTTTCAATTTTGTTTTTGTTTTAAAAATTAGCGACGGCCATATTTAAAATATAGCCGTTTGTGCTGAAAATATGGCAGTTTGGAAGTTTACAAAACGGCCATTTGGCCCCCAAACTTTAATGTAACCCCAAACTTTATATGATTACACTTTTTCCTATTTCTCAACTATAAATAGCCCCTCATTCTTTCATTTTTAGTCACCAATTCATAAATATCTCTCAATCTCTCTCAATCTTTCTACTAAAATTGCTTAATTTATTGTTGAATTCGTGAAAAATTGAATTGAAGTTTTCAAGTGTTCAACGATTTTCAATTTTCAAGAAGTTGTTCGAAAATCCGGTAAACGCATTTCAACTCTTACGTTTTAATAATATATTTTTGTGTGGTTTAGTTTTCATAATTATAATTAATATGGCATTTTCTTTGAAAAAAATCTTTGGTAAAGGAAAAGGTAAAACCGATGAAAGTAGTGGCCATAATACTACCCTTCCCCCAGCTCCCCGACTTACAAAAGATAAGCAAGTTGAAAGTAGTCGCCAACCTATACGTCCTCCTCCTCCCGTAATACTTGATAGTGATTACCCTTGTTTTCAATTTACCGATAGTGAATTTCTACATGATGTTGCAATAGGTAATAGATTAGATGATGAAATTATGAATGCACTTTATCCTAATGAACCTATCTTAGAGGAAAATAAGGATGATGAAACCCAAGCACCAGATTTAGGTGATACACCTACTAGTCCTGTTCATAACTCAAGTAATACACCGGCTGATCCACCCGTAGAAACTCCAACTTTTAATAGACAACCTGCTAAACGTCAAGAAACATCATTAGTTTGGAATTTTTTTACTCAAGTAAGAGAACTAAATAAGGCTAAGTGTAAGACTTGTGGAAAATTACTGGTTCATAAATTTACTGGAGACCGTAGGGGCACAGGTAGTTTGACTAGGCACATAAAACACACCCTAGAGAAAATGCTAGATTTTTTTCAAATGCAAGGGCAGCAAGAGGGGACAAGTGTAGATTCTGCGGTTAACCCTAGTACAGGTTCAAATCTAGTTCAACCAGGAATTAACAGTCTCCGGAGGTATTTTATATTACGATCCAAATAGAGATCGTGAAGAATTAGCAAAGAAGATTAGTGTTATGTGCTTACCTTATATTTTTGCTTCTAATCCTAATTTGGTTCATTATATTAGAAGAGTTTTTAATCCAACTTATAAAGGTTGGCCTCGTGCAATAGTTAAGGCCGATATTTATAAATTCAAACATGAATATGAACAATATTTGCGCTATTTATTTACTCATATACCTAATCGGATTTCTATTACTACTGATATTGGTAGAAGTGGTAATGATTATGATTATCTAACTGTTACAAGTCATTGGATAGATGAAGACTGGACAATGCAAAACCGTATAATTGCGCATGGAATAATTAATTCACGTATTATAGCTAACACTGTCTTAGATATTTGTAGATATTTTTGCTTTAGCGATAAAATAATGGCAATTTCTATGGATAATGCTTCTAGTAACACTAGTGCTATAGGCATGCTTACAAAAACACTAAATTCTGCAATTACTAATATTTCCATGTTAGATGTATTTGTCATATTTATCATTTAATTGTCGGTGATGGTATGCGAATTTTAAACATAGAAATTGAAAATGTTTGAACTGGCTCTTAATTGGCTTTTTTATTCAAACCGTAGAACTAGACTTAGAGAGTATTTTAAAAAATGTGATGAATATGGCCTTAGAGAAAGAAAGGTTCCTAACCTTGCCCGACTAGATGGAATTGTATGTACGAAAGTTTAGTAGTTGCATATGAATATAGAAACCCAATTAATGAAACTTTTAATATATCGGTAGGTGGTGAGGATGATGATGAAATGCTTACTACCCAAGATTGGACGAATGTTAAAATTCTTTTAAATTTTTAGAACATTTTCAAGTTGCTACAAATGCATTTTCTAGGCAATATCATCCTACTATTTCAAACTGTTTAGTTTATCGCACTAGCTGATTTGTTTGTTGAATTTGGCGAGTGTGGGTTTATGAACTTGCTATAAATGAAATGAAACAAAAAATTTAAAAATATTTTTTCCCTATCCCTCCTATTTTTGGTGTTGCTGCAATGTTAAATCCTACAATGAAATTGAGAGGTCCTCATTTTTGTATTCAAATATTTACAAGGCTTTAGATCTTTCAAACGAGGAAGTTGCTACACTTGCATATGCAAAAGCATCAATTAAAATTAATGCTCAAACAGTTTATAATGCTTATCAACATGCCTTAGAGCATGCTAGGCCAAATATTCCAACCCCTACTTCGTCTAGCTCATAATCGTCTAAAAGAGATGCAGGCTTAACAACTCTTAAATTATGGATGGAGTTCCGGGGTTCTCAAGGTGATAATTATGATGAAACTTCACATCTAAATGAGCTTCAAGTTTACTTGTCTCAGGGACTTGAAAAGGAGAATCCAGACGGCTCTTTTGATCTTTTGGAATGGTGGAAGTCAAGGGAAAAATAATTTTCGGTTCTTGCAAGGATGGCTCGGGATATTTTATCAATTCAATCTTCAAATGTTGCATCGGAGAGCGCTTTGAGTCAAGCAAGGCTGCAAATAGGTGATCATAGAGCGGCGATGAGGGATAGCTTGAAAAAATCGGTACTTTTAGAGATTGGATCCGCGCGGAAAGAAGAAACTTTGGAATTGCAGGATCACAACCGGTGATAGATGAAACTTATGAAGAAATGATAGCGGAACTTACGGAGGATTCGGCTTCACCCGGAAGTGGTGATGAACAAGTTTCTTTTCCACCACCACCAACACAACCTCTCCACAACCTTAACGGATTTATGAGATTTGTTAGAGATACAATGTAGATTATGATGTAACATGTACTTTGGCACATCTTAGTTTTTTTTTCTTTTAATGGTGGTATTAGTACTTTGTTGTGCTCATTCCATTGGGGGAGGAAAACTAAGAAAGATATGCCATTTTTTGGTAATAAAAATTATAAGACATACCCTTGAATATCTTTTTTCTCAATATTTCTTTGTCTTTACTTCGAATTATTTATAAGCTACAATATATATATATATATATATATATATATATATATATATATATATATATATATATATATATATATATAATATATATACACACACATAAGATACAAATATATATAAGAGAATATATATACATTATACATATGAGATATAATATATATATACTACAACAAAATATATACTTATGTAAGTTATAATATATATACATAAGCTACAATATATATATACTACAAGAAAATATATAAGAGAATATATATATATATATATATATATATATATATATATATATATATATATATATATATATATATATATATACACATATACACACATAACATACAACCTAAACTACAAGAAAATATATAAGTAATAACATATATACATAAGATACAATATATATATATATAAGAGAATGGATATACAATATATATACTACAACAAAATATATAACTATATAATTTATAATATATACATACGATACAATATATATACTATAAGAAAATATATAAGAAAATATATATCCATAACATACAAGAAAATATATAAGGAAATATATATATATATATATATATATATATATATATATATATATATACTAATTACTAAAATACAATATACATCGAAATATATATTATATAACTAGTATACTATATAAATATATTATATACTATACTAATAACTACTATACAAGATATTGCCTTAAAAAATTACAAAAAAAGCCTGTCAGGCCCAGCCCGCTAAGCCCAGGATCACATGGGCTTAGGTCCGTCATGGGCTGGTCTCACCTATTGAATCCACGAAAATCGGAACCGCAAAGCCCGGCCCACGAAGCCCGTTTAGGCCCGGGACAAAATACACCCCTAAGTTATAAAGGTCATACAAGAAGTAAACAATCACAGGTTTTCTTCTGAACTTTCGTCTTTCTATTCTTTGCCTATCAAGAAACTATACATAGAAATCATGCATCAAAATAATGATTGAAACTTCTTCCATTTACAAATAACTAGAGACATATAAGATTGATAGAGACAATTACATTTGCATGAAATAGAGAAATAAATACCGCAAGAATAGTGTTGCAAAAGCTGCGACGGACATAACAAAGATAGCTACTGAAAAAATGTCTATAATTGGACACAACGGAAATAACAAAGATAGCTACGGACATAAACGGACAAATTGATAGCCAAGAACTCCCACGAGATACTCAATGTGCAAAAGGCTGTAAACATGTACAATGTGAAAAAGGACAAGAATCGAAGAAACCAAGGAGGGACCAAGCAAGTTGAAAGTGAAGAAGTAAACTTACAAGAAATCATCATCAAAAGGGCCTACTTCAATTAAAGGAAAATCCAAGTGACTGAAAATTTCTCATTGCAGTGTCAGTTTAAAGGAAAATCTAAGCTCTCAAAATTCTGTGAAGACTCCCAGCAACAGAATGATGATAAATCAATTTTTTTGTCGAAAAGCTCGGAGCCTATCCAACAACAGAATAATGATAATGACGCTAAGGTAAAACCCTATTATCTGAACTACTTGAATGAATTGCACGAATTTGATTGTTAAAACTTCAGAACTCAAATTCAATCATCCAAGCAAAACCAAAGAGAGAAGAAGAAATGACAGATTAACATCAAACTCAGCTAGTCAATCTAAAAGGTATCAGTGGCTATTAACATCAGATTCCTCCAAGTAGATAAGCTACAAGAAGCGACATGACTGCTAACTGTCGGTTTTTTATTTAATAAAAAAGAATAGGAGCTCTATACTTTACTCATGCTTTCTTCATCTCCGGGCATCAGAGCCCTGCACATTCTGAACATGAGAAAATATGTAAAAGGAATTAGATACACGTACAAAACCAAGACCAATTTTCCTGCTCTAAACTGGGCCAACACTAACAAAGTCATACTGATTATAATTGTATAGTACAATTATCCAAAAAAAAGGAATCAATACCATCAAGCTGATTAAATATTGATACAACAACTACCCAGTATAGTCCCACAAAGTGGGGTCAGGGGAGGGTAATATGTAGACGGGCCTTACCCCTACCCGAAAGGGCAGAGAGGCTGTTTCCAATCGACCCTCGGCTCAGTGAAATAAAGGAACAACAAAAACAAAAACAACAAAAAGAGCATTAGTAACTTCAACATAAATAGCATAAATAATTATCTAAACATAAAAACCTAAAAATAAAAAACATAAAAACTATAAATAAAATAGCATGCAATAATATCAGACAGTAACTAGCATAAGACAAAATCCAATACACAAATCATCTATGAATAGCCATGTCAAGCCTCACCCAATCCCGGGCGAGGAGTATGAAGAACTCTAGGGGCCCCTATCCCACAACCCTTATACTAGACCTCCATACTTTCCTATCCAGGGTCATGTCATCAGAAACCCACATTCTAGCCATGTCATGCCTAATCACCTCTCCCCGACCATTGATACAAAAGTAGTTAAATTATTCATGTTCATGGTGGTTCAACTAATACAAATATTGATGCTTCAATTGAAAGAAAAACAAAATTAAATTTTGACAACTGCAGTTGACAGCACATGCTTTCATCTTGGTATCCACCGAATGAAAAGAAAATCAGGCATTAGAATCAAAACATATCGTACCAACTCTAGCTAAATCTTAGATGATCAATGTTGGAAAATTTTCAATAGTTAACCTAGTTCAAACACCCGTATTGCTACAATATTGCTACATTCAAGTCAGAAAAAGCCAAATGCCATGAAAAATTAATACAGGACATGTGACGAGCTGAAATATAACTCTCCTATAACCATAATATATACAGTAAATTATCTAAAGATGCTACTTATTTGTTATAGCCAAGTTATAAAAGCAATAAATAAGAGGTAGTATTAATTTGCAACCAAAAGTAAAATCTTAAAATCATAACAGTCCAAGAGCCCATATTCTTTCAAAATATTATGATAACAAATTGACAACAGTCCACCAAAGAATCACTTTCAGTTATCATCATATATATAAATTGTGGCTTATTAACTGCATGGTTGTTGAGTAACCTAAAACTTTTAGAGAAAGAAGCTGATGTATATATTCGTAATATTATAATATGTGACACTAATTCTCATACAAATTTTCAGCATGGGAGATGTAATGTTTAGGCTTTTTCAGTAAATAAAATGCCATTTGGAATAGTTCTAGTATATATGAAGAAAACATCCGTGGATGTTACAAGAGTAAAAAGTGTGCAAATCTCAATAAGAAAAATATAAAATCAATATAAGCAATCTTTCTTCACACAATTATCACAACTAAAGTTAGACATAAGTAATAGAAGCTCACCACTTATGTTTATCCGATTTTTCCCTGTTAATCTCCAATGTATTTGATTTCAAGAAAAACGGACAGAGTAACATTAATTGATACAACTCAAAGACTGATCAAGAAAAGAAGGAAAAACTAATAGTGGAGAAATATATTACAACCATCCAAAAAATTGTTAAACACGTGAAAAAAATCAAACAAGACAACCAGCATTAAAATGGTATAGATACTGAACCAAGCTACAATCTGCAAAAAAACCACAAATGAAAAAAAGCAAAAACTAAAAATCAAAAAGAGGTTAGTTCCAGAATAATATACAATCAAGCTAACACATGCAACACAAAGAACTTGTTGAAAATAAGGGAAAATCATAGCCTGAAATTTTTATGTGAAAACATGACTTGAACACCTGCTGCGCAAAAAACTTATTTAAATTAAATTCGGTATAAAGTCACTAACTCCCTGCTAATTAGGAGGGAGGGAATTGAAAGTTCACAAGAAAATTTCAAAAGAAAACAAAAAAGAAGAGGTGTAAGAAGAGAAGCAGAAATGACGAGAAGGAAGAAGAATTGTTAAGAAGGAGCAGAGCAAGTACCTGTTGTTGCATTCTGGTCAATTAAAAGTTTAAGGATTATAATAATCAAAATATATATGATAACAAACATATACCAGGGATATTCAGACAAGCAATCACAAAAATACATTATTCAAACAAGAAGGACGCAATCTATTCCAGAATTACTTATACGAATTGTGTGCAATGAAGAACAAGTATAAACCAGGGTATGTGAAGAATCGATGGATAGAAAACAAGGGAATATATACCACAAAAAGTGGATACTGGTGGAGAAGAGGAGAGGGGAAAAAATGGAGGTACAGAAAACAATTTAAGAAAATACTTTGTAGTCAAATAAATATTGCTCATTCAAGTGTGACCTTGCTTCTAACATTAATATACATAAAAATAAAGAGTAAACTAAAAAATAGTAGAAAATTTAGTTACCTTACCAGATAGCTTTACAAAGAGAAAGTAGATAGTTAAGTAATGTGAAAGGGCAGCTACAGTTTCAACTATCAGCCGCGATTGAGGAGAAATAGATTCCGAGACAAGATGCAAAAGGGTGCTGTTAGTAGCTCCAGTATACAAGCTACTAACAACAACAACAACAACCCAGTATAATCCCACTTAGTGAGGTCTGGGGAGG
This sequence comes from Nicotiana benthamiana, assembly GCA_034376525.1. Taxonomy (NCBI): domain Eukaryota; kingdom Viridiplantae; phylum Streptophyta; class Magnoliopsida; order Solanales; family Solanaceae; genus Nicotiana; species Nicotiana benthamiana. The sequence goes on from CM067325.1 coordinate 16,161,822, forward strand.
GTAGTGTGTACGCAGACCTTACCCCTACCCTTGGGTAGAGAGGCTGTTTCCAAATAGACCCCCTCAGTATACAAGCTACTAGCTTTGTGAAAACTGGAATTCCAAAGTCTATAACTTGGAGGTGGAGAAATGGTTTAAACATCTCACCATCATCAAAACTAGCTACATTTACAACAGTTCTTATACAATTTCAAAGTTTTGAAACATCAATGAAAGAACATCCATTTCACCAAGAATTCCAAGTAAAGTGTAGGCTTCCAGAACTTGTTTCATAAAACTAAGACTTCTAATAGGAAATACATGCTTCCTCTTATTCCAAAATTTTATCCACAACATCCAAATTCGTCAGCCAATTCACTCATACTATACATACATCAATTTCACTTCACACTCAAGTTAAACACCTAGGATTTTCAACAGAACAAAAGGTTTAAGCTTTGGCGTGAAATCAAATCTCGCCCACAACCCAGAATTTAGTTTCAGGTCTAAAGCAGAATCCAACTGACAAATTTTTCCTTCAGCTAATTCACAAGAACAATCCCTCATACACTGCATAGACCCTTATATTAAAAAAAATTAAACTTTCTAACGAAGGCAACAAAAAATAATATCCACAACCAGACACCCAAATCAAGAACAGAACTTAAATCCTCGAGCCTTGAAAATGAATGAGTACTTGAAGTTCCGACTCTGAACAAGAACAATCCCTCATACACTGAACAAAACTTGTTAAAATTCTGACTCCGCCTCTAATTACAACAAAAGCAAATTAAAAAACTAAAATACTTGAGCCTTGAAAATGAATGATACCATTGTGTTAGTGCCCAAAGACAAACCTCGGAGATACAAAAATTAAGTTAATGTCAGTATAGTTTGTCATTAATGTCGGTACTCATCATAACCCAAAATGTCAGTATAGAAGAAAATATAAAAATATAGAGCCGTTCTACCTGAAGTGAAGTCTTACAAAATCATTATAAGAAAATCCAAATGTAAATCAATATGGGTTTTAAGTTAGACACATGATATTATCAAAATAAGAAGGTTTTCAGTTAGATTATGGAAGAAAAATAAATCGTTCCATTGTACCTCCACGAAATTGATTACAGCAAAGCAACTTCTTTCCCCAATGAAAAACGAAAAGATTAGGGATTTTACATACCTGAATTTTTAAAATTTCAATTCTATATTTTCTTTTCCTTTGCCGGCTTCCCCAGCTGTGTTCAAGTTCTTGAGTATGTGAAGTTGAAGCTTTGAGTCAATAGAGACGACTCAAACGAGAATACTAAGGATTCACATTTTGATTTGAGGGATTTCGATTTGGGTGAGATTTTAACAGAATAGAGGACCGGTTTCAAACGAGAAGATTTGACGGATTTCGATTTGGGATTTCTTTTGTCAGGACCGATTTCTAGGGAGAATCGATTTTGGGCGTCTTCTCTGTTCTTCACATCGACTCGATTTGTTCGAGAGTGTTTAATTAAGAGAGGACCGATTCACATTTTATTTTCTTTTGTTATTTTAGAAGGCAATACGAGCGCCCTACTCGCTGCAATACATATTTCGCAGCGACTTCTCAAAAGTTGCCACAAAAAAATGGAGCTAAAATTTAAATATTCGTGGGGCTAAAAATTTCAGCCACATCATAGGCGACCTATAAATTGTTGCTGCTAAATATTTATAAACTGTGGTGAATTTTAATGTCACGATCCCAAACGATTCGATCGTGATGGCACATCTCGTGAAGATAAGATCAGCCGACACAATACTCACATCAACCCTTTAATCATTAAGAGTCATTTTTAAACCTTTAATTAGAGCAATATTTCGTAATATAAATCTGAAGGAAAATAGTGTGGAATAACTACATAAGCCCGACATGGGGGTGTCACTAGTTATGAGCATCTATCAAGGTTCGAATACAACAAAAGTCTAAAAATGTACTAAATACAGTAATAGCAATGTGAGGAAGAGAGCGGTGCTACGAATGTCATGCATCCACCTGCTAACTCTGATAACTCCGCGTCTAAGCAAAACAACACTCGCTATCGAGTTATGATATACTTGTATCTACACACGAGGTACATGGAGTAATGTGATTACTCCAACACAGTAAGTAATAAAAGTAAATAAAGACTGAGCAGCAGGAAATAATTAATCCACATCCACGTTAGGCTCAATAAATACAACATGCTTTCAAATCATAATACGAGTCAACCTTCCCTTTTACAATCCAACTTTTAGTAAAAATCATTTTGAAGTACTTTCCAGTAGTTTCAGCAGGGTTCAATTCTATTTAAAATAATAACGGAGATTAAAGCCATAATCGACCCCTCGGGCAAAGTATAGTTCGTAAAACAGCCCTTCAGGCAAAAACAATAATCATAAACACTTCATAACTCGGCAACCTCGATGGAAATATCCAAATATTAAATTAGTGATTAATTTTCGAACATCTCGCAAACCCCAGTTTAAATAAAAGTTGTTTTAAAGCGTTTGCTCGGCATTTCGACGGAGGCTCAACATGAAAATGAGTGAAAATAGTCACTAATTCAGCATATACAATAGAAACTCACGTTGAAGAGGAGTGAAATCAATAAATTTGTAAATAGGCCTCTCAAGAAAACATCACCCATGTACATGTATTATCTATCGCCCCTCGGGCTAGCCTCCCCGGCACTCATGACTTAACTCTTACTAATCAGTACTCGCACTCAACATTCACGCTCAATAGGTACCATATAATAACAGTTGCGCGCGTCCAATCCGGTCTATATGTTGCTGTGGCATGCAACCCGATCCATATATTTCGTCGATGGCGCTCATTGGGGTGTGTAGACTTCGGGAGGGGCCCCTTACGGCCCAAGCGCAATATTGCTGCGGCGTGTAGCCCGATTCGAGATATCAATGCGGCATGCAACCCGAACTATATAAGTATCGATGCGACGTGCAACCCAATATATATATATATATATATATATATATATATATATATATATATATATATATATATATATATAGAGAGAGAGAGAGAGAGAGAGAGAGAGAGAGAGAGTTGTTGCGGCGTGCAGCACGATCCATAGATATATAATCCTCACAACTGGGCCATCGGCCTCTCTCAGTCATTAACCTCACCATCAGACTCTCAGTCTATCTTAGTAAAACAAGGAACTCAACCCAAAGCAATTTCCACACTTTTAAGAATATATTAATAAGCCAAATTTGAGTTATAAATAGGTAAAATATGACTGAGGATATGCTTTCAAACAAATAGAGTGAGGATAGATAGTAAAAATACCCTTAAGGGTCTCAACAAGCCGGCACAAGGCCCAAACATGGCATACGGCCCAAAATATAATAACATCAAACAATTAACTATCAAGTACCCATTATATTACTCGTTCGGGGTAGACTAGGTCACAATCCCCAACGGCGCTCTACCCCACGCTCGTCATCTGCATGTGAGTCACCTCAAAGTAACGCAACGATGTGAAATTCCGGGTTTCAAACCCTCAGAACAGTGTTTAAAATCATTACTTACATCGAACCAGCGAAATCTCTAGCTCGTGACGCCCTTGCCCCTGAAATTGGCCTCCATGCACGTCGATTCTATCCAAAATCAGAACGAATACATCACAATATGCTCTAGGAACAAAGCCCAAGTGAAAACAATCAATATCGGCACAAATCCCGAAATTACCAAAATCCGAGCCCCGAGGCCCACTTCTCGAAACTCAAAATTTTTTACATCAATAGATTCCTCATCTCCTCACGAGTTCATACATACCAAAATTTCTCAAATCCGACCTCAAATGATTCTTCAAATCCCTAAATCAAAATTTCAAAATCTCAAGCCCTAGCTCTTCAATTTTAGGCTTAATTTTCATGAATTTCTAGTTAGATTTCACAATATAATCGGGTTATAAGACCAAAAATCTTACCTCAAGTCATTTTCCGTTGAATCCCTCTTTAATTTCCTTCAAGAATCTCCAACAATGAGCAGCTATGGGTGAAAATATCGCATATAAGATGACTTTAAAACATTCTACCCGGCCAATATTTCTTCTATGCGATCGCGGGAAAACCTTCGCGATCGGGAAGCACAAAAATCAACTCCCGGAATTAACCCTATACGAATGCAATAGGTCTCATGCGGATGCAATGCACAGAAAAATTATACTATGTGATCGCGGACAACACTCCGTGTTCGCGGTGAGCAATTCCAAACAATACCTCAGGCCCTTTTTACTCTATGCGAACACGGCCTTAGCTATGCGTTCGCGAAGAACAATTTCACCCAACTATGCGATCACATCCCAACTTGTGCGAAAGCGAAGAACAAAAAAATGGACTGCCCCAAAAGCTTCTTCGCGATCGCAATTGCATCTATGCGATCGTAATGAACAAAAATACCTGCAACTAAACTTGTAATTTCTGTTATCTTTAAAGGCACAAAATGGTCCGATTGACCATCCGAAACTGAAGCTCAACCAAACATATCAACATAATCCATAACAGCATTCAAACTTGTTCCAATCATCAAAACACCTCAAACAACATCAAATTACTTAAAACTCACGAATTCAAGCCTAAGTTTCCAAAAATTTCCGAAATACACTTTCGATCAAAAACTCAACCAAACAGAGTCCGAATGATCTAAAGTTTTGCACACACATCCCAAATGACATAACAAAGCTAATGTAAATCTTGGAATTCCATTTTGACTCTTGGATCAAAATCTCACCTACCAACCAGAATTCACCATAATACTAACCTTTTCAATTCAAGCCAAATTCCACACTTGACCTCCAAAACCAATTTCGATCACACTCCTAAGTCATATATCACCTAACGAAGCTAACCAAATCATAAAAATTCCAATTCGGGCTCATATATAAATAAGTCAACTCTTGGTCAAACTTTTAAAATTCCAAGTTTTCAATTGAAACTGTTCTTCCAAATTCATTCTGATTTTTTCTGAAATCAAAAGGAACGATCTATATCAACCATAATATATTACACTGGGCAAGTTGTGCCCGAGAACTTGCGATCAAAGCGTAAAATCTCAAAATGATCGGTCGGGTTGTTACAACCTCCCCCACTTAAACACACGTTCATCCTCGAACGTATCTAAAGTTGTTCTAGAAAACAACTAATAGCTAAATAACTTTACCATACATATACCTGGGGTTGATCCCACGACACCCTATCTCATATAGGTATGATAACACATTATAACTGAAATTAAACAATCCAATCTAGCACATACCATAGAACCACATTTTTCACTTCTGAAACACCCACACATATACTCTGAATAGGCCTGAACTAGCTGTAATAACCCATGCCTGCAGCCTCAGGTGCAATTATATAATATACCATATAACTCAAACACACGACGCGATAACTTCCATTTATAGCCTCTACGCAATAATTGAATACCGGTAGAAAACCTCTAATCAACTAAAGTCTCACTCCAACACTCTCATATACTTCTAATGGTAAAGGAAACACGTAATAAATCATAACCATTTCTCAGATCAACCATCTATAAGGCTACTTCTCCTCTGGCAATGACCATTGCAATTTTCTGGGCCAAACCTCGATATTTATCCATTAAACAAGCTGAAATCGAATCCGATCGTATTTATTAATGATCCCAACGATCTCCTCTAGTCCAACACACCACTCTGGCGACATGACACATCCATACAGGCCTAAGCCATACCTGACATAATACGTGCACCAATAAGCAACTGGCCGAACATACTCAAATCATGAAAATGACTCTAATGAAAGAGTTGTCCCTTAAGCTCACCAGAACCATCACAACACAAGGCTGAGAACCCGTCTCATATCATAGAAATAGAATACACGAATCTAACCCTTAAGGTCATATCTCCATATAGCTTTTGTAATATACAATCCTATCCAAACACTGCTCACATGGAACACCTTAAGTCACTATGCTCTAAATCGAATACCATGCACAATTTGATTTCTAGAACCAAGGCAAATTATTACACCCATGGTGAAACAAATAACACATACCATGCAACCCGATAGGATATAACAGATACGCCATTTAGCAAATAACACCCAATTACTTTTCCCGCTCGACTTCCACTATGAACCCCAATGTAACCGCAACATATGTGCCCATAACCAACAAATCATAACATCTCACAACACAGAAAGGCCATCCATAGATCTCCCAGATCACCAGTAAGCTCAATAATGGTAGAATCAACCTATCCTTCAACAATACAATTTGGGGCCAACCAAGCCGACTCAAGCTAGAACACGCATACACATTGGCCTAACAATGAACTATTTATCAAGGAAATCCTAGAGTTGTTCCTTCCATACTGTAACATCCTGTCGGTGCCATACGACACGGTGCACGACACCAAATCAATATCGAAATCTACAACCTCGCCCGACAACATGCGGCCACAAGAAACACATCCGAAAAGTACCTCAACACCGAAACTGAATCAACATCAGGGCCTCAGCACTGACACTCATCACAAGAGCCCAAGCAAGAAAGAAAATACTTCCCAACCGTCCGCTAGGTATTCGAATATAAAACCACTTTACCAAGATATACTCTGACGCACCTCGTCGCTCAACCCGTGGCATTTCTGGCATAACCCCGTAGCGCAATAGTCCAGAATAATCCAACACGGACAACCAGCCTAAACCCAATATCACTTCAAAATCCAACATGCTAAGCACAAAAGATACACTCGGGTCTCCAGAACCTGATAGTTAGTAGATAGTGCCGATACACATGACCCATAACCATAATATAGCCTAATCATGAGAACTCCATTCTCCAACTCATATAGCATACAAATCACCATACCTGATCCCAGTTTCACCACTCGTATATATAACTCACCTCTAGTACGCAATCATTCCACGAGAGATATTCTAAGATTTTTCTATGCTGCCAAGCAACTATATACTCAACTAACCAAGAACTTCCCATTGATCCCATCCAGAAGAATAACACTATAAATTAGATGCTCCTCATGCTCATAGAAAAAATACATCTCTAATTGTGCAGAAAAGCCATCAAGAACTCTCCGAATTTCATTTGCACAAACTAAACCATCAGGAATGAATCCTTCTAACTCAACCAAGCTATGCATACCACTAAAACCCAAGAGAATTGCCGCTAGACACCTGTATAAACTCATTATCCCACGGGGCATTCAAAGAACTAACCATATCTTCACCATACCGATCCAAGTCATTACCAACCTATCCCATCTATCCGTGTCCCCTTTTGACTTACCTTCAACTTGATACTCTTTCTTTCTATAACATTACCTTTTCTCAACCTAGACATACCACACGAGACCCAAGCACAAAACCACACCTCCTAAGGCTCATAAGTCGCTGAATACTCTCATAATTATTCCTAAAAGCACCACATTCCAAAACACCTTACTCTAAAGAACTTGTTGCAAATCTAAACCCGTTGCCTTTATCTTCCTGATACTAATACATAAAATCACACAATTAACATAGAAATGCCACAAGTCTTGAACTCTTCCAATGAAAACTCAATTTCTAACCACATATGCAAATTTAAAATACCCAATTGTTATATTTAGAATCTTGAACACATTAGAACCATTCTCGCAAGTGATCCACTCTAGTCAAATCGCAATTAGCCCAATCAAAAGAACCGAACAACATATGCCTCATTAGCACTTCAGACACTGCAGAATACAACCTCATCCCAATTCAACCAAGCAAATTCCTACTCTATGCACCGAGCATCTTTTACTAATAACGACTCAAGACATTCCGAGATTCTCTTACACCGATGAAGCATGACATAAAAATTTTCAAAATTTTCCTTTACTCAAGGCATCCTCGGTCTCAATCTCCATAAGCTATAATTGATTCACTAGTACGCCTCAAATAGGAAGTAACATAGCACATAACTGTGCAATCGCCTAATCAATAGCAGACTCCCCCAATTGGCTTGAAGCCGTATACCAAAACATAAAATAACTCGTATATACCCTATTGCTTCCATAATACCTAGTGAGATTAAAATCAATCCTTCATAAGCTTGTGAAGCACGGACCATCTGGTACTTTAAATCTTCTGTAAATCTCGCATTCATCCTCGCAATAGTCAAGCCCACTCTATTAAGTGACCTAAATTTCAATTTCAACACATATTTTTCACTTGTAAATGTGATCTTCTAACAGACAACATAAGGTCACACCACTTCAGAACACAGTGCAGAATATAACCCACTTGTTTTGCCTTTAACTAACATTTCTATATACCTTCCACTGTCGTAAACGTTATGCATTCACTTAGCCTTCCTGAGTCTGAACTCATACCGTAATATAAAATTTACTCCAACTGGAAGATATGAAAAGATTCTTCATGCACCCATAACTCGGGGCTATACCTCGAATCACAATGGAATTCAAACACCTAATAGTTCTTCTATCCTCCAACAGACCTTCCTTGTCACTCCTACATCATATAGATACATCTCACGGTACTAACATACTCATCACATGGCTATCCAGCCGTCAATATCACCAATAGGGACAATACCAAACCTGTAAGTTCAAAGCACTTACTCACGCAGTCAGCACCTCGGTGCTCAAGCCATAGGCAATGATCCAGCCTCAAGTCCTCCACATTATCCCAAATCAGACTCACAAAGATCACATCTCACCCCTCGATCGGGGAATCTCAAGCCATCAAGTCACATCTAATACTGAGCGCTCATGTGCGCATGCGAACACGTGGAAGGAATTTAAGAGTTATCTTTCAAGCTGAATCAAGGAAGCACAATAAGAATTCAAGATGATAAGTTTTCCTAAAGGTTCCACAACCTCTCGAGGATAAATACAGACGTCTCCATACCGATCCGCGAGACTCTACTAAACCTACTCATGAATCATGAGACCTAGTAACTTAGGCACTGATACTAACTTGTCATGATCCCAGACGACCCAGTCGTGATGGTGCCTCTCGTGAAGACAAGGCCACCCGACACAACACTCACATCAACCCTTTAATCATTAAAAGTAATTTTTAAACCTTTAAATAGAGCAATATTTTGTAATATAAATCTGAAGTGAAACGGTGCAGAATTACTGCACAAGCCCGACATTGGGGTGTCACTAGTCACGAGCATCTATCAAGGTCTGAATATAACAAAAGTCTAAAAATGTACTAAATAAAATAATAGCAATGTGAAGAAGGGAGCGGTGCTGCGAACGCTATGCAACCACCTGCTAACTCTGGTGACTCCGCATCTGAGCAAAACAACACCCACTATCGAGTTTTGATATACCTACATCTGCACACGAGGTGGAGGGAGTAATGTGAGTACTCCAACCCAGTAAGTAATAAGAGTAAATAAAGACGGAGCAGTAGGAAACAATGAATCTACATTCATGTTAGGCTCAATAAACACAACGGGCTTTCAAATCATAATACGAGTCAACCCTCCCTTTTAAAATCCAGCTTTTAGTAAAAATCACTTTGAAGTACTTTCCAGCAGTTTCAGCAGGTTTCAATACCATTTAAACTAATAATAGAGTTTAAAGCCATAATCGCCCCCTCGGGCAAAGCATAGTTTGTAAAACAGTCCCTCAGGCAAAAACAATAATCATAAACACTTTATAACTCGCAAACCTCGATGGAAATAGCCAAATGTTAAATTAGTGATTAATGTCCGAAAATCTCATGAACCCTAGTTTAAAGAAAAGTTGTTTTAAAACGTTTGCTCGAAATTTCGACAGAGCCTCAACATAAAAATGAGTGAAAACAGTCACTAATTCAGCATATACAATAGAAACTCACATTAAAGAGCATTGAAATTAATAAATTCGTAAACATGCCTCTCATGCAAACATCACTCATATACATGTATATATTTATCTCCCCTCAGGCTAGCCTCTCTGCCACTCATGACTCAACTCTTACCAATCACTATTTGCACTCAGCATTCACGCTCAATAGGTGCCATATAATAATAATTGCGGTGTGTATCCCGATCCATTTATCGATGCAAAGTGTAGGCCGATCCATATATTTTATCGACGATGCTCACTTGGGGTGTGCAGACCTCGGGAGGGGCCCCTTACGTCCCAAGCGCAATATTGTTGCGGCATGCAGCCAGATCCGACATATCGTTGCGGCATGCAGCCCGATCCATATTATACATACATATATATATATATATATACATATATATATATATATACATACATATATATATATATATATACACACACACATATTATATTGCTGCGGCATGCATCCCAATCCATAGATATATAATCTCATAACTGGGCCCTCGGCCTCTCTTAGTCATTAACCTCACCATCAGACTCTCAGTCTATCTTAGTAAAATAGGGAACTCAACCCAAAGCAGTTTCAACACTTTTAAGAATATATTGAGAAGCCAAATTTGAGTGATAAACAGGTAAAACATGACTGAGGATATGCTTTCAAAAATAAAGTGAGGATAGATAGTAAAAATACCCTTAAGGGTCTCAACAAGTCGACGCAAGGCCCTAAACAGGGCATACAACCCAAAATATAATAGCATCAAACAATTAACGATCAAGTTCACATTAAAGTACTCGTTCGGGATGGACTAGGTCACAATCCCCACAATGCTCTACCCCACGCTCGTCATTTAGCGTGTGAGTCACCTCAAAGTAATGCAACGATGTGAAGTTCGGGGTTTCAAAACCTCATAACAGTGTTTACAATCATTACTTACCTCGAACCGGCGAAATCTTTAGCTCGCGACGCCTTTTCCCCTCAAATTGGCCTCCACACGCGTCGAATCTATACAAAATCAGAACGAATACATCACAATATCCTAAGGGATCAAAGCCCAAGCAGAAATATTCAATATCGAGCACAAATTTCGAAATTACCAAAACCCGAGCCCAGGGCCCACTTCTTGAAACTCATAAATTTTTACATCATTAGATTCTTCATCTCCTCACGAGTTCATAAATACCAAAAGTTCTCAAATCCGACCTCAAATGGTCTTTCAAATCCCTAAATCAAAATTTCAAAATCTCAAGCCCTAGCTCTTCAATTTTAGGCTTAATTTCCATGAATTTCTAGGTGGATTTCACAATATAATCGGGTTATCAAACCAAAATACTTACCTCAAGTCATTTTCCCTTGAATCCCTCATTAATTCCTTCAATAATATCCAATAATGAGCAGCTATGGGTGAAAATACACCCACATTCGCGAACAACATGACTTTAAAACATTCGGCCAAGACAATATTTCTTCTATGCGATCGCGGGATAACCTTATGCGAACGCACAAAATATCAACTCCCAGAATTAACCTTATGCGAACGCAATAGGTCTCATGCGAACGCAATGCATAGTAAAATTATACTATGCCATCGCGGACAACCACTCTGTGTTCGCGATGAGCAGATTTCAAAAAATAACTCAGGCCCTTTTTAACCCTATGCGAACGCGACCTTAGCTATCTGTTCACGAAGAACTATTTTACCCAACTATGTGATCGCATCCCAACTTGTGAGAACACGAAGAACAAAAAAGTGGAATGCCCCAGAATCTTCTATGGGATTGCAGTTGCATCTATGCGATCGCAATGAACAAAAATACATGCAACTGAAGCCTGTAATTTCTTCTATCTTTTAAGGCACAAAATGGTTCGGTTGACCATCCGAAACTCACCCAAGTCCTTGGGGACCTCAACCAAACATACCAACATAATCCATAACATCATTCAAACTTGTTCCAATCATGAAAACACCTCAAAAAACATCAAATTACTCAAAACTCATCGAATTCAAAAGTTTCCAAAAACTTTCGAAATACACTTTCGATCAAAAACTCGGCCAAACAATGTCCGAATGATATGATATTTTGCACACACATCCCAAATGACATAAGGAAGATACTACAACTCTGAGAATTCCATTCTGACTCTCGGATCAAAATCTCACCTACCAACCGAAATTCACCAAAATACTAACTTCATCAATTCAAGACAAATTCCACACTGAACCACCAAAACCAATTCCGATCACACTCCTAATTCCCAAATCACCTAACTAAGCTAACCAAATCGTAAAAATTCCGATCTGAGTTCATATACAAATAAGTCAACTCTTGGTCAAACCTTCCAAATTCCATGTTTTGAACTGAAACTGTTCTTCCAAATTTTCTTGAAATCAAAACCAACGATCTATATGTCGTCATACATTACACGAGACAAGTCGTGCTCGAGAACTAGAGATCAAAGCGCAAAAGCTCAAAACGACCGGTCGGGTCGTTACATTTAAAGTCACTGCTAATAATATAACTATTGTAGCAACCTAAGAGTTGCTGCTAAATGTCGCCACTAATTATCCAATCTCTTGTAGTGTAAGCTCAAACAACTTTCAGAGTTCAAGAATTGATTTGTGAATTAACAAAAATTACTTAACTAAGTAGAAATGACAATAAAAACTATCAATTAGCAAGAATGGAGTTGAATTAAAGAATAAAAAGATCTAGTTGAAAATTTGTGCAGCTAATAAATATCACGCCAAAACTTCATTATCTCTAATCCACTTCTAAATTCAAGTAACTAATCTCTTAAATTACTCGAAAGTGGCGTTGTTCAACAACAATCTAATCAAGTGTTCTTTCTCAAGCAATACAAGATAACTAGACACGATTAATCAAGAGCCCTTTAATTAATCACAAGAAACATATACTTGAACAATTAAATAGTAGTAACGGTTGAATTATATCAAAATTCAATCAATAATTCATCCAACAATTGGTTCCATCAAACCTATATGATGGGTTTAGCTACTCATAACCGTTTAAATAATCATAGTAATATCTAGAAGCATTTAACTACAAGTAAAAGGAAAGCGGAGAGAATTACTCGAGTGATACGTGCTTCCAAAGTATTCCGTAGCCTCTTACATCTCTAATGATATTTAACCCTTCAAAAACTAACTTTTAGGGGTATTATAGGGTGAGGGCCGAATTTACCTGTCCAATCCTAATGAGGAATTAAACTTTTTTTTTCCGAATTGCATTTGTTGGCGCCTTGCACTACCTATAGAACTGTCATTTATGTGCAAGGAATTGTCTATACCACTGTCTTTTGGGGGCAAGGGACTGTCTATAGCAGTAGCACTGTCTTTTCAAGGCAAGCACTGTTTATGGCACTGATGACAGTGCCCCGGACATTGCCTAGCACTGTCTGTGGAACTGTTGTTACTGCGCAAGGCGCTGTCTGGGGGTTCCGTGGTTTCGTTGCCATGCACTTCTTGTTTTACTGCTCCATTTTGTAGCTTTGAGGTACCATTTCGTGCAAAGTTTCTCTAATTCATGTCCAAGAATTTCTACACATGAAATAAGCTCTAGTAAGACCAATTGTGATACAAATTAACATTCAAATAACAAGCAAGTAGGATAAATAATGTCAAAATATATGGAATTATCTCACAACATCAACACCCAATACTTAAACTTTGCTCGCCCTCGATTCAACCAACTAAACACTTCCTCATCACGAACCCAACAAGCCACACATTTACAACACACTACATCTATGGCCGTGGTTGATAGTAATAATTAAGCTCTAGCACATGCTATCAAAATACACTTCCCATACTTATGCCCAATTTTTAAATTTCCAATACAGGTGCAACATGATTATAATAATCCTAGCCTCAAAAACTAACTTAATGTCACAATGGACCCGAGGTTTGAATACTTAATCCATAGAGATTTCTAATAACGTCACCTATCCTTTGTGAAACATGTGCCCTCACAATAAACAAAGAGTAAGATATCCACACATCCAAATCACATGATCCTATATAGTTTAAGGACTGACACATATGAATAAAAATCACTCACTCTCTCAAAGAAGTCACATGCATGCGAAAAGGTACCATAGGCTTGCCCATTATATAAATCTCTACTAATGTAGGTCCGCTCGGTCTCTAATCAACAGACTTTATTATGGTTGTACTATGGGCTAAGGGACGAGTATGATACATTTAATAAATAGTGGCTAACCCTCCGAAGCACTTTAATACATAATGTATTCAATTTTTTTAGGAAAATTCCTTCAATCCACTTCAATCATCACAAGATAGTTCACCCAAAAATATTTCTTCCTTCTTCTTTACACACTACTTTATATCGCATCCACTAGTAAAAGTAAGAAACCTTTATTTATTTCTTTATTCTTTTGTTATTTTCTTTCTTTCTTTTCTTTTTTTCTTTTTGTATTTTTGCCTTGCCGCTATTGGATTTTTTATTTGAACATTTCTTCCTTCTATTGGTTCCACTCAAAAGTTATCCCAATTTTCCTCATTAGTTCTTTTTAGCACTCTCTTTTCAATTCAAGTGTTTAAAAAGGTTTGAGGATCAAAATGATTCAATTCATAATAAAGGGGGATATGCTTTTAATGCAGGTACCAAAAGAAAGGCTTATAAGCTCAAAAGAGTAACTAGGGATGATTTTATTTGTGATAGTCAACAAAAATAAAAAATGATCAAAGAAATCCTAACATCACTTCTCAAACCGAGTAACACTTAGGATTTTGATTCAATTTACGTTTCGGGAAAGTTCTAGAATCAAGTGCAATGACATGAAATATGCAAAGAACTCACTTCACACATGGCACATGACTCCCTAAGGATGGTTTCATTTAGACCCTCAATCAAAAAAGTATTCACAAAGCCACGAGATATATTAAGCATAAAGCACAAAGTGAACACTAGTCAAGCAAATGAGACATAAGAGTCATAACGCATGCTATCTATTTTTACCAAGGGATAATCAAATATGTAAAATTTAGTGAATGTGAAACACATGCCAGAACCTAAGTATGCAACTATCAAACATGTCAAAAATGAGCATCACATAAGTTCTTCTCCTTTATTTCCTACATATTACTCTAAAAGTAACAAAATAAAAATAAAAAAATAAAAAATCTACTACCCGGTTCAAGATATATCTCATGGAAAAGAACCGAGGTACAAAAAAACCATGAGGGATTATTAACACCTAAGGAAAAAAATTATGTTTTTGTATTTTTGTATTTTCTAAATTTTTTTATATTTTTTATTTAGACTTTAATTCCTCAAGAAAACTATCTAGGAGATCCATCATTTTTTCTATTTTTCGAACAAAAAGAATAAAACATAAAAGCTATTGCACTACTTAATACTATTCTAGAGTATCCTAAAATAATAAAACTAACATTAAAGAAAATAAGAGGCTAGAAATTAAAAATATAAGAAGCTAAAAATTAAAAATATAAAAAGCTAATATGATTACTAATCTATTTCTACTATGCATAATGAGAGTTACCCATCCCATGCTTAAAATATGAAGTGTCTCCAATGCATAATTAAAGTAAAAAGGGTGAATAAGAACTCTATGATGAATCCTCAAGACGATGTCCCTCGTTGAAGAAGGTCTAGTTAGCCTCCTCCCAATCGTCAACATTATCACCCAGATCCTCACCAGTGGCATTAACTGCTGGGTCAATTGTTGGATCAACCTGCTCATCTTCACTCTGCACCCAATGCTCTGGAGTGTTGATATATTCTTCTGGTGGCACCCCCTGATTTGCAGCTAAACCAACCGATCATTGTGCTGCTAGGTTGAGCGGGAATAGCTCAGTTAACTGATTCCTCTCCTCTGAAGTAGCAGGCTTACCCCCAAACCTCAACTGCAAATCCATCATATCATACAAGTGAGCCAGGATGCTACCGTCGCGAGCCTAATGCTCCATTGTGGTCAATGTCATACCATCTTCCTCATCTGGCCAACAGATAATAGTAACGTCGGTAGCTCGAGATGTGGGTGGAAGCAACATGTAAAATTATGGCTCCCAATCTACCTACTCTTTACCCAAGTATTGCATAAGCAGATTCATAGAGAATATCCTAGTAGGTGTTCCCTTTTATATATTGTGCCATCTTACTACGTATATACTGGCTCACATTCACCGTCCACCCTTTCATCAATAAATACACTAGACAGACTCTTTCTCAGACAACAACAAAATCATGCTCACATGGAAGTAGTCTTGCGTTCACTAAGTGCAACCACACTTTAGCAATTTTCCTGCACTTCACATTAGAAAAAGAAGTATAGTTGTTGTATCTCTTGTCCCATGTCTACACCGTATTCAAATTAATACCATATAATGTGTGCCTAATATCTATGTAAGTAGGTCAATCAATAAAGTCACACAACAAACTACACTGGACATCAGGGGCATAAAAAATCTGCATAATGTAGTCGTCAAAATATCAATCAACCTCCCACTAGTAGGTACCAATTTCTCCTTATCATCAATGTTCCACCCCACATAGAATTCGCGCACTTAGCTAAAGTTTGCTTCTCCTGAATTTTTAAATAAAAAATCCAATCCTAGTTCTTGTACTTTTTTCAAAATATGAGGGTAACAGGACTTCAATTTATGCTCATCAACTACAGAATCAGGGAGATATGAGTTTTGGCAACACTTCCTATAAAATGCTCTCCCGGATTGGGGCACACTCTTGATGCGTTACTTACGAGTCACTCTATCTTGAGGTTGTGCCCTGGTAGAAGCAGAAGCAACTTTCTTTCCTTTATCATCGCGACTGCCAGATGTAGCCTCAATTCTCGTCCTTTTCTTTGGTGGTAGGCCTGATGAGGTAGCTTTTGCCTTTGGTGGTGCCTTGGCCTTAGCCGATGCCTTAGAAGTAGTTGCTGGAAGACCCATATTGCACGTACCTGTCAACCATACTAATTGTCAATGCAAGGACACAACAACTATCACAAAAATAGGTCATAGTGATCCCACACATAAAGCTCTAAGATATGCTAATCACTTTAAATCATAGGCTACTCAGACTTCGCCTTCATCAAGTAAGTGTAGTAGCATCAAAATTTTCGCACTACACATAGCCTGTACGTCATTGCAAACACACTTTATCAATCCCCCCCGACTCCGTGGAATTATCCCACACTTAGGTTTTCATATAATCATGCTCACCTAACAGAAAATAATTAATCCTAGAGACTCGGGTTCTAATTGGGACTAAAATCGCCAATGAGGAAATTTATTAAACACCTTGTATGCATTATTTGTGTGTGATGTTATTTGTGGGCAAAAGATTTCTCTACACTCCCAAATCGGCTTACGAATCAAGTGTGAAACACTCGTTACAACAGTCACAAAATATCCCATGAGGTATTTGCGGTTGGGAAAGTTTTAGCATAATTACACCATTGTTGCACCTTGTAAAACATATTAAGCATAAACTATAATGTACAAGAAAAATATAGAATACAAGAGTGAGAAAGAGAATAAAATCATACATGTCACTCGAGCGAGAGAGGGAGAGGTAGTGAGGTGGGGTGGTGCATTGAGGACTGTAACGACTCGATCAGTCATTTTGCTTTCTAGAACTCTGTTCCCCTAAATAAGGCTCCCCGTACGTTCTTTTATTGTTGTAGGACTTGCGAGGATGGTTAGTTCCGAATTTGGAAGGATTCTAGTTGAAATTAGAACACTTGGTTCCTTAAGGTTGGCTAAAAAGGCTAAGTTTGACTTCGGTTAGCATTTTGAGCAAACAATCTCAGAATAAGGATTTTATGGTCTTAAAAGGTCAATTTGACAATTTCTTACTTGGGCATATGTTCGGATCGGGTTTTGGATCACCCGGGATATTTCAGTGCCTAATAGTGAAGGTTCTTTGAAGGTTTTGAAATTTTTTAAATTTGGTTTGGATAGTGTTTGATGATATCACGGTCCAAATTGGATTTCAAGACTGGGAATAGTTCCGTACAGTGATTAAGACTTGCACGCAAATTTTGGTGTCATTCCGCGTATTCTAAGTATGATTCGGCGTGTTCAGAGAAATTTGGAAACTGGAAGTTCATATTTTGATTCAATTTGGTTTTGGGATGTGATTTTTGTTTTTGTTTTACAAACTTCAAGAGTTCGAGTAGGCCCGTATTATATTTATAGACTTGTTGGTATGTTGGAAAGGGTCTCGAGGGACTCGAGTGTGTTTCAAACCGCCCGGAGCTAGATATAGGAAATTAGATTTTCCACTTTTGGTTTCCTTCTTCACGAATGCGGGAGGTCCATCACATTCGCGAAGAAGGATTTGGGGGGCAGTGGTGTCACGACGCAAACCACCCCGGACGTGATGACGCCTGTCATAGTACTAGACCAACCAATTCAACACTAATAACTTAAAGGTCTTTGGTAAATTCATTTCCAAATCCATTATGATCACAAGTCTTTCATTTTAATATAACAAAATACGCGGAAAAAAAAATACGTAAATACATCCACACTGCCCGATCCTGGTGTCACTAGTCATGAGCCACTAAGATATTATCCAATACTGTCTACTCAATACAATATAAGACTGAAATAGATAATACTAATTATAGGAAGGTGAAAGGCAGGGCTACGGACGTTGTGCAACTACCTTGCTATCTCCGGAAAATACTCAAAAGTTGCTGGATGCTCTGGAACCTGGACCAGCACACAAGGTGCAATGAGTAACGTGAGTACACCAGCTCAATAAGTAAGCAATGTAAATAATGGATGAGTGTAGTGACGAGCATTTAAATCATATACGTAGTTTAACATAGAATCTCAATAGAAATAACAAAGTCAAATCCGTAGTTCAATTTGTGAATATCTCGTAAAAACTCCAGTTTTAATGAATGTTATTTAAAACACTTGTTCAACATTTTTTAATATAGGCTCAATATAAAAGAAGAGTGAAAACAATAATTTCATAAACAAGCTCCATCGGACAAAGTATCACTCATATGTATGGCACATGGGGCAACCCTCTCAGTCACTTGTGACTCAACTCTTATCAATCAACACTGACACTCAGCATCCCGCTCAATAGATATCTCATAATAATAACCACTATGGAATGCATCCCGATCCGTAAATATATGTAGTCGATTGCGCTCACCGGGGTTTTTCAGACTCCGAAGTGCTCCTACAACCCAACCGCTATATTGCTACGGCGTGAAGCCCGGTCCAATATATATCATGCCGGCATGCAACCACATATATATATATATATATATATATATATATATATATATATATATATATATAGAAGCACAATCCATAAATATATATAATCTTCACCATCAGGTTCTCGACCTCTCTCACATTTAACCTCATAGCCACTCGGGGCATTTCAGTGAAAAATCAGGGAACTCAACCCAAACAGTTTTCATATATTTTGAAAGTAGAGTAATAAAACTGAATCAAACAATAAACAGGTAAAAATCATGACTGAGGATATGCTTTCGAATCAAAATAGTGTAAGGATAGTAGTAAAATACCCCCGAGGGTCCAAACAGTACGACACAAGGCACCAAATATGACATTCATCCGAAGTTAACAGATTTATTTCTAAAATATATTATATAGAGTTTATTAAAATATGCAACTCTAAAGTTGTCATTGGATGGACCAAGTCTCAATCCCACGGGTGCACGCCCTCACGCCCGTCACCTAGCATGTGCGTCACCTCATTCAACAAAGCATTACGAAATTCTTGGGTTTCATACCCTTAGGTGTAGATTTACAATCGTTACTTACCTAGAATCGAATGAAAATCTATTTCAATGCCCTTTCCTCTCGACTCGGCCTCAAATCGCCCCAATCTATCCAAAATCAAAATCATAATATCAATACATGGCAAAGGAAGCCTATGCAAAAATTATCATTTTAATTCAAAAATCCTGAAATTGGTCAAACCCGACCCTCGAGCCCATGTCTCAGAATCTGATAAAAATTTCAACATAGAATCCTTAACCTCTCACGAGTCTATACATACCAAAATCATCAAAATCGAACCTCAAACGGCCCCTCAAATCCCCAATTTAAACTCTCCAATTTCAAGCCCTAATTTCTCAAATTTTCACCCCTAATCTCTTCAATTTCCATGTTTAATAAACTGAAATTCACCATAGATACGAGTATTAGGTTCAAAAACCTTATCTCAACAAGTTTCCCCTTGAATACCTCTTCAAATCCCTCTAAAAGCTCTATTCCTGTCTCAAAAATGGTAGAAATGGGCAAAAATTCGCGAAGGATTTAATTTATGCCTTATGCCCAGGAATTTCCGCACCTGCAGCCCAAATCATGCTTCTACGGACCGCATATGTGGTTTTTCATTAATTTCTCAAGGTCGCATCTACGCCGAGGTACTGCACCTACAGTTCCGCAGATACACCCAACACCCCGTACCTGCGGTTCTTATTCTGATGGTCAACTTCCACATCTGCGGTCTCCTCCACGCACCTGTAACCTTTCACATGTGATCCCTATTGTGTAGGTGCAAAAATGACAGATATTTAGGTTTGAAGTTGCTATCTAAAATGTGTACAATCTTGTACTCTTGAATGCTTGGAACCGAAATTCCTCGAGTTCATGTATCTTTGTAACTCTACTTGTTCCTGTTGTTTCCATATCCAAATTCAACTGCCGCAGTGCCCATAAGGCTTTGTGCTCCAGCTCTCCCGAAAGATGGAATGATTTTCCAAATACCAACTTGTACAGAGACATAACAATTGGAGTTGTAAATGTTGTGCAGTAAGCCCATAATGCATCATCTAACTTCCCTGCCCAATCAGTTTGAGTCGCATTCACTGTCTTGGTCAGGACACTTACACTTCCACTTGCTCACTCATTTGCAGGTGGTAAGGCTTGACAACCTTCTGGCAAACTCCATACTTTCCTAATAGCTTTGCGAATGCTCTATTGAAAAAATGGGTTTCACCATAGCTACTTATAGCTTTCGAAGTGCTAAACCGTGTGAAAATATTTTTTCTTAGAAATCCTATCACTCCCTTGGCATCATTTTTTGGAAGAGCCACCCCTTCAACCCATTTGGAGACATAGTCAACTGCTAACAATATGTATGTGTTACCATACGAGCTGATGAATGGTCCCACAAAATCAATACCCCATACGCAAACTTTTCCACCTCTTGAATTCTAGTCATCGACATTTCGTGACGGCAAGATATGTTATTGGTCCTTTGGTACTCATCATAACTTTTCACCTAGGTATGTTCATCCTTGAATAAATTCGGCCTATACAAACCTGACTCCAACACTTTCACAACTTTCTAAATTCCTCCAAAATGTCCACCATATGGTGAAGCATGGCAAGCCTGCAAAACAGAAGGTTGATCTTTCTAGGGGATACATCTCCGGATCATGCTATCCACACAAATTTTAAAAAGTAAAGGTTCATCTCACTCTAAGACCGACAATCATGAAAGAACTTTTCTTTTGAATTGAAGAGAACTCATAAGGTACAATAAGCTTGCCAAATAATTAGCAATGTCAACATACCAAGGCATCTTCTCCATTGCCACTGCTAGTAGTTATTCATCCGGGAATGTCTCTATAATATTAACCTTTATTTTCTTTTCAGCTTCCTCCAACATTGAAAGGTGATATGCCATTTGGTTCTCCGTACCTTTTCTATCGTGGATCTCCAAATCGAATTCTCGTAACAAAAGAACCCAACTGATCAAGTGTGACTTTGACTTCTGCTTTGTTATCGAGTACCTAAGTGCTGCATGGTCAGTATAAACAATCACTTTTGAACAAATCAAATAATACCTGAATCTATCGAATGCAAACACCACCACCAATATCTCTTTCTCGGTCACGGTATAATTGAGTTGTGCACCGCTTAACGTTCTGCTTGCATAGTAAATTGGGTGAACCATTGTGTCCTTTTGATGCCCCAGAACTACTCCTATATCATAGTTACTCGCATCACATATAGCTCAAACGGCTGCTCCCAGCCGGGTACAATAATGATTGGTGCAGTCACCAGTCTCTTTTTCAACTCCTCAAATGCTAACCTGTAATTATCATAAAACACAAATGGGTGATCCTTTTCAAGCAATTTACATAAGGGGTTAGCAATTTTAGAGAAATCCTTTATAAATTTCCTGTACAAACCGACGTGCCCAAGGAAACTTCTTACTGCCTTGACCGAAGTGGGTAGTGGAAACTTCTTAATCACTTCAACCTTAGCATGGTCGACCTCTATACCCTTACTTGACACTCGATGTGCCAAAAATATACCTTTTTGTACTATAAAATGGCACTTTTCCCAGTTCAGCACCAGGTTTGTCTCCACATACCTTTTCAACACTATTCTTAAATTGTGAAGATAGTGTTCGAATGAATTCCCCACCACTGAAAAAATCATCCATAAAGACTTCTATAATATCTTAAACCATATCAGTAAAAATGGCCAACATACACCTTTGAAAGGTGTCCAGTGTATTGCATACGCCAACCGACATTCTATGAAAGGAAAAGATGCCATACAAACAAGTAAATGACGTTTTCTCCCTATCCTCAGGTGCCTTTTCACTGCGTGATCAGCCACTTGCAGCAATATTAAGGTCCGTCTAGCTCTGCCAATGGCTAACTTTGTGTTTATTGACAAGGGCATCAAGTTAATAATGGTGCCTAAGTCACACAATGCTTTAGCAAAAGCATAACTTCCAATTGTGCATGGGATAGTAAAACTACCAGGATCAGACAATTTTTGAGCCATAGGTCTTGTCACTACCGCACTACAATTTTGGGTCAGAGTTACAGTAGACAGGTCTTAAAAGTCAAACTTTTGAGACATCAGATCCTTCATCATTTTGCATAGTCTGGCATTTCCCTCAAAGCATCCATCAGTGGAATATTCATCTGAATAGTCTTATTCTATGAATTTCATATATTGATCATCTTTCTTTTGCTTTGCCAACCTTTGAGGTAATGGTGCTGGAATCAGCTTCTGTCCATTGCTCTTTGTCTTTTTCCTGATTAGAGGTCTTTTTCACTTCCTGTTTTGGGAACTGTTCAATTTCCTTCTCGTTGCCTTTATCAACTTGTGCTTGCTCAATTACAAACTCTATGAGCTTTGTCATCTCATCGATATTGAATGCCACTGGAGTAATTGGCAACGCGTCTCTACTTGATTGAGCACTTTCTTTCTCTCTGTCTAAATACCTTCCATTCCTAAGAATCAATGCCATTAGCTGATTTGGGTTCTATTTTGAATTGATGTTTGTATCTGCAGGAAACTTTCTTTGTGGGTGATTGTTCAACAACATGGACAACTAGCCTAACTGAGTATCAATGCCTTTAATATCCGAGTCATGTGCAACTAACTTTTCTTGTATCCTCCCATTTGTCCCAATGATTTGTCGCAGCATGCCGTTGATTTCTATCATATTATTGTCATCTAGTCGGGTCACTTATTGTTGATGAGGTGGTTGGTAAGCCAATTATTGTTGGTCCTGCTGATTGTAGCCCTATTGCCTTTGATAGGGAATGACTTGGAATTGTGGTCGTGCTCCCTTTGGATTGCTATTGTATTGTTCCTAGGTTGGTCTATGCTACTGATTTTGAGGTCCCCATTTCTGTCCACCTTGCCTCTGACCCTCAGAATTATTGACGTAATTCATGTACTTTCCGAAGGCCTGGTTATCATTGTCCCTACTCCACGAGCAAACATATGACTGATTTATGAGGGGAGTGCATAGGCCTCCATTTGTTGTGTCAATAATGTGAACCTGTTTCCTACCCATATATTATAGTATGTTATATATATATATATTATATAGTATATATAGTATGTTAGTGTGTGTGTATATAAATATATATATATATATATATATATATATATATATATATATATATATATATATATATATATAGATATATATATATATATATATATATATATATATATATATATATATATATATATATCAAGTGTTGAGCAGGACCTTTTTAGGGCTGTAGGATCTTTTAGGAAGCTAGGATTTACTAAGTTTAATATATTTTATGCAAACCAAGAATTAATCGCTATAAACCCAACCGGGAACATCCATAGGCGATACAACCTGCCATACAGGACTTACCAACGGAATCACAAGGTTTATACCCAATTTAATCCATCACTAACCATATCGGGAACACCCCTTCCAAGGCTTACCAACGCCATGATTTAATCTTAGTTTGCATAAAATTGTTTAAACTCTACCTATGCTACAACCTTAACCCCTTCAAGGCAAAGCTCTTATTTTAGAGTCATCACCCTTTCAGATCTTCCTTAAGTTATATCAGTTATTATTTAACACTTAAGAACTTAGCCCATCATTGGGCTTAAAAATATAAACAAAGTTTAATATAACCAATATTTAAATAAACTAAATAAAGATTTACCTGGCTATCAGGAATATGCAAAACTCTTGAACTCTTATTTATTTTACAATAGTAGGATTACAAGAGTAGAGAGAAGGGAGAGCAAAATAAACTTAGAGAGAGAGAGAGAGGAGGCTTTCAAAACCGTGCCCTCTTTAATGAAATCTATCCTTCTTATATAGAAGATATTGTGCATAGTAAAGTGCACAAAAGTCAAAAAGTGTATAGTAAAATTACATAATACAATAGTTTTTCTAGAATCTATGTGGCTTTTTTGAGTTTTGAAATCTCTTCCTCTGCTTTTTTGAGCAGGTCTGGTAAATCTTCTGAAGTCACACTGTTAATACTCTGAGAATCTTCAAAATTATCTCCCATTGAAACGTCATCACCAACAATTTGCCTTTGAATATCTTGTTTTATTTGGTCCATATAGGCTGTAATCAATTCTTCTTTGGATAATAATCCACCTCTCTTAATCTGAATCTTTTTAGTAATCTTGGCAAAATGACTCTCTTCTACTATTGGATTTTCTGGAGATTCCTTACTATATTTGACAATTGCAATCTGTATTGTATCCAATAGTTCTTGCCCGACTAATTTTCCATCAGGTCCTTTGGAAATCAATTTAGGCCAAAATTTTGTATGAAATCTTCGATACAAACAAGGCATCTCATCTGAATCAATTCCCACTTCAATGGTCCATTTAAAAATTCAGGGAACAGAAAATTCCATAAAGAAATTCATAATAGGTGTCCTTGGATAAAGTCTATCTTCTCTATCCAATTCATTAATCTTAGGAGAAATTTCAACCCATTTATTAAATAAATCTTTGAATTGTAATGGTAGAACTCCTTGAGAAGGTCCGAAAAAAGACCACCATTTGATGAACCATGTTGGAATCTGAGTGCTTCTAAAAACCTGAGCACATATCTTGATAAACCATGAATGTTTATGATCATCATTCTCATAGAATAACGTTTTAGAAAATGCATCCACATAATCCCAATAGTTGTAGTTAATCGAAATCTTTTGTACTGGATGTACATATTGGCAATCTTTCAAGGTACTTAATCCCCATTCTTCAGGTAGTATAATCCTTTTAATGATCATTTTTGAAAATGAAAAGTATGATTTATTTGAACCACCAGTATTATTATGAGAAATCTCTACTGATCCTGTGGATGTTAAAATCATTTCAAAGTGTAATCTATTCTTATAGGTTTGTATTGGAAATAATACATTATTCAAATATCTCTTCATCACAATCCAAGGATTTTGTTTCCACTGAAAATCTTTGTAGTCCACATAAATTATAATCTCTTTCATAGGATTTGTGTCAAAAATCTCATTATCAGTTTTTCATGTAATGACAGCATAGGAATCTTCATTTAAGGGTTCCAAATCTTTATGATCCTCAACAGAGGTGGGTTGAATGGTAGCATTGTTACTCCCAGTAGTTCCAGCATTGCTGGCAATGAAATCTAAATATTTTTGATAATCTGCAAAAGAAGGTTTCATACTTGATAAAGGTCCTTCTTCAAGAAATCTCTTTTGGGCTGGAATATGCCCTAAGGTTTGAAATCTGTTCTGATTTGTCCCTCTTCCTCTTCCAGAGGAGGGTCTTGGCCAATTTGGCCGCATCCTGCAAAACTAAAATTAATTATCAATTAGATATTCTCTTGTAAGAAAATCTGGTAAACTATTATCAATTCCTTTTTTATAAACAATTTCAAAATCGAATGGAGCTAACAATGCTTGCCATCTAGCAAACATTTGTTTGGAAACATTATGCTTAAAATCTTTATTAAACAAAAATTTAGCAGCTTGGCAATCTGTTTTTATTAAAAATTTCTGATTGTACAGATCAGTTTGGAATTTTAAAACACATTTAACAATAGCTAAAATCTCTTTTGCTATCGTTGCATATTCTTTTGGCTATTACTCCATTTTCCAGAATAAAATTGTATAATAAAATCCTTTCTCTCAACAGGGGAAAACTGAGTTAAAATACCAGCGTATCCTATGTCTGAAGCATCAGTCTCTACAGTTTTTTCCCAATCGGGATTAGCCAAAGTTAAACAAGGAAGTTCTTTTACTTTGGATTTTATTTTCTTAACCGCATCGGTATGTAAATTATTCCAAGCAGGAGGATTTTTTTTTAATCTATCATATAAAATTGCAGTATCTTTTGATAAATCCTTTACAAAAGGAGAAATATAATTTAGACTACCCAAAAATCTGTAGTTGCCTCTTATCAGTTAAAACATCAGGAAATTATGAAACAAAGTCAATAGATCTATTAATAGGAATAATGGTTCCTCTACCAATATTATGCCCAAGAAATCTAATATTACTTTGAAAAAGAGTCATTTTTGGTTTAGAAATAACTAAACCGTTTTGAATAACTACTTGCTGAAATATTTTTAAATGTTTGAAATGTAATTCAATATTTTTAGAAAATACCAAAATATCATCTATGTAAACAATAATAAAATCTGTAAAAGGAATAAAAATATTATTCATAATCTTTTGAAATTCTGAAGGAGAATTTTTATTCCAAAAGGCATCACATTCCGTTCAAATTGCCCTATTGGAACATTAAAAGCAGTTTTATATCTATCTTGTTCAGCAATCTGAATCTGCCAATATCCTGATTTTAGATCAAATTTAGAAAAAATAATAGCATCATGTAATCTATTCAATAAATCTTTTTTATTAGGAATAGGATACCTAATCCATTTCAAAACTTTATTAAGAGGCTTATAAATTATTACTAATCTTGGTACACCTCTTTCTTGTTCAGCATGCTTATTGACATAAAAAGCAGTACATGACCAAGCAGAACTAGATTGTCTAATTAACCTTTTCTTTAATAAATTATCAATTTCATTTTTACACAAATCTAGGTAAGCAGAATTCATTTGACAAGGTCTTGCTTTAGTAGGAATATTATTTTCATCAAAACATATCTTCACAAGGTAAAGAAACAACATGTTTTTTTCTATCCCAAAAAGCATTAGGATGATCATCACAAATATTAGTAACAAATTGGTTTTTTAACAAATCAATTTTTTCTTGTAATTTTGGGTTTTTCAGCAAAACATCTATTTCTAATAAAGTAATTTCTTGTTTTATAAAATTGATTTGTTGATTTTTCATAATCAATTTCTCAATAATCATGTTTATAGATTTCGTAAAAGGTTTAGTAATAAAATCTAAGTGAAAATCTTTATCATTATAAGTCCCTATTATTTTAGTATGATCCCACCTTTTTAAAGGAAATATAGCATGCATGAATGGGACCCCTAAAATAATTGGACAAGAAATATCTTCCACAATCATAAAACTTTGAGGTAAACAAATACCATTGTTACATAAAAAAGCTTTTGGTAGTTTATAATTCAATTTCATTTGACTACCATTAGCAGATCTCAAACAATGAGTTGTTTTATGAAAATATCTCGAAGGTATAAGTCCTTCCTGAACACAATTTACATCTGCACCACTGTCAAATAAGGCAATGAATTCCTTTCTAAAATTGTAATCAATTTGTAAAGTAATTTTAGTATAAAACTTTTGAGATGTAATAATACTCATTTTTTGTAAAAATTCATTTTTATCCTCGCTGAGGATATTCGTTAAAAAAGAATTTTTTGTAATATCTATATTTTGGCTAGTGTTTTCTCCACTACCAGGTTTAGAAATTTCAGTTTCATTTGTTCTAGAAGTCTCAGCTTCATTCTTATTTGCCTGTAAATGTAAATCAAAAGTCCTATAATCTTCTAAGCTAGAAATTCTTCTATCATAGATTTTTGACTGAGTTTTTAAATAAACAATTTCTTCCTTTAAATTAAGGAGTTCTTGTTTTAAATCATAAACAGTAATTTCTTTTCCTGGAAAATTCCTTTGAGTTAAAATCCTTTTTAATTCAGCAGTCGAATAGTAATCAGGCTGTTTTAAACTAAAATTTGAAGAGGAAAAATTGGTATTAGGCTCATCATTAGTCAAAACAGTATCCAAAATTTTATTTCTCAAATCTTTATCTTCTGCTGTTTTTAAAATCTTTATTATTATTTCATCATTAATCATGTTCACATTCAGATCCTGAAAATTAGAAATTAAATCATACAAACTATCATGCAAGCAGCACAATCATCATTCGAAAAAGATCTGTCAGAATCAGAATATAAATCTTCATCATGTAAAACCCTTAGATTTTCATCAGAACTTGAACCAGTAGAAGAGGAATCAGATACATCAGAACTATAATAAGAATTTAGTAGAATCTTACACAAAGAATCCTTAATTTATCATCTAAATCTAGACTCTTAATCTTTTCCTGAGTTTTACACTCACTTGCATAATGACCAAACTTACCACATTTATGACACTTAATCCTTTTTCTGTAATCTTTCTTACCCTTCTTTTTATATAAATTCTTATCTTTTTTATCCCAATTTGTTTTATCACGGGATTTAAACAACTTTTTCTTATACTTACGCTTCCTATCATCTTTAGAACTAGAAATCTTCTTTTTTCTTTTTGAAGAACCAGGAATATCAAAAGAAAATTGATCACAAAATTTTCCTAATTGTTTTCTTTCATTTAGTCTATTCTTTTTGATATGATAATTCATCTTAATATCATTACAAACAGCTAAACCTTCCTGTGTGCAAACACTAATAATTTTGCCATAAGTAAGAGAATCATAAGGAATCTTGTTGTTAGTACCACGTAAATGCTTTCTAACTCTTTCAGCAAAAATCGAAGGTAAACCATCAATAAATTTAGACTTCCAATGTTCATGACTACAATCATGCAATTCCATAACACGACTTAAAAATACATCTTTATACCATTTAAAATCAGATAATTGTCTACGACGTAAATTTTGTAATGTTGTTCTAATAGTCTCTACCTCATCAGTCCATCTACCACAAAAATGTTCTACCATGGTAGTAACTAAAGTATAAACAGCATTTTGTTGTATCTGAGAAGTACTAGCAGAATCAACAGTTTGGTAATTGCCCTTCAATCTTATGAACACTAGTAGTATTCATAATTGTAATCTTTTGTTCTTGAGTTAAAAAATTATCCCACCAACCTTTTAGTTGGCCCGTAAAACCAGCAACTATCATAGCCGCAATATCTCTGTCTTGATTCTTATTAATCTTACAAATAGTACTATACATCAACATTCTATGAACAGTAGTAAAAATCTGTTTATCATTAAAACCATCAATATTCCATTCATAAATTTCTTTGCTACTATAACTATTGTTAAAAATCTGGTCTCTTTCTTCATTTAAAACATCCATGGGGGTTGGCCTATTGTAATAATACATTCTTTGAATTGGCTTATCCGCCCATTTAGTATTAATTTTATTTAAAATATCTGGGGCATTTTGAGTAATAAAATCTTCTTGTTTTGTAGATAAAACAGGTTGAGGCTGTAAATTTATTCCAGTAAGATTGGAGGAGAAATTAATATTCTTCAATTTTTCTTTCAAAAGCTGTTCAATTTCTTCAGAAGAATCAGTTTTAAAATTTTTTATTTTAGGAGGAGGTTGTAAAGTATTTTTAACAATTTTCAATTCTTGTTTTGGTTTATGAAAAGCTTCTATTTTTTCTTGTAAAATCTGTGTTTATTTCAAGTAATTGTCTAAATTCTTATGCAATGCCATAACATGCTCTCCTAAAACATTCAAATAATAATTAGAATAATTCTGCTGTTTAAGAATCAAATTGACATGTTCACAAGTAACTACAGCAACTTTATTTTCAAATAATTTTGCAAAAGCAGTAAAATTAATAGTTTTACCATCTTTATTAATATCAAAAGACTGAGTTGGTGGTAAAGAAGAAATCATTATATTTCCGTTAGACAAATGATACTCATGTTCAATGACTGACAAATGATATCCCACATATTTAATCATAAACCAAGGGACAAATGGTAATGAAATATTATTTTTTTCTAAATCTTTATAAAATTCTTTAAAAAAATATTCTGTTTCATCTCCATTAAAAGCAGAGAAAAACCAATTTCTAAATTCTTCCCATTTTGGACTGTAAAATTCTAAAGAAATCTTTTTTCGTGCCAGAGAACCTGGACTAAAATCAATTTTTTTACTATCCATATAAACCAGTTGGAAAATTCATATCGGAATCTGTAGGATCACTAAAACGATCTTCCCCTTTAGCAATATTGTTTTTATCTAAAACAATTGTATCAAAATTTGTTTCTCTAATCCGAGAAGTCGAAACTCTTGATGGAATATCAACGATATAATCTACTGGTGAAATATAAGAAGATACAGATCTGGTTAATCTTGAAGAAGAATCTGTTAGTCTAGGGATGTCTTGAGTTTTAAAACTCAAAGTTACACTACCATCTTTACTTTGCCTAATATCAGAAATTTCATCACTAGTAATCTCACGAGGTACTGCAGCTTCTTCAATAATCCATTCACTAGGAAAGTTAATTTCTTCCCACTTAATTAATCTACGAGTAATAATTTTTGATTTAGAAAAATTATTTTCAAACAAAACAGTCTCATGATTTTGTTTAGAAATTTTACATCTAGGAGATAAAGTATAAAGAGGTCTATAAACAATTCTAGTACAAATACACATCACTTCTGTTCCAGGTAAATAATCATATCCATTAATCTTGATATTCAAAATTAATGATTGTAAAATATTCACATCAGTTAAGGAAATATTCAAATTTGGATAAGCATTAAAATATATTGCACCATAAGCCAAAGTTGATTGTATAGAACCAATCAAAGAATTTTTCCAATTTAAATTTCTTCCATCACGTAAAGCAGCAACAAAACTTTCAGGTAAGCCTTTTAATGTTAATGGCTGAAAAGCAACTTGAACTAAACCAATATGCAGATAATTGAAATCTTTAGATTTATAATAATCTATATCATTTTGAGATAATAAATTAAAAACTCCACTATCTTTATCCATCATAAAACTTAATTCTGTAGTTTTCACAGTAGTTTTCCCAGCAAATTTTTCAAAAGTTCCCAATTTGTAAATAGTCTCTATATTAACCTGTGGAATTACCCAAGTATTTAATAAATTTGGAGGGCACGGTTTTGAAAGCCTCCTCTCTCTCTCTCTAAGTTTATTTTGCTCTCCCTTCTCTCTACTCTTGTAATCCTAATATTGTAAAATAAATAAGAGTTCAAGAGTTTTGCATATTCCTGATAGCCAGGTAAATCTTTATTTAATTTATTTAAATATTGGTTATATTAAACTTTGTTTATATTTTTAAGCCCAATGATGGGCTAAGTTCTTAAGTGTTAAATAATAACTGATATAACTTAAGGAAGATCTGAAAGGGTGATACTCTAAAATAAGAGCTTTGTCTTGAAGGGGTTAAGGTTGTAGCATAGGTAGAGTTTAAACAATTTTATGCAAACTAAGCTTAAATCATGGCGTTGGTAAGCCCTGGAAGGGGTGTTCCCGATATGGTTAGTGATGGATTAAATCGGGTATAAACCTTGTGATTCCGTTGGTAAGTCCTGTATGGCAGGTTGTATCGTTTATGGATGTTCCCGGTTGGGTTTATAGCGATTAATTCGTGGTTTGCATAAAATATATTAAACTTAGTAAATTCTAGCTTCCTAAAAGATCCTACAGCCCTAAAAAGGTCCTGCTTATAAAGAATTGCAAGCTAAAGACCAAAATAATATTGCAAAGAGATATCAAGGGAATGTCTTATAATTTTTATTACCAAAAATTGACATATCTTTCTTAGTCTTCTTCCCCCCTATGGAATGAGCACAACAATGTGCTAACACCACCATTAAAAGAAAAAAAAAACTAAAGAAGATGTGCCAAAGTACAAGTTACACTATAATCTACATTGTATTTCTAACAAATTTCATAAATCCTTCAAGGTTCAGAGGAATCTGATTAGTTATATGAGTAAACAAATAACGCAAATATTGTTCATATTCGTGTTTATATTTATAAATATCGCTTTTAACTGTTGCGCGAGTCCAACCTTTGTAAGTAGGATTAAAAATTCTTCTAATATATTGCACAAAATGAGGGCTTGATGGAAAACTAAAGGGTAAGCACATAACGGTAACCATCATTGCTAATTCTTCACGATCTCTGTTAGGATCGTAATATAAAATACCACCAGTCACAGTATTAAAGTGTAATTATATAAAGTTTGGGGTTATAATAAAGTTTGGGGGCCAAATGGCTCTTTTTAAAGTGGAAAACGGATAAATTTTGAAGGCCAATGGCTAGATTTTAAAAATCTGACCGTTAGCCATTTTTATTTTTTTTTTTAAAATCTGACCGTTGGGACCGGCTCAGGCCCGTTGGGACCGTCCCAAGACCGCCTGGCGGTCCCGGTCCTAATGATCCCGGGCTCGCGGTCCTGACCTCTTGAACCGGCCCACCACGGTCTTTTGCACCGTTTAAGCCCAGGCCCACCAAGACCGGCCCATTGGGCCCGCTAAAACCGCGATCCCGAGCCGGTCCCAGGCCAAGACCGGACCACTGTGTAGCCTTATTTGGAGGCCATGAAATGATGTTCTTGAGCCATGAGAATGGTACCTCTGAACCAAGACACCTTTGAATAATAATAGTTGAGAGATCCTTAGGTCATGACATGGTGCCTTCAGATTATGAAGATGATGCCTTCCGACTATGGTACCTTCGTATAGATGTCCATGTTTCAGCCCATGAAATGCAGAGATATGATGATGGTTCATATAAGAAAAACAAGATAGAGCTTAGTCTTACATAGGACTGGGACAGAGCTTAGCCCCGGAAAAGCGAGATAGTGCTAGATTTAAATCAGCGTAGCATTCTGTATTAGACAAGGAAAGACAGAGCTTAACCTTATGCAGTTGGGGAGGCAAGGTTTAGCCTCATTCAAGAAAGGGAGACAGTGCTTAGTCTCATGCAATTAGGGAGTCATGGCTTAGCCTCATACAAGAAGAAAATATAATGCTTATTCTCATGCAGTGGAAGGCAGTTCTTTGCCTTACGCAATTGAGGAGGGAGGTGTTAGCCTCATGCAAGAAGAGAAGGCAAGGCTTAGTCTTTTGTAGTGGAACTCAATGCTTAGCCTTATGCAATTGAGGAGGCAGGGCTTAACCTCATGCAAGAAGAGGAGACAATGCATAGTCTCATGCAAGGGAAGGTAGTGTTTAGCCTTATGCAATTAAGAAGGTAGGCTTAGCCTCATGCAAGAAGAGGAGACCATGCTTAGCCTCATGCAAGGAAAGGCAGTGCTTAGCCTTATGCAATTAAGGAGGCAAGGCTTAGCCTCATACTAGAAGAAGAGATAATGCTTAGTCTCATGAAAGGAAAGGAGTGCTTAGGCTTATGCAAAAAATAGGAAACAATGCTTAGTCTCATACAAGGAAAGACAGTACTTAGCCTTATGCAAATAGGGAGGCAATGCTTAGTCTCATGTAAGGAAAGGAGACAATGCTTAGACTCATGCAAGGAAAGGCGGGGCTTAGCCTCATGCAAGAAGA
Organism: Nicotiana benthamiana; assembly: GCA_034376525.1. Classification (NCBI taxonomy): domain Eukaryota; kingdom Viridiplantae; phylum Streptophyta; class Magnoliopsida; order Solanales; family Solanaceae; genus Nicotiana; species Nicotiana benthamiana. The sequence continues at coordinate 16,195,649 of CM067325.1, forward strand.
GGAGACAATGCATAGTCTCATGCAAGGGAAGGTAGTGTTTAGCCTTATGCAGTTAAGAAGGTAGGCTTAGCCTCATGCAAGAAGAGGAGACCATGCTTAGCCTCATGCAAGGAAAGGCAATGCTTAGCCTTATGCAATTAAGGAGGCAAGGCTTAGCCTCATACTAGAAGAAGAGATAATGCTTAGTCTCATGAAAGGAAAGGAGTGCTTAGGCTTATGCAAAAAATAGGAAACAATGCTTAGTCTCATACAAGGAAAGGCAGTACTTAGCCTTATGCAAATAGGGAGGCAATGCTTAGTCTCATGTAAGGAAAGGAGACAATCCTTAGACTCATGCAAGGAAAGGCGGTGCTTAGCCTTATGCAAATAGGAGGCAATGTCAGCCTCATGCAAGGAAAGGAGATAATGCTTCGTCTCATGCAGATAAAGATAATGAGTGATAACAGAGTATTTTCTTATCTGGAGACATGTTTGTGTTTGGCAACCTTGTCGTTATGAAGATAGTGATTTTGATATGTGTATACGTGCTAATGCTCCTGCTATGTTCATTGTGACCGCATCTAAAGAAAAATCGTGAATTTTGTGGGGAAGGTTGGTTCATGCCTTCGCCTGCTTGCTTTGCTCTGCTTTTCTCTAAAGATCCCGTTCGAGTTACCCTCTGTAACATCTGGCTGCCATATAGATAAAGTTTTCGAAAAGTTAACACGCATTTGATAAACATAGTTACTTTAAAACTTAGTAGTGTATAGGATCGAATAAATTAAAGAAACCAATGAATGTGAAACATTTAGAGATATTGCGAATTCTTTGCACTAGAAATTTGAGGGTCCTCCTCAAAATTCTGCCCCAGTTAAATAAGCGATTTTTTGACCGTTCTGTATATGATGAAATTTGATGGATTTGCTCCAGAATTTTAAGGGTCCTCCTCCAAATTCTACTCTAGTTACTTAGCCGATTCTTTAATTGTATTGCATATGATGACGTTGGCTGGACTTGCTCTGAAATTTTGAGGGTCGTCCTCAAAATTTTTCTCCAGTTTCTGGTTGTGAGAAAAATGAAAATTTTATTGAGATATGATCAAACCCACAAGGGAGCCTATGTATCCCATCTTAAATTGGAATCATGCCAACCGTATTTCAGCTACATCAAATGAAGAAATATAAATAATCTTAATATAGTATCTTTTGACTGTGTCCGAATTGATAGGCTCTGGCCAAACTTCTCCGTACATTTCTGCGAGTATGAGTGCTCCTCCTGTTATTACCATATGAACCATGCAGGGCCCTTGCCAATTAGGTGAGAACTTTCCTTTGGCCTTATCTTTGTATGGGAAGATTCGTTTCAACACCAGCTGCCCCGGTGTGAACTATTTGGGTTTGACTCTTTTGTTGAAAGCTCTAGACATTCTGTTCTGATAAGAGATAACTGTTCGTAGCGACTCCATATCCATTCCGTATCACTGAGTTCTGCTTCTTATATAATTCTCAAATAAGGAATTTCAACTTCGGCGGGAATGACAACTTCAGTACCGTAGACCAACATGAAGGGAGTTGCCCCGGTTGACATGCAAATTATGGTACAATATCCTAACAAGGCAAATGGTAATTTCTCATGCCATTGCTTGTGGTTGTCTACCATTTACCTCAATATTTTTTTTGATATTCTTGTTTGTGGCCTCCACGGCTCCATTCATTAGATTTCTGTATGTTGTGGAATTCTTTTGCTTGATCTTGAAGGTTTCAAACCAAATCCAACACTATCTACAAAGTCGTTACGAAAATTGTCATCAATCGCATTAAACCTTTCCTGCCCGATCTCATTGGACCTTACCAATCTAGCTTCCTCAAAGGTAGAAGAGCGAGTAATAATGCTATCCTTGTTCAGGAAATTCTTAGACATATTAAACATTCAAAAGGAAAAAAAAGGCAAACTGATACTTAAAATAGACCTAGAAAAGACATTTGACCGCATTACATGATCATTTGTCTACCGTACTCTTTGATTCTTCAAATTTCCCCCAAAAATCACCTCTCTTATCATGGATTGCATCAGTAGCAGCAAAATTACTATCTTGAATGGGACAAGAACTAATTACTTTTTCCCATCAAGAGGCATCCATCAAGGAGACCCCATATAACCTTATATATTTATCATGTGCATGGAATTACTCTCTGCATATATTAATCATCAGGTAGACCTTCAACGATGGGATCCTATCACTCTTAGTAAGAAGGGACCTCAACTATCACATTTATTCTTTGTGGAAGACTTAACCTTCATGTCTAGGGCTAACCATAAATTGATATATTCTATTCACAATAGCCTAAGATATTTCTATCATCTTTCGGGCCAAAGAGTCAACCCAACCAAATCCAAATCTATCTTTTCACGTCAATGCCAAGAGAATACAAAGCAATTTGTCCTTCAACTCCTCAATATTAAAGCAATTGATAACTTTGGTAAATATTTAGGTTTTCCAATTCTCAATACAAATCCAAGGCTTCAGATTACCAATTCATCATTGATAACATAAAAAGTAGATTATCTAGTTGACAAACAAAATTTCTTACACCGGTAGGAAAAATTGCTCTTTCTCAAGCTACTTTAAATGCAATACTGACTTATGCCATGCAATACTTCCTTCTCCCAAAATTCATTTGCCAAATCATCGACAAAATTCAACGGGACTTTTTTTGGGGGACCGTTCCAGATAAAAAGAAAATTCATTATATTAGTTGGGATGTAGTCACCCTTCCAAAACAACCAATGAGGTCTTGGGACTTTGCAAAACCCATGACAAAAATATTGCGCTTCCAACGATACTCTCGTGGCGTCTCTTCTTGCACCCGAAGTCTCTTTAGGCACAAACCTTGATCAACAAATACATTCCTAACCAAAGCATTACCTCTCACTCCCTAATCTGGAAAAATGTCTTAAAAGGAGGAACCTATTGCACTAAAGGAATTGCATGGATACCTTGGACAAATTCTTCAATTGATCTATGGACCTCAAGATGGATTCCCCACTCCCTCCACTTAGAACAAATGTCCATGACCCTCTAAACCGTAATGAGGAAGGTTTCAAACTCATGCACTTATGGAAAAGCAATGGTTGGGACTAGACAAAACTCTCTCTAATTCCCTGGTGAAACTACCCTAAAAGCCTCAGCCATATCTATGCCTTCCATTGTTGGTTATAAGGACACACCTTACTAGGTCCTCAATGCCAATGACATGTTCGCAACCAAATCTATCTACTCTCTTATTCACACCAACCCTCCAATTCCTTATAACATCAACTGAATTTGGCCACTTCATAAGGAAAAAATAAATATTTCCTATGGCTATTTTCTCATAATAGGTTGCCAACAAAAACATACCCTTACCACACAGGCTTAGATATAGAAAGTACTTGCTCCATATGTAACACCACACAAGAGGACATCCACTACATATTTTTTGAATGCCCATTAGCAATGAAATTGTGGCTAGACATGGGCTTAAACATCCAACAACTACCCTACCAAGACCTCCACTGGCTACGAATTGAACGTCTTTCTTCAAAGTCATCACCTCCAATGGCTCGAATTCCTTCCTTTTGCTCTATGACATATTTGGTTAAATTGAAATCACAACTCTTTTGAAAACAAACGTCAAACAATCCCCATTAACATCTCTATTATAAGAGCATTAAAATTTAAACACACCACTACCCCTAAAAAAAGGACTATAGGAAAAAAATCAATTCATGTGAAATGGACAAGCCCATTCTTGGCAATTACAAATTAAATACACATGATGCCTTCAACATAAATATAAATAGTAACGGAATTGGGGGAGCAATTAAAAACTCAAATGGAGACTGGATAGTAGGCTACTGAAAATATCCATATGCTATAAATCACAAACATATGGAATTATTAGCATTACATCAAGGGCTACAACTAGCAGCAACTCATACTTTGAAGCCAATTGAAATCGAAACTGAATCCACTAAAGTCATACAACTACTGGAGCAATGCACCCCTATTTATCAAACGTTAATTGATTCTTGCAGATTCCTATTGAAGAAGTTGAGGAATCCTATGATCCGATATAGCTTTAATGAGACAAATAATGTAGCTCACTTTTTCCCCAAAGAAGGTTCTAAGCAAGTCATATGCAACCATCTTTCAGTATTTTGGCATCAGCCAACAACCGTATGCAACAGTCTGCAAGCTGATAAGGAAGCAGTCCCCAAAGAAAAAATAGTATCAGTTTCTATGTATAATAAATTGGCATGACTTGGAAACCTAAATGTACTAAATATAGAAGACACTAGCACTACTAGTACTTCTACTCCTGTAATGATGGCTCATAATAGAGCGCATGTAATAGACTAGTATTATCTATAATCAAACTTTTAACCAAAAAAGGTGCACTGAAATTCTACTTGAGAATTAATTTATATAGAAATTGGTTGAAGAGTGCCGATGTCGTCGTTATTTCTTGCTTTAGAAATAAAAATAGTTGTGTGCTGCAGTTTTGCGTTGTTGATCCATCTCAATGTATATCTCTCGTCTCTCATTTTTTGTTTGTGGGGCTGGTTCCCTGTCCTAAAAGTAGTTTATGGCCCAATAGGTCCTACATTTCAACAATAGATGTCAAATTTATGCAATATTATAAGAACAATCAGTATTCGTTCTCCATCACTATTGAATAACTACTATTTTTCTACATTTTCTGTACTTTCTGTTGAGCTGAGAGATTACATGGCTTCCAAGCCAAAGCATAAGTGACATAGGCATGTATATTCATTGTATATTTATTGTATGTTCATGGTATACATGGTATACATTGTAGTGGGCTGTGATGATTATTGATAGTGGACTGATATCTGAGCCCAAGTTTATTTTATTATTGGGCCGTCTGACCCGACCCGCTGTGTGATGTATATATGTGGGTGTACAAATATTTTGTAGGTCGGTATGTTCATTTTTCTCTAATACACTCTCTCGATCTTTTGGAGAGTTCTCTCAACTACCCTCTTTCTCTCTCTTCTTCTCTCACTATATTCTTCGTGTTCTTCAGCTTAATCTTCATGTTTTCATGGTATCAGAGGCGGAAAATCTTCCAATCCTTCTCTGTTATGTGTTATCGATACTTGCTGAAGCTTTTCTTCGGTTATCTGAGAAAAATATTGTTCGTATATTTTTCGATGAATAATTAATCGGATAATCGGGACTTTTCTGACTTTTTGAGGCTCCGATCATGTATCAGTAGATGTTTTGGGTGATTTTTCGACATCTCTGGTCTTATTCTGGTGAGTTCTTCAAATTCTAGGGTTTTCGGACCCGGGGTTTTGATGCTATCCGATGACTTTGCTTTCGGTCGATAGACGTTTTGGGTAAGCTTTCGATGTCTGTGACCTTATTTTGGTGAGTTTCCATTTATCTGCAATTTTTCGGTGACCGAACTTAGTTTCATCCGGTGGTTGAAGGCCGTTCTTCTCCGGTTGCGAAGAAGGAGGGTAACACATTTCTCTGTTCTAAGTGTTGTATGTGTTGCATGCCAGTTCTTGTTTGATTGTGATTTGTTCATTGAGACTATTTCTGTGTTGTTAACCTTGCTCATTATTCATGGCTGTTAATATGAATACTAATACCTCCCCCGTAGACTCCACTAGTCCCCTCCTAATTTACTCCTCCGATGTTCCTGGTGTGTCTCTTGTGTCCACTCTCTTCTCAGGCAGTGGTTATGGCGGTTGGAGGAGGAAAATGATTGTTGCCCTATCTGCTAAAAACAAAATCGGATTTGTTGATGGCTCGTGTCCTCGACCTACCACTAATGTGGCTGAACAGAGGCTGTGGGATTGATGTAATAACATGGTTATTTTCTGGTTAACCGCTTCTCTATCTCCTCAGATTGCTGATAGTGTGCAGTATTCCGATACTGCACAAAGTATATGGTCTCAACTTGAGAAAAGATATGGTACTCCTAACAAGACTAAAATTTTTGAATTAAAAAGGAAACTCTGCCACACATCTCAAGGCTGTTTAGATGTAGCCTCATATTTTAATAAACTCAAAGGCCTGTGGGATGAGTTGGGCACAATGGGCACAAATCATGGGCAGAGATGTGTGTGTGCTGCTAAAAATGGAATAATTCAGGAAGATGATGAAAACAAGGTATTCCAGTTTCTTATGGGGTTAAATGAAGCATACATGGGGGATAGGAGTAACTTGTTGATGATGCAGCCATTTCCTTCCCTTGATAGTGTCTACAATATAGTGCTTAATGATGAGAAACAGAGACAAGTTCAATCTATTTCTCAAATCAGTCCAGACTCTATGTCTTTTAATGCTAATACAAATAAGCACTCAGATGGGTTTAATCAGGCCACAGTGCCTAGTCCCCCTGTTTTCAGACTCAGAGTTAATTTTGAGCAAAGTAGAGGGCCTTTATTTTGCAGATACTGCAAGAAATCTGGGCACTTAATTGATAAGTGCTATAAGATTCATGGGTTTCCTCAAAATATCAAATACAACAAGGGAAGGAAATCTGCTGCTGCTCATGTCTCCACTGGTGAGGAAAGTGTGTCTGTTAGTCATGGGAATCCTAATATATATGTTCCTTTTGGGGATCCTCCTGGCAGCCATCACCCTGTTACAAACATAGATGGCCAAAGTTCTGTGATACCAGGGTTGAGCATACATCAATATGATCAATTGATGAGCTTGTTGCAACAGACCCAGTTAGGGGATTCCAGTGCTCAAGCTCCTCCTCCCATGTATGCTGCTAATTTTGATGGTACTATGTTGACTGAGAGTCTTATTTCTGATTCCAAATTATGCATGCTTACACACATTAATTTTGTCACCTGGATCATAGATTCAGGGGCATCTAATCATATGACATATGATAAAAACCTACTCTTTAACATCATACCTTTGAACTGTTCCTTATCTTGTAACTTTGCCTAATGGTTACAAAGTGAAAGTAACTTGTACAGGTTCTTTTGCATTAACTTCATCCCTTACTCTTCACAATGTCCTTCTGGTTCCTTCCTTTAAACACAACTTGATTTCTGTCCACAAGTTGGTAAAACAATTGCATTGTATAGTTTTGTTTACTCCAACTTCCTGTTTACTTCACATGATACAGGACCCTTCTCTGAAGAGGCTTCTGGATCTTGGTAAAGAGGAAGCTGGCCTATACAAGCTGTCTTGGGTGCCACCTTCCCCTTCATCCTCTACTGGTTCTTCATCTACTTCTGTATGTGCTTTGTCTGATTTTTGTAATGATGACAATTTGTCTGACAGCAAAAATGTTGCCTTGCCTCCAATTGTAAATAATTTCATTTTTAATAATGTTGTTACCACTGATATGAATTACATTTGGCATTTAAGACTAGCACATACTCCATTTGCAAATATGAGACATATTTCTGGTTTGTCTTTTCCATTTGCTTCTAAACAGCCTTTTACTTGTTCTGTCTGTCCTATGGCCAAACAAACCAGACTCCCTTTTCCTGATAGCAGTATCAGTTCTACTAGACCCTTTCAATTAATACATGTGGATACTTGGGGACCTTACTACACTTTCACTTCTTATGGTTGTAGATACTTCCTTACAATAGTTGATGATTTCTCTAGGGCAACCTGGACACACTTAATGGGCTCTAAAAGCAATGCTTTTTCCCTGCTTAAGTCTTTCATCTGTTTTGTTAAAACTCAATTTAACACTGTGGTTCAAACTGTTAGAAGTGACAATGCCTTAGAATTGGAATCCAGCATTGAGGGTGTATCTTTCTTTAGTAGCCAGGGGATTATTCATAAAACCTCCTGCCCTCATTCACCTCAACAGAATGGTGTTGTTGAAAGAAAGCACAGAACCCTTCTTGAAACATGTAGAGCCTTACTTTTTCAATCTGGCCTACCTGTGTCTTTCTGGGGGGATTGTCTGTTGACTGCTACTTATCTCCTTAACAGAATACCATCCAGAATTCTTCACAATAAGTCTCATAATGAAATTTTGTATGGGAAAGCTCCATCATATTCTCATATGAGGGCATTTGGGTGCCTTGCATATGCTGTTGTCCCTATTCCTCAAAGGGACAAGTTAAAGCCTAGAGCCCTCTCTTGTGTTTTTCTGGGTTACCCATTTTCCAAAAAGGGTTATAAACTGTATGATCTGGTTTCCAAGAAATTTTTTGTCTCCAGGGATGTTATATTCCATGAAACTTGTTTTCCTTTTAAGAATAAACCTTCTTCTGCTCATCCTTCTCCTTCATCTTTTCCTTTTATTCCTCCTACTAAGCATTCCACTGACACAAATTTTACTATACATGCTTCCCCTCCATCTGATCCAACATCTGCTTCTCCTGTTCCTGATTTTACTGATGCTGCTCCATCTCCCCTTCCTTCTTTCAATCATGATATCTCTCCTCCTGTTTTGCCTTCTTTACAACCTCTTCCTGCTCCTAGAAAATCCACTAGACAGCATAATCCTCCTTCCTATCTTAAGGATTATGTCTGCCAACTCCCTGCCTTTTCTGGATCCTCTTCTTCAACTTTGGTATCTGAACCTTTATACTACTCTCAAGCTGCATCTGTTCCAGCATGGCAGTATGCCATGAGACAGGAGTTTGATGCTTTGGAAGCAAACCATACCTGGGATGTTGTTCCTCTTCCTCCTGGTAAGAAACCCATTGGCTGTAAATGGGTCTATAAAATCAAATACAAGGCTGATGGTTCTGTAGAAAGGTATAAGGCTAGGCTTGTTATTAGGGGTGATACTCAAGTTTAAGGGATTGATTTTACTGACACCTTTTCTCCTGTGATTAAGATGACCACTGTGAAATGTCTTATTGCTATGGCTGTCAAGAATAACTGTCCTCTGTTTCAACTTGATGTTAATAATGCTTTTCTCCATGGTGATTTGGATGAGGAAGTTTATATGAAACTTCCCCCAGGTTTGATAGTCTCTACTCCTCTTTCTGGTTCTGTTTCTTCTACTTCTTCTCCTCCTTCTCCTCTGGTTTGTAAGCTCAAGAAATCCCTATATGGGCTAAGACAAGCATCCAGACAATGGTATGCCAAATTGTCTTATGCTCTTTATTCCAGATGGTACACACATTCTTTGAATGACTATTCTTTGTTCATCAAAGGTAAACCTGCGTCCCTTGTGGTTGTGGCAGTCTATGTGGATGATATTATTCTTACTGGGGATGACAGTGATGAACTTACTGCCCTGAAACTGTTTCTGGATGATCAATTTAAAATTAAAGACCTAGGGTCTTTGCATTATTTTTTGGGCATAGAAATGTCAATTGTTCCTGGTGGTATGATCCTTAATCAGCATAAATATGTTTGTGATTTGCTGCATCACTTTGACTGTACCAATGTATCCTTTGTTGTTTGTCCTTTAGATATTAATGTCAAACTTCATGCTGATTTTGGTGACCTTTTAACCTCTCCTGATCAGTATAGGAGTCTTGTTGGTAAGCTGTTAGTTCTGACTCATACTAGGCCTGACATATGTTTTGCTGTTCAACATCTGAGTCAATTTCTAAAATGCCCCAGACTTCCCCATATGACTGCTGCCCTACATGTTTTGCGATACCTCAAAGGCACTTCTTCTATGGGTTTCTTTTATTCTGCCAGTGATGATTTCTCTGTTGTTGGTTATTCTGATAGTGACTGGGCTGCCTGCCCTGATACAAGGAGATCTGTTACTGGGTTTTGTGTGTTATTGGGTGGTTGCCTGATTAGTTGGAAATCAAAGAAGCAACCTGTGGTTTCCTTGTCTTATGCTGAGGCAGAATATCGAGCCCTCAGCAAAGTTGTTGCCGAATTATCTTGGCTGTCTCGTTTATTAGTTGATCTTGGTATCTCTATTTCTCTTCCATTTTCTGTGTTTTGTGACAGTCAAACTGCTGTCCATATTACTAACAATCCAGTTTTCCATGAGCGTACCAAACACATCGAGGTGGACTGTCATTTTGTTTGGGATCAGCTGCAGAATGGCCTCATTCAACTGTTTCATATTCCTACCACTCGTCAACTTGCTGATCTTCTGACCAAGCCTTTGCTTGGCACTGTGCTTCATCCTTTGCTGTTCAAGTTGCAGGTGGTTTCCCCCTCTAACTTGAGGGGCGGTGTTGAGCTGAGAGATTACATGGCTTCCAAGCCAAAGCATAAGTGACATAGGCATGTATGTTTATTGTATATTTATTGTATGTTCATGGTATACATGGTATACATTGTAGTGGGTTGTGATGATTATTGATAGTGGACTGATATCTGAGCCCAAGTTTATTTTATTATTGGGCCGTCTGACCCGACCCGCTGTGTGATGTATATATGTGGGTGTACAGATATTTTGTATGTCGATGGGTTCATTTTTCTCTAATACACTCTCTCGATCTTTTGGAGAGTTCTCTCAACTACCCTCTTTCTCTCTCTTCTTCTCTCACTATATTATTCGTGTTCTTCAACTTAATCTTCATGTTTTCACTTTCTACTTTTGATATATGGCTTGTAACTCCATAAAACTATTCTACAATACAGTATCAAAGAAACCATGGAGGAATTTATTATTGATGCTTTTATACAACTGAGACACATTCGATACTCAAATGACATAATCGATCAGAATGACAATTTGAAATAACTCTAGAATTTGAGATGTTATTACTCTATGCAGAACTATAATGAAGATTGAGAACTTTCATTGACCGGGTTCTTTGATTTGGTTGATGCATTTGGAAACCAACTAGCAGCTAGGAAGGTCATCTTGAATGTACCTATTTTACTTTTTATAATGTTAATCTCAAAAGTTCTATGTCATTTTTCAATGTGAGAAAAACAAAAATTGTACAGGAAATGAAGATTAATCCTTGAGAAATTCGTGAAATATATTTCAATCAACTCTTCTAAGATAGTTCAAATGCTTAATATATTTCAATCAACTCTTCTAAGATAGTTCAAATGCTTGCAAATATTCTAACTGATATATATATATATATATATATATATATATATATATATATATATATATATATATATATATATATATATATATATATATATATATATATATATATATATAAGGTCATCTTGAATGTATATACCTATTTTACTTTTATAATGTTAATGATTGTGATTAATCTCAAAAGTTCTATGTCATTTTTCAATGTGAGAAAAACAAAAATTGTACGGGAAATGAAGATTAATCCTTGAGAAATTCGTGAAATATATTTCAATCAACTCTTCTAAGATAGTTCAAATGCTTGCAAATATTCTAACTGATACATATATATATATATATATATATATATATATAAGGTCATCTTGAATGTACCTATTTTACTTTTATAATGTTAATGATTGTGATTAATCTCAAAAGTTCTATGTCATTTTTCAATGTGAGAAAAACAAAAATTGTACGGGAAATGAAGATTAATCCTTGAGAAATTCGTGAAATATATTTCAATCAACTCTTCTAAGATAGTTCAAATGCTTGCAAATATTCTAACTGATATATATATATATATATATATATATATATATATATATATATATATTGTTATAAACTAAAGCAAAAGACAAGAACAATAGAACAAGAACAATAATAATAGAGAGAAGAGTAGAGAGAGTTCTTCTTATTGAGAGTTAGGAGTCTCAAAGGATGATTTACAATGGTAGGGGGCACCTCTATTTATAGGGGAGAGGAAGATTTAGCTACCACTAATAGAACTCTAAAATCTCTCTAATTAGATACATTAAAGACATTCACCTTAAATAGAAGTGTAAGAATCTTCTATTTCATAACACTCCCCCTTGAATGTCTATTCAATGATGTGCCTCATAAAACCTTAAAACCAAAACCCAATGGGAAAAATTAAAGTAAGGAAAAAGAGTACACATGTTTGAATATGCGCCTATTGGTTGCCTCGTTAAAAACCTTGCAAGGAAAACCCAGTGGGACAAAACCTTGTAAGGGAAAAAGAGTGCAACGCGCATTGACTCCCCCTAATGAGTACATCAATTTATATCCTTGAGCATTTGCATTCCAATCTTGTGCATCATCTTGAAATCATCGTTCTTGATAGATATGAACATCTTCATATAATGTCGTGGAATAGCTCTTCAATATCTCCATAGATGCATTCTCAATGCCATCATGCTTATAGTTATGGCAAGATACATATGTACACAAATTGTACTTAGGATGCGGTACTTCAGGACCAAGAATTGCATATGCTTCAGGCAACTTAAATCTTTCAAGTTAAGTCATATAAGTCACATAATAGACTTTAGCTGCATATCAAAGTTTCATGTCATGCTAAACAAATAAGATATCGAAAATTGACTATACATACCTTTGCCTTTATACTTTCAAGCATATGAACTATAGGTTCAAAACTACATGTCTTTCATATGGAATCAATTCTTCTTGAATTGTATCTCTTCCATTTAATTACTTTCTTTGAGTCAGCAAATGCGTATAGCATGCTTTGCAATATGTTGCAATTGCATTTCCTTTTTATGAACTATAGGTTCATATCATGATATTCGGGGATATACATATACAAATGAAAATTCATCCCATGTAACACTTTCTCAAATGTTTATCATGTCTCCCCCTCATGTTAGTAAAGCTAACATGTTTCCTCAACTTTGGGAAATCATCTTTGTGCATTATGTCAATATACACAGCACCTTAGTAATAAGATGAAATTATTTGGTTCCTGACCTTGAACCACTTGTGAGGGGAGAATATACTCTCGTATACAACTTATATCAAACTGATATATACAACTTCGTTCTCATAAGGAACAGTTTAGCTATTAAGTGGAAGCACTCAATAATTATCTTGCTAAACCAACTTTGATATAAACCAACTTATCAAGATGAACTTTCTTGAGTAGAGAATCTGGAAACTATGCTCGAAGTTAGATTACTGAGCGATTTACCTCGCAAGCACTGCCAGGCTGCGGGTTAATAACAATGGCGCATGTAACCATATCATAGATGCATCATATGTGGTATACATGGCAGGTGAATGGGCCCATATTCACCTTTGATATTTCCAGAATCAAGGGGCTTCAACCCGAACTCTTTAGTTGGTCAGTTCATTACTGAGAACAAGAACTTCTAGTTCTTTGATATTCACCTATGTGAATTTGCACATCATACTTCAATTGAGATGGCTAACACGAATGTCAACTGAATAAATTATCAATATTGGTAAATTTCAAATTTACACCATGACATGTGCACTTATCAATAAACTTCGGGTTTATTATGACATGGGTTTTATACCAATAGATATCCACTTTATTGTGGCATTCTTTCGTTTGTGTAGTACAAACTGGAGAACAAAGCGGGTAGCTTTTCATATACAAATTACCCCGCTACAAGTTGTAGTAATAGGAGAATCAAAGCCTTCCTTTATTTATAGTCTCAATATCATCAATCGCCTTCGCGTGTACTTTTGGAAACTGAATAAGTTTCTTTGAGACTTACTACAGCACAATACTCAATTGTGTTTCTCCAACATAGTAATAATTGGCTCTTCGAGAGCTCTCAATTAATTTTGTACTACCACAGACTGAGATTCGAGATCCTCACATTCTTGCATTCCGTATTTTCAAGAGTCTCAGGCTCAATAGATTCTTCGTGAATCTCGGAATTAATCAAATCATGAGCGTCCTCATGTGATTCTTTCATAGTGTCATTTAGATCGTTCTTTTTCCTCTTTCTAGGATTTCGATCTTTGGAACCTAATGGTCTGCCACGCTTCTGGCGTGCATTTGACTCATTGGATATGACACTAGATATTTGTCCAATAGGGACTTCAATACGGATCGGAACATTTTCCGCGTGAATGTGGGATTTCGTTATCCTCTTCAAGTCCGTAAATGCATCAGGCATTTGATTTGCTATTCTTTGCAAATGGATAGTCTTTTGTACCTCTTTCTTTCAAATAGAGGTATGTGGATCAAGATGAGATAATGATACATTTTTCCACAAAATTTCCCGTTTGGTTTCACCAACTTCTCCCCCTAATTTTGGGAAAAGTGTCTCATCAAATTGACAGTCTGCAAATAGTGCAGTGAACAAATCTCCTGTCAATGTTTCGAGGTAGCGAATAATGGAGGACGCGTCAAACTCAACATATATTCCTAACCTCCTTTGCAAACCCATTTTGGTGCGGGATGGCGGTGCTACAAGCACATATACTGCGCATCCAAAGCTTCTTAAATGGGATATATTGGGTTCATGACCCAAAACCAATTGCAATAGGGAATATTTGTGTCAATTCGTCAGTCAGAGACGAACTAGCATTGCTGCATGCAACATGGCGTGACCCCAAACCGAAGTGGGCAGCCGACGAACTAGCATTGCTTCATGCAAAATGGCATGACCCCAAACCGAAGTGGGCAGCCGACAAACTAGTATTGTTGCATTCAAAATGGCGTGAACCCAAGTCGAAGCGGGCAGCCTCGTTTTCATGAAGAATTCAAGATTATTCTCATCTATTGTCTCAATATGATATCCATTTTGAATGATATCTTTAAAACTCAACAAGTTCCTTTTAGACTTGGAGGAGAACACTTTGATTGATATCATTAAAACTCAACAAGTCCTTCTTAGACTTAGAGGAGAACATTGCATTCTCTATGATTAACGTCATGCCTTTGGGCAGAGTTACAATTGCTCTTCCGGAGCCTTCAATCAATTTACTACTTCCATAGATTGTAGTAATGTTTGCCTTACACAATTACTCTTCTTTTCTTTGAGTATTGTATGTGTAGTACATGAATCAACTAGGCAAATACTTTTACAATTGGACGTTGGTCCAAGTTCGCTTTGTGAGATATCCATATTTGCTATCCCATAGTTTAACATACAAAAGAAATACACGAACATAGGAATAAACAAGTTCAATTCTTTTGTGTCACATAATATCTTCAAAATCTGCTACTAACAGTTGGCTAACAAAATCAGATATGTTATCCATAATCAATTCCTTTGCAGTTTGAAAAATTCAGCGTTTTTCATAAGACAATCGATTATTAAACACACACAATCGATTGTTGGAACATAGACAATCGATTGTTAAACACACACAATCGATTATTTGTTATTTTTGAAAAACTTTGTAGCATACTGTCTTAAGACAATCGATTGTTAAACATAGACAATCGATTGTTGGTTATTTTTGAAAAATTCCAGACCTCACTGTTTCAAGACAATCGATTGTTAGACAAAGACAATCGATTGTGGATGATTTTTGAAAATTTCCAGACCTCACTGTTTTAAGACAATCGATTGTTAGTCAACGACAATCGATTGTTGATCAATTGTTTTTCAACTTTAATGCGAAAATAGTTGATAATCGACTAGTTTTTCAGGCTAGTCGATTACCCCCACTGGAAAATAAAAGTTTTATTGATATTTGAGCATATTGAGAACTAATACAAATATCATATCATGAACTAGCTAATACGAGCTAATACTAATGACTATTAGTTTATTCATTAACTAATACAAATAAATCAAACAGCTCCATCTTCTTTCATCACCGATCCATCATCGATTAGGTGGTCTATCTTCCCATCGGGTTGCTTAAAGAAGTCTGTCATATTCAAGTTGTCGTCAGAGACAAAATTCGTTATGGGGCGTTTACTCTTTCGAGATGCTTAATAAAGGTCAACCAAATGTCTTGGTATACGACAAGACTTAGACCAGTGCCCGTTTTCACCGCAACGATAATATATAGTTTATGAACTATTTGCTTTTGGATTCTTATCGTATCGTGCTAGTGGCAGATGGGTGAATCCTTGATGTTGAGATATTCAATCTTCAAACTTTCATCAAGGTGATGGCGCAAGAAAATCAAGGCCTTCATACAGTTTCAAACCTTCCTTAAGGTAATGGCGCAAGAAAATCAAGGCCTTAGCATAGGTTCAAACCTTCATCAAGGTGATGGCGCAAGAGAATCAAGGCCTTAGTATAGTTTTGGGTGGATGCACTATTTCTGTTTTTAATGGCGTCTTCGAGACCCATAGCATCTAAGTGGATTTCAGTATCCAACACCCATGTTATATAGTTCTTGCCCGAAATTTCGAGGGCAACGAACTTTCTTTTCATATGACACAATTACATCAAGAGCGTGTTCATACTTACGGGCTCTATTACAATTATCACATTCACTTCAGGGAATGGATCAAAATCATGTGCTTTACACAATCTTATGTCAAATATTACTTTCATAAAGTGAAAGATTATTTTGAGAATCCTTATTGTTCTCACAATAATGACGATTATAATTTCGTCTATTGCCACGTCCATGGTAATGCTTTTGTCTTCTTTCAGACTTACCATATACTGCATCCACATTCTCTAAAGGGAATGGAGCAACTTCAATGGGACGAGATTCTTTGCCCACAATCATACATGAATTTAATCATTGCAGGACATAGAGATTTTGCCACTTCGTGTGGTTATAATTTCTTACAAACTCCATTAGAGTTGTAATCAAACTTGATTGTCTATATTTGTATATAAAATTTATAGAATTCCAAGAATTTGAAAGGGAAAAGTAAATTACTTACCTTTAAGGTATACCAAGTATATTTTCAATATTTTCTTCCTTTCCTTTCTTTCTTTCCTTTTTTCAACGTTTTTTCTTTTTTCTTCCTTTTCTTTGGTTCTTTTTGCTTTCCAGAGAAATTTTTCTTTCTTCCTTTGGTTCTTTTTTTTTTCTTTCTGTTTCTCGTTCCCTTTTTTTTTCTCATTCTTTCTTCATTTTTTCTTTGAAGCAAAATCCTACACAAACAAAAGTTAAGACAATCGAAAATTTCAATTGGTTAGAGACTCGTGCTGATAACGTGTTATAAACTAAAGCAAAAGACAAGAACAATAGAACAAGAACAATAATAATAGAGAGAAGAGTAGAGAGGGTTCTTCTTATTGAGAGTTAGGAGTCTCAAAGGATGATTTACAATGGTAGGGGGCACCTCTATTTATAGGGGAGAGGAAGATTTAGCTACCACTAATAGAACTCTAAAATCTCTCTAATTAGATACATTAAAGACATTCACCTTAAATAGAAGTGTAAGAATCTTCTATTTCATAACATATATATATATATATATATATATATATATATATATATATATATATATATATATATATATATATATATATATATATATATATATATATAAGGTCATCTTGAATGTCCCTATTTTACTTTTATAATGTTACTGATTGTGATGTTAATCTCAAAAGTTCTATGTCGTTTTTCAATGTGAGAAAAACAAAAATTGTACGGGAAATGAAGATTAATCCTTGAGAAATTCGTGAAATATATTTCAATCAACCCTTCTAAGATAGTTCAAATGCTTGCAAATATTCTAACTGATATATATATATATATATATATATATATATATATATATATATATATATATATATATATATATATATATATATATATATATATATATATATATATATATATATATATATATATTTGATATAGTATTTTTAGTGAAATATTTTTTATAAAAAAAAATAGTTTGAAATATATGATTTTATATAGTTATTAATATTACTACTTTGGTATATGTTTTAAACTATATACGTAATATGAGAAATATTTATGAGATTTTTTTTATTGTAAAGATATGCATAAAAAAAAGTTATTTTTTTTTTACCCTTTTAAGAATTAAATATACAAAAATTTGTACTCTTTATATGAGACAAAAAAAATTATAAGTTGAGAATATATACAACAACAACAACAACTACTACCCAGTGTATTTCCATCAGGTGGGGTCTGGGGAGGGTAATATGTAGACGAGCCTTACCCCTATTCGAAAGGGCAGAGAGGCTGTTTCCAGTCGACCCTCGGCGCATAGGATAAAATGAAAAGCAGCATTAGAACAAAAACAAAAACAAAAACAAAGACAAAATTATATATATATATATATATATATATATATTGTTATAGGGATTTTTTAATAAAATAATAATGTATATATAGATTTTATATGGTACTGATCATAATAGTAAGGTGTATAAAATATATTTAAAAATGAGTATTATTTTAAGTAATTTAATATTATTCTTAATTAAGTGGATAAAAATTAGATAAAAGGTTTAACCCCACGCGGCAGCCTTATCTTATGGGCATGGTGACTCTTAAAGTCATTATATTATGTGGCATGAATTGAAATGTGAGATTTGGCAAATTAAAAGCCTTAAGAAACGTGAGACCCTCCAACATAAAACCGGACATAATAACCTGGAACTAACTGTTTTTTATCTGGTCATTTTCTTCATGGATCATATCGAGAGCTTTTGGCTATTCTGTGGAGAATGCAGAGTGCAGGTTATCAGCCAAATCGCAACTCCATAACCCGTGCCTTTCATGCAGTGACTGAATTAGGCTATTTGAATAATGGTAAGGAGATCCATTGCCATGTTATAAGAAATGGAACTAGCTATGACGCATGTTGCAACTTCACCAGTAGATATGTATGTGAAGAATGATGATTTGACATCTGCTCAAGCTGTTTTCGATTGTATGACAAACAGAAATATCTGTGCTTGGAATTCATTATAAGCACTGAGTTATCATTATTTGAATTGAATAATTAATTGTAAAAAGATCCAAATGTTAATAATAACAATCATTTCTTACAAATAAAGATAGGCTAGGCGGACTAACAAGCAACACCTATTCTTGTCTAGTGGAAAAAGAGATACACCAAAAAGGCCTGGAGTGCATAAAACAGATAAACAAACCTTCAAAATAGAAATTTTGAGTTATTTAAACACATGTTAAAGGATAAAATCAAGACAAACAAATTGCCAACGACAAGCTTATCCCTTTTTTTTCTTCTCGCAATTCTTACCAATGACGAGCTAAATGCATGCATGGGTTAAAGATGTTGCAACCGGATGTCTCTAAATAAATCCGTATTATTGTCCTTGGTGGCGCTTCAGGGAGAGTTCTTAATTTAAATTTTAATGCGGATTGCTCTGATGGTAAGCAATCCCCATTTCCAACCGAGAGGTTGTGAGTTCGAGTCTTTCCAAGAGCAAGGTGGGAAGTTCTTGGAGGAAAAGATGACGGGGGTCTATTTGGAAATAACCTCTCTACCCCAGGGTAGGGGTAAGGTCTGCGTACATACTACCCTTCCCAAACCCCACTAAATGGGATTATATTGGATTGTTATTATTGTTGTTGCTTTTGAGGCTAGTGGAAATAAATTTCACATGCTGTTCAAGAGCTTTAAAAACAATAATTACTTTATTCGATCTAAAATATTGAACTTTATCTTGTTGTTCAAAATAAATAATTATTTAAAATTTTAAGAATGAATTAAATTTTTAAAAAATTATTTTTGAAATAAATAGAGTTGGAATATATATTAGGAGCACTTTAAAGATTAATATAATTAATTTTATTATTAATTGATATTAAAAAATAAATTTAGTTTGTACGAGAACATTTAAAAATTTATTTATTTTACTGGTTTCTCTCTCTGGACAGAACTCCCAACGTTCATATTCACCAAGCCCTCCCCCCTCCCTATCCCCCTCTCCCCCTCCCCCTCCCCCCTCCAGCGACCCCTTCCTCCGGTGACCCCTTCCGGCGACCCTTCTCCGGCGACCCCCAAGTAAGTTCTCTCTTCTGTCTCTCTCCTCCCTCTCTCTCCTCTATCTTCACTACCCAACCCTCACCCCCTACCCCTACCAACCCTAACTCCAGCGACCCCCCTTCTCCGGCGACCCCAGTTAGGCAACCCCTCCCCTTTGCCGAGCTAGGCAGCCCCCCTCGATTGTTTTTTTTTTTTGGTTTGTTGTGTGCATGATTTTCAGGTACAAGCCGCAGCGAACAAGGAGTGCTTACGGCATTTGGACGCGAAGAGCAAAATAACACGGACGAAGCGTGCAAGAGCTAGCGGTAGTTGATATCGGGCGAATCAAAGCATACTTCCAGGTTTTTCCATCGGGAGTTGGTACCTCCCGACCCCCTTTTTTTACTCTGTACCCCCTTTTATGTTTTCTATCTAAGCACCCCGTATGTGGTTTACTTTGTCGATTCCTAGCTTGCATCCTTTTGCATATTCCGCTGTAGTACGTGGGTGCATCTCTATTTCCCGTAATCAGTTGGGGATAGTGGCCGCGGCGGGGGATGGTAGAGTAAGGTCATGTCCTCAGGGGGTGGGGGCAGGGGCGAGCAAGGGGCATGGGAGCGGTTCTGCGGGTAGGGCCGAGGCAAGGGTGGGAAAAGACTAGGGACGCTCATACATTAAGGATAGGATCGTGGAACGTAGGCACCCTAACGGGTAAGTCCATTGAGTTGGCGAAGGTTCTTCAAAAGATGAGGGTTAACATAGCATGTGTCCAGGAGACGAGGTGGAAAGGGTCGAAGGCGAGGAATGCAGACGGGTTTAAGCTGTGGTATTCTGGGGTCGTGAGAGGTAAGAATGGAGTGGGCATCTTGGTTGATATGGATCTAAGGGAATCCGTGGTCGAGGTTAGGCGAGTGAATGATAGGTTAATGTCTATTAAGTTGGTTATTGGGGGTTGCGTTCTCAACGTCATCAGCGCTTACGCGCCGCAAGCGGGCTTAGACGATGAGGTCAAGAGGCGCTTTTGGGAGGACTTGGATGATCTGGTGAGTAGTATTCCCCAATCTGAGAAGTTAGTTATTGGAGGGGACTTTAATGATCATATTGGGGCTGATGCTGGTGGTTATGGTGAGGTGCATGGTTGCTTCGGCTTTGGGGTTAGGAACGGAGGAGGCACGTCACTGCTGGATTTCGCCAGGGCTTCCGATCTTTTGATTGCGAACTCGACATTTCAGAAGAGGGGGGAGCATTTGGTCACCTTCAAGAGTTCGACGGCGATGACTTAGATTGATTACCTCCTCCTCAGAAGGAGCGATAGGGGTATGTGCAAGGACTACAAGGTTATTCCGGGAGAGACCCTTTCGACTCTCCATAGACTCCTATGGGTGTCGGTCTCTGGGTGAAGAGGAAGAAGAGGGATGATCGGGGAAAATCGCGGATTAGATGGGGTGTTTTGACTAAGGAGAAAGCACAGGAGTTAGAGAGGAGGTTAGCTGAGGGCGGAGCTTGGAGAAGTTCTGGGAAGCGGATGCTATGTGGTCAGAAATGGCGAACTTGGTTACGGAAGTAGCATGGGATGTGCTCGGGGTAGTTAAGGGCTATTCATGCAGACATCAGGGTGACTGGTAGTGGAACGATGTAGTCCAAGGAAAAGTGGAGGTGAAGAAATGCTAAGATGGCAGGGAGCACAAGCGAGAAAGAACGGAGAGCGAACAGGGAGACCTACAAGGCGGAGAGGAAAGAAGCAAAGATGGCAGTTACGGAAGCCAAAAACGCGGTGTTTGGCCGCATGTACGAGGAATTAGGGGAGAAAGGCGGGGACATGAAGTTATTCCGGTTAGCTAAATCAAGGGAAAGGAAGGCGCGTGATCTTGACCAAGTTAGGGGCAACAAGGACGAGGATGGTAGAGTTCTGATGGGGGAGTCTCAAGTCAAGCAGAGGTGGCAGGCGTACTTTCGAGACTTACTTAACGAGGAGGGGGATCGTAACAGAGAGCTAGGGGAGCTGGGGCATTCAGAGTAGCATAGAGACCTAGGGTATTGCAGGCGCATTAGGTCGGAGGAGGTCATGGGGGCTTTGCGTAGGATGAGTAGGGGTCGAGCGACCGGGCCTGACGAGATTCCGGTGGAGTTCTGGAAATTAATGGGTAGGTCAGGAGTGGAGTGGCTCTCAAGGTTGTTCAATGCGATCTTCAGGACCAAAAGGATGCCGGAGGAGTGGAGGTGGAGTACAGTGGTGCTCTTGTACAAGAACAAAGGTGACATCCAGTGCTGCAACAACTATAGGGGTATCAAATTAAAAAGTCACACCATGAAGGTCTGGGAGCGGGTGATCGAGGCGAGGGTGAGGGAGATGACATATATATCTGTGAACCAGTTCGGTTTCATGCCGGGTCGCTCCACTACAGAAGCTATCCACCTTGTTAGGAGGCTGGTGGAGCAGTTCAGGGATAAGAAGAAGGACCTGCACATGGTGCTTATCGACTTGGAGAAGGCGTATGACAAGGTCCCAAGGGAGGTGCTATGGAGGTGCTTGGAGGCGAAGAGTGTGCCAGAAGCCTACATCAGAGTAATCAAGGACATGTACGATGGAGCTAATACTAGGGTTAGGACGGTGGGTGGCGACTCAGGCCATTTTCCAGTGGTTATGGGGCTCCATCAAGGATCGGCGCTTAGCCCTCTCTTGTTTGCCTTGGTGATGGATGCTCTAACCCGATATATTCAAGGGAATGTGCCTTGGTGTATGCTATTTGCTGATGACATAGTCTTGATAAACGAGACGAGGGTCGGTGTTAATGAGAGGTTAGATGTATGGAGACAGACTCTCGAGTCTAAAGTCAAGCAGAGGCGGCAAGCGTACTAAGACAGAATACCTGGAGTGCAAGTCTAGCACCGAGCCGAGCGAAGTAGGCAGAGACATGATGATTGGATCTTAGGCCGTCGCCAAGAGGGACAGTGCCAGATATCTTGGGTCGGTGATTCAGGGGGACGGAGAGATTGACGGGGACGTCACTCATCGTATAGGAGCGGGGTGGTCAAAGTTGAGGCTTGCATCAGGAGTCCTGTGTGACAAGAAAGTTCCATAGAAACTCAAGAAAAAATTTTATAGAGCTGTGGTTAGACCTTCCATGTTGTATGGGGCGGAGTGTTGGCCAGTGAAGAACTCTCATGTTTAGAGAATGAAGGTTGCGGAGATGAGGATGCTTAGGTGGATGTGCAGGCTCACCAGGTTAGATAAGATTAAAAATGAAGTTATTCGAGAGAAGGTGGGGGTGGCCCCGGTGGATGAGAAGATGCGAGAAGCGAGGCTGAGGTGGTTCGGGCATGTGCGGAGGAGAAGTCCTGATGTCCCGGTGAGGAGTTGTGAGCGGCTGGCGATAGTCGGCGTTCGGCGAGGAAGAGGGAGGCCTAAGAGATATTGGGGAGAGGTGATTAGGCATGACATGACTAGAATGCGGGTTTCAGAGGACATGGCCCTTGATACGAAAGTCTGGAGGTCTAGTATCAGGGTTGCAGGATAGGAGCCCCTGGGGTTTTTCGTACTCCTCACCCGGGGCTGGGTGAGGCTTGGCAGGGCTATCTATAGAAGATTTGTGTATTGGATTACGTCTCCCTTATGATAGTTATTTGATTTTGTTGTTGTCTGATATTATTGCATGCTATTTTATTTATGTTTCTTATGTTTAGATAATTATTCACGCTATTTCTGTTGAAGTTACTAATGCTCTTTTGTCTTTATTTTTGTTTTTGTTGTTCCTTTCCTTAACTGAGCCGAGGGCCGATTGGAAACAGCCTCTCTGCCCTTTCGGGGTAGGGGTAAGGCATGTCTACATATTACCCTCCCCAGACCCCATTTTGTGGGACTATACTGGGTAGTTGTTGTTGTTGTTGGATCGAATGGATCGAAAGAAGTATCACTTATCACATGACATCATTTCTTGTTTGATTCTTACCTATATGAAATGAAGTGTGTGTATATATGTGTGTATATCGATAAGTATATACTGATTGATCTCAACTAATCATAGGAAAAAGATCTGATATTTCGAATCAATTCAAAATATTATAATAAATATACCCTGTCATGCACGTATTCGGTCATCGAACAAATCAATGCCCGAGAAACTAAATCGGAGAAAATAACCAATTAATTATTAGGAATATTGTGAATATCTTTTGTGTATCTTTTTATTATTGGTAAAATATTCTCTCATTATTGTACAGTCCTATAGTTGGTAGGATTTGATTTCCTTCATTATTGTACAGTCCTATAGTTGGTAGGATTTGATACCCCTGTACTCTATATATACATTTGTGAGAAATACGAGAAACTTAGTTCTCCCAAAACTCTCTACATGGTATCATACGCCAGTGGCTTATCGCCAAACAAACCCTAATTCTATCCTACCCGCGCCGCCGCCGCTGCTCTTATCAGCACCCCGTCGCCGCCGCTGCCACCGCTGCACTAATCGGCAGCCTTCTCTTTCTCGACGTCATTCAGCGCCTCATCTCCATTGCCTCGCGCTTCATGGCCGCTACGACGTCAACCGAGCCTCTCTAGCCGATTGCCATCAATGCATCGGCTCAAATCCCACTCAAATTGGATTCCACTAATTACCTGGCGTGGAAATTCCAATTTCGAACCCTTCTTATGGGTTACAACCTCCTCAGCTTCTTGGACGGGTCGAAGCCGTGCCCACCGGCCACTATCGTCGACAAGGACGTGACTTCCCCCAATCCAGCATATCCATACTGGATTCCCCAGGACAATCTTATTCTCAGTGCCATCATCTCGTCGATCACACCGATGATCATCTCCTTTATTGCCGCTGCGGAAACCTCAAAAGAGGCCTGAGACATCCTCGCGCGCACATACAATACTGCTTCTCGTGGTCGTATCATGGCTCTCAAACAGCAGCTCCATAATCCGGTATAAGGTTCTAAATCTGTTACTGATTTTATGCACGGTATTTGCGTGATTGTGGATGAATTATCTCTCCTGGGTGTTGCTGTTGATTCTGAGGATCTTGTCATTAAGGTTCTAAATTGTCTTGATGATCTGTATATGGAACGCTTTCATGCCATCCAAGCCCGCGAATCTCCCATCTATTTTGCTGAATTACATGACAAGCTGTAATGCATGGAGGCTCAGATTACTGCTCGTGTGCCAGCCACCTCCGCCGCATTTGATTTGGCTCCGTCGGCTGCCTTCGTCGCCGGACAGCAGCCAGGTCGTCACCGCTTCTGTAGCCGCGGGCGCGGCTGTAGCAGTCGCGGTTCAGTCTCCGGTCGCGGTGGTTACTCCAGCAATGGCCAATCTCGCGGGTACAATGGGAAGTGCCAGCTCTGCAGTGAATTTTGGCCACTCCGCGCGCCGCTGCCCGTCCTATCCCATCTCCGGCGCAAATCAGCCCCCTTACAGTGGACCACTGCCGTGGCCAGCTTATGCTTCGCCGCCTTATCCGGCTGCTCACACAGCCCATCACTCTCCGACGATTCCCTCTACATGTGATTGGATCTTGGACTCTGGTGCCTCCCATCACATAACCTTTGATCTTACCAACATGTCTCTTCACAGCCCTTACACTGGTTTCGACAATGTGTTTATTGGTAACAGTGAAAGTTTGACAATTACACATACTGTCCAACTTAACAGTCATTCCTCTCTTTTATTACCTGGACTCTCTATGTTCCACATATGCGTAAAAATTTGATCTCTGTTGCCCAATTATGTCGTCACAATAATGTTAACGTTGTTCTCTCTGATACTGATTTTCAGGTGAAGGATCGTCGCACGTGTGCAACGCTCGTTCGCGGCCCGCTTAGGGGCAACACCTACTACTGGCCGGCGGCTCCCAGTCTCCCGTCCGCCCTCACGACACAAAAGCTCTCTGCGTCATTGTGGCATTCTCTGTTTGGTCACCCGTCAGCTAAAATCCTGCGTCATTTAGTGTCTTCTAGCAATATAGTGTCTTGTAATGTGTCTGATCTTGCTTGTGTCTCTTGCAAGCTTCATAAGTGTCATAAGTTACCGTTTTCTGAGTCAAGTTTATCCTCTACTGCTCCCCTGGAGCTTATTTTCTCCGATGTATGGACCTCTCCGATTATTTCTAATGAAGGATTTAAATATTATGTCATCTTTGTTGATCATTTTCTAAGTATGTTTGGTTTTTCCCTTTACGCCGTAAATCTGATATCTTACAAACCTTCCCCATTTTTAAATCCATTGTAGAAAAATATTTCTCTGCTAAAATCATTACTCTGTATACTGACAATGGGGGCAAATTTCTCGCTTTACGCTCTTTTCTTGCCTCCAATGGCATCTCACATCTCACTTCACCTCCTCATACTCCTCAGCACAATGGCTATGCTGAATGCCGTCACCGTCACATTGTCGATACTGGTCTCACTCTCCTTCATCATGCCTATGTACCTCTCATTTACTGGCCTTATGCCTTTGCTAGAGTAGTCTATCTCATTAATCGTCTTCCCAAGACAAATCTTTCGATGCTCTCCTCCTTTGAGTCTCTCTTCCATAAGCGCCTTAACCTTGCCAAACTACGTGTCTTCGGCTGTCAATGCTTCCCTTGGCTTCGGCCCTACACCTCACACAAAATGGAACCCAGATCTCGTGCCTGTGTCCTCTTCCGCTACTCTACTACTCAAAGCGCCTATCTCTGCTTTGATCCCTCAGCGTCTAAAATCTTCGTCTCGCGTCATGTCACCTTCCATGAAGATGTCTTCCCGTTCTCCAAAATGTCTAACCCCGAGTCTCCCCCTGTTCCCATTTTGGTCTCCCTGGAAGTCCTTCCGCTGCCGCCACCAGTACCTGTCGCCGCTCCCACTAGCGATCCTTCACCGGATGCACTGTCGGCGCCAACGCCCGCGCCACCAGCGCCCCTTCCGGCACTGTCAGCAGTCCCTGCCACCGCTACACCCATTATGCCGCCACCTGCATCCTCTCAGGGTGGTCATCATATGCAATCTCACAGTAAAAGTAACATCGTTACGCCCAACAAGAAGCTTGGTATGTCTGCTGTCACCTCTCCTGCTGTTACTGAACCTCAGACCTTGTCTAGTGCTATGTCTGATGAGCGCTGGCGCGCTGCTATGTCATCAGAGTTTGATGCTCTGCTACGGAATGGCACCTGGGATCTGGTTCCGCCTGATTCTTCGCAGAATATTGTCGGTTGCAAGTGGGTTTATCGCATCAAACGAAAGCCTGACGGTACTGTGGATAAGTTCAAAGCCCGGCTTGTTGCAAAGGGATTTCATCAGCGTCCAGGTGTAGACTTCCAGGAGACTTTCAGTCCGGTTGTTAAGCTGGAAACTGTGCGTTTGGTTCTCAGTATAGCTGTATCCAAGGGCTGGCCTCTTCGTTAAATGGATGTGAACAATTCCTTTCTCCATGGGAGGCTTACAGAGGATGTTTATATGGCACAACAACCGGGCTTTGTTGACAAAGCCTATCCATCTTATGTTTGTAAGTTACAGAAAGCTATTTATGGTCTCAAACAGGCACCCCGGGCATGGCACAGTACGCTCCGCCAATGTCTTCTGACCATGGGTTTCGTCAACACTACCTCTGACTCTTCGCTCTTCGTCTTTCAGCATTCTGGTATTACGACCTATTTTTTGG
Source organism: Nicotiana benthamiana (assembly GCA_034376525.1). Taxonomy (NCBI): domain Eukaryota; kingdom Viridiplantae; phylum Streptophyta; class Magnoliopsida; order Solanales; family Solanaceae; genus Nicotiana; species Nicotiana benthamiana. The sequence continues at coordinate 16,222,929 of CM067325.1, forward strand.
TATATGTTGATGATCTCATATTGACCGGTAATGATTCTGCTTTCTTGAAACATGTGATTGACTCTCTTGGGACTCAGTTTTCTCTTAAAGACATGGGTGATCTAAGCTACTTTCTTGGTGTTGAAGTTCTGCGCAGCTCCAAGGGGTGTTTTCTTTCTCAGCGTAAATATGTTGTTGATATTTTGACTCGTCATAATATGCTGGAGTCAAACCCTGTTCAGACGCCAACAGCGGCGTCAACCCGCCTTCATCTGGCCGACTGCTCAGCCCCTATCGACGCATCCGCCTATCGACAGGCCCTTGGGGGCCTCCAGTATCTCTCCTTCACTCGTCCTGATATTTCCTTTGTTGTGAATAAACTCTCACAGTTCATGCACGCTCCTACTATCACTCATTGGGTGCAGTTAAGCGCCTCTTCCGCTATCTGAATGGGACGCGTGACTTTGGCGTCTGGCTGCGTCCTTCATCTGCTATACCTCTGCATTGTTTCTCTGATGCTGATTGGGGCGGAAACTGTGATGACCGCTCCTCAATTGGTGCCTATGTTGTTTTTCTAGGGCCTAATCCTATTTCCTGGAGCTCCAAAAAGCAGCGTTCCGTTGCACGATCATCTACTGAGACTGAGTATCGTGCCATTTCTTCTGCTGCCGCTGAAGTACGTTGGCTTCATTCCCTGCTGCGCAAGCTTCATGTCCCTCTTACGGCTGCTCCTGTCATTTACAGCGACAATATTGGCGCCACTTACCTCTGTGCCAACCCTGTGTTTCATTCGCGCATGAAACACATCTCCATTGATTATCACTTTGTTCGTCAATTGGTTCAGAATGGGTTCCTTCGTGTTGCTCACGTATCCTCTGCTGATCAGCTTGCTGATGCTCTCACCAAGCACTTATCTCGTCCTCGGCTTCTTCTGCTGATGTCCAAGATTTGAGTGTCCGCCGGCCCTCCATCTTGAGGGGGCGTATTAGGAAATATTGTGAGTATCTTTTGTGTATATTTTTATTATTGGTAGAATATTCTCTCATTATTGTACAGTCCTATAGTTGGTAGGATTTGATTTCCTTCATTATTGTACAGTCCTATAACTGGTAGGATTTGATACCCCTGTACTCTATATATACTTTTGTGAGCAATACGAGAAACTTAATTCTCCCAAAACTCTCTCCATTAATACAATCTCAGTGCTGCAATTATTATTCTTGATTAAAGATGAAAGGGATGAGAAGGTAAGGCTGTAACTTTGATTACTTTTGCTCCACGAGCATATTAGTCATTGGAACATCTACGTAGATAAAAGTCAAAGCAATTTACAATAAGGACTTTATTTTCCGGCAAAACAGTTGTTACTTTCACGCCCCAAACCTTGAGAGACATAGCTGACATTCGGTGTCAAACTGGTCCAAGAAAATCACTATGTAACTCATTTTTTTCTTTCCTAATTATTATAGGTTAATATGGCCACAATTCATAATATATAATTGTAAGTGGATAAATGTTATATCAATAAACCATCATTTATAAATATGAATATATAAGGGCGGTCAAGACCTCAAGCATTGACATACCGTACATAATAAACATGTACCTACAAAATCTCTAAGATTATTTGACATAAAATAAGATAGGGTATCGACCTACCTATAAGTCTGTAGTAAAACTCTTATACAATGACTTATAGACTCAGCTGCACTCCGAATGAGCTGGACTCTTACCAATTCTTCGCCGAATGCTAACCTCGTCTACTATGAGGACTCGTCAAACTGATTGTCTATACCTACATGCATGAATGCAGCGTCCCCAATAAAAGAATGTCAGTACGAATAACGTACCGAGTATGTAAGGCATGTGAATCAGTATATAAAGGAATGAAAGAAATATGGAGTAAATGAGTCAACTTGTAAGTCTGAATAACTTTGTAAATCATAAAATATTTATAGTATCATGCATATGCGTATAAATTTCATGTAATGCATAGGTCTGTACCTACATAACATCATAATCGTATACCAGTTGATCAGGTGGTAGTGCATATTTAACTCCGTAACCTTTTTCCATATCTCATATACATATATATACATATAAATACGTGTATATAGCATCATCCGGTCATGGTCAATGTATATCTAAATAAATGCAATGCATGAGAAGTACATCAATAAAATCTTTCGAAACGTCATAATACCATTATATCTCTGATTAATATAAAAAAAAATTTGTCAACTTAAGTATTTTATGAGATCCATGAGTAAATGATAGAATAATATGACACATGAGAATCAAGAACATACGCATCTCTAGTATTTCTAAAAATAGAGTCATTTATGAAAATTGTGCATTTGCTCGTTTCATTTATATCGTATGGATCATGCCAAAAGAAAGAAATACTAACCTTAACATACCTGAGCCGGTTCTCTTGACAATCCCATTGATAATAATCATACCCAAAGCTTCCTTAATGCAGCTTGACGCTGAATAACCAGAAACCGTGCTATTGTATGTCACTATATCTAGTTTAATCGCTTCTTCCTTCATTTGATTTAAACTATTACTAGCTTTCTCAAAATGTCCCTTGCAGGAATAACCAGAAATTAGTAAGTCCTCCAACGTAGTAAATCGTTATATCATTGTCTTACTATAGATCATTAAGAAGAAGAGTCATAATTCAAATGATTTCGAAGATGCCTTTGATGGAAGCATTTCAATAGGTCTACTGTATTTAAAAGTTTTCTTTATCCTTTTAGTACATACTGATGTTTAAGGATAGCCTGTCCCTCTTTTTTTCCTGCAAAATTACGGACTTTATGAATGTTATGCTGCATATGCGAACTAGCTAAATTTAGATTGGTATGTTGCCATATGCAAGTGTTACCAATAAAGACTTTCTTTAAGTGTTGTGGCAGTAAAAATATTTTGATTGGTGCCTTAGCAATAAAGTTTTAGTTGTCTAAAATATTATTTTGATTCAAATAGATCGCGTAATATGCACTTTGCGACAAAATTTTATTTTAGTAATGCACATAACTTCTGGTTCACAGAGTGATACGATATTTTTATAAGATTTTTTTTCTTTTTTTTTTAGAAAATGAACTTTTAGTTCTCTTGAACTTTTATTTCAAAATTATTACGTGTATAATTAAGATCAGTATACCCAAATGGAGCTTGTGGTTTTGCAAAACAAACTTGGAACTTTTATAACCATCCTCCGTATAAGACCTAATCTTATACTCAATATCTACAACAACAACAACTACTATCCAGTATAGTCCCACAAAGTTGGGTCTGGGGAGGGTAATATGTAAACGGGTTTGACCCCTACCCGAAAGGACAGAGAGACTGTTTCCAATCGACTTATACTCAATATCTATTAAATGTAATTTTTTATAACACCACTCATAAATCTAGGTAACGTGCAACCAAAAAAATATAAAGGATATTGGTTTTCCTAATTATTTTGCTCTTTTGTGGTAATAAAACAAAAGCAAACCCGTTTTGGCAAGGGAATAATGTATACAAAGGTACACAAGCTGATGAACAAAACCATGTTTTCATTAGAGCCCTCCACTATCCACGAATCACAAGGGCCCATATGATTCTACTGCAAAAGAAAAGATGGGCTGTTAGCTTTCCTTTTTGTGCCCAACAAATGGTTAGTGAAAGCTATTATTATTCTAGTAGTTATCTATCTACATTTTTGAAAAAAAGCATATCTTTTAAAAAAAGTTAACAGGAATATAGGGAAGGCCAATTAAGCAGGTCCGATTACTATGATTATGTTGTGGCTTTTAAGGGACAACAGAGTCTACTTAGGGTTCAAACAAAAAGTTATTGCTTAAAATGGAGGATGAAAAATGTGAAGAAATTTTCTTTGATCATGATTCATGACAATATCGTCAAATCATGATTAAGGGATTGTTTGTGTAGTCGTTATACAAGGAAAATATCTCATGTGACAAGTTCTACGCCGTCCATTTGCTAGACATTACATTTTTGTTTATTGTGGATGTTCCACAAAAATATAGACATTCTTCGTCCTAAATTGGAATTTTCATTTTATTGGGCTAATTTTGGACCTCATGAAATTTGTGCAATCTGGGCTGGGTAAGGTCCGGTCCATCTCCTCCGCGCTTCCAGAAATTTTGTCCCATGCGCTGGCCTACAGACTTTACGCTTTGCATTACATGCAATCAATTACTTAAATAGTGTCCTTTGCCATCCACGTGCTAGTTCATATGTTCTTTAACCTTTCTATAATTTGGGACATAGCAACCGACAAACGCATACGTTAATTGGACATCAACATGAATTATTTACATATACGAGGAAAAATATAAATTATATATGCACCTAAATAAGATCATTTCACTATTGAATATTCGCTTAGTACTTAAATCTTCAATCACTCGAATTTATTGTTCACTTTTTCAAACCTACTAAATATGAATTTACTAGCTCTAGATCTTAAGTTTATCGTGAGCGGCAGGTGAACACAAAGGAATTTGAAGGCAAGGGAAGGACAAAGGAGGATACTTTCGTCCTTCAAAACGAATACCCAATTGATCACAAGTAAAAGCTCAACTGCAATTTGACATTCCAATTACAATGAAGATAATAGTATGGTACAAAGTCATGTCGGGGTTGGTGTATGGTCCTCTCAATATTGTAAATTGGGGTCTAACCCAAAAGAAGGGCTCGTTAGTCGTTTCTAAAGAATCTCAGCTAAAAGACGGAGGGAGATGTTGGATTGAATTGATGTTTATTTAGGCCTTATAACAATTAGCCTCGTACAATTATTAATAGTATTGATGCAATCTGTCCAGTTTCTTCTTATAAACTTGAAAAACAAGTCTAGTCAAGTCAAGTCAAGACACGTGGCCTCTATTTGTATTTACTTTTTTTTAGAAAGGTTTTCTTCTCCTATCCCGGCTCTATTTTAACTTTTTGTTTTTGCATAATTAACGAGATGAGTTGATCTGATGTTAAGCAACTTTAGCTTCTAATTAAGAGATTGTGAGTTCGAGTCTTCCCAAAAATAAAATAAAAACTTTTTGAAGGGAAGAATACCGAGGAATTATTTAGAAGAACGCTACACTTAGGGACAATTCTCTCAATAACTCAAAGAAATGTTTCAAAAATCAAGAATATGAGTTAGAAACACTTTAAAATCATTTAAAGTAAAATGGTAATTCCTTCCGTTCACTTTTAAGTTATTTTTGGCTCTTTTTATACATATTAGGAAATTCATCTTTTAACATTAATTAATAATGAAATTGAACATATTAATCTTGCTTTACTCATTAGAAATATAACAAACTATTACTAGGCTATTTATTCCAAAGACAACCTTAAAAAAAAGTTAATTTCTTTTTAATATCTGAAAAAATCAAATATTATAAACTACAAAAAAAAATCAAACAAATAACTTAAAATAGATCGGAGGGAGTCCAAATTGGCCATCATAGGTGATTCTCATCGTGAAGAACTGTCATTAAATGCCAAGAACTAGAGTTACTAGACTATCGAAGCCAACCGTTGCAATGTGATTTTGAAGGTAGCAGTTGAGGCATCATTATTAAAGCCAGCACTTCCTTCTGCCAAAATTATACTCTTTCTATTTCAATATACGTGAATCTATTTGATTGAGCATGGAGTTTAAGAAACAAAATAAGATTTTGAATTTATTATATAAAATAAAGTATATATATTTTGTATAGCTATAAATTATTGTATAAAGGAAAATTATTTCTAAATAAGGAAAAATGTCATTTTTTTAGCAGGAACTAAAAAAGAAATAAATTCACATAAATTGAAACAGAAGGAGTAATTATTTCTAAACCCCTCTCATTATGTGGTTCTGTGTTTTCTTAAGTTTAATCCGTTTAACTAATTGTAATTAACTCCTTTCTATATTACTCCCTTTTTCACTTTTATTTATTCAGTATTCTAAAAAAAGATTTTCATTTTTACTTGTTACTTTTAGTATATTAAGAGAAGATAATTTTTTTTCTGTTATACCCACATTATTAAATATTCATAAAAAATATATATCAATAAATATGTAATTATGATAAATTATGCATTTTATTTATTATTTTTAAGAAATGTTCAAAGTTCATTGTGCAAGATATATGGACTTATATCTACATACATATGAACAATATATGGTTAAATTATATGTTATGTGCTATCTTTTGGTTTGGCCTAATTTTGTGGTCTTATAGACATTATGTTAAGGGGGCCAATGTGTTGTCATATAAAGTGTAGGACTAATGTGTAGATACCCAAAAAGGTAACCTTAGTTAATGATAGGCTAACTAAGGTTACATATATGTAACCATGGTTACAAGCTTGTGACTCTTGAGTTATGTAACTCTTGTGACTCTTGGGTTATGTAACTCTTTTGTTATAAAGTGGGGGTTATGGTTCCCACATTATTGCAAGACAAGACTCTTCTTCCTCCCATTGAACCAAGAGCAAACACCATTGTTGTCTTGCAAATAATTGTGGAAAACCATATACCAACCTTTGGTAATTGTCGTAATATTGTGATACTATACACATATTGTTTAAGTATTATGAAGAATTGTTGTGGATACATATACTTCAAGACAATCTTGAAGGAAGGATCAAGGAGCATTCTTTACAAGGACATTTGGACAATCATCAAAGGAGGTTCAACAAATTCCACACATGGATTCAGGTTAGCTTCCGCTCATGTAGTTTATCCGAATTGTTCAATATGAAGGTTATTGTCTTTAGTAGGAATCATAATCCTAACAATTGGTATCAGAGCCACCTTCATATTTGGATAATTTGGATGTTCATAAGATTCATGTTGTGTTAGGATTCATGTTCAAGTAATGTTAGAATTTTATTTATGAAATTCTAGTACCATGAAATAGCATGATTTTATGAATGTTGTGTTTTGTTGAAATTTGATGTTTTGATGTCATGTTATCTTTGCATGTATTAAAACATTGTGTTAAGCATGATTTTAGTTGGTAAACAACATGTTTTCTTGTTTAAGATTCTTGTTGGAAATCATGTTTTATTCAGAAAATTTTTCGCTAAACACTGTCCAAATATAATCGATTATCTTGACCAGATAATCGATTATTTTTTGACACTGCCTAAAGATAATCGATTATTTTCTTAGATAATCGATTATCTCTCAAGTTTTGGAATTCTGATATTTTTTGGAACACCAGAATAATCGATTATATGTCTAAGATAATAGATTATTCTGGTCCAGTGAGTTTGTAACGTTTTTAAATATACCAGAATAATCGATTATCTGGCTTAGATAATCGATTATTCAGGTCCAGTGACTTAGAAATTTTTTCTCAAAACCAGAATAATCGATTATCTGGATTAGATAATCGATTATACTGGTCCAGTAACTTAAATTTTTTTTTCTTAAAATCAGAATAATCGATTATCTGGTTTAGATAATCGATTATTTTGGTCCAGTAGCTGAAATTTTTTTTATGCCAAAGATAATCGATTATTTAACATAGATAATCGATTATTTTTGTCCAGTAAGGTTAAAAACGTTACAAATCTTTTATGTTTCAGATTTTAATTGACTTATTATCTATAATCAATTAAAATACTTAAGTTTTTTGAATATTAATTGTTTTAAAGTCCATCAATTTTCATATTTTTTAAATTGTCCTCTCAAGTATAAAAACAATTAATAATCAGTTGTTGCATGTCAAAACATGTGACGTATTAAGTTAAGATTCATAATATGGCTTAAGGAACTAAAGTTTTAGCATCTAATATTTTAAATTAGTCAATTGAAGCATTATGTTGCCAAAGTAACCTCTATTGTGTAGATTGATTCTTGAAATATAAGATGACTGTGGTATGTTAGTCTTCCATGCGTTTAACACCGGCCCAAAGGAAGGTTGTTATTTGGCAGGAATTCGAACATGCTTGTGGTGGTAAATATGAGACAATTATTTGGTTTTCCATGTGAATATTAAATCGGCCCAAAGGAAGGTTTGATATTTGACAGGAGTTTATTGTCTATATTTGATCACTACACCAAGAGTACCACTTACAAGTTGCTTTTCTGTCCAAAGACTAAAATCAATATTGTGCTAGGTATCTTGTAATGAGAAATGCCTATTTTGAATCTATAAAGTAATGTTAAAGTTCAAGTATATGTAAGCATGTATTTAGTGATCCTTTTGTTCTATTTTCAGTTAATTCTTCTGCTTCTACGATCTCTGCCAACATCAATAGCATCCTTGTGCTTAACGGCACAAACTTTAAGGAATGGAAAGAGAACGTCATGATCGTTCTCGGTTGCATGGATCTTGACCTTGCTCTTCGGACCGAGCAACCTACTCCTCTTGAGGATACATCCTCTCCTGATGAAAGGAGGGTGATGGAGAAGTGGGAACGCTCGAATCGCATGAGTCTAATGATAATGAAACGTGCAATTCCAGAATCATTCAGGGGCACTATGAATGATGAACCTAATGCCAAAGTTTTCCTTGGAAACCTTGAACAGCGTTTTATGCAAAACGAAAAGGCGGAAACAAGTACACTATTGAGTAAACTTGTTTCCATGAGGTATAAGGGCAAGGGAAACATTAGGGAGTACATTATGGAAATGTCTCATCTTGCTTCGAAATTAAAGTCACTCAAGATGGATTTACCTGAGGAACTGCTTGTGTACTTTGTTTTGATATCTCTTCCTGCACACTTTAATCAGTTTAAGGTCAGTTACAACTGCCTGAAGGAGAAATGGACTCTTAATGAACTCATTTCACATTGTGTGCAAGAAGAGGAAAGGATAAAGCTAGATAAGACAGAAAGTGCTCATTTGGCATCCTCTTCTAAGGAAACTAAAAAGAGGAAAGGTAAGGAAGTTGCGGTTGCAAAGCCCAAGATTAAGCAACATAAGGAACCTAAGGTTGAAATTACTGCATTAGGTTGCTTCTTCTGTAAGGGGACTAATCATGTGAAGAAGGATTGTACCAAGTACCACGCTTGGAGTGCGAAAAAGGTACATTTCTTTCTCTTATTTGTTCTGAAGTTAATTTAATTTCGGTACCTAAGGATACTTGGTGGGTAGATTCTGCTGCTACTACTCACATAAGTATATCAATGCAGGGTTGCCTGAACTGCCGAAAACCAAATGATGGTGAAAGATACATCTATGTGGGTGACGGCAAGAAGGTGCCAGTTGAAGCTATTGGCAAATTTAGGCTGTTGTTTAAAACCGGTTTTCATTAAGATTTGGATGAGACTTTTATTGTACCGTCTTTTAGACGGAATTTAATTTTTGTTCCCCAATTGGACATATCCGGTTATAAATGTACATTTGGGGACAATAAAGTTAGTCTCTTTCAGAATTCAAATCTTATTGGTACTGGTGTTTTATCAACATTTGATAGCTTATATTTGGTTGATACAATAACTTCAAATTATGAAACTTTGCATACAAGTTTAAGTGGTACCAAAAGAAAATTAACTAATGAGAATTCTATATCACTCTGGCATAAACGTTTGGGTCACATATCCATTCAAAGAATTTAGAAACTCGTGTCAGATGGAATTCTTGATTCTCTTGATACCTCAAATTCGAAAATTTGTATTGAGTGTATCAAGGGAAAACAAACAAACAAGACTAGATTAGGTGCTAAGAGAGCTTCGGACGTCTTAGAATTGATACATACGGATATTTGTGGGCCATTTCCTACTCCTTGTCGGAATGGTCAACAATACTTTATCACATTCATAGATGATTACTCTCGTTATGGGTACCTATATCTTATTCATGAAAAGTCCCAATCCATAGACGTGTTCAAATCATTTAAGGCTGAAGTTGAAAATCAACTAAGCAAAAGAATTAAATCCGTTAGATCTGACCATGGTGGTGAATACTATGGTCGATATGATGGTTCCGGCGAACAACGTCCAGGGCCTTTTGCTAAATTCCTAGATGAGTGTGGGATCGTCCCTCAGTATACTATGCCGGGAAGTCCTACGATGAATGGTGTAGCTGAGAGACGAAATCGGACCCTTAAGGATATGGTAAGAAGTATGATTTCTCGTACTACTTTGCCTGACTCACTCTGGGGTGAAGCATTAAAAACCGCAACTTATATTCTTAACAGAGTTCCAACGAAAGCTACAATCAAAACCCCATATGAACTTTGGACTGGGCATAAACCCAGTATTCGACATTTACACATTTGGGGTTGTCCAGCTGAGGCAAGGCCTTATTGGCCGAATGAAAAGAAACTGGATGCTAAGACGGTTAGTAGCTATTTTGTTGGATACTCTGAAAAATCCAGGGGTTTTAAGTTTTATGATCCCACTTCTAGAACTATTTTTGAGACGGGTAATGCTAGGTTCTTTGAGGATATTGAGTTTGGGAGGTCGGGAGATAAAGTTGTTAGAGATTTTGTCTTTGAGGAAGAACATGTGTCTTTCCCTCAAGTTGTTGATCTTGGTCTTCCTGACACGGATCACACAACTCCGGTTCAAGACAATCTCGAAAATCTCCCCAATCAGGATCCTGAAATTAATAATGAAAATCAAACTCAACAACCTCAAGAAACTGAAATGCCATTAAGGAGATCCACTAGAGAGAGGAGAAATGCAATTTCGGATGATTATGTAGTATTTCTCCAAGAACAAGAAAGTGATATTGGACTTGAGGAAGATGATCCAATCAACTTCCGTCAAGTCATTAAGTGTTCTAACTCTCAAAAGTGGATTGATGCCATGAATGATGAGATGAAGTCTATGAGCGATAATGACGTTTGGGAGCTTGTTACCTTGCCCGAAGATATTAAACCTATTGGTTGTAAATGGATTTTTAAAACCAAAAGGGATTCAGGGGGCAATGTTATTAAGTATAAAGCTCGTCTTGTCGCAAAAGGCTACACTCAGAAGGAAGGCATTGATTATAAAGAGACTTTCTCTCCAGTTTCATCGAAAGACTCTTTCAGGACTATAATGGCATTAGTAGCACATTTTGATCTTGAGCTTCATCAAATGGATGTTAAGACAACATTTCTCAATGGTGACATTGAGGAAGCAATTTATATGGTGCAACCTGAAAACTTTGTTTCGGATGAATCAGAGAAAAAGGTTTGCAAATTAAAGAAATCCATCTATGGGCTCAAGCAAGCTTCTCGTCAATGGTATTATAAGTTTCATGCAGTCATTACATCTTTTGGTTTTGAACCGAATATTGCTGATGACTGTATATAACATAAGTTCAGTGGGAGTAAGTATATTTTTCTGGTTTTATATGTCGATGACATACTGCTTGCCTGTAACGATATAGCATTATTACTTGAAAATAAGAAATTTCTTTCAAAGAAATTTGAAATGAAAGATCTTGGTGAAGCTTCTTTTGTATTAGGAATTCAGATACAACGAGATCGCTCTAAAGGTGTTCTCGGTCTGTCACAAAAGGGCTATATCGATAAGGTTCTGAAAAGATTTGGCATGCAGGATTGTAAACCAGGCAACACCCCTATTTCTAAGGGAGACAAATTTAGTCTCAAACAGTGCCCAAATAATAATTATGAAATTTCGGAAATGCAGAAGACGCCTTATGCTTCGGCTGTAGGTAGTCTGATGTATGCTCAGGTATGTACACGACCTGATATAGCATACATTGTTGGGATGTTAGGCAGACATCTAAGCAATCCAGGAATGGACCATTGGAAGGCAGCCAAACGGGTCATGAGGTACTTACAGAGAACAAAGGATTACATGCTTACATACCGGAAATCGGACCAGCTTGAGATCATTGGGTATACCGATTCCGATTTTGCTGGATGTCAGGATAGTTTGAAGTCCACTTCATGCTATATTTACATGCTTGCAAGCGGTGCTATCTCTTGGAAAAGCATCAAGCAAACTCTTACAGCCACTTCCACCATGGAAGCGGAGTTTATGGCATGTTATGAAGCATCTAATGAGGCATTATGGCTGCGGAATTTTGTTGGTGGACTGCGAATTGTTGATAGCATCAAAAAGCCGTTTAGGCTATTATGCGATAACAGATCGGCAGTCCTTTATGCTAATAACAACAGTAGTTTGACGAAAGCAAAACATATGGACGTCAAATTTCGGGTTGTTAAAGAAAGAGTACAAAATGGACAATTGTGCATTGAGTACATTAGTACAAACTCCATGATTGCGGATCCGCTCACTAAGGGATTGACACCAAAAGTATTTCATGAGCATATTGCTCGTATGGGTGTCAAATCATATAAGGATTATGTATTTTAGTGGGAGTTTTGTATTGTACATTTATGTATTGTCCATTATATTCAGAAATTCAGAAATTCAGTTATATCTGCAAATATTCAGTTTTAAAGTTTTTGTACTCTTACAGTTTATGATTGATCTCAATAAAGAGAACCAGTTGGAAATAGATATTCTATTGACCATACTTTATGTTATTTCCATGTTACATACCTACACTTGATCCATGTCGTTGGTTATATTGATATACGTGATCTATGCCGGTTCTAGTTACGAATGAGTAACAAAGAGCACTTAGTTCCTATGTTGGTATGATTGATGGACCGGATTGTTCATGACAATTTTATTGTGATAGCAATTTTGCGCACCTAAGGTTATTTTGTAATATATAATGCTAAGATTTGTACATATGTTTGTGTATCTCGTCCAAGTGGGAGATTATAAGATATATGGACTTATATCTACATACATATGAACAATATATGGATAAATTATATGTTATGTGCTATCTTTTGGTTTGGCCTAATTTTGTGGTCTTATAGACATTATGTTAAGGGGGACAATGTGTTGTCATATAAAGTGTGGGACTAATGTGTAGATACCCAAAAGGGTAACCTTAGTTAATGATGGGCTAACTAAGGTTACATATATGTAACCATGGTTACAAGCTTGTGAATCTTGAGTTATGTAACTCTTGTGACTCTTGGGTTATGTACTCTTTTGTTATAAAGTGGGGGTTATGGTTCCCACATTATTGCAAGACAAGACTCTTCTTCCTCCCATTGAATCAAGAGCAAACACCATTGTTGTCTTGCAAATAATTGTGGAAAACCATATACCAACCTTTGGTAATTGTCATATTATTGTGATACTATACACATATTGTTTAAGTGTTGTGAAGAATTATTGTGGATACATATACTTCAAGACAATCTTGAAGGAAGGATCAAGGAGCATTCTTTACAAGGACATTTGGACAATCATCAAAGGAGGTTCAACAAATTCCACACATGGATTCAGGTTAGCTTCCGCTCATGTAGTTTAATTCCGAATTATTCAATATGAAGGTTATTGTCTTTAGTAGGAATCATAATCCTAACACATTGTAGACAAATAAAAGTAATCAGAGGGAATATATGACTTTTAAGTTTCGAACATCCTTTAACAAAGTCATTTAATAACCTTAACGTTAGAATATATATCTAAACTATCATTTATCTACTCCTTAAACTTATCACGTATTGATATTACACTTTGTAGTAGTAAGGTTAGTTCTTTTTCAGAAAAGATATACATGACTTCTTGCTTTTTAAAACGATTGTGTTTTTTAAATTGATACAAGAAACAATGACTAGCATCTGGAACTTAAAGGCGCAAATAACACTAAATGGATTATATTATAAACAAAACTCATCTGTTAGATACGAAATATCCCTTCTTTTCCCTCTTTCTTGGATCCAGGGTGAGTGGTGGATTTACATGGTTATTTATTTGTGGGTGCTCAAATACTTATTTTTTTTATAAAATTTAGTGAATTTGTATAAAAAATAATAAAAATATTTAGATAAATATTGAGTAAGTATTCATAACTAAAAAAAAATTTCTTTTTTTCTTTCAGAATTCTTATCAGTAAGTACTCACAATTTTAAAATTCTGAATCCGCCATTAAGTAAGAGTGGGTTGGGGGAGGAGGAGGGGGGAGGGGGGAGGATGAGTGAATCTAAAATGGCCCAAATACACACTTAACATAGCATGATATTTTAGCTTTGGGCTAAGCTCGAACGATTTTTCAAAAAGGTTTCACACAATTAACATAGCATGATAGTACGTAACTTATTTTTCTTCCACGTGGAACTCTATTCACACACTCTCAACGATATACTCCTTGTATATTTTCTAAGCCATATTATCTCACTGTGAAAAGAAAGAAGTCATGTGAAGCCTAACATGATGGTGGAGTTTTTGTCCATTTGGAAATTTTCTAATTTGTACAATTTACAAGCCTAGATCTCCACTTTGACTTTCCCAATTGCATTCTGCCCTGTCGACTATAAATCATCTTCTGATGATCAGTTGCGATAAAAAGAAATATTTTTAAATGACAAGATAATTTTTTAGGGCATAAGAAATCCAAAGTCATAGGTTATTGTACTGTGGACAATGTGAACCTTATTGGTACGGTACGGTTGGTGAGAAACAAAATGTCTAGTCTTGCATAAACTTCTATATGTTACCAATCATCTATCCCTTCAAAGTCTATATCAACCCTTTAACACTTAACCAAATTCACGTTATAATTTCACCCAATAGTACTACAGAAAAAATATATTTACACGTGTCATCTCCATTTGTATGCTCACAGATGAAACTAAATATCAAGTTTATAAATTCGAGATTCTAATTATTTTAAGTTATTGAGTTTTAGAATAATAATTTGTATATATTTAATAAATTTCTTAAGATAAATATAAGATTTCAATCAAAGCTACTGGATTTAGTCGATCTGGTTTCATATATGTCAGTACAACTTATTATCGCAAACAAAAATTATTTAGATAGAAATTTTAGGGGAAAAAGTTACTATATGAATTTTTAGGAAATCATCTTGCCACTAACTATATATATTTTTTATTAGAAGAGAAAGGAAGAGATTGAGACCAATTCTGTATTGCACTATAAAAGCTTCTGTATACGGTCAAAATCAAGGAGTCTGATTTTAAAGTATTAAATTGGGCTATGAGTCCGAGTCCGGAAGACTCGAAGTGGAGGACGGACCGGGCTGAAGGACACACACCTCGAGGAAGCAGATCAAAAGGCCTGGCACGACCTACATCGAGGGCAGTACAATCTCAAAGACACTCAAGAAAGAGCGAGAATATCTCAAGGACACGTGGATCAAGGCATAAATTAAAGAACCGGATTTGTATGAAATGGTACGGGTCTATACTAGGTTATTATACACCTTTACAAATAGAATTCTTTACCATAATGAGGAATATATTATATTGGGATTTTCTCCTTTTATATAAAGGGGATCCCAATCATTTGTAAATGACATATTATTCATTGCAATAGAATATTCTACTTTGTTTTTCTTATTTACTGTGCTCAACAACTGTTCTTTAGCTTTATTGTTTTTACTTTATTGTTCATACGTCATTGCTCTTAGCTCACCTTGAGCACCCCAAGAAAATCAAGCTCGAGGTCCTTATTTCTCTAGCAACACTAGTTTGGTTCATCAATTCTTTTTACTTAAATTTAGTATTACTTGTATATTCACTAGTATTAGGATAAATCACATATCTATAAAACCACAAATCATATTTAATTGTTACACCCATTTTCGAGGTAAACAAATTGGTGCCCACCGTGGGGCTAAAGATAATAGTGATTATTTTTGTGCTAGTTCTCTGATAACTTGCGTTATTCTTTACACTTTTTCTTATCAAAGATTCTTTGATTTCAGACCAAGATATGTCTAGCACACAAAACACACCTGTTCACGACAGTGAGGGACTCAGAGAGAATAGCGGTATAGGTGTCGGTGTACCACTCATAAATCCTGAAGGAGTGTCAAATATGGAGCCAGTTGATATCGATTCGTATAACGCTCTAAACACGGACGCAGGCATAGACCCCATACGGAATGCACACAGGGAAGTTTGGCCCGACGACCAAAGAACACGAGGAATGGAAGAAGGAGAAGTTAACCTCCTAGTGATTTTTGAAATGTTGCAAGCTCAGCAAGTCGCCATCGCTCAACTTCAGAATCAAAATAGAACTCCAAACACAGCTGAACCACTGAACACGCGGCGTGTTGAACCAGTGTTAGAGAGTCCCGATGTAAGTGGCTCGGGGTCTAACCCCACAATTGAAAATGCTCGAAGAGCTCCCCAAAAGTACTGAGACCGGAGAAAAGAAGATTAAAGAAAATGACAAAAGGTGCAGACATACAATTCAAGGGTCGATCAAATACGGGGAGCAATTCTAATTTTGAAAGGATTGGACTCGAAAAAGTTCGTGCAAAAGCCATTCTCCCAGAGTGCGGCTCCGAATCCCATCCTGAAGAAGTTTCGGATGCCATATATCCCAAAATGCAACAGAACCACTGATCCGAATGAGCACATCACCATATACAATTGTGGCATAAAAGGGAATGATTTGGAAGACGATGAGATTGAATCTCTTTTGCTAATAACATTTGGGGAAACTCTTTCTAAAGGTGTCATGATTTGGTACCATAACTGATGTTTTATGCTTCAATACCACACAAGAGGGGGGGAGTGATTTGTATGGTACTCAATTTTTGCTTAACTTAATTATAGAAGGACCTGGTTCATCTATGTGCTCCAACTACTACTGTTTGTGGAATAATAAGTAAAGAAAATAAAGTACATGGAGATTTTTATGTGAAAAACACTTGGCTCAAAATGTGAAAAAATCACGACCTACTACTCAGTAGGATTTCCCAAACTTCCACTAAAATCACTGAACCAAAACTGTATTTACAAAAACTCATTTGTAAACTTAGGATTAACTCTAATCCCGTTGTGGCACACAGCCTCAACTGTTGTGACAACTTCAAGTTAAATCTAACTTAAACACTCTAAGCACCTAATAAAATCGCTTCTCTAAAAGCTAACAATGTAAAATTGCCTACTACAACTTAATTAGAATAAAAGATAGACACTTGGAACTGGTTCTTCTATCTTGTTCAAGTAGCTTCAGGATTGTATTCTTGAATCACACATAAATTTCTAGCAAAATTGCTTTGCTATTTTGCTCTCAATTTACGTTTAACTTCTGCTTATGTGCATTATTGTAAAAGAGAACAACACTGACATTTAATAGATTAGTAATTAGAGATTAACTGGGATACAAATGCTACTCTTCTATGGTAGAATAGTTCTAGTTGATCTCATACTCTAACACTATCCTCTTCCTAAACTGTGTTTTCTTCGTGTAAGGAGTCTTTCTTTCCTTATCCAATTATGCAACCTTTTCGATTAGATTAGGAGATATTGCTTCTAATAAGTTAGATTTATCTCCTTCACATGTATCTCACATGTTTGGGTTGATCATGACTGTGCTTCACAAGATGGATCTGGTCCATGTCTGAGTTCTTATGTCAGTTTTCAAAACTTCATCTTTATTTGGGCTAACAAATTCCCCATTTTTGATGATGACAAACTCTGTGCATTTTACTTACTTGTACCCTATAAGAACTCAGCTTAACCATCAATACAAAGTTTGGAAAATTCACTTATCATCATGGACCAGGTTAATTAGGTTATAGATATCACTTATTCATAATATGTAAAGCACAATATATCTTTTCCCTTTTGGTATCATTGAAAATTTGCATACACAGAGTGTGAGTCCCATATTTTAATAAGTACTCATGGCCACTGGGGCAAACTGTGCAATCATGGATTAATCACCAGTAATCAAGTAAACATATTTAAACTATCAAGGAAATATTAAAATTGAAGAAGAGCAAAAATAGTAGATATCATTGATAGAAGATATGTTGCTACCATAATACACAACTAGAAAGCAAAAATATTCAAAACGGGTCACTCAAGGTACTAGACGGGTTCAAGATATAAAGGCTAGAATTCCTATGGCCTGGGGAGCTAGAGGATTGGTTTTGGGCTTGGATAAGATTCATCATATTGTGAAGAGTTCCATCATTCTTCTCCTTTTCCTTGGCAAGCTCAGTTCTCAGAGCATATCTCTCAGATTCCACCTCTTCCACACAAGCCTTTAGCCTATCTATCTCAGCATCCTTGGCTTCAATTTCCTGAACAACAGCCCTGACTTTACTGTTGATAGGTATCTTCTTGGATAACCAGGTTCATTTGGGATGGCATCGACTAAATAGTCACAAGAAAGCAATATATTAATTTCAAATGAATCCTTGTTTGAGGCTATTTCCCATTTCTTAAAGGCACATTGCACCTATCCAGAACCGTAGTCAGAATAAAGCCATAGGGGTACCATGAGCCTTAGATCCATTGATAACCTTATCCAGTATCTTGATGATGAATGCAGTCCAGTTAATTTTCCTTCCACTTTCAATTCACTTCATCAGAACTAAGTCCATATAATTTGTAATATGCCTTCTCTCTTGCCTTGGTAGTAGACACTTGTTGAAAACTCAAAAAGGACTTTGTGTTGTGGCTTCATTTCACTCTTGTGCGGAAACTTGGCCTCATTCATTTCTGCAACATCATAGAAGTTCCTAGTGATTAAAAGGGCAGATGGAAGGGAATCCAAACTTGGCCATCTCAGTTTGGTGTAATCATCATATCCCTCACCAATGATGTCTAGAATCTCACCCAACTTCTCAGCATCAAATGTCACTTGAACTACTTTAACTTTGCTCGTAACTCTGCCATCTTTGACTTCAGCATTTGCCATGAATTCAATGATTTCATTTCTGGACAGTCTCATATCCATCTGAAGGACCATGTCCTTCCAGCCCTGAACAGCTAGGGTATCCACCAAACGAACAATTCTTGGTTCCACCAAATCTTTCAACAATCTTCCCTTCAAAATTTTCCTCTTACCAAACTTGGCAAGCTTGTCTTGTGCTACATCAGACTCGTTTTCTTCATCACCACTCTATTCCTCATCTTCAGAAACTCTAATTTGTTTACCTTTTACTGCAGACCTTGTCCTCTTGGCCAATGAAGGTTCAACAACCTCAAACATAGAGGAAGACTTCTTGGAAGAAGCCTTGGTCTTTTGGGCTTACGGGGTCTGAACCTCCAGTGTTGTAACTTTTTCCTGATGGACCTGTTCCATCTCCTCAACATCAACAACTTTTGAGGATTCTGCAACCTTATTTTTTCCGTTATCCATCCTTTTCTTCTTACTTTCAGCCAAAGTCTGTTGTAGGTATCTCTTACTCTGTTTCACCCTGCTTCTTGTTGCTCTTCCCTTTGGCAAGGAAGTTTCAGTAGTTGTTAGGGAGGAAGCCTTTTATTTCTTGGAAAGTTTAGTAGCACTAGGGTGTTTTGGTATAGGAGTTCTTATTTTCTTTGGATCGTAACTTGCACCCACCTTTTACGGAAGGTCTTCTAGGGTTTCTTCCAATGATGATCCAGGTTAATCTCCCTATGAAATTAGATTATCTAGCCCCGTAGCTGTCTCCCATGAACTGATTCCCCACGACTTCTTGCCACTTTCTTCAACAGTTTCTTGTACAACCCCAAAAATAGCAGGTATAGACAATTCACCAGTGGGTGAATGATCAACCTCTCATTTCCTTTTTTCCCTCACTTCACCACTTTCACCCTCTCTATCACTTTCTTTTACAGATTTATTTTTACCTCCACTCCTAGCTAACTAAGGTAATTCAACATCCCTTATAGGTCCAACCAACAGAAACCTATGTTCTAAATTTTCAGCCAGAGGAGTACTCTCCTTATAAGGAGATTTTTGAGCCTTGTCAGAGTCAGAAGATCTAGATCCTTCCACCTCACTAGTAGATTTGAAAGAATCAGACTCAGAGATGGAATTGGAATTTTGGACCTGACTTTCCTTTTAATTTCTCATTCAATTTCTTTGAAAGAGCACCAGAAGCCATTATGTTTCGAGCAAGCATTTTTACTCTCCTTTGCCTGGGTTAGGGAGTTGTGCTAGGTGGAGGAGGGGTAGATGAATCAGAGGAAGTAGGCTATGGAGGAGTTCCAGGGTTGTCTTGTGGGTTTGTCATTGTAGCATAGTGCTGGAGAGAATTGGTGATTTAAACCATTGGAAAGCAATTGAGAATGAAGAATGGTTTTTGATGGCTTAGAATTATGAATATGAAAGGAAGTAATAATGAGTATTTAAAAATAAAGACTCATTTAATAGATAATTTTAGCTTTTAATAGTCAACTAGAGGTCTAATCAACCTAAATTTGTAGTTTGAACGAACGGTTAAGCTTCCCTTGATTTTAAGAAATTTTTTGTGGTTAGAATTCTAAGGAGGACGGAATTGGCTTAAAAAGCAAACATATAGAATTTTCCAACAACCATAATGACTTTTGCTCATGATTTAAATATTTATATTTCTAATTGTGCAGAGTATAGAAAATATACCTTGGCATTCAGATGAATAAATACTGATGAACCAGGTTATTCATTTAGAATTCTCTTGACCATGCCTCAATTTACTACAATAGAAGAAACTTTAGAAAAGATTAGTGAGTCATATTAACACATGTCACAAAAATATGCTATTTACAGTATGAAGCTCAATAAAAATTAATCTAGACATTTACACAAGTGCAAATTTCCTAGACAAATATCTTTTTATTCAGTTTTTCAATTTTAAAATTTTTTATTGTGCATTCTGAGCTGGTCCCATTAGGTGATCTTAATCATCCATAATTCCCAACCTGTTCCTTTTAAATCTTTATCTACTCAAAGCTTTTGTAAAGATGCCAACAATTTGTTTATCAGTAGCACAAAATTGTATGGTAATCAATCATTTCTCATAGTTATCTCTTAAGAATTAATGTCTAACATCTATGTTCTTACTCCTTTTATGATGAACATGGTTCTTTGTCATACTTATAGCATTAGTGTTATCAGGAAGATAAGAATGCAACCAACTTCAATACCAAAATCTATCAGCTGCAGTTTGATCCACAACAATTAAGCACAACAAGAGGCATCTCAACATATTTAGCCTTATTAGTGGATAAGGCCACTGAATTCTGCTTTTTAGTGGCCCATGAAATAAGACATGAACCAAGAAAATGAGCCATTCCTAAGGTGCTCTTCCTATCCATAAGGAAACCTGCATAGTTAGCATCATCATACCCTACTACATCAAAATTACTACCTTTAGGGTACCAAAGATAAAGATCAGTAGTGCCTTTCAAATATCTCAGTATCCTCTTGACAACAGTCAAGTGAGATTCTTTAGGATTTGCCTGAAAACGAGCACAAAGCCCTACACTGAATATTATGTCAGGTCTACTAGTAGTAAGATACGAAAGTAAACCAATATACCCCTATACAACTTCTGATCAACAAATGAACCAAGTTCATCTATGTCTAATTTAGTAGATGTTGCAATGGGTGTGTCTATTTCCTTTGATTCATCCATTTTAATTTTTTTAATCAGTTTTTTTGCATATTTCTGATGATGGATCATAGTTCCATTTGGGTTTTGTTCATCTATGTCTAATTTAGTAGATGTTGCAATGGGTGTGTCTATTTCCTTTGATTCATCCATTTTAATTTTTTTAATCAGCTTTTTTGCATACTTTTGACATCCATCTGATAAACAATGAATTCCATGTGTGCTGCAAATGTTATGAGGAGTCTTATCGCCTCTAGTCTTGCAATTGCAACAAAGGTCTCATTATAATATACCCCCTCCCCTTGGCTATAACCTTGGACCACTAGTTTTGCCTTGTTCTTTGTAACTGTTCCATCTTCATCAAGCTTGTTTTCAAAAACACATTTAGTGCCAATTACTGATATTTCCTTAGATCTTAGAACTAGATGCCAAACTTGACTTCTCTCAAACTGATTAAGTTAATCTTGCATTGTATTTACCCAATCGGCATCCTGCAAAGCCTCAACATTTTTAGGTTTAATAAGAGATTAAAAGCATAAAAACCACATAGGTTCTTTAATTGTAATCTAGTTTTAACTCCAAATGTTGGATCAGTGATTATGATCTCAATGGAATGAGAACTTTGATACTTGTAATGTTTCAAAACCAACTGATTTCTGCTTGATGTTTCTCCCATGTTCTGTTGCTGAGGAATAGGTTCATGAATAGGTTCCTTTAGGGGATTAGTTTCAGTTCCTCTTTGTTTAGTTCCCCATGTCAGGTTGCCCTGGATGGAAGAACTTGTTCCATCACATGTTCCTTCTTTTGGTGCAACTTTAGCTTGAGTTGAGACTTCACTCAATTCTTTTACCAGCCCAATAGCTTCATATTCATGTTCATGTCTCTCAAAAAGAATTATAGTTTCATCAAAAACCACACATACGCTTTCTTCTACACACAAAGTTCTTTTGTTTTACACTTTATAAGCTTTGCTATGTGAAGAGTATCCGAAGAATACCCTTGCATCACTTCTGGGATCAACCTTACTTAGGGAGTCCTTTCCATTATTGTGCACATATCACTTGCATCCAAATGCCCTAAGATGGGATATATTTGATTTTATCCCTTTAAGAAACTCATAGGGAGTCTTCTCTACAAGAGGTCTAGTCATGCATCTATTAATGGTGCAACATGCAGTATTTACAGCCTCTGCCTAGAAGCTATGGGGCATTTCACTAGAAAGAAGTACAGTCATTTCCATATCTTCAAGATTCCTATTCTTTCTTTCAACTACTCAATTTTGTTGAGGAGTCCTAGGGTAGAAAAATTATGATCTATACCATGCTCATCACAAAATCCAACATACTTATCATTTTCAAATTCAGTTCCATGATCATACCTGATTGGTGCAAGTTAATTACCTAGTTGCTTCTGAGTTTTTCTAACAAAGGCAGTAAACATGTCAAATGCTTCATCCTTAGATGTTAAAAACAGTACCCAGGTAAATCTAGAGTAATCATCAACAAGTATCATCACATAATTTTTGCCACCTCTGCTAAATGTTCTCATTGGACCATAGAATTGCATATGAACCAGTTCCATCGTCCTGGTTATGCTTACCATTTCTTGCTATTAAAAGATGATCTTACATGTTTTCCCCTTACACAAGTAGCACAAACTTTGTCTTCCTTGAACTTGATGTTAGTAACCCTATCGCCATGTCCTTGGAGACTAATTCATTGAGTTGATTCGGACTTTCTTGACCAAGTCTTTTGTGCCGTAGGAGGGGATCATTTTCCAGCACACTCAAGCAAGTACATTCATTTTCTGAAAGAGTAGAAAAATCTACAATGTAAATATTGTTAACCCTTTTTTTCCTGCAAAACAATCTTGTCAGTGGTAAGATTAATCACAAAGAATTTGGTAGAGGTAAATGCTACAAGGTTACCTCTGTCACTTAGTTGTGATACACTAATTAGGCTATATTTCAAGCCATCTATCAAGTAGACATTCTCAATAGAATGTGAGTCTGTCTTACCTACCTTTCCAACCACAATAATCTTACGTTTCCTCCCATTTCCAAAGGAGACATTACCTCTTTTTAAGTCCTCAAGTGAAAGGAACTGGTTTTGCGTCCAGTCATATATTTTGAGCAGTCATTATTCATGTACCATATTTGGCTACTTCCCTTCACTTGGACCAGCAAAAAGAAATCCGGTGTTAGTCTTAGGAACCCAAACTAGTTTGGGTCCCTTTTCTATAGGCAAAGGGGTAAATTAAATTCCTTTTGGCCCATCCAGGCAACCTATTTTTCTCTTGAACAAAGGTTTTGTTCTTTTGACCGATCTTTTCTTTTGCATTACATTCACTTTCGTAATGACCAGTCTTGCCACAATGTGTTCAGATTTTGTTTTCAGGAAGAGTGATGTACTTGCTTTTGGGATCCCACTTAGGTGCTTGGGTCCCATAGCCAAGTCCTATCGAAGATGTTACCGTGGTGTTCTTGTAGCCATGATAGTGCATCAGAAGCCTTATTCCATTTGCAAGTTTTGTCTAGTTCATGTTTACCTTCCCTAGGTCTTCTTTTAAGACTCTTATTTGTTCATATTTGTTGTACAACTCATCCTTTGTTTTTCCTAGATTTTCTTCCAAAGTTATATGTGTGCGATCAACTTTCTTCTTACCTATTTCTAATTTCAGTTTTAAATTTTCAAACATAAGTTCTAAGACACTAGTGTCAAGTTCAAGAACATGGTTTTTCAACTCAGCATTCTTACTGTCGCTCTCATTAGCCCTAGATTCTAGATTTTTGCACTTGGCTTTTAAGATCACACACTCCCTAGACAACCGTTCCTTCTCATTGTTACTTACCTCATACTCATCTATGAAGTCTAGCAATAATTCAGATAATTTTTCTTTAGTCAAAAAGTTAATCTTGTCTTTGAGATAAATCATACTTAACTCTTATTCATCATCTGATTCTCCGATGGCTATAAGTGCTTGTTCACCTCCAGCTTCATCTTCTAAATCCTCATATGATGTTTCCCCCAAGTAGCAACTATAGCCTTTGCGGATCCTTTGTTCCTTTTTGGTTGAACCTATTCCTTCTTCTTGTTCCTTCGTTCAGCCCTTTCCTTCCTCCATTCAATTTCCCACTATGGGCAATTCTTGATCATATGGTCACTCTTGCCACATTTTTAGTAGCCCTCGTTGGTGTGTTTCTCAGGAGCCCTTAGTTTGTTGAAGGTTTTACCTCTTTAAGAACCATTTCCTCCTATCAGGTGCTTTTTGAAGTCCCTTGTGATCATGGCCATTTCATCATCCTATAGATCTGCACCTTTAGCTATTCTTAGAGCCAGACTTCTTTCCTTCTTAGGTACATCAATTTTCATGGTTTGCCTTCTCAGTTCATAGACGGTAAGATTTCCAATCAGTTCATCCAACTTTAAAGTAGCAATTTTCTTTGATTACTGAATAGTAGTGATTTTGCTTTCCCAAGTTACTGGTAAGACCCTTATCAAGATTTTCTCAACCTTGTCTTCTTCAAGGATAATTCTCCCAAGAGATTTAAGTTCATTTGTTAGTGTTGTGAACCTTGTGTACATGCCCTGGATAGTTTCTCCTTCCTTCATAGTGAAATTCTCATATTGAGAATATAGCAGTGTTCCTCTTGATCTCTTTACTTGAGGAGTTCCTTCATGTGCCACTGGTAATGTGTCTCAATCTCCTTAGCAGTGGTACAACTTTGAATCCTGTTGTACTCGTCTGGACCTAGTCCATACACAAGTCATTTCTTGGCTTTGGCATTCTTTTCCTATTTCTTGAAAACTTAAGCAGTGCAGTCAGCTCTTGTCTTACGCACGTCCATTTCTTCAGCATTCTTCTTGGTAGTAGCCAGGGGACCATCGGTGACTATGTCCTAGAGTTCATAGTCTTCTCCTATGATGTGTCTCTCATCCTATTCTTCCACCAAGAATTGTATTGACCATTAAAGAGTGGAGGCCTAGCAATTGATTGACCTTCCCAGTTTCCAAGTGGTGCACTCATCTCGATCTTTTCCTAAGTTGTTAACCTCTTCAAGGATAACCCGCTCTAATACAAATTGATTTGTACTTCAATACTGCAAGGGGGGGGGGGGAGTGATTTATGTGGTACCCAATTTTTGGTTATCTTGATTTTAGAAAGACCTAGTTCTTCTATGTGTTCCAACTACTACTGCTTGCAGAATAATAAGTAAAGAAAATAAAGAACACATAGATTTTTTCGTGGAAAACACCGGGCTCAAAATGTAAAAAAACATGACCTAGTACTCAGTAGGATTTTCCCAAACTTCCACTAAAATCACTGAGCCAAAAACTGCATTGACGAAAACTCTTTTGTAAACATGGGATTAACTCTACCCCCATTGCGGCACACAACCTCAACTATTGCGACAACTTCAAGTTAACTCTAACATGAACAGGCTAACTACCTAATACAATTGTTTCTCTAAAAGCTGAAAGGTACAGTGTAAAATCACCTACTATAATTGAACTAGAATAAAAGATAGACACTCCGAACTGGTTCTTTTATCTTGTTCAAGTAGCTTTAGGATTGCATTCTTGAATCACACATAAATTTCTGGCAAAATTTCCTTGCTATTTTGCTCTCAATTTACGTTTAACTTCTGCTTATGTGGATTACTGTAAAAGAGAACAACACTGACATTTAATAGATTAGTAATTAGAGATTAACTGGGATACAAATGCTACTCTTCTATGGTAGAAGAGTTCTAGTTGATCTCATACTCTAACACTACCCTCTTCCTAAACTGTGTTCTCTTTGTGTAAGGAGTCTTTCTCTTCTTATCCAAATTATGCAACCTTTTCAATTAGATTAGAAGATATTGCTTCTTATAAGTTAGATTTATCTCTTTTACGTGCATCCCACATTTTTTGATTGATTATGACTGTGGTTCATAAGATGGACCTGGTCTATATCTGAGTTCTTTTGTTAGTCTTCAAAACTTAAACTTTACTTGGGCTAACAATAACCTAACCCCGAACTCTATTGATTCGTTTACCATGTTGGTAGACTCAATTTTTGAAGGCACATGTCGGTTCCATAAAAGTTGCAACAAGGAAGTTCGATGTATTTAAAATAAAGCAAAGGGAGAACGAGATGCTGAGGGAGTTTGGTTCTTATTTCAATCAGAACGAAAGGAGTTATCACCAGTTTCCGGTGACTGGGCCGTACAAGCCTTCACTCAGGGGCTAAATGAACAATGTTTGTTATCTTCAAAGCAGCTGAAATAGAACTTGGTCGAGTATCCCGTTGTGACAGCCGAATGTGCATAATTGGTGACAGTCAAAAAATAGGGTCGAGGATGACCAATTGGGAGCCCCTCAGGCTCAGTTCATCCAAGTAGATTACTAGAAAGGGAGTTAGGAAATTCATACAGGGGTTCAAGATTGAATAAGGAAAGATATAAGTCATACATCGAGGATTGAAAGAACATTTCAAGGCGTAACATAACTTGAAATGATCGAAGAATGGATCGAGGTCAAAGTTTCCGGGGTATCATGAGCAAAACTGGGTTTGATAGGCACTTGGGACCAACGGAGGCACCCCGATTATCGGAATACAACTTCAGCATTGATGCCTCGGTGATTGTCTCAGCCATTGGAATATTAGAGATATTAGATGGACCAAGCCTATATAGACTAATCCTTCTAGGAGGAACCCCAACTTGATGTGCAAATATCATGGTACTCATGGGCACGGGATCAAAGATTGCAGGCAGCTCAGAGAGGAGGTAGCCTCGTTGTTCAACAAAGGGAATCTTCGTGAATTTCTCAGCGACTGGGCCAAGAGCCATTTCTGAGAAAGGGATGCAAATTGGAAGAATGAGCCTGAAGAACCTCAACATGTCATTCACATGATTTTTGGAGGAATCGATTTCCCATAAGGACCTATATAAAAACGTACCAAGGTTTCCATGACAAGGGAGAAACGACTCGGGACCACATGCCCGATGCACCTCACATTCAGCAAGGACCGAGGCCTCATCTGAGCCTCATGACGAAGCACTGACCATTTATATCCTTTTAAATGAAAATCAAGTTAAACGTGTTCTTGTGGATCCAGGTAGCTCGGCAAATATAATCAGATCAAGGGTTGTAGAGCAGCTCGGGCTGCTTGACCATATCATACTTGCCTCTAGAGTATTCAATGGATTTAACATAGATACCAAAAAAACGAAGTGGGAAATCATCCTCCCAGTTAATGTGGTCAGAGCCACATAAGACACCAAGTTCTATGTTATCAAAGGAGATATGAGGTATAATTCTTTACTTGGAAGGTCGTGGATCCATAGCATGAGGGAAATACCATCATCCCTTTATCAAATGACGAAGTTCCCAATAAAGGACGACATTAAAACAGTATATGGAGAGAAGCATGCAAATATGTAGATGTTTGCAGTACATGACCTGGCACTGGTATCGACACCATCTACATCGGAGAAGTCAAAGGACAAAGAGGCCACCAAATAGCAATCACAGCCCATGCCCTCAGTTGAGCCCAAGGTTTAGGTGATCGATGAATAGGTGGTCAATGACGAAGAAGAAGATTTCCTCATCCCCAAGCCTTCGTTGCCCCCGAGGAATCGGGCATGACAAAGTCCACGGTCGAAGAACTCGAGCACGCTATATTAATCGAGCATCTTCCTGAACAAAAGGTATACTTGGGGATGGGGTAAACCCCCGAAATAAAGAAAAATTCATTTAATTTCTTATCGATAACATTGACTATTTTGCCTAGTCCCACTTAGACATGACAGGGATCCCATCGAAGATAACTACCCATCGACTAAGTGTTGATCCTATATTTAAGTCGGTGAAGGAGAAGAGGAGACCTCAGTCCGAGGTAAAGCATGCGTTCGTCAAAGAAGAGGTATAAAAATTCTCAAAACAAGATCCATTAGGAAGTAATATATCCTGAATGGCTAGCTAATGTAGTGGTAATCCCTAAAAAGGGGAATAAACTTAGAATGTGTGTCGACTACAAGGATTTGAACAAAGCATGCCCTAAGGATTCTTTCCCACTGCCCAACATCAATCGATTGATCAATGCTACGGCTGGACACAAGATCCTAACCTTTCTCGACGCCTACTCCAGGTAGAATCATATTCAAAAGAACATGGAAGAGTGGGAAAAATACTTCTTTCATCATGAAGTATGGTAAATATTGCTATAATATAATGCCCTCCGGGCTAAAGAATGCAGGAGCCACGTATCAACACCTAGTTATTAAAATGTTCGAATATCAAATAGGAAAATCTGTGAAATTTTATATTGATGACATGCTAGTTAAGTCCCTGCGCATAGAGGACCATTTGACTCATTTGCAGATAACGTTTGATATCCTAAGAACGTACAACATGAAGCTCGACCCTGAGAAATGCGCTTTCGGAGTTGGTTCGAGCAACTCTTGGGCTTCATGGTGTCGACACTCAGATAAAATCAATGGCATCAAGGAGATCACCATGGTGAACAAGGTGAAAGCAGTTCAAAGGCTGATCGGGAGGATAGCTGCCCTAGGCCGATTTATCTCAATGTCATCAGATTGGAGCCATATTTATTTTCCTTACTCAAAAAGGAGAACAACTTCGTATGGACTCCAGAATGCCAACAAGTCTTGAAAGAATTAAAATGGTATCTCTCAAGCCCACCCTTGCTCCATACTCCAAAAGAGGATGAAACACTCTAATTGTATCTAGACGTATCCGAAGTAGCAGTAAGTGGCGTGTTGGTTCAAGAAGAGCAAGGTATACAATTTCCTATCTATTATGTGATTTGGACCCTAGGAGATGCTGAAACCAGGTACCCCCACTCGGAAAAGTTAGCTCTTGCATTAATAAGCGCATTTCGGAAATTAAAACCATATTTTCAGTGCCATCTTATATGTGTGCTGACTACATTACCCACTTTGAAAGCTGGCCAAATGGGCCATTGAACTTGGAGGATATGATATCGAATTTCAGCCTCAAACGACAATCAAATCTCAAATTTTGGCAAACTTTGTGGCCGATTTCGCGCCTACCCTAGTACCCAAACAGTTCATCGGCAACAAAGTACCAAAATTCCTTGAGGACCATAAAATCAATAGGATTCTATCAGCACCTTGCCACCCAAGTGCAAATGGTCAAGCAGAGTCCTCAAACAAAACCATCATTCGAAACTTAAAGAAAACGTTAAATGATGCAAATGGGAAACGGAGAGAAATATTGCCCGAGGTGCTATGGGCATATGGAACGACATCGAAGTCGAGCATGGGGGAGACCACATTTTCTCTAGTATGCGGATTCGAAGAATTGATCCTAGTCGAAGTCGGGGAACCTAGCGTCAGGTTTCAGCATGCAACTAAATACTCCAACAACGAATATATGAGCACTTGTCTCGCCCGTTATAATTCAAATGGACGCGCAAAAATAAAGGATCTAAAGGTATTTCAATAGAAGGGCTAACCTTTGATATTTCAGAGTCGAGGACTTTTGAAGAAAGTCACTCTCAACACTCTAGAACCAAACGAAGGGAAACTAGGTCCCAATTGGGATGGACCTAACCGTATCTTTGGAGTCACAGGGAAAGGATCCTACAAACTTAGCACAATGGAAGGCGAGAAACTACCAATCAATTGGAATGTATCATTGCTCAAGTGATATTGCTGCTGAGGTATGGCCTTCTCCCCTTTTCCATTTGTATTTAAAACTAACTCCTTGCAGATTTCCAAGTAGAGATATCGAGGCACCTTTCACCTCATAGACCTTGGGTTTGAAAGCCTATGTTGCACTCTTTTTCCCTTAGATCGGGTTTATCACAAACGGGTTTTACTGGCAATGATTTTTACCAAGGTAACACCTATATGCTACCTAAGGAACATTCAACAAGTATTCAAGGCTTCTTTTCAATCAACCTCGAATATTAGGGGCATCACCCTTAGAGATTATATTTTGAGAATGATACTTCGCGCCTAAGAGGACCTCAATAGGAGAACTTTGTAATGGGCCAAAGGGTCAAATAAACCATGTCCATATAGAATAATCAAGCCCCGACGACAAAATATATACGCATGTATCAACTATTTAAAGAAATATTCTGGTTTTTATCAAAAACACTATGTATCTCAAAGAAATTTGCTATCATACAAGCTCTGCACTTACAATCCTACGGGAAGCAGCTCAAGGGCCAAAGCACTCTGAAGTACCCGAGGATTGTCACAGACAGTCAAGACATTCAAGGCATAGAAAATTCGGATTCATAAGACCTCAAAGAGGCACCCCCTCAAAACAAAGGCCAAGGCCAATATACTCGGGGACTAACTCTTCGAACAAGTTTGGAAAGTTATCGGGAAACAAGTCCAAGTGATAAACCCGAAGGCTACAACCATACTAAAGACTACAGTCACATAAAGGTTACAACCAAAATAATGGGGTTCGAAGACGTTCGAATTCCACTATAAAATTAAAGGCCTTCAAATATTTAAAAGTCGGTTAAGTTAGGCTACCCTCGACAAAAATAAGGGGCTTCGATAAATTCGGCCCCAAAAAAACCTAAGGGTTTCGATAAATTAGCCCTCGAATGATCAAAAGGCTTCGATAACACCAGCCTTCAGAAAAACCTCAAGAGGTATTCGATTATGTCTATACAAACAAAATGACTTGCAATATTCCGACATGTTGAGCCTTCAAAAAGCCCAACGGGTACAAAAAATCATGATAAGGCATAACTAAAATATCACTATGTCTTTTAGCCGAAATGGGGGAAAAAGTTTATAGTCATTTTAGAGGCCAAATTGGCCCCACCTAAAGAGCCTAAGGGGCAACCTAAAAGAGCCTAAGGGAAAACCTAAAAGAGACTAAGGGCTAACCTAAAAGACCTTAAGGGCCAATATTTAAATAGCTTTAAGGCTGAAGCACACCATGCTTAAAGCCCTTACCCAGCTCGGACACAAATGTCCCTAGCTAAAACTTAGCTCGAAGATTGAACCTTAAGTGGTAACCTATTATCAATCGTTGATAAAATATAAAGACTTGAGGGTCTGCTCTACCCCGAATTTGATTCAATGCTCAAAGGTTAGAGCATAAAAAATTTAAAAAGCACTGAAGAAAAATTGAGGGAAAACTATCAAGGAAACCTCTTTTTATATATACAAAAAGATATTACATGGGGGTCCTACAAAGCAAAAAATTACAAAAAGATAGAAAACATTCTACCTACTCTAGAAAGGCATTCCCTACTGGACGGGATCAGCCTCTTCCCCAAGGGTAACTTCTTCAGCAGCCCCCTCCTTTTCATCATCTTAGACGTCACAATCATTATTAGAGGAAAGGAAAATTTTGGCATTATCTTCATCTGCCTTAGCTTGTTTTATCTCCTCGGAAAGATCAAAGCCTTGGCATGAATCTCCTCAAGGGTCTCCCTTCGAGATCGGTGTCGGACATAGTCATTGCTTCTTTTTCACGATCAAAATCCTCTCTCAATTCCATCTGATCATCGGCAACATATTTCAAATAGATGGCTACCATCCTATTAGCCTTGGCCTGTATTATGGTGGCTTCAGCCCTGACTTCCATCACTACGGCCTTGACCTTTGCAAGACCAGCCTCGAGCTTAGCTATTCTGCCTGCTTGAACCAAGTTTCTCCCTTGAGTGTTTTGAAGTTGAACCTCGAGGGCCAATACCTTCACCAACGCATCATTTTTAGTCGCGACGAGGGCATCCATTTTCTCTTTCCATTTATTGCACTTGGCTCAGATTTTATAGACCTCGCCCAGGAGCTGCCCGATCATATCTAGCTTCTGTTGCAGCTGAGACATTGAAGTATTAGCTTCCAAAGACGGGAGAGGTAGCCCGTTTTTTTTCAGAGCAGAAGTTACTTGCTTTTCTAACTCACTCTCGTATTCACGAGCTTTGGTCATCTCTGATCGGAGATGTTTCAGTTCTACTTCTTTTTGTCAAGGATAAGCCTAAGTGTTTTCTCCTCATTCGAAGCCCTACGCAATTCGACTTCACTATGGTGCAATTCAGTCTTCAATTTTCAAAGGGCTACACAAAAGAAAGGAATGATTAATTAGACAGAAGAAGAAAAGTGTGGCATTGGAGAAATATCAACGATGCTAAAAACTTACAAATAAACAAAGACACGGAGCTTCTTCAAAGATTTAGCTCGCATCCACTGGGTCGGCCTCATCGACCCCAGAAAAGTTATCCTGGAAGGTGTCGTCTTCACTCAGTACCCCATCGAGATTGGACATCTTCACATTCTGAGCATCCTTAATTGAATCCTCGTAGAAGGCCGAAAATGGTGAGGGTTGACCTCTGTCATGGCCTCGGGGAGATCACCGAGGCATTCTGTTCATGAGGAGGAGTTTCAAAGCTCGCCCCAATTGGAGTATTTCCATAAGTCTGAGAAGCGGTTGCCATATCAGGTGAAGTAGGGCCTTCATTCCTCTTTCCTTTTAAACCTCCTTCCTAGAGTCTATAGGCCATGAATTCTATAGGCGTGATAGCCTCAGAAGATTTCCTGGTTTGATCCACCAGCATCAAACCTTCCATCTCGTCACCATCATCATCCATGATCTGGTGGGCGGAGTCAACATCCATACTTATGAAGACGCTTCTCCTATGCCTCAGAGCGAGCTTTTCTTGGCTTTAGGTGTCCTCTCTCGTCGAGGACATCTTCCTCTTGTTATCCTTCTTAGGCTTTGGAGCCGAACATCCCGCTTACTCCCCGGAAGAGGGCAGATTCATCTCAAAGAACTCACCAATACCTGCGATAGATGAATTAGGTCACATGAAGAAAGATATTCTTAATAAGGAAAGAAACATTATGGCACGTACCATGATGTTTCGCTTCCCACTTTCCCTTTGACAATTCCCGCCATTTGTGTTTGTCGTATGGTGAAGTAGCAGCTAATTTGCAAACCCAGTCCTCGAGGTCAAGGTTCGCATTAGGCATCTATGGAACCGCTGTAGAGAGGGGAAATGAGTAATTATGCAAAGTTTAGAAAAATTTATGGAAGATAATTAAAAGAATTCCACTCACGTTCGAAATTACATTTCTCGATGAGCGACAGGCACTTCTCAGAAATAATATCGACGGTCCTCACCCGGATGAACCGGCTGATCAAACCTCGATCCTTGCCTTCATCGCTACTGGCAAAGAAGGACTTGGTTGATCGCGTTGGAGTTTGATTAAACCTCGAAAATGTTGAGGTCGAAATAATCGGATGAGGTAGCTAATGGTGAACTCGAGCCTGGCCTTTACACTGAAGAACCTCATCACTATTACGATCCGCCAAAAAGACGGATGGATCTGTCCTAGGGTTACTTGATATCTTCTGTAGAATTCAAGCACGAAAGGGTCAAGGGGACCCAACATAAAGGGATATGTATATACACTCAAGAACTCCTACGTAAGTTATGATGTCCTTCTCCCGAGAAGGTATTTGCAGAACGGCCTCCTCTCTATATTTCACACTCCCACCTCACAACATCGAGATGACTTTTCTCAATTGACCTTATGTACCTCGATGCATGCTCTGGACGGCCGACAATGTCGGGTGGGTTCTCGGCTATAAAGTCCCTTTTTAAGGAAAATTTTCCTGGTTTGATTTTATGAAGAGCCGAAGGTTTACCACCGACCGGATAGGAAGTAGAAGTAGAGTTTCCTTCTTTCTGAGGAACAGACTTAGAAGTTTTCACCATCAGTGCCTTAGGAAAAGAGGGAAGAAAATGAGTGAACCCGCGAGGTTTTTAGTCGATGCAACGGAGGAACTGGAGGGAAAAAGGAGAAATATAGAAGATAATAGGTGTTGCAAGGTGAAAAAGTCTTTAATGAGAAGAGAAAATAAGTATATGTAGTGGAAGGCGGCGACGATTCATTAGTAGTAATGACCGACCGGCTCTGACATACATTTATTGCTTTTGGGGAAAAGAACCCACGGGATGCTACAGTCATTACAACGCTTACGACATAAGAGTGGTGCCTTCATAAATAACTTCGGGAATTCAAATTGTTTAATATCATTTCATTCTAAGAAATGCGGGACTATCTGTATACGGTCAAAATCAAGGAGCCCGATTTTGAAATCATTAATTGGGCTATGAGTCCGAGTCCGTGTAATCCGAAGTGAAGGTCAGACCCCGCTGAAAGATATACACCTCGATGAAGCAAATCAAAGGCCTGGCACGACCTAGATTGATGGCAGTACAATCTCGAAGGCACTCAAGAAAGAGCGAGAATTTCTCAAGAACATGTGGATCGGGGCATAAATTAAAGGATATGATTTGTACGAAATGGTACGGGTCCATACTAGGTTGTTATACACATGTACTAATAGAATTCTTTACCACAATTAATGAGGAATGTACTATATTGGGATTTTCTCCTCTAATTTAAAGGGGACCCAAATCATTTATAAAAGACACATTATTCACCGTAATAGAATATTTTACTCTGCTTTTCTTGTTTACCGTGCTCAATAATTATTCTTTAGCTTTATTGTTTCTACTTTATTTTTCATATGTTATTGCTCTTAGCTCACCTCGAGCCCCTAGAAAATCGAGTTCGAGGTCCTTATTGCTCTAGCAATACTGGTTTAGTTCATCAATTCTTCTTAATTAAACTTAATATTACTTATATTTTTACTAGTATTAGAATAAAAACACCACAAATCATATTAACCCAACACCAGAAAACAACAAAGAGACATATGATATGGAAATCCAGTTAATTAAGAAAGTGAGTCTATTCCTATTTATTTTTTATAAGGAAAATAATGTTTGAACTTCTTTTTTATCTAGAAGAGTAAGGTAGAATTATTTATGCGAAGTTATGATCAAGGTAAAGTTAACGATTGCAACCACTCAGGAACGTCGAGGAACAAATGAAACTTCTCCAATTTCTTAATATGAAATACTGGGTTCGAGTCATAAGATAGAGAAATTTCTGGTAAAAATGTATGTGTTCCAAACAAAAATGAATAATTCTACGTGAGCTTTGTCAAACAAAACAGAATAATTCTAAGTTTAACATCCTTTATTGCGTATATATGAGCTTTGTATTCTGATTTTTAATACTAAAATTGATGGTAATTGTAAAGATAATTTTGACAATGTCAGTAAGATTTGACCTATCCAAAGACAACATTTTGGATCAGATGTTACCATCACATGTAAACCCCACCCCACCAATATCTCGTTAAGTTAATATACCAATCATAGTGGCATTATATCAACTGTGGCTTCTGTTGAGGAAGTCCTTTTTTGTATTAGCTTTTCTGGAAATATTCCCTGGTTTTACTCATCCTGTTGCCCTTGTTTATGGTTCTCTCGAGACTTGTTATTTTCATTTTGATAATTGTTAATTCCCTATGACTTACTCTATCGAAATATGTTGTTGACTCTTCATAATTTTCATATCATAATCTTTACCTTTTTATGGAAATAACTAGTGTACAACAAGGACACTGTTTGGAATTTCTCATGACTAAGGAGAAATCTCTGAATGGACTGGCTTGGAAAATGAAAGCTAATTTCAATTATTGAATTTTTTCTTGGTGGGTTGGGGAATGGGATTTGTGGAGGGGGGGGGGGGGGGTAGGGGATCAAGAAAATCAGGATCTATGATAGTATCGTGCAGAGTAAAATTACAAGTAGTACGCTTATTACATATTCACGCAATGGCATCCCTTTTCTACTTCAGTTTCATTTTTTTAAAATGAAGAAAGAAGGGAAAAGTTTATGTTTTTATTTTTAAAAAAATTAACTGGAGGTAGAATTCTTGATTGATCTTGTAGTCAGTGGCCCCTTGGTGTGTAAACAATACCCTTCGTCCAATATCACTTAGTAACAGCACGTGCTTCTTGAAAACGTATGTTTCTCTTTATTTTTTGTCTATTGTCTGCTCATTTTGCACCTATGGTGGAGGTGCTTGTCGATGCTACTTGTCTATCCATCATTCATATATCAATTGAATAATTCTTCACCTCTCACTGCACCCAATCAGAATTTAAAACATAATTTGTTCCTTCTTCAAGCTTTCCGTTGGTTTTTTTTCAATCTTTCATTACAGCCCTTCGTATTGTCCTAGCAAAACCATAATTCTACTAGTTACTGAAGCATATTTCACGAGTACCAAAGAATGTGTGTTGGCCTTTTTTTGTGTGTATATTCTATCCTTTACGGACTTTATTGCTAGGATTTTACTGTATTTATTGTTATTGTACAGTACAATATAAAGTATCAAACGCTCCCTAAACCATTAGAATCCATACAAATAAAAAATGTTAGTTAAACTTTTAGGTTGAAAGTTTTTGCAAAGTGATGTAACAAAGTTGAGAAACCTTAAAATAAACTATTTCTTGGAAACTACTTACAGTGTTAATACTAAATGCGAGTAATTTATGTATAAAAAACCTATGATATATTTTCCTGATGGGTCGGAGGAGCCTAGAAATTAGAATATTAGTTTCTGGCGATCTATGTTTAAGTTGAAGAATTTGTCAGTATGGATGCTACTAGAAAATTAATAGGGAAGAGTTGTTGACACAGTGGAAAGGGCCATAGTAACCTGGAATTTAAATGTCATTAAGGACCCACAGATTGTGGAATTAGCATACTTCTTAAATTTAAATCAATCACTTTTTCTCTCTGCCAGTAAAGCAAAGCATTTCCCATCAGCTTAACGACGAACTAATTAACATAAAACTCACCATCTTTCTCTTCTATGTATTCAACTACTACTAAGCAGTTGAGCGATCATTTCCAATCCTCATTCCAAGATTTCCATCATTAACTCCTCCACCGATGCCTTTCTAAAAAATGTCTAATATTGTACTCGGAAAAGAAAAGATTCAAATACTTAATAGTACAATTTATGAATTGGCGTGTGGTTTGCCAGCCTTGCAATTCTTTTTTTTAGTCTTTTAGGTCTCGTTTGGTATGATGAATAAGGAATAATTAATTTTAACGGAAAAGGGTCATATATGTCCCTCTACAAGTTAAAATAAGCTACATTTGTCCTCCGTTATACTATTTGGCCATATATATCCCTACCGTTCACATTTCTGGTCATATATGTCCCTCTGACGTTAACTTTTTTAAAAAAAAATTAAAAAGCCACGTGTCAGAATCCTATTGGTTAAACTAAACCCATTCCCCTTTTTCTTTATATTAAAATAAAAATATTTGTAAAAAATATAAAAAAACTTGTAAAAATGGGGAAAAATTTGTAAAAACTGGAATTTTTTGGTAAAAGTTAGGAATTTTTTTATTTTAAAGCAATGAATATATTATATTAAAAACAAAATATTATATTAAAAAAATTATTTAAAATAATTTTTTAATAAAAAGAAATAAAAATTGTTTAAACTAATTTTTTTAAAAATATTTTAAAAATATGAACAGAGCATCTCTAATCGGAATGATAAGGAATACATTCTTCTTCTTTTTTGTTACACGAAACAATTTGTTAAACAATTTTGTCAAATATAAAAATATTTTGTTAAACAATTTTTATTTCTGTTTTTACAAAAAGAAAATTAATTTATTTTCAAATTTGAAAATATTTCCAAAATGTGTTTTTTGTTTTTAAAAACAATTTTTTTTGCATTTTTAAAGAATTTTGTTTTGTAAAAAGTGAAAATACAAATTTGTAAAAACTGAAAAAAAAATTTAATATAATAATTTTCGTTTTTTAAATTCTGAAATAATAAAAAAATTCCCAGTTTTTACAAATTTTTTCCCCATTTTTACAAGTTTTTTACATTTTTTACAAATATTTTCGTTTTAATATAAAGAAAAAGGGGAGTGGGTTTAGTTTAACCAATTAGACTCTGACACGCGGCTTTTTAATTTTTTTTTCAAAAAGTTAACGTCAGAGGGACATATATGGCCAGAGATGTGAACGGTAGGGGACATATATAGCCAAATAGTATAACGGAGGATAAATGTAGCTTATTTTGACTAGTAGAGGGACATATATGACCCTTTTCCGTAATTTTAAAATTAAATTTTAAAAAAAGTTAGTCCCATGTTTGATTGAGAAAAATTACGGTACAATTAATTCCGGAACTAATTATTTTGGGATTGTAATAATTTATTTATTCCATGAAAAGGCAGAATAATTAATTCTAAAATAATTTTTTTTCAACCAAACGACTCCTTAATATTTGGACTTCGCCAACTCTTCCGGTCCGTAGGCTCAATTTATAGCGCAAGCATACCTTACGAGGAGTTGGTTTATTCTCGAAGTTCAAATCTCAAATCTCTAATTAAGGATAAATAAATCTTATTTATCTCGTTATATGCTTAATTGTTCCCCTTTTGAAACAATATAAAAGTATATGCATGTCCAACTTTGTAAGACAAATCAATCTCTTCCACTCTTACTCCGTCTAAATCGGAAGATAAAAACATAAAATTTGGAAAGAGAAGAAAAAGAAGTCAAGTTTACACTATATGTGGCATTTGTTATATGGTGGGGTGAAATTTGTACTATGCGTAATCAGAGAATCTTGCCTAATTTTTGAACCAAAAGAGTATAGAAACAATGATTGAAAAAGGCCATTGTCTATCCTAACATATACTCTTCCCACACCCATGGCCCCAGTCCCCAGCCCAACCCCTCCTAAGTCTTATCCCTTTTCCATCTTTTTTGCCCTTTTGTTTTTCTTTTTGACGTTGAAACGAGCAAGGCTGCTAGTATATATTAACATACTAGGGTTAGGTTTTTATTCAGAAGACTAAGCTTTATTTTCAAGCTCCCCTTTCAAAGTAAAGAATCCCGTAGAAGGACTCAATCTAAAATCAGTCTACTTATCTATATAAGTCAAAGTTCAAATAGGGTTTTTTTCCAATAATGATGAAAAAAAGGCAAGTGGTTGGGAGAACAGACGGATCCAGAAGGAACATCGGAGGTTCCTCGACTAGGAACATACGATACGTTGAGTGCCAAAGAAACCACGCAGCGAATATCGGAGGCTACGCCGTAGACGGTTGCCGTGAATTCATGGCGAGTGGAGAGGATGGGACTACCGCGGCCCATACATGCGCTGCTTGCGGCTGCCACCGGAATTTCCACAGGAGAGAAGTCGATGGCGGCGAAGTTGTTTCTGAGTGTTGATTTGTTATAATGATCATATTTCGTCCAAGTTTAGATGAAAAAGGAAAGGTGAGTTTAATTTTTTATGTATCAGATCAGTCTATTATAGTAGTTTAGTATTTGTGGTTTGAGCTTGAATATTTGTGTATAATTGTTGTACAAAATTGATGAATTCCAGCTGAAAGAATCTTTCTTGTAACTCAAACAAGATATATAAAATACTCTTATCAGAATTGAAGTGTTTGATTATTTTTTGTTTTTCTCTTGCTTCCTCTGCTAATAATGATCAAATCGCAACTTCTTTAATAACTATATGTAGGAGTTAGAAAGAACAAGCTAGAAACTGATCCTCAAGTTCCAATAATTAAATCTGAATATACATAAGAATAATGAAAATTGTTTACAATTCTTTCTACATTATTTTGACCTCAACTTGGAATAGAGATATTGAGTAACGTATTTGAAAAATATTTGAAGTGGAACAATTTTCACTTACGAAACTTCTAACTTTATTTCCAATGGAAATTCATGTCTAATGCCAATTTCAAGTTTCAAATTCATTTTTTTAACTTCGATTTCAAATATTCCTTTTTTAATTGCAACCTAATATTGTCCAAAAGGGCCTAAGTCCACGATTTCATTAGCACCTTTTGCGTGTACATTTGAGGCAAAAAACCTAATTAGAGTCCTTTATTTAGGGAAGACAAAACCCTGGGTAATTCAAGAAAATAGCAATAAGATATTACCTTTATATGCTGCTTAAAATTAAACATATATAGCTAATAAAGAATATTGATGAATCATGAGGAAAGTTCATCTCTATCAAATCCATGGTGTCAAGACAGATAGTATGTCTCCTTTATGAAGCTGCAACAGATAGTTTCCAGTTCAGCCAGGCATTATAATAGGGTGAGTTTTTTTGGAGCTTTTGGTGCTCAAAGGAACCAAAAGACAGATAAGTAAAAATAATCCAATCTTTAGTTCATATTCTATTGCTCCATTAAACTCTCTGGCAGACAATTGGAGGAACACAATTCTTTATCAAGTTGCATCATTTCAGTTGTGCAAGAAGTGATCGTTTTCTTTTCAGCTCTTCTAGGCCCACATATCTACTCATGTTTTCTTGCCATAATGCAAGTCTTCCTACTAATTAATTAAAATCGGACTAAAGTCTAACTACAAATAAAATAATGTCGCTCAAGTGATCCTCATGTTCTTGAAACGAAATATTAGAATA
The DNA here is from genome assembly GCA_034376525.1 of Nicotiana benthamiana. Classification (NCBI taxonomy): domain Eukaryota; kingdom Viridiplantae; phylum Streptophyta; class Magnoliopsida; order Solanales; family Solanaceae; genus Nicotiana; species Nicotiana benthamiana. The sequence goes on from CM067325.1 coordinate 16,263,618, forward strand.
TGAGAAAGCAAAAGTAAAGAATAGAATATGTTAGGTAATTCTACATAAAATCATGGTGGATCGTACACTTAATTTCTTTAATGACTTTATGACTCTAAATTAGATTTATTTAAGCATTATTAATCTTCAAAGGAAGAATGATGAGACAAAGCAAAGATCCCCATGCTTTGATCTGGTGGTTAAGAGCGCAATATTTAATATGTATGTCAGGCGCATATCACATGTTTGAATCCTAGTGGTTAAGAGCACAATGCTTAACATATAAGTTAGGCGCATATCACATGTTTGAATCTTACTGCAGACAAAAACCAGGTACTACTACTTAAGTTGAGATGTCATTATACATCGAGTTTTGAACGTACTCGACTCACCTGATTTCTAAGTTATCAAAAGGAAAAGCAAAAGCATATGCGATTAACACGTGTGCACTATTCATATGTGAACTCCTTTAAGTTAGAGCTCCGGAAAGTAAGAGAAAGGGAGAGAAGAGAGGAAGATTTAGATTCAAAGAACTTGGAGATTTATAAGTCATTCAAACTTTCCAATACTGAAATCATCTAAAATCTCGACGACTTCCCTTGTCGTTTATAAAATAGGTTTTCCCTTTGCTTTTTGGTGTCATGTCGAACCTTTTGATTTTGGTTGTGTTGTAGAAACTGTTGCACTGCACAAAAGAATGTCGTGGAATCACTTAAAAGAAAAGTGAGTAGTTGAGAATGACTCCATGTTGCAAGTTACGACAGTGGATTTAGCTAAGTTTTTCCACTTATCTTGGCAATATATACTTACATTCTGAACATATTGCCGAATTTTTTTCCACTTTGGTTTGTGCGATCCTTTTGTAGTCCTACAAGAGACTTAGATGGGAGAAAATATCTGAAAGTATATATAACTCGTCTTCAGCAGGCCTGTGAATTGTCTTAAAGGACTTGTATTTGATATGAAAGGCAAAGGATGAAACTTTACACCACGTTTTACAGTATGCTAACAATGGAAAGTTGTCTTTATCTTAATATCCTAAAAGCTAAAGCTAGAAGCTGAAAGAAAAAGAAATGTTGGAGATGATTTTGGTTAGTTTATTACAGATAAAGCAGCATAAGTTAAATGATACGAAGCCGCCGGGTGATGTGACATCAGGTCACTTATGTGGTTGGTTGTGGTTGGTTTAACACTACGCGATGAGACGAAAGGCCACTTATTTCTGCCTCTTAAGTTTCAATTTCAACTTCGTTTAAACAGTTGTTCCATTGACCTTGAGTAATTAATAGTGCAAAAAATTATACCAAGAATCTGCATCTATATAAGGTGATCATTTTTCTTTAATTTAATAGTATTAGAATTTGATGAACTGCAAATTACTACGAACGTTAAAAATGTCATGTTACTGTTCGGTCTTCTCCTGAATAATCACTAAAGTGCAATATCAAAGAATGATTCCACGTCGGAGTATTGAATAGTTGAGCACTTGAGTGTTACCAATGGAATTGTTATCAAGCAAATAACTCTCATGCAAGCCATCTATCTCTTAACCTGAGACTCAAATGCAGGGCGTGCAAGCCTCTACCTCCAAATCTTGAACTCGTGAATAATGATAGTCAACTCCAAATCATGAAGGGGAATTCTTTTCACAGGACTTTAACTCACTCGAAACATAAGCAATCACTATATTCTCCTGCATCAAAACGCTCTCAATACCGACCTGAGAAGCATCACCCAGAAGTTGATAGTGGAACTAGAACTGGAGTTGTGGTTAAGGAAGTTTAGAGCATTTGAATGCTCGCCTTGCACTCATCAGACCACCTAAAAGGAGCACCCTTTTGAGTCAATTTGGCCAAGGGTGATACAATAGATGAGAAACCCTGAACGAACCGACGGTAATAACCAGCCAAATCAAGAAATCTCAGAATCTCTGCGGCTGAGGATGGTCTGAGCCAACTCTAAACCGCCTATATTTTCTTCGGATCTACCTGAATATCCTCATTAGACACCATCCACCCTAAGAATGCTACTGAACTGAGGAAAAAGAACTTGACATAAAGCTTCTCCTCCCTCAGCCACAACAATACAACCCTCAAATGTTGGGGGTGCTCCTCCTGGCTACGAGAGTACACCAGGATATCATCAATGAACACAATAACAAACGAATCGAGATAAGGCAGAAACACGATGTTCATCAAATTCATGAACATTGTTGGGGCGTTGGTCAGCCTAAAAGACATCACGAGGAACGCATGATGACCATAACATGTCCAGAAAGTTGTCTTAAGAATGTCCGAGTCCCTAATCTTCAGCTGGTGATACCTAGACCACAGATCAATCTTGGAGAACACCCTCGCTCCCTGAAGCTGGTCAAATAGATCGTCAATACAAGGAAAAGGATACTTGTTCTTGATTATGACTTTGTTCAACTGCATGTAATGAATGGACATGCTCATAGTGCCATCCTTCTTCTTCACAAATAGAACTAGTGCACCCCAAGGCAACACACTAGGCCGAATAAACCCCTTTTCAAGGAGTTCTTGAAGCTGCTCCTTCAATTCTTTTTAACTCCTCTCGTGCTATAAATTACGGTGGAATAGAAATGGCCTGAGTGCCCGGCACCAAATCAATACAGAAGTCAATATCCCTTTCTGGCAGCATGCCCGACAGGCCTGCAGGAAACTCATTCAAAAAATCTCGCACCACCAGAACTGAATCAATAGTAGAAGTCTTTGTATTGGCATCCCTCACAAAGGCCAAATAAGAAAGACAACCCTTCACAACCATCCGCTGGGCCTTCAAGAATGAAAATACTCTATTAGGGACATAATCTAATGAACCTCGCCAAATCAATCTATGACAACCTTGGCATAGCTTATATCACCGTCTTAGCATAACAGTCAAGAATAGCATGACAGGGAGATAACCAATCCATGACCAATATCACATCAAAGTCAATCATACTAAGCAGCAACAAATCTACTCCAATCTCTTATCCCCCAATAGTCATTATGCACAATCAATATACACGACCCACAACAATAGTATTGCCACCGGGGTAGATACATAAACAGATGAAACTAGAAACTCATGGGGCATGTCCAGATAATCGGCAAAATTTGATGACACATGTGAATAGGTGGAACCAAGGTCAAATAATACAGAAACATCTCGATGACATATAGAGATAATACATATGATCACTATGTCTAAAGCAATGACATCTGCTCTGGAAAGAAGTGCATAGAAACAGTCATGGTCGACACCTGATCTGCCTCCCCTCTAGGGCAGCCCCTAGCTGACTCAGCTTCACCCCGAGCTGGCTGGGCTGGCAGTGAAGTAACTGCTGCTGAAGTCAAAGACTGGCTCATATACTGAGATGAATCTTCCGTAAGGCGGGGACAGTACCTCTTGATGTGACCCAAATCTCCACACCCAAAGCTACCTATACAGGAAAATGGCAATGGGGGCTAAAGGGAGCCCTGAGCACTGGGATACTCGCTAGAAGGCCCCGACATAAATGAACCCTGAGTTAGAAGGGCATTCAGAGATGAGTGAACCTGCTGAGAACTGTGAGAACCATGGACAGATGATGTACCATAATGAACTAGACGGGCCATCTAAGCACACGTGTAAGCATGATATATGCCGTGGTGAAACGGACCTCCAGAAGGAACGCCACCAAAGTTACTTGATCTACGAGACCTCTTATCCTCCCTTTCAACTTGATCCTGACTGCAGACCGACTCTATCTCCAGAGCAATGTCAACAACCTCATCAAGGTAGCACCAGACAGCCTTTCTCAGGTCATAAGTACCTGCAACTGAAATGTGAAGACATCAATAAACCTTTTGATCCTCTCTCTTCTGTGGAATCCAACCAAAAAGCATGATAAGATAACTCAGAAAACCTCATCTTGTACTGTGTCTCAGTCATATCATCTTGATGTAACCTCTCCAACTATCTATGTAGCTCCACTTTATGAGACGGCATCACATACTTCTCCGGAAAGAGAATGGAGTACTCCTACAACGCAAGTGGCACTGCACCAATTGCCCTACGCCTCTCATACGCCTCCTGCCAGGTAAAGGCAGCCCCAATAAACTGATAAGTAGTGAATGGGACCCCACTGGTGCCCAAAAAAACTACCGTGCAGAAAATTCTCTGCCATTTAACCAAGAAACAATGCGCATCATCTCCCTCTACACCGTTGAAATATGGGGGCTGGAGTTTCCCAAACCTCTCCAATCTACGCTGATCATCATCATGCATCGCATGGACCATATAATCCTGAGCAACTGTAACCAGCTTGGCTGTGGTGCCGCCGGTGTTTGGAGTCCTTGGACCACCTGCTCTGGTGTGTGGGCGACGAGAATCTAAGTACCTCCCCCGGCCTGGAAAGTGGCTGCTGTAGTAGAAACAGAGATCCCTTGAGCAAGACTGGTGCACACGTTCAGAATCTGAGCTAAGGCCTTCTAAAATCCTAGGATCATGATGAGCACAACTGGTGTCTAAGCCGGTCCAGCTGGTGTATCCACAACTAGGACCTGATCCTTAATTGGGGCAACTGGTAGATCTGTATGTGCTACCATACCTATTGTGCGAGCTACTCCTCTGCCCCTACCACGGCCTCTATCACAACCTCGGCCTCTCCCGGCCCTGACTGGTGGCGTTGGTTGTTGTCCGTCCTACCTAGTAGTGTTGGAAACACGTTTCAAATGCAATATACTAAACGTGTGTTCTTTTGTAGGTTTTGATGAATGTCAAACAAAGCAAAAAGCGATATATAGCAGTGCTCAAGGACAAGCACAAAATGGATGCATTACAAGAAGCTCAAGACAAAGTTTAGAAATGTTATAATTGAGTCAATATTAATTGTGATCTTGATTCCTCAACTTGGCTCATAACATGGCTTCTCTACTAAAATTACTTTTCCAAAATCATGCATATTTAAATTAAGTGTCAAATTATTTTAAACTATGCATATTTACATTTGTTAAAATGTTTTCCAAGCATGCCTCAAAAATCTGGGCTAAGATAATCGATTATGTACTTATGATAATCGAGTATCTCTAAGCCAAGACTGCATGACAATCGATTGTGAATTAATGATAATCGATTGTGAGTAAGTCAGTTAACATCAGGTTTTTGCAAACTGCATAACAATCGATTGTGTACTTATGATAATCGATTGTTAACTGAGGCAAAGTTTTCAAAACTCATAAAAATCGATTATGAACTAATGGTAATCGATTAGAATGAGAAAAATGTCTCCCAGTGATTTTAAATAAAATGATAATCGATTGTGGCTTTTGATAATCGATTATATATGAGACAGAGAGTTTTGAAATTAATTAATAATCGATTATTCCATTTGATAATCGATTGTTGAAGCTGACCGTTGTCATGTATTTTCAAATTACCTTCAGGTAATCGATTGTTGATATTTAACAATCGATGTTTTGCTTAAAATCTGGAAAAGATTTTCTGAACGTTGTTAAAATAATCGATTGTTGATTTCCGGACAATCGATGGTTTATGCCAAAAATTGGAAAGGATTTCTTAACGTTATAAATAATCGATTATTGATTTGAAGTAATCGATTGTTGACGTAAAATCCGGGATTGAATTTTTAATCTGATAGGCAAACAATCGATTGTTTAGTCTTGACAATCGATTGTCACTGAGTAATTTCAGCAATCCTTAATTGGCAATTAGACAACGGTAAGACTGAGTTTTTCACCTATAAATACAGCTTCAACTCAGTGTTTTCACAACAACAACATATACACTTTGAGTATTTTCATTGCTAAAAGCTTTCTTACATTGATCATCATTTTCCATTCATCCATAAAGCTTTTTGAAGAGCCATTCTATTGAGCTAAGTTGTTGTGATCTTGAGCGTACTATTTCTACTCATATCTACTCATTAAGGAGTGCTTTGTAAAGTGAGTGTGTTTTGTGTTTGTAAGAGAATTGCGATTCTCGTTTGTTGAGGAACTTGTGATTCCTCGGTTGAAGTCTTTGGGATTGTTATCCCTGAGCGGTTGAAGTCTTTGGGATTGTTATCCCCGAGCGGTTGAAGTCTTTGGGATTGTTATCCCCGAGCAGTTGAAGTCTTTGGGATTGTTATCCCCGAGCAATTGAAGTCTTTGGGATTGTTATCCCCGAGCAGTTGAAGTCTTTGGGATTGTTATCCCCGAGCAATTGAAGTCTTTGGGATTGGTATCCCCGAGCAATTGAAGTCTTTGGGATTGTGATCCCCGAGCACCTAGGTGAGGCTTGTGTCCTCAGCTGTAACGGTTTGTTAAGCACCCGTAAGCTTGACAAGTTTAGTGGAAATCTCGAGAGAGTCTCTCGGGGACTGGACTAACCACGTTTGTGGCCAACCAGGATACATCATTGTGTAAGTTTATTCTACTGCACTTGTTTTAATTTCTGTAAAGTTTTTAAATTCCGCACTAAAACGCTTAATAATTTTAAAACGCTATTCACCCCCCCCCCCCTCTAGCGTAAAGCGTATTGTCCAACAATTGGTATCAGAGCCATACTCTCTGAAAAACTTAACCGTTTGAGAGAACCATCCATGGCTTCTACTCTAAATTTCTTTGCAGGAATAGGTGAAGGAGAATGCAGCATGTCGCCTCCAATATTAGACGAAAACGACTACTCAGTCTGGAAATATCGGATGCAAGTTTTTACAAAGGCAAACGATTTGTATCTATGGCAAGCTATTAAACACAGTGATCAACTGACGACAAAAGTCGGGAAAGATAAGGTAAGTGAATACAACACTAAAGCTATGAATATATTACATAACGCCTTGAACCAGGAACTTTGGCGAAAAATCTCCCACTATAAAACTGCTAAGGAAATGTGGGACAAACTTGAGGAATTGCACGAAAACACGCCTCAAAAAGCGGTCAGCACAAACGATGAATCAACTGGTCAGTGCCTCATGGCAGACGAAAAAGACGAGGTAAGTACATCTAACGATATGCAAATTGCTTATAACAAACTGCATGATGAGTTGGTAAATGCTTCTAAGACTATTAAAGATTTACAAAGAACTCTTTCTTTACAAGAAGAGGATTTTCAAAAACAACTCTTTTTAAAAGACAAGGACTTTGAAGAACGTCTTTCTTTAGCTCAAAAAGGTTTTGAAAATCTGTCTCTTGATAACGAGAATCTTGTAAAAGAAAATCAGTTTTTGCAAAATGATAGTGTAGAACTTAGACAAGTCATTAAGACTATGCATGAAGCGTCTTATGTTGATGAATGCTCTACTTGTACTTCCTGCGATTCTTTGAAGTTAGAAAACGCAGAACTTAGGAAAACTTTAGAATCACGAAGTATAGATGTCCCTAAGGTTACTGAAGAAAAGGAAACGTCTAAGAATAATCAACGGCATAAAAGCAGAAATCCCATTAGAAATTTTACTGCTCCACCTAGAAATAATTCTAGGGCTGTAAATGAGTCTAGGACAAATTCCTTTAGACCACCTAGACATTACGCTAGGATGTATGAAAACAAGTCTAAAACTAACGTCTTTAGATCACCTAGATACAACTCTAGAAATTGGAATAATGAATCTAGAGTTAATCACTTTACATCGCCTAGAATCAATACTAGGACTATTGTTGATAAGCCTAGAACGAACTACGTTAGACAACCTAGAAATGACTCTAGGATTCTCAACGCCTCTAGGAATGACTCTAGATCACCTAGAATGTATTTGGCGCAACCTAGGCATTGGCACAATCCGAACGTAGTATGCCATTATTGCAATCGGATAGGTCACATTGCACCCGTGTGTTTTGCTAAACATAGAGATTTATCTTTTGGTTATAATTATTATTTGCCTAACCCCAAAGGACCCAAAAAGATATGGGTACCAAAAACCTCTCCGTAGGTATTTTTGCAGGTGTGCTTGAAGACTACAAAATTGTAGTAGATGCGCCAAGCACGACACCCAAAGGCATCGAGAGGAATTTCGGTTAGCTATTCTTTTTGATAAAACCGAATATGTGCAAGTTATTAATGTTGACAGATTTGTTGATATATGGCAGCTGGTGTTATTAACATATAAGTTGTCAATTTGATTCTCACCCTGAAAAACGTTGACATGCGTTAATTGTAAGAATCAATTTGTGAAATTTCTTGCTGACTATACGTGTTGATTGACACGCTGAAAATTCATTTTTGATTACTAGTATCAACTATTAAATGCTTGATCCATGCTTTGACAAATGTTGATTCGTGCATTGAATGAGTACCTACTAAAATCATGTTTAGTTGAATTATGTCTTTTCAAACAACAAAGTGTTTTAAATCATGTTTAATATATGTTTTGATAAATGCTTTTTATATTAGCATACTCTCATAATCGATTTTCAGGACTTAAAACCTTTTTGGTCTAGTCCACAATCGATTGTTCACAGACACAATCGATTGTCCGTGTTTTTCTGAGTTTTCAAAATCTTTCTGCTTCTTGCAGATTTTTCAGTGTGTCAAATAGTTCAACAATCGATTGTCCCTTTTCAACAATCGATTGTCAATCGGTAAAAATCTCAAGATTTGTTACCATTCTGAAATCTGAACTCGACAGCTATCATTTATCATCGTGTCAGTTCAAAATAGGCATAAACGTTCTTGAAATTTTTTAAAAGGCTGGGCTTTCTTTTTTATCATGCCCAATTGTATGTGTTGATATGTCTTTGTTAACCATCCGTATCAATTCTCCTTGAATCATGCTTTGTTTTGGTTCTCATTATTGCAAATGTGCTTAATTGAAATATTTGACATTTGTTGCAATATGGATTGCTGAAAATAACCTTGTGTATCACTGTTAATAAAATAACATTTGATGCATTTGTTATGCTCTCCGTCAAATGGATTTTTCATTGCTTTTGTAACAATCGGTATTTCCTGTAAAATGTCGAATTGATGTGTTTTACTTAAACAGGTGATAAGATGGTTGATTCATGATTTGACTATCTATTTGAAACAGCATGCAATATATGTTTTGACAAATGCCTTTCAAAATAACAATAGGTATTTTTTTTTGGTTGATATAATTGATAATTTTATAAAAATCGTCATATTGTATATTCCTCAATATCCTTCCTATTCTTTTGTGAATATGGTAAAAGGAATTAGCCTTAATACAATCTGGTAATTGCTTGTATATATATATATATCGGAAATGGCTTCACTTGATTAAATGTTGGAAATGCAAATATGCTCGCATGAAGCATTCAATTCAATTTCTAGCAAATTGAGATGTCAACGACGGAGGATGACATCAAGACAAACCGGGTATGATCGTTCCTTACTCTACCCTTTAGCTAGTTGAATTGGTATTATATGTCACAAGTATTGATATGAACGTTATTTTGATAAATTGCATAATTGATTAAGTGCATAAATTGTATTGAGTTTTGATTTTCTAAATTGGTATTTATAACAATTGGTGTTGATTATATGTATTCATGATGGAAAATCTATTTTCATAGAAACGTTTTTCCGAAGAATCATTATCTTCCACCATGTATTGATGACGTTGTTTCATTCATAATCAATTGTCATAATTCCAAAGTTGATTATAATATATTCAAAATTGATTACCATACTTCCAAAATCAATTTTCAGGACTTAGACCATTTTTGCCCAGTACACAATCGATTGTCAAGTTCCACAATCGATTGTCGGTGATTTTCTGAAATTTCAAAAACATTCTGTTTCAAGCCAAATTCTCAGAATCCAAGTGTCAAACTTGCCACAATCGATTGTCTCCATCACACAATCGATTGTCCAACGGTATTAATTCAAAAGTTCTTACCGTTCTGAGTCCTGCAGCTCTCTTTAATCGATTATCAGCTTTTATCAGTCAATCCCAGGCATCACACTGTTCAACAATCGATTGTCTCAGATACACAATCGATTGTCTCAACGGTCAATTCCAAAACTCCACCGTTTTTGAGTTAACTTCAGGCATATTTTTTTTCTATTCTCCCCTCTATAAATAGGAGATGGTGTCTTCATTATCATCACCATATATTCAAGCTCAAAGCCTCAAATCCTCTCTAAAAAGCTCTTTTTGCAAAATTCAAGCTTTCTTTCTTCTATCAATATGTCGAGAAGAACCCGTTCAAATAGGGAAGGTGCTTCCACCTCTGCTCTTCCTACCCTCCGGACTATCTCTGACCAAATTACTCAATTAACCCGTGAGGTCCATGGTTACTTTGATCACGTGCATTATGCCTATGCTCAGGTGGTGCCATATCAAGCGCCTCCCAATGATGATGAAGGGGATGGGGGTGATGAATGATGAAATTGTTGTTTTTGATTTGTTTTTCCTTGGTTGGTTAGTTGTTGTTCGTTTTATTGTGTTTGGCTCCACCCATGTAATGTTATTTTCCAATAAATAAACTTTTGTTTATTTCATATTTTTTTGCATATTCTTCTCTTGTATATATTTTTGCTAATGGCAAAAGGGGGAAGAAACGGGATATCAAGAAGTATGCTATATCACTCTCAACTTCATTCATGCTTAAAGTGAGGGGGAACATGAATTGAGGGGGAACATCAAATTGCATACTTTACACTTGTCTTGGATTATCAAAATAATTATTGCATATATCCCGCTTATGTTTGCCATTATCAAAAAGGGGGAAATTGTTGGAAACACGTTTCAAATGCAATATACTAAACGTGTGTTCTTTTGTAGGTTTTGATGAATGTCAAACAAAGCAAAAAGCGATATATAGCAGTGCTCAAGGACAAGCACAAAATGGATGCATTACAAGAAGCTCAAGACAAAGTTTAGAAATGTTATAATTGAGTCCATATTAATTGTGATCTTGATTCCTCAACTTGGCTCATAACATGGCTTCTCTACTAAAATTACTTTTCCAAAATCATGCATATTTAAATTAAGTGTCAAATGATTTTAAACTATGCATATTTACATTTGTTAAAATGTTTTCCAAGCATGCCTCAAAAATCTGGGCTAAGATAATCGATTATGTACTTATGATAATCGAGTATCTCTAAGCCAAGACTGCATGACAATCGATTGTGAATTAATGATAATCGATTGTGAGTAAGTCAGTTAACATCAGGTTTTTGCAAACTGCATAACAATCGATTGTGTACTTATGATAATCGATTGTTAACTGAGGCAAAGTTTTCAAAACTCATAAAAATCGATTATGAACTAATGGTAATCGATTAGAATGAGAAAAATGTCTCCCGGTGATTTTAAATAAAATGATAATCGATTGTGGCTTTTGATAATCGATTATATATGAGACAGAGAGTTTTGAAATTAATTAATAATCGATTATTCCATTTGATAATCGATTGTTGAAGCTGACCGTTGTCATGTATTTTCAAATTACCTTCAGGTAATCGATTGTTGATATTTAACAATCGATGTTTTGCTTAAAATCTGGAAAAGATTTTCTGAACGTTGTTAAAATAATCGATTGTTGATTTCCGGACAATCGATGGTTTATGCCAAAAATTGGAAAGGATTTCTTAACGTTATAAATAATCGATTATTGATTTGAAGTAATCGATTGTTGACGTAAAATCCGGGATTGAATTTTTAATCTGATAGGCAAACAATCGATTGTTTAGTCTTGACAATCGATTGTCACTGAGTAATTTCAGCAATCCTTAATTGGCAATTAGACAACGGTAAGACTGAGTTTTTCACCTATAAATACAGCTTCAACTCAGTGTTTTCACAACAACAACGTATACACTTTGAGTATTTTCATTGCTAAAAGCTTTCTTACATTGATCATCATTTTCCATTCATCCATAAAGCTGTTTGAAGAGCCATTCTATTGAGCTAAGTTGTTGTGATCTTGAGCGTACTATTTCTACTCATATCTACTCATTAAGGAGTGCTTTGTAAAGTGAGTGTGTTTTGTGTTTGTAAGAGAATTGCGATTCTCGTTTGTTGAGGAACTTGTGATTCCTCGGTTGAAGTCTTTGGGATTGTTATCCCCGAGCGGTTGAAGTCTTTGGGATTGTTATCCCCGAGCGGTTGAAGTCTTTGGGATTGTTATCCCCGAGCAGTTGAAGTCTTTGGGATTGTTATCCCCGAGCAATTGAAGTCTTTAGGATTGTTATCCCCGAGCAGTTGAAGTCTTTGGGATTGTTATCCCCGAGCAATTGAAGTCTTTGGGATTGGTATCCCCGAGAAATTGAAGTCTTTGGGATTGTGATCCCCGAGCACCTAGGTGAGGCTTGTGTCCTCAGCTGTAACGGTTTGTTAAGCACCCGTAAGCTTGACAAGTTTAGTGGAAATCTCGAGAGAGTCTCTCGGGGACTGGACTAACCACGTTTGTGGCCAACCAGGATACATCATTGTGTAAGTTTATTCTACTGCACTTGTTTTAATTTCTGTAAAGTTTTTAAATTCCGCACTAAAACGCTTAATAATTTTAAAACGCTATTCACCCCCCCCCCTCTAGCGTAAAGCGTATTGTCCAACAAGTAGCACGTGTCTTCACCATCTGTGAGAGAAGAGAATAACAGAAGTTTAGTTACCTGTATTGTGCCTGTTATTAATTTTTGGAGCGGCTATAATGTATATTTTTCCCAATACATTAATCCAGATTCATATTCTAATGTTCATTTATATTGGACAGGTCAAAGTGACCATGCAACACATTTGTTTCGTCTTGCTTGCTCTATACGTGCTTGAACTCAATAATATCGGGATATGTGCAAAGATAGTCATTCTCAAGTATACTATATATTATGTGCTTGTTGTTATTTTTGAGAGCGGCTATAGTGTATAATTTTCCTAATGCATTAATCCAGATTCATATTATAATGTTAATTTATTCTAGCCAGGTCAAAGTGACCATGTGACACATTTGTTTTGTCTTGATTGCTCTACATGGGCTTGAACCCGATAATATTGGGATAAGTGCACAGATAGTCATTCTCAAGTATACTATTTAGAGATTAGGTAATACTTATTTGGTCCTGATCCCATTAGGGTAAATTTGTGGCTACTCCACTATAACCTTAATTTAGCCTAAAACTAAGACTATTTTTGTCTTTCAAAAACTCTTGAAATATGCACAAGATCAAATATACAATCTCTAAAATTTCATAAAACTCTTGGAGTATTCATTAAGAGATAAAAGTCATGTCAAATATATCTTGCTTGAAATTCTAGTAACATTCAATATCCAAATGGGATACTGCTACATGCTTCTTGATTATCCAATATTTCAAGGAGATGCAAATCATTTTATATTCAAGAAAAATATCGCTACGAGTAACAAATCATAGGGAAAAATCAAGGGAGAAATACAGCAACACACAATGTTTATCAATAAAATTATTTTTTCTTTACAATTGTTTGTGATAGCAATTTTAATTTTTTGTACAAATGTTTTGCAAACAATGTCCATACACGAACTTCTTTTTGCGAGTTCTACTTCATATAAATATTTTTAATAATCTGGATATTTAGGATATGCTAAACTATGACCCACGAAAAAGGAAAAACAATTACACATAAGCATAGTTCACACATATACATTGCAATTAGGTGGCATATATACGAATTTGCAAAGCGCTAAGCCAAAAATAATAGGCCAAGCTTCAACATCCAACTCGAAATATGTTCTTGAAATCAATATTTATTTTTTTATTTTAAAACTCAAGATTCTAACATGTCTCCGATGTGACTCATTAGTTCAACGGACCAGCATTCAATGATGTTTTCAAGAAAACCAGCAATATCTATTTCGAACTAATCGCAAACCTCAAATTCGAGTTTGGCTTTAAAACTCAAAATCTTAGGTATGGTTCAAACTTCTCTTTATTTCTTCAAATGCTCGATGAGAAAACAATTTTGGCAGGGTTAAAAATGGTACATTATCAACGGTTCGGATTCGCGTGAAGATTTGGAAGTCCACATGGTTCTCGCATGGTTTTGTATCTAAACTCATAGAAAAACTTATTTGAAAGCTAAAAATTAAAGATAACAAGGTAAAACCTTAAAGGAAAGAGATGTTACATTACCGTCGTGGTGAAGGATACTAAATGTGAATGGTGAGTGGTGGGTATCGAGTCATCAATATGGTCTTGGCCAGTTGGGCCGACCCAATCCGTCATATCCTAGCCTAGCACAATCCTTGGTTTAATTGGGTTAAGGGAAGATTTTTGGAGCCCATTTAAAAATAATGTTTTTAAATCCAGCCCAACTAAGCCTGTAGCTCATGAGGCTTGACAGAGGCTGGGTTGGTCCAGCCCTCGGGCTTATTGTGTTGCATAAGCTTGTCATCCTATCAGGCAGACTCTTATTCAAGTACAAGACTTTTCGATTGAATTTATTTGGTTCCTCAACAAAAAATCTTCAAAAATAAAGAAGAGTTTGAACCAATTTCTTTTTTCTTCTCCAAAAAGTTGTATGTCAACCAAATAACAAAAACAAAAAAAGTTTTTACACAGATTAAATTTTTTTTCTTTCTCGATGTTTGGTTGAGAAATGGTTTTTACAAAAATTGAAGGAAAAAGAAATGAAAACAAGCCTTTTCAAATTTTGATGCAAGCATCACCTAGTGTATTAAGATATTTGGGGGTCTAGGACAAGAAGCCTTTTCAAAGAGAGAGAATTTTGTAGTTTTCAAAATAAAAAAACTAACTAGAGAAAATTAAATAACCTAAATTGTAACACAGAATAACAATCACAAATTTAGAAGCTAACATGAGAAAAAAAGAAGGGAGAAAATAGAATGCATACTAAATCATCGATCTGCATCGTAACACAAAGTCGCAAAAAATAAAACGACAACACATTTATAGCGATTCTGGAAGTGTCGTTGCTTGTTGTGCATGTGGATTGATTGGGCCCACCCTACACTAATATTGAGTAGCAAGAAATGTTGAAGCATCTTTTACCCAATTAAGGTTAGGATTGATTTCCACAGAGGGCTAGATATTGGAGTCAGGTGTCTACCTAAAGCAGAGTTGTGTATTTTCTCTTGATTGTACTTCTACACATTTTTGGCTTTGATTATGATTCTAATTTTATAAAACTACAATTCCCAACTAAACTAAAATAAGCTAAGGTTAAACTATTACGAGTTGTTCAAATGATTAAAAGGCACTAGGGTAATGACTTTTACCTAGGTGGTCAATAGTTGGATTCTTGAGTCTAAAGCTAGATTGTCACATTTAGGAGTATTATATTCTACTCACTTTGTACCTCTCGGTAGTTAGAGTGATTTTGTCCGAACTGGCTTTCTCAAGACCAATTGGGTATGCAAATTTGTACAAGCAGTTAAGGTTAAAGTCGGGTACTATTATCTCTAGGTTTAACCCTTTAATTGAGGCTATTAATCTCTTGAGTATGTCCCAATTACTTTTTGGACAAATTTCAGACACTTGGGCTCTCTTTCTCAAGAAGAGCCAAAGTCAACTAAATACAAACTAGTATTTGCAATCACTAATTCAGCAATTAAACATGAAATTGGTCCAAACATCAAACACCTATAGTCAATCAAGCCCTAAAACACAAGACCCGTCAACTACCCACACCAGGGTTGAGCCATAACCTAGCTTATGGGTCTTGTTACTCATAATTAGAGAAGAAAATAAAGAAATAGATGAAGAAAAACTCATATTAATTAATTGCTATATCAATCTTGAAGATTCAACGTTGAAATGAATCTAAAATTACATAAAACAACTAAAATAATCGAAGTCACGAGTGCAACCTTCAGTACAAACTATCTGATTACCTAAAATGGGAAAAGAATCTATTTATACTAGGGTAAATATCTCGAACAAAAATACCCCTGCGGGGCTAGTGGGGACCGCACAAAATCAAGTGCGGCCGCACTAAGGCTCTTGACTTGAATATCCAGTTCTATGAACTTGGGTAAGCGGACCGCACAATGTCTATTGCGGCCGCTGTGGCTTCAAGTGCGGTCCCTATTGAATAGAGCGGAGACCGCATTGGGCTTCAATCTTCAAACAGGCATCTCTATGAACCTTGGCTCTGCTGACTGCACTAAATCGAGTGTTCCGTAGTGACTCCAATGCAGACTGTAGAAAATCCTTTGCGGCCACATTGTCTTTTTGGCCTGATATGCATACTCTCTGAACTTCACTTTTGCAGACGACACATAATGGTGTGCGGCCATACTGGCCCTGTTTGACTGAACTTTCCCTTGTTTTTGATACTTGTGCAAGTTTCACCCATTTTGAGCTGATTTTTGACATCTTGTCACCTTGTTGATCAAACCTACAATCAAGCCCAACTTGTGAGATTTTGGGACCATTTTGCTCACATTTCTTATCAAAACTCAACCATAAGGAGTGTAAAATGCATCATAATTCCTAGTTATCAACTCCCCTAAACTTAAGCTTTTTCTTGTCCTCAAGCAAACAAGATAAGACCCGCCCCTTAAGAGAAAATCCAAGAAAATTCAGTTGTCCTAAAGTGACCTCATCTAGCATCAATTGCGACTAACAATTTCCCTAAATACAAATTAATCATTAAAAACATTCACTCTTATAAACATCATGGATTAAGTGCGACACAAGAGCATCGATAGTTAACTCAACACATCAATGAATTCTTTCTATTACTTTTGTCATTGTGGAATCCAAACTCAGACATCCTCAGATCTCCCTAAGAAAACCTCACCTTTAGAATAGTGGCACTCAGAATGAGGTTAATGTAAACTCATTCATCTCTCTCAAAGAAAAGTCACAAGTCCGGCTCTAAGTACCATATGCTTGCCCCTTATGTGAGTCACCACTAATGTAAGCTTCATACAACTAGAGATCGTATAGTGCTTTTGTAGGGACATAGCGAAGGCTTTTGGTTCCAGGTAGGCAATATTTGGTCTAAGTAAGTTCCATATTTCCTTAAGCACTTATTTGTTAAATTTTGGCATACATTCACTTGAGTTTTTTAGTCATCTAACTTATTTCTAAGGGGTTAAAGAGAAACTGACACTCTTTTTATACATTTCAAATCTTTTCTCCTTTCTCAAATTTTTACATGATGTTTTATATTTCAATACCACACAAGAGGGGGGGTGATTTGTGTGGTACCCAATTTTTTGCTCTAGAAGAACCTGGTTCTTCTAGGTCTACTAACTCTACTGTTTGCAGAATAATAAGTACATAAAGTAAGGAACACAAAGATTTTTACGTGGAAAACACCTGGATCAAAAGGGGAAAAAACCACGGCCTACTACTCAATAGGATTTGCCCAAACTTCTACTAAAACCACTGAGTCAAAACAGCATTTACAAAACTCTTGTAAACTAAGCATTAAACTCTAAACGTGTTATGGCACACAGCCTCAACTGTTGCGACAATTTCAATTTAACTCTAACTTGAATACTCAAAGTACCTAATACAATTGTTTATATGAAAGCTGAAAGGTACAAGTTTAAATCACCTACTACAATTGAACTAGAATAAAAGAAAGACAGAATGGAATTGGTTCTTCTATCTTGTCCAAGTAGCTTCAGGAATGCACACTCAAATCTCACATAAATTGCTTGCAAAATTGCCTTGCTCTTTTGCTCTCAATTTGATTTAACTTCTGCGATTGTGCAATGCCTGTAAAAGATAACTATCACTGTTATTTAATGAGTTAGTAGTTAGAGTTTTATTGAGACTCAATTGATGATCTTCCATTGAAGTTGGGTCCTTGAAAAACACAAACTCCAACCCTACCTTTTATATGGATTGTGTTCTCTTCTCATAAGGAGACTTTCTCTCTTTATCCCATATGCAACCTTTTCGATCAGTTCAAGAGATATTGCTGCTTGATCAATGGTACTTATCTCTTTCACGTGCATCTCACATGTATAGGTTGACAAACACTATGCTTTACATAATGGACCTGGTCCATGACTAAGTTCATTTGTTATTCTTCAAAACAACACATGTTCTTGGGCCAACATTACACCTTTCATTCTTTGCTTTTCTTGAATCCCTTTTATTCATTTCTACATTGAACATTCTTTTTGTCTTTTTTCTTTTTTTTCTTTTTCATTTCCTTTCCTTTTATTCGTTTTGTACCTTTTTACCACTTTTTTGCCATCCTCGTCTCTCTTCTCAAACTTATACATTTGCCATATGCTAAGAAAAGATCAGGTGCCTAGAGAGGGTATTTGCTAGAATAGGTAAAGGCTTGTATCATGGTTCTTGAAGAAAAAAGGTCTAAGGCTCAAAATGGTTGAATAGGGATTTTATCATTGTTAGGCTATGGAAGTGTTGAAACTAGAATTTGGATCAAAGTGAGTGTATAATTATGTCTCAATTCAAAATTCAGTTAGGACTTCGCCTTAACAAATATTTAGGGCAAGTTCTAGACCAATGCTCAGGACTTGGACTTGCAATGCAATTTCTCACCACACAAGCCATGGGATCACTAGGCATAGAGTCGGGGGCCCACAACAACCTTAGATACGATTTGAGCACACAATGGTCCCCAAAAACCATTTGATGATTATCGATCAACACAAGAGTCTCAAGGTCACGACTTTCACCATCCTAAACACAACAATTTGTTTTTGACCATGAGATTAAAGGCAAATATGCAAGCTTTACTTGAGGCACCCTTACCACTAACTACTAAAAAGGAAAAAGAAAAAGAAAAGGAAAAAAGTGACTCAAAACCTTAAGAAGGTAGTCATACAATCCATCACCGTAAAGAGCCACTCGGTTCACACAAATTCCACCTTTGGAAAGAACCATGGAATTAAGAAAACTAAAGGCTTATTGTAAAAATCCAAAACAAGAAGCTATGAACATAAATAAGAAGCTAAGAAAGAAAAACTGCGGAAAATAGAATGAATATTTACAAGAGGGGATTTCATCGAATATATAATAGGGGTATAAATATATACAATGTAACATAACTTTTATATACAGACCCATAGTGAAAAGTACGAAAAATGTAATGAAGCACTAAAATTATATACATACCAAAGATAAAAAGAAAGAAATCATAAAATCTTTCGAATATATACATTCATCCAAATCAATAGAAGTAGGGCCTACCCCTAAAATGAAAGCTGGCATTATCCTCAATGCCAACTAAACAAAATAAGCACAAAAAATAAAAGTGGAAAAGGATATAGAGACTCTCTATGGTCCGTCAGTCTGCATGGGGTCCTGAGTGGTCCCCAAGGTCTTCAATATGCTCGGGAACTTCAGACCGGTTCCCTATGACATACTTCTCTGCTGCTAGGACCTGGGCTCGGACCTGGAAAGACTCCTGAGCCGCATCTTGTGGCTGACTGGAGGAGCTCTTTGGTGGGTCTGCCAACTGGATGATTGCATCATCTGCGGGGGGAATCATCCTCTTTCTCTTAGGAGGCCTCTAGGACTGTTTTGGCTGGGGATGAGCTGCTGGCAAAGGGCCCTGTAGCAATAAATCCAAAGGTATATGATCTACCTTCAACCTGTCAACTTCAACCCTCAACTCCTTCACAAACTTTTTGGAAGTCCGCGTCTTTCTCATCTTCTTGGCTTCCCTAGCAAGCTCCTTGAGAGCTTTCCCATGAGACTCCATAGTGTCCGTAAGAACTTTTTGAGTGTCAAGGATTTTCTTTTGGTTGTCCAAAATATCCTTGAGGGTGTCCTCAATAGACTATGGGACCTGTGAAGGCGGAGGTGCCGACTGAGCTGCTACTGTAGAAGTGAGGACAGACAACTTAGAGGAAGCTGTCTGCATCCAGTTGTTGCTGCTGAGAAGAGCCCGGCTCAAACGATGTGCAGTCACTGGTTAGGCCGGGATAGATGGTATATTTGGAACTGCCAAAGTAGGTGGACCAGGGGGCATGTCCGCTGAGGTGAAAGCAGGCTGAGTGGGAGTCACTACCAGTATTGGCTCTTCAGACTGGCCAGTTGGAGAAGTGGTTGTTCACTTATAGTTCTTGCTTTTTTGGGTTGTCATCACACTGCATATTGTCCCATGAGAACAGGGCCTTTGCTTTCACTTTGATATCAAATGGCCATTTTTTAACTTTGAGGTCCTTGAAGTACATGGTGTCAACTCCCCCTTTTTCTCGCGAAATCGGGTTTATGAAATTTAGGAGTACGACTCATTCCCTTTGGGAATTGGGTTTAGAATTTAAAGAGTCACCATCTAATGATTAAGTGCATTAGGACACTATAAAGGGTTTGAGTTAGAAGAACCAGAGTTTGGGTAAGGGCTACAAATTATTTCGAGGGGAAGGTGTTAGGCACCCCTCAAGATCCTTTAGTGTGGTTCCCGGCCATGTTATAATTGTGACTTCACATAATCAAGTAAGCAATTAAGGGATCAACTAGAGGGACTTGCATGTAACATTACAGATAAGTTGAAACTTTTGAGGGAAAGTAAAGAAGGTACAATATTCAAGAAAAATCTAAAACCTTAAAGAAATCGGATAAAAAGCAAGTAAAAGGGAAGGACGTCCTAGGTTTATGACTAATATGTATCACGTTAATGCAATATCCAATAATCACTCATCAGAAGAGGGGCTACAGGAGATATTAGCGCATCAGTCATCATCTCCATATCTATCCTTCCCACCCCATTAAAGTATTAAAGCGCCGATTGGTCTCAATTACTATTGCATGCTATTACCCGTTCCGTTCCTACAAGTCCTTGAGGCACTTAGGACTACTAGTCCTAAAGGGTGGGATATTAGGCTGGTTGGTTTCAAAGGATAAAAATCTAAGGCGACATATAAAAACACATAATGCATGTTGGTGGGAAGCATGTAAACATATAAAGGCTCACATATACCTCCTTGAACAAAACACATAAATAGCATGACTTAAACACAATTAAGGTCTCAGAGATAAGACTAAGTGACCAAAGACAGTGATAAAATTACAATTAGATTGTTGTAAGACTCAGAGGTGTATAACAGATAGAAGCTGTTAAAAAAAGGCTTTGAAAAATAGAGTAAGGACATTGAAGATACAGTAACTTGGAGGAATATAGGATATGTATTATAAATAGCATAACTCTAGGCAGAAAGGATCACCCAGCGGTTCGAAAAAATAGTAGAACAAACATCAGTGAGGGTAAGAAGACACATAATTTCCAAAATCTCTTCAAAGTAGGGCAAGAGTTTTAGTAAAACAAAGTGAACTTCAAAGAGGCAAAACTAGAAGCAAATTTCAGGAAGCTGATTCGTCCTAAACCGACAAAACATGATTAGTCGATTCTTATAAGGCCTAAGGTTTACCTAGGCGTTATATGTATTGCCTACTTGCCTTAAAGGGTGAGCATGCATATTAATTCCCAGTTTAAAAAAAACGCGTACAATACTTGTGTTATTAGATTAGGCGTGCTAATAGGCATAATTGTAACTCAGACGAGTAGAGAACCTTAAATAATAGGAAGTCTAATGCACATAGAAGTTCCTAAAACATGATTTCTAAATGCTGATGAGAATGAGAAATGCAGTAGTTGCCTCATAACAGTTATTTGCTTATTATAATTATTAACTTAACTGATCATGGTTGTGAAATAGGTACAAGGACGGGCTAAAAGTAAAGAACCTAAAGCAGAATCTCTAATGAATAAGATGCATGTCCTATATAGGATATCTATTGCACAAATAAGTAACTAAAATCTTAGAAGAATGTTTTCTATCCATTAATTAAATTAAGCATGCATAACCCCCACCCAGCTTTACAATTAACCCTAGTCAGTTGTTTACAAATTATTACAAACCACGAGAGCAGAATTACATAATTAAGAACAAAAACAAGAAGCTACCTATAGGGAGTCTTCAAGCATGCCCAATTTTCCAGCCTCACTCCTTTCTAGTCTCACAGACTTTGCCATAGTTTAGGTGCAGCAAAGCTCCCTAGGGCCCCATTGGGTCCCTGGCCAATGCCATGAACCTAGACATTTACCAAATTGTTGGACAGGTATAGTGTGAATTACCAGCCTTGTGCATCAAAGTTTAGTGCGTACTCAGAGGTACCCAAAGCAATGCTTACACGAAGGGGGTAGTACTTCAAGCCATCCACATAGTACGTTGTTAATTGAGTGAAAGAGATATTTTTCAACTTTTCCAGCACTGAGAATGTACCATTTCCTTTTTCAATGGATACATTCCTTTCCTGCAGAGCTTTTAGTGAGAAGAAATCTATGGTGCTTTCAGTCATGTGCTTTGATCATCTACTGTCCTTGGTTCATTGCAGTCTGTTTCCTCTCATTGTTCCCCACACATGAAAATTATGGGTTGGATTTAGGAACCCTAACTAGTTTGGGTCCTTTGTTATGATAAAAGGGATGGATAAGGGCTTTTCTAGTCCATGAAGGCAATGTTTGTTTCTTGCGACCGGTACCTGGTCCCTTATTAGTAGTTATTTTGTCAATAAACACTTTGCTTTTCTGAATAGATTGAACCCTGGCCTAGCAATGTTTTTTTGAAGTGCCCATTGTTCCCACAGTGGGTACACAACTAGTTATCAGGAATAGTGACGGACTTGATATGAGGGTTGTAAGGAGTTTTCTCCCTTTGGAACCCGATTCCCTACATATTTCCACTATTATTCAATTACATGGCAGTTACAACATGTGAGGACCAGGTCCACTTCAAATATTTCTCAAGATCATGTTTGACTTTCGCCAATTCAGCTTGAAGTTGCCGATTTTCTTAAGTTCACCACATAGACTAGTTTTCACATCGTTTAATTCATGTTCAAGCATGATGTGTGTCTCACTAGCTACTTCTTTCCCTTTCGCAAGACTCATAGTCTTATTTTCTCTATTGAGTCCCTCGATGGTTTCCTCTAGGTTAGTTATTATCATTAAAAGGCCATCCCTCTCTTGCTCAGTAGTTGCAATTATTTCTTGCTAAGACCTTCTACTATTTCTTTCAGGTCAACAACTACTACCATGAGGTCATCTCTCTCATTTTCCACACTAGTTATTCTTTCTTTCAAGGCTTCCTTTTCTTTTTCAAGATTAGCTATGGTCTCATTTATGTCCACTATATTAGGGAACAATATCATCTCTAGATTGTTCGGCTTCTCCTAGTTCTATGGTTAGGATCTCCTTATCATTAACAAAGGTACATTAAGCATCAACTAGAACATTTGCTAATGACCTTAACTTCTTAGAAGAACAGGATTTCAGATTTCTCTGAACATCCCTGAAATTTACCTCATCATCTTCATCATCATCATTAGACTTAGCCACTAACGCGAACACTCTGGATTTCTGCACCTATGAAAGAGATCATTATTTCTTGCCTTATTTGAACTGCTCCTCTTTGGTATACCACCATTACCATATTTTGAAATCTTTAGTAAAATAGACCATATCACTATCTTCATTACTTGAGTCACTACGTTCAGCCTTGAGTGGCAGATTTTTTTCCTTCCTTGGCTCTCCCATTTCAGTGTCTTTCTTTCTCTTCATCTCATATATCTTCAGTGGTGGCATTTTCCTTATTTTCCCAATATCCAGGTAGACCACTGAGAATTTTCCTTACAAGCTTGTTTTTGGAATAACATCTCCAAGTGAATGAAGCTGATTTATGATGGATGTGTATCTGGTGTGCATATCCAGTATAGACTCATCATCCTTCATCCTAAAGAGCTCATACTCTGTGGTGAGTATGTCAATCTTGGACTGTTTAACCTGAGTAGTTCCTTCGTGTGCAGTTTGCAACACTTCCCATATTTCTTTGGTAGTATCACAAGCTGATACTTTGTTGTACTCATCAGGTCTTATGCCACACACTACGATTTTCTTGGCACAATAGTTCTTTTCTATAGCTTTTTCTGTCAATATCACTGTACTCTCTTATGTTTTTCAGCAACATTCGTCCAATTTCTTCAAGCTTCTTCAGAGGAACATGTGAACCATCACAAATGATGTCCCACAACTCTGAATATTTGGCCATTATAAAATCATGCATGCGAGTCTTCCACCAGTCGTGGTACTAGCCATTGAATCTAGGAGGTCTATAGGTTGATTGTCCTTCCTCAAAGTTGGATGAAGCAGCCATTGAGATCTTTTCTAGGTGTTAACCTTTTACAAAGAACCTGCTCTTATACCAAATGTTAGTATGCATGAGTCCACCGAATAGTAAAATACCTGGTCCTCTATGAGGTTATGCTGAGAATGCTTAATAAAAATTGTAAGTAAAGAAGACAAGGGATTTTTACGTGGAAAAATCCCACACAAGGGGATAAAATAATCACGACCTACACATGTAGGCTTTTATCTTCACTAAAGTGTAATCTCACTATTACAAGCCACTTTGTAAAGACTCTATTACAAAGAATTTACTCAACTAACTTGTGGTACTCTTACCACAAGCCACTTTGTGACTCCCTGGTTACAAATACTTTTACTAACTTGTGATGCTCTCACGACAAGCCACTTTGTGACTCTTCTAGTTACAAAGGCTTTAAATTTATGACTAGACCTAGTCAAATATAAACTCGAAAGTTTACAAATTTTTGGTTTCCCTAAGACAAAGCTTCTAAAAGTAGGATAGAAGATACAATCAAGATCAAATAAAAAAATTACAACTCAACTACGGATACACATAGACTCATTATGAAACTTATCCATAATGGAGTTATCTTCTTGTTCTTGACACACCAATGACTTCAATACCGGATGAACACTATTGTGCTTGAGAGAATATCACTGAATACACAAGTGAATCATGTGTCTAGTACCAGGTTGTTATATTGCAAAAGATCTCACAATGGATGGTGATGTCAACTCTTGATACATGCTTCTTCCCAATGAGAAGTGATCGCTGCACTGTCTGCACAGTCACTTCTTTGTAGTTGCGTTCCACCTGTATAGTTAACTTGTACTTCTGTCAGAGAACACTAAAGGACCAGGTTCTAATTGTGTTCCTCTTTTGTAATAATTGCGAGATAGTCACTTTCTGTTGTTATGTTCCAGCTGTACAGTTGACTTGTGCTTATGTCAGAGAACCATAAGGCACCAGGTCCCTGTTGTGTTCCTCTTTGAAATGATTGCGAATAGTCACCGACTTGTACTTCTGTCGGAGACCCCTAAAGGACCCGATCACCATGTCCCTGTTGTGTTCCTCCGTGTGGTTGGTCATTCATTTGTTGGAGATCAGACTGGTCATTTATTCATTTGAAATATATACCATGTGGGTCAGGTTTTCTATCTGGTTCTTTATAATAAGTTTGTTAGATCATTAAAACATAAGGAACATTAGGTAAAGACGTTGAAAACACATCATTAACATGGCTGGGAAAAGATGCCATCACAGGAAATCAGTTGAACAAACAAAGCTTGAACAAGTTGAAAGCAAGAAAGGGTAGTGGTAAGGAGCAAACGTGATGTGACTTTGCTTCAAGAATTGAACATTTTTAAATTTTTGGATGTGTTGTATTTAGTGCCATGTCAGTAAACTTTATATTTTGGTTGTGGTTCTTTAGTTGTAACTATTGGATGCCATAATATAACTTGGTGTTGACATCTTTTTGGGGTTATAATATGGTATCCAGCTGTCTTATAAACTCATTTTATGAATATTGGTATTTGGTGAATGTTGGTGAATATTATGAATGTTGACAGTTGGTGTTCAGATAATTATGTCCATTTTGTTCCATTTTCAATTTCAGGTTTCTAGTTACCTAGTTATCAATTTTTACATCTGGAATGTAAGTGTTTCAGTTTCTGTATAGATAATTATTTATAATTATTGTTTCTATATGTCTAGAATGTATGTGTTTCAGCTTTACCATTTAGAATTTGCAGCTTGGCTTGCTGCTATATTTTGTGTCTTTTATTTACAATTTTGCACTTGGAATGTAGTTATTCATCATGCCAAAATAGAATCTTAAAGTTTCTGTACACTAGATAATATACTATCATATCTTGTAAAGAAAACAAACATGTTTAGGAATTGGAGAAGAAAAGCTCCTTCTTTAGGTCATACAATAAGGAAAAAACTAGCCAACAAATACTACTACAACATTATCATTAAAGAACATACAAATACTATAACAACATCATCAACAGAGAACATACAAATACTATTACAACAACATGAGCAACTTTGAATTTGCAAAATAGTCACTTCATCATTGAGGCCAAAAATAACCAATAAACAATCCCCAAGAAATCATAAGCAACATCCTTATCTTTGCAAGTTTATCTTCCAACTTGACGACTTTGTCCACTTTATATTGGTGTATAGCCTTCATGGGAATTACTTCTTCATTCAATTTGTTCCTTTGCATCTTAATCTCCTCAAGCGATGATGTTACATATTTAATATTAGTCCAATCACTTTGCCGGAAGATTTCATCTTCCCATTTCCAAAATCCACATGAACTAGGCTGTCAAACATAATTCAAGAAGAACATTTAGGTTTCAAAATTACAATAAAATTTTTTTTTAAAAAAAAAAGAGAAAATTGAAAAATATGGTAACCTTATGCCTCGGACATTTGTAGAATTTTCTTCTAGGGTTATATGGAGTAGACGAAGTGAAGTGTTTGGTTATAATGCCACAATGATACCTAACCTGTGATGAACAACTACCTTGTGACATTCAACAACCAAAGCTACTACGAAAATGAAGAGAAGAGAAATTTTAGGAAAATTTCAGTCGAGCCCTAACTTCTTAGAAA
This sequence comes from Nicotiana benthamiana, assembly GCA_034376525.1. Lineage (NCBI taxonomy): Eukaryota > Viridiplantae > Streptophyta > Magnoliopsida > Solanales > Solanaceae > Nicotiana > Nicotiana benthamiana. The sequence goes on from CM067325.1 coordinate 16,290,257, forward strand.
TGGAGTATATTTTGAGGGAGAAGAAGAAGACGCTGGGTATGGGTCAAATTACTTAAAGTGAAATTGGGTTTGAGGACTAAATAGTTGTTGGGTGTGGGGCTTATAAGTTAGTGGAAGTCTCAATTGGCAGCTGACTTGGAAAAAAGAGATGGGTCAGCTGCCACATCGACGGAGCGTTAGGGTTAGAGGTAATTGCATAAACTTATTTGACGGTAGGATAGGAATTGAACGTAAAGTGTAACGGGGACAAACGTGCCTTAATTTCAATATAGGTTTCTCTGTTCTTTTTGGTGCCATGTCGAACTTTTCGTTTTAATCGCGTTGTAGGAACTGTGGCACGACACAAAAGAATGGCATGGAACCACTCAAAAGAGAAGTGAGTCGTTGAGAATGACTCCATGTTGCAACTTACGACAATGGATTTAAGTTTTTCCACTTATCTTGGCAATACATACTTGCATTCTGAACATATTGCCGAATTGTTTTCACTTTGGTTTGTGCGATCATCTTCTACAAGAGCCTTAGCTGGAGAACATAGCTGAAAGTATATTGCTCAGTTGCTCTACTTGGGCTTGAACCCAACAATATGGATAACTTGACTGGGGATCATTACACAAGTAGCCAACCATATTCATTATTTATATTTACTAATCATATACATAAAGTATATATCAATTATATATAATTATACAAATGTAATATATTATATATTTATCTATTTTTAATTTAAATAGTTGGGTAGTCATCTATTAGAGTTAATACTGACATGGAGAATAAAAGAAATGAAACTGACAAAATGAAGAAGAAAAAATGAAGCGGGGCAGGTCGATGGGGTATGGGTGTGGGATGGGTGGGCGCGGGTGAAAATGCTATGCAGGGCAGAGCGGGGTGGGTTGAAATTTTGCGGGTTAAGACAGAACCAGCACCTGCACTGTTTGCCGTCCCTACCAGTTATAGAAACTAAATTTTACATCCTTTGAATATGAACGTTTGCATGTAGTTTTTCGTAGAATTAGCGCTAAAGTAGTTCATAAAGCAGTGTGGTAACTATCAACAGAGAAATGATACTAGAAAGTCTTGCTACGTAATTCTGCTGAGTTCAAGTTGCTGCTGGGATCTTGTAGTGTTTTATGAACTTTCACATTGCCGGGGAGTACATGTTTGCTGGCTGTTAATATATATCCTTTATTTTATTTTTTTCAAATTAATATATTTCCTTTATCACCTTACCTTTTTTGTTATGTTTCAGAATATTGTAAGAAAAATAGTATCCTAGAAATTTATCAATGGTTTATTCTCAAGGAATCGAGGTGAACTTTGTGTTTAGGAAACGTTTGGCGCCATACGCACAGTGAGATCATTTGCACAGGAAGATTTTGAGATTTCGCGCTATTCAGAAAAAGTTGATGAGACCTTAAAGCTTGGGCTTGGACAGGCTGTGAGTTGCTTAATTCTTCCACCTTTGCACAAGAAAAGAAGAGAGAAAGAGAGAGCGATTGTGAAAGGATGAGAAGGAAAACCTGATATCTCATTTTTTCTTCTGCAGAAAGTGGTTGGTCTTTTCTCTGGAAGCTTAAATGCAGCATCTACTCTATCAGTTATTGTAGTAGTAATATATGGAGCCACTCTAACTATCCAAGGCTCTATGACACCTGGAGCTCTTACATCCTTCATACTCTATAGCTTGACAGGTGACTCCCTCATTGGTTTGTCTTAAGTGAATTGTACCTCTGGATGCTCCATAACTTATTCTATCTTAGATTATTTGTTCACTAATATTTTAGCGTTTATCAATTTCTATCTTAGAACCTTTGTTGCCTAATATTTAGCATTTATCAATTTCTATCTTAGAACCTTTGTTGCCTAATATTTTAGCATTTATCATTTTCTATCTTAGATCCTTTGTTGACGTAAACAATTGAATATGCTTACAGTTGGATCATCAGTATCTGGACTTTCTGGATTATATACTGTAGCAATGAAAGCTGCTGGAGCCAGCAGACGGGTATTTCAGCTCTTGGATCGTACGTCGTCCATGCCAGAATCAGGAAACCAATGTCCTTTGGGGTTTGTTCCTTTATTCTGCTAATCCAACAGTTTTCCTTTTGTTTTTTAGTGAGTCAATAGTTAAGTGTTCGATACCTCTTAACCGCTAAAAGATTTCAGCAACCTCAGGGTTTGTGGCATAAACACTAATATGTGTCACTGGAAGAGACTATGAACAGATGCTATCTGGTTATATGTAATCAGTGACCGATGGTGAAATGACTTTCACTTTTCTGCATGTTAAGAAGCTTTGTTTAATGGATATTCAGGTTTTTAAAAAATAGAAACATGCCTTTTATTGGGTGTTCCATTCATTGTTTCTCACATTGTGTAAGCAAATTCCATTTCTTTTCATGTCTGCCAAAATTTCGATTAAAGCTAGCCTATGCTGTTTCAGCTTCAAGCTGTTCTGGGGCCCTCAATTCTGATATGCGTCCATGCCCACGTACCAATATCTTATAATCCGTCATATCAGATTTTGCGTTGTGAAGCAATTAAACCTCTCTGACTCTGAGGATCAGAGACAATTCTTACTATTATGCTCGAATTATATTTCTCTAGCCAGTGACACTCAATATGACTAAATCAAATGTCGGTTGCTTGCTTGCTTTTGTTACAGTGATCAAGCTGCAGAGGTAGAATTGGATGATGTCTGGTTCGCCTATCCGTCCCGTCCTAGCCACACGATCCTCAAGGTTAGGTGGATATCTTCTTATAAAATACCTATATGAACAAAAATGGTTGTTGACCAAAAAAACACTGTTGGTTCAGGGTATAACATTGAAGCTGCCATCTGGTTCAAAGGTTGCACTGGTTGGTCCAAGTGGTGGTGGAAAGGTAAGACCCTCTGTTATTAAAGTTCCATATCATGCCTATGCTGTTCCTCACCTCCAGTTTCTGTGGTTCGTGAAAAAGAAAAGAGTTATGACCGCTCATGAATTCTTTGCTGCAGACCACAATAGCAAATTTGATAGAAAGATTTTATGATCCTGTTAAAGGGAAGGTCTTCCTCAATGGGGTTCCTCTGGTTGAAATATCTCATAAGCACCTACACCATAAGGTAATGCTGGAAATAAATAGTGTTCGTGAAGCTAATATTCTCTTTGCATGAAAAGTAGCTGGTATTTCACCTTACAATTCCTCAACATGTAGACATCTTAAACGCTTTGCCCCTTCACCCCCCCCCCCCCCCCCCCCCCCGCATTTTTTTAAGATAAAAATGACGTTTTCAGCTTTTACAAGTTGTAGATTCCTAAAGTAATTCATCTCTTTCAAAAAATGTCAGGTTAGTATAGTGAGCCAGGAACCTGTTCTTTTCAACTGTTCCATCGAAGAAAATATTGCCTATGGATTGGGTGGCAAAGCAAGCAGTGATGATATAGAAAAAGCAGCTGTAAGTTTCAATATCTTTAATGTCTAATTGTATTCTTCTGCAAATATTCTAACTGTTATCACGTTGTTGTTTGAACAGAAAATGGCGAATGCTCATGAATTTATATCCAATTTTCCTGAAAAATATCAAACACATGTCGGAGAACGAGGATTGAGACTTTCTGGTGGTCAGAAACAGAGAATTGCAATTGCTAGAGCACTGCTGATGAACCCAAAAGTTTTATTGTTGGATGAGGCCACAAGCGCACTGGATGCTGAAAGTGAATATCTCGTTCAGGTCTGCTTTTATGTGATACCTGCTGGCCTTAAGTCTCCCTTTATTGTTCAACTAAATGACTTGAGATTAATTGTATAATCCTGCCTATATACTATGTAGGATGCCATGGATTCCCTGATAAAAGGCAGAACCGTTCTTGTCATAGCTCATAGGCTTTCGACGGTCAAGAGTGCAAACACTGTGGCTGTTGTTTCCGATGGTCAAATAGTGGAAAGTGGCAGACATGATGATCTTCTAAACAAGAATGGGATCTATACAGCACTAGTGAGGAGGCAATTGCAGGGACACAAATCTGATAGCTAGTTCTCAGCTTTATCCAAAGCCAAGTTATAAGACTGAGATTAGCAAGAAGAAATGTTCAATGAATTTGCATTCACATATAGAAAGTGTAAGGAACAGCAATCATCCCATAAATGACGATTTGTAAACAATAGTTCCATATCATATTTGCAAATTATGCATCGCTGCTCGTTTTAACCATTTCAAATATAAGAAGGTCCTTGAGTGAGTTATGAGCATCATCCATGTAATTAAACCTTGGAATTGGCTGGTTTGCCCCTAAAGCGTCATTTGTTTAGCATCTAATTCTGGTATAAAATTTGGAAGTACTTTTATCGATTGTGGTTATTAGTTAATATCGGCATAAATTAATATAACATTGAATGCGAGATAATAATCCCCTGATAGATATGTACACAATACTTTAATGAGGCGTCCTAATGGACAACTCACCCTGAACCACTGCACTTTTTGTCAGTTGGCCATTTGTTGCACAGTAGAGTAGAGCCAATTCTGCGAGCTTAGACTAGGCATCCTTAGTTAACTTTCTGAAAAAGAACCCTATTGGCAGGCGTTACCATTAATTACCTCCTTCACTTTTGGTACTTCTTAATCAGACCCATTCATCTTTACTTCTTGGCAGAATGCTTTTTCTTCTTCACTCTTGACGTTTCCATTCCATTTAGTGACAATCTCTTCCAATCTTCCATACTTAGAGCCCGTTTCGATTAACTTGTTTTAAATACTTTTAAGTCAAAATAAGTTTTAAGTAATAATGTAGTAGTAACCAAGTTTATCAAGGGATATTATAAAATAAAAGGACAAGGACAAAGTTTAGATTAATTAATTGAAATAGATCTATCTACACTTATAATCTAGTGTATCTAATGAGTAGGTAGTGTTGCAATATTTTAAATTCTTGTTGATAAATGTAAGAACATTGAGGAAACTTTCTGTAAGTCATTCGAAAGATGGTAAAATGTATTTGTAAAGTGGCAAAATGTATTAGCCACTTTCTTGTCATGCATAACAAGTCTTCATGCAAATGAGGCTATAAATAGCCATTACCAATCACTCCTATCTCATCAATTATCATTAGCAAGACAAAGAAATCCTTCTACTACTACTTTTCTTCTAATTTTTGTCTTCATAAGCTTTCATTTGTTGTTTTTCCTTCTCAAAGTTTAGTAGTCTAATTTCTTGTGTTCTCCCTTTTAAATAGTTGTGTTGTAATATTTAATTTTGTTGGTTCTTGTATCCTCTATCTAATTAGAGATATGCTTGTTTAATCCTGGGAAAACATTTTACATTGCTGAAATAATTTCTTAAGACAGTGGCCAGCACGACTCAAGCCAGTTGGTGTATTTCTGCTCACAAGTAATATTATTGCAGTATTATTATTATCGTTACTTTTCGGTGTCATTTCTCTACAATCTAAGAAACTATGGCAAATAACACTGATGCTTAAAATACTACTGATACCGCCAATATTGGTGTTACGTCCGCTGCTCCAGCCCCAGTTGCACTGCCATATACCAGGCCATTTCCAAATATGTCAAATATTAAAATTTTCGCCAATGAAAATTTCAAGCGTTGGCAAGAACGTATTTTCTCACTGCTTGATGTCCATGGTGTTGCACATACACTGCTGCATCTACAACTAAGTGCATACGCTGATAACAAAATAATGGAATCATGGCAATATGCCAACAAGGTATGATGTCATACAATATTGCAAACTATTTCTAACGAACTGTTTGACGTGTATTGCAGTTATAAAGAAGCGAAAGCTATATAGGAAGCTTTAATTAAAAAACTCAATGCTGAAGATGCTACAAAACAAAAAATTTTAGTAGGAAAATTCTATTAGCGGCGGATGAGAGAGGATAAAGAGATGAACATCCAAATCAACGAATTTCAAAAATTGTTAGAAGATTTAAAGGCCGAGGGGATGTCTTTACTAGAATAGTTTGCTGCTAGAGTGCTAATTGAGAAGCTATCTGACTCATGGAGTGACAACAAAGATAACTTAAAGTACAAACAGAAAAATTTCACCATTGAAGAAATTATGACCCACATCCTAATTGAAGATTCCAATAGAAAAGAATCTGCCAAAGCTATGATGACAGCTCTTAAAGCAAACTTAGTGCAAAGCAGCAGCAACAACCGCAAAAGGTACGAGAATTATCTCAAGGTTGCCATCTTAAAAATCCTAAACTTAAAAGAAAAAAGGGCTTTTGTTTTGTTTATGGAAAACCGGGCCATCATGCCTCGCAGAGCAAGTACAGAGAAAGAAATGACAAAGAAAAAACTAATACTCCTAAGGCTAACTTAGCCGAATGAGGTGATATTATTGTAGTTGTCATGTCTCAAGTAAACATTTTAGCACTTGCAAAAGAATGTGTGATAGACTATGGGGCTACTCGGCATATTTGTGCAAATCGATAAGCATTTTCCTCTTATACTCATGTTGAGGATGATAGAGAAGAAGTCTACCTTAGAGACTCAAGTACTATCAAAGTCTTGGGTACGGGTAAAGTTCTCTTGAAACTCACTCCGAAAAAACTTTAGCCCTTGTTGATGTACTGCATGTTCCTACTATGAGGGCAAACTTGATCTCTGTATCCTTGTTGGGAAAAGTCGGAGTGAAAGTATCATTTGAATCCGATATCATAATGACTAAAAATAATGTGTTTGTGGGAAAAAGCTATGGTAATCAAAGACTATTCGTACTTAATATTTCTGATGTTATCAATGGAAATGTATATGCTTATATGATTGAGTCTATTTTTTTATGGTATGCTAGACTAAGACATGTTATTGTCACATATATAAAGAAAATACAGTCATTATGATTAATATATAGTTTAGACTCAAATAATATTAACAAGTGTAAAATATCTACTAAAGGTAAAAGTACTAGAAAGACATGTTTTTCTGTAAATAGAGAAACTGAATTATTATCTTTAATTCACACTAATTTAGGTGATTTGAAGCAGACTATGACTAGAGGTGATAAAAGATATTATGTGATTTTATTGATGATTTTTCTAGATATACTAAGTTGTATTTGCTTAGAAACAATGATGATGTCTTTAATGCTTTTATTTCTTATAAAATTGAGGTTGAAAATCATCTTAATAGAAAAATCAAGAGAAATAGATCAGATAGAGGTGGCGAATATTTATCTTTAAATGAATTTTGTGAAAATAATGAAAATATTCATGAAATAACTTCGCCTTCTTTACCTGAGTCAAATGGAGTAATTGGAAGAAAAAATAGAACATTAAAAGAGATGATGAACTCTATGTTAGTTAGTTCTAATGCTCGTGATAACTTGTGGGGTGAAGTTATTTTATCTGCATGCCACTTACAAAATAGAATACCACATAGAAGAGTTGGCAAAACTCTGTATGAATTGTGGAGGGGCTATAAACCTAACTTGAATCGTTTAAAAGCATGGGGGTGCCTTGCTAAAGTTCTTTTTCCTGAACCTAAAAATAAAAAAAATAGGTTCTAAAACTGTTGATTGCATGCTAATTGGATATGCTGAACATAATGCTGCATACAAATTTCTTGTTTTAAAAAGTGATGTACTTAATTGCAATACTATAATTGAGACAGAGAAGCTGAGTTCTTTGAATATATTTATCCATATAAATAAAATTTCTCATACACCTAATGAAACAAATAATGAAATTACCTTTAATGAGGAATTGAGAAGGAGCAAAAGGCTTAGGAAAGAATATTTTTCTTATGGAAATGACTTTCAAACTTTTCTTGTCGATAATGAACCATCAAATTATGTTGAAGTTGTATCTTCTTCAGATACTAAATATTGGAAAGGGGCAATAAAAGTTAAAATTGATTCTATTATGAAAAATAATATATGAATTTTAACTGATTTACCTCCTGGTGCAAAGCCTATTGGTTGTAAATGGATTTGCAAAAGCAAATTTAAACCTGACGGATCTTTAGATAAATATAACGCTCGGTTAGTAGCAAATAATTTTTCTCAAAAATAAAATATAGATTTTTTTGATATATTTGCACCAGTGGCTAGGATTTCTTCTATTCGATTTTTAATTGTCTTAGCTTCAATCCGTAAGTTTTTTATCCTCCTAATGGATGTGAAAACTGCATTTCTAAATGGTGATTTAGAAGAAGAGATTTATATGGTTCAACCCGAAGATTATGTCATTCCTGGGTAAGAAACTAAAATTTCTAAATTTATTAAATTTTCTTTATGGCCTTAAACAAGCTCCTAAGCAATGGTATAAGAAATTTGAACAAGTCATACTGAGAGACAATTTTTCTTCAGTTGAGTTGGATAAATGTGTTTATACTAAAGTGGCAGACAATTATTATGTGATAATATGCATGTATGTTGATGACATGCTTATATTTGGTACAAGTTTAAATATTGTGCAAAGTAGTAAATTATTTTTATCTGCTAATTTTGATATGAAAGATCTGGGTGAAGTAAATATGATATTGAGAGTTAAAGTTATAAGGAGTACAGATGGCATAATGTTGTCACAAGAATATTATGTTGAGGGACTTCTTAAGAAGTTTGACTATTTTAATGTAACATATGTGAGCACTCCTTTTGATGCTAACTCAGTTACAAAGGAATAATGGTGACCCAATTACTCAGTCTATATATGCTCAAATTATTGGGAGTCTAATGCAATTAATGAACTTTACAAAGCCTGATATAGCCTATGCCGTGTGTAGACTGGGTAGATATAGTTATAATCCCAATAGAGAATATTGGTCTGTATTAGATAGACTAATGAAATATCTGAGAGGAACCATGAATTCTGGTATCCTATATAGTAGATTTCCTTCTACTTTAGAAGGGTACAACGATGCAAACTGCATCTCTGATTCAAATGAGACAAAATTCACTAGTGGTTATGTATTCACCCTTGGTGGTGGTATAATATCGTGGAAATCGACTAAACAGACGATCATTGCTAGATCGACTATGGAATCAGAGTTTGTAGCTCTGGAATTAGTTGGTACTGAGGCTGAGTGGCTAAGAAACTTCTTAGTTAATATCCCTTTAATAAAGGACGTATTGCCTCATGTGTCTATGCATTGTGATTGTCAAGCGGCAATAGCCATTGCAAAGAATAACTCTTATAATTGTACAAGTAGACATATGAAACTGAGACATAATGTCATAAAACAGTTGTTGAGAGGTGGAATAATTCCATTGATTATGTGAAGCGAGAGATAAATTTGGCCGATAATATCATAAAATAGTTGTTGAGAGATGGAATAATTTCCATTGATTATGTGAAGTCAGAGATAAATTTGGCCGATCCTTTGTCTAAACTTGTATAAAGAAAATTAATTCTTCAAACCTCAAAAGAGATGGGGTTAATGCCGACATATTGTCAATAGAGATGGTAACTCGACCTATGTGATTTGAGATCCCATAAAGTAGGTTCATATGGATAATAACAAGTTGATACTGGCATTGATGCACTAAAAGAGAGTGTTTGACTGCTACTAATTGAGAGGTTGAGATATAACCCGTAATGAAATTCATAGTCCTTATGGATTGTGTATTTAAAAGCAGTATACACTTAATGAGTTCACTTATATGAGAGTGGAACGGGCCGATCCTATGAGATTTTGACCTAGTCTCTAGAGCTCTCGTGAATAACCAGGCATGCGCATGGTCTATTGGGCGCAAACCGCGTTGAACATCAAAATTACCGGGGGTCAAAATGTGACTGATAAAATCTCTGACTTACAATAAGAATTATTGGTTCGTAGAAATATTATATTTCACCAGTAATTATGTGAGTAAAATTTTATTGGTCTAAATTTGGTTCATAGTCCAGAAGACACCAAACCTATTACATTTGGACCAAACAAATCTACAAGTTTATTTTAAAGTCTTTAAAATAGTGGGAGACTGTGGCAGCATTTTAAATCCTTGTTGACAAATTTCTGGAACAAGACCACGTGGAAGCCCTTCTAAAAGCCATTAGAAAAATGACAAAATATACTTATAAAGTGGCAAAATGCATTAGCCACTTTCTTACCCTGCACAACAAGTCTTCATGCAAATGACGCTATAAATAGCCATTACCAATCACTCCTTTCTCATCAATTATTATTAGCAAGACTAAGAAATTCTTCTACTACTTTCCTTTTAATTTTTATCTTCATAAGCTTTCTTTTGTTGTTTTTTCTTCTCAAAGTTTAGTAGTCCAATTTCTCGTGTTCTCTCTTTTAAATAACTGCGTTGTAACATTTAATTTTGCTGATTCTTGTATTTTCTATCTAATTAGAAATAGGTTTGTTTAATTCTAAAAAAACATTTCACACAGTTGAAATAATTTTTTAGAATAGTGTCCAGTACGACTCAAGCCAATTAATGTATTTTTTTTATAAATAATATTATTACAATGTTATTATCATTACTTTTTGATATTATTTATCTGTAGATAGTAGATATAATCCTCATAATGAGTAAAACTAAAAATTCTTGTGGTTGAAGTAGCTGAATAGATTAATTAGACCATTTAGAGTAACTTAACCATTTTTTGTCATTATTCAATCGAATGCCTTTTAAGCTATATCGGCGATTGTTAAGCTCACTGAACTTCGATATTGAAATTTTGTGACTAAAAATAGAATATTTCATTGTTTCCGGAAATAAAATACTATTTTGATAGTTTTACTTTTTTGACATGACCAAATCCACTCATATGACATGCCGTATAATAATGTAATTTGTTTTAAACCTGAGTTATGACCATTACCTATCATAAGCAAATTTTTCTCGATTGAACTTGTAGTCTGTTTGGCAAGCTTTCTCAATCTGAAAAGCACAAAAAGATGTTTCTTTTTAAATTAAAGTGTTTGGTGTAACTTTTAAAAGAAAAAATTTCTTTTGAGTATAACCGGAAGCAACTTTGGAGAAATAAAAATAGTTTATTTTTAAAAATATTTTTAAAAAGATTGAACAAATACTAATTATTGCTTCGAAGTATTTTTTAATTAATTTGTTAAATACAAACTGATTTTTACTCTAAAATAATTTTTGAAAAAAGTACTTAAACCCCCCCCCCCCCCCCCCCCCTTATCAACAGACTATTAATCCGATCTAAATTGCTTTTTAACACCCCTAAATTAAAGAATACATAGTATTCTCATGGTAGTATTTGTAATTTGATTCGGGCGCTTTGTATAACTTATTTATTTGCATCAGTAGTCCCCAATGTTTGTGAAATGAGTACAATTTCCACTCCCTGTTGTACAGACTCTGGAGACTGTGACACTTGTTAACGGCCATTTCTCATTCGCCTGTCGCTGCATGTTATTAATCTCAGTCATGAAAACGCCAGAAACCCATTTAGCCTTAATCGAAACTTAGCATAATAACACTCTCCTTCTTTGTTGCACATTCATTTATTTTCCTCAAAAAACCTAGGCTTTTGGCTTTTGATTAGATTATTGCGGTGCGTTTGGTTTCACTGGAGTTGTTATTAAGTATGAGATGGGAAAGGGTAGGTGTACATGAAGGTGGCGGGCCTGGGAAAAGGTGGGGCCACACCTGTAACTCTGTCTTCGGAGGTAAGCTTCTCTACGTCTTCGGTGGCTATGGCAAAGACAACAGACATTCCAATAAAGTTCACGTCTTTGACACTGGTGCGTTCTTTTTCTTTCCCTTTTTCCAAGTAAAATTGCTCCTTTTCTTGTTTCTGGCTTTTTCTTTCCTGAAATTGTTGTGTCAATTCATGTTTTCTTGTGGCTTTTTTGAGTATGCTTGTTCAGGGTTTTCTTATAGTATTAATTTTTTTCTGAAGACTTGGGGCTTTAAAGTTTGTTGCATAAGGAATTGGGGAGAGGTTTTGATAAATCTATCTTTACATAGTTCTGCTATTTTGCAGTTAATCGAATGTGGAGTGAGCCAGTGATGAAGGGAGCATTGCCCACACCTAGGGACAGCCACAGTTGTACAAACATTGGAGATAATCTGTTTGTGTTTGGGGGCACAAATGGGAGAGAGCCTCTTAATGATTTGCATATTTTGGACACTTGTTAGTGCATTTTGATCTTAAGACCATTTTCTTATTGCTTAATCTTTTTATAGTTGCCTCTGTTGTCTGTGTAATGTTAATTTAAATTTGCTTTCTAGATCTTCTTCTGATTAGAATATCTCTAGTCGAATGGTATGAGGATAAACCCTTAAGTTATTACATTTGTGTTGTTCTACTTAGAAGTTGTGTTGCATTCCGTTCTATTAGATTAGGAAATCACCATTAATACCTCGGTCTAGATGGAAAATTATTCTTTCTTCCATTGATTTAGGGCTATTTACGAGATATAGGCTAGTCTCTCCTATCAGAAACCAGGAAAGAGCTTCAAGATAATCTGTTATTTTCCTTATGTTACCTTGTCAGAACGGAAAAAGATACTCCAACTTATTATTCCCAAAAGTGCAATGTTGTTCAGAGAGACAATATCATGAGAGAAAACATGTTCCGCTCTTCCCTTTGTTTGAATGTTGAAAGTTCGCAGATGGAATTCTATCTGTTGTTCCAAATGATTTACTCTCACTACCTAATGATGTGCTGAATCTACTTGCTTTTAGCTTCAAATACATGGACATCACCAAGTCTACGAGGCGATCGCCCTAATCCAAGGGAAGGTCACAATGCAGCACTTATTGGAAAAAGGCTTTTCATATTTGGTGGATGCGGCAAATACGATGACACTGAAATATATTATGATGATGTTTACGTATTGAGTACAGGTGTCCCCCTCTCTCTCTCTCTGTGCGCGTGTGTGTGTGTGTTATTAAGGTAGCTAATGGTAGACTGCACCTAGCCAGTACGGTTGGGTGCAAGTATGGAGAATTTTGCATTATGATTTGCGCGGAACAATGTGAAATTCTGAAGAACTTAGAAAACCATCGAACTACTGATAGAAAGATGAGGGCAGTGAGGAGGGTAGTGATACAAACTTTAAATTGGTAGTTCTTCATCAAAACAAACTTAAATTGGTAGTTTAGGGTGTTCAAACCGAACCGGAAAATCGCACCAAACCGGAAAGTCAAACCAAGCCGATTAAAAAGCCCAAATAGATTTGGCTTGATTTGGTTTGGTATTGAGTAAATAAACCGAACCAAACCGACATATAAATATATAATTTTTTATATATACTTACTTTATAGAATTTTGTTTAAAAGATGTCTGGAAATATTTGAGATCCTCTCATGGGATGTAATATTTAATAGAACTATGAAGTGCATTTATTTTTATTTGCTTTAAATAATGGATTGTATCACTTTCTTATTACGTGTTATTGAAATGCGTCAATCATCTCTTTGTTCGTTCATATTTATATGTCAAAATTTCTTATATCTTTTTTGAATTTGAACTGGTATTTCGATAATCTAAAATTACGTAAAACATATCATTATTTAGGTGTCATATTGAGTTTTTATGTTTAATTATTAAATTTGGTTAACCTTGAAAGTGTACATCAATCAAAAATTATTGTTAGACGACTAAAAAGATAAACTATTATAAAGTACGACCCAGTACAATACCACTCAGTGGTGTCTGGGGAGGGTAGTGTGTACGCAGCCTTACCCCTACCCTGGGGTAGAGAGGCTGTTTCCAAATAGACCCCCGGCATAAATCCCCAGAATTTGCTCCTGGGGAGACTCGAACTCACAACCTCTCGGTTGTAAGTGAGGGTTGGTTACCATCAGACCAAGCCCTGTGTTACTAAATTTTTTTTCCATAAGATACTTTAATAGATCACGTGTTTGTTAATTTTTTCTAATTTTTGGTAAAATATACATTCACTTATCAATACTTTATCTATAACTTTAATAAAACAAGATTAGAATAATAGTCGTGTAACAAAAAGAGCCAAAAAATCCAAACCAATCCAAACCGATACAATTGGTTTGGTTTGGTTTTGAACTTATGATAAAACCGAACCAACCCGGTCCATGTACACCCCTATAATGGTTAATAATGGAAGAGGAAAGTGAAGAAACACAGGAGGTATCAACCCGTCCTTTCTGTCTCAAAGTTTTAATTCTCATAGGAATTGAACCCTAAGCATTGTAACTCCTTGTAAAAGAAACTTCCCCTGCCCAGTAGTTTATAATCTGAGAGAAAGTTAGATGATCTCTTCAAAGCTGAACTCTAATTGTTCTTATCCTTGTTCATATGCATTTTGTATTCTACTGCTACTTAAATCACTAAAGTCTTGCGCCGTTGTTAGGAATCCAGTTTTTAGATCTCATACAGCTCTTGGTTTTCTTTTCTATGAAGTTTATGGTTTTTAATCTCATATATATATATATATATATATTTGGGGGGGGGGGGGGGGGGGGGGAGGGGGCGCTAGTGATCCTGGTGGTTATTATTTCATATCCTTTTTTTAATGCTCTTCTCATTTGGCAGAGACATTTGTTTGGAAACGCATTGTGCCATCAGGCACTCCGCCATGTAAGCGTGAGAGTCATTCCTGTTCGTCTTGGAATAATAAGATCATTATTATAGGTGGTGAAGACACATCTAGCTTTTATTTGTCAGATGTTCATATACTTGACACAGGTATTTACGCTTGAAGTTAAATATAGAAAAGGTTACACTTGTATCACAATTCTTTTTCTAGTACTAAGTGTGCATTTATGACTATTTTGGCGTCCTGTTTTCACAGATACCCTGGTTTGGTGCAAGTTGAATACTACTGGCCAGAATTTGCCACCGCGAGCTGGGCATACAACCATTGCATTTGGGAAGAACTTGTTTGTCTTCGGGGGTTTCGCTAATGACCAGAGCCTATTTAATGATGTATACGTGCTTGATGTTGGTATGTTATCTATTGAATCATATAGCTTTCAAGCTCTTTTCCTATAAAACAAAAACCAAACAAATGACACTAAATAGTATGATGACTTCAGCTGTTCCATCAAGCCTCTTGTCCCTGAGCCTCTTATAGGAGAGAAGCTTAAAAAAATTAAATAACAAAAAAGCATAAGGACATAGTGAAGAGGGTAGCAGGAAGAAGAAATCATGTAAAGTATGGAAGATCACACCAAGCCTATTACTCTTTCTGAAAGTAGGAATGGACTGCAGTGATCATATTTGAGATGGATCTGAGCTGATGATAATGGAAGAGATGGAGCCAGGGGGTTAAATTTGTTTTATATATGTGTAACTTCTCTTTGTTGTGTTGGGGGAGGGTGGGATGTGTGTGTGTGTGTGGGGGGGGGGGGTGGGATGTGTGTGTGTGGGGGGGGGGACCCGACTTTCATGTTGGCTAATGAGAATAGAGTGGTTGAAAATGATTGGAATATTGGTTATGCTTTACCACTTTTTGTAGTCGGGATGCTGTCTCTTTTTTATATTCTTGCTCTTCTTCAATTAGCATTTATTATTTCCCCATACCCCAGTCTCACAAAATGAGTGTCTTTGTGGTTCTTCAAGTGCATTATCTTTCTGTTTGAATGAAGGGGTTTATGTGTCCCATTTTTTCTTACCTTAATGATCAAATGCATTATTGTCCACTGTTAGATATGTAAATATAGTAGAACTCTAGTTATAGTAGAACTCTAGGTTATTAGTATTATATATAGGGCTCATTGTATTATGTTTAATCTCAGTTATATTCTTCTCCCGTGCTTTCTCACATGGTATCAGAGCTTTGGTGAGATAATTATCGTTGTGCGTCATTCCAACGACATCCGGGAAGAAATAACTCGGTCACCGTGCAATTTTCCGGTGACCTAAGTGACTAATTACGTCAAAGTCACTAATTATCAGTGTTGTGCAAAAACCAACACCACCACAAGACTCGGAATAGAATTCCGACCAAACCCCAGATATTTCTCCGGCAGACTCCCCGTCACGCGCCGCCACAGCTGTCGGCGCGTCATACCACGCGCCGGCGCGTGGGAGTGCTTCCGGCCAGTTTTTGGCTTCGCTCCAGAAGGACAGTTTGGTCGGCCTTAATTTCCGACCCTACCCATCCTTGTTCCGTTCGATTCCGACAACTTTCAGTTTTTCCGGCGACTTTTCCGGCAGCTACAGAGACTTTCCGGCCAGAATTTCAAAAAGTTTCTTCAGGACAGTATCATCGCCCTCAAATTCCGAGCCTACCCATGTTTTTACCTTTCAATTCCGACAACTTTGAAGTTTTTCCGGCATCTACAGTGATTTTCCGGCAAAAAAAAAAAAAAACAGTTTTCCTTCATCTGTTTCAGCAAATTTTCAACGATGTCTTTGGGAACCGATGCTTTCGGGTCTAGAAACCTGGGTTCGATGTTAAACTACATATGTAACAAGCTCGGTACATATGATTTATATGCACCAGCTTGAGGGGGAGTGTTAGATATGTAAATATAGTAGAACTCTAGTTATAGTAGAACTCTAGGTTATTAGTATTATATATAGGGCTCATTGTATTATGTTTAATCTCAGTTATATTCTTCTCCCGTGCTTTCTCACATCCACCACTCCAGGACTCCTCTTTTGTTTGTGATAATACTTGATATGGGATAGAGCATTTGAGTGGGAGGAAGTGCAGTTACTTTCTTCTAAATCAAACATCTAGGCAAATTTTGGTCTAAATGCTCTCTATGTCTGTCCTTTTGTGGTCCCCAACATCAACGGGGTACCTCAGAACAACAACAACAACAACTACCCAGTACATTCCCACCAGGTGGGGTCTGGGGTACCTCAGAACAGTTAATAAGAAATTAATTATAATGAGATCATATTGTTTTGGCATTGTTTTATTATAGTCAGCAAATGATGCTTGGTGGATCTTAGTTGGCATTCATCATTGAGAATCAGAAAAGATAATTTAGAACTATTTTCAGGAAATCTGTGCTGCTGTTAACTTCTGAATGATAAGTTCTTCAACATATTGTGCTGTTTGTCATGATTGATGTGTTTTAAAGTGATATATGATATTCAATTGATCGCTATCTGAAGCTGGATGTCTGTGTACTGTTCTATGTTCGAAATGTCCCTGCAGCTGCAGGTACGTGGACTGAGGTCATGCCCACTGGTGAGGGCCCATCTGCCAGATTCTCAGTTGCTGGGGATTGCTTAGATCCACACTTGGGAGGTGCTCTTGTGTTCATAGGTGGTTGTGATAATAACCTTCAACCCTTAGAGGACATGTATTATCTATATACAGGTCTATCTTTGAATCCACCTACAATCGCACATTGCTTTCCGTTGACTTGTGCTTATTTCTGGTACAATATTGATTTAGAACTTTCCCTTTGAGAAATATTTGAATCTATGTTGTATATTCATATCACTAGGGCTTGTTAGAGAGGCTGAACGAGATGAAAGAAGGATAGAGAAGTTGTCTTTGAGGAAGCAGTTGAAGTTAAAATGCCAGGAACAACAAGCTTTAGCTTCTCCCCATGATAATGCTCTTGTTGGATTTGAGAATAACGCTAATGTCCATCACCGACTGCCTTTGAATTATACACAGCCAAGTGAGAAACTTTTTTGTATCTTCTTGATTTTATTTTGTAGTGTCCCACCTTGTACTTCCTCAGTATTTTCTTACTGAAGCTGCTCCTTGTTAATGCATTTGTGAATCACTTTTGTCTTTTCAATGCGATTGCTTTAATTATTATCATGACAGTATGTTAGGTAAGAGGAGACCTTAAAGACAAGAATAACTTGAAGAGAGGAACAATTGGATGATAATCCATCCAAGCAAGCCCCATGATGATCCAACAGCTATATATAACAAAAAGATTTGTTATTGTTTCTTTGCTATAAACTATGGGCAAAGTTTTATATAATTATGCGAGTGGATACTAAACATGTAGACTTCTCTATGAATCTTTGTTTTTCCAGGAAAAAATAAAGTGTGCTAGCATGTCATATATTATCTGATATATAGTACTTTTAGGTATAGACCCTGTAGTGATACATTGTGTAGTGCATTTAATGCTTGCACCATCGAAACAGTCGTGTCATTGGTTTTGACTGATATTGTGGCAGGTCGGCAGAACATTTATTTGAACGAATACCAGACTCCTCTGGGGAAGAAGACTTTTCAAGCCAAGGTCACAAAGAGTTTTCCAGATGGGTATACCATTGAAACTGTTATAGATGGAAAACCGCTTCGTGGAGTGCTATTTTCCAACAAACCGAGACCTGAACAGACTCCCTGCAATGATTTTAACAGGTGCATGATCTTCTGAATTCTACATTTGATAGATTAGAGTAGCAGAATTTCAGTATTTATCAATTCTTCTGTTCACTAGTTGCCTTTTGGACCATGTTATCATATTTCCAGAATTAGGAATACAGGAAGTGGTGAAACTGGTGATGAGAAGCCGAACAACGACCATAATTCTGATAGAGAAATTACAAGACCTACAGAAACTAATGTAAACAACTTCCAGCAAGCAAATGTCCCTGGTGGGAAATCTATCAGAAATGAGACCCCGGTTAGAGATGTTACAGCTGAGATGAAGAGTCCACCCCCCTCTAATGCTTCACCAGCCCAAGAGGTTATACCTTTTTTGTGTGGAATAAATAGTTTAATCATGCTATACCATCTTAAAGAGAAACTGTGTACTAGTGCCTGTGTGACTGCATAAGAACATGGAATTTCCTCCTTCCTTAGCTTATATAGATCATTTTTCTTATTGCACTTGCAGCATTTCATTTATGAAGCTGCAGAGTTGGTTTTAGCATTTGAAATGAAACCATGGCCTCAAACCGTTGCTTAGAATCTGCAATCACCCATGGTTTATAATCTCCATTCCCTCTTTGTTTTATAATCGCAGTCATGAGCGCATGCTACTTACATGTCAACATTCAATCTTCATCCTCTTGATGAACTAACATGAGGAATCATTGGTGACCATTAGACTGTATTGTGAGAATTTATATACAGAGCTTAAGACTAAGCAACATATTTGGATTGTTTCATGTTTGGTGAATGATATAGGGTTTTTTAGCCAAGCTCTGGTATGTTCTTTTCTTGTTAATTTGAGATATCAATCCACAAATAGCAGTCCTCTTCAGTCACATGCTTAAATTTGCTTCTAGTCGAGA
This sequence comes from Nicotiana benthamiana, assembly GCA_034376525.1. Classification (NCBI taxonomy): domain Eukaryota; kingdom Viridiplantae; phylum Streptophyta; class Magnoliopsida; order Solanales; family Solanaceae; genus Nicotiana; species Nicotiana benthamiana. Next base: position 16,309,340 of record CM067325.1, read on the forward strand.
AATCATCATCATCATCATCATCAGAAGAAGAAGAAGAAAAGGGATTTGCTTCTATTCAGGATCTCTCTCTCTCTATGCTGAAATTTGAAACAGAAAAGAAAGCATTTCATTCAATATTTTGAATTTTAAAGTTCTGATTTCTTTCCTAGCCTCCACTTTTCCTTTCCTTTTATAACTGGCCTTTATAAGGACTTGTTCTACACAAGGGTTAGTTTCTGAGTGAATTGCCCGATTAGAATTATAATCCCTACTGGAGCTACATACTTTATTAAAAAAAAAAAATTTACACTGATGCTACATATCTTCCATTCTTGCTGGTTTCTGATCTTGCATGATTCTGTATGCATACCTCCTTAGCGAAGTCGAGTTATTTATGTATGAACTTTTACTTTGAGATCATTTATAATGAAGTGCCTTTATAGCAGGTTCATGACGTCTCAAAGTCTTCTGCGGTGCCTGATGTGAATTTGGAAAGTAGTAGAGCGAGTGATCCAGTAGATTGTGGTACTACGATTTCTAAGGAAAATGCTTCTGCAATAAATGAGTTGTAAATTCTTTACTGAAGGTATGTGCCCCGCACACTTGTAAGTTTTGTGTGATTTTACATATCAAAGTGCTTTTACAATTTTTTGAAGTCATAAAAATACCATCCTAGTCCTGCGACTGTTAATTTCAGATAATACCATAATGCACAAAGATGGACTCTCAAAGTTGAGGAAACAAGTTAGCTTTTCTAAAATGAGGGGGAGACATGATAAACACTGGATAAATTATCATTTGTATATATAGATCCTCGAATATCATAATATGAACCTGAAGTTCATAAAAGGATAATTCAATTGCAACATATTGCAAAGCATGCTATACGCATTTGCTGACCCAAAGAAAGTAACTATATTCTCACTGCAAATGCTCATATTAAGTCCCAGAAGGACAAAGTCTTTGATACGCTTAAAGCGTATAGACAAATCGGTTTCAAAATAACTTCTTAATAAAGAATATGAGCAAATGATCAAAGTGATCATAATGGGGAGGCAAGTGATCTAGAAGATCACATGACATAACACTTCATAAAATCTCATGAGAGATTCAGGTACCTGAATATATGAATAAAGAGATCTCCATGTTATGTCTTTATGAAAATTTACTGGAACCGATATAAAATGTTCGTCGACGACATCTATGATAGCGCTAAATATCGATGAGGATCTTATGTTTGTCGAATACAAACAAAAATATTGGCTAAATGGAAGAGATACAATTCAAGCAGAATTGATTCCATATGAAAGACATGTAGTTTTGGACATGTAGTTCAAATACTTGAAAGTATAAAGTTAATGATTGAAGTTGCTTGAAGCATATACAATTCTTGGTCCTGAAGTACCACATCCTAAGTGCAACTTGTGTACATATGTATCTTGCTATAACTATAAGCATGATGGCATCGAGAATACCTCTATGAAGATATTGAAGAGTCATTCCGCGACATTATATGAAGATGTTCATATCTATCAAGAATGATAATTTCAAGGTGCGGAATATTTATTCAAATCAATATGGCTGATTTATTTATCAAATCTCTACAAAAGATCGTTTTGAAGATGGTGCACAAGATTGGAATGCAAATGCTCAAGGATGTGAATTGATGCTCTTTTCAGGGGGAGTTAATGCGCGTTGCACTCTTTTTCCCTTACAAGGTTTTGTCCCAATGAGTTTTCCTTGCAAGGTTTTTAACGAGGCAACCAATAGGCGCATATTCAAACATGTGTACTCTTTTTCCTTTTCTTTAATTTTTTCCCATTGGGTTTTGTTTTAGTTAAGGTTTTAACGAGGCACATTATTGAATAGACATTCAAGGGGGGAGTGTTATAAAATATTCTATTTAAGGTGAATGTCCATATTTAGAGAGATCCTAGGGTTTACTACTTAGTGGCTAAGTCACCACCTCCCTATAAATAAAGGGGTTCTCTCCCATTGTAAATCATCCCAAAGTATCAATAAGAATACTCCTCTCTTTACGTTTCTCTATATTGTTCTTGTTCTTGTTCTTGTATTATTGTTCTTGTTCTTATATTATTTCACATCAAAAACTATTTATTTGCACTTTCATACATTATTTATTTTAACTCAAAATTTTATTCCAATAAGAATATATACACTTAATAATGTCCCACTCTTGAGTTACATCGGATATATTATTGTATCCACTTAATAATTACTCTATTCAATCCAGTTTAAATAATTTTTAAAGTTTTTCTGTATTTATATTTAATTTTTTCAGATATCAGGAAGGAATTAATTTTTTTTTTCAAAATTGCCCTTGGAGTAAAGAAACTAAGAGTAATTTATTATATTTTTAATAAATAAATTAAAATTAATACGATCAATTTTATTATTAATTAATACTAAAAGATAAATTCCTTAATATGTTTGAAAGACGTTAAAAAATCAATTAAAGTAAATTGGAGGGAGTATGAATTAATAAAAATTTATATGCAAATGCAATGAACTACGGAGTTAATAGCAGAGTAACTTCTTGGATGCCGGCTATTAAATTAAAGGAGGATAATTTGGAATTGGACGTCCGTAAACTACGTCGTTGTAGTTTAAGCGGTCCCGCAACATTGATGACTTTGTCTAGTAATATCAACTTATAATTATAAATAAAATAAAATCTATATAATACAGAGATGACTTCTATACATTACTGTATTTTCATAATCAAATTGATGTCCAATTTGCAAGCAAAGCCCAAAACCAAAAACGACTATTTCTTCTCTAAGAAAACACTCATACATATTCATTAGCTTCTCCCAGAGAACCAAAATCCATCGCATTTTCAGGTACCTCAAAATTCTAATGTTTCCTCTATTTTGTTTTCCCTATATTTTTTGGTTCAGGATTTTTATTACGGTGAGTCAATTGGTTAGATTTTCTGGTTTCTGGCTTCTTTTATAGTGCAATTGATAAAATAGAAACTGTTGCTTATGTTTTCATCGTCAAAGTTTGCAATTTTCAAACTTAGTTCCGTTTTAGAAGATTTTACCTCGTTTATGGTAAGAGAAAAATTGGAGAGACAGGAATCAGAAAGTTTGTTAAACGCATTTTGCTTCGGTAGTTTTAATTAAAGGATAGGTTTTCTTTTGGGTGTATGGTCTCAGTTTAGCGGAAAGCCTCCTATTTTTTATGGAAGAGCTCAACTCTACTTGAAAAAATCCCTGCAATTTGACTTTCCTATGTTCATAGTTTGACACCTATCCTACAAAGAGAAAAAGAAAAGATTAGTAGTTAGTTCACAGTTGATTTTAATAGTCAAGGCCATACCTCTTGATTTTACTTTTGCTTTTGTTGGGTTTTGAAATTCTGTTTGTTGACAATTCAAACTTCAATATCCAGTTTCTCTGTCAAGTAATGTAGCATTTGGGTCTTTGTACCAATGGACAAGAGGCTTAACATTGTGAGCAGAGACTAGGAGGGGGGTATATCATAGAATAGGATTTTAAAGAACTGTTTCGCTTGTCTTTTGATAGTTTCTTTTACTGAGTTGCAAGACTTCTATTATCATGGCCAGAAAGGTGTTAAAATTTTGGACTTAGCCATATGAAGTTGAGCCAGTGATTTGGTGACGGGTTCGGCCCAACCCAGTAACTTTGATCCAAACCCTTTATTTGTCTTAGGAAATTCATTTAATTTATATAAATAGTTAATTTAAAACCCAGTAACATAAAAGGATTAAAATCCTGAACACATAAACTCTAAATTCTGGCTCATAATAAAAGTCACTAAAGCTATCCAGAAGATGAAGAAAACCAATAGGGCTAGTTGCTCTTATACATGATGATTGGACCGACATTTGTGTTTCGTGACTTTAATAGTGTTTCCTTTCTTCTGTTGTTAGTTAAGCTGGCTGACCATGTTTGTTTATTTTAAAGATACGTGAGTCTACTGCTAATGGGAGAACACTTGGCTCTATGTGTTGATCATCTTATCACACCTGAATCTTTGCACTCATTGCAAGGGTCAGAGGATGCAGGATCCTCTGCTGGAAGTTCTTGCTCCCACACAGTAGGTCAATCACCTTATGGTACTACTAATAAGGAGGACGAAGAACTAGAAGCTGGAGGTGAAGATGAGCCATTACTTCAGACTATGGAATGCCGAATTTGCCAGGAAGAAGATAGCACTAAGAATTTGGAGATTCCTTGTGGCTGCAATGGCAGCTTAAAGGTATGTTTGTGAAGTATTTTTGGGCACTGGTTTGACTAGCTACTAAGCATTGATCTTGATGCTGCTTGTGCATGTAATAAATGTATATTTATAGTGTCATCTTTATTTTTCCTAAGCCTGAATCGTGCTAGTACTCAAATTACTCTTCTCAAGAACTTGAGATTGTCGTGATTTAAAATTTAACAGTTTTCTTATTGTTCATGTCTTTTATTCTGGCTACATGTTTTTCCTTTGACCAGTCTTCAGTGTTTCTTTCAAACTTTTCCTTAGTTCTTATAACTTCTCTAGAATTTATAAGAAGTTACAAAATGCATGTTTGCTAAGATTCCAAGCCTTTGAATCATTGATGGTCATGTTTTATCCGGTTGTGTTGCAACTGCATGACAAAAGATCGTTTATGCGTGTATGGACCTTATTTGATTCTAATTATTCTTTTTTTTTCCTTTCAATTCTTGTCGGTGTTTTTGTTACAAAATGCAGTATGCTCATAGGAAATGTGTTCAGCGTTGGTGCAATGAGAAGGGTGATATAATTTGCGAGATTTGCCATCAGGTACTTTGTTCTACTTGTTAATATCTGTTTGCATTTTGAAGATGATGCTTCATGACTTGCCTCGTCCCATCCCAAAAGCACTTATTGCCAAATGAGCTTGAAAAAGAGGTTTTTTTTGGGGGGGGGGGGGAGGCTGTTAAGGAATAGCACGCTTTTGCACATTCAGTTTATTTGATTGGGGAGATAAATATAACTAACCTTATGCCATAATTCAATGATGATTGTTTCCCTTCAGAAATATAAGTCATTGGGACTTTAGAATCATTGTTGTCAAAGGCGAAAAGCTTTAAAAAGTGATCCATGTCAATTGGCGCTTTAAGCAAGATTTAAGTGTGGGCTTTAGTAAAAAGAGGTGCGATGAATGAAAAAGAAAAAAAGATATATGTAATGCAAGAAAAAAGTAACAACTTCATACATGATATTGTCCTTAGCGATTAATATATTCTTTGCCTATTAATTTATTGTTTAGTACCGCTTGATTCAAGGTAGAATTCATGGGCAATGAAGCACACTCTTTAGTGCCTTCCCTACAGTAAAGCACAGGTTAAGCAAGGTGAAGCATCCTCCCTGAGCTTTTCTAAGCTTTGGGGCTTAAGTGCGCCTTAAACGAGCCCTTGACAGCATTGTTTAGAATCACAAAACTGTATGTTCGTGAATATGTGCTGAAGGAGTTTCTAGTTCAGGCTCACTTGTTTCAGACAAAGTTATATGCTGACTTGGAAAACTCTGTAACCTGCAGTCTTATCAACCTGGCTATGCTGCTCCATCACCGCCTTCTCCTTCTGAAGATATTGCCATTGACATCAGGTTAGTTTAAATCATGATTATTGTCTTTGTGCATACCAAATTTGATTTATTTTTCCAAGCATTTCTCTCAATCTACGGAATAGAGACATTGATCTTCTGATTTTGGTGATTACTTTTCAAAGTATAACACTCTGACAGTTAACCCCACTCAATCTTACTTTTGTTTGTGCTCACACCTTTCTCTTTGACTTGATTATTTGTATATTCTTTATGAATTGCTCCACTTATTTAGAGGCCTCCTGATACTGTATTTCTCTCGAAGCTTATAATTTGTAAGTGAAGCTGTGATTCTTCTTGAATGCAAAAGTAGGTCAATGTACTGTTCAATTCAAGAAGTCATTAACAAGCACAACTGTATTTTATGCATTTCAGCTTTAAAAATAATAATAATTAATGGTATGCAGTAATAACAAAGCGTACTACAACAACAACAACAACAAACCCAGTTTGATCCCAACATATGGGGTCCGGGGAGGGTAGTGTGTACGCAGACCTTACCCCTACCTAATGCAGGTAGAGAGGCTGTTCCCAATAGACTCTCGACTCAAGAAGGGCAAGAAGAAAAAGAGAGAAGCAAGGAAGGAAGACAATATCCAATAATAGCAACACGGAATGCAATACCTGAGGCGGAAAAAACCACGTGCCGTAATAAAAAGCAAAGAATATGAAGGGAAATGCATGCTACTAAACCTATTCGTGAATACTATAACTACTTACTAACCTTCTACCTTAATCCTCGACCTCCACACCCTCCTATCAAGCGTCATGTCCTCTGTGAGCTTAAGTATCTCCATGTCCTACCTAATCACTTCTCCCTAGTACTTCTTAGGCTACCTCGACCGCACCTCAAACTCTCCATGGTCAACCTCTCACACCTCCTGACAGGGGCATCAATGCTTCTTCTCCTAACATGTCCGAACCATCTTAGCCGCGACTCCCGCATCTTGTCCTCTACAGAGGCTACTCCCACTCTGTCTCGGATAGCTTCATTCCTAATTCGATCTCGCTTGGTACACCCACACATCCATCTCAACATCCTCATCTCAGCTATTCTCATCTTCTGCACGTGCGAGTTCTTGACTGGCTAATACTCAGCCCCATACAGCATAGGGGGCCGAACCACCACTCGATAAAACTTACCCTTAAGTCTTAGCGGCACATTCTTATCACATAAAACCCTAGAGGCGAGCCTCCACTTCATCCACCCCGCTCCGATGCAATGTGTGACATCTTCGTCAATCTCCCCGTTACCCTGGATAATAGACCCGGGATACTTAAAACTCACTCTCTTAGAGATAACTTGAGCATCAAGCTTAACCTCTACGTGTGCATCATGGGTCTCACTGAATTTACACTCCAAGTATTCTGTCTTGGTTCTACTTAGTCTGAAATCTTTAGATGCCAAGGTCTGTCTCCAAACCTCCAACCACGCGTTAACTCCGCTACGTGTCTCGTCTATCAACAGTATATCATCAGCAAATAGCATGCACCAAGGCACCTCCCCTTGGATGTGCCGCGACAGTACATCCATCGCCAAGGCAAACAAAAATGGGCTAAGAGCCGATCGCTGGTGCAACCCCATCACCACAGGATGGTTCGAGTCACCACCCACAGTCCTCACCCGAGTCTTAGCATCAACATACACATCCTTAATCACTCTAATGTACGCTAGCGTCGCTAGCGTAACGCCGCAAACATCCAAACACCTCTACAGGACCTCATTCGGAACTTTATCGTATGACGTCTCAAGGTCAATAAACACCATATGTAAATCCTTCTTCTTTTCCCTGTACTGCTCCACTAATCTCCTTACCAGATGCATCGCTTCTGTAGTCGAACACCCTGGCATGAATCCAAACTGATTCTCGGAAATAGACATGCACCTACTCACCTTGACCTCCACCACTCTCTCCCAAACCTTCATAGTGTGACTCAATAACTTGATACCTCTATAATTGTTGCAATTTGGATATCACCCTTGTTCTTGTGCAGCGAAATCATTGTACTCCACCTCCATTCGTCGGGCATCTTCTTTGCCCTAAAAATAACATTAAATAGCCTAGTGGGCCACTCCTAACCTGCCCGCCCCGTGCTCTTCTAGAATTCTATTAGGATTTCGTCTGGCCCCGCTGCTCCGTCCCTGCGCATCTTACGCATCGCTCCTTCCACCTCCTTTACCGTAATCCGCCTACAGTACCCAAAATCCCACCGACTCTCAGAGTGCTCCAACTCAACCAGCACAATGCATCTATCTCCCTCCTCATTCAACAGTTTATGGAAGTATGTCTGCCATCTTCTCCTAATGAGTGCCTCATCCATCAACACTTTACCATCGTCATCCTTGATGCACTTGACTTGGTCCAAGTCACGGGCTTTCCTCTCCCTCACCTTGGCCAGCCGATACAACTTCTTGTCCCCACCTTTTCCCTCAAGCTCCTCGTACAAGCGAGTAAATGCTGCATTCTTAGCCATCGTAACTGCTAACTTTGCCTCTTTCTTTGCCTTTATGTAACACTCCCGATAAGTCCTTTTTTCCTCCTCGTTTGTACTCTCTACTAGCTTCAAATAAGCAGCTTTCTTAGCTTCCTCTGAAATCCTTATATATGTCGTAACTCGTATGACCATGAACTCTGCATTACCAAATGTCTTCAATATCTAGTGATGATTCCAATTCCCGGTACTTTTCTTTGATGTGGTGCAATATTATATGTTTGTGCCTTTTTTTCTTCCAAGTATATATTTCTAGGTAAAGTAATTCAGCATCATTGACATGAAGATTGTTTTCCATAGCCCAACAAGAACAGTTTATGACAATCTGAACTGGCCATAAAGAGATTTACCCCGATTTTGGATGTATTTAAAACATGTTAAGCTTATTATATTTTTGGGCAGTCAGTTTTCCACCATTATTTAAAGGCCCTTGTTACTAAAAATTTGGGTGAAAATCTGATGGAACATTTTCTTTAGTGCCAGTAGCTGTTAACCTCTTCAGTGAGGGCATTCAACATGATCAGCATGTTTCCTCGCAATCTTAATCTTGAAAATTTTCTTTTCTGTCTTCTCTGTCGCTGATGGATTCGTCCACGTGGTTTTGCCTTGTAGTGAGGGCTGGACAGTGGCTCGTACTCAGCTTGACTTGCATGATCCGCGGCTTCTTGCGATGGCAGCTGCAGAGCGCCATCTCTTGGAGGCTGACTATGACGAGTACGCTGATTCAAGTGCTAGTGGAGCTGCATTTTGTCGTTCTGCTGCTTTAATTGTAAGCAACTGCTATTCCCTTATGTTATTAAAATCATGTTTGCTAAGTGCTGGCTAACGGAGATGTGGGATATGCATTATTATTTTTCATGTAGAAGCTAATGCACATCAGCAGATACAGAATTCTTATTCATTAAAAAAAAAATAAAAAAGACAGCAGATTCAGAGTTCTCTTTTGAGGTGGAGGTGGGATATTACATTGACCATTTAATACATGGATTTTCATTTGTAAGTGGTGACCTAATGCTGACTTGAGAAGAGAAGTGGTGATACAATTTATGGGCCGCAACTTCCTTTGATTTCTGACTCTCCCTCTTTTCTTGAAAATGAGGAAAAAGAAAATTTTCCTTTTATAGGAGGCATATTTAAGGAATGCTCAAAATGGAAAATTCTGTCAACTCACCCTTGCCATCACCCCCCAATTTTTTTATTTTATTCTTCCCTATCTTGTTTATATTTTAATGCTTATGTTACAGTGATTTTCCTGCAAGTTCTTGAAACTTCAGCACATGGTAAGAGAAAGAGGCCTGTTCAGGGCCTCATGATGCATTTCATGCTTTTACTTTCTTTTGTCTTCTTATATATTCATTTCCTTCATTTTATTACCCTTTTGTACTTTCCTCTGGTTGAATTGATCAGAAATGACCTTCACTTTATTGTCTAGATATGTAAACGTTCTTCCCAGTACTAAAAATGGAGAAACCAGGGAGAAATCTTTAAGACGCGTTGATAACAAAAATTTTGCTTCCAATATTTTCCTCTTGGTTTACCCATGCAATCTGTCTATATTATATTTTGAGATTATCTCGGTTTCTAGATACTCAAAGAATATTGCACACTGTTCCCATGCAGTTAATGGCCCTTCTATTATTGAGGAATGCTGTGACCATAGGAAGTGATGATGGAGATGACGATGATGTGTCCACCTTTTTCTCTGTGAGTGAATCATATACTGAATTCATCTTTCTATTTGTTGCTTGCTATGATGAGTTTATGACACATTAGATCGTGTGGGATTACTGATCTGATCGATTTTTTATACAGCTTTTCTTGCTCCGTGCTGCTGGTTTTCTTCTACCTTGCTACATCATGGCTTCGGCTATCAGTGTCATGCAGCGTCGAAGGCAAAGACAGGTTAGAGCCTTATTTTGTTTCTTGTTATCTATAAATAACTATTAACATGCCAATCTTCATTCTTGCTAATATGATGATTCATTACAATTTTGTAAAATGGAAAATTCCTGTGGTGCAGATCAAATAAATTTTTGTTTAGCTTTTGTTATGGTTGACTAACGCTGTATCCGTGCACATGTATGTAATAAATTTTGGCTGAGTTACTTGGATCTTTGCTCTAGTTTATAGGAACTAAGTGGACCTTTTCTGAAACATTTAAGAGCTCCGCTCCTAGTTTAATACGTCAATACTGGGTGCCAGTGGCCGACCCAGGATTTCTCATAAGTGGAGTCAAAAACTAATGTAAAGCCATGGTACAACCATATTAAAGTCGACATGCTGCATCATTTTTAAGCCTTTTCCCCTCTTTTTTAAGCACTTGGACAAAGGTATATCAATGTTGATGCCGTCGTTTAAGAAAAGGTATTATAAATTATCACATATAAATTTTTACAAAACAATTACATTTTGATAAATTTTACTTTCAAATACTCTTAAATTTTTTAAATTTGTTAAACTCTTAACATACTTTTAAAAAATCTGATAATTTCTTAAAGAAATAACAAAAGCAAATTCTATACATGGGAATGATAAACTAATAAAGTAACCAAAAAGAAAAAAGAACTACAACATAAACAAAAGTAACAAAGTGTAATAGAAGGAAGAAAGTTGTATGGTAATCAAATAATTTTACTATAGCATAAATAACATTAAATATAAACGAAAGTTAAACTATCCTATATATAACGAATGTGTTTCAGCAAATTCTGCTGCAAAACAAAATCAACAAATTCTTCGGAAGTATATATCATATTATCGAATTAGTAATCCACATACATGGGCTTATTTTTTGTATTTGCTCAAATAAAAAGAAATCAAACTTCAACGGTGCTTCTAGATTTTACTACTGAACTGAAAAAAAGAACTCAAGCCTTTGGTTTACAAAGACCCTGTAAGGGAACTTTTGATAAAGAAGAAGACAGTCTCAGGATAACTTTGTAAAAATAAGGAGGACAACAGAGCCAGTGCAGATTCGAGCTCGGAACTTCTTGAACCCGCTTGACCATCGCTCCACAGCCTTCGTGTTTGTCAGGCGGGTTCATTTGCAACATTCTAGCAGAAAATTATCTTTTCCTAGTATGATATATATATACACATAAACAGTATATATTTCCGCGAAGCTGATTCAGTCGAACCCGCTAGCTTCAATGTGGGTCCACCCCTGCTGGGTGCTCTCACTAAATAATGGAAGGGATGTCATGTTCACCCTTCCATAACTTAAGTACCTCGTGCAAGGATATTTGTTCCAAGACTCCATGCTAAAACATCTGGCTCACTGAAGAATGTCTCTTGCATGAATCAAATACCTCATTTGTTCTTTGGTGCTTTCCTCAATAAATGGTACTCACTGTTACACTTTCCAACTTCCAAACAAATCCAAGTTCATTTTATGGCCATTCCTCTATTTTCCTGATTTATACTTTGGCCTCTCACTTTTTGCTTTAATGTTGATCGTGGTGTAAGTCGCTATATATAACTGGTTATTTGTCCATAGCAATGGTGCCACTATTACTTCCAGTTGTGAGTTTGTAGGTTCTGCTGATAGATGTCATCACTTTGTACACACTTGAGTAAATTTGAGTTAGATAAAATCTTGGAACTTATTTCGTCTTATCATGTGAACTAAGTAGAATATTAAAATAGAATATTTAATGGCATGTCAAGCTTTTGAAAGTGTCTCTGCTTGTTCTAACTATGGAAGTTATGTGCGTGCAGCTAGCGTGCACGGGTAATTAACTTTGAGAAACAACAAGTGAGTTTTTTTTCTGCATTTTATACGAAATTTTGTACTATTTGGGAAATCAAGCAGTGTTTTCTCTAACTACAAATTTTCAAACATCATAAATATTTGTTATTTTCTGTATATTGCTATCTATATTACTTTTTGTTTCTAAGTATGGAAATTTTTTGCGGACCATTCAGAAAGTTAGATTCTTTGATCCTCCTGCTTCAAACTCTCTCATTTATTTTGTGATGAAGTGAAAGTTGTTTCTTTATATATCAAAATTGACTATATAATGTTCATATTTTAGAGTCTATTTTTCACTAGTAATTTATTCCGTTGCTTGGTAGGTTCAAATAATTGTTACTGCTGCTGTTCCCACCCCATCTCACCTCCTTTTTGTTGACCCCCTTTCTACTCACGGATCAATAACATTATTCTTACAACTTAATGTTTAGTTATTTTAATGATTTTTCAGGGTTAATAAATTCATTGATTAGTAATTATTTAACAAAAGGAAAAAAATCCAACAGTGATTAGTAGATCTTTAAATGTAGTTTGCATGGTATTACTTCAAGTTTCAGAGACAGGTATAATGTATAATGTTAGATTGAAAATTAATTAAGTCAACCACTGTAAACTGAACATGATCCGGTATTATGAACGAGGGGGTATTATATTATTCGATTATAGTCGTGGCCCCAAAAATGCCTCGCGACTGAGAAACACAAAGTGTTCTATTCTACCGGCCCATTTTGTTATTCCTGGCCTGGATTATTGAATGCAGAATAATATGCGTTAGGAGATTTTGCATAGTACTTTTACTCGTTATTCCTTCCTTCTGATTCAGTAGTACATTTTTCATTTTGCATTGGTAGTAAGCTAAAGTTGAAAAGATGTGTTGTTTGGGCCAAAATTGAATGGAAGAAGTGATGAAGATAGCAAAAATAAGTCCCGTGAACTTCTTGTCGGAGTGGTATTTAAAACTTATTACAACTTTCCATTTAAGGTAGTGCGACAACATCAACTTTCCATTTAAGGTAGTGCGACAACATTTTAAGGCAATCTGTAAAAGAAGTGGTGCCAGTGTTTGTGATGTAATTATATCACATGTGTAGTTTGCTAATTCATTTTTTCTTTGCGTTTTTCTTGTTTAACAGATACTTATTCTTTCATCTTTTCTTCAAAGCAGGAGGCAACAGCACTTGCAGCAGCAGAAGTTGCTGTCGTGCTGCAGGCAGGGCAACATAGGGGCTTGCATGTAACAATAGCACCAGGACCTGCACAGGCAGCTGAACCTTCAGCAACGACAGCACACCCAACAACTCATGTTGCAACACCAACCGTCCAGGCGACACCTGCTCCTCCAGAGCTAGTATAAATGGCTTTGCTCAGTTTGCTTGCTATAAAATAGTTGCCGATAGGGGCATTTTACTGTTGGTAAGATGCACAAGATGGGGATGAGTAGAAGGGTAGAGGAGTATTCTTTTCCCTTTTTGCTTTTTCGATTTATTAGCTGTATGCCAAATTTGGAGTGCAGAGGCTGAAACTTTTTCCATTTGTTCAATTTTTCATTAATGCTTGAACATGTAAAATATTTATTAGCCAACTTAGCTGCTTTCAATGTGAAGATGCCATATCTTCACATCGTGTACATTATTTATATATCACCATTATGGTTTACTCTTCCCACTTAATTCGTATTTATCTTTGCTTTTTACTTGCGATCTTTTTTACTGTATTAAGTTTGGGCACCTTGCCGGTAGTAATTATTTGAGCTGGACTGCTTCTGATGTTGACATTCTAGTTAATTTCCTAGACTTTGTGATGTATATCTCAGCTCTTTATTTGTACCTGAGAGATATGATTAATTAGACAAGTTAAACATCTTAAATTCCATACGTCTAATTGTGCCAAATAGAAAAGGAAGGAGTTGTATGCATATTCATCAATGCAGACATATTGTCTTTGTAATTGCTTAAATGAAACTTCTGCTGAATTCTAACTTTGATGTTTACTACTATTTCTTTAAATATTCAGATGAAGTATTACAGGGACGCTCTTTGTCATACTTTTTAAGATATTCCAAACTTGGCCTATTTTTCTGAAGTAGGACTTCACAATTGGTTTGAAGTAAGCATCCCATGTTCAGTACTTGAGAGAACCTTATTGATATGCGAGGAACAAATTCTTTCATGGGATTGAGATAATACATCACAACGGGCAAAGATGAAAGAAGAACAAATTCAGAATCTGCGAATAAGAAAAAGGAAAAAGGAAAAGTGAAGGAAAGAGATGGTCCACATGGGTAAGCAAGAACAAATAAAGATGGAAAAGAATAATATGCTTGACAAGTCCAATAATGGGTAGGAGAGAGGAGGTCCTAAGAATTTTTGAATGGAGAGAAATTGCACAATCTAAATTAAAGATAGAGCAAAGAAAAGCATAAAGAGAAACTCATTAAGCACAAGGAACCAAGACTGTCATTTTTGTTTTTTAGATTGGAATTTAGCATAAAGTAAGTCCTTGAATTTATATTTTCTGAAGAGGCTTCTATTCTTCACATTGCCCAACACTCTGCTTTATCTGGCTTTCTTGAAACTGTTGCAATCTCAGCTTTCGCCTCCTCATTTAACTTGTGGTAGTAGGGACATTTCTTTCTATATAATTAAAATCCTATAAGAGGAAATCTTAAACCCTCTTTAATTATAACAGTACCACCTCATTTGCTCTAATATATGGATAGAGTTACTCGGTATATCTCCAATGAAGAAAAAGAATTGTCCTAAGATTGCCTATTTAATCCGGTACTTTCTTCTTCCCTAAAAACAAGAAGGTTTTGTCCGGATTTCGAAGATTGTAGATATCTAGTATAGTACTCAATGCACGCACAAGCTAACCCGAATACTATTGTCATAAAAAAATTTGTTAAAACTATCAAATGCTAAAGCAGTTCCACAACTAGGCTTTGTCAAGCTGTTAGTAAAAGCAGCCCGGTACACTAAGTTCCTGCTATGCGCGGGGTCCGGGGAAGGGCCGGACTACAAGGATCTATTGTAGGCAGTCTTACCCTACATTGTTGCAGGTGGATGTTTTCGTGGCTCGAACCCGTAACTTCCTAGTCACATGACAACAACTTTACCAGCACGCGAAGGCTCCCCTTCCTTGTCAAGCTGTTAGTAAAACTGTAAAATTAAAATGCTTAGGTTCAAGAACAGGTAGTAGTAATTATAATTAGATGACTTGGCAGATGAGTTGGCATAAAGTCCAAAAGACTGGATATGGTCATTGTATGGTCCAAAAGGGCAAAAAGCATGAAAGGGATGTAGGGAACAAATGTATAGATTCTTGGCTTCTAAAGAATGGGTGTTCCAACTTCACTTTTATTCAAATCTGTCAGTGTCTTCTGAAACAGCCTTATATTGCTTGCAGCATCACAGGCTTATGATTGAAGTGAATCTTAAACTTCTCTATATGTTTTGTCTTGGGGCCCTCACTGCTTTATGTACCTTTAGTCTTGCAAATCCCATTAAAAGATGAAACACAAGTTTATATGTACAGGCACTCTGTGCAGGATATGCAGAGTGTAGCCACAGATAAACCTCTTATTTTCTCATCATAACCTCAGCCAAGAAAACACTTTTGTTCCTTCTGTAGCCCCCCCCCTCCCCCCTCTCTCCAAGTGCAGAAAAATGGTGTGTCCTTCCTGTAGGGTGATTGTCCTAATTCTTTGTATCGGGTTCTTGTCAATTCAACCAGAGGAAGTTTCGGCTCTGAGAAGTATAGATCTTGCTCTCAGATGGGGAGGAAGCAAGTTATTTTTCCAGAGAAATTCTCGGATACTTAAGGCTGCTGAAATGCAGGACTTACATACGCAGCTGAATATAGCGCCTGCACCTTCTATGACCTTTGATCCAAATCAATCAAACAAAAGAAGAGTGAGAAGAGGATCAGATCCCATCCATAATAAATGTTGACACTGTGTCCAAAGCAAGTGTGCAAATGATGAACATTTCAAGATTCATAAGGACAGGAATAGCTGCCTTCTTTTGTAATTTTTCTATGAGAAACTTGAAGAGTGGTGGGCAATTCTGCATCCTCGGAAGTTCTTTTTTAGGTTTGCAAGTTGTGACACATGACTATCATTTGTTTGAGTAGAAGTCTTGACTTGAAAGCAGCACCTTCATGTGATATGTAAAG
This sequence comes from Nicotiana benthamiana, assembly GCA_034376525.1. NCBI lineage: Eukaryota > Viridiplantae > Streptophyta > Magnoliopsida > Solanales > Solanaceae > Nicotiana > Nicotiana benthamiana. Next base: position 16,325,340 of record CM067325.1, read on the forward strand.
CTAGAACCACAGAAAGACATTAGGATTTTATGCTCATTATCATACACAGCAAAATGTTTTATACTTTCTGACCATATAGATATCATGTTATCTTTTTTTTTTTTGATTTGCACCGGGTGTCCGAGTCTCTTTGAAGCCCCGACTAATCCCGGGGGTGCACAGGCCCTCGGCAAGGAGTTTCCCGCAAGTGCACCACAGTTAATTCAGGTTTTAGCCCAATTGCCCTAAGAAATTGTTTGCACCTAGTGGGTTTCGAACTTGAGATCTTGAAAGGGAGCAAACCCCACCAAACCTCAAGGCTCAAGTCAATTGCCACTGGGTCAACCCCTGAGGGTTCATATAGATATCGTGTTATCATTAAGTATCGGTACATCTTGCATGTATAATGAAATTGAATTGTCCCTGGATGTTGCTGTTACCTGCAATTTCTCTACCTGTATTGCACGGACTTCCTCTTACTGGTTTTCATTTATTATACATGCTAGTTAGAGAATCAATTCCAATTATGTCAGTGGGTAATGCTGGTGGTTAAAAAGAAGCATAGATCTGTCAGGAGTGGCACAAAATTTGCATTCATTTTAAAAAAAGAATTTACAAGAAGTTAAGAAATTTGGCAACAAAAGATAACACAGAGATATTCTCATACCACAAATTAGAGAATCAAGCTCGACCTGACAGCTGATCTCCAGAAAGAACTACTACAGGATGACGTTCTGAAATTTCACATAAATAATCATGACATATGGTCTTTGAGGAAAAGCTGCGACCTGTGGTATCTTTTGTCGCGATGATCCTTCAGTCGTATAGATGAGACCTTTCTTGAAACTGCCTGCCAAAGCATATCCACTGCATCATCAGTTTGTGATGGATATTGATATCCAAAATGTTTGCTGAGCACCTTTATCTTTTCCCACATTTTGGTCCATTGGTCTTCCTTCATTCCTCTAAGAAGGTTCAGAAGGTAGCCCTTCTTTACAGCATCAGATGAATTCACAAACACACAGAACTCTGAGTAATCGAGAACATGTTCAAATGGTAGCTCAATCTCATCACTAATTATAACCGGAATACAGTGGCTAGCAATGGCATCAAAGAGACGATTTGAAGAGGGAGTGTCTCCAGCAATATTCAGGCAGAATTTGGACGATGCCATTCCTCTTCCAGCTTCCCAGACACCATTTGCTTGAGTGCTTCCAAATGTGAAGTGTACATCCTTTTCATCTTTGAGAAGGTAGTATAAATCTTGACGAATCTCTCCACCCTGGTATTAGATAAGCAAGAAAAAAGATCTATCACTTCAAGCTGACTTCATAACAATCAATATTCTCCTTTCGCGCTTTAAATGACATAAACAGTAAAATTTCAGTTATGCTACTGCCCTAATTGTCATTGGCAATCCACAACCTACATAAAAGGCCATGAAATCATCCCTAACCATCATACTGTTCGTTAGCTTCCGTGTTTTTTTTTTTTGCTTTTGAGTGGAGCTCGTGATATTACATTCTCTGCAATCAACAGGGCATTCCTCTATTGCATTTCCCTTTGAAAATCTTAGAAGGTAATAAGATCTATTTTGTACTTGTGACGCCTACACATTAACAACTCTGGAATGCTGAACAGGGTATCAGAAATCTACTATATATATCATACTTGAAGCAAAAGATAGAGGGACTTTAGTTTCGCTTCTGTTTCAAATGCGATATGAACTATAACCCAATCTTACAGTTGAGAGCAAAACCAATATATTGAGGTGGCCGGTCAGAGAATATAACTGCACATGCTATAGGTGTTCAAAGTGAAAACCCAAATCGATTAATCAGAACAGGAAATCAGGGCATGATTAAGTACAAAGCAGCAATGTTACTTTGTCCCAAAACGAAATGCTGTGGCTACATACCATTCTTTCACACTGCTGAAACTACTTTTGGTAACAAAACACTATACCTCAATTCCGAGATAGTAGAGTTCGGCTACATTAATCCTTACTATCCAGTTTGCTCCATTTGGACCCATTTCATTCCAATATTACTTTTGGTACAAGACAGGAGAAAGCTTTATCAGGCTCTCATTTTCAAGTTTCACTGCCACTAAATATATGGGGCCTCACAAAGTAATGCATGCTATCTTATAAGTAATAAGATTAAAGCATAACTTTACGACACGGAAAATAGCAACATCATTAACAAATTATTGAACTCGTCAGTTGCACATAAAAGCAGATGTGAAACTCACATCTTTTCGATAGATTGCCCGACCAAAAGAAAGAAATTAATTAACAAAAAATTTCCACGCGCATTGGTACGGAAAAGGTTATTGGGAAGACATTAATCAAGGAAAGAAAAAGATGCAAAAGTGTGATTGCTGTTCTTTTGAGATAGGATTTGTAATAAAGACTTGGTAAAAGAGGTAGGTCATGATTCAAATAAGTTTCGGTTCGAAGAGGCAAATATAATGGACACTCTATTCTCTCATGTTTTCTAGAAGACATGTTATAGTAGGTAATACAGTAATAGGCAGGTAAAAAATCAAGAAGTAGAAAAATCTTATATTAGGGTGTAGGGGTATACAAAAAAAATCGATAAACCGCACCAACCCGATAATCCGAGTCAAACCGAGAAAAAAGACCCGATTATGGTTTGGTTTGACTTGGTTTGGTGTTGGAAAAAAAAACCCGACCATAATTGGTTTGGTTTGGTTTTAACTAAAGAAAGTCAAACTGAAACCAAACCAACCCGACATTACATATATAGCAATTTTAAATATATTTAATATATAAATATACTTATTGTAATGTAATTTATAAATATTTCTTAAAAAATTTCATAATTTTATCTTTTAAGGTATTATTTCAAGGTTTGATTTAGAACTTTTGAATGCTCCAATAAGTTTTATAGCCATTAATATTAGTAAATTAAATAATTCTAGCAATCAATACTTAACATTCAATTCAATATTACGAACGAGAATGTATTAAATGTCTATTTTTTATTTTGCAATAATTTAGATAAAAATAGATAATATTTTTTTATTTTTCTATAGCTTTTAGGCATATAATTAATACTCCCTCATTAGTCTATCTAGTTTAGCATGAATTAATGCTTTTAGATTATGTTTATTTTTATTATGACTTTTTAATTAGCAATATTTATAGTACATAATTTTATTATTTTTTGTTGTTGAATATTTTAGGATAATGTCATGAGTCATGATATATCTCATATTTTATATTATTTTCTTGAAAAATACTTTATATAGTTGTATCTTACTAGGATTAAAGAAATATTTTGAGCATACGCTATATATTTTGTTCTACGAAGATTTTACCGGAAAAAATTCGAAAAAACCCGAATAACCAGAAAACCCGAAAAAATCCGAGAAAAATCGATATTGAAAAACCCGAATTTATTGGTTTGGTTTGGTCTTTAGATTTAATAACCCGCCACAATTGATTTGGTTTTGTAATTGTAAAATCCGAACCAACCCGGTCTATGTACACCCCTATTAGGGTGTGTTTGATACGAGGTTTTCAGTTTTTTCATTGAAAGAATACGAACTTGCCATGTAATAGTTCCTCAATTTTATTTATGTGATCTTATTCGACTTATCAAGAAATGTAAGAAAAAATAACTTGTGATACTTATCGTTTAAAATAAGTCATAAATAGTCGCATGACTATAACTCGAGAATTGCATAATTTAGTCCACGAGTGCTGCTATTTGGCCACACTTACATTGGCCCAAATTAGTTAAAACCCTTGATTTTATATTTGGCTTAATGGCCAGTATTTTCCTTCCAAATTAGTTAATAATTATTGATTATTCCAACATTGATCCCATAAAATCATCATTCTATTACGAGAAGATCCAAAGCCTTCGTATGTATACATAAACTAGATATTATATATATATATATATATATAAATATATATATATATATATATATATATATATATATATATATATATATATATATATATATATATATATATATATATATATATATATATATATATATATATATATATGTATATTTGTGTGTGTGCATATATTTAAAAATTATTAAAAAGTTCAAAAATAATATGTTTAACTTTTAGAATAAAAGTTAACAAAAAAATGTATAAGTTCTTGAAATGATGACACTAAATATATCATTTAGTTGCTCAATGAATAAAGCATTATTTTCATAAAAGTTCTTAGATGCCTTACTGTAGTTTTTGAGGACTTCTATAAAAATATTTTATAAAAGAATATTGTTATTGTTATGATCTAATACAAAAAAAATTAAAAAAATATATAAATTATTACCAACAAAGATTTGTCAAATAAAATAAACTAAAAAAATTCTCTGCAATTTTTGGAATGAAGTGGTTGGTGATGCTCATAGAAAAAATTGATAAGGGAAAACGTAACACCTAAATGACTTATATTTTTTTTACATCAAATAATTTAATATAGAACATAAGACAAGTTGTCATTTGTTAACAAAATTATATATATATATATATATATATATATATATATATATATATATATATATATATATATATATATATAATAATAATAATAATAATAATAATTATAATAGTAGTAGTAGTAGTAGTAGTAGTAATAACAATAACAACAATAATAAAAATATTAATAATGGTAATAATAATAATAAATTTCAATTCCTTTATAATATAATTTATATTTTATTTTTTCCTCCTAATTGCTTCAAGTTTCTTTTTTACAAATTTGACACTTAATACTATTATAACTAATTTTTCTATATGCTATTGATGCTTTTATCAAAACAAACTTATGTATATTCATATTCAGTTTGTCAATTTGAAAATAATTTTACGTGTATGATAAATATGAAAAATAATTAAATTAGTTTATATTAAATAGTTAATTCAAAAGTTTATAATTATTTGTACCCAGCATCAAAGGAAAACTGCATATTAGTAGTTTTCACTTAATTCAGATAAGGAAAGATTTACTGATCAAACTTTTAGTTGGTGGAGGTGCTTTACCAACTGAGCAAGCCTCACTTATTTTTGGTGTGATACTCAAAACTGAACTTCTTTTTTTTTTAATGGGGGGTACTCTGACCCCTTGTTCTTGGCTGTGGTAAAAGTATTTGAATTTTGGACTACTCTGAGAAATGGACTCAAAAGCTATCCACCATGTTATTTGGAGGAGCCTCTAGAAAACTATATCACGTCATGTCATGAAACATCCGAGGGATTGCCTAGACGATGTAGGGAGAGCAAGTAACGTTGTATTTCTCCACGCCTCATAGTGTAACTTCATGTTACTGGTCTCAACCTACGCATGATACACGTATACTCTATTTCAATGAGTACTAATTTATTTGAAATTTATATTTAAATAATAAAATAAAAGTACAAGTTTTTAAAGATGATCATATATGTTAATCGTGTATAATAACTTAATAAATAAAGAAGGATTCATAAAATCCTCAATCATAAATCAATAATTCAACTTAAAATTTATTTCAATGTAATATATTATAACTTTAAATTCGTAAATTATCATGCTTTCTTTTCAAATTCAACAATAAATCCTTAATAACCTAAATAATGATCAAGGATAGAACTTAAAATATATAATAATACAACTAATAATCTACAACTTTCATATGATTACAAAATCAAATTAAATAGCAATGAAAATAAAAAAACATTTAAAAGAATATTAAAACTGTTATGAAATAATATAAGAACAAGAACAATAATACAAGAATAAGAACAATATAGAGAGAATAGGGAGAGAAGTATTCTTAATACTTTTGGGATGATTTACAATGGGGTAAGACCCCTCTATTTATAGGAAGATAAAAGACTTAGCCTTGAAGTAAGACTCTTCTTATAAGATAGACATTCACCTTAAATAGAGTTCTATTTATAACACTCCCCCTTGAATGTCTATTCAATTATGTGCCTCGTTAAAACCTTAACTAAAACAAAACCCAATGGGAAAAATTCTAGAAAAAGAAAAGAGTACATATGTTTAGAAATACGCCTATTTGTTGCCTCGTTAAAAACCTTGCAAGGAAAACCCAGTGGGACAAAACCTTGTAAGGGAAAAAGAGTGCAACGCGCATTAACTCCCCCTAAAAAGAACATCAATTCACATCCTTGAACCTTCACATTCCAATCTTGTGCACTAGCTTCAAGAAATCGTTAGTAGATATTTGATAAATAAATCAACCATATCGAGGTCCAAAATATTAGGAAATTAATTAGATTCTATTATTAAATATTAGAAAAATAATTAAATAATTATTTTGTCCAGTGTAAATTCTAGATTAAGAGGGTAAATAATTAAACGACTCCAATTTTTTTTGGGGGGGGGGGGGGGGGAGTCGGGCAAGATGATATGTTAAAATAATTAAAAATAAATAATATGTTAAAGTTGATCAAAAAATAAACAATTAAATAGAAAGAAAGAAAGATTTATTTTTATGAGATAAAGAAATTGTTTACATGAGGGAGAACTTTCTCAAATCAAGTAAACTAAGCAAAGTAATAAGAAAGCACCATCTTTTAGATTTAATTAGCCATTTATAGATATATTTTGTTGTATTACGTGTTATAAATATCTTTTTATGTTTTAATACCATGTATTTAAGTTGTTGTATTCATTAATACAACAACAAAAAAATAGGTGTAAAAACGGGAATTCCAGCTAAGTTTGACATGTATTTAGTTGTATTCAAGCGGCTAATGTTAAATACAGTAACGTATCTGCGTAAAATCTGGAAGGTTAAACTGGTTTAAAATGGAAGGAAATCAAATCACATGATATTTTCCTAATTTAACTCAACAACTAAATCGATCCCTCATAAATTTGTATTCTGCTCAAAGAAAGAAACACAGAAACGCGAAAAAAGCAAAAATAGCATAGCAACATCTGATCGATATTCTGCCAATCTCTTCTCCTTTTTTTCGATTGATCCAAATTATATACAAAATAAGGTATAATTCCTCTATACATATGGCAAGTTTAACAGTTTTATTGCGTCATTCTAGCAAGTGGAACAATGAGGGAAATCACATCGATTTTTCAATTGAGGGAATACTGATAAAAGAGTATGCCTCCTTTAATGATTTGGTTGCTTCAATTTCTAATCAACTGGGCATAGATTTGAGCTCAAATACCATTAAAATACAATACAAAGTAGAAGGAAATTGCACGTCAATGGAAATACACAATAATATGGATTATAGAGTGTATGTAAAATTGAAAAAAGATAACAGAGAATTTGGGATGTATCCCTTGTGGATAACAACTATTGAAAAAGATCTTATATCCCGAGGTATTTTAAATCAAGGCGACATTGTGCAAATAGACGAAGCAGTTCAAACGTACGATTCCGATACAGATGAGACAATGGCTCTAGATTTTGTCAATCCAGGAGAAGCGAATGGAGTGTTCGAACTCCACAAGGATTTGATAATTTCAAAAACTAAACAAAAGGAGGTTATGGCTGGACAAGTTTATAAGGATAAGGCTACATTGAAAGAGGCGATGGAGAATTATGCTATAGCTTAAAGGTTTCAATTCCGGGTTTATAGGTCTAATGCTGCCAGGTTTGCATGTATTTAATTTTTTTTTTACTTTGTATTTTCTATTATTGGATGGTGCTGTAAGTTTAACGTTGTTGTATTTATGCGTATTTGTGTATTTCCTATTGGTGATCACACTTAAAGTAAACATATGTTTATTTAGTGTCATTGAATACATGTATCTAAATGTATTTTACTGGTATAAATATCCAACAGTGGCTCTAATTTCTTATCAAGGTCTATTGTGGTATTAAGTGTATGCATATACAACCAAGTGTATTCAGATGTATTCATTCTATTTAAACGCATATAACTATAATGGAGTTCAGTAGCATACAAATTTATATATATGTAAATATGTATCTGTGTCAGATTGTATTTGTCTGTATATGAGCTGTATTTTTGTAAAACACTTATGCTAATCAAATGTAAAATGAATAACTCTTTGCAACATTATTATTTCAGTAGATTGTGAGTGGAGGTTAAGGCTTCAAGCATTAACAAATCAGAACTATTCAACATGAGAGAATTTAATGATAATCATACATGTCCGCTGAAGGACAAGGTGTATGAGCAACGGCAGGCAAGTAGCAGCCTTGTAGGGGCCATGATAAGGCCTAAGCTTACTAACCACAAGATAAAATACACCCAAGAGATAAGTGATGATGTGAATCAGATTTAGGTGTAGATGTAAGATACATGTTGGCATCACGTGCTAAAGAAAAGGCAATGAATTTCTTGAGAGGGGAACCGACTGATTCATACAAAATCTTACCAGGATACTTATATACAATGGATATGACATATCCAGGTTCCCATATCAGAATGATAAAATCGCTAAAAATAAATTCATGTACGTGTATATATATATTTGTATGCCTTTATAAAGGGGTTTAATCATTGTAGACCCATTGTTGTTGTGGATGGAAGTCACCTAAAATCTTAATACATCGGGACATTCATTTCGAACAGCATGTTGAATTGTGCAGGTTAATATCTGAATTATAATATAATCTGTTAATAATCTAGATATTGAAGTATATGTTTTAAAATAACTATATTCAATTATATTTATAGGTCATATATTTCCATTAGCATATGGTATTATTGATTCAGAGAATAATACTGCTTGGACATGGTTCTTTGAGCAATTCAAGATAGTATATGGTGAAAGAGAAAACATGTGCATCGTTTCAGATAGAAATGAGAGTATCATTAAATTTGTATTGAGAGTGTATCCAGATGTACCGCATTTTGCTTGTATTTGGCATCTATGGAACAACGTATCTAAGAAATTCAAAAAGAGCCATGCCAAGTTGAGTGAGATATACTTCTCCATGGCAAAAGCATACACACAAGCTGAATTTGACAGTCTGATGGAGAAGGTGGAGAAGGTAGATATTAGGGTGAAAGAATACTTAGAGTTAGCTTGTTACAAAAAATGGGCTAGGTTGTATGCACCCGTTAACAGGGAATGGACAACGACGTCAAATATTGCTAAGTCAATCAATGCAACACTAGTTTCAGAATGGAATTGCCATTATACGACTTTCTCGAAGAAGTTAGGAAGATGTTTGGACGTTGGAATTATAGTAACCGCAAAGAAGTTACACAGACATACACGACGCTTGGGAAAAAATACCAGGAGATGCTGACTTTGAATGAGGCAATGTCTACATGTATGACTGTAAGTTGTATTTTAATGTCATTGTTGTATATAGTTAAATCATTTTCGGAATTAATGGCATATATACAAATGATATGAATACATATGAATACAACAGATATGAATACATACGAATTAATTATACAATCATTTTAAGTAGAACTGCCATTAATACATATGAATATAACTATATTCAAACACATAAAAGACATTTTTTAAAAGATCCGACATGAATATAACTAAAAACATGCTGCAAAAGCTATTGGAATATATCAGAATACAACTAACAAGGCTGTATTATATGTAATTTTTATATGTATTGTGAATACATATGATTCTAATGCTTTTGTTAGCATCATGTTGCATAAAGTACAACAGATTTTTTCAGAAGATCTGCACTTCTCACAATTGATATTCTGCTGGTCTAAATGTATGATATATTCATATATTCATATTCATATATATATATGCAAATACACCAATTGTATGTAACTTATTAATTCAGCATTATATATTTGGTAATTCAGATATATGTGCTCAAAACTTATATTTCTATTTTTAAATGTAGGTGGTACCATCAACTGAATACTTACATACGGTTAACGACGATGGGAGGAATTACACAGTCTGCATGTTAGAGAGAAAATGTGTTTGTGGGAGGTTCCAAATTGATGAATTTCCATGCCCACGTGCTTGGGATGTATTGAAGAGCAACTTTCTAATGTCAGAAGAATATTGCTCTAAATATTACAAATCAAATACAATTGTAATGACATACGATGTGCTAATGTATCCGCTACCGGACATAAATGATTGGAATATACCAGCACATATTGCAGAGGAGGTTGTACTACCACCCAAATGGAAAATACCTCCTGAAAGGCCAAAGAAGAAGCACGATAAAACTTTAAGTGAATTGATGCAGCCGAAAAATCAATATTCATGTAGCACATGTGGTCAGTGAGGACATAACAAGCGAACATGTAGAAATACTCCATGTAATAAATAGTTAACACTCTGACATGTATTGGTACTTCAACAATTTGTCAATACTTATGATGATATTGTGAAGTAATAAGTTCTCATTTTCTGAATACATATAGTTGTATACAATCGAATATAACCTTGTCCACATATACTTTAACAGTTCATTATAGATAGCGCCTGAGTTATATACATAACTATTCAGAATTCACCGGAATATATCTATATACTCAGCTGAATTATAACAATTTCAGTAAGTCTAAATTTATATTTTCTAATTAGACAATAACCTGTTTAATACATCTGAGTTGATATTCTTTTTCAAATAGTAACTGAATTTAAAAGATACATAATAAAGATTATAGTTGAATAAAGAGAAATACATATGAATAATACAGTTGAGTAGAACTTAATACAGTTGAATACAACAAAATACAACTGAAAATTGTTGTATAAGACACTTGAATACAACAAATTTCAACTGAATATAGCTGAATAAAACTCTTGAATACAACAAAATACAATTAACTTCTGCTGCATAAAATAACTGAATATAGCCAAATACAACTGAATACAATTGTATAAAACTGTACAAAAAAATTCAACTGAATACAACTGAATAGTATTCTTGAATACAACAAAATACAACTAACTTCTGCTGCATACCGAATACAATTGTATAAAACACTTGAATACAACAAAATTCAACGAAATATAGCTGAATTGTACTCTTGAATACAACAAAATCAACTAACTTCTGCTGCATAAAATAACTGAATACAATTGTATAAAACTGTTGTCAACCGAATACAGTTGAATAAAACTCTTGAACACAACAAAACATGAGAAGATTGAACTGAGATGAGGTAAGCTCGATCTTTTGGGGAAAACGATTCATAAGCCTTCAACATGATAAGAAACTTGAGAGGATCAACGAAGCTGAAAGCGGGCATCCAGAATTTGAGGAAGCGGCTGGAAGGGAAGCAACTGGGCTAGACTGCTGATCTTCTGGAGTAGCCTGACACAACTAACTTCTACTGCATAAAATATCTGAATATAACCAACTACAGCCAAATACAACTGAATATAGTTGTATAAAACACTTGAATACAACAAAATTCAACTGAATACAACTGAATAAAACTCTTGAATACTTTAAAATACAACTAACTTCTGCTGCATAAAATAGCTGAATATAACCAACTACAATTGAATATAGCTGTATAAAACACTTGAATACAACTAATTATTGCTGAATAAAATAGTTAAATACAACTAAAACTCTTGAATACAACTGAAGAGTAAGCATGAACCTTAAGAACAAACCAGTGAAACAGCTATTGAAAAGTTGCAATTGTCATGCATTAACACTATTGATAAAATGATAAGTTTTTCAAAGTAAATACCATGTTCACCAAAAAAATTACTCAAAACAGTATTCTTCTTCAAACTACATTCCAAAACTACATTAACCTAAAGCTACTCTAACATTTACTGCATCTTTGAATCTGACTCTGTTATTTGCCTAGTAAAGATACTACATTAACCTAAAGCTACTCTAACATTATTTACATCTTTTAATCTGACTCCGTTATTTGACTAGCAATCTTTGGAGGTGTTTTATTCTCACTTATGGCACCATTGACTATCTTCTGCATAACATATTTTCAGAGAAGAGCACCATATATTTGATGGAGTAGATTGGAATTAAAATATGTTTTGTGTAATCTCACCAAGAGTGCTCAGGAACTCTGCGTATGCTGCAACATGCACCCCACAATCCCTAAAAAATAATTGATTGAAACAATTAAAAATAATTCATACAATTAGATTTGTATATAACTTACAAGAATGATGATTGAATACTTATATGCTCCCCGCTTTCTGCTGAGGCAGATCTGTTATGAAAAACACTTTAAATGGATCATTATTTGACTTGTCAGTGTATGCTGAGTAAGTAGACCAATCTATACCTTGACTATCTCTGTAAAAGCCACTAATTGATAGATACGGAGGTAGTAGCTTATCTAGCTTATCAATCTCAGAAGCTACATAGGCATCATGACCTGCACATTTGTACAAGTCATACACTTTTATACGTCTCTCCTTGAATGAGACAACAACCAATACCCAATGTAGTTTGTCTTTCAGGTTGACTGGTATCAAGACATTATCCACAGTATGCCATGGTACATTAGCTAGCAATCTGTAGCCCCTTATGTACTCACATACCACATCCTCTTCTTTGGCTAAATTAGCATTACTATCTATATCAGCATACATGTCGAATATTTTAGCATTTCTTGTCTTGAATATACAATCAACAGTTGTATACTTGAAGTTGGGTATTTGGTTGTACTTTCCCATATTTCTTAAGTAGTAGGAGATGATATCAATATGATACATTTAAAATGGAATACACAACTTCATTACACTAAATGATATTCAGAAAATATCAAATGTTGTCAACATAAGTTAACACATGCAGTTGTATGTATTCTATTAAGTGCTGAAAAATAGATTTGTAAAATTGTATGTTAAATACATGATGCATAATACATGTATGTATATGATAGAAGTGTAGATCTAACATACTAAATGTGGAAGGAGTCTTGCATTGTCATTCCATACTTTTTCGTCAGATGAGAGAATGTAAAATCAATTTTTTGAAGTGATTTGATCAACGCCAAAATGCAACGCTATATGCATTGTTGACTTCGTCTTTTTGTAATGGTCTTCCAAATCACTTCTGCAATGAATTTAAAAATGCAATATGTATATATTTAAATTATCAATATATTGAATAGATACTTGAACTAAAAAACTTACTTTTGGTAAAGTTTGGCAAGAAGACCTTCACGAACCATTTCTCATACTCTTGAATGACTTATGTATGATGTGGTCCCAAAATCAAATCATCTTCAAATGGGTGTTTCTTGTCGAATATGGGAGTCAACGTAACTGAGGTACATAATGTTCAGAAAGTTATGAATACAAACATCTAATATCGTAAATAAGGGGGAAGAAGATCATATATTTATAATTTATTGTTTTTAAAAATAATTTACTAACATGCGGAGTCAAAGTTTGACTCATAAGACGAAGAATACCATCTACTAGGACGCCGATTCCTATGTGAGGCTAATGGGGTTGCATCTGTTGGATTTTTGGTGCATGATGTATCACAATCCTAGCTTCTAGAATTTGACTTGGAAGAAAATGGTTTGGCAACTCTAATTGTGATGCATGTACTTCTTTGGATAAACATCTAGGTGGTATGATACACAACATCTCAGATGTATTATTCCCATTAACCATTGCTTCATCAGAAACAGGATTACCATTTGTATTCTGTAATGTATGCAGATGTATATGAGTGTTCTATGAAGGTTAAAAATTAACAGACTGTATTATATTTTTCTGGTAATGTATACAGATGTATGTGAGGATTAACAATTATATACATATGGTGTATATAGTTGTATGTAGAGGTGTCAACCGGGCCGGATTGACCCGGGACCGGCACGGACCGGCCCGGTCAAACCCGGCCCAGACCGGACCGGTTTATAGCGGGGGGGACCGGGCTGGGTTAGGGGGAGGAAAGGGGTTAGGACGTTAGGCGATTCCGTCCAATTGACCCGGACCGGACCGGCCCGGGAAGGAAAATTCCGGGCGAACCGGTCAACCCGGACCGGCCCGGACCGGTCCCCAACGGTAAATTTTTTTTTTTTTTTAAAAAAAAAATTCTGAAAACATGGGGCCCACTTGACCGTTGGCAACGGTCCAGCACCGTTGCCCAACGGGACTTTTTGCATTTTTGGCCAATTTTGAGTTTTTTTTTGTTTTTTTTAAATTACATTATTAACCCTTCTTAAAATCTATAAATACCCTCCCCTCTTCTTCATTTCCTCACTCAAAATTATCTATCTCTCTCTCAATTCTCAAATTAGCAAATATCAATCACTCTCTTCTCTTCAATTTTCAAGAATTCATATTCTACTTTCATAATTTTATTGTCTTTATTTTCCCGAATTTAATTTATCGTAATTTCTTATTTGGAAATCGGCATTCGAAGCTTGATTCTTGAAGTTCAAGTGTTCAACATTGAAATACTTGCTTGACGTTTGTTCGTGGTAACACCGGATTTGCGTAATCAAGTGCTCAATTTATTGTCGAATTCGGTGCACTCTCTCCAACTCTTTCTCTTATTTAATATTTTAATTGCATATTTGATTTTAGCTTATATATTAATTTTTCCAATATGTTGAATGCTGCTAAAAGAGCGTGTAGAAAAGTTACTGGTAGGAGTGGAAGTGGAAGTGGAAGTAGTAAAAAAAGTCCTATAGCTTCTGGTAGTAATAGTAATAATGAACCAATAACACATGTTTCTGAATCATCGCCTAATTTGCAAGATGTAAATATTGATTATGAACAATTACACCAAGATTTCGGAATAGAAGATAACGAAATTGGAATAGAAGATGAGATACCACCTACACCTACTAGTGGAAATGTTGGTAGTATTGGAGTTGGAGTTGCTAGTGCAACAAGGGGTAGAAGACCACCAGTCGCTCAAAGCTAAGTCATTCTTCTTTTCGCTATGGCGCGGGATGTCCTGAATGTCCCAATTTCCACTGTTGCATCCGAGAGTGCATTTAGCCAAGCAAGACAACAACTTGGAGACACACGGCACTCATTGGGAAGCAATGCTTTGGAAGTCTTAGTGTGTCTAAGAGATTGGATAAGATCTGAACGAAGAAATCAAGGAAAGGAAGATCTTGATAGCCCGGAAGACGAAGAACTTGGAGATATATTAACGCACGGAAACCCATCCGAATTTAACTCTCCAGAAGAAGGTCATTCGGTTCATATTAATTTTGAAGAACTTTCTATTGCAATGCAAACCATTTGATGTAAATTGTAAACTAATTATGATACATTTTAGTTTTGAAATTTTGAATTTAAGAAATAAAGTAGCACTTGCAATAAGTGCAATTTTTTCCCCATCTTTTGTTGTGTTCATTCAATTATTAAAGTATTAATATAACTTAATATTTATACTATACGTAATTCCAAAAAAAAAACCCGGCCCGGCCCGGCCCGACCCGGATCAACCCAGCCCGTTAACAACCCACCTCTAATTGAACCCGGACCGGACCGGCCCGGACCCGGACGGGTCAGAAAAATTGGACCCGGACCCGGCCCGGCCCACCCGTTGGTCACCTATGGTTGTATGTATTCAGATGTATATGATGAATTTTAGTTTGTATGCATCTGGAACATAAAGTATATATTAAGAAAATACAGTTTGAAATTAAGTGTATATGCAACTACATACATGTCTCAGTTCATCTATTTATTTATATAAAATTAGATAGTTATGCATAACTTAATTAACATATATTTACTTGTATTTTAAAATATGTATGGTGTCTTATATATGATTAATGTGAACAAATAAGAATCATAAACTAACAGAGGTTTAAAAAAATTTAACCTCAAAATTCTTTCCTCCAGTTATATCACTCTTTGGCTGGCCTTTTGGATTATCTTGCAAGTCGACATCATGCGACATTTGAATACCATCATTACGTGTCACTGTGGGCTGATTTGCTTTAATATGTTCATAAATTTTGTTGAAGTTTTATCAATGTTCTTAAAGCCGTGAACTCGCCCGTCACATAAGAAAAGCATAAAGAATTAGATAGGTGTTGGAAAAATATATGAATTTTACATAACAAAATTGTATTATGTACTAATGGAATACAAAACTCACGTAGTCTTTGAATGAATTTAGATCATTCCTCAAAGAAGATAGTTCATCCGCTTTAGAATTTGCCGGCTTTTTATCATGCACCACAGTTTTGATTGAGTTCAGATACACCAGCATAAGGAGACTTGGGTTTAGTCCATGCCTCTGAGTGATCTATAATTTGCTCTTTGCGCTTTTTGTGGGGCGGAGATGAAGAAGGTCCAACACTTGCATCATATTTCTTCTTAGGATGAAGATGCAGTGTAGGCTAGAGTCATCCAAATCATCCCGATCATCTGCATTTTTGTCTCAATGAGTATTGGTAGGGCTGGTATCTACCTCAACGCCTTCCAGAGGAAGTTGAATAACAACAAGCTCTATATCGCTAGGTTGGATGTCTTTGAAAACAATCTGGAAATTGCAAAAATGAATGTTATATCCAACCTATATTTTAAGTTGATCATTGTCTCGAAATGTATATTGTGTGTAACTGTAGTCTGTAGCAAAAGGAAAGTATAATCTGTATACAGATGAAGGAGTATTGCATATGGATAATCTAGGTTGTATTTACATGTATATTGTATGGAAATGTATATTGTATGTATATAATAATAATATATGTATATGTATGAAAGATTTGGGTGTATGGAACCTGAATATACACTACATATTCATATGTATGTTATAAGCATAATCGGCTATACTTAGCAAGTATTGTATGCAAAATTGAATTTCAGAAACTTATGAAATATTAATTTACCTTGTTTCCCTAGCCCGTGAACATGCCATTCATCAGATAAGTAAATGTTGATTGATTTATAGTGGTTCTCCAGTTGAGCAATTTGGGTACTCGATTACCAAGGCGCTTTGCAATTTTAGGGTCAACCTTCGAGCAGCACTCATAAAACCAAACTTGCATTGCGAGTGGCATATCAGCAATCCTATAGTACTTTTTTTGAAAATTTATTCTCTTACTAATAGATGTAATAAGGGTGTTGAATGCTAGAGTACCCCATGGATAATCAGAGTATCTCCCACTCTCGACTAAGTCAAAATATAGTTGTGGGATTGTTGTGGTTTTATTCTCTGATAAGAATATCCATGTGTGTATGAGATACATCAATGATATCTTGATGGCATCCCCATCGTTGCCATCACCCCACTTCTTTTTATTAAAGCATGACAATAAAGCTTCCTTTTTAACCAACTTTGAACCACCAAGTATGTCTGAAAAATACAGTTTGGCACCTCTGTGTTGACGTAGGATCAATAACACATTTGAGGCCAGTGACGAGGGCAAACTTTCTGATTGAGAAGGAAATTGTTGTACCATTTAGGTGTATTGAAAATATGTCATCAGTACTTCCTTCTAACTACTTTAGCATGAAATACCTGAAGAGCTGATGTTGTACCTCGCGCTGATCCATATCAAGGAGACTTCAAAAACAAGTAGAACTTAATAGTTTATACTGCTATGGAGTAAGCTTTTCTTTGAGATCGGATACTATGTTCGTTTTTGTATATGAACAAATATGAGGTGAGTATTTTGGTGGTTGTTTCACAAACAGTTCATTTCCCTGCATACAAACAAAAATTTTAAAAATATTTCATATTTATCTAAAATACAGTAACTCTTTATGTATTATGAATATATCTAAACACATTTAAATATAACATACAATATTCAACATAGCACAACTTAGATATTGACTATATGAATGTGCAAATGAGTTTTAATACCTATGAATACAACTAGATACATATAAATACAACATCATACATATACAAAAATAAAATATACATTAATACCAAATAGTACAATATATACATTCAACATACAAGAAAAATTGAAATAAGTACCGAAATACAAAGAATGTAAAATTGAATATATATTTAAATACATTTAAATACAACATATAATATTCAACTAGCACAACTCAGATATTAACTATATAATTGTGCAAATGAATTTTAATACTTATGAATACAACTAGATACATATGAATACAACATCATACATATACGAAAATGAAATGTACATTAATACCAAATAGTACAAAAATGTGAATATATACATACAACGTACAATGGAAATTAAAATAAGTACTGAAATACAGAGAATGTAAATTTAAATATATCTAAATATATTTAAATACAACACATAATATTCAACTTAGCACAACTCAGATATTGACTATATGAATGTGCAAATGAATTTTAATACTTATGAATACAACTAGATACATATGAATAAAATTTCATATATATACAAAAATAAAATATACATTAATATTAAATAGTACAAAAATTGTGAATATATACATACAACATACAAGGAAAATTGAAATAATTATTAAAATACAGAGAATATAAAATTGAATACATCTAAATATATTTAAATACAACATATAATATTCAAGTAACCAGAACTCAGATATTGACAATGTCAATCTGCAATTATTTTAATACTTATAAATACAACTAGATACATACACATACAATATCATATATATTAAATAACTTGAATAATTATGAATACATTCAAATTTCTTTGAATGCATATTGATACAATGACAATTACCTTTTCATATCGTGTATATGGTGTTTTTTTTTTTCATAAACTTCCTTAACATTGACACGTGAAGAATCATTCAAAGGCTTTTTCCGCTTTGAATCAACTAAATATTTTGTTTCTTTTGAAGATTTCGCAACTTGGACTTCTGTCGATTTGTCATTGTGTAATTTAGTTCTTCTCTCAGAAGCTGTAGTTGCTGATAAACCTGCAAATCCGACTCCACTTGTGTTGTTTTCAACGAGAAAGAGGGCCCATCAAAATTGAGAGTTTTGGTGGGTATACCTCTTGTTATCATCTTGTGTGGCGTTGAAACCTCCATTGGAGAGAAAATGAAAGCTTCAAGAAAAAAACAAAAATATAAGAATTAAAATCAGAAAAGCAAATAATGAAACAAATAAATTCGTCTATTAATTAACAAATATAAATCTTCCGTCTGAAAAGACAAAGACTAAGTAGAAGCAAATTGCATTCGTCGTGATTGGCTCAAGTAGAAAGATTCTCTTTGATGTTAATCAGAAAAGCAAATAATGAAACAAACAAAAAAATAAAAATCGCACACCTCCCCGTTGCACAAATCTGTACCACAATCAGAAGGAGCAAAATAATAATATAAAAATCTACAAATTAAACCCACCCTAAGAGATTGTGATGGAGTGATAATAGAGGAAAACTGGAGAATTTAGGTGGGAGAAGAGGTATGACTCGTGGGTTGAGGGAGAAAGAGTAACGTGTATGCAAAAGAGAGAGAGAACGTGGTTAGTCAATTTTACGTAATCATGTGAGAGAAAGGACTAAAAAGGAGAGAGAAAAATATTATTTAGCATATATGGTGCCTTAAATGTAGGATATGGATATAATTAGATATTTGGCTATAAAGAATAAAAAGTATCTATAGGATGTAATATTTTAAAATGATATTTATTTAAAATAAATAGGGTACTAAGGCTTTCTATAATAAGCCATTTATAGACACCTTTTGTTATATTACGTGTTATAGATACCTTTTATGTTTTTATACAATGTATTTCATGTATTTAAGTTATTGTATTCATTAATACAACCAAAAATATAGGCGTAAAAACTGGAACTTCAGCTAAGTTTGGCATGTATTTAGCTGTATTCAAGCGGCATTAATGTTAAATACAGTAACGTATCTGCACTAAAAATGAAAGAAAATCAAATCACATGATATTCTCCTAATTTAACTCAACGAACTAAAATGATCCCTCATTAATTTGTATTTGAAAGACTAATAAAGATTATAGCTGGATAAAGAGAAATACATATGAATAATACAGTTGAGTAGAACTGTATACATTTGAATATTACAACAAAATACAACTTAATTCATCTGAACAAAACACTTGAATACAACAAAAATACAACTGAATAAATTCTTGAATGCAACAAAATACAACTAACTTCTGCTGAATAAAACAGTTGAATATAACTAACTACAACTGAATACAGTTGTATAAAAACACTTGAATACAACTAACTATTGGTGAATAAAATAGTTTAATGCAACTGATTAATCTTGAATACAAGTGAATACAGTTGAAATATACATCCAACTACAACTGAAAACAAATAGGTGATTTGGCCGATCTAGAGAGAGAAACAGCCTTATGGCTTCGCCGGCCGGCGGCCAGCCATTCTGGCTGGTCAGCCCCCTAACACATCTGCCCAACCTCCTACAACTACAAACAATCCCAAGCCCTCAAATCCCACAAACGAAGCCAGGAATTACGCATAAGCTGTGAACCCTACTTCGATGACCACTGCCATGCAGAATCGAGCCACTATGGTTGAACCAATTGCTCTTCGTCTATCAAAATCAACGAATTAAACTTATCATAAGTGATTGTAATGGAGTGATAATGGAGTAGAACTAGAGAATTTGGATGGGCGAAGAAGTATGAATCTTGGGTTGAGGGAGAAAGAGTAAAGTGCATGCAAAAAGAGAGAGAACGTGGTTAGTCAATTTTATGGTGATTATGGGAGAGAAAATACTAAAAAGGAGAGAGAAAAATATTATTGTTATGAAATAATATAAGAACAAGAACAATAATACAAGAACAAGAACAATAGAGAGAAAAGTAGAGAGAGGAGTATTCTTATTGATACTTAGGGGTGATTTACAATGGGGTAAGACCCCTCTATTTATAGGAAGATAAAAGACTTAGCTTTGAAGTAAGACTCTTCTTATAAGATAGACATTCACCTTAAATAAAGTTCTATTTATAACACTCCCCCTTGAATGTCTATTCAATAATGTGCCTCGTTAAAACCTTAACTAAAACAAAACCCAATGGGAAAAATTCTAGAAAAAGAAAAGAGTACATATGTTTAGAAATACGCCTATTTGTTGCCTCGTTAAAAACCTTGCAAAGAAAACCCAGTGGGACAAAACCTTGTAAGGGAAAAAGAGTGCAACGCGCATTAACTCTCCCTAAAAGAACATCAATTCACATCCTTGAACCTTCACATTCCAATCTTGTGCACTAGCTTCAAGAAATCGTTAGTAGATATTTGATAAATAAATCAACCATATTGACTTGAATGAATATTCCGTACCTTGAAATTATCATTCTTGATAGATATGAACATCTTCATGTAATGTCGTGGAATGACTCTTCAATACTTCCATAGGGATATCCTCGCCATCACATTATCATAGTTATAGCAAGATACATATGTACACAAATTGCACTTAGGATGTGGTACTTCAGGACCAAGAATTGTATATGCTTTAAGCAACTTAAATCTTTCAAGTTAAGTCATATAAGCCATATAATAAACTTTAGATGCACATCAAGTTTACATGTCATGCTAAACAAATAAAATATTGAAAACTGATTACACATACCTTTGACCTTATACTTTTAAGTATTTGAACTACATGTCCAAAACTACATGTCTTTTATATGGAATCAATTTTTCTTGAATTGTATCTTTTCCATTTAGTCAATATTTTGTTTGTATTCGACAAACATAAGATCCTCATCGATATTTAGCGCTATCATAGATGTTGTCGACGATCATTTTATATCGATTCCAGTAAATTTTCATAAAGACATAACATGGAGATCTCTTCATTCATACATTCAGGCACCTGAATCTCTCATGAGATTTTATGAAGTGTTATGTTGTGTGATCTTTTGGATCACTTGCCTCCTTATTATGATCACTTTGATCATTTGCTCATCTTCTTTATTAAGAAGTTATTTTGAAACCGATTTGTCTATACGTTTTAAGCGTATCCAAGACTTTGTCCTTCTAGTACTTAATATGAGCATTTGCAGTGAGAATATAGTTACTTTCTTTGGGTGTAGCATGCTTTGCAATATGTTGCAATTGAATTATCCTTTTATGAACTTCATGTTCATATTATGATATTCGAGGATCTATATATACAAATGATAATTCATCTCATGTAACCTTTTCTCAAGTTGTCATCATGTCTCCCCCTCATGTTAGGAAAACTAACATGTTTCCTCACCTCTGGGAAATCATCTTTGTGCATTATCATGTCAATATACACAGCACATTAATAATAATAAGATGAAATTATTTGGTTCCTGACCCTGAACCACTTATGAGGGGAGAATATAATATACTCTCGTATACAACGTATATCAAACTGATATATATAACTTTGTTCTCATAAGCAATAGTTTAGCTATTAAGTGGAGGCACTCAACAAATCATTTTGCTAAACCAACTATGATGTAAACCAACTTATCAAGATGAACTATCTTGAATAGACAATCTGGAAATTATGCTCGAAGTTAGATTACTGAGCAATTTACCTCGCAAGCACCGGCCAGGCTGCAGGTTAATAACAATCGCGCATGTAACCATATCGTAGATGCATCATATGTGGTATACATGGCAGGTGAATGGGCCCATATTCACCTTTGATATTTCCAGAATTTATGGGATTCAACCCGAACTCTTTAGTTGGTCAATCAATTAATGAGAACAAGTAGTACAAACTGGAGAATGAAGCGGGTAGCTTTTCATACACAAATTATCCCGCTACAAGTTGTAGTGATAGAAGATATCAAATCTTTCCTTTGTTTATAGTCTCAATATAATCAATCACTTTCACATATACTTTGGAAACTAAATAAGTTTCTTTGAGACTTACTACAACACAATACCTTATTGGTAATCAATTGTGTTTCTCCAACATAGTAGTAATTGGCTTTTCTAGAGCTCTCAATTAATTTTATACTACCACAAATTCATCAACATCCATGTGGTGAATATCTCTTTTAAAGAGAAAGTTATACCATTATGGTCATGTCAAAAATTATATGCAAGATATGTTTCTTGCATTATTATTGTCCTTTGGTAATCACATTGACAAATTATTTTGGCGTACAATAGGTACGTGACCAATGACCATTCATGCCATAATAATGACATCATCTCAAACCTTCTTCTAGGAGTGAGTGTGGTATCATCTCAAACCTCCTTCTAGGGGTGAGTGTGCTATATTCAATACCAATTTCATGTTCATATTCTTCCAATAATGAATATGTATTCGTGAATCAGATGTTGTCACATTCATTGCGGGGATATGTGATTTTGTTATCCTTTTCAAATCTGTAAATGCGTCTGGCATTTAATTTGATTCTTTGCAAATGGATAATCTTTTGCACCTCTTTTTCACGAATAGAGGTATTTGGATCAAGATGAGATAATGATGCATTTTTCCACAAAATTTCACCAACTTCTCCCCCTAATTTTGGGAAAAGTTGCTTTTCCGGTATCGTGTGTGTGGTACATGAATGTGATGCATAAATGAATGAACATATAGAATTGGAAACTATATTGTGCAGTAGTTACAAAGGTGCACGCATGTATGTTACGGACATATACACAGGTAATTCAGTGAATAGATGACAGCGTATCATAAAACTCGAGTAGTGTATGTAATATGTAAAGAATGTGTAAAAGTTATGTGATGAATAATTTAGCATATTATCATGGACGATCACATAATTACAAATTTGGAACTAAGCAATTGACATGAATATGTGAATAGTATAGAAGTGTACATTTATAAGCCAATGCAGACATGTGACAGTACACTGTGTTAATAATATCTCTGTATAGGGTACAATGTTAAATGTCATGTAAGTACGTTAGTTGTTAAGTACATTACGAGTGTGTTTGCAAAAGTTGCTTAAATACGTTATGTAGATTAATTTTCTACAAATCAGTGTATTTAATCCGTTGCTTCTTAATTTAAACAATATTTTCAAAATCTGTTGAGGTTATTCGAATAATTGGATTGATAGTCGACTAACTTTAGGGAAGCAGTCATTAGGTTATTCGAATAACTAAACCTAATATTCGACTATCTTGCCTTGCGGAAAAATCCAGTTTTAATGCGAAATATTGGTTAGTCGAATAACTAATTAGTTATTCGCCTAACTTAGTAAACAGTCATCAGGTTATTCGAATAACTAAATCAGGTTATTCGAATAACTAAATCAGGTTATTCGAATATCTAAATCAGATATTCGAATATCTTAGCTTGCGGAAATTCCAGTTTTAATACAAAATATTAGATAGTCAATTTTATTAGTTAATCGACTAACTTTGCTGGAAAATAAAGATACCATCGAAATTTAAGCATATTGAAACATTCTAAAGAACTAATATTAACATTATATCATAAACTAACTAATACGAGCTGATACTAATGACTAATAGTTTATCCACTAGCTAATACAAATAAGTAAAATAAAATCAAACAACTCCATCATCCTTAATCATGGATCCGTCACCGATCAAGTGGTCTATTTTTCCCTCAGGGTGCTCAAAGAAGTCTGCCACATCCAAGTGGGTGTTTTCAAAATTGTTGTCAGAGACAAAATTGGTTTCAGGGTCTTTACTCTTTAGAGATGCTTGATAGAGCTCAACCAAATGTCTTGGTACACGGTAAATTTTTGCCCAGTGCCCTTCTCCACCGCAACGATAACACATAGTTTCTGAACTATTTGCTTTTGGATCCTCATAATTCTGTTTCCGCTTTTGGTGGTTATCTCTCTTTGGGGGGTGACTAACACCAGGAAAATTTCTTCCTTGTCCACGTCCACGGCCATGACCCCGATCAGGACCACGACCACGATTAAAGCCATAGCCTTTTCCACGCTTAGCATAATGGAAATACACCTTATCTACTTCAGGCAATGGTGTAGACCCAGTGGGTCGATTTTCGTGATTTCTTATGAGCAGGTCATTGTTTCGCTCAGCCACAAGGAGAAGAGAAATCAGTTCAGAGTATTTTTTGAAACCTTTCTCTCTGTACTGTTGTTGCAGTACCATATTGGAGGCATGAAACGTTGTAAACGTTTTCTCAAGCATATCATAATCAGTGATATTATCTCCACAGAGTTTCAATTTGGAGGTAATTCTGAACATTGCAGAATTATATTCAGAAACGGACTTAAAGTCCTGGAGCCTCAGATGAGTCCAATCATATCGTGCTTGTGGCAGAGTGACCAACTTCAGGTTGTCATATCTCTCCTTTAAGCCCTTCCACAAGATAAGTGGATCTTTGACTGTGAGATATTCAATTTTCAAACCTTTATCAAGGTGATGGCGCAAGAAAATCAAGGCCTTAGCACAGTCTTGGGTGGATGCTTTATCTCTGTTTTTAATGGCGTCTCCAAGACCCATAGCATCTAAGTGGATTTCAGCATCCAACACCCATGTCATATAGTTCTTGCCCGAAATTTCAAGGGCAACGAACTGTCTTTTCATAATGTCAGACATAATCGAAAAAATCAAATTAGGAAGAGAGAAATACCTTATTTTTTTCGAGAAGATTCTTGAGACGGTAGAGTTTCGTGCTGATAACGTGTTATGAAATAATATAAGAACAAGAACAATAATACAAGAACAAGAACAATAGAGAGAAAAGTAGAGAGAGAAGTATTCTTATTGATACTTAGGGGTGATTTACAATGGAGTAAGACCCCTCTATTTATCGGAAGATAAAAGACTTAGCCTTGAAGTAAGACTCTTCTTATAAGATAGACATTCACCTTAAATAGAGTTCTATTTATAACAATTATTAGTATATATGGTGCCTTAAATGTAGAATATAACTATAATTAGATATTTGGTTATAAAGTATAAAATGTATTTATAGGATATAATATATTAAAATAATATTTATTTAAAATAAATATGGTAGTAAGGATTTTTATAGTGGGTAAAAATTCCTAAAAAGAACCTGCTATTTTAACGTAAAGCAAGAATTAGGGTTTCTTTTCCTAAAATTTTTAATTCGAGCAGCTCAGCCATGGGGGAAACTGAACCTCAAGCCTCCGAAACCGTATCACAGACCGAGAAAGAAGAAACGTTCGCACAGAAAATGGACGTGGAAGCTCAAACCGCCGATGATGCGGCTGAGAACGGTGGCTCGAAGCGTCTAAGGGAGGAGGGAGACGAGCTGGAGGTGAATAAAGAGAATGGAGACGCCACGAAGAAGCCGAAAGTCGACAACTCCGTGGAAGAAAAGAAAGATGGGTCGGAACCTGTTACCGTGGGTCCGAAGAGCTTTGGGTCGTCTGTGGAGATGTTTGATTACTTTTACAAACTCCTCCATTCCTGGACTCTCAATCTCAATCTCAACAAGGTAAAAATATCACACTGTCTGTTAATACCTTGTTTTCAAGGATGTCACCTATTCAGCATATTTCACAAAATGAGCAGGTGATTAGTGTTATAAATATTGTGTAAAGCAAGATTTGGTTTTTACCCTGTCCTGCGGCTCTGGTCTAGTTGGTTATGTATGGGCAATGGACTGTGAAAATTTGGGGCTTTTGGGGTTGGATTTAGGATCTTTTACTTGGGAACATCCTGATTTTCCATTTCATTAGAACATCAAATTGCATTATATCATACTCACATCGACGTCAAAATGACTAATACGGATTGCTTAGTTACTATATTTTGTTTTCTAAAAATTGCCTTTAAATATAAAGGATTTAACACTTCATTTAACTGTACATCCATTTTGGATATGTGTGTGTTTTGACAACGAACATCTTTTTTTTTAACTTGGATAATATTGTGGCAGCCTCGGGTTATAGTAGTAATCTTTCTATGGCCTAAATTAGCATTATTAGTCAATACGGGCTTTATTGGTTGCAATTGGAATGATTATCTATTTGATTTGATTTTGCTTTGAATTACCACTCCATCCTCAATTCATGTTGCTCAGAGATTGCCTTTAGGCTCCTTTTGGAATTCACTTGCTTTATTGCCTGTTGAACTATACTTGGCCTTTTGTTGGGGTCAAATTAATATCTTTGTCGGATTGGTTCTTTCAACTCGATCAAATTATTGAGAGCAAAAAATGGCCAAATACTTGCTCTGAAATTTATATCATTTGTATTAGTCATAACATTGGAGAGGAGTTAATAGTTATTCCTGCACAAGAACATCGATTTCATAAGGATATTCTGTTGGAACTATAATTCAGCTTTCATGGATTCCCATTTTGGAACTAAATCGTGGCATTGGAGATACTTGGAATGTTACATTTATTACTTACATTGAGTGCTTGATATGATGATCTTGATCACTTATGTTTTGTTGGTTTGGTATCCCAGTATGAGCACATGCTGCTACTTGACTTACTTAAGAAGGGCCATTCAGAACCAGAGAAGAAGATTGGTACAGGAGTTCGCTCTTTCCAAATCCGATTTCATCCACAGTTCAAAAGTCGCTGCTTCTTTGTTGTTAGGGAAGATGATTCCATGGATGATTTTAGCTTTAGGAAGTGTGTAGATCAGATACAACCCCTTCCAGCGAATATGCAAGTAAAACATTATGCTAATGGTGGAAAAGGTGGCGGTGGCGGCGGCGGCGGCGGAGGAAGAGGAGGAGGATATGGGCGTGGTCGAGGAAGGGGAGGGAGGTCAAGATACTAAACAAGCTGACAGTAGAGTGCCAGATTCTTCTGATCAGTTTTGTGACTGTTTAAAATCCAAATTTTGGTCTGTTACATCTTTGTTCCCTGCAGTTTTGTCATAATGTTTTTTGGTGGCTTAAGTCTCATGGCTGTAAGAACTACATGAAATAACAGTTTATTGGCGACATCACCTAATATCTTACCAAAAGCTGGTTAAATTGTTAAATATGAGAAGCCTTCTGATTGTTGTCTGATATTTTGACCCATGAACAACCCCCCTCCCCCCCTTAAAGAATGTATAAACATTTAAGGCAGAGCAAGTTTGGAGGTAAAGAAGGAATAAGGATTTTAGCTTTTATTCACTGATATTGTAATAATTGCATGTAATCACTATCATATGTATGTTTAGTACAAAAAAGAAAAGCTAAATGTATTCATAGGGTAAAACTTTTTACACTGCAATATAAGTGAACTTTAATTAAAACCAGGGATTTATTGAAAAGAGAAAAAGAAGAACCTCATCACAACGTAACACTTTTTTGTTGGGCGTGGGCTTAAGAACCATCAAAATTAACAAAGCTTTCTTCACGGTAACAAGGTAATAATCTCTGTTCCAAATATCCAGGGAAAATTTAGTGGCAAAAGTCAGTAACCTCCAGTATTAAATAAATACTGGTTTTAATTAATTATAACTAATAAATGCTACCATAAGTATCAGTGGGCAGTGGCCCACCACTACTTATCATTTGGGATAAGTAGAATAAATTCGATATTACACTCTATATTGAAGGATAAATAAATATAATCGTAACTTCCCTAAGCGTTATATACGCTCCTAAATGAAACGAATGATGAGTGATGTAACATTAACTCTGTTCTTTTATGAGTGAATGATTGCTAATTTGCTTACGTTATGTGAGTTTACTTTCAGTATATTTCGAACACACGAGTTCAACTCTATTGCTAAGAATATGAGACAAAACCAAGAATTCAGTTGTCCACCATAAGGTAAATAGAAAAATAAAGAAAAACAAAATTTGGAATGACAATTGTGACAACGAGGTGCTTACGGATTTGGTTATAAAGATTATTATTTTCTTGAAAGAAAAAAAATCCCCATTCTATCATTTTATAGTTAATAAAGCAGGTTCTTAACTTAAACTTGAGCGGAGAAAAAAAAAGCATGAATAAACTACTAAGCACCCTAGAGATGGCCATGCGACGGTGCGGGATAGGGCAGTTGCAATGCGGGTTTAACCATAACCGGCAAAGAGTTCAACCCGGACTGCATAGCAAAACTTGTTTGTTTTCAACCCGTCTCGCATAAACCTGATTCCGCAAAATAAAAATTTCTTTTTGAGTAGTTTCTGTTTGAATTTATTTTTAAAAAAATTACCACTGGCCTATGGCATTCTTTTTTTTTTGGTCGTTCCAGCTATGCTATTAATAACACGACACCACAACAATAACAACAATAATTACAACTTAGTATAATTTCACAAGTGGGGTCTGGGGAGGGTAATATGTATGCAAACTTTACCCTTACCCCGAGGGGCAGAGAAATTGTTTCCAGGAGACCCTCGGCTCAAGAAAGCAACGAGAGACGATATATTAGTACTATCAATAGATTCATAATAAAATAACATAAAATATATAACATAAAATAAAATAACAGCAACATAAGAAATATAGGAAATACGAAAAAGATAGAAGGTATACTAATATCCAACAGATACAGCCCTGCATCAGTAGTTGATCAATAACATCATAAGACTAACTCCTAACTAGCTAATCTCACTCTAGTGCACTATAAAATATTCACAACTTCTCCCTAATCTACAACCTTAATGCTCAACCTCCACAATTCCCTGTCAAGCGCCATGTTCTTAGTAATCCTAAGTCGCGCCATGTCCTGCCTGATCATCTCTCCCCCATACTTCTTAGGTCTCCCTCTATCTCTCCTCGTGCCCACCACAGATAGTCACTCACACCTTCTCACCGGTGCATTAATGCTCTCCTCTGAATATGCCTGAACCATCTGATTCTTGTTTCCCGCATCTTGTCCTCCATGGGGGCCACGCCCACCTTCTCTCAAATATCTTCATTCCTAATCTTATTCATCCTTGTATGCCCGCATATCCACCTCAATATCCTTATCTCTGCTACTTTCATATTCTGGATGTGTGAGTTCTTATCGGCCAACAGTCGGTCTCATACAACATGGCAGGCCTAACCACTGCTTTATAAAACTTACCTTTTAGTAACGGTGACACTTTCTTGTTACACAGGACTCCCATCGCTAACCTACACTTCATCCATCCCCGACCCTATATAGTATGTGACATCCTCGTCGATCTCCTCGATCCCCTGAATAACTGAGTCAAGGTACTTAAAACTACCCCTCTTAGGGATGACTTGAGAGTCAAAGCCTCACTTCCACTCCGCTTCCGTCGGCTCTGTCCCAAATTTACACTTGAGGTATTCCGTCTTCGTCCTGCTCAACCTGAAACCTTTAGACTTAATGGCTTGTCTCCAAACCTCTAGCCTCTCGTTGACGCCGCATCGTATCTTGTCAATTAGGACTATGTCATCAGCAAATAGCATACACCATGACATCTCCCCTTGAATATGATGCATTATGGCATCCATCACCAGGGCAAATAGGAAAGGGCTGAACGCAGACATTTGGTGCAACCCCGTAACAACCGGAAAATGCTTGGAGCCGCCTCATACTATCCTAACCCGAGTCTTAGCTCCATTATACATGCCTTTAATCACCCTAATGTAGGCAACTGCGACTCCTTTAACCTCCAAGCAGCTCCATAAGACCTAGGAACCCCGTCGTACGCTTTCTCTAGATCGGTAAACACCATATGCAGATCATTCTTCTTATCCCTGTATTGTTCCACCATCATCCTAATAGATGGATAGCTTCTGTGGTAGATCCCCCCGACATGAACCCGAACTGGTTGTCTGAAATAGACACCGTTCTTCGCGCTCTCATTTCTACCACTCTCTCATAGACTTTTATGGGCTCAGTAATTTAAGATCCCTATAGTTGTTACAGCTATGGATATCGCCTTTATTCTTATACAAAAGAAACCATTGTACTCCACCTCCATTCTTCAGACATCCTATTAATCATGAATATAACATTAAACAACCCAGTAAGTCATTCCAAACTTGCTCTACCCACGCACCTTCACGACACTAAATCTCATATATAGTTTTTCTTTTTGAGAACTATGACAAATATAAAGTTTTCAAAGAGTGCTTGTCGAGATATTTGTTCTTATCCAACAGTTAAAGAAACTTAAGGAAAACAGAAAAAGGAGGAAAAATGCTTGAATTATTGATAATATCTGAATATGTTCAGATTTATGGTTAAAATATGACCCACAAATTTAAGCTTATAGGAACAAGGAGGAGTAAATTAATGAACTAACGAAATTCAGAATAAAAATATAAAGATGAGCAAGGGAAAGTTTATAATACAAATACCAATTGAGAAAGCAAATTAGAACTTTACTTGAACAAAACAATGGAAAGCCATTTGAATCTTCATTAACGATGCAGGTGTTGTACAAAAATCTAAACCGCAACTGCCATTTAATTTTATAAGATTGCTTAAACCTGCCCTGCACCCCTCCCCCGCGCATAAACTTATGTCCCACATAAGCTTAAACTCGCCCCACTCTGCCGCATCATACCGTTTGTCATTCCTTTTCCTATATACGAAAAGCAAGCTTTTTCAAATTTATTGGATGTCTAGTACAAAGGAATGACTTTACCATAACAAAATCGTTTCTCTAGTTACTTTTTGTTTTGTTAGTATAACTTTGGGATATAGCAATGCAATTAAAATCCTCGGGTTTGATAGTCCCTAGGAAATGGATAGTTCCCATATATATATGGATCTAATACTCATGTTATTTCTGTTATATTTCATACAACTCCTTAATTCTATCTGTTTTCAGGGTTATTTTATTTTATTGTTTATTTTCTGCATAAAGATGTGAAACTGGTCTATGGAAATTAGATGGTGATTTTATTTAATTTAGGATCAATTTTCCAAAAGAATTCATGATTGTATCTCTTCACAGACGTACG
The DNA here is from genome assembly GCA_034376525.1 of Nicotiana benthamiana. Lineage (NCBI taxonomy): Eukaryota > Viridiplantae > Streptophyta > Magnoliopsida > Solanales > Solanaceae > Nicotiana > Nicotiana benthamiana. The sequence continues at coordinate 16,356,944 of CM067325.1, forward strand.
TACGTGGGTACAACACACATAAATCAAAAACGAAATAATTAATGTTAAACATGCATGCATAACGACGGCGCACGATTTCCAGTGCACTTAATTCTCATAATTACTTTCACTTTAATCACTTCTCAGTTTCAATCCGCCTTTTCTTCTCCTCGCCCCATTTTCCCTACTTCATAATAATCCAAGGCCAGAAATTCCTTAATCCTTATATTGTTTTTTCCCCTTCATTTTCATGGGTGTAAATTTGGACGCCCAAGTACTTAAAATTTTAATGCAACACCTGATCGAAGTCATTATTTGATCAAATATGAGAAGCCAGTCAAACTTTGAAGTAATGAGTACTGACCAAGAAAATCATCATGACGTATTCTCCTTTCCTACCCAACTTCCTTCCCTTGAGTTCAGGTGATTATTATATTTAATTTTACGTACTACGTACTAGTGGAGTTTGCATTTCATAGTATTGGTTGATTCTCTCCTTAATTTTTGTTTTTACTTTTTTGTGTGTGGGTGATTAATATACGTGAAAAACAGTGGATATTCAGGACACCAGGCTATCGATTATCAGTATGATTTGTCCATTCAAGAATTTGATGCTAATCCCTTCATGGAATTTACTCTGGACGATCCCTTGTATTCATCTTTCTATAGTACACCATTCCAGTGCCTAACCCCAGGTAGTGGTCCTATATAGTAGTAATAATATATTGCAATAATTTTTTTTTCTGCAACTGATACTTTTAAGAATTTTTATTCATTGACTATTTCGAAATGTTACAGCCGCAGGAGAGTTATATTATGGCGATCGAGGAAATGGTTTTGGATTAAGTGACGAGCTTGGAAGTGGGAACAATCAACTGTTGTTATGTGATAAAACTCAAGAGATAATTATAACAAATGATCATGTTGAGGAAATAAAGAAAAAAGAGAAGGCTTCAAGGCAAATAGACGAGATTAATAGTACAAGAATGTTGTCTCGAGAAACCATTTCCAAGTACTTTTACATGCCTATAACACAAGCAGCCAAGGAACTCAATATTGGATTGACATTATTAAAGAAAAGATGTAGAGAGTTAGGAATTCGAAGGTGGCCTCATCGAAAGTTGATGAGTCTTCAAACAGTAATCAAGAATGTTAAGGTTCTGTCTCTATATACACATGTTACTCTTGTTTCGCTTATGTGATTAATTTATGTCAATGAAATTTTTTATTTTCCGATATATATTGATAGTATAAAAAAAATCCTACACATAGTTTTACCTGCTATATCCGATTACTAATTATTATATAATGCAAGGTTATCTAGCAATGATGTTTATAGATTATTCCAAGAGTTTAACTAATATCCACCGATTTTTATCCTACCAGGCCATCATTACGCGTAGTGACAGGTTCGGTATTACATATCTCACTTTTTATGGAAAGTTACAGTGGCCTGATATATGTAAACTATCGGTGTATATAAGTTAAAATCTACCTGTAATAGGTTTTAATTGACTTGATAGTATAATAGGTTTTTACACAGTTGTGCAAAAATTAAAACTCATTTTGATATGGTGTGCATGGTGTAGGAACTGGAAAAAGGGGGAGGAAGTGGTATGGAGCAAAAGTTGAAGGATGTGATAAAGCTTTTGGAGGAAGAGAAGAAGATGTTGGAAGAAGTACCAGATATGGAACTTGAGGAGAAAACAAAGAGATTGAGGCAAGCTCGTTTCAAGGCTAACTACAAAAGGAGAAAGCTGATGAGTATGACAGAATTACAGGCTTCCTTCGGCAGTTACTGCAATAGTAATCCAGCTGTTTGTATTGGTTATGGCCATAGGGAGGAGGAAGATGATTATGATGATGATGAAGAAATCAAGTCTCTACTCGCTGACTGTTTCTCTTCAAGTAGCCCTACGTTGGATGACAGAAGTTTTTCTTTGTATGTGTGTTTTTTCTGATCTTTTTATTAGCTAGTTTAGAACTAGATGCATGCGAAGTTAGTTTTTAGTAATATTGTACTCGGGACGCTGGTCTCATGTTCGTAATTTCAGCAATTTAAGGACTAGTCTTTTTCCATTTCTATTTATCTAGTTCGTGTCTTTGTTTAATTTATATGTTTTTGGGAAGAATTCGATCTCGAAACACCACTTAAATAGCTAATAACTGTAATCGGGAGAGGAGCCACCAATCAAGTTATGTATTTGTTGAACTCAGTAGTTTTGATCCAAATCTTATATTTATTTTAAATAATATATATATATATATATATATATATATATATATATATATATATATATATATATATATATATATATATATATATATATATTACTAGCAAGATCCAAAAAAATTCAAATCATGGCTTTGCATATATATATATATATATATATATATATATATATATATTACTAGCAAGATCCAAAAAAATTCAAATCATGGCTTTGCTCTGTCTGTGGCTTTAGAGTACAATTCGCCGGGAAGAAGAGGTAAGGTTGGACGACATTCACCTTGGTTGATTTCACCACCACTAGAGTTTCTTAGGTGCAATTGTTGGAGTGAAACGTTCAGATGCTTGTCAGAGTGCTGATTCATATGGAAATAACCAATACTTATCCATGGATTAAGCTGATAAGTGCACTAGCGAGACTAGTGTAATAAAGTACGGAAATTAACGTACAAAGGAATACTAGTCTCTTAAAATGCAAATAACCCAACCAAATAGTCCTGCAGGGAATTATCAACTGCTTTCAGATTTACCTGAATTATCACGATGACCCAAAAAAATGATTCATAAATTGATGTGTTTATATAAGAAAATTAAAATTATCTATAATATAAAAGATGCATGATAAAATTAATGACCAATTCTTTGAGTGAAGATTGCTAATCATTGGTATTCGCCATACTCATTAACAATCTCCAATTAGCTGGTACATAGAATTTTGTAGCACATCGTTCCAACTTCAAAAGTCATATTTCATATACATGGAAGATATCCATGTGTAAAATACTATTATCTATTGGATTTGTATAGATATTTTGTAACAGTATAGTTTTATTTTCTAGAACTCTGTTCCTTTAAATAAATTTTTTATATGTGCTTTTACTGTTTTATGACTTGCGGGGAAAGTTAGTTCGGAATTCGGAAGGGTTCGGATTGAAATCGAAACAATTATTTCCTTAAGTTGGCCTTAAAAGGTTACATTTGATTCCGGTCAACATTTTGAGTAAAAGACCTCGGAATCGGGATTTGACGATTCCAATAGGTTCGTATGATGATTTCGGACTTGGGCATATGTTCGGATCGGGTTTTGGATGTCCCAGGAGCATTTTCGCGCCTAATAGTGAAAGTTGGTTCTTTGAAGGTTTTAGAAGTTCATTAAATTTAGTTTGGAGCAGGCTTTGGTGATATCGAGGACCAGATGAATACCGAAATTGGAAATACTTCCGTAATGTCGTTTAAGACTTGCACGAAAATTTGGCGTCATTCCGAATTGATTTGATTAGAATGGGACGCGCGGAAGTGTCTTAGAAGTTTCGAGTTCATGAGCTAAACCATGCGTTTTGGCGTCCGATTCGTGGATTCTGATGTTATTTCAGTGTTTCGATCATGCAAGCAAGTTTGTATAATATTGTTAGACTTGTGTGGCTGTTTCGTGTGGAGTTCCGAGGGCTCGAGTGAGTTTCAGGCATTCGGAAAGATGAAAAACACATCGGTTTTCTAGTGTTTCTTGGCAGCAGTTGCAGATCTCGCAGATGCGAAAACTATTCACAAATGAGAACCTTGCATTGCGAGAAGGTGTAGCGACCCGACCGGTCGTTTTGAGATTTTATACTTCGCTTGCCAGTTTTCGGACATGACTTGCCACGTATTATGCATTGTGACTTATGTAAATCGCCGGTTTTGGTTTTCAGGAGTCTGAATAGATATGGAAGGTTGATTCTCAGCTTGAAGCTTTAAATTTGAAAGGTTTGACTCAATCTTGACTTTTTGGTATTTGATCTCGGATTTGAATTTTTATGATTTGGTTAGCTCTGTTAGGAGATTTGAGACTTAGGAGCATGGTCGAAATATAATTTGGAGGTGCGTGATAGATTTATGCTTGAATTGTCGAAATTGGAATTTTAGTTTTTTCCGGTTGATTGGTGAGATTTTGATATAGGGGTCGGAATTAAATTTCGGAAGTTGCAGTAGGTCCATTGTATTATTTGGGATGTGTGTGTAAAATTTCAAGTCATTCAGACGAGGTTTGATAGACATTTTGACTTAAAGCGTAACTCGGAAGATTTTTAGAATCTTAGGCTTGAATCCGATGTATTTTGGTTAATTTGATATTGTTTGAGGTGTTTTGAAGGTTGGTCTAAGTTTGAATGATGTTATCCGACTTGTTTGTATTTTTGGTTGAGGTCCCGGGGGCCTCGAGATGGTTTTGAGTGGTTGAAGGGAAGTTGGAATTTGAGTTGTCCTATAGATTTTGTTGTTCCTGTTATTTCTGCACCTGCGGATTGGGGACCATAGAAGCGATTATCGAGCGCATGTGCGTAGTAGGGGTCTCAGGTGCGGTTTGGTCCCCGCATATGCGACGGCCGCATGTGCGGTCTGGCAATCGTAAAATCAAAAATTGCCTTTTAATGAAATTCCGCAGAAGCGGAGGATTTTGCACAGATGCGGCCCCACAGATGCATAATGGGGACGCAGATGCGGAAGCGCTGGGCAGATTATATATAAAGGCTCCTTCGTGATTTTCAGTCATTTATTCACCATTGTTTGCCGGCATTTAAGCTTTGGGCGGTGATTTGCAAGAGGAATCAAGGATTTTCAATGTGGTAAGTTACTTGGGCCTTATTAATTGTGTTTGTGATGATTTTTCCGTTGTTGAACCATGAAATTAGTGGGATTTAAAGCCTAAAAATGGAGGATTAGGGCTTGAGTTTTGGATAACTTTTGATTGGTGATTTGAAGGGCCATTTGAGGTCGTATTTTGATGTTCTTGGTATGTATAAACTCGTGGGAGGATAAGAAAATTGATGTGATTTTTATCGTACTTCGAGACGTGGGCCCGAGGGTCGGGTTTGGTTAATTTCGGGATTTGCATTGTATTTTGAATGCTTACTAGTGGGCTTTGTTCCCTCGGCATATTTTGATGGTTATGTACTTATTTTGGTTAGATTCTAGGCAATTGGAGGTCGAGGAAAAGGCATCGTGAGCTAGAGTTTTGGCTTGGCTTGAGGTAAGTAACACTTTCAAATTTTGTTCTGAGGGTTCGAAACCCCGAACTGTGTGTTCTATGATTACTATTGAGGTGACGTAATGCCAAGTGATGGGCGTCTAGGCGTGCACCGTGAGAAATGCGGCATGGATCATTCCATGGCACCGCTTAGCTACTCTTCCATGTTGATATTGTGTTGTAATCATCTAATTAAGTTGATAAGCTGCAAATCATGCTAAATATCATGTTAAATCTTCACGTCCATATTGCTGAGACTCGAGAGGTTGTTTCTTGCTGTCATGTCATTAATTCATGTATATTCTATACTCAGTCCAGTTTATGCATATTATATCATGTCTCACTCTAGATTATTTCTATTTGACATATCATATCGTTGTACGGGCTTGTATCATCACATCTTAGCCCTTGTGTGTGAGACTGGAGAGTATTGAATGAGTAAGGCCGAGAGCTGGATATTGATTAACAGTATGGGATCGGGCTACACGCCGTAGTAATGATATTCATCATGATTTCGCTGGTATCGATATAGCGCTTGGGCTCAGAGAAGCCTCCCCGGAGTCTTTACACCCCCAGTGAGCACAGTAGATGATGATATTGAGGGATGGATCTTTTCTGGACATGGATCTTGTCCGAAGTATTAGTATGGAGATAGATCTTCTCCCTGAGGCTGGATTGGCCTGTTCCTCGGTACCGGAGACTGATAGTCTCTGATGTGTGTGCGTGTATATATATATATATATATATATATATATTCCGGGATGGACCTTTACTGGGTCTTGTGAGCCATATACGGTACCGTGTGGTTGTGAGTTATCATTATTATTACCAGGAGATGGATCTTCTCTGTAGGATGGATTGGCCTTCCTCATTACTGAGTGACTGCTGTCAGAGACGTGTATATATACGGGATGGATGTTCCCTAGGCCGTACGAGCCATATACAGTAGTGAGTGGATGAGCATCGAGTTATTAGGCGCATGAGGTACTTGGCATAGTGCATTTCATTCAGTATGTGCATTGGCATGTAGATGTAGCAGAGCTTATACTCCTTTATCATGTCCATACTTGCTCTATTTCCCTATTGTGACCTGTTTAATTAAGTGAAAGCATGCCTATGTTTCTGTACGATATTCTTGTTTATCCTATGAATAGGTTGAGTTTTTCACTACCTCTCAGTCCATAGTTTGAACCTTTTACTTACTGAGTTGGTGTACTCATGTTACCCCCCATACCTAGTATACAGATTCAGGAACTTCGGACCCAGTGGCGGATGTTTGATCGAGGCTTGTGACTTAGAAGATTACTGAAGTACCTGCACGACGTTCGCAAGGCTTGGCTCTCCTTCTCATTTCCAGTTGTACTCTTCTGTTGTCTCTTAGACACTTTGATAGATTATGTATTTACATTAGACGCTCTTGATCTTATTGACACTGTAGTTTTGGGACGAATGTATTGTAATATAAATCTTTATCTTATGTCTTAATGATATGTTTTTAAAAATGATGAATGTCTTCCGCAAATAATTTTTTTTATATTTAAGCTGTGTTATGGATTTCGTTGGTTTGAGGCTGGCCTAATTCCATGATAGGCGCCATCACGATGGGTTGGGTTTTGGGTCATGACAAGTTGGTATCAAAGCCTAGGTTACTTAGGTCTCACGAGTCATGAGCGAGTTTAGTAGAGTCTCATGGATCGGTATGGAGACGTCTGTGCTTATCCTTGGGAGGTTGCAGAACCTTTAAGAAAAACTTCACATTCTTGAATTCTTATCGCGCGTCCTTGATTCAGCTTGAAATATAACTCTTTGAATTCCTTCCACACATTCGTATGCGTGCATGAGAGCTTGGTATCGGCCGTGCGTCGACAACTTGTAATTCCCTGATTGAGGGGCGAGATATGATCTTTCTGTAATGATGTTAAAGCAAGGCAAGGCGAAGGTTCATACATGGCAAATATAAATCAAATCTAGCCCCAGTCTAGAGGACTTAAGGACGTGTTTTGCCTGTAGCTTGAGCACTGAGGTGCTGATTGTCTGAGCACATGCTTTTGGGATTTATATGTTTGATAGTGCCCCTACTAGGGGAAGTAATGACTGGGGGGCTACGTGATGAGTGTGATGTGACTGCGAGGTGCGCTTATATGAACCGAATGAGACGAGAATGGTCTGTTTTGGGGCAGCAAGAACTATCTGGTGCTTGATTTCCATTGTGATATGATGCATAGCTCGAGTTGTGGGTATAATTAAGGATCTTTTCATATTGCCTAGTTGGGAAGTGAAGAAAATTTCACGTTGTGCTATGAGTATAGACTTAGGAAAATTAAATGACTGCGTAATGTTTTTGACAGTGGAAGGGTATAAATAGATGTTAGTTTGAGGTTAAGCAGGTGGGTTATCTCCTACGGAGTGTTGTAAAGTTATGTGATCCTTTATGTCGTTAATTGGAAAATGTATGTTACTAGTGAAATATATGTGTTGCAATTTGAATATGGGTCACCTAAGAAAGCGGGTTTGACTGTTACGAGGGTGTATGCAAGATTTGCAGAAAATTTGAAGTACTAGATGGTCTTTGTTGCGCGAGCTTATGAAGGATTCAGTTTAATCTTACTATGGGTATTATGGAAGTAATAGAGTGTATGCATTATTAGTTATTGCATGTTTTGATCCATGGCTTTGAGCCAAGTGGGGGAGTCTGGTATTGATTAGTTTATTGCACGGTTATGTGCTATATGGGTTCCAGTTTGAGGCGTAATGGTGAATCATTTATGGCTTACGAAGGATAAGACCGAGGATGGCACGAGTAAAGGAAATTTTAATAAAGGTTATGGTGCTTTATGGGTATATGAGAATCACAGAATGACTTGAGTTTGGAAAAGGATGTATGGTGCATAGAACAGGAAGTTGCTTGGTTGAATTAAGGCGAGATTACATTTTGCGATGTCAGAGAGCTAATGGAGCATAGGTCGTGCGGTCCGTATGATCGATCTACTTGCGGTTTGAGAACAGTGGATGACTCTCGATAATGGTTCTAATGAGTTCAAGATTTTTACATGTAATAACTGGAGATTTTCAGGTCGTATATTTGGCTAGAAATTGAGGTTTGTATTGGAGGGTGTCAAGACTTATGGCATTTCTATATCGATAATGGGATTCTGCATATCAGTATCATAAAGGTGAAAGTAATGGCTTTGATTTCGCAAGAAGTCTCTTCAGGGTAGGTATTTTGAATATGGTAATTTTGAGGATATATAAGAGATATTCAACGATGTATGAACCTTAAACGGTGTGGTTTTATGCTTGGGTCTCGTGCGGTGAGTCCAGGTTTAGGAATTCTGGTGTTATTGCGAGAAGAACTATCAAGTTGAAGGTAAATCAGAAGGAACTTGGATAGATGGGATAGCATGGTAGCAGGCCAGATCGGCATGGTAAGGATATGATTAGTTCTTTGGATGCCTACGAGGTGATGAGTTTCTACAGGTGTTTTTATGGCAATGCTCTTGGACTTTGGTGATCTGTGTAGCTTGGTTGAGTTAGAACGATTCAGTCCTGACAGTTTGGTTTTGTGCAAATGGGATTCAGAGAGTTCTTGATGGTTTTTACTACAGTGAGAGAGGTATATTTTTCACTACCGTAAGGAGCATGTGATGACCAATGATTTTCTTCTAGATAGGATCAAATGGAAAGTTCTTGTCTAGTAGAGTACGTAGTTGCTTGTGAACCGGAATGAATTATGAAATTCTTATTGTTATCATAGGATGTCATGGTATATGCGGTATGTTGTGTAGGGTTGAGATTTGTAGGTGTATGGTCATAGTTCAGTTCTGGAAGGAACTATGAGGGTATGGTCATAGTTCAGTTCTGGATGAGATTTGTAGGTGTATGGTCATAGTTCAGTTCTGGATTTGTAGGTTGAGATTTGTAGGTGTATGGTCATAGTTCAGTTCTGGATGTCATGGTATATGCGGTATGTTGTGTAGGCTTGATGAGGGTAAGCATTTCAAAAAAGGGCATTGTGTTCGAGTTAAGGGTACTTCATTGGTATTGCGGCACTCTCTTATATGATCGCCTACTGATATTTGAGTTTTCTTGGTGGCACAATAGAATTACAGAAGTATCCCCCGTGGAATGATCGAGTATCAGAAATGTGTTATATATATATATATATATATATATATATATATATATATATATATGGACGGTGAAATTGGGATGGATATGGTGATTCGTGTGCTATATGTATTTGGATACCGGGAGTTCTCATGAACAAGTTATGTTGTGGTTGTGGGTCGCATGAATCGACCTTGTGTAGTGACTATCAGGGATTTGAAGAACCGAATTGATCCAGTATTGCTTAGTAGGATAAATTTCGTTGTGTTTTTGGATATGGACCAGCTGTCTCCATGTCGTGTTATTCTGGACCGTTGCGCTAAGATGGAAACGTAGGCTATGCCGAGGGTGCCACATATTGAGTGGCGAGGTTCGACGGATTTTGTCCCAGTAGGGTGATTTCATTTTGAAGGCCCAACGGATGGTTAGGGAGGTTTGTCTTTCTTATTTGGCTCCTACCATTGATTCAGTTCCGGTGGTGAGGGATTTCTTCCGGATGTGTTTCCTGCGGACATGATTGTTGATCTCGATATTAATTTACTATCGGCCACGGTATCGTATGGCATCAGCGAAGTTAAAGAAGTTGAAGGAGCAACTTTAGGAACTCCTTGATAAGGGGTTCATTAGTAGGCTAATATGGAGGTGTGTTCTACATCGAGTTGACTTGGTTGATTCCGAGTTGTATTTGTTGAGGGATGTGTTGATTCGATTGTCATTAAGCTTATTCGTGTTCAGAGAGGTCTATTGGTTAACTTTCCGTGTTGTGATACATTAGGATTTTTTGGTAATAGGCATATATGGTGCGGTGTTGGCATCTCTCAGTGGAATTCGAGTTGGAAGAGTATTGGGTATTTCTCGTGGATAACATATCGGTTGTGTCCTTTTGGGTTTGTGTAATGATTTGCTTGGGTTCTAGATATCAAATTGCACGCGGTTGTCAATTTTGAGCATAGTGACTTGAGGTGTTTTATGTGGACCAGTGTTTGGATAGGGTCTCGTATTGCAGCGAATTATGTGGAGATATGACCCTTCCAGTTAGATTCATGTGTTCTGTTTCTATTATGTGTGATGGGTTCTCAGCCTTTTGTGTGGTGACACTGTTGAGCTTGCAGTATGACTCTCTCATTTGAGTCATTTTTCATGATTTGAGTACGTTTATATTGTTGCTTATTGGTGCACGGATTGCACGAGTTGTGGCTTAGATTGTATTGATGTGCCATGTCACTAGAGTAGTTGTGTTGGAATTAGATGAGATTATTGGGATCTATAACGAATACAAATGGATTTAGTTTCAGTATGTTGGAGGGATAATATCGATGTTCGGCTCAGAAATTTTCTATGGTCCTTGCTAAAGGAGAAGTGGCTTCACGAATGGTTGATCTAAGGAGTGGTTATGACTTCCCATGTGTTTTATTTATCATTGGTAGTATACAGAAGTGTTGGGATGAGGCTTTATTTGATAAGAGGCTTATTATCAAAATTTGGATGTTTTGAGCAACTGTTTTGATTAGAATTTATCGCTACCCGTGTTTGAGTTATGTGGTATGTCATGTAATTACACATGATGTTGCAGGTATAGGTTATTACAGCTTGTTCGGGCTTATTCAGAGTATAAATATGAGATTCTAACCTTGTAGATGATTTCAGAAGTGGAAATGTGGTTCTAAGGTTTATGGGCTAGGTTGGATTGTGAAATTCCAGATACATTGTGTTATAAGACCTATATGAGATAGGGAGACGTAAGATCAACCCAGGGTATTTGCATGGTAAGGTTATACAACAACTTGTTGCCTTTTGGAATGGGAACGTTCGAGGACGAACATATGTTTAAGTAGGGGATGATGTAACGACCTGACATGTTGTTTTGAGCCTTTGCACTTCGCTCGCCAGTTCTTGGGCATGACTAGCCCAATATTATGCATTGTGACTTATGTAAATCGTCGACTTTGATTTTCAGGATTAATCATAATAGATATGAAATGATGATTCTCAGCTCGAAACTTTAAATTTAAAAGGTTTGACTCAGTCTTGACTTTTTAGTATTTGATCTTAGATTTGGATTTTTATGATTTGGTTAGCTCCGTTTGGAGATTTGGGACTTAGGAGCGTGATCAGAATGTAATTTTGAGGTGCGCGATAGATTTAGACTTGAATTGGCGAAATTGGAATTTTGGTGTTTTCCGATTGATAGGTGAGATTTTGATATAGAGGTCGGAATGGAATTCCGAAAGTTGCAGTAGGTCCATTGTGTCATTTGGGATGTGTGCAAAATTTCATGTCATTTAGATGAGGTTTGATAGACTTTATGATCAAAAGCATAATTCGGAAGATTCTTAGAACCTTAGGCTTGAATTTGATGTGTTTCGATTAATTTGATGTTGTTTGAGGTGTTTTGAAGGTTGGTCTAAGTTTAAATTATGTTATGCGACTTGTTTGTATTTTTGGTTGAGGTCCTAGGGGCCTCGGGATGGTTTTGAGGGTTGACGGGAAGTTGGAATTGTGCTGCAGATTTTGCTGTTCCTGTTATTTTCGCACCTGCGAATTGGGGACCGCAAAAGCGGTTATCGAGCGCATATGTATAGCATGGGTCGTAGATGCGGTTTGGTCCCCACATCCGCAATGGCCGCAGGTGCGGTCTGGCAACCAAGAATCGGAAATTGCTTTTTAATGAAATTCCGCAGAAGCGGAGGATTTTGCACAAACGCGGCCCACATATGCATAATGGGGACAGCAAATGCGGAAGCGCTGGGCAGATTATATATAAAGTCTCCTTCGTGATTTTCAGTCATTTCTTCACCATTGTTGGCCGGGATTTGAGCTTTGGGCGGTGATTTGCAAGAGGAATCAAGGATTTTCAATGGGGTAAGTTACTTGGGCCTTATTAATTGTGTTTGTGATGATTTTTCCATTGTTTAACCATGAAATTAGTGGGATTTAAAGCCTAAAAATGGAGGATTAGGGCTTGAGTTTTGGGTAACTTTGAGTGGTGATTTGAGGGGACATTTAAGGTCGGATTTTGATGTTCTTGGTATGTATAAACTCGTGAGAAGATAAGGATATTGATGTGATTTTTATCAAACTCCGAGATGTGGGCCCGAGGTTCAGGTTTGGTTAATTTTGGGATTCGCAATATATTTTAAATACTTTTGAGTGGGCTTTGCTCCTTTAGCATATTTTGATGGTTATGTACTTATTTTGGTTAGATTCGAGGCGATTGGAGGTCGATACAAGAGGAAAAGGCATCGCTAGCTAGAGTTTTGGCTTAGCTTGAGGTAAGTAACATTTTCAAACTTAGTTCTAAGGGTTCGAAACCCCGAAATATGTGTTCTATGATTACTATGAGGTGATGTAATTCCAAGTGACTGGCGTGCAGGCGTGCACCACGAGAAATGCGGTCAGGATCATTTCATGGCATCGCTTAGCTACTCTTTCATGTTGATATTGTGTTGTAATCATGTGATTAAGATAAGCTGCAACTCATGCTAAATATTATGTTATGGATTCATGCTGATATTGTTGATACCCGAGAGGTCATTTCTCGCCGTCATATCTTTGATTCATGTACATTCTATACTCAGTCCTGTTTATGCATATTATATCGTGCCTCAGTCTCGATTATTGCTATTTGACGTATCATATCATTGTTTGGGCTTCTATCATGACATCTTAGTCGATGTGTGTGAGACTGGTAAATTATTGACTGAGTGAGGTCGGGAGCCAAATATTAATTGACATCATGGGATCGGGATGCACGCCGCATCAATGATATTGATCATGCCTTCGATGGGATTGATATAGCGCTTGGGCTTAGAGAAGCCCTTCCGAAGTCTTTACACCCCAAGTAAGCGCAGTGGATGATGATATTAAGGGATGGATCTTCCCTAGACATGGATCTTGTCTGAAGTATTGGAATGGAGATGGATCTTCTCCGTAAGGCTGGATTGGCCTGTTCCTCGGTACCGGAGACTGATAGTCTGTGATGTATATATATGTATATATTCCAGGATGGACCTTCCGTGGGCCTTTTGAGTCATATACAGTACCCGAGTGATTGTGAGTTGTCATTATTATTACCAAGAGATGGATCTTCTCCGTAGGCTGGATTGGCCTTCCTCAGTACTGAGTGAATGTTGTTAGAGACGTGTATATATATATATATATATATATATATATATATATATATATATATACATGATGGATCTTTCCTAGGTCGTACGAGCCATATACAGTACTGAGTGGACGAGCCATATACAGTATTGAGTGGACGAGCATCGAGTTATCGGGCGCATGAGGTACTTGGCATAGTGCATTTCATTCAATATGTGCATTGGCATGTTGATCGAGCTTATACTCCTTTATCATGTCCATACTTGCTTTATTTCCATGTTATGAGCTGTTTAATTAACTGAAAGCATGCCTACATTTCTGTACGATATTCCTGTTTATCCTATGAATAGGTTCCGTTCGTCACTACCTCTCAGTCTATAGTTTGGACTTGTTATTTACTGAGTTGGTGTACTCATGTTACCCCTGTACAGATTCAGGCACTTCAGACCCAGTGGCGGATGTTTGATCGAGGCTTTTGACTTGGAAGATTATTGAAGTACTTGCGCGGCGTTTGCAGGGCTTGACTCTCCTTCTCATTCCAGTTGTACTCTTCTGTTAGCTTTTTGACACTTTGATAGATTATGTCTTTACATTAGACGCTCATGATCTCGTTGACACCGTGGTTTGAGGACTAATATATTATAATATGAATCTTTCCCTTATGTCTTAACGATCTGTTTTAAAAATGATGAAAATATTTCTCAAATAGCTTTTTTTATATTTACACTGTTGTTTTTGGTTACGTTGGTTTGAGGCTGGCCTAATTCCATGATAGGTGTCATCACGAAGGGTTAGGTTTTGGGTTGTGACAGAAGGGCTTCGCAATTGTAAAGAAGCTCTACCTAGGCAGTGTTCGTATTTGAGACACATTGGTCGCATTTGCGATCTCAGTAATCATTCGCCTCGGCAGGTTAAATTAATATATCTATTGGTTCAGGTTGTTCGACCCTCGACAATGCACAATATATTTATATGCATATTTGGGTCGGATCGTATGTCCTCGGCATAAATAATGTATAAAGATATTGGAACCCCTTTTATATTTAATATTATTTTAAGGACTCGAAAGGTGAAAGGAATAGATGAGAGAAATAACTTGGTTCTTACTCAAATTGAAAGGATTGTTTACTTATTTTCCTGCTCTGAGTTCTATCATCATTTTATATATCATATTTGATTAGAACTTCATATTATTATATTGTTGGCCCATAGTAAATATTGAAGTCGTTCTCTTATTTTAACTTCTTCGAGGTTAGATTAGATACTTACTGGGTACATGTTGTTTATTTACTCACGCTACACTTCTGCACTTGGTGTGCAGGATCTAAGGCAGGTGTATCTGATTATCATCTGGCACGCACGCTTGACCTCTGGTTCGAGACTACACGGTGAGCTGCCCTTTTGAGCCATTCAGCAGCGGCCAAAGTCTCTCTTTTGATTTATTTTGTCTCTATTCTATTTAAGAGAGTAGAATGGAATTCTTTTGTATATCCTACTAGTAGTTCATACACTTGTGACACCAGGTCTTGACATATACTAGTAAAGTTATGATTTTGGATTCATTATATAATTTCGAGTTGTGCTCAGTTGCTTCCGTTTATCTATTTTACATTTGTCATTTCCTAAATCTTTCAAAAATGAGGCAAGTTATTTATTTAGTAAACTTATTAAAATGGGAAATCATTAGATTGTTCATTGTTGATTTACCTAGCAACAATGCTGGACGCCATCACGATCTAAAATAAATTGGGTCGTGACATATTTATTTGTAATTTATTTCCCTTGTATACAACATTGACGATTTATTTAGTGAAAAAAGTTATGTTACTAATGAATTGTATTGGGTCATTGCTATCTAGATATCTCCTAATCGTATTTTGCCCCCACTTGTTTGAGGCTAAGACTTAATGATTATTGTTGCATTCAGTCCCTCATTCTTTTATCAAACATATGAAGAACTAAAACACTCGAAGAGTTCTTTCTAAATATATGTCACGTTAGCAAACTGAAAGTAGATAGATGTCATTTGACCTCTGAAAACAATAACTAGCTCAACTAAAGATAATACTGATACAGTGTGTAGAGTCTAGATATAAGCACTACAGTAAATTTGGTTAATGTGTTAAAAAAAGAAGTTCAAATTACAGCAATTCAAAAAAAAGTCCGCCCATGGTAACAAAAGCAGATTCTTCTCTGGTTTGAGCTATGTCCATGGATCCCCAGAACAACCTTTGCTGTATTTTCCAATTTCCGACGTGAAAACGTTAAGACAAATTAGAGAATGAGAGAAATCTCTTCTCGCCGTCTTTCTATATCCACCTTCCGCTTTCTCTCTTCTCTTGCGGCGGTGCGTGTAGACCACTACCACCACCTGCAATGCATTCATCCAGCACCCACAAATTCTCCTATTCACTTGCATACAGAGAAACCCGAAGGTTTGATTTCATTAATCAATTCATCTTCCGAGAAGTCCCATTTGCTACAAATCCACGCCCACCTCATTCGCAAAACTCTCTTTCAAGATCCATTTTTTTTCTCAGCTTTCTTATTTCGTGTTGCTCTCCCGCCATTCCATGATTTAACTTATGCTTTTCGGGTATTTTCAAAATCTGAAAAACCCAATGTTTTCATGTACAACATCATGATTAGCTTATGCAATGAGTGATTCACCCATAAAGGGTTTTCAGTTATATCAAGGAATGTTAAGGTCAGGTGTGTCACCGAATTCGCTAACGTCTTCATTCGATACGAATTATTGTATAAAGATTGGGTCTTTCTTTGGTGGGATACAGATTCAGGCTCGAATATTGAGAGATGGGCATCATTCTGATGGACGCCTGCTGACCACATTAATGGATTTTTATTCATCTAATGAGAAGTACCGCGAAGCTTGCAAAGTGTTCGATGAAATGTCTCATAGAGATACAGTAGCTTGGAACGTGTTGATTTCTTGCTATTTGCGTAACCGTCGCACTCGGGATGCTTTGCGCGTATTTGATATGATACGGAGCTCGTCTGAGTGTCAACCAGATGGGGTTACTTGTTTGTTGTTACTTCAGGCTTGTGCAAATTTGAATGCATTGGCCTATGGGGAGGGAGTTCATAGATATTGTGAAGAGCATGGATTTGACAAGGCAATCAATATTTGTAATGCACTTATAACTATGTAATCCCGGTGTGGTTGCATTGAAAAGGCTTTTGAGGTGTTTAAGGGAATGGCGGGGAAAGATTTGGTGTCTTGGAGTGCAATGATATCGGGGTTGGCAAGCAATGGTTATGATAAAGATGCAATTGAGGCATTTTCAGATATGCAAAGATCGGGTGTTTCCCCTGATGATCAGACTTTCACTGGGGTTCTTAATGCTTGCAGTCACTCCGGACTACTTGATGGGGGTAGGATGTTTTTTAATCGTATGAGCGAAGAGTTCGGGATTCCACCAAACATTCATCACTATGGGTGTGTGGTTGATCTAATGGGTCGTGCTGGCTTAGTTGAAGAAGCTTACAACCTTATACGTTCAATGAAGGTCAAACCTGATGCAACAATATGGAGGACTCTACTAGGAGCTTGTAGAATTCACCGCCAAGCTGATCTTGGAGAACAAGTCATTGAGCATTTGATTGAACTTAAAGCACAAGAAGCCGGAGATTATGTACTGCTGTTGAATATTTATTCATCGCTTGGTGATTGGGATAACGTAATAAACGTGAGAAAAATAATGAAAGAGAGGGGAATCCAAACTACCCCTGCTTGTAGTACCATTGAGTTCAAGGGGGAAATACATGAATTCGCTGCAAATGACTTTTCCCATCCAAGAAAGACTAAGATTTATGAGATGTTGGACGAGATCAATCAGCAACTGAGGATAGCAGGATACATTGCTGAGCCAATGTCAGAGTTGCACAATGTGGGTGTGGAAGAGAAGTGGATTACATTATCTTATCACAGTGAGAAATTGGCTATTGCTTTTGGGGTTCTATCAACTCCACCCGGCACGTCAATAAGACTTGCAAAAGACCTCCGAATTTGTGTTGACTGCCATAATTTTGCCAAGATGTTGTCAGCAGTCTATAATAGGGAAGTTGTTATTAGAGATCGTAACCGCTTCCATCATTTCAGAGAAGGACGATGTTCTTGCAATGACTATTGGTAATTGCAAAATGTTCCTCCAGTAATTATGGAGCAGAATGAAAATAGGGCTTATAAAGATTATCTATTGAAGGATGATGAGAATGGTGTTGAACGTGTTCTTGGATAGAACACCTGATAATATTAGACTCGCATTAATCATGCATCTGAAAAGTTCTGGTCGTGCAGAAAGAAATAATCCCATTGTTGCTGAATTAAGCTTGAAGCTAGATTCAAATAGACTCATTGGCACAGAGAAGAATCTAAGAATTTATGTCAATTAACAGGATGGAGTTGGATTTTGCTATTACTAAGCCGAGATGTAGTCTCGGTTGGACGGTGGAACTGAATGAGATTCAAGCTAGGGGGGGGGGGGGGGGGGATGGAGGCATTGGAATTGTTGAATTTGCCTAAAGGAAGAAAGTGACTGCAATCAAATGAATGATTTTCACTTGAGAAGAAATTATGTAACCAAAAATCCCACAAAGGCTACCACTCCCGCGCCAAATATTATGTCTTTATTCTTATTGACAGTGGAGTTCCCTTGTACTTCTAGTAGTAGCTTATGTTGAAAAGATGAAGGGCAGAACTGGTTACACTGGACGCGCCAATTTGTTTGCATCAAATTACATGTGATACAAAAATAAGTTGCAATCAAAAAATAAATATGAAGAAACATAATTTTATTGATAAAATGATAGGGGTACAATCCTGTTTCTCCTTTGATTCTTCTCTCCTGATAATCTTTGTGATTCGAGGGCTGAAGCAGCGTATTTGTCGAATGTAAGGATGATGCAGAGCTCCTAGATGTATCCGGTTTCTTGAACTATTTCATTGTCAAGAAGTATCCGATCATATTTTAGTCTCTTTGTGAGTATCCAGTGAGTTTGTGGGATTTTTTTTGAGACCCCTCTTTAGGGGAATACGTATCCCTTTATATAGGTGTGAGTTAGGGTTCAGGGTAGAGTACCCTCCAAGAAACCCTGATAGACTCCTAAGATTTCTAGAGTCCTGTATAAACTATTGGCATAGTTCCTACTTAATTTAGAACTCCGAATTTAATTTTTCGTAAATACTTCAAGTTTAGTCCGTAAAAAGTTTAACACCCCGACAAACCTTGAAGTAGGGGGCATTTGTAAGCATTTAAATTTTATTGAATTTAAATTGATAAAATAATGCGGATTATGTTTCAAATATATTAGTCTAAATAAATTTATTGGGCTAATATAATTGAATTAATTATATATGTCAAATATAAATGGATTAAATAAATAAGTCTTGATCCATTGGGCTAACCCATTTAATTGGGCTAAAGTGATGAGCCCACTTCACGAAGCCCAAGATGTCATCTTCCTAGAGGCCCATTTTGGTGTTACGTGTCAAATGACGTGGCACGCCAAGTCAAATGGAAGAGCCAATAGTATCATGCCACATGTCAAAATGACAAAGCATGCCCAGTCACACTAAAAGACCAACGAAATTGCGCCAGTGTGCATTTGACATGTTCTGGCCAAACAAATGCGGCCATGTCACACTTCAATTTGATTGGTCGGAAAGAGTTTGTTCTTATCACAACTCCTCCCTTCCACAACTATAAATAGGGGTCTTCATAACTCAGAAAAGACACCAGAAGTTATAACAAGAAGCAAGAGAGAGCTCGTGGATCAAACACCGCAAATTTCTCTACAAGTTTTAAGCTTCAAGCAATCAAGTTCAAGTTCAACAAATCAAGTGCAAGCTCAAGAACGAAGAACAAATCAAGTTCAAGCTCAAGAACAAGATCATCGTTCGTGAAAACAAATATATATTCAAGATCAAGCTCAAAGACCCTTGAATTTATACTAGAAAGTAGAGTTAGAGGAATCATAAAAATTGTAACACTCAGGTATTCGAAATAAAATACTATGATTGTTGCAATATTTTCAGTCTTGATTTTATTTTCTCGACACAAATTTATCGTCTATAAATTCTAAATTTGTTTGCATCAAATTACATGTGATACAAAAATAAGTTGCAATCACAAAATAAATATGAAGAAACATAATTTTATTGATAAAATGATGCGGGTACAATCATATTTCTCCCTTGATTCTTCTCTCCTGATAATCTTCGTGATTCGAGGGCTGAAGCAGTGTATTTCCCGAATGTAAGGATGATGCAGAGCTCCTAGATGTATCCGGTTTCTTGAACTATTTCATTGTCAAGAAGTATCCGGTCATATTTTGGTCTCTTTGTGAGTATCCCGTGAGTTTGTGGGATTTTTGTTTGAGACCCCTCTTTAGGGGAATACGTATCCCTTTATATAGGTGTGAGTTATGGTTCAGGGTAGAGTACCCTCCAAGAAACCCTGATAGACTCCTAGGATTTCTAGAGTCCTATAGTATCTTTAATTTAGGATTTGGTTTGATCCCTTAAAATTTCAATGTCTACAATTGCCCCCTACTTCAAGGTTTGTCGGGGTGTAGGCTTGACGATTTTTAAGACAAGACTTGAAGTACTCGACAGTCGCAACAAATGGTTTTGAAACTTGGAGTTTTTGATTTATAGGAGGAAGAGATGCAGGGCAGAACTGGTCCAACTGGGTGTGCCAATTTGTTTGCATCAAATTACATGTGATACAAAAATAAGTTGTAATCACAAAATAAATATGAAGAAACATAATTTCATTGATAAAATGATGCGGGTACAGTCCTGTTCCTCCCTTGATTCTTCTCTCCTGATAATCCTCGTGCTTCGAGGGCTGAAGAAGCGTATTTCCTGAATGTAAAGATGATGCAGAGCTCCTAGATGTATCCGGTTCTTGAACTATTTCATTGTCAAGAAGTATTCGGTCATATTTTGATCTCTTTGTGAGTATCCCGTGAGTTTATGGGAGTTTTTTGAGACACTTCTTTAGGGGAATATGTATCCCTTTATGTAGGTGTGAGTTAGGGTTCAGGGTAGAACACCCTCCAAGAAACCCTGATAAACTCCTAATAGACTCTTAGGATTTCTAGAGTCCTATAATATCTTTAATTTAAGATTTGGCTTGATCCCTTAAAATTTCGATGTCTAAAATTAGATTTGTTATTGTGAGAATGTTATGCATCCGGAGTTCAAGGGTGGAGAATGTGCATCCTTGTGAACCTGCCATTCACTTGAAATTTAGGACATTCTCTTCCCCTTTCTCTTTATCTAATTATTGCTTATGTGTGGGGATATGTTTTTGAGAGAATTCACTGACAAACAATTACATTTCCACAAATGAAAAAATTGAACTCTACAGGATCGTTTGGTACAATGGTGGGATTACCGATCCCGCCTTTAATATGGAATAGCTAATCCCACCATTTTAATTTTAATGAAAAATTTATCCCAAAATTAGCTAATACCTATAACCGAACATAGGATAAATATAATTTCAAATTCTATCCGGAAATTAGTCCTTGTCCCTTTGTTCCAAACAACCACTACAAGTTCAAACATTGAGAAGGTGCTCGGTGATAAGATTTACCGTAAGAAGCTAAAATTTGTGGGAAGCAAGTGAATAACGGTTTTCCTGAATTTTTAACATAAATAAATTCAGAATTCCCGCATTTCATCACACAACCAGCTCAATGATACGCTCAGATTATAGAGAGATTAAAGACTGGTTTAAAAAGAAAGAAAGAACATGACAAGAGTGCCTCAACAACGTCAATTAGAGTTACATACCGCAGAGGAGGAAACAATTTTACAATACTACTGTTTTTTTTCTCGGTCACAGAAGCACTTTTCAGCTCACCTGCAAAACTGGAATTGCTCATACATGAATTCCGCTAAATTACTTTATTCCTGTCATCATTTCTTCAGCCTGTAATATACTCTAAGCAGCTACAGGTTCCTTCTGAACGAAACCTATACCCTTCTCGATGCTAGCTTTCAGTTCTGGCTTTAAAGCATCCAGAGCTTTCTGTTCATACTCAGTCAAACCTTGAAGGTCAGATGGAATCAAAGCCTCAACCCCGTTCTTTCCTAGTTTAACCCTTGAAGCGAAGAATGGAACCTCTGTTAGGTCAGAATGGACAAAAGCACACTCATACACATCACTATCTCCATCAAGTGCGCGGAGTGAGGACTCAACAAATCTTGCTGCTGCGTATGCCATGGAAAGTGTAGCAGACCCTGCACCAGCCTTTGCCTCCACAACTTCTGTGCCAGCATTTTGAATCCTCACAGTTAGCTCCTGTACTTCTTCGTCAGTGAAAGTAGTTGATGGTTTTGTCTTTGATAGCAAAGGCAAAATGGTGATACCAGCATGGCCACCCACAACTGGGACATCTACGTCAATAAGCCTCAAATTTTTCTTCTGAGCGACAAATGTATTTGCCCTGACTACATCTAGGGTGGTAACACCAAAAAGTTTTTTAGGATCATAAACACCCTTTCGCTTCAACACCTCTGCTGCAATTGGCACTGTGGAGTTGACTGGATTGCTAATGATGTGGATAAATGCATCAGGGCAATTATCAGCAACAGCCTCAACTAATGTCTTCACAATGTTTGCATTAATGTTGAACAGGTCATCACGTGTCATGCCTGGCTTTCTTGGAACACCAGCAGGTATGACCACCACGTTTACACCTTTCAAACAGTTGGCCAATTCAGAAGCTCCAGTGAAATCTGAAACCTTAGAGGGAGTGTTGCAGTGACTGAGATCAGCTGCAACTCCTTTAACATTAGCTATATCATAAAGGTTCAGCTCTGACACTAATGGTGACATCTTGACCAGAAGAGACAGTGGCTGGCCTATACCACCACTGGCTCCGAGAACAGCCACTTTGTAAGATGCTTGAGGCTGAACACAGTTCCCATATCCCTTGTTTTCTTTTTGAGCCTTTGGAGTAATAGATTGTTTAAGGACGGAAACACTTTCTTTCCATAAAAAGGATGATTCTGATTCACAGCTTACAGTTGTGGCAGCCTTCAACCCGCTGAAACTTCTAAGGTTGTTTTTGGAGTTGAATTTCACACCAAAGGCTTTTGATTGCGATACTGAGCTTCCTTTGCAGCCCAGAGATGTAGCTGAGCCAACTGAGAAAGTAGTTGCTGATGTTGCTGCCATTTCGCACCCTGCAAGGCAGAAACATGATATTAATTTTCTATCGAGAACTTTAGTACATTACATACCACATCTGATACATCAGAGAAAAATTCCCAGTCTGATATATAAAACATGAGGCAAAGGGGTGGTGGCGCAGTTGGCTAGCGCGTAGGTCTCATAGCTTCTGAGAAATCCTGAGGTCGAGAGTTCGAGACTCTCTCACCCCATACCATTTTACTGGGTAGTTGTTGTATATATAAAACATGAGACACTGCATGAACTGGAAGATAAATGAATCAGTACTATGTACATGCCACTGGGTGCTTCATTCAGTTATCAAAATAGACAAACTTAGCATCTAAAAGGTGCATAGCAAGTTAAATGAAATATGCTTCTCTTCCTTCCAGCAGTCCAGGTTATAACTGTCTCCCTCTAGCTTATCACTTGAGGGATCTTCCTTCTAGTTTCCAAAATAAGGACCAAAACAATTACTGTTGGTTAGCTGTGTTAACCTTGAGAACCAACAACAACAACAACAACTACCCAGTATAGTCCCACAAAGTGAGGTCTGGGGAGGGTAACATGTAGACGAGCCTTACCCCTACCCGAAAGGGCAGAGAGGCTGTTTCCAATCGACCCTCGACTCAGTGAAGGAAAGGAAAAACAAAAACAAAAACAAAAGAGCATTAGTAAGTCCAGCAGAAATAACGTAAATAATTATCTAAACATAAGAACCATAAATAAAATAGCATGCAATACTATCATACAGTAACTACCATAAATAACTACCATAAGGGAGACACAATCCAAAACACAAATCATCTATGGATAGCCCTGCCAAGCCTCACCCAACCCCCGGTGAGTAGTACGAAAACTCTAGGGGCCCCTATCCTACAACCCTGATACTAGACCTCCAGACTTTCCTATCAAGGGTCATGTCCTCGGAAACCCGCATTCTAGCCATATCATGCCGAATCACCTCTCCTCAATACCTCTTAGGCCTCCCTCTGCCTCGCCGAACGCCGACCATCGCCAACCGTTCACAACTCCTCACCGGGGCATCAGGACTTCTCCTCCGCACATGCCCGAACAACCTCAGCCTCGCTTCTCGCATCTTCTCATCCACCGGGGCCACCCTCACCTTCTCTCGAATAACTTCATTCTTAGTCTTATCTAACCTGGTGAGCCCGCACATCCACCTGAGCATCCTCATCTCCGCAACCTTCATTCTCTGAACATGAGAGTTCTTCACTGGCCAGCACTCCGCCCCATAAAACATTGCAGGTCTAACCACAGCTCTATAAAATTTCCCCTTGAGTTTCCCCTTAACCTTGAGAACCATTTTACCATAATTCGCCTAACACGTCATATTAATATCATTTCCAAAAGAGTACAAGAATTGGATAGGTAATATTCATTTTCCTGTTCCAGATTTAGTACTATAGGTATATATTAGCACTTTATAGAAAAATATAATGCACTACAGAGGATCATTTTATAAGGTGGACTACAGAGGATTATGTTAGTAAAAATTTTAAGGAGAAAATTCTTAAATTCTTAATAAAAATGACAAGTTGATGGTTTTCCCCTCCAAAATGATAGGTATAGCTTGTCACTTGATTGTAACATGAATCTAAAACATGTAAACATTTTTCTGCACCGTAGAAAAGAAAAGGGACAGAAAGTTTGAGCATATATAGGTAATGAATGAGCTTGGAGATGCATCTTTTTGGATTAAGGGACCGTAGGTCACCATTCAGCTTGTTTAAAATAAGGGTTGAAGCTATAAACAACAGCACAGTTAACAACGCGGTTCGGAAATTATGATCTCCGAATATTGAATGAATGAACAATTGTTGCCATGTACGGGAAGCGAGGTTGAGGTGGTTCGGGCATGTACGGAGGAGGGGTCCCGATGCCCCGGTGAGGAGCTGTGAGCGGCTGGAGATTGCTGGTGGTCGGCGTGGTAGAGGGAGGCCTAAGAAGCATTGGGGAGAGGTGATTAGGCAGGACATGACTAAAATGCAGGTTACCGAGGACATGACCCTCGATAGGGGAGTCTGGAGGTCTAGAATCAGGGTTGCAGGATAGGGGCTCTTAGAGTCCTTCGTTCGCCTCACTCGGGGTTGGGTGTGGGATAGTAGGGTTACCCATCGATGTCTAGTGTTTTAGCCTAGGTCCCCTCTTGGTTGCGACGGTATTTATGTTCCTTATGTTTACATAACCATTTACGTTATTTCTGCAGGATTACTTATGCTTTGTTTTGTTATTTTGTTTTGTCTTGCCTTGGTTACTAATTTTGTCTTTGTTTTCCAATGCAGCTTTTCATTCTGTCCTATGCGCCGAGGGTCGCATGGAAGCAGCCTCTCTGCCCTTTTGGGTAGGGGTAAGACTGCCTACATATTACCCTCCCCAGACCCCTCCTGGTGGGAGTATACTGGGTAGTTGTTGTTGTTGTTGTTGTTGCTATATGCTAGATGATCAGACTGCAACATGTGAAAGCGGGTTCAAAGATGAATGGGGAGAGTATCTGTTTTGAAAAGAATGGCAATGCATAGATACGGCTAAAATCTGGAAATACACTGAATTTGAAACAGAGGAATCAAGTGAATAAACCAGAAAGTAGGCCAAACTGTTCCAAAACAAAGAGGACAGATTTAACGGGTTGAGTATTGTCTTGAAAAAGTTGACATAGCATAGACACATCCAAAAACTGAAAATCCATGACATATATCTGAAACAGTGTTATCAAAGCCAAATAGCAGAAAAAGGCTCTAAGGTCCATTAAGCGAGGTGAAGCGCTCAACATGCTTTGCGCCTTGCTTCACAGGGCTTAAGTGCGCCATTGACAACACAGACATGAAACAGAGTTACGAGCTGAAGAAATTAGAAGGCAGACCAACTGTCTCAAAAACAAGAGGGCTGATATTGCTATGGAGATCAGATAGATAAATCCTGATCCGACTGCTATGGTGCTGACAAAAGGTAAAATTGGTTCTCAAAACCCAATAAAAAAACCTTAACAGTAAAAGTAGCTATAGGAAACCTTTAGTGCTAGCCAAAAAAAAGAAGAGACTGCATCAGCAGCTATAGGAAAACACACCGGACCAGTTTCGAAGGGACAACACACATTTGCTTGTCAGTTCAACTAGTCACACAAATCAAGCCAATTATTCTGTCGCAGCAGTTGCCACAACAAACACTTCCACAAAAAATAACTAGCAAAACGAAGCCAAATAACAACCATTTCATCCGAAAAGAAATATAGACTCCAGGATGTGGTTCACACCACTAATAAGATCTTAAGACACTAAAAATCGAAGAAACATTCTCAATTTTAATAACTCATTTCCATAAATGGATCAAAAAGAAATGTTAACAGAGAACAGAAAAGGCAGGTAGCTCATACAAGATGACAAAGGCATCTATGTCGTACACACAAGCTCTGCTCAATTCCTCAGCAAACACGGAGTCTGAAGAGGCGATATAGAAATAAATATTGGACCCTGATTGCAAGGATAGGAAGGCCGAAATAGTATACTGATACAGGATATTCCAGCACAATATGGCACATAAACATGATTTAAAACCAAAATATTTTCCTTCCCACAGTAAATATATTATTTTCAATGAAGAATTTTATCCACATCTGAATCTCAAATGTGAGAAAATTAGTGAAACTGACTGTTGAATAGTGCACAAAATAGACAAAATTCAGGAAAAAACAAATAAAAAAAGTTAGGCTCAAACCTAAGAGTGTATTTCTAGAATCTAATACATGCATCAGGTACCTATAACTACTAAGTAGATCAGATCCTTCTTTGACTCTGTTTCTGTGAGATGGCGAATGATGGTAACAGTCAATGAGCTAATCAAAACGGATACCTATCCGCACAGACATGTAAAATTCATTAAATAGAGCTGATTAAGTACCAAATTGTATATGACTAGAATATCGCAGTAGAAAACGGGGGGTAGCACTATCACTCCCTTAGCTATCACCTCACAAGTTTATATCAAGCATCAACTTCAACATGCACGTTCACATAATTATCCTTTCGTCATAGCGATTGGCAAAAGTAGAGAGAAGTAAACCGAAAGAGATGGAATAGTCCCTTAGATTCTATTATTTCTTTACAAATTGAGCGAAAACTCATAGTTTCATTTCAAAGTCAGAATCATAACAATAGAAAAAATATAGAAAATAGCAAGGTTTAGCAGATCTACAGTTGCAACATACAAAAACAAAAAATAAAAATTAATGACGTTGTTTAACATCACAGCTACTGCATTGTATATAATTCCAAAATCCACCAACTGAACCAAACCTGAACTAGGATATAAATCAACGAAGGACTTCCAGATAAAACTACAGATCCATAAAAATGACGGACAAAATCTGAAATTCCGCTAAAAGTAATACAAAATTGACGAAATTGAAGACGCAAATGTTAAAGGCAGAGACCGAAATACCTTATAGAAAAATACGGCGGAGCTGGAAAGGGAAATGGAGGGGTCGGAAGAAATTAGGAAAAGGAGAGGAGAGAGATATTTGAACTTTCGCCTGAAAGAGATTTAAAAGAGATGATTATAAGGGGTAGGTTTATTAATGTCACGTAGAGACACGCTAAGTAGGTGTGTACAACTTGCAAATGTACTTTTCATATGCCTCGATCAAATCGACTCATGACGCTGCATCAAAATTCAACGGAGTACGCTCAACTGAAACGGAATCTGCCTTTGTCATTATTCTTGATTCCGCTGTCTTTTCGTCCGTCCAATTTATATCCCTATTTTCATTTCTATTTTATACAACGTTCAACAATTTTTACTTTTCTCATTACAAATATATTTTTGAGTATATACTCCCTATAACTTTACATAAGAGTAATTAAAAAAAACTCATAAAATTTGTAAATTAGAGGTTGGCTCGTAGCAACAATTAGTAGTTTTATACATTGTTCGGTTGCTAGTTGGAAAAATAATCATTGTGTAAACTTTAGCATAATTCTTTACATTATTTGGCTACAATTTTAATTTTCCTCATAAAAAATAATATTTGCATAAATTATGTGACAATCTATATATTATTTTATGTAGAATAGAAGGTAAAATAAAATAATGCAAGTACGATATATAGATGAAACAACGTCAATTTATATCCGTGAATACTTTTATTTTAGAATGATCAACACTTTTTAATTTAATTTTTTCCGACACAAAACTTTGGTAAATAGTATAAATAAAGATCATAACTTACAGTTCTTTTCAATATTAGAAGAGACGTTAAAACACCTTTGCTTATAAAGGTGCTGCATTCACCCCTAAGGCATGGCTCTTTCAGTTGCCAAAGAGCCAAACTCCAGACCCATCCCATTTTCATTCACATATAACATGATCCGTTATTATAACAGAAAATCAAATCAAAGGATAATCATTTAAGATTTATTATAAAAAACTACAGTAAAGAAGCACTCAGAATGAAAATGACTAATTATTAAATTATTATATATAAAAGATTTTCGATTTCATGATTTTTAATATAACATATCAAACATTCTCACAATATCCAAAAATGTTCTTAATCAAGTCCACAACCTCCTATCATAAATTGCAAGGGTCAAGCTCAACTTCCAGTACACAAGGGTTAGAAGAAGGTGAGTGGAAGACTGTATCATTCGCAAAGAAGAAGACACGCAATGCACGCTCAAGGTCCACAATCAATAGTAACACGTCTGCAGCAGGTACTAATGCAAAGATCTTTGATGCAGATACATGTTATATGGGTCAAAATCTAATCGGAATCTTGTCCAAGAGAAAATACTTAAGAGTAAATTATGGCAAGGTTATGCTTAAAAAGCAATATATTGGCGAGCTGAACAGCTAGGGTTAAGGTCAAGCACTTAGATTGGCGCAAACGGTTATTTTAGTAATAAGATATTTAGAGGAATATTCTACAGAATATTCTCTACACTTGTACTTTCATTTAGGTAAGAGATACGTCTCATATAAGTAGGTTTAGAGAGAGAAGAAATGGACATCTAATATTCTACTATATGATAAGTTCCCTCTTGAAAAGTTGACTCTAAAGAAAATTGCAAACATAGTCTTAACATAAAAATTCGATTAGTTGTTGGTCCAAAGCTTTCTCACATCAGATCCGAGAAAGTTTTCTATATTCTCACGTTTGTATGTCTTACATCATTGTCAGATGGAGAATCATCCGCCCACTGAATATTTGGGTGACTCCTTTCTCTCTATTTACATCTATTACCATTTAACATATTTATTGCTTGTCATTATTCCCTCATACATTCATAATAATATCATTAAATACCCACTTTTCATTAAATAGCTTTAAGTGCAATTTTACGTATGCATATTTACTAGTTGCAGATCTAGGATTTATTATGTTTGACTAAGATTTACTCATTATCATATTATTTAATTAGTTTAACTAAAAGGCTTAATACTAATTGGTCAAATAATGTCGCGTCGTCTTTGCGAATTTTCTAGTTAAAATTTTAATTTTTTCTAGTATTAAAACGAAGGGTAACATAGAGGGAAAGAGAAAGGTGATACTTGACCTCACCACCAACCTCCTTCACACCGTTAACAAAGTGGATGAAACGGAGGGCGAAGACATAACACCAAACACCTCTCCCAGGCGAAACAACTCACCTCCACCTCCCGATAGCGTCACGACCTTGCACGGTAAGGGTGCCTCTACATCCACGACAGAAGAGATACCACCAGCAGTAAAAAAAGTTACTTGAATGTCCATCCAA
This sequence comes from Nicotiana benthamiana, assembly GCA_034376525.1. Taxonomy (NCBI): domain Eukaryota; kingdom Viridiplantae; phylum Streptophyta; class Magnoliopsida; order Solanales; family Solanaceae; genus Nicotiana; species Nicotiana benthamiana. The sequence continues at coordinate 16,386,347 of CM067325.1, forward strand.
GACATGTGCAGGAATCCACCGAAATGAGAGAGGTATGCCCCTTTTATTATCAGCTTACAATTTTTGTTTTTCCCCCTTAAAAATAGTCTACGCACTAGAGAAGCTTGGCCCAAAAGTGAAAGGGCCAAAGAAGATGAGATCCAACCCGAGCACTAGAAAGTCAAATGCCTTCTGCAACTTTCACCAGGAGTAGGGTCATAAAATCGAGGATTGTATCGCCCTAAGATAGGAGGTCGTGAAAATGATTTACCAAGGGCACTTGAAAGAGCTTATGAGCGATCGTGTGAGGGCCAACTATGCCCGAGGGCAGAAATAACACCAAGGATTGCCCAAACCACCTTCCCCGGTTCGGATCATTTAAATGATCAGTGGAGGAGGCGACATCGCATCTATAAACCGTGAAGTTCATCACCACCCAAAAACTCAAATGATCCATCACCCACGAATGGTGTGACGAACTCGAAGAAAGTATCATCTTCGATAAGTCAGATACTCAGGATTTGGTCTTTCTTCACTATGACGCTCTTGTCATTACTTTATGTGTCTTTGATATTGATGAAAAACATATTATGGTCGATGATGGAAGTGGCACATGCATCATCCATCCTCGATTCTCACCCATATAAATCTCGAGGACAAGATAGTGCAGCGTTGCATCATGTTAACAGGCTTTAACAATGCAGTTGAGCGAACATATGGAGAAATCACGTTGCCCGTCTTGGCCGACTGCATCACATTGGAGACCATGTTCCACATCATGGATCAGGATACGACATACAATGCCATCATAGGCCGACCGTGGATGCACACCATGAAAGTTGTGGCCTCCAGATTATACCAAGCCATTAAATTTCCCACCCCTTAGGGAGTATTCTGCATTTGATGAGAGCAACACACGGCCCGAGAATGCTACTGCATTGCCCAAGACTGCACATACACCTGATAATTAAAAGGAAAGGCTGAGGAGGCATAGCAATTAACAAAGTCGGGGTCAGATGGCGACGAGAGGAAAGGCATCATCAGGGACCCCGAAATCATAAAAGCAACAGGGTCAACCGTAAAGGACCTCAACCCCATCCAACTAGACAATGACGACCACAACAAGATTTCATCGGCCATAAGCTCTAAGATCCAAGTAATTTTGCCTTTAAAAAGTAACATAGACTTGTTTGATTTTTCCCATGCAGACATGCCAGTAAGTCTTATATTTATTCACTTCTTTATTGTACTCAATATTATTGGACTACTAGTAAGTCTCGAATTCGACCTCTCGTTACTATTTTTTTGAGATTAGACTGGATACTTACTGGGTACGCGTTGTTTTCGTACTCATACTACACTTTTTGTATGTTTTATTGTATAGGCACATGTGCGTTTAGTGGCATTGTGGCGCAACAACATGGTTGATACGAGGACTTGGGTGAGCTACATCTTTAGCCACGATACGTAGCCAGCAGAGCCTCCTTAAGAGTATTTGGTATTCGTATTCCTGTCCAAATTTGTATTCCGAATAGATACTGTATTTTATTTTATTATTTCTAATTCATGCTCATGCACTTGTGACACCGGGTTCTAGGGTGATTACGGTTTATTCCGCATCAGAATTGTGAAAACATTATTATTTGTTTTGTAAAGTTCATCTTTTCACTAGTTAACTGAACAAAAAATATGATTTCAAAAATACTAAAACGAGAACTAAATTAAGTATTTATGATTTTTTTGCCTCACAGTTGTGACCAGCGCCATCACGGCCTTTATTGAATTTTGGGTCGTGACACATGCCAAGCTTTGTTAATAGAGCCACAATCATTGAGTCTCAATATCATAAAAGATAATAATACGGCCACCTCTAATATTTACAAAAATTCTTTAGTTACAAACATCCCTGTTACTCTTTCTAAATCTGCTTATCATTACTTCATTATCTCAACAAACTAATACCACTAATAATCTGGACAACATGCACACTAAACAGGTTAAACAAGACTATCACATTTAAATAAATTAGATCATCTATCCATAAACATATCCACCAAAGATATGGTTAAAAAGCATACGCAATCCCAGTCAAATTCCATGCAAATAGACTCTACTATAATTGAAAATCAATCTAGTTCCCCCACCGTATCCTCTACCTCTACCAAAATATAATAACCACTATCCAAGAGAATGTTCATGCCCTATTCACAACGAGGAGAAAATACACACTTGTTTATGTTCTACACTAACACAGGAATCAAAACGTAGACAACCTTCCTCTGTCCCTCTTCAATTACCAAACCAACCCCTCTTCTTCACATCACCTCATCCATCACAAAAATATTAGCCGACATCCTGGCTAAAAGAATGCCTAATAGTCCATGCAATCACTTCAACATACAAATTAATAGCCAACAAATGGTTATAATCATTCAAAACACACGTTACCTAGCTCATCTAATTTTCGAGGGGTTGCATTTAGCCATGAACAACTACACCAACAAAATGTGTATCAAATATATACTCCATCCACTAGCCCCAAATATGAACCACACTTTGATCCAAACAATGTTGAACCAATAGAACCTGCCACAGATTTCCAACCCATAGATTCCTCTGATTGTTCCAATAAATCTTCTCTTCTTCACACCAGAGGAGATCACTCATCTAAACCCAATATTTATGCCACGGGGAGTGCATGCAAGTCAGGATCAAGCCCCAAACATAAACAATTTCTCGGTACCGATGGAACCCACCCCCAACACAATGCTCAAGAACTAGAACAAAATACAGTAGGGGTAGAAGAAGAACTCCCTCCATAATGTATGGATCAAAGTGTGAAATTTCAAGCCTAAACGAGGTAAAAATATTAAATTTTTAGAAAAGTTTGAGCAAGAAGTACATCTTCAGTTGTCCAACTTCAATATACAAATGTTCTATGCACGTAAGACCCCCACATGATTCAACAGTGGGGAAGCATGCAATAATCCTAGTACCATCCTGAGAAGGAACCACAACAACCCTTTGGGAGTGGAGACCAGCACCAACCATCAATAACCAACTCCAATGAATAGAGCCACTTTTATAATTTTCTGGAATTTTTGAGGGGATAACAATAATGACTTCCGTAGGAACTTTAGGGAACTCATCGATACACACAGTCTATGCATGGTGGCTCTCCTAGAAATCAGAATGACTTACAATGAAACTCTTCTTAATGATTTTAACTTCTCCGAAATGATATAAGTTCCAGCTGTGGGTCTTACTGGAGGTATGGCCATTATGTATAATCACAAAATGATCAATGTACAACAGTTCTGTGGGATATGCAGATATGTTCATGTAATGTTAAAGGTAAGACCCTTTAGATACCATTGACTTTTTAGTTCTATTTATGCTAGCATAAATCAGTACAATAGAGAAAACTACGTCGGATAACCTAACTTCCATCTCAAATAACTACAAAAGACCTTGGATGATAGGAGGAGATTTTAATGATGTTATTAATTCGCTAGAGAAACTGAGAGGTAGACTTATAAATTCTGATATGTCCTCTAAACTTTGATATTATATTAACAAATCTGACCTAATAGACTTAGGTTTTAAATGATGTAAATGTACTTGGTACAATCATAGGAGAAAGATAATGACTTGATCATGGAGAGGTTACTGTATTTTTGCTAATGAAGATTGGTTATAAATATTCTTTACACAATGGTTACTTATCTACCCAAAACACACTCAAATTATAATCCTATACTGGTCAAATTAAACAATGCCAACAAAACTACTTGAGATCTTTTAGACTTGAAAATACTTGGTTCACCCATCAGGACTTTATCAATACAGTAACTGCAAATTGAAAGAAATAATGATCTAATAGCCAACACAACAAATTTCACAAATAACATACAAAGTGGGGGAAAGCAATTTTTGGTAATATTTTCAGAAATAAAAAAAGGTTATTGGCAAGGCTTTATGGTATCAAAAATTCTAGTAATTATGGTCACAATCTTTTCTTATAAAATCTGGAATAAATTCTTATAAATAACGAGAACAACCTCCTAAAATTAGAGGAGGATTATTGAAAGCTTAGATCCCGTATTTCATGGCTAACGATGGCGATTCTAACACTAGATTTTACCGTATTAGTGCTTCTAATAGAAAAAAGACGAAACCACATGAGTTTTTTTAAAAATGAACAAGGATGTTGGATAGACAACCACAATGATCTTTTAACATACACCCATAATTATTCCCAAAACATGTTTACAACTAGTCATAAACATACCAATTAGCATGATATCCAAAATAGTCACCCTAGCTTCGATAATTTAGACCTCTCGTCTATCGATATTATTTTTGGAAAGTGAAAATAATACCGTCATATTCTCCTTTAAACCTTTCAAAGCACCATGACCATATGGTTTATGCCCCTTCTTTTATAAAAAATATTGGCATATCGTAAACAATTTTATACGTACCCTGTGTCACAACGTCTTTAATAACCATTCTATACCCTCAGACATTGAAACTAATTACTTGTGTTTAATACCTAAGATACCTAATGCATACAATTTAAAGAACTTCATACTTACAGATCTTTGTAACGCAATTTAAAGACAACCATGAAAGTCATAGCTAATAGTATCAAACCTTTTCTAGATAAATTACTAAGTCCTTACCAATCAAGCTTTATGAAATATAGGAGGGTGAGTGATAATGTTATTATTATCCAGAAAATTATCTCAAATTTTAAAAAATCAAACAGCAAATTTCGTAGTATGTTACTCAAAATTGACTTAGAAAAAGTGTTTGATAAACTAGAGTGATCCTTTATCTATAGAATGTAATTATTTTTTTAAATTACCTCCCAATATCTCCAAACTTATTATGTCTTGTATTACTACTAGTACCATTGATGTCCTTTTCAATAGCTCAAAAATAAAATATTCTAACTTTAGTAGAGGAATCACAAGGAGACATCATGTCACCATACATTTTTTACTATGTATGAAGATACTTTTTTAATATATTAATTATCAGGTAGATACCAAGTAATGTTTTCTATCAAAATAAGCTCCAAAAGACCTACCTTTTGCATTTATTCTTTGCAGATGATATTGTTTTAATGGGTAAAATAAATAAAATAACCTGCTCCACAATTCGTAATTGTCTAGAAGTATTCTGCGATATTTCTGGTCAAACTATCAACTATGTAAAGTCTAAAAATACCTCATTTTATTTTGGATCAATAGTAATTACTTTGAAAAATATTTAGGTTTTCCATTCTCGATGGTCACTCTAAATCTAAAAACTTTCAATACATCATCGATAATATGCGTGTCAAACTCTCTACTTGAAAAATAAATTACATAAACATAGCTGGTAGGATCACTTTAATCTCTGCCATGGTTTCTAGTTTACCCTCTTACTACATACCTATCTATCCACTAAAACCCTCAAGACAATTAATAAGATTGAAAGAAATTTTTTATGTGGAATAAACGATTCTAAAAAGAAGCACATTCTTAGTTGGGATGTAGTTACCAGCAATAAAGATAATTGGGGCCTAGGAATAAGGAGATATAAATAAAAAAACTTAACACTTCTTGCTAGCCCAACTTGGCATTTTATTAATAACCCACATGCCCTTTGGGCCGATCTACTAATCAAGAAATATATCAATCACTTCATCTCTAATATCTCCTTTTGCTTGAAAAGCCTACTTAAGGGATGGCCAATTTGTGATAAAGGTATTTTATGATGTATACAACAAAACTCCTTCCTAAATATTTAGGACTCACAATGGATCCCAGATTGTAATATCCGTAGGATATATGTTATTGGGCCTCTCAATAAACATGAATAATCTCTGGTCATTGAAGACATAAGGCATACCAATGTTTGGAACTTTGATGATATCTCCCTAGAGATCTCACTAAAAAACTTCACTCCATTACTTTCCCCCTCGAAGCTACACTAGACATCTCAATAGTGGTGGTACTTTCACAATAAAGTCTTGCTATAGTTTGGTAGATAAGGAACATGCTTCAAAAAAGAATTTCACATGGATTTAGAAGCTTCAAATAATTTTCTCTGTTATGTCACCATGATAGAATACCTTGTAGGCATTACCTCCATTTTATTAGCATGAATATTGATGAATTGTGCATAATTTGCGGAAAAAAATCATTCATATATTTTCAGCTGCCCTAGAGCAAAAAAAGTTATGGTTTAAACTAGGCAATGATACCAAATATATACTCACAATGAAGGGGGTTGGCTAGATAATATTATAAACTTAAATTCTATCATTCCCACTGAGCTTATCGGCTGGCCTACCCTATCCCCCTGGCATTATTTAAAACCGTTGGGTTACTAGAAATAACAACAACATAAATAACACCTCAAATGTTGTATCTTTAAAGTTTGTATTGGACCAAAAAAACTGAATACAAATTGCTAAGAAAGCGAGAAAGTAATCTAACCAAACACATCTCCATCCAAGTTTACTAGATAAAACCATAGAAGGGTTGTTATAAACTCAACATAGACGGAGCTCTCGCAAAATGCCGATACTGATAGTGAATTTGGGGGCATTAGTAGAAATAACAGTAGTGAATGGCCTATCATCTCACTCAAATCATCTATCTATTCTAAATTACAGGCCCTTTACTATGGCCTTCAACTTGCGTGGGAGCAAAAACTCTACTTACTAGAAGTAGAACCAGATGCAACACAAGTAATCAACCATGGATCCGTCACTTGTGAAACTCTTATAAATAATTGCAGGTAGCTGATATCCAAATGGATATGCTGGTGATTAGGCATAGCTGCCGACAAGAAAATGAAGTAGCACATCTTTTGGCAAAGGAGGCAACATGACGTTAATAAACATAATTGTCTAGTTATTCCACCAAAATTGGTGATGTTTTTGTTAAGTCAGTGTCTATTAATGTTTGTAGGCTTTTAGCCAAACTTAATAACTTTAACATCATGTATGGCCTTTCTTCAGTATGTAATGATCCAATAGATCAGGTAACTGTTGTTTCTTAGTATATAATGAAAAAAAATTTCAGCTTGTCAAAAAAAAACATATCAAACATTCAATAAGAAATAATTTCTATATTTATATTAATAAATTACTATCCTTACATAAATAAATAACTAAATCTTACACAACTAACTCCCATGTAGAAATTGGGGAACTAAATATTCTTCAAGATTTTTCACAAACGCAGATCAGACACATTCTATAATTATTGTCGGCTTCACTCTGATCTTTCTCAATGCAAAACAAGATTTTTCATACTTTGTTTTTGCGATACATTCTGTTTTCAGAATTCTTTCTATATCTCTCTATCTCTGAATTCCAAGTTTCAGTAATACAAAGCAAATGAAAAGAGAGCAGCAATTTACCATTGACAGCCATTAAAAGCTTGAAAACTTTGAATTCAAATTTGAATTTTCAAAAATCATTATTTATTTGGATTGGATGTTGTTGAAAATAATTAAAAATAGAGTTTGGAGTTTATATCTCAATTTTTGAGGGGTTTTGGTGAAGATTGGACTTGGTTTTGACTGAATTTCACATTGAAACTCGAAGAAGAAGACATGACATACATCATATTGCAGAAATTGTAGATAAATTTTAGAAAAATTATAGGCTGTTGTGTATTTATTTTTCTTTTATTCACTTACATATTGTATGAATGTTGAACAATATTGTATAAAAATTGTAGTAAAGTGGATGATTTAGTATTGTTTTGGACAAAAATATGTACAAAAAATGTGAAATATATATTTCAGGGGAAGCATGTCGAGTCCAAATATGTACCCAATTTGTAAATATTGGAGATAAATTATAGATTATTTGTATTCTGATTGTTGATGCGTTATTTTCTGTTTTCACAAATAAAAAATGACTAAAACTTCTACAAATCTTATGAAAGAATATAATTATGTCAAAAATTCCAATTATGCTACAATGGAATGTGGATTGGGATATTAAATGTCAATGTACCCATTTGGGATATTAAAATTCAATGAAAAAATTTAATATCCCAATTCTGATTGAATTTTAATATCCCAAATGGGTACACTGAATTTTAATATCCATTTCCCATTCAATTATAGCATAATTGGGATCTTTGACATAATTATATTTTTTCAGATGATTTGTAGGATTTTTAGTTGTTTTTTATTTGTGAAAACAGAAAATAAAGCATCTACAACCAGAATACAAATAATCTACAGTTTATCTATTAAATATCTACAAACTAGGTACATATTTGGACTCGACATGCTTCCCCTGAAATGTATGTTCTACATTTTTTATACATATTTTTGTCCAAAATAGTACTAAATCATCCACTTTAATATAATTTTTATATAATGTTGTTCAACTTTCATACAATAGGTAAATGAATAAAATAAAAATAAATAAACAACAGTCTGTAATTTTTCTTCAATTTATCTACAATTTCTGCAATATAATGTATGTTATGTCATGTCTTCTTCTTCTTCTTCTTCTTCTTCTTCGATTTTCAATTTGAAATTCAGTCAAAATCAAGTCTAATCTTCACCAAAACCCATCAAAATTGAGATATAAACTCCAAATCATATTCCCAATTATTTACAACACACCCAATCCAAAAAACATACCACCTGACATTTGAATGATTTAATGCGTCTCAGTCACAACTCGTACAACACGAATTGCTGATAGGGTTCCACCTCCAAACGTATATTTAAATCTTGATGTGTCCCTAGAAATGCAAATCGAAGGTAAAGAATCATTTTCTGTAGTATTATTTGTGTAATTGGATGATATTTTTTCAAGAAAAATACAATCCCTCATTTTTGAACCAGCCTAATTGGCAAACCTATATGTACTGACAAGCTCACTGCTGAATGTGAAATGATCTCTTTTGCTAGAGTCCTTGTGGAAATGGATATCAGCCAGACATTACCTGAGGAAGTACATATTGAAATCCCGGATGGAAGAAGCTGGGATCAATCAGTGGAGTATGAATGGAAACCAGCTTTCTGCTTAGATTGTAATTCCTTTGGGCATAAAAATGGAGAATGTCAACAGAAAGAGAAACATGACCACTTACCACAGCATCAGAGAAAGAGAAACAAGAAGAAAAACACAATGAAATGGCAGCCCCTGTAATGGAAGAGGATAATGCCAAGCAATATCTAGCAGAACAAACAGTTATACCTGAGGCAGAAATATCACTAAATAGCAGAGGAAAACAGGTAGCAACTGTAACAGGTTCAAAGGGCAAAGGGGAGATCAACTATGAGGAATTGGCTATCAGGAATGCAGCTGCTGTCTTAACTATCCAAGAACCTGTTGACCAGCAACAGGAGAGCAGAAGAGCAACAACTACTAGGGATAAAGGGGGCAGTTCCAATAACCATCCATTATGATCATTGCGTCATGGAATATTAGAGGACTGAATAAGTCCTATAAACAGAGAGAACTAGTGAAGTTCCTGAGGTTAAACAAAGTTGATATGATAGCTTGTCTTGAAACAAAAGTGAAACAGCAACACTCACAGACAATCTACAAGAAATTGGGAGATGAATGGCATATAGAAAATAACTATGCTGCTGCCCCAAATGGGAGGATTTGGATAATGTGGAAGAAGTAGAACATCCAGGTTGTAATCCTTGAAACAACTGCCCAGATAATGCATTTCCAAGTGACAGACAGAAATTCAACTTTGCTAGTCATATAACTTTTGTCTATGGCTTACATTCAATCTAGCACAGAATGCTCCTATGGAGAAGTTTGAGAACTGCCCAATATAGTGGTCCATGGCTGATATTGGGTGATTTTAACAGTGTACTGGAAATGGATGACAGAATCAATAGTCAACCTGTACACCAAGCAAAGATAACGAATTTCCAGAATTGCATTAAGGACATTAAAGTAGGACAGATTACCAAAAGAGGGAACATATACTCTTGGAGTAACAAGAGAGATGCTGAGGACAGAATTTACAGCCATATTGATTGGGCCTTTGGCAAATATGAATGGTTAAAATCATATACTGATGTGGAAGCAATGTACATGCTGCCCAGATGCTCAGATCACTCCCCCATATTGCTAGACATTGAGGTTGTAAAGACCAGGGTAAACAGGCCATACAGATTATTCAACTCAGTCGTGAACCATCAAGAATACAGAACAACAGTTGAAACAATCTGGAACCAGCAGATTCAAGGATTAACTATGTACTCTATTTGGAACAAACTGAAACAGATTCAACAATCGACCAGACACCTTCACAAGGAACACTCATCTGCTGAAACAAAACTGCAACAATTGAGAAAGGAGCTGGATGAAACACAATACAAACTGAATGGAGACCAATTCAACAGCCAGGAGATTCAAAAAGAAAAACAACTCTTACAGAACATTGAAAATGGGAAACAATTCAAGAACAGGTTCTGAGACAGAGATCAAGAGCAAACTGAATCCAACTAGGGGATAGAAATACCAAATACTTCCATGCTTACATGAAATCCAGACAAGCGAGAAATAAAGTGAGTTGTATACTCATAGAGAACCAGGAGAAGTTTACTGATCCACAACAGATTCATCAAAAATTCATCCAATTTTTCCACAACCTACTGGGTACAGCAACAGACCAAAGCACAGGCATTGACATCAATGTGTCCAGAGATGGCCCCTGCCTAAGTCTACACCAACAGCAGTAGATGTTGAAACCAGTGACTGAGGAGGAAATCAAACAGACAGTACAACTCTTACCTCATGATAAAACTCCAGGTATTGACGGATACCCTGCTGAATTTTATAAAGAATTCTGGCCAATTGTTGGGGGGAAGTTACCAGAGTAGTGAAGCAGTTCTTCCAAAATGGAAAATCCTCAAACAGATTAACTGCACCACTGTTACTTTAATTCCAAAAGTTAAAAATACTAGCTATGTCAAAGAATTTCGTCCCATTGCCTGCTGCTCTACCCTGTACAAAATCATCTTAAAGCTCCTACCAAACAGACTGAAACTGGTTGTAGCACTTAGTACGGGCATGCCCAGTCAGCCTTCATAGAAGGAAGAAACATTCTGGATAATGTAATTATGACCCATGAACTGATCAAGGATATACTCATAAGACAATATATCCTCGATGCATGATCAAAGTCGACATTAGAAAGGCCTACGACTCCGTCGAATGGGACTTTCTGAAAGCAATACTTCTAGAATTTGGGATTCCATACAAACTAGTCGTGCTAATAATGAAATGTGTTTCAACTGTCAGCTACTCCATTCTGATAAATGGGGGACTAACCAACACATTTGAAGCAAGGAAAGGATTGAGACAGGGAGATCCAATGTCACCCTACTTATTTTTCCTAGTTATGGAATATCTAACTAGATCACTAAAGAAACTAAACAGGAATCCAGACTTCAACTTCCATCCCAAATGCACCAACCTAAAAATCACGCACATATGCTTTGCAAATGACCTTCTGATGTGTTGTAGGGCTGATGAAATATCCATGAAATTACCGTTGAAGGAATTTGAACACTTCTCTAATGTATCAGGACTTCAAGCCAATATGGATAAAAGTTCTGTATATATAGCATGTATTTCAAATGAATTCAAAAAGAAGATTTGTTCTGAGCTAAATCTCACGGAGGGAACCTTCCCCTTCAAATACCTAGGAGTTCCCCTATCTATAAAAAAACTCACATATCACAGTGTATGCCCCTAGTGATAAAGATAGTTGACAGAATCAGAAGCTGGACATCCAAACTGTTATCTTATGTTGGTCGAATACAACTCATCAAGAGTGTCATGTTTGAAATGCAAACTTACTGGGCCCAGATATTCCTCATACCGAAAAAAATCATAAAACTGGTTAATGGAATTTGCAGGAATTATCTGTGGACTGGTAGTCATGAAAATAACCATAGGAACCCAATTGCCTGGGGAACGATGTGCAAACCAAAGGCAGCAGGAGGTTTGAACATTATTTCCTATGGAAGGTGGAATAAGCAGCCCTGTCAAAACTCCTCTGGGCCTTAATGGCAAAGAAAGACAAGCTCTGGATCAAATGGATCCACTGTCACTACATAAAGAAGAAGGACCTTAATACAATGGAAATTCCTAAACAGGCTAGCTGGCTCGTTAGGAAACTGATTGGCGCAAGGGAATGGTGGGCAAATGATGGAACAGGAATGCAAATATGTACTCAAAATGGGCAATTTAGCATCAGAAAGGCATACATTCATACCACCCCGCAATACCCCAAGGTCCGATGGAAAAACCTAGTGATGGTGACTGGTATGCTCCCAAAACAGAAATACATTTTGTGGATGGCACTGCACAAGCAACTGGCAACAGTGGACATATTGGCTAGGTGGGGTCTTCAAATTAATACATCCTGCATCCTCTGTGGAAGAGATATTGAAGAAACACATGATCATTTATACTTTGACTGCGTATATTCCAAAAACATGTGGAAAGGTATGTTAAAATGGTTGAAGTGTCAAAGAACAATTGGTACATGGGACTCAGAAGTAAAATGGCTATCGGATAATGTCAATAGCAGGAATCCCAATAAAGCCATCCTAGGGGTGGTGTCTGCAGCAGTAATCTATACCATCTGGACGGAAAGAAACAATAGAAGATTTCAACAATTGAGCAGAACCAGCCAAGATCGAGCAAAGGAGATTACAATTTAAGTGCGCATTGCTGGAATGGAACACTCTAAATGGAATTCCATTCTGCAGACTATGAATCACTATCCCTTATGCGATTCTTCATAATCGTAACAATGTTTTGTCTGTAATAGAAAATTTTTTAACAATCATAATTGTAGAATTTTACTAATTTGATTGTAATTTGAGAACTGTTCTAGAGTCAACATAAACAGCTGATGTAAATTGCTTATGGTTGAAATAAACTTTCATTTGACCAAAAAAAAAAATTCTTCCATGCTTAGAACTGAATGGGGGATTTTTTTACAGAACGTTTTTCTTAGTCTTAACTTGGCATTTAACTGCAAGTTATCCCAGCATTACATAGCTTAGTTAATATAATAAATCTGAATTCAAAAATTAAACCAACGTCGATATGATCAGCTCAAGCCTGTATGACATGTAGCTCAAATCATTAAGTTACATAAATCCGATTAAAGGCGGGATGAAAGGTGTTTACAGAGTAATTTGAGAAATAAATTCTTCAATTACAAGAAAATATTAATCCTCTTATACACTGAGTTTGTCCATTTCCTTTCTTAGGGCATTAGCTCTCACCAAACTTCCAATTGTATTCACAGCAAGCTTCAAGTCTTCAATGGGGTTTCCTGGTGCTACTTTCTTGTACAAATAGCTGTCAAATGTCATCTTCTGCACATACTCATCTGCGCACATTTCAACAAATGCTTCCCTCGCCGGATTCGACCTGTAAAATACCTTCTGTAATATATCAAGCACCTTGTACGTTGGCCAATAAGTCTTGTCCCATTTCTCCAAATACTTCCTCAAATCACTCTCGTCCACCATTCTTTTCCCCATTTCTGACCCTTCAACAATTGCTTCAGCACACATACGTCCGCTCTTCGCCGCGAAGTAAATCCCTTCGCCTGAACATTTTGTCACGTACCCTGCTGCATCACCAACTAATGCAACTCTGTCTTGCAATCTTCTGGGTCTTGGGTGTTCTGGAATCGGGTGGGCCTCGACCCGGATAATTTTTCCGCCGGTGATTTTGGAATCGGCCCTCAGTCTTGTAGCTAGCTGGAATTTCTTAATGTCAGCTTTGTGAGTGACGGTGCCAGTGCCAACGGCGACGTGGTCACATTTGGGGAAAACCCACCCGTAAAAATCAGGGGACACGTCATCACCCACGTACATTTCAGCTAAATTCTCGTAATACTTCATCTTATCATCTGAAATTCTAATCCTTTCTTGGAAAGCAATAGCGTACTCGTAGTCACCGGCGTTGATGGCCTTTGCGACACGGGAATTTGCGCCGTCAGCGCCGATAACAGCGTCAACTTCCAGGGTGCGCTTCTCTCCTGCGCCGTTAGTTTTGGAGTCGTACGCTGTGTAGTGAAGGACGTAAGGCGCGTTAGTAGCTTTGGGCATGTCCATTTTAAGGAACAAGCCGTTGAGAACGGAGGCTCCGGCTTCGGCAGCACGGTCACGGAGGTAAGCATCGAGTACTTCGCGACGCACCATACCGATGTACTCGTGAGGCTTTAAAGTCTGTCCAATATCGACAGCAACGTTGGACGGGGAAATCATCTTCATTTTTGTGACTTTGCGGTCAATGATATCCAAAGGGAGGTCAAATTCTCCAACCATGCAAAGTGGGATGGCCCCACCACAAGGTTTGCAGTTGTCCATTTTACGTTCGATTAAGAAGGTTTCAATTCCGCCCTTGGCGAGAGTTTCAGCGGCGGCGCCACCAGCAGGACCACCGCCCACCACCGCGACACGAAGGTTGCGGCCGTTGACTCTTGGGCTGGATTTGGAAGCATTGATACGGAGCCGACGGTGGTTTTGAGTTAAGGGGAGAGATTTAGAGAGAGTAATGGCGTTGTTTTCCGGCGAGGATTTACGGAGGCCGGTGAAAGTTTTGAGAGCAATAGAAGCCATGGTTTAGTGTGTGGAGAGTGAGTGTGTTGAAGGTGTGGAGTTTTTATGAAATTTTATGTATGATTTTGATGGATATGGTTGGGGATATTAAGGGTATGAGTGCCGTTGATGAAAAAGGATTGAGGGCTAAGATTGGATTTGGATAATGGGATAGATTCTTGATTTGTTGCTTGTGTTTTTCGTTTTTTTGTTTCATAGAGTGGGGCTTCAATTTTGCATGATGGTAACAAGTGGCTTACATTCTGCCACGTAGTGTTTTTGAGAAAGTGGCTCACAGTGCTCAGATATATGTATTAGTCCATTGCTCCGCAAAAAAGATCTTAAGTGAATCAATTGCTCAAAAGATCTGTTAAGGGAAAATGAGCTTGCCCAATAATATATCTGTGAACTTATTTAATTGAATATAAAATTTAACAAAAAAATTAAAATTTATAAATTTAAAAAAATTAAAAAAAGATTTGAAGTATTCGTATAGTTATATTTTTTTATTAATAATAAAATTATAAATATAAGTTAAATTATTATCAAATTTAAAAAATAATTATTTTTTTAAAATAGACCAAAAAATATATTTTACATAAACTAAAACAAAAAAAGTATGAGATTCTGGTGGTCAATTATTTTATGCTCAAATTTTCAATTATTGCATCTAAGTTTGACTAATTCTTTCTCGTCATAACCCATAAATAATAAGTGGATAAATAATTTATAATCTAGAAGAAAAATATGAATTTGTTACTTATGAAAATGAGATTTAGCAGGATATGGCGTGACTTCACACTTTTGATAATATGATTCTTGATAAAAATATGTGGAGGTCGAGCATTAGGGTGGTAGGCTAGGGGGTAGTCGAGAGTTCTTCCCTCTTTGTACCGGGTAATATGTTAGAGTTTCCTTGGGTTTGTTAGCGATCTTTGTGGTATTCACATTGGTGTTTTGCATAGTTTTGTGTTATTGTCCTTTCACTTATTTGTTGTGGTTATTTTCTTTCTCGTATCTTTTATTGTTACATATCTTTTCTCTTATTTATTTTATGATATTATTGCCTTTCTTGCCTCTTGAAAACAACCCCTCTGCCATTTCGGGGTAAAAGTAAGGTCCGCGTACACTCTACTTTCCCCAGACCCCAATAGTAAAATTTTACTGGGTATGTTGTTGTTGTTGCTGTTGAAAATGGGATCAATATATTGTTTGTTGGAATTTTTACATTCCTATGCCATATAGTAAACTATATTACCCTCCATGCTTAACTTTTAATATAATTACTTTTTTATACCTACTTACCATTTATGTATAGTTTAGGGGTTTTAACGGTATTAATTAGTCTTCTAATTTAGCTCTACTGTATATTCCTACTCTCCCAAGTTTCTTTCTCTAAATCCCACCCCTTCACCCCCACGATTTCCCCTTCAATCACCAACTATTCCCTCTTCTAAAACCAACAAAAATCTGTAACCCCTCCACCATTGACAACCATTAAAAAGCTTTGAAGCTTTGAATTCGAATTTGGTATACAAAAGATATTGCTTGTTTGGATTGGATGTTGTTGCAAAGAATTAAGAATTCTCTCTACTTCTCTCTCTATCTCTCAACATCAAAGTTTAGTAATATAAAGCAAAGGAAAAGAGAACATCAATTCTACTATTGACAGCCATTAAAAAGATTTGAAGCTTTGAATTCGAATTTGGATTTTCAAAAATCATTATGTATTTGGATTAAGTATTGTTGCAAATAATTGAAAATATGGTTTGGAGTTTATATCTTAATTTTGAAGGGTTTTGATGAAGATTAGACTTGGTTTTGGTTGAATTTCATATTGAAACTCGAAGAAGAAGAAGAAGACGACGACGACGACATGACATACATTATAAAGATAATTTTTATATAAATTTTATACAATATGTCTTTTGTATATTTTGTATCTAATTTATACATAGTAAAAATAAATTTATACAACTAACTATATATTATACAATTTATCTACAACTTTCACACATTATTTCAACTCAGTTAAATACAACTACAATAACATACAACTTAAATATAAACTTTACACAATATATTTTTTATATATTTTGTATTTGATTTATACATAGTAAAAATAAATTTCGTGCAATTAATTATATATTATACAACGTATCTACAACTTATTTACAATTTTCATACATTATTTATACCTAGTTATATACAGTTACAATATCATAAAACTTAAATATAATTTTTATATAATGTTGTTCAACTTTCATACAATAGTTAAATGAAGAAAAATAAATAAACAACATAATATAATTTTTCAACAATTTTACTACAATTTATGCAAAGTGGTATTATATTGTACTTGTATATAACTAAGTAAAATAATGTATGAAACTTATAAATAAGTTGTATAATATATAATTAGTTGTATAAAATATATTATTACTATATATAAATTAGATACAAAATATAAAAAAAATATTGTATAAATTTGCATTTAGACTATTTGACCGAGAAAGCTAAATTAGAATTTTGGATATGATTAATTTGGATACAAAGGAAGTAAAAAGTTTCTAACATAATGTGATATTGACCTTTTGGCAAAGTCAAAAAGGTAACAAGGAAGATTGAAGGGGAGAGCAAAGAATAAAAATTAGAAAATTAAAATAAAAAGTAACATCAAAGAGAAAGCTAAATTAGGAGTTTTGACATGGTTAATCTGTTTGACATAATGTGATATTGAACTTTTGTAAATTTCAAAAAGGAAATAAGGAAGATGACGGCAGAGTCTATATGCTCCGGCACTTCTGTAGGTGAGTCTCCAAACAGTCCATATGTTGGAGGTATGGTTCCTACTCCTTAAGTTACTTTTTATGATTCTATTATTTGTAAAAGATAAAGCTGAGATTATTGGAACGTGGATATAGTGGTAATCGATGTCATGGGAATGTAGAAGCAATTTATGATTGTTGGCGGGAAGAGCAAAAGGTAAAAAGTAAAAAATTGAAATAAAAAGCTTACATCAAAAAATATTAATTATGAGCTTTTTAAGATGGAATGTATATATTTTATAAATAAAATTTGTATAGGTAGGATAATTTACTAAATATAAATATTAAAAGTTATATAGTTTATTATATGGTATAGGAATGTAAAAATTCCTTGTGTATTTCAAGTCTAGATCACCATTTAGTTAGCTTTATGTAAATTCATTTGTTAGTGAAGTATCAACAATTTGCGTAAAAGCGTAGCTGGGCCTGACGTCAATTTTATTTTTAAAAATTATACGGGGCGCCTTATTTGGTTATTCCTATTTAATTTATATTTATTTTTTAAAAAGTTTTAACTTGTACCTACTTTTTAAACAATTTCAGTCCCTTTTCTCCTCCTTGGCCTTCTTCTTTTTCTTCTTCTTTCTTCTGCTATTGTTGGTGCTGCTATGAAACTTCAATTCATGGGATGATTGTCATAAATATGTTTATCAGATTATTTAAAAAAATTATAAATAATTATATACATTAGTAGATAATAATTTGTGAATATTTCTACGTATGTAAGTTAGTAGACAATAATAATTTTGTTCTTTCAAATTTATTGTTTTCAAAATTTATGATTTAAATATTGTTGGGAATTTGATTATTTATCAAGTATAAAAAAGATTTTTCAAAAACTTCAGCTTATATAGTGTTGAAGTTTTTACGAATGAACTAAATAACTTCAGCATCTTCTGCTGAAGTTTTTGAAAAAGCTTTATGACAAAACTAATGAATGTAAAAAATCATTCTATCTATGATATGTGCGCTTTGGTTGTATTAGCATGATTTTCAGGTATAGGTTTTGATGAATGACAAACAATGAAGTCAAGTGTCAAACAACGATATTATATGACAAACAATCAAGAGTGAATGCCAAGAAGCATATTGATGACGGAATTGCATAGACAAGCCAAAGACGAGTTCAAAAGTTCAAGACCAAAGACCCAAGGCGTAGGTCGTTAGGTAGAACAAATGTAAGAGCAATGTTTAAAGTTATCTCGTCTTTTGGCTCAACATAGGTCATTATAAATATGCATAAAATCATTTTATCAAATCATATTTATCATAAACATATTTTAAATACTTCAAACAAAATGATTTTAACGTTTTCATTTTAACCAAAATGATTTTTGAAGTAAGTTTTCGATTCTGGTATACTCTGGTATATTTTGGTATACTCCAGCTTTGATTCTGGTATACTGACACAGTGTATATCAATGGTATATAATCGATTATAATTCTTAAATAATCGATTATCTTGTATCCGTTGCCAAAGTTTTGAACACCGGAACAAAATAATCGATTATGCCATCCAAATAATCGATTATTCTTGAGCAGAATCTCTTCCGATTTTGTAACGGTAAAAGGATAATCGATTATGCAAATCAAATAATCGATTATCCTTGCATAAAATCAGCATAATTGATTGTCAATTAAGCAACGGACATCCACCCTTTAACCCTTATTAAAAGAGGTCTTTTGAGATGTTTTTAAACACATATACCTCCCAATATTGATATACATATTGACATTATTTGAGCATCATTTTAGAGCTTTTGTTGAGCCATTTGAGAGACAACTTTGAGTTGTTCATAGAGCTTATTTGTATCTGTTATCTACTCTTTTGAGAGAGTTATTGTTGTAAAAGAGAAAGGCGTTTGAGAAGAACATATCTTCTCATTGATTATCGGGTTCGCTAAGTACCCTAAGTCTTAGTGGTTGAAGTTTTGAGGTGCGGTATCCTCGAGCAAGTTGAAGTCTTATAGAGTGTACATCTACGAGCAAGTGTAACGGTTTGTTAGGCACCCTGAAGCTTAACGGAGTTAGTGGAATCTCGAGAGAGTCTCTCGGGGACTGGACTAACCACAAGTTGTGGTGAACCAGGATAAATTCGGTGTGTTCTTTCCTTGCTATTTTAATTACCGAATTTATTTTATTCCTGAAATTTTAATTCCGTAATATTTATCAATATCTTGTGCCGCACTATTCACCCCCCCTCTAGTGACGGGCATAAATCCTAACAATTGGTATCATAGCCTAACTCTCTGAAAGCCTTAACCGGTTGAGAGCGATATATATTTTTTTGTTGAGAATGTTGAACACAGGAATGATGAGCGAAGGTCACTCCACCACTATGCCTCCACTATTTGATGGAACAAATTACACATATTGGAAAGAGCGGATGAGAATCTTCATCCAATCAAATAACTTTCGTTTGTGGCAAATCATTAAGAACGGTATGCCGACATAGAAAGTTGGAGAAGCCATGGTTCCAAAGGAGGAGAATTAATATAATGCCAAGGCCACAAATATGTTATATTGTGCGGTGAATTCAAATGACTATCGGAGGATTTCCTACTGCACAACCGCCAAAGAAATGTGGGATAAACTTGAAGCCGTTTATGAAGGTATGCCTCAAGTCCAAAAGCATGTGACATGGGACTCGGACAGCTCGTGTGATGAAACGACTGCCCTATGCTTCATGGCCGACGAAGAAGAAGAGGTAAGCACTTCTAATTCTTACTCTGTTGAAGAAATGCAAAATGCCTATGATGAATTATATGGTGAATTTGTTAAAGCTTCCAAAACCATAAAAGAATTGAAGAAAACACTTTCTTTGCAAGAAAAAGATTTTGAGAAAACACTTTCTTTGCAAGAAAAAGATTTTGAGAAAACACTTTCTTTGCAAGAAAAAGATTTTGAGAAAACACTTTATTTGCAAGAAATTTTTTTTGAAAAACAACCTTCTTTAAAAGAAAAAGATTTTGAAAAATTGACTTGTGACAATGAAAAACTAAAAGAAGAAAATGATCTTTTAGAAAATGACAATACTGCTCTTAAAAATAAAATCAAAATTTTAGAAGAAGAAAATAGATTTTTGGAAAATGACAATGTCGATCTCAAAAATAAAATCAAGGAGATGAATGAAGCCTCTTTAATTGTTCAAAGTTCAAATTGTTCTTCTTGTAGTTCTTCGAAAATAGAGAACGTAGAACTTAGAAATACACTAGAGAAACGTAGTGTAAATGATCCTAAAACAAGTGAGGAAATTAAAAAGGATTATATTAATGAGGTTGGTCCATCTAGAAATAATTATAGGAACCTCACAAATAAATCTAAAATTAATCATTTTAGACCACCTAGAAATGATTCTAGGATTTTTGTTAATGAGTCTAAAATTAATAATTTTAGACCACCTAGAAATGACTCTAGGAATTTCAACGCTTCTAGGAATAACAACTTTAGATCACCTAGAACGTATTTGGCTCAACCTAGACATATGCACAACCCGAACGTTATATGTCATTATTGTAACCGGGTAGGACACATTGCACCCGTATGTTTTGCTAAACATAGAGATTCATATTATGATTATGATTATTATTTGCCTAATCCCCAAGGACCCAAAAGAAGTTGGGTACCGAAAACCTATTTTTAGGTACGTTTGCAGGTGTGCTTGAAGACTACAAAATCGTAGTCGATGCACCAAGCACGAAACCTTATTGCATCAAGGGGAAATTTCGGTTAGTTATCGTATTTTTGATAAAAACATAATAGTTGATATGTGCTAACAATTGATACTAATTATTGATCCATGTTCTGATAAGTTTTATTTTGAATAACAATTGGTATCAATTATTTTTATATTAAATGATTGATTCATGTTTTGATGAATATTTTTAGTTTAAATAACATTTGGTATATTTGCGAAAAATGACCGTTATTATGATTGATATGTTTTTACTAACGTTTGGTATTATTTGGTATACTCTTTTTGCTAATTCCAAAAGGGGGAAGAATTTAGGCGATATGCATCGAATAAGATGTCTTCACATTCTAGTATGCTTTAATTGAGGGGGAATATTCAATTAAGGGGGAATTATATTAAATTGTTTACATGAATTGTATGTTGAGATATAGCATGAATTTAGGGGGAATCCAATATGCGTATCTCCTATTGTTTGTCACTATCAAAAAGGGAAAAATTGTAGAAAATCATTCTATCTATGATATGTGCGCTTTGGTTGTATTAGCATGATTTTCAGGTATAGGTTTTGATGAATGACAAACAATGAAGTCAAGTGTCAAACAACGATATTATATGACAAACAATCAAGAGTGAATGCCAAGAAGCATATTGATGACGGAATTGCATAGACAAGCCAAAGACGAGTTCAAAAGTTCAAGACCAAAGACCCAAGGCGTAGGTCGTTAGGTAGAACAAATGTAAGAGCAACGTTTAAAGTTATCTCGTCTTTTGGCTCAACATAGGTCATCATAAATATGCATAAAATCATTTTATCAAATCATATTTATCATAAACATATTTTAAATACTTCAAACAAAATGATTTTAACGTTTTCATTTTAACCAAAATGGTTTTTGAAGTAAGTTTTCGATTCTGGTATACTCTGGTATATTTTGGTATACTCCAGCTTTGATTCTGGTATACTGTGGTATACACAGTGTATATCAATAGTATATAATCGATTATAATTCTTAAATAATCGATTATCTTGCATCCGTTGCCAAAGTTTTGAACACTGGAACAAAATAATCGATTATGCCATCCAAATAATCGATTATTCTTGAGCAGAATCTCTTCCGATTTTGTAACGGTAAAAGGATAATCGATTATGCAAATCAAATAATCGATTATCCTTGCATAAAATCAGCATAATTGATTGCCAATTAAGCAACAGACATCCACCCTTTTACCCCTATAAAAAGAGGCCTTTTGAGATTTTTTTAAACACATATACCTCCCAATATTGATATACATATTAACATTATTTGAGCATCATTTTAGAGTTTTGTTGAGCCATTTGAGAGACAACTTTGAGTTGTTCATAGAGCTTATTTGTATCTCTTTATCTACTCTTTTGAGAGAGTTATTGTTGTAAAAGAGAAAGGTGTTTGAGAAGAACATATCTTCTCATTGATTGTCGGGTTCGCTAAGTACCCTAAGTCTTAGTGGTTGAAGTCTTGAGGTGCGGTATCCTCGAGCAAGTTGAAGTCTTGTAGAGTGTACATCTACGAGCAAGTGTAACGGTTTGTTAGGAACCCGTAAGCTTAACGGAGTTAGTGGAATCTCGAGAGAGTCTCTCGGGGACTGGACTAACCACAAGTTGTGGTGAACCAGGATAAATTCGGTGTGTTCTTTCCTTGCTATTTTTATTACCGAATTTATTTTATTCCTGCAATTTTAACTCCGCAATATTTATCAATATTCTTGTGCCGCACTATCCACCCCCCCTCTAGTGACGGGCATAAATCCTAACAATGAATCCAGGACAAAAAAACTCCAGCTTTTAATGCTGAAGTTTTTATAAATGAACTAATTAAATTCAGCATCTTTTGCTAAAATTTTTGAAAAAAGCTTTTCCAGGACAAATAAATTTCAACTTATTTAGTGCTGAAATTTTTATAAATGAACTAAATAACTTCAGCATCTTTTGTTGAAGTTTTTGAAAAATCTTAATAACAAAACTAATGAATCATGGACTAAAAACTTCAGCTTATTCAGTGCAAGTACAAAAAAAACTTCAATAAATAGAAAATAAAATTTCAGCTACTATGCGTAAGTTCCGCAATTACAAACAAAAACTTTAGCAAATAGAGATCAAAACTTCAGCTACTTTGCTTAAGTTCAGCAATTACAAACAAAAACTTCAGCACATTTGTTATTTCAGACCTGTCAGCTAGAATGCTAAAGTTTTGTGTGATTGTCTTTGCTACTTCAGCCCCGTATACTGAAGTTACATGAAAAAGTGGGTGCACTTGTAATTTTTTTTGCAAAGCGGACACAAGTTAAAACGTGACCCAAAAAGCGGGTATAGATGCAAATTTCCCATTTTATTTAGATCATGTGTGATTCTATCCGCTAAAATTGAGAAGCTACTAGTTATGTCCATTTATAACTAACTCATTATAAAAATTGATCAATTCATAAAATATTATTAATATTAGGTAAATATTACTAATATTAGCTAATTAGCTATTAGTAACAATAAAAGGTCAATTTTTTATTTTCTTTTGAGTCGGTGTTATTAGAATAGATTGGGTACATTTTAAGGAACTTGAATCTCAGTTTTGGAATAATTTGGTGAAGTGTTGAGGTGGTTTGAATTGAAAATTCAAAGTAAAAATTGAACATGAAAAAAATTATTATGTGTATCACACTATGTATCATTTGTGTATCATATTTGTATCAATTGTGTATCACATATATCCATGTATACATGTATGTGAGATACATGTGCATGATACATGTGTCGCAGAAAATTTTGAACTCGATTTAATTACGAATTTTGATATAAAATCAGTCCAAACATTCAATCATTCTCAAATTTTGTATATAGACTTATCTATATGTTTTCTATGGATTTCAACTATACTCATTGAAAAAGTTTCTTTTTTGCTTAGATTTTTGGAATATTGCATATTTTTTGGTTCATCACCTTATTTGCTACCTCATCCATGAAATTTCCTTTGCGTCTTGCATCTTATGTTGCTGATCAAGCTTAAAAAAATATAAATATGATTCTTTGAGAGAAAGAACCTTACTTATTTAATTTTTTAATTTTTATATGTGATTGGCTAGTTTTAGTAAATCTATAATTAATAGTTAAATATTGATAAGTTGTGCTTTATCTGGACCATTAGTATAAGTTTTTCGCTAAATTAGTGCACTGGTTTCCATTTCCAAGATCTTTGGTTAACACCTTTACTCAGCTTTGGACTGGAATCAAAACTCTTGGACCTCATTTCAAAATTGAAAAAGAACTTGAAATTTATATCATAACTCTCTATCTTCTTCACTAGAAAATCTTACAGGTCCATCAATAAGTCAAAGGCATGATTACAAGTCCAAAATCAATGAATAAAATTCCCTGCAAGAATGTTTACCTATATGGATTTGACTGCACAACCCAATACCACTGAGCTATCAGTAATTAGAGGTAACGAAGTAAAACTCAAATTGGTGTTAGGATCAATGTTTTAAAAAGTGGGGGCGTGAGGCGAGGCGAGACATTTTACTTCTGATGAGGCGAGGCATAAGTCTTGAGAAATGATACGTAAGTCCCACATATATTTAAATTTTATTAATTTTAAATTTTTAATATAGTATAGAATAAAAATAATTATAAAAATTACATTAAAATCACAAAACTATAATAAATAATCTATTTAAAATATTTATAAATTATAATTCAATCATAAACTGGAAGCTCGTCTCACACTCATCCGACCATCTGAACTAGGCACCCTTCAGGGTCAACCTGGTCATCGGGGCTGCAATAGATGAAAACCCCTCCACGAATCGATGATAGTAGCATACCAATCCTAAGAAACTCCGAATCTCTGTAGCTGATGCTAGTCTAGGTCAGTTCTTGACTGCCTCAATCTTCTTCGAATCAACCAGAATACCCTCTGCTGATACAACATGACCCAAAAATGCAACTGAACTCAACTAGAACTTACACTTCGAGAATTTAGCATATAATTGACTATCCCTCAGAGTCTGAAGAACCACTCTAAGGTGTTGCTCGTGCTCCTCCTTGCTGCGGGAATATATCAATATATCATTAATGAAGACTATCACGAATGAGTCCAAATAAAGCCTGAACACTCGGTTCATCAAATCTGTAAAAGCTGCCGGGGAATTATTCAACCCAAATGACATGGCCAAGAAGTCATAATGACTGTGCCGAGGTGAAAAGCTGTCTTAGGGATATCGGATGCCCTAATCCTCAACTGATGGTAGCAAGATCTCAAATCAATCTTTAAAAATACCTTGGCACCCTGAAGCTGATCAAACAAATCACCAATCCTCAACAATGGATACTTATTCTTGATTGTAACCTTGTTCAAGTGCCGGTAATCAATACACAAGCGCACCCCAAGGCGAAACGCTAGGTCTAATGAAACCTTTCTCAAGGAAGTCTTGCAACTGTTCCTTCAATTATTTCAACTCAGGCGGCGCCATACGGTACGGCGGAATAGAAATGGGTTGAGTGCCCGAAGCCAAATTAATGCAGAAGTCAATATCCCTGTCAGGCGGCATACTGGGCAGGTCTGAAGAGAATACCTCAGGAAAATCACGAATAATGGGCATATAATCAATAGAGGGAACCTCAGCACTAAAATCACGAACATATGCCAAATAGGCCAAACACCCCTTCTCGACCATACGCCGAGCCTTCACATAAGAGATAATACTACAGGTAGAATGACCAGGAGTCCCTCTCCACTCTAAATGAGGCATACTCGTAAAAGCTAAGGTCAGAGTCTTGGCATGACCGTCCAAGATAGCATGGTAAGATGATCACCCGTCCATCCCCAATATAACAACGAAATCATCCATGTCCTGAAGAAGCAAATCTACACGAGTCTCAAGACCTCCAATAACCACTATACATGAACAATGGATGCGATCCACCACTATAGAATCACCCACCGGCGTACACACATAAACAAGGGCACTCAAAGAATCACTCGGCATGATCAGATACGGTGCAAAATAAAATCGAAGCTTCTCTACCGCAAACCAAAACAATACCATTACCTCCACCTCTAATACCATTACCTCCACCTCTAAGATCTCTACCTCCCCCTCTAATACCTTTGAGTGATGTTGAGAACTTTTCCAAGAATAGCTGCGTGAACGGCTCCTAAGTCGAAGCTGGCGATCTGGATGGTCTAGCCAAGCAATAATCTCTCCGCCAACTCTTGGCAGATCCAAACAAGCGAAAAGTAGCAAAATCGACCCCATTGGTCTCAACTATCGCCATGTTCCTGAGAACCTCATAACATTTGTCTAGAAAAGCTTGGGGATCCTCAAAAGATGCATCGATGAAAAATAGTAGTGAAGAGTTTGGTGAAACTTATCCAACCTCCACAAAGCCTGCGAAGACGTAACTGGTCTATCACCGATCTATGTTGCTGCTCGGCTGAAGAGGTGTTACGTGACCTCACCATTCCCCAAAAGGACAAGAGTAGAGGTTTCAATTTGGCATTGAGAGATCGAAATCGCACGGCATGAAAGAATAGATGTGAAGTTTTTTCTAACTCTGTAGCCTTTGGGGGTAAATACAGACGTCTCCGTACCTATCCCTCAGACTCTACTAAGCTTGTCTGTGAACTGTGACACCCATGTAACCTAGAGCTCTAATACTAACTTGTCACGACCCGAATTATTCACCACCGGGAGTCGTGATGGTGTCTACTAATGTGAGCCAGACAAGCCAATTATTAAACCATCTACCTTTTTACCAATTTTAGTCTCTTTAAAGCTTACGAACAAATAACATTAAAACAACAGAATATAATTTAAGCGGAAGAAAATAATAAGCCATCTGAACATGAATATCTATTACAACTGTTTAAGTCTTGACTACCCAAAATGTCACAATTTCATAGACGGTCTAAGAATACTACAAGTAAAGGCCTGAAAGAATTAGATACAACATTGTTCCTGGAAATATATGTAAGAAACAGGAAAGCTGATAGAAGGAGACGCCAACGCCTACGGACGCCTGCAGGCTATCTTGGGTCACCTGATAAACAAGAATCAGCAATTTCACTACGGTTTGAAGTCTACAACACTGGGGTCTACACAAAAGAGTGCAGAGTGTAGTATCATCACAACCGACCACATGTGTTGGTAAGTGTCTAGCCTAACCTCGACGAAGTAGTGACGAGGCTAGGATCAGACCACCAAATAAACATGTGCAGTTATATAATATACGACGGAAAATAAAGAAGGAATAAACAAGTAAGGATGGGAGGGGAAACATGCTTCGGAGAATAATATGTAAAAATATAGAATATCAAAAGAACTATAAAGGAATCAAAATCAAACCACTAACAAAAGTAAGGAAAACAAAGGCAGATTCCACTTTCTTTTCACATCTTGTGGTAGGCGTACCACTCGTTCTCATTTTATTATATCTTGTGATAGGTGTATCACCCGTTCCCATTTTGTTATATCTTGTGGTAGGCGTACCACCCGCTCCCATTTCATTACATCTTTGTCGCGGCGTGCAACCCATTCAATATATAATATTATTGAGGCGTGCAACCCAATCCATATATAATATTGTTGCGGCATACAACCCGATCCATATGTGTCGCGCAACCCATTTCATATATAATATTATTGTGGCGTGCAACCCGATCCATAGATAATATTATTGCAACATGCAACCCGATCCATATATAATATTATTGCAGCGTTCAACCTGATCCGTATATAATATTTACAATTATAATGAGAATCCCGACAAGTAATTAATAAGATCTACACTAACTTGGAGAGGGATTCGACAACATAAGAAAATACGTCCCGACAAGGAATAAATAACTATAACCGAAATTGTTCCAACATCTAACTACCTCAACTATAACTCAACTTGTTCCAATCTTTAACTATCTCAGCTACAATCAAACTTGTTCCAACATCTAACAACCTCCGCTATAATTAAACATGTTACAACACCTAACTACCTCCTCTATAGCCAAATTTGTTCCTACACCCAACTATCTCAGCTATAACCATAATCCCAACCCAACACAAAGAATCATCAACCTAAGTATCTATAATGTCAATCAAGAACAAAATACAAGGGAATCACAACTTAACACTAGCCCGACAAAATGGGCAACATAATGATCTCTTCTCTTTTTCATTGTTACTTCATAATTCACTTCGCAGCTCGACTCAATGCTCTAGAGTTTCAATTATCACTTATACTTTCACAATTTATTATATAGCTGGAGCCAACCTCTACAATATTTATAGGTCACAATTCCTTCCACAACTTTACACAATAAATGAAAATCTCATGAATAATACAACGAAATCATGAAAACCACAATATAAGACTCACGATCATGCTTGACACCAACGTATAGATACTCGTCACCATGTCTATATGTCGTACTCAACAAGAAGTAAATAGCAAATAGGACACAACTGCTAATCCCTCAAGCTAAGGTTAGACCAAACACTTACCTTGATGCCTCGAACACAACTCAAATTTCAATTATAGCTTTGCCCCTTGTTTCTACCGCCAATCCGCTTGTATCTAGTCATAAGTTATTTAATTACATCAATAAACACTAAGTAAATCAATTTGAATGCATGAAAATTAATTTCCCCAAGTTTTGTCCCAAAAGTCAAAAACCGCCCCCGGGCCCACATGATCAAAACACGAGGTTCGAACCAAAACCTGATTACCCATTCCCCTACGCACCCAAACATATAATTCGTTTTGAAATCGAACCTCAAATCGAGGTGCAAATCCCCAATTTTTGAAAAACCTAGGTTCTACCTAAAATACCTAATTTCTCCCATGAAATTTTTTGATTTTAAGTTGAAATCATGTTAAAAGATATTAATGATTGAAGAAAATTAGTTAAGAATGACTTACAATTGATTTGGAGAAGAAGAAATCCTTGAAAAATCGTTTAAGTGTGTTTATGTTTGAGGGAATATGAAAAATGAGTTTTAAAATCGGCTAAGTATAAAATTTGCAGGCCTCAGTTATGGGACTTGTGAACTGAGGTTCGCAATTGTGAACCCTTCAAAAATGCTGGACCTTCACATTTGCGATTTCCGCATTTGCAACACATTGGTCGCATTTGCGATCACTGGCCAGGCTGGGAAGTTTCGCATTTGCGAAATAAAGGTCGCATTTGCGAAATAAAGGTTGCATTTGCGACAGCATGGGCTTCGCATTTGCGATGATTGCCCTCGCATTTGCGAGAAGGGGCTGGCCTGGGCTTACTTCACAATTGCAAAAAGCCACTCGCATTTGCGAGTTAGGCTTCATAACTGCTATTTTTGCAATTTTCTAAGTTCAAAAATGCATCCCGTGGCCTATCTCTAACTCACCAGAGCCCTCGAGGCTCCCACCCGAATATACAAATAACCTCAAAAATATCCTCAGACTTATTCGAGTACTTAAATCACCAAAATAACATCATGAACATCGAATTTAGTATTAAAATCAAAGAAAATTTCCAAAACTTCCAAAATGTCAAACTTTGCATTTAAGGTGCGAACCACGTCAAATGACATCCGTTTTTCACCAAATTCCACAAAAACATCTTAAATTATATATCAGACCTGTTTCGGGCGCCAGAATCAAATTGCGAGCCGCTACCATCATGTTCTAATCAAGTTTCATTTCAAATTCCCTTCAACAATTTCAGAAAACAATTTTCTTTAAAAATTTATTTCTCGGTTTTGGGACCTCTGTATTCGATTTGGGCATACGACCGAGCCTCATATTTTCCTTTGGACCCTCGGGGATCGTCAAATTACGGATCCGGGTCCATTTATCCAAAATGTTGACCGAAGTTAAATTTATTCATTTTATTGTCAAAATTTATTATTTTTCACAGATTTTTACACATAGGTTTTCCAAATACGCGCCCGAACTGCACACGCAAATCGATGTGATGCTAAAAGAGATTCTTAAGGCCTCGAAAATACAAAATTTAATTTATAAGCAAGCGATGAGCTTTTGGATCATCGCAGAAATTCAAACTCATGTTAGCAATGGTAGGTCAAATCACCACTTCGTACATATGATATTAGAAGACTAAATCTAAACTTACATAAATAATACTGCAACTTATGTTTGTTACACGTGAGCCGTTGTAACAGAACTCAAGGTAGATGTAGTAGGTTTGAATTTCTTAGACGGTTGGTCTATCAAACTCTTGCTACCCTTGTTATCTCCCATTTCTCTCCAAAAATCCCAACTAACCCGGCTGATGCTTTGGATTGTCCCACCAGATGCTTACACTTTCCTTTCTTTGTAACATTTAAAAGGTAAGAAGGCCTCATTATTCCTAAAATAAAATTTCAAAGCCTTATAACAGTATCTAGAAGTTAACATGAAGCTCACTCTAACCTTGCCAATCTTTGTGACAATTTTAACTGTTCTACTTGGAGGTTGCAATTGCAAGATTGTACAATTCATCTTCGGAGATTCTCTTTCAGATGTTGGCAACAACAACTTCCTCTCCAAAAGCCTTGCTCGCGCGAATTTACCTTGGTATGGTATTGGTTTTGTAAATGGATTGCCTAATGGTAGATTCTGTAATGGCCGTACTGTTGCTGATATAATAGGTAACAATATTTTCAATCTAACATTTACGATTTCATCAAAGTGATAATTAGATGATATTTAAGCACTTAAGCCAATCTGCCACTGTTAACTAAACTTAACGTGCAGGTGATGAAATGGGACTTCCTAGACCACCAACATATCTAAATCAATCCTTGACAGAAGATGTCATATTGGAGGACGGAGTCAATTTTGCCTCTGGAGGTGGTGGCATTCTAAACGAGACAGGCACCTATTCGTAAGTAACTCTCCTATCTATTATTGAATATTAGTGTACTGTATTGAAGTTTGATCAATTGTAAGTGCAGATACAGAGGTTTTCCTTATACAAGCAAATCGAATTTTTTCAAGGAACACAAGACTTAATCAGAGAAAAAATAGGAAGCAAAGAAGCTGAGAAATTTTTCCAACAAGCGCGATATGTGGTTGCCCTGGGAAGCAGTGATTTCATCAACAATTACTTAATGCCAGTTTACAGTGATTCATGGACTTACACTGATAAATCTTTTTTTCAATACCTAATGGACACTCTCAGAGCACAACTTATAATAAGCCAATATCACTTTTCTTCTCATTGCCAGTTTCCTGAATAAATTGCGTAATTTTTGAACCAACAACGTTATTTCTTTTTTGCATTTTTTTTAGTTGTTGCATAGTTTGGACGCAAGGGAGTTGATGGTGTTTGGTTTAGGGCCAATGGGATGTATTCCACTTCAAAGGGTTCTAAGTACAGATGGTCAGTGTCAGGAGAAGACTAATCAGTTGGCTCTAGCCTTCAACAAAGCAACAAGCGAACTTGTCGTAGAATTGTCCAACACTCTTCCAAATGCAAGCTATAAGTTTGGAGATGCTTATGATGTTGTCAACGATGTTATTACCAATCCCGGCAATTACGGCACAAACTAAAACTACGCATTGTGATAACAGTCTGCATGAAGCTAAAAAGCATTTACATCATTGTATGTCACTTATAAGGTAGTTTCACATACAAAAATTTATGACAAACATTAATGAACAAATCGATAAAAAATGACCCTTGATCGGGGCAAAAATGAAAGCAATCTAAGGAAGGAGTAGAGCATTCCCTATGAAACTCTAAATCTCGGAGAATCATGTTGATTGGTTAGACCTTCGCGTTTTCTTCTATCATAGAGGGGTCAGCGCATAAACTTGAAGTCTTTAGCTCTAAGTTCTCAATTTTAAAGCAATACCTGCTAAGATGCCAAATCATGCCGCTAAAGCTAAGGAATCGGCTTACATGGAAATATTTGATTGAAAATCCATGTAAAATTTATAACTAACGAGCTTAGGATGCTAAACTATAGCGATTGAGTAAAAATTCTTTATATTGTCAGTGTAAAATTATAGATAACCAGCACCAACATTGTGACAGAAGCAAATATGTGTTTTGGGATGAATATCATCCTTCTGATAGTGCTAACGAGTTAATTGCTAAAGAACTCATCAAAAAGCTCGGATTTTTGAAGCCTAATTAATCAGACCAGTGCTTCTCCCCCTACACCAGCAGCCACGGGTTCTTCATTGGATGATGTTGGACAGTAGATTTTCTACTAAAAATATTTTCCTTAACTTCGAAAGTAGATTTCTTATTATTTTGTAATGTTATTATTTCATTGCAAAATAGCAGCATTTTGTTGCTACTTGATTCAGAACACATGGGCGTTTTTGCGCTGTTTTAATAGTTAGTATATGTACACCAGTAACAGATTGGGGCTTTCTTTCTTTGTCCACTTTATTATCATATCAACCAATTAATTATAACCTGTCTAAATATTCGATTGAATCGATAAAATTATATGGTTAACTATTGAGTACTATCTATTTGATAAATCTAAATATATATCTTGAATATAAAACAGCACAAGCAGAATTATATAGTGCGGTGGGACTGTCAGGTTCCATAATGATAGACGTAAGAACTGTAAAATTAATGATGATCATGATTACGTAACAAAATTTCAAGTTATCAAAAATATTAAATGCTTAACATTAATGAGCCAGGAAGTATGGTCAACTACTCTACTTTCTTTCACTGTTGAATATTACTATTACATTTTACATGATAACGACATGGTTATCAAACAGAAATAGTAACGGTAATTCTTCAACGAATAATTTAAGGTCTTAAATATCTTCTAATGTACTAATTAGATCTACTACGATTACGACTTATAGCAAACTTTTAGTGCAGATTGATTTATTTTAAGTGCTTTTAAGTTATTTTGTAGTGTTTGAATAGAGTAAAAAAGTACTTTTAAGTACTTATTTTTAAGCTAAAATGACAAAAGCAAATCAAAAGCCAAAAACTACAAT
The DNA here is from genome assembly GCA_034376525.1 of Nicotiana benthamiana. Classification (NCBI taxonomy): domain Eukaryota; kingdom Viridiplantae; phylum Streptophyta; class Magnoliopsida; order Solanales; family Solanaceae; genus Nicotiana; species Nicotiana benthamiana. The sequence continues at coordinate 16,419,462 of CM067325.1, forward strand.
TCCTAACTTATAGCTTAAAAGCTATTTTGACTTAAAAATCACTCAAATGAAGCCCATCCAGCGGCTCTTCTTGGATAAAACTACTGATTACCAAAGCAGGAAACTAGGGCGGGAGGGGAGGGGGTGTATATAATTCTTTTATCTCGTTCAATAACGATGGGTTATTTATATCCTCTAGCCTTCGACAGAATTTTGTACAATTTAAAGAAATTTTTTCTTCATTTCAAATTCATAAAAATAATATGATTTCTTTACCACCAGGTTTCGTGGGACCAGGAAAACAATTAAGCGAGTAGCAACGAATATAGTGAATGGTTACCACATCAAAACCCACTTCTCCATCTAACATGTTAGTGTTAATTATGCCAAATCTCTCAGATATGAATTGAGTGCTTGACTTTAGTTTACCTAATATATGCATATTATAACATTATTAACTTTTTGGTTATCTAACTATAACTCTCTTGAAAGGGATTGATTTGTAGTTAATAGTATTTTAACATTATTAACTTTTTGTGAATGGGTGACGATATTAGCAAATACTGTCATCGTCATGCATGCCTTGATGAAAAAGATGGTAAGTTCTTGGTAATAAGGGCTATTAAGCCTTAGTCCAGAAAACCCCCTCACGCCACTATCTTGCCCACGTACATTGACAACAAAACTTAGTGATATCTTAATTTAAAATTCATTAAGAATGCTATATAACAAATTGACTATTTTTTTACATTTCCAGTAGGAAGTACTAACGTTATGGTTGAAAAATAAAAATATAAAAGAAACTTAATGACTCATTAACATGTCTATTTTTCTTTTACTTCAGATTTTAGCTTTTCATAGCTGTGGGAAACTCATTCAATTATTCTTTCTAAAGAAAAAAACAGTGACTTCAGATATTGAGTGGAAACTTCTCCTATTGACACAAACTTTTCTAAACTTATCGATAAAACTGTGGCATTCGCTTAATATTCACTATTTGTTGGATAAAGTGGACGTAGTAAATAAGTCCACCCATAAAGGAGCTCTTAAGGTTCATTAGGGCAAAGCCCGGTTATTTTTGCAATCTATCTAGATTATTATTATTATTATTATTATTATTACTATTATTATTATTATTATTGTTATTATTGTTATTATTGTTATTATAAAAGGAGAGGATAAGTCATTTCCTTAAGCCAAGTGACAGCTTACAAAAATACCATATGGCATAATTATTTACTAATTACTTTTTTAATTAATAATTAGTTATTAGTTATTATATTTGAATTTAAATATCTGTAAAAAATAAAAATAATAAAAAATAAAAAACTATCATATATATATATATATATATATATATATATATATATATATATATATATATATATTAATTGGTTACTTTTTTTAATTAATCAATATAGATATCTTATAATTAGTTATAATAAAAAAATATCGAAAATATAAAATATAAAAAATAAATACCCATTCAAATTGGGTGGGAGCAATTTCAAGTTGGAGTTTTAAAATTATTTTAAAATAAAAAACAAAAAAAATTACCTATAATTAAAAAATAAAAAAGAAGAAGAAAAACTACCCACGAATTCGGGAGTAGTTTCAAGTTGGAGTTTTAAAATGAAAAATAAAATTAACAAAATAAAAAATTACTATTTCAAATTAGGGAGTAATTTCAAGTTGGAGTTTTATAATTATTTTAAAATGAAAAAAATAAAAAAATAAAGCAATAAAAAACTTTCGATTAAATTGTGGAGTAGTTTCTTTCTAATATTCTATATTGTATATATCTTCTATATATTATTAAAAAGGAGAGGGTAAAATTCTCTCATTAATCCAAGTGGTAGCTTAGAAAAAAGTCACATGGCATAATTAGTTAATAACAAAAAAATTATTTATTGAAAATTAACTAAAAAATTAACTACCTAAATTAACTACTCAAACACCAATGAGGATTGGGTATATTGTATTGAAAAATAAGATGATAATACGGTCTAATAGGATATAACAAATCCGATTATAATTTAATTAATATTTTTTAATATTGATCACAAATTGCACGGGTACTACTGCTAATTAGTGTAACTGTAGCTATCCCTTTATAAGTACACGTATTGTGTACTTCTAATGAAACAAAATACTAAATATGCAATATTTACCTACGCTTATTCTTCTCCTAAAATCATAGTGGGGTTTAGATTGTGGCTTAGGGGTTGATTCAATATAATGTGATAATCACCATCGAACAATAATTTCAATTGCGGTTCGTCTTTCACTTTCGCTACGCAAACTAAATTAATGTGTATAGTTTATCGCGGCCCCTCACTAGAGCTATGGCAGGATTTATATATGAATATGAATGATTGCTAGTTACTACTAATATTTATTATGCATTTCACAGTCAAAAGATTTAAGATGATACATGATTTTTAAGTAATAGAACCCGTATAACTAAACCAGCGAAAGGTTACATAATTATACTCCTTTATAAAACATAATCAGTACGGTATCATCATTAAGTCCTGTGAATTTGCAAAATCTGGAGAAAAAGAATATCTGCCCCGCCCCTTTCAAAAATGTTCTTTCTAATTTCTCCTTCCTTCTTTCAGGTCATGAGACATAGGACTTCTGATTGGCATTGGAATGAAAACATTAGTAGTGACTTGTTCTCTACTAACTTAAATATCATTCCATAGAATCCATAGAACAAATTTGAATTGCCATAATTCACCTACGAACATAGTAATAAAATTAAGTCCACACAATTTATAGTTCAGCTACTGCACTATGAGAAGATGATCAACCATAACAGCACAAGATGATGAACCCCTATAGCTATTCTGAGCCAATTAGGATGAAAATGGTCTCGCTAATTAGTTACGTACATCTTTTCTAAACACAGTACTCCTATATAAATAAGGGAGACATGCATATATTTATGTATAATCTTAGCATTCGGCACAGCCTCTCCCAAATTGTGGCCTTGGAGTGTGGCGATTATTCGCCCCAGAACCTGGATAGTCATTGACCTCTGCCTCAGCCTCTAGTACTCTTCTTATTGTTTCATCTACTTCCAACCTCTCCTCCATATTTGCCTATCAATTTTAAAATAAAAAATAAATTTCCATCAGAATGATTCCAAATGTACAAGGAAAATAGAAGAGCTTTCCTGTAGGCCAAAAATGGAGAATTAAGTACCATATGAGTATTCTCTAACACCTTATGTTCTTGAGATATGTCTACTACTAGACTTCTGCTCCCTGTAAATAAAAATAATGGTTCATAAATATTAAATAATGATTGATCAATAAAATAAAGAAGTTACGCTAAATAAGTGAGATTGTTGAAAGATTAACTTACTTGTGATTGGGATTGCATGAGAAAAGCAAAGAAAAGCCACAAATAAATGAAAGAAAGGGCCAGCCATGGCTACAAGAACCGATCTTAATCTTACTATGTTTTTCAGTTTTAATAGTAATTCCTAGGTTTTGCTGCAACAGGGCAGCTAGTGCTCCATTTTATACATGCTTATTACGGACATATGGGCACAAACACAATATGGCAAAAAAGGCAGTTTGTAACTTTCTTTTTGTTGGAGCATTAATCAATTTCACACAAAGTCAAAAAGGTATCAAGAAACTGAATTTCATGGAAGACATGCAACACTATTTAATTAGTAACGCGGTTTACTTAATATCTTTTCCAAATCTTTCCTCCCAATTTCCTTTTTGCATGTGAACCGTTGATATGAAAACCTAAAAAGCCAAAAAACGAGGGCATTTGCCTTTTGGGGTTTAAGTGGAAACTATGATGAGGAAATTTATTAAGTCAAAATGGGGAACAATATATGAGTACACTGTGCTAGTGGAAGGTGACAAAATAATGATGTGTCTCAATAACTGTTCTTGCGTGCAAATTCCACGTGAAATGAAAGGTAGAAAGGAAAACGAAGCTTCTTACAGGGAGTCGTTGGATATTTTTAATGCTGTAAATTGTTTAAGAAAATCTTGTAAAATATATTTATAACAGATAATATTACACTATATTAAAAGTATTTTTGGATCATTTTAGTCTATCAATTTATGAATATATTGAATAAGGTTTTTTTATATATACATGATCGAAAGAAAAGATTCTCACTATCAGCAAAATATTAAACTAGCCAGTGCTTATGAATCCCATGCATCACGCAAGAACATTATCTAACAACAGTTCGAACTTTCCAGACCTTAATTTTTTATTCATTCTTTGTTAAAAGTATTTGTTACAAGCCAGATGTTAGGCTTATAAATTTATACAAATATGTAATTTGATAGGTTGTCACTTTCACATCAAGTAGATGAATATTTATGTTCTGGTAAGAATCCACTATTCCTGTTAATGCTTTAGCACCAAAACTTTCATTTCATTTTCAATCAGTTGCCATCATTTTTCTTTTAGAGACAGTACTCCTTCTGTTATAAAATAAAAGTAATTTAATAAAACATGAACAAGAAATATAAGTAACTTAGTGAAACAAGAACAAGAAATGTAGATAGAGATAAGGAAAAGATTTTCTTCTTCAATTATTGTGTATTTTTCTATCTATTACAAGGCCTTTATATAGGCATAAAAAGTGAACAAAGTATGTCATTAAGCATTTGAGATGAAGATTATGGAAAAGGAGTAGACATCCAACATATTATGATATTTATCATAATACTCCCTCTTTGGATGTCCATAGATAATGTGCCTCATTAAAACCTTACTAGGAAAAAACCCTATGGGAAAAAAAATTCTAGTGAAGGAAAAAGAGTACACATGTATAGAAATATACCCTTCTGCTGCCTCGTTAAAAACCTTGCAAGGAAAACCCAGTGGGACAAAACCTTGTAAGGGAAAAAGAATGCAACGCGCATTAACTACCCCTGATAAGAGCATCAATTCACCTCCTTGAGTCTTCGCATCCCAATCTTGTGCACTAGCTTCTTGAAAGTTGATGTCGGTAGAGATTTTGTGAACAAATCAGCCATATTATCACTTGAACGAATCTGTTGCACATTGATATCACGATTCTTTTGAAGATCATGTGTGAAAAATAACTTTGGTGAAATATGCTTTGTACTATCTCCTTTTATGAATCCTCCATTCAATTGAACTATGCATGCTGCATTGTCTTCATACAAAATTGTGGGTAGTTTATCACATTTCAAACCACATTTGTCTCGAATATGATGTAATACTGACCTCAACCACACACACGCTCGACTCGCTTCATGAATAGCAATTATCTCAGCATGGTTAGATGAAGTAGCCACAATTGATTCCTTAGTCGATCGCCAAGATATGGCAGTGTCTCCACAGATAAACACATAACCTGTTTGAGATCGAGCCTTGTGTGGGTCAGATAAATATCCAGCATCAGCATAACCAACAAGATCAGGACTGCAATTATTGCTATAAAATAAGCCCATATCAGTAGTCCCTTTTAGATACCGCAATATATGTTTGATTCCATTCCAATGTCTCCTTGTAGGAGCTGAGCTATATCTTGCTAAGACATTAACTGAAAAAGTTATGTCAGGCCTTGTAGTATTTGCAAGATACATTAGTGCGCCAATTGCACTAAGATATGGTACTTCAGGACCAAGTAGCTCTTCATTATTTTCTTGAGATCGGAATGGATCCTTATTCACATCAAGTGATCGAACAACCATCGGAGTACTTAAAGGATATGCTCCATCCATGCAAAACAGTTTCAATACCTTTTCTATATAGGCAGATTGATGAACAAAAATTCCGTTTGCCAAATGTTCAATTTGCAAACCAAGACACAATTTTGTCTTTCCGAGATCTTTCACTTCGAATTCCTTCTTTAAATAATCAATTGCCTTTTGGAGTTCTATGGGAGTTCCAATAAGGTTTATGTCATCAACATATACGGCAAGTACAACAAATTCCGATGTTATTTTCTTTATAAAAACACATGGGCAAATGGCATCATTTATATAACATTCCTTTAATAAATACTCACTAAGACGATTATACCACATTCGTCCTGATTGCTTTAGACCATACAAAGATCTTTGCAATTTGATTAAAAACATTTCCGGGGACTTTGAATTATGTAAGTTTGGCATTTTGAATCCATCGGGAATTTTCATGTATATCTCATTATTAAGTGAGCCATAAAGGTAGGCGGTAACAACATCCATTAAATGAATGTCAAGCTTTTCAAGGACAGCAAAACTAATGAGATAACGGAAAGTTATAGCACCCATAACGGGTGAATATGTCTCTTCATAATAGACACCAGGCCTTTATGAAAATCCTTGTGCAACAAGGCGTGCCTTATATCTTTGTACCTTGTTTTTCTCATTTCTCTTGCGTACAAAGACCCATTTATAGCTAACAGGCTTTACACCATTAGGTGTTAGGCTCAAAAACTTCACGTTTTGCAAGTGAATTCAATTCTGATTGGATTGCTTCTTGCCATTTTGGCCAATCAAGTCTTTGTCGACATTCTCCAACAGATTGAGGTTCAAGATCCTCACTTTCTTGCATAATGTTAGATGCAACATTATATGCAAAGACATAATCCATCACTATATCCGCTAGATTAACATTTGTCTCAGTATCGATTGGATTTATTGATAGTTCCTTATTTTCTTGAGTCTCGGGCTCAATGGCTTCATGAATCTCAGAATTTATTAAATCGTGATTTTTCTCATGAGATTCTTTCGTAGTGTCTTTTTTATCATTTATTTTCCTTTTTCTAGGATTTCGATCTTTGGAACCTAATGGTCTACCACATTTTAGGCGTGCTTTTGACTCATTAGCTATGACACTAGAAGATTGTCCAATAAGGACATCAATACGGATTGGAACATTCTCTGCAGGGATATGAGATTTTGTTATCCTTTTCAAGTCCGTAAATGCGTCTGGCATTTGATTTGCTATTCTTTGCAAATGGATAATCTTTGCACCTCTTATTCACAAATAGAGGCACGTGGATCAAGATGAGATAATGATAGATTTTTCCACAAAATTTTCCGTTTGGTTTCACCAACTTCTCCCCCTAATTTTGGGAAAAGTGTCTCATTGAATCGACAATCTGCAAATCATGCAGTGAACAAATCCCATGTCAATGTTTCGAGGTAGCGAATAATGGATGGTGATTCAAACCCAATATATATTCCTAACCTTCTTTGCGGGCCTATTTTGGTGCGATATGGCGGTGCTACAGGCACATATACTGCGCATCCAAAAATTCTTAAATATGATATATTAGGTTCATGACCTAAAACTAATTGCAATGGGGAATATTTGTGATAATTTGTCGGTCTGAGACGAACTAGCATTGCTGCATGCAAAATGGCGTAACCCCAAACCGAAGTGGGCAGCCTCGTTTTCATGGGTAACGGTCTTGTTATCAACTGCAGACGTTTAATTAAAGACTCTGCAAGACCATTTTGAGTGTAAACATGAGCTATAGGATGTTCCACTTTTATCCCAATTGATAAGCATTAATCATTAAATGATTGGGATGAAAACTCAGCAGCATTATCTAGTTTAATAGACTTAATTGGATTATTAGGAAATTGTGCCCGTAATCGAATTATTTGTGCCATTAATTTTGCAAACGCAAGGTTGCGGAGATGACAATAGGCACACATGAGACCATCTAGAAGATGCGTCTATTAAGACCATAAAATATCTAAATGACCCACTAGGTGGGTGAATAGGTCCACAAATGTCCCCTTGTATACGTTCCAAAAACGCAGGTGACTCAATTCCAACTTTTGTTGGTGATGGTCTAATAATTAACTTGCCTTGATAACAAGAAGTGCAAGAAAATTCATTATTTAGAAGAATCTTTATATTCTTTAATGGATGCCTATTTGAATTTTTTATAATCCGTCTCATCATAATTGATCCAGGATATCCCAATCGATCATGCCAAAGTAAGAAAGTATTGGAATCAGTAACCTTTTGGTTTACGATATAATGTGCCTCAATTGCACTAATTCTTGTCCAATACATGCCACAAGATAAAGATAGGAACTTCTCAATAACCCTCTTTTGGCCAGAGACATTCTTTGTAATGATGAGATATTCAAGATTATTCTCATCTTTGGTCTCAATATGATATCCATTTTGACGGATATCTTTAAAACTCAACAAGTTCCTCTTGGACTTGGAGGAGAACATTGCATTCTCTATGATAAATATTGTTCCTTTATGCAGAGATATAGTAACTCTCCCAGAGCCTTCAATTAATCTTGTACTACCGGATATTGTATTAACATTCGCTTCTTTAATTACCAAATAAGAGAAATATCTCTTATCTTTTAAAATAGTGTGCGTTGTAGCACTATCCAGGAGACATATATCATCTTTATTCATCTTGATTCCAATTGAAGACTGGGAAATTTTCATATTCTTCATAAAAAAAATAATACATCATAAGAAATATGAATGATAAAAAAAAACATATATTAGGAAATACATTAGGAATGTAAAAACTAGTAACACATGATGCATTAGGAAAATATACTCAAAGTAAAAGAAAGTAGTTGCAAATATAAAAATAACAACTTTTATAGCTTCATTCCCCAGTAAGATGATTAATTCTTCAATCAATATCCTCAAAGAAGTTTCCAACTTCTAAATGAGTATTATTTGTTAGTCCTTCATAATCATCATCTTTATATGCAGGATGTGCCTTAGAATCACATTTGTTTGAGGGACCTGCTTCATTATTATTATTTTAAAAGGTCAAGTGTGCCTCCACATTATTTTCCCTTTTATTGATGGAGGCTTGATAAAGTTTGACAAAATATTCTGGCGTACGACAAATACGCGCCCAATGACCTCTCATACCACATCTATGACACATACTAGCTTTACCTTTTGGATGATTAATTTGAGAACTCTTATTGTTCTCCAATTTATTTCCACCATAATGACGATAATTGTTATTGTTCTCAAATTTATTTCCACCATAATGACGATAATTATTATTGTTCTCAAATTTATTTTCACCATAATGATGATAATTGTTTTGCCCCCTGCCACGTCCACGTTTACGACCATGTCCACGACCACGGTAATTATTCTGTTTTCTTTCAAACTTATCATGTGCTGCTACAGCATTCACTTCCGGAAATGGAGTTGACCCGGTGGGACGGGCTTCATGATTTTGCATTAATAAAGTATTATTCTGCTCAGCCACAAGTAGACATGTGATTAACTCGGAATATTTCTTAAAACCTTTTTCACGGTATTGTTGTTGTAGTACCACATTTGAAGTGTGAAAAGTAGAAAATGTTTTTTCCAACAAGTCCTCATCTGTGATAGTGTCTCCACATAATTTTAATAGAGAACTTACTTTAAAGATAGCAGAATTATACTCACTTACAGTTTTAAAGTCTTGCAACCTTAAATATATCCATTCATACCGAGCTTTCAGTAATACCGTAAGTTTTAGGTGGTCATACCGATCTTTTAAACTAATTCATAATTCAAGTGGATCTTTACGGTTAAATATTCAGTTTTTAACCCTTCATGTAGATGATGGCGAAGGAAAATCATGGCCTTCGCTTTATCCTGATTTGATGCTTCATTTCCTTGTATAATCGTATTTCCAAGACCTTTAGCGTCAAGGTGAATTTCATCATCAAGGACCCATGATAAATAGTTCTTCCCGGTGATGTCAAGTGCCACAAATTCAAGTTTTGATAAATTTGACATAGTGAAAACTTAATAAAATATGGCTGGCTCAACTTCGCTGGAGTTAAGAATGAAATTAGAGCTTGGTGCTGATAACGTGTTATAAAATGAAAGTAATTTAGTATAACATGAACAAGAAATATAAGCAACTTAGTGAAACGAACAAGAAATGTAGATAGAGAGAAGGAAGAGATTTTCTTCTTCAATTGTTGTGTATTTTTCTATCTATTACAAGGCCTTTATATAGGCATAAAAAGTGAAGAAAATATGTCATGAAATATGTCATTAAACATATAAAATATAAAATTGAATATGTCATTAAGCATTTGAGATGAAGATTATGGAAAATGAGTAGAGACATCCAACATATTATGATATTTATCATAATACCTTCATGGTTTACAAGCATATTCGAACCAGTTTAATTTTAACGCACAAACACTGAGCTTTTGGGAAACAAAATCATAACTAGGGGTGTGCATTCGATTTATCGATTCGATTTTGACCCTTATCGATAATTACTTATCGATTATCGATTTGTACATATGCTTATCGTTATCGTTTCAATAAGGTTTCGATTTTTTCGATTTCGATTTATCGATTTTGGGGGCTTATCGATTCGGTTATCGATTACACCAATAAGAAAATTTGCGGGATTCCACGGAAAGTATTCCGCTATAAACGCGCCTAATTTATATGGACAAAAAGAAGCTAAAATAAGACGAACATCATTTATAACATAAAAATTGTATCAACAAGCACATGCAACAAAACTAAAGTAAGGGATCAAATGTATGCCACCAATACTCCAACAGTATAAGAAAATAAAACAAAACAAAATACATCATCACGGCTAATTTTTTTTTCTTAATTTGAACTTCATTCCCTTGATCTTTATCATTCCTTAAATGTGGTAGAGGAAATAGTAGGGTAAGGGACTTAGGGTAAAGGAAAGGGTATAGATTAGGGAAAATGATATTGTATAGCCGCTTTCAAAATAGTAGCGGAATATATATACATTTTATATGTTATATTAATCTACACAAATAGGTAATTACTTATTTTACAAATGTCTACCGTCTAGGGGTGTGCATTCGATTTATCGATTCGATTTTGACCCTTATCGATAATTACTTATCGATTATCGATGTGTACATATGCTTATCGTTATCGTTTCAATAAGATTTCGATTTTTTCGATTTTGATTTTTTCGATTTCGATAACAAATAATCGATTCGATTTATCGATAAACCGATTCGAATGCACACCCCTAATCATAACCTAGTTAATTAACCCTTTACGTCTTTTCATATACTTCTTGAGGGGCCAAAATCCTATATATCAAGGTGGAGTTTCTCTGAAATTCTGAAGTTTTTGAGTTTGCAAGTTCAAAATTTAAACTCACCTCGACTTACAACCCTTTAGTTTTGTCTGTGGTATTCTACCTATTAATATCGGTTCCAATTCTAACACTAAATTTTACACTAAAATTGTATAACATCAAATTTACTCCTTCAAAATAGAATATTTTTTTTATATTCTTCTCTCTCTTATATATTATATTATTATTTTTTATTTCCTTCAAATAAATTCTATCTTTTTTCGTTTTTTTAAATTCATCACATATAATTCACATTCACCACTTATATAATCATTTATTATAAAATTATTTTAAAGGATAAATCAACTAAAAATGAATTCATTGATAAAAGATAATTAAATAAATATTACATCATAGTCAAATTTAATTTAGTATCACATAAATATTCAACTTTTGCCTCTATTCTCCCATAAATGCTCGATTAATGCATCACGAAGTGCGAAATACACATCTTTATCCATAAATTTTTTTTGTTAAGCTAAAAATTGTTCAATCGATGATCTTCAACTACTGCCGTTTCTACCGTATGAGCTGGACATTCATGTGCATCTTGAACTGATACATAAAGATTAAGCTCGTCCTCAATTATCATGTTGTACGGTATAATACATGTGTTCATTATATCACGTAGCGTTTCTTTTCTCCAAAAATATGAAAAACCTGCAACAATTGCAAAACGAGATTGCAAAACCCTGAATGCACGTTCATCATCTTTTTGACATGATTCTTGTTTCATTGCAAAATATTTCTTCTTTGGTGAATGTGGCTCCCGAATAGTTTTGCACAATAGTAGATCATTTTGGATAATATCGTCAGATAAATAATAATCGATGTCATATTCTTTTTCTTGAATAACATAATAGGCTGGAGGAGCAATACCATTAGCGAGATTAGAGAATAAATGTGATAATTCTAAAATAATAATATCGTTGTTCGTGCCGGGCATGCCAAAATTTTAAGTATTATTAGTTTTCTTTTTTAAACTATACTTTTTACTTTTCAATTTTAGCAACATTAGATATCTTATTTGCATTTTTCATTTTTAAATAATAGTCATACTTTTTGTATACAATTATAATAATATAAACTTAACTTATAATTTTATATAAAAATTAATATATCAAAAATAGAATATAAAATTAAAATATAAAGATCTGAATATAAAAATTAATTATATACACAATACACGATAAATTAAAAGTTTAAAAAAATAAAAAGATGAATAAAATAATAATAATAATAATAAATCAAATTAGGTATTGATGAATATTATCATACCAAATTTGGTATGCCACTATTCATACATTAAAATGGTGAAAAATTTGATGCTACGTTGGAGCAAAAAAATACTAAATTTTATATCAAATTTTAATTTAGTACAAAAAATAGTGCACCATTGAAGATGCCCTAAGGCTAAACTCGGCTGAGCCATTCCGTTTTAAAAGCTCTAAAATTATAATCAGTTGGGCCAAGGTTTTTTTTGGTTACTCTTGATCAGGTGGTCAAACTTTTAGAACAAAATAAAATGCTTTTGAGTAAAAATAATTTTAGGAAGCTGAAAAGAGTAGTTGTTTTCAAAAGTAATTTTTCGAAGTATTTTTGAAATAAATATAGTTAAAAGTATTTTTTAAAAGCTTGTCCAAACAACAATTTTTGCTCAATAGTAATATTCAAACCGATTAGTGTAATGACCCAAAGGGTAATATTTTGTTTTAGAATATGATTTTGTGTTTTGAGGCCTTAAAATTTTTATTTTATCTCTTTTCAATTTGCGTGCACAGTCCAGATGTGTATCCGGAAAGCCTTTATGTGAAAAATATAAGAAAAGAGGATTTTTTGCTAAAAGGATGGTTTTAGTTGACTTCGGTCAATATTTCGAGTAAACGGAATAGGTCCCATATTCTGACGGTCCCGGATGATCCATAGTAAAATATGAGACCTTGACATATGCCCGGAATCAAATTCCAAGGTTCCTAGCCCGGAAAATAAATTTTTGAAGAAATTATTAAACTGGAAATAAAGTAGCTTTTAGAAATTGAATAATATTTGAACTTGTTGGTATCGGGCTCATATTTTGATTTCGGAGCTAGGTACAAGTTTTTTTAATAATATTTTAACCTTATATGCGAAATTTGGTGAAAAACAAAAGTAATTTGACGTGCATCAGACCCTTGGTTGAGAAAATAAAAGTTTGAAACTATCTTAAAAATTTCATGTATTTTGGTATTAAATTCATAATTCTAGGTGTTATTTTGGTGATTTAATCGCATGAGCAAGTTCCTATGATATTTTAGACTTGTGTCTATGTTTAGTTTGGAGCTCCGAGAGCTCGGGTGAGTTTTGAATAGGCTTAACGATTTTGAACTTAAGGAAATTTTTATGGTATACTGCATGTCTGCAGATTTTACATTTGCGAAGTCTGGCTCGCAAATGCGAGCATCGCATTTCCGAAGATATTCGCATTTGCGATCAGGAGGCTGGAAAGAGACCTTCACATTTGCGAAGCTCATCGATTGCAATTGGAATAGTGGCCGCATTTGAGAATACACTTGCTCGCATATGCGATGCCAGCGGGCCATGCCAAGCTCTACATTTGCGAAGTAGTGTTCGTATTGCAAGTTAGCAACTGCAACCCTGTGATTACCAATGGGATAACTGCGACTGTTCAAAATAATTTTTAGACAGGATTTTTCATTCATTCTCCCATTTTTCAAAACCTAAAATCCAGGAGGCGATTTCTCCTAGGGCAAGTTCTTTCGCAAATCATAGGTAAATGACTCTTAACTTATTCTTTCAATATATTTCATATTTTACAAGATTTCATCCAAGAATCTAGGATTTTTCATGATACAATTGGGTGTTTGGGTAGAATTTAATAATTTAAAATTTTGGGGATTTAGACCTCAAATTGAGGTCGGATTTCGAAACTAATTATATATCCGGGCTCACGGGTAAATGGGTAATCGGGTTTTGGTCCAAATTCTGAGATTGGACCAAACAGGCCTAGGGTCGGGTTTGACTTTCTGGGAAATATATTGGAAAACCTATAATATGCATTGGAATTTATTGCTTTTGCATTTGTTGATATTATTAGGTTTATTATGACTAGATACAAGTGAATTGGTGGTGAATCGAGAGGTAAACTGGTGATTGAGATTTGAAATACCTGTTGGCTTGAGGTAAGTGTTTGGTCTAACCTTGACTTGAGGGATTAGGGATCCCCGACTCGCTTGCTATGTTACCATATGTGTGGTGTATAGGTGTGGTGACGAGCACCTATACGTCCCCAAATTACTTGTTTAGCATGTTCCTTTCCCATGTTTCCCTAATATTTATTTCCTGTCTTACTTGGTACTTGCTTATTGATGCTTCCATGTCTAATTGCTTCTTGTTAGAAATTGTTTCTCTATTGGTGTTGTTAATTGTTCTGTTATATCACACTATTGGTTTATATTCGTTTATTGGTGCTTCATGGTACACTTAGGTTGGTTTCGCCGTGTAGTTTTAACTGGTGAATTTCATAATTGTAACGATATTCCATTTTGTTGGATTGAGGTATAAGTGTTATGGAGGATTTGAGTTAGCTTGTGAAACACTTGTCATTATTTTATGATTGGTGATGATATATATATGTATATATTGGGATGGGGTTGCACACCACAACATGAGTAATAAGGGTGAATGTGATTGTCCGGTGGGGTCAATTTCCACGCTGCAACAATGAGTAATAATGGTGGATAGGTGGGATATCATTGCACGCCGCAACATGGGAACTAAGAGCGATATAGTGGGATCGAGTTGCATGCCGCAACAAGGAGTAATAAAGGTGAATATTTATATTGTTATTGATTATATGATGGGATCAGGATGCGCGCCGCATCAATTGTTGTTTATGTATTAATTTCTGCGAAGGTTTATTATTGTGGTGTTGAAACTCCCTTAAGTATTAGTTATTGTTGAGTATTGGTAGAACGATTGGGTCCCGTATTTATTTAATGCAAATTACTATTATATTTCATTTTGTATTTCCTTTCTGTTTTAGTATAAACTGTTGCATGTTATATATGTTATTATGCCCTGCCATAGCCTCGTCCGGTGGGGTGTCCGGTGGGGTCGATTTCCACGCTGCAACAATGAGCAATAGTGGTGGATAGGTAGGATATCATTGCACGCCGCAACATGGGGACTAAGAGTGATATCATGGGATAGAGTTGCATGCCGCAACAAGGAGTAATAGTGGTGAGTACTTATGCTGTTATTGATTATATGATGGGGTCGGGACGCGCGCCGCATCAATTGTTGTTTATGTATTAATTTTTGTAAAGGTTATTATTGTGGTGTTGAAACTCCCTTAAGGATTAGTTATTGTTGAGTATTGGTAGAACGATTGGGTCCCGTATTTATTTAATTCAAGTTACTATTATATTTAATTTTGTATTTCCTTTCTATTTTAGTAAAAACTGTTGCATGTGAAGTGAATAGACGATGGCTTACTGGTAAAAAGGTACACGGATTTAGGGTTCTTCCCCGGTAAACCCCTTACCTTACAAAGAGGAAGGGAGATGTCGTCGGTAAGATCATACTCCTAACACAAGCAATTCGAAGGTTGAAATCAGAAGGAAAGTTGGTTCCGCACGTTCCACCACTTCTCCGTTCATTTCCAATATTGATCGTGAAACACCGTGAGCAACATGATGTTGAGGTCCAAAATTCGAAGTGAAATATTATGCCCTGCCATAGCCTCGTCACTATTTTACCGAACTTAGGCCTGGCACTTACCAGAATATGGGGTTGGTTGTACTGATACTGCACTCTGCATTTCCTGTGTAGATTTCAGATCTAGTGGTTGATCGAGAGGTTGATTGATGTTACTACATTCTGGAGACCCAAAGTAGTCCCGCAAGCGTCCGCAGGCCCTGGTTTCCCCACATATATTTACTTTATTTCTGTTTTACTTTCTCCGAGACAAATGTATTTTCTTTCAAACCAGTACTTTTAGTATTCGTAGACTGTTCGTGAGTTGTGACACCAGTATTAGGTGGTAGTTGCATCTGTTTTCATTAATAGTATAAGAGTAATTAGTTAATTGATTCACTTTCACTTTTATTTTTGCTGATTTAGTTTTAGTAGACTTTAATTATAAATGGACAAAGGAAAAAAGTGTAGAATTCTGTTACGTTGGCTTGCCTAGTGAGAGCAATATTAGGCGCCATCATGGTCCCCGTGGTGAGAAACTCGAGTCGTGACAAGTTGGTATCAGAACACTAGGTTACCTAGGTCTCATAATTCATGGACAAGCTTGGTAGAGTCTGAGGAATCGATATGGAGACGTCTATACTTATCCCCTAGAGGCTACAGAGTTAGGAATAATTTCACTTCTATTCATCTTTGTCATACAGTTTGATTTCTCAATGGTAATTGAACTCTTTGCTCTGTTCTTTTGTAGATGACGAGAACACGTACCGCTTCATCAATTGATCAACAATCCGATCCCTCAGTTGCAACTCCTACGATAGGAAGAGGACAAGGGAGAGATTGTGCTAGGGATGAGGAAGAGGCAAGGAACAATCTAGAGCTCGAGCAGCAACACCAACGACGTAGCCTCAAGTAGAGTTTGATGATGAGGTTGTGGCCTAGACTGTTCCAGCGGGCCCAGCTCACATTCCGAAGGGGTTCATCGCTATCTCGGTTCTTCAGGATGCTTTAGTCCATCTAGTGGGACTTATGGAGAGTGTTACTCAGGTATGCAAACTAATTGTAGAACCAACCATCTCTCGGGCTGGAGGAGGAGCACAGACTCCCGATACTCACACTTCGGAGCAGATAGCTCCCCAGTTTCAGACTCCAGTAGCTCAGCTAGTTGGGGTAGTTTCGCATGGTATTGTAGCACAGATCAGTGATGGATCAGCTATGTCTTCAGAGGTTTTGTGGAGGTTGGACAGGTTCACCAAGCTTTTTACTACAACCTATAGCGGTACATCTTCAGAGGATCCCTAAGACTATTTGGACAGTTGCCATGAGGTTCTATGAAACATGGGGATAGTGGAGACCAATGAGGTCAACTTTGATGCTTTTTGGCTGTCAGGTTCCGCCAAGAAATAGAAGAGAGATTATTGTTTGGCCAGACCAGTTGGGCCACTATCTCTCACTTAGGACCAGTTATCGCAGCTATTCTTGGAGAAGTATTTTCCTATCACTCAGAGAGAGGATTATCAAAGGTAGTTTGAGTACCTTCAGCAGGGTTCTATGACTATCACTGAGTACGAGACCATATTTGTGGACTTAGCCCGTTATGCTCCTCTTATACTTCCCAACGAGAGCGATAGGTGAGGAGGTTCACTAAGGGACTTGTTCAGCCTATCATATTATAGATAGCTAAAGAGATAGGGAGCGAGATTTCTATTTAGGATGCAGTTAATGTGGCTAGACGAGTTGAGATGGTTTTAGCTCATGGGAGTGGTCAGGGGTCTGACAAGTGGCCTTGTTATTCCGGTGGATTTAGTGGACCTCATATGGAGGTTGAGGTACTTTTGGTAGAGTCCATCATCCCAAGCTGTTTCATTCAGCACTTTAGGCATCCTATGGAGCTTCAGGGGGTCGTAGTCCTTATGTTCCCCCTTAAGGGCGGCCAGCTTATAATGTACCGCCAGCTCCCATTAGAGCACCTCCTCTTTAGAGTTATTATCACGGTCAGCCAGTTTGTCAGGGTCACTCTCAGTTTCTCAGCCGCAGTATTCAGATGGAAGTTTTGAGTGTGGCGAGTACGGGTATGTCTAGAAGACCTGTCTGAGATTAGTGGGTGTTCAGTCGCAGCAGCAGAGTTCTCGTGCCATGATTCCAGCACCGCCTGCTCAGCCATCTAGAGGTAGAGGTCAGGGAGCCAGAAGTATGGGTCAGCCCGCTAGAGGTGGAGGTCTGGCCGATAGAGATGGAGGCCAGGCCGCTAGAGGCAGAGGCCAACTAGCAGTAGGTTGTCCCAAGGATATGGTTCAAGGTGGTGGGCCCAACCCCGATATTATGCTTTCCCAGCCATGCTTGAGGCTGAGTCCTCCGATGCAGTTATCACATGTATTGTTTTGGTTTGTAGTAGAGATGCTTCAGTTCTATTTGATCCAGGGTCTGCATACTCCTATGTGCCATCTTATTTTGCTTCATATTTCGTTGTTCCTCGTGATTCTTTGAGTGATATCGTGTATGTGTCCATGCTAGTAGGGGATTCTATTATTGCACATCGCGTCTATTGCTCGTGTGTGGTTGTTATTGGGGGTCTTGAGACTAGACCTCCTACTCTTCTATATTGGAAATGGATTGGTTGTCGCCTTATCATGCTATATTGGATTATCACACCATGTTCGTGGCCTTAGCCTTGCCGGGGTTGCCTCGATTAGAGTGGAGAGGGACTCTTAGTTACTCTACCAATAGGGTTATCTCTTATATGAAGGATCGACGTAAGGTCGAGAAGGGGTATTTGGTTTATTTGGCTTATGTTCGTGATTCTAGTGTTGAGGTTACTTCTATGGATTTTGTGCCTATTGTTCGGGAGTTTCCAAAGGTATTTCCTGCAGACCTTCCAGGGATGCCAACCCATAGAGATATGGACTTTTTCATTGATTTAGATCTGGGCACCCAGCCAATTTCTATTTTTCCATACAGCATGGCCCCACTAGAGTTGATGAATTGAAAGAACAGTTGTAAGATTTGCTTGATAAGGGATTTATTAGACCTAGTGTCTCTCCTTGGGGTGCGCCGGTGTTGTTTATTAAGAAGAAGGATGGATCGATGAGGATGTGTATAGATTATCGGCAGTTAAACAAAGTCACCATCAAGAACAAGTATATTGCCGAGGATTCATAATTTGTTTAATCAATTTTAGGGTGCCTAGGCATTTTTGAATATTGATTTGAGATTTGGCTACTATTAGTTGAGGATTAGGGCATCTGATGTCCCTAAGACAATTTTTTGCACTCGGTACGAGCATTATGAGTTCCTAGTAATGTCATTTGGTTGACAAATGCCCCAGCAACATTTATCGATTTGATGAACCGAGTGTTCTAGCCATACCTGGATTCCTTTGTGATTGTTTACATTGTTGATATATTGATTAAATGCCGTAGCTGAGAGGAGCATGGGCAGCATCTTCGAGTCGTTCTTTAGACTCCGAGAGACAGTCAGTTAACTAAGTTTTCGAAATGTGAGATTTGGTTGAGAACAGTTGCTTTCTTTGGTCACGTTGTATTAGCAGAGAGTATTCAGGTGGATCTTAAGAAGATAGAGGCAGTTAAGGACTGGCCTAGGCCTAAGTCAGCTACAGAGATTCGGAGTTTCTTGGGTTTTGCGGGTTATTACCATTGGTTTATGGGGGGGGGGGGTTTATCTATAGCAGTCTTGATTACCAGGTTGACCCGGAAGGGTGCCCCATTCAGGTGGTCGGACGAGTGTGAGGCGAGCTTTCAAAATCTCAAGAAAGCTTTGACTACGACATTGGCGTTGGTGTTGCCTATAGGTTCAGGGCCATGTACAGTATATTGTGACGCATCTCATATTAGACTTGGTGCGGTGTTGATGAATAATGGCAAGTTTATATTGAATATGCTTCTTGGTAGTTGAAGATTCACGAGAAGAATTATCCAGTTCATGACTTGGAGTTAGAAGCCATTGTTAACGCGCTGAAGATCTAGAGGTATTATTTATATGGCATGTCTTGTGAGGTGTTCACAGATCATAAGAGTTTGCAGTACTTGTTCAAGCAGAAGGAGCTAAATTATAGGAGGTGGTTGGAGCTATTGAAAAACTATGATATCACTATCTTTTATCATCCCTGGAAGGCTAATGTGGTAGCCGATGGTCTGAGTAGGAAGTCAGCTAGTATGGGTAGTCTTGCATATATTCCAGTCGGTGAGAGACCACTTGCTTTGAATGTTCAGGCTTTGACCAATCATTTGATGTTGGATGTTTCTAAGCCCAGCCGTGTTCTAGCTTGTACAGTCGCTCGGGCTTCATTATTTGAGGGTATAAGGGATCAGCAGTATGATGATCCTCATTTGCTTGTACTCAGGGACACAGTGTGGTACGGAGGTGCCAAGCAGGTTACAATTGGAGATGACGGAGTTTTGTGGGTGCTGGGTCGAGTTTGTGTGCCTAATGTGGATGGACTTTGTGAGTTGATTCAAGAGGAGGCCCATAGTTCCTAGTATTCTATTCATTCGGGCGCCACCGAGATGTATCAGGACATGCGGTAGTATTACTGGTGGAGGAGGTTGAAGAATGATATTGTTGCATATGTAGCTTGATGTTTGAATTGTCAGCACGTAAAGTGCAAGCATCAGAGACCTGGTGGTTTGCTTCAGAAAATTGAGATTCCTAAGTGGAAGTGGGAGAGTATCAATATGAATTTCGTTGTTAGACTCCTTCGGACTAAGAGGAAGTTTGATGCAGTATGGGTTATTATGGATAGGCTGACTAGGTCAGCGCATTTCATTCATGTGGCAGTTTCCTATTTTCCAAAGTGATTAGTTGAGATCTATATCCGGGAGATCGTTCATTTTCATGGTGTCCGTATCTATTATTTCTGACCGAGGTATGCGGCTTACCTCGCATTTTTGGAGGGTAGTACAACGTGAGTTGGGTACGTGGGTCGAACCGAGTATAATATTTCATCCCCAGACAGACGGACAGTCCGAGCGTGCTATTTAGATTTTGAAGGATATGCTCCGTGCCTATATTATTGACTTTGGAGGTTCTTGGGATCAGCTCTTACCGTTAGCGGAGTTTGCCTACAACAACAACTATCAGTCAAGCATCCAGATGGCTCCCTATGAGGCTTTATGTGGTAGATGATGTCGATCGCTAGTTGTGTGGTTTGAGTTGGGGGAGGCTCGATTGTTGGGTACATATTTAGTACAATATTCCTTAGATAAGGTTAAGAGCATTCAAGATAGACTTCGTACAACTCAGTCCAGGCAAAAGAGTTATGCCGACCATAAAGTTCGTGATGTGGCATTCAAGGTCACCCATGAAGGTCGTGATGAGATTTGGGAAGAAGGGCAAACTAAGCCCTAGATTATCGTGCCTTTTGATATCCTTGATCGAGTGGGAGAGGTGGATTACAGACTTGAGTTCCGGCCAGGTTTATCAGTCGTGCATCTAGTATTCATGTGTCCATGCTTCGAAAGTATCACGACGATCCATCCCACGTGTTAGACTTCAGCACCGTTCGGTTGGTCAAGGATTTAACCTACGAGGAGGATTCGGTAGCCATTCTAGATCGGCAGGTTCAACAGTTGAGATTAAAGAGTTACTCTTCAGTTCATGTAGTGGAAAGGTCAACCTGTTGAGACAGCTACCTGGGAGTCCGAGTCCGATATGCGGAGCAGATATCCCCATCTTTTCACCGACACAGGTGCTTTCTATGTCCCTTCGAGGACGAACCATTATTTTAGAGGCGGAGAATGTTTTGGGTCATCTTTTATTTTAGAATATGATTTCGTGTTTCGAGGCTTAAAAACTTTATTCTATCTCTCCTTTATGTGAATAATTTAAGAAAAGAGAAGTTTTGGCTTAAAAAATGATTTTAGTTGACTTCGGTCAACATTTTGGGTAAACAGACGCGGACCCGTGTTCCGACGTCCCCAGAGGATCCGTAGTAAAATATGGGACCTGGACGTTTTCCGATAATTGAATTTTGAGATCCCTAGCTCGAGACGTAAATATTTGAGGAAAATTGTTAAGGTGGAAATGTAGTTATTTTTAGAAATTAAATAACGTTTGAACTTGTTGGTATCGAGTCCGTATTTTGGTTCTGGGGCCTGGTATTGGTCCGTTATAATATTTTAACCTTATATGTGAATTTGGTGGAAAACAAAAGTAATTTGACGTGATATAGACCCTTGGTTGAGAAAAAAGAAAATTTGAAACTATCTTGAAAATTTCGTGTGTTCCGTGTGTTAAATTTATAGTTCTTGGTATTATTTGGCAATTTGATCGCATGATCAAGTTCATATGATGTATTGAGACTTGTGTGCATGTTTGATTTCGAGCCCCAAGGGTTCGGGGTGAGTTTTGAATAGACTACAGAATGATTTTGGACTTAAGAAAATTTTTATAGTATGTTGCAGGTAGCAGACTTTGCAGTTGCTAAGTCTGGTTTGCAAATGCGAGCATCACATTTGCGAAGATATGTCGTATTTGCGATCAAGAGGTTGGGTAGGATACTTTCGCATTTGCGGAGCTCACCGTCGCAATTGCGATCGGAACAGTGGCCGTATTTGCGAACACTTGTTCGCATATTTGATGCCAGTAGGTTAGGTCAAGCTTCACATTTGCAAAGTAATGTCTGCATTTGCGAGTTCGGAACTGCGAACCTGTGATCGCAAATGCGATAACTGCGACTATTCAAAAAACTTTTTTGGATGGGATTTTTCATTCATTCTCCCATTTTTTCAAACCTAAGCTCCAAGAGATGATTTTTCTAGGGCAAGTTCTTCCCCAAATCATAGGTAAATGATTTTTAACTTATTTCTTTCAATCTACTTCACCTTTTTAGAAGATTTTATCATAGAATGTAGGGTTTTTCATGATGGAATTGGCTGTTTTTAGGTAGAATTCGGGGATTTAGACATCTAATTGAGGTTGGATTCCAAAATCAATTGTATATCCGGTCTTGGGGGCGAATGTGTAATCGGGTTTTGTTCCGAATTTTGAGTTTGGACGAAGCAGGTCCAGGGTAGGGTTTTGACATTTTGGAGGAAATGATGGAATACCTATAATATGTAGTAGACCTTATTTCTTTCACATTTATTGATGTTATTAAGTTAATTATGACTAGATGGAAATGCATTAATGGTGGAACCGAGAGGTAAAGTGGTGATTGTGCTTTGAAATACATGTTAGCTTGAGATAAGTGTTTGGTCTAACCTTAACTTGAGGGATTAGGGATCCCTGACCTGCTTGCTATGTGAAATACCATGTGTGTGGCGTATAGGTGTGGTGACGAGCACCTATGTGTCGCCAATTACTTATTTAGTCTGTTCCATTGTGTCGTTTCCCTATATTGCTCTACTCTTACTTGCTACTTGCTTATTAATGCTTCCATGTCTAATTGCTTCTTGTTAAAAATTGCTTCTCTATTGGTGTTGTTAATTGTTCCATTATGTCACGTTGTTGGTTTATATTGGTTTATTGGTGCTTCATGGTACACATTAGTTGGTCTCGTGGTGTAGTTTTAACTGGTGAAGTTCATTATTTATGATTGGTAATGATATATATATTGGAATCGGGTTGCACACTGCAAGAGAAATATGGGTGAATGTGATTGCTTGGTAAAATCGGGTTGCACGCCGCAACAAGGAGTAATAAGGGTGCATAGATGGGATCGGGTTGCACTCTGCAATAGGAGGAATAAGGATGATATAGAGAGGAGTAATAAGGGTAGACTGGTGGGATCAGTTTACACGCCACAACAAGGAGTAATAAGGGTAAATATTTATATTGTGATTGAATATATAATAGGATTGAGATGCGTGTCGTATCAATTCTTGTTTATGTATTCATTTCTGCTGAGGTTCATTATTGTGGTTTTGTAATTCCTTTAAGGATTAGTTATAGCTGAGTATTGGTAGAACAACTCGGTTTCGTATTTCTTTAATGCAAGCTACTATTATATTTCATTTTGTATTTCCTTTCTGTTTTAGTATAAATTGTTGCAAGTTATATATGTTGTTATGCCCCGCCGTAGCCTTATCACTACTTCATCGAGGTTAGGCTCGGCACTTAGTAGTAGATGGGGTCGGTTGTACTAATACTGTACTTTGCTCTTCTTATATAGATTTTGGAGCTAGTGTCTGATCGAGAGGTCGGTTGCTGTTACTACATTGAGGAGACCCAAGGTAGTCCTGCATGCGTCCACAGGCCCTAACGTCGCCTCTTATCTTTACTTCGTTTCTGTTTTACTTTCACTAAGACAGATGTATTTTCTTTCAAACCATTACTTTTAGTATTCGTAAATTATTCGTGAGTTGTGACATCAGTTTGTTGATGGTAATTTCTTCTGTTTTCGTTAGTAGTAGTTAAATCATGTACTTTCACTTTTGTTCTGCTGATTTAGTTTTATTAGCCTTTAATTATAAATGGACAAAGGAAAAAGGTGTAAAATTCGGTAACATTGGCTTGCCTATCGAGTGCAATATTAGACGGCATCACGGTCCCAGCGATGGAAAAATCGAATTGTAACAATTAATTAAACCCAAATTACTTTTCATAAAGTATTTTAAAAAACTATTTAAAAAAAGATACTTTTCAAAATAAGTTGATTTTAAAAGGCCAACCAAATATGCTATTAGGCTACTATCCAAACCCAAAACCAGTTGAGTTGGTCTTGAGACCAAACATTAGTATATTACTCCAAAAACATAAGCTTTTGAATTTGTTTCGGAAAATATTTCTAAACGCCCATTAAAAGTAATACATATATATGAGAATGCAAAATTCAATGCCTATAATACTGATATATAATGGATTAACAGGACAAAGGGTGTCATTCTGGGGAAGAAATTCTCAGTACTATAATTGACCTTGTCCAATAGCCATAATCTAGGTACAACGCAGTCATTTTGAACAAAGAACATTTTTTCCTGCTTTGAAGTTTTTGTTTCCTTTTATGAAACGTAAAATAAAAGAAAACTTATTTGGACAAGAAAATAAATCAAGTGTTTTCTAAAATAAATAACCTATTTGTGCAAGGTTAATGAATAATTAAGAAATCTTTTTCGTAATTGCTAACATGAGTGGGCGAAATGAATTCAGGCCATGGATCGCAATTCAGACTCAACATTTGGGAAAATGTTTGATTTTGTTACCAAGAGGAATATTTAGAGAAATGTATGTTTATAGCCACTCCTAAGAATAATAGTCGATATATATATACCAAGAGGAATATTTAGAAAAATATATGTTTTTAGCCACTCCTAAAAATAATAGTCGATATATATATATATATATATATATATATATATATATATATATATATATATATAAAATAATAGGTTATATAGACAATATTTACACCCTTTGAATAAAAAGTAAGGAAGCCCTTTTCTTAAATGTACCATTTATTGTTGTTTTAAAGGCTAAATAATAATAAAATGCTTTAGTTGGTATTCTTTTGCTTTGCAGGGACTAAACCGAATTAGGAAGAGACTATGGAGTGTTGTGGAGTCAAGAAGGTGGATAAAA
The DNA here is from genome assembly GCA_034376525.1 of Nicotiana benthamiana. Taxonomy (NCBI): domain Eukaryota; kingdom Viridiplantae; phylum Streptophyta; class Magnoliopsida; order Solanales; family Solanaceae; genus Nicotiana; species Nicotiana benthamiana. The sequence goes on from CM067325.1 coordinate 16,444,774, forward strand.
GGCCAATCAAGAAGAACCCTGTGAAAATAAGCAAGAAAGAGGCAAAGAGGACTGAGCTTGAAGCCACCATGACCACGGTCGACCGCAGCTGAACCGTGGTAGGCTAAGGGAATGGTGCAGAATGTTTGTCTCTCACCGCGGTCGGGCCACGTTTTAACGCGGCTGCAGTGGACTATGTAGCTGCCCAGAACTTTTGGGACTAAAGTGTAAATCAGAAAAAACTTATTCCAATCCCTTATAAGCTCAAGGAACTCGTCCAAGTAACGTGGAAGCTTGTTTGTTAGATTGATTTTAAGGCAAGAACAAGTGTGAGAAGAGCAACCAAACATTAGAGTTTTTCTAACTTTCTTTATTATTCAATTGCACATTATGAATCATTTTGTAGATTTATCTTGCTTTGCTATGAGTAACTAAATATTTAGTCTAAGGTTGATGGAACCAAATGTTAGATGAAGTTTTAACTCAATTTTGTTATAAACGAGCAGGGTTTACTATATGATTGTTCAACTATGTTTTGTATGTTGATTAATTTAATGAGCCCTTGATTAATCGTGTCTAATTGCCTTGTGTTGCTTGAGAAAGAATACTAGGTTAGACTGTTGTTGAACAACACCACTTTTGGGTAATTTAAGAGATACATTACTTGAACTTAAAAGTGGGGTTAGAGATAATGAAACTTTGGTGGGATAATTCAGAGCTGCATAAATTATCAGCTAGAGTAATTCGAGAGAATGCTCTAGTAAATTATCGTAATTGATCGAGAGATAATTGCGATAACCCATAGCTCATAATCCTCATAGAGTATTATGGCGAGATTATAGCAAAAAAGTTAAGACCTAAACTAGCAATTGGGAAAATTAATACCCTATACCCTTTTGCCATTGGATTATCTTTGATTTAGCATATTGTTAGTTTTAATATCATTTTGAATTAATTAAATAAAAACTCAATATTTATTGATAAAAATCTTGCATCTGGAAATTATTTAAGCTGGTAATAACATCACGTAGAGTTGTAATCGATAGGTTAGTTCCCCGAGGATTCGACTCCGGACTTAAAAATCAGATTATATTTGCAACGACCGCTTTGTCTTTTATGAGGCATAGTCGGCGTGATCAGTATCATGGACTTAGAGTCAAAACTCTCGAGCTATTTTGCGGGTGAAGTCCAACAATAGTCACTTTTAAGCCTGCTATTTCATATATATTCACACTTTATATTTTATTTAAAGATTAGCCAATTAATCCAAACATCAGGATTAAGTATACTAAAGTTGGAAATTCAGGAGTTAGTTCCTAAATTTTTGAGCTGCTAATTTGAAATTCAGGATTAAGTGTCCTGAATTTCTTAATCACTAATTCAAAATACAGGATATTAGATTCGTACTTCGGGACATAATTTTTGAACTTTAGTGTTGCATTCCATGTTTTTGTATGTGAGAGTACGTCGTAAACCAATTGATGTAAGCTCAGAAATGAGATCATTTTTGAAAGAACATAATGTAAGTTTCATCTTGTTATCTTGGAGGTTACAAATCTATAGATTATGAATAACAAGTACCAAAACGGTTGGAAAGCTTAGACGCTAAACAAACAGAAAAAATAAGTTTCGTTGAAAGTCGACAAATTTGGAATGTTATAACATGTACTTTGGGGTGTGACTAGGGTTCTTAACATAATAAGGAGGTTATTCTATGAGTTATTTTAGTCCTATGATATTTATTTTCTACATTTTGAAGGCAAGCAAGTTGTGGAACAAGAGTTGATAAAGGTCATCACAAGTTACATTCATAAATTTGCTGACATTTAGGCCAAATGTAGATGCACTTTTATACCAATATAATTGTAATAAAGGAATGATCTATATACCAAATTGAAGATATACTAGTCTAGTTTCCAAAGCATTAAACCATTCATCTATACGACATCGGATTAGAGAGATATTTGAGTTTTCGTGAGATTGCACAAGCAGCTCCCAATGGGACCCACATAAGCAGTGGTTGAGCTACTTCAATTTATAAACTATTTAGATGCCTATTTTTTATCCTTTTTCAACTCAACCTCATCTCCAAACTTCTCCAAACCCTTCTAAGCAGGTTCCACAAGGGTTTGAAGTGATTCCAAAGTGATTACACCATATTTCAACATCAACCTAGTCTTTGTGAAGAACAACACCTCTTTGAGGTTGTGTTGTCATTGAGGATTGTTGTGGCTGTATTTGGATGAAATTCCAAGTTGTTTCTGCTGTCTAAGGTGGTTCTAACAGCCTACTAATTGTGCTTAAGCTTTCTTGTATGTTGGTTAAATTGTTAGGATGATAAACTACAAGATAATACTTGGATTAGCTTAAGTCACTTCTATGGTGTTGTATTGCCATTGAGAGTTATTGTAAGCTGAATATAACTTGGATTTCGACTTGAAGTTACTGTAGGAGGTTGGTATATTGTGTTCTTGTATGTTCCTAAGGTTATATTGATGTTGATTAAGTTAAATGGATGGAGTAGACATGAACTAGTGAATAAAGTTACGAATCAAAGATAGTTAGAGTTGTGGATTGTTTCCTTTGTTATAAATATATGGCATAAGGATGGAATCATTTATGAATGACTTCATTATCATGTTAATAATACTTTTAAGTTAATGTAAGAAGTCTGTAAGGGGTAGATGGGCTATACAGATTCCAATTGGAGCTTGCCGCTCGTCGTGAAGTAGTTGTGACTTATTGTTGTTATGTGGTGTCTTGTTATTGACATTTATACGTTGATGGATTTCTCTAGTTGTTATTGTTAGTATATGGTATTGGTGGAGGCCCTTGTTACAAAGGAGATGCTGAACAAATTTATGTAAAACGAGCTACTAGCTTAAGTTATAGACTTGGCCTTTGATCAACACTGATTTTGAATCTCCTTATGCTATGATAGATCGAGTTGACTTGTTTGAAGAGTCACTTGGAAGGAATTAAGGACTCAACATGTTTAAGGTATGTTAAGGCTAAGCTCTGTCCTTTCTTTTAGCACGAATTTTAGGAAATTCCTAAGACGTCAAATGTGATATTTTACTATTCTATTGCTAGAAAGACCTTCTGTGGAAGGCATTGGGATCATAACTGAAGTATTTTAATAACGCTATTAAAATTGATGTTCCACTCATTCGGTTAAATAGGGTATTCGACATCTATATATGTCATTTTGTCGGCTTTCTTAACTATATGTCTATATAAATGAATTCTTAATTGTCTTGGGTTGTGTAACTAAATAAAAAAAAAATAAAGGCATTTAGTATTTGCGATCAGTCTTTCTTTCTTGTTAAATTGTATTTTAAAATCTTTGAAGTGACACGTCGATTTCCAGTAATCTCAAATATAATTTTTATTAAAACTACTAAGACACTTGATTTTTTTTTTATATACTTTCTTTTATTAAATATCAAGAAATCAGGTATAAGGACTAAGTGAAGCACCTTAAGCTTTTTATGAACATCTTCAGAGTTAAGTTATCTTTCTAAAAGTCGAGTTACGTTTTCAAGCTTATTGAAATGAAAAGAAAGATATGAGGTTCCACGAGACAATTGCATGCAATACGGAGGTGATTATGAGATCATGAGAATAAGGGTACCTATGAGCCAAGATTGGCTAAGTTCTTATTATGTGCATTCAAAGTTCATATCATACATAGCATATTATGCATGGATTTCGAGCTATAATCGGAGGTAAGGGGCCTATTAGCCCGAAAAACTATATATTGTACAGATGGCCACAGGTTGGCAATATGATACCGATTAGCTTCCGGAAGAGACCGCCACTGCTAGAATTTAGTTGGGTATGTCATGCATTTGCATCAATATATATATATATATATATATATATATATATATATATATATATATATATATATATATATATATATATATATATATATATATATATATATATATATATATATATATATATATATATATATATATATATATATATATATATATATATATTCACGACATACGATTACATGAGTATACCATGCATATTTGTTTACTATGAGGTCGGATGTCGTCCATTGAGGCTATCAGAGTTTCAGTGTCAGGTGGTATCCCTACTATTGTTTTTACATCAGCTATCTGTGATTCTACTTTCTGCGTTACATACCAGTACATTTTTATTCGTACTGATGTCCCGTTGCCTGGGAACACTACATTTTTGTTTTGTGCGTGCAGATCCAGGTAGGGACTCTTATCGACCCCTCCGCTAGGGTTCTGAGGTTCAGCTGTGAGTTGGTAAGCTCCACCTATTCCTGGAGCTTTCATAGGATGGTTACTTTGGTTGTAAAGTTTGGGTATAGTGGGGGCCTTGTCTCGACAATGCTTATGACTCTCTTAGAGGCTATTGTGAACATAGTATTCTGGGTTTCCCTTTGCAGCTTCCACTCTCCAGCCCATAGGCTTGGCATGTATATATATGTATGTAGGCATGTATGTCTCCTATCATTGCCTCGTAGGCCAGATAGTTATTCATTATTTTGACTCGTCTACTTTTGGGTATATGGCTTATTGTTATTCAGGTCATAACCTTAATGTTTCAGGCTTAGTATTTCAGATATTTTGCTGCTCGATTCGTTGGGCCCCAGTTTAGTTAGCTAGTATGTGTAGTGGTTAACTCGGTCAAATACAGCATCGAGGGCGAGTCGTGCTCCCTTAGTCTGGGGCGTGACATTTAGGACACGATGTCTTGAAATTCGAATTTCGAGGTTTAAACTCTAGGATATCGTGTCCTAAATTTTGAGTAAATTTTCTAATCTTTAAATATAATATAAACTATGAATATATTTTAAAAGGAGAATTTTGCTTTATACCTACTTACTCTAAAATAATTACTGGTGTCTACCTACTCTCAAACTAGTTACACTAAATACCTATCCGATCAAAAGTATTTACCCGCATACTTCTTTTACTACAACTGCCATGCACTTATGCTCATCTTTTTCTTCTCCTTTTCTCTCTCTTTTTTCCTTTCTGGCTGAAGCTTATATTTGGTTCCAAACGTTTATGTCCCTTTTGTTATTTTTTAAAAAAGTTTCAATGTAGGCTTTCTCTCTACTTTATAGCTATGCTGATTTTTCATTTTAATTTACCGGTGATAATTTAAAGTTTTAGAAAGGTCAAACGCATAGACAACCCTCTAAATCTGGGGGATGGAGAAGTAGTAGGGTGGGTAGTAACGAAAAATTATGCTCATGGTTATCAGGCTGTTCTAAGTTCTTCTACCACCCTCTGCTCCTACACTGTGTTTATAATTTTAATAGTTACTGCAATTAATCATTCAGATGCCGAAAAAAATCACCTGATATGTTGCGTTTTTCAGTGATTATAGGTGGGTTGATTTTATTGTACAAAAATTCAAATCCACTATTGAAGGACCTTGAAGCTTGAAACTCATAACTTGGTTTGTTTGAGTTTTTAATTATTTTGATCCGATCTTATATGAGTTTGTTTGGAAAGTTGATTGGAGGTTGTATCTAAGTTTTAGTTAATTTGGTGGAGATTTTGTAGTAGATTTTACAAGTTTGGGTTGAAATATTGTTGAACAAGAGAAGAAGATGAATTTGTATTGTATAATCAAATAGTATACAAATATACTATTTTAGTATATAATTCATTCCAACTATATACACTATCAGTATAACTATATACTGTATTGGTCATATGCTAGTTGAATTATTTTTTGGTTGTATTAGCTGTATTTATTGGTACAATATTTGATTTTCTTTTGATAATAGTAATATAGTTCAATATCTTGAAATATTTTATTACATTATTATGTGGTACACTATTTTTTTATTTTTCTCTTTATATATGTGTGCCATGTATTAGTAGTATATCCATATAGTTGTCAGAAATTAACCAGTAAAATTGTATATCATGTTGGTATAGTTATATGCCATATTGGTATCTTATGGTAGTTTGAACATTTTTTTTTGGTTGTTTTTGTTGTATTTTAAGTGAACTCTATTTTAAAATTAATTATATGAACGTGATTTGCAGTGCTGGAAAATTTTTGTGCTGATGGATATAGATTATGTGTATTATATAACCGTTTTTATAATTATAGGCAATTGTTGGAACGACCCATAATGAGCAAGTTGATTTGTGAATATTTAGCATGCAATGCGAGCATGTAATTTTCTCATACTTTTATTGCATCCTTTAATATTTTGGTACAATAGTATCGTCAGATAGTTATAGCAATATTCTAGAGCAATCATATACTATATTGGTATACATGAATATCATATTGTATCATATGGTATTAGAAGTCTTTTTTGCTACTTATATTTTCATTGCATTTTCCATATTTTATTATCATTTCTATTCTAACTAGTATATATGGAGATTTAGTGGACGTAGATTATATTGTTTTGCTCCATCACTGGTTGGTGTTACTGCTAATGGTAGAGTATGTACTAATATTTTTAGGGAAGAAAATCAAGGTTTGCATGGCAATCACGTGTAATTAAAAAAAGAACAAAAAATAAAGAAAAAAATATAAAAAAAATAAAGAAGGAGTCAAATTAGAGTGTGAAATAAGTTAGGTTAGAAATAAAAATAATACGATTTGGACAAAAATAAATGAATAAAAGAGAAAAAACAAAGAAAAAATATAGGAAAAAAATGAGAAAAAAGAAAAGGATAAATGAAAAAGGGAAAAAAATATAGAAATAAAAAGAATTGGAGAATAAAGAAAAAGTTTCCCACAAAAACTAATATAGGTATGAAATATAATTAGTTTATAAATAAAAAAATAAATGAGGAAATAAAGATAAATAATATTTATTTTATGGATAGTTGTGTCAAACCCCTTAAAATGACTATTTGATGTCATTTCCACCTATTTTACGGCCTTGCGGATATAGAACTGTTGAGGTCCAACAAGAGTTTGTTGGAAGCCGGCCTCTCCCAATCTAAAGGCCCAAACTCAACTCAAAGATAAAAGAATCTGTGGGAAGTAGCATTGAGTAGGCATTAAAGGCCCGCTATTAGTCGGATTTAAGAAAGTTATCCTGCGCAATTACTACTATATAATCATAGCATCTAGAATTAATGAAAGAATCCTAAAGTGTGAAGGGTTCATACATGTTTTAACATATCTTGAAGGTGGATTTTAGCTTTTAATGTTGCATCATTGAGTGTCCTGACAAACTCAAATTATGTTGACATGTCTAAGTTAAACAACAACTACAAAAGTTAAAAGTTTGGAGGTTTTTGCGTTTCCTTGTGACAAGTTTGTTGCAGGAGCCTAAAAACATTGAAGGTATTCACTGTTTAAATATTCGTAATCAAGCAACGATAGTTTTAGGAAAAGTATTAAGGGACTTTTCTCCAAATTCTTTAATAATGACAAAGAGGTAATTGTAGTTTGTTGTAAAAGAAATTAACCCATTAGGATAATTGTCATTTTTCGCTTATCAAAATTCAAACAATAAAAGTTAGAATAATTTTCATAAAGTATTACCGTTTAGATCTTAATTACTATACATAACTATAATTTGCTTAATTATCATGTATAGTTATTGTTAAATTGTTATCAACTTGTATCAGTTGTATTCAGACGCACAACAAATATGTCATTTGGCAACTATATACGTTCACGCGATGACTACAACATATATCAACTGTATTTATTCTGGAACGAATACAACCAACGAAAAAATATAATGATGTATATAACAATACAACATGTGTCAACTATACTCGTATCGCGCAACGAATATAATAAAGACAAAATATAGAAATACTGAAAACTAGAAATGCTCCCGGAGAGAGTCAAACTCAAGACCTTCACTTGCTAAATAGGTATACTAACCAACTGAGCTGCGAGAGCTTGTCCCTCTCTTGTTTCAGTTCAAAATAATTTTATCTCTTGTTTCAGTACTATAGGTGGATTTTCTATAAAATTAAAATATAACTAAAAATAGTAATTTTCTGAAAGTATTACTGCGAATAATAAATATAGTTATATATTTGTTGTGTCGTGTAATTTTTGCCGACGATTTAAAATCTGTTCATTCACTATTTTGATGATAGAATTTTGTACTAATTTGTCGTAGCTCCCTAAATTTTAAAAATTACTTTCACCGATTCATAATAAGTAACTTTTTGACCTTTAACATATCCCTTAAAAAAAAATTCTTGTAAAAAAAGTATTTTGATCAAATTATCCTTAATTAAAATTTACATATTGTTAGCTTGACATATGAAATACGAAAATAACAGCAAATTTTTATAAAATTAATTATTCTTTTTTAATTATATAAAATAATATTTATTTTGAATTAAAATAAAAAAATTAAAAAAAATTAATTATTATGAACCAGTACTCAATCTTATAGTTCGATGAATCATCAACAATTTGTCCAAAAGACGTAAGACAGTAGTGCTATATATTATTTTTTAGAGATAAATCTCAAGGGAGAGAGAGAGTGTGTGTAAAAATGACTATTTCCTAATTGGTCCCAACATGTCTAAATCAAATTTTGTCTTGTAAGTAATAACCAATTTATTAAACCCCACATGGCCGTCCTATTTTATTTTGAAGGGAAAGGGAATAATTTAAACTAAAAGGTCCCTTTTTTAGAAGACTTATTATATTACAATAAATTATAATATCAAACCCCTCCCTCCTCCAAAATCCCCTACTTTTGGGGTCTAAGCAAAACTTAAATATAAAGATATGTTTTATTTAATGACAAATCAGCAAGGCTTTACACCGAAAGAGAAAAAGATATGGCAGCCACTTTTTTATCTTTAAGCGTGGAAGTTGCCTTTTCTTCTTCTTTTTTTTTTGGATTTTTAAAAGAGAAACAAACAGGACAGATGTTGTTCTCCCGAATGTTCTATTACATATGTCTAATTATGTGGGATTAGTAAAGTCAGTTTTAGTTTACAAGATGATTAAAACGTGGCATCCTCTTAGATGCGTGTCTTTTGCTTAATACTTTATCGTTCAAAATAAGTAATTATTTTTGAATGTTTTCACACAGATTAAAAAATTCATCTTTTAGCATTAATTAACAATAGAATTGACCATATTAATCTCACATAAACACTCCTAACACATATTTCAATATTATTTACTCCAAGGATAATGTAGGAAAAAAATAGTTAACTCATTCTTGAAATCAAAAAAATCACTTATTTTGAACCATAAGAAAAATGCTAAAAAATCACTTATTTTGGACCGGAGGGAGTAACATGGATTAAGACACAAATATCAATAAAGGCGGATCCAAAATTTTAAATTTTTTTGTTCCTATCGCAATCTCAAATAAATATACAATAATAACTGAATTCATACCTAAATATTTATAAATATTTAATAAATTTTTTAACAAAAATATAAAATCTACACAAAAATTATTAAATATTTGAAAACCCATATATTATACTTTAGATCCGCCCTCAATGTCAAGATGGATAATGGCTACTCCATCTTTTAGCAGAGAACAAGCAAAACTCACCCAAAAGTTAAAGACTGCACTTAATAGAGCCGTCCAGGGTCAAATATATCCTTGTACTATTCAAAATATGTTATATTTATCCTCCGTTTGAATTCTTTAACAAATATGTCCCCACCGTTATACATTAGGGCCATATATATCCCTCCGTCGTTAAAACACTCTCCCATATATTTAAATTACGGTTAACGTCAAATATATCCTTGTACTATTAAAAATAGGCCATATTTATCCTCCGTTTGAATTTTTTATCAAATATGTCCCCACAGTTATATTTTTATCAAAACACCCTCCCATATATTTTTAGTAGCACGTGGCATCTTATGATTGGACTAGACGACCCGCCCCACTCCTTTAATTAAACCCGCCCCGACCCAATAAAATTTAGTCTTCTTCTCCGTTCAATCCCTTCAATATGCTTATGCTTCTGCAAAATGCATGCTTCTTTGCTATATGATGAAAAGATTTTTTGAGGGTGCCTTAAAAAGTAGGGAATGATAACAATCCTGTGCCATAAATATGAGATGGACCGAAAAAAAGAAGAAATTGAGTATGTTATTTACTAAATGGGTAGTTTTTGTGTCTGGTTCATTGCATAACTTATATAGTACAACACCATATTGATTTCTAAACTATTATCCATTTGAATGCTTATCGGATACTAGTACTACTATTGCTATTCTATTTTTTTCCTTTATAATTCATGTACTTGCAGCTATACGATATGCGAGAAATTTTGTAAGTCTAGAAGCCAAAAACTTAACTGACCGCAACTCTACATGAAGATGCCAATTTGAAAAAGGAAAAGTACAAAATAAAAGAAAGCTACCACAGAAATATAGTTTCATGCTTCCATCTGCAGCTTCATGGGTTGGGAGTGAGATTCACCGGATATCATTACAAGAATAATAATTATGTTTTCAATATAGAAATAGTACTCTCATGGCGTTAAAGAGTGACCGCGCAACATTCAAGAATGGACATTTTATTCATTGATGCATGTAACTAATATCCAAAAATTAGCATACATTTTCGTCTTATCCGATTTTGAGGGTCATTTTCATGAGCCAATTTATATAGCTATAATTTTATATAAAAATAGAGTTTTAGCCTTTGTATTATTGGGCCCATGCTAACATGGGCCATCACTATCTAGTATTAAAGGGATTGAACGGAGAAGAAGACTAAATTTCATTGGCTCGGGGCGGGTTTAATTAAAGGAGTGAGGCGGGTCGTTTAGTCCAATCATAAGATGCCACGTGCTACTAAAAATATATGGGAGAGTGTTTTGTTAAAAATATAACGGTGGGGACATATTTGATAAAAAATTCAAACGGAGGATAAATATAGCCTATTTTTAATAGTACAAGGATATATTTGACCTTAACCGTAATTTAAATATATGGGAGAGTGTTTTAACGGCGGAGGGATATATATGGCCCTAATGTATAACGGTGGGGACATATTTGTTAAAGAATTCAAACGGAGAATAAATATGACCTATTTTGAATAATACAAGGATATATTTGACCATTAACCGAAGTTTTAATTTTCATTGGCAGATTTTAGATCATATTACTTAAAATATTTAAACGTCATTGGTTAATGCGTAAATGTAAAACTTAATATTCGACGTGATAGAACTACTTTGGTAAAATGTTCTAATTTTTTAACTTATCAGCTAGTATAACTTTTTCTTGTTTTATCTACCCTATAAAAAGTACAATTTTTTTCTTTTAACATTAAATGTTTTATAAGACTAATTGATCGTGGTATTTTATTTTATATGACGATATTTGATTACTTACGAAATTTAAGTTATTTATTTAACTTAGATTATGTTAACAAGCAGAATAATTTTAAACAACTGCTAAAATGAAGTGTTACAAAAATGTGTTACGAAAAAGTTTAAATTCTAACATAGTAACATTGAATTGGAAATCTTTAAATTTTAAGGTGTTGTAGACTTGTAATTGTATAATAGTGTTATAAATAGAACTCTATTTAAGGTGAATGTCTATATTTAGAGAGATTCTAGGGTTTACTACTTGGTGGCTAAGTCACCACCTCCCTATAAATATAGGGGTTCTATTCCAGTGTAAACCATCCCCAAGTATCAATAAGAATACTCCTCTCTCTACTTTTCTCTCTATTGTTCTTGTTCTTGTATTATTGTTCTTGTTCTTATATTATTTCATAACACGTTATCAGCACGAGTCTCTAACCAATTGAAATTTTCGATTATTTTAACTTTTGTTTGTGTAGGGTTTTTGCTTCATAGCCGATTCGGCTCTCTCAACTCAATCGCCGCCTTTTTCTAATTTCTATACAGAAAATTAGAAGAGATGGTCTCATCATAAAGTAATGCAACGGGATGGAAACTCAAGAGGTATATTTGATATCACAACATTTATTGGTATACCTTAAAGGTAAGTAATTTACTTTTCCCTTTCAAATTCTTGAAATTCTACGATTTGATTTTATATACAAACAAAGACAACAAAGTTTGATTATAACTCTAATGGAGTTCGTAAGAAATTACACTCACATGAAGTGGTAAAATTTCTATGCCTTGTCATGATCAAATTCATGTATGATTGTGGGCAAAGAATTAAAATTCCGTCCCATTGAATTTGCTCCATTCCCTTTAGAGAATGTGGTAGCAGTATGTGATAAGCCTGAAAGAAGACAAAATTATTACCATGATGGTATCAATGAATGTGGACGTGGCAATAGACGGAATTATAATCGTCATTATGATCCATTCCCTGAAGTGAATGTGATAATTGTAATAAAGCCTGTAAGTATGAACACGCTTTTGATGTAATTGTGTCTTATGTCTGACATTATGAAAAGAAAGTTCGTACACGTAGCGCTAAGAAGCAAGTTCCGACAGCCTATGATGAAATAGCACAAAAAAAAAAAAAAGTCTACCCAGCGCCTTAGTTTATGTTGAATAGGCATACCCGACTTCGAATGCTCTTGTCTATTTCTAACTAGTGGTGGAAAGAGAATGAGAAAGAGAGTCATGAAAGAGAATCGTTGCCCTTGAAATTTCGGGCAAGAACTATATGGCATGGGTGTTGGATGCTAAAATCCACTTAGATGCTATGGGTCTTGGAGACGCCATTAAAGACAGAAATAATGCATCCACCCAAGACTATGCTAAGGCCTTGATTTTCTTGCGCCATCACCTTAATGAAGGTTTGAAACTGTGCTAAGGCCTTGATTTTCTTGCGCCATCACCTTGATGAAGGTTTGAAAATTGAATATATACAGTCAAAGATCCACCTATCTTGTGGAATGGCTTAAAGAAGAGATATGACAACCTGAAGTTGATCACTCTGCCACAAGCACGATACGATGAGAATCCAAAAGCAAATAGTTCATAAACTATATATTATCGTTGCGGTGGAAAAGGGCACTGGTCAAAAGCTTGCCGTATACCAAGACATTTGGTTGACCTTTATCAATCATCTCGAAAGAGTAAAGGCCCTGAAACAAATTTTGTCTCTGACGACAATTTTGACATCGCCCACTTGGATGTGGCAGATTTCTTTGAGCAACCCGATGGGAAAATAGACCACCTAATCGGCGATGGATCTGTGATGAAAGAAGATGGAGTTGTTTGATTTTGTTTCACTTATTTGTAATAGTTAGTGAATAAACTAATAGTCATTAGTATCAGCTCGTATTAGTTAGTTTATGATATAATGTTAGTACTAGTTCTTTAGAATGTTTCAATATGCTCAAATTTCAATAATATTTTTATTTTTCAGTAGAGGTAATCGACTAACCTAACAGTTAGTCGATTATCTAATATTTCGCATTAAAACTGCAAAAACAATCGATTGTGTATGTTTAACAATCGATTGTCAACGTTCAACAATCGATTGTCTATGTTTAACAATCGATTGTCTTAAGACAGTGTGATCTGAAGTTTTTCAAAATAGCAAATAATCGATTGTGTATGTTTAACAATCGATTGTCAATGTTCAACAATCGATTGTCTATGTTTAACAATCGATTGTCTTAAGACAGTGTGATATGAAGTTTTTCAAAATGTTCAACAATCGATTGTGTATGTTTAACAATCGATTGTCTTAAGACAGTGTGATATGAAGTTTTTCAAAATAGCAAATAATCGATTGTGAATGTTCAACAATCGATTGTGAATGTTCAACAATCGATTGTGTATGTTTAACAATCGATTGTTTTAAGAAAATGCTTAAACTGAAATTTTCAAACTGCAAAGTAATCGATTATGGAAAACATATAATCGACTATCTGATTTAGTTAGTCGAATAACCTCAGCAGATTTCGAAAATATTGTTTAAGTATGTAATAAACGGATTGAATTTGTTTATTCTCATATTCGTATATTTTCTTTTGTATGGCAAACCATGGGAATTAAATTGATTGAAGGCTCCTGAAGAGCAACTATAACTCTGCCTAAAGGAACGATATTTTAGAGAATGCAATGTCCTCCTCCAAGTCTAAGAAGAACTTGTTGAGTTTTAATGACATCAGTCAAAATGTTCTCCTCCAAGTCTAAAAGGAACTTGTTGAGTTTTAAAGATATTATTCAAAATGGATATCAGATTGAGACAATACATGAGTATAATCTTGAATACCTCATTTACTCCTGAAAACGAGGCTGCCCACTTCGGCTTGGGGTCACGCCATTTTGCATGCAGCAATGCTAGTTCGTCTCTGACTGACGAATTGACACAAATATTCCCCGTTGCAATTGGTTTTGGGTCATGAACCTAATATATCCCATTTAAGAATCTTTGGATGCGCAGTATATGTGCCTATAGCACCGCCATCCCGCACCAAAATGGGTCCGCAAAGAAGGTTAGGAATATATATTGAGTTTGAATCGTCCTCCATTATTCGCTACCTCGAAACATTGACAGGGGATTTGTACACTGCACGATTTGCAGACTGTCAATTTGATGAGACACTTTTCCCAAAATTAGGGGGAGAAGTTGGTGAAGCCAAACGGGAAATTTTGTGGAAAAATGCATCATTATCTCATCTTGATCCACATACCTCTATTTGTGAAAAAGAGACGCAAAATATTATCCATTTGAAGAATAGCAAATCGAATGCCAGACGCATTTACAGATTTGAAAAGGATAACAAAATCACATATCCTCGCAGTGAATGTGACAACATCTGATTCACGAATACATATTCATTATTGGAAGAATATGAACATGAAATTGGTATTGAATATACCACACTCACCCCTAGAAGGAGGTTTGAGATAATACCACACTCACCCCTAGAAGGAGGTTTGAGATAATACCACACTCACCCCTAGAAGGAGGTTTGAGATGATATATGGCATGAATGATCGTTGGTCACGTACCTATTGTACGCCAAAGTATTTTGGAAATATGACTATTAAAGGACAACGATAATGCAAGAAACCTATCTTGCATATAAGTTTGACATGACCATAATGGTATAACTTTCTCTTTAAGAAAGATATTCACCACATGGATGTTGATGAATTTGTGGTAGTACAAAATTAATTGAGAGCTCTAGAAGAGCCAATTATTACTATGTTGGAGAAACACAATTGAGTATTGTGTTGTAGTGAGTCTCAAAGAAACTTATTCAGTTTCCAAAGTACACGCGAAAGCGCTGATTATATTGAGACTATAAATAAAGGAAAGATTTGATATCTTCTATCACTACAACTTGTAGCGGGATAATTTGTATATGAAAAACTACCCGCTTTATTCTCAGTTTATACTACACAAACAAAGGAATGCCACAATAAAGTGGATATCTATTGGTATAAAAACTTATGTCATAATAAACCTGAAGTTTATTGATAAGTGCACAGGTCATGGTGTAAATTTGAAGTTTACCAATATTGATAATTTATTCAGTTGGCATTCGGGTTAGCCATCTCATTTTAAGTATGATGTGCAATAATAGAGAATTCACATGGGTGAATATTAAAGAACTAGAAAGTTCTTTACGAATTCTCTTGTATCACTTGTTCTCATTAATGAATTGACCAACTAAAGAGTTCGGGCTGAAGCCCATAAATTCTGGAAATATCAAAGGTGAATATGGGCCCATTCACCTGCCATGTATACCACATATGATGCATCTATGAAATGGTTACATGCGCGATTGTTATTAACCCGCAGCCTGGCCGGTGCTTGCGAGGTAAATTGCTCAGTAATCTAACTTCGAGCATAATTTCCAGATTTTCTACTCAAGATAGTTCATCTTGATAAGTTGGTTTATATCAAAGTTTGTTTATATCAAAGATAATTATTGAGTGCCTCCACTTAATAGCTAAACTGTTTCTTATGAGAACAAAGTTATATATATCAGTTTGATATACGTCGTATACGAGAGTATATTATATTCTCCCCTCACAAGTGGTTCAGGGTCAGGAACCAAATAATTTCATCTTATTATTATTGATGTGCTGTGTATATTTTCATTAACACCATAATGCACAAAGATGGACTCTCAAAGTTGAGGAAACAAGTTAGCTTTTCTAACATGAGGGGGAGACATGATAAACACTTGAGAAAAGGTTACATGGGATGAATTATCATTTGTATATGTAAATCCTCGAATATCATGATATGAACCTGAAGTTCATAAAAGGGATAATTCAATTGCAACATATTGCAAAGCATGCTATACTCATTTGCTGACCCAAAGAAAGTAACTATATTCTCACTACAAATACTCATATTAAGTCCCAGAAGGACAAAGTCTTTGATACGCTTAAAGCGTATAGACAAATACTTGATTCCATATGAAAGACATGTAGATTTGGACATATAGTTCAAATGCTTGAAAGCATAAAGTCAAAGGTATGTATAATCAGTTTTCAATATCTTATTTGTTTAGCGTGACGTGAAAACTTGATATGCATCTAAAGTCTATTATATGGCTTATATGACTTAACTTGAAAGATTTAAGTTGCTTGAAGCATACACAATTCTTGGTCCTGAAGTACCACATCCTAAGTACAATTTGTGTACATATGTATCTTGCTATAACTATAAGCATGATGGCATTGAGAATACATCTATGAAGATATTGAAGAGCCATTCCACGACATTATATGAAGATGTTCATATCTATCAAGAATGATAATTTCAAGGTGCGGAATATTTAATCAAATCAACATGGCTGATTTATTTATCAAATCTCTACAAAAGATCGTTTTGAAGATGGTGCACAAGATTGGAATGCAAATGCTCAAGGATGTGAATTGATGTTCTTTTCAGGGGGATTTAATGCGCGTTGCACTCTTTTTTCCTTACAAGGTTTTGTCCCAACTGGGTTTTCCTTGCGAGGTTTTTAACGAGGCAACCAATAGGCGCATATTCAAACATGTGTACTCTTTTTCCTTCTCTTTAATTTTTCCCATTGGGTTTTGGTTTTAAGGTTTTAACGAGGAACATTATTGAATAGACATTCAAGGGGGAGTGTTATAAATAGAACTCTATTTAAGGTGAATGTCTATATTTAGAGAGATTCTAGGGTTTACTACTTGGTGGCTAAGTCACCACCTCCCTATAAATATAGGGGTTCTATTCCATTGTAAACCATCCCCAAGTATCAATAAGAATACTCATCTCTCTACTTTTCTCTCTATTATTCTTGTTATTGTATTATTGTTCTTGTTCTTTTATTATTTCATAACAAATAGTATTTAATCACTTAAATTGAGTCGAATTTTTAGGACGTTTGAACATTTAAAAGTTCATGTAATATGATAATCTATAGGATTTATCTTTTTTTCTTCCCATTTTTCTTTGTCACGTTGCATCAAATTTAGCTTTTACATACCAAGTGTGCATATAGATAAAATATTCTGGGTTCTGGCCGTATTAATCTTATACGTAATTAAATAGTATGTCGTATCATCTATCTGATTCACTCAACAAGTGAACAAGTAGCTACTCCGCTTTGTTGTTGTTTACCTAAAAAAAATTATGAGTAATAATTAAAGATATTTTATGATTTTAAAGATATGTGATATATATATTAGTGACTATACAAATAATATTAAGCTTAAGTAAAAAGGAATAATGAAATTAAATCAATGTTGGTGAGACAATAGGGGCCTAGGGGGCCTCGAGCTCGTCTATTCAGGGACCTCAAGGCCAACTAAGACCAATAAAGTACAAATAAAAAGATAAAAAGTAATTGCTAAGCACGATAAACAAGAGAAGAATAAGCATGTTCTATTATAGTGAATGATCTGATCCTTTACAAAATAATTGAGATCCCCTTTATATAGGAGGGAAAAACCCTGATATAGTATATTCCTCATAAAAGTAAAGCATTCTATTGGTACAAGTGTATAACGACTTAGTACGGATCTGTACCATTTCGTACAAACCTTACAATAACAACAACAACAACAACCCAGTATAATCTCACTTAGTGGGGTCTGGGGAGGGTAGTGTGTACGCAGAATTTACCTTACCCTTGGGTAGAGAGGCTGTTTCCAAATAGACCCCCGGCATTCTTCCCTCCAAGAACTTCCCACCTTGCTCTTGGGGAGACTCGAACTCAAAACCTCTCGGTTGGAAGTGGGGGTTGCTTACCATCAGAGCAACCCCTCTTGTCACAATTTCGTACAAACCTTATTCTTTGATTAATGGCCTGGTCTACGTGTTCCTGAGGAATTCCTGCTCTTTCTTGATTGACTTCGAGATTGTGCTGGCCTCAATATAGATCGTGTCAGGCCTTCGATTAGCTTCCTCAAGGAGGGTGTCCCTCGGTCGGATCTGATCTCCACTTTAAGTCTCCCGGGCTCGGACCTATAGCCCGATTTAAGACTTCAAAAATTATACTCCTCGATTTTGACCGCATAAAGATAGTCCCCATGTTTTTTAGAATGAAATTATTTGAAATGATTTTGACCTCGATTTTCTTGAACCTCTAGTGATGACGTCATCCTTGTAAAGCCAATGTTCGAAGTGACCGAAACGTCCCATCGGCCTATTTCCCAAACAATATTAAATGCACACTAGTGTTGGTTAGCCACTAATGCCTTCGAACCATCATTGCCCCTCTATAAATATGGGTGTCTTCCTTTAGTAAATAGCTTTAACTTTCCTCAATCTTTTCCATCCTCATCTATTTCTTCAATCACCTGTTTCCTACGCCTCTATAAACGCCGTTAAATACCAAGCTCTGTCTAGAAACACTACATCCATGTTCACCTGTATTCCTTACCTTACAACCATGGCAAATACTTCCAAAACGGTCCCTAAAAAGATAAAGCATCATCTTCCTCCGCCTCCGGTTGGTGCTGCCGACACTCGAAGAGATCACCCCTGGTGATTGCACCATCAAAAAGGACTTCAGTATCGAGAATCCTCCAGATGTCGAGGGCCGATGCGAGCACGTATCACGATATAATAGCCTGATAACCAAGCAGCTCATCAAGGAGGTAAGTAAGGATTGTCGATAGGGGCACGAGGTCAAGATTCAGATCTCGTAGCCCGATGAAAGCATAACTACACACAAGGAGCGGTTTTTGAGTGTCTACACTTACCCCTTTATACTAGGTCCCCTCGATCTGGCGGTGTCCAACTTCTGCAAGACATACGAAGTCACCCTCGGCCAAATCCACCTTTCCTTCTGGCATATCTTGATCATGTTATGGTATTCTCTGAGAAGGCCGAGGGTTTAGAATTCACCCTCAGACACCTAGTTTGGTTGTATCGGCCTTAATTATTACAAGGGCTCATCAAGCTATAGCATTGAACCACAAAGTCCTTCTTTGCCAGTACCGATGAAATCAAAGATCGAGGTTGGATGAGCCGATTTATTAGAGTCAAGACTTCGATCATCCTCGAGGAAAAGATATCGTTCCTGAAGAGGCGGACTTTTAACCGTAAGTGGAGTTCTCATTTTCCTTTGTATCTATTTTTGTTCTTTCATTTTTCATAGCTTACTCATCCTTTTTTGGGCAGCCGACGCTTGGGTGCTCTTGGCGGTGCCCGACCTCGAGGCTTCGATCGGGAAACTAGCTGCCACATCCTCTTATGACAAGCATTAGCGGCGTGAATTGGGAAGGGACAATAGGAGGCCAAGAACAACAGCCTTGGAGATGCGTCCGAGATAAGGCCGGCCCCGCCCGGAGAAGAAACCAAGCCTTCAAATCTAAAGGCCGAGAAAGGATAATAAAAGAAAGAGGGTCTCGAAGCTCGAAGACCCCAAAGACAAGAAAACCTCCACTTGAAGGTTGCGAAAAAGGTTTGGTTAGACGGGCATAGACTCAGCCATGACGCCCCAGATGGTGAGGAAAATTATGAGGAAGAATCGGCGCTAGTGACTCGGACCAGGAAGCCAGTCGAGGCCACCAAGCCTTCTGAACTAGAAAGTCCACCCTGTGGTGAGGACGCCCGAAGGGAAGAGACGGGCAAGGCCCCCTATCTCCGGAGGTTGTGATTGTCCCTCCGTCTTTAATAACTATACCAGAGGGGATAAATGCTGAGGCCCCGCGAGGTTAATGAGAACAATAGGTCATTCCCTTTCATTGCCAACTTATTCTGGGGAGGCAATCAAGGAAGCCAACACTTTGCATATGCCCGACCCAAGTAAATTCATCGAGGACGATCCTTTACAGAGTTTCCATGCTGGAGTTGAGGATGCCGATGACTTCAATGATGCATCTTCCATTTTTGAATAGGCCTATCGCCTCTTTTTCTCGTGTAAGGACTTGCCCTATCTATTGCAAGCTTTTTTCCTTTGTCTTTCTCTTTTACTTAAGCGTATTTATTTCATGTATAGGCTGTGGCAAAGTTCAAGGACAAGCTGAAACAATGTGAGGTTGAGCTTAGGAGAGTCTCGGGCGAAGAGAATACTTTGAGGCTCCTTTGTAGTCAGAAGGAAGAGGAGCTTAAGGATTTCCGAATTGCTTTGGCCGAAGCTAAAAAAAGCGAGTCCGAGCTGGATGGGCTGTAACTTTGACTTTAGCAAAGTTTGGCATTCTTGGCCCTGCTTCAGAGGCTAATACTTTGATGTTCAGCTGCAGCAAAAGTGAGACATGATTGGGCAGCTCTGGGGCGAGGTAGTCAAGTTCGGGTTGATTGCCACCGATAGAAGGAGAACATAGATCGACTTGCCACTGAAAAAGAAGTTGTTAAGGATCAATTGAGCTCGGCTGAAGCTTAGCTATTAGAATTTATGCCGTTCACTAGGGGGGGGTGAATAGTGAGGCACGAGAATATTGAAATATTGCGGAATTTAAAATTGCAGGAATAAGTAAATACGGCAATTGAAATAATCAAGAAAGAACACACCGTATTTTATCCTGGTTCACCACAACCCGTGGCTAGTCCAGTCCCCGAGAGACTCTCTCGAGATTCCACTATCTTCGTCAAGTTTACGGGTGCTTAACAAATCGTTACAGTTGCTCAAGGATACCGCACCTTAAGACTTCAATTGCTTGAGGATACCTCACCCCAAGACTTCAACCACTAAGACTTTGGGTACTTAGCAAACCCGACAAATGAGAAGATATGTTCTTCTCAAACAATTCTCTTTTACAACAAATACTCTCTCAATAGAGTGGATAAAGAGAAACAAAATAAGCTCTATGAACAACACAAAGTTGTCTATCAAATGGCTCAACAAAAGCTCTAAAATGATGCTTGAAAATGATCAATATGTATATCAATATATGCAGGAGTTGTGTGTTTACAATCACCTCAAAAGACCTCTTTTTATAGGTGAAAAAGTGGTGTTGACCGTTGCTTAATTGACAAATAAAATCCCTGATTCTGTGCTTCAACAATCGATTGTTTGGAGGTGACAATCGATTGTCTGACCAACGTTCAAAAAACAGATTCCTGATTTTAGGCTAAACAATCGATTGTTAACCCTGAATAATCGATTGTTCTTCAACGTTCAAAAATCAATTTAGGATTCTGTGGAACGGTCAAAAAATAATCGGTTGTATGAAAGTGACAGTCGATTGTTGACAATCGATTGTGGGACAAAGACAATCGATTGTTTTGATATTTAAAAACTGGTTGCAGTCTCAAAATAACCGATTGTTAAAGTGGAAAATCGATTGTCAACAATCGACTGTTAAAGTAGAAAATCGATTATGTTGTTCCAGTGTTCAAAACTTTGACAACGGTCGATTATATACACTTGATATACACTTGATATACACTATGTATACCAGAGTATACCAGATTGAAAACTTACTTCAAAACCCATTTTGGTTGAAATGAAAACGTTAAAATCATTTTGTTTGAAATATATATTAAAAATATTTATGATATATATAATTTAATAAAGTGATTTTATGCATGTTTATGATGACCTAATGTTGAGCCAAAGGATAAGATAACTTAAACGTTGTCCTTACATTGGTTCTACCAAACGACCTACGTCTTGGGTCTTCGGTCTTGAACTTCTTTGGCTCGTTCATGCAATTCCGTCATCAGTATGCTTCTCGCCATTTGATTATATCATTGTTTGACACTTGACTTCATTGTTTGTCATTCATCAAAACCTATACCTGAAAATCATGCTCATACAACCGAAGCGCACATATCAAAGGTATACATCATTTCCAACAATTTTCCCCTTTTTGATAATGATAAACAACGGAAGATATGCATATTGAATTCCCCCTAAATTCATGCTATATCTCAACATACAATTTATGCAAACAATTCATAGAAATCAATTCAATATAATTCCCCCTTAATTGAATATTCCCCCTCAATTAAGGCATGCATATCGCCCATATTCTTCCCCCTTTTGGAATTAGCAAAAAGACTATACCAAAAAAATTTAAACCATTGATGATACCTATCGTTATAAACAAGATCATATCAAATGTTAGTAAATGGCATACTAATGATAACGGTCATTTTTCTCAACAATATCAATTGTTATTTTAAACTAAGAATGTTCATCAAAACATGAATCAATCAATTATTATAAACCAAATTGATACTAATTGTTATTCAAAAAGAACTGATTAAAGCATGTATCAACCAAAACTGATATAGATTATTTGCACATATCAACTCATTGTGTTTTTATTCAAAATACGATAACTAACCGACGTTCCCCCTTAATGCATTAAGGTTTTGTGCTTGGTGCATCCACTACAATATTGTAGTCTTCAAGCACACCTGCAAAAAGAACCTAAAAATAGATTTTTGGTACCCAACTTCTTTTGGGTCCTTGGGGGTTAGGATAATAACAATTATAATCAACACATAAATTTCTATGTTTAGCAAAACAAACGGGTGCAATGTGTCCTACCCGATTACAATAATGACATATAACATTAGGATTGTGCATATGTCTAGGTTGAGCCAAATGCGTTCTAGGTGATCTAAAGTCATTCCTAGACGCGTTGAAATTCCTAGAGTCATCTCTAGGCGGTCTAGAATAATTATTCCTAGACTCATTAGCAAAAATCCTAGAATCATTTCTAGGTTGCGCAACTCCATTTCTATCATGATTCTTATTCATTTTACGCCTATAGTTATTCCTAGGCTTTTTCTTCTTTGTTTCAGCTTTAGGAATATCAACACTACGTGTTTCTAGTGCTTTCCTAAGTTCTGTGTTCTCTAGTTTTAAAGAACTACAAGAAGAACAATTTGAACATGTACAATTGAAGAAGCTTCATTCAATTCCTTGATTTTATTTTTAAAAACAGCAATGTCATTTTCCAAAAATTTGTTTTCTTTTTCTAAAACTTCAATTTTGTTTTTAAGAACATCATTTTCATTAGTCAATTTTTCAAAATCTATTTCTTTCAAAGAAGAGGATTTTTCAAAATCTTTTTCTTGTAAAGAAAGTGTTTTCTGAAAATCTGTTTGCAAAGAAAGTGATTTCTGCAAAGAAAGTGTTTTTTTCAATTCTTTTATCAATTTGGAAGCATTGACAAATTCACCATACAATTCATCATAGGCATTTTGTAAATCTTCAAATGAGTGAGAGTTAGATGTACTTACCTCTTCTTCTCCGTTTGCCATGAGACATAATGCGCCGGCTTCATTGCCCGAGCTGTCTGAGTCCCGTGATACGCGCCTATGGTGTTTCCTCTTTTTCTTGTCCTTCTTCAAAGACTTACAAAACTTTTCAAATATATCACTGGAAGTATTTTCATCATCCCTTTCCGAATCACTTACCTCTTCTCTTTTAAAGGATGAGGCTTTGAAGGCAAAATTCGAATCACTTCTAAGATAAGGATTAAGAATTGTGCTATCATAAGTTTCGAGGTTACCTCTTAGTCCATCAATTGTGATATTCGTGTATTCCATCGACTCTTGGATGGCATTGGCTTTGGAACGCCATTCGGGAGTGAGACTCCGTAGGAGTTTTTGAACAAGATCTTTGTTCGTGTAAACTTTCCCGAGAGCATGGAGATCGTTGACGATTCTTAAAAATCGTTCAAACATAACACCAATAGGTTCCTTCTCAATTTTAAAAGTTTCATATTTATGAGTTAGAAAATCAATTTTGGATTCTCGGACTTGAGGCGTACCTTCATAAATGATCTCGAGTTTTTCCCACATCTCCTTGGCGGTTGTGCAGCAAGAGATTTTCCGATAGTCATTCAGATTCACCGCACAATATAATACATGGATGGCCCTTGCATTATTTTCAACTATCTTCATGTCCTTGGCATCATATTCATCTTCCTTCTTTGGAACTGTGATTTCTCCAACTTTCTTTGTCGGCATTGGTTCACCGTTTTTGATGATTTGCCACAAACGAAAATTATTTGCTTTGAGGAAGATACTCATTCGCCCTTTCCAATATGTATAGTTTGTTCCGTCAAATAGTGGAATGCAAGTGGTGGATTGTCCTTCATTCATCATTCCTGCTTTCAATATTCTATACACAAAAATGTATATAGCTCTCAACCGGTTAAGGCTTTCAGAGAGTTAGGCTCTGATACCAATTGTTAGAATTTATGCCGTTCACTAGAGGGGGGGGGGGTGAATAGTGAGGCACGAGAATATTGAAATATTGCGGAATTTAAAATTACAGGAATAAGTAAATACGGCAATTGAAATAATCAAGAAAGAACACACCGTATTTTATCCTGGTTCACCATAACCCGTGGCTAGTCCAGTCCCCGAGAGACTCTCTCGAGATTCCACTATCTTCGTCAAGTTTACGGGTGCTTAACAAATCGTTACAGTTGCTCAAGGATACCGCACCTTAAGACTTCACTTGCTTGAGGATACCTCACCCCAAGACTTCAACCACTAAGACTTTGGGTACTTAGCAAACCCGACAAATGAGAAGATATGTTCTTCTCAAACAATTCTATTTTACAACAAATACTCTCTCAATAGAGTGGATAAAGAGAAACAAAATAAGCTCTATGAACAACACAAAGTTGTCTATCAAATGGCTCAACAAAAGCTCTAAAATGATGCTTGAAAATGATCAATATGTATATCAATATATGCAGGAGTTGTGTGTTTAAAATCAGCTCAAAAGACCTCTTTTTATAGGTGAAAAAGTGGTGCTGACCGTTGCTTAATTGACAAATAAAATCCCTGATTCTGTGCTTCAACAATCGATTGTTTGGAGGTGACAATCGATTGTCTGACCAACGTTCAAAAAACAGATTCCTGATTTTAGGCTAAACAATCAATTGTTAACCCTGAATAATCGATTGTTCTTCAACGTTCAAAAATCAATTTAGGATTCTGTGGAACGGTCAAAAAATAATCGGTTGTATGAAAGTGACAGTCGATTGTTGACAATCGATTGTGGGACAAAGACAATCGATTGTTTTGATATTTAAAAACTGCAGTCTCAAAATAATCGATTGTTAAAGTGGACAATCAATTGTCAACAATCGATTGTTAAAGTAGACAATCGATTATGTTGTTCCAGCGTTCAAAACTTTGGCAACGGTCGATTATATACACTTGATATACACTGTGTATACCAGAATTGAAAACTTACTTCAAAACCCATTTTGGTTGAAATGAAAACGTTAAAATCATTTTGTTTGAAGTATATATTAAAAATATTTATGATATATATAATTTAATAAAGTGATTTTATGCATGTTTATGATGACCTAATGTTGAGCCAAAGGATAAGATAACTTAAACGTTGTCCTTACATTGGTTCTACCAAACGACCTACGTCTTGGGTCTTCGGTCTTGAACTTCTTTGGCTCGTTCATGCAATTCCGTCATCAGTATGCTTCTCGCCATTTGATTATATCGTTGTTTGACACTTGACTTCATTGTTTGTCATTCATCAAAACCAATACCTGAAAATCATGCTCATACAACCAAAGCGCACATATCAAAGGTATACATGATTTCCAACAATAGCTCCATGGTGCTGAAGTGAAAGGCTTGGCTCAAGCCAGGGAAATCGAGGGGCTGGGGGCCAAGCTGGCTAAAGCCCGAATTGAAGCTGTATATGATAAGGCTAAAGCTGCACAAGTGAAGGCCAAAGCTGTGAAGACGAAGGTTGTGGCCAATAAATCAATTCTTATGTACAAAAGAGAAGCCGCAACTGTTCAAGCTGAGTTTAGGGCAGCCTCTAATCGGGAAAAATGGAGCAATGAATTGGCCAAGTGTCAAGCCGGAGGGAGTCACTCGAGGAAGTCCATGCTCTAGGGTTCGACCTTGACAAAGAGATAGCTGAAGCAAAGGCACGGGAAACTGATGCTAGGTTTCTTGTCTCCTCTGATGATGAGGACGTGGTAAGTGGCTCTGGGGATGAGAAAAGTGAAAAAGATGCTCCTGAAGGGGAAGAGGCTCCAGAAGAGAAATCTACCTGATATGAAGACAGCGCTCTCGGGGACGTGGCCCCGAAAATAGATTAGGTTTCTATTTTTGTATAAGGGTACTTCATTGTAATATTCTTTGTAATTTTTTCGGATGAATATAAAGTAGTTTTTTTCTCTGTTCTTGATTTGTGCTGACTTTTTATTTTGTCTCCGTTCATAAAAATTTCCGATGATTCACATGTTAAGTTCAAGTATGGTTTAGACAGGAAGCCCTTAGGCTCTTATTACCTGAAATCGTAGCCCTTAGGGTTTTAGATGATCCCCGAGCCAAACTTAGAGTCAAATTAATGCAAGCTCGGGGTCTTTGGGTCTGAATTAAATGAGAACGGGGTCTCAGACTCCCATAGGTCTTTGAACTTATATTTCTTTTTAACCTGGCCCTTAGGATCTTGTATTTCGGCTCTTAGGCTCTTTCTAGATTTGGCCCTTACGCTCTTTTAGGTTGGCCTTTAGTCTCTATTAGGTTAGCCCTTAGGCTTTCTAAATTGGACCATTTCGGTCTCTAAAAATGGCTATATAGTTGTCCTTCACTTGGGCTAAAAGACTTAATGAATTAGTTATGCCTTAGCATGTATTTATGTACCCATTGTGTTTTTCGAAGGCTCGCCGTATCGGAACCTTATTAGTCCTTTTTTTGTGTGGACATAGTTGAATGCCTCTTAGGGGGTTTTCGAAGGCTGGTATTATCAAGACCCTTGGATTTTTTGGGGGAAAAATTTATCGAGGCCCCTTATATTATGCTTTTTCCGTGGTTAGCCTAATTTAACAGGGTCTTCAATGTTTGGAGGCCTTTAGTTTTATAGCAAAAATAAACGTCTCCGGATTGCAATATGTGACGACCCAAAAGGTCATCACCTTTTTCTTATTTATTCCTTGCTTTCGAGGCCTTGAGAACCTCATTTATAGTTGCCTCGATTTGTATGTGCAGTCCGGGCGCGTAGCCGAAAAACTTATATATGGAATTCTGTGGAAAATACTAAATTTTGGTGATAAAATGAATAAATTTGACTTCGGTCAATATTTTGGGTAAATGGACCTGGAACCGTGATTTGACGTTATCGAATGATCTGTAGGAAAATATGGGGCTCAGGCGTGTGCCCGAAATTTAATTCCGAGGTCCCAAGCCCGAGAAATAAATTTTGAGTAAAATTGTTTTTCTGGAATTATTATGGAAAATTGAAATTAAAATTGATTGGAACGTGCTGGTATCGGACCCGCATTTTGGTTTCGGCGCCCGGTATAGGTCTCCTATGTAATTTAAGATATTTTTGTAAAGTTTGGTTGAAATCGAACGTCGTTTGACGTGTTTCGGACTTAAAGTACTAAATTTGAAAGTATATGAAGTTTGAAGAAAAACTAGTGATTTTGAGATTTGATTAATTGCTTTTGATATTATTTTGACAATTTGATGCGCGAGTAAGTCCGTAGGATATTTTTGAGGTGGCGTGTGTATTTAGTTTAGAACCCCGAGGGCTTGGGTGTGTTTTGGATAGGTCGTGAGTGCATTTTTGATCTTAGAGAAAATATGGTATCTTCAGTTCTGAAATTTTTGCACATGTGAAGCAGGTCTCGCAAATGCGGGCTCGCAAAATACGAGGAAGGGAAGTCTTGTAGCTGGGTCGCAAATGCGACCATTTGGTCCGCAAATGCGAAGTAGAGCCCGTCGCAAATGCGACATTTGGCTCGCAAATGCAAAGCCTAGAGTTCTTGGCAGTGTTTGCAAATGCAAACTTTCTCTAGCAATTCCCATACCTGCAGGGTTCGCAATTCACATTTCCCACATCTGGAACCTGCATTTTTCATACTTAGTCGAATTTTGAACCGTTTTCATCATTCTTTCAAAACCCAAAGACACTTAGGTGATTTTCCGAGAACAAGACTTCTTCCAAATTATTTGTAAGTTGCTTTTTACTCATTTCTTTCAATCTTTAACATCATTTAACATGTTCTCAACTTAAAATCAAAGATTTCCATGGGTGAAATTGGGGGGGGGGGGGGAGGGTACTGGGTAGAACTTAGGTTTTTTTTTAAAATTGGGGATTTGGACCTCAACTTGAGGTCTGATTTCAAAACAAATTACATATTTGGGTTCGTGGGGGAATGGGTAAATGGGCTTTGGTTCGAACCTCGGGTTTTGACGACATGGGCCCAGGGGCATTTTTGGACTTCTTGGGAAAAACTTTGGGAAATTCATTTTTATGCGTTTAAATTGATTCATTTAGTTTTTATTGATGTAATTAAGTAACATGTGACTAGATTCGGGCAAATTTGTGGTGGAACCGAGGCGTAAAACTATAATTGAAGCTTGAGATATATTCAAGGCATTGAGGTAAATGTTTAGTCTAACCTTAGCTTAAGGGAATAGGTGTTGGCTCTTACTATCTACTTGTTAATTATCGAGTGCGATGTATAGACATGGCGATGAGTATCTATACATTGGTGTATAGCATGATCGTGAATCTTTATATTGCGAAAATTGTGATCTTTGTGGTAACTTCCATGCTTAATTGATGATTTTTATATGTTGTAAAGAGTATGTGGAAGGAATTGTTATCTTTGAACTTCGAGGAGCATTGACTCGAGTTGAAATACAAGTTTTGAAGCTATATGAGATAATTAAATCATTAGAGCATTGGCTGAAATGATAATGTGAACTATGAGATAAAAATGACAGGAAGAGAAAACATTACTGGTTTGCTCCCCTGCCGGGACATTTTGTTGTTTTGTTGATATTATCCCTTGCCGGGACGTATATACTTGTACTGTTGAGTTCCCTTGTCGGGATAGTGTAAATTATGGTTAATCCCTTTCCGGGACTATTGTCATGATCAATGTAAATTGTATATTTAGATTATTATATTGGATCGGGTTGCACACCGCAACCGATATTATATTGGATCGGGTTGCACGCCACAACATATATTATATTGGATCGGATTGCACGCAGCAACAGATATTATATTGGATGGGTTGCATACGCAACAGATATTATATTGGATCGGGTTGTACGCCGCAACAGATATTATATTAGATCATGTTGCACGAGGCAACTGATATCATATTTGGATCGAATTGCACACCGCAACAATTATATGTGTATTGATTGGGTTGCACACCGCAATATACTTAATTGATAAGGTATCGGGTTGCGTGCTGCAATAGTAGTGTTATTGCATTATTGTAGATGCCCTGCACTTGTCCTTGGTTTCCCCGATTCGTGCTGATAATTGAGTCATGTTGCTCTTTACGTTTACTTTACTGATTTTCTGTTGTTACTTGAATTTTTGGTGATGTCATTGATTCCCTTGCCTGATTGCTTTGTAATTGTTGCTTGGGTGAGGAAGAGTGTAAAGCACCAAGGGTGATGCCATATATTGTTTGGGTGGGAGAGTGTTAAAGTACGAAGGGTGATGTCGTGCACTTATTGCTGTTTGTTATGATTCCTTGTTATCAGTTTGAGTGCATTAATGGTCTTATTCCACAATTACTGTGATTCTTTATGTTGGCATTTTCCTTCATCGTGTCACTAGCTATTACTTAGTTCATGCTATAATTGCTACATATTTATGTTACTTAATTGCTACTTGCCATTTAGCATATTAAATATTAAATTATCTTTTGCTTCTTAAAGTCTATGATTAACTGCTACTTGTCATTATTTTTTTCCTTAATGAATTGTTATTATTGTATACTTTGTCATCTTATGAACTTGCATTAATTGTTGCGGTTGTCGAAGTAATTTCATTTTCAAGAACTATTAACATATAAAAATGGGAGCGGGTCGTACGCCTACCACGAGATATGAGAAATGGGATCGGGTTGCATACAGAAAACAAGATAAAATTGAAAGTGAAAGTTGCCTTTATTTCTCTCTATCAGTGTAGAAGTTAAATTGCAGTTTCCTTATTGTTCTTTGGTGTTATGGTTATCTGCCACCCTCGCAGCATATTCCCCTTCTCCAGCTTTAATTGCTTATTACCTATTTACTTTTCCGTCGTATATTATATAATATCTGGAGTCTAGTACTATCCTTGTCATTTCTTCACCGAGGTTAGGCTAGACATTTATCATCAGATGGGGTCGGTTGTGCTGATACTACACTCTACACTCTTTTGTTCAGACCCCAGTATTGTAGATTTTGGACCGTAGTGAGATTGCTGGATCTTGTTCATCAGTCGACCCGAGGTAGCCCTGCAGGCGTTTGCAGGCCTTGGAGCCTCCTTCTATTTACTTTCCTATTTCTTATATTCCAGAGACAGTGTCGTCTTTCGGGCCTTTACTTGTAGAATTCTTAGACCGTCTGGGAAACTGTGACACCAGGTTTGGGTAGTTGAGACTCAAACAGTTGTACTAGTTGCTTATGTTCAGATAATTTTTGTTCTTCTTCCACTGTTTAATGTTATATCTTAGTAATTGATAAAGAATATAAAATAGGTGAGATGTTAAATAGTTCAGTTGATTGGTTTGCCTAGCTCACATTAGTAGGTGTCATCACGACTCCCGAGGCTTAAAACTTCGAGTCGTGATAAAATGGTATTAGAGCTCTAGGTTACATAGGTCTCATAGTTTACAGATAATCTTAGTAGAGTCTGAGGGATCGGTACGGAGACGTTTGTGTTTATCCCTCAGAGGCTATAGAGTTAGGAAATTCCACGCTATTTTCTTACCGTGCGGATTTATTTCTCAATGCTAATTGTATTTCTACTATGTTCTATCGTGAATGGAGAGGTCATGTACCTCTTCTTAAGCCGCACAATTGCATAGATTGGCGGTAGATCAGCTACGTCTTCGGAGGCTTGCGGAGGTTGGATAGGTGCTTGCAAGCTCTTCAGTACTACTTCCTGTGCTGCATCTTTTGAGGAAAGCCAAGATTTTCTAGACGACTATCATGAGGTTCTTAGGGACATGGGGATAGTGGAGACCAGTGATGTCAATTTTGCCGCATTTCGCTCGTCTGGATCCGCCAAGACTTGTTAGAGGGATTATTGTTTAGCTAGACCAGCCGGATCGCCAACTTTGACTAGAGGAAGGTTCGTGCAACTATTTCTGGAGATGTTTCTTCCCATCACTCCGAGGGAGGTTTATCGGAGGCATTTTAAGCGTCCCCAGTAGGGTTCTATGACCGTTACTCAGTACGAGATCAGATTTATTGACTTGGCTCGTCATGTTCTTATCATACTTCCCACCGCGATAGAGAGTGAGGAGGTTTATTGAGGGATTCGTCCAGCCCGCTCAGTTAGCTAGAGGTGGAGGCAGAGATATTAGAGGTGGAGGTGCATGTACAATTCTGTGTTATAGTAGAGAACTTTCGATTTAATTTTCATTGTATCTAGTCATGCCTAGTGATTTTTTGAGTGCCCATGTTTATGTGTCTACGCTGGTGGGTGACTCTATTGTGGTGGATCGTGTTCATTGATCATGTATAGTGTGGATTGGAGGTCTTGAGACTCGTGTGGATTTGCTTCTTCTAGACATGGTTGATTCCGACATTATATTGGGGATGGACCGATTATGACCTTATCACGTTATTTTGGACTGTTATGCCAAGACTATAACCTTAGCTTTACCGGGTATGCCTAGTTTAAAGTGAAGAGAGAATCCTAGTCATTCTACCAGTAGTGTCATCTCGTATGTGAAGGCTCGACGTATGGTCGAGAAGGGGTGTTGGGCCTAATTGGCATATGTTCGTGATTCTAGTGCTAAGGTTTCTTCTACTGATTATGTGCCTGTTGTTTTTGAGTTCCCTGAGGGATAGTCAGTTATATGCTGAAATTTTTGAAGTGTGAGTTCTAGCTGAGTTCAGTTGCATTCCTGGGTCATGTTGTATCAGTAGAGGGTATTCAGATGGATCTAAAGAAGATTGAGGTAGTCAAGAACTAGCCTAGACCAGCATTAGCTACAAAGATTTAGAGTTTCTTGGGTATGGCAGGTTACTATCGTCGGTCCGTGGAGGGGTTCGCATCCATCGCAGCCCGATGACCAATTGGTGCCCATTTCAGATGGTCGGATGAGTGTGAAGCGAGCTTTCAGAAGCTTAAGACAGCTCTAACTATGGCACCAGTGTTGGTTTTGCCTACAGGTACAGGGTCTTATATAGTCTATTGTGATGCTTCCCATGTTGCGCTTGGAGTAGTGTTGATGCAGGATGGCAAGGTCATTTTTTATGCTTCGAGGCAGTTGAAGATACATATGAAGAACTATCCGGTTAATGATTTTGAATTGGCAGCCATAGTTCACTCATTGAAGATTTGAAAGCATTATCTGTATGGAGTGGCATGCGAGTTGTTCACGGATCACAAGATCCTTCAGTATTTGTTCAAGCAAAAGGAACTGAATTTGAGGCAGAAGAGGTGGTTAGAGTTGTTGAAAGATTATGAAATCACCATTCTATATCATCCGGGGAAGGCCAATGTGGAGGCCGATGCTCTGAGTAGGAAGTCAGCCAGTATGGTAGTCTTGCTTATTTTCCGGTCAGTGTCAAACCTCCTTTCATACGGCTACCACGAAGGATAAATGTATAAGGGAGTTTTTTCATTTAAAATGACATTATTTAAAATCGGATTATTTATCTATTTAGAGTCGCCACTTGGGATAGGCTTGACTTTTGGTGTTCCAAGTCACTGGTTTGCTTTGAATCCCAGATCGAGGAAATTTTTGACTGCCCAAATGGAGTCTGCGAACCAGAAATCCTAAGTAAGGAAATATGTTGACCCGGGGGAAGGTGTTAGGCACCCTCGGATCCCGTGGTTCTAGCACGATCGCTTAAACTATTATAATTGGCTAAAATCAAATTTTTATAGATGTTGATCCTATAGTGCAATTTTAAATTATTTACCGCTTTTAGTTGAATTTTTTTTAGGAATGCGAACGCTGTTTAAAATATTTCTTTGGATCGCGTCTCATGAAATGCATCCGGAACCGAAACACATTTTTATCTAACGTTTCTGGATTTGGATTTGGGTCACATGAAATGCACACCCGTATTTAGGAAGGTAAAATAATTCAAGACGCACTTAAATCGACTAACTGTTATTATCTTTGCGGGAAACCGTAGAGTTCGTTAAACGACATGTCTCAAATTTCCAAATATTTTAATAGGGGCATTTAAAGAGGGCCACACAATATATGAGTTTCGTTTGGCATGGCGCACCTCATTTTATTATTTAAAGGCCAATATAAAGCAAACTAGGATTTTCTATTGTGTTTGTCTGTAAAAGGGCCTAGTTAATTAGCAATTATAGAATTTGGGCTCAAAATTCAAACAAAAGGATGAAACCTCTTAATTTGAATTCGCTACCTAACTCGAAAGCCCAAATTTATAGCTCAATTTTATTTCAATTCCATCATACCCAATATTTAATGAGTAGATTGAGATCCTCCTTGGGCATCAAACGAGCCCAATATAAAAGCAATAAGCTGGGTTTCAGCCTTAATTTCAACCTTGAGTTAAACAAATTTAAAGTAGCACACCGGGCCTTTCTGTTTAGTAAAGGCTACTACAAATCAATGCGAACAAATATGGAGGGCAATGACCAGACCAGAATAGTCATTGACTATGGTGAGCCATTAAATTCATGCAGACTTAATACACATAGGCGTAGATTTCCTAGTTCAAAACCAGCGTGCCCATTCAAATCAACACAATGAAATGCCATGTCCTCAATTAACTATTAAAACTACGATGATAGTTATTTTACTCATAATATGTTCGAACATCAGCTTTTAGAGCAGGTTCACATTCGAATACAAGTGACGTACATCTGGAATGAATCAGTCATGACTTATTATAGTAGTCTAGATTTAACTATTACATATAGCAGTCAAATGGCTTACAATTAATTCAAAACACTTAAATAGACTTGAAAACATTCCAGTCCAAGTTTATGTATGTACAAACCAAAATTAAAATATACTAACCTATTACATATCATTTAAGATCCATTTGACCATTAAACATAGCAATCCAAACAAGTACAGTTCAAGGAGCAGATGCATGTCACTTTTCATTTCATTTTCACTCAAAAGCTACACCAAGTCAAGTTCATATATGTACCTAGAATTACAATGAAACAAAGAAAGAGATCGGCAGTGATTCAGTAGTATAGCAACAAGAATCAACACTTGAGATCCAACAGCAACACAATAATCAGATCTATTAGAAACCCAAACCGATATCATTGCAACCCAGGAAATGACTTCAAACCAGTAATACCAATAACAAACCAAAAACAACCTCAATTGAACTCCAAAACACACTCAAAACTGAATCCAACAAACTTCTGAAGATTCAACACTTCAAACACACGTATTTCAAGTCATTTTTATCGTATTTACGCTAGAAATTCAAAAGGATGGCTGAAAATTGGAACTAATCTGAAGAAAACTCTAATAAAATAGTATTTTTGGGATTTTTCTGAAGATTTAATTTTTAGAGATATTTTTCAGAATCCAAAAAATCCTCTGGGAATTCTTTAGCCTTCAAACTTTGTGGGAATTTTAAGAAGCTAGAAATTTCAGGATTCAAAACTTCTAGAAATTTTTCAGAGTTCCAACCTTTTGGGAACTTTTCAGGGATTTTAATATTTTCGGGAATGTTTTCAGGGATCAAAAAGCTTCTGAGAATTTTTCAGAGTTCCAACCTTTGGGAAATTTTCAGGGATTTTAAAATTTTTTGGGAATGTTTCTAGGGATAAAAAACTTCTGGGAATTTTTCATAGTTTCAACCTTTGGGAATTTTCAGCATTCAAAAACTTGTAAAATAAGGCAATGGTTTGCCCTTTTATAGGCTGAGCTTAGGGCAACCCTTTTTATTTTGTTTTACCTATTAGTCCCTCCGTTATTTTTCAGATTTTGTTAGTTAGTCCTTAAAAAACTAACTTTTGCTTCAAGTTATATCAATAAAATCCTGAAATTCAAATTTGAACCCCACTCTAAAATGTTCTAGATTCAACTACAGCATTGTGTTCTATTTAGGAATGCCTATACTACCCTTTATTTACCCTGAGATTTACTAACCTAGTACTAACTACACCCCAACCCCTTTGCCCTGGTTAACATTATTAGCTATGACCAAACAATCCTAATATCTGAATCAGTGCATCCAAGTAACTCTAATTAGGACCTGAATTAACCAACTAAAATCCAAATTAGCGAGTACTATTGGTAAGTCTAAAAATCAACATAAAATTAATTAAACACCATTGAATCATAAATCAGAACTGACTTAACATAAACACAATCATCTTAAAACCCTAAATAAATCCTAAAACATGCCAGGATTTCAAATTAAAAAATGAAACAAATCAGAACAAGACTAAACTAAAAATCAAAACAAACAGAGAATAAAACAGAATTAACTATAAACAAAGACAAAATTAAACTAGCAAAATCAAACAGAACTCATGAGAACAGGAAAAAAAGAAAAGAAAGAACAAAACAAAAAGGAAAGCTAGGAATAAAACTTACTGGTTTGGCTTTCATTTTGACTAGCCCAAATCTGAGGAGTTTCTTGAATCCATCTGGATTATAATCATCCTTAATTGTATGTTTTTGTGAGAAAAAACACAATTAAGGGATATTATAGCCCGGATCTCCTTAATTCCCAAATTTCAAAATTAGGGTTCTTGAAAGATTTTTCTATCTAAAATTCGAGATGTTGGAGGAATATTTGAGGGAAACTAACCAAAGACATGAGGAAAGGAAGGTGAGGGGGTCCAGGGTGTTATTTGGTTTGGTTCAGAGGTGGGGTGTTTTCAGGTCAGATTTTCAAACTAAAATTCGAGCCGGTTGATCATGATTTGAGTAGTTTTGGCTTGGGACTTGGTAAGAGGGGGACGAGGAGGTTGTGTGGTGTATTTTTGGTGGCTATTGGAGTCGGCGCTACTGTGGACGGCGGAACAATCACTCCTTTGATAGAAGATTCAAGATGAACGGTTAGTATCTGAGGGTTGGGATTTAGGGCGTTGGAAAGATGAGGAGGAGGGGATTCGAGGGTGTAAATATGGGGCTAATTGTAGAATCACCGGCGGCGACTACGATTTCCGGCCGGCAGAGGGACGATGGCTTTTGGGTGGTGTTACACCGGCTCATTTTGGGGTTAAGGGAGACATGGTACGGGGTTGATTCTGGGGAAGGAAGGGTATTTGGAACACTTATATATGCATTACATCCTCACTCTTCGACCGTCCGATTAAAACAAATATATTGCTCATATCAAGAGGTCGTTGAACGGGGTCGTTTGAGTCATGGGGCTCTAGATTGGTTCGTGGTTTTGGGCTGGCATGGGAGATAATACTTTGGGCTAGGATTTTTTAAAAAACACTGGCCCAAAATGGGTATGATTTCTTTCCCTTTTTTTATTTAATTGGTTTTCTTCTTTTCCTCTTTTTAATTAATTAATTAATTTTTTATTTTCATTTTCCATATTTTAACAAGTATAAAAATAAAAATAGATAAGACCACATTTAAGCTCTACAATTAGACTAATTAATTTCTAAAATAGCCTATATCCTACTTTTAAAAAGAAAACTAAGCAAATGCAAAAATGACTAATATTTTTTTATCATTTTATCTTATCTTGATAATATTAATTAGCTAATAAACCTAAGAAAAATATAAACTTAGGTCCTAAATGCAAATATACTATTGTTGTATTTTTATGAATTATATCAATTTAAAATGCACAAAAATGCAAACAAACACAAAATCATGCAATTAATTCCTAAAAAGTAAATAATAAAAGAAAATTCCTAATTTTAATAAATTCTATAGGAATACTTCAAATGAGGCAAAATCACATGCTCACAGCCGGTGAGAGGCCACTTGCGTTGGATGTTCAGGCGTTAGCCAATCAGTTCGTGAGACTAGATGTTTCTGAGCCCAATCGTGTGTTGGCTTGCACACTCGCTCGTTCTTCATTATTGGAGCGTATCCGTGATCGACAGTATGATGATCCCTATTTGTGTGTCCTTAGAGACACGATGGAGTGTAGAAGTTCCAGGCATGTTAACTTAGATGATGATGGAGTTTTGAGATTGCAGGGTTGCGTATGTGTAATAATGTGGATGGGCTCTAAGTGTTGATTTTAGAGGAGGCCCACAGCTCCCGGTACTGTATTCATCCGAGCGCCGCAAAGATGTATCAGGATTTGCGGTAGCATTATTGGTGGCATAGTATGAAGAAGGATATCGTAGCATATGTGGCTCATTATTTGAATTGTTAGCAGGTTCAGTACGAGCATCAAAGGCCTGGTGGTGTATTTCGGCAGATTGAGCTTCCCGAGTGGAAGTGGGACCGGATTACTATGGACTTTGTTACTGTGCTTCCGTAGACTCGAAAGAAGTTCGGTATGGGTTATTGTTGATAGGCTGAACAAGTCAGCGCATTACATCCCTGTTGCAGTCTCTTATTCTTTTGAGAGGTTAGATGAGATCTATATTTGGGAGATTGTTCGCCTCTATGGTGTGCCCATATCTATCATTTCGGACCAGGGTACACAGTTTATCTCGTGCTTCTGGAGAGTAGTTCAGCGAGAGGTAGGCATACGGGTTGAGTTGAGCATAGCATTTCATCGACAGACGGATGGTCAGTTCGAGAGGACTATTTAGATCTTAGAGGATATGCTCTGAGCTTGTGTTACTGACTTTGGAGGTTCGTGGGATCAATTTTTGCCTTTAGCAAAGTTTACCTACAACAACAGCTACTAGTCGAGTATCCAGATGGTTCCTTATGAGGCCTTATATGGTAGGAAGTGTCGGTCTTCGGCTGGATGGTTTCAGCCAGGAGAGGCTCGGTTGTTGGATACTTATTTGGTTCAGGAGGCCTTAGAAAAGGTCAGGATCATTCAGGATAGGCTTCATTTAGCTCAGTCCAGGCAAAATAGCTATGTAGATTGCAAGGTTAGGGATGTATCTATTAATGGTTGGTGAGGGGGTATTGCTCCGAGTGTCGCCTATGAAAGGCGTAATGAGATTTGGGAAGAATGGAAAGCTTACCCTAGGTTTATTGATCCGTTTGATATTCCTGATCGGGTGAGAGAGCTAGCTTATAGACTTGCCTTTCCACCGAGCTTATCAGCCGTGCATCCAGTGTTTCATGTGTCCATGCTTTGGAGGTATCACGACGATCCAACCCACGTGTTAGATTCAGCACTATCCAGTTGGACAATGACTTATCTTACGAGGCTGAGCCACTAGCTATCTTGGACCGGTAGGCTCGCCAGTTGAGAACCAACAGTTTCCCTTCTGTTCATGTTCAGTGGAGAGGTCAGCCTCCTGAGGTGTCGACTTGGGAGTTCGAGTCTGATATGCAGAGCCGTTACCCTCATCTGTTCCCCGACTTAGGTACTTCCTTCTTCTGTCCGTTCGAGGACGAACGATTGTTTTAGAGGTGGAGAATATGATGACCCAAAGAGTCATCACCTATTTTTTTATTCATTCCATGCTTTGGAGAACTTGAGAACCTCATTTAGAGTTGCCTCGATTTGCATGCACAGTAATGCGTAGCCAGAAAGCTTAAATGTGGAATTCTGTGAAAAATGCTAAATTTTGGTGTTCAAATGAATAAATTTCACTCCAGTCAACATTTTGGGTAAACGGACCTGGACTCGTGAATTGACAGTCCTGGAAGGTCCGTAGGAAAATATGGGACTCCAGCATGTGCCCGGAATTTAATTTCGAGGTCCCACGCTCGGGAAATGAATTTTTGAGTAAAATTGTTTTTCTGAAATTATTGTAGAAAATTGAAATAAAAACTGATTAGAACGTGTTGGTAATGTATTTTGGTTCTGGCGTCCGGTACATGTCTCCTATGTAATTTAAGATATTTTTGTTAAGTTTGGTTGAAACCAGATGTCGTTTGACGTGTTTCGGACTTAAAGTTCTAAATTTGAAAGTTTATGAAGTTTGAAGAAAAACTATTGATTTTGAGGTTTGATTAATTGTTTTTGATATTATTTTGGCGATTTGATCGCGCGAGTAAGTCCGTAGGATATTTTTGAGGTGGTGTGTGTATTTGGTTTTGAACCCCGAGGGCTCGGGTGAGTTTTGGATAGGCTGTGAGTGCATTTTTGAACTTAGAGAAAATCTGGTATCTTCAGTTCTGAAATTTTCGATTTGCGAAGCAGGTCTCACGAATGCGAGCCTGACATGTCCTGTAGTTGGGTCACAAATGCGACCATTTAGTACGCAAATGAGAAGTAGATCCTGTCACAAATGCAACATTTTGGCTCGCAAATGCGAAGTTCGGAGTTCTGGGCAGTGTTCGCAAATGCATACTTTATCTCGCAATTCCTATACCTGCCGGATTTGCAATTGCGAACCCCAGTTCACATTTCCCATATCTGCAACCTGCATTTTCATACTTAGTCAAATTTTGAACCATTTTCACCATTCTTTCAAAACCCAAACACATTTAGGCAATTTTCCAAGAAGAAGACTTCTTTCAAGTCATTTGTAAGTTAGTTTTTTACTCATTTCATTCAATTTTTAGCATCATTTAACATGTTTTCAACTTAAAATCAAAGATTTCCATTGGTGAAATTGGGGGTCTTGGGTAGAACTTAGTTTTTTCTAAAATTGGAGATTTGGACCTCAATTTGAGGTCCGATTTCAAAGTAAATTACATATTTGGGTTCGTGGGGGGAATGGGTAACCGGGCTTTCATTGGAACCTCGGGTTTTGACCACATGGGTCGGAGGACTTTTTGGACAAAACTTTGGAAAATTTATTTTTATGCAATAAAATTGATTCATTTAGCATTTATTGATGTAATTAAGTAACATGTAACTAGATTCAGGCGAATTTATGGTGGAACCAAGGGGTAAAGCTATAATTGAGGCTTGAGATGTATTCAAGGCATTGAGGTAAGTGTTTGGTCTAACCTTAGCTTTAGGGAATGGGTGTTGAGTCTTATTTGCTACTTGTTAATTGTCAAGTGTGATGTATAGGCATGGTGACGAGTATCTATACATTATTGTCTAGCATGACTGTGAGTCTTTATATTCCAAACATTTTGATCTTTGTGGTAACTTCCATGCTTAATTGATAATTTCTATATGTTGTAAAGAGCATGTGAAGGAATAGTGATCTTTAAACTCCGAGGAGCATTAGCTCGAGTTGAAATACAAGTTGTGAAGGTATATGAGATAATTGAATCCTTGGAGCATTGGCTCATGTGATAATGTGAACTGTGAGATGAAAATGAAAGAAAGAAAA
Source organism: Nicotiana benthamiana (assembly GCA_034376525.1). Taxonomy (NCBI): domain Eukaryota; kingdom Viridiplantae; phylum Streptophyta; class Magnoliopsida; order Solanales; family Solanaceae; genus Nicotiana; species Nicotiana benthamiana. Next base: position 16,485,308 of record CM067325.1, read on the forward strand.
AGAGTTACTGGTTTGCTCCCTTGTTGGGACGTTTTGTTGTTATGTTGATATTCTCCCTCGCCGGAACGTATATACTTGTACTGTTGAGTTCCCTTGCACGGATAGTATAAATTATCATTAATCCCTTGCCGTGACTATTGTCATGATCAATGTAAGTTGTATATTTAGATATTATATAGGTTCGGGTTGCACGTCATAACAAATATTATATTTGATCGGGTTGCACGTCGCAACAGATATTATATTGGATCGGGTTGCATACCGCAACAGATATTATATTGGATCGGGTTGTACGCTGCAACAACAATAGGTATATGGATCGGCTTGCACGCTACAACAGATATAATTGATAAGGGATCGAGTTGCGTGCTGCAATAGTAGTGTTATTGAATTGTTCTAGATGCGGTGCACTTGTCCTTGATTTCTTCGATTTTTGCTGATAATTGAGTCATGTTGTTCTTTACGTTTACTTTACTGATGTTCTGTTGTTACTTGACTTTATGGTGATGTTATTGATTCCCCTGCCCTAATTGTTTTGTAATTGTTGCTTGGGTGAGGAAGAGTGTAAAGCAGAAGGGTGATGCCGTGTATTGTTTTGGTGAGAGAGTCTTAAAGCACGAAGGGTGATGTCGTGCACTTATTGTTGTTTATTATGATTCCTTGTTATCAGTTTTAGTGCATTAATGGTCTTATTCCACAATTACTATGATTCTTTATGTTGGCATTTACCTTCATCGTGTCACTAGTTATTATTGAATTCATGCTGTAATTGCTAAATGTTTATGTGACTTAATTTCTACTTGTCATTTAGCATACTAAATATTAAATTGCATGTTTGCTCCGTAAAGTCTATAATTAACTGCTACCTGTCATTATTGTTTTCCTCAGTAAATCGTAATTATTGTGTACTTTGTCGTCTTATGAACTTGCATTAATTGTTGTAGTTGTCGAAGTAATTTTATTTGCAAGAACTATTATTATATAAAAATGGGAGCAGGTGGTATGCCTACACGAGATATGAGAAATGGGATTGGGTTGCTTGCCTGCAACAAGATGAAATTGAAAGTGAAAGTTGCCTTTATTTCTCTCTATCCGTATAGAAGTTAAATTACAGTTTCCTTATTGTTCTTTGATGTTCTTGTTATTTGCCACCCCCGCAACATGTTCCCCTTCCCCAGCTTTAATTACTTATTACCTGTTTACTTTTTCGTCGTATATTATATAACTGCACAGGTTTATCTGGAGTCTGTCTCGTCACTACTTCGCTGAGGTTAGGCTAGACACTTACCAGCACTTGGGGTTGGTTGTGCTGATACTACACTTTGGAATCTTTTGTGCAGACCCCAGTTTTGTATATTTTGGACCGCAGTGAGATTGCTGGATTTTGTTTATCAAGCGGCTCGAGGTAGTCCTGCAGGCATCCGCAGGCCCTGGATCCTCCTTCTATCTACTTTCCTATTTCTTACATATATTTCCAAAGACAATTTTGTATTTAATTCTTTCGGACCTTTATTTATAGAATTATTAGCATTGATATATTCCAATTATTTGGTAATCGCTCACCTTCCATTGTGCTAAGTTTGTAGGATCCTTTCCCTTTGACACTGAGAATAGGGTATGGTCCTTCCCAATCGGGACCTAGCTTCCCTTAGTTTGGGTCTCGAGTGTTAAGGGCGACTTCCCTCAGTACAACGTCTCTGACTTTGAAATATTGAAGGTTTGTCCTTCTGTTGTAATACCTTTCAATTCTTTGTTTTGCGCGACCATCCGTATTAATGCAACCTCACATTTTGCATATAGTAGCTCAAGAGAAGTGTTCATGCTTCGTGATTTGAGCCATCGGTGGCATGCTAAAACCTTGCACTAGGCTTCTCAACTTTGAGAAGGATTAAAGCTTCAGATCCATATACCAAAGAAAACGGGGTCTCCACAGTGCTTGACTTTGATGTTGTCCCATATGCCCGTAATACCTCAAGCAACACCTCTCCCCATTTCTCCTTTGAATCATCTAGCCGTTTCTTCAAGTTTTGAATAATGGTTTTGTGGGTGGACTCAGCCTGACCATTTGCACTTGGGTGGTAAGGTGCTGATATGATCTTTTTGATTTTATGGTCCTCGAGAATTTTGTCACTACTGTCGATGAACTGTTTTCCATTGTCACATTTCATTTCGGCGGGTATCCCGAATCGGCATATGATGTGGTCCTATGTGAAATCAATGACTTTTTTTTCTCTTACCTTCTCGAAATCCTGCGCTTCACCCCATTTTGAGAAATAATCAGTCATAGACAAAATGAATATAGCTTTACTTAGCGCCGTTGGTAGGGGGGCGATGATGTCCATCCCCCATTTTATGAATGGCCACAGGGATAGGACCGAGTGGAGTTGTTCACCGGGTTGATGAATTATTGGTGCAAATCTTTAGCATTTATCACATTTCCGAATGAACTCCTTGGTATCTTTTTCCATGCTAGCCCAATAATATCCTACTCTGATCACCTTGCAAACCAGAGAGTCTTCAGCAGAATGGTTCCCACAGGAGCCCTCATGGATTTCCCATAGCACATAATTTGTATCCCCGGGTCCCAAGCATACTGCCAGTGGTCTCTATCGAAGGTTCTTTTGTATAATGTTCTATTTTCATCGAGCAAGAATCGAGGTGCTTTGGCTCGGAGTGTTCTTGACTCCTTTGGGTCTGCGGGGAGCTTCCCATACTTTAAATAATCGATGTACTTATTCCTCCAATCGCATGTTAATCTTGTTGAGTTAGTCTCTACATAACCTTCTTCGATCACTGACTTTCATAACTGGATGATAGCCCATGGGACGATATCATTTTTATCGACTGATGATCCCAAGTTTTCTAGAGCATTGGCCTCGTTGTTCTATTCTCGAGGTACATGTTCCATTGTCCATTCCTTGAAGCGGTGTAGTGTTATTTGAAGTTTGTCCAAATACCTTTCCACTCGGTCAACTCAAACCTCAAAGTTTCCATTTACATGGTTTACTACCAAAAAGAAATCACACTTTTCCTCGATGACCTCTGCTCCAAGGCCCTTGGCTAGTTCAAGACCTGAGATCATGGATCATTCTCAATCTCATTGTTAGTCAATTTAGAAGTTTTGACAGATTGTCTAATAACACTGCTCGTAGGCAGTTTTAAAATGACGCCGAGCCCAGACCATTTTATATTCGAGGCACCGTCTGTGAAGAGTGTCCAAACCCTTACCGATGTACCCATTTTTAATTAGATTTCCTTTTTTACATCGGGTCCATTGGCATGTGCGAAGTCGGCCATGAAGCTTGCCAAAATTTGAGAATTAATGGCCATCTGAGGCTGATATTCGCTATTATATCCCCCAAGTTCGATGGCCCACTTGGCCAATCAGATCGATAATTCGGGCTTATGCAAGATATTTTGAAACGGATATGTAGTTAGTACACATATAAGATGGCAATGAAAATATGGTTTTAATTTCCTAGATGCACCTATTAATGCAAGAGCTAATTTTTCCAAATATGGATACCTGATTTCAGCATCCCCTAGGGTCCGACTCACTAAATAAATCAAATATTGTGTACCTTACTCTTCTCGAACCAACACTTCACTTACCGCTACCTTCGACACAGACTTATACAATTAGAGTGTTTCATCCTTTTTCGGAGTATGGAGCAAAAGAGGGCTCGAGAGATACCGTTTTAATTCTTCCAGGTATCACTGGCATTCCGGGGTCCATGTGAAGTTCTACTTCTTTTTAAGCAGGGAGAATAAATGATGGTGATCTCGAGATGAATCGACCCAAGGGCAGCTATTCGTCCAGTTAGCCGTTGCATGACTTTCATATTGTTCACCATAGTGATTTCCTCAATGGCTTTAATTTTATCGAGATTGATCTCAATGCCTCTGTTCGATACCATGAAGCTTAGGAACTTGCCTGAGCTGACTCCACAAATGTGTTTCTCGAGGTTGAGCTTCACGTTATACTTTCTAAGGATGTCGAATGTTACCTACAAATGGGTCAAATGGCCCTCTGCATGCAAGGACTTGACTAACATATCATCTATACAAACTTCCATGGATTTGCCTATTTGATGTTCAAACATCTTATTAACTAAATGTTTATATGTGGCTCTTGCATTTTTAGCCCGAAGGGCATTACATTATAACAATACTTTCCATACTTGATGATGAATAAAGTTTTCTCCCTATCCTCCGGGTCCATTTGGATTTGGTTGTATCTGGAGTAGGCATCGAGAAAGGTGATGATCTGATGGCTGGTCGTAGCATTGATCAATTGATCGATGTTGGGCAATGGAAATGAATCTTTAAGGCAAGCTTTGTTCAAATCTTTGTAATATACACGCATTCTAAGTTTATTCCCCTTTTTAGGGACTACCACTTTGTTATCTAGCCATTCTGGATATTTTACTCCTTGATGGATCCTATTTTGAGAAGTTTGGTAACCTCTTCCTTGATAAATGCATATTTTAGCTGAGATTGATGTCTCATCTTTTGCTTTACTAGTTTAAACCTAGGATTGACACTTAGTCGATGGTTAGTTATCTCTGGTGGAATCCCTGTCATATCTAAATGGGACTAAGCGAAGCAATCAATATTATCGATGAGAAATTGAATAAGTTTTTTCCTAAGTTCGGGGGTTAACACTGTCCCTAGGTATACCTTTTGTTTCGGTAGATGCTCAATCAGTAAGACATGTTCGAGTTCCTCGATCGTGGATTTCGTTGCATCTAATTCTTCGAGGCCACGAAAGTTCGAGGGGTGAGGAAATATTCTTGTTCGTTCTTAGCCTCCTGTTCATTGGAAATTTGTCCCCCCGGATCAACCGAGGGCACGGGCTATGATTGCTATTTGGTCACCTGACTTCTCCGATATTGATGGAGTCGACACAGGTGCTGTGTCGTGCACTGCAAACATTTTCTCGGCTGCATGCTGCTCTCTCTCTATACTGTTTTCACGCCATCCTTTGTCGGGAACTTCATCATTGGTGGAGGGTCAATGGTACCGCACTCATGATACGGATCTACCTTTCGAGCAAAACATTATATCTCATGTCACCTTCGATGACATGAAAGTTGGTGTCTTGTATGGTTTCAACCACGTTGACTGGGAGGACGATTTCTCCCTGCATCGTTTTACTTGCCATGTTAAAGCCATTCAAGATCCGAGATGCCGGTATGATTTGATCGAGCAGCTCGCACTGCTCCACGGCCCTAGACCTAGATATATTCGCCGAACTGCCTGGATCACGAGAACACATTTAAATTGAACTTTATTTAAAAGGATAGAAAATACCAATGTGAGATTTAGATATAGCCTCAATGTCTTCCTCGTTGAATGTGAGGGTGTCCTTGGCAAGTAATCTCGACTCCGCTTTTCCCTTGTGATGGATACTTTGGTGCGTTTGAATATTAGATCCTGTGGGACGTCAAATTCGCCGATGATTATATGAATGCTATGTTGGGGTACGTTAGGTGCATTCTTGCTGCATGCATCCCTCTCACTGAAGTGATTCTTAGCCCGATCACTTAGGAATTCTCGATGGAGCTACCTCATTAATTAACCTAGCCACTTCCTCCTTTAGCTGTCTGAAGTCCTCTATTTTGTGACCATGTGTGCCGTGATACTTGCACATCAAGTTCGGGTTGGCCTGGTCCATTTAGTATCTTTGATACTCCCAATAGCCGATACAATCCCTGATGTGTCTACGCTAAAATTGTACTCTGATAATCGGGGGGCTTCGACGGAGTAAACGTGCTTATCGAATCCGTTCTTTCTCATGATCCCCTAAGATCCTGGACATTGGTCACTTCTTCGATTGCTCCAAGAGGTATTGTGGTTTGGGTCGTTGTTTTTTCGAATGGTTGATATAAGTCTTTGTTGAATCTTGATCCTCGGTCTGTGTCCCTCGAGGGCTTGACTGTGAATCTGTTTGGGTCACCTAAGCCCGAGGAGGCTCCCAACCGGTCATCCTCGACCCTAATTTTTGACTGATATCATTTGTGTATATCCAGCTATGTGAGAGCTGGATACTCGATCAAGTTATGTTTTAGGTGTCAAGATGCTATCGAGCTTCGGGGGGGGGGGGGGGGGGTAATTCTATATTTTCCATCTGAAACTGGGATAGGAACCTCTTAGTATTTCGCCGTCCCTTTGTTTTATCTTGAATACGTTCGATTTTATTGTGGCCACCTTTATAGTCCCATCTTGTACTTTCACAAAGGCATCCGCCAACATAGCAAAAGAATCAATTGAGTTAGAAGCTAAGTTATGATACCCGATCATAGCTCCTTTTGATAGTGTTTCTCCAAATTTTTTACAATACTGACTCGATTTTTTCATCATTCAAGTCATTTCCTTTAATTCCACAAATGTAAGAAGTAATATGTTCATTAGGGTCAGTTGTTCCATTGTACTTCGGTATATAGGGCATGTGGAACTTCTTGGGAGGGCATCAGAGCCGCACTCGAGAGGAAAGGTTTTTGTATGAATTTTTTGTCATATAGGCCCTTTAAAACTGGAGGTGCTCTCGGTATCTGGTCTAGTTGAGAGTTATAAGTTTTCACGTTTATATCATTGTCTTCTATCTTCTTTTCTCCTAACTCGATCCTTTTATTCATTCTTCGAGCATTTTCATGATCGTGGGGTTAGTCCCGAGCCGCTCTCATCGGGCTTTTCAAGCACTGGTTCGGGGCTGTTTGTTTACTGGTTCGACACTATTAGGGGTTCTGTTTTGACTTTGGAGCTGAGCGATGGCGTCTTGCTGGGCTTGCAGCATCTCGAATATCACTTGGAGGCTGACTCCTCCCTCTTCTAGTCCTCGTGTTTCTTGCCCCCCCAGCCTGGGCTTCCCTATGCGCATTCCTTATGGGGTCTGTGCTTGTCCGTGTTTAGAGGGTTATGTGAGCTGATATCGATCGGCTCTACATTAGGCGCTCCACCAGGGTTTATGGGTGGAATACCAACCCTATGTTGTTGTTTTCTCCTAGACCTTCATCCTTTTGAATGGGTGCATTCTGTGTGCTGGACATGAGCTTGAAATCCCAGAATCTTTGACAAGAAAAAGTGTGAAGAATAACATGTATTATTAGAAAACTCGCAATAAAATAATCACTATTATCGTTAGCCCCACGGTGTACGCCAAACTGTTTACTATTGAAAATGTTAGTAACAATTAAAGATATTTTGTGATTTTAAAGATACGTGATATATTCTAATATTAGTGATTATACAAATAATATTAAGCTTAAGTAAGAAGGAATAATGAACCAAATCAATGTTGTAGAAATAATAGGGGGCCTCGAGCTCGTCTATTCAGGGACCTCGAGGTCAGCTAAGACCAATAAAGTATGAACAATAAAGTGAAGGCAAAAAAGTTGAAAAGTAATTGCTGAGCACGTTAAACAAGAGAAGGAAAAGATTGTTCTATTGCAGTGATTGATCTGATTCTTTACAAAATAGTTGGGGTCCCCTTTATATAGGAGAAGAAATCTCCAATATAATACATTCCTCATAAAAGTAAAGGATTTTATTGGTACAGGTGTATAACGGCCTGATATGAATATATACTATTTCATACAAACCTTATCCTTTAATTTAGTGCCCTGGTCTACGCATTCTGGAGAAATTTTGCGCTTATTTGATTGACTTCGAGATTGTGTTGCCTTTGATATAGATCGTGTGAGACCTTCGATTAGCTTCGTTAAGGAGGGTGTCCTTCCGTCGAATTTGATCTCCACTTCGAATCTTCCGGGCTCGATCCTATAACCCGATTTAAGACTTAAAAAATAATGCTCCACGATTTTGACTGCTACAGTTATCAAAATAGACGAAAAACTTGTAGTTTGTCCCACTCCTAATTAAATACAGTTTCCTTTTAGTCTGTTATCCTCCTATCTTTTAATTTCCCCCTTCTTCAGACAAACATTTCATCCAATTTCCATAGCCATGCCTTGACGAGTCGTATAAGTTATGGCTTTAAATATCACGTTACCTAAGCTCTATGTTGAGCTTCAATAAATAAAGATATATATATAGTTTTCACATCCTGATTGGTCGTCATATGATATATCCAGATATGAGTCTGCGTCAGCAAAAATTTCATGTGCAGTCAGTGATCCAATCATATAACCTTATCAGACGGATGATATTTTCTCACCTTTTTGCCTTTTTGTTTAGGTAGCCATACGGACCCTAGAATAATACAGATCATATTGTCTTCTGTATTATTATTTTCTTTTTTACGATTTTAAATTATTAAGTCTGCAAGTTGGGACAGGAAGAAAAATAGCCTCAACTATCTGTCCTGCTGACTGTAGCCTAAAGGCAGGATATGTGAGAAAAGAAAAATCAGATTTTTATTGGTTGGTGTTAGTATTTTATTATTTTATTCTTCTCTTTGTCAATTAGATTTGCAAGTTAGATCATAGCTATAGTTCTATAAAGTATTCGTGATCTTTAGCATATAATAAATAATTACTCTCATTAATCAATGCTCTAAAATAAAGGAATAGCGAGTGTGTTGTCTCATAATATATGTTTTGATTGCAAAAGAGATATATAATGTATCATACTTTAGTCAAATAAAATTAGGATAATATGGTCTACCATTAATTCTTCATTGTTTGACCGATTGATAAGTAGTTGAACGAAATGAATCTTAAGATCATGTAGCTTTATATTTGGAAAAGAGAAGAAAAGAAAGAGAAAAAGGAAAAAAAATTACTTTTGAAAAGGTAGAAGAAGATAGCTTTTAGTTATGGAGAAAATGAAACTCCAACTAATTATTCGAACCAATCCTAATTAAGCAACCAATTTAAAAGTGCACTTTCCACAATTTAAAAGATTGATTCAACAAATATCAATAAAGGCCAGTAGTTCCAAATTATTTTGGTTAGGCTCCACTACACTTCAGTGCATTTCAGCCGTCGGGATTTCATCAAGGCTGTTCTATCCTTCACGTCACTAACAGTTGGGGGTTCGAGTAATAGCGTATTTGCTGTAGGTTCTCAAATCATCTTATTTCAAATAAATTTTTTTATGCGAATCAATTTGTATTTAGTTAATTAATTTAATTTTTTTTTATAAACAATTAATATTTAGAAAGAGTTTACTTTTTAGTCTTCTGAAAAATACTTTTATGTGTATTTTTCTTAAAATTTCTTTAAAAATTTACTTTTGAGAAGAAACTACTTTCTTTTACTTCTCAAAAATATTTATGCTTTTGTTCACATTTCTTTTCTTTTTTTAAATTTGATCAAACACTTAAATTTTAAAGAAAAAAAACTTTTAACTAAAATTTTTTTTACTTCTTCCGGTTCAATTTAATTGCTTTTTGATATTTTTCTTGTAGTTCATATTTAATTTTTTTTGAATATTAAGAATAAATTAACTTTTTTTTCTAAAGTTGCCTTTAGAGCAAATAATTTAAGAGTGTTTTTTATATTTTAAATAAGTAATTTTTATTTACGGTAAAGATAAATTTTTTAAAATATATAAAAATAATAAAATAATTATAATAATTAAAGTGTATCGGAGGAGTAACTTTTAGCAAATAAAGAAACTTGTCAACTAACACAAGGGTTCACCCAGAGACACACACGGGTGCACCAAAATTCTATGCAACTTGAATCTAGTCGAGGGAAAGGGTGAAGCAAGGAAAGATACATATACTAAATGAAGGACCACAACAAAATTTGTGGCTGAGAAAATTAATGGGAGATGACGTGGCATCCATATTCCAATATCCTGTCGCTTAAATTAAGCGCGATCAAAATCGCACCCCTCAACATTGCTAACGAGGCCTTAACTATCCCCTTACTTCTAAGAGTGTATCTCAGGAAAAAAAGAAATATAGAAAAAGAAAAGAATACTTTTCAATTTCCAAACGACGTCCGCCACTGCCGGCGACTTCACGGCGACTAAACGGGAAGGTCTGTTAGAAGAGATTAATCTTCTTCTTCATAGTCTGCTTATCCTTTGTTTTTGCTTTCTCTCTTTGTTCTTTTTCCTCTGGAAAGGAAAAATGAGACAAGTGAAGGATCCAGAGATTAAGCTATTTGGCAAGAAAATTGCCCTGCCTGAAAACGGCAAGACACTAACGGTCATCATCTCTGGTGAAGATTCCGTCGTCGTTAAGCCTTCAGGTGCTAAAGAAAGTAGTAGTGGGTGGAATCGTGATCCATGCTTAGTAGATATGGAAGCAAGCAGTCCGGATGAATCAGATGATGGAAGTGAATACGAAAATGAAAAGGCGGATAAGGTATTTATTTGAATTATCCATCAATTTGATCCCTATTGACGTAATTGAGAAGGCCAGGATTGCCATAATAGCTAAAGGAATCAGTTTTGCAATTTTAGTTTTTGATTTTACGGTATTGATTTCTAGGATTTTCAAATGGATATATTCTGCTGTTTATTTGCATAATTTGCTCAAATTCAGTCCGTTTATAAGTGTTAGAAAGCTCTTTTAATTTGCTCAAATTCAATCCGTTTATAAGTGTTAGAACTCTTTTAATACACATCTTCAATTTCAATTGCTCCTTTAATTTGCTCAAATTCAATCCGTTTATAAGTATTAGAACTCTTTTAAAACACATCTTCAATTTTAACTGCTCTTTTTCTTTAAGTCCTTTTTAATCTACTTTTCAAACTGTTCTGCAGTATAATTTCCCTTTAATGTTTTGTTGGTCAAATTAAGAAATCTGGACAACCAAATTCCATACCTCCTACGCGTTGTTTCTGCAGCTCTTGGTTTCCAAATTTCTGAATATATCTGGTTTATTTCTGACCTTTCTGTTACTTTGCTGTTAAGAAGTTCCAGTCTCCCAGAAAGTTCGTTTGCCCGCGAATATTTTTTCCGTTATCAGTTCACGCGTACCCTTTCTTCTGAGAAACAGTATTGGTTCTGCCAAAACATTTCTTTCTTTATTTGTCAATTATTTAAATCTCTTTGATAAAGTAATATTTCTGGAAGTTTCCATTTTTGCTAGAATGCATATTAGTTGTACAGTAGTAGTTGTAGATATCACTATTGCTTGCACAGAGAGGTCAACAGTTACTGTGCTAGAAAGCTTCCGTTTTGATTATAGTATCATTCAGAATTCAGCTTTCTGTGTTAACTGTCTTCTACGTTTCACCATTGTTTTGGTTTTTTACAAATGTGCATTTTGTAGTGGTGCTAATTTTCTAGCATTTGCTTCCAATTCCATAAACAGTAGCCTAATTAGGCTCTCTTTCTCGTTGCCAAGAAGTTTCTAATTTCCTGTTTAATTTATGCTCAATATCTATTTCAGTGATGACCGCCTAACGAAGGAAATTGGGAAGAATCAGCTTCTGTTTCTTTTGTCCTCTTAACCAATTTAAGGGGAATCCTGTAGGAAAAGCTCTCTGTTTTTTAGTGCCAAGGACTATGAGATTCTTTCCATTGTGCTGATTGAATTTTTGACCACATAGATGACTTTAGTTCTCACGGGAATATTATAGGCAACTTATAATCTTTTGGTTTTGAATTTTAGGATCAAGTAAGAAGAGAGCTCGCTGAAGACACGTCAGAAGAGAAAGATCAAGATCAAGTGATGAAAGAATCAGAAAATCCTAAGTCTCCATCAGAATCAGAAAACAAGCCTAAAACTCCTCCCCTTGGTGATGAATCTCCCACTGTAAAAACTTCAAAGACTGAGAATGATGCAACAGATTCCCAGCAAAAAACTCTGAAAAAGCCAGACAAAATTCTCCCTTGCCCCCGTTGCAATAGTATGGATACGAAATTCTGTTACTACAATAATTACAATGTCAATCAGCCTCGTCATTTCTGCAAGAGCTGCCAGAGATATTGGACTGCTGGGGGTACCATGAGGAATGTGCCTGTGGGAGCTGGTCGTCGCAAGAATAAGAACTCTGCTTCGCATTGCCATCACATCATGATCTCTGAAGCCCTTCAGGCTGCAAGAATTGATCCTCCGAATGGATTTCATCATCCAATGTTAAAACCCAATGGCACTGTCCTATCTTTCGGTCCTGACTCGCCACTGTGCGACTCTATGGCATCCGTTATGAATCTTCCTGAGAAGAAGACACCAAATGGGATCCGAAATGGTTATTACAAACAAGAACACAAGAATCCGTCTTGCATAGGCGGAGAAAATGTGGATGACTGCTCTAGTGGGTCTTCAGTCACCACAAATTCGATGACGGAAGGAGGTAAAAATCGGCCTCCTGAGGCACTTATGCAAAATATGAATGGCTTCCCATCTCCAGTGCCTTGCCTCCCAGGAGTACCTTGGCCTTTCCCATATGCTGCTGTTCCTTTCCCAGCCATGAACCCTGCGGCATTTCCTATGCCATTCTGCCCTCCACCTTATTGGAATTGCAATGTGCCTGGTCCATGGAGTATTCCTTGGTTGGCTCCACCATCCTCTACAGCAAACCAAAACGGATCAGGCTCTTCTCCTAGTTCGCCTTTAGGGAAGCATTCAAGGGACGGTGACTTGCTTAGGCCAAACAATCCCGAGGGTCAAAAGAACTCAGAGGGGTCTGTTTTAGTCCCAAAAACTTTACGGATTGATGATCCTGATGAAGCTGCAAAGAGTTCTATATGGTCAACATTGGGGATCAACTACGACTCTGTTAGTAGGGGAGGACTTTTCAAGGGTTTTCAACCGAAAAGCAGTGAGAAGGATCACCCTGCCACTACGTCTCCGGTGTTGCAGGCTAATCCTGTTGCCTTCTCTCGGTCCCTCATTTTCCAGGAGAGAGCCTAAAGTGATTCTTGAGCAATTGTCTCCTTCAGCTCATGTGGTACATAGTTCCAGAAGATGAATGTCGGTCTTCCAGCCTGGTGTATATTCAATTACGCTTAATTACAGCGGAATATATGTACCAGAGCTGAGAATGTTAAGATCTCCCAAGTGCTCCAAATGGAACTGGGGAAGTTATTGTAGAGATCAGCGTTTATCCTTCCCCTGTAAGATATTTTTGCTTGGTCAGCGTGTTTCTTCTTTGTATATAAACTTTTACACAGCTGACAGTAGAAAGTGAGAAGAGTCGTTTAAATGTTATATGATGTACCCGTCAAAATTAGTGTGGAAGGCGGCTTCTTTTTTTCCATTTTTCCCAGTGGTTTGAATAATAGTTGAGCCTTCATTTAAGATTTTATTGTTCATAGTTTGACATCTTGTTCTTCAATAGTCAATACATAAATGTGCCTCTTTCTTCATTGTGCCTCAAACAAGGCATCTCAAGACAATAATCAGCAGGACGGATCTCAAAAGATTATTCCAAAAAAAAGATATGCGCATAGCTGCAGATATGTTTTACCATAATCTCAATAGGGAGTCTTCACTAAGCTCCTGTTACGTACGAAGTTCGGGAGAATGGCCAAGCCACAAGGGTCTATCGTGCGCCGTCTTCTCTTGTATTTCTGCCAGAAGCTGTTACCACGGCTCGAATAGTTTAGCAAACACAAATTCTTGTAGAGTTGCATTATCTTAAAATCTTCTCTTTCATACAGATAGTAATGAGCCTCTGGCTCTAGAATAAGCCAAGTACCTCTCGTTTTCAAACCAAACAACTCGCAAAAGGAAGTGGAAGAATGATGCTAAAGTTCACCTTTCCTTTCTTGTTTTCACTTTCCCAACCCCCAAAGGCCAGTTAGAGGTGGCTTCTCAACCTCAGATATCATGGAGAGCCTAATATCACAAATTAAATACCTCTAGTTGTTTCAAGAATTTAATTACTCTACCTGATAATTAGGCAAGAGGAGAAATCAGCTGAATAAGTTGATAATCAAATCAAATTGTTTTGTTGATGTAGACATTGAATAGGGCCTGGTGGGCACTCAAAAAAATTAGAACAATTTTGTGCAGCTGGTGTGCTCTGGCAATTTTCTCAATATAAAACTAAGTAGATATTTTGAAGGTTGAGCAAATCTAAGCCACATCTTATATTAGATATATACACAATTAGTTGGGTATGGGACCCAAAATTTCCTATATGCTCCTTAATGGCATAAATGCTTTTGGCATTTTCTCTTAGCTTTTGCCTTTTTCTTTCTTCCTTCCTTTTGGCTTTTGCTCTTTTCCTTTTAGATACATTTATATTTGACAAATATTTTTCCATATATGCATGTGCTATCTCTTTTGTTTCTTGGGACAACTAATAAATCAAAGTCGTTGTTCAATGTAGGGTTCTTCCGTTTCTAGCCATACCTTTTCTACAAAAATCTACCACTGAATATTACAACTCACGGAAATGTCAAATGAGAGTAACTCCTACCAGTAACTCGTAAGGATTCAACATAATTCTTTACGATTTGATAATAGAAAATGACACTAAAAAGATATTATTTGTTTTATTTTCAAATCTTTTACGTATTAAAAAAATCTATTGAAAGATTTGACATAAAAATATTTTTTATAATGGACCATAAAACTAATAGATCCGTCTTTATACTTTTCTTCCTTATTTATGTTCTTGAGGAAATAGTTGTAATAGTTAGAGAGTGATAATCAATGTAAATTTAGATTTGTCAAAAGCATAGTTCATGAGTTAAAAGACTTTTTAAAAGAGTTTTGTTATTATTAAAAAACACTATAAAGTTTTTCAAACCATTAAGTTTGGAAAATCATCAACCATGTATACAGAACTTTCCAAAGACACATTATTTGGATGGCAATGGCCTTAATCTAGAAGACAGATTGGGTGGAGATTGAAAATAAAGTCCCATGGTTGGCATACAAGAAAAGACTAAATCCAACCAATAGGAATACTTCCATCCCAATTCTTAGCAATAGAAGTCCACAACTTCCAATTTATTCCTGCTAATCACACTTCTCACTATTCAGTTTAATAATAGATTGGTATTCATCACCCATTTTCCCCCTTTTAATTGCAATATAGCGAGTAGTTATGATTAGTGATCGCAAAATGGATAATAAAAATATTCATTCATGCATGTTATTAACTAAATAATTTTTTGGATAATGAACTTTTTAAAAATAGGTCAAATATGAATAATCAATGAATAATTAAGAGTTTAACTTTTATATTTACAATGACTCAAATTAGAACTTCTTCAAGTTTGAAAGACTAAGAATTCTCCAGAAAATGATCATATTTAAGAAGTCAAAAATAATATGTATATCCATATAATCCATCGATTAATCTATTTTTTATCCGTATTAACTATGCAGTTAATCGAACATTTTATTCGTTTTTCATTATCCATTTTCAATCGGCTCATATACGACTCGAACCCCCTAGTTTGCTACCCCAGTATTGATCATCAAATCCATATTCTAAGCTTCTCTTACAGTAACACTAGCATCACTTTAAACTCCACAAAATAATCTCTCCACTTGAAATTTTCCAATTTAAATCATTCACTAGTTTATGTTAGTGGTTTTTGTGTCATATCAACAAAAAGGAATGGGAAGATAAAACGACATTAATTAAGCAAATTAGAGTCAGCCCCGAAGTGCATTATTTGGTAGTATTCAGTCTCAGATGAAGCAACTTTTGAAAACCGTGTTACTAGCATCATCTTTAGTACTTTCAATCAAACACTTCACACGACTAACAATGCATTTAGTTAAGTTAATCTGTTTTCCTTTATTTAACTAAAATCTAAGATGGATAGTTCTGATTAGTAGCAACTAGTGGCCAAAATTTCATATCAAATCTGCAAGTTTATCAAGGATTGCACAAGTTTCTATAGTAGTCCAAACTCCAAAGTTTCAGCCACTAGTCTAATGAATATTTAAGACCCGTTTGGATATAGATTTTAGCTATTTTTTTAAAAAAGAAAATTAAAAACATTATTTTGTTTATAGAATGTAATTAATTTTTGGAAAAATTTAAATTTAAAATTTAAGTTTTTCTTCCACTCACAAAATTTCAATAGCTAGCTTAAAATAGACGGTAGACACAATTACTTGGGAAGAAAAAGGGTGTATCTCGAATTCAATTGGCCAGACATTATTTTGGAAAGATTCTTGATTGCTAATTAAAAAATAGAAAGAATATAAAAGAGACTTAGATAAATTTTCTTTCTTTTTTGTTTGGTCATAAGGGGTGAAAATATTTCAAATGAGTGATGAAACTAAAGAGGAGTAAGATATTGCAAGGAAAAAGGCATTATTGGAAGGGAAGTGTGAATGTGATGCCTTTCACTTTCTAACAAAAAGTAAGAAAAAGATATCACTTGGATGTCAAACTTCAACTTTAATTTATGTCAAAGTGGGACAGAGACGACAATGACTAAAAATATTAATTTAATCTTGTTAAGGTGGTTAAGTAACCAAATGTTATCACTAATCACCACCAACCAAAAGTCAAATTAACTCAAATGCTTAACCCGCAGCCACAACAAGATAACCTAAACAAAATTCAAATAGCTCTTATGGGTTTTTACTTAGTTGAAGGCTGACAGGAAATTAGTCGTGCTTTTGGCATGCATAAAAAGTGTCACCAGATAATTGGACATGCTATATTTCATATGACACTAATATTATCTGGAGAGTTTTTTTTTTAAATTATGATTTTTAAAATTTTTTGTAAAGATTTTCAACTGTAGAGAGGTATGATTTATCATATCTTGTGTGTAGTTTCTATATCAACTTTAATTCCAAAATTATAAAAAATTTAAATTACTAATTTTTTTGAGTTTTGCAAACCGAAACTGCATTCCTTCTAGAACAAAGAAAGTAGAAAGATTGACCAGTCCGGTTAAGCATAATAATACCATTTCCCCTCTTATGTAGGATCAATGTAGTGATAATGTTATAGGTTCATCCAAATTTGCTTTAAGACCATGTATGTGTTTGTTGGTAAAAATACAATTACAATTTAAAATTAAAACAAAAAAATAAAATATTTTCAGGCTAAGGCACAAGTATCTCGCTTTCTTTAAGCAAATTCAAGCTCATTGCAGCAACGTCTTTACTGGTCCAGTAGTAATTCTCTTGACTTGTCTCCCCCAGAATATAACAGCCTGATCATGTTGTATGACTCGAACAAACTCTGGACAAGTTATTGAGTCCAAAGCTCCACCAAGATGAACACTTTCCTTCGACAAAAACAAAAACTCTTTTTTTCCACAACTTTAACCTCACTCAAAACTCTCAATTATTTTTCACATACCACATTATGAAAAAAGACTCCTATTTATAGGTGTAGAAATTCTTCTTTGAAGTAAATTGAAAGAAAGTGGGGTAGTAAGTTATGAAATTATGGAGAACATGGCATAATGGATAAATTCATGTGTAATTAGTGGTAGAGCATGGGAGAAGAGTTACAAAAGAGTTATAACCATTTTTCTCATCATGGAGTAATGGGAGTTATGAGAGTTATAACCATTTTCTACATCATGGAGTAGTGGGAGTTATGACATAATTTTTTTAATAATAAAATGCTAAAACACTAATATTCCCACACTCATTTTAATATTAAAATAAGAGAGTTTACCATTTGAAGGGAACTATTATGCATAATGAAAGTGTGCGCTGCATTGAACCTCCACTTAACAAAACAACGATCTTTACTTCAGAGTCACTATTGGTCTTAAACTTGAATTATGACTGCTTTAGGGAAATAAATTATCACTGCTTACACATAATAGTCAAGGTGTTAACATAAGATTTATTATCAAGCACATTACGGCCCTGTCCTATCGCAGTTTTCATGAGTGTATTTGAGAACAAGCCTAATTCTCATAGGAAGCGGTCTACTTCCACATTCATATCGGCGAAATCTGTCAAGGGTGCTCCTGTAACTCTGGCACCCCATTCATACGAGCTACATATTTTCATTAAGAGTTAATAAAACTCAATCTCGTAAAATACAAGATAAATGCACTCACATCATAGGGATGGAACAATAAAAGTAGTGCATTTCAAACCAAGTCATCATATTATTCGTTCTTCCCATTGAACCTGGTTATAGGATCTCTCGTCTCCAGGTTGAGTTTTCTCATATATGACTTATGAACTTATGGGCTTCAATCCCATCCCCTTCGATGCACTCCAGACCATTTCTCTTGTTAAGGCCTTAGTTAGTGGATCTGCAAGATTATCACAAGATTTAACATAATCAATATTTATGGTATCGCTTATCAAATATGATTTCATAGTACTATATGTTGTCCTTATAGGTTTGGATTTATCGTTGTAATAATGGTTTTGTACTCTACCATTTGCAGCGGTGCTATCACAATGAATTAAAATAGGAGGAATTGGTTTTTCAAAATAAGAAATTTGAAATAATAAATCTCTCAACCAGTCTCATTCCTTACCAGCTGAAGCTAAAGCAATTAGCTCAGCCTCCATGGTAGATTTAGCAATTAGTGTTTGTTTTTTTATTTCTCACAAATGACACCACCCCCAAAGTAAAAATACAACCTATAATAGAACAGGAATCACCAGATAAAGTGTTCCAATCTGCATCAGAAAAGCCTTCGAGTATAGCAGGCTATTTTTTACAAAATACGCCATAGGTTTTTGTACCAAGTAAATACCTCATAACTCTTGTTATGGCATACCAATGTTTACTACCCCACTTACTTGTAAACCCGCTAAGTACTTCTATTGCATATGCAATATCAGGCCGAGTACAATCAGTCATATATCTCAAGCTTCCAATTAAGCTAGCATATTTTTTTTGATTTATCACATCATTGTCACTTTGTATACGAAATAAGTGAACACTTGAATCAAAAGGTGTTACAACATGCTTGCAATCAATAAAATTATATTTTTCAAAATTTTCTCAACATAATGTGACTAGTCACGGAAAATTCCATCACATGTTCTAGTAAATTTAAATTCCAAGAATAAAATTTGCCTCACCCGAATCTTTCATGCCAAAATGGCTACTAAGCATGCTTTTATTTTCTCCAAAAGCATTCATGTTAGAGCCAAAAATTAATAAATCATCAAGATAGAGGCAAATAATTACATGTGAATTATTCCAAAACTTATGGTATATGCACTTATCATACTTGTGAACACGTGACTTTGCCCTATATGAATCATTCCCATAAATTCAAAACAAAATAATTTCATTTATTTATTTGTAATTTTTAATTTTTCGTGGCATTTTCTGTTAATGGTTTGCATTTGTTTTTGCATATTTATTTTGTATTAATAAATGAAATATAACAAATATGTGGCATATTCATTTAGGATCCAACCTTGCATTTCTCAGAATTAATTAGTAATTGTTCATTTTATGAAAAAAAAAATTTTAAAATAGTTTAATTTGCACTTCTATTCTAATTTTGGTTTTTAGGTGGTCTCTTTTCTTTTAATTTTCGTTTTAACTATTTGTGATAATTATTACGTAGGACTAAATTGGTTTTTTATAGGTTAATTAGGGACTTTCAGGTTTTAAATAATTTTGAAAATGAAAAGAAAAATGAAAAAAGAAGGTAAGGGAAAATATGAAAATTCAATTAAGTAAAAGAGGACCCAAATTGGGCCATTATTAAAACAAAATGCAGCCTAAAAATTCACTCCAAACTCGTCCAATTAGGGGTGTGCATTCGATTTATCGATTCGATTTTGACCCTTATCGATAATTACTTATCGATTATCGATTTGTACATATGCTTATCGTTATCGTTTCAATAAGGTTTCAGTTTTTCGATTTCGATTTATCGATTTTGGGGGCTTATCAATTCGGTTATCGATTATACCAATAAGAAAATTTGCGGGATTCCACGGAAAGTATATCGCTATAAACACGCCTAACTTATATGGACAAAAAGAAGCTAAAATAAGACGAACACCATTTATAACATAAAAATTTTATCAACAAGCACATGCTACAAAACTAAAGTAAGGGATCAAATGTATGCCACCAACACTCCAACGGTATAAAAAAATAAAGTAAAACAAATACACCATCACGGCTAATTTTGTTTTCCATTAATTTGAACTTCATTCCCTTGATCTTTAAATATGATCATTCCTTAAATGTGGTAGAGGAAATAATAGGATAAGGGACTTAGGGTAAAGGAAATGGTATAGATTAGGGAAAATGATATTGTATAGCCGCTTTCAAAATAGTAGCGGAATATATATACATTATGTATGTTATATTAATCTACACAAATAGGTAACTGCTAATTTTACAAGTGTCTACAGTCTAGGGATGTGCATTCGATTTATCGATTCGATTTTGACCCTTATCGATAATTACTTATCGATTATCGATTTGTACATATGCTTATCGTTATCGTTTCAATAAGGTTTCGATCTTTTCGATTTTGATTTTTTCAATTTCGATAACAAATAATCGATTCGATTTATCGATAAACCGATTCGAATGCACACCCCTACGTCCAATACCCCGGTCCAACCAAGTCGCTCATTGTGACATCCAAACAACAACGTTCAGAGTTTTAATCAAGCAATCTCTGCCGTCTAATTGTTTTGATTCGATGGACGGGAAGCCTGGTTGCAAAAATATAAGTTTCCTAATGTCATACCCCTACCTCTAAACCGTCCCAAAAAACCCTAATACACTATGGTATATCGCCACCGGCCTCCCACCGTAAATCGCCGACCGGAAATCATCCCCGCCGGCGGCGATCACCCAGAAGCCTCCAAATTAACATCACTCCACCTCCTCAACCTCCACTTTCCTAACCTAGGCCTGGTTTCTCTCAAATCCCCGTCAACCTTCTCGAACATCCGTTTGAAGCGGAGGCTGCTCCGCCGTGTTCGACGACGCCGGCTCCGATGGCCACCAAAAATACATCCCTTGTCCACCAGACCTCCCTCATTCCATATCCATCATCCTTTTCCTTCAAACACTACTCAAGCTCTTTGAATATTGAATCCAGGATTCGAATTGAAAGTTGATCTGAAACCCAAGCATGCAACGCTTCTTCTCCAGTTTCCTTAGGTTCAATATCATCGCGTGCTAACATTATTTACCCGTTCTTGAACAAAGATCAAGTGATTAATGTCATATCGTGGTTAATTGAAAGGTCATCTTTGCATCCGAGTTTAGGTTAGTGAGTTTCTTCCTTTTATTTCATCCTTTTTCTTCTTTTCTTTGTATTTGTTCTTGTGTTCATACAACCTTTCTTCTGCTTCATCTCTTCTCTTCTGCTTCATTTAATTAAATTATTTTGAATAAGGGTCTAGATAAAATCGTTTGTCACTTTGCTGTTTTGTTTAGTCAGACTTTTCTAGGTTTTATTTCATGATTTTCCTTAGTTTGTGTGGCTCGTGTCAATAAGCATGTTCAGTTCCTGACTTCCTCACTTTATTTTAGCCATCTTGTTTAATTGAATTAGGTCATTTTGGTTTAATAGATTAATTAATAACTTGGTTGATCTTTTGGTTATTTGTCCGTTTAATTACTTAGTTCGATTAGGTCACTTTGGTAACCTAGTTAGTCCCCTACATAATTGTGTTGATTGAAAAGTTAGCTCAGTTTGGAGTTTGATAGGTTTTTGTGGTCTTGCGGAATTGGCTTGGTCTAATTGTGGTTGAGTGTTAGTTGGGTGCTGGGCACTGTGCAATACAACCTATTCCATTTGGACTGAACTATTGAGTCATGCTTGGCCCGGATGAATGGCTAGGAGTTAGCTGAAGGGTAAAAAGCAGAAGGTCTTCAGGGAAAATGGGTAGGTCATTTAAAGAATCTTTTGTAACTGACCTGGAAGCTTCTAGCAGGGATTTTTTTGACAATTTTGGTTTTATAACTTGGTTAATAAGTTTAAAAATAAGGGACTAAGTTGAAATAAAAAGACTGGAAGGCTACCCTACTTTTTTTGCCTATAAAGACATTACAAACTTTCCTTTCAAGGCAAACTCTAAGACTGGAGGAATTGGAAAAATATATAAACACAAAAAAGGGGGTTTGGAAAATTTGAGAGCCTAGAGATTTGGAGGGTCCTGAAAATCTGAGAGACAATTAGGAGCTTTTGTTTTTGAAAATATAGAAAGAAATACTGAAGTTTAGAATCAATGATTTCCTTCTCAAAACCTAAAAATGTTGCAAGATGTTTGAATGGGTTTAGGTTTCCTATTCTAGTTCTCTAAATCATTCTGTCCGTTTAGAGTTCCTGGACAACTTCTGAAATTGAGCATTTGGTGAGGCGAATGGTTTAAGTTTGGTTTAAAGTCGATTTTTGGGATATGTCTACTATTCTATTGGTTTTATGGAGCTGATCATTGTTTGATTGACCACAAATCTGGGCTGTTTGCGACTGCTTGCTGCTAATCTTCTCACTTCTATCTTATTTTGCTTTCCAGGTATCCTTTTAGCTCAATGAACAACGGCTAAGTGCCGACTATGCAATTCAACGAATTTGGTGGAGTACAAGAAGTTGAGTTCTTTTCTTTTATTGTTTCATGTCGTGTAGTAGGTCTGTATTGATAGGTGTTGACTAAGTTGTTCTTTGCACGTTATAAAGTTGGGTTTATGTTCGTAACTAACTGCTCAATTTCAATATTAAACAACATGATTAGAAGGTGTACAAGTAAGTTTTTGTAGATGTTTCTTATGACAAATGAACCATGGACTCCAACTATTCAACTTTATATTTGGATTTTCTGTTCCGGGTCACAGATTTTGCTTCGTTTCTATTGAAGATTAGTGTGTGTTAGTATTGACATTCATTTGAATCCATTGAATGGCAAAGTATGGACTTGTATGTTTGTATCAATTCATCTAGATTCCGTTTTAAACAAGAATGGTCATCTTTGACATTAAGTTTGGATTTATTTTGAAACTAGTTAAAACTTGATAGTATGCATGATGATCAAATAATTACGTGATTTAGAGACATGTAATCAAAATGCTCATCTATTCATTTCTCGATGAAATACTTAAAATTTAAAACTGAGTATAGGGGATAGATGTTTGGACATTTTAAATCAAGAGTTATAATTTGCAAAACCAATTCTGTGCTCCTCGTTGTTATCTATTGATTGGCATTTTGAATTGAACTAAAATGTGAAAACTAATATATGTGCTGGAATAAATTTGGGCTTCACGAGGATTCAAATTGGGTTTTTAAGGTTCATATTTAACGTTCGTTTTCTTGGATAGGATTGGGCTCAACTCGTGCCCAAGACCTTTAATGACTTGGCCAGATACTCCGCTCTGTATTTTGTTATTCTGGTTTCCTCAAGATGGATCGAGAATTTCTGATGTCCCCTAATCAATTAATTAACTTCACTAATTAGATTAGAGGTGAGCCATAACAGATAGTAATAGTCTATGTCTCTTCGAATTTTAGCTTTGAATATCCTGGAATCGAAGTTCCCTCACGCCAAATAGAATCACAACTGTGTGGCCCTCGTATTAGCTGTATAACCTAGATACCAAAAATGACTAATATTTCGTAAAATATCTTTTAGGTCCGTTTTAAAATACTATCGTGATTGTGTATACGTTCGCGTAACACAATTATGGTTCTAAAAGTAAAACTGGAGTATGTGTTCGTGCAACTTCGGCCCAAACTTTTCTTAATAATAATTAAGTCTTATTAATTGTGGACACGTTCGTGTGACATGATTTTGACGCGCCAAACAGGCAGGCAAGATAATTGTCTAATTAAAAGCAGTATAAAGCATAAGCACATAAGTTCTAATATCAATACTTAAACAATTTAGTCACGCCAAGTAGGATCAAAACGATTGTGCTAGAACCACGGAACTCGGGATTGCCTAACCCTTTCTCCGGGTTAACAAAATTCCTTACCCGGATTTTTGATTCGCAGACTATAGTAACAGAGTCATTCTTTTCCTCAATTCGAGATTAATACCGGTGACTTGGGACACCATAAATCTTCCAAGTGACGACTCTGATTTAATTAAAGTGAATTCCGATTTGATTGTCACTTAAATTTGAAAAACTCCATTTATTATTCCTTTTCGGGGGGTGTAGTAGTGAAAAAGGAGGTGTGACAACACTCATTTGATTTAAAATAATTTTCAATCATGCAGGAATCAAACATTTCATGTCATTGCTTAGGTGCATGTTTCAAGCCATATAGTGATTTAGTAAGTTTATACACTTTACTTTCTTGGCCTGCTTCTGTAAAACCCTCGGGTTGATACATATAAATTTCTTTATTTAGGTCCCCATTATAAAAAAATAATTTTTACATCCATTTGATGAATATGCAAATAATTACAGCAATTGAATTAAAAGTCTAATGGATGTAATTCTAGTTAACGGAGAAAAAGTATCAAAAAATTCTAGGACTTCAAGTTGCTTAAAACCTTTAGCAACTAACCTAGTTTTATACTTATCAACAAATCCATCCAGTTTTTATTTTTTTCTTAGGACCCATTTGCACCCAATTATTTTACAACTTGGTGGTAAGTCAATCAACTTCCAAGTTTTATTAGAAATTAGCGACTCCATTTCATCATTTACAGCCTCTTTCCAAAAAAATAGCATCAGGTGACAATAAAACTTCTTGTAAAGCAGGAGGGTCATTTTCAATATTAAAAACATAAAAATCAGCACCAAAATATTTTTCTCTTCTAGCTCTTTTACTTCTTCTTAAGTCAAAAGCATTATTTTCTTCATTTTACAAAATAAAAGTAGAAGAACTGGGCACAGATAAAAAATTACATTTATCACTTTGACCCTACTATTTTTAGACTCAAATGAATATTAATATTCATGAAAAATAGTATCAGCTGATGATATAATTATATTCTCTTCAAGATTTAAAAATTTATAGGCTGTACTATTAGAAACATAACAACAACAAAAAAGCACAAGTGGTAACCCTTTTTTACCCAATTTGATAATTTTAGGACCCATTAGCCTAACATAGGCTAAACAATTCCAACCTCTCAAATAACCCAAATTTGGCTTGTGATGTTTTCACATCTCAAGTGGTGTCAATTTTATTTTCTTATGAGGCACCCTAGCTTCACTCCACAATTTAAAGGTGTATTTGACTTAACAAGCATGCCATTAGTTAACTCTAGCAAAGTTTTCTTTTTCTTTTGGCCACACCATTTGATGCAGGAGAATAAAGTGGAGTAGTTTCATGAATTATTTTCAATGATCTAACAAAAGAATTAAATTCATTAAACTTGTATTCACGGCCTTTATTACTTCTAATTCTTTTTATTTTTCTACTGAATTGATTTTCAACCTCATGGAAATAATTTTTAAAATTTTCAAACGCATCACTTTTATTTTCATCAAGTAAACTACGTGTATTTAGAGAAATAATCAATAAAAGTTATAAAATATCTATTTCATGTACAAGTTAAAATTTCTCCAAATTCACAAATATCAGTGTGAAATAATTTTGATAACTTAGTTTTTCTTTCAACTTGAAAATGAGGGTTTTTAGTTATTTTAACTTTACTACAAGCCTCACATTTTTTAAAATTCTTTTTAATCATTGGCATTATTCCTAAACTACTCATGATTCTCATATAAGGATTATTAGTATGATATAAATGAGTATGCCAAAAATTAGTAGAAGAAGTATATAAACATAACTAGAAGAAATTTTATTCATCTCAACATTTAACTTGAACATCCCATCACATGCATACCTTACCCACAAAATACCCGTTTTGACTATTACATATTGATCACTCTCAATAATTTGTTTGAAGACTGCCTTTTTAAGAAGAAAACTAGACATCAAATGTTTTCTCACTGAAGAAGTATAAAGTACGTCTTTCAACGTTAATGCTCTTCCTGAAGTAAACTTCAACTCGACCTCTCCCTTTCTAAGCACATGGGTTGTGTGAGAATCACCAAGCATGATGGTTTTGGGTTTCTCAAATGGAGTATACACTATAAACCAATCTCTATCATAACAAACATGACGGTTTGCTCCAGAATCAGCCCACCGTCCATCAATATTTTATACCATGTTAATGGCTGTTATCACCGCCACAAGTTGCTCTTTAGTAACGTTTGCCTGTGATGTAGGATCACGTTTCCGAAATTTGTAAAATCGGAGCAATATGCCCACTCTTGCCATAGATAGAGCATGGTTTCATAATTTGAACTTGTTGATTCTGTGCTCGATTGTTTGCATCATTATTCTTCTTGGGAGGTCTAGCATAAATTTTCTTAAAAATATTTTCTTTTGCTTTAAAAAGTGTATTTTTGTGAGTTTCGGGAGCAATATTATTTTAAATAATTAAATTTATCTTTGTAGTGACGGGTTGTCGAGTGCTCTCTTCTGATTGCATAAGTGCATCTTGGCCTCTTGTCTCTTTTTCCATGCGAATCCACATTGGTCTCAAGTGAAGTTTCCTTTTGTTTGTGGAGCATAGTTTTTGAAATTCTTTCCAAGAAGGTGGTAATTTATCTATTATACCACAAAAAAAAGGTTGTCTCCAATTTTAATATCCTCGGACCTGAGCTCTCCAAAGATCATTATGAAGTCTTGAGCTTGGTCTACTATAGATTTATTGTCCACCATTTGAAAACGAAATAATTTGCTAGCAGCATATTTTATTGCACCTGCCTCTTCGATATCATACTTACTCTGCAATGCTTTCCAAATTTTTTTTGCATTGGAGTAAGTTCTATCATATAATCATAAAATTATCAGATAGACAATTAAGAAGATAATACTGACACTTGTATGGATCATCATTATATTTTTTAATTTTTTCTTGAAGGGAAATTAGCTTATAATCATTCATGGAGGAGTTATCTACTTTGCTTGGATTCTTCTCAGTTAAAACGTAAGAAATATTAAAAATACTCAAATAAAAAATTATTTTACCCTTCCATCTCATAAAATGAGTACCATTGAAAAGGAATGGCTTGTTGAGATCTCCCACCTTGATATTCGGCGATTTTTCAACTATAGCCAACTGAATCTTCTTAAACTTGTTGGTGAAAATACAATTACAGTTTAAAACTAAAATAAAGAAAATAAAATATTTTCAGACTGAGGCGCGGATATCTCGCTCTCTTTAAGGATATTCAAGCTTACCCCAACAAAGTCTTCACTGGTCCAGCAGTAATCCTCTTGACTTGTGTCTGCATGATACAACAGCCCGATCACGTCGTATGACTCGAACAAACTCTGAACAAGTTATTAAGTGCAAAACTCCACCAAGATGAACACCTTCCTTCAACAAAAGTAAAAACTCTCTTCTTCTTCTTCTTATGCACAATTTTAAGCTCATTTTATTGAAACACTCTCAATTATTTTTCACATACCATATTTTGAAGAAAGACTCCTATTTAAGGTGTAGAAATTCTTCCTTGAGTTAAATTGGAAGAAAGTGAGGTAGTAAGTTGTAAAATCATGATGAACATTGGATAATGGATAAATTCATGTGTAATTAGTGGTAGAACATGAGATAAGAGTTACAAAAGAGTTATACCTATTTTTCTCATTATGGAGTAGTGAGAGTTATAACCATTTTCTATATAATGGAGCAGTGAGAGTTATGACATATTTTATTTTAAATAATAAAATGCTAAACCACTAATAATGTTAAATAATTTGTCCTTGCTAGATAAGTAGATTCTCATTACTTGAGCCAATTCTTTAGAAATTCAGTGTTTCTTCTGGCTTTTCTTGTCCATTGATCGATAAAAGTTAACCTAACAATATTGTAGGTGAAAAAGCTGCAAGCACAGAATCTTCAACAATATTTACCTTTTCAGTGCGCAGACCCAAATATATCCATCATTCTTAAGTTTCAACAAGCCAAAGTGTCAAAATATTGCCAAGACAGATTCTAATCAACGTCAAAACATAAAAAAGCCCCAACCTTGTGTTGGGCCGACAAAATAGAGTACTCAAAGATCACGGCATGAACCAAACTATTTGCGTACTGTTAAAACCGAGCCCACTCAATCTTACTGTTTAATCAAGACCAGGGGATGGATCCAGGATCAGCCTCATAGCATGTCAGATCGAAATATCAGGATAAGGTACCGAGTTCGGAATTCGAGGTACCTAGCAAGATTAAGGCCAGTAAAATTTGAGGTCGAACGGGACAAATATCGAGCAAGACCAAAGATAACATAATAACTTAAAGATAAGATATCCGTGAATGGTCGAAGATCATGGCAAAAATCTTGAAACAAATCAAATCAAGGGCAGTTGTTTAGTTAATCATAAGATTTACTTCTGTAATTTGAATTGTATCATAAATAGTATTACTCAACTATATAAAGAGGGTTCTAATAATTTTGTAACTATCTTACATTCACACATATCAATGCAATATATCACATTTTTATCTCTTGCAAGTCATGTTATTCAGTTCATACTTTCACTAGCTTGTTCAATTAGTTCGAGGGAAATTAGCTCGAGGGTCATAATTGAAAATCACATTAGTTTGCTTTATTTTACTGTAATTATCACACCTCCTTTTTACTACACCCCCAAAAGAGGTATAAGGAGTTTGTCCAATTGACGTAACAATCGAAACTAGATTATTTATTAAAATCAGAGTCACCATTTGGGATAATTTATGGTGTTTCAAGTCACACGGTTCAAAATCCCGAATTGAGAAAAATTGACTCTAATTATGATCTACGAACATAGAAATCCGGGTAAGGAATTCTGTTAACCCGGGAGAAGGTGTTAGGCACTCTCGAGTTTCGTAGTTTTAGCACGGCCTCTTAGATCATACTTAGCTTATTAAATTGTCTAATTACTTATTTTAAAACCTATATGCTCTTTCCTTTTCTATCGCTTTTAATTAAGAAAATTATCTTGAAATAGGTTACGCGTACGTAGACCCATTTGTTTGGCGCGTCAAAATCATGTCACGCGATCGTGTCCACAATTAATAACGCTTATTATTATTAAGAAATTTTGGCCGAAATTGCGAGAACGCATACTCTGGTTTTGTTTTTAGGAATCGTAATCATATCACGCGAATGTGTCCACAATCACAATAGTATATTAGACGTGCCTAAAGCAAATTACGAACATTTTATATCTAGGGTGTGGAGTTTATACGATGGCCCTTCATTTTAAAATTTTATTTGGCACGGCACACCTCAATTAAATTTTAAAGGAGAAACTTGAACTAAACTTTGAGGGCCGTAGACTATTAATGCTATTTACTATGGCTCACCTTAATTGATTAACAATATCTAATCCTTTAAATACTAAGTGCATTGGGATTTTATTCAGAATTAACTAGAAGGCTTGCATAAAGAAAATTAATTATTCAAACAAATGGCTTAGGCCAGCACAACAAATAATTGGAAGGCGGGTCAACAAAGCCCAAAGCAAGTCCAAGTCTTAACTACAAATGCTCTCAGATTTGGGCCCAAAATGAACCCAAGTATAATAAGAGAAGGACGCCCAAATGCATATCGTCACATCTCAAACCCGAGGTTGAGTTCTCATAATTGGGCCATCTTTAGGGCCCAACTTCAAAAATAACAGTTGCTTAAACTCAAACAACATATCGATCAGCTCAGACCATATGAAATATGAGAATAAGGCTAGAATTTTGCTTCTGAATTTAACATGTGATGGCCCCAAACAGACAGATGAACATTCTGAATTTAAAAGCTTCTTAAATCAGACAAACATTTTTGTAATCACGCTCGAATAAGTTTTTAGCTTGTTCCAAAAGACAATTATGAAATTCCCAGTTCACTTAAGCCTTTGCTCAATACATATGACTGATAAATGAAGATATATAGGGATTGGTCCAATAAATAAATATGAATCTAAACCTTTACCTCAAAACTGAACATGCTTACAAAACAGAACCTGGATAAATCAATACAAACTTACAAGATAGTACCTGGCATTCTAACAAATTCAAAAGGGAATCAGTGCTAAAGCAACACCAACCTTCAACAGAAGTTGAACAAAGGTATACAACTCAAAGCATCAAATTAAACTTCTATTGTAAAGCCTTAACAACTCTATTACCCAACACACACGCGAACTCATCAAAAAGAAGACTGAATAGCTAGAGTCCATAGTTCATTTATCATAACAAACACATATTTACTCTTACTCTCAAACGCAAATTCAGAATATCGTACTCTATGCAAGTAGTAAAAGAGAAAGCCAAACTGACATTTGTAATTCAAGATCTAGCTACAGAATATTGAAGCTGTACGAGAGATAGAGAAACTTGGTTCAACTAAAGCTTGTATTTAATCATTCTTCCACTCAAAACACATGTTCACAATCAACTTTGTTGTCCATAGTTTGAGATATTATGTGGAAATTGAAAGGAAACAAAGAGGCATGAAATCAATAGCCAAGAAGCAATATAGCAGAACCCATCAATAGGAAATAACTAGCAAAAACCAATTTCAAACCAAAAGCGATACACATCAGACTAAAAACCAATTTATATCAAACAATAACAGTCAACAAAACTTCAACCCAGACTTTAAAGATCTGGAACACAAACTAATTCGACCCAAATGCAAGACCTTATCATTTTTTCAGTAATTTTAACTAAGCGATGAGGATGAGGAAACCAAAATCAACAAGAATTTAGTAGTTTTCGACCAGAAAAATGCATGAATTTTAGAGTACAACCTTTTCAGTTTTCTGGAATCTTTTTAGTCTCTAATTCTCTGCCTTGAATATCAAGTAATTGTGCCTTTATAGGCAAGCTATTAGGGAAGCCTAAAGAAGTCAAATTTTGCACTTAGATCCTTTTTATGTTTTCATTATTACTTAGAAACCCTTAGTTTAAAGATCAAATTTCCATATTAGTCCAGCTTCCAAGAAGTTTTCTTAGGTTGTTACAAATAATTCTCCTACCTACAATT
Organism: Nicotiana benthamiana; assembly: GCA_034376525.1. Lineage (NCBI taxonomy): Eukaryota > Viridiplantae > Streptophyta > Magnoliopsida > Solanales > Solanaceae > Nicotiana > Nicotiana benthamiana. Next base: position 16,516,064 of record CM067325.1, read on the forward strand.
CCTAATTTACCCCTTTAATCGCTGTTAATTACTTCTGAAAAACCAGACCAACAATTGGTCACAAACGACCCAATAACCCAAACAAATTTGGACGGGCTACTCTTTGCCAAATGGATCTGAGACAGATTAAATCCCAAACTATCACTTATCTATTTTGAAGAGAAAATCCGCAAGACAGAATAACATGAAATGACTTCGAGAACAATCCAAAATAAATTATTAATCAATTAACATAAATATGTAGGGAATTAACTAGATTAATAAATAAAAATAACCTAATTAAGCAAAACTAAAGAGACTAACATAAAAGAGGGGAAAAATCAAAAGCTTAACTTATAACATTGATAAAACTCAAAAGGCCAAGAACATCATAAAACACGCTTTTTACGATTTTGAAAAAAGGGAATAGAGGGAACAATCACACTCAAAAAATTAGTCAAGTTTCAAATAAGCGAAAAAGAAGAAGAAGAGAAGGGAACAATATGTGAAAATGAAACCAAAAACGGACCCCAAAATGAGAAAAAACTCATCGGCTAAACTCGAAATGACTCTTGATATCCCGACTCACACGAAATTGATACCAATTGCTTTTATTTGTCAAGAAAGAACGAATTGCATTAGTTATGTGGCACATCAGCCCTCTGACCGTAAGAAGAGCAAGATTAGATAGATGCATGCCACAAGAATTGGTTTTGAACTTTTAGGGCGGCGCTCTAGGGTTCTCTAGGGTTTTTTCCTTTTCTTTTCAATTCATTTTTCTTTTTTCCAAATTAAGATTAAAACCTAACTTAAATCCTAAAACTAAATTTACCTGTAAAAAACTAATTAATCCTAAATAATAATTATCATAACTAATTAAAACCAAATTTAAGGAAAATATACCAAAATTAAAAACTAAAATTAGAAAGTGCGAAAATAAGTTATGTTTTTGTGATTTTTCCATTTCTTATAAAAATATAATTTGCTAATTACTATGAAAAATGTAAAATTAAATCATAAATGTAAATGCAACATATTTTTATATTTTTTATGAATTAAATAAAATAAACGTGCACAGACAAATACAAGCAATTAACGAAAAATGCTACAAAAATCTATGAAATTGAAAATAATGGGGAAAAATTATTTTTCTTTAATTTATGGGAGTAATTCATTTAGGCAAAAATCACGTGCTCATAGCTGCCCCTCTTTGCTTGGAAACAAGAAGAGTTTTCGTGTACAGATAAAATAAGCAGATACGAGCGTTTTTTGCCCATTTGAATACTCTGTGGGAAGTATTTTTGAAAGATTTGACCGCACCCTGCTTTTGAGGTTGCCTACATATCCTTGGCTATAAAGGAATAAGGTCAGTGCAGTTCGGGGACGTTTCGGCAGCTGGGACTACCATGAAGTTGTGATTTCACTATTGCTGCTGTTGCTGCTACTGCTTTCTAAACTCCTTATTGGACCATGACGAAATAAAAGAAGCTAGACTAAACTATGATCTACGCATTACAAAAATCCTATCTATATCCTCAAACTTGATCCTGTGGTTCTTGTTGCCTTGTTGACTTGTATTCTTCAGGTGAAGTTCCTAGTTGCTGACTTGAATTATAATCTGAGATGCTTTCCCTTTTCTTTAGGAGAGCGCCTTATTGCTAAACTTGAACCATCTTCCTTCAAACATTGCTGCTTTCCCTTCGTTATTCAGGTGGGCTCCTGAGTGCCAACACATTGCACTGCTTTTCCTCGAAATGTGAACTGCTTCCCTTTGTTCTTCAGGTGAGATCCTGATTTCTGAACTCTTCTGAACCTTTTTGCTTCCCTTCGTTCTTCAAATGGGCAACTGATTACCAAAACTTGAACTCCATACCTTCGTTCTTCAGGTGGGCTCCTGATTACCACAACTTATACTGCTTCCTTTCGTTCTTCAGATGGGCTCCTGATTACGAACACCTAAACTGCTTCTCCCTCCAATTTTCAGGTGGGCTCCTGATTACCAACACTGAAATTGTTTCCATTCATTCTTCAAGTGGGCTCTTGATTACCAACACTTGAATTGCTTCTCCCTTCGTTTTTCAGGTGGGCTCCTGATTACCAGCACTTAAATTGCTTCTCCCTTCTTTCTTCAGGTGGGCTCTTGATTACCAAAAATTGGATTGCTTCTCCTTTGTACTTCAGGTGGGCTCCTTATTACCAAAAGTAAAACTACTCCCCCCCTTCGTTCTTTAGGTGGGCTCCTGATTATCTAAACTTAAACTGCTTCTCCCTTCGTTCTTCAGGTGGGCTCCTGATTACCAAAACTTAAGCTGTTTCCCTTCATTCTTCAGATGGGCTCCTGATTACCAACACTTGAATTGCTTCCCTTCGTTCTCTAGGTGGGCTCCTGATTACCAACACATAAACTGCTTCTTTTTGTTCTTCAGGTGGGTGCCTGATTTCAACAAAATAGACAAAACAAAAAGAATTTTCTGCCCCAGTTTGGTAATTGGTCACGTCTGTGAGTGTTAATTGAATCATGTTACCAAATATCTCTAAGAATTTGAAATCTAAAATCCCATTATCTAGGAGGGTCTTGAAAACTTCTAGTTAAATGACAGTTTTAAAGCTGAATTATGTTTCCTCAAGGTGTGACTTTCCCTAAATCTCGTTATCTAAGAACGTTTTAAAAACTACATCCCATTATCTAGGAGGGTCCTAAAAGTTAAAATCAATTCTTATCTTAAGAGTGACAACTTTTAAGGCTGAATTACACTTCCCTGCAACAGAACTTAGGCTAGATCTTGTTACCTAATGGAAATCTTAAAGCTAGGTCCAATTATTCAAGAGGGTTCTGAAAATTTCGCACTGAATCCTATCCTAAGAATGAAAAGCCAACTTATATTTCTTTGGGGTAAGACGTATGCTAGATCTTGTTACGCATGATTGTTTTGAATTTTAAACTAGGTCCTATTTTTCAGGAGGGTCCTGAGAACTTCCAGTAAAATGCCAATTTTAAAGCTAAATTATATCTTCTAAAGGTATGACTTCATGCTAAATCTTGTTATCTAAGAAACTCTTAAAACAATATCCCATTACCCAAGAGAGAAAAAGCAATCACATGACAATTGGCCGTGAAGATGCAAACAAACATGCATGCTATTATTTCCAAAGCACGCATAAATTGGTGTAAATTTGTTCTTACACATATGTTTGACTCAATAGGAAGTGACAAACCCCTTCCTTATGCATTACTTATAATGCATCTTCTTGAAGCATCTCAAGTCAACACCAATGTTGGTATCAAGAAAACTCGCACCAAACATTGGGAAATTCAAGAGACCTCTTTTCATGGCCATGACCAACCACATGATCAAATTCCAAATCCTCCTCCTCCAATTCAAGCTCGTCGTCCTCGTGCCCAACCGGATGTGTCTCAAGCCATCTTGGATCAACTTGCCTCTCTATCGACCTCAATTAATCGAATCGATAGTAATGTGTCTCGCACGGAAAGAAATGTGCGTAGGCTTAGTGACGAAATCCACGGATATTTTGACCATGTCAATTATTCGTATTCTCACGTCTATTCCGCAAGTACTTCTAGCGGTGACGATGATTTCGATGACGATGAAAGTTCTTGATTTGTATTTTCATTATTTGAAATGTATTTTCATTTATTGTAATATATTTTCAATTACTCTTATTGTAATTTTCCTTCTTCATTAATGAAATTATCTTTTTGTTAATGTCAAAAGGGGGAAGATTAAGGGTATATGCATATTTATCTTTAATCATACTTTTGGGAAGATTAAGGGTATATTTATTTTCCATGCATTGGGAAATATAAGGGTATATGCATACTTATTTATTTATATGCATATTTATTTGTTTTAAATATTTATTGCATAAATTGAGGGGGAACTCAATAATAACTTGTCTTACACTTGGCATAGTCTTTTATAAAGGGTATATGCATATTCCCATGAAGGTTTGCCATTATCAAAAAGGGGGAAATTGTTGGACATATGTATATGTTCATACTTATATGTTTTGATAATTGACAAACCAATTTAATGGAAAATAATATATGCCAAATAAATGTGAGTTATTATTAAATACACTTTAATTTATATTTTAACTAAAGTGCTATTCATTTTGTAGATATGCAAAAGGAAGATAAAGAATTGATATGCAAAATCACAATGAGCATAGAGGAAGAAAAGGCTATGCAACGTTATTTGAGCGGACAAGAATTGGATTCCAAGAAGTTCAAGACAAGATCGAGAGAAGCAATAAAAATAAATGAAGACCTTTTGTTGAGTCTTATTTATATTGTCTTTATTGTGATCTTGATCCGACTTTAAGTTTGAGTCTTGGCTTCTCTCATAAAATGATTTTACAACATATGCATATCATAAATGGTTTTACAATATATGCATATCACAAATGGTTTTACAATATATGCATATCATAAATGATTTTACAATATATGCATATCATAAATGGTTTTACAATATATGCATATTATAAATGATTTTAAAATATATGCATATCATAAATGGTTTTACAATATATGCATATCATAAATATTTTTATTTGTGATAAAAATATTTTTATTGGTTTTAAATGTTATATAATAAATATTTTCAATACATTTAAAACAAAATGATTTTAAATGTTTTTATTGATTCGGAATGGTCGTTACAATTGTTTTTCATGTTTAAAGATATTTATATCTTCAAACAAAGCTTTGAAAAAAAATTTATAACTTATTTTCAATAAGTTAGTTGTTTTAAAAACGGACCATTTCCGCAGGGTCAGATAGTCGAATATCTGATATTGGATAGTCGACTATCCTGATGACCGTTGCCAAGATAGTCGAATATCCATATCAGATAGTCGACTATCCTTGTGACCGTTGCCAAGATAGTCGAATAACTATATCGGATAGTCGACTATCTAACAGATTTTCAGAATCTGTATTTATGATCATAGCAACGGCTAGGAGTGATTTTGGAGCTATAAATACATCTCAAAATCACTCATTAAACACACAACTTCTGACCAAAAACATTCTTAAGCTTTCATACATTTCCAATACCATTTATTGATCATTTTTATCATATTTTGAAAGCCAAGGTCTTGAATTTATTGTTGTGTTCTTGAGCGTATTTGTTTACTCATATCCACTCTATTAAGAGAGTCTTGTTTAAGTGAGTGCTTAGTGTTTTGTACACTTGAAGAGAATTGTTATTCTCTTGTTGTAAGAAGGAACTTGTGTTTCCTTGGTTGAAGTCTTGGAGTGTTGTATCTCCGAGCAAAGGTGTTGAGGCTTGTGTCCTCTGGTTGTAAAGGTTTGTTAGGCACCCGTAAGCTTAACAGTGAAGTCTTGGGGTGAGGTATCCTCGAGCAAGTGAAGTCTTAAGGTGTGGTATCCTTGAGCAAGTGTAACGGTTTGTTAAGCACCCGTAAGCTTAACGAAGTTAGTGAAAATCTCGAGAGAGTCTCTCGGGGACTGGACTAGCCACGGGTTGTGGTGAACCAGGATACATCGGTGCGTTCATTCTTGTTTATTTACTTATCGCACTTATTTATTTCTTGCAATTTTCAAATTCCGCAAGTTTACGCTATATTTTATTATAACGCTATTCACCCCCCCTCTAGCGTTAAGCGTATTATCTAACACTGGGCTTTTGACCTTTCTGAACATCTCCTCCTATTAGGGATTTTTAGATGGTTTCTCAGTTTCCACAGTGGGATTGAAGCGGGGAGTATAGGAGTAAGGTTCTGGAGCCTTGAAAGTGGGCTCCGAGGGGTAATATTTGTTATCGTGGACCTGGAATAAGGGCTCGTTGGAAGATCAGTGGAGTGTAGTGGATGGTGGTGCCACGAAAACATGAGTGACAGGTGGAGGAGGGTATGGAACTGGTTTGGGTGGTGGAGCTTATAGTGTTTGAGAAGTGGTGCTGTGATAGTGGTGATGAATGGGAAAGCTCGGGGATGAATCAGTAGCAGGATATTCCTGGGACTGAGCCAAGGGCAAGATGAAAGCGAGATTGGCGGGGAAAGGTGGTGGTGGGTGCTCTTTTACCCATGCCTGGTACATTTAAGTCATCTGGTGTTTCATCTTATACAACTTTTCTTTCAAGTTAACGTCCGACTCCTCCCCCTCTCTCGGACAGATCGATAACGCTTGAATCAAATTCTTCGTTGGCCATGATCAACTTATTTTTGAACCGGGTGTTGTACGAATGAGTTTCCAGAATGCCAAGAAAACTAACCACCTGCCTATACTCATTATCAACAATAAACTCGTTAGTGGTTAAAGCTTAACAGATAGTCAACCGCACATTCGGTAATGTAATGCACCTAAATAGTTAACCATATGCATCTGATCGGTTGCTTGCGTCATCGAGACTTGCCCTAATTTCAGTTTGCATCTTCTTCTTTTTCTTTCTTTTTTTTTTCTCTCGTATCTTTCGTTTCTTTATTTCTCATCGTTCTTTATTCCTCTCATTTCTCTCTCTTGTTTTGCCATTGTTTCCTTTCCACAGTTTCTTGTTTTTCCTCTCCTTTTCTTTTCTTTTTCTCTCATGTTTTTCCCTCTCTCTTTTTTTTTCCTTTGGTTATGGTCGAATCCAATGAAGATTGCCTATGTATCATGACCCCGCATGAATCAGACCAAGCGTAGTTCTGGGGGATAAGTGTAAAGATGAATAACAAAACATTTTGGAATTTTCAAGTTTTTCATGAAACAAATGTTTTGATTACAACGACCCATCATATAAAATTTAATCATTGTATACATGTGATTTTTGAACCTCCCCAAGATTTTTCATATTTTAGCGTGTAAATATTTAATTTAGGCCTAATAGCCCTATTTCCCCTATTTTGATGCTTTTAATTTATTTTATTACAAGAAAAATAAAAATTACAAAAAAAATATTTTAGTTTATGTATCTTTCATAAATTTTAAAAAAAAATACAAACATAGTACCTTATTTTTATCTTTATACAATTTTGAAAATACAATATATATATTTACAAAAAAAATAGTTTCATGTTTTAATATAGTTTATTTAAATTAATTAGGATTAGCTTTTGCATTGTGTAGTATTTCTATCTTTTTTTAAAAGGAGTCAATTAAGGTGTTGGATCACAATTTTAAGAGTTTTAGAACCCATTTTTAGGCCCAACTCGTATTAGCCCATTAAGTCCAATATCCAATACCCATCAAGCGAACCTTAGGGACCCTTCTAGATTCTTCTTTAGAACGAACAATAGATACAAAGACCCTACGGACCTAAGAGCAAATATACAAAATATAAACCTAAACCTATACATTATAGATAAAGCCAAAAATTCCAAAGGGGAGCGGGATATACACTCGGCAGGATATATAGATCCGCTGCTTTTCAGCAAATACAAGACCCCCCCCCCCCCCCGGATCGTTTTCTTCACAGACCCCTGCCCCTTGACTTCATCCTTCATCATCAGCCATCGTCGGCCTAAAGAACCCCACACCCATCGTCTCTCTCTTCTTCTTCAAAGGACAAGCGACGCCATTAGCAGTAGAACTGGTGAACTAGAAGATCCAACACCACAAGCGACGCCATTAGCAGTAGAACTGGTGAACTAGAAGATCCAACACCTCACTGTAGATAATAAATTTGCATCGAGAAAATAAAATCAAGACCGAAAAGTATCGCAACAATCGTAGTATTTTATTTCGAATATTTGAGTGTTACAATATCTATGGATCCTTTGATTCTTCTTTCCAATAGTAAATAAATTCAAGGGCCTTTGAGCTTGATCTTGAATCTATGCTTGTTGTCGCGAACAATGATCTTGTTCTTGAGCTTGAGCTTGATATCTTGAACTTGACCTTGTTTTGTTCTTCGTTCTTGAGCTTGAACTTGATTTCTTCTTCGTTCTTGAGCTTGAAGTTAATTTCTTGAACTTGAAGCTTGAAACATGTGGAGGAATTTGCAGCTTTTGATCCATGAGCTCTTTCTTGATTCTTGTTATAACTTCTGGTGTCTTTTCTGAGTTATGAAGACCCCTATTTATAATTGTGGAAGGGAAGAGTTGTGATAAGAACAAACTTTTTCTGACCAATCAAATTAAAGTGTGACATTGCCGCATTTGATTGGCCAGAGCATGTCACTTTCACGCGTGGCACTATTTCATTGGCCTTTTAGTGTGACTGGCCATTTGCTATTTTGACACGTCGCATGATCCTATTGGCTCTTCCATTTGACTTGGCGTGCCACGTCATTTGACACGTGGCACCAAACTAAACCTCAAGGAAGATGTCATCTTGGACTTAATGAAGTGGGCTCATCCTTTTAGCCCAATTAAATGGGCTAGCCCAATGGATTAAAACTTATTTATTTAATCTATATGTATTGGACATAAATAATTAATTTAATTATATTAGCCCATAATATTTATTTGGACCAATATATCTTGAATTTAAAATATAGTTCAAATTAGTTTATGAATTTAATTTAAGTAAAATTTATATGCTTACAAATTCCCCATACTTCAAAAATTATCAAAGTATTAACGTAATGACCAGGCTCGAAGTATTAACAAAGGCTATTGGCTCCTTTCTTCCTGCCGATGCTTTCACGAGCTTATTCATTCATGCCTCCTTCAAATCATATTTTAAGAGATTTTTCTTTCATTTAATTGAAATATCTCCCTTTGCCAGAAGGAGAGTGCTTACGGTTTAGACCATGATTATTTACTTTGTCTTTTAATCAATGATATCTTAAAATTAAAAGCTCCTTTGTACATTGAGATCTACATCCTTACTACATTGAAATCAATATCTTTGTCATCAATTACCTTCGTATGTGCACATAGAGTCATGGATTTAGTGGACCCAAATAGAACCAACAAATACACATCAACAATAAACTGATGTAGAGTGAAACCCAATTGACATACGCCTGTGATTGAGAGACACTTTAGTTGAGGAATTTTAATCCATCAGTTACCCGTAGTGAGTACACGTGTATATTGATCAAGACTCCTTTTTATCGCCGAATCCTATTAAGACTGTAGTTACATATCTACCTGGACATGGAGTGGTTGAAGTCATGGCCACCCGTAAATGATCCCACATCGGTAATAATTCCCTAATGGCCTCGTTATTGCACCTATAAATATAGATCATTCCTTCCATTCAGCGACATCGACCGTACTGTTAGCAGTCTATTTTTTGGTGCTCGGGAGTACTAAGGCAAAGGTAATTTCTTCTTTGTTTCTTGCGCCTTTCTTTTTTTGTCATTTTTTGCAGTTCAAGCGAGATCAACGCACGAATAAGGCGATCTTAGGGTGTGAAAGGATGGGTACTCATTCCTGCCCAATTCTTGAAGAGATTACTCTTAAAATGACCGATTCTTGGACAGATTACTCTCAAAATGGCCCGATTCTTGGAGAGATCACTCTCAAAATGGCCCGATTCTTGGAGAGATTACTCTCAAAATGGCCCGATTCTTGGAGAGATTACCCTCAAAATGGCCCGATTCTTGGAAAGATTAGTCTCAAAATGGCCCGATTCTTGGAGAGATTACTCTCAAAATGGCCAGACTATGGAGAGCATTTCATCCATTTAGACTTTTGTACCCATTTTAATATTCTTGATTTGGACTTTGATAACCCCTCTTTTCTTTCTCTTTTTTTCTAGCACAAAGAGATGGCAAATTTTAGGGACTATATCTTACCTTCCTCAAAAATTAGATATGTCATTATCGAAACTGAAGATGGCATAGAACAAACCAAGCTTTTGGTTCTCACCTCACAAGCCGACCGATATGCAGCCTCATGGCCTCCTCTAAGGAACTCCCTTCATGTAGAGAACTGGACCTTGGAGCACAAATCGACTTCTAATCCATTATCCAAGATGTGGCTCTCCATGCGCCAATCTATCGCCATGTAAATATTGCTAGAACCCTTCCAAACATAGGAAGTCACATTATTCAAGGCGAAGTACATTGAGGAAACACAATAACAATCTAGGGCGAGTATCGTCATATCCCAGGATATTGGGAATGGGCCGAAGACGTGCTTGGTGGAAGCCAACAAACTTTGAGTACAACAAAGATTTACGATGCTGTCTATGGCTCACTTTTCACTTATGATCGAAACTCGAACATTTTGCAAGCATTTTGTGAGGCTTGGTGCCCTTAGACGAACACACTTCTTACATCAGCTGGGGAGCTATCTATATCTCTTTGGGACTTACATATCCTTGGGGGTTTGCCCATTGCGGGGTTCTCTATACGAAGAAGTGGTACCTGAGAGAAGAGAAATCATCGGTTTGAATGAAAAACAAGTCAGATTTATTCCTCGATCTTGTGAATATTTATTTGCCGCATTTCATCATCTTAAGGAAGGTACGGGTGCTACCCAAAAGGTCTCCTTCAGCAAATGGACAAGTTTTTGGTATAAATAAACTTTAATATATAGACCTGCCCCCCTGCAAAAGGAAAAGAAATTTGCATGTCTAAAGTCAACACATAATCCTAACGGAGTTATTCTTGAGACGACGAGGTGGTCGACTGATCAAAAAACTATATTCTCTAAGCTTAGGGTGGGGTCTAAAAAGAAAGATGAAACATATGTATCGGCATTGTTATCAATTTGGCTATGTGCCTTTGTGTTCCCCAAGGTAGAAAACTCTATTCGTCCTGAGACTTTTAAGATGGCAAGCATGATGGAAGGCGGGTGACATTTTGGCAATTATTTTGTCATGGTTTGAATAAGATTTCGCGTTCTACCCAATTTGATCAGGTCAAAGTTTCTTTTCCCATTCATTATGTTTACGGCTGGCTTACATATTAGTTCAAAACCCACTATCCACTTGCTAGAGGTATGTCTGTCCCTTTGATGGTGGTATACTCAGGAGAGAGGGTTGCAAGGTACTTTGACGAGAAATATGGAAGAAAATGCATCTACAATTGGGAGGATATAGTTTGGGCACCGACAAATGTTGACCAATTCCCGTCCTTCTTATTACGTGGATAACGATGCCCCTCAAGAGTTGGAATCAAATTACTTCATGAGCTTACGTTTTAATTACCCCTATTTGAGGTATGATAACTCATTCATCATCGAGATGTATAGTCTGCATCGGTTTGGTCGTCAATTTTGATTTTACCAGAACATCCACGGCTTTTTGGAGAACGATATCCATAACACTTGTCTAGGTAAAGGAATCGGATTTGGAGGATTTGCACACTATATCGATCTATGTCACATGCAATTTTTCCTCTAGTGGGAGATCCTATGGAGAAGCCTTTCTCCACTAATTATATGTCTTCGTGGGAGAAAGCACATGGAAAGTTTCTCGAGAATAACTTACAAGCTTTGATAGACAATGTTGGGCTAAAGACTACAACCCCTTTAGGGGGTGAAGATCAAGGTGTTGGAAAGACGCTCTCAAAAGTTAAAAGAAATATCAAGTCCAATCCCAAAAGTAGTTACGCAACCTAAAAAATGAAGCTTAAATCCTCAGAGGCAACTTTGAAAGAAGTGGAGTGCACTTCAACAGCTATAGAGAAATACCCTATAGTTCTTCCATTTAACACGCGTGTTCCTCAAGACACAAGTCAAAGTACCGATGAAGATTAAAATTGGAAAAGGAAACAGCCTAACCCAGTAGAGATCGTAGAGGTTCAAAGTGTTGATAGTCCCTCAAGAACGCATACAGCTTGTAACAAAGAGGTAAAATACAATCACCTCGCTCATTCCCCCTTTTTTAGGAGTAACTTCACATATAAATTACTTACTTACTTTGCCTTTTCTTAATGCAGTTCAACACCATTGGACATCCGATGGTATCCCCATGCAACAAGCCGCAAGTGAGTGATGAATCTATTGGAGGGCCTACGTGTAAAATGAAGTTATCATCAAAGGCGTCATCTCTTCCTCAAGATGAATCCCTAAAAAGAAAAACTCCAAATGAGATAACTCGCATTTTACCAATGACAAATACAGTGGTATCTATACTTGAAGGAAAAAGCATTGTTTTCAATCGCAAGAAGGAATTTATTTTGGGACTTTGGGAGGATATTTTCAATAGGCTCTCCAAAACTCATGCGGAATTGCTCTAATCTTATAGGGAGCAAATCATTGAGATTTTCGAGGATATGAAGAAGACGAATATTTTGGATTTTTCTCCGTTAGAAGATTTACTGAATTCTCTTTTTGAACTTGCCGCATCATATGACCAAGAGCGATCCAATATGGTTGATAAGATGAGTGAAGATGAGAAGCTAGAGCTGATTTCCAAAGCTAAAGAGCTTCTCAAATAGTTCAAACTTGAAGCAAGTGAGAAAGTCAAGAAAGTTTCCTCTAGTGAAAAGAAATTGAAGAAGGCCGTGAAGAAGTTGCAGATATTACAACAAGAAAAGGAGACCCTTGAAGGTGTAATAGAAGTGACTCAAAAGAAGGTTGAAGAGATTCAGGAAAAAAATTTCAACTTCAGACTGAGGTCTCTTCATATGGCAACGTAAATTTGTTGACTGTTGATGATTCGACCAATTTGGAGGAGAAGAAGAAGAACCTGGAGACTAGCTGTCAAGAATTGATCAACTACAAATTTTGTTTAGATTAAGTTGTTAGCATTATCTCCCATTTTATTTTTATGTTAGGTTGACCTAGTGAATATTTATTTCATCTTAGATAAGATTGCTCCTCGTTTGCTTTACATTACCCGACATTTATCTTAGTTGCATAATTTTCAACTTTGCACACTTGTAACGAAAGATTCCTATCTTGTCAGGGGAGAGTCCAAATAATAAACCATTTGAGTTTTCAAAAATTAGAATTCAATATCTAAAATATATCGAAAATTCAAAATCAAATACCTTCATAATTGCCCCATATAGTATTTTGGAACCAACTCTAGATTCCACCATGTTGAAAATTTCAGATTTGCGCAATCTCACCAACAAATTCATATCTCGGTGTAAAAATATCACAATTGCAAACCGTTTGATTTCAAGAAAACTAGACTTCAAGATCTAGAGCATATCCAAAATTCTAAATAAAAAAACTTCAGAATCATTCCAAATAATATTTTGAAACCAACTTTATTTTGCACCTTGCTATTAATTCCAGATTTGTGCAGTCTCTATAAAAAATTCATATCATGGAGTAGGAACATTGAAATTACGAGCCGTTTGATTTCTTGAAAACTAGACTTCAATATCTAGAATATATCCAAAATTTACAATCAAATAGCTTCATAATTGTCCCAGAAAATATTTTGAAATCAACTTTAGGTTCAACCACGCTGAAAATTTCAGATTTGCACGACTTAGTCAAAAGTTTTGTATCTTGAAGTAGGAATGTCTAAATCTCGAACCGTTTGATCTATTAGAAACTTAACTTCCAAATATATAACAAATCCAAAATTCAAGATTTAATGTCTTGCTGACACATTCAAATAATATTTCGAATTCAATATTAAATTCAGATACATCGACAATTTCTGATTTGCATGACTTCACCAAATATTTCGTATCTTGATATGGAAGCCTTGAGATCGGAAGATGTCTTACTTTTCATAAATCAAAATTTAAGAACCATATTGTCACAAATATCTTAGGGTCCAAATCTCACTGAATTTGAAACGTTGCACCAAGCAATCATTTCCTTATACTTGTGTTTCCTTTTGACGACTCGCTTCTCTTCCCTTTTATTAGGTAGAGAGTGGACTTGAAGACCAACAAACTGGAAGGTTTGGTGAACCATAAGACATAGAAAATCCATGGACTTCAGTGCAAATAGTTGACATCCATCTAAATTTGGCCCGTTGAAGATATCAATTTACCAAGGAGGGTTGCTCCCTTTAAATCAAATGAGATCAAAGTTCAATAGGAGGATGACATTTCAGCTTGATCTTGTGTCCCTTCATGCTTCATTCCAACAAAAATTGGGGCAATATGTATCTTTTGAACTTATGCGACTGAACTTAGAATGAAACTCTAAGCTGCCTACGTACCCCGGTGAAGAGGATCAAGTCATACCATAGTTTAGACTAGGTGATTTTTTTGTTTTGTTTATGTCCTAACTTTTGCCTAGGATGCCTCCTTCGAGATTTTCAACCTAGCAGACTTTTTTTTGGGTCGTACACAGTTTATACTCTCGCGGGCCAGGAGTGTAGCAACATGCAGTTAGGCTCCTACATCAAGGAGCGTCATGACTTCAAGGATAATACTTCTTGAAAAACTTGTCATTTATAGGGCCAGTTCTCATACCATCTGCATCAACCAGCTTGTAAGACCCACTTGAGTAAGCTTCTTGTACGACATATGGCCCATCCCATTTTGAAGTGAACTTCCCTATAGGTTTATATGAAGTAATTACGGGTCTTTGTACGGCAAGGACTTGATCTCCTACTTGAAAGGATCTCGGGCGAACTCTTTTATTGAAGGCGCAAGATAATCGAGCTTGATAATATTCAAGACTCTATTGAGCTTCGAATCTCTTTTCATCAAGAGCTTCCAATTCTGCTAACCGAAGTCGAGTATTTTCTTCATCGGTGATCCCTTCTTGAATAGCCAGTCGTAACGAAGGTATGTGACGCTCAAGTGGCATGACGACTTTGACCCCATAAACGAGTGAATAAGGAGTCGCCTGTGTTGGCGTGCGGTGAGTCATCCTATATGACCATAGAGTTGGAGATGACAATCTCGTTTGGATTTGGAGATGACTTTCTTTAACAAGTTGCATAGAGTCTTGTTGAATGCATTGGCTAGACCATTAGCGACAGCATTGTATATCGAAGAGTTACGTTGCTTGAATCCAAAGACCTCACAGATCTTGTTCATCAACCTATTGTCGAACGACCTTCCATTATCTGTTATTATGTAACGGGGAATGCAAAAGCGATAGATGATGTTTACTCGGATGAAACTTGCAACATTTTCCTTCTTTACCTCCTTAAGAGCAACATCTTCGGCCCATTTTGAGAAGTAGGTAGTTGCAACCAAAATGTATATGTGGCCACCATAGGACTTTGGCAGTGGTCCGAAAACATCCTATCCCCAAGTGTCAAATGGCCAGGATTCAACAGTCGGGTGCAACAATTCACAAGGTTGATGAATAAAATTCGCATGGAATTGACAAGCCTTGCATCTTCGAGCGTAGTCCAAGCAATATTTTACCATCGTTGGCCAATAATATCTCATCCTTTTTATATGGAAGTAGAGCTTTGGTCCCCAGTGCCTCTTACAAAGCTTGGAGAGCTTCTTCTTCTCCAAGGCATTGCAAGAGCTCTCCTTCGAATGACCTTCTGTATAGAGTATCCTTGTAGTAAAGGAAGCGAGGCGCACGACAACAGATTTCAGTCCTTCTCCTCAGTCCCATAGCATAAGTAGTTGATAATGTGTTGGCGCCATTATTCTTTCTAACTTCAGAAACATCAACAAGATGCTTGACTTCGTTTTCTTCACCTTCAGCCTCATTTGGAAGCGGTACTACCCATTTTTTGGCAGATAGTAACTTGCGCTTGATCAGGTAGGGTTAAAGATAAACCTAGGGTAGCTAAAGCATCAGCCTTCTTATTCTTTTTCCTTGGCACATGCTGAATAGTCATATCAGCGAGCCATCCCATCAACTTTTTAGCGTAATCATGATATGGGCGTACTTCAGGCTTCTTAACCTCGTAACTACTCAAAAGCTAATTGACTACTAACTGGGAGTCACTAAAGACTTGAAATTGCAAATGCTTCATATCGACGGCCATTTCAAGACCAAGTATTAATGCTTGATACTCAGCAACATTGTTGGAACAGAGTTGTGTCAAGGTGAAGGAGTAGGGCAAGACATCACATTGGAGAGTGACAAATACTACGCCAGCCCTAGCTCCCCCACGATGCGCGGCACCATCAAAGTACATCTTCCATGGAGGTTGAACTCGCAACGAACATTGCGTCCTCACCGGTAATTCATCAGTAAGCTCCCAGTCATCAGGTATCAGATTATCTGCCAAGAAATCTGCCAATGCTTGTCCTTTTACAGCTTTTTAAGTGATGTACAAAATCTCAAATTGTTGAAATTAGAGGTACCATCTCACTAGTCGATCACTAAGAACAGGTTTTGATATCACGAACTTGATGGGATTTGCTTTATAAACAAGACAGGCAACATGATCTTGAAAGTAGTGCTTCAACTTTTGAATTGAGAAGACTAGCGCCAAGCACAACTTCTCAATTGGCGAATAATTCAACTCGTTTGGTGTCATCATCCTGTAGTTAAGAGATTTTTATTTCCCCTTACTATTTTCTTGGGCCAACAGTGCTCCAACAGACCTATCTTGTGTCGCAATGAATAGTATCAATGGCTTTCCAGGTATAGGGGCTACTAAAACTGGAGGCTTCATCAAGTAGGATTTAATGCTTTCAAATGCATTACTTCATGCTTGGTCCCATCTGAAAGGGACACCTTTCTTCATAAGGCGACTGAATGGTTGACACCTCCCAGCTAGGTTCGAGATGAACCTCCTAAGGTACGCTAACTTTCCTTGCAGACTTTTCAGTTCATGGAAATCTCGAGGCTCAGGCATTTTCAAAATGGCATTCACTTTGGCTTGATTGATTTCAATCCCTCGATGTCAGACAATGAAACCAAGGAAGTTTCTAGAAGTAACTCCAAAGGCATATTTCAATGGATTCATCCTAAGTTGGTATCTACGGAGAAATTCAAATACCATCCTCAAGTCTTTCATCTGGTCGCCCTTCTCTCTTGATTTCACCACCAAGTCGTCAACATAGCATTCGACATTCTTGTGGAGAAGATCGTCAAAAATATTTTGCATAGCCCTTTGGTAAGTAGCACCATCATTCTTCAAGCCAAAAGGCTTACCTTGTAGCAATAAATACCCTTGGGAGTGCGGAACGCATTAAGCTTTTCATCTTTTGGTGCCATGCGAATTTGGTTATAGCCCGACGAACCGTCCATGAAAGACATTGTCTCGTAACTAGTAGTAGCATCGATCATCAGCTCTGGAATAGGAAGCGGGAATTCATCTTTGGGACACACATTATTGAGGTCCCTGAAGTCAACAGATACTCGAATCTGGCCATTCTTCTTCCTTACAGGGACAATACTTGAAACCTATGTTGGGTATTTAATTTTCCGAATAAATCCAGCTTTAATGAGTTTGTTAAATTCAACTTCAATCAGGGGAACCAAGTCTGGCCTGAAGTGCCTTTGATCTTGTTTAACAGGGCGAGCACCATTTTTGACTGCAAGGTGATGGACTGCTACTTTTGGGTCCAAGCCAGGCATCTCTTTGTAACTCCAAGCGAAGAAATCCCTGAACTCTTTGAGTAACTCGATATAAGTGCTTTCTTCATCAGCTTCGAGTAAAGCACTTAGGTAGGTAGGTCTTGGTTCTTCATCGGTGCAAAGGTTAACTTCTTTTAAGGCATTAACTGTCGTCTTCACTCCTTCTTCAAGTTCAGGTGGAGCATCTTTTGCATCTTCATCTTCTTGAGGATCCCCATCATTGAAGGATATGTGATAATATGGTGAAACATGCTCCAATTCTGCATTATCCTCCATCAAAGATGGAATACCATTCTCTCTTTGTACAGTGACATGATACGAAGAACCTACACTTTCTTCATCTTCGTCACGTTCCTTAGTGTAGACCACACTATATGGCTTTACCTTTAGTACTTCTTCACATGAAACCATAATTTTTGTTTGTCGCCTCATTCTAGAAGGAACCAAACTTTGGCAATCCTTAGAGATCTTCTGCATTTTGGGTGAAGCGGGTGTTCTTCTATTTCGATAATTTCTCTGGAACGTATTCCCCTTCTTTAATGGACCCAATATCTCAAATATGGAAGTTATCACAGTTAATTTTCCAAGTCGATCAAAGACAGAAGGCCTGTTAGAAGCAGCAGATTCGTCTTCTATATTGATATAATTGCTACTCGCCCTTCTTATTGAGATGTGCACTGGTGGCGGTTGCTTGTATCCCAAACCTTCATGTGGTTGCCTCGTTGAAGCTTCTGATGGGAGTTTTCCTAACTTTGACGGCTCATTAGGATTGTATCCAGCTTTTGCAAATAGCATGTAAGTGTTAGGGTCAAAACCTTCATTTGTTCGCTTTGTAGGGAGTACCACATTCTGCAAATGACATTTGGCTACAAACCCTGCAAGCGGCTTTGAGGATAACTTTACTGCCTCAATTTGTTTGACTAAGAGAGTTAACTCCTTTAGCATGCTAGCTTGGCCATTAGATGGTGCACCTTCTTCTTTCTTCCTTTTAGGGACATATTGGAGCGCTGGACTTACTTTCTTGCCATAAGGTGTTATATTCCCTCCATAAGATTTATTCATATTGGGTTATACATCCTTACTAACAGCTTTGGCTTCACCAGTAGTCGCCTCTTCTCTTTTAGTTGAGGGCTATTTATTCTTGCTTTTCATACCATCATCAACTTTCAGCTCCTTCACAATGTGGTTCTTCAAGTAGAACTTTGCATTGGAAAAGTGTGAATCTGCCTCGGTGAATGGCTCATCATCAGCAATTATTGTCTTCTTGACTTCACCTTCATAGTATTTTAAACATTGATGGTAGGTAGATGGAACAACTTTATTATCATGTATCCAAGGCCTCCCAAGCAAAACATTGTATGAAGTCTTTGCGTTGATCACATGCAGCCATGCACTTGATTTCATTTCTTCAATAATGATTCCCAGCCTGATCGCGCCTATGGCTTTTGCCCCCCTTGGTTGAATACTTGGATCATCACACGACTTTCTGAGAGTTCGTTCATGGGAATACCAAGTTCTTTCACAGTATGGATTGGGAAAATGTTCACTGAGGATCCTCCATCAACCAAAATCCGGTTTACCATTTCATCGCGCATATAGCCGACGAGGTTCAATGGGCGGTTATGAGGAGTGTTACCTAGCAAAAGATTGTCATTTGTTAACGTGACCTTCTCTTCACAAGCATTAACTTCTTGAGGAGTGGACTCGATGGGCTTTTCCGAAGATGGTGCCAACGGTAGGTCATCACTTTTTTCTTCTTCTTTATCAGCATCGCAACAAGAGGCATCAATGCCCTCATGGTAAATCTTCGTGGGGAACCAACTTGGTAAAAACCCATCCAAGGTCACCGGATTTCGTGGCTTTTGAGGCTGGTGCATCTCAATTTTTGCTTTCTTCAAATGCCTAGCTGGATTCTTTCCCATTGGTCTTTTTACCATCATTTTCCTTGTTGGTTGTTCCACTGATTCTTTTTGTAGGATCCTTTTGTGGCACCTACGCGAGTCACCAACGTCCAAACTTCATCATCATCAGGTTGGTTGACTTCATCTTTGTCGCTCTCCAGTAATTCTTCATCTTTACTTTCTTTAAAACCACATAATTCATCCGGACTTAATGAGCCAAAGGTGATAAAGACTTGGTTTGCGCTTGCTTTCTCATATTCAAGCACGATATTCTTTTTGCGAGCCAAGTGCATGACTTTATCCTTGAAGACAAAGCACTTCTCCAGAGGGTGGCTTACAAGTCGGTGATATTTGCAGTAATTTGGGTCATTTATTTTCCCAGCTTCATTTGGTTGCTTCATCTCCGGAAGCAAAATGAGATTTAACTCGGGGAATTCTTCGAAAATGGCTGGCACGTCAGAATCCAGGAATGGGTACTCTTTCTCCTGCATTTCTTTTAGAGTCATCTCTCCACTTGGCTTGTCTTGAAAAGAAGTGGACATCATATTGTGCTTCTTGTTCACTTTCCTCGTGAATTTCATAGGTGATGTATTGATATTCATAGCTTTTTTGCTTTCAGAATTGGGTACGAACTTTCCCCACTTGCTAACTTCTTGCTTGGCATTCACTTTGCGAGGTTCATAGATGGGTAGCCTTTCATTTCCAACGGAGGCCATGCTCAATTCCATGTCATGGGCACGAGTTGCAAGTTCTTTAAATGTGCTAGGCTTGATACCTTGCAAGATGTAGCGCAATCCCCAATACATGATTCAGATGCACATCTCTATGCCTGAAGCTTCACTAAGCTTGTCTTTGCAGTTGAGGCTTGCATTTCTCCAATGATTGATAAATTCAATAATTGGTTCCCCTTTTATTTGACGAGTATTTGTGAGCTTTATCATACTCACAGTGCGTCTCATGCTATAAAAGAGATTGAAGAACTCTTGCTCTAGTTTATCTCAGCTATCGATAGATCCATCCTCGAGGTCCGTGTACCAATCAAAAATATTTCCTTTTAATGAGCGGACAAACTGTTTGACGAGTTAGTCTCTATAAGTCCCAATATTGTTGCATGTCTCAACAAAGTGCGCCACATGTTGCTTTGGGTTGCCTTTACCATCAAACTGTTGAAACTTTGGAGGTTGATAGCCAGCAGGCATCTTCAACATATCGACCCTTGCAGTGTACGTCTTTGCATATGTATGGGAGGATTTGGCAGCAACTTCATATTTGTTCTTGATGGTTCCTTCAATGAAATCCTTCTATTGATCGATTGGAATCATTCCTTCAGATGAGACAGGGATATCCTTAGTGGGTGCTGCTTGTCTCGGAGGAGAGTTGCTTTTTAGAACCTCTGGGAGCTTGCCAAGTGCATGGGTGGATTCTTCTTCCATCAGAATTCCCACTCTTTCTTTTAGCTTGTCAATTCTGGCCTCTTGATTTTGCATGCATTTGGTCAAGCCAGCGATTGCTTCTGTCAAGTTTGCCAATTGCTCCTCTATAGATGAAGTGTTTGTCACCATGGCTGGCATGATTGTTGTGGACGACAGAGAGTAGCATGGATTTTCACATAGATTAATCCTTGATTGGCTCACGGTAAGTGGTGTAAGTGGGAATGATCCATCACTTGAAGCATCATCATCTTCCTTCATAGAAAAGTTCTTGGATTCGTAGAGGTCAAGCAGAGCAAGTGTTTTCTTGATCTTTTAAGCAACATCATTTCCTCCTTCAGATGTGTTTGTGGCAGATATTGCTCCTTTTGAGGATGAAGATCCAAAAACAGGGGTTGATGCGGATGACACTTGGGATTCTTGTTGTCCTAAAGAGCTTGCTTTGTTCCTCGTAATTGGTCCGAAGTTTCCAAAGGTATCATCGAGGATGCTTTCCACATCAGCATAGAACCTGGAGTTAGCAGCCTTGGTGGAAGTTGAAACAGAGTTGATTTTCTTTGGAGCCATTTCAATGTTTTTGAACTTTGGGGATTGAAAAGTTGAGATGAGAGGTAGAGATTGTCCCATCGGGCGTGCCAGAATTTATAGACAATAAGTTTGCTCCAAGAAAATAAAATCAAGACCGAAAAATATTGCAATAATCGTAGTATTTTATTTTGAATATTTTAGTGTTACAATCTCTATGGATCCTCTGATTATTCTTTTTAATAGTAAATAAATTAAAGAGCCTTTGAGCTTGATCTTGAATCTATATTTGTTGTCGCGAATGATGATCTTGTTCTTGAGCTTGATCTTTATTGCTTGTACTTGACCTTGTTTTGTTTTTCGTTCTTGAGCTTGAACTTGATTTCTTCTTCGTTTTTGAGCTTGAAATTGATTTCTTGAACTTGAAGCTTTAAACTTGTGGAGGAATTAGCAGCGTTTGATCCACGAGCTCTTTCTTGCTTCTTGTTATAACTTCTGGTGTCTTTTCTGAGTTATGAAGACCCCTATTTATAATTGTGGAAGGGAAGAGTTGTGATAAGAAAAAACTTTTTCCGACCAATCAAATTAAAGTGTGACATTGCCGCATTTGATTGGCCAGAGCATGTCACTTGCACACGTGGCACTATTTCATTAGCCTTTTAATGTGACTGGCCATGCCTTGCTATTTTGACACGTGGTATGATCCTATTGGCTCTTCCATTTGACTTGGCGTGCCATGTCATTTGACACATGACACCAAACTGGGCCTCTAGGAAGATGTCATCTTGGGCTTAATGAAGTGAGCTCATCCCTTTAACCCAACTAAATGGGCTAGCCCAATGGATTAAGACTTATTTATTTAATCCATATACCTATATAATTAATTCAATTATATTAGCTCATAATATTTATTTGGACCAATATATCTTGAATTTAAAATTTAGTCCAAATTATTTTATGAATTTAATTTAAGTAAAATTTATATGCTTACACTCACCACTTTGTTCCGCTACTGCCTCACCGGCGAGTGGCTGGAAATTGGTGACACCCTTTCATCTTCAACCTCCCTGAACCAGTCGTCTACCTCAAAACGCCACCACAGATTCGAGTCGAGCTGACGAGCTTTTCGTTAGCTAATTAGAGGCTGTCGTCCGAGGTTGAGTTTGTTGGTTCCTAATCCCATTTTGTTGCTGTCTCGCCGAATTGCTGTTGGGCACTTGAATTTTGACTCGAGAACTGACTGTACAATTCAAAATCCAATTAATTGAAATCTCACTTTCAGGGTCACATCTCATCCTTCATTCTGTTGTCATGTGGATCTTAAATGATAAGTTTTAAGGTTTAAATTAATTCGGGAAGTATTTGAGAATAGGTCTAGAAAGAGTCGATTGAAATCTGATTTGAGAATCTTGCTGTTGCATTCTGCCTCATAATCTGTGTTGGTTTTCCTCTGTTTCTTGAGTATGAGTCACTGATCTTACTAAAAATGATTAAAATACATGTGATTTGCTGGTAATCATATGCATAGCTGATGATCTGAAACACATGTAGCTAACGAAATGGGAGCTCATGACTTAAACAAACACATGCATTATCGTGTTTGAATTCAAATAGCAATTTGGTTTAATTTTATGTCAGAGAATTCAGTGTATTTTTCATACAACTTGATTGAAACCTGATGCATGAGAATTTTGATTCACTTATTGCCTTGATCACATATTAATTGCTAGAAAGATTTTGGCATAGCAATGGGAAGGAAACTATGCATATATAAAGATTCTTATCAAACTCAGATCCACATTGTGCTGTTAGCTTTTCTTGTTATTTCTTTACTTTTTAATAGATTCCTTATTTATCTGAATAGATTGTTTGAACGATTGTTGAATCGTGGGGAATGAATGAAATTTGAGCCATGAATGATAATATTGTTTAGCAAATCTGGTACAATGAGAATTTGGTGAGCTGGGAACAAAGTTCATGGGTGATCTAGTGAGGTGCTATTTTATCTTGCTTTAATTTCATTCCCAATGTCTTTGGTAATATTGCGAAAAAATTGATTTTATCCCTTTTAGTTCATTAGTATTACAAAATTTAATTTCTATACCAAATGTTGAACAACAGCATTCCAATAAAAGGTTGGATTCATGAGTTGTTATGGATGTTGGGTAGTACTGTTCTCCCAAGAATTTTAACTCTAATTCTTTAAGCATATTTTTATAAATTTTGTGTTAATTAATTCATGACATCTTCTCCACAAATAAAATGTCAAAACTTATGGCCCTCAATTAATTAATTAACTCTTTAGAAATCGAGGTGTGCTATTACTGAATTTTCATGCCGCTCGCAAAGTTAAAAATGCATAGTTGCTTTAGGTGCACTATTTAAAAAAAATTACCTTCCTAAGCTCGGGTGTGCATTTCATGTGACCAAAATCAAAATCTTAACAATGTTAAATAAAATGTATCTCGGACTGTGGATGTATTTCATGTGGCGTGGTCCAAAAATGTGTTTTAAATGACATTGAAATCTTCCTTAAAATAATTAAAAGTGGTTTTAAAGTATAAATGCACATAGATTTAAAAGTATTTTAAAATTAGATAAATAGGGCAGTAATAACAGTTGAGCGACTGTGCAAGAACCACGAAACTCGGAAATGCCTAACACCTTCTCCTGGATTTCTGTGTTCGCGGATTGCAAAACAGAGTCAATCTTTTCCTCAATTCGGGATTTAAATCGGTGACTTGGGACACCATAAATTATCCCAAGTGGTTACTCTGAATTTTTTAATAAAATAATTCCATTTCGATTGTCACTGTAAGTTGGAAAAAAACTCCCTAATAACCCTTCTGAGGGTGTAGGTAAAAAGGAGGTGTGCCAGCTCCGGCGACTCTACTAGGGATAAGAACCAAGGACTTCTGGTTCAGGGGTCAAGAATTCGAGCTTAGAATAATTGTTATATTTGGCTTTATCTATTATCTGGTTTTATTCACATGTTTGGGCCTAACATGCTAAATATTGCTTTTACCGCTTTGATATTGTTGAACTATATATAAATTGCTACGAATCCTTTCTCTCGCTGAGTCTTCTAAATCATCTAGGAAGTGTGCACTTCGTGTGACTACCCATCTGTTAGAGTCATTTCAATTTTAGAAAGAGGTTCGGATAAGTTGCAAAGCCGATGAAGCTTCTGTATTTCTGGTACGCTTCCCCCTGGCTCGAGCTATCGGCTGGGTAAGCCAGGTCTAGAACAAATAAACCCAGGTTTTAATCTAGAATAACTCAGCCTCATGTTGGATCCCTAGTAAGAACGTTTCTTTTTGCATCATGTGCACTTGACTTAGGGTACTCAATACAGGGGTTGGGTCCGTCTAGGATAGTTATACCCAAAATAACAGATCATCTTGATGCATCTTATGTACTACATGTAACATTTATTCAAGGGTAAAAGGGTCATTTGGCAGACCAATGATAGTTGCAGGAAAATGACAAAATGAAAAAACAAAAAAACAGAAAAAAGAAAAAAGAAAAAAAAATAGAGGGTGAAGTATGAAGATAAAGCGAGTTGGGCCCAATTATGTTTTTGTCACATTTTGTTAAGAAAAAAAGAGCACGAAAAATTCAAAAAAAAAATTACACTTTTTCATCATTTTACGAAAAAAAAAATAAAAATAAATAAAGAAAATCCAAAAAGAGTTTATATGTTTCATCATTTTTCAAAAAAAAAAAAGATAAAAAAATATTTTCTTCAAATTAGTGTTTTTTTTTAATTCTCGCCGTATCCAATCTACCCGAACTACGGATACCTGATTCTCATCTTTCGGGATGTGATACGTAGGCGACCCACATAGGGTCCGGACTTCCTAGTAAATCTTAGGTTCTTGGTTTTGCAGGTCTTAGCCAAAATTTACACTTCTAACTATCTTTTGGCCACATAATTCATTTTGCAAAAATTGCATCAATCATGTCTTGCATGTGTCCAACAGCAAGGGTTATTGTAACGACCTCACCGCTCGTGTTGAGCTCTAGTGCACCGTTCAGCAGTTTGTGGCTATGAGCAGCTTCATTTCAAGTATTATGACTTGTACGCGTCATTGGAATTGAATTTCAGGAAGTTCGAAGTTGATTTGGAAGGAGAATTCTTAATTCAGAAGCTTAAAGTTGAAATAATTGACTAAGATTAGGTTTTTGAGTAAACGACCTCGAAATTGAGATCTGAAGGTTCCAGCAGGTTCGTACGATGATTTCGGACTTGGGCGTATGTCTAGATCAGGTTTTGGAAGACCCATGAATGTTTTGGCGCCTATTGTGGAAGTTAGCATTTTGGAAGAAATTTCATAGGTTTGTCTTGAAGTGCATTTCAGCGTTATTGATGCCCGTTTGGGATCTCAAATATGGGAGTAGCACCATATGGTAATTTTGGAGTTGGGAGAGTGATCAAAAGTGAATTAGGAGGTCCGTAGGTCATTTTGGAGTCTTTTGGCTAAAGATAGAAATTTAAAGGTTTTTGAGAAGTTTGATCGAAAGTGGACTTTTTGATATCGAGGTCAGAATCCGATTCCGAAAGTTTGAAGGTCTGTAATATTGAATATGACATGTGCGAAAAATTTGAAGTCAATTGGACGTGATTTGATGGGTTTGTACATTGAAAGTAGAAGTTGGAAAATTTAAAAGTTCATTAAGCTTGGATTGGGGCGCGATTCATAGTTCTAGCATTGGTTGATGCGATTTGATACTTTGAGCAAGTCCGTATTATGTTCTTAGACTTGTGCAGGTGTTATGTTTGGACCCCTGGGGGCTCGGGTATGATTTGGGATAGCTTTAGAGTGATTTGCCAAGAAATGGGACTGCTGGTGCTAGTATGATCGCAATTGTGATGCCTTGGTCGCAAATCTGATCATCGCAATTGCGAGCTGCCGTTCGCATTTGCGAACATGGGTAGCTAGGGGATTCTTCGCATTTGCGACAATTGGGGTCTCTTTTGCGATGCCTGAAGGGTTCACATTTGCGAAACGCTTATCACATTTGCGAAATGGGCCAAATAAGTCAGGGGTCGCATTTGAAATGGAGTCTTCGCATTTGCGAAGCTCGCATTTGCGATCTTCTTGTCACAAATGCGACAATAGCAACAGAGGAGCATGCTTCGCATTTGCAAAACTGGTGTCGCAAATGCGATATCAGAGGCCTTTGTCCAACTAATAATTTCGAGATTTAGACCATTTAGCCCATTTTCTTCATCCTCTTATGCAATTTTTGGAGCTTTTGGGAGAGGGTCTTCACCTAGCACTTTGAGCTAAGTATTTTCTACACAACATCAGTTAAATACATAGATTTTGGGTAGATTAGTAAAAATTAAGAAAAATCAAGGGTTTTAGATGAAAAACCTAGAATTTGGTAAAAACAATATTTAACCACGAAAATTGTTAGGGAATGAAGTAAAAATCATATATTCATGATCCTTAGGTTATGAGTAACAATTTTCTTCAAAGGTTTCCGGAATGCGGGTGCATAGGCCCGGGAATGAATATTAGGAACCTTGCATTTAAAGTTGAGAAATTGGGTTAATAATTAGAATTTGAATGTTTGAGCATGTATTCACTAGTTCTTACCCTATTTGAATATTTTTTGAGTGTTCAGCTCTGAATGTGGAGGTTTGTGCGCGTTCTTGCATCGAAATAAAGGTTTTGGATGGAGGTGAGTCTCTTTTCTAACCTTGTAAGAGGGAATTGTCCCCATATGTGAAATAAATGGTTATGTGCTCCTATTTGCGGGGGCTACGTACGCACGAGGTGGAGAAAGTCCGTGTGTAGCTACTATTATGCTATTGTCCGGGTGGTCTAGGACTTTAAAGCATGCTATACTTGGAATAATTATAATCTTATTGACAACTTGTACTGCTTTAATCACATTGAATTAGTAAATGAATTTCTAAAAAGAGTTAAACTTCACTTTCTTAAATTATTAAAGAGAATTGGCCTTTCTTTGGATAATTGCTCTATGTTGACTTCTTGATTGACTGCTTGTCTGTGTGTGTTTATTTTTGGAATAGCCCGAACACCTCAGTAGATTAAATAGATGCATCTATAGGCGTGCCGTCGACCCTCGGCAAGTTCACATTTTATTTCTGTTGGAGCGGGTCGTCGACCTCGGCATGATTTGCGCATGCTTGTATTGCTGCCTTGAACTAATTAAACTTGTTATTGCCTCTTCATGGCTTGAGAATATTTCGATGTAATGAAAGTATTTTTTGGAAATTTCCTATAAAGGAATTAATGTTTACTTATCCCCATCTATTGGATTAAAATCATATTTATAGAGATCCAAGATTTAATGTTTTATTGACATCACATTATTGGACCCTTAGTAAGTGTTGAAGTCAACCTCTCGTCTCTACTTCTTCGAGATTAGACGGGATGATCATTGGGTACACATTATTTTCGTACTCGTACTATACTTCTGTGCATTTTTATTGCACAGTTTCATGTGTTACTAGTGGCCTATTGGTCATAGCAACACGAATGATTTTGGGACTAGGTGAGTTGCATTGTTCGAGGTGGACCCCAACTAGTATAGTCCCTTTCCAGCATATTGTATTTACTTTCAATCCACTGTATTCCGGATGGATGTTGTATTTATTTTCCTCTTAGTAAATGCTCATGCGCTTGTGACACCAGGTTTTGGGATGATTGTGAAATATTTTGTATTAATTGCCTATTTTTTAATTTGAATGGAAGCAGTTATCTTTTCATTTATAAAATTGAAGGAAAATCTTACTTTTCAAGATTGTTAAAGAGAGAACTCCATCAAGTAATTTGGTTGGCTTGCCTGACAGCAGTGTCTGGTGCCACCACGACCCTTAGTGGATTTTGGGTCGTGACAACATGGTATTAGAGCACTAGGTTCCCTTAGGTCTCACGAGTCATAAGCAAGTCTAGTAGAGTCTCGGGGATCAGTTTTGAGACGTCCGTACTTATCTTCGGGAGGCTACATGGCTGTTAGGAGTACTTCCCTTCTTGATTCCTTATCGTGCAATTTGACTTCTTGTGAGGCTTACGCCTTTGTTTCTTTCCTACTCAATCTTATGCGACGCAAATCGCTTGTTATAAATCGAGAATAGAAGAATTGTAATGGCAATACAAATGTGGTGCGGGATGTTTCTCCGAGTGTAGTTGATAGGGCTATTATCGTCATCTTGTGGAAGGATATTCTATCATTCCAGCTCAGTAGTGTCACACCTCCCTTTTTTACATCTACAACCTGCTAAGGGCGTAGATAAGGAGTTTTTCCAATTTAAGGACAATTGAAGCGTGATTTATTTATTTAAAGAGCTTTGAGAGTCGACACTTGAGATAATTAATGGTGTCTCAAGTCACCAATTTAAATCCCGAATCGAGAAAAGTTTGACTCTGTTTAAGAGTCTGCGAAGAAGAAATTCGGGTAAGGAATTCTTTTAACCCGGGAGGTGTTAGGCACTCCCGAATTTCGTAGTTCTAGCACGATCACTCAACTGTTATATTTGGCTTAATCATCTGATTTTATTACATTTTATACTCATGTGCAAATTTCAACTTATTTTAACTTTAATCACTTTTATTTAATAGTAAGAAGATTGCAACGTTATCAAAACACATCACATAAATGCACATGTGGCTTTTGACATATTTTAACATCGTTGGAATTTGAATTTGGGTCATATAAATGCGCACTCGTATTTAGGAAGGTGAACTACTTAACTAGCGCACCCAATAATTAATATGCATTTGCAAGTTTGCGAGGGCCATGGAATTTCAACTAAACAACACACCCCGAATTATACAGATCAATACCATTGAATACTTACCTTACTAAATAGTAGTCAACCATAACTACTGCTCAAGGAATCAAAGCTAATATACTGTAATGAACCTATTTCAACGAGTGAATCAATTCATCAACTGCACTTCTAAGAAGGAAATTGAACATGGTACAAAAGAAATGGAATTCACAGAGACTTATCCATGACTTGGCAAAATAGAATAGCCGCAGTCACACATGAGAGATTTCGATTCAACCAAGACAAATTCAATAATGAGGGCTGACAGTGCAGAATCTGTTGCTAAAATCTGCAGATCTGCTTCCTAAACAGTGCAGCTTTTCAGTTGGCTATTTGTCCAAACAAATATCCCAAAATACTGCGCACGTTATCGACTTAATTCACTGCTCAAATTGACTTATTCAACAAAGTTTACAAAAAATAAAACTCTCAACCATTTACCAAGCCATGTCACAGAAGAACAAATAGATTTTTATCGAGATATGAGTTAGGACACAGAGTCCAAACCATTAGAAGCTGTCAAATTTTTAGCCCTTCAAAAAATGATACTAGCGGTTCTTTTATATATATATATATATATATATATATATATATATATATATAATTAGTTCTACTCATATCAGTAACACTAAACTACTAGGAGGAATGAAGCATGAAGCATTCACTAGAAGAACTGGTCGCTTGAACATCACCAAATGGACATAGAGTTTTAAATCTAATGAGAATCAGGTCTCTTTGATACAAAAATTAACTCCACTTAACAACAGAAATGGAACTTCAACAACTAAATCACAATGAGTCCAACATAGGCAAGGAAACCTCCAATAAACTTATTACTATTAAGATGTTTGAATAAAACATCTTAACAACAGAATACATAGGTACCAAGTTCAAGCATAGGTCAGGAAATCACAACTTAAGAGCGAAATGCATACAAAGGACTGTAATGGATCCTCAAGTCAGTGACACACTCAACTGTATACAAAAAACAGGTATTAAAGCAAACAATCAATTGATACCAAATTTCTGACTTAATGTTCTCATAATGTCGAATGTAAAACAGAAACAATGAAAAATGACATGACTTGAGAGTATACAGACGTCCCTTTGACATGAGAGCAGCCCGGAACACAGACTAGCAAATCAGAACTGCAGCATATTGTTAACATGAACATGGACTATATTCCAACAGTTGAAACCTTGAACCTTCATGAATAACCACAAAATCTATCTATTTCTCATCGCGTTAGAAAGAAATGAAGTGGAGGCTTGCTTCTGGGGTCCTGTGTGACAAGAAAATCCCACACAAACTCAAGGGGAAATTCTACAGAGCCGTGGTTAGACCTGCGATGTTGTATGGGGCAGAGTGCTGGCCCGTGAAGAACTCCCATGTTCAGAGAATGAAGGTTGCTGAGATGAGGATGCTTAGGTGGATGTGTGGGCACACCAGGCTAGATAAGATTAAGAATGAAGTTATTCGACAGAAGGTAGAGGTGGCCCCGGTGGACGAGAAGATGCGGGAAGCGAGACTGAGGTGGTTGGGGCATGTACGGAGGAGGGGTCCCGATGCCCCGGTGAGGAGCTGCGAGCGGCTGGAGATTGTTGGTGGTCGGCGGGGTAGAGGGAGGCCTAGGAAGCATTGGGGAGAGGTGATTAGGCAGGACATGACTAGAATGCAGGTTACCGAGGACTTGACCCTTGATAGGGGAGTCTGGAGGTCTAGAATCAGGGTTGCAGGCTAGGGGCTCTTAGAGTCCTTCGTTCGCCCCACCCGGGGTTGGGTGTGGGATAGTAGGGTTACCCGTAGATGACTAGTGTTTTAGCGTAGGTCCCCTCTTGGTTGGTAATATGATAGTTGTCGCTTGTTATTGTCGCATGCGACGGTATTTATGTTTCTTATGTTTACATAATCATTTACGTTATTCTGCAGGATTACTTATGCTTTGTTTTGTTATTGTGTTTTGTCTTGTCTTGGTTCCTAACTTTATCTTTGTTTTCCAATGCAGCTTTTCATTCTGTCCCATGCGCCGAGGGTCGCTTGGAAGCAGCCTCTCTGCCCTTTTGGGTAGGGGTAAGGCTGTCTACATATTACCTTCCCCAGACCCCACCTGGTGGGAGTATACTGGGTAGTTGTTGTTGTTGTTGTTAGAAAGAAATGAAGCTGCAATGAGTCCAGCAATAGCACTCCCTTTGATAGCTGCAATTTAGACCAGCTACTGCTTTAAAACAGGAATTGAATTGCTTATTTCTCAACTTCCATAGCAGGTCGTGATAAACACCAAAAAACAATCGTTTACTGATTTCATGAGCTAATATTGAAGCTAAAGAGGAACCACAAATCCTATATTGATCTACGCACATCAAATTACAAGCTGAAATAAGTAGAGAAAGAGCTGATAATGTTAAGTGATTCAACACTTCAAGCAGACATCCAACCTTGAACAGGCTGTCAAACTTCCACACCAGAACCATTCCAATAGACCTTTAAACTCAGAAAATTAACTCGAAATCTTGACTTAAATGAAAACTCGACATCATTATAGCAATCAAAGCAAAAGCACAGAGGACGACCCTTCAGACTCAGCTTCTACTGGCTGGATATACTAAAACACATCATACCATTGAGAAGAAAGTCATCAACAAAAATTCAATCATGGAACAGAATACCATTGAGCAAATTTTACCTGATATTTCAAACTTTCTGTAATAATTACAGACTCAACAACATACCTTTCGACTCCAAATCCTAACGAGGTTCAGCAGCAACTAGCAAGACGAAAGTAGAAAATTGAAGTCGACAACCTTAAATCTCACCACTAGTTGAACGACCTCCATTCATTTCTATCTCTTAGGCATTCAAAAATCGGATTCAAAAATAAAAAATTTGTATATATGTTCCCTTTAAACCTTGAAAGAACTCTTCAAAGAAGAAAATAGAATCTGAAGAACAGAAGTTTCACTTTAGAAACCTTTCAACCCTTTTTTTTCAAATCTTTTTGAGTCCCTTTCAAAATCGGATAGAGATCCCTTTGAAAATGAATTCCTGATGAATGTGGGCTTGGGATTGAGTGAAATCAATCCAATGCCTCACACTAATCTGGCAAATCGTTCCCAGAAGCTTCCAATCGTGGGATAAAACTCAATTTCGAGCGAGTGAGAGGAAAGGGAATATTAGCGTCAGAAACCGTTAGAAATGGTGGTGAGGAGAGAAGAAGGAACGCGTGAGGATAGATTTGAGGCTCACTCGCTTTGGATTTGGACTAAAATTGAGGCTTGGTTCGCATGTTCTTCAGAGAAGAAGAACAGTACGCGAAGCTTAGGGATTTGGGATTTGGGGGGTCCTATTCCTGCGTGTATTAGTGACATGTTGGGTTTGGAGGGTATCTGGGTTGGATGGGGCGGTTTCTGGTAAAAATTTTGTTTGGGCTGGGGAGATTGAACTGTTTTTGGCCCAAAAACTGATCCTCTCCAATCCCTTTTCCTTTTCTTTTATTTTCCAAAAATATTTTCTTCTTCTCTGTTTTTTTCCAAAAATTAACAATACCACCTAAATTAATCCCTAAACTAAATTATCCTACAAATCAAATGATTCACTCTAAAAAATAAAAACCATAATTAATTAAAACCCAAATTTAAAGGAACAACATCAAAAGTTCAAAATTAAAATTAAAAGTGCGAAAATAACCTTTTTTTTATGATTTTCTATTTCTATAAAACAACTAATTTTCTAATTACCCAAAAAAATATAAAATTAGATCCTAAATGCACATGCCATGTATTTTTATATTTTTCACTAATTGAAATGCACACAATTAACAAAAAGTGCCACGAAAATCCACAAAATTATAAATACTGAAGGAAATTATTTTGTTTTGAATTTATGGAATGATTCATATAGGGAAAAAATCACATGCTCATAGTTTTCCCTCTTTGCTTAAAAACACGAAGAGTTTTCGTGCAAAGATAAGTGAGTGGACACGAGCGAATTTTGCCCGTTTGAATATTCCGTGAGAAGCGTTTTGAAAAGCTTGACCGCACCCTAATTTAGATATTGCCTACATATCCTCGGCTGTAAAGGAATCAGGTCAGTGTAGTTCAGGAGTGTATGGTAGCTGGGATTACCGAAGTTGTGACCTCACTGTTGCTGCTACTGCTTGCTAGACTCCCTTATTACACCAGGTAAAACTAAAAAGAAGCTAGACTAAGCTATGAACTATGGATTACAAAAAAAAAACCTATCTATGTCTTCAAACTTGCTCTTGATTTTTGTTGCCTTATTGCTTTGTGTATCTCCCTGAGAAGCTTCTTCTTGTCTTGTTGTACTTCCTTCCGTGGAATTTCCTGTTACCCTATTATTATGTTTATTCTTATTCATCATGTTGATGACGAATTGTTGGACTTGATTTATATTCTCTTATTTTACAGGTGGGCGCCTGATTACCAAAACTTGAAAAATATTCCCTTGTTCTCCATGTCGGCGCCTGATTACCAAAACGTAAAACTTGAAAAGTGTTCCCTTGTTATCCAGGTGTGCGCCTGATTACCAAAACGTGCAACTTGAAAAGTATTTTCTTATTTTCTAAGTGGACTCCTGATTACCAGAACTTGCCATTTGAAAAGTGTTCCCTTATTCTCCATTTGGGCTCCTGATTACAAAAACTTGAAACTTGAAAAATATTCCCTTATTCTCCAGGTGGATGCCTAATTACCAAATCTTTCCATTTGAAAAGTATTCCTTTGTTCTCCAGTTGGGCGCCTGATTACCAAAGCTTGGATTTGAAAAGTATTTCCTTGTTCTCCAGGTGGGTGCTGATTACCAAAACGTAAAACATGAAAAGTATTCTCTTGTTCTCCAGGTGGGCGCCTGATTACCAAAACTTGCAACTTGAAAAGTATTCCCTGAGACTGCTGGCTTTAACCTTGATCACAACAAAACTGTTGGAAAAACGTTCTCAATGCAATATACTAAAACGTGTGTTCTTTTATATAGGTTTTGATGAATGACAAACGAAGCGAAAATTGATATATGACGAAGTTCAAGAAACAAGCGCACAATTGATATACAACGAGATTCAAGCTCAAGACAAAGTTTTATAGTTTAATTGAGTCATTCTTAATTGTGATCTTGATCCTACAACTTGACTCGTAACATGGCTTCTCTCATAAAACTACTTTCCAAAATCATGCATATTTAATTTAATGTCAAATGATTTTAAATCATGAAATCTGGACTAAGATAATCGATTATGTACTTATGATAATCGATTATTTTAAGCCAAGACTGCATGACAATCGATTGTGAACTAATGACAATCGATTGTGAGTAGACAGTGAGCATCAGGTTTTTCAAACCTGCATGACAATCGATTGTGAACTAATGACAATCGATTGTAACTGAGGCAGTGTCCATCAAAGTTTTTCAAAACTCAGAATAATCGATTATGAACTAATGGTAATCGATTATGTTGAGACAGTGTCTTCCAGTGATTTTCAAATTTATTAAATAATCGATTGTTACATTGGACAATTGATTGTCAAAGAGACAGTGTCTAAAATGTTTTTCAAAAACTGATAAGTAATCGATTGTTGACTTTGTGCAATCGATTGTGAAGCTGACCGTTGTCGTAAAGTTTTCAAATACCGTCAGGTAATCGATTATTGATTCTGTATAATCGATTGTTTTGATTAAAATCCGGAAAAGATTTTTGAACGTTATTGGGTAATCGATTATTGATTTTGTATAATCGATTGTTTTGATTAAAATCCGGAAAAGATTCTTTGAACGTTGCTGAGTAATCGATTGTTGATTCTGGACAATCGATTGTTTGTGGTAAAATCTGGAAAGGATTTTTTGAACGTTGCCAGTAATCGATTATGGATTGTAAGTAATCGATTATCAAGCGTAAAATCTGGGATTGAATTTTGATCTGACTGGCAGACAATCGATTGTTGGGGTTTGACAATCGATTGTCAGTGAGTAAAATCAGCAACTCTTAATTGGCAATTAGGCAATGGTAATGCCAAGTTTTTCAACTATAAATACAGCTTCATTTCAGTGTTTTAAACACAACAACATACTACAACTGATCATTACATTGCTATAAGCTTGCATACTTTTGTTTATCATTTTATATTCAATTTCATAAAGCTTTTGAGAGCCATATTCTTGTCCAAAGTTGTTGTGATCTAGAGCTTACTTCTTTTACTCATATCTACTCATTAAGGAGTATTTTGTTTGAGTGTTTAGTGTTTTATACACTTGTAAGAGAATTGTAATTCTCTTGTTGTAAGGAACTTGTGTTTCCTTGGTTGAAGTCTTGGAGTGTTGTATCTTCGAGCAAAGGTGTTAAGGCTTGTGTCCTTAAGTTGTAAAGGTTTGTTGAGCACCCGTAAGCTTAACAAGTTAGTGGAAAATCTCGAGAGAGTCTCTCGGGGACTGGACTAGCCACGTGTTGTGGTGAACCAGAATATATCGGTGCGTTCTTTCCTTTTGTTTATTTAACGCACTTATTTATTTCCTGCAAATTTTAATTTCCTCAAGTTTACGCAAAATTTTATTATAACGCTATTCACCCCCCCTCTAGCGTTAAGCGCTTTATCTAACAATTGGTATCAGAGCCCAACTCTCTGAAAACTTAACAGTTTGAGAGAACCATCCATGGCTTCTACTCGTGATTCTTTTTCAGGAATTGATGAAGGACAGTGCTCCACACGACCACCTCTATTCAACGGTACAAATTACACGTACTGGAAGGAGAGGATGAAGATCTTCGTTCAGTCCAAAAGCTTTCACCTTTGGAAGGTGATAATGAAGGGAAACCAAATTCCAACAAAGAAGGTGGAAAACGAATGGGTTCCCAAGTCCGAGGATGAGTATGACGCGGATGACATCCGAAAGGTTCAAAATAATGCTAAAGCAATTAATTTATTATATTGTGCTGTTAATGCTGACGATTACAGAAAAATATCGTGTTGCACAACGGCAAAGGAGATGTGGGACAAGCTAGAAGTTACGTACGAAGGTACGGACTAGGTAAGGGAAGCAAAAATTGATTTCCTAACCCATTCTTATGAATTATTTCACATGAAGGAAGGTGAAAAGGTGGACGAAATGTTTGAGCGATTTTCAATAATCGTAAATGACCTACATGCTCTCAAGAAAACATTCACTGATAGAGAGCTCGTGCGAATAATTCTCAGAAGTCTCACACCGGCATGGAGATCAAAGGCCAATGCAATTCAAGAATCCATTGGCGTTTCAAACGTCACCATCGACGCACTAAGAGGTAACCTTAAGACCTATGAATCTACTATTCTTAACCCTTTTGTTGATGATCAAAGGAGGCAAAGAATAGCTCTAAAGGCGAGCACAAGCCAACCACAAATTGATGAGGAAGGAGACAACGAGTTTGGACTCGTTATCAAAAGATTTCAGAAGTTCATGCGCAAGGAGTAGGAACGCAAGGGTAAAAAGCAAGGCGAACAAATCAAGTGCTATGAATGTGGTGAAACCGGGCACATCAAATCAAATTGCCCAAACATCAAAAAGGAGAAGAAACCTTTTAAAAAGCAACGTGCATACATTTCTTGGGGAGGCGACTCCGGAGATGAGTCAAGCGAAGGAGAAGAAGACGAAGCAGCAAATCTTTGCCTTATGGCACAAGAAGACAACAAAGATGAGGTATGTCAAATTTCGTCTAAAAACTTCTTTACTCTTGAAGAAATGCGAACTGCTTTTGATGAATTATATGCTGAGTTTATTAAGGCTTCAAAAACTGTTAAGGGCGTAAAAGAAAATGCTTCTCTAAAAGAAAAAGATTTTCAAAAACAGCTTTCTTTAAAAGAAAAGGATTTAGAAAAACTGGTTTTAGAAAATGAGAAGCTGAAAGAGGAAAACAAGTTTTTTGGAAAAAGAAGTTCCGATAAGCCCGAAAGCTCTACTAGAAATTGCACTTCTTGTTTGCATCTTAAGAATGAAGTAAGTAGGCTTAAAGGCACATTAGATAAGTTTAATTCTTCGCACAAAAACTTGAATGATGTTCTTGTTAACTTGAAATCAACCAAGCATGGAATAGGCTTTAAGAATGAAGAAAAGGTTGAAGCTAAACCCCAACAACCTAAAGCTCAACCTAGGGTTAACAATAGAAATGCTTATCCTAGAAATAACAACTCTAGAGCCAATATGCATGCTAGACAAAATGCTGAACTTTTTAGAAGACCTAGGAATGACTTACCACCTAGAAATAGTCACCCTAGAAATGATGCATACTTTAGTCCAAATTTTGAACCCCTTAGAAGACCTAGCAATGGCCCTCAACCGAGAAACAATCACTCTAGAAATGCTGCCCATCCTAGAGCTCATAGTAGGAGAAATAATTCTCATGAAATGCGAAATAGTCATAGTGTTCAAAATAGAGTAAGAAATTTTCATCCGTCTAGTTACTATGAACCTAGAAGGATGCATAACCCAAATGTGACTTGTCATTATTGTAGACGTATTGGTCATATTGCTCCTGCATGCTTTACACGTCATAGACATATTACTCAATCGCATCATTATAATATGCCTAACCCCCAAGGACCCAAGATGGCATGGGTACCTAAAGAACATTAATTTGTTTTGTAGGTGTGCTTGAAGGGATCAAGTGTACTATGGTACCTTGATAGTGGATGCTCCAAGCATATGACGGGAGATGAATCCAAATTCCTTCAATTAGAGCACAAAGAAGGAGGAAGTGTTATCTTCGGTGATAACAATAAAGGAAAGATCATCGGCATCGGCTCGGTCGGTAAGGATGAAAAATCCTCTATTAAGCATATATTACTTGTTAAAGGATTAAAGCATAATCTCTTGAGCATAAGCCAATTGTGTGACACGGGAAATCTTGCTTTATTTGATTCGGATGAATGCTTAGTGTTCAGACGTAGTGATTTCAAAATTATCCTCCGTGGCTTTAGAGTGGATAATATTTATATGGTTGATCTTGCTAATTCCTCACCCGATTATGTTGATTGTCTAATGAGTAAAGAGGATGATACTTGGCTATGGCATCGTAGAGTAGCACATATCAATATGCATCTTTTGAACAAATTGATTTCTCAAAACATAGTTGTTGGTCTTCCCAATTTAAAATTTGAAAATGACTCTATTTGTGACTCGTGTCAAAAGGGGAAGCAAACAAAAGCATCTTTCAAATCTAAAAACATGCAATTGCTTCATATGGATTTATTTGGTCCCTCTCGCATTGAAAGTCTAGGAA
Organism: Nicotiana benthamiana; assembly: GCA_034376525.1. NCBI lineage: Eukaryota > Viridiplantae > Streptophyta > Magnoliopsida > Solanales > Solanaceae > Nicotiana > Nicotiana benthamiana. Next base: position 16,554,258 of record CM067325.1, read on the forward strand.
GAAATAGATATGCTTTTGTGATTGTTGATGATTACTCGAGATTTACTTGGACTTTATTTCTTGCCAATAAAAGTGATGCTTTTCAAAATTTTAAATATTTTCTTAAGCGTGTTCAAAATGAGAAAGAATCAACCGTCACTTCAATTAGAAGTGATCATGGGGGAGAGTTTGATCACAATCTCTTTGCGGACTTTTGTGACGAACTCAGAATCGAGCATACCTTTTCCGCTCCACGTACACCACAACAAAATGGGGTGGTGGAAAGGAAAAATAGGTGTCTCGAAGAGATGGCTAGAACCATGCTCGACGAAGCTAAGATACCCAAACATTTTTGGGCGGACGCCGTGAGTACCGCTTGCTATGTTCTAAATAGAGTAGTAATTCGGCCGATACTCATGAAAACCCCCTATGAACTTTATAAGGGTAGAAAACCAAATATTTCCCATTTTAGTGTTTTTGGTTGCAAATGTTTTGTTCATAACAATGGCAAAGACCAATTGGGTAAATTTGATGCTAAGTCGGATGAAGGTATTTTCATTGGATATTCCTCACGTAGTAAAGCATATAGGGTCTTTAATAAACGAACCCAAATTGTGGAGGAATCCCCTCATGTTGTGTTTTCCGAAAATAATGCTCGCTTGACGAGAAAGGATTCCGGTTTTGATCTTGCAGGTATCTTAGATAGCTTGAAAGACAAAATACAAGAGGAACCACCCAAGGAAAATAAAGATGAAACTGAGGAACAACCAACGGAAGAAGCGCCACAATTGGAAAAAGAAATGAACATGCCTAACGAGTGGAGGACAATCAAAGATCACCCTCTCGAACAGGTAATTGGCAACGTTGGAGACAAGGTAAGTACCCGAAACTCTCTCAAAAATACCTTAGAACATACTGCTTTTCTTTCTCAAATTGAACCCAAAACCATCTCAGAAGCAATTGGGGATGAATTTTGGACCTTGGCAATGCAAGAGGAGCTTAACCAATTCGAACGCAATGGCGTTTGGGATTTGGTGCCAAGACCCGAAGGTCATACCATAATTGGTACGAAATGGGTTTTTCGCAATAAACTAGATGAAAATGGTATAATCACTAGAAACAAAGCTAGGCTTGTAGCAAAAGACTATAATCAAGAAGAAGGTATTGACTATGAGGAAACATATGCTCCCGTAGCTAGATTAGAAGCTATTCGCTTATTGCTTGCATTTGCCTCTTCTATGAATTTCAATTTATATCAAATGGATGTGAAAAGTTCTGTTCTAAACGGTTTTATTCAAGAAGAAGTTTATGTTGAACAACCCCCCGGTTTTGAAAACTTTAAATCTCCCGATCATGTTTTCAAACTCAAAAAGGCTCTTTATGGTTTAAAACAAGCACCCCGAGCTTGGTATGAAAGATTAAGTAAGTTTCTTTTGGAAAATGATTTCATTAGGGGGAAAGTTGACACAACTCTCTTTGTTAAGCATAAAAACAATGATATTTTGTTAGTTCAAATATATGTAGATGACATTATATTTGGTGCTACTAACAATGTTTTATGCAAGGAATTTTCCGATTTAATGACAAGCGAATTTGAGATGTCTATGATGGGTGAGTTAACATTCTTTTTGGGATTACAAGTAAAGCAAATGAAAGAAGGTACATTCATTTGTCAAGCCAAATATTGCAAAGAATTGCTGAAACGATTTGAGATGAACAATGCAAAAGAAATGGCAACTCCCATGAGCACATCCGATCATCTAGACAAAGATGAGAAAGGTAAGAAAGTCGACACAAAAAAGTATCGAGGTATGATTGACTCTCTTCTTTATCTTACTGCTAGTCGTCCGGACATCATGTTTAGCGTGTGCTTATGCGCTCGTTATCAATCGTGTCCGAAGGAGTCTCACCTTACTGCGGTAAAATGGATTTTAAGGTATCTTGTTGGTACTACAAATGTGGGTCTATGGTACCCCAAAGGCTCTTCATGCCAACTTGTTGGCTACTCCGATTCCGATTTTGCTGGATGCAAATTGGACCGCAAGAGCACTAGTGGCACTTGCCATTTGCTCGGTAGCTCTCTCGTTTCTTGGTTTAGCAAGAAACAAGTAAGTGTTGCGTTGTCCACAACCGAGGCTGAATATGTAGACGCGGGGAGTTGTTGCGCTCAAATCCTATGGATGAAACAACAACTCTTGGACTATGGCCTAAGTATGGATCATATCCCTCTTAGATGTGATAATACTAGTGCCATATGCTTGACGAAGAACCCCGTTCTTCATTCGCGAACGAAACACATTGAAATTAGACATCATTTTATTAGAGATCACGTTATCAAAGGCGATGTCGAAATTGAATTTGTTGAAACCAAAAACCAATTGGCAGACATCTTTACAAAGCCTTTAGAGAAAGAGTCCTTCTTCCGAATTCGCAGTGAACTCGGGATCCTTGACTCCACGTTGATCTAAGTCATGCATTGCATTTTTTTTTTGTTACATGATTTTTAACTTGAGCGTCGGAGACGTCTAACGATTTTTGCAGGTATCGCCCCAAAGGAAAGGGGAATTATAAAGCTTGACGTACAACAATCGGTTTCCGTCGTCTAAAAATCGATTATTTCGTATCAATAATCGATTATGTTGCTATTATTCGGGTTGATGTTGCTGTAATTTCTTTTAATAAATAAACAAGGTTCATTTCATCTTTGGCATCTTATTATTATTTTTGCTAATGGCAAAAGGGGGAAGATAACGGGTATGATGCACTCTCAAATTATAAGCTTAAGTTGAGGGGGAATTCTCAAATTGAGGGGGAACAAATTACATACTTGTTGCATGTATATACTTGTCTTGAATCGTCAATATAAATTGTTTGTCTTGCATATCCCGCATAATGTTTGCCATTATCAAAAAGGGGGAAATTGTTGGAAACACGTTCTCAATGCAATATACTAAAACGTGTGTTCTTTTGTATAGGTTTTGATGAATGACAAACGAAGCGAAAATTGATATATGACGAAGTTCAAGAAACAAGCGCACAATTGATATACAACGAGATTCAAGCTCAACACAAAGTTTTATAGTTTAATTGAGTCATTCTTAATTGTGATCTTGATCCTACAACTTGACTCGTAACATGGCTTCTCTCATAAAACTATTTTCCAAAATCATGCATATTTAATTTAATGTCAAATGATTTTAAATCATGAAATCTGGACTAAGATAATCGATTATGTACTTATGATAATCGATTGTTTTAAGCCAAGACTGCATGACAATCGATTGTGAACTAATGACAATCGATTGTGAGTAAGACAGTGAGCATCAGGTTTTTCAAACCTGCATGACAATCGATTGTGAACTAATGACAATCAATTGTAACTGAGGCAGTGTCCATCAAAGTTTTTCAAAACTCAAAATAAACGATTATGAACTAATGGTAATCGATTATGTTGAGACAGTGTCTTCCAGTAATTTTCAAATTTATTAAATAATCGATTGTTACATTGGACAATCGATTGTCAAAGAGACAGTGTCTAAAATGTTCTTCAAAAACTGATAAGTAATCGATTGTTGACTTTGTGCAATCGATTGTGAAGCTGACCGTTGTCGTAAAGTTTTCAAATACCGTCAGGTAATCGATTATTGATTCTGTATAATCGATTGTTTTGATTAAAATCCGGAAAAGATTTTTGAACATTATTGGGTAATCGATTATTGATTTTGTATAATCGATTGTTTTGATTAAAATCCGGAAAAGATTCTTTGAACGTTGCTGAGTAATCGATTGTTGATTCTGGACAATCGATTGTTTGTGGTAAAATCTGGAAAGGATTTTTTGAACGTTGCCAGTAATCGATTATGGATTGTAAGTAATCGATTATCAAGCGTAAAATCTGGGATTGAATTTTGATCTGACTGGCAGACAATCGATTGTTGGGGTTTGACAATCGATTGTCAGTGAGTAAAATCAGCAACTCTTAATTGGCAATTAGGCAACGGTAATGCCAAGTTTTTCAACTATAAATACAGCTTCATTTCAGTGTTTTAAACACAACAACATACTACAACTGATCATTACATTGCTATAAGCTTGCATACTTTTGTTTATCATTTTATATTCAATTTCATAAAGCTTTTGAGAGTCATATTCTTGTCCAAAGTTGTTGTGATCTAGAGCTTACTTCTTTTACTCATATCTACTCATTAAGGAGTATTTTGTTTGAGTGTTTAGTGTTTTATACACTTGTAAGAGAATTGTAATTCTCTTGTTGTAAGGAACTTGTGTTTCCTTGGTTGCAGTCTTGAAGTGTTGTATCTATGAGCAAAGGTGTTAAGGCTTGTGTCCTTAAGTTGTAAAGGTTTGTTGAGCACCCGTAAGCTTAACAAGTTAGTGGAAAATCTCGAGAGAGTCTCTCGGGGACTGGACTAGCCACGTGTTATGGTGAACCAGAATATATCGGTGCGTTCTTTCCTTTTGTTTATTTAACGCACTTATTTATTTCCTGCAAATTTTAATTTCCGCAAGTTTACGCTAAATTTTATTATAACGCTATTCACCCCCCCCCCCTCTAGCGTTAAGCGCTTTATCTAACAAAAACAAACAAAACAAAGAAATTCTTTCTGCCCCAGTTTGGTGCTGGGTGCATATGTGAGTGTTGATCAAATCCCATTATCACCTATTTATAAAATCTGAAAGCTACATCCCATTATTCATGGGGGTCCTCACAACTCTTAACTGATGGAAACTTTAAGATTATGTTAAGTTTCTCAAAAGGTATTATTTTCCACTATGTCTTGTTATCTGAGTTATATCTGCTGGGGATCTACTGGGGACCGGTGATTATAGCTAATTCCTATTATTTAGGCGGGCCCTGACAACTATTAACTAGATGACAAAATATGTCTGTTGGGGATTAGTATTTAGAGTTGCGTTCCATTATCCAAGCGGGTCTTGACGACTCTTGTTGGGGAAATATTTGTGCCTGCCCATGTAACTTGTGCCTGTTTGAGTTCAAAACTGAGTCCCATTTTCAAGAGGGTTTTGATAATTTCAAATTACATGCCCCTTTTAACTCTCCGTTTTCTCAGCGGGGGATCGTTAATTAAAGTTTCGCCACATTGTTCATGAGGGTCCCGACGACTCTTACTGGGGAAGGTGTTTGTACCTGCCTATGTCACCCGTGCCCGTTTGAGTTTTAAAATGAGTCCCATTTCCAAGAGGGCCTTTAGAATTTCAAATTGCATGCCCCTTTTAACTCTCGGTTGTCTCTGCTGGGGATAGCTAAAAAAAATTTCGTCCCATTGTTCAGGCGGGTCCCGATGACTCTTACTAGGGAAGGTGTTTGTGCCTACCCATGTTACCCGCAGCCGTTTGAGTTTTAAATTGAGTCCCATTTCCAGGAGGGACTTGAGAATATCAAATTGCATGCCCTTTTTAACTCTTGGTTGTCTCTATTGGGGATTGGTAATTAAAGTTTCGTCCCATTATACTCTTGCTAGGGAGAATATTTATGTCGGATTATATTCCTTATTGTGTTTTAATTGGGTCCCATTTTGTAGGTGGGTCCTAAGATTTCGATCATACCTGCTATGTAGGATCTTCCGAAATTTTCTGCCCCCGTGTCAATCAAAGAAAACTTTGTAGTTTGAAAAATGGTGGTTAGCTTGCGGCATTCTTGTTGAAAGCGGCCTCCCCACTGTCGTGTTCCATTGTGTTTAGTTTCCTGCACTGATGATGAGTTGCCTAAGTTGTTCGGCTGACCCCTGAAACCTTATGACCTTACTTTGCTCCGCCGTTATTGTATTACACTCCTTACCCTTTTGCAAGAATTATTACATATTTCCTAAGATTGCCGAGTGAGTGTACTATGCTCGGCTAACCCTGAACCCTTCTGGCCTTACTCTGCCCCCCGTCTTTGAGTTGCACTTCTGACCCTTTTGCTAAACTTCTTACATCTTTCCTGAGATTACCGAGTCAGTTTACTAACAAAAATTTCGTGGATCCTTCCCTTTGCTGTTTCTACTTTTGCTGCCTTTGTTACGTTTTTGACCGGGATGTGCTTTGCCATTCGAGAACTGGTAGTAAGCTTTGAAAATTCTCTCCTGCTTGCTTAAACAAAATGGCTTTGGAGATGCGAAAGAAAATGAAATGCAATGACTCTGAATTGTTTTAGAATAAAAGAATTCCAAATTTGGTGACTATTGAGATGAGAAGAAAAGAAACTTATCTCTGAAGGAACCGCTGGTTTTCATGATCATGACATGCACTTCGGCTTAGTCGACCTAGTCTGTCCAGATGATCGACCTTCTGTTGCCATGCTTTGTTATTGTGACCATTTTTAACCCAATTTCTTAAACCAAACCCTAACTTTGCTTGACATGCGGTGTTCTGAATGAATTTCCCCAACGGCCCTTTTCCAGTTGTTTATTTCTTTCCATGTCTTCGACTTATGGTGCCCGTGAGGGTTTTCACCGATAAGACTCTCATTTTTATTTCTCTCAGCTTCCGTCGCCTTGTGGTTCCCGTGAGGGTTTTCACCAATAAGACTCTTTCATTTTATTATTTTCCTGCTTGAAAAAGAGTGTTGCTTTGGGGCATGGCCCACCTCTTCTTGCTTGACTCAACATTTCTTAAAGATTGATCAGAAGGTCTTTCTTTGGACCGTAATGCAGGCTTTTGGATAAGGTTAGAAAGAAAGTGGTATAAAAGGCTCAAAATAATTCTTAGGGTTCAGAATTTACAACTATCAGAATCCAATTTATTATAACAAACACAATTTTTGCCCCAGTTTCTTGCTTGGGGCCTTTGAATTTTATTCGAATATGATCGAACCGTGAGGCTTCCTACGTATCCTTTAAAAAGGAATTAGGTCAAACATAGTTCCTGCCGATTTCGTGTTTTTATTGTTGTTTGTCTGTTTTCCTTTTTCTTTTTTTCTTTTTCCTTTTTTTTCTTCTTTTCCTTTATTTTTCTGTTTTTGTTTTTTTTGTTTTCTTCTTTTTTTTTTCTTCTTTTTCTCTTTTTCTTTTCATTCTTTCCTTTCTTTTCCTTTCACTGACTTCTCACACTTGCCTTTTTGATTTTTGTTACTGATTCCGTAAGTGGGGTATGAAAAGAAAGTAATTAAAGCTTAACAAGGTTAGCAAAGGGTAAAATTTTTAGATAGCCGAATAAAATGTCTTCGTCATTTCTATCTTTAAAACATCCCAAGTACAAACAAATATGCCAAGTATAGACAATGATTTAATCAAAAGGAAGTCTTACATAGTATCTCTTAAGTAGATCTGAATTGATGGCCATTTCCATGCACTTGTCGTCCACATCTGTTAGATACAATGCCCCAATGGACAACACTCTTGACACGGCAAACGGTCCTTGCTAATTTGGGGCGAACTTTCCCTTTGCCTCTGCCTGGTGAGGGAGGATGCGTTTCAATACTAGCTGACCCACTTCAAACCTTCTTGGACGTACTTTCTTGTTATATGCTCTAGCCATTCTCTGTTGATAAAACTGGCCGTGACATACTTCTGCCAATCTTTTCCCATCAACAGATTCAATTTCTCTATACGGGCTTTGACCCATTCCTCATCATCGATTCTGCTTCGACGATAATCTGAAGGGACAAAATTTTCAATTTTAGCCGAAATTACTGCTTTTGTGCCGTATACCAACAAGTATGGAGTTTCCCCCACTGAGGTTCAGACAGTGGTGCGATAGCCTAACAGTGCAAAAGGTAACTTCTCATGCTATTGTCTGGATCCTTCCACCATTTTTTAAAGTATCTTCTTTATATTCTTATTGGCTGCTTCAACTGCTCCATTCGCCTTGGCACGGTATGGGGTGGAGTTGCGATGTGTAATTTTAAACTACTGACATCCTTCTTTTATCAAATGACTATTGAGATTCGCTCCATTATTAGTGATGAGAGTCTTAATTCCAAACCGACAAATGATGTTTGCATGTATAAAGTCGACCACGGCTTTCTTGGTTACTGCCTTGAAGGTTTTAGCTTTAACCCACTTGGTAAAATAATCAATAGCAATCAGGATGAACCTGTGTCCATTGAAAGTTGATAGCTCAATGGGCCCGATGACATCCATGCCCACAACAACAAAGGGCCATGGTGAAGACATTGCATGCAATTCAGATGGCGGGGGGTCAATCAAGTCTCCATGCACCTGACATTGATGACATTTTCACATGAAACTGATACAATCTCGCTCCATGGTAAGCCAATAATACCCTGCCCGGAGAATCTTTTTCGCTAAAACATATCTGCTCATGTGCGGTCCGTAGACTATAGGGTGTACCTCATTCATAATAGTCGTGGCATGCCTAACATCTACGCACCTTAAAAACCCAAGATCTGGCGTTCTTTTGTATAGCACTCCTCCACTGAAGAAAAACCCACTTGATAGGCAACGGATTGTTATTTTCTGGTCTCTTGTGGCCTGTACTGGATACACACCCATCCTGATATATTCTTTGATGTCGTGAAACCACGGTTCACTGTCAAGCTCTTCTTTCGCCATATTACTGTAAGCATGTTTGATCATGAACATGTATATGTATTGGGTCAACATAAGCCTTGTTTGGATGATGTAACATTGATGGTCAAATAGCCAAGGCATCAACAACCTCGTAGTGAATTCTTAGGATATGCCTAAACTCTATTGACTAGAATCGTTGACAAAGATCATGCAAGCATTGCCGGTATGGTATGAGCTTTAAATCTCTTGTTTTCCATTCCCTTTGAATCTGGTGCACCAGAAGGTCTGAGTCTCCCCAGACGAAGACTTCCCGAACACCCATGTATGCCGCTAACCTCAAACCTGAAATACATGCCTCATATTCGGCCATATTGTTGGTGCAATAGAAGCGGAGCTGAGCCATAACTGGGTAATTGTGCCCCGTTTCAGAAATGAGTATTGCTTCTATCCCAACTCCCTTTATATTGGCGGACCTATCAAAAAATAATTTCCATCCCGGCTTCTCGCCCTGTTCCATTTTATCAATATGTATTACTTCCTCGTCTGGGAAGTATGTCTTTAAAGGTTCATATTCTTCGTGTACCGGATTCTTGGCCAAATGGTCAGCCAATGCTTGTGCTTTCATTGCAGTCCTAGTCAAGTAGACAATGTTGAACTTGGTGAGCAAGATTTGCCATTTTTCAAGCCTCCCCATGGGCATGTGCGTCTTAAAAATGTAATTCAACGGGTCCAAGCGTGAGATGAGGTAAGTGGTATATGATGACAAGTAATGTTTCAACTTCTGCGCTGCCCAAGTCAATGTATAGCACGTCCTTTCAAGATGAGTATACTTATCCTCATAGCCTGTAAATTTCTTGTTGGGGTAGTATATAGCCTGCTCTTTTCTCCCGGTGACATCGTGCTGACCTAGCACACATCTGAATGAGCTATCCAAGACTATTAGATATAGAATCAAACGCCTTTCTAGTTCTGGTGGGACCAACACCGGTGGGTTTAACAAGTATTCTTTTATTTTATCAAAAGCCTCCTGACACTCTCTCGACCATTTAATCGCAAAATCCTTTTTCAACAACTTGAAGATGGGCTCGCAGGTTGTTGTGAGCTGAGCTATGAATCGACTGAGGTAATTCAGTCTCCCCAACAGACTCATCACCTCTATTTTGTTTCTCGGAGGCGACAATTCCTGTATGGCCTTAATCTTCAATGGATCTAGTTCAATGCCTCGTCGGCTGATTATAAACCCTAGAAACTTCCCTGAGGGAACCCACATGCGCATTTCGCTGGATTGAGTTTGAGATTATACCTGCGGAGCCTCCGGAAGAATTTTCTCAGATCTCTGACATGGTCGGATTTCTTCTTGGATTTCACTATTACGTCATCCACATAGACCTCAATATCCTTATGTATCATATTGTGGAAGATGGCTGTCATTGCCCTCATATGTGTTGCCCCAGCGTTCGTCACACCAAAGGGCATGACCCTGTAGCAATACATTCCCTACGGTGTGATGAATGCTGTTTTCTCTGCATCCTCCTCATCCATCAAGATCTGGTGGTAACCTGCGTAACAATTCACGAACGACCCAATATCATATTTTGCACAGTTGTCAACTAGTATGTGGATGTTTGGCAGTGGGAAGTTGTCTTTTCTAATTGCTTTGTTGAGGTCACGATAATCAACGCATACCCTAGTTTTACCATCCTTCTTTGGCACATGCATGACATTGGCTAACCATGTAGGATATTGTGTAACTCGGATAACCTTGGCCTCAAATTGCTTGGTAACTTCCTCTTTGATTTCATGCTCACATCAGTTTTAAACTTCCTCAGCTTTTGTTTGACAGGATGGTAGGCTGGGTTGATGGAAAATTTGTGAACATCCAAGTCAGTGTTCAACCCTGCATATCATCGTAAGACCATGAAAAAGCATCTTTGTATTCAAGAAGCACAACAATTATTTCTCCCCTAAGTTGTGGCTCCATATGGACACTTATTTTGGTTTCTCTAATGTTATCTGGGTCCCCTAAATTGACTGCCTCTATGTCGCTCAAGTTTGTCTTGGGGTTTTCCTCAAAATGGCTCAACTCTTTACTAATTTCATCGAATGCTCTTTCCTCATCATATTCCAACTCATCCTCATGTTCTATTTCTTGAATTATTACTTCTGAATTAGACCGATTTTAAGAATGGGCCAAAGAGTCCTTATACATTTCAGATCATTTGAGCCAGAATAAAAATAACTTTACAAGAGAGAAAAGAAAAGCAAAGAAAAATGAAAACTATTAGCACTAAGGAAAAGGGAAATTGCATTTCATTGAAATTGAAAAGATAACAGGGTATACACATCCAAACAGACGGATCATAATATATAAATTACAACCCTAGAGATAATCCAGATTAAACTGAAAGAAAAATCAAAGCTGACTACCAAGACTCCCTCCGAGTAGGAAGAGGAGTAGCTTCCCAGTTCTTGATTTTTGCACGGGGTCCCACAAACTGCACATCTACCTTGCTTGACCCTTCTCCAGCCTCCACCATATTTACCTCACTGAACAATCTTTCGAACCCCTAATCCAAATCTCCATCAGCATCAACCAATTGATCGGGAACCGTTTGCACTAGGCACTTTCTGGTACTGGGTTTGATAAATGATATGGACAGCCATGGGATAGGCTTTAGGAGGACCCATGCTCTCTGCTTTAACTTTCTGGCTCGCCTTATGTCTGCAGCTGTAGGATTGAACCCCAAACCAAAAGTCTCTAGGTTCGTGGGAAGAGACATCGGGTGTATGATACCCTGAAGTGAGGCCCCAAAGCCCTTTCCATGAACGAACCCATTCTTTAGCATTTCAACTGCCACCATGATTGTTGTAGTAGCTAACCTTGGTGTTGGAACACGCTCCCTTCCGGGACCTTTTCAACTGACACCGTGTCGAAGACATGATAGACCCATGGACCCTTCCTGTCTTCAGATTCAATAAAAGGTACAATGGCATCACCAGAGGTGCATTGATTATTGTCACCATGCACCACAATCTCCTATCTGTTCCATACAAATTTGACCATCTAGTGCAAGGTGGAAAGCACTGCCTTAGCGACATGAATCCAGGGTCTCCCTAGCAAAAGATTGTAAGAACTTGCCACGTCCAGCACTTGAAATTCCATGTTGAACTCAACGGGACCTATCTTCAGTTCTAGTATTATATCCCCTACTGAGTCTTTGCCTCCGCCATCGAACCCTCAAATGCAAATACTATTCCTGTGGATCCTTTCATCATCCACTTTAGCTTGCTTAGCATGGAGAGAGGTCAAATATTTGCGCTTGAGCCATTATCGACCAGAGCTCGGGTTACCACAGAATCTTCACATTTTACCGTGAGGTAGAGTGCCCTATTATTTTCGGTGCCTTCTATTTCTAGTTCATCATTGGAAAATGTGACTCTGTTCACCTAAAAGATCTTATTGGCTATTTTCTACAAATGGTCGACTGTGATTTTATCGGGAACGTGGGCCTCATTCAGAATCTTCATTAAAGCCTGATGATGCTCGTCTGAATGAATTAACAATGACAACAACGAGATTTGAGCATGCATCTTCCTCAATTGTTCCACAATGGAATAATCTTGCATTTTCATCTTCTTTAGAAACTCTTCTGCCTCTTCCTCGCTCACAATTTTCTTCATCAGTGCTGAACTATCCTTGGTTGGTTTTGATTTTCTCAATTCCTTGGGGGCAAAGCATCTCCCCGATTGGGTCAATCCATGAGTCTCACAAACTTCTTCTCTGATCTCCTTCCCTTCGTTAGTCACAATTACTCGATCATAATTCCAAGGTAGTGCCTTGCTGCTGATTACTGAGCCAAACTACACGTTTGATAATGATAGGTTCTGAACGAGCACCTTTTACGGCAACCACGGGCTTGCTTGCTATCCCTGGTACCACAACTTTTACATTCTCTTATTTCACCATCCCTTCTTTTGGGGATTCGTTCTTGACTACAACATGTTCTCTGCTTGCTACACTTTACTTGAGCATTGACATCTTGATGATCAAATTCTCACCCATCTTCCGTTCACTGGCTCTAACCATCATGACAGTTTGCGAAGGTTTCTTGGGCCCTCCCTCTTTGTGCACTATGTCGATCATATGTTTCTCTTGATGTGCAGGCAGCGTGTTTTCGTTAATGTTGGGCGCTTTCGGGGCTTGCACTTTAATCCTATGGGAGTCGATAAGTTCCTAGATGGTGTTCTTTAGATGCCAAGACTCTTCGGTATCATGCCCCGGGGCGCCAGAACAGTGACAGTACGCCATTAGCAGTTCATCTTTTCCTCCTGCTCCTCTCATTTTGCTACAAAAACCCCTTAGATGTGTGACTGGATCGCCATGTCCATTATATATGTCAAAATTAGGCATCTTAAAACCTGGAGGCAATTGCACATCTGGGAATAAACAAAGGTCTTTGAATGCCACACTCACCTGGCCACCTAACCCTCAAATATCTCGGAAAGATTGTTCTAAGCTTTTGACCTTCTTGAGCACCTCCTCTTGCTCGAGATTTTTGACATTTTTCAGCATCCGCCGGATTTCAAAACGGGGAGCATAAGAGTAAGGTTCATGGGCTTTGTAAGCTAGTTATGGTGAGCAGTACTGATTGTCGTGAGCTTGAAGCAAAGTCTCACTTGATGATCTGTGGAGTGTGGGGGGGAGGAGGTGCCACATAAATGGGAGCAATTGGTGGAGGGGGTGACGAACAACTTTGGATGGTGGAGCCGAGGGTTTCTGAGAGGTTGTACCCTGGTACTGCGGGTAGATGAGGAAACTTGGGGGTGGATTAGTGGTGGGATGGTCATGTGATTGGGCCAGCGGTGGGATGAAGGTTGGATTAGCAAGATAGGTTGGTGGAGGCTGCCCTCTCACCCATGTCTGATACATCTCCGCTATCTGGTGTTTCAGTTTGTACATTTCCTCCTTCATTGAACTAATGTCCAATTCCTCCACCTCTTTCGAGGGGTCAATGATACTGGCATCAGTGTCTTGATTAGCCATAATCAACTTGCTCTTAGACAAAGTGTTGTAGGAGTGAGTTTCGAGAATGCCGCAAGAACTAACCACCTATCTTGTATAGGAAAGGAAACACCGACACTGGTTAGTGGTCAGGTTTCAACACATAGGCAGCCACATGTTTGGGGATGAATGCACCTAAGCAGTTATCCGTTTCTATGATGCACAGACGTGATTACTTGCATCATCCCGGCTCTTATCCTATGTCATCGTTCTTTTCACTCTTGTTTTTTCGTTTTCGTCTTCCCTCTCAATTTGTTTTGCCTAAACCTGTCATTTCTTTATTTTTCCACTATTTCTCTCATGTTCCTCCCCTTTTCTTTTTTCTCTTTATTTGGCTATGGTCGAATCCTATGGAGATTGCCTACGTATCATGATCCCGCATGAATCAGACTGAGCGTAGTTTTGGCTGAAAATGATTGGTTCGACAACCTACTATGGACTTTGAATAAAAGAAAATACAGACTCTCAAATCATGAATATATTAAAGTCTCTAATGCTCCTGGGGCCCGGGGGACATTATTCGGTCTCGCTGCAGGCTTGCAGGCTAAATCCCCTTAGAGGTGGTGGAGGTCTCCCATTACTTGACAAACAAAGGTCATGGCGGTGGCAAAGAGCATAGATCTTGTCATTTTCTCGCAGTGGCTGCACTTTGTGGTGATGTAGCCAGCGGTCATCCGTACCCTCTCTCTTATAGAACCCTTTTCTTGCAACAATCGCCCAATTTGTTGGGCCCTTGCCTCTACGGTTTGTTCGGCTACACGATTCAGTTCTTGAAATTGTTGAAAATCTTTCTCCAACTGTGCTATTGTTGTGTAACAATGTTCTCTCTCAGCCTTAAAGTTCCTGGTCTGCTTGGCCACCTTGTTTTCAACCATGATGACCTTCCTCTTCAACCCAACGACCTCGTTGTCATGCCTCTCCTTTAATTTTTCAATCATACGGGCTCGTTCCTCCGCATTTTTGGCCAATTATTTTCGGGCTTTGGATAGCTCACCTTCTACTTTATTCAAATCAAACCCATATTCTGCTACTTTTTGCCTCAAATTGTCTATGAGCTTTTTTAAGTGGTTTGAACCACACGCTTTCGAGAAAGTTAGAGAAAAAGAAGTCATAGACTTCATATGGGATCACATCATATGTCGATTCGAGATGACCTCTGAGATCGTATGAAATAATGGAAAGCAATTCATCAGCAACAAAGTGGCTAAGTTTTCGAGGATCACAAGATCAAAAGAATCATATTGACACCTTATCATCCCAGCGGAAACGAACATGCTGAATCGACCAACAAAACCATTGTTCAAACCCTTAAGAAGAGATTGATCGATGCCAAAGGAAAGTGAAAATAGATATTGCCCAAGGTTCAATGGGCGTACCGCACAACGTTGAAATCTAGTATCGGAGCAACATTATTCTCCTTAGTCTATGGTGCTGAAGCTTTAATCTCGGTCGAAGTCAGGTTTCAATATGCAACCGAAGAGTCAAACAACGAGGCCATAAATACGAGTTTAGAATTGTTGGATAAAAGACGCGAAGCTGCCATTGTTCGATTGGACGCTAAAAAGAGGGGGTCGAAAGGTACTATAATCAAAGAGCCAATCTTCGACATTTTAACATCGGGGACTTGGTGCTAAGAAAGGTCACCCTCAACACTGGAAATCCAAATGAATGGAAGTTGGGTCCAAACTGGGAAGTACCATACCAGGTTCTTGAAATTACTGGTAAAGGATCATACAAGCTCGGTACAATAAACGGCGAACAACTATCGAGCAATTGGAACATATTGCAATTAAAATGATATTACTGCGAAGGAACGACCTTATCTATTTTTATTTATATTTTAAACTAAATCCTACAGGTGATCAACTAGAGACAATAATGACTCCTCAACACGAAGACTTTAGGTCTAAAGGCACGTGTTACACTTTATTTTCCTTAGACCGATTTTTTTTGTACCATAATGGGTTTTCTGGTAGGTTTGTAACGAGGCAATCATTGATCGTGATAACTTAGAATAAGTCAAAAGTATATGAGGCTTCTTTAGAGTTAACCTCAAATACTGAGGGGCCATTTCCCTCGAATGACAAATTTGTTGTGAGGAAATTACTTCGTGGCAACAGGGTCTCAATAGGTAAATTTTGTAAAGGCCAAATGGTCAAACGAACTGTGCCCATATAGGTTGCTCGATCCCTGACATCAAACATGTACGCATGTATAATCATCTATTAAGAGAAGTATTTCTTCTTTGCGTAATATCTCATGCCTTAGAAAAATTTTACTTTATAGTTCTATACTTTGGATCTATTTTGTAAATAGGCTTAAGGGCCGATCACAACTAAAGTTTGAAAAATTAACCTCACACTCGGGACTGCCATACGGAAAATACACGAGATCAAATTATTAAAGCCTCGAAATCATAAGACCTTAAAAAGTCAACCCTCAATTTTTGCAGGACATGGCCACCCTATTCGGGACTGACATTTCGAACAAATTCAAAGTATAACAGAAAAACAAGCCCAAGAGGCAAGTCCCAAACAAAAAAGGCTACAGCAAAATCAACACGGTTCGGAGACGTCTGAATTCCGTAATATAATAGGCCTTATAATATTCTCATAAACCGATTAAAATGGCTACCCATGGCAAATTACTAAGGGCTTTGATAATATCAAGCCTCGAGAATCCTTACGGGTACAAAATTTTTCGCACTTTCGAACATATTCCTTATTTCGTACTAAGGCATTACAAAATGTTACAAAAGAGCTTTGGTAATATCAAGCCTCGAAAACCCTAATTGACACAAAATTGTTCGAACTCTCGAAAAATTCCTTATTTCGTGCTAAGGCATAACAAATTTTGTATAACTAACAATAAACTTTTTAAGTAGAAAAGGGGAAAAAGCCAATCTTTTTACAAAGGCCACATCGTCCTAATACAAATGCCTGAAGGATATCTTTATTTTGAGTTCAAGGGATCATCCTCACTCAATTAAAACCTAAGGGCCTACTTCGAGTTCGAGCAAGTACTCACTCGACACTAGTTTGGTTTCGCTCAATATTGCCTAAGGCTCGAACCTATAAATGCAATTTCATAAGGCATCAATAAAACAAAAATTAAGTAAAGACAAAACAAGGGAAAAGACAACAGATTCAGAAAGGAAAGGAAAATTTATATATATGAAAGTTTTTCTTACAAGGGCCACATGGCCCAATAAAAAATTCTTTACGAAGGTCAACCAGCCTCAGAGCAAAAAGAAAATTACTAGGCTTATGCAGCACGGTCACTATCAGAGGAAGATTCATCACCCTTGAAGCCTTCTCCACCAGATCCACTCTTATTCTTGGAATCCGTCAGGAAATGCTAGCTTCCGAGCCTTTGCTTCCTTAGTTTCCTCACTATCATGAAGAACTTGGAATACCTGATCAGCCATCTCTTCATGTGCATCTCGAACCTCCACTAGATCTACCTGAAACATCTCACTAAGGATCTTGTAAGTATTGCACTTCTTAGTGAGTCCCTGGACCGTCGCCTTGCGTTTCTCTAAAATTCGGAGAAAGGCCTCGTCGTGCAACACCGAAGCATGCAAGAAAAGAAGAAAATGGTAGAGATACCTACCATTCAAAGTCATAAAAGGATAAAGGCCCTTAAACTTACCCGATTTAGAGCATTGTAGCCTCATTGAACAAACAGGCAACGCCCACTACATTCAATTTTGCTTGGTCCTCTTTAGTGACCAAGCATCAAAGATAACTTTTCACCCTTACGAGGACAGAGAAAACTTGTGTATCTTCAAGGATCAAGATGATAAGAGTCCACTTTCGGTCGGGGTCAATGTTGGGAGCCAGGAATTGGTTGGTCAGTGTATAGCTCGAGGAAGCATTATTCAAGCTCTTCCTTGGCACGTCAAAATCACCCAAAGCGGTGACATCTTCTACCTTAACAAGATAGCCATAGAAAAAAAATTTCCTCGAGGGTATTCTCCTCTTGACAAGTCTCTACCGCCTAAGCGTCACGTATCATTAAATCCACAACTGGAGGGAACGAGGATGTGTCCCCGATCACCATTGCCCCAAGTGGGTCTTTAGAAACACCGTCTTCATTCTGGGGAACCTCGAACTCAATTTCTGCACCGGCCTCGACTGTCTCTTCAGTAGCCTCCCTACCTCGAGGTGAGACATCCTCGACTCTTTCTGACTCGGTCTTATCAGCTCAGGGCAAAGTAGTTTTGTCTCCCGCCTGCCTAATGGTTGTTCGAGCCTCGGTGCAAGCTCGCACACGAGTCACCAACCCAAAGCCTTCTTTTTCATCCCCTTCGTCTTTGGTCTCATCCATTACTTGTTGTACAGACTCCAGACATAAATGAATGGTGTTATCCTTAGACTTGCGAGGCCTCCTGGCCGGCCTTTTCTTTTCTGGGCTTGGAGAACTCGGAACCTCCTTCCTTTTTTTCTCTTTTCCCTGTTTCTAGATAAATGGGGAAAGGAGTGCCTCTTCTTCAATAGAGGGGGGTCGCATCAACACATCCTTCCGAGGCCTACAAAATGAAGAAGATGGGTAAGCCTGAAGGAAAACCTTTTTAAGAAGAGAGGATAACTGTGGTAACGGACCTTCCATTGGACCTTCAATAACTCCATCCAAGTACGCTCGGAGTAAGGTTTTTTTACGCCAATCCCCCGACCCATTGCTTCAGGTAGGGGATCACTTCCGGTACAATGACCTTAGCTGAAACACAAATAAATATTTAGATAAGGGGAAGACAAGAAAGCAAAATGGCAAAAATGATATTCAAAAGGCTAAGCAGTACTCACCTTTCATGTTTCACATTTTAGGGAACGTCATATCTCCGACGAGGATTAGATCTGAAGTCTTTATTTGGACAAACTTGCTCGTCCAACTTCCGTCTCGAGTCCCATCTATGCTCTAGAATGGGGGTTTGGTAACTCGACTATAAAGCTTGATCATACCCCCCACGATAAAGCGAGGGGTCTAAAGATGCATGAGGTGATCGAGGGTAAAGGGATGCCCCTCAATCTTGCTCACAATGAATCGGAGGAGGATCATGATCCTAAAAAATGACGGACATATTAGGTCCAAAGGGACATCGTACCTCTTGCAAAAAGAAACAGTGATAGGGTTTAGGGGACTTATCGTGAAGGGGCAGATATACACTTAGATATCTTTCCTTGTAAGTTGCTATGGATTCTTCAGGGCTAGGAACTAGTACATCCTTGCCTACCCAAATGCACTCCTGTTTCACCATCTCGAGGAAACATTCGGTGACCGTACACATATACCTCGACATGGTTTCACATCGCCCCGGTGTTGGGGGTGCATTCTCAACCTTGAAATTAGCAACAATGGCATAATTCGTCGGAATAAAGTCTATAAGGGTATGTTCCTCTGCGGTGGTGACACCGGCAGACTTTTATAAAGAGGTCATTTCTTTGATAGGGATAGTTTTAAAGGTCTTGGCATTTTTGAGAACGAGGAAGTACAGGGGTTAGGATATTTGGCGTTTTAAGAAGAGGCTAGCGATGAAACTTGAAGGTTTGCATGAGAAGAACTTGAAGAATGCAATGAGCTTTGAAGATTATAGCAGAATAGATTAAAGTAAAGTTTGAAAGAATGGAAAAGAGGCTTATTTATGGGTTTCACAGTGACGGTTCAAGGTTGCTAGTAGCCGACCGGAAACTGGCACACCTTAAATGCCTGGAAATTGTATTGATGGAACATTTCGGTCTCCTCTACCGCTTATGTCATGATGCTTATGTCATGATAAACCGAGGGTAAATTCGAAGACTTAATTTGTGTTTTGTCATTACATTCCAAAAAACGAGGTATAAGGTTAAAACCAGACCCACCCGATTTTACTGATTAACCGAGACCAAGGGATGGATCAAGGATCAACCCCACAGTATATTAGATTGAGATATGAGGATAAGGTACCGAGTTCGAGATTCGAGGTATCTGGCAAGATCAAAATGAATAATGATCGAGGTCAAACGAGACATACATCGAGCATGACCGAAGATAGCATAATAACGGAAATGCGAGATATTCGTGACAGGTCGAAGATTAAGGTTGAAATCTCAAAACGGATCAAATCAATGGTGGTTGTTTAGCTAATCATGGGGTTTACTTCTGTAATTAGAATTGTACCATAAATAGGATTCTTCTACTATATAAAGAGGGTTCTAATCATTTTGTAACCATCTTACATTCATGCATATTAAAGTAATATATTACATTTTTATCTCGTGCAAGTCATGTTGTTCAGTCCATACTTTCACTAGCTTGTTTAGTTGGTTTGAGGGCAATTAACTTGAGGGCCATAATTGATCATCATATTGATTTGCTTTATTTTACTGTAATTTTTATCCTTAATTCTTATATTTATCTTTTTGTGTCAAGTGAAATCACATATCCTTAAAATCACTTATAAGTTTAATTGTTATTTAATTTTAAGGATAACCACCACTACTACTCACTCAGCAGTGTGTTTGGAACCAAAATGACGCAAAAACTATTCTCATGGCGAACATGAGTGCGAAATTGAGTTCTATTGCATCATTTTAGTTCTGCATTCCTCACACTCTCCCGGCCAATCTAATCAAAGGATAAGAAAAGGATATCGGCTTTTTATTAAATGTAGGAACTTGTAGCTCCTGTAATGATTCCTTTGGATCTATTTGTAGTATCAAACAGTTGTCGAACTATGAAGGAAAACAGTCGTAAATGATTATTTAGCTTTGTAGTACATTCAAAACGATTATGTGTTTATGAAGTTAGGAGTACTAATAGATAAGTTGACAAAAGTGAAGAAGTTGCGTCATGTGCTTTTTAGTTACAATGATTTTCCAAATTTGAGATGGACAAATCCATTGCGAACTACACCAAATTCATTGTAGATTTAGATTTCGCTACACATCTATAGGGAGGTTAATTCGGTAGCTGATGGTATAGCCAATTTGGCCTTTAGTCTAAAATTTCGTTTTGCGCTTATGCCTTCTAAATTTCTTCGTGTGTCGGGAAAATATTGTTGGGATTTTATTCCCTTGCTTGTTTGTTTGTTAGTTTTCTTTTATTGCTTTATTTCCCTTTCGATTAAAAAAATGAATGCATGAACCGGCACGGCTACCCCCCCTTGTGTCGGGGCTTGTATAATTTTCCTTTGCTTTAGAAAACGCGGAAGGGTCGGATTTCTTTTTGCATTTTGACTTAATTTTTTTTCGAGTACAAGTTTGGAAGCAGAAGAAGAATAGCAAATCTAGAACAGCTAGTAACCGAATTACATAAATGGTAATATCTGAAGGGGGCATACAGAAGTTGGATCCAATATCCAAATACACGAGAAATGGACTAGCGAAGATAGGCTGAAACTGGTCGGCCTTTTGTATCAGGGGAAATCGGGAGAAATTCAAAAATAGCTAGATTTATAATTGGTGATTGAAAACATTGTTAAAAACTTAAAAATACTCCAGTATATTATGCTGGAGTTCTAGCATAAATATACTTGAACTCCAAAAAATCCACATGTATTTTTCCGATTATTATCGAAAGATTAAAGGCACTTTGCAATTCAAGACGACTAATACTACTGAAAATCCCATTTATCAAACTGTCAGGAGCCTCACATAACTTCTGTCAGTTCTTTGAGGTACAATATAAAGTTTCTCCACAAACATTTTTTTTTCCATATTGATAATGAGCTCAAAACAAGACTAGGTTTCATTAAAATTAATTATATGTGTAGACCATACTCTTCTCTCCTAATTATCAAATGCCTCAAATATTAGTCCGTCAACCTTATGACTTTAGATATCAACTTACGCGGCATCTACATCACTGAGTGAGATGGAGCATGTGTCGTAAGGTGCCTAACAACTTCAGTACGTAGTATTTAGCTTCAAGGACTGAAAATAGAAAATGAATTATTCGTCTGACCTCAATAAAAGTATCATGAATTTCGTTGACTTGACTGCAGGCTAGTTGAATATTTACCTTGCACTTGGGGTACGTAATATAGCATTTCCAAGAACTTAAAACACCAAGGTATTATTTGGGACATGGGACTGGGTTTAACATTCATTCTGGAGCTTCTTTGGTCCATTTAATGTGTGCTAATTGGACGGAACATACGCCAACTAAAGTAAAATACATAAGTTGTATAGTGTGGCCGAAAGAGTTCTCTAGCTTGGGTGTTCCGGGGTCCAAGTAAAATACGTGACACATCATTTTTTTCTTTTGGTTTAATACTTTAACTATTTGATATTTGAAAATTACTAATCTAATTAACTTAGTGTATCATGTGTGGAATCATGTAAGAGAAAACCCTCTTTATCAAAAAAGATTTCATCCCTTTATGCCACGCATTGCATACCAGGAACAAAATTATGTGTTGAATATTTTTCACTATATGGTATATGGGTAAATTATTACTTGGTATTGATAAAAATAAAAAGATTAATACCCATCGCACTGCTCAAGACTACTTATTGTTCGAAATCATCCTATATTGGAGAGCCTATACTCAAAACTAGTACATTACTTTTCCTTTTCTCAGTAGAACAAATTAACGCGCTATAGTTATGTTATTTTATTCTTCACAAAAATGAAGAAATATGCATGTATCGTGTGTGTATGTCAGTATATATGTCGCCACTGGCCAGCTCACGCGTTGCTCGAGATATCATAATTTCATTTCCATTAATTTTCTCCGAAACTTCATAAAATCTAAACACAAATAGGACTTTGGTTGGTATGCAAGAATCATGGTTATTTTTCTCCTTGTTTAATTAAAGGGATTTTTACATATCTATACTATATAGCAAACCTTATTACTTTCCATGTTTAAGTTTGTGTTATATTACATTTAAGCATATCAAATTTCAATTTATGCACCATAATTCAAATTAAGGATATAATTATTGTTTCATTTATTCTAGGCATGATTTTAGGAACATATATTCCTTTTCCCTTTTTTTCCTCCTCTTCTCTTTTCTTATGTTTCCTCCACCTTAATATACGGTAATCACTATTAACTTCATTAGGTGTATAAGTTACCAAATTACAATATTTTATTTCGAATGAACAGAAAATTACTCACTGTTTTTCAAGTGATATTTGTATTATACGTAAGCTCAAATTTACAAATACTCTTTTTTATTATCAACTTCAAATTTCAGCTTTTACCAAATATTGTCCAAACGCCTATTGTATTAATCCTTAGTAAGTTATTAGGAATTAGATTCAGATTAGAAATGGAGATTATCCTACGATGAGTTCTACTTTGAACTATCCAAAAGATTAAGTCTTGAAGGTATAAGTTAAATATACACCTAAAGTGAATATATGCTCTTAAAATCATGCCTAGAATAAATGAAGCAATAATTATACCCTTAATTTGAATTATGGTACATAAATTAAAATTTGATATGCTTAAATTTTTTTGACACAAGATTGTAGTTTAATTGCAGTATAAATGTAACAATACAACTTTATACAATATTTAAACTGATTTGTAGTTTATTTGTAGAAATTGTATCTACAAACTGAATACATTGAATTTTAATATTTCAATTCTCATTTCAATTGTAGCATAATTGGCATTTTCGACATAATTGTAGAAGACTTGTAGAAGTTTTAGTTTTCCCAATCTACAGTTTATCTACAAATTATCTACAATTTATCTATATTTTATCTATATTTTATCTACAATTTATCTACAATTTAACTACCATTGAACTACAATTTCTGGAAAATTATATCTTCTTCTTCGACGAGTTTCAATCTGAAATTCAGTCAAAACCAAGTCTAATCTTCACCAAAACCCCTCAAAATTGAGATATAAACTCCTAAACATATTTCGAATTATTTACAACAACACTCAATCCAAACAAATAATGATTTTTGAAAATCCAAATTTGAATTCAAAGCTTTGAAGCTTTTTAATGACTATTAATGGTGGAAAATATATGGAGAAGGAGAGAGTTACGCTGCAATGGATTTTCTTCCGTCTTAAATTTCAAAATTAATGGTGATAGAATCACCATTAAATTTGATTCCTACAAATTTGGCGCCTTTTTTAGGATAGAATCTACCTATTTTTGGCTTGGTATAGATTTTGTAGTAAAACTATGGACTAGGCGGGTAAATACAATATTATGAATATTTTTGATAATAAGGTTTGCTATATGATATAGATAGGTAAAAATCCCTTAATTAATTGTTTTTGGGCCCGTCGGGTGGTTTAGCCAACTGATTTGACCCTTATTCATTAAGTACTGATTATCATTATTTTAAGTCAAGAATAGTTATTAGCTTACTCTCATATTTCCGTACCCGTCAGTGTTATATATTTATTTATTCTGAAAGAAAAAGGAATTCAATTTTGTTGACCATTTCTTCACTTTTAACATGAGTATAAACACTCTTTTTAATTCTTAAAGGTGTCGTATATTGCTGCTGCAACACCCATTATTGGATACTATTAATACAAAAGTAAATTACGAGGAAATCACCATTGCCGACTTCGGCAATAACTCCAATAAAGAAGGAACCAATAATGCATGAATTTTTTAACTATGTATGGTATGGTAGGAAACTTGATTTCCTTTTCAGCATTCTCTCCAAAATTTACGCAAAGACTAAAGTTGTTTAAACTGCTCTTTATATATAGAGAGAATTCACTTCTACAACCATCCCATTAAGTTAATATTAATTCCAACAAGAGAATTAATAGCTCTAAAGAAGAAAATTAATCCATAGAAGCTTGCAATGGAGACGATCTTTTCAATCTCAGCAACAAGCCCTTCATTATTGGGCAAAAAGATAGTTGATGATCTCAATCAATTTTTTTGTATTATTTTAAGGCGTACCATTCTCAGCATCCGAAATACATTTCAAGATTTCTGTTCTTGTTTTTCTTTTTTATTCCGAGCTATTCTTGCCTTCTTTATCACTGTCCAAAATTCCTGGACTCGAGGTAAGAATGATAATTCTAATGCTAACGCTAAAAATTCATCAAACAGCTTGAAAAATTCAAATTACGGCCTTGAAAATCTGGATAATGAGGATTTACAAGAGGAAGATGTTGAGGTAGTAACTATGGATAGGCTAATGAATTTCTGCAACCAAAATGGGGATAAAAATGAGGATATTAAGCCAGAGTTGGCAGAAGTTTTGGGTTTGTTTGAGGAAGTAGAGCCTAGTTTTGAAGAAATTAAAGAAGCCTTTGATATATTTGATGAAAATGGAGATGGATATATTGATGCAAGTGAGTTGATGAAAATTATTGGGAGAATGGGTTTCTCTGAATTTTCAGCGGAGGATTGCAAAAAGATGATTAAGGCCTTCGATGAAAACAGAGATGGAAGAATTGAATTTAGTGAATTTTTGAAGCTCATGGAGCAGAGCTTTCAGGAACCTGATCAGAGCTAGACCAAGTTTTTTTATTTGTATTTTCAAGTACTTTACTAATTACTACTTACTACTATTAAGTATTACTGTTAGGATTATGATTCCTACTAAAACAACAACCTTCATATTGAATAATTCGGATACATAAACTACATGAGCGGAAGCTAACCTGAATCCATATGTGGAAATGTTGAGCCTCCTTTTGATGATTGTCCTTTGTTGTGAACTCCTTTAGCCTTCCTTCAAGTTTCTTGAAGTATATTTGTCCCCACAAGAATGTATCCACAATACTAAAACAATATATGAAAGGTTCACAATAATAGTGTTATGACAATAATCAAAATTTGGCTTATGATTTTCCACCCTATTTGCAAGACAATGGACAATATGGTTCTTGATTCAATGGGAAGAAGAAGAACTTGTCTTGCACTAGAATGGGAACCATAACCCCACTTTATAACTCTAGGAGTTACATAACCCAAGAGACAAGAGTTACAAGACAAGAGTTATGTCTTGAGTTATGTCTTGCAAGAGTTACATAACTCAAGAGTCACAAGCAAGTAACCATAGTTACTTATGTAACCTTAGTTAAGCCATCATAAACTAAGGTTACCCTTTTGGGTATCTACACATTAGTCCTACACTTTAGTATGACAATACATTGGCCCCCTTAACATAATGTCCATAAGACCACATAATTAGGCCAAACCAAAAGATAGCACATAACATATAATTATCCATATATTGTTCATATGTGTGTAGATATAAGTCCATATATCTAGATATAAATCCATATATCTTACAATCTCCCACTTGGACGAGATATACAAACATATGTACAATCCTTAATATTATATGTTACAAACCTTAGGTGCACAAAATTGCTATCACAATAAAATTGTCATGAACAATCCGGTCCATCAATCATACCAACATAGGACCTAAGAGCTCGTCGTTACTCATTCGTAACTAGAACCAATCATAGATCACGTATATCAATATAACCAACGACATGGATCAAGTGTAGGTATGTAGTATGGAAATAACATAAAGTGTGGTCAATAGAATGTCTATTTCCAACTGGTTCTCCTTATTGAGATCAAACTTAAACTGTAAGAGTACAAAAAACTTTAAAACTGAATATCTGCGCAGATATAACTGAATTACTGAATTTCTGAATATAATGAACAATACACAAATGTGCAATACAAACTCCCACTAAAATACATAATCCTTATCTGATTTGACACCCATACAAGCAATATGCTCATGAAATACTTTTGGTGTCAATTCCTTAGTGAGCGGATCCGCAAGCATGGAGTTTGTACTTATGTACTTAATGCACAATTGTCCATTTTGTATTCTTTCTTTAACAACCCGAAATTTGACGTCCTTATGTTTTGCTTTCGTCAAATTACTGTTGTTATTAACATATGTAACCATGGTTACATATGTTATTAGCATAAATGGCAAAATTGGAGTCGGTATACCTGATGATCTCAAACTGGTCCGAACTCCAATATGTAAGCATGTAATCCTTTGTTCTATGTATGTTCCTCATGACCCTTTTGGCTGCCTACCAATGGTCCATACCCGGATTGCTTAGATATCTGCCTAACATCCCAACAATGTATACTATATCAGGTCGTGTACATACCTGAGCATACATCAGACTACCTACCGCCGAAGCATGAGGCGTCTTCTGCATTTCCGAAAATTTCATAATTATTATTTGGGCACTGTTTGAGACTAAACTTGTCTCCCTTAGTAACAGGGGTGTTGCCTGGTTTACAATCCTGCATGCCAAATCTTTTCAGAACCTTATCGATATAGCCCTTTTGTTACAGACCGAGAACACCTTTAGAGCGATCTCGTTGTATCTGAATTCCTAATACAAAAGAAGCTTCACCAAGATCTTTCAATTCAAATTTCTTTGAAAGAAATTTCTTAGTTTCAAGTAATAATGCTATATCGTTACAGGCAAGCAGTATGTCATCGACATATAAAACCAGAAAAATATACTTACTCCCACTGAACTTATGGTATATACAGTCATCAGCAATATTTGGTTCAAAACCAAAAAATGTAATGACTGCATGGAACTTATAATACCATTAACGAGAAGCTTGCTTGAGCCCATAGATGGATTTCTTTAATTTGCAAACCTTCTTCTCTGATTCATCCGAAACAAAGTTTTCAGGTTGCACCATATAAATTGTTTGCTCAATGTCACCATTAAGAAAAACAGTCTTAACATCCATTTGATGAAGCTCAAGATCAAAATGTGCTACTAATGCCATTATAGTCCTGAAAGAGTCTTTCGATGAAACTGGAGAGAAAGTCTCTTTATAATCAATGCCTTCTTTCTGAGTGTAGCCTTTTGCGACAAGACGAGCTTTGTACTTAATAACATTGCCCCCTGAATCCCTTTTGGTTTTAAAAATCCATTTACAACCAATAGGTTTAATACCTTCGGGCAATGTAACAAGCTCCCAAACGTCATTATCGCTCATAGACTTCATCTCATCATTCATGGCATCAATCCACTTTTGAGAGTTAGAACACTTAATGACTTGACGGAAGTTGATTGGATCATCTTCCTCAAGTCCAATATCACTTTCTTGTTCTTGGAGAAATACATAATAATCATCCGAAATTGCATTTCTCCTCTCTCTAGTGGATCTCCTTAATGGCATTTCAGTTTCTTGAGGTTGTTGAGTTTGATTTTCATTAGTTATATCTGGGTCCTGATGGGGGAGATTTTCGAGATTGTCTTGAACCGGAGTTGCTTCAACAACTTGAGGGAAAGACACATGTTCTTCCTCAAAGACAAAATCTCTAACAACTTTATCTCCCCACCCCCCAAACTCAATATCCTCAAAGAACCTAGCATTTCCCGTCTCAAAAATAGTTCGTGATGTGGGATCATAAAACTTAAAACCCCTGAATTTTCCAGAGTATCCAACAAAATAGCTACTAACCGTCTTAGCGTCCAGTTTCTTTTCATTCGACCTATAAGGCCTTGCCTCAGCTGGACAACCCCAAATGTGAAAATGCCGAATACCGGGTTTATGCCCAGTCCAAGTTCATATGGGGTTTTTATTGTAGCTGCAGTTGGAACTCTATTAAGAAGATAAGCTACGGTTTTTAATATGGATTGGGACTTTTCATGAATAAGATATAGGTACCCATAACGAGAGTAATCGTCTATGAATTTGATAAAGTATTGTTGACCATTCCAACAAGGAGTAGGAAATGGCCCACAAATATCCGTATGTATCAATTCTAAGACGTCCGAAGCTCTCTTAGCACCTAATCTAGTCTTGTTTGTTTGTTTTCCCTTGATACACTCAACACAAATTTCCGAATTTGAGGTATCAAGAGAATCAAGAATTCCATCTGACACGAGTTTCTGAATTCTTTGAATGGATTTGAGACCCAAACGTTTATGCCAGAGTGAAATAGAATTCTCATTAGTTAATTTTCTTTTAGTACCACTTAAACTGGTATGCAAAGCTTCTTTATTTGAAGTTATTGTATCAACCAAATATAAGCTATCAAATGTTGATAAAACACCAGTACCAATAAGATTTGAATTCCGAAAGAGACTAACTTTATTATCCCCAAATGTACATTTACAACCGGATATGTCCAATTGGGGAACTGAAATTAAGTTCCGTCTAAAAGACGGTACAACAAAAGTCTCATTCAAATCTAAATGAAAACCGGTCTTAAACAACAGCCTAAATTTGCCAATAGCTCCAACTGGCACCTTTTTGCCGTCACCCTCATAGATGTATCTTTCACCATCTTTTGGTTTTCAGCAGTTTAGGCAACCCTGCATAGATATCCTTATGTGAGCAGCATAACCTACCCACCAATTATCCTTAGGTACCGAAAATATATTAACTGCAGAACAAACTTTCTTCACATGATTAGTTCCCTTACAGAGAAAGCAACCTAATCCAGTAATTTCAACCTTAGGTTCCTTATGTTGCTTAATCTTGGGCCTTACAACCGCAACTTCCTTATTTTTCCTCTTCTTAGTTTCCTTAGAAGAAGATGCCAAATGAGCACTTTCAGCCTTATCTTGCTTAATCCTTTCCTCTTCTTGCACACAATGTGAAATGAGCTCATTAAGAGTCTATTTCTCCTTCAGGCAGTTATAACTGACCTTAAACTGATTAAAGTGTGCCGGAAGAGATATCAAAACAAAGTACACAAGCAGTTCCTCAGGTAATACTAGCTTGAGTAACTTAAGTTTCGAAGCAAGATGAGACATTTCCAAAATGTACTCCCTAATGTTTTCCTTGCCCTTATACCTCATAGAAACAAGTTTACTCAATAGTGCCCTTGTTTCCGCCTTTTCGTTTTGAATAAAACGCTGTTCGAGGTTTTCAAGGAAAACTTTGGCATTAGGTTCATCATTCATAGTGCCCCTGAATGATTATGGAATTGCACGCTTCATGATCATTAGACTCATGCGATTCAAGCGTTCCCACTTCTCCATCGCTCTCTTTTCATTAGGAGAGGATGTATCATCAAGAGGAGTAGGTTGCTCGGTCCGAAGGGCTAAGTCAAGATCCATGCAACCGAGAACGATCATTACATTCTCTTTTCATTCCTTAAAGTTAGTGCCGTTAAGCACAGGGATGCTATTGATATTGGCAGAGATCGTAGAAGCAGAAGAGTTTACTGAAAATTGAACAAAGGATTACTAAATACATGCTTACAAAACTTGAACTTTAACTTTATAGATTCAAAGTTAGGCATTTCCCATTACAAGATACCTAGCACAACATTGATTTTAGTCTTTGGACAGAAAATCAACTTGTAAGTGGTACTCTTGGTGTAGTGATCAAACATAGACAATAAACTCCTGTCAAATATTAAACCTTCCTTTGGGCCGATTTAATATTCACATGGAAAACCGAATAATCATCTCATATTTACCACCACAAGAATGTTCGAATTCCTGCCAAATAACACCTTCCTTTGGGCCGATGTTAAACGCATGGAAGACTAACATCCACAGTCATCTCATATTTTATAATTAATCAATCTACACAATAGAGGTTACTTTGGCAACACAATGCTTCAATTGAAAAACTAAAATATTAGATGCAATCAACTTTAGTTCCTTAAGCCATTTTATGAATCTTAACTTAATGTGTTACATGATTGGATGTGTAACACTTGAATATTAATCGTTGTTTACTGAATTGGACAATTCTATAATATATAAGAATTGATGGACTATAAAACAATTAACATTCACTGAAACTTAAGAGAGTTGAAACGTTTTTCTTAAACTTTACTGGACCAGACAATCGATTGTCAACACAGACAATCGATTGTTTGGTTTTTTCTGAATTTTAAGTCACTGGATGTGACAAGGAAAAATTTTTCTAAGTTACTGGACCAGACAATCGATTGTCAAAACAGACAATCGATTGTTTGGTTTATTCTGGAAAAATTTCAAGTCACTGGATGTGACAAGGAAAAATTTTTCTAAGTTACTGGACCAGACAATCGATTGTCAAATCCAGACAATCGATTGTCAGGTATACTTTAAAAAACATTTCATCTCACTGGAGTGTATACAAGCGATTGTACAGTGTATACTTTTTCTGAATTATAACATCATTTTTAACATGAATCTTTAAACATGAAAACATGTTATTTACCAACTAAATCATGCTATATACAACGTTTTAACATGATATAAAAACATCAAACTGAATCAAATCATAACATTCATAAGATCATGCTATCATGCTATTTCATGGTAGAATTTCATAAACAAAATTCTAATTATACTTTAACATGAATCCTAATATAACATGAACCTTATGAACATCCAAATTATCCAAAATTGAAGGGTGGCTCTGATACCAATTGTTAGGATTATGATTCCTACTAAAACAACAACCTTCATATTGAATAATTCGGATACATAAACTACATGAGCGGAAGCTAACCTGAATCCATATATGGAAATGTTGAGCCTCCTTTTGATGATTGTCCTTTGTTGTGAACTCCTTTAGCCTTCCTTCAAGTTTCTTGAAGTATATTTGTCCCCACAAGAATGTATCCACAATACTAAAACAATATATGAAAGGTTCACAATAATAGTATTATGACAATAATCAAAATTTGGCTTATGGTTTTCCACCCTATTTGCAAGACAATGGACAATATGGTTCTTGATTCAATGGGAAGAAGAAGAACTTGTCTTGCACTAGAATGGGAACCATAACCCCACTTTATAACTCTAGGAGTTACATAACCCAAGAGACAAGAGTTACAAGACAAGAGTTATGTCTTGCAAGAGTTACATAACTCAAGAGTCACAAGCAAGTAACCATAGTTACTTATGTAACCTTCGTTAGCCCATCATAAACTAAGGTTACCCTTTTGGGTATCTACACATTAGTCCTACACTTTAGTATGACAATACATTGGCCCCCTTAACATAATGTCCATAAGACCACATAATTAGGCCAAACCAAAAGATAGCACATAACATATAATTATCCATATATTGTTCATATGTGTGTAGATATAAGTCTATATATCTAGATATAAATCCATATATCTTACAATTACATCATAAGGTATGGAACATTCAGAGCAAATGATGTAAATCTATTAATAATATTACGTAAGGACCCGCCCTGTCGTTTTGAGTATATTAGCCTCGATCCCTTATTCATTGCCTCCTTTGTGTTATATTATGGTCATGTAATTTGTGAGCTGTTTGATTTGGTTTTTTCGGGTGAATTTCGGAGTGACATGAGACACATAGTCCTTAAGTTGGAGGGTTAGCTTGTAAAAGTTGACTATAGCTTGACTTGTATGAAGATGATACCAGAATAGAGTTCTGACGGCTCCAATAGCTCAGTATGGTGATTTGGTCTAAGGATATTTCAGCATGACTTGGCGAAAGTTGAAAAATGAGAAGATTTGAGAAAGTTTCTCAAGGAATTGACTTTATTGATATAGGGGTCGGATTCTAATTCCAAAAGTTGGAATAGGTTCGTAATGTGATTTATGACTTGTGTGCAAAATTTGAAGTTAATCGGAGGTGATTTTGTATGAATCGTTATCCGTTTTGAAATTTGGAAGTTCATAGTTCATAGGCTTCAATTTGGGTTTCAGTTAGTAGAATTCGTATTGTTTGGTGTGATTTTTAGCCTCTAGTAGATCGGTTATGTGTTTTTAAACTGGTTGGTGTATTTAGACCGGCGCCCCGGGTGTGATTCGGATTGAATTCGATTGAAATTTGGACTTGCAGAATTGCTTTATATTTCTAGCTTCTAGTGCCATTGCACCTGTGCAGGGTCTAGCCGCAGGTGGAGACTCGCAAAAGCAAGCTGGGGATCGCAAGTGCGGAGCTAGCCTTACCTAGATAGGGTCGCAGAAGGGGGAAAAGTTCTGCATAAGCAACTTCACTTATGTGATTGAGAGGAGTGCAGGAGCGGCGATGGTCGCAGGTGAGACATCCAATTCACAGGCACGGGAAATTTTCCCAAGAAGTAGAGGGTGATGAATTAAGTCACTGTGGGAATTCTGCAGGTGCGGAGCCGCATATGCGTCAATTGGGTCGCAGATGCCAGCAGAAATATGAAATTCTAGGGTTCTGATTCATAATTCATTTTGGAATTAGAGAGCTCGGTTTAAGGTAAAATTTCGAAGGATTTTTAGATAGATCTTTGGGGTACAATCCTAACTCCTTTTTAGTTAATTTACATAAATCTATTGTCAATTTCATCATTTAATTAGTGTTTTAGAATTGAAAATTGGGAAAAAATAGTAGAAACATCTTAGACTAATCTCTTCAGTTTGGAAGACGAATTGAATTCGGATTTAAATATTCTTGTATGATTGGAAATTGAATGGGCATTAAGATTTTATAATTTTGGTCGGGTTCCGAGACGGGGGATCAGGTAGACTTTCTTGGTCGATTTTTTAATTCATTGCAAAGATTCTAATTTTTTTGTTTGAATTAGTTCCCTATAGTTATATTTATAGTATGAAATTATTTTGGCTAGATTCGAGCCATTCGGAGTTAAAAGATTAAGGGAAAGGCCTTCTAGCTGATTGGAATCGCGTGGTTTGAGGTAACTGACTTGTCTAACCTTGTGTGGGGAAATTATCCCTTAGAAATTGGTATTGTTGTGATAATTGTGATATGTGAAAGCCGTGTACGCAAGGTGACGAGCGTGTACATAGGCTAAATGTTAAAATTTTCAGTTTTTAGCTATGAAGATTACTTTCATGCTTTAATTGAGTTACTTTAACATGTTAGAGTTATCATATTTAGTCTAATTTCACATGTCTACTTGTCCTATCTCTTACTTGCTAATTGATCTACTTGTTTAGTTGGAATTCTTGTTTCCTTTTTCTGTATTCACTATTTAACTGTTGAGTTCTTGCTTGATATTGCTATTCCTTGGAATATCTTGTTGTTGAAATTGGTATTGAGTTGCAAAGGTCGTGATTCCTTTTTAGACAAAGTATTAAGTTGTGAAATTGAGACTTTGTATACATTGTGGTTGAGTCGTGGGTTCCTTATTGTGAAATTCTGTTATTGTTTGGTTTCTTTGACAAATTGTGATATTGGGCACTTGAGGTGCGATTTGTGATACGTTGCGATATTGATGTGCATGTAGTGGTATAAGGTTTAGGTGTTGAAACGCATGCGGTAAGATAAGGTGGTTTTGATATGCGTGGCTGGTAGGGTAGCTACTAGAAGCCATGTGGTATGATAAAGTGGGCTAGAACGCAATATTCTATTTCGAGAAAAGTAATTTTCAACCCTAAATGTGAAGGCTCTCGTGGCAATATAAGAAAATATTGTGGTTTAGTTTGTGATTTGTGACTACAAGGTGGTACCTCGGTAGTGACTCTTGTTGACATTTCCCATTCTCTGTACTTGTTTTTGATCGTTGTTTCTCTGTAGCATACTATTAATTGTTTTTCTCCATGTTGTACTATTTGCTTAATTCTTTGTAGCTAATTTATTATCCTATTCATTGTTCAATTTCATAACTGTCTTTATTACACTGCCTACATTTGTTCAATCTTTTTATTTCTAATAGGGCCCTGACCTGACCTCGTCACTACTCTATCGATGTTGGGCTTGGCATTTACAGGATACCATTGTGGTGTACTCATGCTACTCTTCTACACATCTTTTTGTGCAGATTCAGACTTCTTACCAGTCTAGGCATTAGTCGGGATTCTACTATGTAGACTTCAAGTTATACTTGCCAGTGTCTGCAAGCCTCGGAGTCCCCCTCTCTCTAGATCTCTTATTTTATTATCCTCTATATATATAACATGATGTATAAGATTATCTAGTATTCATTCTTAGAGCTTGTGAGTTGTATTACACCGGGTCTTGGTATTGTATATGCCGAGTTAAAACGTTGTTTTATACATCTGTTGAGTTTGAAACTTATATTAATTATTATTTTAATTTTTGCATGTTGTGAGGCTTAGCTAGTCTTAGAGACCAGGCACCTGAGATGCCTGTTACTGCCCCAGCACTCCAGGAGAGCCTCTTCTAGTTTCTGAGCATGTTTGGCACCCTGTCTCAGGTAGGGTTGATCCCACTTGCTTCTGCCACATCTGAGGCCAGTAGAGGAGCACAAATCTCGCCACCCATACCCCTGAGCAGCGGGTCCAAGATGACAAGGTCCTATAGGTCATACCAGTACAACCAGGCATCCCAGTTCATCTCGAAGTTAGGGTAGCTTCTGAGGGGGAGCATCTCAAGCTTGAGAGTTACAAGAATGACCACTCTCATGCTTTCAGCGGTTTGGCGTTAAAGGATGCTCGGGGTTTTCTTGAGGAGTGCCACCATATCCTTGGTACTATGGTTATTGTGGAGTCTAGTACGACTGATCAGTGGTGGCGAGTGTATGAGTTGAGTAGTACGTTCAAGGCAGATTCACTCACTTAGGCTCAGTTGTTAGATGTGTTCAAGAGGGAGTTTGATCCCTAGAGTCTCAGAGATATATGGCATACAGAGTTTGAGCAGTTGCACTAGGGTTCTATAACCGTATCGTAGTATATATTCCATTTCTCTGATTTGTCTAGGCATGCACCAACCTTGGTTGCTACTGTTAGAGAGCAAGTCTGTCGATTTAACGAGGGGCTCAACCCTGGTATCATATTTAGCATGGACCAGAAGTTAGAGACGCATCGTATACTAGTAGGTAGTGTAGGTTGCTAAGAGATTAGAGGGTATGTGGGCCGAGGAGAGATGAGAGGGAGACCAAGAGACTTCGAGATTTTGGCACATACAATGTGCCCGTGCCCCAATTGCAACTCGTCATGATAGGGGCTATGTGAGTCGCCTTGTCCATTTAGCACTTCCAACTTCCAGTGGTATTCTGGCCACTTCTAGGTCCTAGGTTTCCCTTTATGCACAACTATTGTCTAGTGCACCTCCTAAACAGGGTACTTTCAGTGGTCAATCCATCCAATCAGGCCCGAGCCAGTCACAACAACAATGTCATCTGAGAGCTTGTTTTGAGTATGGTGACACTCGTCATATGGTGAGGGATTGCCTCAGATATATGAGGAGTGTAGCTCCACAAACTACTCAGACTCCACGTATTCCATCTGGTCCTCAGGCCATGGTTGCCACTCCACCTGCACAACTAGTTAGAGGTGGAGGGCGGGCAGGTAAAGGTCACCCTAGAGAGAGAGGCCAAGCCATATATTATGCTCTTCCTTCTAGGACGAAGGTAGTTAAATCTGACTCAGTTATCACATATATTGTTCTGGTTTGTCATACAGATGCATCAGTCTTATTTGATCCAGGATCCACTTAATGCTATGTGTCATCTTAATTTGCTCCATATTGGGTGTATCCCGTGATTTCTTGAGTTCTCTTGTCTATGTATCCACACATGTAGGAGATTCTCTTGTTGTTGACCGTGTGTTTCCCTCGTGTTTAGTTGTTCTTAGTGTTATTGAGACCAAACCCATCTATTGTTGCTTAGTATGGTAGGTTTTGAGGTTATTTTGGGTGAGGACTGGTTGCCGCCCTATCATACTATTCTTGAGTGTTATGCCAAGACGGTGACGTTGGCTATTTCGGGTTTGCACGTATATAGTGGAGACACTTTAGATTATGCTCTTAGAAGGGTTATCTCATTTTTGAAGGCTCCGCAGATGGTTGATAAGGGATGTGTCGCGTATGTAGCACATGTGAGAGATGTTAGTGTTGATACGCCTACCGTTGGGTCAGTTCCGGTAGTGAGGGATTATCCAGATGTGTTCCCGGCGGATCTTCTAGGCAAGTTGCCCAACATGGATATCAATTTTGGTATTTATTTATTAATGAGCACTTAGCATGTTTCCATTCCACCCTATCGCATGGTCCCACCAGAGTTGCAGGAGCAGTTGCAGGAGTTGCTTTATAAGGGTTTCGTTCGGCCCAGTGTATCACCTTAGGGTTGTGTGGTCTTGCTTGTAAAGAAGAAGGATGTTTCTATGCATATGTATATTGATTATTACCAATTGAACAAAGTTACAGTGAAGAATAGATATCCATTGCAACATATTGACGACCTATTTGATCAGCTCTAGGGTACTCGGGTGTTCTCCGAGATTGACTTGCATTCAGGCTATCATCAGTTGGAGATTCGGGAGCTCGATATCCCGAAGACTTCCTTAAGAACTCGATATGATCATTACGATTTCCTTGTAATATCATTTGGATTGACCAATGCCCTAGCAGTATTCATGCATTTAATGAACAATGTATTCCAGCCTTATCTCGACTTATTAGTCATTGTGTAAATTGAAGACATTCAAGTGTACTCCCAGAGCGGGGAGGATCATGAGCAACAACTGAGGATCATGCTTCATACCTTGAGATAAAAGAAGTTATGTACAAAATTTTCAAAGCGTAAGTTCTAGATTGATTTAGTGGCATTTTTGGGCCATGTATAGGGAATGAAGGTGGACCCAAAGTAGATTGAAGCAATATAGAGTTGGACAAATCATCTTTAGCTACAGAGATCTAGAGTTTCTTGGTTTGGCAGGGTATTACCATGGATTCGTAGAGGGTTTATAATCTATTGTTGCACCTATGACCAGATTAATCAAGAAGGATGCTCTGTTCAGGTGGACTGAAGAGCATGAGGAGAGTTTTCAAAAGCTCAAGACAGTTTTGATTATAGCCCCAGTGTTGGTGTTGCCTTCAAGTTTGGGGTCTTATACTATGTACTGTGATGCATCATGTATTGGTCTCCGCACGGTTTTGATGCAGGACGGTAAGGTGATTGCCTACGTGTCTAGATAGCTGAAGGTGCATGAGAAGAACTACCTTGTCCACGACCTTGAGTTAGCAACCATTGGTCATGTCCTGAAGATTTGGCGGCATATTAGTATGGTATCCCCTGTGAGGTCTACATCGATCACCGGAGTCAACAATATCTGTTTAAAAAGAAGGATATTAACTTGCAGCATCGGAGGTGGTTAGAGTTTCTTAATAACTATGATATCACCATTCTGCACCATCCTAGGAAGGCTAATTTGGTGAGCGATGCCTTGAGTCGCAAGGTGGAGAGCTTGGGCGGTTTAGCATATCTACCGGTAGTAGAGAGGCCATTAGCTACCAGTTTGTTATATTAGATGTTTATTAGCCGAGTCGAGTTTTGGCTTGTGTTATTTCTTGGTCTTCTTTTTATGATCGCATGAGAGAGTCAGTATGAAGACCTCCATCTACTTGTTCTCAAAGATATAGTTCAGTACGGTGACGCCAAGGAGGTCACTATTGGAGATGACAGTGTATTACAGAGGCAGGGCATGCTATGTGTGCCCAATGTGGATAGTTTGTGTGAGTTTATTCTTCAAGAGTCTCACAATTCATGGTACTCCATTCCTTTGGGTGCCACTAATATGTATGATTCTATGCTATAATATCATGTTTTAGTCGATTATTATATTTCAATTTACTGCACCTTAGTTGAGTTTGAGCTTTAATTGCTAGTGTATTTGTACTAATTGTGTGTTTATGCCTTGAAGGAGTGATTCCGAGCTAGGTAGATATTATGAAATGAATTAAAGTGATTTGGAGAAAAGTCAAAGTAAAAGCCCAGGGAATAAATCCGGGGTCAATTTCCGGGATCAATGGATGATAGTGAGACGAAACGAAGAATCGAGCAGGCATATTGTGCAGTGTCTAGTAAAATACACATAACATTTTGCTTAGAAATCCGTTTGGGACCCACGTTATATCGTTAGAAAGCTAATTTAACGGGAAACAAATTTTATGTTCTGCATTTTCCTAAATTCCCAACTAGTGCGGCGCACTGCGCGACGCACGGTACAACACATTAATGTAAAAATCCGTCAGAAAATAGCAAACTTCAGAGACTGGGTTTTTAGGGCCTGTCATGTAAAATCACTAACGATACGTACCGTGCTACGCATGAAAAACACTAAGTCTTCAAATATTTCTTTCTGCTAGGAAAAGGAAATTTCATCTAGGCTCGACCCTAATTGGTATAAATGTATGCAAAAAGATATTTTCTGGACTTCTGACACATGTAAGAGCTAAGGAGGCTAGAGAGAAAGTGGAGAAGAAAAAACACAAGGAATTCATCATCCAATCCTCACTCAAGACAAGAGTTTGGATCATTTTATGCTTTTTTTTTATTTTAATAAATTACTCCATATCTATGGAGTAGTTCTCATTAGCGTTTGAGGGATTTGGTATTTTGATACTTGTTTGTGGATAATAAAC
The DNA here is from genome assembly GCA_034376525.1 of Nicotiana benthamiana. Lineage (NCBI taxonomy): Eukaryota > Viridiplantae > Streptophyta > Magnoliopsida > Solanales > Solanaceae > Nicotiana > Nicotiana benthamiana. The sequence goes on from CM067325.1 coordinate 16,592,977, forward strand.
TCTAGTTTTATGTATTGAATCATTTTGAATGTTTTAACTATTGCATCTTTATTCACTTGTTCATGTAATCGAGAAAGGCATAACTTGTGATATTGTTACAATATATTTTAATGGTTGAAGTCATTAGTTCTTCTTAATAATCAGAAGATGCTAGTTGAATTGTTGATTAAACTTAATTAGGATAATAATCGAGAGAGGTTCTCCTAAAGACCAATCCACCACGAATCCTTGCACATCAGCACATGCTTAAAATTGGTTCATCTTATGAGGTTGAGAGTTGATCGACAAAGCAGTTTCTGCTAATAAATTGAAGTAATAATCAAGTGAGTTTGAGCAACTCACTTGAACATTAGAAGTGAATTATCTAGAGTTAAATCCCAAACATTTATCTTGCACATATATTATCGAACCTATTTCTCCCAATTGATATCCTTCTTTGCTTATTACTTGCGTTGTTTGTCACTAGTCAATAGTTAGACTTTAGTTAATTTTAGTTTAAATAACATAATTCTCAACTGTTGATCATCTTGGATAGAAATCAAGCTATAAACTATGAAAATAATGTTTAACTCCAATCCATGTGGATACAATATTATATTTTACTATATTCGACTAACGAGCATAAATTTGTGTTTTGTTTTTAGCTCGTCATTATATCAGAACTTGAGGCAGTACTATTGGTGGAGGATAATAAAGAAAGACATATTGGAGTATGTAGCTTGGTGCCTAAATTGTCAGTAGGTGAAGTATGAGCATAAAAAACCAGGTGAATTGCTTAAGAGGTTAGAGACTCTGGAGTGGAAACGGAAGCAGATAACAATAGATTTTGTTATTGGGCTCCCACAGACTCGGAGGAATTTTGATGCAATGTGGGTAATTGCGTATAGATTGACCAAGTCAGCTCATTTCATCCCAGTGGTACTAATTATTCTTCAAAGAAACTGGCTAGGTCTACATTCGCGAGATTGTCAGGCTTCATGGCATGTCCGTATCTATCATCTATGATCAGGATACGCAGTTTACGTCGCTGTTGTGAAGAGTTGTTCAGTATGAGTTAGGCACACGAGTGGAGTTGAGTACAACATTTCACACTCAGACAAACGGACAGTCTGAGCGCACTATTTAGATATTAGAGGATATGTTTTGTGCATGTGTGATGAAGTTTGGGTGTTCTTAGGATTAGTTCTTGTGGAATTTTCCTGCAATAACAACTACTAGTCGAGAATTCATGTGGCTCTGTATGAGGATTTGTATGGTAGGCGGTGTCAGTCTTCGGTGGGTTAGTTTAAGCCAGGCGAGGCTATGCTCTTGGGCACATACTTGGTTCATAATGGTTTGGAAAAGGTTAGATTGATTCAAGATCGACTTCGCACAGCCCAATCTAGACAAAAGATTTATTTGGATTGGAAGGTTCGTGATGTTCATTCATAGTTGGGGAGAGGGTCTTGCTCTTGGTTTCTCCCATGAAGGGTGTTATGAGGTTCGAAAAGAAGTTAAGCTGAGCCCAAGGTATATCAGACCTTTTGAGATTCTTGAGAGAGTTGGAGAAGTGGCCTATATGCTTGCACTACCACCTAGTCTAGAAGTAGTTAATCCAGTGTTCCATTTTTCTATGCTTCGAAAATATCATGGCGATCCGTCTCATATGTTGGATTTCAGCTCAGTCTAGTTGGACAAGGAATTGTCTTATGTTGAGGAGCCGTTGGCCATTTTGGATAGGCAGGTCTGAAAATTGAGGTTGAAGAACATTGCTTCTGCGGAAGTTTAGTGGAGGGGTAAGCCAATCAAGGAGGAGACTTGGGAGGCTGTGCATGATATGCATAGTCATTATCCTCGTCTCTTTACTACTTCTGTTATATCTCTATACTCATTCGAGGACGAACATTTGTTGTAAGAGGGGGTGGATGTAACGACCTAGCCAGTCATTATGAGTGTATTAGCCTCGATACCCTACTTATAACCTACTCTGTGTTATATTATGTTTATGTAACTTGCCAAAATGTTTGATTTTGGTTTCGTGAGTTTCAGAGTGAAATAGAATACAGTCCCTAAGTTGGAGGGTTAGGTAGTAAAAGTTGACCGTAGCTTGGCTTGTGTGAAGACAACTATGGAATGGAGTTCTGACGGCTCTAATAGCTCTGCATGATGGTTTTGGTCTTAAGGGCATGTCAGGATGTTGATTTAAAGGTCCGTAGGTTGTTTCGTCGTGAATTGACGAAAGATGAAAAGTGAAAGATTTTGGAAAACTTGGCTGGGAGTTGACTTTATTGATATTTGAATCAGATTCTAATTCACAAAGTTTGAATAGGTCCGTAATATCATTTATGGCTTGTATGCAAAATTTAAAGTCAGTCGGAGTTGATTTGGTATGAATCGACATTGATTTCGGAATTTGGAAGTTCATAGTTCAAAGGCTTGAATTTTACTTGTGATTCGTAGAATTTGTGTTGTTTGATGTGATTTTGTTTTCCTCGATTAGGTCATTTATGTGCTTTGGAATTATTTGGTATATTCGAATGGGTCCCCAAGGCCCCCGTTGTGATATGGATTGAATTTAGACCAAAATTTGGACTTGTAGAATTGCTGAACATTTCCAGCTCCGGTGTCATCACAGGTGTGGAGAGCCTGGTCACTGGTACGGACTCACAAAAGTGAGCTGGGGATCACAGATGTGGATCTGGCCTTGCCCAGCTGGGGTCGCAGAAGCGGGATAAGTTCCGTAGAAGCGACTTCACTTCTACGATGTAGAGGAGCGCATGAGCGGGAGTGGTCGCAGGTGGGACATCCCTTCTGCAGGAATGCGTGAGCAGGTGCGTGATATTTTCCGCAAAAGCGAGGGTGATAATTTAAGTCACGGCTGCCCCTATGATAGGAATTCCGCAGGTGCAGAGCTACATATGCGACAGTTGGGTCGTAGATGCGAGGATCGCTGAGCAGCAATATAAAATTCGAGGGTTTTGATTCATAGTTCATTTTTGACTTAGAGAGATCGGTTTGAGGCATAATTTTGAAGAATATTCAGAGAGATTTTTGGAGTAAGGAATCCTAACTCGTTTTGGTTAATTCACATAAATCTATTGTTAATTTCATATTTTAATTAGTATTTTGGAGTTAGAAATTAGAAAAATGTTAGAAACCTCTTTGACTAAATTCTTGATTTTAGGAAGATGAATTGAGGTTGGATTTAGATATTCCTGTATATTTGGGCTCGATATTGAATGAGTATTCGAATTTTATAATTTTGGTCGGGTTCCGAGACGCAGGCCCGAGTTGACTTTTTGGGTCAAATTTTCAATTCTCTACAAAGATCGTAATTTCATTGTTTGAATTAGTTTCCTATAGTTATATTTATAGTATGAAATTATTTTGGCTAGATTCGAGCCGTTCGGAGTTGGAAAATCAAGAGAAAGGCCTCCTAGTTGATTGAATTAGCATGGTTTGAGGTAAATGACTTGTCTAACCTTGTGTGGGGGAATTACCCCTTAGGATTTTGTATTATTGTGATAATTGTCATATGTAAAAGCCTGTGTATGTAAGGTGACGAGTGTATACATGGGCTAAATATAAAAAATTTTGATTTTTAGTTATGTAGATTACTTTCATGTTTTAATTGAATTACTTTAACATATTATAATCATCATACTAAGTCTATTTTCATATATCTACTTTTCCTATCTCTTACTTGCTAATTTCTCTATTTATTTAGTTCAAATTCTTGTTTCCTTTTTCTGCATTCACTATTTAACTGTTGAATTCTTATTTGAAATTGTTATTCCTTGGAATATCTCGTTGTTGAAATTAGTATTAAGTTGCAAAGGTCGTGATTCCTATTGAGGCAAAGTGTTAAGTTGTGAATATCATTCTATTGAGTTATTCTTCCGGCTATTGTTGTTGAGAGTTTGTGTACATTGTGATTATGTCGTGGGCTCCTTGTGAAATTCTATCATTGTTTGGTTTCTCTTACAGATTGTGATATTATGTACTTGAGGTGTGATTTGTAATACGTTGAGATATTAATATGTATGCTGTGGTATAAGGTCTGGGTGTTGAAACACATGCTGTGAAATAAGGTGAACTTGATACACATGGCTAGTATGGGAACTACTAGAAGCCATGCAGTGTGATGAGGTGGGCTAAAACACAGGATGCTATTTCGGGAAAAATAATTTTCAAAAGTAAATGTGAAGGCTCCCGCGATGATATAAAGAAAGATTCTGATTTATTTTATGATTTGAGACTACGAGGCGTTACCTCGGTAGTGACTCCTGTTAACACTTCTCATTCTTTGTATTTGTCTTTGATTGTTGTTTTTTCTTAACATACTATTAATTATCTTTCTCTGTGTTGCACTATTTACTTAATTCTATGTAGCTAATCTTGTAATACTATTCGTTGTTCAATTTCATCACTATCTTTGTTACACACTTACCGTTGTTCTGTCTTTTTATTATTTCTAGTAGGGTCCTGACCCGACCTCGTCACTACTCTACTAAGGTTATGCTTAGCATTTACTGTGTATCGTTGTGATATATTTATGCTACTCTTCTGCTTATTTTTGTGCAGATCCATGTACTTTTTACCAGTCCAGGTATTACTCGAGATTCTACTGCGGAGACTTCAAGGTATACCTGCTGGCATTTATAGGCTTCGAAATCCCCTAACACACAAGAGATCTAAAAATTTCATATTTTTCTATTCAGATATAAGTGGGCACACGAGATCATTTCCTCGATCGATATGATTGTTTAGAATTGATATTAAACCTTAGAGACAACAATAAAATCTTTAAATCGGCAAACATCATTTTGCCCTTTTTTGAAAGTATTACATTTTGCTTACAATTATTCTTGTACAAATATTTTGATATATTCCTCATTTAAGGCCTTTAAAACCTTTATAAGTACCAGAATGTGGAAGAAATAACTTTCTCAACCTGCATAATATGAACAAGCTATTACAACGATTAACAAATAGAAAGTCAACGAGTTGGAGTTAATTATCATACTATCTCTTTCAATTTTGTAGCTGTTTCTTATTTTATGAGCTAATTCAAACTAAAGAAAAATTAGGTCACGGTAAAGCTTAAAAATTATAAGTTCAATGAAAAGATTGAAAATGTTATGAAATATTAGATTGTGGTGGATGTCCATAACTCCTATAACACCCACTACTTTTATCCATTATCTCCATAACTCCCACTACTCCAATACTTATGGTTGTAACTCCCACACCTCCATGATCTCCCCCATGATCTTCCTCCATGATCTCAAAAGCTTAATGACATATTTATGAAATTCTTTTAGTATACCTCTATGTAGTACTATAAATAGAGGATGAGAAATCATTTTGTAATACACTTGGATACATAGAAGAAATATATTCTCTTCTCTATTTCTCTCTACTTTGTTGTCTATCTTTTGTTTATTACTTTGAGCTAAGTTTTGTAACACGTTATTCGCACGAAGCTCTACTATCTCAAGAATCTCTATGAGAAAATTAAGGTTTTTTTTCTCCTCCTAATTTGTTTTAATTATGTCTGACATTATGAAAAGAAAGTTTGTTGCCCTTGAAATTTCAGGCAAGAACTACATGACATGGGTGTTAAATGCTGAAATCCATTTGGATGCAATGGGTCTTGGAGACGCCATTAAAGACAGAAATAATGCATCCACCCAAGACTGTGCTAAGGCCTTGATTTTCTTGCGCCATCACCTTGATGAAGGTTTGAAAATTGAATATCTCACTGTCAAAGATCCACTTATCTTGTGGAATGGCTTAAAGGAGAGATATGACAACTTAAAGTTGGTCACTCTGCCACAAGCACGATATGATTGGGCTCATCTGAGGCTCCAAGACTTTAAGTCTGTTTCTGAATATAATTCTGCAATGTTTAGAATTACTTCTAAATTGAAACTCTGTGGAGATACTATAACTGATTATGATATGCTTGAAAAAACGTTTACAACGTTTCATGCCTCCAATATAGTTCTGCAACAACAGTACAGAGAGAAAGGTTTCAAAAAGTACTCTGAGCTGATTTCTCTTCTCCTTGTGGCTGAGCGAAACAATGACCTGCTCATGAGAAATCACGAAAATCGACCCACTAGGTCTACACCATTGCCTGACGTAGATAAGGTGTATTCCCATTATGCTAAGCGTGGAAAAGGCTATGGCTTTAATCATGGTCGTGGTCGTGGTCGTGGTCGGGGTCATGGCCGTGGACGTGGACAAGGAAGAAATTTTCCTGGTGTTAGTCACCCTCCAAAGAGATATAACCACCAAAAGCGGAAATGGAATTATGAGAATCCAAAAGCAAATAGTTCAGAAACTATATGTTATCGTTGCGGTGGAAAAGGGCACTGGGCAAAAATTTACCGTGTACCAAGACATTTGGTTGAGATTTATCAAGCATCTCTAAAGAGCAAAAGCCCTGAAACCAATTTTGTCTCTGACAATAATTTTGACATCACCCACTTGGATGTGGCAGACTTCTTTGAGCACCCTGAGGTGAAAATAGATCACTTGATCGGTGATGGATCCATGGTTAAAGAAGATTGAGCAGTTTGATATTTTTATTTTTTACTTATTCGTAGTAGTTAATGAATAAACAATTATCATAGTTTACATAAGTTATCTATTATTGTGATATGGTTCAAATTTTATATTTTCTGCTTTAAACTAGTAAAGCTAAGTTTTTTATTATGGTTTTAAAATATATAACTTTAGATTACACATTCATCTTATGCTTTATTTGTAATGATTTTTCAGTAAGTTAATCGATTAACATAACAGATAATCGATTAACCAATATATTCTATTAAACTGGACCTTTTCCGCAAGGCATGTTAGTCGACTATCCGATTTAGTTAATTCTAACCTCAGCAGATTTTTGAAAATATTGTTTAAGTATTAAGCAACGGATACAAGAGTATTAAAAGGAGAATAACTATGATAAAAGATATTTTTTACATAATGACCGTACTGAAACTCTTATGTTGAATCATAGACTTAAATTTGTTTATTCTCATATCTATAAAAAAAAATACTAATATTTTTCGTATATTTCTTTTGTATGTCAAACCATGGGAAGAAAATATGGATATCTCACAAAGCAAACTATGATCAACTTCCAATTGCAAAAATATTTGTTTAATTGATTCATGTACCACACATACGATATTCAAAGAGAAGAAATATTTCTGTCATTTAAGTATGTGTAAGGCAGATGTTACTACAATTTCTGGTAGTAGTAAATTGATTGAAGGCTCCGAAAGAGCAACTATAACTCTGCCTAAAGGAACAATATTTATCATAGAGAATGCAATGTTCTCTTCCAAGTCCAAGAGGAACTTGTTGAGTTTTAAAGATATCCGTCAAAATGGATATCATATTGAGACAATAGATGAGAATAATCTTGAATACCTCATCATTACAAAGAATGTCTCTGGCCAAAAGAGGGTTATTAAGAAGTTCACATCTTTATCTTGTGGCCTGTATTGGACAAAAATTAGTGCAATTGAGGCACATTCCACAGTAAACCAAAAGGTTACTGATTCCAATACTTTTGTACTTTAGCATGATCGATTGGGACATCCTGGATCAATTATGATGAGACGGATTGTAGAAAACTCATATGGGCATCCATTAAAGAATTTAAAGATTCTTTTAAATAATGAATTTTCTTGCACTTCTTGTTATCAAGGCAAGTTAATTATTAGACCATCACCAACAAAGGTTGAAACTGAGTCACCTATGTTTTTGGAACGTATACAAAGGGATATTTGTGGACCTATTCACCCACCTAGTGGGTCCTTTAGATATTTTATGGTCTTAATAGACGCATCCTCTAGATGGTCTCATGTGTGCCTATTGTCATCACGCAACCTTGCGTTTGCAAAATTAATGGCACAAATAATTCGATTACGAGCACAATTTCCTGATAATCCAATTAAGTCTATTAGACTAGATAATGCTGCTGAGTTTTCATCCCAAGCATTTAATGATTATTGCTTATCAATTAGGATAAAAGTGGAACATCCTGTAGCTCATGTTCACACTCAAAATGGTCTTGCAGAATCTTTAATTAAACGTCTGCAGTTGATTGCAAGACCATTACTCATGAAAACGAGGCTGCCCACTTTGGTTTGGGGTCACGCCATTTTGCATGCAGCAATGCTAGTTCGTCTCAGACCGACGAATTATCACAAATATTCCCCGTTGCAATTAGTTTTGGGTCATGAACCTAATATATCCCATTTAAGAATTTTTGGATGCGCAGTATATGTGCCTGTAGCACCGCCATACCGCACCAAAATGGGTCCGCAAAGAAGGTTAGGAATATATGTTGGGTTTGAATCGCCCTCCATTATTCGCTACCTCGAAACATTGACAGGGGATTTGTTCACTGCACGATTTGCAGACTGTCGATTCGATGAGACACTTTTCCCAAAATTAGGGGGAGAAGTTGGTGAAACCAAACGGGAAATTTTGTGGAAAAATCCATCATTATCTCATCTTGATCCACATACCTCTATTTGTGAAAAAGAGGTGTAAAATATTATCCATTTGCAAAGAATAGCAAATCAAATGCCTGACGCATTCACGGACTTGAAAAGGATAACAAAATCTCACATCCCCGCAGAGAATGTTCCAATCCGTATTGATGTCCCTATTGGACAATCTTCTAGTGTCATATCTAATGAGTCGAAAGCACGCCTAAAACGTGGCAGGCCATTAGGTTCCAAAGATCGAAATCCTAGAAAAAAGAAAGCAAATGATCAAATTGACACTACGAAAGAATCTCATGAGGAAATTCATGAATTAATAAATTCTGAGATTCATGAAGAATCCATTGAGCCCGAGACTCAGGAAAATAAGGAACTATCAATAAATCCAATCGATATTGAGACAAATTTTAATCGAGTGGATATATTGGTAGATTATGTATTTGCATATAATGTTTCATCTAGCATTATGCAAGAAAGTGAGGATCTTGAACCTCAATCTGTTGGAGAATGTCGACAAAGACTTGATTGGCCAAAATGGCAAGAAGCAATCCAATCAGAATTGAATTCACTTGCAAAACGTGAAGTTTTTGGGCCTATAGTTGAAACACCTAATGGTGTTAAGCATGTTGGCTATAGATGGGTCTTTGTACGCAAGAGAAATGAGAAAAACAAGGTACAAAGATATAAGGCACGCCTTGTTGCACAATGATTTTCTCAAAGGCCTGGTGTCGATTATGAAGAGACATATTCACCCGTAATGGATGCTATAACTTTCTGTTATCTCATTAGTATTGATGTCCTTGAAAAGCTTGACATGCATTTAATGGATGTGGTTACTGCCTATCTTTATGGCTCACTTGATAATGAGATATACATGAAAATTCCTGATGGATTCAAAATGCCAAACACTCATAATTCAAAGTCCCGGGAAATGTTTCAATCAAATTGCAAAGATCTTTGTATGGTCTAAAGCAATCAGGACGAATGTGGTATAATCGTCTTAGTGAGTATTTATTAAAGGAAGGCTATATAAATGATGCCATTTGCCCATGTGTTTTTATAAAGAAAACAACATCGGAATTTGTTGTACTTGCCGTATATGTCAATGACATAAACCTTATTGGAACTCCCATAGAACTCCAAAAGGCAATTGATTATTTAAAGAAGGAATTCGAGATGAAAGATCTCGGAAAGACAAAATTATGTCTTGGTTTGCAAATTGAATATTTGGCAAACGGAATTTTTGTTCATCAATCTGCCTATATAGAAAAGGTATTGAAACGGTTTTACATGGATGGAGCATAACCTTTAAGTACTCCGATGGTTGTTCGATCACTTGATGTGAATAAGGATCCATTCCGACCGCAAGAAAAGAATGAAGAGCTACTTGGTCCTGAAGTACCATATCTTAGTGCAATTGGCGCACTAATGTATCTTGCAAATACTACAAGGCCTGACATAATTTTTTCAGTTAATGTCTTAGCAAGATATAGCTCTGCTCCCACAAGGAGACATTGGAATGGAATCAAACATATATTGCGGTATCTAAAAGGGACTACCGATATGGACTTATTTTATAGCATTGCAGTCCTGATCTTGTTGGTTATGCTGATGCTGGATATTTATCTGACCCACACAAGGCTCGATCTCAAACAGGTTATGTGTTTATCTGTGGAGGCACTGCCATATCTTGGCGATCGACTAAGTAATCAATTGTGGCTACTTTATCTAATCATGCTGAGATAATCGCTATTCATGAAGCAAGTCGAGAGTGTGTGTGGTTGAGGTCTATAATACATCATATTCGAGACAAATGTGGTTTGAAATGTGACAAACTACCCACGATTTTGTATGAAGACAATGCAGCATGCATAGCCCAATTGAAGGGAGGATTCATAAAAGGAGATAGAACAAAGCATATTTCACCAAAGTTATTTTTCACACATGATCTTCAAAAGAATGGTGATATCAATGTGCAACAGATTCATTCAAGTGATAATATGGTTGATTTGTTCACAAAATCTCTACCAACGTCAACCTTCAAGAAGCTGGTACACAAGATTGGAATGCGAAGGCTCAAGGATGTGAATTGATGCTCTTTTCAGGGGGAGTTAATGCGCGTTGCACTCTTTTTCCCTTACAAGGTTTTGTCCCACTGGGTTTTCCTTGCAAGGTTTTTAATGAGGCAACAAAAATGCATTTTGTTAGATATGTGTACTCTTTTTCCTTTTCTAGAATTTTTTTTTTTCCATTGGGTTTTATTTTAATTAAGGTTCTAACGAGGCACATTGTCTTTGGACATCCAAGGGGGAGTGTTATGAAATATTAGATTATGGTGGATGTCCATAACTCCTATAACACCCACTACTTTTATCCATTATCTCCATAACTCCCACTACTTTTATCCATTATCTCCATAACTCCTACTACTACAATACTTATGGTTGTAACTCCCACACCTCCATGATCTCCCCCATGATCTTCCTCCATGATCTCAAAAGCTTAATGACATATTTATGAAATTCTTTTAGTATACCTCTATGTAGTACTATAAATAGAGGATGAGAAATCATTTTGTAATACACTTGGATACATAGAAGAAATATATTCTCTTCTCTATTTCTCTCTACTTTGTTGTCTATCTTTTGTTTATTACTTTAAGCTAAGTTTTGTAACAGAAAATACACATTTGAGTTTTCCTCCAATCAGTTAGTAGAATTTTATTGGTAAAGGTAATCACTACTCCTACTACTTATTTTAATTCACAAGAGTAATATGATGAGACAGTAAAACCATCATAGGATAGTTTTAACTGCCACCCAAGTTGAAAAGTTCAATTTTATTTTAGTGAACTCAATTCAGAATTTTTTTAACCCACCAACGTCTTTTTCAGTACTATAGCAGCTTGAGATCCTTAAGTAAGAGTTTGTATGTAATGCTAACTTTTTCCTCTTATCGTTTAAAAAAAAAAAAAGTACGACCCAGTACAATACCACTCAGTGGTGTCTGGGGAGGGTAGTGTGTACGCAGCCTTACCCCTACCCTGGGGTAGAGAGGCTGTTTCCAAATAGACCCCCGGCATAAATCCCCAGAATTTGCTCCTGGAGAGACTCGAACTCACAACCTCTCGGTTTTCCTCTTATCGTTTCACTTAGTTTATTTCTTGTTTTGAAGACCTTAAAGTTGACTCGGACTATTTCAAATGGTGGAAGTTCCTTGACATCCTACATAGTCTTTTAAAACCAACAAATTTATTGGTCCCTCCAGAGAAATGTCACTTGAACACAGATGCGTATCTAAGCCTTAGGTATGGGTTCAGGTGAACAATATTTCTTTCCCTAAATCATATATAATGATATTATATTTCTTGAGTATTACTTAATTACATGTTCGGAAATATTCAAAGACTCTTATGGTGCAATAATCATTTGGTGCACCTCTACGAGTGAAATTGATGGTTCAAATCACACTCCAGACGGTCTTGTTTTCGGCGAGTATAGATATATACGTAAAAATCACTATAAATTTAAAAAAAAATAGTTTTGAACTTATAATTTCAAAAGTATAGTGGGTACATGATAGATGCTAAAGTTAAACTCGGTAAATATAAATTCTAAATTCGGATTTCACAATAGTGCACCCATCCTCTTGAAATCTTGGGTCGGTCTCTGCTTGAACATAAACCATCGTACCAAGTCTTCAGTCTTTCTTTCAAAGTTTTTACTTAATTTCTCTTTTATTTTATACGCGTTGTTAACCAATAAAAGAAAGACAATATAAAATCATTTGCATCTATCAAATCAAATAGTGTTATAAATCTGCAAAGATCTCCAAGACATCTTCTAATTAACCAGCCAGTGATCAATTACATGGCAGACATAATTTCAAAAGAGTTCGATGAAAATGAAGATTTTCACGCTCTCATAGTATCAGAGGACGAGTGTGCAGAGGAATTGCAGCTCCGAGAGGTTCTTGCAGCCTCTTTTTTCCATCTTCACATGTCATCATCAACATTAATCCATGAGTCCCCTGAATCATCCCAAGGTTACTGTGAGATTTGCATGGGACACAAAAGGAAAAGATGAAATGTTCAAACTCGAGAATTGCTCTCATCATACTTTCTGTTCTGACTGCATAGGCTTACATGCCCAGTCCAAGATTCAACAGAACATCTTTCCTGTAACCTGTCCAGGTTTGAGATGTCGCGCAATAATTGAACCTGAAACATGTAAGTTCATTATTCCAGAAAATATTTTCGCGACGTGGGAAGAGGGATTGAGCGAATCAAGTCTTCTTGCTTATGAGAAATTTTACTGTCCTTATAAAAATTGTTCAGAGCTGCTCATTTATGAGCATGATGAGGAGATAATTGAGTGTATATGTCCTCCAGGCCAAAGGCTGTTCTGCGCGTCGTGTTGTGTCCTTGGCATACTGGACTTGATTGTGACAAGTTTCAAAAGGAAGAAAAAGACAGAAGATTTAAAAGTTGAGGAACTTGATGTTTGTTGTCCACTAGCCATAAGGCTCAGAATTAAAAGAACAACAGCAAAGTCGACTTTTGTTGTTTGTTTGGTTAGTATTATTATGTTAAGTTAATTTTTCTATCAGGTCCAACTTGTGACTTATTATAAAGTAAGTACTTTTTCTATCAGGTCCAACTTGTGACTTATTATAAAGTAAGTACTTCTGTAGCTTCCGAATTGGACCTTGCATGACCTGTTTTCCTTATAAGATGCTTAAATTTGAGGCTAAGAGACATTTTCTACTCTATCTTGTATGTGAAATTATTCTGACACTAATCTTTAAGAAATAAAAGAAGATTCTAAACACAGGTTAAATATATAGTATATATACTAGTACGAAGTATCAAAATTGTCCTTACTGCCAATAATTATATTATATGGGTGGTAAGGCTTTTATGTCTTTCCATTTTCTCTCTTCTTCTTCACTTCATTTTCTCTCTTGTAAAAAAATAAACTTCTATATATCCAAAAGGGTCATGTCATTAAGGGTACAATTGGGATGCTAGTTAAAATCATTCTTGTTATAAAACAATAAAAAGAGCAAGAGCAATATTGCAGAGAAAGAGAGAAAGGGGAATTTTTATTGAATTTTGGAATGATTTACAATAGGGTAAGACCCCTTTATTTATAGGGGAAAAAATGACTTAGCCACATTGTAAAACTCTCTACAAGATAGACATTCACTCTAAATAGAATTCTATTCATAACACTCCCCCTTGAATGTCTACTCAACAAAATAATGTGCCTCGTTAAAACCTTAACTAAAATAAAACCCAATGGGAAAAAAGTCTAGAAAAGGAGAAAGAGTACATATATCTAATAATACGCCTTTTGGTTGCCTCGTTAAAAACCTTGCAAGGAAACCCCAATGGGACAAAATCTTGTAAGGGAAAACGAGTGCAACACGCATCAACTCCCCCTGATGAGAGCATCAACTCACATCCTTGAGTCTTCGCATCCCGATCTTGTACACTAGCTTCTTGAAGGTTGACGTTGGTAGAGATTTTGTGAACAAATCAGCCATATTATCACTCGAATCTGTTGCACATTGATATCACCATTCTTTTGAAGATTATGTATGAAAAATAACTTTGGTGAAATGTGCTTTGTTCTATCTCCTTTTATGAATCCTCCCTTCAATTGAGCTATGCATGTTGCATTGTCTTCATACAAAATCGTGGGCAGTTTGTCACACTCCAAACAATATTTGTCTCGAATAAGATGAATTATAGACCTCAACCACACACATTTTTGACTTGCTTCATGAATAGCAATTATCTCAGTATGATTAGATGAAGTAGCCACAATTGATTGCTTAGTTGATCGCCAAGATATGACAGTGCTTCCATAGGTAAACACATAACCTATTTGAGATCAAGCCTTGTGGGAGTCAGATAAATATCCAGCATCAGCATAACCAACAAGATCGTGACTGCAATTATTGCCATAAAATAAGCACATATAGATAGTTCCTTTTAGATACCATATTATATGTTTGATTCTATTCCAATATTTCCTTGTTGGAGCAGAGCTATATCTTGCTAAGACATTAACTGAAAAGGTTATGTCAGGCCTTGTAGTATTTACAAGATACATTAGTGTACCAATTGTACTAAGATATGGTACTTCAGGACCAAGTAGTCTTCATTCTCTTCTTGAGGTCGGAATGGATCCTTATTTCACATCAAGTGATCGAACAACCATCAGAGTACTTAAAGGATATGCTCCATCCATGTAAAACCGTTTCAATAACCTTTCTATATAGGAAGATTGATAAACAAAAATTCTGTTTGCCAAATGTTCAATTTGCAAACCAAGACATAATTTTGTCTTTCCAAGATCTTTCATCTCGAATTCCTTCTTTATATAATCAATCGTCTTTTGGAGTTCTATAGGAGTTCCAATAAGATTTATGTCATCAATATATACGGCAAGTACATATCTTGTCAAAGTTAAGTTTCTTTCAGATCTATAACAACACCCTACATTTTCTTGTGCACACAAATGAAACATGGTAGGTAATGGAGAAGAAAAGAGGAAAGCAGTAGTTGACCTCACCGCCAACCTCCTTAGCACCATCAACGAGGTATCTGAAACAGAGGGTGGGATATAACACCGAGGGCCTCTCCTAAGAGAAATAGCTCACCCCTTCCTCATGGTAGTATTACAGCATCTCACGGTAAAAGAGCTTTCACATCCACAATAGAATAGGTGCCAGCGGTGAAAAAACTGCTCGAAGCTTGGATAACGAACACATTGACCGGCTTCCTTCACAAACTCGCTCAAAAGGCGATCAGATAGGGTACAAGGACATGTGTGGCACCAACAACGGTCAGACAGCACTACACTCATCCACTCGTAGCATGTATCATTCACAATATTAATGATGCGGGTAATGACGCCCTCACATCCATCTTAAGAAAAATGGAAGAGATGGAAAATGGAAACAAAATGCTTCGAGACCAAATAAAAGAGCATCAAGAAAGGGTGGAAAAAATACCAGGTTCCCCAAAACTCGTACCAAAAAAAGACGTCGGCCAGTTCGTCGAGTATCCGTACCACACGCTATACTTAAAACCTTCAAAATGCTCCGGTACCTAAAATCATACGACGGCACGAAAGACCCTGAGTATCATGTGACTCACTATGTCACTGTAGTAAAAGGCAACAACCTCACCAAAGAACAAGTATCCTCCATCTTATTAAAAAAGTTTGGCAAAATCCTCACCGTAGTAGCTGCTTGTGTGCTCCATTAATATATTCAAAGATATTGCTGACAAGTTCGTAGCAGCCCATGCTGGAGCCAAGAAGGCGTAGGCAAGAGTAAATGATATATTTTCCATCCTGGAGAGGGATTGAGGGACTTCCTCTCTCGATTTAACTGCGTAAGGATGACCTTACCAAACGTATCAGAAGGAATGGCTATGACAGCTTTCCGAAACGGGTTAAACAGAAGCAGTTCAAGAGCGAGCAGAAAGCTATTGGGTCGGCTCATGAAATATCCCCCAAACCTGGGACGAAATACACAAATGTCTATGTCACGACCCAAACCGATAGGCCGCGACGAGCAACCGATGCCTTATTCAAATGAGTAGCAATGTAACGTATCTTTCTTATTACATCAACATGGGTAAATGGGACAAAAGGTCCATATGAGGTAACAAGAATAAAAATAAAGGAACACTCTATATAAAATGGCTTAACATGATATACGGACTTATACATATGATGTACGGGCCTATAAGGTTAATCACTCGTACACTGAACATAGGCCGACAAGGCCATACAATCTTTATTATGCATGACATAGGTCTATAAGCCTCTAAGAGTACATAAACGTCATAAGGTCGGGACATGGCCCCAACATGCCAATCAATATATGTCTAAATCATAATGACAAAATAAGTAACTCCGGAGCAAATGGAGCGCACCAACATCTTTCGCTGAGATGATAGCTTACTTGGAGGACTCTCAACTAGTCTATCAAGACCTGCGTGCATGAAAGCAGCGCTCCAGGCAAAAAAATGTCAGTACAAATAATGTACCGAGTATATAAGTAATGAAAATCAGTAAACAATAGACATGAGAGAAACATAGAGTAAAAGACTCAATATGTAAATCTGAATAGCCCTGTCAATGCGTATAAATGTTATACCATGCATAGGTATATACGTACATAACACCATCAAACCTCTGAGGGCATCCCATCATATCATCTCGGCCATTGTGGGCAAAATCATCCACGTATACTAGATGATCAGGTGGTGGTGCATATATAATATCGTAACCTTTTTCCATATCCCATATACACATAATATACATATATACGTATATATAACTCCATCTGGTAATGAGTTATTGTAAATGAATGCAATACATGAGAAGTACATCAATAAAACCTCTCGGCATGTCATAAGACCATCATGTCTTTGACTAATATCATGAGATAAACTTAATCAACTTACGTATTTTCTGAGACCTATGAACGGATGATAGAATAATAGGACACATGGGGAATCAAGAATATAGGCATCTCTAGTATTTCTATTAATAGAGCCATTTATGCAAGTTATGCATTTGCTCGTTTCGTTGTATCGTGTGGATCATTCCAAAAGGAAAGAAGGGATAGCCCTAATATTTTTACTTAATTAGTTTAACCAAAGGTTCATATTTTTTGGTCACACAAGCACCATTATAGCCTTTATCGACCGACACTTGCTATCAGTAAGGTCCCCACAAAAATTGGCATGAGGGCAAAGTAGCCTCGAAGCGATAAAGAGTGCGGTCGAAGAGTCAGCAAAGATCAAGATCGTTAAATGACCGTAGTTCAATTTTGAGGTCGAGCATCTTAGACAGAGTTATACCGACTAGTTCTAAGATAAGACATAAAAGAGAATATTCTAGTTGATATTCTTTGCACATGTACTATTAGGGTTTCTAGGAACAAGTTTCCTGTAAATAGAAAGAGACACAATGATAGGGGACATGTGATATTCATTTGTAGGAAACATATTGACTTTATAAAGAGAATCTGACCCTATTGCAAGCATACAAAACAACATTTTTACCAAGATTCTTATCTGGCATTTCCACCGGATCCAAGAACAACCTATGTGTTTAAAGGCTTATCAATCATTCATCATTATCAGAAAGAATATCCACTAATCTCATCCATTTTTTGGTGGCTGACACGTTTTATTTACTTAAATATCATTTATTGCTATTCATCACTATTTAATGTCATATTCTATTGAATCTTGTTATTGTTGATTATATTCATTGCCATCCGGACAAATATACTAGTTATTTGTCACGACACCAATAACGTTATCTTTAGGAGATTACTTTTAACTAAAATTAACTCCTTTATATTTAAATCTAATTGGTTGAATCAAGATCTATATTTTTGGTTAAACAACACTAACATATATTGTCTGCGCGAATAAGTTTTTACCGAGTATTTAATTGAGAAATGTATATTTTACATCGCTCCTAAAAATAAATAAATATATATATATATAAATATATATATATATATGTTAGTGAAGGTAATTAATTTCGGACGACCAATTAATTTGTATTTGCTCTTTTGTACATTTTTTTTGGACAGAATTACAAACAGTATTAAGTTTGAAGCGTGTTATATTTTGGACGGTCTCAATTAAGTCTCATAAGAATTTACTGGTCGAGCTAGAGGCAAATTGTATAAAAGCCTGAAATTGGTAACTGAAAACTTGAAGAGCTGCTTGTGTAGTCGACTTTTAGGAAAGCTGTGATGTGAAAAACGAACAGTTATCACATACCATCAAAACTACTAAATCCGCCCCTGGTTTTGATCTGAAACGTCGAGTTTGACAAGTGGATCACATGGGACTTAGTTAGGACGAACAATCCCAAGTTCCAAAGAGCGGGAATGGAGAAACAGTCGAGATTCCTGCGCTGCCTCTACTCTCGGTATCTATATAGGGAAACACATACCTGGTCGTCTTGCAAAACTTCAGAATGTAATTTGCTCTTTCACTACGACGACTGCATTTCTACTTTGCCTTAAGGTACTTCTAGCCTAATTCCATTTCAATTTGATGTTTTTACCTAATCGCGATGTTCTATTTTGGTTGTTTATAGGATGGGAAGGGTAAGGCCTAACATGAGGAGATTGGAGAGCAGTAGTAACCGGCAGGTTACTTATTGCAAACGAAGGGCTGGCATTTTGAAGAAAGCCAAGGAGATTTCAGTCTTATGTGAGATCGACATTCTCCTTCTTATGTTTTCTCCGACTGGAAAACAAACGCTATTTCAAGGAGAACGAAGGTACTTGCCTAGTCACACTGAATATGCCATTATCTTTCATGTCATGTTAATTATGTGGTAGGTATGGGATTAAGCTGGGTTTGTTGTTGTTGTATGTCATGATCCAAATTGGTGAGGCACGTGGATTGATTGAAAGTTACGTGTAATTAGATTAGTTCTTTAGAGTTTAGATCTAATTTGGTGTAATTTTGCATTTTAGTTTCATCGAGGACCACTGTGATTGTACCTTAGTTGAAATCCATGGAATATCATTTGTGTATGTAATGATCTATGAGGTTAGGATTGTTACATAGTATCATTGATCTTTTCATTGGGGGATGTGACACAACAGGTTACTTTATTGCCTATTGGTGACAGTACTCTATCTTAGACAAGTTCCTAAATTTCTCGCGTCGTGCACTGGGCATGCAAAGGTCAAACTGATCGATGCTCTCATTTTTAAGTATCTGGTATGAAGAGTCTTTACTCCTCTAGAATATGATCTTCTAAATAGATGTACCGAGTGACATCTATTTTCAAAGTGCAGAAGGAAGGCTTTAATTGATATTTTCTACTACTAGTCTTTAGCCAGAGTTAGTCTTGTGTGGTGATTTAGTCCTTGAGTTTTATTTGTCTGTCACTAGCTAACCACAGGTTCTTCATCATTTATGGTGAACTATAGGATTATTCATTCCCTAATCTGCATGTCTTCAGCAATTTTGATGAAATAATTGCAAAATTTGCTCAATTGACTCCTCAAGAAAGGGCAAAAAGGTACAAAAAACAGTCTTGCTATTTGGATTAGTCTCACCTAAGAGTAAGGTATAGAGGCTAAATGACCAGTTTTCTGTTAATCTTGAACTTAAAACAGGAAGATGGAGAGCCTTGAAGTAAGTTTGATATTCATCACCAATCTGATTTTTCTGCTTTCTCCAGTTTGTTTTTATTTCATAACCCAATGTAATCACTTACAGATGTTGAGAAAGATTTTTAAGAAGCTTGACCACGATGTAGGTATGCAAGAGTTTCTAGATGTTAGGTAAGTAGCTTTAATCAATCTGAGGATCTTTTCTTTCAAATTGTGCCTATCGAGAAGAGTGGTTCTCTTTTACAGGTTTGTAAAGCATCATGTTAACAATTTACGTTGTCTTTCCCCCTTTTTTGTTTCTATTGCAGTGTTGCATCAGTTGAGGTATGCAGTTTTTTTCCTCCGTCAACACCATTTTGCTTCAGCTGTAAAACCTAAGTCTTGTGAATCATTTTTCTTAATAATTGGTGCTGATAGGAATTGCACAACCAAGTGAAAGTCTTGCAATCTCGGCTTACGGATGTAGAAAAAGAGACTCGGGTATAGTTTTGCATTCCTTTGTTTTTCCTTTTTCATTTTTGGTGTTCAAATGTTACATAAATTCACCTCTTTATCAACTGCTAAAATATTTTAAACATGTCACTTCAGACACTAGCAAACATTTTGAATCTTTAGAAACTTCCCTGTTTAGTTATTCCAAATTTCCTAGTTCAGCCCTGAACTAGAATTAGCTTTGCAGTGGTAGAAAGCTTATTTTTTGCAAACGAAAACATGTCCATTAATAGTTGTCACGCAGATCATCTCAAAAGTTGTAATCATATGGAACCATCAACAAAATAAGTTGTATATTTTTATCTTATTTGACGCCTACGGGCAGATAACTGTGTGTTGTCATTCCTCCATCTATGTTTGGGAGCATGACTAATTGTAATTTGCTTTTGTGTTTTGAATGTATTTGAAGAAACTTTTTGAGGAATCTCTAATTAATTTTCTTGTTTGGACACTTCTATTGGATATGTATAATTGCGTTGTCCTTGCTTATAGGCCCAATGACTAACATTTTGTACGATTAATATGCAGTTGGAACTAGATCATATGGGTTAAATGACTAATGTCATCATTCATCTTTAATTGACCTTAACTCCTCTGCATGGTTGTAGCTGGTGGAGTAATTCTGATAAGATAAATAAGGTGGAACATATTATGCAGATGGAGTGTGAATTAAGGGACTCACTTAATGCAGTTCATGTTCGAAAGGTAATATATGGAATTTTTCCAAAAGCTGGATTAATACTGAAGTATTTGGTTTGGTGGTAATTGGTGATCATAGTGCAGCAACAAGTTTTTAGGAAACAGTCA
Source organism: Nicotiana benthamiana (assembly GCA_034376525.1). Lineage (NCBI taxonomy): Eukaryota > Viridiplantae > Streptophyta > Magnoliopsida > Solanales > Solanaceae > Nicotiana > Nicotiana benthamiana. The sequence continues at coordinate 16,613,964 of CM067325.1, forward strand.
TACTATTGATAAACTATATACTTTTGCCTCGATATGGATTTTGGGAGACTCAGGGACTGCTCTTCCTCCCCTTGTTCTTCTGTTTCTGTTTTAGTCTCTTGCTTTTGCTGTAATGGAAAAGTAGTGTAAACTGTATAAATAGCTGAAGGGTTTTGCACTTGAATTTCGTAGAACAGCTCCAGAGCATGATGCATTGGAATCTTCCGATGGGTAGTAGACAAGACGAGCAGACCCTGACATGTCATCCGGCAAATAACAGCCAGAACATGCCATTTCCTGTGGCACCAAACTTTCCAACACAAGGGTGAGTATTAGACTCTAATTATTCAGCATCGTTACTTCATTCCCCTTTTATAATCTTATCACTTCACCTTGAAGTTGCTGGATTTTGGTAATTGCTGTCCTTAAAATCATATTTGTACTTCAGCGTCTTAATTTATTTACCAATTACCATGCCTGGAACAGCTTTAGCATTGATCTTACAATCAAATTGATGACCATTGTTTCTCTGTAGAGGTATTGGGTACTCCGGAGATACATCTGTTGCAGAATGTTCTCATGTTTTGAACACTGGAAAAGAACTGGAGCTTGAACGAACAAGGCAGACAACTGCAATACTAGATGACACTGTTTGGGATGATTTAAATAGTATAGCATGCTTGAGACAGCAACTAAGTGAGCCATATTCGTATTATCCTTATGATGATCTTAATCTGCTGGAAAGGAAAAGTTTGGATCCTCAGAGTGAGGTAGATTTAAGAGAATATTTGATGGATTATGAAACTCAAAGAAATTTTAATCTGCATAGATCTGTGGATTCTGTCAATAATTCCTGGGATTGTGCAGCTGGTACCTCTACAGCTCCAATTTTGGATGAAAAATCATATCCGCAGGTAATTTTACCATAAACATCCTAAGCTTATTTCTCAACTCTGTGGGACAGTTAATCAATGGAGCAATGATGTTTAATTGTTCAATCTTACAAATTGAATTTATCTTTGACTCGCGCATGTTACCATCTTCTTTGTGATAGTTGAATATGCTGAATGCAAATTTTATATTATTCCACTAAAAGAAAACTCATCTTCAAATATACTGTCATTTAATTGATCCTGTCTGGTCTAACATCTCTTACTTGGTTTCATTTGGTTTTTGGATCTATTTCCTGCAGCAAGGGAACTGCTCGCGTGATTGAACAGCCGAGATGTAGCAAAACTTGTGTTTTCTTGGGGCTAAAAGAACTCTTCTTCAATTGGGAACAAGGTTATATTTACAGGTGCAGTTGCAGTTCGTAGATAAGTATGTTCAAATGGTTATAGGTGTTGTTCTGATGGTAAGCAACCCCCACTGACAATCGAGAGGTTGTGAGTTCGAGTCTCTCCAAGAGTAAGGTGGGAAGTTCTTGGAGGGAAGGATGCCGGGGGTCTATTGGGAAAGAGCCTCTCTACCCCAGGGTAGGGATAAGGTCTGCGTACGCACTACCCTCCCCAGACCCCACTAAGTGGGATTGTACTGGGTTGTTGTTTTGGTTATAGGTGTTGTGCTCTGCTCTGTATAATTAGAATAAGAGCTTGCTCATATATGAGATTTGAGACCAAGACTTATTTCACTTTGCTTCAATAAATTACGAGGATTTCTTCTGCAATTCAGATGCAAATTGAACTACTAAAAGAAAGTTTTTCCCTTTTACCAAATCCAAGTCTTGATGAGAGTCGAGAACTAACTAAAGGGGGCTTTTCTTCCTCTTTATATACTGATGATCTGGTGGGAATAACACGAATAAGACGTGCAATTTTAAATGCCCTGTACATTAAAGATTCCTTGTTTACCACAAAGCTCTATTCTTGATCAAAAACCATAACATGGTTACAAGGGTAACAATATATTCAATCCAGTTTCCATGAGGTTTTCTAGTTGCTGAGTGTTTGGACAATGGTGTTGTGCCATGGGTCTGAGAGGTGCTGCAGAAGGTTGTCAAAAGGTCCCTTTCCTACTACATTGTGCTGCACTATGAATCCCAAAAATGCCAACATTGCCAATCTCCCTGCATATTATCCATGTGAAAGTTAGTGATGCTACTATTATAGTAGACAAAGTTCAGTTACTTCACGTGAAAAAATTAGTTTTGTTATTTCATTGTTACAGTGGATAAAGTTTAGTGTGCGTGAAATATAACAGGGTTGTGGTAGTTGGACTTACCATTAGCAATTTCCTTTTCTTTGGCCTCAGCAGTTGGTGCAAAGTTGAGTGGGTTGAAAATACCGCCGGGGTATCCAACTTCATTAGGAGGCAAGCTGTAGTTCTTGAAGATAGGGTCTTGGTTAACACTTCCTGGGTTCTTAATGTCTTGCCACCTTCTGATCTCTACGTAGTGGAACAAGATGAACTCGATCACGAACAGGGTTGATGAAGATGCAAAGTACTCTTCTTTTCCAGCATCGTACCATTTGGGCACGTTAAGGATTCCAATGTTAGTGAAAACCTCAGGAAGCAGCATCCCAGCAACACCTAACATAGCCCAACGACCGTTCACCAATTCAGCTTGGACGAACCATTTCAAGTTCTCAGGGTCCTCTGCAAGTCCCAATGGATCAAAACCATTGTCTCCTGGCAGACTAAAACAAGCGAGCATTCGAATATTAGAGCAAGGTCAGAAACCACTAGACAACTCAATTATGAAGGCAAAAAATGGTAATCTTGAATGTATGTAATAGTTGAAGATATAATCTAATAGTTTAAATTTTTAAATGATTTCAACGTGGTACAGGTGAAAGGTCCTAAGTTCAAGTCACGCCGACGCTCATTATCAAGAAAAAAATTCACATGCTTAGCCCATAAAATAGAATCAAGGCTCAGAGGTGAGAAGACGTGTTTAATATATGCTATAAACAACTTAAGATTCTAGATGAGATGATTAAGCTGATCAATATGTACCTGCCATCAAGATAAGTAGGAGAGGCTAAGCCTGGAAGCCATTGACCTTTCTTAGCTTCAACCTTGAATGAGTTGTAAGATGAAGAAGTCAGGGGCTTAAAAGAGACCTCTCTGTTTAATTTACCAGATGACCCACTGAGGAATCTGGTTTTTGAGGCACATGGCCGGAAAATGGCAGCTGAAGCTTGTGTTGTAACTGTTGCCATTTTCCCACTTTAAAAAGAAAATGTTGTTGCTGATGTTGGGTAGTAGCATGAAAAATGAAAATGGAGTTGAGGTGAGTTAAACTTTGTATCTTTTGTTTATGCATTTGTACTGCCATTTCAAAGGTATAGTTGTGGCTCTAGTTCAATCTTGAACAATGCCAAGTGGGACAACAAGATTTTTAGGAATTCAACGGCTTGATTGGGTTGTGAATTTGATAATAGCCAATAAGAAGAAATGAATCTTATCCTTATCTCTGCTTCCATATCCTCAAATCTGTTTCTTTGTTTCTGTTGGTTTTAGAAGATGACGAGGGACCCATAAATTGCCACATAGGTAGAAGGGGAAATAAATGAAAATTGGGAAATTCTGTTAGTGGAAAGATATTTGCCATCTGGAATCACTCATATCCAATGAAAATGTGACAATTGGTTGACTCAAAGTGAGTCCTGGCAAAAAGATATCTACTACTTATCTAACTAGGAGATTTCAGGAGATGATGAGATCTAGTGAGTAGTCACTGTTGGGTTGTATTTTGCTACTGAACCAATTTAACGTTAAGGCTTATCAGTCCTAAACACATACTAAATGAATTTCTTTACTGCTTCAATGGCTAATATCATTAATAAATCTACTAGGATCTAACTTGTGTTTCAATGCAACAAAAGCATCAAAAGTTACAGCGAGTCCTCGGGCTATTAGAAATGGATCATTTAGTTACAGAATAAGGAAAATAATTCTGGTGATTTTATACTACTAAATTTAGTTGGAAAATAATTCTGTATTATTTTATATTGCATTCTGTCATTTTTCTCATTATCATTCATTGTACATATGTCATTCCTTCAAAAACATAGGTAGCATTGTATTTATACAAAAGGGATAATCCTAAATCACCTATGAACTACTAAATGAGAAATCTGCTGATACCCTAAAATAACTTTTTTTGTCTTTTTAACATTAAAAATTGAAAGAAAAAAAAGTTTTTGTTGGTAACTTTTGTCTATAACAGCAAAATAAAAACAAAATATCAAATATTGTTAGGGGTGTAAACGTATAAGTTACCAAGCACATTTTGAAGAATAAACCCAAATAGTCGTCCACCCAACTGCTTAAACAGAAAATAATCAGTTGATATGTATTATATATATATATATATATAACTAGGTAGCATTGTATTTATACAAAAGGGATAATACTATATCACCCATGAACTACTAAATGAGAAATTTGCTGATACCCTAAAATAACTTTTGTCTTTCTAATATTATAAATTGAAAGAAAAAATGTTTTTGTTGGTAATTTTTGTCTATAACGGCAAAATAAATACAAAATATCAAATATTGTTAGAGATGTAACCATATACGTTATCAAGCACATTTTGAAATATAAACCCAAATAGCTGTCTACTCAATTGCTTAAATAGAAAAAGCCAGCAGATATGTATTATATGTATATAACTACATATATTTAATGTATAAACTAGAATAGGGCTAAAAAAAATAAACAATAAATATGAATGGCTATTTTGTAAAGATCCCCACATTTTGGTCTCTCTTTGGGCATGACCTTTAAGTGGGCCAACAGAGTTCGGTTCTAGTCCAATTATAAGTTTATCAATTATTCGGGAATGGGCTTAGCAGTAAAGTTGATCTACTTCATGATGGATGCTGCAACATTATTATGTAAAAGTTGTACGGAGCCTGCTTCATTTGGAATGGATCACCTTCAGATAGCTACTGGTTTTAATTCCTAAGTGTAAATCTTGACAGATTCTCCAATATTTTTTTTATTCTTTTTGTTGGTAGTTTTGGATTCTAGAATTTTAAAAACTTCAATTTTTGCATGACGTTTACATTCTTGCATGGAAATTTCTGCAGCAGTTGTAGATGATAAATATGAAAGGGATGTTACTCTAGAGCTGAAGTTTGCCTACTTTAGAGCTGAAGTTTGCTCAGTTATAATACAAAAGTTTTGAAGCTGAAGTTTTCCAGCTACAACATAAAAATTTCAGCTTTAGAGCTGAAGCTTCCAAGTTACAACACAAAACTAGAGCTGAAGCTTCCAAGTTACAACACAAAACTAGAGCTGAAGTTTCCAGTTACAACACAAAAACTTTAGCTTTAGAGCTGAATTTTTCAAGTTACAACACAAAAACTTCAGCTCTAGAGCTGAACTTTAGGCCCGGCTACTAGAATGCTGAAGTTTTGCGTGATTGCCTTTGCTACTTTAGCCTCGCGTGTCGAAGTTATGCGAAAAAACAGGTACGCTTGCAATTTTTTTTGCAAAGCGGGCACAAGTTAAAATGTGACACAAAAAGCGGGTATAGATGCAAATGCCCATATTATGATTGTTAAAGAGCGATTTGCAGCTATAGTCTATACTTTTGTCACCTTTTAACATATACTCTATTTTTAAAAACTATTGATTTCGTAACCAACAAACAAAAAATCCAATAATATAACCATTACACCTCTTCCAAAACATATAAAAGATGCAGCAATCATACCCATATTCAAATTTCATATCTCCTCCGTATCTCCTCAAATCTCCTCTCGCAAACCAGATTTGAACCAGATTCCAAATTACAAAAATACATTGTAAGTATTCAAATTCATCTTCAGAATTCAAAATAGTTTTCGAATTACATGTTTTCTGATTGATTTATTGAAGTTGTTTGACAAACTTCATTGATATGTTGAATTTGCATTCTAAATCTGGTTGACATTGAATTCTAACATTCTAATTCGACAAATATGATCAAGTTTTTCACTGCATAATATGCTGAAATTTTTGGTTTATTTGCTAAATAAGATTAAGTTATTTAGTTCATATTAAAAAATTCAGCAAAATGAGATGGCAAATAACAACAACAACAACAACTCAGTATAATCTCATTTAGTAGGGTCTGGGGAGGGTAGTGTGTACGCAGACCTTACCCCTACCCTGAGGTAGAGAGGCTGTTTCCAAATAGACCCCCGACATCCTTCCCTCCAAGAACTTCCCACCTTGTTCTTGGGGAGACTCGAACTCACAACCTCTCGGTTGGAAGTGGGGGTTGCTTACTATCAGAGCAACCCCTCTTGTCTCTGAGATGGCAAATAACATAACATTATATTAAAATATTATATAAGTGTTATCATTGTTTATTTGTTAAACAAGCTTAAGTTATTCAGTTCATATTTAAAGTATTCAGCAAAACGAGCTGAAGTTTTCCTTCTACACTTGATAAAAAAATAAAATATAAATTAAAATTATATATTGCACAAAAAACTTCAGCATATATGCTAAGGTTTTCCATTTAATCTTTAAAAACTTCAGCAAGAAGAGATGAAGTTTTCCTCCTACACTGGGTAAAAAAATAAAACATAAATTAGAATTACATATTGCACAAAAAACTTCAGCATAGGTGCTGAAGTTTTTTAGTTAATATTTTTACAAACTTCAGCCAAATGAGCTAAAGTTTTACTCCGATACCGGGTAAAAAAATAAAACATAAATTGCAATTACAAATTGCACAAAAGATGCTGAGGTTTTTCAGTTAATCTTTAAAAACTTCAGCAAGAGCTGAAGTTTTATTCCTACACTGGGTAAAAAAAAATCATAAATTAAAATTACATATTGCACAAAAAACTTCAACATATGTGGTGAATTTTTTTTAGTTAATCTGTAAAAACTTCAGCAATGGAGCTGACGTTTTCTTCTAGCGCTATGTATTTTATTATATTTTTTTGGAAAAATTTCGTACAAAAAAATACTTATGTTTTCAGGAATATGTAAAATATTTTTCATATAATTTTTTGTATGCTAAAGTTCTTTTAGTTCATCTGCTAAAAATGTGTAATATTTTGTCGTGAAATACGTAATTTTTGAATAAGATTTTGCTAATTGCTTTTTTATTTTTTAAGTTTAAAAAAAATTAGTTCATGCTTAAAAACTCAGCAAAGGGAGTTGACGTTTTCATAAAGCACTGTGTATTTTATTATGATTTTTGCGAAAAACTTCATACCAAAAAAATGCTTATTTTTCGAGTTAGCTTTTGGTAATTCATGCTGAAGTATTTAGTTCATTATTTTTCAAGTTTGAATAGAATTAATATTAAAAAATGCAACAAAAAAAAACTTAAAACAAACTGAATATTTCATTAAACATTAAAAAACATAAATTAGGTTACGTAAAGAATAAAATGATATTATGATTCTTTAACTAAAAGGATTGTAGAGAAAAATAAAAACTAATCGTCCATTCCATCATCATCGTCGTGGTCAATACTAGATGGACGAGCATCTTCATCAGCAAGATTATCAAATCTTGCAAACATCACAAGCGTATCAAGCTTGCTGTTGATTTCTTCCAGCTCCCTATCGTACATTTATATGACCTCATCATGCTTCAACTCAAATGCCTCAATGATGTCTTGTTTGATTTCATCCACAATTTGCTTGATGACCACATCTATTTTTCTCCTTCTTGTATTTTATGTTTGCTAAAATATATGTGTTTGAGTGAATAAACTCACAAGGTATAGCGTCCTTATATAGGCGAAAAAAACTTCTGCATGATATATGAAAAAGCAAAGAGGAATTTTAAACGTTGTCTAATGAAAAGAGTGCATGAATGTGAGAGTAAAGTAATTATTACACTAACACCTACCCCAGCGCAATATAATTACTACTTTAATTATGTTTGTTATGTTTACTCCTGTAACCTGTGCAATAAATGTTGAAACATGCTTAGGTTTTTTGAATTCATTTGCTAAAACTTCAATCCAATGTGCCAAAGTTATTTAGTTCATTTCTAAAGCTTAAGCACTAATGAGCTGAAGTTTGTTTCCCTGGATTCATGAATCCCTGTCATACAGCTTTTTCAAAAAAACTTCAGCTGATATGCTAAAGTTATTTAATTTATTTCTAAAAACTTCAGCACTTAATAAGCTGAAGGTTTCTATACATGATTCATTAATTATGTCATACATCTTTTTTCAATTAACTTTAGCAAAAGATACTTAAGTGATTTAGCTCATTTGTAAAAATTTCAGCACAAACAACCTAAAGTTTTTTTTATTCATTTTCCTGATACTTGCCACTAAACATGAATCTGCAAGATGAGTTCGATTTGTGTTGATATAACTTTCAATGGGAGGTGGACTCCTAATTTCAAATACTTAGATCATGATACAGAACTTGTTCTACTTAATAAGCACATATCATTCAATACTTTCCTGAAGAAAATTAGTGAAGTAGCAAATACGGAATTCAACTAGATATTCACTAAAAGTATGGTTTGATATCAAACTAAATACAAGCAAAGGAATGCTTGTAACTTCAGATGAAGAACTCGGTACATGTATATATTTGCTTACAATTGATTCAGCCTACAAGAATTGCCATTTCGTCATCGAAAAATACAACCTTTCAAATCTACAGCATTTAAACAATCCCTTGCATATGCTATATGTTCAGAACCTTTTGCTGATTATCAATATAAAGTAGTACAGCCAATAATGGAAGTAGACAACGATCAACAACCTTCTAAAATTATAGCTGCGTAAGAATATATAATGCTGCAACAATTATCCGTTACTTCCAATAAATTCATACCAGTTTTTCGATGACTAAGAAGAAGAATGACAGCTAATAATGTAAATTGACAACCAACACACAATTCAACAAAGTCTTTTGTTACCTTCCTCAATGATAAGCAACAACAAAGATGAAGTAATCATGGAGCTTATACCGATAATAAAAGATACAATTGAAGAAATTGCTGAAACTTCAAGTGCTTATCAAAAATCAAGAAAAAGAGTGAGGAGAAAGCTAAAAGAATCTCTACCATGTAAATACTTAGGCACGATGCGTTGCCTGAGGAAGCAAGAGTCGGATCAATTTTTGCGTACAAACAAAACATGACTAAATTTTTCTGCAGCTTGGAGATAAACCAGAAAGTTGAATTCACTGTTGTTAGATCATGTTCAAAGAGATACGAGCTGAAATGCATCGTGGAAAATGTGGTCTATTCAGGGTGATAAAATATCATAATAACCATGAATGCTCTGTTGATGCAAGAAAATCATATCAGAAGCATGCTACATTAAATTTTATAAGTGAAGAAGTTATAGAACATGTTCGAGACAAAAAGATAGAGGTTGCACCGGCTTTTGTAGAAAACAAAATGAAAAAGAAATTTGGGATTGACATTACTTATCACAAGGCATGGCGCGCTATTCGAAAAGTTGTTGCTTGCATAAGGAGAACATCTAAAGAGAACTACCAGATTCTTCTTTCATACCTGCACATGATAGTGTGCAAAAATCCAGAAATGTACACAAGCATAAAAAGAGATGGGCAGAATAGGTAAGCAAAACAATACTAACCATTAGATTGAAGTTTCAAATGTTTCGATTTGAAAAACTCCATACCTTATTATTTTTTGTGTGTTTCACTTATACTTGTTAACCGGGCCGGGCTTCCCCATTTTCAGCTTAGTTTGGTCCGGGTCAGTCCGGTTTAGCCCATCACTGTAGCATATAGGGCGGGCTAGGATAGATTGGATAGGGAGCAGGTTTTAAACGAACACATTTTAGATACCGGTGCACCGGAACCCACTAAGTCCACTAACTCGTTAATGGGTTGTTAACGTGCTGCATATAGTCGAGAATGGGTGTTTGACTTATATAGTTTATGTTCGGGACACCGCCTCAGAGTCCCCGATGATTGATTCAGTTCCAGTGGTTCAAGATTTCGCCGATGTTTTTCCTTCTAATTCCTGGCATGCCACCGGATCGTGATATTGATCTCTGTATCGATTTTGCTCCAAGCACCCAGCCTATACCTATTCCACTATACCGTATGGCTCATAAAGAGTTGAAGGAGGAGCTTGAAGAGTTGTTGAAAAAGGGGTTGTTAGGTCTAGTGAGTTACCTTAGGGTGCACCAGTGTTATTTGTGAAGAAGATGGATGGGACTATGCGGATGTGCAATGATTAACGCCAGTTAAGCAAAGTCACCATTAAGAACAAATGTTCGTTGCCTTGTATCGATGATTTATTCAACTAGTTGCGGTGTGCTAGGGTGTTCTCTAAGATAGACCTGAGGTCAGGGTATCATCATTTAAGGATTCGGGACTCGGATGTTCCGAAGACTGCATTCCGGACTAGATATGGACATTATCAGTTTTTTGTGATGTCCTTCGGCTTGACTAATGCCTTAGTAGCGTTCATGGATTTGATGAACAATGTGTTCTGGCTTTATATTGATTCATTTATTATTGTCTTCATTTGTGACATCTTTATATATTCTCGCATCCTGGGAAAGCACGAGCAACATTTAAGAGTAGTGCTTCAGACCTTGCGGGAACATAAGCTATATGCTAAGTTCTCCAAATGCGACTTTTGGCTAGAGTCAGTGGCATTCTTGGGACATGTTGCGTCAGGAGAGGGTATTAAGGTGGATCCTAAGAAGATTGAGGCAGTTCAGAGTTTGTTGGCCACGTCCTACTTCAGTGACCGATATCAGGAGTTTCCTAAGGCTAGCAGGTTATTATCGGCGATTTGTGCAGGGCTTTTCATCTATTGTGTCACATTTGACTAGATTGACCCAGAACGGTTCCCCTTTCTGTTGGTCTGATGATTGTGAGGAGAGCTTTCAGAAGCTCAAGACAGCTTTGACTACAGCACCAGTTCTTGTATTGCCTTCCAGCTCGGGGATGTATACGGTGTATTCTGACCAAGAACTGGACAGAATACATGCCCCATTTTGCTTCATGCGTTAGTTTGGGATATGTATTAATGCATGAGAGGCGAGTTATTGCATATGCTTCGCATCGGCTGAAGATCCATGAGAAGAACTATCTTGTGCACGACCTAGAGTTGGCCGCAATTGTTCATGCTCCTAAGATATGAAGGCATTATCTGTATGGGGTGTCATGTGAGGTTTACACAGATCATCGCAGCTTGCAGCATTTATTCAAAGAAAGGGATCTTAATTTGAGGCAGCATAGGTGGCTTGAGTTACTAAAGGATTATGATATCATTATTCTTTATCATCCGGTCAAGGCGAATGTGGTGGTGGATTCCTTGACCAGAAAGACAAAGAGTATGGGTAGCTTGGAATTCATTCCAGCACCAGAGAGACCACTAGCTTTGGACATTCGGTCACTGGCTAAAAGGCTTGTCAGGTTGGATATTTCAGAGCCCAGTTGAGTTCTTGCATGTGTAGTCTCTCAGTCTTCATTATTGGGGCAGATCAAGGCCCGACAGTTCGATGATCCACATTTGGCGATTCTTAAGGAGACAATGCTTCAGAGAGGTTCCAAGGAGGTTGCTATTGGCAAGGATGGTGTTTGAGACTCTAGGGTCATCTATGTTTTCCTAATATTGATAGTCTAAAGGAGAGGATTCTATAGGAGGCTCACAGTTCGCGGTATTCCATTCATCCGGGTGCTACGAAGATCTATCGTGACTTGAGGCTGAATTATTGGTGGCGGAGAATGAAGAAAGACATAGTTGAGTATGTGGCTAAGTGTTTTAATTGCCAGCAGGTCAAGTATAAACACCAGAGGCCAGGTGGCCTACTTCAGCGGATGCCTATCCCTGAGTGGAAATGGGAGTGTATCATCATAGATTTTGTAGTTAGGTTGCCGCAAACTTTGCGGAAGTTCGATTCAATGTGGGTCATCATTGATAGGTTGACCAAGTTGGCTCACTTCATTCTAGTGGTGACTACTTATACAGCAGATAGGTATGCCCAGATTTACATTCGGGAGATAGTCTGGTTGCATGGTATGTCTATTTCTACCATATCAGACAGAGGCCCTCAGTTAACTTCCCATTTTTGGAGAGCCGTTCAGAGTGAGTTAGGGACCCATGTAGAGCTTAGCACAACATTCCATCCTCATACCGACTGGCAGTCAGAGCAGGCAGTTCGGATTTTAGAGAATATGCTTAGAGCATGTATGATTGACTTTAAAGGGTAGTGAGATCAACTCCTGCCCTTGGTGGAGTTTGCATATAACAACAACTATCAGTCCAGCATTGAGATGGCTCCATACGAGGCTCTATATGGTTGTCGTTGTCATTCTCCTATCGGATAATTCGAGCCCGGTAAGGCTAAGCTGTATGGTACAAACTTGGTACAGGATGCCTTGGATAAGGTGAAGCTGATTCAAAAGAGGCTTCATACAATTCAGTCCAGATAGAAGAGTTACACGGATCAGAAGGTGCATGATGTATCATTTATGGTTGACGAGAAGGTTCTCTTAAAAGTCTCGCCCATGAAGGGCATTATGAGATTTGGGAAGAAGGGAATATTTGAGCCTAAGGTTTATTGGCCCTTTTGAGGTGTTGAGGAGAGTAAAGGAGGTTTTCTATGAGCTTGCGTTACTCACCAGCCTATCGAGAGTTCATCCACTTTTTCATGTGCCGATACTTCGAAAGTATCATGGAATTTTCCCATTTGTTAAACTTCAATACTATTCAACTAGATGAGAGCTTGGGTTATGAGGAGGAGCCAGTTTCCATTATTGATAGACAGGATCCCCAGTTGAGATCCAAGAGAATTTATGCAGTAAAGGTTTGGTGGAGGGGCCAACCAGTCGAGCAGGCGACCTGGGAATCTGAGGAGGACATGCAAAGCAGATATCCCCATTTATTCAGCAACTCGGGTATTTTTCTATGTCTGTTCGAGGAAGGACAAATATTTGTTTAAGAGGTGGTGAATGTAACGACCCGCCTGGTCATTTTGTCTTTTAGAACCTTGTTCTCTTAAATAAAACTCCACGTTCTTGCTTTAGCTAATTTATGACTTGGGGGATGGGTGGTTCTGGATTTGGAAGAGTTTTAGGTGAAATATTCACATTTGATTCCGTAGGATTTTCTTAAAAGACTAAGTTTGACTTTGGTCAACATTTTGATTAAATAGACCCGGATTATAATTTGACGGTCCTAGAAGGTCCGTAGGAAAATATGGGACCTGAGTGTATGCCTGGAATCGAATTCCGAGGTTACTAGACTGAGTAATAAATTTTTTATTAGAAATTGTTAATCTAATGTTTTAAGGATTTAAAGAAACTAAGTAGTCATTGATTTCCTAGGTATCAATTCGTATTTTTGTTTCGAAGCCCGGTACTGGTCCGAAATATCATTTAAGACTTGCTTGTAAAATTTGGCGTCAATCCGAGTAGTTTTAGGGCGTTTTGGCTTGTTGGAGGAAGAATAAGAACTTGAAGTTCATAAGTTTGATTCATTTGGTTTTAGGGGGTGATTTCTAGATATAGCGTTGTTTCGTATGTCGCGAAATTTCGAGTAGGTTCGTCTCGTGATTTCAAAGCCGATATATTTGGAGAGACCCGGAAGCCCCGAGTGTCAATCGGACGATGCTCGAGTGAAGTGAAAAATGTTGAGAAGGGCTGAAGCTTTGCTACTTCTGTCATAACCACATATACGGTTCTTGGACAGCAGAAGCGCTTTGTGCATTGCAGAAGTGGCCCAAGCAAGCCAGGCTAGGAACTGCAGAAACGGCTCCCAAGCCGCAGATGCGGCTCCACAAATGCGGCCTTCAGACTGAAGAAGCGGTCCTAGCCTTCCCCTCCTTTTTGCAGATGCGGTCGCATTATCACGGATGCGGAAATCACTGAACCAGTGAAGTTCATTAAAGACGGGTTCTAAGTCATTTTTATGACATTTCCACTCCTCCTTTTGGCTACTTGGGAGCTTTTGAGAGAAGGTCTTCACTTAGCATTGTGAGATAAGTTTATTCCACCCATCCTTACGTTAATACTTGCATATTGGGTACATTAAACACTAAAAATTAGGTAAAATCAAGGGGTTAGAGCAAGACCTAGGATTTTGCTAAAAGTTGGATTTAACTACGAAAATTGTTATGAAATTAATTAGAAATTATGTATTATTGATCCTTAGATTGTAGAGAACAACTTCCTTCGAAAAATTTTGGAATCGGGCACGTGGGCTCGGGGTCAAATTTTAGGGAACTTGTGTTAAAGGTTGATAAATTTCTTAAATAGTTAGAATTCGATCTTGTGAGTCTATATTGACTACCTCCTCCTTCATTTAACTAGTTTGGTATCGTTCGGCTTCGTTGAGGATTCGGGCTCGTTATTGGCATTGGAAGTATACTTTTGAGCGATGTAAGTCTCCTTTCTAACCTTGTAAGAGGGAATTGTCCCCATAGGTATAATAATTGAGTAATTGCTACTAAATACGGGGGCTACGTACTTACTAGGTGATGGGAGTCCGTGCGTAGCTACTATTATGTTAATTGTCTGGGTAGTCTAGGACCCACATCATGTCATAATTGTGAATTTCTCTATAATTATTACTAATATGATCATTTAGGATATGCTAGAGACTTGAAAAGGAATAATAATGAACATTTATACTTGTGGAACCATTGTATGAATTTATTTGAATATAAATGCGCCTTGGTGTGTACTCTTGATATTTCTCATTATTTATGGATCGGGCCGATCGCCTCGGTATAAATAAATGAATCTATGGTTCGCATTGTTCGACCCTCGACAGTGCACAATTTACTTCCTGTTAGATCATGTCATAGACCTCGACATAATGTGCGCATGCTATTTATGTGAAAACTTATACTTGAAATAGCTAATATTTCTAAATGAAAATAGCTAACTGGTATATTGTGAAGAACATAATTTTACCTCTTGTTATAAAATGTTGATTATTGGTGATCCCCATGCTTAGCATAGCACTTCATTATATCATTTGACCCTAGTAAGTATCAAGTCGACCTATCGTCTCTATTTCTTCGAGATTAGAGGGGATACTTACTGGGTACATATTGTTTATGTACTCATACTATGCTTTGTACTTAATTGTACATGATCTGAGGTAGGTACATCTGGCTACCGGTCAGGTGCAGCCCCTGATTCATAGGTCGAGATGTCCACGATGAGCTGCTCTCTTCCTATGTCGTTCAGCAGCCGGATGGATTCTTTTCTTACTTTTGCTGTCTTTTCTATCTCAGATAGTAGGATAGAGATATTGTTTTGTATAATCTACTAGACGCCTATTACTTGTGACACCATGGCTTGGCAAATGGCACGCACTCGAGTAGACACTTATTTTTGGTTTGTATTATCACTTTGATACATTATTTATCATTTCTGATCTCAACTTTAAATCTGAGAATCTGTTGCGCATAATTTTGGTAAAAGTAAAAATGAGAACTTAATTATACTTTCGCGTCGGCTTGCCTGACAATGATGTCGGGTGCCATCATAACCTATTGTGGAAATGGATCGTGACAAAACTATTTTATCATAAATACAAGATTATCAAAACCAGAAATCATAAAATAAAACCCAGAAAGTTAATACAATGTACTTGTGATTAAATCGTAATGTCGGAACAACGACGACTAGCAGTTGCAAAATCAAAACAACGACGAAAACTGTTTGATTTCAGAGAAGAAAAAATCAAAAACGCGAATAACGAGAGAGAGAGACAGAGACAGTAAAGGACTAGCATATATTTGGAGAGAAAGTAATCTTTTAATAAAGAAGGACAAAATAGTCTTTTAAAAATATTTTTAACAAAAAATTGGATACAAATACAAATAAAAAAAATAAAGTGCGTGCAAATTAAAAAGGAGCGCCCAAACAAATCCCATGCAATTTTTACATTGTTAAAGCACTTTTGATAGCCCATTAAATAAGTACGTTCTTTTATATCATCTTTTGAAGTTAATATGTAAAGTTTTGTTTCGTCAAGGAAAGGCATGTGAAGTAAACTTGATATAAACGGAACTAAGATGTTAATAAAATATTACAAGTGGTGCTTTCGTAGTTGATTACATTATGCGTCTTATTTGATTGTCGGTATTTAATATATACTTATTTAAAAAAAAATTAATTTATATATAATTTTTAAATAACTTTAGCCTTCTTTCTCTTCCTCCTTCTTCTTCTTCGTCTTTCTTATGCTGCTGTTGGTGCTGCTATGAAATTTCAGTTTATGGGATAATTGCCATAAATATGTTTATCAGACTATTTAAAAATAAATTATAAATAATTGTGTAAGTTAGTAGACAATACATTGTGAATATTTCCACGTACATAAGTTAGTAGGCAATGATAATTCTATTTTTTTTACATTTATTGTTTCGAAAATTATGATTTAGATACTGTTGGCAATCTGATTATTTATCTAGCATGTTAGAAAGTTTTTTCAAAAACTTTAGCTTATATAGTGCTGGAATTTTTACAAATGAACTAAATAACTTCAACATCTTCTGCTGAATTTTTCAAAAAAGCTTATGACAAAACTAATGAATCCAGGACAAAAAAATTTAACTTTTAATGCTAAAGTTTTTTTGAATGAACTACATAATTTTCTGCTGAAATTTTTGAAAAAGCTTATCCAGCACAAAAAGAACTTCAGCTTATTTAGTGCTGAAGTTTTTATAAATGAACTAACCAACTTCAACATCTTCTGCTAAATTTTTTGAAAAAGCTTAATGATAAAAATAATGAATCAAGGATAAAAAAAACTTCAGCTTATTTAGTGCAATTACAAATAAAAATTTCAGCAAATAGAGAATAAAACTTCAGCTACTATGCTTAAGTTCAACAATTACAAACAAAAACTTCATCAAATAGAGAACAAAACTTCAGCTACTATGCTTAAGTTCAGGAATTACAAACAAAAATTTCAGCACACAACCAGAATGCTGAAGTTTTGCTACTTCAGCCCCGTATACTGAAGTTATGCGAAAAAGTGAGTATCATTATATTTTTTTTGCATAGCGGGTACAAGTGGGTACCTTGCATCACCATGGAGATCTAAAGACAACTGCCATGGGTCTAAAGTTCAGCAACTAGCAAATTTCAGTCCATCGCATCTGAAGAGTGCCCATGGCAGTGCAAAATTTAGACCTTGCGGTTTGAAGTTTCAACAACTTTCAGACATACGGATATGATATTAGGCTTGCATATAATTGAAGTTTGAACAACTTGAGACCTGTATGCCTGAAGTTATCCTAGGCATATTGCTTGTGCAGTTCGAATTTCAGACAATTTAGATTGAAGTTAACCTTGACATATTGCTTTGTGCAGTTCGAACTTCAGACATTTCAAACTGAAGTTAACCTCGGTATATTGCTTATGCAGTTCAAACTTCAAACATTTTGGATTGAAGATAACTTGACATATTGTTTTGTATAGTTCAAACTTCAGACAATTCGAATTGAATAAAAACTTCAGTCAAAACATGATGTAGTTTTATTAAACTGAAATTTGTCATTGCATTATTAAATAAAATCTGCGTGATTGTTTTTGCTACTTAAAACTTGTATGTTTGAAGTTATACGAAAAGTGGGTGCGTATATAATTTATTTTGTAATGAAGATACAATATAAAAGGCAGCCTAAAAACGAAATATAGATACAAATGCCTCTTGATAGAGACAAAAACATACAACACCATCCGTTTTACAATCAGAAATCATACGCAAATCAAGAAAAAGAAAATGGCATACTTAAACAACCACAATATACTATTTCAATATTCATGCAAACCGAAAGAAGAATTAGAAAAGAAACAGGTTTTACCACCAAACTAGTATTCCCCTAGAATGAAGTAGTGTGGCGGGTGGTGACATTAAAATCCACCACCTCGGGCCTCAATTTCTGTCCTCCAAAAATAACCACAGACAGAAACTTGTGTCTTCATATATTACTAGCATAAAACGCAAAATAAAGAAGAAAAAAAGGTTTAGAGCCACTATAAAAACAAGCCCTTCCAATCAATACTAATTGATAGTCCTAGTTAATCACGCGGCAATAAGATTTATTTTTTTAATAGTTAAATTGATTAATTAAGTGAACTGGGCGCCGGTGAAAGTTTGGCCAAAGGACCAACAAGCAGGGATAGCATCGTTGGAAATTAAAGTGCGGCCATCACCAGTGGTGACTTTAAACGAGAGGCTTTGACCATCAAGATTGGAGTTGCTCTGCCAATTTTGACCCCAATTGCGTGACATAGGTATCCACTCGGTTCTACAACCTTTAACCCAAACTGCATTAACATCACCAGAACCTCCGACGTTGGTCACGAGCACCAAGTTGAAGTACGAGTGACCGTTCATTGTAAACCTGATGCCTCCCTTTTTCTGGCATGGTACCCTGCATTAATGGTACAATTTTTTCTCATTAAAACCAACCTTCATATGTGACACTACATGTGAAAACATGCAGAGAATCGGAGAAAATTTAGAGAGAGAAAGTAGAGAGAAGGAAGAGAGAATAGAAGAGTCTCGAAGAAGACTCTGTCATAAGTCAAATGACCCTTCTGAAGGGTCAAGTATCAAGTGAGAGTATATATCAGATATACTTATTACAAAACTAGCCTATTTACAAATACAACCTATTTGCACATATAGCCTATTTTACAAAAGAATACAGAAGAATAAAGAGATTACAGAATTAGCCACAATTAAGGAAATGACCAATTATTAGGCTCAGAATTAGTGTATCATCATAGCCTATATCTCAACAACATGTTGCAATTTAGTTAGCATTGTGTTAAAGAAAATTTGTTCTTTTGTTTTTTGGGGTATTTATGCGATGTAACCAGCCGCCGAAATAAATATTAGTAGGGGGCCAATTTATGTTACGAGATGTAACCAACGGAAAGCTCGTGTTAAACTTAAACCAACAAGTAGTAATTCATGTCAGAGACATTAAATTCACAAGACGTGAGAGCTTAATACTAAGGAGTACGTTTAGACCTAGCTTTCGTCTTAATGTTTAATGTACGTTAAAATACAATGCTATATTTTTATCCATGAAAATTTACCCGGGTATGACAGAAAAGAGTTTAACGATGAAATTATATACTTGCACGAGATGGGTTCCCTCGTTTTTGCCTTAACCATTCATTTTTAATTGTCCACCTTTTTGCATTCTTTTAAGAAAAAACAAATAACGCACTTATTTTATAATTTTACCTATAATAATAATAATAGCATTTCAATAAGTTTTGAAAAATTATTGGGAATTTAGTAGTTAAAAATATGGGTAAAATATGAAAAATAATTGTCTTTTTTAATTTGCTAAAATGGACAAATAAAAATAAGAAATACATTTTTAATATAGTGGACAGCTAAATTGATCAGTAGAGCGAGTATAGTATAACATATTGGACGACTCTATCAACATAACTAAACTATTCAAAATCATTCAACGTTTTTCTTCCTTTCAATTTTTCCGACTCTGACACTTAACCGAAATACTAAGGCCCGTTTGTTCATAAAATTTTTTTAAAAAGATGTGTTTGTCCATAAAATTGTGTATGTTTTTGAAAAAAATTTATACTGTAAGATTTTTTAAAATGAAATGCATGTCCAAACATTATTTTAAATTTCAAATACAGCTTAACTATTTTTTTTTTTCAAAAAATACAATTCTTATGTCCAAAATGCTTAATAAGGCAAACACAGGACAAGCTGAGACTTTTCAAAAAATACGAGAAAGAAGGGAAAAACAAGAAAGCAAAGAATGTCTTGCGCGAACTTACTTTTTTTTTATCGGTCGTAAAAAAGTGATTTTTTTCAAATACGAAAATAATTTAGTTTAAATTTATAATTCTATCATTAATGAAAAGTTTTTATAACCAAATGAATACTTTGAACTCTCTTTTGACTTGTTTAGGACCATAACTTCCAAAAGTATTTATTTTTCTAAAATCCCTAACTAGTCAAATAGGTTCAAACAAATTATAGTATTTAGATTCAAGTTAGAGTCTTACCTTCGGTAAGAAACAGGGACAATCCCAGCTCTGTACTGAGCAATTTGTTGAAAAACAGGCTGAGAGAGGTCAAAGTGGTGCAGGGGAGGGTTGCACCACCCTCCGGCATTGTTTGGTAGGGCGTAATTTGGTGGGCAGAAATTAGTAGCAGTGACCACTATAGACCCTGGAATACACGATTTGGAGTCACCAACGCACTTAATCTCAAAGCAAGCCCCACAGCTCAACCCATTGTTGAACATTGCTGTGCTCAATGCTGCTGTATTTGTACCATATCCTTGGCTGTACAAATTCCCGTAACCACATGCCCCGCCTGGATTATATATAAGAATATGAATTTCTTAATGCCAAAATATAAATTGCTTAGTAAAAAAATAGAAAAGGCAAAGGCTAACATACCCATGGTACCAGACGCATCACCACCTCCGTAGAAAGTGGCATGAGCTTCAATCCATCCTTCGTCATTGCCCTGGACACAACTAAATATACAAAGGAGACCAACGATGGAGGACCACAGTATCGACATTTTTCCTGCAAATGAGAGGTGTTAGCTACGCACCCTTTTTGGAACTAACAATACTTTAGACAATATTATTAGCACTTACCTTAATGTGGATTCTTCGAGGTGAAAAATAGATGATTTTCTTGAGATATTGTCTTTGTTAAAGGAGGAGGAGAAAGGTGAGTTTAATTTGCAATGAGAAAACGAATGACTAAGGTGGTAATAAATAGATGTTAGGGGGAACGATTGAACATAGCAAGCCCTTTAAAAAAAAGAATAATTTTCCTTTATTTAGTTTTGGTTGCTTTAATAAAACCAGTCTTTTTCTGTGTCTAGACCGCTGGCTGCAAAAAAATTAATAAATAACACTTCTATACTATTTCTGTTTTTTTTTTGCCTTCAGTTAAAAGAAAAAGGTACTACGTAGTAGTTTACTGTTCTATAAATTGATCATAAAGACAAAGCAAGTTGAGAGGGGACCAAGCATTTGATCCCTCGGCTGTGTCTAGCCGCTTTAGGAAACGCAACTTGTAAGAGGTGTTAAATTACACTTTCTTGCAGTTTAAGAAAATTTTAAATTGAAATAATTAAGAAAATTGTTTAATATGGATCAATCCAAATTAATAACTGACAATCGATTTTGGAAAAATTAGTATGGATAAACCGATTTACCAAATAAAGATTGACTGAAATGGTAACTGACAACTAGTACTAACTGTTTGTAACAAATAGTTATCAATTTTCCTAAATTAACTCCTAAAGTCATTTTACTTTTATTTGTAATAATAAAGTCACTGAATTATGACTATTACACTCATAATTTCACTTAACTAGATTTTTTTAAATTTTGAATTGTCAAATACCTATTTTACCATCTAAATTATAAATTTTTTTCTTCTTTTTATTTTTAAACTTTTTAATATTATGATTTTCCGTGTTTAATTTATATTATGGACTTACCTACAAAATAAATAAATATTATTTATAAATTAAAAAAATAAAAAGTATTAAAGCATATATAATACTGGAATAACAAAATAATGAGCATAGTAAAAAAATCAGTTAGAACAATTTGCTAGTAATAATAATTTTAATATTAACAATAAAAATTCAAAAATTTAATTACACAATTTAAAATATAAAAAAATAAAGATTGTAAAATATGTATTCCGTGTAGATACTATAAAAATAATTATTTAAATAAAATTATTTTTATAATATACTTAATATTTTCCTTGAAAATTATGGTCAATTATATTATATATATTCCATGCACGACTTAACATAGCATATTTTACCATATACAGATAGTCTCAGGCTTCCCGGTGACATAACTTTGTGTCGTTAGAAAGTTGGTAGAAACATAATAATATAATTGAGCATAGTTTTTACGAATATCTAATTTATAATATAAAAACACCTTTATTTAAATAATTATTTTTATATTACGTGCATTTTATATTTTACAACCTTTATTTCTTTCATTCTGAATTGGGTAAATAAATTTTTAAATTTTTGTTGTTAATACTAAAATTATTATTACTAAGAAATTATTCTAATTAATTTTTTTAACTATGCTCATTATTTTCTATTCCAGCATTATATATGATTTTTTATTTTTAAATTTATAAATAAATTTATTTATTTTAAGTCCATAATAAAAATTAAAAAGGGGAAATCATAATATTAAAAAAATTAAAAAATTAAAACAAAAAGATAAATATTTATAATGTAGAGGTTAAAATAGGTATTCGACAATCCAAAAATTGAAAAATCTAATTAAGTGACTTTTGAATGCAATAGTTATAGTTCAATGACTTTGTTGTTACAAATAAAACTAAAGTAATTTTAGAAGATAATTTAAAATAATTGATGATCATACGAGTAATGGACTTTAACCGTTTCTAAACAAATACTAATTGAACTAGATTCAAACTAATATTACACTAGGTTAAAAAATTAACATAATCTTAAAGTTCATGGACAGAGTCTACCTTAAGCTCCTTTCCGTCCTGGTATTCGATTCCATAAACAAAGTAACCGACCAAATGGCCACCTCCCAATCCTGACATGATTGGCTTCGCAGGACGGCTATTTAATAATCTTTTTTCTGTATTGACATTATAATTTTATGAGACTTGATACTCAGTTTGGATTTTGCGCACCTTAAGAACTTGAAATTTCTATGGAAACTTGATATTCAGATGAATATATTGTGGATCGGACTGATATTGAAGTTTATTCTCGTTGGCTAAAGTAAGTTTGTTTTGATAATTGATACAGGAATGCAAGCATAAATCAGGTCCGTACGGGGATATATTCGAGTGTAAAGTATGCATGTAAAGAATATAAGCTTAAATGGTTATATTTGATGTTTCTTGAACGAAAAGATTGCATATTTGATAAGGAATATGACTCTTTACTTGAAGAGAACTTTATCCTAAATAATGGAGGAGTTAGAAGTTCAAGATAATTAGAACTCTTCCACTAAGGAAGAGTATAGCATTAGAACTTTAGTTATTCCTTATTGTACTAACTCTATATATTTGAGGAGTATTTTGCAGGCAATTCATATGTGATTCAAGTGTGCGAATCTAAAGCTACATGAACCTGATAGAAGAACTTGTTCCAAGTATCTATTTTTTTATTCTAGTTCACTTGTGATAGAGCTTTTGAGTTGTACCTTTCAGCTTTTTTTAGAAGTATTTGAACTAGGCACTCTAAATGTATTGTTCAAGTTAGAGTTAACTTGAAATTATCGCAACCATGTGAGACTGGTTGCTACAAAGGTTTAGAGGTAATCTTTAGGTTTACAAGAGTTTTTAAACGATGTTATGACTCAGTGATTTAGTGAAGTGTTGGGAGAAATTCTACTGGGTAGTAGGCCATAACTTTTTCACCTTTTAAACCGGGTGTTTTTTACGTGAAAATACTTATATTTTTTACTTTCTGTATTTATTATTTCGCAGCGATAATATAAGGAACACGAAAGAATCGTGTCCTTCTATATATGTGCACGCAAAAAATTGAACACCACACAATTCACCCTCCTCTTGACTGAAATTAGGTATAAAACATCAATTCTCTAAACATATAGTACTGCTTAAGCGATTATTAAGAGTACTAGAAATGACAAAAATCACTAATAAAATAGACTATATATGGAGCGCCTTCGCGTTATAAGTAGTTCCAAATCTTGAGTAATTCTTTAGATTTATCGGAGCTAATTTCAAAACGAGTGCAACTTGGACTAGGTTTCTGGACGAAAAGGCTGCTTGAGTTTAGTTGCTAGTTGCTACTCCTACCTTGAAATAATCAACCAACATAGACCTAGCGTTCATCTCATTTATTGTATGTTCATTGAATACCATTTTTTGATTTCTCTAGTTAATTTCCTTTTTTCCGTCAAGATTCTGGAATAGTATAAGAATTCCAGGCCAAAGGCTGAAAAATAGGTGAGACTTGATTACCAAATCCGCATGAAAAAGAAAGATTACTGATGTGGGGATCAAGTTGTCATACATCTGCCAGAACTGCAAATCGCCGCCCTATCAGACGCCATACCCTTCTACCATTTTATATATGTTTGAGGCTTCAACTTGAATTTTAGTACTGTATCTGTATGTATATATCACTTTTGGAGGCATCAATGCAGAGATAAGATTTCTTTCATAAAGTGGTAAGCTTCAAGGATAACTAAGATAAATAACCCATAGCCTGTTCACTGGATGCGCCCCTGGTTGTGGTGGCATGCATAATAACTTTTTCTTTCTTTTCAAACTAATTGAAAATATAAAGATATATTTTGACCGAAATGGAAAAAGAAAAACTGAAGCAGGAAATTTCCCGAAAATTGAAATAAGAGAGCGAATCAAAGGGAAATTCTTAATGGTTTTGTGCATGAAATCACACAGAAAAGTGTAGACTTTCAGAATGTGGTCAAAATAGGAGTTTATTTTGTTTCTGGTCACATACTCACATTGATTCTGTATGTTACCATGGAAGAAGTTCGTCAATAAAAGTAAATTACAATAATAATTAAGACTTTCAATCTTTTTCCTCAAATCGAATTCTTAAAAGTAATCTGTGGGATCGTATGAACTTGTCCATATTACCTTGTTCTGACGGGTAATTAGAAACCTGAAAACAAGAGCAGGGAAATATCGTATTCGCATACGTAGATGACAACAGAACATACGCATACGGTGACAAATTTCAAATATCTCTTCTGTTGATGAGTTGCTTTCGAATTTCACAGTACGATTTTTATGCACAATTGACAATCCCAACTCCCAAGATAGCAAGCTTGTAGTCACAACAAATATTCCAGGTCTGATTGTCCTGATACGCCGTATCATTTGGCATATATTTTTGACATATGATAACTTACATAGAAAAGAAACTAGCA
This sequence comes from Nicotiana benthamiana, assembly GCA_034376525.1. Lineage (NCBI taxonomy): Eukaryota > Viridiplantae > Streptophyta > Magnoliopsida > Solanales > Solanaceae > Nicotiana > Nicotiana benthamiana. The sequence goes on from CM067325.1 coordinate 16,638,796, forward strand.
CTCATAAAAAATTCTATATAGAGATTTTTCTAGATAGACCGTAGAATCTTATGCAATTGATAGAAAAATTCTTTTTTATCTATGTAAAATATTCTGGAGAACGAACTTACTTGTAAATAATTTTTATTTACTCACTAGCCTCTAGGAGACTAGTATATAAAAGGTCATACATTTGTAATTCACCAAGCAAAACAATTAAGTTATCTTTAATACAAAAGTTTCATGTGACGATTCTCCCGTGTTCTAACATTTCTTAGTGATCTTTAGTGTAGTAAGACTGACTTGGCATAACAAGATCGTGAACGAGTTGCGCAAGACGTGAGCAAGTTATCAAGTGTCACACCTGCGCTTAGTTTAAGTCTAAGGACGTGACAACATGGTATCAGAGTCAGGTTGTGACCAAGGGAATGTTAGAAAGAATACAAGAGATTACTAGAAGGAAGTTTCGTAGTGAACCATGATCGGAAATACCGAGGGCTTGGTACTTGCAAAAGGGACCAATATGAAGGTCCCTAAGCGAAAGTAGTATGGTGGTGCACGGGACGCATGCGTGGCAGACTTACTTTGGAAGATGGACAAGTACTTTAAGGTAGCCAAGGTGGATGATAAAGTTGTTAAGGTACGAACGCCTCAATGTGCTTTACCGAGGTTTCCGCGTTATGGTAGCGTCGAAAGTGTATATTTCCTATACCGCAGGTTAGTATTCCAAACAAACTTGGCCGTCTCTAGCTAATCTTAATGATAGCACTACACCTGATCTGGTTACATTGGCAGCTCCTGATGACTCATATCTTGCTCCTAAGTCACTTGCTCTAGTCATGCATTCATCATATGCAGTAACTCCACCAATCGTCATATGCAAAGGTATACGCACTACTCAAAATCCAGTAGGATTTAACTGCTTATGTTATCATCGATTGCCCCTATTGTATTATTCCTTTATGTCTGCCTTATCTCATGTACCTATACTAAAGATTGTTGGTAAAGCATTGGAACATTCAGGGTGGAAAGGTGCTATGATTGAAGAAATGACTGCTCTAGAGACCAATAACACTTGGAAATTGGTCTACTTACCGAAAGGAAAATCGACTGTTGGATGTCGATGGATCTATACAATAAAGGTAGGTTCAGATGGAACAATTGATCGGCTGAAAGCTCGCCTTGTTGCCAAAGAATACACCCAGATTTATGGCCTTGATTATGGTGAAAAATTCTCTCTCGTTACCAAAATTGCATTTGTCTGATTGCTTATCTCCCTAGCAGCAATGCGTTGTTGGCCGCTTCATCAACTAGATATAAAGACAGCCTTCTTATATGGTGAGCTTGCTGAGTAAATTTATATAGAGCAACCTTCTGGGTTTGTTGCTTAGGAGGGGTCAAACTTAGTATGCCATCTGAAACGTTCACTATATGGCCTTATGCAATCTCCGAAAGCATGGTTTGACATATTTAGCTCTGTTATTCAACAATTTGGGATGTCTCAAAGTGAAGTAGATCATTCTGTTTTCTATCGACATAATGGTCTAGAAAATAATATTTATCTGGTCATTTATGTTGATGACGTTGTCATAACTGGAAATGATCAAGAAGGAATATCTCAACTAAAGCAACATCTATTCAGCCACTTTCAAACCAAGGACTTATGGAAGTTAAAATATTTCTTGGGAATCGAGGTAGCACAATTTGGTATTGCTATCTCACAAAGAAAATATTCTTCGGACATATTAGAGGAAACATGCATGTTAAACTGCAAAACTATTGACGCTTCTATGGATCCAAATGTCAAACTCGTCCCTGAATAGGGGGAGCCATTGAATGATCCTGGCAGATATCGAAGACTGCTCGGTGAACTAAATTATCTTACTATCATACGCCTGATATTTCATTTGCAGTAAGTGTGGTTAGTCAATTTCTCCGAGCTCCATGTAAATATCATTGGGACGTAGTAATTCACATACTAAGATACATCAAAAAAACTCCGGGGCAAGGACTATTATATGAAGACAAAGGTCACACAGACATTGTTGGATATTCTAATGCTGATTAGGCTGGTTCTCCGTCAGATAGACGCTCTAATTCTGGGTACTGTATCATGATTGGAGAAAATCTAATCTCTTGGAAAAGCAAAAAAGCAATATGTTGTTGTCAGATCTTATGCAGAAGCAGAATATCGAGCTATGGCCCTTGCTACATGCGAGCTTGAGCTTATATGTGACAATCAGGTTGCCTTCATATTTCATCTAATCCAGTTTTTCATTAATGAACGAAACATATAGAGGCGGATTATCATTTTATTAGACAGAAGATTGAGTTCGGATGCATTAATACTAGCTTTGTCGGTTCAAATAACCAATTGGCGAATGTCCTTACTAAATCCCTTAGAGGGGCTCGGAACTAATACATTTGTAGCAAGTTTGAAGCATATGACATGTACCATCTAGCTTGAGGGGGGTGTTAAGACTTAGATTTTGTCAGAGATTATTTCAATATTAGATTGTACGTCAGATTGTGTTAGATGGTATAGTCAAAGATTGTGGGGTAAAAGCCAAGATCTTAGGGATACACTTTTGAAATTATGTCTCTAACTTTGCGTATATATTCTAGGTGTAATCTGTCTTTTGCACTATGAAGTGAAATACACTTACATCATTCACAAATAAAAGAACAAGAACATTCTCTTCTCTCTTACTTAAACATATGCTCACTTGATTTTATTGCTCATATTCATTACATTGCTTACATTTGTTATGTTTCATTAATTGTTCTTCATTTATTACTCATCACTGATCATGAAAGAGCCTTCATCAAAGCTCTTAGAATTGTTTGTCCTTCATCGGCTATCCACAGTCTAACGCTTTAGACCGACCTCGAGGCCCAGTATAGGGCGATTCTTGGCTACTCAATTTGCATAGCTTTCTATCTTCAAGCTCTTACCTTATTTTCTAGTCACACACTTAGCATCTACTTCCTAATAGCTATCATAAAAACAAATTACGTATTTTTAGAACTACAAATCAAATTTAGTTTTAATTATCATTTTTAAGGTAAACAACTACTTTTGTAAAGGATCATATCAGACAAGTGAATGCCTCCGAGTTGGAGAAGCTTGCAATAATGATCGAGAACTTTTCTTATTCACACAAGGGGGTCACATAAAGGGACAACCTTCATTAGGGGACGCATTTGAAATCTAAGCTGCAAGTAGGGGATTCCAAAGCCTATCTTGGTACCATGCAAATGGAGCATGGCTGCAAAGTATATCGAGTTATAAAGTGATGGCACACTGTCAGACTTAGACGATGCATCAAGTAGAGGGTTCAAGTTTGCCAGTAGGTTGGGACCACGGAGGAAAATTAAATAGGGAGTGAAAGCATGGACCCGATGCTTGAGAAGATGCTAGACTTGGTCGAGTTATGAGGAGATTCGGGCCAAGAGCAAGGAGGGGCATCAGATGGGCGGAGGATCGAAGCCATCATTGCTAGTTGTTCAAAGTACAAACTGGGAAATAAGAAATGTGATCAATACCTTGTATCATTGAATGGCGAACCGCTCTGTAGGACATCATGGCTAATGGACAAATATCTCCTGCGACGCCAAGGCGAGGTGAGTGCATACGTGTCTGTGCTTTATGGTGAGCGCGACATAAATTGTGTGGGGGGGAGTGTCATGAACCACCATCATCATGCCACGTAGGTTCCTTTTGACATATATTTTTGACATAACATCAAGCAAACAAGTCGCTAAGTTTCCACAGACCGAGGCTTATGGCAAAAGGAAAGACGATTCTATCCAATCACAACCTCGCCAAGTCTCTAATCAGGGGCTCCATCATGTTAGCCAATACGAAGAGTGGTTGTTCTGTTAATAGAGTATATCACAGCTAATGCACTCCACGATTTGGAATACACCTATAAGCTCGCCTGAATCTTAGATTCTTCCTTTAGAAGCTGGGTAGCTCCGTAATATCAAGGAGGTGGTTTTCGCCTATCTATAAGGGGCAAAATCTTTTCCCCTCTAAGACGTGCATCTTTATGGCTATATCGTCCTGAAGACGGATGCGACGAGAAGAAGTGGCATTGAGAAGTGTTGTTGACTTAACATTTAGGTTTCGGCAGAACAAAGCTTGCACTGCCTTTTTGCACTTAGGCGCACAACGTGCCATTGGTAATGATTCTACTACGGTGCCACAAATGGTCCCTCTCGGATTATATTTCTTCTATTCATGTAGCTACTGATAGGGTCCCTGAGCATTGGCAGCGAAAGACCTAGGCCTCACATTGATCGTTCTGTCCACTGAACTCATCAATCAACCTTGACCTTGACTCTCACTATGTACTCCAACTCTATCTATTAATGAAGACGCTTTATCTAATGAAGCAGGAAGAAGATTAGGAAAGCAACCGAACAGACAAGGCTCGAGGCGAAAGATCGATATCCTTCAGAATTCTAAAAAGATCAAGAATTGCGTGCCTTTAGATCCCGTCTTTCTTGATTATGAATCAAGACGAAAGGTCGGCCAAGAGAGGTTGCCCGTGAGCAGGGAGGAGTGCGGTACGAACTCATGCTGGAAAAACTCGTCGACGCCGTCAAGAATCAAGCAATTTGCTAAATCACTCGGAAATGATTTATGAGCTCTAAAGTATAGGTAAAATGTTTAAATGCATTTTGTTCCAAGTGTCATATACATAGAAGATAATATATTTGTGGCATTACTAATGAAAATGCTAAACATATTGCGGGATCCTGAAATGTGATAAATATTTGTGACTTATCTACGACATAGCTTTGATCCTCTTCGAGCCTACTCTCGTCTTTCGAATTAACCTTCCGATACAGTAAAAAGACATTCAAATGGGCCGTTTCTTCATATAAAAGGGCAGCACAAAATACAAACATTTTCCTGTGATTATTTAACCCATCAAACAAAACCAAAGGCCGATACTCTTTATTTGCTCTATAAATTGTGTCAAACGATACAATACCATAAATCTGAAAATTCCTTATCATTTTAGCATCATCCTAGAAAAACATTTGTTATCAAACCATCTTCATCCAATTGTAAAGAAAATCGAAAAGATGGATCTTTTATTATTCTTCTTTCAAAATAATCGACCAAACTACAAGTCACTTCTTGATTTAGACTTTCTTTTCTATTGTCACGAAGATAGTATATGCGATCCCTCTTTATATAACCTAAAGAAGCTTTTTCCCGAGCTAGATGAGAAACATATTCAAAATATGATTTAGGACATATTCCTGAATAATCTAATAAGTCAATCTCAGAGAAAGTTTAGTATTTCTTTGCGAGGGCGACATGTGAGCTGGACAATCTTTCCTAAATATTAAGTTGTGCTTCCCACACCAAAATATTCATTTGGTAAATTTCACAAACACACAGTGTACAAATTTTACTCGATTATTGTCACAACAAGAAATGCACAAAAAGGTATTTAACTTCCTCGAAATCGAATTAATATATATGAAGAAGAACTCAACGATAATTGGTCAGTTATTTTCAGAAAAAATGAAGTTTCACGACTTGCTGTATTATTCTCTGTTTTTTCACCTAGTGTTTTTTTTCCTGTTTATTATATTCATGTCACGATCCAAAATCCAGACCTGATCGTGATGGCGCCTCTCGTGCAGACAAAATCATCTAACACACTTCCAATTCATGTTTAAGCAATTGAAATAGTACAATTTAAGTCTCCAGCATAATAATAATCCCCAAAATAAAATGAATAATACAGTCGCGGAATAAACACAGCCCGACATCGGAGTGTCACATGTCACGATCATCTACTAAGATCTAAATACAGAAAATTCTAACAAAATACACTAAATACAGTCTAATGAAATAAAGAGGGAGAAAAAGTAGTGACGTTGGGCAGCTACCTTGCTAAACTCCGATGACTCTACTTCTAAGCAACCAATACTCGCTATCGAGTTCAGAAATACCGGAATCTGCACACATGGTGCAGGGAGTAAAGCGAGTACTCTAAATCAGTGAGTAATAAAAATAAATGAAGACTGAGAAAAAAATCTCGTAAAGGCACGTCAACATGTTGTATAGAAGCAGTATAAAACTATTAAGAAAGCAGTGAAGCTATGAAATCTCTTAAAATATCTTAGATCAGTTTAAACTTCTTAAAACACCTTTTTAACAGTTAAGCAATTAAATGCAAAGCAACTGGAACAGATAAGCACAACAAATCTGCCCCTTGGGCACAAATACCAACAAAAACATCCCCTCGGGCAATAACATGGAACAACACCAGCCCCTCGGGCTATATCTCACATCACAATGGGTATTCGCGCTCATTGGGGGTGTGCAGACTCCTAGAAGGGCCCCTTACGGCCCAAACGCAATATCAAGTCATCTCGTGGTATCATCACTAGGCCCTCGACCTCGTATCAACAAGCCACCTCGTGGCGTACAATCTCCGGCTCTCGGCCTCATAATCACAAATTGATGTATCACTACTGAGGCGTGCACCCCGACCCAAAAGTATCCTCACAAAAAATGTCCTCGGCCATACTCAGTCAGAATCTCATAAGCCACTCGAGCAACAGTAAAACATGACGCTCAGCCCAAAATATCATTCAAAATTATCATTTAATGTGTTAAAACAGAATAAATTGGCTGAGTGTTGAAAGTGGTAGAATATAGCATGACTGAGTTCAGATATACAATCAAAACAGTGAGGAAATAACAATAAAAAATCCCTAAGGGTTCAAATAGTTGGCACAAGGCCCAAATATGTCATTCAGCCTAAAACATGATGGTAGCAAATAGTTTTCAAACAAATACGCGGTAAAACCGTCAGTCGATATGGACTAAGCCACAATTCCCAACAGTGCACGACCCCGCGCCCGTCATCTAGCGTGTGTGTCACCTCAATATAGTACAACAATGTACAAATCTTACTCACCTCAATCCGGTCCAAACTCTATCCCGCAATGCCTTTGCCCTCACGATTCGACCTCCGGATGCTCTAAATCTAGCCACAATCATAACATAACAATTAAAATATGCTAAGGGAACAAAGTCCACTCTAAAATATCCAATTTACATCAAAAAATTCGTAATTGCTCAAATCCGGCCCCAGGGTCCACGTCTCAGAACTCGATAAAATTAACATTAATGGAATCCCCATCCTCTCACGAGTTAATACATATCAACTTTATCAAAACCCGACCTCATATAGTCAATCAAATTCTCTAAATTCATTCTCCAATTTCAAGTCCTAATTTCCCAACACTTCCTCTAATTTTCCACTAATTTTTATGATTAAATGATGAAATAATCACCATAAACACATGGTATAAAGCTCAAGTAGCTTACCTCTATGGAAACACTTTATCCTCTCTTGAAATCACATCTTGGAGCTCCAAAATTGCACAAAATGATGAACAGAATAACTGAAAATAGCGAAGAGGTATTTTTATACATTCTGCCCAGCACTTCCGCACCTGTGATCCCATAAGCGCACCTACGCTTCCGCTTCTACGAAAAGACACCCACTTCTGCAAATTTCACTTACTCCCTCAAATTCCACATCTGCGACGCATATCATCATTCAAACTTATACCAACCTTCCGAAACTCAAAATAACATCAAAATATCAAATCATCGTCGGATTCAAGCCTAAGAATCCCCGATACTTCTGAATTTCGAAATCGATCAAAAAAGTCTATCAAACTTCGTCCGACTAACCTGAAATTTTTCATACACGTAACAAATGACACAACGGGCCTACTCAAATTTCTGAAATTCCATTATGACCCCTATATAAAAATATCATGTAACCATCGGAAAATGCCAAAATCTCAATTTTTTCAATTCAAGCCTAAACCTTCCACGGTCTTCCAAAATGTATTTCGATCACGCTTCTAAGTCCCAAATCACCTAACAGAGCTAATTCAATCATAAAAAGTTTGATCCGAGATCATATACCAACAAGTTAAATCTTGAATAAATCTTTCAAATTGCAAGCTTCAAACTGAGAATTGTTCTTTTAAATTCATTCTGATTACCCTGAAAACCAAAACCAACGATCTACATAAGTCATAATACATCACACGGGGCAAATCATGCTTGAGAATTGGCAAACAAAGTGCAAAAGCTCAAAATGACCGGTCGTTGCATCCTCCGCCATTTATTCATATGTCCGTCCTCAAACATGCGCAGAGTTGTTCCAAAAACCATCAAATCGTTTTTTAACCTTTCCATACACATACCCGGGGTTGATCCCACATCACCATATTTCACATAGGTACAATGACACAATGTAACTAAATGTTTACAATCCAAGTTAGCACGTAAACCTTAGAACCACATTTCCACTTCCGAAATCATCCACTAGATCAGAATTTCACATCTATACTCTGAATAAGCCCGAGCAAGCTGTAATAACCCATACATGCAACCTCAGGTGTAATTATATAATATACCACATAACTCAAACACTTGTATAGATAACTTCTAATCACAGCAATTGCACACAACAATCGAATATAGATAGAAAACCTCTTATCAACTAAAGTCTCAGTCTAACACTTTCATATACTACCAATAATAAATGAAACACGTAGTAATCCATAACTATTTCTCAGATCAACCATTCATGAAGCCACTTCTCCTTTGGCGAGGACCATAGCAAATTCCTGAGCCGAACCTCGATATTATCCTTCCAACATGCTGAAATCGAATTCGTTTGCATTCATCAAAGACCCAACCAATCTCATCTAATCTAACACAATTACATTGGTGACATGACACACCAATATAGTCTAAAGCCGCAACTTGTGCAATCTGCTCACTAATAAGCAACAATCCAAACGTACTCAAATCATGAAAATGACTCAAATGAAAGAGTTGTATCGCAAGCTCACCAGTACCACCGCACCCAATGCTGAGAACCCGTCACACATCATAGAAACAGAACACACGAATCTAATCCGTAGAATCATACCTCCACATAACTTCGCTCAAATGTGCGACCTCATCCAAACACTGGTTCACATGAAATACCTCAAGACACTATGCTCAAAATCGACAACCATGCACAATATAGTGTCTAAAACCAAAGCAATCACCATAACCACCGTGAAGCATTTGACATAACATTACACAAACCCAAAGGACACAACCGATATGTCATACACCGAGTAATACCTAATACTTTCTCGCTCAAATTCCACTATGAGACCCCAATAGAACTGTACCATTTATGCCTATAACCAACATATTCCAATGCCTCGCAACACGTAAAAGTACCTTATCGATCACCTCAGAACATTAATAGCTCAATAACAATTGAATCAATACATCCCTCACCAATAGCAACTCGAAGTCAACAAAGTCGTCTTGATACAAAACATACATCCATATAGGTCGACCAATGAACCCTTATCAAGGAGTTCTTGAAGCTAATCCTTCAACTCCTTTAACCTCGCTAGAGCCATATGCTACGATGCCCGGCACCAAATTAATACCAAAACCAACAACCTCGTCCCGCGACATGCCCGACCATAAGAAACACATCCGAATAGTCCCTCATCACCGGAACTGAATCAATGGTAGGAGCCTATGCACTGACATCCATCACGAAGGCCCAAATAAGAAATACAATCCTTCCCAACTATTCGTTGGATATTTGAAATATAAAACCACCCTACTAAGAACAAAGTCGAACCTCACGACTCAATCCATGGCATTCCCGGCATATCCAACACCGCCGCCTTAGCGCACTAGTCTAGAATTACACGACACGAAGACAACCAGTCTCTACCTAATATCACACCAATATTTAGCATACTAAGCAATAAGGATCCACTCAGGCCTCCAAACCTTCAATAGTTACCACACAAGACCAATATACGAGGTCCACAACCATGACCTAACCTGTTTATGAGAACTCCAGTCTCCATATCCATACAGTATGCTAATCACCATAGTTGATCCCAACTCCACAGTCCAAATATACAACACACCTCTAATACCCAATTATCCCACAAGAGGTACTCCTATAATTCTTCTACGCCACCAAGAAAACTCAAATATCAGCAGTTGTTCCAATAAGAGAGAGCCACAATACTAATAAAGTATCATTAACGCAATCAAATTGCCCTTTTTCTGAAATATATACCTTCATCAATCCACACCAATTAGCAATACCATTTCCTTAATCGTCTGGAGTTCATTTCCCTAATTATCTTAAGCCCATCTCCCTAATTATCTGAAGCTCATTTCCCTAATTATCTGAAGCTGCCCGCTTGAGGATTTCATGATCTTCCTATCAGAACTGAACCAAGACCTTACACATGCAAATCTCAAGCCTACACCACATACTACATAAACCATATCGTCCTAGGATAACCATGAGAACTTCTTATCCCCCTACTAGCCACTCGACTAGCCAAGAACTTTCTATTGATCCCATCTAGATGAAAAATCACTATACATCCCATGCTCCTCATGACAATAGAAAATATACACCTCCAAACCGTGGCACAAAACCAAACCTGACGGGACTGAATCCTTCTAACTCAACCAAGCCACACAGGCTACTAAACCCAAGAGCATTTCTGTGAAACACTTGTAGAAACTCATTACCTCGTAAGCACCCAAAGATCCTTACCATACCGATTCGGCCTACTACCAAGCTATCCACTATATCCGAGTTTCCTTCTAATTTGCCTTCAACTTGATACTCCTCCTTGCTATAACACCACACTTCCTCAACCCAGACTCACCACACGGGACCCAAGCATAAAAACACACCGCTTAAGGCTTATAACCTGCTGAATACTCCCTTAAACATCCCCAAACACACCACATTCAATATACTTTACTCTAAAAAGACTTATTGTAAATCTAAATACCTTCACCTTCCTGATGTTGATGTACATAGATTTCCTAATTGATATCAAAATGCCATAAGTTTTTCCACCCTCCAAATGCAAAACCTCAGTTTCTAGCCAAAAGTACAACTTGAAAAATCTCCAATTATTACATGTAAAGTTCTTTACACATTAGAACCATTCTCTAGAGTCATCCACTCTACTCGAACCTCAATTAGACTGATCAAATGAACCTAGCAACTTGTCCCTTATTGGCACTCCGACACCGCATAATGCAACCTCTTCTTAATGCAACCAGGCAACTTCCTATTCCATGCACTGCACACCCTTACCAATAACCACTCAAGATATTCTGTGATTCTCATACACCTATGAAGCATAATATGACCTTCATAAAAATTTTCCTTTACTCGAGTCATCCTCGGTCTCAGTCTCCATAAGCCATAACTGACTCACCAGCACGCCTCAAACTGGAACCAACATAGCACCTAACTGTGCAATCACCTAAACAATAGCAGACTCCCCTACTTGGCTTGAAGCCATAGACCAAAACACACACAATAACTTATAACGCATATACTCCGTTGCTGCCACAATACCATAGTGAGATTAAAATCAATCCTTCATAAGAGCGTGAAACACAGGCCATCTGGTATTTTAAATCTTCTGCAAGTCTCACATTCACCCTCGTAACAGTTAAACCTACTCTCTTAAATGACCCAAATTTAAATTGCAACACAGATTTTTCACTTGTAAATGAAATCTTCTAACATACAACATATGGATCGCACAACTTCAAAACACTCCGCAGGAGATAACCCACCTACTTCGCTTCAAATTAGCACTTCTATGTACCTTCCACCGTCATAAACATTACGTAGTCACTTATACTTCCTAAGTCTGAACTCGTACCGCAACATGAAATTTACTTCACTCCCAACTAGGAAACATGAAAAGATTCTTCACACACCCATAAATTTGGGCTATACATCCATTCACGATGGAAATCAAACACCAAATAGTTCTTGCGCCCCAAAGCAGACCTTTCTCGCCTCATTTGATTCATATGAACACATCTCGCAGTCACATCACCCTCATCACGTAGCTATCTAGTCATTACTCTCTTAATAGGGACACAACAGAACATATAGATCTAGAAACATGTGCTCACGCAATCAATAGCTCAAGGCTCAAGCTATAGGCAAAAATCCGGCCTCAAGTCTTCCAGACATGCCCAACATCAACACATAGAGATCACATCTCGCCCCTTTATTAGGGAGTCACAATCTATCGATGCACATGCGCATGAGAACATATGGAAGGAATTGAAAGAGTTACATCTCAAGCCGAATCAAGGGCGCATGATAAGAATTCAAGAACATGAAGTTTTTTTTAAAGGTTCTGCAGCCTCCCGAGGATAAGTATAGACGTCTCTGTACCGATCCCCGAGACTCTACTAAACCTGCTCATGACTCATGAGACCTATGTAACCTACGCTCTGATACCAACTTGTCACGACCCAAAACCCAGACCCGGTCGTGATGGCACCTCTCGTGAAGACAATGCCAGCCGGCACACTCCCAATTCATTTTTAAGCAATTGAAATAATATAATTTAAGTCTCCAACATAATAATAATCCCCAAAATAAGATGAATAATACAATCACGGAACAGATATAGCCTAACATTGGGGTGTCACAAGTCATGAACATATACTAAGGTCTAAATACAATGAATATTCTAAAAAATGCACTAAATATAGTCTAATAAAATCAAGAGGGAGAAAAAACAGTGTTGCGAATGTCGGGCACCTACCTTGCTAAACTCTAATGACTTAGCCTCTAAGCAACCAATACCCGCTACCGTGTTTAGAAATACCTGAATTTGCACACATGGTGCAGGGAGTAAAGCGAGTACTCTAAATCATTGAGTAATAAAAATAAATGAAGATTGAGAGAAAAGAAATCACGTAAAGGAACGTCAACATGTTGTATAGAAGCAGTATAAAACCATTAAGAAAGTAGTGAAGCTGTGAAATCTCCTAAAACATCTTAGCTCAGTTTAAACTTCTTTAAAATACTTTTTTAAAAATTAATTAGTGGTGTATTCTGGGTCGGGCCCGGGCCTAAATGGGCCAAATGGGCTCGGGCTTAAGCAGGCCGGTCTTTGGCGGTCCCGGGCCCAATAGTGTCGGGATTCACGGTCTTAATAGGTGGAACCGTCCCACGATGGTCCTAAGCCCACATGGTCCCTGGCTAAATGGGTCGGGCCCACGGGCCTAACAGTCTTTTTCATTCCGGGCTATGTTTTTAATTTTGTTTATCTAAGGCAATTTCTTGGAAACTGTATCTGTATATACTAATATAAATTGCTTATACATAGCTATATAAATATATAGTATATATAATATGTATAGTATGTATATATAATTGTATATTAAAGTTTGTATTTAATAAGTAATTTAACAAAAAAATAGTATACTAAAATTTTTATGCATAATAAATTAATAATACTTCAAATTAATCTAACGAACTAAAACATTAAGCATAAATACGTCTAATAATTTTAAAATAACAAAATCGAAAAATCTTAAATACGAATTTCCGGATGATGCTCAAGGCAATACTTTATATGCCTCCTTAAACTGGCTGCGCCAGACCCTGAACGAAAATTTAAGACTTGACCACTATTCTTGTACTTTAATTTCTGACCTTCTTTTTTTCTTCTAGCACCTCAAAGTGTTGCTAAACGAATGAGCGCACTCTTTCTGAACGAGACATGATTTAACTTGAGATTTGAGAAGATGTCTTGAAAATTGGAGATTGAGAGAATGAGAGAAATTTAGATTGATAAATGAGTATTGAGTGAAGAAGTGAAGAAGAGTGGGGAGGGTTATTTATAGTTTTAGAAAATGTTAGTTTTGTAAATTGAGAAAGTGTAAAAAAAAAAAAAAGGCTACTTGTGCAATATTACCGTTGGCAACGGTCTATATCGCCCACCATTTCAAAAAATTAAATATATCTTGTGTATAGCTTATATGTATCATATATATATATATATATATATATATATATATATATATATATATATATATATATGTGTGTGTGTGTGTGTGTATGCACGTGTGTGTTATATAGTATATATAGTATGTATATATGTAGTATATATAATGTATATATATGTGTGTCTGAGTGTGTGTTATTGTATATAAAGTTTATATAGTATGTATATATGTAGTATATATAGTGTATATATATATATATATATATATATATATATATATATATATATATATATATATATATATATATATATATATATATATATATATATATATATATATATATATATATATATATATATATATATATATATATATATATATATATATATATATATATATATATATATATATTATGTAGTATAATAATTTAAATCTTCTAAAGAGTCAAATTTAAACACAAAAAAAATTGCAAAGAGATATTCAAGGGAATGTCTTATAATTTTTATTATTACGACATTAACAAAAATGACAATATCTTTCCTAGTCTTCCTCCCCCAATAGAATGTGCACAACAAGGTACTAATACAACTATTAAAAGGAAAAAAACTAAGGAAGATGCGCTAAAATACAATTTACATATTAGTCTATGTATTATCTCTAACAAATCTCATAAATCCTCCAAGGTTCGGAGGAATTTCCGTTGGTGGTGGTGGAAAAGAGGCTTGTTCATCAGCGCTTCCGGGCGAAGCAGCATCCTGTGCAAGTTCCGCTAGCATTTCTTCATAAGCTTCGTCTATCTCCGGTTGCGATACTGCAAGTCCAATATTTCTTATTTCCGAATGGATCCAATCTTTGAAGAGTACTGATTTTTTCAAGCTCTCCCTCATAGATGCTCTATGATCACCAATTTGACGTCTCGCTTGACTGAACGCGCTTTCCGATGCTACTGTTGAAGTTTGAACACTTAAAATATCTCGAGTCATCCTTGAAAGATCCGAATAGTGTTTTTGTTTGTCCTTCCACCATTCCAAAATATCAAAGGTGCCGTCTGGATTCTCCGTTTCAAGGCTCTGCGACAAATAAACTTAAATCTCATTTAGTTCTGAACTATCACCAAAATTATCACCTTGAGAACCCCTAAACTCCGTCCAAGAACTAAGGGTTTTTAGGCCTGCGGTTCTTTTAGATGATTGTGAACTAGACGAAGTAGGAGTTGGAACATTTGCACTAGCATGATCTACAGCAAGTTGATAAGCATTATAAATCGTTTGAGCATTTATTTTAACTGAGACTTTTGCATCTCCAAGTGTAGCAAATTCCTCAGCTGAAAGTGATAAAGCCTTATAAATTTTTGAATACCAAAAGTGAGAACCTCCTAATTTCATTGTAGGATTTAAAACTACAGCAACACCAAAAATAGGGGGATAGGAAAACAATATTTTTAAACTTAGCTTTCAAAGAATTAATAGATTCTTGATAAATATCTCCACCCTCTGAAAATGTTGCAAATAAATCTACAAGTGCTGCAATATAAACTAAACAATTAGAAATAGTAGGATAATATTGGTCAAATAATTTATTTGTAGCAATATGAAACTTTTCTAATAAGTCTACAAGCATTTTAACATTACTACAATCTTGATTTGTAAGGTGCTCATCATCATCATCATCACCATCACCTATACGAGTATAATATATTGCGGTTATTGGGTTCCTATATTCATATGCAACAACTAAACTTTCATACATTTAGTTCCATTTAGTGGGACAAGGTTTGGGAACCTTTCTTTCTCTAAAACCAAATTCATCACATTTTTTAAAATATTCTCTAAGCCTACTTCTACGTTTGAATAAAAAAGCCAATTAAGATCTTTTTAACCTTTTCAATTTCTACATTTAAAACTTTCATACCAGCACCGACGATTAAATGGTAAATATGACAAATACATCTAACATGAAAAATATTACTAAATGCAGGATTTAGTATAGTTGTAAGCAAGCCTACAACGTTAGTGTTACTAGAAGCATTATCCATTGAAACTAACATAATTTTATCTTTAAGGGCAAAATATCTACAAATATCTGCAATTATGTTAGCAAATAAACTTACTTGTGCGGCGTGAATTAACTATTCTTTAAGCAATAATGCGCTTTTGCATTATCCACTATCTATCTAATGACTTGTAACAATTAGATAATCACAATCATTACCACTTCTACCATTATCAGTAGTTATAGCAATGTAACAATCTATATGAGTAAATAAATAGTGCAAATATTGTTCGTATTCATGTTTATGTTTTAAAATATCGCTCTTTACAGTTGCGCAAGGCCTTCCTTTATAAGTAGGATTAAGCACTCTTCTAATATAATGTACAAAATAAGGGTTAGAAGGAAAACTGTATGGTAAGAACATAATAGTAAACCATTTTTGCCAATTCTTCACGATCTTTATTTCAATCATAATATAAAATACCATCATGTAATAGTATTAATTCCTTGTTGAACTACATTTCAACTTGTACTAGGGTTAACCGTAGTATCTACACTTCTCCCCTCTTGCACAGCTTTCATTTGAAGAAATTTAGATTTATCTTTCGGGTGTGTCTTTATGTGTCTAGTCAAACTACCCGTACCACTACGGTCTCCAATAAATTTATGAACCAACAAAGAACCACAAGTTTTACACTTAGCCTTATTTATTCTTTTTGTTGAGTAACAAAGTGTCAAACAAGAGATGTTTCGGGCCGTTTAGAAAGTTGTCTATTAAAGGTGGGGGTTACTACAGGAGGGTCAGGCGGGGCATCGGTTGGGTTATTAACAAGACTAGTAGGTGTATCATCTAACCCCGGTTGTGTTTCATCTAAATCACCATTTTCCTCATTATTTTCAAATATAGTTTTATTAGGATAAAGATCATTCATAACTTCTTCATTTAATTGTTGACCCGGTGCAACATCATGACAAAATTGACTATCGAAAAATTAAAAACAAGGGTTATTAGTATCAACAATAACAGGTGGAGGAGGACAAGTAACATGTCTAGGTCGGGGAGCCGGGAAAAGAGTAGTATCTTAGCAACTAGATTCACCAATTTAGCTTTTCCCTTATCACCAAATATTTTTTCAAACAAAATGCCATATTAACTATAATTATACAAGTTAAAAAAATAAAATTATAATATTAAACTTAAGAGTTGGAACGAGTTTATCGAATTGACGAACAACTTCTTGAAAATTGAATGTCGTTGAAGACTTGAATACGTCAATTCACCAACTTCACAATTTTTCACGAAATTGCAATAATAAAGTAAGCAATTATAGAAGAGAATTAGAGAGAGATTAATGAATTTGTGAGTAAAAATGAAAGAATGGGGGGAGGGGTATTTATAGTTGAGAATTGAGAAAAAGTGTAATTATAAAAAGTTTGGGTTAAAACAAAGTTTGGGGGCCAAATGAATATTTTTGAAACTTGCCAACGGATCAAAATACAAGGCCAACGGCTAGATTTTAAAGTCTGACCGTTGATAATTTTTTTAATACTTTTTTTTTGAAATATTACCGTTGGAGCCCGTTAGGCCTGGTTGAACCAGCCCAGGACCGCGTGCCAGTCACGAACTTGACGGTCCCGGTCTCACGGTCTTATTTGGTTGAGCCGGCCTACGACGGGCTTTTACACCACTAGACCCCAGGCCCACCAGAATCGGCCCTCTAGGCCCGTTAGGACAGAATAGATAAGCACAGAAAATTTGCCCCCTAGACACAAATACCAATAGAAACAACCCTTTAGGCAATAACATGAAACAACACCAGCCCCTTGGGCTATATCTTACATCACAATGGGTACCCGCGCTCACTAGGAGTATGCAAACTCCTGGAGGAGCCTCTTACGGCCCAAGTGCAATATCAAACCATCTCGTGGCATCATCACTAGGCCATCGGCCTCATATCAATAAGTCACCTCGTGGCATACAATCTCAGGCCCTCGGCCTCATAATCACAAATTAGTGTATCACTGTTGCGACGTGCAGCCTGACCCAAAAGTAACTCACAACACATGCCCTCGACTTTACTCAGTCAGAATCCCATAAGCCACTCGGGAATAGTAAAACATGATGCTCGGCCCAAAATATCATTTAAATGTATCATCTAATATGTTAAAATAAAATAACTTGGCTGAGTTTTAAAAACAGTAGAATATAGCATGACTGAGTTTAGATACACAATCAAAACAGTAAGGAGATAATAATAAAAATTTCCTAAGAGTTCAAATAATTGGAACGAGACCCAAATATGGCATTCAGACCAAAACATGATGATAGTAAATAGTTTTCAATCAAATATGCGGTAAAATAGTCAGTCAGAATGGACTAAGTCAGAATTTCCAATAGTGCACGACTGCACACCCGTCATCTAGCGTGTGCGTCACCTAAATATAGCACAACGATGTGCCAATTTGGGGTTTCATACCCCCATAACAACATTTACAATCATTACTCACCTCGATCTGATCCAAACTCTAGCCTGCAATGCCTTTGCCCTCACGAATCAAACCTCTGAATGCTCCAAATCTACCCACAATCAGAACGTAATCATTAAAATATGCTAAAGAAACAAAGCCCACTCGAAAATATCCCATTACATAAAAAATTCTAAAATTTCTCAAACCCGGCCCCTGGGCCCATGTTTCGGAACTCGATAAAATTAACATCAATGGAATCCTCATCCTCTCACGAGTACATGCATATCAAATTTATAAAAATTCGACCTCATATGGTCACTCAAATTCTCGAAATTCACTCTCCAATTTCAAGGTCTAATTTTCTAATTCTTCCTCTAATTTCCCACTAACTTTCATAATTAAATAATAAAATAATCGCATCAACATAAGGTATAAAGCTCAAGTAGCTTACCTCTATGGAAACACTTGATCCTCTATTGAAATCACAGCTTGGAGCTCTAAAATCACATAAAATCATGAACAAAATGACTAAAAATAACGAATGGGCATTTTTATACATTTTGCGCAGCACTTCCACACCAGTGATCCCATAGGCACACATGTGCTTCCGCTTCTGCGAAAAAACACCCGCTTATGCGGATTTCACTTACTCCTTCAGATTCTGCATATGCGACCCAGGTATTGCACCTACGGTCTCACAGATGCGGTCAAAGTCTCCGCTACTGAGCCAGCATCGCTTTTGCAGTCTCCTTTACGCACTAGTAGCATCGCACCTGCGGTCACCAATCCGCAGGTGTGGAAAAAACATAGGCAACAAATTTTCTGCTACAAAAACTCCAATTCCGACTTCTCGATAACTATCTGAAACCATCCCGAGGCTCCCGGGACCTCAACCTAAAGTATTAAAAGTCACATATCATCAGTCAAACTTGTCCCAACCTTCGGAACACTCAAAACAATATCAAAACATCAAATCATCATCAGATTCAAGCCTACGAATCCCCAAAACTTCCAAATTCCAAAATCGATCAAAAAGTCTATCAAACTCCGTCCAAATGACCTGAAATTTTGCACACACGTCACAAATGACACAACTGGCATACTTCAATTTTCGGAATTCCATTTCGACCCCTATAGCAAAATCTTATCTAACAACAGAAAAATGTCAAAATCTCAATTTTGCCAATTCAAGCCTAAACCTTCCACGGTCTTCCAAAATGCATTTCAATCACGCTCTTAAGTCCCAAATCACCTAACGGAGCTAACCAAATCATAATAATTCTGATATGAGATCATACACAACAAGTCAAATCTTGGTCAAACCTTTCAAATTTCAAGCTTAAAAATGAGAACTGTTCTTCCAAATTCATTCTAATTACCCTGAAAAAACCAATACCAACGATCTACGTAAATCTTAATACATCACACGAGGGAAATCATGCCCGAGAACTGACGAGCAAAATATAAAATATCAAAATTATCGGTTGGGTCGCTACAATGACCGGTCATTACAATTCAAAGATTGGATATCTATGATTAAAACCTAAAAATCTGTAAGATTTTCTCTGGTGCCATAATTTTCGATGTTGCATTGAGAGCAGATGTATTTTGACACGACAATGAGGAAATTATTGGAAGTTCAACCCCAAGAGAGACAAGATATTATACGGGAATGAATAAAATAAACTGTGGTTAGGCTTTATTTCAATTAAATCTTATCCATTGATTTTTAACCATGACAGATGTCTCTCATCCTAGTAAGAACTTGAAAAAATAAAGAGACTAAGGAATGGAGGGGAATTGGTTGCATTATATTTTCATCCCACTGATGTTTGTGCATAAAATATAGTAATTTTTGCTAAACTATGGGAGAGAAAGAAAATAGACGGAAGAAAATACGGGAAGCAAAAGGGAGAGAAAAATGCAAAAGATAATTAGAGAGGGGGTAAAGGAGAGGGATAATAAATAAAAGGTGTTATAAAATAGAAGTCTATTTAGAGTGAATGTCTAAGAGTTTTAGCTTGAAGCTAAGTCATTCCTCTTCCTATAAATAGAGGGGTCTTACCCCATTGTAAATAACCCCAAGTATTAATAAGAATACTTCTCTCTCTCCCTATTCTCTCTCTATATTGTTCTTATTCTTGAGTTATTGTTCTTGTCTTTTATATTATTTCATAACACGTTATCAGCACGAGACTCTACCGTCTCAAGAACCATTCTCGAGAAATCTAAGGTATTTCCCTCTTCCTAATTTAATTTTCGATTGTCTTAACTTTTGTTTGTGCAAGGTTTTGCTTCAAAGAAAGAATGAAGAAAGAAGGAAAAGAAACGAAAAAAAAAGGGAGGAAAAGAAACGAAAAACAAAGAGAAAAGGAAGAAAACATTGAAAATATAATTGGTATACCTTAAAGGTAAGTAACTTATTTTTCCCTTTCAAATTCTTGGAAATTCTATAATCTAATTTTGTATACAAACATAGACAACAAAGTTTGATTATAACTCTAATGGAGTTTGTAAGAAATTGTAACCACATGAAGTGGTAAAATCTCTATGTCCTGCCATGATTAAATTCATGTATGATTGTGGGCAAATAATTGAAAATCCGTCCCATTGAATTTGCTCCATTCCCTTTAGAGAATGTGGAAGCAGTATACGATAAGTCTGAAAGAAGACTAAAATATTACCATGAAGGTATCAATGAATGTGGACGTGGCAAAGAATTCCGTCCAATTGAATTTGCTCCATGTGGTAGCAGTATGTGATAAGTCTGAAAGAAGACTAATTACCGTAAAGGTATCAATGGATGTGGACATGGCAATAGACGAAGTTATAATCGTCATTATTGTGGTAATGAGAACAATAAGGATTCTCAAAATAATCTTTCACTTTATGAAAGTAATATTTGACATGAGATTGTGTAAAGCACATGATCTTGATCCATTCCCTGAAGTGAATGTGATAATTGTAATAGAGCCCTTAAGTATGAACACGCTCTTGATGTAAATTTGTTTTATGTCTGACATTATGAAAAGAAAGTTCGTTGCCCTTGAAATTTCGGGCAAGAACTATATGACATGGGTGTTGGATGCTGAAATCCACTTAGATGCTATGGGTCTTGGAGACGCCATTAAAGACAGAAATAATGCATCCACCCAAAACTATGCTAAGGCCTTGATTTTCTTGCGCCATCACCTTGATGAAGGTTTGAAACTATGCTAAGGCCTTGATTTTCTTGCGCCATCACCTTGATGAAGGTTTGAAGATTGAATATCTCACCGTCAAGGATCCACCTATCTTGTGGAATGGCTTAAAGAAGAGATATGACAACCTGAAGTTGGTCACTCTGCCACAAGCACGATACGATAAGAATCCAAAAGCAAATAGTTTATAAACTATATATTATCGTTGCGGTGGGAAAGGGCACTGGTCAAAGACTTGCCGTATACCAAGACACTTGGTTGACCTTTATCAAGCATCTCGAAAGAGAAAAGGCCCTGAAACAAATTTTGTCTATGACGACAGTGAGGACATCACCCACCTGGATGTGGCAGACTTCTTTGAGCAACCCAATGGGAAAATAGACCACCTAATCGGCGATGGATCCGTGATGAAAGAAGATGGAGTTATTTGATTTTGTTCTACTTATTTGTATTAGTTAGTGAATAAACTAATAGTCATTAGTATTAGCTCGTATTAGTTAGTTCATGATGCAATGTTAGCAGTAGTTCTTTAGGATATCTTCAATATGCTCAAATATCAATAAAATTTTTATTTTCCAGTAGGGGTAATCGACTAGCCTGAAAAACTAGTCGATTATCTACTATTTTTGCATTAAAGTTGAAAAACAATTGATCAACAATCGATTGTCTTTGGCTAACAATCGATTGTCTTTAAAACAGTGTGATCTGGAATTTTTCAAAAACAGTCAACAATCGATTGTCAATGTCTAACAATCGATTGTCGTTAGACAGTGTGATCTGGAATTTTTCAAAAATCATCCACAATCGATTGTCTTTGTCTAACAATCGATTGTCTTGAAACAGTAAGGTCTGGGAATTTTTCAAAAATCATCCACAATCGATTGTCTTTGTCTAACAATCGATTATCTTAAGACAGTGTGATCTGAAGTTTTTCAAAAATAACAAATAATCGATTGTGTGTGTTTAACAATCGATTGTCTATGTTCAAACAATCGATTGTGTTTGTTTAATAATCGATTGTCTTATGAAAAACGCTGAAAATTTTCAAACTGCAAAGTAATCAATTATGGATAACATATCTGATTTTGTTAGTCAACTGTTAGCAGCAGATTTTGAAAATATTATGTGACACAAACGAATTGAAGTTGTTTATTCTCATGTTCGTATATTTTCTTTTATATGTCAAACCATGTGAATTAAATTGATTGAAGGCTCCGGAAGAGCAACTGTAACTCTGCCCAAAGGCATGACGTTTATCTTAGAGAATGCAATATTCTCCTCCAAGTCTAAGAAGAACTTGTTGAGTTTTAATGATATCAATCGCAATGTTCTCCTCCAAGTCTAAGAAGAACTTGTTGAGTTTTAAAGATGTCATTCAAAATGGATATCATATTGAAACAATAGATGAGAATAATCTTGAATTCTTCATGAAAACGAGGCTGCCCATTTCGGTTTGGGTTCACGCCATTTTGCATGCAGCAATGCTAGTTCGTCGGCTGCCCACTTCGGTTTGGGTTCACGCCATTTTGCATGCAGCAATGCTAGTTCGTCGGCTGCCCACTTTGGTTTGGGTTCACGCCATTTTGCATACAGCAATGCTAATTCATCTCAGACCGACGAATTACCACAAGTATTCCCCGTTGCAATTGGTTTTGGGTCATGAACCCAATATATCCCATTTAAGGATTTTTGGATGCGCAGTATATGTGCCTATTGCACCGCCATCCCGCACCAAAATGGGTCCGCAAAGAAGGTTAGGAATTTATGTTGGGTTTGAATCGCCCTCCATCATTCGCTACCTCGAAACATTGACAGGCGACTTGTTTACTGCACGATTTGCAGACTGTCGATTTGATGAGACACTTTTCCCAAAATTAGGGGGAGAAGTTGGTGAAACCAAACGGGAAATTTTGTGGAAAAATGCATCATTATCTCATCTTGATCCACACACCTCTATTTGTGAGAAAGAAGCACAAAAGATTATCCATTTGCAAAGAATAGCAAATCAAATGCCTGACGCATTTATAGATTTGAAAAGGATAACAAAATCACATATCCCCGAAGTGAATGTGACAACATCTGATTCACAAATACATATTCATTATTGGAAGAATATGAACATGAAATTGGTATTAAATATACCACACTCACCCCGAGAAGGAGGTTTGAGATGATATATGGCATGAATGATCGTTGGTCACGTACCTATTGTACGCCAAAGTATTTTGGAAATATGACTATTAAAGGACAACGATAATGCAAGAAACATATCTTGCATATAAGTTTGACATGACCATAATGGTATAACTTTCTCTTTAAGAAAGATATTCACCACATGGATGTTGATGAATCTGTGGAAGTACAAAATTAATTGAGAGCTCTAGAAGAGCCAATTATTACTATGTTGGAGAAACACAATTGAGTATTGTGATGTAGTAAGTCTCAAAGAAACTTATTCAGTTTCCAAAGTACACGCGAAAGCGATTGATTATATTGAGACTATAAATAAAGGAAGGCTTTGATATCTCCTATTACTACAACTTGTAGCGGGGTAATTTGCATATGAAAAGCTACCCGTTTTGTTCTCCAATTTGTACTACACAAACGAAAATAATGCCACAATAAAGTGGATATCTATTGGTATAAAACCCATGTCATAATAAACCTGAAGTTTATTGATAAGTGCACATGTCATGGTTTACCAATATTGATAATTTATTCAGTTGACATTCGTGTTAGCCATCTCATTTTATGTATGATGTGCAAATTCACATAGGTGAATATCAAAGAACTAGAAAGTTCTTTACGAATTCTCTTATATCACTTGTTCTCATTAATGAACTGACCAACTAAAGAGTTCGGGTTGAAGCCCATAAATTCTGGAAATATCAAAGGTGAATATGGGCCCATTCACCTGCCATGTATACCACATATGATGCATCTATGAAATGGTTACATGCGCAATTGTTATTAACCCGCAGCCTGGCCGGTGCTTGCGAGGTAAATTGCTCAGTAATCTAACTTCGAGCATAATTTCCAGATTCTCTACTCAAGATAGTTAATCTTGATAAGTTGGTTTATATCAAAGTTGGTTTAGCAAGATAATTATTGAGTGCTTCCACTTAATAGCTAAACTGTTTCTTATGAGAACAAAGTTATATATATCAGTATGATATACGTTGTATACGAGAGTATATTATATTCTCCCCTCTCAAGTGGTTCAAGGTCAGGAACCAAATAATTTCATCTTATTATTAATGTGCCATGTGTTGTGACATGATAATGCACAAAGATGATTTCCCAAAGTTGAGGAAACAAGTTAGCTTTACTAACATGAGGGGGAGACATGATAAACACTTGAGAAAAAGTTACATGGGATGAATTATCATTTGTATATGTATATCCCCGAATATCATGATATGAACCTGAAGTTCATAAAAAGGGATAATTCAATTGCAACATATTGCAAAGCATGCTATACGCATTTGCTGACCCAAAGAAAGTAACTAAATGGAAGAGATTCAATTCAAGAAGAATTGATTCCATATGAAAGACATGTAGTTTTGAACCTATAGTTCAAATGCTTGAAAGTATAAAGTCAAAGGTATGTATAATCAGTTTTCGATATCTTGTTTGTCTAGCATGACATGGAAAACTTGATATGCATCTAAAGTCTATTATATGGCTTATATGACTTAACTTGAAAGATTTAAGTTGCTTGAAGCATATGCAATTCTTGGTCTTGAAGTACCACATCCCAAGTACAATTTGTGTACATATGAATCTTGCTATAACTATAAGCATGATGGCATTAAGAATGCATCTATGGAGATATTGAAGAATTATTCCACGACATTATATGAAGATGTTCATATCTATCAAGAATGATGATTTCAAGGTGCGGAATATTTATTTAAGTCAATATGGTTGATTTATTTATCAAATCTCTACCAAAGATCGTTTTGAAGATGATGCACAAGATTGGAATGCAAATGCTCAAGGATATAAATTGATGTACTCATTAGGGGGAGTCAATGCGCGTTGCACTCTTTTTCTCTTACAAGGTTTTTTCCCACTGGGTTTTCCTTGCAAGGTTTTTAACGAGGCAACCAATAGGCGCATATTCAAACATGTGTACTCTTTTCCTTTCTTTAATTTTTCCCAATGGGTTTTGGTTTTAAGGTTTTATGAGGCACATTATTGAATAGACATTCAAGGGGGAGTGTTATAAAATAGAAGTCTATTTAGAGTGAATGTCTAAGAGTTTTAGCTTGAAGCTAAGTCATTCCTCTTCCTATAAATAGAGGGGTCTTACCCCATTGTAAATAACCCCAAGTATTAATAAGAATACTTCTCTCTCTCCCTATTCTCTCTCTATATTGTTCTTATTCTTGAGTTATTGTTCTTATCTTTTATATTATTTCATAACAAAAGGTTTTTTTTTTTGGAATTTGGCTATATAATACTAATTATCGTTAGTTGCCTTTGCCAATATAATTTAAGGCAAAAAATTTGCCAATTTCTCTTATATGTTGTTACTGATGTCATTTTTTCAAAAATGACCCAAGTGTTACATATGTAGAGGAATGAAAAAAAATACTTTTGGACAAGTTATGCCGAGTGGGTTAAACTTTAATACAATATTCCTCTTATATATTTTGTGGAGTTGTTTACAACTATTGTTAGATTGACAAAATTTCTCCCCCTCACATGCTATGACATGTAGGCCATATCTTCATTGTAATTTTAAGAAAACATTTCATAAAGCACTATTTATTAGTCGTTTATAAATATTATTTGCTATATTACGAAATATAAATACATTTTTTGTAGTTATAAAATGTATTTGATGTATTTAAGCTATTGTATTCATGAATACGGTAACAAAAATATGCGTGAATCGGGAAAGTACAGCTAATTAGTTGTTGTATTCGAGTGTATTCGACTATATTCATGGAGTGAAACATGGGATTACAGCTAAACAGATTATTGGATTCGACTGTATTTACGGCGTGAAAAGGGGATTACACTATTTTTAAAACGGAAAATGAATCAATTAACATAATAGACTCCTAATATATCTCAACAAACTCAATTATAACACACAAATTTTGTATTTCTCAGTTATAAAAAAGATTCTTAACTGCAAAATATAATGAAATAGATAAAATATAGAGGGATACATTAAAATACAATGATAAAAAATACATGGATACAACAAAATAAATGGAATATAATGTGTTATATTGAATTACAATGAAAAAAAGATAGTGAATACAATGAAATACTTAGAAATACAACGAGATACATTGAAATGCTCTAAAAAAGTAACAGAATCTTCAAATTGCTCAACCCCAAATTTCAGACGGCCTATTTTAGTTGACAAGTTTTCGACAACCCATCGGATTCCGACCATGATTCCATAAGCAATTTAAATATATCTCGATGTATTTGAAGATTCTGTACACTCTGTTGACTTTGATAACGACATCACTTGATTACTTGCTACTGTGATTTGTGTGGTAAGCAAAGTAAATGGCGGTAAGGGCTTTTTTGTTTCAATTCTGAGAAATGATGGATTGTTTTTTCAATTACGATGTATTTGAGCCAATTGCAATCGAGTATCTCTCACTAGGGTTTATTGCTCATGCGTCCCCGGTGGGAAGTGCACCTAGTCGGGCTCATATTGCCGATGAATCGATCATTTTTCAGATCGATTTCTAGGGTTAAGGACCAATAAGCATCTTGTTCCGCCGGTTCCACTTCATTGATGGACAAACAAATGGAGGAGAACGAAAAGAAGGGGGAGAGAGTGGGGATGAAGAGAGGGAAGTTGAAGAATTTCGTATTTTAGGACATTCCATGTGTATAAAGCGTAGAAGAGATACTGATAGCACATCATCTTCTTCCTCTTCGAATAGAATGTGATGTATCAATGTAGAGAGAGAAAGAAAATAATGTAACTGATTAGCGTATTTAGTAGTTTAGGGCTAGGAGGTACCAAAATTAAATATTTAGCTAGAAACTTTAAAAGATATCGATAGAATATAATTTTTTTAAATGGTATTCATTTAAAATAAATAAGGTATTAACCTTTGTTATAGGAGGCAAAAATTCCTAATTTTAATTTACATATCTTGTTGAATTATTCAGCAATCTCGTTTACATATCTTGTTAAATTATTCACAATTCTTGTCATATTGATAAAATCTATCTTGTCCACGAATTATGTCGTTAAAACTATAACTATTTTGCATCTAGCTTTGTATTATCAATTTAATGTATTCTATAAGCTCTAAGGTAAGTTAATTAAAGACATTATGATTCTCGTGTGGGCATATTTTACTTCAAGAAAATAAACACGAGTCCATTAAGAATGTCGCCAGTACAGCCTTTTTTAGAAGAAATACATTGCTCAAGAAAAGTATATGTGTGAATGTGTACAAAAGAGCAACTACTCATTCACTCCCAAACTAGTTAGGTTGGCTTTATGAAACTTCTGTCTTCTCGGCTCTATCTTGTCCAAGGAGAGACAAGATATTATATGGGAATGAATAAAATAAATAATTAAATACTTTAATTATGGTTAGGCTTTATTTTATTTAATTAAATCTCATCCATTGATTTTTAACCATGAAAAATGTCTCCCATCCAAGTAAGAACTTAGAAAAATGGAGAGACTAGGGAATGGAGGAGAGTTGGTTACCTAATATTTTCATCCCATTAATTTTTGTGCATGATTTATAATAATCTTTGCTAAACCATGAGAGAGAAAGAAAAGAGACATAAAAAAATACGGGGAGCGAAAGGGAGAGAAAAATGAAAAAGATAATTAGAAGGGCGAGGGGGGGGGGGGGGGGTTATGAAGAGAGAATAAATAGGAAGTTAGTTTTTTTAAGAATTTGGCTATGCAATGCGAATTATTGTTGGTTGTCTTTACCAATATAATTTAAGGCAAAAAATTTACCAATTTCTCCTATATGTCGTTAATGGTGTCATTTTTCAAAAATGACTCAAGTGCTACATATGTAGAGGAATGAAAAAAAAAATACTTTCGAGCAAGTTATGCCAAGTGGATCAAACTTCAACACAATATTATTCTTATCTATTTTGTGAACTTCACAACTCTTGTTAGATTGACAAAATTTCTCCCTTCACATGTTATGACATGTAGGCCATAACCTTATTGCAATTTTAATTTACATATCTTGTTAGATTGTTCGACAATCTCAATTTACATATCTTGTGTTATGAAATAATATAAGAACAAGAACAATAGAGAGAAAAGTAGAGAGAGAAGTATTCTTATTAATACTTTTTGGGATGATTTACAATGGGGTAAGACCCCTCTATTTATAGGCATAGAAAAGACTTAGCCTCAAAGTAAAACTCTTCTATAAGATAGACATTCACTCTAATTAGAGTTCTATTTATAACACTCCCCCTTGAATGTCTATTCAATAATGTGCCTCGTTAAAACCTTAACTAAATAAAACCCAATGGGAAAAAATTATAGAAAAGGAAAAAGAGTACACATGTTTGAATATGCGTCTATTGGTCGCCTCGTTAAAATTCTTGCAAGGAAAACCTTTTGGGACAAAACCTTGTAAGGGAAAAAGAGTGCAACGCGCATTAACTCCCCCTGAAAAGAGCATCAATTCACATCCTTGAGCATTTGCATTCCAATCTTGTGCACCATCTTCAAAACGATCTTTTGTAGAGATTTGATAAATAAATCAGCCATATTGATTTGAATAAATATTCCGCATCTTGAAATTATCATTCTTGATAGATATGAACATATTCATATAATGTTGTGGAATGACTCTTCAATATCTCCATAGAGGTATTCTCGATGCCATCATGCTTATAGTTATAGCAAGATACATATGTACACAAGTTGCACTTAGGATGTGGTACTTCAGGACCAAGAATTGATATGCTTCAAGCAACTTCAATCTTTCATGGATTGACATATAAGTTAAGTCAAATAAGCCATATAATAGACTTTAGATGCATATCAAGTTTTCATGTCATGCTAAACAAATAAGATATCGAAAACCGATTACACATACCATTGACTTTATACTTTTAAGTACTACATGTCCAAAACTACATGTCTTTCATATGGAATCAATTCTGCTTGAATTGTATCTCTTCCATTTAGCCAATATTTTTGTTTGTATTCGACAAACATAAGATCCTCATCGATATTTAGCGCTATCATAGACGTCGTCGACGAACATTTTATATCGGTTCCAGTAAATTTTCATAAAGACATAACATGGAGATCTCTTTATTCATATATTCAGGTACCTGAATCTCTCATGAGATTTTATGAAGTGTTATGTCATGTGATCTTCTAGATTACTTGCCTCCCCATTATGATCACTTTGATCATTTGCTCATCTTCTTTATTAAGAAGTTATTTTGAAACCGATTTGTGTATACGCTTTAAGCGTATCAAAGACTTTGTCCTTCTGGGACTTAATATGAGCATTTGCAGTGAGAATATAGTTACTTTCTTTGGGTCAGCAACTACGTATAGCATGCTTTGCAATATGTTGCAATTGAATTATCCTTTTATGAACTTCAGGTTCATATTATGATATTCGAGGATCTATATATACAAATGATAATTCATCCCATGTAACCTTTTCTCAATTGTTTATCATGTCTCCCCCTCATGTTAGAAAAGCTAACTTGTTTCCTCAACTTTGAGAGTCCATCTTTATGCATTATGGTGTTAATGAAAATATACACCGCACATCAATAATAAGATGGAGTTATTTGGTTCCTGACCCTGAACCACTTGTGAGGGGAGAATATAATATACTCTCGTATACAACATATATCAAACTGATATATATAACTTTGTTCTCATAAGAAACAGTTTAGCTATTAAGTGGAGGCACTCAATAATTATCTTGCTAAACCAACTATGATATAAACCAACTTATCAAGATGAACTATCTTGAATAGAAAATCTGGAAATTATGCTCGAAGTTATATTACTGAGCAATTTACCTCGCAAGCACAGGCCAGGCTGCGGGTTAATAACAATCGCACATGTAACCATATCATAGATGCATCATATGTGGTATACATGGCAGGTGAATGGGCCCATATTCACCTTTGATATTTCCAGAATTTATGGGATTCAACCCGAACTCTTTAGTTGGTTAATTAATTAATGAGAACAAGTAATACAAGAGAATTCATAAAGAACTTTCTAGTTCTTTAATATTTACCCATGTGAATTCTCTATTACTGCACATCATACTTAAAATGATATGGCTAACCCGAATGCCAACCGAATAAATTATCAATATTGATAAACTTCAAATTTACACCATGACATGTGCAATTATCAATAAACTTTAAGTTTATTATGATATGGGTTTTTATATCAATAAACGTCCACTTCATTGTGGTATTCTTGTGTAGTACAAACTGGAGAATAAAGCGGGTAGTTTTTCACATACAGATTATCCCGCTACAAGTTGTAGTAATAGAAGATATCAAATCTTTCCTTTATTTATAGTCTCAATATAATCAATCGCTTTCCCATATACTTTGGAAACTAAATAAGTTTCTTTGAGACTTACTACAACACAATACCTTATTGGTAATCAATTGTGTTTCTCCAATATAGTAATAATTGGCTCTTCTAGAGCTCTCAATTAATTTTGTACTACCACAAATTCATCAACATCCATGTGGTGAATATCTCTTTTAAAGAGAAAGTTATACTATTATGGTCATGTCAAAATTATATGCAAGATATGTTTCTTGCATTATTATCGTCCTTTGATAATCACATTGACAAATTATTTTGGCGTACAATAGGTACGTGACCAATGACCATTCATGCCATAACAATGACATTATTTTCATATATCATCTCAAACCTCCTTCTAGGGGTGAGTGTGGTATATTCAATACCAATTTCATGTTCATATTCTTCCAATAATGAATATGTATTCGTGAATCAGATGTTGTCACATTCACTGCGGGGATATGTGATTTTGTTATCCTTTTCAAATCTGTAAATGCGTCTGGCATTCGATTTGCTATTCTTTGCAAATGGATAATATTTTGCACCTCTTTTTCACAAATAGAGGTATGTGGATCAAGATGAGATAATGATGCATTTTTCCACAAAATTTCCCGTTTGGTTTCACCAACTTCTCCCCCTAATTTTGGGAAAAGTGTCTCATCGAATTGACGGTCTGCAAATCGTGCAGTGAACAAATCCCCTGTCAATGTTTCGAGGTAGCGAATAATGGAGGGCGATTCAAACTCAACATATATTCCAAACCTTCTTTGCAGACCCATTTTGGTGCAATAGTCGACTATCTTGCCTTGCGGAAAAGTCCAGTTTTAATGCGAAATATTAGTTAGTCGACTAACTAAGTTGATAGTCGACTAACTTAGTAAACAGTCATCAGGTTAGTCGACTATCTAAATCAGATAGTCGACTATCTTAGTAAACAGTCATCAGGTTAGTCGACTATCTGAATCAGATAGTCGACTATCTTGCCTTGCGGAAAAATCCAGTTTTAATGCGAAATATTAGATAATCGACTAACTGTTAGGTTAGTCGATTAACTCTACTGGAAAATAAAAATATCTTTGAAATTTAAGCATATTGAAACATTCTAAAGAACTAATACTAACATTATATCATAAGTTAACTAATACGAGCTGATACTAATGACTATTAGTTTATTCACTAACTAATACAAATAGGTAAAATAAAATCAAACAATTCCATCTTCCTTCATCACAGATCCATCACCAATTAAGTGGTCTATTTTTCCCTCAGGGTGCTCAAAGAAGTCTGCCACATCCAAGTGGGTGATGTCAAAATTGTCGTCAGAGACAGAATTGGTTTCAGGGCATTTGCCTTTTAGAGATGCTTGATAAAGCTCAACCAAATGTCTTGGTACACGGTAAATTTTCGCCCAGTGCCCTTTTCCACCGCAACGATAATATATAGTTTATGAACTATTTGCTTTTGGATTCTCATCGCATCGTGCTTGTGGCAGAGTGACCAACTTCAGGTTGTCATATCTCTCCTTTAAGCCATTCCACAAGATAGGTGGATCTTTGACTGTGATATATTCAATTTTCAAACCTTCATCAAGGTGATGGCGCAAGAAAATCAAGGCCTTAGCACAGTTTCAAACCTTCATCAAGGTGATGGCGCAAGAAAATCAAGGCCTTAGCATAGTCTTGGGTGGATGCATTATTTCTGTCTTTAGTGGCGTCTCCAAGACCCATTGCATCCAAATAGATTTCAGCATCCAACACCCATGTCATATAGTTCTTGCCCGAAATTTCAAGGGCAACGAACTTTCTTTTCATAATGTCAGACATGAAACAAACTTACATCAAGAGCGTGTCCATACTTACGGGCTTTATTACAATTATCACATTCACTTCAGGGAATGGATCATAATCATCTGTATGTGCTATATACAATCTCATGTCAAATATTACTTTCATAAAGTGAAAGATTATTTTGAGAATCTTTATTATTCTCATTATCACAATGATGACGATTATAATTCCGTCTATTGCCACATCCACATCCATTGATACCTTCACGGTAATAATTTTGTCTTCTTTCAGACTTGTCACATACTGCTATCACATTCTCTAAAGGGAATGAGAATGAAGCAAATTCAATGGGACGGATTTTCAATTCTTTGCCCACAATCATACATGAATTTAATCATGGCAAGACATAGAACTTTTACCACTTCACGTGGTTATAATTCCTGACAAACACCATTAGAGTTATAATCAAACTTTGTTGTCTATGTTTGTATATGAAATCAAATCGTAGAATTTCAAGAATTTGAAAGGGAAAAGTAAATTACTTACCTTTAAGGTATACCAATAAATGTTGTGATATCAAATATACCTCTTGAGTTTCCATCCCGTTGCATTATTTTATGATGATACCATCTCTTCTATTTTTCCGTATAGAAATTCTATGGAGCAGTAGCAATCGTTATTACACTCTTTTGCTTGGAAATTCACCTTCAAAAAGAAAACAAAAGTAAACAACGAGAAAGAAAAAAAAATTGAAGAATTTCAGAAACCAAAATATCACAAATCTCGTTTCACTCAAATAGAAAAATCCAAACGACGGAACACGAATTGGAGTGGATGAATCTGATTGCAACTCGAGATTCTGAGAGCGATAATTGCTGAATATTAAATTCAATTGGTTAGAGACTCGTGCTGATAACGTGTTATGAAATAATATAAGAACAAGAACAATAGAGAGAAAAGTAGAGAGAGGAGTATTCTTATTAATACTTTTTGGGATGATTTACAATGGGGTAAGACCCCTCTATTTATAGGCATAGAAAAGACTTAGCCTCAAAGTAAAACTCTTCTATAAGATAGACATTCACTCTAATTAGAGTTCTATTTATAACATCTTGTTAAATTATTCACAATTCTTGTCGTATTAATAAGATCTATCTCGTTCACGAATTATGTCATGGAAGCTATAACTATAGTATAATTCTTTTTGTGGTAAATAGAGACTTTATTACCAAGTAAAATATGCACAACTCAACAAAAAAGAAAAGAAACTGCTCAATAGAGGAAAATGAACACCAGTTCCATTTTCTTGTATATCATCCATTCACCCCCCCCCCCCTCCTCTCCTCTCCCCCCACCCCCACCCCCACAATGCCCACCTGCATACTCAAGGATAAAAATTAGGTGTTGCAGCGTTCTTGCCATAGTTGCCTCCTTGCTTGCTCTATAGAAGACTTCCTGAACTATCATTTTTGTGATTGTTACTGTACTTCTTTGTGTTTGTCTAAACACCCTTTGATTTTGCTCCATCCAAACATGATATACAATTCCGGGAAGCACCATTCTGTAGATTTCCGACTTGGGATTCTTGCCATTGTAGTGCATTACAACCTATGCTAATTCACCTTTCCAACTCATTGCTTATCTTTGAATTCCTTGCAATTCCAGCATTTTACCTCATATTCCAGAGGTTACTTTACATTCAAAGAACAAATGTAAAATAGTCTCATCCTTTAGTTGCATAGTGGACATATTTGGTTCACCAATACGCCCCAACGAGTTAGCCTGTCCCGTGTAGATAGTATCTCATGTGTAGCTAGCCAGAGGATGAAAATTCATTTGGGGGAAGCCATGTTATTATATATTATTCTCTTCCAAGGTACCTTGTCATAAATCCCCCTAAACTTCGTGTACATTTTCCTAATGGAAAACTTCCCTATTCCCAGGAATACAGTCATGGTGATGCCAGTTTGCTCCAAATACTTGCTTGCCTTGATGGTCATTTGGACACACCATGATGCTTGATTACATTTTGCCACCTAAATTGGTCCTTCCTTCCAATAGTAAGCATGAACCTATAAGACTCACAGTTTGTCCTTCTTTTTGCATAGATTCCAAAACTGTTTTAAGTATAGCAGCTTTGTTCCACACCTCCATTCCAGTAAAGTTCACGGCGCCTTCAGATTGAGGTTGGCACAGAATATCCCATGCTAGCAGTGCCTTATTTGATCCTTGCTTATCTCCAGCCTATAAAAATTTACAATTATTCTACTCGTCTTTAAATTTTTAACATGGCTTGTTAGATTGGCAGTATTGATACCATCTTCATTATATCTATTAGCTTAAGAATTTCACAAATCTTATAAGGTTAAAGAAGTCAAGATACGTATTCGTTCTATCTATCTTGTTTAACTATTTATCACCCTCGAGAGTCGTGATGGCACCTATTAGTGAAAACTAGCAAACCGACAACTACAGATTTAATTATCCTTTTTCCTTATCTTTTAATAATTTCACAAGTTAATGCAAGTCAACAACGGAAATATAAATGCAGAAGAATAGAATTTAACAATTTAGCTAATACCAATACGAAATTCATAACAATACTCCACCATAACTGGTGTCACAATCTTATGGACTATCTACGAATACTACAAATAGGGCCTGAACAAAGAAAATACATATCTGTCTTTGAAATAAATAAGAATAGAAAGAAGTAGGATAGAAGGGGACGTCAAGACCTACGGATGCCTACAGAACTACCTCGGGTATCTGCTGGACTGAAGGCAACAAACTCTAACTATGGCCCATATGCTCCATTACCGGGATCTGCAAAACAAAGCACAAAGTGTAGTAGCAGCACAACCGACCGCATGTGTTGGTAAGTGTTGAGCCTAACCTCGTTGAAGTAGTGACGAGGCTAGGACAAGACTACCAAATAAACCTGTGTAGTTAAATCATATACATCAAATAATAATAATAGAAGCTATCAATTAAAGATGAGGGGGAACATCCTACGAGAAATATCAAATACCAATAGAATTCTAGTAGAAAAATATAAACAACACCATAATTCAATTATCAGCAAGAATAAGAAAAATATTAACAAGTGCACAACATCACCTTTTATGTTTTTACTCCCGTTATCACCATAAAAATCAATAGATTCGGCACGACATCACCCTTCGTGCTTTTACCTCACATAATCATAGCACGGCATTATCCTTCATATATTAACTCTCAATTCATGGCACGAGATCACATTTCATGCATTAATATTCATAATATCACACATGGCATCACCCTTCATGTTTTACACTCTTCCTTACCCAAGAAACAACCACAAAGCAATACGGGCAAGAAAATCAATAAAATCACAATAGAATCACGACAAGGGAACAATATTATAACAATAGTATTCCGGAAAGGGAAATATAGAAATAATATCATAAGCAATAACATCCCGGCAAGGGAAGCAATATCATAACAATAGCATCCCAGCAAGGAAATCAACAATATTTTCCGCCTCGTTTCCACAATCACTTCATAACATAAATCTCAACTTGAGCCAATGCTCAACAATGGTCAATTACCAAGAATACTTTCATAAGCCTTGTTCAATATTGAAAATATCATATTAAGCATGGACAATACATAACTAAGTCACAACAATCATAGTATAAGACTAACGGGCATGCTTGACACCAACGTATTGATACTCGTCATCATACCTATACGACATACTCAGCACTTAACACACAGCAAATAAGACCATAACTCTTATTCCCTCAAGCTAAGGTTAGACCAAACACTTACCTCGATTCCATGGCCACAAATCAAACCTCAACTATCCCTTTCCCTCTAGATTTCACCTCCAATTTACTTGTATCTAGTCATAATTAGCTTAATAAAATCAATAAATGCTAAATAACTCACACCCAATGCTTAATTATAGTTTTCGCAATTTTTTTTAAAAAAATTCAAAAATCGACCCCGTGCCCGTTTGGTTAAAACCCGAAGTTCGGATCAAAACCTGATTATCCATTAACCCCCGAGCCTAGATATGTAATTGGTTTTGGAATCCGACCTCAATTGAGGTCTAAATCCTCAAATGTTGAAATTCCCAAATCTCACCCAAAAATACTCAAATTCCCATTAAAATCCATAGATTTTGTGATGAAATCTTGTAAAAAGATGAAGTAGATTGAAAGAAATGAGTCAAAAGTTATTTACCTATGATTTGGGGAAGAATCTTTGGCGCCTAACGTGAAACTAGGCCAGCCGACACAACCTCAAAGCCAACTATAAGTTTATAGTAAGTCATTTAATACCATTAATTAGCTAAAATCCTAAAATAGAAGTTTAAACAGCGCAAAAAAATATATAACACAATCCGACATCGCGGTGTCATCAGTTATGAGCAAACTACAAATCGTCTAGGAATATGAAAAGACAACATAGTTTGAAACAAGCTAATACAAAAATGAAGAAAGAAGGGAAAGAGAAACAATGGGTTGCGAAAAGCATCTACCAAGTCAACTTTGAAGGCATTCTGGAAGCCAAGTCAGCACTCATTATCACGACCGGAGACTCTTGGATCTCCATACAAGGTGCAAGGAGTAATGTGAGTACGCCAACTCAGTAAATAATAAAAGTAAAAGTAGTTGAGCAGTAAGAAAACACGTAAACCACATCAAGATGCTACAACAAAACAGTATAAGTCTAGAACAATGCAACGAACAATAAAAACTTGTAAAACAACTCAGTTCAGTGAAAACCCTTTTAAAACATCTTTCAATATTTTCAAGCAAGTGGTGAAAGTAGTGAGAAGGAATATAGAAGTGTAAATAGCCCATCGGGCATAATATCAACAGAAAATATCCTATCGGGCTACCTCACACTCACTCGTAATCATCCTCTAGGGCAACAATATGAAACAACTATAGCCCCTCATGCAATATCACATTTCACATTGGGTATTCGCGCTCACTGGGGGTGTGCAGACTCCAAAGAAGCTCCTACAACCCAAGCGCTATCACAAGCGACCTCGTGGCATAGCAAATAAGGCCCTTAGCCTCTCATATATCACAAATCAGTGTAACACGCTACAACGCGCAACCCGATCCCATAATACCCTTACAACACGGGCCCTCGAGCTCACTTAGTCAGAAATTCTCAAGCCCCTCCTATAACAAAAATATGATTCTCAGTCCAAAATCTCATTTAAAATATTAAAATAAAGTTAATATGGCTGAGTTATGAAAACAGTAGAACAACATAATTGATTACAAGTATGAAGTAAAAATAGTGAGGAATAACAGTAAAAAAGCCCCTAATGGTCCAAAACAGTCGGCACAAGGCCCAAACAGGGCATTCGGCCCCAAACATAGTAATACTTTCCCAAAATATTATAATAACAAACAGTTTCCAATTAAATACGCGATTTAATAGTCGTACGGGATGGACCAAGTCACAATTCTCAATGATGCACGACCATACGCTCGTCATCTAGCGTGTGTGTCATATCAATATAGCACAACGATGTGAAATCCGAGATTTCATACCGTCATGACAACATTTACAATCACTACTTACCTCAATCCGGTCTAAATTCTACCCCGCGATGCCCTTGCCTCTCGACTCTGCCTCTGAATGCTCCAAATCTAACCAAAACAGAGTCATTCTATCAAAAACATGCTATGGGAACAAACCTCACTCGAAAATAACCAATTTACACCAAGAATCCCAAAATTGACCAAACCCGACCCCCGGGCCCATATCTCGAATTTTGATAAAATTTACAAAACTGGAATCCTTACACTCTCACGAGTTCATACATATAAAATATATCAAAATCCAACCACAAATGACCCCTCAAATCTGTAGATACGGTCTCCAATTTTCAAGCCCTAAATCCCCAATTTTGCTACTAATTTTGATGGAAACTAAGCATCCACCTGACTGTATAGAGAACCAGATTTTCTATGAATTCCACTGAAAGCAATTGACTGTAAAACCAACCAGTATAGGGAATCAAGTTCGCTAATTGTTCCCGCAGTAGCTCGGCAGTAAATAAAGAACACAAAGGATTTTTACTTGGAAAAATCCCACTTAAGGGGACAAAAAGCATGACCTACACTTGTAAGATTTCAACTTCACTAATATGTAATCTCACTATTACAAGCCACTTTGTAATGACTCTATTACAAAGACTTCAACTTAACTAACTTGTGATACTCTTACCAAAAGCCACTTTGTTACTCTCTAGTTACAAAGACTTTAACTTAAACTGACTTGCGATACTCTTACCACAAGCCATTTTGTCACTCTCTAGTTACAAAGACTTTAACTTATGACTAACTCTAGTCATAATACAAACTTAGAGGGTTTGTGATTTTGTGTTTCTTAAAACACAACTTCTAAGAAAGAAAGATTGAAGTTACAAATTAAGAACAAATAACAAAGAATCAACAAACCTAAGGGCTTAAGATATCTTCAATCTTGGATCTGGTCCTTGAGGTTGCAGCTGTTGATATCAAATTTTTTCCACATGTTTTTAATACCTATATATACTTTTAAAATAGCACTTATGTAGATATAAGCATGTATAAGCATTTTATAATCTTTCTATAATTTTAAAGGCTCTAAATAAATTTATTTCCTTCCTTTTTTATTTATAAAAG
Source organism: Nicotiana benthamiana (assembly GCA_034376525.1). NCBI lineage: Eukaryota > Viridiplantae > Streptophyta > Magnoliopsida > Solanales > Solanaceae > Nicotiana > Nicotiana benthamiana. The sequence continues at coordinate 16,678,353 of CM067325.1, forward strand.
TTCCAATAATTATCCTTTAAGTTACTTTTGTGGTGATTTAGTCATCTATATTTTTATTTTATGCCAAAATATTATTTAAATATTATAGTGTATTTTTATAATTGCATTTACATTTTTTCATTAAATTGCATATCTTTGAAATAATAGTCCTATTGATGTATAATTACATTATGGATGCATAAAATAATCTTTTATATTTTTAAAATACTAAACAACTATTTTAAATCATTTTAGTACATGAAAATATTTTTTGGAAATAATTTATTAATTATATAAATTATATCACCAATCCAGCCCCCAATATCCTTTAATCTCGGTCATTGATCATAAAGATCAATGGCCACAAACGACCATTCCTAAAATAAACCCAAAAGACCCCCCAAGCCTTACCATTTCTATACTACCTGCCGCCCTTAAACCCCCTTTGTTCTCAAATGCTCTCAAAATCTAGCCCTAATAACCTCACTGACCATCGTCCATGGCCATCTCCGGTGACTTCTCACCACCTCCCAAGCCTCCAGTGGCCTCCCTCGTGTTAATCTTGCCATCTTCAAGGCCCTCAAGGGACCATGGCTAGTTGACTTGCATCTACGATTCCTCTCTTGCTTGTTTCAGGCCATTCCAGTGTGATTCCGAGTAAGATCGTCTTATATTAACTATGATATGTGGGTTTCTAAGCATGTTTCTTTACCTTTGTATGGTTTTCTTCGAAACCCTAATTTCTTTTCTAAACATCTTAGATCTGTACAGATCCAAGATAATTTGGGTTTATTTCATATGAGTTTTAAAACATCCTTAAAATTCTTTACAAGAATCATATGATTTTCAAGTGATTCTCTTCTTTTCCTAAACTACAGTTTCCGGGATTTTTTTACAAATTATTTGATGACTTTTTGTGTTTAATCTTCTGCTTCTCATATATTTTAACTGATTTTGTGAGTCTTCTAGTACCTTAACCATTTCTACTGAAAACCTTAATCTTCTGATGTTCTTCATTTGGTTTCTAAGTGCTGGTACATCTGATTATGTTCTTACTTTGGATTCTTGTGATTTCTTGTGATTTTCTTGTTCTAATATGCTTTTACTGAATGACTTAGTTCAACCCTCCACTGATTCTGTATTGCTTGTGTTCATCCTGACTATTCATATCAAGACACGTGTCTTTCTCATTGAATCAGTGTGTTAAAATTTTTCTTTTGTTACAGTTATGTGGAATCCTGACTATTCATGTTTTGACTTATTTTATATGCTAAACATGACGACTCTTTCATGACTATCTCTTTGATTATTCTGAATTCCTGGTTTCTTGGTTTGATTTGAACAGTTTCCCTTAAACTTTTGATTCTTACCTCTCTACTTGATTTGATTGAATTGCTTGCCTTAATTATTTTTTCCTTTGCCTTGTTTGTATTTTGCCGATTTTTACTAATTTGTTTCCTTAACTAAAGCTTTTGTTCATTTACTCCTAATTACCTACTCTATACCCAATCTTTACTTGATTCTTTTCCTTAAATACTTAGCATACTTTTACCGTTGATTTAATTGTCCCTTAATTAAGGGAAGACTTGCTCATTTACATGTGACTTTCTTGATTTGCTACTTAATTGATCTCTTATCTTATTTTTTAAGTTTTTGATTACTATATAAACCCCATCTTATTTGCTACTTGTGATACTCACTGATCTAGCTGGTTGAAAGCTAAGGTGAGATATTGGAACTTTATTGCTTTACATTCTGCACCCTTTTCTTCAAGTGGTACGTCTCTATGTTATGTTTTTGAAACCCAAATCCTATATATTTCATTCCTGCACTAGTTCATCAATTATGAACCCAACTTGCATTTCTGCTTACTTCTTTGCTCGGCATGTCTAGACTGTGTCCTATTCAATGTTGCTTTATGTTCTGCACTCTTTCATGCTTACTTTCTACCTAGCATGTTTAGTCATGTTCGAGGCATGTCATGCTTCCTGTATCACAACTATGATCTATGTCTCAACTACTTATCGTCCATGTTTAGCTTGTTAGGTCTCTAAGACCCTAAGTGTTTGATAAAGTTTTATGATTGTATGCTTCCCCTATACCTCATACATGTACCCCAATGTGACTCTTATGTGCCCCAATCCCTTTATCCCCATGAGAGATCTATTTGTTAAGTTATTTTCTGAATCTGGATGTCTCTTATGACCAATTGATTGTCTGTGTTTTTCGTACTCTTCTCAAACTGTCTTTACTACCAAGTTATTTCTTGTATCTGAAAATTTTTTCTATTTTTAAAGTCACATTTGTACTATTACAAAACAAAGCTATGTCAAACACTCTCACTTTACTTTTAGGATATTAAGTTCTACCCCTCTGATATGTATACTGGCTTGAGACCCTTGAGATCTCTCTAAACTCTGGCATGTCAGAGCTAGCATTTCTATATTGCACATAAATCGGTTATTGTTTGAGAAAAGGTCTAGGTGTGAGCATTACTTGGGATCCTTGAGGTCCTTGGGAACTCTAACACACAAAGACATGATACTGTCTATGGAACCTTGGCATTTGAGGCTATTGGAGGCTTGGAAGTCATTTGGGCCTACTGCAGGCTCCCTATAGATTAACTCCTGTTTATTATGCATTTTTATTTAATTCACTGACCTGTAATAATTATTATAAACAACATTGGGGTGATTAGTGAAAAAGGGGTGGCTAGTTATATACATGTTGGGTAAATTGGGTAGATACCATGCCTATAGGGTTATGTTAATTTGAATGTATTTGCCAAGTTGGATTTACCATATTAGAAACCATGCCTATAGGATCTGAATATCTTTAATAATAGAGATTATGCCTGTAGGATTGTGTTAATTCGAATGTATTTGCTATGTTTCCACAATATTAGAAATCATGCCTATAGAAATAAAATCAGCCTTATAATTAGGTATCATGCCTATAGAGTGTAAAGTAATTGAAGTTTAGTTTTGCTACAACAGTGTATTCAAACTCGCGTCATTAGAAATCATGCCTACGAGGATCTGAGTCAACTGTTAATATTTAGATGCCATGCCTACAGGAGTTAAAACCAATTCTAATAGAAATCATGCCTATAGAATTTAAAAAAAAAAGTTTAATTCACGTTTGTTTACTCTGAATTGGATTGTCAATTAATCTATCGCCTCTTTAATAAGTTCTCAAATGCTTCCTTAAGTTCATCTACTAGAAAGCATGCCTATAGGATCTCGAGTTGTCGTTTTGCTATTTTACTACATTCCTTATCAATGTAGGTATCATGTTCTTAGGACACCACTGTTATACGTTCAGGCAAGCTTCTAGGGCAATTTAAATTCTACAACTATAAAACCGTGCTTTGTTATTAAAAACTATTTAGATTTAACATGTCTAAAATCAGTAAGCAAGCTAAATAGGTCTTTGACACTTTGTTCTAATTCAATACTATATAATCCTTGCTCACCTACATTTTATGTTATAGGATTTTCTCTTAATTACCTGGCTGTTGTTTGAAGACGTGCATTTACTTGTCATATTTGTGGAGGTGAATGTGAGCCTATAATTTGTTCTCTTTAAATACAGTCCTAATTTTTCTTGATTGACGCCTAGCTTTTTATCCTTTAAAACCTTAGAATGGTCTAGAACTGTCCAAAATTGAGGTCCTAAAATACCTCCATGGCCACGAGGAAGAGACGCGTAGTGCACACATATGAAATTCTCAAGGTTTCTAGAGCGCTTTAGGCTAGGGGAGGGAATAGGGTAGTAAGGATATGATGACTATGCGCTAATGTCACATGTAGCTCCTTATTGGGGAGTGATTATCGGGCATTGTGTGGGGTGATCCTATAGGTTAACCAACCTAGGATCCCTCTTTCTAATTCCGAATGTCTAAATTTTACTTTTTCTCTATATATGCAACTTGTTCAAGTCTTTTCCTTTTGTCTCATTACTTGAGTCATATAATGTCCAAAACCTGCCTTTATTTGTAATTATGTGTTTAAACTATTTGTTTGTTAAAATGACTTAATTTATAAGTATACGTTCGGCTGGGACCCACCATTGTGGACTGAGATGGGTTCCTAATACCTTTCCCTCACGGTTATTTCGAACCCTTACCCTAAATCTCTGGGAATGCAAACTAGTCTAAAAGTTAATCGCTCTAGGTTCCCTAATGCACCATAATCTGTTAGGTGACGACTATTCAAAAACTTAAACTCCCAAAAGGAAATGAGTTATTACCCCCATGAACGTCGGAACCCGGAATTCTCTCCCTCTCTCCACAGAGGGGAAAAAGGGGGCCGCAACAACAACAACTCTTTTTCTTAAGAGAGGTTGTGGCAATAACTTGAGAGAATATTTTCTAAAAATGCTCAAGTGAATGTCTTGTGCCTTGCACTAGGTTGTTATACTACAAAAGACATCACCATGGTGATGTCAATTCCTAGTTAGTAAATGCCTTTTCCCAATGCGAAGTGACTGTTGCACTGTTGTATGTATAGTTGTAGGTAGTCACTTTCTACAGATGCTTTCAAGATGTATAGTTGACTTATACTTCTGTCAGGGGAACACTAAAGGATCGGGTCTATAATCTGGTTCATGTGAATCTAAAGGCACACTGCCCAAATTATCTTGAGTTGATTAACTTGAATGATTGTATCAGACATGCTTCAGGTCCTTTATCTGGTTCTCTCATGAAGTAAGTTGTTTTACCTTACTTGATTGTATTTTTACATATATGACATCACGTACAATAATGTAAGCAAGGTAGGTAAAAATCCTTTGATAGAAAATTGACTGCTGCACTACTTCTGTAAAGTAGCATGTGCAGGCAGCAACTTTCCAGGTGGAGAGTTGACTTCATACTGTCTCCTCAGGAATTGGTAGGGACATGTTCCCTCCGTTGTTCCTTCCACACTGAATAGTTGAGTTATATCCCACACTGGATCCCAAACTTGGACTTTATGATCTTAAAGTCTTGTAAATGTATAACAGGTTCCTTATCTGGTTCTGGATGGTAAGTTTGTTAGATCATCAAAACATAAAGTAAAGTACTTATGCCCAAAGTACTTATAACCTATCAATTTTCCCCTTTCTGATGATGACAAACTTAGAATTGAAATTCCCCCTGAGAACCAGATCTCCACATTGTTCCTCCTACGAATCACTCATATTCCCAATGAGAACCAAGCCTAAAGAGCTGATCACAACTGGTTCTCAAGACCGTTTGCCAAATCATCAAAACTCAAAATACCATAACTTATCATTTTTCCCTTTTTAATGATGGCAAACCCAAAATTAATATTCTCCTTGAGAACCAGATTCCTCACATGTTTCCCTATGGATCAGACTTATAATCAATATATTATCAGTAACGTTCCCCCTACGAAGCAGAGCTATCTTACATGCACAACACAATATATCAATTTTATTCTATTCCCCCTGCGAAGCAGAGCTATCTTTCATGCACAACACAACATATCAATTTGATTTCTGTTCCTTACCTATGTTGACACCTCTATAACTTCCCCATTTTGGCATCATAAAAAAGAATAATATAAGAAGCATAGCTAAAAAGAAGTTCAGCAACATTAACTCATGCCACTTGGGCAACACAACATAAACAATAACAAGAACAACAAGTGAATATTATTGCACAAAATAGAGTGATTGCCCATAGTAGAGTAATTATAGTAAAAGCACAGTAGTTTCAACAATACATAATATGACAATTTAAACAACTAAAGTACCAGTGTCATCAAATCTATGGATCGAAGAAGATAAATATTCAAGGGAATTTGGAAGGAGTGAAAGACATTGATCACTAGGTAGGAGGAAAAGTAAGGATCTAAGGCATTGATGAGCTTGTCCATTCTTTCTTTTACTCTCATTTGATCAATGATCGTCTGGTCTCTCAGTTCCTCCACCTGTTTCCTCAATCTTTCATTCTCACCCTTCAACTTAGCATTCTATTCTACTGAGGGTCTACAAGGACCTGATGCTCAATCTATCTGAGTAGGATGAACCATCAATCATATTACCAAGAATCTCCCCAAGCTTCTTCTCATCAAGAATAAACTCAGTCCCATGCACATGTAACATTAAAGTGTCACATAAAACATAGAAGTTTTTACTTCTTCTTCATATATGTTGGGACTTGAAGGAACAAAGAGGTGATTCTATTTTTTGAACTCAACAATGTAAAGAAGTTTCTTCATTTTTTTCAGCAATATCAAAGTCAACACTCTGCCTATCAAGACTTTTTGAGACTTTAGAGTCTTCTACCTCTCCAAACCTAATGACTCAACCTTTTGCTTCTGCAAGGACCCAAGTTCCTTACCTCTACTACCCTTTCGTTCCCAGAACGTCCATGTACCATTCTTCTTCTTCTCAATTTGTTCACCCTTGTCATCTGCTTCATCTTTCTCATCCAATTCTTTTTGTTTTTATTCGTTTACTTCATTCTCTCTTTCACAATCACATCAGCATGTCACACTACTTCATCATTAATCAACATACTTTTTGTCAATCCTTTTTACTGGATCAAAAGTTCGTTTAAACAGTAACTCAAAGAGAAAAATAGCATCATTAAAATTGACTTCATGAGAAAGACTAGAGGGATCAGGTCCCTCGCTCAGTCCTCACATTTACCAATTTCTCCATCCTTCAAGACTTCCATAAATCCAACAACAACTTCAGTCTCTAGAATATTAGACCTACCCTATTCCCTTTTAGTTAAACTTCCATTAAAATCTACCAAAGACTTCTTAGGGTTTTGATTCTGATCGAGTAAGGATTTTGGAGAGTGAGAGAGTTGGGTTCACTTCTGGCATATTTGGAAAGAAGGATTTGTTTGAGACAAGGTTGATTTTGATTTTGAAGGAAAAGAATTGATTTTAGTTAGGTGTAAGATAAAGAAGTGCCTTTTGGGGCAACAAGTCAGTTTAGAAGAGGTTTAACATTTTGGACTTCAAAAGTTAGGAGGAGAGGCAGGAGAAAGGCAGAAATAAATTAATGGCATGACACTTTAACAACTTAAAAAGACATATAAGTATTGGAGAGACAGTTAATCTATGTCACAGAAACTAGGTTCCTTGATGGCTTTTGAAGTGCAAAGACTCCTAGAAGTGCAGTGTCACTCTTACTTGTTTTTGTCCTGAAACTGCCATATGTGTATACATGTAACGGTATAGATTTGAGTTAGATGTCACCAAAAAACACGTTTTAGCATTGTACCTTTCCTCCTTAACATAGCCAATCATCGAGGGACCAGGTCCCTTTGTTAAGCTTGATCAACTCCAACTCCAGATGATTTTTTTCAAAATGCTCCCTGCGCGCCTTGGTGAAAATGTCTGCTACCTGGTCCTCCGTCTTCCAAAACTTCATACAAATTATAACCTTTTTAACATTATCCCTCGAGGAGTGATGTCTCACATTAACGTGCTTTGTCCTTTTGTGTTGTAACAGGTACAAGCTGTAAATACGCCAAAGTCTTCAAGATGTTGCTTGATCTATATTATTTGAGCCCAACAAAAAGTAGCAACCATGTATTCAGCTTCATCAGTAGAAGGAGCCACACAATTTGTTTCTTTGTATCCTACGAGATCATGCATGACCCCAGAAAATATGTTGTTCCAAATGTGCTATTTCTATCCACTAGATATTCAACATAATTAGTATTAGCATATCCAACCAATTCAATGTTATCTCCTGAGAAATAGTAGAGAACCAAGTCTTGCATCCCTTTGAGATATCTTAGGATTCTCTTGGCAGCTTTCATATGAGATTCCTTTGGATTGGATTGAAACCCGACACAGAGACCCACACTAAAAACAATATCTAGTCTACTATAGAAGTGACCCTATGATACTTCTATACATTGTACGATTTATAGGGGAACTAGGTTCATCCATTCTAGACAAGTAGTTGTGGCGATTGGAGTGTCAATGATTTTTTATGTCTCCATGTCATATCTCTTCAGCAGCTTCTTGATGTACTTGTGTTGTCTTATCATTGTCCCCTTGGGAGTTTGCTTCAATTGTGAATCTAAGAAGAAATTCAGTTTCCCAATCGTACTCATTTCTAGCTCACTTCCCATGAGTTTTGCAAATTCTTCACATTTAGAGTCAACTATTGCTCTATAGATGATTCCATCAACATAGATCTGCACAATGAGTAGGTTCCTTCCTTTCACACCAAGCATGTGAGCCTTCCTCCTGTAACAGTTCTGTCAGTGGGTCGTGGAATCAGGTTCCCCATACTGTTCCTCTCAAGTTGACGGAGCTCTTCTTGCATAGTTGTAATCAAGTCAACATATTTTAATGCTTCCTTGATATCCTTAGGCTCTATTTGAGAGAGAAAGGCTGAGAAGGCAAGTGAGTTTCTTGTCTTTGATCTGGTTTGAATTTCTCAGCAGTTGGAGTTCCATGTACATTATCCGCAACTCTGTTTTCTGCTTCAGATATTGTGATTGAGGGACCAGGTTCCTCTATGTCGGTTGGAGTCTCATCTTCAGTTATGAGGAACAATGTCCATGTAAATCTGGAGTAATCATCCATAATAACGAAAATATGTACCTCTTTCCTCCTCTATGTGGCATCCTCATAGGTCCACATAGATCTATATGGAGGAGATCAAGTGGCCTTGAGATGCTAATCCTTTTTGGGCTTGAAAGAGGATATAACTTACTTTCCTTTTACACCTGTGATCCTTGAATCTTGACTTGAGCAGACCACGAACTAGGCACTTCTTGACTAATTTATTCAGCAGCATGAAACTTGCATAACCCAACCTTCTGTGCAATAGCTCAGCATTATCATTAATAGCACTCAAACAGCTAAGATCCTCTTATCATAGATTTGAGAAATACCCAACAAGCTATACTTCAACCCCTTCACAAAGTACGCATTTCAACAGAGTGGGGAAGAGACTTCCCAATCCTTACAACTCCCGGAATGTATCCATTCTTGCCATTTTTAAAGGATACACTCCCTCCTTGCAGGGCCTTGAGTGAGAGGACATCATTTATTCTTCTAATTTTATATTTAGAGCAGCCACTAACCATGTACTATTTTTTCTTTTGACTGCTACATCTCACTTCAACCTGCACACTAAATTAATGATTAGACTTTGGAACCCAAGCCAGCTTAGGTCCCTTATAATGATAGATCGGACGGATTAAACCTATTTTTGCCCATGCAGGCAACATATATTTTCTTTTCTAGGAATCAGGTTCCTCATCAGTATGCCTATTTTCAATAAAAACTTTATTTTTCTACAAAGACTGAATTTTAACTTTACAATAGTCCTTATGATGACCAGTTTGACCATAGTGAGTGCACAACCTATTATCAGCCACAATTACGTACTTGCTATGGGGATTATATGAGGTTTTAGCCTTTTGGAACCTGATTCCTTGCTTTTTTCCACCATTACTCATGTACATAGTCGTTATTACATCAGAGGATCGGGTCCATTTAAGAGACTGATCAAGATCATTTTTAACCCCTTTTAAATCCTCCTGAAGTTGTCTATTCTTTTCAAGCTCAGCAACAAGACTTATTTTAACTTTCTTAAGCTCTCATTCAAGCTCAAGTTTAACCTCACTAACCACATCTTTCCATTTCTCAATACTTGCATGCCTATGTTCTAATTTGAGTCCCTCGGTTGTTTCTTCTATGTATGTGATTATCACAAAAAAATATCCCTTTCTTGCTCAGTAGCAGCCATTTTCTCTACTAGAGTATTCTTTTCTTTGCTAAGGTTCTATATGGTTTCTTCAAGTCAACAACCACTACCATCAAATCATCTCTCTCATTTTCTACACTATCTATTTTTTTAGTTAAAGCTTCTTTTTCAAGATTGCCTATAATCTCATTTAAATCAACCACCTAGACCACCAGATCATCTCTAGATTGTTCAACATCTCCTAGTTCTATGATTAGGGCATCTTTATCATTTACAAAACTATAATATGTATCAATTAGAAAATTTTATAATGACATCAATTTCTTCGAAGATAGGACTTCATATTTCTCTGAACATCCCTGAATTTTACCTCATCATTGTCATCCTTTTCATCCTCACTAGACTAGGCCATCAATGCAAACAATGAATCATATTCCTTTGATTCATTTTCCACTACCATCATGGAACTGCTTTCTATATCTGGTTCCCCTTCTGATTCACTAGAGGAGTCTCTTCATGCAGCAAGAGCTTGCTTCATAACATTGTCAGCTACACTTTTTCGGCTGAATCGTTTGTCAGGAACCGAGCCTTTTTGCTACTTTGTCAGAGTTGTGTTTGTAATTCTCTTGTTTCAGAAGTGGGTAGTCTTTGACAAAATGCCCTGGTTTTCTGCACTTTGACAACAATCGTATCCATTAGTGTTTATGCTAGAAATACCCTTCTTAGGAGTGCCTCCATTTCTACGAACCATTTTATGAAATCTTTATGGTCTATTGGTTGATTGACTTTCCTCGAAGTTTGGTGGAGCAGCCATCTGGATCCTTTCTAGGTGTTAACCTTTTTGAAAGAACTTGTTCTGATACCAATTGATAAAAACTAAGCGTCCACCGGACTGTATAGAGAACCAGATTCTCCTTGAGTTCCTACTGTAAGCAAGAGACTGGTAAACCAAACAGTATAGGGAATCAGGTTCTCTAATTATTCCCATAGTAGCTCGGCAGTAAATAAAGAACAAAGAGGATTTTTACATGGAAAAATCCCAATCAATGGGACAAAAAATACGAACTACACTTGTAGACTTTCAACTTCACTAACTTGTAATCTCACTATTACAAGCTACTTTGTAATGACTCTTTACAAAGAATTCAACTTAACTAACTTGTGATACTCTTACCGTAAGCCACTTTGTCACTCTCTAGTTACAAAGACTTTAACTTAACTAACTTGTGATACTCTTACCACATGCCACTTTGTCACTCTCTAGTTACAAATACTTTAACTTAACTAACTTGTGATACTCTAACCACAAGCCACTTTGTCACTCTCTAGTTACAAAGACTTTAACTTATGACTAACTCTAGTCACAACACAAACTTAGAGGGTTCATGATTTTAGGTTTCCTAAAACACTGCTTCTAAGAAACCATGATAGGAGTTACAAATGAAGAACAAATAACAAAGATTCAATAAACCTAAGGACTTAAGATATCTTCAATCTTGGATCCGGTCCTTGAGGTTGCAGCAACTTTTTTTCTTGAGAGAGGTTGTCGCAAACACTTGAGAGAATAGTTTTTGAAAATGCTCAAGTGAACGTCTTGTGCCTTGCGCTAGTGTGTTATACTACAAAAGACATAACTATGGTGATGTCAATTCACAATGGTGATATCAATTCTTGTTTAGTACATGCCTCTTCCCAATGGGAAGTGACTACTGCATTGTCTGTTGTACTGTCGCATGTACATTTGTAGGCAGTCACTTTCTGCAGTTGCTTTCCAACTGTATAGTTGACTTATACTTCTGTCAGGGGAACACCAAGGGATCATGTCCCTAATCTGGTTCTTGTAAATCTAAAGGCACACTGCCCAAATTATCTTGAGTTAATTAACTTAAATGATTGTACAAGGCATGCTTCAGGTCCTTTATATGGTTCTCTCATTAAGTAAGTTGTTTTACCTTACTTGATTGTATTTATACATATGTGACATCATTTATAATGTATTTATAAAAGCCTTCCACAGAAAGTTGATTGCTGCACTATTTCTGTACAGTAGCGCATGTAGGCAACAACTTTCTAGCTGGAGAGTTGACTTCATATAGTCTACTCGGGAACTGGTAGGGACCTGTTCCATCAAATGTTCCTTCCACTCTGAATAGTTGAGTTATATCCCATGCTGGATCCCAAACTGGAACATTGTGATCTTAAGGTCTTGTAAAGGTATAACATATTCCTTATCTGGTTCTGGATGGTAAATTTGTTAGATCATCAAAACATAAAGTAAAGTACTTATGTACAAAGTATTTGTAACTATCAAATTTCCATAGATTTCAAGTTTAAATGGTTAAAAACCATCGTACAAACAAGTGTTGAGGCTACAATGATCCGTAAACACGTCACAAGACACACCATACAAATAATGCCTCCAAATATTCAGCGCATGAACAATGGCTGCTAGCTCTAAATCATGAACTGGATAATTATTCTCATGGACCTTCAACTGTCATAAAGCATATGCAATAACCTTGTCATATGAAATAACAGAACGACACAACATCATCCTTCGTGCAATACCTCACATAATTATGGCACGACATCACCCTTCATGCATTAATCCTCACAATATCAACATGGCATCATCCTTCGTGCATTAACTCTCAAATTATGGCACGACATTATCTTTCGTACATAAACACTCATAATATCAGCACGACATCACCCTTCGTGCATTACACTCATTCACAATATCATGCACGATATCACCCTTCGTGCTTTACACTCTTCATAACCCAAACAATGAAAATAGTACTTCCCGGCAAGGGAAACAACAATATCAACAATAATATCCTGACAAGGGAATAAAAAATATCAATAAAAACATCTTGCCAAGGGATTCAGCTATAACCAATATCGTTTTCAACAATAAATTAAAAATAATGAAACTCAACTTATGCCAATTCTAAATAATAGTCCTTTACAAAGAAACTTTCATAAGATTGTTCAACATTAATAATCATCCACTTGAGCACGATTGATACATAATAGAGTTACCACAATCATGATATAAGCCAACGTATAGATACTCGTCACAAAACTATACGTCGTACTTGATTCGACACATAGCATATAATACCACAACTCATATTACCTCAAGCTAAGGTTAGACCAAACACTTACCTCGAATTTGCGGATAAGATTAAGCCTCAACTACCTCTTTACCCCTCCGTTCCACTTCCAATTCGCTTGTATTTATCTCTTGGACAGTAGGAATCCCTCTAGAGTCTCCACACTCCTAGTGAGCACGATACCCAGTGTGAGATTTAATATTGCCCTAGGGGTTGTTGTTTTTTCATGTTGTTGCTCGATGTGCTGATTACAAGTGACTATGAGGTACTCGAGGGGTTTTTTCTATTGACATTATGCCCGAAGAGTTGTTACACTTCTATCCTTTTTTCTCAATATTTTCATCACTCGCTTAAAACTATTGAAAGATGTTTTGAAAGGGTTTTCACTAAACTGAGTTATTTTTACGAGTTTTTATTGTTTGCAGCATTGTTCTAGAATTATAGTGTTTTGTTGTAGCATCTTGATGTGGTTTACGTGTTTTCTTATTGCTCAACTACTTTTACTTTTATTACTTACTGAGTTGGCATACATACATTACTCACTGCATCCTGTGTCCAAATCTAGGATTCTCAGGTCACAATAGTGAGTGCTGATTTGGCTTCTAACAGGACTTTGGAGTTGACTAGGTAGTTGGTTGCCGTTTGCAGCCCAGTGCTTCTCTTTCCTATCTTTCTTCAGATTTGTAATAGCTTTTTTCAGACTATGTTGTCTTTTCATATTCCTAAATGAGTTGTAGCTTACTCATGACTGGTGACACCCCGATGTTGGGCTGTATTACATATTTTTCCACACTGTTTAAACTTCTATTATGAGATTTTAGCTAATTAATGGTTTTAAATTACTTATTATGAAATTATGGTTGGCTTTGGAGTTTGTGTCGGCTGGCCTAGTTTCAGTTAGGCGCTACCACGATGGGGTCAGTTTTAGGGTTGTGATAAGTTGGTATCAGAGCTCTAGGTTGCTTATGTCTCATAATTCATGGACAAGCTTAGTAGAGTATGAGGGATACCTAATTTCAGACTCCAACAGCTCAACTAGTTGGGGTAGTTCAGTCGGGTATCATAGCACAGACCGATGATGGGTCAGCTATGTCTGTTGATGCTTTATGGAGGTTGGATAGGTTCACAAGGCTTTTTACTACCACTTATAGCGGTACATCTTCTGAGGATCCCCGTGGTTATTTGGACAGCTGCCATTAGGTTCTCTAGAATATGGGGATAATGGAGACCAATAGGGTCAATATTTTGCAACTTTTTGTTTGTCAGGATCCACCAAGACTTGGTGGAGGGATTATGGTTTGGCTAGACCATCTGGGTTACTGGCTTTGACTTGGGATCAGTTCTCTCACCTAATACTAGAGAAGTTTCTTCCTATTACTCATAAGGAGAACTATCAAAGGCAGTTTGAGTGTCTCCGGTAGGGTTCTATGAGTGTTACTCCGTACGAGACCAGATTTATTAACTTGTCCTGTTATGTTCTTCTTATACTTACTACCGAGAGAGAGATAGAGAGAGAGAGAGAGAGAGCAAGAGAGAAAGAGAAGAGGTTCATTGAGGGACTCGTTCAGTCTATTTGATTGCAGATGGCTAAGGAGACGGGAAGCAATATTTCTTTTCAGGATGCGGCGAATGTGGCCAGGAGAGTTGAGATGGTTCCATCATAGTTGAGTTGTCAGGGGTCTAACACGCGGCCTCGTCATTCTGGAAGGTTTAGTGCCGCCTTGTTTGGAGGCATGGATTCTTTTGGTAGGGGCCATCCTTACGGGAATTTTCATTTAGCACTACATGCTTCTCATGGTGCCCAATGTGACCGTGATTCTCATATGCAGTATTCCGATGAGTAGTCCTATAGTGCATTACCAGCTCCTATTAGTGCACCACTACTCCAGAGTTATCGGGGATGGTAGTCCCAACTGCCGAGGGCTTGTTATATGTATGGAGACACGAGGCATATTGATAGATTTTTCCCTCCAGCACCAAGCAACTCTCAGCATCAGGGTTCCCATGCCATGGTTCAGGCACCGAGTGTTCCATCACTCGCTCAACCATCTAGAGGTAGAGGTAGATGCTCTAGAAGTGGAGGTAGAGGTATTAGAGGTGGAGGTCAGGTGGCTAGAGGTGGAGGCCAACCGGTAGGAGGCCATCTTAGGGATATAGTTTTGAGTGGTAGGGCCTAGCCTCAATATTATGCTCTTCCAGCCAGGCTTCACGTCGAGGCCTCAGATGTAGTAATTATAGGTACTGTTTTGGTTTGTAATAGAGATGCTTCAGTTATGTATGATCCAGGGTCTACATACTCCTATGTGTTATCTAATTTTACCTCATAATTAGTCATGCATAGTGATTCTTTGAGTGCTCCAATATATATGTCTACACCGGTGGGTGATTCTATTGTGGTGGATCTTGTCCATCGTTCATGTATAGTTGTGATTGGGGGTCTTGATACCATGGTAGATATGTTACTTTTTGATATGGTTGATTTTAGTATCATATTAGGGATGGCTAGTTATCACCTTACCATGCTATCTTGGACTGTTATGCCAAGACCGTGACCTTAGACTTACCCTTGCCAGGTTTACCTCGTTTAGATTGGAGAGAGACTCCAAGTCATTCCACCCGTAGGGTTATCTCATATATGACGGCTTGGCGTATGGTTGAGAAGGGATGTTTGGATTATTTGGCATATGTTCGTGATTCTAGTACCGAGTTTCCTTCTATGGATTCTGTTCCTGTCGTTCATCAGTTTCCTGAGGTATTTCCTTCAAACCTGCCAGGTATGTCATCTAACAGGGATATTGACTTTTGCATTGATTTGGCTCCAGGCACTCAGCCCATTTCTATTCCGCTATATCTTATGGCTCTGCCAGAGTTGAAATAATTGAATAAGCAGCTACAAGACTTGCTTGATAAGGGCTTTATTAGACCTAGTCCCCCGGGTGCGCCAGTGTTGTTTGTGAACAATAAGGGTTGGTCGATGAGGATGTATATAGATTATCGGTAGTTGAACAAGGTCACAATCAAGAATAAATATACATTGTCGAGAATTGATGATTTGTTTAATCAGCTTCAGGGTGACAAAGTGTTTTCGAAGATTGATTTGAGATTTGGCTACATCAGTTGAGGATTAGGGCATCCGTTGTCCCTAAGACAACTTTCCGCACTCGATACGGGTATTATGAGTTAATGGTGATGTCATTTGGGTTGACGAATGCCTCAGTAGATTTCATTAACTTGATGAACTGAGTGTTCAAATCTTTCTTGGATTCCTTTGTAATTGTCTTCATTGATGATATTTTGATCTATTCTCGCAACCGAAAGGAACACGAGCAACATCTTCGAGTCGTTCTTCAGACTCTCAAAGATCGTCAATTGTATGCTATGTTTTCGAAGTGTAAGTTTTGGTTGGGTTCAGTAGCCTTCTTGGGTCATGTTTTATCAGCAGAGGGTATTCAGGTGGATTCGAAGAAGATTGAGATAGTCAAGGGCTAGCCTAGATCCGCATCAGCTACAGAGATCCAGAGTTTATTGGGTTTGGCGAGTTACTATCATTTGTTTGTGGAGGGGTTCTCATCTATAGCAGTTACGATGACCAGGTTGACCCAGAAGGGTGCCCAATTTAGGTGGTCGGACGAGCGTGAGGTGAGATTTCAGAAGCTCAACACAGCTTTGACTACGGTGCTGGTATTGATTGTTCCCACAGGTTCAAGGTCACATGCAATGTATTGTGACGCACCTCATATTAGACTTAGTGTGATGCTGATACAGGATGGGAAGGTCATTGCTTATGCTTCGCGACATTTGAAGATTTATGAGAAGAATTATCCAGTTCATGATTTGGAGTTAGCACACATTGTTCACGCGCTGAAGATTTGGAGGCACTATTTATATGGCGTGTCATGTAAGGTGTTCACGGATCACAAGTGTCTGCGGTGCTTGTTCAAGCAAAAGGAGCTAAATTTGAGGCAGAGAAGGTGGTTGGAGCTATTGAAAGACTATGATATCACCATCTTATATCATTCGGGGAAGGCTAATGTAGTGGCCGATGCTTTAATTAGAAAATCGGTCAGGATAGTCAATCTTGCGTATATTTCAGTAAGTGAGAGATTGCTTGCTTTGGATGTTCAAGCTTTAGCCAATCAGTTCGTGAGGCTGGATGTTTCTGAGGCTAGCCATGTGTTAGCTTGCACAATTGCTCTTTTTTCATTATTTGAGCATATCAGAGATCGACAGTATGATGATCCTTATTTATGTGTCCTTAGGGACACATTGCGGCATAGTGGTGCCAAGCAGGTTACAGTAGGATATGATGGAGTTTTGAGGATGCAAAGTTGAGTTTGTGTGCCTAATGTGGATGGACTTCGAGAGTTGATTCTAGATGAGGCTCATGGTTCCCGATACGCTATTCATCCGGTGCCGCTAAGATGTATCAGGACTTGCGGAAATATTACTAATGGAGGAGGATAAAGAAGGATATTGTTGCATAAGTGGCTCAGTGTTTGAATTGTGAGCAGGTAAAGTACGATCATCAAAGACCTGGTGGTTTGTTTTAGAGGATTGGGATTCCTGAGTGGAAGTGGGAGCGTATCACTATGGATTTTGTTGTTGGACTCCCACAGACTCAGAGTAAGTTCGATGCAGTGTGGGTTATTATTGATAAGCTGACCAAGTCAGCACATTTCATTCCTATGGCAGTCTCCTATTCTTCATAGAGGTTAGCTGAGATCTATTTCCGGAGATTGTACGTCTTTATGGTGCGCCCACGCCTATCATTTCTGACCGAGGTACACAGTTTACCTCACATTTCTGAAGTGCAGTTCAACGTAAGTTGGGCACACAAGTCGAGTTAAGCATATCATTTCATCCTCAGACAGACAGAAGTCCGAGCATACTATTCAATTTTAGAGGATATGCTCCGAGCTTGTGTTATTGACTTTAGAGGATCGTGGGATCGGTTCTTGCCTTTAGTAGAGTTTTCCTACAATAACAACTATTAGTCGAGCCTCTAGATGGCTCCCTCTGAGGCATTAGATAGTAGGCGGTATCGGTCGACGGTTGGGTGGTTTGAGCTGGGACAGGCTCGATTGTTGGGTACAGATCTAGTGCAAGATGCCTTGGACAAGGTTAAGATCATTCAGGATAGGCTTTGAACAACTCAGTGCAGGCAAAAGAGTTATGCCGACCGTAAGGTTCATAACATGGCATTCATGGTCGGAGAGAGAGTGTTGCTTCAGGTGTCGCCCATGAAGGGCGTGATGAGATTTGGGAAGAAGGGCAAGATATGGCCTAGGTTCATCAGACCATTTGAGATTCTTGATCAAGTCGGAGAGGTGTCATACAGACTAGCGTGGCCGCTGAGTTTATCAGATGTACATCCAGTCTTTCATGTGTCCATGCTTCAGAAGTCTCACGTCGATCCATCCCACGTGTTAGACTTCAGTATCGTTGGACAAGGACATGTCCTATGAGGAGTGGCCGGTAGCTATTCTAGACCGGCAGGTTTATCAGTTGAGATCGAAGTGTTTTCCTTCGGTTCATGTTCAGTGGAGAGGTAAGACTGTAGAGGCAACTACCTGGGAGTCCGAGTCCGATATGCGGAGCCATTATCCCCATCTATTTCCCGACTTGGGCACTCTTCTTATGTTCGTTAGAGACGGAACTATTATTTTAGAAGTGGAGAATGTGATGACCTTAAATGTAAGGTCATCACTTGTTTTAAAAGTCAAATTGTATTCTGAGACCCTGAAAACCTCCTTTTTTCTCACCTCAATTTACGTACGAAGTCCAGACGCATTTCCGGGAAGCTTTAATGTAAAATTTTAGAAAAATAATAAAATCGGCCTTTAAAATTGATTAAAGTTGACTTTGGTCAATATTCTTGGTAAATAGATCCGGGCCCATGGTCCGACAATCCTGTAGGGTCCGTAGTAAAACATGGGACTTGGGGGTATACCGGAATAGAACTCTGAGGTCCCAAGCCAGAGAAATGAATTTTTGAAGAAAATTATTTAATTGAAATTATAAGAGTTTTTAAAACTTTAAAGATGTTTGAATTTGATGGTATTAGGACTGTATTTTGGTTCTGGAGCCCATGTATAGGTCTAATTTGGTAAGAAACGGAATTCATATGACGTGGATCGGGCTCTCGGTTGTGAAATTTGAAACTTAAGAGTTCTTAAGATTTTTATTTGATTTTGAAGATAAACTCGTAATTCAAGGTATTGTTTTGGCGATTTGATCGTACGGGTAAACTTGTATGATGTTTTTAGGTTTCTTTGCATGTTTGGTTTGGAGCCCCGAGAGCTCGGGTGAGTTTCGGATAGGTTTCGGGGTGTTCTTGACTTAGAAAAGTTGTTGGTTTATACTATTACTGGTGCTCGGATAATTTATTTGTCGAGTTAGCGTTACCCTAGTCGCAATCGCGTAGATTAAAATAGTTGTGGGTCATTTTATGCTTCGCGAACACACCCCCCCCTCCGCGAGCGCGAAGTGTAACTGGTCCTGGGGAAGGGAGCCCATTACTCTATGCGAACGCAGCCTTGCAACCGCGAACGCGGGCCCTTCAGTGCGGACCCGTAGGCCACTGGGCAGGTACTCTATGCGAACGTGGGTTGGCCCATGAGAACGCGATGAAGGCTTACCCAGCTGTATAAAGTCAATTTTAAAAACGGGCAGAAACCATTTACTTCCTATTTTTCGAACTATGAAGCCCTGGTGATAATTTTCTTATCTAAAGTTTATCCTCAACGTGTTGATAATTTATTCTAAACTCTACTCTTTTAACTACCCAATGCTTTTCATTAGTTTTAAATAAAAAAATCAAGAATTTTTGTGGCAGAAATTGGAAATTTGGGTAGAGTTTAGGGTTTTTTGAATAGTTGGATTTAGATCTTGTTTTGGGGTTAGATTTCAAAACTATTTGCATATTCGGGCTCGTGGGTGAATGGATGATTAGGTTTTGGTCCAAACCTCGAGTTTTGACCAAGTGTGCCCGGAGGAGATTTTTGACTATTTGGAAAAAATGATAGAAAACCTAAAATTTATCATTAGATTTATATTATCATTTATTGATGTTTTTAAATTAATTTGGGTTAGATACAAGTAAATTGGAGGCAAAATCTAAGGGAAAAACGGTGCTTGAAGATTGAGTTTAGTCGTGTAACTTGAGGTAAGTCTTTAGTCTAACCTTAGCTTGAGGGAATAAGAGTTGTGATCTTATTTGCTATATGTTAAGTGTTGAGTACGACGTATAGGTGTGGTGACGAGTATCTATACGTTAGTGTCAAGCATGCCCGTGAGTTTTATACTATGATTGTTGTGACTCCGTTATGTATTTTTCATGCTTAATATGATAATTTTTAATGTTGAACAAGGCTTATAAAAGTATTTTTGGTAATTGATCATTGTTGAGCATTGGTTCAAGTTGAGATTTATGTTGTGAAGTGATTGTGGAAACGAGATGAGATATATTGTTGTTTCCCTTGCTCGGATATTATTGTTATACTGTTATTCTCTTGTCGGGATATTATTGTTATAATGTTATTCCCTTGCCGGGATTCAATTGTGATTTTATTGATTTCCTTGCCCGAATTGCTTTGTGGTTTTTTATTAGGTAAGGAAGAGTGTAAAGCACGAAGGATGATGTCGTGCGTGATATTGTGAGTGTTAATGCACGAAGGGTGATGTCGTGCCGATATTGTGAATGTTAATGCACGGAGGGTGATGTCGTGGCGTGAATTAAGAGTTAATGCACGAAGAATAATGCCATCCTATGATTTTGTGAGGTAAAAGCACTAAGGGTGATGCCGCCGAATCTATTGATTCTTATGGTGAGAACGATTTATGTTTTTCTACAGGAATTTGGTTGGTACTTGATATTCCCCACAGCATGTTTCCTTTCCCATCTTTAACTGTTAATTTCTATTATTATTATTCGTTGTATATGATTTAACCCCACAAGTTTATTTGGTAGTCTTGTTCTAGCCTCATCACTACTTCGTCGAGATTAGACTCGACACTTACACATAAGATCGGTTGTGCTGATACTACATTTTGCATTGTTTGCAGTTTCCGGTAATTTATAAGTTTTACTAGATTGAAAAAGTTTACATGTAAGGGAATAAAGTGATTTTTGCAGCTAGTACACAATTGTTTGAAATCCCAAACTACTGAATAAATTAGGGGTGCAAAAGAACTAGTTTAGAGAACGTCGAGGGAAAAAAACTAGGTTAGCGAAGATATTAGGGTAAAAACGATGGAAGGAAGACATAAGAGGAACTAAATAGAAAAAGCACAATTAGAGGGGTATCATAGCAATTGCATTCCCCCCCTTTCTTAAACCCTAGTTTCGAACCCTCCACAGATGAGAGTATGCCACACAGTATACATGTATATATAAACACCCCCATTTATCTCCAATATCCAGGACTAGAAATCCTAGCAGTAACACATCTTCTTTTACGCCCAGCCGATTTCACTATGAATGCTGCATAGTTCTGACTCTTAATACTCATTCCTTATATTTTTTATTTGCTCCTTTTGTAGTTTTTTTGTCTTATTTGTGTGATTTTTGTGGTGTATGAGTATGATGTCCTTTTGCCTCTGATGGTAATCTTAAATCTGTAGAATTACCTTGAGTTATTCAAGTGATAAAAGATCCCATTTTGACTGAGGCATTAATTCATTGTACTCATGAATTGCTTTCTGTTTTGTCCCTATTTATCTTTTTGAGATTTTAGTTTCTAGGACGTCAATTCTCCTACTTATTAGATTGGCGCAAGTGATGATATTTAATACACCATACTCCCTAGTGGAGAAGGATGAATTTTTTTTAACATTGGAAATCAGAATCTCTGATGCGTTACCTTCTTTTTTTGTTTTGTATTGTCCTTTCAAATACTGAGTTCATCTGTAAGCTAATCACTCCAGTTGCCTCTGCCTATGATGGCATTAAATATACTTTGAGTATTTCACTATGAAACTAACTTAACTCTGAGGCTAGAGGTTTTATTCCTTTATTTCCCTCCTTTCAGTTTTGTTCACTTCCTTTTTAAGTTTTCCTTTTGTATGAAATTGTGATTTATCTTTTCTAGGCTTTTTGTTATTGTTAGCAACAAATTAACTCTGGTTGATTTGCAAGTGATGATAAAACAGACAGGGACATCAGATCTCTATTAAATGGAGAATGATGACTAAGTCTAATGGGAATCTCTCTGATGCAATTCATCTAAGATAAAATTTCTTTTATTTATTGGCTCACTTTTAAACAGTAAACGTTATTGTAGAGCATTATTTGCTTGCATTGTTCCAATTTTTATGTATGATTGGAATATGTGAGATAGTTGTTTATTGTTCTATTATGCTCTAATTTAAATCTGAAACAAAAAACCATGGGTTTCCTAAGTTAAGCATGTGATGTGTATAATTATGTTTGTACTAGCATTTCTTGTCACCTTATGCGGCTGAGGTAGATCAGAATCGGTCTTTTTGGCTACTCGAGTAAGGCTGCGTACCTTTTACCCTTGCCTTCAAACTCCACTTGTGGGACAACATGGTTTTTGTTGTTGTACTCCCATTGTTTTTAAGGCTATGCGCTTGTGCAGATGACGATAAAACAGACAGGGACACCAGAACCCACAGAAGTATGATGATTTGTCGATGGGAATCTCTCTGATGCACTGCACCATTCTGTTTTCAAATGTGATTTTGGCAGCTTAACCTTTTTTATCAAGTTATATAATCCTGGAATTGCTGTTTTTAGTACTCTGATTTGTATTATATTTGCCTGTGATGTAATTATTATGACGTGTAATTTGTGATCATGTCTATGAATCATCGCATTTGATGTTGAAAATTTGTTCTGCTTTTTTTTTTCTTGGTTTCATCCTGAGCTGTTTTGCCAAAAAGGAAAACGAAAGATACATTTGATTACAACCGTTCAGTGATGATCAGAAAAAGGATGCTGTTTTGCTCTTGTTTTTTCCCCTTGTTTGCCAGTGATGTATTTATCTTTGTAAGTATTATCAGAAACAAGGATGATGATCTGCAAAATTGTCACTACCTCTGAGGCAAACTATGTATCGCCATTTGTTCTTTTGTTTCTTTATTTATGTATGTGTTTTGATTGCTGAGTTTGTCCTCCAAAAACTGTTTTACAATATTTAAAGGAAATACGAGTAATTAATCCAAATAGGAACTTGGAGAAATAGAGTTAATAGGAAATGAATTATATCCTTTACATAATTATTTTATCTAAAGTTATTTATCTAAGAAGGTTAGATTAAGAAGCTTTTAGATCTCCTCATTACAAAATAATAATACTGCAAATTACAATAATTCTTTTTAATGGTTGTTCGCACTATAATATTTCTATTTCTTCTTCGATAGTAGTGCGTCACCCTTTAAAATTCAAATCTGGTCCCCTCCCCACCCCGTGCTATTTTTTAAAAAAAATTTCGACTCCACCCGTCATCTATGAGCAAGGTGTGAAGTCCCCACACACACAAAAGAAGGTTTGGATTCCTGATGAAAATAATTCGATTTCAATAATATTTTAAAATCTTAAATCGAGGTATTTCGATTTAAATTATGACAAAACTCGTATAATACATGCATATAATCCGGATTGGTTTATTAATTTTTGTTAATTTGTATTATTTATATTATATTCATATTATTGTTGATAAATTTATATGTAGAGTCTTTTAGCGTATTAAAATATAGTGTTTTTTCAAAATTAGAAAGAATGACCTTGAAATATTTAAGAATAGAGCAATCAAACTTTATATAGCAAGATATAATAAAGTAGTACAATTGATAGTGTGTATGGCTGAAGAATACATAAGAAATCATTCTTGGATTACAATCTTAAAATATAATTCACTAATAATTAATATAAGATCTAAAACTTGTTTGCACTTTAAAGATCTCTAATACATGTATATAATCGACTTGGAGAAGGCGTATGATAAGGTCCCAAGCGAGGTGCTATGGAGGTGCTTGGAGGCGAATAGCGTGCTGGAAGCTTACATCAAAGTAATCACGGACATGTACGATGGAGCTAAGACTAGGGTTAGGACGGTGGGTGGCGACTCAGATTATTTTCCAGTGGTTATAAGGCTCCATCAAGGATTAGCGCTTAGCCATCTCTTGTTTACCTTGGTGATGGATTATCTAACCCGTCATATTCAAGGGGATGTGCCTTGGTGTATGCTATTTGTTAATGACATAGTCTTGATAGATGAGATGATGGTCGGTGTTATTGAGAGGTTAGAGGTATGGAGACAGACTCTCGAGTCTAAAGGTTTCAAAATAGGCAGATCTAAGACAGAATACATGGAATGCAAGTTTAGCGCCAAGCCGAGCGAAGTAGGCAGGGACGTGATGATTGATCTCCGGTAATCGTCAAGAGGGACAGTGTCAGATATCTTAGGTCGGTGATTCAGGGGGACGGAGAGATCGATGGGGACGTCACTCCTCGTATAGGAGTGGGGTGGTCAAAGTGGAGGCTTGCATCAGGAGTCCTGTGTGATAAGAAAATTCCACATAAACTCAAAGGGAAATTTTATAGAGCTGTGGTTAGACCTGCAATGTTGTATGGGGCGGAGTGTTGGCCCGTGAAGAACTCTCATGTTCAGAGAATGAAGGTTGCGGAGATGAGGATGCTCAGGTGGATGTGCGGGCTTACCGGGCTAGATAAGATTAAGAATGAAGTTATTCGAGAGAAGGTGGGGGTGGTCTCGGTGGATGAGAAGATGCGAGAAGCGAGGCTGAGGTGGTTCGGGCATGTGCGGAGGAGAAATCCTGATGCCCCGGTGAGGAGTTGTCTGCGGCTGGCGATTGTCGGCGTTCGGCGAGGCAGAGGGAGGCCTAAGAAGTATTGGGGAGAGGTGATTAGGTATGACATGGCTAGAATGCGGGTTTCCGAGGACATGACCCTTGATAGGAAAGTTTGGAGGTCTAGTATCAGGGTTATAGGATAGGGGCTTTTCGTACTCCTCACCCGGGGTTGGGTGAGACTTGTCAGGGCTATCCATAGATGATTTGTGTTTTTGCTTGTGTCTCCCTTATGGTAGTTATTTATGGTAGTTACTGTATTATATTATTGCATGCTATTTTATTTATGTTTCTTATGTTTAGATAATTATTTACGTTATTTCTGCTGGAATTACTAATGCTCTCTTGTTTTTGTCTTTCCTTTCCTTCACTGAACCGAGGGTCGATTGGAAATTGCCTTTCTGCCCTTTCGGGTAGGGGTAAGGCTCGTATACATATTACCCTACTCAGACCCCAATTTATGGGATTATACTGGGTAGTTGTTGTTGTTGTTTCCTAATACCAAGCAAAAAGAAATTTGTTCTACCAAAAAAAATTGTTAATTAGTTGACATTTTTTGTGTTTTATAGAACGAACTTAAGAATATATATAATTCAGAAAATGTTGGACAGAACTCTTAATTAAATCTTCAAGAGTTTATGTATTTAAAAAAACATTAAATTTTTAGTTGAATATGTCAACAAAGATGATTTTGGACTTTTTAGTGTCATCATTTTTTTATTGAGTTAGCTAAATAAGATCAAGAAATATTATTTTGAAGAACTCTTTTTTATGTAAATATTTTATAGCTCGAAGACTATTCATTAATATAATATTAACGTAATTTTTGAATTACTACTTATTAAGAGGAGATACACGCTCAATACATGTATCCTAAAACTAGTTATTATAAAAGTAGAAAGCCTTTAACTAAAATATTAAATTATCGAAATGCCTTTCTAAATAATTTATATACTTTATTTTTACCAAAATTTTTCAATAAACACCAAATTTATTTGAAGGGATGCGATCGTTCACATTAGTAAAAGTAATGACTCTTCACAATCTTTAAATCTAAAGGCGAACGTTTCTGGTGGGCATTCAACTGAAATTATAATTAAGAAAATAACCTTAAAGCCAAATTCTAGAAATGCAATTGAGATTTAAAAAGAAAAAATTTCATGGTCTTGGTTTCACATCTATCTGTGATACGGGACCTTCTTATCAAATAAGTTTCTACGGACTCTCTCAATCTTTTTATTTTCTTTGAATATTCGCTTGTGATTTGTATGATCATTGACTTGCTTAGTCATATCAATACTATTTTTTTATTCGTGATTTTAACAACTAAAGAAATACTTACTTTAATATAATGTGTCTCTTGATTAGTATTCATTCATGCAAATTAGTCAAAGCCAATAACTATTCACGTTGGCTAATCTACTTTGTTTTGAAAAGATACTGACAATTAACCAAACAATTAAGGAAAAACTCAGTGCTATCGTGCTAAGACTGCAAAATTCACGGTTCCGAATCAGAATCGGATCGAAACAGCAATTCTGGCGGTTCTGTCGATTCCGGCGGCCCGGTTCCGGCGATTCTGGTTCCGGCGGTTCCCCGGAACCGTGACAGGGCGGTTCTACCCGTTAGAACCGCGGAACAGGAACCGCCAGAACCGGAACCGGAATCGGAACGGGAACCGGATCGGTTCAAGCGGTTCCAAACGATTCCAAACGGTTCCAGTAACGGGCAGATTTTTAAATTTTTTTTTAATAATTTCCAAACGGCTCTTTTTCAAAATTAGCCGTTTGGGATTTTAAAAAATAACTATTTGGCCTCCAAACTTTAATTTAACCCCAAACTTTATATATTACACAATTTTCCATTTCTCAACTATAAATACCCCCTCATTCTTTCATTTTTATTCACCAATTCATCAATATCTCTCAATCTCTCTTTCAATCTTTCTAGTGCAAGTGCTTAATTTATTGTTGCAAATTCGTGAAACATTGTGAAGTTGTTGAATTGAAGTTTTCAAGTGTTCAATTTCAATGATTTCAATTTTCAAGAAGTTGTTCGTCAATCCGGTAAACTCGTTTCAACTCTTACGTGCTAAGAATATTTTTGTGTGATTGCTTAATTATAATTACTATGGCATTTTCGTTGAGAAATATGTTCGGTAAAGGAAAATCTAAAATCGGTGAAAGTAGTCGCCAAAATACTACCCCTCCCCCGGCTCCCCGACCTAGAAAAGATAAGCAAGTTCAAAGTAGTAGCCAACCTATAAATCCAAATGAACGCTTCGGAATCCTTGATAGTGATCACCCTTGTTTTCAATTTAGCGATATTGATTTTCTACATGATGTAGCAGTTGGTGATACAATAGACGATGATATTATGAATGCTCCTTATCCTAATGCACCTATCTTAGAGGGAAATGAGGATGATGATGATGATGAAACCCAAGCTCCAGTAGATTTAGATGATATACCTACTAGTCCTGCTCATAACTTAGGTGATGAAACGGCACACCCACCCGTACAAACTCCCACTTTTAGTAGACAACCTCCTAAACGTACAGAAACATCATTAGTTTGGTAATTTTTATTCAACTAAGAGTACAAAATAAGGCTAAGTGCAAATCTTGTGAGAAATTACTTGTTCATAGGTATACTGGAGATAGTAGCGGCACTGGTAGTTTAGTTAAGCATATAAGATTATACCCTAGCGATAAGGCTAGATTTTTGCAATTGAAAGCGCAACAAGAAGGGAGGACAAGTCTTGATACTTCAGTTAACCCAAGTACTGGTTCAAATCTAGTTCAACCAGGAATAAACACAGTCACCGGAGGTATATTATATTACGATCCAAATAAGGATCGTGAAGAATTAGCTAAAATGATTACTGTTATGTGTTTGCCTTATTCTTTTGCTTCTAATCCTGCATAGATTCATTATATTAGAAGAGTATTTAATCCTACGTATAAAGGTTGGCCTCGCGCCACAGTTAAGGCCGATATTTATAAATACAAGCATGAATATGAATAATACTTGCACTATTTATTTACCCATATAACTAATCGTATGTCTATTACAACTGATATTGGTAGAAGTAATAATGATTGTGATTATCTAACCGTAACCAGTCATTGGATAGACGAAGACTGGACTATGCAAAAACGCATTATTGCATATAGGATAATTAATTCACGGCACACGGGTAGGTTTATTGCTAACACTGTTTCAGATGTATACAGATATTTTAGTTTTGGTGATAAAATAATGTCAATTTCCATGGGTAACGCTTCTAGCAACACTAGTGCAATAGGTATGCTAACTAGAACACTTAATCCTGCTTTTACTAATATTTTCCATATTAGATGTATTTGTCACATTTATCATTTAATTGTTGGTGATGGTATGAGAATATTAAACATAGAAATTGAAAAGGTTAAAATGGCTCTTAATTGGCTTTTTTATTCAAACCGTAGAAGTAGACTTAGAGAATATTTTAAAAGGTGTGACGAATATGGCCTTAGAGAAAGAAAGGTTCCTAAACCTTGCCCGACTAGGTGGAACTACATGCACGAAAAATTAGTAGTAGCGTACGAATATAGGAACCCAATTAACGCTACATATATTCTCGGGATTGTGGGGAGGAAGATAATGACATGCTAACTACAGTAGATTGGACTAACGTTAAAATTCTTTTAGATTTTTTAGAACATTTTCATGTGGCTACAAATGCTTTATCTGGCCAATATTATCCAACTATTTCTAACTGTTTAGTTTATATTGCCGCACTTGCTAATTTGTTTGTTGATTTTAACGAGGGAGGGGAAATTTATGTAATTGCAATAACTGATAAGTTTAAAAAATATTTTTTTCTAATCCCAGATATATTTGGTGTGTCTGCTATGCTAAATCCTACTATGAAATTAGGAGGTCCTCACTTTTGGTATTCTACTATTTATCAAGCTTCAGATCTTTCAGAAGAAGAAATGGCTACACTATCTAATGCGAAAGCATCAATTAAAGTGAATGCTCAAACTGTTTATAATGCTTATAAACAGGCGTTAGAGCATGCTAAGCCTAATATTCCAACCCCTACTTCGTCTACATCACAGTCGTCCAAAAGTGCTGCTGGCGTAACAACTCTTAAATCGTGGACGGAGTTCAGGGGTACTCAAGGGGAAAATTTAGATGAAATTTCCCATCTAAATGAGCTTCAAGTTTATTTGTCGCAGGGACTAGAGAATGAGAATCCAGACGGCTCTTTCGACCTTTTGGATTGGTGGAAGACAAGGGAAAAGCATTTTCCCGTTCTTGCAAGGATGGCTCTGTTGGAAACACGTTCTCAAGGCTTTATACTAATACGTGTGTTCTTATGTGTAGGTTTTGATGAATGACAAACGAAGCGCAAAGTGATATATGACGAAGTTCAAGTACAAGCGCACAATTGGTGGATAACGAGATTCAAGCACAAGATAAAGTTTTATAGTTTAAATGAGTCGTTCTTAATTGTGATCTTGATCCGACAACTTGACTCATGACATGGCTTCTCTCGTAAAATTAATTTTACAAAATCATGCATATTTAATTTAATGCTAAATGATTTTAAACCATGCATATTTACTTCAGTCAAAATAATTTTTAAACATGCTTCTAAAATCTGTACTAAGATAATCGATTATGTACTTATGATAATCGATTATGTTAAGCCAAAACTGCATGACAATCGATTGTGAACTAATGACAATCGATTGTGTTAAGGCAGTGAGGATCAGGTTTATCAAACCTGCATGACAATCGATTGTGAACCTTATGACAATCGATTGTGATGAGGCAGTGTACATCAAAGTTTTTCAAAACTCAGAATAATCGATTGTGAAGCTAATGACAATCGATTGTGAAGAGACAGTGTCCATCAGATTTTTCAAAGTCACAAAATAATCGATTGTGAACTTATGACAATCGATTGTGTTGAGGCAGTGACTTCCAGACTTTTTCAAAATTATTAGATAATCGATTGTGAGTATATAACAATCGATTGTCACGAGGCAGTGTCTAAAATGATTTTCAAAGTCTGATAAATAATCGATTGTTAACATTGCACAATCGATTGTGAAGCTGACTGTTGTCGTAAAATTTTCAAATACCGTCAGGTAATCGATTGTTGATTTTGTACAATCGATTGCTGATATTGAAATCTGAAAAAGATTTTTTGAACGTTGCTGAATAATCGATTATTGATTTGGTATAATTGATTGTTTTACGTAAAATCTGGAAATGATTTTTTGAACGTTGCCAATAATCGATTGTTGATCTTGGACAATCGATTGTTAAGCATAAAATCTGGGATTGATTTTTGGTACGATTGGCAAACAATCGATTGTGGCTTCCTGACAATCGATTGTCACAGAGTAAAATCAGCAACTCTTAATTGGCAATTAGGCAACGGTAATGCCAAGTTTTTCAACTATAAATACAGTTTCATTTCAGTGTTTTAAACACAACAACACACAACAACTGATCATTCTATTGCTATAAGCTTGCATATTATTGTTTATCATTTTATATTCATTTCATAAAGATTTTGAGAGCCAAAGTCTTGTCCATAGTTGTTGTAATCTTGAGCCTACTTCTTTTACTCATATCTACTCATTAAGGAGTGTTTTGTCTGAGTGCTTAGTGTTTTGTACACTTGTAAGAGAATTGTGATTCTCTTGTTGTAAGGAACTTGTGTTTCCTTGGTTGAAGTCTTGGAGTGTTGTATCTCCGAGCAAAGGTGTTAAGGCTTGTGTCCTTAAGTTGTAAAGGTTTGTTGAGCACCCGTAAGCTTGACAAGTTAGTGGAAAATCTCGAGAGAGTCTCTCGGGGACTGGACTAGCCACGTGTTGTGGTGAATCAGAATACATCGGTGCGTTCTTTCCTTTTGTTTATTTAACGCACCTAATTATTTCCTGCAAATTTTAATTTCCGCAAGTTTATGCTAAATTTTATTATAACGCTATTCACCCCCCCATCTAGCGTTAAGCGTATTATCTAAGAATTGGTATCAAAGCCCAACTCTCTGAAGACTTAACAGTTTGAGAGAACCATCCATGGCTTCTACTCGTGACTCTTTTGCAGGAATTGATGAAGGACAATGCTCCACACGACCACCTCTATTCAACGGTACAAACTGCACGTACTGGAAGGAGAGGATGAAAATTTTCGTTCAGGCAAACAACTTTCATCTCTGGAAGGTGATAACAAAGGGAATCAAATTCCAACCAAAAAGTTTGAAAACGAATGGGTTCCCAAGTCCGAAGAAGAATATTACGCGGATGATATCTGAAAGGTTCAAAATAATGCTAAAGCAATTAATTTATTATATTGTGCTGTAAATGCTGACGATTACAGGAAAATATCGTGTTGCACAACGGCAAAGGAAATGTGGGACAAGCTGGAAATTACGTACGAAGGTACGGACCAGGTAAGGGAAGCTAAAATTGATTTCCTAACCCATGCTTATGAATTATTTCACATGAAGGAAGGTGAAAAGGTGGATGAAATGTTCGAACGATTTTCAATAATCGTAAGTGACCTACATGCCCTCAAGAAGACATTCACGGATAGAGAACTGGTTCGAAAAATTCTTAGAAGTCTCACTCCGGCATGGCGATCAAAGGCCGACGCAATTCAAGAATCCATTGGCGTCTCAAATGTCACAATCGACGCATTAAGAGGTAACCTTAAGACTTATGAATCTACAATACTTAACCCTCTTGTTGATGATCAAAGGAGGCAAAGAATAGCGCTTAAGGCAAGCACAAACCAACCTCAAGTTGATGAGGACGGAGACAACGAGTTTGGACTCGTCATCAAAAGATTTGAAAGTTCATGCGAAAGGAGTATGAACGAAAGGGCAAAAAGCAAGGCGAGCAAATAAAGTGCTATGAATGCGGTGAAACCGGGCACATCAAATCAAATTGCCCAAACATCAAAAAGGAGAAGAAACCTTTTAAGAAGCAACGTGCATACATTTCTTGGGGAGGAGACTCCGGAGATGAGTCAAGCGAAGAAGAAGAAGACGAAGCCGCAAACCTTTGTCTTATGGCGCAAGAAGAAAAGCAAGATGAGGTATGTCAAATCTCTTCTAAAAACTTCTTTACTCTTGAAGAAATGCGAACTGCTTTTGATGAGCTATATACTGAATTTATTAAAGCTTCAAAAACTGTCAAGAGCATAAAAGAAAATGCTTCTCTAAAAGAAAAAGATTTTCAAAAACAACTTTCTTTAAAAGAAAAGGATTTAGAAAAACTGGTTTTAGAAAATGAGAAGCTGAAAGAGGAAAACAAGTTTTTCGGAAAAAGAAGCGCCGACAAGCCCGAAAGTTCTATTAAAAATTGCTCTTCTTGCATGCATCTTGAAAATGAGGTAGATAGACTTAAAGGTACCTTAGATAAGTTTAATTCTTCTCACAAAAACTTGAATGAGGTCCTTGTTAATTTGGAGTCAACCAAGCATGGCATAGGTTTTAAGAATGAGCCTAAAGAAAAGGTTGAAGCCAAACCCCAACCACCTAAGGCTCAACCTAGGATTAATAAAACAAATGCTTATCCTAGAAAGAGCAATCCTAGAACAAATATGCATGGTAGACCAAATGTTGAACTTTTTAGAAGACCTAGAAATGACTTACCACCTAGAAATTACTACCCTAGAAATGATGCATATTTTAGGCCAAACACTAGAAGGAGTTTTGAACCTCCTAGAACATCTAGAGATGACCATTACTCTAGAAACGCTGCTCATTTTAGAACTAATAGTAGGAGAAATGGTTCTCATGAAATGTGCAATAGTCATAATGAAAATAGAGTAATTCATTTTCGTCCATCAAGTTACTATGAACCTGAAAGGATGCATAACCCCAATGTGACTTGTCATTATTGTAGATGCATTGGTCATATTGCCCCTGCATGCTTTACACGACATAGACATATCACTCAATCGCATCATTATAATATGCCTAACCCTCAAGGACCCAAAATGGCATGGGTACCTAAAACGCATTAACTTGTTTTGTAGGTATGTTTGAAGGGATCAAGTGTACTATGGTACCTTGATAGTGGATGCTCCAAACATATGACGGGAGACGAATCCAAATTCCTTCAACTAGAACACAAAGAAGGAGGAAGTGTGATTTTTGGGGATAACAATAAAGGAAAGATCATTGGCATCGGATCGGTCGGTAAGGATGAAAATTCCTCTATTAAGCATATATTACTTGTGAAAGGTATAAAGCATAATCTCTTGAGCATAAGTCAATTATGTGACAAGGGAAATCTTGCCCTATTTGATTCGGATGAATGCTTTGTGTTTAGACGTAGTGATTTCAAAATTATCCTTCGTGGTTTTAGAGTGGATAATATTTACATGGTTGATCTTGCTAATTCCTCACCCGAATATGTGGATTGCCTTATGAGCAAAGAGGATGATACTTGGCTATGGCATCGTAGAGTTGCTCATATAAACATGCATCTTTTGAACAAATTGATTTCTCAAAACTTAGTTATTGGCCTTCCCAATTTGAAATTTGAAAATGACTCTATCTGTGATTCTTGTCAAAAAGGGAAGCAAACAAAAGCATCTTTCAAATCCAAAAATATTGTTTCAACTTCTAGACCATTGCAATTGCTTCACATGGATTTATTTGGACCATCTCGCATTGAAAGTCTAGGAAGAAATCGTTATGCTTTTGTGATTGTTGATGATTATTCTAGATTTACTTGGACTTTATTTCGTGCCAATAAAAGTGATGCTTTTCAGAATTTTAAATATTTTCTTAAGCGTGATCAAAACAAGGGAAGGAAACCAAATATCTCCCATTTTAGAGTATTGGGTTGTAAATGTTTTATTCATAACAATGGCAAAGATCAATTGGGAAAGTTTGATGCTAAGTCCGATGAGGGAATTTTCATTGGTTATTCCTCACGTAGCAAAGCATATAGGGTTTTTAATAAAAGAACCAAAACTGTGGAGGAATCCCCTCATGTTGTATTTGCCGAAAATAATGCTCGCTTGGCGAGAAAGGATTCCGGTTTTGATCTTGCAGGTATTTTAGATAGCTTGAAAGACAAAATACAAGTGGAAACGCCTAAGGAAAATAAAGATGAAATCTTGGAACAACCAACGGAGGAAGCGCCACAATTGGAGAATGAAACGAAAATGCCTAACAAGTGGAGGACAATTAAAGATCACCCTCTCGAACAGATAATTGGTGACGTCGGAGAAAAGGTATAATTCCCTTAAGAACACCTTAGGACATACTGCTTTTGTGTCTCAAATTGAACCAACAACCATCTCCGAAGCAATTGGGGATGAATTTTGGACCTTGGCAATGCAAGAGGAGCTTAACCAATTCAAACGGAATGACGTTTGGGATTTGGTGCCAAGACCCGAAAATCATACCATAATTGGTACGAAATGGGTTTTTCGAAACAAACTAGATGAAAATGTTGTAATCACTAGAAACAAAGCTAGGCTTGTAGCAAAAGGCTATAATCAAGAAGAGGGTATTGACTATGAAGAAACATATGCTCCCGTAGCTAGATTAGAAGCTATTTCTATTGCTCGCTTTTTCCTCTTATATGAATTTCAATTTATATCAAATGGATGTGAAAAGTGCTTTTCTAAATGGTGTTATACAAGAAGAAGTTTATGTTGAACAACCCCCCGATTTTGAAGATTTTAAATCTCCCGATCATGTTTTCAAACTCAAAAAGGCTCTCTATGGTTTAAAACAAGCTCCCCGAGCTTGGTATGAAAGATTGAGTAAATTTCTATTGGAAAATGATTTCATTAGGGGGAAAGTTGACACCACCCTTTTTGTTAAGCATAAAAACAATGATATTTTATTAGTTCAAATATACGTGGATGATATCATATTTGGTGCTAATAACAATGTCTTATGCAAGGAATTTTCCGACTTAATGACAAGCGAATTTGAGATGTCTATGATGAGTGAGTTAACATTCTTTTTGGGATTACAAGTAAAGCAAATGAAAGAAGGTACGTTCATTTGCCAAGCCAAATATTGCAAAGAATTGCTGAAACAATTTGAAATGAAGAATGCAAAAGCAATGGCGACTCCCATGAGCACATCCGATCATCTAGACAAAGATGAGAAAGGTAAGGAAGTCGACACTAAGAAGTATCGAGGTATGATTGGCTCTCTTCTCTATCTTACTGCTAGTCGTCCGGACATCATGTTTAGCGTGTGCTTATGCGCCCGTTATCAATCGTGTCCGAAGGAGTCTCACCTTACTGCGGTAAAACGGATTTTGAAGTACCTTGTTGGTACTACAAATGTGGGTCTATGGTACCCCAAAGGTTCTTCATGCCAACTCGTTGGCTATTCCGACTCCGATTTTGATGGATGCAAATTGGACCGCAAAAGCACCAGTGGCACTTGCCATTTGCTCGGTTGCTCTCTCGTTTCTTGGTTTAGCAAGAAACAAGTAAGTGTTGCGTTGTCCACAACCGAGGCTGAATATCGCGGGGAGTTGTTGCGCTCAAATCCTCTGGATGAAACAACAACTCTTGGACTATGGCCTAAGTCTTGATCATATCCCTCTTAGATGTGATAATACTAGTGCCATATGCTTGACGAAGAACCCCTTTTTTCATTCGCGAACAAAACACATTGAAATTAGACATCATTTTATAAGAGATCACGTTCTCAAGGGCGATGTCGAAATCGAATTTGTTGAAACCAAAGACCAATTGGCCGACATCTTTACTAAGCCCTTAGAGAAAGAGTCCTTCTTCCGAATTCGTAGTGAACTCGGGATTCTTGACTCCACGTTGATCTAAGTCATGCATTGCATCTTTTTATCTTACGTGATTTCTAACTTGAGCGTCGGAGACGTCTAGCAAATTTTTGCAGGTATCGCCCTAAAGGTAGGGGGAATTATAAAGCATGACGCGCAATAATCAAGTCTTCTTCAGAAAATTCAGTCTCTGTCGTCTAAATAATCGATTATCTCGTATCAATAATCGATTGTTCTGCTATTACTTGAGTTATTGTACTCTCTTTAAGTAATCACGTTTTCTTTCCAATAAATAAGCAAGTTTTATTTACATTTTTGGCATCTTCTTATATTATTTTTGCTAATGGCAAAAGGGGGAAGATAACGGATATGCACTCTCAATATTTATAAGCTTAAATTGAGGGGGAATTCATATATTGAGGGGAACTAATCGCATACTTATTACATATCTTTACGTGTCTTGAATCGTCATTATAAATTGTTTAAGTTGCATATCCCGCTTAAAGTTTACCCTTATCAAAAAGGGGGAAATTGTTGGAAACACGTTCTCAAGGCTTTATACTAAAATGTGTGTTCTTATGTGTAGGTTTTGATGAATGACAAACGAAGCGCAAAGTGATATATGACGAAGTTCAAGTACAAGCGCACAATTGGTGGATAACGAGATTCAAGCACAAGACAAAGTTTTATAGTTTAAATGAGTCGTTCTTAATTGTGATCTTGATCCGACAACTTGACTCATGACATGGCTTCTCTCGTAAAATTATTTTTACAAAATCATGCATATTTAATTTAATGCTAAATGATTTTAAATCATGCATATTTACTTCAGTCAAAATGATTTTTAAACATGTCTCTAAAATCTGGACTAAGATGATCGATTATGTACTTATGATAATCGATTATGTTAAGCCAAGACTGCATGACAATCGATTGTGAACTAATGACAATCGATTGTGTTAAGGCAGTGAGGATCAGGTTTTTCAAACCTGCATGACAATCGATTGTGAACCTTATGACAATCGATTGTGATGAGGCAGTGTACATCAAAGTTTTTCAAAACTCAGAATAATCGATTGTGAAGCTAATGACAATCGATTGTGAAGAGACAGTGTCCATCAGATTTTTCAAAGTCACAAAATAATCGATTGTGAACTTATGACAATCGATTGTGTTGAGGCAGTGACTTCCAGACTTTTTCAAAATTATTAAATAATCGATTGTGAGTATATAACAATCGATTGTCACGAGGCAGTGTCTAAAATGATTTTCAAAGTCTGATAAATAATCGATTGTTAACATTGCACAATCGATTGTGAAGCTGACCGTTGTCGTAAAATTTTCAAATACCGTCAGGTAATCGATTGTTGATTTTGTACAATCGATTGTTGATATTGAAATCTGAAAAAGATTTTTTGAACGTTGCTGAATAATCGATTATTGATTTGGTATAATCGATTGTTTTACGTAAAATCTGGAAATGATTTTTTGAACGTTGCCAATAATCGATTGTTGATCTTGGACAATCGATTGTTAAGCGTAAAATCTGGGATTGATTTTTGGTACGATTGGCAAACAATCGATTGTGGCTTCCTGACAATCGATTATCACAAAGTAAAATCAGCAACTCTTAATTGGCAATTAGGCAACGGTAATGCCAAGTTTTTCAACTATAAATACAGCTTCATTTCAGTGTTTTAAACACAACACACAACAACTGATCATTCTATTGCTATAAGCTTGCATATTATTGTTTATCATTTTATATTCATTTCATAAAGCTTTTGAGAGCCAAAGTCTTGTCCATAGTTGTTGTAATCTTGAGCCTACTTCTTTTACTCATATCTACTCATTAAGGAGTGTTTTGTTTGAGTGCTTAGTGTTTTGTACACTTGTAAGAGAATTGTGATTCTCTTGTTGTAAGGAACTTGTGTTTCCTTGGTTGAAGTCTTGGAGTGTTGTATCTCCGAGCAAAGGTGTTAAGGCTTGTGTCCTTAAGTTGTAAAGGTTTGTTGAGCACCCGTAAGCTTGACAAGTTAGTGGAAAATCTCGAGAGAGTCTCTCGGGGACTGGACTAGCCACGTGTTGTGGTGAACCAGAATACATCGGTGCGTTCTTTCCTTTTGTTTATTTAACGCACTTAATTATTTCCTGCAAATTTTAATTTCCGCAAGTTTACGCTAAATTTTATTATAACGCTATTCACCCCCCCCTAGCATTAAGCGTATTATCTAACAGGCTCGCGATGTTTTGTCGATTCAAGCGCCGACTGTTGCATCGGAGAGCGCCATTAGTCAAGCAAGACTACAAATAAGTGATCACAGAGCGTCGATGCGGGACAGCTTGGAAAAATCAGTGCTTTTTCGAGATTGGATCCGCGCAGAAAGAAGGAACTTTGGGCTAGCTGAATCACAACCAGAAATAGATGAGTGCTATGAAGAAATGCTTGCAGAACTTGCTCAGGAAACATCTTCACCCGGAAGTGGTGATGAACAAGCTTCATTTCCACAACCGCCAACACAACCACCTCCAAACCTTGAAGGTTTTATGAGATTTGTTAGAAATATTACATAAATTATGATGTAACTTGTACATTGGCATGTCTTCTTTTAGTTTTTTTTCCTTTTACTGGTGGTATTAGTACCATGTTGTGCTCATTCCATTGGGGGGAAGGAAGACTAAGAAAGATATGCAATTTTGGTCAATAAATATGCTCTTTATCATATCCTTGAATATCTTTTGTCTCAATATTTCTTTATCAATATACAATTTATACTAATTACTAACTACAACACAATATACACTACTTATATACAATATACACTACTTACATACAATATATACTACTTATATACAAAATATACACTACTTATACACAATATATACTAATTACCAAACACAATATATACTATACTAATAACATAGTACACCATAAAAAATATATTCTACAATATACTAATGACTACTATACAAGATATTGGTCTTAAAAATAAAAAAAAAGTTCAGAACCGCCGGTACCGGAACCAGATGGTTCCGGAACCGTATGGTAGCGGTTCCGGCTCCGGAACCGCCAGAACTGGAACCGCCAGAACCGCCAGAACCGGAACCGCAGACCCAAATAGACCCAGAACCGGAATCGGATACAGCCTTATATCGTGCTACAAAAATAAAAATTGACACGCATAAGATTATGAAAATTATTTCTGCACGCAACGGTTTCGATACCAACAAGATCAAGCATTATTAAAATGCTAAAAATCATAATATTTTCAATTTAATAATTTGCTTCGAAAATTTAATTTCGGGACCTCGGGAAAATTCAATTTTGTGTTTGTGTTTAATTTTGTATCTTTTATATATCCGGATTGGTTTATTAATTTTTTGAATTTGTATTATTTATTTGTTCTATTTGTATTGTTAATGTTATGTTCATACTATTTTGATAAATTTATTTGTAGAGTCTTTTAGCGTAATAAAATGTAGAACATTTTAGTGTAGAGTTTTAGTAGCTAACAAAATTCTAAAAATGTTGAAATTGAGACGCATAATAATTAAGGATAACTCGGTGTTACCGGGCCTCAAAAATTCACAGTAATTCAAAAAATTTATAATTATACTTTTTAGGGTTACAAAATTATTAAAATTTTGAAATTGAGACGCATAAAAATTAAGGATAGCTCGGTGTTACCGGGTCTCGAAAATTCGCAGCAACTCAAAAAAATTTTAATTAAATTTTTAAGGTTAAAAAATTATAAAATTGTTGAAATTGACACGCATAGTAATTAAGGATAAATCGGTGCTACTGTGCCCCAAAAATCAAGTATGGAACCCATACATAATTATTCGCACTAATTCAAAAAATTTATAATTTAATCTTTTAGGTTACAAAATTATAAAAGTTGTCAAAATTGAGACGCATAATAATTAAGGATAACTCGGTGCTACCGGGCCCCAAAAATTCGCATTTATTCAAAAAATTTATAATTTAATTCTTTAAGGTTACAAAATTATAAAATTATTGAAATTGACCCGCATAATAAATAAGGATAACTCGGTGCTACCAGGCCCCAAAAATCAAGCATGGAACCTATATATAATTATTCGCAATAATTCAAAAACTTTATAATTTAATTCTTTAAGGTTACAAAATTATAAAAATTATAGAAATTGACACGCATAATAATTAAGGATAACTTGATTCTACCCGGTCTCAAAAACTCGCAGTAATTCAAAAACTTATAATTTAATTCTTTAACGTTACAAAATTATAAAATTATTGAAATTGACACGCATAATAATTAAGGATAACTCGGTGCTATAGGGCCCCAAAAATCAAGCATGGAACCCATACATAATTATTTGCAGTAATTCAAAAAAATTAAAATTTAATTCTTTAAGGTTACAAAATTGTAAAAAATATTGAAATTGACGCACATAATAATTAAGGATAACTCGATGCTAGCGGGCCTCAACAACTCGCAGTAATTCAAAAAATTTATAATTTAATTTTTTAAGGTTACAAAATTATAAAAATTATTGAAATTGATACGCATAATAATTAAGGATAAACTCGGTGCTACCTGGCCCCAAAAATCAAGAATGGAACCCATGCATAATTATTCACAGTAATTCAAAAAATTTATAATTTAGTTTTTTAAGATTACAAAATTATAAAAATTATTAAAATTGACACGCGTAATAATTGAGGATAGATCGATGCTACCGGGCCCCAATATCAAGCATGGAATAATTAATAAAACATAATTAATTATTTAATTTATTAAACTACCACAAAGAATTATTTTTGTTTAAATTAGAGTAGACGACATGACCTTTCCTCCGCCGGCGCATCCTAGACCTGTCGAGGATCAGCTATTAGTACTGCAGGGTGACCATAGGTCCTCCTTTGTATGGGAGGAACAGCTGTCGATGTAGACTCTCCGCCCCAGGAGACCTGACGATTTGTGGGAGTTTATCGCGAAACATCCTTTACATAATCGCATAGTAGCGCGCCTCCAGGCTATGGGGTTATATACGATTTTTGAGCTTGGACGGATGTAGCTTGATTGGTCTCTCATCACGGCCTTGATA
The DNA here is from genome assembly GCA_034376525.1 of Nicotiana benthamiana. Lineage (NCBI taxonomy): Eukaryota > Viridiplantae > Streptophyta > Magnoliopsida > Solanales > Solanaceae > Nicotiana > Nicotiana benthamiana. Next base: position 16,718,862 of record CM067325.1, read on the forward strand.
GAGCGTGGTGACCAAGGACGCATAGTTTTCACTTGCCCACTCGAGAGGCGACCATCACACTGGAGGATGTTCAGGTCTTATACGGGCCGCGCGTAGATGGACGCACCGTGGCACTGCCCCACTACATTAGAGGCATGACGCATGCCCAGTTTGTGGATAAGATGGTGGAGTTTACTGATTTTAGGCCAGAGGTGGCATTGGGGGCAACTGCGTTGCATTGTCAGCCATTAGAGATCAGATGGTGGTTTTGCACCCCAGACATTACTGGAGAGACAGACGATCTTTGGATTGATAGATACACGCAGCTGGCGTTGCTCCTTCTTTTTGGGTGTCTTGTTCGTAGACACATCGGGGAGTAGAATATGTATGCGCTTTATCCATTATCTTCAGCAGCTGGATGAGTTACCCCAGTATAGCTGGGGTGCTGCTGTTTTGGCATACCTGTATTGGAGCATGTGCCGGGCGAGCATAGGTCCAGCAGTGGATATATGTGATTTTTTGCCCCTCCTACAGGTGAAAAAATTTCTGAATACTTTTCTCTTTACTCTGAATTCTATACTGTGAAATGACTCATAAAATTTTTATCTTAGGTTTGGGCCTGACAGCGGATCATGCCGTTGCAGCCACCTCTACCACCACTTCTGCTCGGTGAGGATTATCCATTTCTCCCGCTAGCTGTCAGGTGGATTCTCCAGCGTGGGAACTACCGAGGGACCGATGCGCATCATAATCTCCCCCTTCTCAGGGTTGTTTTAGATATGTTGGTAGACGGACAGGTAAATATCTACCTACACTTGCTTATTTTAAATTGAGTTGTGTTGCGCGTACTAACTTTTATGTTATTATTTCATAGTTCCTCTGGACGCCGTACAACGACGAGTTGCTGGCTCAGCTGCCTGCTTGTTGCTCAGCCGACCGGCTGCTTTGGAGCACCTCCGTCCCAATGATCTTCTTCGATCACGTCAAGTATCATGCCACAGAGCGCGTGCTTTGACAGTTTCACCATCTCGATCCTATACCGAGGGAGCCTGGATGAGATGCTATGCACTATCAGCAGGACGACCATGCCAGCATGGACCAACAGTATATCGGACGGCTACATTAGCAGATAGTTTAGTGGGAGGAGCATATCCCGCCACCTCTTATATTTACGCAAGAGGCCACAATTAATCTGCATGGTGAGTGGTATCGCCGTCATACCCGCCTGATGGTCGGGAACCCCGTTCATGTACTTGGTGACCGCTATAGACCGTACGCCGGGAGGCATGAGGCACTGGTATGTTCTTGTGGCTTATTAATATGTTATAATTGTGATATAGCGTTAGTTAATTAATATTTTAAATGTTTCACAGGCTATTGGGCATAATCGGCTCTACCAGTTGGGACAGGAGATGCAGCAGCGTGCCGACATCCCTGAGGTGGTTGACTATGGACGACAGGTGGCGCAGATGGTTCGTCTGACACTGTTGCAGGCGAGAGATGCCGAGAGGTTGGACCACGAGGCTCAGTATGCATCGCTAGAGGCCTAGTATCGGGGTAGGGCAATCCCACGAGGCAGGGGCAGGGAACGAGGGAGGGGTGCCCCACGAGGCAGAGGTGGCGCACGGGGTTGCGGGGGACGACGAGGAGGTGGTGCCCAGCAAGGGGGCGTTGAGGAACCTGTAGACCCACCTGCTGAGGGACCTCACGAGGACTTTGGATTTCAGGCGTTTGGAGATGGTCAACAGGGTGAGCCTTCCAGCAGCATGCCTTCGTATACCCTTCAGCTTTCTTTGCCATCATCACAGGTCACCCCGTCAGGAGCATTGTCTATCTTGGGTACATTCGACGGGGATGTAGATCAGTACTTCACATTCCCATCTACTGCACCTGAGGATCAGTCGACCCGGGATGTGGATGGTGGGCGTAGGTTGAGTTATCCTTCATCCCCGCGGTTTATGCAGATCTACCACATGCGGCGGTATGTTTGTGTTACTTTAATATTTCAATTTCAATTTTTTCATTAATGAGCTGTAATTAATTAATTTAAATGGTGTTATGCAGTCTTCATCTTAGTCCGTGTTTGAGGATACTACCTGCGTTGATGCATATGACGAGACCACAGTGAGAAAATATTTGGTTTGCTTAAACAAAAAAATCAAAATAATACATTTTCACATGCTAAGATTACTTCTTGTTTTGTAGGTTGCTGACGGGCTGACGCCCTATTCTTTCGATCCTACCATATATAGTGTCGATGCTGCTGCACATCCTCACATAAAGAGGCAGCTTGATGATGACTATCCAGATAGTGTGCCTGGACGACAAGGGATGCGACTTAGGCCAGCAGCAACACTGAAGCACACAGGCTGCGGCAATTACTGGTTTATGTATTGACTTTGTGTAAATAGTGGTTAATGTAAATAGTTCTAACAATTAGAATTTAATAACAATTATATTTTATTTGCGTTTGAACATCAATTTTACTTGAACAGTACTACTCAAACACAAGCCTTATATACCTAACACAAAAAAAAAACAGTAGAACTAATGAAATCTCTTCACAAAAGTAAATATGAAGATATCATAAACACTCAACACGTAAATGCCAATGGTTACTTACTACCTTCTAGTATTCTCTGCTTTATCCTCTCGAGCTTTTTTACCAATTTTTTTCTCTTCTTCCACCTCCTTGATCTTCGCCTTCAAATCTTCAATTTGTTGCTTCGGTTGGCACTCTTTATCCCACTGGCTCGCACACACATCATGAAGATAATACAACTTGTGTTTGTAATATTCTTGTTCACATGGTTTGTCAATCCATACCTTAAAATTGAATATAGGTACGTAGGGTTGCCTATAAAACTTTTTCATACAACCCCAATAGCGGCGTCCAGCTTCTTCCCAATCATTGTACATTGTACTTTTGATTCCACAATCGCATTTTGGGGAACGAAAGGGTCGTTGAGACATTTTTTTAAAGAGTAGTTTGAGTTTATGGAAAAGCTCGATTATAGGTTGTTGTTAAGTGAAGAGAATAACTAGAACACGCTCTTGATTTATAGGCAATTACATATTAAATTATATCGAAAAAACCAATTTTTATCACATGATTTTCAGCCTTTTCAGAACGACATGACAACTCAACAATACGTAGTATTATACCGCGATTTACATATTAAAATATTCTGAAAAAACCAGCTTTTATCACAAGGTTTTCAGCTTTTCCAGAACGACATGACAACTTAACGATACGTAGTATTATACCGCCATTTAAAAATTAAATTATTCTGAAAAAATCAGCTTTTATCACATGGCTTTCAGCCTTTTCAGAACGACATGACAACTCAACGATACGTAGTATTATACCGCGATTTACATATTAAATTATTCTGAAAAAACCAGCTTTTCTCACATGGTTTTCAGCCTTTTCAGAGCGATATGACAACTCAACAATACGTAGTATTATACCGCGATTTGCATATTAAATTATTTTGAAAAAACCAGCTTTTCTCACATAGTTTTCAGAGCGACATGACAACTCAACGATATATTTGAACAATTCTATTAAGAAAATAATACATTATGTAAAAAAAACAACAATTGTATTTTAACAACATTTTTATTTAAACGGGTCAACACAAACTCAAACACAACAAATCTAAAAATACAAACAGTAAAACTAATAAAAATACTACACAAGGGAAACATAAAGATAAATTGCTACGCTTATGGCGTACAAGTCACTGATTAATCATGATCCGCTTCCTACAATTCGCTCCAACCACTCGAGTTGGTCTTCCAGCCTTTTTTTCTCTTCTTCTACCTCATTGAGTTTCGCCTTCAACTCATCAATTTGTTGGTTGGTTTGGTGCTCCTGCTCATGTTGCCTCGAACACATAACATGAAGATCATAAATTTTTTCTTTGTAGTACTTTTGTGTAAACTCTTCGTCCATCCATATCTCAAATTCACATGTAGGCTTGTCGGGTTGCTCATCAAGCTTGTTCTTACATGCCGAGTAGCGGCGTCCACCATCTGGCCACCATTTGAACAAACTATATTTTTCTCCGCAATAGCACCTTGGGACGTAAACGTTTTGTTCAGACATTTCTTATAGAGAAAATTTTCTTATTGTTAAGCGAAGAATATAAGTAGCATGCAGCTCTTATTTATAGTCAAGACTTCACACAAAAACAAGAGTTTTCACATGGTTTTCAGCTTTTTCATAACGACATGACAACTCAACAAAGCATAGTATTATACTGCGTTTTACATATTTACTTTTCCTGCATAAAAAGACCTTTTTCTTCAATCATTCAACCTTATTAACCACGCTTTACAGTTTTTTGAGAACGACAATACAATTGATAAACACATTATTGTACCATGCTTTACATATTTAGTTTATTTTTTAATACGAGATTTTTTATACCACATTCTTGGTCGTGTTTACTAACAACTATATCAAAATCCAACGTTGAAATAAGATGTAACAACATTGTGGAAATTTATCTTATTCCATATATATTGAAACAAACACAAGTACGGACATGTATTAAAAAAATAGTACCAAAATAATTTACTAGGGGTATCCTTGATAGCTGGGTACATTTGACGAACTTGCACCAGGATTACCACCACCATGCACACTACCTGAAGGACATTTATGACGGTCGTGTCCTATTTGCGAGCAAATGCCACATTTACGCGCATAAACTGTGTCACCAACATCCATTTGGTTCCGTATGTGAGTTCTTTTTTTCACTTGCAGCTTGCGCAAATATTCCTTGTTACAAACCATCTTAAATGGTTTCGGCGGCCAATAATGCTCAGCACTTAATGGCTGCAACTTTCCGCAATACGTGTCTATGTATGCAGCAACACTGTATTGCCTATTAATATAGTTTGTTGCCCCATATCCAACTTGTTGAAAGCACTCCAACGCATGTGCGCACTACATGTGGTAGATGGTCCATTTTCCACATGAACACAACTTTCTATTTTCATTCACCGTATGTAGATTATTCCCACAGTATCTGCTGATAGCTGTCTTAACTTCAAAAATACCCCGTTCATGATCGTACTGCAGAAACTAAAGGCATTGTGCTCGCCTCCTGGACCTTTCAAATCTTCTCATGGGTATTGGCATAATTCAACACCCTGGTCCATCAATACTGAGGCAGCCGCATGCCTTTCAACAAACCTCTCCACACTCTGTTTAAATGTCATCTGGACCATGGCAGTGACAGGTAGTTCACGGGCAGACTTCAACAAGCCGTTGAATGACTCTGACACGTTGGTTGTGAGGGCTCCCCATAATCTGTCGCTATTAGCATGAAATGTCCACATGTGAAGCTCATGCCCCATCAACCAAGTATAGGCTCTTGGTTCTAACTGCCGGATCGCTTCCATGTGCCTCATAAATTTGCACTGCAGGTGCTCAGTTGCAGCCATCCAAATTAGGTCATGCAATGTCTTGTCAGGAAATTTCTTATGAAAAATTGCCTTCAGGTGCCGCACACAGTAACGGTGGTATGCATATGGTTCTTGCCATTCAGGAAAGTGACGCACAGAACATAAAATACCACCATGCCGATTAGATATGAGACAAATACCTGAACGCTGTTTGATGACATGCTGCTTTAAGTGGTCCAAAAAAGAGTCCACGTCTCTTCGCTTTTGTTGGCACATGTGGAAAAAGATAACGGAAATATTTTCCCGTTGGCATATACTGCAACTGCAATCAAAAGCTTAATATCATACTTTACATAGACATGAGTACCGTTTATGGAAATAACAGGACGACAATGCACAAAACCATCAGTTGCCGGATGAAATCACTAGAATACATAGTTAATAATATATTCAGGTCTGTCCGGACTCCGCTCATGCCTCCATTCAACAACAGTCCCGGGGTTAAAGTGTTGCAGTGCGGCCATGTACCTGGGCATATTTGAAAAAGACTTATCCCAGTCGCCATAAATAAGTTCAAAGGTACGTTTCCGACCGAGATATGCCTTTTTTAGGTTATAGTACAACCATACTCCTGGTGGATGGCTGTAATACACTCTATATTCTTGAACGTAATGGACACTTCCAGATATGGAATCAAGACAAGAGAAATCAAGTCCACATCCAAGTTGAAGTGATTCTCATTGTATGTGTCCACTTCACATCTATGCTCACTAATAAATTTACCAACTTTCCACAAAACCGGATTTCTTTTTGGTGGCACTCAACATCCAGTGACAACCCAAAAATCACCTACGGCATACAACCTTGTATTTCTCTGTAGTTGACTCGCTTACTGTCATCTCACGACACTCTCTTATACTATTGATTTTTACTGCCCTAATTAAGCGAGCTTTGTCGGGGAAATACATGCCCTTTGTCAGAACAGCTAGTCTAGACTCATCCCACATCTGTGACCGAAATTCATCATCATCCCTTGTGAGGGCATCCACATTCGGCATGCTTGGAAAATTATAAAGGTATGAAATATTGAGCTCATGAAATGGCACGTGGGACTCGTATACTCTTGGTCTAGCGGGAGGTGGACGAACTTGCTCCCTCGTCAGCTCAGGTTCAACATTCACTTGCTCCTCATCCTCATCACCCTCATCATGGAAGGGTGTGTCATCCCCAAACTCATCCACGTTGTTGTCATAATCACTATCATCTTCCGGACTCTTCGCATCTGCCAAATCACGAGTTAATACGTCGTCTATGGGCAACTGTGTGAGGTCAGGAGCTTCAAGAAGCTTGTTTTCACTGCACAAAAAGAACAAAAACATAAGTTATCCAAACCTCCAGAAAAATACTTTAGATAACGCTATATCACTTTACTTACAAGTGGCCATGACTCCCGGATGGACCACCGTGGTCCAATACTCCAGAACTACGCATATTCCAACTAGGGGCGGGGTCATAACTTGTAAAATTCATATCCGGACGGTACCCCCTATGAAAAATATGAGTGTTAATACAAATCCAATTAAAACATAAAACAAACATCGCAAAAGCAAAGTAAATGTGAAGATCACCAGCCCTCTTGTTGATTATACAATGTCGAAAAATTATTTTGTGGCTGCTCATTCGCCGGTGGTGACAAGTTCAAATCAAGGCAAGCTCTTTCATCAGCAATCTGTCATGCAAAAATTGCTCCAGAATAACCACCGGATGATAGGGGGTTATCCCTGCTATGCACGCCCTCATTACTGGGAACGTCTTCCAGCTTGACGTACATTTCCAATAATTGTATTACAATAAATTCCCTGTATTCATCAGGAATCTGCAAAAAATCTCTAAGAGTTTCATCATCCTCGATGTTAAACTCAGAATAATAAGCAAACCCATGCAGAGTCACTGAATACAGAAATCTACCGGTTACTTTAAGGTTAACCAAACGCCTCCTCTCACTCTTTTTTTACGTAACAACGATATCGATGTATCGTACTCCATAGTAAGAGGCAATTTAACATGACACTGTGGAGGTGAGTATACCTCACAGAGTTATTCTCCACCACAACCTCACCCCCCCAATATAGTGAAACTCTTACTTTTGGCACTTCAGACATTGTAAAAAAATGACTGATAACAAGAAGAGAGAAGTATGAACGTATGTTTGAGGTTAAGTATTGAATGAATTTTCATAAAATTGAAACGTATATAAATAAGCAATTTTTGAAGGAATTCGTAGTATAATATTACGTTTTATGTATATGAATTATTGTTATGTTAGTTAAATTATTGGTGTGCCCAAATATGTAATTCGTAGTACTATAATGCGAATTACATTTTTTTTAAAAATTAATCTAATTCGCAGTATAGTACTGCGAATTACACAATTTTTTTATTGTGTAATTCGCAGTACAATACTGTGATTTACACTTAACGGTAAAACTTTTGTCAACGTATACTACGAATTATATAATTTTGTATCTTTTTTTTAACATTAAAAATATATTTTTTATTTAATTAATTATTATTTAAGTTTCGGACTCTTAAATTCATTCCATATTTTGATAGCCGGTGAGTTGCAGCAATTCTCATAAGTAGTTCGGAATCTATTAAAATCGTCAAAAAAAACTAACGGACGATGAAATAAAAAATAGGACAAAGATGTTATGTTGGTTTTCGGTAAATTTACTGCTCCTTCAGCCAGTATCCACTGACGTCGTAAGTGTAGTCAGTTTCAAACGCGAGTAAAGGCTAACTATTCTATCAAATTATCCATTTTTTTCTTCTTGGTTACCCATTTACCAAATAATCTTTACTTTAATAGCGATTAGTACTTGGTAATTCTTTTTAATATAATAAACTTGTTTAATAGTTTGGAAAACGTCTTACAAACTCTTCTACAAAATTGTTGACTGGAATTTTTTCAAACATAACGCGTTTACAGAAAAATAATGTAAGTTTTATATTTTCTGCAAATAGTACTCCTTTTTACGAACTAAATAACATTTAAGGCGCATTTAAAATTATGGATCTTTGAACAAACCCAAATACCATCAAGCGGGTTGGATTTACAAAAACAAGAATTAACGTAAGTGGTTGCCCACTCAGTAGCATAAGCTTAAACTTTTTGGAAGATATTATATGTATAATTTATGTATAATATGTGTAATCATATATAATTTATATATATGCTAAAAAATTACAATAAATCTGGTCATCTATTGTTGAAGATATCAAACACAAAAGCTTCAAATCAAAACCCATAAAAACAATTGAGTCTTGACCGCCCAACTCCCCTCGAATTCCGCAGGTTAACTTTGCACAGAACTATTAGTTAGTGTTTGGTTATAAATTTTTAAATTTATTTTAAAAAAATTAATTTGGGTGAAGTTTGGTTTGAAGATAAAAATGTGTTTGGATATTAATTTTCAAAATATATTTCCCAAGTTTATTTTGGAAAAACATAAAATATGACTTATATCCCACAAGTTTTAAAACCATCACAAATATCTAACAATATTATTATCAATAATATTCATTATATTATTGTAAACCATATTCCTGAACATAAATAAATTTACAGAATTATCATTTTAAAAATGAACTATATGATACACTATGAGATGATCGAGAATACGAAGTAACATTGTTACAAAATAATAAATGGTGAGTTCTTTTATAAAATATAAAAATTGGAATTTAAAAGAAAAGAACGTAATAATGATACGTTGCTGATTTTGGAATTTGAAATTTTGCCAAAATATACGCAAAATCTATAACCAAATATGTAGTTGCCAAATAAACCCAAATTTATTTTCGTAAAATTTATAGCCAAAACGGGAACTTAAACTTGTGAATAAGATTTGAAGTCCCAAAAGATCTTATAAAGGCGTATCCATAACCGAGAGATATAAGTCGCAATGCGATTATAAGTAGCGATTAGTAAATGCTATTTAAATTGCATTATCTATTCATCGTAATTACCAAATGAGATTTGTAATGGCAATTACTAATGGGATTTATAAATTGCTATTACAAAAGCGATTTGCTATTACCTAATGCAATCTCAATTAACAAATGGAAATGCAATATGTAAATCGCAATTAAACAGATGCAATTAATACGTTCAAATTTCGCTAGGTCGAATCGTCTTTTCCCCTTTTCATCCAACCATGCTATTTCATGTTTTTCCATCAACATATTCCAACTGCCTATGCAGTTGTTTCGGTTCAAAATAAGTTATTTTTAATTTTTTTTTTGTGATTCAAAATATATAATTTTTTCAAATTTTAAGAATAAATTAATTATTTTTTCTTAAATTGTTCTTAATGTAAATATATTTCTATTATTAATTTTTTCAACTTTAAGAATACATTTCTTAAAGTAAATGTATTAGGAGTATTTATGTGAGATAATAAAAGTTAATATAATCAATTCTATTATTAAATAATACTAAAAGGTGAAATTTTTAAAATGTGTAAAAATATTTAAAAAATAATTTATTTTGAACGTGAGGGAATAAAAAGTAGTGAAGGTTAAGAGAGGAATCTTCTTTCTTACATCGTATTTATGGCAGTAGACTCTTTTAAGAATCTTACTAGTATTGGTACCCGCGCGTTACGCGAAGAATATTAAATATTATTTTTAATAAAAATAATTTTAAAAAAATTGGTAGACACAAAGAAACATGCAAATACTACTATTTTATGAACATATAAATGCATTGAATATTCTTAAGTTCAAGTCATGAGGAAACAAACTTATTTATTCTCAAGATAGACAGCAAAAGCACCATACATAATACAAAATTGCCATGAGAAAAAAAAAGTGTTTGTTATAAATACACTTCTATTTAAGGTGAATGTCTTTAATTAGAGAGATTCTAGAGTCCTATTAATGGTAGCTAAATCATCCTCCTCCCTATAAATAGAGGTGCCCTCTACCATTGTAAATCACTCCTAACATTCTCTAAGTATCAATAAGAAGAACTCTCTCTACTCTTCTCTCTATTGTTCTTGTTCTTGCATTATTGTTCTTGTCTTTTATATTATTTCATAACACGTTATCAGCACGAGACTCTACCGTCTCAAGAACCATTCTCGAGAAATCTAAGGTATTTCCCTCTTCCTAATTTAATTTTCGATTATGTCTGACATTACGAAAAGAAAGTTCGTTGCCCTTGAAATTTCGGGCAAGAACTATATGACATGGGTGTTGGATGCTGAAATCCACTTAGATGCTATGGGTCTCGGAGACACCATCAAAGATAGAGAAAAAGCATCCACCCAAGAATGTGCGAAGGCCTTGATTTTCTTGCGCCATCACCTTGATGAAGGTTTGAAGATTGAATATCTCACCGTCAAGGATCCACTCGTCTTGTGGAACGGCTTAAAGGAGAGACATGACAACCTGAAGTTGGTCACTCTGCCACAAGCACGATATGATTGGGCTCATCTGAGGCTCCAGGACTTTAAGTCCGTTTCTGAATATAATTCTGCAATGTTCAGAATTACTTCTAAATTGAAGCTATGCGGGGATAATATCTCCGATTATGATATGCTTGAGAAAACGTTTACAACGTTTCATGCCTCCAATATAGTACTGCAACAACAGTACAGAGAGAAAGGCTTTACAAAGTACTCTGAACTGATTTCTCTTCTACTAGTGGCTGAGCGAAATAATGACCTGCTCATGAGAAATCACGAAAATCGACCCACTGGGTCCACACCACTGCCTGAAGCAGATAAGGTGCACTCTCATTATGCCAAACATGAAAAGGGCCATGGTCATGGTCATAAACGGGGTCATAACCAGGGACGTAGACAAGGAAGAAATTCCAATGAAGTCCGTCAACCCCAAGGAGAGATAACCGCCGAAAGCAGAAACGGGGTCATGAAGATCCTAAGGCAAATGGTTCAGAAACTATATGTTATCGTTGCGGTGGGAAAGGGCACTGGTCAAAGACTTGCCGTATACCAAGACACTTGGTTGACCTTTATCAAGCATCTCGAAAGAGAAAAGGCCCTGAAACAAATTTTGTCTATGACAACGATGAGGACATCACCCACCTGGATGTGGCAGACTTCTTTGAGCAACCCGAGGGGAGAATAGACCACCTAATCGGCGATGGGTCCGTGATGAAAGAAGATGGAGTTATTTGATTTTGTTCTATTTATTTGTATTAGTTAGTGAATAAACTAATAGTCATTAGTATTAGCTCGTATTAGTTAGTTCATGATGCAATGTTAGCAGTAGTTCTTTAGAATATCTTCAATATGCTCAAATATCAATAATATTTTTATTTTCCAGTAGGGGTAATCGACTAGCCTGAAAAACTAGTCGATTATCTACTATTTTCGCATTAAAACTGAAAAACAATTGATCAACAATCGATTGTCTCTGTCTAACAATCGATTGTCGTTAAGACAGTGTAATCTGAAATTTTTCAAAAATCATGCACAATCGATTGTCTCTGTCTAACAATCGATTGTCGTTAAGACAGTGTAATCTGGAATTTTTCAAAATAGTCAAACAATCGATTGTCTATGCATAACAATCAATTGTCTTAAGACAGTGTGCTCTGGAATTTTTCAAAATAGCCAACAATCGATTGTCTATGCATAACAATCGATTGTCTTAAAACAGTGTGTTCTGGAATTTTTCAAAATAGCCAACAATCGATTGTCTATGCATAACAATCGATTGTCTTAAAACAGTGCGCTCTGGAATTTTTCAAAATAGCCAACAATCGATTGTCTATGCATAACAATCGATTGTCTCAAGACAGTGTGATCTGAAGTTTTTCAAAATAGCAAATAATCGATTGTGTGTGTTTAACAATCGATTGTCAATGTTCAACAATCGATTGTTTGTGTTTAACAATCGATTGTTTGAAGAAAACGTTTAAACTGAAATTTTCAAACTGCAAAGTAATCAATTATGGATAACATATCTGATTTTGTTAGTCAACTGTTAGCAGCAGATTTTGAAAATATTATGTGACACAAAAGAATTGAACTTGTTTATTCTTATGTTCGTGTATCTCTTTTGTATGTCAAACTATGGGATAGCAAATATGGATATCTCACAAAGCGAACTTGGATCAACGTCCAACTGTAAAAGTATTTGCCTAGTAGATTCATGTACTACACATACAATACTCAAATAAAGGAAATATTTCTCTCAACTAAATATGTGTAAGGCAAACGTTACTACAATCTCTGGAAGTAGTAAATTGATTGAAGGCTCCGGAAGAGCAATTGTAACTCTGCCCAAAGGCACGACGTTAATCATAGAGAATGCAATGTTCTCCTCCAAGTCTAAGAGAAACTTGTTGAGTTTTAAAGATGTACGCCGGAATGGCTATCATATTGAGACAATGGATGAAGATAATCTTGAATATCTCGTCATCACAAAGAACGTCTCCGGCCAAAAGAGGGTTATTGAGAAATTCCCGTCTTTATCTTGTGGCCTGTATTGGACAAGAATTAGTGCAATTGAGGCACATTCAACAGTAAACCAAAGGGTTACTGATTCCAATACCTTTGTACTTTGGCATGATCGATTGGGACACCCAGGATCGGTCATGATGAGACGGATTATAGAAAGCTCATATGGGCATCCGTTAAAGAATTTCAAAATTCTTTCGAATAATGAATATCCTTGCACTTCGTGTTATCAAGGCAAGTTGATTATCAGGCCATCACCAACAAAGGTTGGGACTGAGTCACCCACGTTTCTGGAACGTATACAAGGGGACATTTGTGGACCTATTCACCCACCTAGTGGGTCGTTTAGGTATTTCATGGTCTTGATAGACGCATCCTGTAGATGGTCTCATGTGTGCCTGTTGTCATCACGCAACCTTGCGTTTGCGAAATTAATGGCACAAATAATTCGACTACGAGCACAATTTCCAGATAATCCAATCAAGTCCATTAGACTGGATAATGCTGCTGAGTTTACATCCCAAGCATTTAATGATTATTGCTTATCAATCGGGATAAAAGTTGAACATTCTGTAGCTCATGTTCACACTCAAAACGGTCTTGCAGAATCGTTAATTAAACGCCTGCAGTTGATTGCAAGGCCATTACTTATGAGAACGAGGCTGCCCACTTCGGTATGGGGTCACGCCATCTTACATGCAGCAATGCTAATTCGTCTCAGACCGACGAATTACCACAAGTATTCCCCGTTGCAATTGGTTTTGGGTCATGAACCCAATATATCCCATTTAAGGATTTTTGGATGCGCAGTATATGTGCCTATTGCACCGCCATCCCGCACCAAAATGGGTCCGCAAAGAAGGTTAGGAATATATGTTGGGTTTGAATCGCCCTCCATCATTCGCTACCTCGAAACATTGACAGGCGACTTGTTTACTGCACGACTTGCAGACTGTCGATTTGATGAGACACTTTTCCCAAAATTAGGGGGAGAAGTTGGTGAAACCAAACGGGAAATTTTGTGGAAAAATGCATCATTATCTCATCTTGATCCACATACCTCTATTTGTGAAAGAGAGGTACAAAAGATTATCCATTTGCAAAGAATAGCAAATCAAATGCCTGACGCATTTACGAACTTGAAGAGGATAACGAAATCCCACATTCCTGCGGAAAATGTTCCAATCCGTATTGATGTCCCTGTTGGACAATCATCTAGTGTCATATCCAATGAGTCAAATGCACGCCTGAAGCGTGGTAGACCATTAGGTTCCAAAGATCGAAATCCTAGAAAGAGAAAAAAGAACGATCAAAATGACACCACGAAAGAATCTCATGATTTAACAAATTCTGAGATTCATGAAGAATCCATTGAGCCCGAGACTCTGGAAAATATGGAACTATCCCTAAATCCAATTAATATTGAGGCAAATATTAATCGAGTGGACATTGTGGTGGATAATGCCTTTGCTTATAATGTAGCATCTAGCATTATGCAAGAATGTGAGGATCTCGAACCTCAATCTATTGAAGAATGTCGAAAAAGACATGATTGGCCAAAGTGGCAAGAAGCAATTCAATCAGAATTGAATTCGCTGGCAAAACGTGAAGTTTTTGGCCCTATAGTTGAAACACCTAATGGTGTTAAGCCTTTCGGCTATAAATGGGTCTTTGTACGCAAAAGAAATGAGAAAAACGAGGTACAAAGATATAAGTCACGCCTTGTTGCACAAGGTTTTTCTCAAAGGCCTGGTGTCGATTATGAAGAGACATATTCGCCTGTAATGGATGCGATAACCTTTCGTTATCTCATAAGTTTTGCTGTCCATGAAAAGCTTGACATGCACTTAATGGATGTGGTTACTGCCTATCTTTATGGCTCACTTGATAATGAGATATACATGAAAATTCCCGATGGACTCAAGATGCCAAACGCGCATAATTCAAAATCTCGGGAAATGTTCTCAATTAAATTGCAAAGATCCTTGTATGGTCTAAAGCAATCTGGACAAATGTGGTATAATCGTCTTAGTGAGTACTTGTTAAAAGAAGGCTATATAAGTGACGCCATTTGCCCGTGTGTTTTTATAAAGAAAACAACATCGGAATTTGTTGTACTTGCCGTATATGTCGATGACATAAACCTTATTGGAACCCCTATAGAACTCCAAAAGGCAATTGATTATCTAAAGGATGAATTCGAGATGAAAGATCTCGGAAAGACTAAACTATGTCTTGGTTTGCAAATTGAATATTTGGCAAACGGAATTTTTGTTCATCAATCTACCTATACAGAAAAGGTATTGAAACGGTTTTACATGGATGAAGCACATCCTTTAAGTACACCGATGGTTGTTCGATCACTTGATGTGAACAAAGATCCATTCCGACCACAAGAAAGGAATGAAGAGCTACTTGGTCCTGAAGTACCATATCTTAGCGCAATTGGCGCACTAATGTATCTTGCAAATACTACAAGACCTGACATATCCTTTTCAGTTAATGTCTTAGCAAGATTTAGCTCGGCTCCTACGAGGAGACATTGGAATGGGATCAAACACATATTGCGGTACCTAAAGGGAACTACCGATATGGGCTTATTTTATGGCAAGAATTGCAGCCCGGATCTTGTAGGTTATGCTGATGCTGGATATTTACCTGTGGAGACACCGCCATATCTTGGCGATCGACTAAGCAATCAATTGTGGCTACTTCATCTAATCATGCCGAGATAATTGCTATTCATGAAGCAAGTCGGGAGTGTGTGTGGTTGAGGTCTATAATACATCATATCCAAGACAAATGTGGTTTGAAGTGTGATAAACTACCCACAACTTTGTATGAAGACAATGCAGCATGTATAGCTCAATTGAAGGGAGGATTCATAAAAGGAGATAGAACGAAGCATATTTCACCAAAGTTATTCTTCACACATGATCTTCAAAAGAATGGTGATATCAATGTTCAACATATTCGTTCAAGCGAAAATATGGCTGATTTGTTCACAAAATCTCTACCAAAGTCAACCTTCAAGAAGCTAGTTCACAAGATCGGGATGCGAAGACTTAAGGACATAAATTGATGTTCTTATCAGGGGGAGTTAATGCGCGTTGTACTCTTTTTCCCTTACAAGGTTTTGTCCCACCGGGTTTTCCTTGCGAGGTTTTTAACGAGGCAACCAATAGGCGCATATTCAAACATGTGTACTCTTTTTCCTTACTTTAATTTTTCCCATTGGGTTTTGGTTTTAAGGTTTTAACGAGGCACATCATTGAATAGACATTCAAGGGGGAGTGTTGTAAATACACTTCTATTTAAGGTGAATGTCTTTAATTAGAGAGATTCAAGAGTCCTATTAATGGTAGCTAAATCATCCTCCTCCCTATAAATAGAGGTGCCCTCTACCATTGTAAATCACTCCTAACATTCTCTAAGTATCAATAAGAAGAACTCTCTCTACTCTTCTCTCTATTGTTCTTGTTCTTGCATTATTGTTCTTGTCTTTTATATTATTTCATAACAGTGTTAATCTCATTATACTATATCTAACTATTCATTAGAAAACTGTTAGTGATGAATGGGAAGAAGGGGAAAGTTTTTTTGTCTTTCTTAGGAAAAGTAGACGGATAACTGAAGGTAGAAGAACCGTTCAAAGGGTGCTTTAATTTTTACTCAATAAGTGGGTGTTTTAAAATCAGTTTTCTTTTTTAAAGAGAACACCATGTAAAATAAGTTATTTTTAAAAAAAAGTAAAAAAATTTCAAGTTTTGAATTCTAAAAAATAACACTATCTGAAATTTTGAATTCTGAAAAAAGAAACTGTCCTTTACATTTTTTTTAAATGGATTTTAAACTCCAACAAAATTGGAGAATTGTCCAAAAATTATACACGTGTTATTTTAATGTTACGTCGCTTGTCATCATAATTTTTCTTGTCTCTCCTATTATATATAAATAGATAGTGCTTTTAATTAAAGGTTAGACCTGGGAACGTTTTTGGTGTTACAAAGTATCAATATTTCACCTTACAGTAATAATTAACTACAAGATCACACTAAGTGGTGCGTTCCAAGAAAACTGCCTTATGGTGAAAACCGTTTATATATTAAACTACTACTGCAAGAGCTTCAATTTTGGAATGAACCGAAAGTATAAAGAAATAGGAAAATGGATGGGACTACAAACTCTTTCAAGAGAAGATCTAGAAACTGCAAATTAAGACATTGAATAGCTCAAATTTGAGCACCAAACCAGCACCACATATAGAATGTAATTAATAGCGTAGATGTTAATCCGTAAAACGGTATATTTGAATTTATACGTAGTTTATAGACAAGTGAATTAACTTGATCCAAAAATAATAGATGAATTAGACAGAAATATAAGACTTAGCCTTAAAATTGAAATAAACGGCAGATATTTTGGTTCCGGGCGCAGAACTACCGGGAGCAATAAGAATAGTGCAAATAAGCAAGAACGTAAAATGGTATTTGAGCTTTTGATGAAGTATAGTATATGTTGTTGAAAAATTCGTATCCTCACAATGATGATAGAGCTTACAATTTATAATTATACCTAGGGAACAAGGTTCTAGGATCAAGCTCTTCTTTAATGACAATTATGATGGTCATTGAAGAATGTGTAACGTTAGAAAGTAAATGCCATATTCTCTGTGACGGATCATGCACTTAATGACGTATATATTGTTCATTGAAAGATACCGAATGACAATATACTGAAAGATGAAACTGAGTTGATAATATAAAAATTGAAAGTAACTAGAAGTCAAAGATAATTCTGAAATATACTTACTTGCTGATACTGACTCAACTCTCTCAATACGGTAAGTAAAATAGCTGTCCGGCCCTACTAGGCTCGATATATATATATATATATATATATATATATATATATATATATATATATATATATATATATATATCGGTAGACGCTTGACCATACTAGGCTTTGTGTCTCGGCCAACTAGGCTTGCTCATAGGCACTCACCACAGTAGGCTCGGTATATTACTTGTCATCAGACCAAACGTTGCCCAATAGGGTCTGCCCATCGATTATAGCTCGATAGTAATGAAAATACTGTATATATATAGACTCTCTTCTCTCTTGACTGGAAGAAGGAAATATTCAATTGAATATGAAGTTTCGATAAGTAGAATATGTAACTTACAAAATTAGGAAATTATATGTAAATTCCGGGATATGAATTTTTCTTTATACCTTATTATGAAACTCGTGTAATTACGAGATCATGCCAAAATGAAGGAAGGGCATAGCCTTAACATACCTGGAGTAGGGAAAAATCTGTATGATATTCTTGGAAATAGTTGCATCGTACTCCTTTAAAACCGTAAATTTTACGTTGCTATGATTTTATTAATTCTCGTTGGATTCCTTTTGATTGCAAGAATTCACGTTGGAAAACTTGCTAGCTTGCTGTAGCGCAATGAGACCTTGTAGTTTTCTTGCTCACCAGATAACCCAGTGTGAAGATATGCTGTAGGATAGTACTCCGTGAAGAAACTTTCAATTGTTTCGGTATCTTCTTCTTTATGAAACTGGTAAACTCGAACTAAAATGGTAACCTAATGTGGATGACGTTTGATGAATAAAAGTAAGAAACCCTCTTTGATGAAATATAGTCGTAATCATATTTGATGGTATCTCATTAAAGTTGAACTTTAGTAATGATGAACAAGAAACAAAGAATGTGCAAATCACTTACATGTAATCACTCATGATGTCAACTTTTAATTAAGATCATTAGTCACTTATTTTAAATGGAGGAAATATCACATCATGCCACTTAGTCATTATCATATACACTCCTAATTAATTTACTCAATAATTAGTCAATTACCCACATAATTAAGAATTGTTTTAATTTACTTAAAAATAATACACCTTATATATTATACTATCATGGTGATACAGTACATTGTATGGTACGAGTCCATAAATATCGAGTATTAATGCTCGATGTCTATTTTACCCCAACATGCCAAACTTGGACGAAAAAATTTATTTTCTTTGACTTGCTTCCACTCTCACCTCCACGAATTTACTCATTACTTGTTTGAAATAGCATAACTCTTATAATCTCCTATTGTTTTCTGGGACTGATATCAATTATCTTACGACAAATTCAACATACAATATTACAGAGTACAACATCACCGTAATTTAATATTGCGAAGCGTAATATCTAGGTAATATTACAGGGTGTAACATCATTCTCCTATGGAACATTCGTCCTCGAATGTTGACTGATGCTCTTATCATTTTCAAAACTTGTAGCTCTTGTGAATACCTTAATACTCTCCTTGCTATTTATGCAGTTGCTTTATGAATAAATCCAAAGGCTAGTGCAATCTCCCCTTTAGTCCTCTTTCCTTCACGATAACTTGATCGAATTACTTCCTATCTCGTAATTATTTCTACCTTATATCATGCAACCCCTACGATACCGACCTTGTAAGTGTGCTTTTGCCACTCTTCTCTCCTTTTTTCCTCTAGGTTTTAGCAAATCTCTAGGCCTTACTTTGTAAATATATACGAGGCTTAATATGATGCCTCTATGGGCATCTATAGGTGTACTGAAGTTCTTTGCTCGGTACTTTGTTGAACTTGAAAATATTGCTATATCTTATTTTATGGACCCGATTATCCATTCGTATGATTTTACCGCATCTACATAGGTCATTCTATACCATAATTCTTACTTTGATTTATCATTACTGAGGTCTGCAACCAACTCCAAATTACGCTTGTTGCTTATCCTTAAGACTGATGGTTTAATCTAATCTCGTACTGTTGAACTTTTATCCATCTATTATTGATTCATCTTAATATTGATTTATCATCAACTACTAATGACTTGATCTCTTATGTAACATCGCCTTTAGGGCTCGCATCTCACCAGGGACATCTGGAGTAATTAGATTGATCCACTTAAGGGTGATACTATACTTCGATTGCCATACTTCATAGCATCCCAATGTGACTCATCTTATATGGTGATGTGTTTTTAACATCTTTGCTTTATGCTTCTAATGTTTTGATGATCTAACAAACTTGTGTGAAGAACGAGATAGAGAACCTGATCCACATTTCAACTGTTCTGTTCCAAGTCTTAAAATCAGAAAATGAATGAGTGCCAGAGGGAGGAACACAATAGGGACTTGGTGACCTGGCCCCTTAGGGTTATCCGACAGATGTACAAGTCAGTGACTGGCTGCAATCATTATAAATAGGAACACAACAGGGACATGGTCTCTTAAGGTTCCCTAGAAGAAGTAAAAGTCAACAGAATAGCTAGAACGTAACAGTAGAAACTGACTATCTCGCAACTGTTACAGGAGAGGAACACAACTGCGACCTGGTCCGTTAGTGTTCTCTGACAGAAGTACAAGTCCATTATCCAGCTGGAATGCAACTGCACAGAAGTGACTGTGCAGACATTGCATCAGTCACTTCTTATTAGGAAGAAACGTACATCAAGAATTGACATCACTATCAATTGTGATATCTTTTGTGATATAATAACCTAGTGCAAGATATAACACATTTGTGCATTCAATGATATTCTCTCAAGGATAGCAGCGTTCATCCAGCATTGAAGTCATTAGTGTGTCAATAACAAGAAGACAACTCCACTAAGGATCAGTTTTGTAATGAGTTTATGTACATCCGTAGTTGAGTTGCAATCTTGTTATTTGTTCTTCACTGTATTTCCTAGTTTGCTTTCTTAGAAGCTTTGTCTTAGGAACAAACCAAAAATTCATAAACTTCCAAGTTTAGGTTGTGACTAGGAATTGTCATAAGTTTAAATCCTTTGTAACTAGGATGGATGAAGTGGCTTGTGGTGGGTGCATCATAAGTTACTAGAAGTATTTGCAATAGGATTTTTACAAATTGGCTTATAATAGTGAGATTGTAAGTTAGTGAAGTTAAAAGCCTACAAGAGTAAGTCGTGGTTTTTTGATCCCCTTGTATGGGATTTTTTCACGTAAAAATCCCTTGTCTTCTTTACTTTCAGTTTTTATTGCATTCTCAGTATCATCTCATATAGGACCAGGTACTCTATAAGTTGATGTATTCATATAAACTAACAATTGGTATCAGAGCGGGTTCTTTATAAAACATTAACATCTAGAAAGGATCTCAATGGCTGCTCCACCCAACTTTGAGGAAGGACAATCGACCTATAAACCTCCCAAATTCAATGGTCAGTACTATGGCTAGTGTAAGACCCGACCCGCATGCATGGTTTTATGATGGAGGAAGATTCATAACTATGGGACATTATTTGTGATGGTCCATATGTTCCCATGAAGAATCTTGAAGGAATAGTTGCAATGGTGCCGAAAGAAAATAATACAACGACATTGACAAAAAAGCTGTAGAAAAGATCTATCGTGCCAAGAAAATTTTGATATATGAAATAGGACCTGATGAGTACAATAAGAGTCTAAGATTGTGACATTGCCAAAGAAATACAGGAAGCATTGCAAACCGCACACGAAGGAACTACTCAAGTCAAATAGTCCAAGATCGACAGGCTCACCGTGGAATATGAGCTCTTTAGGATGAAGGATGATGAATCTATACAAAGTATGCACAACAGATTCACCTTTATCATAAATGAGCTTCATTCACTTGGAGATGTCATTCGCAGAAACAAACTTGTAAGGAAAATCCTTAGTGTTCTACCTGGGTCTTAGAAAAGTAAAGTAAATGCCATCACTGAAGGTAAAGATCTACAAACTCTGACCGTGGATGAGTTGATTGGTAATCTGAAGACATACGAGAAGAAAATAAAGAAAGACAGTGGAAGAAGAGAGCCTAAGAAGGAAAAGAACCGGGCGCTCAAAGTCAAAAGCAATTACTCAAGTTACGAAGATAATGACATGGCCTATCTCACTAATAGATTTCAAAAGATGGTTCGAAGAAATAATGGCATATCAAAGTGGATCAGTTCAAATAAATCAAGGAACAACGATCTTTATCACAGATGTGGAAAGCCATAGCATTTTATCAAAGACTGCCCATTTGCGAAATTGGAGAAATACACGCAAAATCCAAACAAAGCAGCAAAAAGGAATCTGGTTCCAGAAAAATGATTCAATCAAAAAAGTGTCGCTGACAATATTATTAAGTAGGCTCTTGCTTCTTGGGGTGACTCCTCTAGTGAATCCAAAAGGGAACCAGATGCAGAAAATAGTTCTATGATCCAGTGGAAACTGAAGTAATGAAGTGTGATTCACTATTTGTGCTGATAGCTCAGTCGAATAATGATGAAAAAGATAAAGACAATGAGGTAAACTTCAGGGATGTTCAGAGAAATCTGAAATTCTACTCTTCTAAGAAGCTAAGGTCATTAGCTAATGTTCTAATGGATGCCTATTATAGCCTTGTTAATGATAAGGAGATCCTGACTTTAGAACTAAGAGAGGCCGAACAATCTAGAGATAATCTCGTGGTTTGTGTAGTGGACCTAAATAAGACCATAGCTAATCTAGAAAAAGAAAAGGAAGCCTTGAATGAAAGAATAACTAGTGTGCAAAGTAAGAGAGACGATATAATGGTAGTAGTTGTTGATCTAAAAGAAATGATAGAAGGTCTTAGCAATGAGAAACATGCCTTAGAAGGAAAATTTGCAACTACTAAAGAAAAGAGGGATGACCTTTTAGTGATATGCACCGATATAGAGGAAACCATTGAGGGACTCAATAGAGAACATAGGAATCTGAGTCGTGGGAAAGGGAATAAAGTAGCTAGTGAGACACATATCATGCTTGAAAAGGAATTAACTATTTTGAAAACCAGTCTATGTAGTGAAATCGAGAAGAATCAACTATTTCAAGCTGAACTGGAGAAAATAAGAATTGATCTTGAGAAATCTCTAAAGTGGACCTGGTCCTCGGATGCTGTCACTGCCATGTATCTTAGCAATAGTGGGAACATGTAGGGCATCGGGTTCCAAAGGGAGAACACTCCTTACAACCCTCACAACAAGTATGTCACTGTACCTGATAACTGGCTATAGACCCACTGTGGGAACAATTGACATTTTAAAGAAAATTGCTAGGCTAGGGTTCAGTCTGCTTAGAAAAAAAAAGTGTTTGCTGATAAAGTGACTACTAACAAAAGACCAGGTACCACTCGCAAGAAGCGGATGTTGCCCTCATGGACTAGGAAATCCCCCATTTATCCTTTCCATCATAACAAGGAACCAAAACTAGTTTGGGTTCCTAAATCTAAACTTTGATTTGCATGTACAATGTATACTAAGAGGAAGCAGACTATGTATTGTAGATGCTCAAAGCACGTGACTGAAAACATCATGAAATTCGTCTCACTAAAAGCCATGCAGAAAGAGATGTATCCTTAAAAAGAAAGAAGAGGGTACATTCTTAGTAAATATAAAACTGGTGGTATGAGATGGATGAAGTCAGAAATATAGCATTAATGATTGGTGTATGCAAGCTTCTCACATTTGAATAAATTAACTCCGAAGAACCTGGTGCGTGGTCTCCCAAACTCAAAAGATACCTGAACATGAGTTCACAAAGCCAAGGAGGAGTCTCTCAAGGTGTTAATATCTCGTGTCGAGAAAATTCAAGTAAAAGGGGAGGGGGGTCATGCACAATTTCTCTGCACCAAGGACTCCACAGAAAAATGGTATTGCTGATAGAAAGAACGGAACTGGAAGATATGGCATGGACAATGCTCATTGACTATGGAAGTGCCAAGAAATTCTGGACAAAAGTAGTAAGTATTGCTTTCTACTTGGTGAACAAGTGTCTGATCAGGTCCCTCTTGAATTAAACTCACTATGAACTGCCAAATGGAAGAAACCACCTTCTTAATTGAAAGACAACAGGAAGGATCAGCTCGGGAAGTTCAATGCAAAAGACAAATGAAGGAATCCTTTTGGGTTACTCTCCACAAAGCAAGTCCACATAGACTACAATAAATGGATCACTAAATGGAGAAAAACGCTGATAGGATATTCAACAAGACACCTTTCTCTAGCCAGGAAGAAACAGTGATGATATATGTGATGAACCAACTCTGGTTCCTGGGAAACATCTGAGGCTTCGAATGGGGAGGCTGATAAAATGAGTAAGATGAATGAGACTGGTGAAAGACAATGCAGCATGATATTCCACTTCTCATAAGGAACCTGATAATTTACTTACTACCGCTAAAGTAGAAGAAAGAGTGGAGATGTATCTCATGGAACCTCTTGAGAAACAAAACCCAGAGAATGGGAAATCAAATTCTTCCAAATTTTCCCCACCAATCAAACTTTAGTCCCAAACTGGAAATATAAAAGCTCCCATCAATGTGACAAGTTTTTATGTGGAAAGGAAAAGAACTTCTAGAACGGTTCACTTGCCATGATCATGCCTCATCCCTTTGGGGACAAGGAAGCAATACTCAATGGCCCTGAAAAAACTCTCAAAACAAGAGGACCAAGCACGTTGAGGACTGGGACTATCTTCTAAAGGTCAATATGAAGAAAGGGCTGATCTGTGGAAAGTCTTGCAGAACAAAAGACCAAATTCTAGATATCTTTGTCAAAGACATGAGTAGAGAATATTCTAGATCAAACAAGATTAAGATGTGGTCATAAGAGTCTAATATAGAACCTGACCCTCCATCAGCTGGCTATACAAGAAACCGTCAGGTAAAGTCATCTAAAGTATTTTCTAACCAAGCCTAACTCACATCAATAACGTAGCAGGTAAACACGCATGGCGATCATAGAAACTAAAGGTACAGTATAAACTACAAGAAAGAAGCTTCTAAAACCTCTTTCAAAAATTTGGTCTGGCATCATATCCCTATACCTCAGGTTAGTATTAATGTGCTTATTATGCTTGCCTTCATAAAGCAAAAAAATGGTTAATGAAATTAACTCAACTTCCACATCATCCGACTTTTCAAAGACTGCATGCTATGTATTGTCTTTCAAATCCCTTCATCCCCTCTGTACGGTAATGCTTTCCCACAAATGTACTGCCATTTTCAGGACTATTCAGAACTTGTTTCTCTCTCTCGCTCTTTCCTCTCATCATTATCTCTTCTTCCAATAAACTTTCTTTCTCTCTCACAGTAAGTCATGAACCTTCATCCTTTCTATGTAGGTACTCCTATAATGGAAATCTAACAGTCGTCTACTTCCCCACCATGAACACCACTCCCACTTCCTTATCATCCTTGAAATCATCCCCTAGAGCGTCACTATTTCACGCATTCTACTACTTTACCCATTCTTGGCTCCTCCTTCGTTCCTACAATTTTTCCTTTTCTGATAAATCGTATTTTCCATCATTTTGAAAACCCTATGTCCAGCCACCCCTTTGATCTCGTCAAAGAATGCTCAGGAGTGTACATCTCTCAAGTGTTAGAAGCCCTTGAGGATGATCCTGACCAATATCTGAACTCCTCTATCCTGGTCCTAGTGACTCTCTCAGAATTACCAGAAAAGGAAACAACGCATAACATCATGGCTATCACTGCTGAGAATCTGTTAAACGAAGGAGCTTATCTCTCATCTGAGTATAAAAAATAATAAACTCTATTCCTAGTATAAGTAAGAACCACAATGCTTATCAAGTCTTTTTCTCATGTGACGTTCTCAGAAATATCTTCTGAAGAACCAGATTCTCTTCCATGCAAAACCACTCCTGCACCTCCTGATCATTCCAAGAACATAGAGTACTCTTCCAAGTCACGGCAGAAAAGTAAGAGGAGTGTCAAGACAAGGAAAAAGAAGAAAATGAATTCAAAGGATTTTGTCACTAATAAGACTGTGTCAGTAAATCGAATTGACAAAAATGCTCCGAGGGAACTTGGTTACTTAGTACAATAATCTATGAAAGAGTAATTCGTGAAGGACAACAACAAGTCTAAACAAAGTAAACTGAGCTAGTCATGTCTGAGGAAAACACTGTAGGGATAGCAATATGGAAAAGAAAGTCTGTTAAAGGGCCTAGCAAACAAAAGTGGTAAACTATTAACGAACTTGGTTCACTGAGATCCATGCCCTATGATAGTGGTCTTTAGTAGCATAGATTAATAACTCGGAAAGTGTTGTGGGATCGTACAATTAATCCAGCAATTTTGGATATGGCAGGTATGAGACAAATTCAGGAGATTGTAGAATTTCAACAATGGGAACACTTGTTTGAAGGGAGCATGCCTCTTGTGTACGAAGATGCAGTACAAACGTTTTACACATATCTTTTCACTGTTGAGGGGGATCACATTTTTGTGCTTGGAAATAGAGTAGACATTGTACTCGATGCTTCAACATTGGGAAAGGTTCTCAGAATTCTTTGTGAAGGTATGTTCTCAGTTAAGGGTGTCTGTAGTGTGAACTTTAGGAGAGCCATCATGAAAGAGCAAGCTATTCAGCAGGGAGAAAAGGTGCATAAGAAGGTATTTCTTCCTGAACATCAGCTTCTCTTTGAACTGGTCAATAAAGTGCTCTTACCTCATTCTGACAGGCAATCTATTGCTACAAAATCAGATATGGTCTTAATGGAAGTGTTTGATGAGTTTGTTTTAATCAAGTTTCCAGCAATCATGATAGATCATATGAAAAATGTGAAACTTTAAAGGTAGGAATCATGGGCTACCATATGGCTTTCTCTTCACTCAAGTTCTCATATTCTACAAGGTCCCCTTAGGAAATCCCAGAGTAGGCACATGCAATCAGACCTTCTCTAATACCATTCTAGAAGAAGAATTTAAATGTGTAGAAAGAGTTGGTGGAATGATCTCAACCATTTCTCAGCTGATCAACACTCATAGCGTAGCTTCTGAAGAGATCAGAAGGTTGAGGGATCAAAATGCCATACTAGAAACTCAACTCAGTCAAGCAGCTAAAGGAGTTGATTTTGTCAATGAGGAAGTTGCACGACTGACAAAGGAAAATGATAGACTTCGGGCACAATTACTTGAAGAACAATCATCTGCAAATGCTTGACTGGACCTGGTTCTCAAAACCCTCACGTT
This sequence comes from Nicotiana benthamiana, assembly GCA_034376525.1. Lineage (NCBI taxonomy): Eukaryota > Viridiplantae > Streptophyta > Magnoliopsida > Solanales > Solanaceae > Nicotiana > Nicotiana benthamiana. Next base: position 16,745,801 of record CM067325.1, read on the forward strand.
CTCCTCTTCCAAGCCTTCTTCCTTTAGTGTACCCTAGGATACTCTTTGTCCAACTATTAATGCTCTAATAGTTTGTGGCTGCTGTTTTATTTTTGTTTGCTCTTTTTGTTGGGATGCTAAATTTCACTATTACTGCTCCTTTCTTGTTCAGTCCACTATAAATTTTAATAAAACAACTCCCTTTTTTGCATGTATAATGATGTGTTCCTATGGCTTCTCTTTACTATCGTATTGTGTGCATATATATGGCATGAGTTAGCTGTGTTAAACTTCTTTATGCTAATTTCCTGATTATGCTCTTTTTAATGATGCTAAAAGGGGGAATATAGTTGTGGTTGTAGGTGATTTAAGGGGCACTCAAAGATTAGAGATTAAGAGCGAACTATTATGGTGGTAGGTGATTTCAGGAGCGCTCAGAGATTAGAGGTTTAGGGGGAACTTCGTGTAGTTCCTGATTTCAGGAGAACTCTAAGATTAAGGGGGAACTTTGTGTAGTTCTGGTACCTTATCCGGTTATTCTGCTCTAAACAAATACCATTCACGACTAAGTTTATCATCATCAAAAAGGAAGAAATTGATGGGTTTCCAATGTCTTTGCCTTATGCTTATGATTTTTTAATGATCTAACAAACTTGTTGTAAAGAACCATATAGAGAACCTGATCCACATTTAAATTTTTCTTGTCCAAGTATGAAAATTAGAAAACGAATGAACAACCTTAGGAAGTAACACAACAAAGACTTAGTGACCTGGCCCCTTAGGGTTCTCTGATAGATGTACAAGTTAGTGACTGTCTGCAATTATTATAAAGAGGAACACAACAAGGACCTGGTCTCTTAAGGTTCCCTGGCAGAAGTACAAGTCAACTAAACAGCTGGAACGTAACAATAGAAACTGACTATCTCGCAACTGTTATAGAAGAGGAACACAACTGGGACCAAGTCCGTTAGTGTTTTCTGACATAAGTACAAGTCTACTATCCAGCTGTAACACAACTGCACAGAAGTGACTATGCAGATCGTGCAACACTCATTTCATGTTGGGAAGAAGCATACATCAAGAATTGACATCACTATCCATTGTGATATATTTTGTGATATAATAACCTGGTGCAAGATGCAATACCTTTGTGCATTCAGTGATATTCTCTCAAACATAACATCATTCATCTAGCATTGAAGTCACTAGTGTGCCAAGAACAAGAAGACAACTCCACTAAGGATCAGTTTCGTAATGAGTTTATCTACATTCGTAGTTGAGTTCTAATCTTGTTATTTGTTCTGCATTGTATTTCCTAGTTTGCTTTCTTAGAAGCTTTGTATTAGGAACAAACCAACAATTGGTAAACTTCCGAGTTTATGTTGTGACTAGGAATAATCATAAGTTTAAATCCTTTGTAACTTGGATAGTTATAAAGTGGCTTATGGTGAGTTTAAGTCTTTGCAATAGGATTTTTTGCAAAGTGGCTTGTAATAGGGAGATTGTAAGTTAGTAAAATTAAAAGCCTACAAGAGTAGGTCGTGATTTTTTGATCCCCTTGTGTGGGATGTTTCCACGAAAATTCCCTTTTCTTCTTTACTTTCAGTTTTTATAGCATTCTCAACATCATCTCATATAGGACCCGGTACTCTATAGTTTGGAGGACTCATATAAACTAACATATGGGTATTTTAGTCCCTTACAATTCCTTAAATCCTCTCCCCCCTTTTTTAAATCATTACTCAAGCGGATGCCCAAACGTCATCCTTTATTTATCCCAATTACACCCTCATTCTGATACCATGGCAGCATTCCATCCCCTCTAAATGCTACTAGTCTTAGAATCATTTGAGTTCATTCAGGCGATATGGAGCTTTCTATAACTCAGAGGAACCATTCGGCTCATTTGTTTTCACAGGCTTAATCCTGAAGAGTTATCCATTTTCGTCACCTTCTCAGTTACCTTCTTCTTATCCTTACTCTTGTCATTCTAAAACCCTACTCTCTACCATAATTTGGCTTGCGACCGATTCCCTTATGTTTTCTGGAATATAAAGTGAGATATCACATCGTCTCTAACTCTTCTTTTACTCTCTAATTAGACCTTTCGGTACTTAGAAATCATAGGCTGGAAGGTATACTAGTGACGACGCTGCTATCATTCCTGGATACTGAATCCCAAAACTTTTAGTCTTTTACCTAATGTATGGGCCACTCTCATCCTTCTATACTTGAGTATGTCGTACGTTGTTCACCTTTAACTTTCTTACTTTAAAAGGTCGCCTCATATTCTTCTATATCTCTTTCATAACCTCCCTCCCACATAGGTATAAATCACATCCACCATTTGAAGCTCTATTATAATATTTTCACCTTTGGTGCTTATACAATCCGCTGGAAGCTCCATACTGAATTCTTATAAGGCTAGTATTTTTCTAACAGACTTTATCGTAGATCCGTTATAGAATATGGTTGTTATGCTATCTCTCTTGAATCTCTAATAATAAGAGTGATTCTACTATGTTCGCAATAACGATTCCTATAACTTCTAGGTCTAATAACCGGATTCCTAATTTACTTAATTGATGTAACTCTTTAGTTTCCTCCTTCTTCTGATTGACCTTTATGTCGGCTCAAGTTATCTCTCGATCTATGGTTCATGGTATTAGTTATTCTGTTTAGCCTTCATAGGAGCCGAGGAATATTCATGATACAATCTTTTAACAAGTTAATCCTTCATCTATGACACAGACTCAATTATTTCTATTAACATATACCAGAATCATCTATGGCGGTATATGTTGCATGTATAAAACTCTGAACCCTTAAGTACATTCATAATGTAACCAACTTTGGATCATTTATCGAATAAATTCTTTCGTTCCATCTTAGCTTTCTTTCAACGAACACTATTTCTTTTCCCGGTCTTTATGCCCATTTGTTGCGTCTATACTTATCTTATCTTAGTGCCCACACATGCCAGAGTTTTCATACAACTCATATCTCGAATATTAATTTTTATTTTAATTCTCGTTCTTTAGCCATGGTGGGTGCTACTTTACTTTGGAGTGCTTACAATGTTGTTGTGAGACTATTGTTACACAACCATTTCCTCTTTAGGTTATTGTGCTTAGGTTGCTGCCTTCTTCCTTATTTCCTCGGCTAGTCTTTCATTTCAATACTTAGGGAGAACCCTTGACTCTTGTAAATATGTGAGCTTATTACGGACCTTTTGATTTCTTTCCTTGACTATAATCATCCCTAGTTGCTTACCTCCATGCACTTGTACTTGTAGGGTTACTCCTGAACTAATATTTTGACTGTCTTCCCAGTGGCACTTTCTTTTATTCTGTAACAATCATACGACACCTTTAACTAACGCGACTCCTGTTTGAATATATATCAAATATTATAATGACTTTCTAGGGTGATAAATTCCCCAAGTTGGGGTTTATTACATTTATCTTGCATGATTTGTTGATTTGTCTGTAACATCTTGTCTAGTCATGACTAGGATCTTCCTGAATCAACTACTAACTAATGATCGGACCATTCTCATATCCATATTCCATGTAATCTTTCTTGGGTTATTTTTGTGTCTTAACTTACCTCACATACGAGCTCCTTATCTATCAATAACATACCGGAGGAACACTTACTTCCTTTTTTTGACGACGTGCTTACATAACATTCTGGAATCATAATATATTTATAACATTTGGATAAGTTCAATCTCATTCCTTTCTCAGTTTTACCATATTATTCCATATTTCCCCTTTTTGGGAAGTACTAAGACTTGGAGCTATGACGAACTGCCTATAAATGTTTTTTCTTTTCATATTTGGCATCCTTTCACATAATCAATGACCCCTACCCGCCTTGCGATAATCCTGCTGTTAATCACATTAAACTCGCGAACTTATTTCTCAAAATGAGGATGTGACTTTATGGCCTATACACTTTTGTTGTCTTAACGCCCATCACCTCTCGCCTCTTTCTTCATTCTACTATAGATTGTATAACACTCTATTATTGTTATCCATGTATCACATCTCACTCATAATGCTTCATTATCCCTCTTCGTTCTTCCCTACTAATATTTCTATCTACCACTTTATTCTGAAAATTCGAGAAAAATCTTTTTTGCTTTTAGCTTCCCTTGCTCCATCAATTGGCTCTTCGAATTTCCAAACATTCTTTCTCTACTAGGGACGGGAGCCATACTAAGGTAATATTTTCCCCTTCCAGGATTCTAGTGCACGTCTTTGTAGGACTCATATCTAGCTATATTATGTTAGATTGCACTATCTAGGTATCTCACAAGGAGATCAGTTAGCACCTTTGTAATATCCTTCAAAAATGTCAACTAACGCAAAAAAACCATTCATTATTTTAGGTTACTCTAACCTCAACTGGATGATGTTATCTTGTCCTTCTCTTAAACCATATCTGCTAGCTCCTATAAGGCATGATTGAGACAGGTGTGGTCAATTGTACGTACCTCTATTACTGTTGAAGGTAATTCAAAATGCTAATATCTCCCTTCCAGAATGGTAAATAATCATGAAAATTTTAATTAGCTAGGTACCTTGTATCCTTCTTCACCTTGCTTCTTTTACTTGCTGCAGCTTGTGTCTAACTTTTGATTTCATTATTCCTTTTACTGTAAGAATAGATAAGTATTATTTCCTAAAATTTCCTTATTGAGAACCGTACACCTTTTAGTACACGCATGATCGGCAGAAGACATCTCATTTACTCACCATAAGAAATATGCAAAATCGAGTCCTCTAACTCAAGACTTCCACAACTATATCTCTTACGATTGTATTTTTGAATGTTGGCATCATCTTATTATGAATAAGAGAAGGAAAAAGAGCAAAAGATTGACAAGTCTAATGGGGGAAGAATGGCTGACACATTGACTGCCTTCGATACTAGAAAAAAAAACCCAAGCGATCAAATAGAACTTCAAAATTTGAATTCTTATAAGTAAGCTCTACCATACGATCTAGAGTAAGAAGAAAAAGTGACAGTCCTAAATTTCTTATAGCCTCCTGCTTATAAGTGTGGTGCGCACCATACCCATAAACAAGACTCTACTAGATACGACTTGTAGACTCCCTAGGACAAAACTGCTCTAATACTAATTTTGTCACGTCCCGAACCTGGGAGGGGAGTGGGGGAGGGGCGAGAACGACACTCGGTGCTTCACGTATCCTTGCATACAACCTTATGATTAAGGAACTCTGGACATGTGATGTCATACTTTGGCCATGGGCCAACAAGGGCATCATAAATACTACAGCTAACAAACCAACCAAATATACCTACAAAGCCTGCAAGCCCAACATACTACACTAACTAACAGGATGTGTCTTAAGCCTTTACTGATGGATATACTGTGATCAGAACAACTCCCCGACCTACGCATAACATATTCATACAAGATGTAAATAATTTTCTAGACCCGACAATTCCAAAAGGCATGGAGCATATCGATCAAGCTGAACTCAGGAAACACTTAATGAGGAGGTCTACCCGTTTGCATGCCTGAACCTGCATACATGAAATGCAGCGCCTCTAGAAAAGGAAAGTCAGTACGAAATAATGTAGCGAGTATGTAAGGCAATATACTGAAAGCTAAAATTGAGCTGATAATATAATAACTGAAGGTAACTGGGAGTCAGAGACAATTTGAAGATATGCTTACCTGTTGATACTAACTCAACTCTCTTAGTATAGTACGTAAAATATCTATCCGACCCTATGAGACTCGATATATATATATATATATATATATATATATATATATATATATATATATGTGTGTGTGTGTGTGTGTGTGTGTGTGTGTGTGTGTGTGTGTGTGTGTGTGTGACTGCTCTGCCGTAGTAGGCTCGTTCATAGGCACTCGACCATACTAGGGTTTGTATCTCGGCTAACTAGGCTTGCTCATAGGCGGTCGACCATGGTAGGCTAGGTATATAACTTACCATCTGATCAGAGGTTTCTAAATAGGTGTCTGCCCATCGATTATATTTTGATGGTAATGAAAATACTGTAATATTATATATATGTATATATATATATATATATATATATATATATATATATATATATATATATATATATATATATATATATATATATATATATAACTCACTACTCTCTTGACTAGAAGAAAGAAATACTCAATTGAATATGAAGTCCCGATAAGGAGAATATTGTAACTTACAAAACTAGGAAAATATATGTAAATTCCGGGGTATGAATTTTTCTTTATGCTTCATTATCAAACTCGTGTAATTACGAGATCATGCCAAAATAAATGAAGGGATAAGCCTAACATACTTGGAGTAGGGAATAATCTTTATGTTGTTCTTGAAAAAGGTTGCGCCGTACTCCTTTAGAACTATACAATTTTACGTTGCTATGATTTTAATGATTCTCGTTGGATTCCTTTTGGTTGAATGAATTCATGTTGGAAAGCTTGCTAGATTGATGTAGTGAAATGAGACCTTGAGCCCGTTTGGATTGGCTTATTTTAAGTGCTTTTAAACCAAAATATATTTTAAGCCATTTTGTAGTGTTTGAATAAAGTAAAAAAGTATTTTTAAGCATACATTTTTAAGCTAAAATGGTAAAAACAAGCCAAAAGTCAAAATCTAGAAATCCTAACTTATAGCTTAAAAACTATTTTGACATAAAAGCTATTTAAAATAAGCTCATCCAAACGGGCTCCTTGTAGTTTCCTTGCTCGCCGGACAACCAACTGTGAAAGATATGTTGTAGGATAGAACTCCGTGAAGAAACTTTCAATTGTTTCACTGTAGCTTCTTCCTGATGAAACTGGTATACTCGAACTAAAATGGTAAACTTATATGGATGAGGTTTGATGAATAAAAGTAAGAAATTCTCTCTGACGAAATATAGTCATACTCTTCGATGGCATCTCATTGAAGGTTGAACTTTAGCAATGATGCAAAAGAAACAAAGAAAAACAGCAAATCACTCATGATGCCAACTTTTAATTAAGATCATTAGTCACTTATTTTAAATGGAGGAGTTGCCACATCATGCCACTTAGTCATTATCATATACACCCCTAATTAATTAGGTAATATCCCAATACCCAATAATTAGCTAATCACCTACATAATTACAAATTATCCCAATTTACTTAAAATACTACTCATGTTTAATACACCGTATACATTATACTATCGTTGTCATATGGTACCTTGTATGGTACTAGTCCATAAATATCATGCATTAATTCTCGGCCTGTATTTTATTCCAACATGCTAAATTTGGACGAAAAATTAATTCTTTTGACTTGCATTCCCTCTCATATTCATGAATTTACTCATTACTTGTTTGAAATTTCATAATCGTTATAATTTACAATAATCTTTTCCTTGGACTGATATCAATTACCTTACGAAAAATTCAATGCATACTACATGGTGAAATATCGTCGTAATTAATACTGTGAAGTGTAATATTGAGGTAATATTACGCGGCGTAACACCCTAGCTCGATTAATGCATCTTTAATCCTCCAAGATTTTTCACGGGGGAATGATAAATTTCAGCAAGTGTGGCCACCATTCTCTACTATCCAACATGGATGATGACAACAACTGTGGGTGGATGGAACGGTCCATTGTAACTACCCCAATGACGTCATTACAGCCACGGTTTCATCCTTTCTGGAATTATAGAATTGTAATAATAAGTTCTCCACTTGCCTTTTCCTCCATTAAAGATCGCTCCATTTCGTTATTGACCCATCTTCTTTCGTTCGTTTTAGCAATTCGGTGGGTACCACCTAGGGTTAAAATCTTGGACCAGATTCCAAAAACCATGGTAAACTGAACTCATCTTGTCTTTGCTTTTTGTATATGAAAGTTTATTAACCTTTCTTTCGTGTTGAATTCAGGTATACCCCAGGGCTTAGTTGTTTTCCTTGAGAAGGACGTTTTCATGACCCAAATCGAAGGGTGTCGCGCCCCCTTTTTCCACGCGGAGGCCGGGTTTCAACATTCATTGGGACACAACTCGTTTTATTTTGGAAATTTAGTATTTGAAGAGTCTCCACCTAACGGATTAAAGTGTGATAGGACGCCTAGAGCAATTAACTCATATAACTAGTTTGCATTACCAGAGATTAGGGTAAGGGCTTGAAATAATCTTGAGGTGAAGGTTTGAGGCACCCTTCGCGGTCCACAACATTGGGTCTCGGCCGAATGCAGTTATGTGAATTAGTCATTTATTAGGTAAGCAGTCTAAGCACGCATTTGCAAATAAAGGAAGTTTAGGTAAACTGAGCACACATATGTAAATAAAGGAAGTTTAAGCAGTCCAGACAACATATGTAAATAAAGAAAGAGAAGTCCTAAGTTGGTTGGCCTATATGATCACATCTGTACAATACCTGGTAAGTCTTCCTTAAATAGAGGGGTTACACGTGGCATTAGCACACATCATATCCTTTTACTACCCATACCCTTAGCGATTATATAAGTAATTTTTAATTAACGAACTCTAAACATGCTTTACCTGTCCTTTTCTTGTGGTCCTGGAGGTGTTTAGGACCTCTAATGTTAGGCAGTTCTAGAATCCCTAAGGTGTCTAAATGGTAAATCTAAGTGACAACAAAGAACATATAGGACTATCAAATAGAGAATGGGGGCTCATATTTACCTCCACACATAAACAAATAAGTAGCACGCCTTAAACACAGATTTCAAGTAATTTCAGAGAAGTCTTCAAACAGGGTATTTAAATGAGCATCACAAACATAGAATATGCAACATTATATTAAAGCGAGGTGATATAAACCTAATCAGTTTGCCTACTGATTTTAAAACCTGTTGAACCTGGATAGTTTCACACATAAACAAAGCATATTTTCATATTTTATAAGGCCATTTAATTACCTAAGGCTTGCCTAGTCGTGGGCCTATAATACCCTATAAACACGCAATCATAATTTTGGGAATTAGTTGAAACAACTTTAGTTTAATTAAATCCAATAGGCATACTGGTCTAGGTGTTAGATTGTAACAAAAGTTGATTTCATACGCATTTATACTAGAACATGACGTCTATGTGTTGGGGCTGTTTTTAAATACAATCCTAAAGCAGGATTTGTAAGGCACAAAGAGATATGGTCATTTTATTAAGCGTGATTACCGCAATAGCTTAATGACAAGATTTCTAGGTGATGACTGCTTATGCAGAATCAGAAATGAAGTGATGAACTATAACATGTTTTTCTAATATGCAACGGCAGTAAACATGAGTACCCTAAGGCAGGATTTCTAATGCAGATAACACATACCTATGACATGTTTCTAATGCAAGTAACATAGCATATAGACCTAAAGCATGATTCCTATTGCAAATAAACACAATATAATCCTAAAACATGATTTCTATTGCAAATCATCATAATATAAACCTAAAGCAAGATTTCTACCCGGTTTCTCCACTAAAATCATATAGGAACCCTCCCCCTTTTACTAATTACCCCAATATCTATTTACAAGAAATTACAATTACATATCAATAGTGAACGAAATAAATAAATGTAAACTATGCTATAGGGAGCTTGAATCAGGCCCAAAATAAACCCGGGAGTGTCAGGCCTTCAAAACAATCTCAGATGCCAAGAATCCCATAGCAATTAGTATGTCCTGGTGTGTCAATATTCCCTAAGGACTTCAAGGATTCTGGGCAGTGCTCATACCAAGTCCTTTCTTAAAATAGAGAATTGGTTATGTGCGGTGTGGAAGGGCTAGCCCTGATGTGCCAGAGTTCAGAGGAATCTCAAGGATTCCTAAGTAGTACACACACCAGAAAGGCAAAACTTAAATAATCTAAGAGTAGAAATGAGAGTGCTTGACATAGTTTGGAAGAACATAGAAAAACAATGCTGAAAAGAAACTTACAGAAGTGAAAAAGATTTTGAGGAATAGACACAGTTTTAGAAAAAATGCTAAGAGTGAAAACAATTTTGAGATCAGTTCTGAGAATGCAAGGATCAATCACACAGGCAGGTTTAGAATCACAACCATTTAACAGAAAGTTGACACATATGGGTGTGGGGTTGAGAACATTTAAAGTTCATTTTAGGGATACATTAAAGGGGAGGCATATAGATAGCAAATGCACATAACACTTAGGAGTCTATGGATTCAGAGACGTAAAAAGTTAGCCACGACAATAGGTAGTTAAAACATAGAGCAGGAATCCAGAAAAATCATGTTTAAAACAGGAGTGCATTGGACAAGATTAGCCATACAATTAGGGTCAATCAAGTTCAGTACTCCCTCCGTTTCATAATAAGTGAGGTACTTTACTTTTTTGTCTGTTCCAAAATAAATGTCACATTTCTAAATTTGAAAATAATTCAACTTTAAACTCTTTATTTTATCCTTCTGCCCTTAATGAGAAACTTTTATAGCCACATAAATGGCATGACCCCATAAACTTTTCACCCCATAATCTTTTAAGATCACAAGTTTAAAAAGTCTTTCTTTTTTTCTTAGACTCTGTGCCGAGTCAAACTACCTTACTTATTATGAAACGCAAAGAGTAGGAGGCTAAGTTGCTAAGATGATCACAACAATTTAAAGGGAGTATACAAAGACAAATAAACATACTGGAGAAGTATTAAACAAACGAGTGAGACTTAGACATGCTGATTACACACTTGAACAAGAGATGATACAATTTAGACTTGTTGAATAAAGTAGTAAACATGAAGACAAATTGAACACATAGCCAATTAAACTAGTGCGGGAATGGAATACATATAGCTTGAGTTTCAGAATTGAACAAGGGACATACCGGTTATAAAAGCAAAGTGCAGAATGTAAAGCAAGTATATTTCCACTATCTCGACTTGGCTTTCAGCCGGCTAGACCAACAATTAGCACAAGTAGCAGAGAAAAAAAAAAGTTTGTGTATGTATGATTGTGTGTGTATTCTGAACTTAGTTCATGTATTGAGAGGTAAAAATAAGAGTGTATATATAGCCATTTAAGAGCAGAGCGAATAAGGTAAAAGAAATCAACATCAACCAAATAAGGAAATCACAGAATCCAATCGCATAAATGAGTTCAGAATAGACCCCTTAATTAGGGACAATTGATTAAATGGTAATAACAGGGGTCCAATTAAGGAGAGAATCTCAATCATACCCAGTAAATGAATTAGTAAAAATCTATAATTATACAGTCAATCAAGTAATGCAAAGGATGACCAATTAAGGTCTTAAACAAGGAAACAAGCAAGAATTAAACACACGAATCTATAATAGAGTAAATAAATCAGCCAAGCTATCAAATAATACTGCTTTCTAGAAAGAAATATCAACTTCCATAAATGGAAAAATGGACTAAGTAAAACTTCACCTGAACATAGAAATTAGTAAAAAAATATAGATTCTAGCCCTAATAGAGACGAATTAGGGAAAAACTACAAAATAATGGTTTTGACAAAGAAAAAATATTTAAGTCCAAGAAATAGAGAAAAGTAATTTGACTAATTACACTGAAATTACCCAGAATCGGAGCAAAGGTTATAAAATCAGAGAATCAACTATGGTTTAAATACTTTTGCACAAGTCACTCATAAGGACGAAGAATAAGTAATCAAACACTATAGGAATCAGAAAACCCTTGAATACAACTTGGGACGAACCCTAGTTTTAGGGAAAAGCTGGAATAATCAGTTTACGCCAGATATTTTCAAAGAAAACATGTAATAGTGCTCGATTCATCTTGTATCTATATATATCTGAGAAGGATAGATAATATCATACTGGGGATTTTCATGAAAGTAATAGAGGTGAGAGAATAGGCCAAGAGACCATAGATTCATAGCAAAATAAGAGGAAACTCTTACTCACAGTCGAGAAAATGGCTTGAAATAGGGTAGTAAGCAAAGTATCAAACCAGAACCGCTTGGGTTCCCTAAGATCGTCTCAAGGATCCATGGTGCGTAGAAGGCCAAGACTGGCCAGAGAAGACATGGAAACATCACTGGATTGAGATATATACCGGTGATAGCATTTTAGAACTAGGGTTCAGTCGAGAGAGTTGAGAGAACAGGAAAGGAGTGACGACGGGTGAGAGGAGTGAATGATAGGGGTTTGGGGGGGGGGGGGTAGGTCTATTTTAATTAAGGTGAGGGAAATGTAGACCATTAATCTGAATGACAACGATCAGGATTGAGTAGGGTATTGGGTTGGGTAGGTCTGATTTGAGCCTGAGTGTGTTTGAGTTAATTTTAAATGAACTGGTATTGAAATTTGGCCATTTAATTAGGGTGGGTCTGAAATAAAGAGGTCATTTGTTAAATACCCATTTAATTGATAAATATTTTTAAAAAATATAGTTAACAAATTATAAAAAATAATTTTCATGCCTAGTAATGTTTTAAAATAACTACTTAATATTCTAAAAAAATAAAAGGCTATTTCCTAGTAAAATAATGTAATAATGCACGTATATGCCATAATTGTAAAATAATTATAAAACTGTAACCTAAAAATATAAATGTGGATATTTATGCAATAATCAAAACTCAGTACAAATGCAAATGATTAAGTTAAGCAAGTTATTATAAAACTATTTGTAACGCAATAAGTGATTGTATTATAAATAAAATGCTGCAATAAATTAATTAAAATCTTTTAAAAATGCAGAATTTGTGTGAAAATTACTAATTGATCTCAATGTATAGTTTTGAAAATATTACAGAAGATAATTAGGTATCAACAAAAGGTCATGAAAGACACCCGATGCCTTACTCAATTGAGTACCAACATAACATATCTTTCATATCGTACTGTCATTGATACTAGGCTAACATGGCCATAACTCGTAATGTATAACTATAAGTGAGAAGTAATATATCAATGAACCATCTTTCTTAAAATATGAATACATATGAGCCTCAATGCCTCTAAAATATTGTACAAAATGAACCTTTGTCTACAAAGCTTCTAAGAGTAATTGAAATCAAATCGTACACGGTACTGTCCTACCCATAAGTCTGTAGCAAAAGTTTGACACGAAGACTCATAGATTCGGTTGCACTCCGACTAAGGTGGAGTCTTACCGATCCTTCGCTAAATTCTAACCTCGTCTACAATGAGGGCTCGTCAAACTGATTATCTATACCCGCAGGCATGAATGCAGCGTCCGCAACTAAAGGACGTTAGTACGAATAATGTACCAAGTATGTAAGTTACATAAATAAGTATATAAAGGACATGGAAGAAACATGGAGTAAACAACTTAACATGTAAGTATGGATAACACTCTACATAATGAAATACTTATAGTTTCATGCATATGCATATCAATTTCATGTCGTGCATACGTACACATGTTCATAACATCATCAAGCCTCTGCAGGCATCCCATCATATAATCTCGGCCATTGTGGGCAAAATCATCAATGTATACCAGCTGATCGGGTGGTGTTGCGTTTATAACGCCCTAACATTTTTCCATATCCCTTATACACACACACACACACACACACACACACATATATATATATACACACACACACACACACATATATGTACATATATACACACACACATATATGTACATACACACACACACACACACACACACACACACACACACACACACACACACACACACACACACACACACATATATATATATATATATATATATATATATATATATATATATATATATATATATATATATATATATATATATATATACACGCGTATATAACGTCATCTGGTCATGGATTAATGTATATGCATAAATGAATGCAATGCATGAGAAGTTCGTCAATAAAATCTTTCGGAGTGTCATAAGATCATTATATCTTTGATTAATACCATGAAGTAAACATATCAACTTACACATTTTATAAGACCCATAAACAGTGCTAGAATAATAAGATATATGGGGAATCAAGAACATAAGCATCTCCAGCACTTTTATGAATAGAGTTATTTATGGAAGTTGTGCATTTGTTCATTTTGTTCGTGTCGCATAGATCATGCCACAAATAAATAAAGGATAGCCTTAACATACCCGAGCCGATTCTCTTGACAATCCCTTTAACATACATCCATTGCTACGAATCACATAACGACAGATCGAAGTAGAAAAAAATTCATATAATATTCTTGAAAAAGATTTTATCGAGATTTCTTTAAATTTGCATTTCACGTTGGACTTTGTAGGGATTCATGAGAATCTCTTTAATGAATTCCATCATCCATTACTAACTAAACATTGTCATTTCTATTTAATTATGTAGGAAGATTGTTTCTCTTATCAAAGAGAGTGGGCCCTACTTTAGGATGACTAAGCCCCTAAATATGACACCTTGCTACATAGTATATGAGTCATTTATTGGTTTTGTTATCCACTTCATGGGCTGCAACGTTAGCGCCCTTAATACTATCCCTATAATCACCCATTTTCCTTAATTAACTTTGTTAATCCCCTACTAATCTAATAATTAAATAAGTATCCACATAACTAACAATTATTTCAAATTAGTAAAAATACTACTTATTTTTAACACACTTTATATATCTTACTATTATGATCATATGGTACCTTGTATAGCACTGATTCATAAATACTGGGTATTATAGCCCGGACCATATTTTATCACAAAATGACAACCTTCGACGAAACTTATTTTATTTCGATTAGCTTACCCTCTCACCTTCAGGAATTTACTTATCACTTGCTTGAAATAGCATAATATTTGTAACCTCAAACTAATCTCATTCCCAAGCTTGCGCTGATTAACTTATGATGAAACTTTAACGTCCCAAAATGCGGGATGTAACATCTCATTCCCAAGCTTTCATAAATTCACTTATATCATACTTTGACGTACGAATACATGGGGTGCAACAGACATTTTGCCTAATTCTACTAACACTGTAAGGCTATTGCATGAGGCTTTTACACGAACATATAACTCCAAGCCTGTTTCTGGTTCAAGTGCTCCTTCTTGGAGTCCCCGACTGGAGAACAAGCAACAGAAAATGAGATATTCATTCATGGCCGAGGGAAAAAATAAAAAGGCAAAGAACACAATGCCCAAATAATATTTGGATATTATGGTGATGAGCGCCACCCGAGCCAGTCCTAGTAACTGTGGTGATCGACGATGATAGAGAAGCCAGTGATGATGGGGCTTATATACATAGAGATGAGGAGCTTCATCATCTTAACAAAATGCTCAATCTGTTGATTTAGCCACACCAATCAATGATGATACCTCGACAATCTGTGTGGGAGTTTGATGTAGTGGAAGATACCAACTCACGCCCGACACTATAGGTCTATGTACCAAGCCTCTTATGTGTTCGGTTCACGAGCAACAATCAACCAACACTACACCTTCTATAACTACTTCTCACCCTGCAATGTTGTTTATTCATCTCCCTTTCCTCCAATTCTGTCATCCCCACCAGCAACTACTACATCATTTTCGTCAGTCACAACTGCCCTCAAGGAGGATATCCCTCTTCACCAATCCCCAGTTCATGGGAAATTAGGGCAAAACTATGCTGCCCCCTCAGAAGATCCCAACTGAGGAGGAGTGCCACCCTCTCGGTTCGAATTGGATGCAATCATTAATCCCGTTTGGTGGAACTTGTTAATTATCTAAAGCCTGGAGCTTTAGATAAAGAATAGGAAAAGATTCAAACTCTCTCAGGAGAGTGCTTGTTGAATAACGCCATGCACAAGGCGATGACGATATAGTTATTATTTTTCTATTATTTCTTCTGCTTGTGTTATGGCAATGTTTTGGTTTTGCATTCTTTTTTGAAGGTCAACTTCCTTGCTTCCAAGGTTGATTCATAGTAAGAAGGAACTTACTTCCGTGTGGGATCACCTTTTAGCCGAGAGGAACCAAATTGCAACTCGCTTCTTAGAACTGGAAGCTTGAGCTATTGAGGCCGTTGAGTTGGAGGCTTATTGCAGCAAAGCAAGAATGAAGTAGTGACCCTTAACCAAGAGGTTTCCCCGTTGACGGATCAATTAAAAAATTCTAGGGCTAAATGAGTTGAAATGCATAATGTAGTTCTTGAACTCCAAATTTGAAGAGCTTGCTGTTGTTGGGGTGAAATCTGTTGTTCGTGACCTTGATGTCAGCCTCCGATCCATGAGATCCACGTAGGAAACTTTTCTACTGAGGCCGGCCAACTTAAAGAAGAACTTCAGCACCGAGCGACATCCCTCATTATTGAAAAGCATATGCTATGTATAGCAAGAGGAGAAAAACCTTGCAAGAGGCCAAAGCATGTATTATTGACTTTAATGATGAAGTCGCTAAAGCTCGTGAGCTACTTAGCTGCAAAAAGGGGTCTTATGGCCCAACCTAATGCCACCAATTCAACTGGTTCTGACTCTAAGTTCTCGAAAATAGAAGAGGAAGTAGAAGATGATGATACTGAAGGCCAAAATATCGACCCGCAGATGGATCTACCTACTTCTCCTAGGGGCATAAATACTTCTCTTCCTCCAGGTTCTGGATATGCAGGAGCTTAAGTTTTGTTTTTCTTTTTAAACTTTATACTTGTGTTGTTATTTATTGTAAATATATCCCCCCCCCCCCCCCCCCGTTTTTGAATGTGAAGAATGCAAATTTTAACACTTGAAGTTTTAAACCTTTGAGGACTCCACTAGTGAATTGCTAGATAATTTCCAGTTCAATGACAAACTTTGCTTCCCCTTAGGAATTTATGCTATCGAGTCAAAAATTATCTAATAACCCTCAGTGGCTTGCACTTGTGAACGGTCGGGTAATCTTTGTTCGACAACAAACTTAATTTCCAGTAGGAACTATACTATCGAGCAAAAGACTATCTAACCGTCTGTAGTGGTTCTTTGCTTGTTTGTCTTGTCATTAAAAGGTCTTATTGCTGAATCTTTATTTGAAATATGCTTTTCGTTTCTTCCTCATTGAAAACCTTTCCAGAAAAACCCAATTGAGAAAAACTGGACGAAGGTAAAAAGAGCACAACATATACTTTTAGTACAGGTGATGTTCATCAGAAATAGTATCTCTTGAGGTGTGCCATGTTCCAGTTGCTTGGAAAATTTTCTCTATCTTGATTTTCTAACTCGTATGAACCTTTTCAGTGACAATTGAAAGCTAGTATGGGCCCTCCGATATTGGTCCAAGCTTCCTTGCATTAAGCACCCGAGTGTTCTGAGTTACTTTTCTCAAAACCAAGTCTCCTACTTTGAAATATCAGAGGTTGGTACTTCAATTGTAATATCTCTCTATTCGCTACTTTTGAGCTTCCATCCTTATATGCGCCAAGTCCATGCGTTCATCGAGCAACTCTAAATTGACTTATATTCATTCATTATTTGCTACTTCGTTTGCCCAGAAATACCTAAGGGTAGGTTTCCCTACTTCAACCGGAATTAGGGCTTCTTCCCTGTACACATGAGAGAAATGAGTCTCCCCAATCACCGATTGGCCATTGTTTGGTACGCCATTAGTACACCTGGAAGCTCCTCGGGCCACTTACATTTAGCCGCTTCAAATATTTTTTTGAGATTTTGTATGATCACATTGCTTGTTTATTCTGCTTCGTTATTTGCGCTTGGATGATAAGGTGATGATGTGATCCTCTTGATTTTCAAATATTCAAGGAAATTTTGTGACCTTTGTGCCTATGAATTGCGTCCCATTCTCGCATGCTATCTTTTTTAGTATCCCAAATCTTCAAATTATGTTCTCCCACAAAAAAATCTACCACTTCATGTTCGTCGATCTTGTGATAAGGACCTGCTTCAACCCACTGAAAAAAATACATTACCGGGGCCGGGAGAAGTGGTCCGACAATATCTATTTTATAATTCATGGTGAAAGAACTGAGTGTAATGGCTCTACCAGTTGATGTACTAACAGTGCACAATGTTCACATTTATTATATCTTTGAAAAAAAAGTTTTTGCGTCTTGTTCCATCCGGGGCCAGTAGTATCCCGCCCTTATTAATTTTAGTACAAAGGAATCTGCGCCTGAGTGATTTCTGCAATTCCCTTCATGGACTTCTCGCATAGCATAATTAGCTTCTGACAATCCCAAACATCGAGCCAACGGTCCTTGGAAATATTTTCTGTATAGTTGACCTTCTTTGAAACTATATCGTGCTGCTTTAGTGCGTATCACCCGAGATGCCTTAGAATCTTTAGGCAGTTTCCTGTGTTCAAGGTAGTCAATAATTTTGTTTCTCCAGTCCCAGAACAAATTAGTGGGATTTACCTCATAATAGCTATCTGCGTCCAATAGACGAGCCAAAGTTAGCTAAAGCATCTGCTTCTGCATTTTTTCCCTTGGGATATGCGTGACAGACCACTATCGGAACCAATCGAGCAGAGCCTGAACTTTCATTACGTATTACTATATGTGTTCCTCCTTGTCTTTGGAGATTCTGTAGACATGATTTACCATCAACTGGGAATCGCATTTGATTTCTAACGCCTCGAAGTCCGGTCTCTTTGCCAATTCGAGCCTTGCAATCGAAGCATTATACTCCGCCTTATTGTTAGTTAGAGGAACAGTTCTTATGGCCTGCCTTAGGATTTCTCCCGAAAGCGTGACTAATGTTATACCAAGCCCGAAACCTTTCATATTGGAAGATATGTCTGTGAACAAGGTTCAAACTCCTGATGTCGATTCTTACACTATTACTATTTCTTTGCAAGCCATAGGTAAAAGTCCTAGACGAAAATCGGCCACAAAGTCAGTCAAAACCTGTGACTTAATTGCAGTCCTAGGTTTATATTCTATGTTAAATTTTCTCATTTCGATGCCAATTTCAAAGTTCAGGCTTATGAAGAACATGTCGCAGGGAAAAAGTAGTCACCACAGCATAGGAAATAAGGCTTTAGTTTCGAGCAGCGACTATGAGGGAAAAGACCAATTTTTCCAGATGTGGGTATCGAATTTCTACTCCCATTAAAATTTTACTAACGTAGTTAATAGGATATTGTGTACCTTGATTCCTCGGAGACTAAAACAATACTTACCGTAACCTATGAGACTGCTAAGTAGATCAACAGGTTTTTGCCTTCCTTCGGTTCGATAGTAATAGAGGAGTCACCAAATACATTTTCAAATACCTCAAATATTGTTCGCATTCCGGGGTCTATTCGAAGTTGTTCTTCTTTTTGAGCAACGAGAAGAAATGACAACATTTCTATGAAGACCGAGAAACAAATCTATTTAACGCAACCAATCTCCCTGTTAGATCTAGATAGCTGGTTCGAGATGTCTTTAACGACTTTGATTTTATGGGGGGCTAACCAAATTTGCTCTTTGTGACACCAAAAACCTAGGAACTTACTGGAGTTGACCCTAGATGCACACTTCTTGGGGTTAAGCTTCATCTTATACTTCCTTAAGATGTCAAAAGTTTCTTGCAAGAATTTAAGATGACCATGCGAATTCAAAGACTTAACAAGCATATCATCTATGTAAACTTCCATAGTTTTCCCTATTTGCTTTTAAATTATCTTTTTCACAAGTTGTTGATAAGTGGACCTGGCGTTCTTTATCCCGAAGGGAATAAAATTATAACAATATGTGTCAAAGTTCATGACAAACAAAGTTTTTCCATGATCCTCGGGGTTCATGTTAATTTGATTTTACCCGGAGTACGCATCGAGAAAACTCATTAACTTGTGCCCGGCCATTGCATCAATCATTTGATCACTGGTTGGCAATGTGAACGAGTCTTTTGGGCACACCTTATTTTAATCCTTATTGTCTATACACATGCGAAACTTATTTTTCTTCTTTGGAACTACTACTACATTATCTAGCCAGTCAGGATACTTTATCTCTCAAATTGAACTGATATTAAGCAAGCGAGTTACCTCTTATTTAAAAGTTTTAATTATGACCTCGGCAATTCGATATTTTTATGCCTTACCGAAGGGAAGCTAGGATCGAGGCTTAGCTTGTGCACGACCACTTCTGACGGGATACATGTCATATCCGTATGCGACCACGTAAAACAATCGACGTTAAATTTAAGAAAATAAATAAATCAAGACCTGAGTTCGGGGCGCAGTTCTGTCCCCGAGTGGAACTTCCTTTCTAAGAGCTTATTGAACAATGTGACTTGCTCAAGTTCCTCTCCAGTAGATTTTGTTGCATCCGTCTCTAATGGTATCTTAAAATACCTTGGTACTTAGTAGAATTCCAACTCTTCCCCCTCGCTGATTTCTCTTGGCTTGGGAGCAGGTCCCTGCTCTTGTAATTTCTATGCCGCAGGCTCCTTCCCTTTACTATTGGAGACTGATATTGCATTAATCTCCCTTGATGCCAGTTGGCTACCTCATATTTATTTAACTCCCTCAAGAGTTGGGAAATTTTGCAACTGATGATATGTTGATGGAAAAACCTTCATTTCATGCAATAATGGTCTCATTGCCATCCACTACCTCAAAAACATTTGTCTTCATCACTCCCTTGATATTCTTGGTTGCAGGATCTCTCATCGGGTTGTCACACTTGCTAGGTTGAGCCCGGAGAGGAGCTTTTTGGCTGGAATGATGCTTCCGTTGAGCTTGGCTTTCTCCAACACCCTTCATTATATAATAATAATGGCCGAACTTCCTAGATCCACCAGAACACATTAAATTTTTAAATCTAAGACATTTAAAGAGATTATCAGGTTATCGCTATGAAGTAGCAGCAGTCCATCCGCGTATTTCTTCGTAAAAGTAATGTCTTCCTCAACGATTCTCGGAGACTCTTGTTGTGGGTCACTGATGTCTTCATCTTTTTTACCTTCAAGAATGTAACCCCGTTAATATCGTCCCCCCCTCCCCCCCAAAAAAAAAATCATATTGACCGTTAGGCGCTGGGGATATTCTCCTACTTTTGAATGCACCACATTATCACGATTGCTCCCTAAGTTGTTTTTAGACCTGTCACTTAAAATTTCCCATAGTGTCCATCTTTCAGCAATGTCATCACCTCTTCATATTGAAACCGGTAGTCCCCAATCTGGTGACTGTTTGTCCCGTGGTATTCAACCCACAAGTTAGGATCCCTTTTGGTTGGATCGGATATCATTGGCTTTGGGAACCGTGCTTCTTTAATGTCCCTCATGGCCGACACGAGTTCCACTATACTGACACTGAAGTTGTATTCAGAAAGCCTATGTAGGAAGAATCTAGAGGACCTGACATTTCCTTGTCCTGTGACGACCTATTATATCGGCTACGATCAGTTCACATATCGGTAGTGAATCTATCCACCGATCGGAAATCTCTGTCATGTCCTTCAACCTGTTGATAGAGAAAAAATTGACTACTTGAAGATCATCGATGTGTAACGAGATTATCTTTAAATTTCTCTTTATTCTTCTCCCAATCCCGACCCTTGGATGACAGCGGAATTCCGAACTGATCATCCTCAATCCTTATCTTAGACTCTTATCGATTGTGAGCATCTGCCCAAGTTGTTGCTTGCAACTCGAGAAAACTTTCTTTTAGTTTTCGGAAAGCGTCGGAACTTCACAGATTCAGACTTTTGGTAAATGCTTCAGCCGCCCATTTGTCTGGTACGACCGATAGAAATTTCCTTTCCTTCTGGAACCTAGTTACAAACACCCGTAAGTCTCTCCTTATGCAACTTGAATTTATCAGCCTTTCAAGCATGTACCTTTCTAGCCCCCGTATGGCCCTTGATGAAGGAGTCCGTGAGCATCTCAAAGAAGTCTACGGGATGCTCGGGAAAAAGCGAAAACCACGTCAAGGCTCCCTTCATGAGAGTCGCCTTGTATTTCTTCAACAAAAATTCAATCTCGTGGGGAGCTAAAGTGTTCCCCTTCACTGCCATTGTATAGGGGGTGATATGCTCCTGAGTATATGAATCCCCATCATATTTCGGCATGCCTAGCATTTTAAACCGCCTCGGGATCAATTTTGATGCCGCACTTGGTTTGTACGGTAATTGCGTGTACTTCTTTGAGTCCATTCACTTCACCATTGGTGGTGTGCCGGAATTTGATCTATTCAGGCATTTAATTCCCTCATAAACTGCATGAGTTTGATTGTGAAGGGATCCCTGTAGCGACTGTATCCACTCCCCCTGGCCCCATCGGAGCTAACCTTGCCCTTCGGGGTGTTGTTGACCCCCTACGTTATTTGATTTGCGGGAGAACATTCGGGTTGTTGGAAGCACCCGACTAAGCCTACTTCAATGCCGTCATTCGATAGCATTCAATAAAGAATATTTTATAATATTAAGTGTATGGTCTGTTACATAGAATATGATATTTACTGCCTACCGTTGCACATTATTCAGTGGCCCTCATAATTATCATTAAAGAGGAACTTGATCCGAAGACCTTGTTCTTTAGATATAACTAAAAACTGTGAGCTCTATTATCATTGTAAGGACAAGAATTTTCTGACAAGCATATAATATACTTCATCAAAAGCTTATATAACAGTTTACTTTCTTGCTTATTGCTCCCAGTAGCTCTATGTCTGGAACCAAGATATCTGCCGTTTGTTTGAATTTTAAGGCTAAGTCTTATATTTCTGTCTAATTCATTTGTTATTTTTGGATCAAATTAATTCACTTGCCTATAAACCATGAATAGTCAACTGTATTGTTTTACGGGTAAATAGTTTGATATCCACCGTGAGCATAGACGAGTGTGTAATTAAATTGATCCCTCCATCAATTACTAACTTGTTTGATTCTTTCTCCTTAGCAAAAATCATTAAAATGACAAATAATGGTGTTAACAACACACACAACATTGAGGCCCATGGAAACCAGCCTCAACACGAAGATTCTATCAGCGACACCTGCAATGAGGGGAATGAGGCTACGCCGGTCCACGCCGGCCTATATACATGACGTGTTTGGGAGGCGACTCCTAATGATGCTGAAGAAGAGCACATCGTCAAAGCAGATAGGGTCTTGTAGGAGCAACAAGAGGCCATTATAGGCCATCTCACACGACATGATAAGGTCATGATAGAGTTATTTTGTCATTATAAGTATCATTTTCTCTAATAACAAGTGAGATTATTGTATTCGCGTTTGACTATCTTTTATTTTTCGATTTTATGTGTCGCTTTATCATGCGATTAATGAAAACATATTTTACCCTGCAGAGTAGATTGTCTTGGAGACAATTTTACTGCCTTCATATCAGTGAAACTTATTATGATACTGAAGGGCTCGTGTTCTTTTTCCCAAACATCACACGGGAAATATATCTTTCTTTCACCACCAGGCCAATATTATTTGTGTAAGATATTTGTTTAACATGAACAATTGTCTGTAATTATTTAATTTTTAGCAGTTTAATTACTATCTTAAAATACAACTAAAAAGTAGATCATGAGCGCAATGAAACTAGTTGTATTGCTATGAATGGTTCAAATTTCTATAAAAGATAGCACTGATATTTATCTGAGACATTTGGTAAAGGCTAAAGTTTTCAAATAAAAATAATTAAATTTTGTTGATTGTCTTCATGTTTTGTGCCTTTATAAGCTAGCTTGAAGATTGCAATAGAGTGCTTTCAGCCGTAACTGTTGCTTACGATATATTCAAAGGATGGAATGGGTCAACTTTACCATTTGGACAAAATATGTAGACCAATTATTTGAAAAGGTAACGAGGAGATTAGCCTTAGACGAGAAGTTTTATTTGGTGTTACATGTGACTGACATTAGTCATATAAATTTTTTTTATTTCATAAAATTGTATATCTAATTTTATACTTTTGAATTCATAAAATTCGAGGTTTATAAAATTATGAAATAAAAAATTATTTGATACAATTAGTATAAATTATATAAGACACAAAATAAATTTTTCCGCCCAAAAACTTGTCCAAGGGCAAACATCAACCTATGAAGAGCTCAAGTCTCAGGGATCACCAGATACCGTATTGCTCATGTATGCTTTACACTAAACTCTCCACATCCCTTTTTTGAATTATTTGTCTCGTGCATCTTAAGCATTTTAAGTTTATATTTTTCGTTATGTGGCATCAAAAAAATTCTATTGGGTATATACAGCTATTGAATTCCTCTGATTTTAGAGAAAATTCTAGTTAAAGTAGCAAAGAGGGTTTTAAAAACTCCTCCTAAATTGTAGGTGTGACATTTTTGAGTCTCCAAGTATGAAATTTTGACTCGATAATTTTAAATGTATTGTGTTTTCGAACCCCACCGTCCAGTGGGACTCGGATTTTTGAAAAATGTAGAAATAGTACAATTCCTGTATAGAATATTGACCGAAAATACAATATGGGGAGTAGAGTAAAATGTGGGGGAATGGTGAAACAAGTAGTGAGTGATTGAAATGTCAGTACCACGTACCCATCCCTATCCACATTCAAAATCTAGGAGATGTTTTATCCCCACATTAAATAGCAAATGGGGCCATCCTCGTCAGCTCCACGAGCTACCCAGCTAATGGGAACTCTTTTCTGTGGGTAATGTCGGGGCTTCCATTTGTTTCCATGAAGCCATTACGACGAGTATCCTTGACACCAAGGGAAAAGTTCCATTTTATTTTCTTGACAATCCAATTATTAGTACTATATTATTTTTTCCGTTTTAATTTATTTAAATTTATTTAATTGGATATGAAGTTTAAAAAAAGAAAAAATTTAAAATTTATGGTCTTAAACAATTCCAAATGAGGCCCTGAATATTTGTATAGTTATAAAAGTTTCTCATTAAGAGTAGAATTGTAAATTTAAGCTAAATTGTTATCAAATTTTAAAAAAATTCATTCTTTTTAGAACGAACCAAAAAAGAAATGTGTTCACATAAATTAGAACAAAGAGAGTAGTATTTTATAAATCGCCCATGTTGCCCAGTCTCCTCCTCTATTCTTGAATTAGTCAGAGATCTAAAATTAATGATTTTTTTCTTAATTTAGTCAGAAATGTGTCTTTGAATAAAAAGGCAGTCTGATATAATTTGTGCTCATGGAGTGTCCAAGAAAGGGCCGTATTTCAAGAGTATACGATATAGGCAGTTTATCCCGAATCGGATCAATAGCAAATATCATGATTCAAACCCGTAACGTTCAATTTTACTATTATTGTTGCTTCAAGGTTCTACTTCTAAGTGTATCTTTATGAATGGAAATCAACTCAACGTTCACATGAATTTAATCCACTCCATAAATCCTCAAAAGAAAGAAGCATGTCTAATTTCATTCATAACGTTAAGATTTTTGGCAGGGCTGAACTTCCGAGAAGAATAACTAAGAAGAAGATGTACAGAGAAAAAGGTGAAAGAATTGGATATTTCTAATTGTACACGCTATGTCACGGGTTATTGGTTACGCCTCAAATGTATAGGACCACTCATTGACAATTTGCAAAGCAAGCATTATTCTTCACAAAATATATATAAAAAAAAAGTGACATTAAACAAGGAGAAAAAGAAAAACTAGCAAAAGTTATGGAGAACTACATGTTTGAAAATGAGACGAACGAAAAAGTTGCCTTTAGTAAAATTGTTTTCAAAAGATTGAAAAGGACATTAAGAAAAAGTTATGGAGAACTTCTGTTTGTTTTTAAGTTTCCAACAACCATCTTGATTCCAACCAAGTCCACTAATAGCAACAAGTCCTAAAGGGCATAAACTTAAGTTGAAAACTAAAATTAAACCTAAGCTAATGACTTAAGAGAAAATTATTGCGACCTTTTACATAAATAGTTGGTTGTATTTACTAGTATTTACCTTATTTATTTTATATAAATAAATTATATATAATTATATACATATTATATATGCTCTGATTATTGTATGTTTAAACGATTGGGTGTGCGGTAATTCTTCTATTCTTCTATCTGTAGAGTTGGACTGTTGTCGGCGGAGGCACATGGTATTTAGACTCTGTAAAACTTTGAAAGAGCAACAAATTTGTCTTCTTAGAGCTTTCAAACATGGAATCAACTGCCGGCGTATTCTGGCTAACAATGGCGTTTTGACACTTAGCTGTCAACTAATTTATGTTGAACGCTATCCTGGACTGGCGTGGACGATATTTGATTTCAAACTTTATCCTATACTTCCTTCCTTCGCTTAATTTGTGTGAACTTATTTAATTGAACATAAAATTAAAAAAATAAATTTATGAATCTAAATAAATATTAATGGAACCTAAAATATATGTGGAATTATAAATATTTTTCATTAAATATAAAATAATAAATTTATACTAAATTATTATTAAATTTAAAAAGAATTTAATTTTTAAAAAACAAACCAAAAATAAATTCACATAAATTAAAACAGAAAAAATAATTGTCCAACTATAACCTTTCTGAGATACTTTGGTAGTAGGCATTTGATTCTAAATTCTTGTTATAATGTCAAGATGGACGTCAAGCTACAAGTTTTGAAATTGGTTACAAGATTTAATTGGAAATTGCATGAATCACCTGTTAATGAGAGGATCGAATAAATGAATTTAGGGGTGTTCATAAAAATTTAAAAATTCGAATCAAATTGAAAACCAATTAAATTGACAAAAAAAAAAAAATATTTTGTAGTATAGTTTGATTTTGGTTATGAAATTTAAAAACCGATTAAATTTGATTTAGTTTTTGTTTTAATTAAAAAAATCGAACCAAACCGAATATAGGAGTAACTATTTTAAATTTATAATTATACCTATATATATATATATATATATATATATATATATATATATATATATATATATAAATATATATATTTATACAAAGTTTAAAATTTTTATAGTAAATATGAACTGTTTGTACTTTTAATACAGTTCTTTATCTTTACATTCTAGTTTAATTAGTAGTTTTCTTTTGTTAAGTGTAAGAATTTATTTCATATTAAAAATAATATTATTTTAATTGAATCATTAAATTATTCATGATTCAATTACGATCAATATATCTTTGCAAATAATTTTCTCAAATGGCAATTGAGTTGATAGTATTACCTTGAAAATATGATCGCTGAAATGTATGTTTGGTAATGTATGTCTTATATTTAAGAAAAAACTGACAAATAACCAAAAAAATTGAAAAACCGACATAAATTAATTTGATTTAGTTCTAATATTTAAAAAATTGACTTAGTTAATTTAATTTTCTTTTTAGGGAAAAATAATTCAAATCGATCAACCACTTAACAAATAACTAATTACACTATACTAATTATTCCTTTGTCGAGGGAAAGTATATTAATTTGATTTGGTTGAAGTAGAGGAGAAAATATTTTAATGCTAGCATTTTATAAAGGATAATGGGAATCAATTACTTAAATAACTACTCAACTATCTTAAATTATCATTATTTATAATAATAAAATTACTTAAATAAGCACTCAAGAGATCACTCATGACTCAGCTAATTTTTTTAATTTTAAATAACTTAACACTTATTTTACTCTTTAAATTATAAATATTTACCTTCTTTTATTTTTAAAATATTTTAATATTATAATTTATTTCATTTTTAATTTATATTATAAACTTATCGATAGAATAATAAATATTATTTATAAATTTTAAAAAATAAAAAGTATTTAAGCATCTATAATGTTGGTATAACAAAATAATAAAATATAACAAAAAAATTAATTAGAATAATTTATTTATACCAATAATTTTAATTAACAAAAAATTAAAAAATTATTTATATAATTTAAAATAAAAGAAAATAAAAGTTATAATATATATATTCTATGCATATAATATAAAAACAATTATCTAGATGAAATATTTTTATAATATAAATTATATATTCTAAAAAATTATGCTCAATTTTAAAAGGTAATCGAAAAGATAAACATAATCTATTTCATTTGCTTAACAAAATGACTATGTTTTGATCCAATGACAGATTGACCAAATATGCAGGGCTAATCCAAAAAAACAACAACAGCCCTGCTTAATGGAAAACCCCAATTAATAATATTTACATACTCAAAGCAAATTTGGTCTAAACAAATTCTTGCAATCTTCTATTCAGATCTCCATTAGGCCATCAACAACTCGTTGCTTTCTTTTCGCCCCAGATTATTATCAAAATTGCTGGATAGATCCACCCCTGATAGCACAAAATTTTCTAATCCATTCTTTATTGAATAATCCAAGGATTGATTTCTTGATAATTGACCAATTGAGGCTAAAGCGAAGAGCTCAGATTCATCAAGTCCTTTCGCTGGACCTAGACTGCACCTATCAGTTCCATACTTCCCTAATGCATCTTTGAATTTCTTGATCTGCATAATTAAAAATTTGCCATTAGAAACTAGGACACCTATATTTTGGTCCTGAAAAAACTAAAATCCCAAAAAATCTATGTTAACTCGGATTCTTTCACAAATATTGTAAATGCACGTGAGATTCCAAAATAAGTGTATTTTTGAGGATCCCGACACTTACAATATTTTGAAGAGTTTGTGTAACATAGCAAAACAAGAGTTTTGAGTAACTTACTGTTGCATTAGTACAGCTGAAGCTACAGAGTTTGCCTTCTGCACCTCTGTAGAATCTAAAGAAGGGCAAAACATGAATTCTAAGAGCATGACACATGGCTTTGAGTTCTTCATAGTTTACTTTGAGAAAAATAGCATCCGGGTTTGAATCAGCCAGTTGACATATCTACAAACATTGAGGGAAAAAGGGTGAGATTTTTATGAGACAAACAAATGGAGATAGAAAATTAAAGTCATCTTAGGTAAATTGAACAGATATATTTGCTACGATACCTTAGGATGTAAAGTCCTGCATCCACCACAACCAGGGGAATAAAAGTCAATAATGACCAATCTGTCCCCAGCATTTAACAATGAATCAACAAGCTCTTTTGCTGAATGGATTTCTACCATGTTGGGTTTTAGGGTTTTTTCCCACCATCTTTGAGCTTTGCTTACACATATTGATGCTTGTGCCTAAAATAAAAAAAAAAACACAAAAGATTCAGTATTTCAACCTAAAAAAAGCCAAATCAAAGCACAAAAGAGAGAGTTACTGAATAAAGTTTTACATACATTAATGGAGATGGGTTTTGGAGCTTTAACATTCCAGTGGCTCAAACCAATCTGATTCGATACATCCAAAGATTTACCCAGAAATTCTTTGGGTGTTAAAGCTGTAATTACCGAAGAGCGAACAGAAGAGCCTTTGTTTTTGTTGTTGAAAAAGCAATCGCAGGAACCAGAAACAGAAAATCCAGTTTTCAACGAACAAGCCATTTTTTCTCCTAAAAAAATCGAGGATTAGTCAAGAATATAGCATCCAACAACAAATTTCCACAAAACCCACCTACCCTTTTGGATCAACAATCAATTTTTTTCGAATAGAACAAGAACGCAATGACAAAGCCCTAAACTTTTTCAATAGGAAAAGTAAGGTCGTGGTGGTTGAGAGGTAGAGAAGGGCCAAAATAGATTGTGGCTTTGTGTTTCTCTGTGTAACTTATAAAGAGAGACGAACAAATTGAAGAAGAAAAGAATGGTGGGAAGAAAGAATTATTAAAGGTCAAAAAGTGAAAAGGAAAAGAAAAAGGATTAGGTGTGGGGTCAGTGAGTCAGATTAAAACTGTGGGCTTTATCCATAGACAATTTCCCCTTTGCTTTTCACTTTCTTTTTTCCTCGTGGTCGTTTGGACGTAAATTGTAAAATTCTAAAAAAGAAAGTAAAAAATTTTTAAAATTAGTTTTAAGAGAAAAATTAGAAATTTCATAGCTAAATAATAATTTCGAAAAAATATATAAACTTTCCAAAAAATTAAAACCAAACGGCTCTGAATATAGATTAACAACTCCTAAATTTCTGATTTTGGATATTGTTAAAATCAAGATTAGACGGATGAATCATACAAATTATAGAGAGAGAAAGTAGAGAGAAGGAAGAGAGTAGGTGAGAAGTCTCTCGAATGTCTGAGAGAGTTTTGTATTGAACCGAGATACAAAAATAAACAAATGAAGTCCGGGGGTCACATAAGTCGGTGACCCCAATATATATAATTACACAGTGGGTCGGGTCAATGACCCAACTAGAATGAAGGCCAGACGGACCAGATATCTGGGCTCAGATATGACTCTCCGTTATTGGGCTCGAGAGAGGCCCAACTTAGACATTATCATCACTGCCCACTAATTGTATACCAAATATACACTCTATATACATTGTGTATATACTATTACATTATGGTACATCATGTATCTCAACACCCCCCCTCAAGTTGGAAGGGGGGAACCACTTGCAACTTGGAAAGCAGCGGAGCCAGCAAAGTACCCGGGAGGGGCTTAGTGAGCAAATCAGCCAGCTGGCGAGAAGTAGGCACATGGAACAACCGCAAGAAACCAGAGAGCAACATATCCCGGACAAAATGACGATCCACCTCGATGTGTTTCGTGCGTTCATGAAAAACAGGATTGGTAGCAATATGAACAGCAGCCATATTATCACAATAAACAGAAACATGAGTTGAAACAAGGACCCCAAGATCACCCAATAAACGGCACAACCAAGTCAATTCAGCCACAACCTTGCTCAGGGCGCGATGTTCTGCCTCAGCAGAGGAAAGAGAAACAACAGGCTGTTTCTTCGATTTCCAGCTTACCAAACAACCACCCAAGAGCACACAAAAACCAGTAACAGAACGTCTGGTGTCAGGGCAGGCAGCCCAATCATTATCAGAATAACCAGTAACAGAAAAGTCAGCATGATCAGAAAAGAATAAACCTAAGGAGGGAGTGCCTTTGAGATATCGCAAAACATGCAGGGCAGCAGTCATATGGGGAAGTCTGGGGGATTTAAGAAATTGACTCAGGTGTTGAACTGCATAGCAAATATCAGGCCTGGTGTGAGTCAAGAAGAGCATCTTACCAACAAGGCTCCTATACTGATCAGGAGAGGA
Source organism: Nicotiana benthamiana (assembly GCA_034376525.1). Taxonomy (NCBI): domain Eukaryota; kingdom Viridiplantae; phylum Streptophyta; class Magnoliopsida; order Solanales; family Solanaceae; genus Nicotiana; species Nicotiana benthamiana. Next base: position 16,776,747 of record CM067325.1, read on the forward strand.
CAAGAGATCACCAGAATCAACATGTAGTTTGACATTGATGTCCAAAGGGGACACAACATATGACACATTCACACAGTCAAACTGGTGCAACAAATCAGAGATATACTTGCGCTGATTAAGGTGCATCCCACCTGGGACAGCAGACACTTCAAGACCCAAAAAATAATGCAAGGACCCTAAATCCTTGATTTTAAACTGAGCATCCAGAAAGAGCTTCAGAGCAGTCAATTCATCATTGTCATCCCCAGTGATAATGATATCATCCACATACACAGCAACTACCATTAAAGAACCAGGTTTACCCTTGAGAAACAGAGAGTAATCATTGAGAGAATGATGATAACCCCTGGAATAAAGAGCAGAAGATAGCTTGGCATACCACTGCCTGGAGGCTTGCCTTAACCCATACAAAGATTTTTTGAGTTTGCAAACCAAAGTAGGAGAAGGAGAATAAGGAGAACCAGAAGCAGCAGAGATAGTTAAATCACTACTCGGATGGGCAGCAGCAGACCTCCTTCCCTTGTTAAATGTGGGACTTTGTGGATGCCCATGCAGCTTGAAACACTTATCAATTAAGTGTCCAGACTTTTTACAGTATCGACAAAACAAAGTCCACTTGGTTTGATCAAAATTAACCCTCTGTCTGAAATGAGGAGGGGCAGCAGGCACTGTGGCCTTGTTGAATGCAACAGGCTGCTTATTTGTGTGCTCATTAAAGGAGACAGAGGTAGGATCACATTGAGATGGAGACTGTACTTGTCTTTGCATCTCATCATTTAGGACAATATTGTATACACTGTCAAGGGAAGGAGGGGGCTGCATCATCAAGATATTACTCCTAACTCCCATATACACTTCATTTAGACCCATCAAAAACTGAAACACCTTGTTATCATCACATTCCTTAATTATACCCTCTTTAGCAGCACATGCGCATCTCATACCATGATTGACACACATAAATTCAAGTTCATCCCACACACTTTTCAATTTATTAAAATAGGAAGCAACATCAGAGGAACCTTGAGAGATGCGGGACAGCTCTCTTTTCAATTTATACTTTGGACCTATTTGCAGTCCCATACCTGGTTTGAAGTTGGGTCCATATACCCTATGCAGTATCAGTATACTGTACAGATTCAGCAATAGAAGGAGAGAGGGAAGCAATCAACCAGGAAATCACCATACTGTTGCACCTATCCCACAACCTCTGTTGAGGAACATTGGTAGTAGGACGGGCATATGTGCCATCAACAAAGCTGATTTTATTTTTAGACGACAAGGCAACAAGAACTTTTCGTCTCCAGCCCCCATAACCAGTACCTGAGAATTGGATGGGAACAAGTGGTACTCCATGGAGATCAGACGAGTACAGAAAAAGTGGATTAGAGGAATCTACAGGAGTAGAAGCACCAGTACTTATGCTAGAAGCCATAATGAACTGGCTTAGACAAATAACTTGTCAACAAACAGGATACTACCAGAACAAGTGTATGAACACAATAACCAACAGACAAGCAACAATTAGGTCAAGTAGTCACAGATACCACCAGATGCTCACAATTACAAAGTCAAATAAGCACACATAAAATCGAGGAGAAGGACACAGAGTTACCCTCCTTCTTCGCAACCGGAGAAGATCGGCCTTCAAACACAGAGAAACCCTAGGTCTAATTTTTTAAAAAGCAAACTTTACCGGAGATCTGGTGAGGAACGTCGGAAACACACCCAAAGCGTCCAGAAAATGACAATCGAGCCACCGGAATGCGGTAAAACCGTAGGTTAAACCGTCAGAAACCCTAGAAGCCGATAGGTCATCAAAATCAACCGTCCAAAATCATCACAAAGTCTTTCCGGAGTGTGGAAGAGAGGAAAACACACTCGGATACACTCAGAAAAGTCTCCGATGGACTAAAATCATCATCGACGAAGCGGTCTCAGAAATCACCCCCAAAAACCTCGATACAGACTTCATCCAGGACCACGAACACACAGAAACATGATATCTTCGTCGAGGCTCTGATACCATGTTAACATCAAAATTAGACGGATGAATCATACAAATTATAGAGAGAGAAAGTAGAGAGAAGGAGGAGAGTAGGTGAGAAGTCTCTCGAATGTCTGAGAGAGTTTTGTATTGAACCGAGATACAAAAATAAACAAATGAAATTCGGGGGTCACATAAGTCGGTGACCCCAGTATATATAATTACACAGTGGGTCGGGTCAATGACCCAACTAGAATGAAGGCCGGACGGACCAGATATCTGGGCTCAGATATGACTCTCAGTTATTGGGCTCGGGAGAGACCCAACTTAGACATTATCATCACTGCCCACTAATTATATACCAAATATACACTCTATATACATTATATATATACTATTACATTATGGTACATCATGTATCTCAATAGATATAGTAATTGATAATGCAGGCTATGTGTCGGATCTGATTTGGGATGAGGAGAGGATTAAGGCTTTGTTTATTAATGCGCTTGCGTGTATTTGTGTTGGCATTTTTTTTTTTTGTTGCTTTTTGTCATATTTTGAGATTTGAATTAATTGGATTTAATGAGTGTTTTTTGGGGGAAAGAATACAAAAGATGGGCATCTGGAGCTTCGGTGGAGTAGCTGATTAATTGCCATTATCGGTTTAGGATTTTTGGCAGTAAGTCACTGCATTTGCACCGCGTAGCTGACTGTGTCCTTTGCCAGTTTGGCATATTTTGGATTTGGATAAGACCCCACCAAATCACTATTTACAAGGACATTATATGCCGATAATATCGTATGTGGATGCACATTATTCTAGGAAAAATTACGCGACATCTTTATATAGGTTACTCATACGCATTGTCACAATAAATAAGATTAAAATACATATATTATATTTGCATTATGATTGATTCATGGGACCAGAAAAGAGTTTCTTAGTAAACTTTGTTATCTTTTACTGTTTCTCGTTTTAAAAAATAGGAACAGTTGTTGAAGTGTATCAACAAGTAGAAGATTGAAGAGAAGTGCTCAACAAAACAAAATACTGCAATTGAAAGTTGAAGTGAAGTTTCCTATTCAAAAAAAAGAAAAAAAACATTGAAGGTTAGATAAAAGTGCTCTAATCATAACTAAAATTTGAAGTTTATGAATTTGTAATTCTAATTTGTTTAAATTATTAGATTTTAAGTTTTTTTTTTACTTTTACTTATTCACTATATTATAAATATATTTTAACTTTTACTTGTTCACTATACTAAATTAAGAAGAAGATACTTTCTTTTCCTGTTTTACCTTTATCTTTAACTACTCATTCATCAAATTATTTTTCAAAATTTTTGAAAATGCTATCATTAATACGAGTAAAATTGTACTTCATTTAACTTTTCTTGTATGAAGTGTAAAGTCAAAAGTGAATAACTAAAAGTAACTGAATTGAGTAGTAATTTATACATATTTAATAAACTTTTAAGATAAATATAAAATTTAAATAAAAATTATTGAGTTCGGCCAACCCCATATTTTCGTATTCCTGCTCTATATTTGACTCCAACACAATAAAAAAAAAAAAAAGATTGATGAGAATCAGATAGAAGTACTCCAACACATCAAAAGTCAGACGTATACCTTTGAATTATGAGATGATATTAGAAAATTAATTAGAGTAAAAACCAAAATTATATAAGATTTGATGTTTGATAGTTATTCAATTCGTGTCTAATTAAGATTTATAATAAGAATTATATACCAATAGGTTATACACTTTGTAGTCAAAGTAGATTTTACACTAACATCATATATGAGATGCTACTATTACTTATTATTATTATTTTTGTGTGAAAAATGTAAATAATATACATATTAAAAAAATTGTAGATTACGAGTGCAACATTTTTCCTTCAAGTTCAAATACAAAGGATTTATTTTTGTGGTGCAAAAGAGTTGGACGATAAGCAGCCTTATATTTCTTTTCTTTTTTCCTTTAAACTTTCTTTTTTATGCGTTAAGAGTTTTCAATGGAGGAGCATCAACGAGCGTAGTAAGAACTATACACACACATTTGAAACTAGAACTACAATTTACCACCCATATGTTCTAGAAACCCTTTTGTCCAAATCAAGTATTGCAATGACAAGAACGAAAGAGACAACTCCACAAAAAATAAAAATAAAAAATCATATGTGGAGTGAATTAAAATGTCTCGAACGTGGTATATTTTTCTTGCACTGAAGCTGAGTTTGACCGTAATTTAGGCTTAATGTGATATAGAACTTTAGTTTAAGGCCAGGGCAAGGATTATGTATATAAAAATATAACTAGCGAGAATCTTGTGTTTTGTGCTCATCGACTTTTCAATCTCATATGTTACTGCATGTATAGAGAAGAAGTCCATAAAATATGGGATTCCTGACTGATTCAAATCAATGCATTAATTTCTTGGTTCCCCATTCAATTAAGTACTGCCAATGTGTGCTTTAATTTGAGACTTGTGTCCTCCCGTTTATAACATTATCTTAATATATTAATATTTTATTATAAAAACTAAGCTTTTTTCGGATTCAATTTTTATAATATAATATATATTCTCTTTAGTAGCACTTCGCTAGAAGAAAAGATAGATATAGATAAGGTGAAGATTTCTTTCTATATTTAATTTAATAGAATAACCTTATTTGAAATCTTTTCGTTGGTAAGTAACCTTATGGCCAAACTTCAGGATCCCCGTTAACAAGGTTATTCCCCTCTATATATATAAGAAGTGAAACCCTTCTAAGTAGTAAAAGACAAATTATAAGGAATATTCAAAGGAATATTGTCTACGTCTCCTAATTGGCCTACATTGTTACAAATGTCGTATAGTCTTTCGTCTGCCTTAAGGTCGTCCCACGTAGGACATCGAATCAAGGAGAACCCGTCTTCGTGCTCGTCATTGATCAAATTTGGACCCATACAGTTAGTCCCTTTGCTTGTCGGGGTTGCAACTAGGTGCATCCTCAATGAGCGGACATTATGCGCTCCTATGGAGAAATTTGACCCCTCGAGACATTACGACATGGACAATGGGGGAAGATCAGTGTGCTTGGTGAGACACTGGGTAGTACGTTTTACCGGGAGATGATGTCATTTTCACGTGCATCATCATTGCGCATGTTCTCGAGACATGAGTTAACGGCTTGATGCTTCTATTCCAGTGCTACTATGTGACCCTTCGCTTCGATTCGAGCGCCACCCAACCCTATAAATAGGTGGATGGTTTGTTTTTTCGAAAGTTCTTGGCCATTTCATTCTTGATAACCTCCCCTTATTCCAATGATTGCTTCTTCTTTTCTCGTTCTTTTTTCGCAGACTCTTCCTCTTTCTTATTTTTGTGTTAATACCTCTCTAAACGAAGTCATACCAAGGTCATATCATTCTTGTGAAAGGGTCACTGAGGCAACACCATTGTCCAAGGCGCTCCGTTCGGTGGTAGAGGAGGGTAACAGTCTAGCCATGGTGGAGAAGTTATTACCGAGACACCCTATGTCTCGAAGTGACTTCCTCAAATATCACCCTCCCACTCTTGTCCCCGTACTTTCTTAGACGGCGCAGGCTCACCTTGATGTTATTCATATAAAATACAGCATTCCCGCTTACGTTGACATGATTCCGAATGGGGGAAATTTTGTAGATATCCACAGGCCTGGGTATTGCACCTTCTACGGGTACCCTTTTGGGATTGGCTACACTTTTCCTCTATTCCCCTTAGCGAAAAAATTCTGTAGGTTCTACCGCATTTGTCCGGCACAGTTTCCACCGTATACTCTTAAGGTGCTTCTACTATTGACCAAGTCTGCAGAGTTGGCGGAGTGTAATATTTCTATCCACCACATTTTGCACATGTTCTCACCTAGCTTCCACAGAGGTACCATGGTGCATTTGAGGCACCTTGGCACGAAAGGGTTGATGGTCGGGTAGACGATCGAGCAAGTCGCATGTTTTGGCACTCTTTTTGTTCTTTCTTCGCCTATATGCATTATAATGTTGGTTTACTTCTTGCTTACAGCTATGGGATGTCCTCCCCGCCCTAGAGCGGGCATAAGGGATTGGGTAGCTTGCATGTTACCCCATGCAGTGGAAACACGAGATTGGCTTTTTTTTGTAAGGTGTTACGACCCTAAAGTTCCAACTTGTGAGTTGTTTTCCCTTTACCACTTCGTTGGCTATATATCGTTATCCATTAATTTGACTTCTTTATAATGGCTTGTTGAGGAACTTCCCGGCAGAGGGCGCCAGTTCTTGCATTTTGACAGGATGTTACCGCCGCAACCACGCAATTTATTTTGAGTGAATCTGTTCGAGAAGATCATCCTCGACCTGTTCAATTAGAAGGCATTTCTTGAGTCATGGTCGTGAGAGAGGAGGCTTCTTTAAGGCCGGCCCCACCCTTTGAACGAATCCTCCAATATGGACGAGTTGTTATCGAGAAAAATGAGGAGGATAGAGCTTGGTAAGGGTGTAGCTTTAGACACTGATAGAAGTAGGGCATTGCAGACGGCACTTGTGCCCGCGTTCATGGCCAATGCCATATTGTCGGGGACATCTCCTCAAATCGGGAGGGGGGGGGTTTAACCTAGGAACCAGCTCTGTACGCTCTGCCGAGGGTGGTGCCTCGTCCAATGTTGGAGGCCGTCACATCGAAGGCGATGGCTCAGGTTCAAATGTCGATTCGGGGGAGGTTAACGAGTTCGTAAGATGCCACACTCATGTGGAGGTCATAGTGGAGGGGTCTGATCACCACATAGTCATCCTAGGGGACTATAACTTATTGTCGAACTGTGAGAAAGTGGTGTCTGTTTTGGCTCCTTTATGTGATGCCCTTGAAAACGAGATGCTCAGGGCAATGAGTGATATGGAGTTGCCTCAGAATGTCTCCGGTATGGCTTTGTGGGTATGTCTCTCTCTTTTTCCAATCATCTTTGGGCTTGTGCAGCGATTGTTGACATGTATTTTATTTTTAACCACTTTGTTTCGTGCTAGACCTTCATCATGGAGATCCAGCGTTAGCGTCAGGAGAGGAAGATGACGGTTGTATATGAGAAGATGTCATCCAAATATCAACAATATCGTGCTAAGCATTGCGTAATGGCCAATATTTATACTCAGGACTCGGAGTTTCACTTGTTTTGCGAAGGGCTCAAGCAGAGGGAAGACCAACTGGAGCATAGGGTTGAAAAGCTGAAGGAGCGGGATGAGGAGCTCATGAAGGCTGTCGCCCGTAGTAGTGATCTTGAGGCATCCTCTAAGGCGAAGGAGGATGAGCTTGAGTTGAGCAGGGGTGATGGCTGAGAATCCCGATTTACAAGTGAGGGTGGCCAATTTGACCGCTGAATTAAGTGATAAGGCGGTGGATATTGAGGGGCTTAAGGGCGAGCTAGACGTTGGTGCTGATAAGATGGCGGAAACTATTTCTAAAATGGTGTCTTTGGAGGATGCCCTCCGTATTTCTATGTCGGAACTGGCCGGAGAGAGGGAAGCCTCTAGACTTAAGGTTGTGGGGCTTGAAGGACGCGCTAAAGAGTTGGAGGCAGAGTTGTCTGTATTGAATGGGCAAGTGGCCTGGCTGAGAGCGGGGGATGCAACTCGACGTTCTCAACCTTCCACGTCCCATACTTTAGCCGATCCGGCCGTGCCTCGTCACTTATATGAGTTGTAGGTTCTTGTTGAGGCCCATCCATGACGATGGGAGGGAAATCGAGGCAGAGCTTCAAACCATGCACAACGAAACCCTTGCTGTTCGTGATGGATGCGGGTATGACCCTTATACTTTTGATTGAGATGATATGAACTCGGATAAGGTGAACCGTTTTGCTTCGGACTCATGGTGCGAAGATGCTTACCCTGCCGGGGATGATGTGTTTGCTTGTGTTTTTCTTTTGCTAGGGGGATTCTATGGAGGGTGCATGCTTGATCCCATTTAGTATGGATCATTGTAAATTATATTTTGTATAATATAGACTTTGTTTTGTCGATGAGTTGGTGCTCTTTGTAATTTCTATGGTATCCGGGGTACTTGTCGAGCTCTTGTGTCAATTTAACTTTTGGGCGTAGTTAATTCCCCCCCCCCCCCCCCATTTTTTTGATGGCCTTGACAATTGGGATGTTGCTTTGAACTGTCATCGAAGTAGTGTCCCGTCGTGATTCGAACGAGGTCGAACTCACACTTTTTCGATGATTGGGGTGTTGCTTCGAGCTGTCGTCGAAATAGTATCCTGTTGTAGTTCGAACGAGCTCAAACTCATGTTTTGTTTATGGCCTTACCCATTTGGATGTTGCTTCGAACTATCGTCAAAATAGTATTTCATCGTAGTTCAAACGAGGACGAACTCATATTTTGTCTATGGCCTTAGCCATTGGGATTGTTTTTCGATCTATCGTCAAAGTAGTATCCCATCGTAGTTTGAACGAGGTCAAACTCATGTTTTGTCTATGGCCTTAGCCATTGGGATATTGCTTTAAATTATTGCTGAAGTAGTATCCCATTGTAGTTTGAATGAGGTCGAACTCATATTTTATCGATGACCGTAGCCATTGGGATGTTGCTTCAAATTGTCGTCAAAGTAGTTTCCGTTGTAGTTCGAACGAGGTCGAACTAATATTTTGTCGATGGCCATATCCATTGGGATGTTAATTCAAACTGTCATTGAAGTAATATCCGTCGTAGGTCAAATGAGGGCGAACTCATGTTTTATCGATGGTCGTAGCCACTGGGATGTTGCTTCGAACTATCGTTGAAGTAATATCTCGTCATAGTTTGAATGAGGTTGAAGTCATGTTTTGTCGATAGCCGTAGTGATTGGGATGTTGCTTCGAACTGTCGTCGAAATAGTATCCGATCATAGTTCGAAAGAGGTCGAACTCATATTTTGTCGATGGCCTTAGCCATTTGTCGTTGGAGGTTTGATTGTGTTCCCGCAGGAAAACACATGTCGACTTTATTCATGTAATGGAGATTTGATTATATTCTTGTAAGAATCACATGTCGATTTTGTACATACAATGGAGATTTGATTATATTCTTGTAAGAATCACATGTCGACTTTGTACATACAATAGAGATTTGATTATCTTCTTTGTAAGAACCACATACTGACTTTGTACATACAATGGAGATCCGACTATGTATATCCAATCCCTTCATTACTTCATGCCGGAGATCATATCGACGGGTGGGGAAATGAACAATACTCCGAACCTCGAAACGTCTCCCTTGTCACTTCATTAAAAACCTCATCGGGAAAACTTGATTAGAACAAAACTCGGATAAGGGAAAAAGTGTACGACTTATGTGAAGTCTTCTTTAAGAAGTGGAAATATTTAAGATGGGCAACATTCCAGTTGTTTTGGAGTAGTTTTCCCTCCATAGTTTCTAACTAGAATGCTCTTTTATTTGTTGCGGCTGTGATTTTGTATGGTCTGTCCTAGTTTGTTCCCAGTTTTCCCTCATTAGGGTCTTTTGCTGCTTGTGTTTTGGCCTTGATGACGTAATCTCTGTCTTTGAGTGGTTGCATTTTGACCTTGTTATTGTAGTACCTTTCTACTTGTTGCTTCTAGGCTACCATTCTTATATGGGCCATGTCTCTCCATTGCTGGACTTCATCCAGATCTTGTAGCTTGCTTTCGTTATTGCTTGGTCCGCTCTCGTTGGACTACCTCACTAGGTTCTCTAGCATCGACGGGTATAACTGTATCAGTCCCGTAAACTAGTGAATATGGTGTCTCGCCCGTACTGGTTTTTGGTGTGGTGCGATATGCTCACAATACTTCTGGCACTAAGTCGGGCCATAACCCCTTGGCATCCTCAAGCTTATTTATCAATATATTCAGTATTAATTTATTGGAGGATTCAGCTTGACCATCATCTGTGGGATGGTACGGTGTGGAGAGTATTCATTTGATGTGCCATTTTTCGAGAAAGGCGATCATTTTATTTTTGGCAAATTGAGGTCCGTTGTCGTAGCTGATTTCTATGGGGATACCAAAATGGCATATTATGTTTTTCCATATGAACGCATTGACGTCTTACTCGCGTATCTGTATGTATGCCCCTGCTTCCACCCATTTAGAAAAATAGTCAGTTAAAACTAAAAGGAAACATACTTCACCTCGTCCGGCTGGGAGGGGTTCGACTATATCCATCCCCTACTTTATGAATGGCCATGGTGAAGTGATGGCATAAAGGAGTTCCCTGCTTGATGTATCATAGGGGTATACTTCTGACATTGTTCACATTTCACGACGTAGTCTGCGACTTCTTTTTTCATGGTGGGCCAGTAGTATCCGGTACGAATAAGGCAGCGGACAAAGGAACGATTTCCAGTTTGGGCACCGCAATTCCCTTCGTGCACTTTTTCCAGTACTCGCCTTGTTTGGTTTGGACAAAGGTACTAGGTCAGGGGCCGCTGAACATTCTTTTGTTGAGATTGTTGTTTACAAGGCTGTATCTGGCCTCATGTATCCGAAGCTTTTTGGATTCTTTCTTATCTTGCTGGAGCGTTTCGTCCTGCAAATATGTTATGAGACAATTGTGTCGGTCCCAAGTTAGGCTTACAAAATGAACTTCGGCGTGATCTATTGCGGAATGGAGAAGGGTGACTACATTTTCCTTGTTGATATTTTTGGTGGCTGCCGCTAACTTGGCGAGGTCGTCTGCTTCGATATTCTGCGCCCTGTGTATTTGGTCGAGGGGACATTTGTTGAATTTCGGCAGTAGTTTATGAATTTCTGACTAGTTCTTTTGTTGTCTATGTTCTTTGATTTGGAAAGTCCAGTGACTTGGTATACCACGAGTTGGGATTCACAATGGAGGACGAGTGGTCGGGTACCGTATTTGAGGGCTAATTTTAATCCTATAATCACAGCGTACTCGACCTCGTTGTTAGCCATCTCGGGGCATCTATGGACTGGCAAATTATTTCGCTTGAAGGAACTTCGAGGATGAGTCCTAGTCCCGATCCTGAGACATTAGAAGCACCGTGGGTGTAGAGGACCCAGAGGTTGGTATACATGGAAGCACGGAGCGCTTCCTGCTCTACTTCCGGCAATATTTCTATGTTGAAATCAACAACGAAATCAATGAGCATCTGCGACTTAATGGCAGTTTGCAGTTTGTATTTTATGACGTGCTCGCTTAGTTCTATGGCCTATTTGGCCAACCTACCTAATAATTCGGGTTTATGTAGGATACCCCTTAGGGGGAAGGTTGTCACCACTTTTATGGGGTGGTATTGAAAATATGGTCTAAGCTTTCGTGAAGCTATGAGTAACACCAAAGCTAGTTTTTCAAGGTGAGGGTACCTCGTTTCGGCATCGATTAAGGTTTTGCTAATATAGTGAATTTAGAGACCGCTAGATACACAAGTAGAGATTCACTTAGGTCTACCTTGATGAGTAATGATAGCGAAGATAGATACGTTTTTAGTTTTCTCAGGGCGTCGACGCATACTGCATTCCATTGCAATTCCTGGTCTTTCTTTAGCGCATTGAAGAATTTGTGGCATCCATCTGACGATCATGAGATGAACCTCAAAAGGGCGATTATTTTCCCTATCAATTTCTACACCTACTTTTTGCCGGTCAGTACCTCCGGTATTCCTTTGATAACTCTAATCTAGTCTGGTTTGACCTCGATACCCCCTTTGTGATACTAGGAAACCAAGGAACTTTCTTGAAGTTACCCCGAAGGCGCATTTTTCGGGATTTGGCTTCAACCTGCATTGGCTCAATATCTCAAAGACCTCCTTCATATGGCCAATGTGATCCTCTTTCTTTGTCGATTTTACTAGCATATCGTCGATGTAAACCTCTATGGTCTTACCTAGTTATTTTTTGAACATAATGGTGACTAACCTTTGATATATTGCTCATGCACTCTTGAGTCCGAACGGTATTACGTTATAACAATACGTTCCTCGGTGAGTGATGAAAGTGGTCTTTTCTTAATCTTCTTTGGCCATTAATATTTGGTTGTAAGCAGAGTAGGTCTCCAAAAAGCTCAGTAATTTGTGTCTTGCTATTGCGTCGATGAGTTGATCGATGTATGATAGAGGGAAGGAATCTTCGGGCATGCTTTATTTAGGTCGGTGAAGTCAACGCATATCTGTCATTTCTCATTCTTTTTTTTACCATGACCACATTGGCAACTCATTGGTCGAGTAATTTGTCAACTTCTTCGCTGACTACTTCATCGATGGCAGCATTGAAGTTTCTCTTTATTTGCCTTACCGGAGGGTAAAGAGGGTCGGCATTCAGCCTGCATGTGACGATATCCCTTGGTATTCCTGGAAAATCTGAGTGGGAAAAGGCAAACAAATCGGCATTTTTATTTAAGAACTCGCGATATTTACCTGGTTCCGAGAGGTTGTGCCGACATAGGCCTTTCTCTATGGTTGCTTTACAAGATTCTACGACGTTCGGGTGTTTGATGGTTTCTACTTGTGTGCTGGGTTTGTTTCCCTACATGGTTGACTGTTATGCCTCCGCACTTGTCCCTTTTAGTTGTTTGATGTGTGTACATCCCTGGGCTATCCAATAGCATTTTTGGGCAGTGCATGGCTCGCCTCATATGCTGAATATCCTCCATGGGTTGGAAATTTGATTACTTAATAGAATCTCGACGGGACGGCGCGCATGGCGTATATTCATGGTCGTCCTATGATGGCGTTGTATGCGGTTTTTGGTTCATGATGCTAAATGTCGTTTCTAAGGTAACTCATCTTCCTAGGATGGGCATCACTATTTCCCCAGAGGATCGCTCTACTGCATTATTAAAACTCGTTAGTGTTATGCAATGTGGTATTATTTTATCCTCGGGCCTCATCTTCGTGAGAGCTCATGTGTAAATAATACATGCACCTCTTCCGTCATCCACCATTATTCTTTTTACATCAGTATCCACAATGCGTAAAGTTATAACCAAGGCTTCATAGTGAGGGAAAGACAAACCGACAATATATGACTTATCAAAGATGATACTGTTTTTGAGGTCATCATACTGTTCGTAGGCAACCGTCTATTTGAGTTTATGCATGGTGGTGAATTTCATATGGTTGATTATCATATCGTCGCTGCTGCCAATAATCATTTGTATGGTACGAGTTGGTGACAGTGATTTTAGAGGTCCTTGGAGTTGATCACATCTACGAGCAAAATTGGCCCTTCATCGGTCGCTCAGCAGTTCTTTCAGGTATCCCTGATTTAACATTCTTACCACTTCTTGTTGCAGACATATGCAATCTTCGGTCTTGTGTCTCCTTTCCTGGTGGAATTCACACAGAACGTTCGACCTCCCGGTACTAGGTTTTGACTTCATTTTTGCGGCCACTACACCTTTGTGCCAAGCTTTTCTAATGCGTACACTATTTCTGAAGAAGAAACACAAAAATTATGAGCAGATAACAGTGGATGCATACCTCTTTTGCTTCGGGGGGAAAGGGGCTACGTGTCAAGGTGCAACGTCTACATGTCATGGAGGAGGTGGATTGGATGTCAAATATAGGGCTGGTGCCTTTCCCGATTAAAACGTGGTAGTTGATCCCTTCAACTATTGATGTGGAAATATCTCCTTGTCTCGGTTTGTACTAATGTTAATCGCTGGAGCGCTCCGTTCATGTCGTCTTCCCTCACTTCGGTGTAATAAGCATTATGGTTTTTCTCCCACGTAGTGGGGGGTATTTTATGAGTGTGCTCAGTAACCTTTTGGTTGCTTTTGACTCATTTCTGTTTAGCCTATTTTGAAAGGTCGCTACTGCTATTCCTTCTGACACATTCGGTAGGCTCATCTTTACCCTATTGAATCGGGCTAAGAAGTCTCGAAGTCCATCGCCCGTCATTTGCTTAATAGTGAAGATGTCATTGACCCGGGCCTCTGCCTTTTTCGCTCCTACGTGAGCGGTGACGAACTTATCTGCTATCTCTTCGAACGTTGATATCGACCGTGATGGTAGTTGAGAATACCATTTAAGCGCTCCCCCTGTTAGAGTTTCACTGAACTTTTTCAGTAGTACAGACGACACATGTTCCTTTAATAAATCATTACCTCTTACTGCGATAACAAAATGGATTAAGTGGTCTTCAGGGTCCATGGTACCATAATATATTTTCAGATATGGTGGCATTTTGAAGGTTTTTGAAATAGAATGGGGAGCTACCCCTTCGCCATATGGTTGTTCGACGAATCGACCTATATTGCGTTTTGGATACAACTTTGGAGCGCATGGTATTTTATTGACCCTTTCCTGATGTTCCTTCATCTAGCCGCGAAACACTTTGTTTTCATTTTCCTCCTCCTCTAGTTTCTTTAGGATGGTCGTGAGCGCATCGTTACCTGCATTAGCAACAGTACAGACATTACATGTTTGTGTAGTGTTTGGCTTATTGGCAGCTACTATGATTTCTGCGGGGAACGTGTCTCCGGTATCTCTCTAATCGGGTTTCTCGAGCATATCGCTCAAGGTGCTTGTCAACCATTCTTCTAATAGCCTTTTGATTGTCGCTGGTGTTCCTCATACTATGGATGTCGAGGTTTCCCTCTCATGCAGGATCGTTAGATCCTCGTGCGGGGGAGGTGAGATCTCTCCCTCGGGTGTGACACTTGGTGTTGCATTTTTATTGTCTTCTCTACTGGCTTTATTGAGGGAATTCAGGAAGTTGTTTGTGACCCTCACTATTGCCTTTAGCTTCGCTTCTCCCTTTCTCGCCATTGATGGCTTTTATGAAGCTGAAGAAAAGTGATTATTTCTTTCAAGAATCTAGATGAAAACAATGATTTCAGCTATAGAATCCCAGAGACGACACCAAATTGTTTGACTCAAATGTTATTGAAACCCTTTTGAACAAATCAATCAAAGATGAAAGGGTAAATCTAAGCTAAGTGTAATAATCTCTCGAAAAAAAAGATAGATGAGGTGAAGACCTCTTTCTAGATTTAATTCAACAAAATAACCTCCTTTGGAATCTTTTCATTCGTAAGTAATCTTACGGCTTTGGGGTCCCCTTTTACAAGGTTATTCTCCTTTATATACAAGGAGCGAAACTCTTCTAAGTAGTAAAAGACAAATTACAAGGAATGTTAAAAGAAATATTCCTAATATCCCCAAATGGGCCTACATTGTTACAAAGTTCGTGTAGTCTTTTGTCTGCCTTAAGGTCGTCTTCTGCAGTACGTCGAATCAAGGAGAACTCGTCATAAGTTGTGCTCGTCGTTGGTTGTCATTGGTCAAATTTGAGCTCATACAATTATAATATTAAAAAATATTCGAAACAAATTAAATTAAACTGTTGTAGACTGTATGAGTGATCTTAATTAAGTTAGGAATTTTTACATTCCTATACCACATAGAAAACCTTATTACCCTCAATATTTAAGGTTTGTGTTAATTACATTTAAGTATACCAAATTACCATTTATATACCATAATTCAAATCAAGGATATAATTAAGGGTGCATTTATATTAGGTATAATTATAGGACCGTATCTTCCCACTTCCCCCCTACCCCAAGTTTTACCTTTACCCGTAAACCTCCCGCCCCTCCCGTTTCTGCTTTGAATTTCACTATTGACCTCAATTAAAAAGCTTTGAAACTTTGAATTCAAATTTGAGTTTTCAAAAATCATCATTTGTTTTAATTGGGTGTTGTTGTAAATAATTCGAAATATGTTTAAGAGTTTATATCTCAATTTTGAGGAGCTTTGGTGAAGATTTAGACTTGATTTTGGCTGAATTTAAGATTGAAACTCGAAGAAGAAGAAGAAGACATATTTCTAGAATTTGTAGATAAATTGTAGTCAAATTAGAATAATTGTAGATAAATTGCAGACTGTTTTTTGCAGAAGATTTTGTAAAAGCTTTAGTCATTTTGGATTTGTGAAAACAAAAAATAATGCACCTACAATCATAATACAAATAATCTACAATTTATCTACAAGATATCTACAAACTGGATACATTGAATTTTAATATCTCAATTCTCATTTCAATTGTAGTTTGGCATTTTCAATATAATTGTAGAAGATTTGTAGAAGTTTAGTCTTCCCAATCTATAATTTATCTACAATTCTACAATTTATCTACTATTTATCTATAATTTTTGGAAATATTTCTTCTTCTTCTTCGAGTTTCAATCTGAAATTCAGTCAAAACCAAGTCTAATCTTCACCAAAACCCCTCAAAATTGATATATAAACTCCAAACCATATTCCCGATTATTTTCAACAACACCCAATACAAATAAATAATAATTTTTGAAAACCCAAATTTGAATTCAAAACTTTCAAGCTTTTTAATGGCTATCTATGATGGAAAATATATGGAAGATCAGATAAAGATGAAGATAAAGAATAGAAATCTCCTTTCCGTTTCAAAATTATGCAGCTTCCAGATCTCGTTTCCGTTTCAAATTTCGAATTTAGTGTAGAATAAATCAATCCCAGATTCCGTGGCTAATTTTTTACACGCTATTAATGACAGATTCTGCCTAATTAACGATTGGTATATAAATTATAGTTAAAATATGGATTAGATGAATAATATACAAAGTATGCTTATTTTATAATAAAATTTTATATATAATATAGTTAGGAAAAAATCCCATTAGGTTAATAGGTTACAAAATAGCCCAAAATGTACAGCAGCTGATTCTACGGATTCTCATTTATCCACATTAAAAGGAAAGGCATCAGTCCGACGACAAGAGAGGCCTAAGCCGAATCATCAATATTAATTTAGGTAACTATCTATGACTGGATGAACGATGACTATGTCTTAATTGATAGGTAGAACCTAAAATAACTTAGACAAAGTATTTTGAGCTAAACTGGGCTGAAAGAGTGCGAGCCAACAGAGATTGATCTAAACCCGCTTATTTCTTCAACTAGAAAATAAATTAAAGAACCAAAATAATTAACGTTGTAAAAATTGGCCAAATGGTTACACGTAACTACTTAAGTTGTTGAGTTTGACAGATAGGATTATGACCTGCTACTCAACTCATATACATTGGACTGGATAAATCATGTACACCATTAAACCATTATCCATATGGTGATAGCAAACGCATAAAACTTGTGAAGTAGCTTTGGTTCCGTAGGGCTTATAGGGGCATGATGAAAAAGGATATTTTGTTTGAAGAACAAGCTAAGTATGGTGGAAAAGTTATGGGAGGACAGCACAAGATGTCCATATAATACAGAAGAATAAGCTGATCCCTTCTTTGAGATTTAATTCTCATACATGGGATTTTGTGGATATATTTGGATTAGGTTAATGGGGTCCACATTGGATAAAATGTCTTCGCCCGTGGTTTTGGAACTGCTGGTTCGCCCACGCCGAGGTTTCTTATTCTTCTGTACTCTCTTTCCCTTCCTCTGGAGTAAGGCTTTATCCGATTTCGATTTTGGATTTATTTGGGTTTGTGGTTTCGGTTCTGGCAGTTCCGATTCTGGTGGTTTCAGTTCCGCAGTTGTGGCGGTTCCGGTTCTGGCGGTTTCGGAGCCGGAACCGCTACCATACGGTTCCGGAACCGTCCGATTCCGGTTCTGGCAGTTCCGGAACCGCGGTTCTGGCGGTTCTGATTTTTTTTTTTAAAATCAATATCTTGTATATTAGTCATTAGTATATTGTAGAATATATTTTATATGGTGTGCTATGTTATTAGTATAATATATATTGTGTTTGGTAATTAGTATATATTGTGTATAAGTAGTGTATATTTTGTATATAAGTAGTATATATTGTATTTAAGTAGTATATATTGTATATAAATAGTGTATATTGTGTTGTAGTTAGTAATTAGTATAAATTATATATAAGTAGTATATATTGATAAAAGAATATTGTCATTAGTATATTGTGTTGTATGTTATATAAATATTCAAGGATTGATATAGAATTAAAGACAAAGAAATATTGAGACAAAAGATATTCAAGGATATGATAAAGAGCATATTTATTGACCAAAATGGCATATCTTTTTTTATTCTTCCTTCCCCCAATGGAATGAGCACAACATGGTACTAATACCACCATTAAAAGGAAAAAAAATTAAAAGAAGACATGCCAATGTACAAGTTACATCATAGTTTATGTATTATTTCTAACAAATCTCATAAAACCTTCAAGGTTTGGAGGTGGTTGTGTTGGCGGTGGTGGAAATGAAGCTTGTTCATCACCACTTCCGGGTGAAGATGTTTCCTGAGCAAGTTCCGCTAGCATTTCTTCATAGCACTCATCTATTTCTGGTTGTGATTCAGCTAGCCCAAAGTTCCTTCTTTCTGCGCGTATCCAATCTCGAAAAAGCACTGATTTTTCCAAGCTGTCCCGCATCGACGCCCTGTGATCACCTATTTGTAGTCTTGCTTGACTAAAGGCGCTTTCCGATGCAACAGTTGACGCTTGAATCGACAGAACATCCCGAGCCATCCTTGCAAGAATGGGAAAATGCTTTTCCCTTGCCTTCCACCAATCCAAACGGTCGAAAGAGCCGTCTGGATTCTCATTCTCTAGTCCCTGCGACAAATAAACTTGAAGCTCATTTAGATGGGAAAATTCATCTACATTTTTACCTGGAGTACCCCTGAACTCCGTCCACGATTTAAGAGCTGTTAAGCCAGCAGCTCTTTTAGGCGCCTGTGATGTGGACGAAGTAGGGGTTGGAATATTAGGCTTAGCATGCTCTAACGCCTGTTTATAAGCATTATAAACAGTTTGAGCATTCACTGTAATTGATGCTTTCGCATCAGATAGTGTAGCCATTTCTTCTTCTTCAAGATCTAAAGCTTGATAAATAGTAGAATACCAAAAGTTAGGACCTCCTACTTTCATAGTAGGATTTAACATAGCAGCCACACCAAATATAGGAGGGATTGAAAAAAAATATTTTTTAAACTTCTTTTTCATTTGAGTAATTGCAATTTCATAAATTTCCCCTCCCTCGTTAAAATCAACAAACAAATTAGCAAGTGCGGCAATATAAACTAAACAGTTAGAAATAGTTGGATAATATTGGCCAGATAAAGCAGTTGTAGCCACATGAAAATGTTCTAAAAAATCTAAAAGAATTTTAACGTTAGTCCACTCTTGATTAGTTAGCATGTCATTATCTTCCTCCACACAATCCCGAGAATTATAAGTAGCGTTCATTGAGTTTCTATATTCGTACGCCACTACTAATCTTTCGTACATGTAGTTCTACCTAGTCGGGCAAGGTTTAGGAACCTTTCTTTCTCTAAGGCCATATTCGTCACATTTTCTAAAATATTCTCTAAGTCTACTTCTACGGTTAGAATAAAAAAGCCAATTAAGAGCGAATTTAACCTTTTCAATTTCTATGTTTAAAATTCTCATACCATCACCAACAATTAAATGACAATATGACATATACATCTAACATGGAAAATATTAGTAAAAGCAGGATTAAGTGTTCTAGTTAAAATACCTATTGCACTAGTGTTGCTACTAGCGTTATCCATGGAAATTGACATTATTTTATCACTAAAACAAAAATATCTACATACATCTGAAACAGTGTTAGCAATAAACTTACCCGTGTGCTGTGAATTAATTATTCTATATGCAACAATGCATTTTTGTATTGTCCAGTCTTCGTCTATCCAATGACTGGTTACAGTTAAATAATCACAATCATTATTACTTCTACCAATATCAGTTGTAATAGACATACGATTACTTATATGGGTAAATAAATAACGCAAGTATTGTTCATATTCATGCTTGTATTTATAAATGTCGGCCTTAACTGTGGCGCGAGGCCAACCTTTATACGTACGATTAAATACTCTTCTAATATAATGAATCCAAGCAGGATTAGAAGCAAAAGAATAAGGCAAACACATAACAGTAATCATTTTAGCTAATTCTTCACGATCCTTATTTGGATCGTAATATAATATACCTCCGGTGACTGTGTTTATTCCTGGTTGAACTAGATTTGAACCAGTACTTGGGTTAACTGTTGTTTCAGGACTTGTCCTCCCCTCTTGTTGCGCTTTCAATTGGAAATATCTAGCCTTATCGCTAGGGTGTAATTTTATATGTTTAACTAAACTACCTGTGCCGCTACGATCTCCAATATATCTATGCACAAGTAATTTCCCACAAGATTTACACTTAGCCTTATTTTGTTCTCTTAGTTGAATAAAAAATTGTCAAACTAATGAAATTTCTGAACGTTTAGGAGGTTGTCTACTAAAAGTGGGAGTTTGTACGCGTGGGTGTTCCGGTTTATTAGTAGCAGGACTAATAGGTGTATCATCTAAATCTACCGGAGCTTGGGTTTTGTCATCATCATCATCCTCATTTCCCTCTAAGGTAGGTGCATTAGGATAAAGAATATTCATAATATCATCGTCTATTCTATCACCAACAGCTACATTATGTAGAAAATCAACATCGCTAAATTGAAAACATGGGTGATCACTATCAAGGATTCCGAAGGTTTCATTAGTATTTCTAGGTTGGCTACTACTTTGAACTTGTTTATCTTTTCTATGTCGGGGAGCCGGGGAAGGGGTAGTATTTTGGCGACTACTTTCACCGGTTTTAGATTTTCCTTTTCCGAACATATTTTTCAATAAAAATGCCATAATAATTACAATTAAGCAAAATAACAACACACAAAAATATTCTTAGCATGTAAGAGTTGAAACGAGTTTACCGGATTGACGAACAACTTCTTGAAAATTGAAAATCGTTGAAATTGAACACTTGAAAACTTCAATTCAACAACTTCACAATGTTTCATGAATTTGCAACAATAAATTAAACACTTTCACTAGAAAGGTTGAAAGAAAGCTTGAGAGAGATTGAGAGATATTGATGAATTGGTGAATTAAAATGAAAGAATGAGGGGGTATTTATAGTTGAGAAATGGAAAGTTGTGTAATTATATAAAGATTGGGGTTAAATTAAAATTTGGGGGCCAAATGACTATTTTTGAAAATTCCAAACGGCTAATTTTGAAAAAGAGCCGTTTGGAAATTTTAAAAAAAAAATTTTTTAAAAAAAATCGGACCGTTGCGGAACCGTTTGGAACAGGATGGAACCGTTTGGAACCGCTTGAACTGGTCCAGTTCCGGTTCCGGTTCTGGCGGTTCCGGTTCCGCGGTTCCAATGGGTGGAACCGCTCCATCACGGCTCCGGGGAACCGCCGAAACCGGAATCGCGGAACCAGAACTGCTAGAACCGCGGTTCCGGTCCGATTCCAATTTGGAACCGCCAAAAATACAACCTTACTCTGGAGTATGATGTTGCCTAATGTAAAAGAAAAAATCGTTTCTCCTGCAATAATAGATGATACTAATACTTTCTTATTTTAAAATATCATAACATTTTTTGTTTTGAATTGTCTTAGTGAAACGAAAAACTCAACTATTGAAGCAAAGAATTCTGGTTATAAGCTGGGGCATTTTATCAAACCAGTTTTTCGGTACGTACATTGCATGTGCATATATCAAATCCTAAGGTATACACAATCTTATAAAACAACTTTACTAATTAGTAAAATAAAGTTCTGAATAAATAATTATATATGAAAGAAGATGGTCAAGTTTCTCTGAATAATTAATGTGGATTGTCATATATATGATTACTGATTTGTCCAACATGTATGATGGGGCTAAGACTCGGATTAGGATAATAGGAGGTGACTCCGAGCATTTTCCTGTTGTGATGGAGTTACACCCGTTTTGCGCTCAGTTTGTGCTTATTCGCCCTAGTGATGGACGCGTTAATGCACCATATTCAAGGTGGGATGCCATGGTGCATGCTATTCGCATATGACATAGTTCTGATTGATGAGTTGCGAGCTAGTGTCAACGAAAGGATGAAGGTTTGGCGACAGAACCTTGAGTCTAAGGGTTTCAAGCTGAGTAGGACGAAGATGGAATACACGGAGCGTAAATTTAGCGCTGAATCAGGACAAGTGAGCGTGGATGTGAGGCTTGAATCACTGGTCATCCAAGTAGAGGTAGCTTCAAGTATTTGGGGTCTGTTATCCATGGGGAATGGGAGATCAACGAGGATGTCGCACATCGTGTTATGGTAGGATGGATGAAGTGGAGGTTAGCATCCTGGAGTCATATATGACAAGAGCGTGCCATCATTACTCAATGGTAAGTTCTATAAAGCGGTGGTTAGATCGGCCATGATGAATGTGGCTGAGTGTTGGCCTGTTAAGAACTTACATATCCAAAAGATGAAAGTAGCAGAAATAAGGATGTTGAGGTGGATGTGCGAGAACACTGGGATGGATAAGATTAGGAATGTTGATATTCGGGAGAAGGTGCTCGTGGCTCCCATTGATGACAAGATGCAGGAAGCAAGGCCCAGATGGTTCGGGCATGTTCAGAGGAGAAGCCTAGATGCTCCGATAAGGAGGTATGAGCGGTTGGTTGTGGAGAGCACGAAAAGAGGTAGAGGGCAGTCTAAGAAGTATTGGGAGAGGTGATCAGACAGAATATGACGAGGCTTCAGATTTCCGAGGACATGACACCTGATGGGAAGATGTGGATGTCGAGTATTAGGGTTATAGGTTAAGAGATAGTTGAATATTGCCTTAGTATCTTTGTGAGACTTGTCTGATAGGTTTTTATTTATTTATTTATTATTTTATTTACTATTTCGCTTTTTATTACATGACATATTTACTAGCTATCCTTATGCTTTGTATCTTTCTTTAAGATTCCATGTTGTTCCTATTCTTCATATGATTTCTGTAGTGATACTAATATTATCTTCTTCTGTCCTTTTTTTTTTGAGCTGAGGGTCTATTAAAAATAACCCCTTTACTCCTTTAAGGTAGGGTTAGGTCTGCGTACATACTACTTTTCTCAGACCCCACTAAAATTTTACTAGATTGTTGTTGTTGTTATTTGTTGTTATTGATTTGTCCAAGATGATGAATCTCTCATAAAGCAATAATTATATGCTCATACTCATGCATGTTTTAAAATTACAAATTATATAAATTACAGTAACATATCTATATAATATATCAGATGTACATTTTTCATGGAAACTCTTGTAATTTTAACTTCTCTTATGTTGTAACTTTATCTCTTTTCTCCTTCTCCATCCTTCTTCAGTAAGTGGTTCATTATTATTAACATGCTGTTATAAAATAGAAGTCTATTTAGAGTGAATGTCTAAGAGTTTTAGCTTAAAGCTAAGTCAATCCTCTTCCTATAAATAGAGGGGTCTTACCCCATTGTAAATCACCCCAAGTATTAATAAGAATACTTCTCTCTCTCCCTATTCTCTCTCTATTTGCTCTTGTTCTTGAGTTATTGTTCTTGTCTTTTATATGATTTCATAACACGTTATCAGCACGAGACTCTACCATCTCAAGAAGCTCTTTAAGAAGATTAAGCCGCCGTCAATTTCTCCGCATCGGAGCCGCCGTCGTCTGCATCAGTGGAGAAAAGGAAGAAAACATTGAAAATATAATTGGTATACCTTAAAGGTAAGTAATTTACTTTTCCCTTTCAAATTCTTGAAATTCTACGATTTGATTTAATATACAAACAAAGTTTGATTATAACTCTAATGGAGTTTGTAAGAAATAATTAACACATGAAGTGGTAAAATCTCTATGTCCTGCCATGATTAAATTCATGTATGATTGTGGGCAAATAATTGAAAATCCGTCCCATTGAATTTGCTTCATTCCCTTTAGAGAATGTGGAAGCAGTATATGATAAGTCTGAAAGAAGACTAAAATATTACCATGAAGGTATCAATGAATGTGGACGTGGCAAAGAATTCCGTCCAATTGAATTTGCTCCATTCCCTTTAGAGAATGTGGTAGCAGTATGTGATAAGTCTGAAAGAAGACTAATTACCGTAAAGGTATCAATGGATGTGGACATGGCAATAGACGAAGTTATAATCGTTATTATCGTGGTAATGAGAACAATAGGATTCTCAAAATAATCTTTCACTTTATGAAAGTAATATTTGACATGAGATTGTGTAAAGCACATGATTTTGATCCATTCCCTGAAGTGAATGTGATAATTGTAATAGAGCCTGTAAGTATGAACGCTCTTGATATAAATCTGTTTTATGTCTGACATTATGAAAAGAAAGTTCGTTGCCCTTGAAATTTCGGGCAAGAACTATATGACATGGGTGTTGGATGCTGAAATCCACTTAGATGCTATGGGTCTCGGAGACACCATCAAAGATAGAGAAAAAGCATCCACCCAAGAATGTGCGAAGGCCTTGATTTTCTTGCGCCATCACCTTGATGAAGGTTTGAAGATTGAATATCTCACCGTCAAGGATCCACCTATCTTGTGGAATGGCTTAAAGAAGAGATATGACAACCTGAAGTTGGTCACTCTGCCACAAGCATGATACGATAAGAACCCAAAAGCAAATAGTTTATAAACTATATATTATCGTTGCGGTGAAAACGGGCACTGGTCAAAGGCTTGCCGTATACCATGACTTTTGGTTGACCTTTATCAAGCATCTCGAAAGAGTAAACGCCCTGAAACGAATTTTGTCTCTGACGACAACTTTTGACATCACCCACTTGGATATGGCAGACTTCTTTGAGCAACCCGAGGGGAAGATAGACCACCTAATCGGTGATGAATCCGTGATGAAAGAAGATGGAGCTATTTGATTTTATTTTACTTGTTTGTATTAGTGAATGAATAAACTAATAGCCATCAGTATTAGCTCGTATTAGTTAGTTCATGACGTAATGTTAGTATTAGTTCTTTAGAATGTATCAATATGCTCAAATATCAATAATATTTTTACTTTCAGTAGAGGTAATCGACTAACCTGAAAAACTAGTCGGTTATCTCATATTTCGCATTAAAACTGCAAAACAATCGATTGTCAATGATCAACAATCGATTGTCTTTAAAACAGTTCTGGAATTTTTCAAAAACAGTCAACAATCGATTGTCAATGTTTAACAATCGATTGTCGTTAGACAGTGTAATTTGGAATTTTTCAAAAATCATCCACAATCGATTGTCTATGTTTAATAATCGATTGTCGTTAAACAGTGTGCTCTGGAATTTTTCAAAAATAACCAACAATCGATTGTCTATGTCTAACAATCGATTGTCTTAAGACAGTGTGATCTGAAGTTTTTCAAAAATAGCAAATAATCGATTGTGTGTGTTTAACAATCGATTGTCAATGTTCAACAATCGATTGTGTGTGTTTAACAATCGATTGTTTTATGAAAATGCTTAAACTGAAATTTTCAAACTGCAAAGTAATCAATTATGGATAACATATCTGATTTTGTTAGTCAACTGTTAGCTGCAGATTTTGAAAATATTATGTGACACAAACGATTTGAAGTTGTTTATTCTCATGTTCGTATATTTCTTTTATATGTCAAACCATGGGAAGTAAATTGATTGAAGGCTCCGGAAGAGCAACTGTAACTCTGCCCAAAGGGCACGACGTTTATCTTAGAGAATGCAATATTCTCCTCCAAGTTTAGGAAGAACTTGTTGAGTTTTAAAGATATCATTCAAAATGGATATCATATTGAGACAATAGATGAGAATAATCTTGAATTCTTCATGAAAACGAGGCTGCCCATTTCGGTTTGGGTTCACGCCATTTTGCATGCAGCAATGCTAGTTCGTCGGCTGCCCACTTCGGTTTGGGTTCACGCCATTTTGCATGCAGCAATGCTAGTTCGTCGGCTGCCCACTTTGGTTTGGGTTCACGCCATTTTGCATACAGCAATGCTAATTCATCTCAGACCGACGAATTACCACAAGTATTCCCCGTTGCAATTGGTTTTGGGTCATGAACCCAATATATCCCATTTAAGGATTTTTGGATGCGCAGTATATGTGCCTATTGCACCGCCATCCCGCACCAAAATGGGTCCGCAAAGAAGGTTAGGAATTTATGTTGGGTTTGAATCGCCCTCCATCATTCGCTACCTCGAAACATTGACAGGCGATTTGTTTACTGCACGATTTGCAGACTGTCGATTTGATGAGACACTTTTCCCAAAATTAGGGGGAGAAGTTGGTGAAACCAAACGGGAAATTTTGTGGAAAAATGCATCATTATCTCATCTTGATCCACACACCTCTATTTGTGAGAAAGAAGCACAAAAGATTATCCATTTGCAAAGAATAGCAAATCAAATGCCTGACGCATTTATAGATTTGAAAAGGATAACAAAATCACATATCCCCGAAGTGAATGTGACAACATCTGATTCACAAATACATATTCATTATTGGAAGAATATGAACATGAAATTGGTATTAAATATACCACACTCACCCCGAGAAGGAGGTTTGAGATGATATATGGCATGAATGATCGTTGGTCACGTACCTATTGTACGCCAAAGTATTTTGGAAATATGACTATTAAAGGACAACGATAATGCAAGAAACATATCTTGCATATAAGTTTGACATGACCATAATGGTATAACTTTCTCTTTAAGAAAGATATTCACCACATGGATGTTGATGAATCTGTGGAAGTACAAAATTAATTGAGAGCTCTAGAAGAGCCAATTATTACTATGTTGGAGAAACACAATTGAGTATTGTGATGTAGTAAGTCTCAAAGAAACTTATTCAGTTTCCAAAGTACACGCGAAAGCGATTGATTATATTGAGACTATAAATAAAGGAAGGCTTTGATATCTCCTATTACTACAACTTGTAGCGGGGTAATTTGCATATGAAAAGCTACCCGCTTTGTTCTCCAGTTTGTACTACACAAACGAAAGAATGCCACAATAAAGTGGATATCTATTGGTATAAAACCCATGTCATAATAAACCCGAAGTTTATTGATAAGTGCACATGTCATGGTGTAAATTTGAAGTTTACCAATATTGATAATTTATTCAGTTGACATTCGTGTTAGCCATCTCATTTTATGTATGATGTGCAAATTCACATAGGTGAATAATAAAGAACTAGAAAGTTCTTTACGAATTCTCTTGTATCACTTGTTCTCATTAATGAGCTGACCAACTAAAGAGTTCGGGTTGAAGCCCATAAATTCTGGAAATATCAAAGGTGAATATGGGCTCATTCACCTGCCATGTATACCACATATGATGCATCTATGAAATGGTTACATGCGCAATTTTTATTGACCCGCAGCCTGGCCGGTGCTTG
The DNA here is from genome assembly GCA_034376525.1 of Nicotiana benthamiana. Lineage (NCBI taxonomy): Eukaryota > Viridiplantae > Streptophyta > Magnoliopsida > Solanales > Solanaceae > Nicotiana > Nicotiana benthamiana. The sequence continues at coordinate 16,803,933 of CM067325.1, forward strand.
CGAGGTAAATTGCTCAGTAATCTAACTTCGAGCATAATTTCCAGATTTTCTACTCAAGATAGTTCATCTTGATAAGTTGGTTTATATCAAAGTTGGTTTAGCAAGATAATTATTGAGTGCTTCCACTTAATAGCTAAACTGTTTCTTATGAGAACAAAGTTATATATATTAGTTTGATATAAGTTGTATACGAGAGTATATTCTCCCCTCACAAGTGGTTCAGGGTCAGGAACCAAATAATTTCATCTTATTATTAATGTGCCGTGTATATTGACATGATAATGCACAAAGATGATTTCCCAAAGTTGAGGAAACAAGTTAGCTTTTCTAACATGAGGGGGAGACATGATAAACACTTGAGAAAAGGTTATATGGGATGAATTATCATTTGTATATGTATATCCCCGAATGTCATGATATGAACCTGAAGTTCATAAAAGGTATAATTCAATTGCAACATATTGCAAAGCATGCTATACGCATTTGCTGACCCAAAGAAAGTAACTAAATGGAAGAGATACAATTCAAGAAGAATTGATTCCATATGAAAGACATGTAGTTTTGAACCTATAGTTCAAATGCTTGAAAGTATAAAGTCAAAGGTATGTATAGTCAGTTTTCGATATCTTATTTGTCTAGCATGACATGGAAAACTTGATATGCATCTAAAGTCTATTATATGGCTTATATGACTTAACTTGAAAGATTTAAGTTGCTTGAAGCATATGCAATTCTTGGTCCTGAAGTACCACATCCCAAGTACAATTTGTGTACATATGAATCTTGCTATAACTATAAGCATGATGGCATTGAGAATGCATCTATGGAGATATTGAAGAGTTATTCCACGACATTATATGAAGATGTTCATATCTATCAATAATGATGATTTCAAGGTGCGGAATATTTATTCAAGTCAATATGGCTGATTTGTTCACAAAATCTCTACCAAAGTCAACCTTCAAGAAGCTAGTTCACAAGATCGGGATGCGAAGACGTAAGGACATAAATTGATGTTCTTATCAGGGGGAGTTAAGGCGCGTTGCACTCTTTTTCCCTTACAAGGTTTTGTCCCACCGGGTTTTCCTTGCGAGGTTTTTAACGAGGCAACCAATAGGCGCATATTCAAACATGTGTACTCTTTTTCCTTTCTTTAATTTTTCCCAATGGGTTTTGGTTTTAAGGTTTTATGAGGCACATTATTGAATAGACATTCAAGGGGGAGTGTTATAAAATAGAAGTCTATTTAGAGTGAATGTCTAAGAGTTTTAGCTTAAAGCTAAGTCATTCCTCTTCCTATAAATAGAGGGGTCTTACCCCATTGTAAATCACCCCAAGTATTAACAAGAATACTTCTCTCTCTCCCTATTCTCTCTCTATTTGCTCTTGTTCTTGAGTTATTGTTCTTATCTTTTATATTATTTCATAACACATGCAAATTAATCGGAGAAGTTTGTTAATATTAGTGATAAATATCAAGTGATTGTGTAGGAAAATAATTCATAAATTCCGAAAGAGAATTACCTAAGCTAGTGTAGTCATTATATTTTTTCCGTCTCTTCAAATGATACAAAACATTTGTTTTTTGTTTTTCGGTGGAAGTGAATGTGAACACCTAATTTTTGACCACACCCAAATTCTATACTAGTTTAGTGTAAATATTTTTTTTACGATTAATCTTAATATTTTTAAAATTTTTATCTTACTTTTGGTAGGTTTTATTTAAAAAAAACATATACTAACTATATATTCACATTCTTAGAGTATAAGTTTTACTCCTAGTGTTAAATAAAAGAAAAATTAAAAAATCTAATTAGAATTTTAAATGTAAGCTATAGTATTTTACTTAGTATAATTTAAACTACAATGTAAATATTTAATTTTTTCTTATGTATATAATATTTAAATATAAGTTAGCTAACTAATATTTTTAACTATGCATTTTACTTTCTAATTTCTTCATTAATAAAGAACAAGTAAAAGTTATTAAACAAAAATAATAATAATAATAATAATAATAATAATAAGTAATAATATAATAAAAAGGGATAAATCTTAAAAAATTATCCTGACCACTTACCATGATCTTCTCAACTTCTTTTACCCATTTCAACTCTAACTCTAACTCTTTTATCTATCCCTATATTCCTATTATGAAATAAATAACAAAGCATAAAAAAAGAAGAACGGACAAAGAAGAAAACAAAAAGGAACGAAAAAAGAAAACCAAAGGAAAAAAGCAAGGGAAAAGACAAAAAGAAAAAGAAGAACGAAATAAAGAAAACTGGAAGAAAGAAAGAAACGAACAAAGGAAGAAAGAAGAAAGAAACAGACACCGAAAGAGAAAAAACGTGAAAGAAAGAAAGAAAATATGAGTTCGAGATTTCGTTCGAGGTTTCGTATTTGCGGTTCTAAAAAGATTAGAATTGCAACTTTAGAAATTTGTAAATATTTTTTTGTTGTGAAATTTTATAAAAAGTAATATTCAATCTTTTGGTACCTTTTTTGAGAGAACCGAAGAGTCGGTATTGGGAAATGAAAAATAAAAAATATCTCATGTGTAGAAGCTTCCTACCTAACCTTTACAAATATAAATTTACAAAATAACAACCGGACCGGGTCGGGTATTGGGTCAAACGACCCGGGCTCAGATATGACCCATTAGGCTCATAAGTGTCAGTGGCCCAACACATGAGCCCAGAACATATATCATCACAGCCCATCATATACACTCTATATACATCAAATATACAGAATCAATATACAATTATACAACTACTGAAATGGCTTGGAGGCCATGTAAACTTGTAAGTCAACAATTTAAACATGATATATGAGATCTATGTCTTTGCTAAGTTTAAATTTTAATTTATTTTTTTCTGAATTTTATTAGAAGTATATATATATATATATATATATATATATATATATATATATATATATATATATATATATATATATATATATATATATATATATATTATCTTTCTTTGTATATAATATTTAATACGAGTGAGCAACTTTTATACCAATACATGAATTAGGATCATTAATTGCCTGAGAAATTTCCTCCTTTGCAACTGGCCTAATCAATGATAAAGCCAAGATGCGAGTAGCATAACAGTAACATTGATACCTAAAATACAAAATCCTACTACAGTAAAAGACTATAGACCCTTTGCTTGTTGTACAAATTTTTATAAAATAATCACTAAAGTTCTTACAGCAAGGATTAAAACAGTCATAGGTGGATTGATTGGTAATTCACAGTCAGCTTTTATTGAAGGCACGAGCATAACAAACAACATCGTATTTACCCAGTAATTATTCAAAGGGTACAATAGGAAAGGAGTATCCTCTAGGTGTGTATTAAAAGTTGATCTGAGGAAGGCCTATGACACAGTGGAGTGGTGTTTTATTGAGAGACTACTGCTGGACATGGGATTCCCCTACAAGTTCACAGGCTGGAAAATGGAATGCATATCTTCTGTAACATATTCATTAAGTCTAAATGGAAGGCTGTCAACTCCATTTAAAGGAAAAAGAGGTATAAGGCAGGGAGACCCAATGTCCCCATACCTCTTTGTCATAGTTGTACTTGCACAGCGAACTCAAGCATATGATGGAAAGGGAGGAATTCAAATTTCACCCTAGGTGCAAGAAGCTGGGAGTGGCTCATATTTGCTTTGCTGATGATCTTCTACTATTCTGCAAGGCTGATACTCAATCTGTAAGACTTTTAAAACAGACTCTCCAAAAATTTGCAGAAACATCAGACTTCAAGCAAATGTAGACAAAAGTGCAGTCTATATAGCAGGGGTTTCAAACTTGCTCAAGGAGAAAATCTTGCATGAACTGGATTTCCCTGAAGGCTCTCTTCCATTCAAATATCTTGGTGTACCTTTGGACTCCAAAAATTTATCAGTTATACAATGTTGGCTAATAGTAGAGAAGATAACACTGAAAATTAACTGCTGGACATCAAGACTTCTTTCTTATGCAGGTAGACTCCAGTTGATCAAATCAATATTATTTGGAATGCAATCTTACTGGTCTCAAATCTTCCTGCTGCCTATGAAGATAATGAAGATGGTCGAGTCAATTTGCAGATCCTTTTTGTGGACTAGTGCAACAAATGTGTCAAAGAAAGCATTAGTAGCATGGGAAACTATATGTCTAGCATATAGTGCTGGTGGCCTCAATATATTAAATCTGCCATACTGGAATAAGGCAGCTGTTGCAAAGCATCTATGGGCAGTGACAATGAAGAAGGACAGCTTATGGATCAAATTGGTGCACACATATTACATAAAGAACAATGATGTGGATGATGTGCCTACTCCTAGGAATGTTTCCTGGGCTGTGAGGAAGATCTTTGAGACAAGATCACTAATAACAAATATCCAGGGTATACAGGGCAATCTGAAATGCAGATTGATCCAGCTATAGATGGGTGGACTATTTTGCATCAAAAAACTCTACAGAATGCAGCTCCCTCAATTCCAAAAAGTACACTGAAAAAGTATTATTCTGCAGACAAAACTACACCCAAGATTCAAATTTATCCTATGGCTAGCATTGCACAGAAGACTGGCAACAGTGGAGAGGCTAATGCAACTTGGAATACAGATTCCAAAACAGTGTGTATTTAGCAGGCAAGTAGATGAATCTTTTGACCATCTATTTTTTGCTTGCCCAACAACTTTGGAGCTATGGAATAGACTGCTAATATTGCTGGGACACCAGAGGTCCATTTATGACTGGAACAATGAAGTAGAATGGGTCAGCAAAATTGTAAGAAGGAGAAACTGACATGCTAAACTAACCGTCAGTGTGTTTGGGATGATAGTATACATTCTATGGAGAGAAGGAAACAAGATTAGGTTCCAAGGAGGAAGAATCAATATCAATGATATATGCAAAGAGATAACAGTTCACATACATATATATGAGACCTCAATTAAACACTGGAAGGATATTTTGCGAAGGGTGAATTACTACCCATAGCTGTAGAATTGAAGTAAATAGTTTGAGCTAAGTAGTATGTTTGTATTGATGTATGTATAGCTTACGGGAGTGAATCTCTTTAGACTGGTAGAGAGCAGTAGCTGGTCAGCAGCTACTGGATTCTGTAATATTTTTTGTTTTTGATGAAATGAAAGTATATTGTTTATAAAAAAAAAGCCATAATCAATAAAATAAAAGAATAGCTAAAAATTGATTTAAGCATTACATTAATCAATAGAAGCGACCTTGCTAGAACCACAGAACTCGAGAGGTGCCTTACACATTCCCATCGGTCAACAGAATTCCTTACTTAGTCTTCTGTTTTCGTAGATCATAAATTAAGAGTCAAATCTTCCTTTTGAAAAAGTATTCAAATAAAAGGTGACTTGGAACACCAAAACTCAATTCCAAGTAGCGACTCTAAATAATAAATAATCTTTTTTCAAAACATCATTTTAATTTGAAAAATTCTTTTAACTCAACCTCTTAACCCTAGTTGTGTGGGAAAAAAGAGGTGTGACCGTGACGTTGTCAAATATATTCTTTACGAGTAGTAGGGAGTTAACATGATCTAATCGACCATTCATAAAGTAGTAACTCTTAGTTGGTTTACAGAAGTTCTTTCACTTTTTGACACGATTATTAAAAGTATTGGTTGAATCTTTTCCCCTAGTAATTAATTAGGATTTAAGCAACATTTGATGTTATTAATAAAGGCATATAAATAAGAAAAGAATATAATATAAATTTAAAATGGTTTTACCTCTTCTTTAATTAATATTTTAATCGTAAAAACAACTTCGTTTCTTGGATTCCTGTATGGTGTTACTGAACCGCATCGAATGAATAAGGGACGACATTAACTTTGTTCAATGAAGAAAAAAATCGGTGCTGACAAGAAAAATAAGGAAGATACTTTGATTTTGAAGTTGTCAACTACAAACATCTAACCCTCTGTTATATTAGTAATTTGCCATGATTCAATAAAAAAATTGAGTTTTATCAATTTGTAACTTAACCGAAATAGTTGCTATAATACCACATTTATGCACAAGAAAGAGTGGAAAGAAGAAAGTGGTGTCAAAACCACCTATTTTTCCCCAAAATATTTCACCAATCCAATAATTTAGGCCTTTGGACAAAGACTCCTCACACAATAACAACAACAATCCAGTATAATCCCACTTAGTGGGGTCTGGGAAGGGTAGTGTGTACGCAGACCTTACCCCTACCCTTGGGTAGAGAGGCTGTTTCCAAATAGACCCCCGGCATCCTTCCCTCCAAGAACTTCCCACCTTGCTCTTGAGGAGACTCAAACTCACAATCTCTCGGTTGGAAATGGGGATTGCTTACCATCAGAGCAACCCCTCTTGTCAAGGACAAAGACTCCTCACACGAAATAATAAAAGTGAACAACACCAACAGTTTGCTATCGCTTGAATAACCTTTCAATAATCGCTAAGTGAAGATTTTTTGAGTATGGACTAGCGTGCAATAGAAGCATGTGAGGCTGCACGGTTCGTAGCAATAGCCAAGCCATGATAAAATCTATCAAAGAAAGCTTACTCGTTACTCCTAAAAATGCAAGATACTGTCAATTGTTTAGATATACATCTAAATCATAGTAGGGATCCTAAGAGAGACGACATAATTTTTTTTGGATAATACTAGATATATTATTATAATAGTACTAATTTGTGAGAGGCCAGTTTAATTTGTTTTACCAAAAATTTACAAATACAAAACTATAGGGAAAACTAAAGCTCACTTTGGTAGAATCAATGAAACAGTAACACCCAAGCAGTGAACACGATGTAAAAATTAAATTGTGTAGCTAAACATGACAAAATTCACACCCAAAAGTAAATTAGCTTAGGAAGTGATAGATTAATTGCAATCATGATTAGTACTTAAACTTTATTTTAAACATTGTTTGTTATTCTCGCCGCTCAGAATCATACATCATCTTTAGTTTAGACTTAAAATTATACACATTCTTTAACATGGTGCTCTAATAATCCTTTTTCTTTAACAAAGTGATGCACTTTTAATCACATCCCTAAACACAATTAATTTTTTAATGGGACTCAACTCATTTGCATGTCACATGATTTCTTTTTCCCTCCAAACGAATAGGTAATCTGTCCCTCTGTTTTTCTTTCTTGCAAAGAGAGTAATACCTAGCTTTGTTGGAGGCAAAACTCCGATCTAAAATCTAGCCCTAATTGTATCTGTAGCAGAATTAATATTGGTAATTTGCTGATTTTTAAGCTGTTTTAGGAATTTTTGCTGTTATTATCGTTAGTTTTGTAACCGATGCTAGAATTATGTTATTTTCTTTAAACTGAGCTGCAATTCTACTGTTGTTTTTGAAGTTAGTGCTGGAATTTGACTGTTATTTTTATTTTTGAAAAAATCATGATTTTTGCTATTGTTTTAGGCATTAGTTATTGTTTCTTTTATTGATTTTTGAAGCTGTAAGCGGCTGCTAAATGCATAATTAGTACAAGACTCTTTTCTCTTTTCTTGTAAGGAGTAAAGATATCTTCCATATCTTGCATACGTACAATATTAATTGGGTGTTTCCAGGGGATATTAAACAAGTGCTTTGCAACTGGAAGGCAAAGGTGTAAAGCTAAATTTTAGTAAGTGACGTTAATTTTTATTTTTTGCATATAATATAGTTATTTTGTAAAACATAGTATTAATATTACATTAATTTCTTTTTTTTCTTTCTCTTTTTCTTTTTTTGGTAATTAAAATTTTTATTAATCACCAAAAGGTCTTTACATATCAAAGACAGTTTTAAACTCAACTGCCTATCTAGTAAAAACACGAAATCTATGCTACTCTAATATTCAGTATTCATATCATGAACTGCTGAATATGTATACTAAGCCTAGGATGAGCTCGAACATTACAAATATAGGCTATACTACTTAGGAGTTTGTCACAATTACAGTAAGTGTTTTCAAAGATTCTTGCATTTCTTTCCAACCATATACTATAGAACATTTCTGTGATAGTCATCTTGAATGTGAGAGCTCGGACAGATTTCCCTTTGGATTGTAGAATGATCCAATTGCAGAATTGCATCCAGTTATGTCCATTGAAGTCATCCATATTCAGCCATTGTAGTACTTTGTGTCTCAGTTGTGTAGCATAGAGACAATGTAGGAAGACATGATCTCTAGTTTCCTCTTCTTGCTGGCACATAACACACATCCCTGAGATATTCAATTTCCATTGCAACAGTCTATTTTTGGTAGGCAGTCGATCCTGCAGCAGTAACCATACACTAAAGATAGCCTTTGGTCTAGCTGCATTTTGCATAACCAAATTCTTCCATGGAACTCTGGCTGAATCTCCAAGCAGCTGCAAGTACACCTTCCTTATAGTGCAGGCAGTTTCATTGAGCAAATTATGAAGTTGCAGTAGCTTTACTCCTTCCACAATCTTCCTTACCATCCAGCTAGCATTATTTGGAATAGTGAGGCTGTCCAGTTGTTGTTGTTTAACATACACACTATGAATCCATTTGACCCATAGCAAGTCTTTCTTGTGAGCTAAATCCCATCCTAGCTTAGCTATTGCAGCTTTGTTCCACAATGAGATGTTAGTTAAGTTAAGTCCCCCAATAGATTTTGGCATACACATTTTCTCCCAGGCTACATATGCTTTCTTATTGATGGTCACAGACCCTGACCAAATGTAGGTTCTGCAGATAGATTCCAATAGCTTGACAACTTTAGAAGGCATAATGAATAGCTGAGCCCAATAAGCTTGGACTCCAAGAATAACAGATTGAACCAGTTGACACCTGCCTGCATAGGATAGATATCTTGCTGTCCAGGATGTTATCTTTGCTGTGATCTTATCAACCAAAGGTTGCCATTGAGTAACTGATAGTTTCTTGGTAGTTAATGGGACTCCCAAGTATTTGAAAGGAATATCACCTTTAACATAACCAAGAAGATTGAGGATATGATGTTGATTTTCAATTGCAACCCCCCCAAAATACACTGCACTTTTGTTTAGGTTAGCCTTCAGCCCAGTAGCAGCTAGAAATTGAGAGAAGAAATGAAACATAGCACTTACTGATTGAGTTTCCCCTTTGACAAATAATAACAAATCATCTGCAAAGCTCAAATGAGTGATTCCCAGCTTCTTACATCCTGGATGATATGTGAAGTTCTTAGTATGCTGCAATTGTGCCAGAGCTCTACTAAGATATTCCATAATGATAGCAAACAAGAAGGGAGATATTGGATCTCCTTGTCTCAATCCTTTAGCAGCTTGAAAGGGCTTTGTTATTTCACCATTAACTACAACAGTGTAGCTAACAGTTTGAACACATTCCATGATCCATTTAATAAACCTGCTAGGGAAATCAAGTTCTTCCATAATCTGTTGTAGACTGCTCCATTCCACAGAGTCATAGGCTTTTTGGAGATCAATCTTGATCATGCATCTGGGAGAGATGTGTTGTCTGGAGTACTGTTTTATTAGCTCATGAGCTAATATCACATTATCTGCTACTCTTCTTCCTGGTATAAATCCTGCCTGGGAGTTGCATATAATACTACTCATCACTTTTTGGAGTCTATTAGCCAACAGCTTGGATATGATCTTATACAAGACTGAACAACAAGCTATTGGCCTAAACTCCTTCACAGTTTGGGGATTGGGAACCTTGGGTAACAAAGTAATTGTTGCACAATTGACTGGACTGTACATTTTGGAAGTTTGAAAAAAATTTGTAACTGCTAACATCACCTGCCTCCCAATGATATGCCAAGACTGCTTGAAGAACATGGCATTGAAACCATCTATACCTGGAGCTTTATCATTTCCAATAGCCTTCAAGCTATCAACTATCTCCCTCTCAGATATATCAGCTATAAGCTCCTTCCTTTGAGTTTGAGATAGTTTTGGTCCATTCCTCATATATAGCTTATTTACTGCTGGAAGTGTGTTGGCTGCTGTTCCCATCAGAGCTTGATAAAAATCCCTGATCTCCTTCTTCAATTCTTCAGTATCATTTATCTTCTGACCTCCTTCTGTGGATAGTTCAATGATCTTTTTATATTGGCTCCTCTCCTTCATAACTGCTGAGAAATATTTATTGTTGGAATCCCCTAGCTTGATCCACTTAGCTCTTGATTTTTGTTGTAAGGCTGACTCTTCTACAAGTGACCATTTCTCCAGTTGCTGCACCATTTCCTTTGCTTTTTGTTGGAGATTGTCTGAATAAGAAAGATCCAGTTGATGCTGCATATCTATCAATTCTTTCCTGCTGCTTTCAATCCTTTGGGAAATGTTTTTAAAGTCTCTAACATTAAGAGATTTTAAAGGCTGTTTAAGTGCTTTAAGATTATTCCATACTCCTTGAAGGTTGTGTTTCTCCTTGCTGCTCCAATACCTTGAGAGAATACCATGATATTCTTTATGCTGGATCCAAGCATTGAAGAATCTGAATGGAGTTTTCCTTACTGCTGTATCAGTTGCAAGAGTTAGTAGCATAGGGTTGTGATCAGATATAAGTGGCTGACCATATACAGTATGTACATGATTCCACTTCATCTGCCACTCAAAATTGCTAAACACTCTATCCAATCTACTGCATACTCTATCATTACCACTTTGTTGATTAGACCAGGTGAAAAAGTTCCCCTTCCAAGGTAGTTCAATAAGCCCTGATTGCTGTATGCAGTTATTAAAGTCCACCAATTCCCTTTGCTTCACTTGTTGGCTGGATTGCCTCTCCTTAGTGGATAGAATTGCATTGAAGTCCCCTGCAATGAGCCAAGGATCAGTAATACCAGATGATAGATTCACAATAGAACTCCATAGTAGCTTCCTTTGATCACAGTCATTGAAACCATAGATTACTGAGAGCCAGCAGATAATCTCCCCAGTGATGTGTTGGACTTTACAATGAATGATCTGAGCCTCCTCTATATGACCAGACACCACAAGTTTTGAAGGATCCCACAAGATCCAAATTCTACCATTTACTGCACTGTTGTAATTAGTGAGCATACTCCAGTTAGGTAATAGAAAACTAGCTATTCTATTTGCATTGTGTTGTTTAACCTTGGTCTCAACTAGTCCAACCAGGTCAAACTTATTATTCCTAAGATAATTCTGAGCTTCTTTTTGTTTGAACCTTTTATTTACACCTCTAATATTCCAAAAGATCACCTTCATTGGGTTTTACTTGTTCCCCTTCATCTTGGGGATGATCAGACCATCTAACTGACCCAATTTCATACCTATTGGACAAAACAAGAGGGGACAATGGAGGGAAGTTGGTTATATTGAAAACTGGAGAGTCATGGACAACTTGCTTCTGTTTTTCCTCAATCACAGTAGGAGGTTGAATGATCTCCTTACTTGCCACTTGACTCTGGGTGTGAAGCTCCTGGCAGCTTTGGCTTGTTGTAATTGGTGCTTTCACTCTCCATTCTTGGGTTACCTTGGCTTTTTGCATAGGCTGTGAAATTTTGGTTAGACAATTGTGTCCAACCTCCAAGCATTTCTCACAGTATAGAGGTTTCCACTCATAGAGTACATCCTGTATGAAACTCCTTCCATTTGGGTCTAGAATCTCTATTTCACAAGGCAGCTGTTTTGATACATTTACCTCAATGAGCATTCTAGCATAAGAGATTCTAGTCTGTTTAGTAGTACATTCATCAGCATATATTGGTTTCCCAAGAACACTAGCTATCCTACTCAAGGACTTGCTACCCCAACAAGACATTGGTAAGTTAGGGAATTTTATCCATAAAGGAATCTCAGTAGGAAAAGCTGCTTTAAAATCAAAATCTGCAGACCATTGTTTCAAAATCATTGGTCTATTAGCAATCGTATATGGTCCTCCACACAATATTTCTTTAGCATCTTCAATGCAATTGAATTTGACAATATAATACCCCTCCTCATGATAAAACAATTCAGGATCAGACACATGCGACCAATGGAGATTAATAAATCTCTTCATTCCATTGAACCCAGGGCTATTGCCTAACACAAACACCACCAGAGCACTTTTCCATTTCCCTTCTTCCTCCTCTACTTCTTCCTTTACCAATTGACCAACTGGTTTCCCATTGACTAGTATAGGAGGAATATATTCTAATGACATACCATGTGCAGCCAATCTGTTGCTTTGGAAGAGGCTATTCCACTGTTTAGGTGGATTTGAGATTTCCTCTGCTGCAGCCTTAGTAGAATCTGCAGTAGTTGGTTGTTGCATGCACGTCTTTTCCCCATTTTCCTTCTCCTGCGGGCCTTCCATAGGTGTGACTGGATGTACAATACTTCTCGCAGGAGCTGTTTGTAACATATGGACATTAGATGGTTGTGGATCTGGAGCTGGTTGAGCCAATGGAACAGTAGTTGCTTGTAACATTGTGCCTTGTGAATCTGAGACTGGTTGAGCCAATGGAACAGTATTCACAGATGAAATCGATGGAACAGTGATGCCAACCGATGGAACAGTGTTAACTATTTTTTGGAAGACTAAATCACTCGCATAAATTGGAACTAACTCTTTTCTTGGGCGACCTCTTCTCTTTGCCATGACTCAGTCTGCTAGGTTAACTCACCTTAGCAGTTGCAATGGAGGAAAGGCGATGAACAGTAGGGTTGGGGAAGAAAGGTAGAGAGAAGGAGGAGCTTCTCTCTCTAGGCCATTATGAATTACTAACTCAATTTTTTTCTTTCTTTCTTTCTTTCTCTTTTTGTTTGTTATGGAGTTATTTTATAAAAATATAATATCAATATTTACATTAATAAGAAGATACAAGTTAATAAGATATTAGCTATGTATTTATAATTTGTTACGTTGGGTCTTATTGTTAAACGTTATTTATCAACATGAAGCTGTGAGTATCTTAATTTAAAGTTTTAAAATATTTTTATCTTTAAAAAATAGATAGTGTTTCTTTCTTTTATTTTATAAGAATTTTGTATTATTTCTTTTTTTTTTATAAGAATTTTGTATTATTTCTTTTTTTATTAGAATTTTGTATTATTTCTTTTTATAAAATCCTCAACGAAATTAAAATTGTAAATTCACAACTAAAAATATTTTTTGGACTCCAAAATTTAGGAAACTTAAAGTAAAAGTTTTACTAGCCTCCCCCTTGAGCCACCCCTACCGAAGGTATTGAAAGACACAAAAAAATCACGTAGGATATGGTACTCAACTTCGTTAACTATATTTTGGGTGCTATGAAATAACAACGGAAAAGGGTCATATATGTTCCTCTACTATTCAAAATAAGTTACATTTGTCCTCCGTTATACTATTTGGCCATATATGTCCCTACCGTTCACATCTCTGGTCATATATGCCCACTGACGTTAACTTTTTTAAAAAAAAATTAAAAAGCCACGTATCAGAGTCCTGTTGGTTAAGCTAAACCCACTCTCCTTTTTCTTTATATTAAAACTAAAATATTTGTAAAAAATGTAAAAAACTTGTAAAAAATGGGGAAATATTTGTAAAAACTGAAATTTTTTGTAAAAACTAGGAATTTTTTTTATATTTTAAAAAATGAAAATATTATATTAAAAGCAAAAAAAAATTATTTAAAATGATTTTTTAATGAAAAAGAAATAAAATTTGTTTAAACTATTTTTTTATTTTTTAAAAATATTTTAAAAGTATGAACAAAGCATCTCTAAATGAATCGGAATGATAAGGAATACATTCTTCTTCTTTTTTGTTACACGAAACAATTTTGTCAAAATAAAAATATTTTGTTAAACAATTTTTATTTCTGTTTTTTCAAAAAGAAAATCAGTTTATTTTCAAATATGAAAATATTTCCAAAATGCGTTTTTTTAAAAAAAATATTTTATTTTTCATTTTTAAAAGAATTTTGTTTTGTAAAAAGTGAAAACATAAATTTGTAAAAACAGAAAAAAAAAATTAATATAATATTTTCCTTTTTTAAATTCTGAAATAATAAAAAGAATTCCTAGTTTTTACAAATTTTTTCCAATTTTTTACAAGTTTTTTACATTTTTTACAAATATTTTCGTTTTAATATAAAGAAAAAGGGGAATGGGTTTAGTTTAACAAATAGGACTCTGACACATGGCTTTTAAATTTTTTTAACGGTTAAGGGTCAGATTTGCCCTTGTACTATTCAAAATAAGCTACATTTACCATCCGTTTGCATTCTTTAACAAATATACCCCCACCGTTACACTTTCGGGCCATATTTACCCTTCCTCCGTTAAACCTGGTTTCCTCAAGTTTTTTAAACACGTGGCCTACTTACATTAGTCCAAAATTAGCCCACCCAAAAATTATAAACCCGCCCGATCCGTGAGCAAATAACCCGCCCCGAACAAAAAAAACCGACCCCCCTGACCTCACCTTCCTCACACCAACCTCCCCTTCACTAACTCGCCTTCAAAAAGATTCCTAGAAGAAGCTCAAAACTTCAACTTTGATGTTCGACCTTCTGTTGAATCTGTCCCTGCTGATGAAATCTTCTCTGATGGACACATTATGCCTTTGTATTTTGATAGATCAAAGATTGAATCTTTTGAACAAGCCTTAAATAATTTCAGCAGTACTTCAATTTCCTCATCAACTCCTCCCACACCAATATCTACACTTTCTTCTAGAACTAGCCAAGCTGATTTTCTTGAAAAATGGAGAAAATTTTCAGGCAGAGTTTTAGTTAAGTGGTTTGGATTCCTTAGACCATTTTCTAAAAGGTTAGGAACTTCAAGAAAAAGTGCAAAAGTTGATGACCTACAAAGAAAAGAATCAGAAATTCAAAGCTGCAAGAGTACTACTACTACTACTACTAATTCTTTATTTCAGGGATCTCCTCGTCGGATGGTTAAATCTTATTCTGTTGTTGATTGGGCTGGAAATGAGAAGAACCAAAGAAATACAAGTAGAATTAAGAGATTGAGAAAGGTGAAAAGTTGGAATAATTCAGCACAGGCTTCACCTATAAGAAATCTATCCTTTGATCATAATTCTAGGGATGTTTGGTGCGATATGGAAAATGCGGTTTCTGATGCAATTCTGCATTGTAAAAGATCATTTGCTATGTCAACAGAGTCTGATGATCATTTTGACCAGATGAAGAAATGGTAGAAGAGATGGAAGTAGCTGTTCAAGAAAATATCAAGTTAATGTTCCAGTGTATATCTGTTGTTAGTCCCATCCTTTTCTTCTGAGATATGTATATTTAGATTTTTGTCTCTTCATACAAATAATTTATCATGTATCACCCAGACTGAATATTTTGTACTTTCTGAGGTGAAAAAAGAAAAAGATTATATAGTTAATTAGGACTTATTTTAGCTGTTATCTTCTTTTGTGTAGACAATCTTAATAATAATTTTGGTTTCTCTGATCTTTATCATTTTGAAGTTCTGACTCAATTTTGTCAGTGCTTTAGGATACATGCATACAGCTATTCCGTAGAAGTATATATCAGTAATAGTAACATATTACTGGGTCGGGCGGGTTTAAAAAATAGAATGGGTGGGTTAATCTGATCCAATCGTTGACTGCCACGTGTTTAAAAAACTTGAGGAAACCAGGTTTAACGGAGGAAGGGTAAATGTGGCCCGAAAGTGTAACGGTGGGGGTATATTTGTTAAAGAATGCAAACGGAGGGTAAATGTAGCTTATTTTGAATAGTACAAGGGCAAATCTGACCCTTAACCGTTTTTTTAAAAAAAGTTAACGTCAGAGGGACATATATGACCAGAAATGTGAACGGTAGGGACATATATGGCCAAATAGTATAATGGAAGATAAATGTAGCTTATTTTGACTAGTAGAGGGACATATATGACCCTTTTCCGAAATAGCTATGTTCGGTGCCGGCTCAAGCCTAAAGAAAATCAAGCACTTGCTCTACGCCCCTCAAAATTAGCACATTACTATATAACTAAATAAATTTTGTATAATTAAAATTTTATCATTAATAGATGTAGTAATTCAGTCACATATATCTTGTAATCAAACTACCCCAGCTCGTTCATTCTTCCTCACATAAATCAAGTTTTTTAGTTCTCATGTCTTCATTGGAAGGCAATCAAGCCAACGAGTGACTAAAAAGGAAATAAATTGTAGTATTTTTTGCTATATTCAATTGATTCAATTCCAGTTCTTTATAAATTCAATCCCCCCCCCCCTTCCTCTCCTCCCAATACGCATATATCAATTCTGCCAAATAAGAAGGGTATTGATAATATGAATCGAATATTCTTTTCTATTGTTCCTTATATATAAAAGATAAAAAGACTTTATAAACTATCATTTCACATAAATATATAAAAGAATTTTATTGAATATATTTTAGATCTATTATTAAGATTTGGCTTTAGGCCACAATATCGATTTAGTTGCCCCTAACTATGTTGGAAGTTTATTTGTCTTCCCTGCACCAGGTTGTTGAGAGCGACGGAAAGAATATTAAATTTGAGTCCCGTTAAAAAGAATAACGGTGTTTAAGGTAGTAATAAAAAGTACACCACTTTATTAAAGAAAAAGAATTATTAGTGAACCATGTTAAAAAAAATATTTTAAGTCTAAAGATGGTGTATGATTTTGAGATTTTACTCCTGTCAGTTGGCCTATTAGCTCGGTTGGATTAGAGCGTTGTGCTAATAACGCGAAGGTGCAGGTTCGAGACCTGCATAGGCCATTTGTTTAAAACAAAAGAGTATTAGTAACTTCAACAGAAATAGCGTAAATAATTATCTAAAAATAAGAACCATAAATAAATAGTATGCAATAATATCAGACAATAACAACAACAACAAATAACTACCAAAACTACTAAAGGAAATTGAAATATGTCGATGTAGCTATCCAACCTCATAATTTTACACCTAATGAAACTTTTCATTTTTCCATTATGTTATTCTAATCTGAGGATCAATGGCCGAACTTTTCTTTTAGCTGAACTTTGATGAAAGAAGTTTCTATAAATCGTAGCTCTACACTTTGTTATTCTTTAATTGAAAAAAAGAGGCAGAATAGCTTCAAAGATATTTGTACTTATTTTGATTTATCATTTCAGTTCTTATATTTCATAAAGTTTTATCCAAACACTTTAATTTAATCAAAATAAGACTTTTAAACATTTTTGGAATCGTGTAATACTCACTTACTTCACATGGATGATAATTCAGCATCCAAATCAGATTCTATACCAAAATAATATTATTTAACAAAATTTTAATTTTATAAACAGAAAATAAAATTAAAAAAGCAAAAAGTTAAAATTAAAATTAAAGAAAACCCCTGCTCTCTTCTTCAAACGCACCCACTCAACCTTCTTAAAACAATAACCCACCTGTCATGTCTCCTCCACCATGAGTATCGTTACTTCCTTCACTCCTCTTTTAAAGAAAGTTATCTAGCAAGGAAAAATACAAGAGCAGAGAATTAAGTTTTTTAAATTTTGACATATTCCTCTACCTCAATTTGGAAGGGCTGTGAAAAAGTTTAAAAGCTAAAATCACCAGAAAAAAATGAAGGAGTCATAGAAAAGGTGAAGATGACACGACGGAAGAAGAAATATATATCAAGGAGAAAATCTAATGAGAAAAGGGACGAAGAAACATGAAAAAAAGGTGGAAGAAAGGGGATCTAAAGACGAAGACAAAAAGAGAGGGGGGGGGGGGGGGGGAACAAAAGGAAATCGCTTCTAGTAATTATTTATTTATTTATTAATTTGTATTTTCTTACTAAAAAAAATCATTAGCTCATACATCTAATGTGCGTGTAAATAACTTTTTACGCTCATTTTGTCCATTTCAACCATATCAATATCACATAACCTCGGATAATCAGAAAAGTTTAAAAATCTTATTTTGATTACTTGAAATATCTGAGTGAAATTTTATAGAATATAGGAATCGGAATAATAAATCGAAATAAATACAAATATCTCCCAAACTATTCTGCCGAAATAAAGGTAGGACTACAAGGCCTAACTAGAAGTCACTGATTGTGACTCACACCTAAACCTTCAGAATAGGTTGGGCAAGCCAAAATCCAAATTCATTCTTTTTAGTAATTAAATAAAAAATTTCTTGAACTAAAAACAAAATAAAAGTAGAGGGAAACAAGAAATGCAATTATTATTATTAATATAATAATAATAATAATAATAATAATTATTATTATTATTATTATTATTATTATTATTCCTACGTACTACTTGTAATAGAATATTAAAACCTTCATAGTTGAACCCAAACAAATTTTTTTCTTCTAGAATAAGGTTGTATTTTGAGTGGGGTCCGGGCGTAAATGGGCTAAATAAGTCGGGCCAAACGGTATCGGGCCTAATGGTTCTAAGTCTACATGGTCCCGGGATAAATGGACAGGGCCAACGGGCCTAAACAGGCCTAAGGGTTCCGAACTTTTTTTAAATTTTTTTTATCTAAGGCAATTTTTTGTAAATTATACACACACACACACACACACACACACACACACACATATATATATATATATATATATATATATATATATATATATATATATATATATATATATATATATATAATATAATTTTTATTATTATGACAGTATCAAAAATGACAATGTCTTTCTTAGTCTTCCTCCCCCCCCCCCCCCCCCAATAGCACAACAAGATACTAATACCACCATTAAAAGAAAAAAAAAACTAAAGAAGATGTGCCAAAAGACAAGTTACATATTAGTCTATCTATTCTCTTTAACAAATCTCATAAATCATTGAAGGTCCGGAGGAATTTCCATTGGTGGTGGTAGAAAAGAAGCTTGTTCATCACCACTTTCGGGCGAAGTAGTATCATGCACAAGTTCCGCTAGCATTTTTTCATAAGCTTCGCCTATCTCCGGTTGTGATTCTACGAGTCTAAAATTTCTTCTTTCTAAACGGATCCAATCTCTGAAGAGTACTGATTTTTTCAAGCTCTCCCTCATAGACGCTCTATGATCACCAATTTAAAGTTTCGCTTAACTGAAAGCGCTCTCTGATGCCACTGTTGAAGCTTGAACACTTAAAATATCTCAAGCCATCCTTGAAAGAATCGTATGCTGTTTTTGTTCGCCCTTCCACCATTCCAAAACATCAAAGGAGCCGTCAGGATTCTCTAATTCAAGTCCCTACGATACATAAACTTGAAGCTCATTTAGTTGTGAACTATCACCAATATTATCACCTTGAGACCCCTTGAACTCCTTCCAAGAACTACGGGTTTTTAGGCCTGCAGTTCTTTTAGATGATTGCAAACTAGAAATTGTAGGGGTTGGAACATTTGGTCTAGCATTATCTAACGCAAGTTGATAAGCAATATAAATTATTTGAGCATTTATTTTAATTAAGGCTTTACATCTGCAAGTGTAGCAAATTTCTCATCTGAAAGTGATGAAGACCTATAAATATTTGTATACCAAAAGTGAAGACCTCCTAATTTTATGGTAAGATTTAACATGGCAGGAACACCAAAAATAGGGAGGATGGTGTCGCGCCCCCTTTTTCTAAAGCAAAATCGAATTTATGACATTTGGGAGGACAACTCATTCCCTTTTGGGAATTTGGCTTTGAATTGAAGAGTCGCCACCTAATGATTAAGGTGCATTAGGATACCAAAAAGGTTTGATTTGAGTAACCAGAGATCGGGTAAGAGCTTGAAATTATTCCAAGAGGAAGGTGTTAGGCACCCCTCAGAATCCACTAGTTTGGTTCCTGGCTAGACTATTATTGTGAACTTAGGTGCAAACAACGCGTAAACAAATAAAGATTCAAATAAGAGAGGGTGTTCACATAAGGGTTTACAAACAAATAAAGTTGGAAAGAGCTAAAAGTGGGCTGATTTTTTTCTTAAAAAAGGAAAAGTTTGAAATTATTTAAAAGAGATAATAAACAAAGAAAGGGGATCCTAGATTTATTAATAATATAGATCACCCCACATAATGCACGGTGATCACTCCTCAATGAGGGGATAGGTATGGCATTATCGTGTGATCATCATATTCATATCTACCCTTCAAAACCCGTTAAGGTTTTAAAGCACGAAATAATCTCGTTTACTTTTGAATGCTATTACCCGTCCCAATCCTACCAGTCCCGGTGGTATTTAGGACTATTAATTCCAAAGGAAAGGGGTGTCGGCTTATTTGTAGTTTCAAAGTGGTGTCAGACAAAGATCCTATAAGCATGGTACCTATTAGATTCAGAAAGCAACGAAATAACATAGTCTAAATAAAGTGAATACGTACTGGTTAAAAGATAATGAAGGTTGTAAGTTCTACAACTAACTGTATCCGTTGTTACTAGTTTTAGCTCTATTCGTAAATGAAGCGGCTCAGATTCGATTAGAATTCCAATAGACATACTTTCTACACGTAGTTGATTTTTGAACCTCGTAGACATAATATAACAATGTAGAAGACTCATTTTAAAATTATGAACATGATATCGAAATGCTGAACTTTGTTTAAGACCTATGAACATGATATTTAGGTGCCGAACTTTGTTTAAGACCTATGGACATGATATCTAGGTGTAATTGAATGTGCAAACTTAATCAATCCTACATGCATGATTTCTATATGAATATGGTAGTCATATCATCATGATATCTAGGTGTTGAACTTGTTTAAGACCTATGAACATGACATCTAGGTGCAATTGAATGTTCAGACTTAAACAATCCTATAGGCATGATTTCTGTATGAATATAGTAATCCTATGATCATGATTTCTATATGAATGATGGATGTATAGAATTCAGAAATGACTATAAGCACGATTTCTATATGCATCAGTGTATGCAGATTTGTAAACACCTATAGACATGATTTCTACATGCGTGAAGATTTCAGAATGACTTATATGCATGGTATCTATATGCATATGTAGATTTGAAGTATCTATAGGTGGTATCTACCTCCGTTTTGCATACATAATCACCTACCCTTTTTACTAACCAACCCCAATAGTTTATTACAAGTTATTACAGCCTAGAATAAAATAAAAAATACATCAAAAAAATAAAAGTACAACCAAGGAGTGTCTGATTCAGACATCATGTCTGAAATATGAGGTAAACCAACTCCGTAAGATCATGATCCAAAGTCTTTCACCCATTTGAGTGCGTAAAGTTTCGCCAAGTGTCTCAAATGAACTCTAGGCAGTGCTCACACCCAAATATGTTATCAGATTGGGACAAGTACAATGTGGAAAGGCCAACCCTCAAATGTCCAAGTTCAGAGGGAACTCAAAGAGTCCCAAGGCAAGGCTCACAATATGGGGGCAGAACTTAAGACTAGGAAAGTGTGCAAGTGCAGAACATGGCACTAATAAGAGAAAATGAGAGGGAACTGGTTTCAGATAAGCAAACATAAAGGGGTTCAGGGGAATAGGAAAATTACAAAGAGCTTGTTGCTTAAGCAAAGGCAAACTTTAGGCGTGCCCACCAATGGAGAGTGCTAGCACACTAGCAAGCCTGCCAGAAACTCACACCATTATAGGCTAGGATCCCAGATGATCTGGTTTGATCCATGGAAAGTTTTTTGTAATATTGCTATGTCTCAAACCAAACCTTGACACATAAGGGGGTAGGGATTGGGATTCATCGTAAACTGACAGAAAGAAATCAGCATGCTAGAATAAGTGTTGAACTATGCTCAAGCAGTAAATAGGGATACAAAAGCAATAAATACATTGTTGTGGTGCTGAAACTTAAAGCGAGGACATACCAGTTTCAAAGAATCACATAAAGAAAGGCAGTGGGTCTTGTAAACAGGCCACAACGCAAGCAAATTAGAGAAACAATTGCATGTGTGTGTAGTTTCAGGAAGACTATGAGTGAGGGATGTCCTTGTGCCAATGAAAGAGTCGTGTATTTATAGTGTGAAAAACTGGCAGAAATAACGTAAGAAAACAATTAAGGAACTGGGGTATCAATTAAAATCAATCATTACAAAACTTTCTTTAATTAAGGAATTCAGACTCAGCGGTAAAAATAATTTAAGGAAAGAAATCAAATAAAAATCTTGCGCAAAGTAGGCAATTAGGGGTAAATACATAGGGGTTTTAGTTAGAGTAAGCATTTTGAAAATATACGGCTAAAATAAATAAGGTAAAGATCCATCAGTATACAGTAAATCAACGG
This sequence comes from Nicotiana benthamiana, assembly GCA_034376525.1. Classification (NCBI taxonomy): domain Eukaryota; kingdom Viridiplantae; phylum Streptophyta; class Magnoliopsida; order Solanales; family Solanaceae; genus Nicotiana; species Nicotiana benthamiana. Next base: position 16,826,112 of record CM067325.1, read on the forward strand.
GGTCAGAGATTTTGTGAGCATTTGGTCCACGAATGAACCAAGTCAGAAAAACTAAGGAAAACTTTTGACTCAAATCGAGTAACAGAGCTGTCAGTAAACACGAAAAGAAAGTTAATCAAACTTATACAAAAGGAAATCTGAAACCAATCACAACTGAAATCCATTTAGTAGGGAAGTTGAACACATATAAAGAGTACACAAGTAACTTTTATGTTTTTACGTGTCTAGTCAACGTACCTGTACCACAACGGTCTCTAATATATTTATGAGCTATCAAAGACCCACAAGTTTTACACTTAGCCTTATTTTGTTCTCTTAATTGAGTAAAAAAGTACCAAACAAGAGATATTTCGGCTCATTTAGAAGGTTGTCTATTAAAAGTAGGGGTTACTATCGGAGGGTCAGCGGGGCATTATTTGAATTATTATCAGTTGGGTTATTAACAGGACTAGTAGGTGTATCATCTAATCCGATTGTATTTCATCTAAATCATCATTTTCGAAGATAGTTGATTAGGATAAAGAACATTCATAACTTCTTCATTTAATTGTTGACCTAGTGTAACATCACCGCAAAATTGACTATTGGAAAATTGAAAACAAAGGTTATCTCTATCAAGAATAACAGGTGGACGAGAACGGGTAAGAAGTCTGGGTGGGGGAGCCGGAGGAGTAATAATAGCTTGGCGACTAGATTTACCAATTTTAGATTTTCTCTTACCACCAAATATTTTTTTTCAAAGAAAATGCTATGCTAATTATAATTATATAAACTAAAAAAATAAAATTATAATATTAAAACTTAAGAGGTAGAACAAGTTTACCGAATTGGCAACAACTTCTTGAAAATTATATATTGTTAAAGACTTGAATACTTCAATTCACCAACTTCACAATTTTTCACGAAATTGCAATAATAAAGTAAGTAATTTTATTGAAGAAAATTAGAGAGAGATTGATGAATTCGTGAGTAAAAATAAAAGAATGAGGGTGTATTTACAGTTGAGAATAGAGAAAAAGTATAATTATAAAAAATTTGGTTGGGGCCACATGGCTATTTTTGAAAGTGCGAAACGGCTAAAAATTGTAGGCCAACAGCTACTTTTTAAATTTCAGACCATTGGCCCTTTTTAATTTTTTTTGAAAAATAGTCGTTGGGCCCGTTTGGCCTAGTTGAACCGACACAGTCCCACCTGTCGATCCCAGGCTAAACGATCCCGGGCTCGCGGGCTATTTGGTGAGAACCGACCTACTATGAACTTTTAAGACCGGTAAGAAACAGCTCATTTGGCCTGTTCGCAAGCGATCTCGGATCGGTTCCGAGTTGGTCCGACCCACAATACACCCTTATTCTAAAATAATTATATAAAGCTCTATTTTCAGTTGAGTCAAAAGGAAAGAAGCTGAACGCGCCTTTGACCAGATAGGAGAAATAAAAAGAGAAAAACCGTAGCAATTTATAAGGAAGAGTACTGACAATTAACAAATCAATACTTAATTCTTCGGAAAGCCTCCACCGTAATTTCCCCATTCCCTTCAACTTTCCTCTTTATAACCCAAAAGAGGGTCAAATCATTCAAGCCCAAGTTCTTCATAATTACCCGATTACCTTATAGGAGCAAAAGGATGGAAATATTTGACTTAGAGAAGCAGTTTGCATTTTATGGAGCATACCACAGCAACCCAGTTAATATCTTGATTCACATGGTGTTTGTTTGGCCAATCTTTTTCACCGGTCTTATTCTTTTCGATTTTACGCCCCCACTTTTCAATTTACCTCCGATTCAGCTCTGTGAACACAGTTCCTTGGTCCTTAATTTCGGGTTCTTGTTTGCCTTGGTTTATGCACTGTTCTACGTGGCTTTGGACAAGAAAGCTGGCTCTTTGGCTGCTTTACTCTGTTTTGTTTGTTGGGTTTCCAGCAGTATGGTTGCTCGTCAATTGGGCTTCTCTCTCGCCTGGAAGGTAATTGGTCTTCTCTCCTTTTCTGTTGTTTTTGGTATTTCACTTAAATTTGTTTCTTATTTTCCCCAATACATGTTGAGCACTTGTAAATTTGCGGGTTTAGATGAGATGGCCAATTGACGAAATTTGGTGTGTAATATCTATTAGCCTTTCTCAGCTTAAATTCCTTGATCGTTCCGTCTATTTACCAGCAGTTGGAGTCAGGGTTTCACCATGTTCAAACCAAATTTTCGGCCTATTTGTCACATTTTATTGATGTTGCGTGAAGGCAAATTACCAGTCTTTCACGTTGGTCCATTGTTCGCCAACTATAGTACTTGGAATCCAGTCCCCCCTTGATTAACATATATATCCTGCACAGGAATTGCTTGATCTGTTACTATAGAAGAGCACCCTTTGCTCGATTTGTATCTCGCACCCCTTAATTTAATCAATCAATCAACTAAACCTCAATCCCGGAGAACTTGAAGTCAGCTACATGAACCCGTTGGATCTGTATCGCCTAATCGGGCTCATTTCATTCCTATATTTAATAAGTTGCCTTATGCTGTAAATCAGGTCTCTGTCTGTCAGACTTACCTCGTACTGACATACAATCAGGAACAATTCCTGATTAACCCAGTTGGACTGGTTAGTTTATGCAAGAAGGAAAACCAGAAATAGGTTAAATGAAATGAATACAGACAATATTTTATGAGCTGAAGAAAACTGGGGACTCTTTTAATCGAGGGTTGCACTTGGCAATCTTGAGTTTTGCTTGTTTTTGTATCTAATGTTGTTTCTGGATTCCATGCAGTTGTTACTTGTATTTCCTAATGCAGATACGCCAGTCACTTAGTTGTTATTCCGGTTTACACAAGTAGCAATATAAAGCTCAAATTAACAATACACATGACATTATTGGTACGAATGTGACACCATTTGAATGTCTAGTCGTTAAGCTGAATTTGCTTACCAATTTGTAGTGTCATGTAGCTACCATGTTGTGTCCAGTAAACGCTACATGACAGCATGTTATACGTGCCATATTGTCTGCGCCACTCTGTATTTCTCAAATTCAGTGGTACTCAATATCTTTGCTGGTAAACTGGTTGTGTATGTTTTTTCTCCTCTCTTACTTTGAACTTGTACCACGGACACAACATATCTTGTAGAGTCCCACATCGGGTGGGAGTTAACAAATGGGCCTCCTTATATAGTCTTGGGCAATCCTCACGTCTTGAGCTAGCTTTTGCGGTTGAGTCAAGGTCCATTTCTTTAACATATCTTCTGATTTTTGGTCATTTATCTTCATAAATAGTTTGGTTTGGATGTTTCTGGGTCTTCTAAGTGCGCCGATGATTTAACTCCTGGATTTCTTAAGACTATTGAAGTTCTTTGCAGGTAGATAAACATAGCCTTTTGTTGTTTGGTCATATTGGATGTAATCAAACTTGACTATCATCTATTTGTCACTAGAGGCCAAGAACCAAACACTCATCAAAATTTCATATGAAGTGGATACAGATGTATAATGCATGATCTCTTTGGTTGGAAACACTTTTGGATATGTCTAGTTATTTTGAATAAAGTATGTGAGCTGTTGGTGCTAATTATGACAAACATATGTAGCCAGGTTGTTCTAGCGGCTCAGTTATTCTGCTGGACTGGACAGTTTATAGGTCATGGAGTGTTTGAGGTGATCATCTTTAGTAATTTTATGCATGATTCTTAAAGCTTCCATTGATTTGGTTGCATGACATTGTTATTCAATTTTGTAGAAGCGAGCACCTGCTCTACTGAACAATCTTACACAAGCATTCCTCATGGCACCATTCTTTGTACTACTTGAGGTAATAATGCTAGTTCTATGTTAGGACACAAGTGCTTTCAGTGGTTGCATTGGATCTAATCTTTTCATGACTTATTGGTTCCTCACAGGCCCTCCAATCTCTTTTCGACTATGAACCGTACCCTGGGTTTCATTCAAAAGTTAAAGCAACGATAGATGCTGAAATCAAAGAATGGCAGGAGAAGAAACAGAAAAAAATATCTTAAGTTCGAATGTGTGAGGCTGTTATCTATTCTAATTGTATCTGTAAATAAAACAAAGTCCAGTTTGCCTGTGAACTGCTTATGTACACGGTAACTTGGTTTTGTATGCATACTCGATAAAATTAAGTACCTTGGTTTTGCATACATCCTTTAAGAAATCAACTGTTTATCAAAATGCTCTTAGCCTGTGGTTTCATGCACCATGTAGTGATGGATATGATGCATCTTACCAGTTATGAGGGACTCTGCTAGATGTGAAGTGGATTACCTACTAACTTCCCATTTTACACGCTCCGTGTGTATCCATGGGATTTTGATACTAATCATTGTAGACTCTACTTCTCATCTTTCATGAGGCTCTCTGCTGGGAATCCTCCCCAATTCCTCTTCAACCCAGGTTTTTTAGTCCCTTCCTTTGATAAAATAAAGCTCGACTAAATTCTTTCTCATCCATTACAAGCGTTGCATGGTAGACCAACAGCCTTATCAGCAGGAGATGTTTTCTGGACGTTCATTGTGGACGTGAACTCATGTTTGCTAGAAAAACATAATGATTGCCATTATCTGGTTCCGTTGCTTTTCAGCGTGAATCCAATATATGATTTCATTGCATTTTATTAACTTGTGACTTATTGGTAAATGCAAGATTGTACTGCTCTTTGCTTCCGATTTAAGTGTATTTACAATTTATGGGTGGGCTCCAACTATAACCAATTTCATTTACAGAACTAACAACAACAACAACTACCCAGTATAGTCCCACAGAGTGGGGTCTGGGGAGGGTAATATGTAGACGAGCCTTACCTCTACCCGAAAGGGCAGAGAGGCTGTTTCCAATCGACCCTCGGCCATTTACAGAACTAAATAGTCGAAAATTTCACTGTTGTGGTATTGGTATTCATTTACATTTGTGTATAGTGCCTAGATAAACAAGAAAATGTGACAATTATTTTTTTGAGATGGGAAAAAGAAGGATTATATTTACTTCCATCAGTTGAAGCGTTTAGTAACTTACTAAAGAATTCAAGAATTTATACATTTACCCTATTCTTTTGCTAATTAAAGAAGGATTAAAGAAGAGTTTGTTTCGTTTATATTTATTCTGATCCATGTATTGCCATTACATGCACATCTTATTCCAAATTATATCCTTCAGAAAATATTAAACAGATTCTCATATAACTTACGCGGATATTAGCAATGTGGAGTTTAATGAGGCCAACCAAATACTGTGTTAAGCTATCTGACCATTACTTTTTCTTTTGTGATTAACCAAACATTTTATAAAATATGCAGAATTTTATGCTGTGAATATTTTTGTTAATACGGTAAACAGTTTACTCTGAACATTTTCTCATTGTCATCAAATTACACCCAAGTGAGCATTGAACCTATCTCAAGTGTTGCCTTTTTCAACATTAGCAATATGTTTCTCTGCATCTTCAACAAAAAAATTACAACGAGTTGTCTGTCTTCGATTAAATTTTTCTGCATCAGGTTGAAAACTTTCCATTTGTTGACAAACTTTTGTAATCCTAAGAAGCAAAAAGAAACTAGCTAGTAACACAGTGATGATACACGAATAGAGATACATACAATGACCAGCAATTTTGTTTTTAGGCACAAAAAGATGAGAGATAAAGTGACCCAAAGAAAAGGGCCAACCATATTGCACGTTACTTGAGTTAAACCATAGAACAAACTTGAAATGACTTTAAAATAATTCTTGAGTTTAACTTAATTCCAAAGTTCATATACAAACTATCAGTTTTATATAAAGTAATTTATTAGACTCTAATCTTCCATACTTTCTCTCCCTCTTCCACCCCAAAATTAAAATTATAAATTTATAGAAGAATGTTTGGCCTCTTTCTCCTCAACTTCAGCCATACCTTAACAAGAACAAAGATATTTGACATCAAGCATTTGTATTATGTCTTTTTTTTTTCTATGTTAAATAACGAACCGGAATTATCATTTCTAAATGAGGGAAGATAGTTAATTTCTTTTAGTTTTTTGAAATCAATAAATAAAATTGTATTAATTCAGAAGCAAGTAGATTGAATTGGAAACTATGTTAGTCAATTAGAAAGTTTAGAAGCTTTGAATTCAAAAACCAAAATTTACAAATTTATTTTTTGTTTGGATTGGATATTATTGCAAATGGTTGGGAATATCTTTTGGAGTTTATATCTCAATTTTGAGAGAATTTAATGAAGATTCGAGGTGGTTTTGGTTGAAATTTCAAGACATAAACAAATTATGTAATATTTAACATGTCGAGTGTAAAAACAGTATACAATATATCTACAACTTACATAATTGTATACAAATTTTATATAAATTATATGTAAATTGTAGTTTTTGACCGGATTCTATACAAAAAATGCGTATTTAAACCGGAGATAAATTGTAGATTTTGACCGAATTTAAATATATTTTATAAAAAAACTTTAGTTATATTATGTAAATAGGAAAACTTAAACAAAACCAGATGAATAAGTTTAAAATATCGTATATACAAAAAGATCCCTATTTTTATCTCAGTTCGGAAGAAGAATGGCCTCAACAGCTAAAACATGGACCAATTAATTAAACCCCAGAAAGTATCATCTTTAAAATATTTTTAAAGAAATAATATTCGAAATTAAAATTGATATATATATATATATAGAGAGAAAAATATAGTCCATCATTATCCCTTTGATCATGTTCTTCAGTCAATTTGTCCTTTCTAGATGTTACTCTTAATAAACTAATTTCTGAGATATGTACTCCATTTTCAACTGTTAAAGCGTAAGGAAGGTTTAAAAAATGTAAATTAAGGCGAAATCATCCAAGTTTTGCCGGAATTGGATAGGGTTTCCAAATATGCTTGTGACATCATTGTTTGATTAGTTGAACCAAACACTCAAATTATGCTGCTTTTCTTAAGTGCAATATTTATATAGTGAATAAACAGAAAATGGAAAGCGCGAACATATAAATGAACAAGTTGAACATATATGTTTGGTATCCAACATAAGTCATTTTTCAGAAAATTTTTATAATGAAGAAATCATTTTCTGGTATTAGTTGCCAATAGATTCAAAATGTCGTTTCAATTATGAAATTCCCTTCAATAAATCATGACTAGTTAACTATATCGGGTCACTTTAAAAGTTTAGGTATACAAGCGCATTAGTAGATTGAAATTAAAAAATAAAAATCATTTCCCTGTTGTTATAACTCTCTCCTTTTTGCAATATATTACAAGAGCTTGATGATTTTCCTCCAGTGCATGATATAATTAATACTGGTTAATTAATTTATAAGAGACTTGTAGATATATTTCATATTTAGGACTACAGGAGATCAGATAGAGCTACTACGGATACGTTAATTTTTAACAAAATATCTTCTCCATCCATAAAAAGGTCAGAACATTGGTAAATAAGACACCATGGCATGCTGCTACTGATATAAGAAGAAGATAAATTTTGAAGATAAAACTTCTATCTGCATGTTGATAATGATAAGCATCGAATCCATAATCATTTAGAGAGATTATATTACTGTGCTCAGGGGCAGAGTTAGAATGTCAGAAATAGAAGAGGCGGATCCATAATTTAAATTATATTGGTTTAACTTTTAAAGTTTTTTCTATTGAACTCATTAGGTTTTTAAACATATGAGTTCATATTTACTATTTTTGTAATTTTAATAAATTTTTACTCCGCATTCGGTTAAACCCGATAATACTACACTACATCCACCATTGGGGAATGAGTTTAACTGAATTGACTAATTGCTTTGGTTTAAACTCTATATTTGTCTTAAAAAATTATTGAATATTGTACAAATTACTAATTTATAACTTAAAAGATAGAATTTCGAACCCACCTTGAAAACCTAGTTTCACGCGCGCGCGCGCGCACACACACACATACATATATATATATATATATATATATATATATATATATATAAAGAGAGAGAGAGAGAGAGAGAGAGAGAACAGTATGTGTACTAATTAAACTCCCGCTATGCGTGGGTTCGGTAAAGGGCCAGACTAGAAGGGTCTATTATACGCAGTCTTACCCTCCATTTCTGCAAGAGGCTGTTTCCACGACTTGAACACGTGACCTCTTGGTATGTGAAGAACCGAGCTATAGGGAGAAAAACTCCATTAGAGATGATGCTCCGAGCTGAAGCAGAGAACATTCTAATTGATGATAAGGAAAATGGAAAATACAAAGTGTTCTCTATTAACTGTATCGGATGCAATATATGCATACATTGACAACTCATCAGTTAGTGGAAGCTCCACTATAACTAACTAACTAACAAGTACAATTAACTAACTAATGGACCTACTAACCGACTTATTAAGCTAAATAACAAACCGGCTCTAACACTAACTAACTAACAAGTACAAGTACATAAATATACTCAATCAATCTTAATACCCCCCTCAAGTTGGTGGAGACGAATTCACTGCCAACTTGCCAAGGATGCTGGTGTTTTTGATGCCAGTCAAAGCTTTGGTTAGAATGTCAGCCAGTTAATCATTTGTTCAGATATGATGCAGAGTGATTAGTCCATCTTGTAGTTTATCCCGTATAAAATGACAATCAACCTCTCTATGCTTTGTATGCTCATGAAACATGGGTTTCTTGCCATATGTACAGTAGTTTGGCTGTCACAGAAAACAAGAATTGGTTTTGACATATATCAGACAATTCTTCCAACAGTCTCTTTAACCATATCAGCTCACCAACTACTTTGCGAATGGATCTGTATTTAGCTTATGCAGACGATTAGGAGACTGTGTCTTGCTTATCTGATTTCCAGCTTATTGCACTCTCTCCAGACAGAACCGCATACCTACTCACCGATCTTCTTAAATCAGGGAAGACAACCCAATCTGAATCACAATATGCTCTCAAGGTATAGTCATGGCTCTTGGACAAGAAAATACCTAGTGTGGGATCAGCCTTTAGGTATCTAAGCACGTGCAATGCAGCTTTAAGATGTGGTTCACTTAGAGATTGCATGAATTGACTTAGGTATTGTACACTATAGGTGATGTCCAACCTTGTATTTGTGAGAAAATTGAGCTTTCCCACAAACTTCCTATAAAATGTGGGATCTGTCAGTAATCGGCCTTTAGTTGCCTTTAGTTTGATAGTAAAGTTGAGAGGAGAAGTCATTGTACTATATCCCAGGAAGTCATACTCCTTCAATAAATCTGTGGCAAACTTTCTCTGAGCAATGTGCACTCCAATAGCCCTTTAGAATATTTCCAGACCCAAGAAATAGTGCAATTTTCCCAAATCCTTGATTTTGAATTTATCATGTAAGAATTCTTCAATGCTATGATCTCACTTAAATCTGTCCCTGTGAGGATTAAATCATCCATATATATATATATATATATATATATATATATATATATATATATATATATATATATATATATAGCCACAAATATACTGGAGGTGCCATCCTTCTTGTAGAAAAGGGAGTAGTCATTTGCTGAATGCACAAAGCCTCTTGAACATAGAGATTCTGTAAGTTTGTCATACCATTTTCTGCTTGCTTGTTTCAGTCCATATAAGGACTTCTTCAATTTGCGCATAATGCCTGGTGTGTAACTTGTAAGTCCCGTGGCACATCCATATACACTTCTTCATGTAAATCTCCATGTAGAAAGGCATTATTTACATCTAATTGGAAAAGATCCCAACCTTTCTTTACAGCTACACTTACCAATGTTCTTACAGTTTTCATATTGACAACATGGGAGAAGGTCTCTGTGTAATCTATCCCTGCTTGTTGTGTATAATATTTGACTACAAGTCTTGCTTTGAATCTTTCTATGCTCCCATTTTCTTTGTTCTTGATCTTGTACACCCATTTGCACCCTATGATCTTCTTTCCTGCAGGCAAAACCACTAGATCCCAGGTATGATTAGCATATAAGGCCTCAAATTCTAGTATTATACATCTTGCCAAGCATGGTTTATGACTATCTCCGCATATGAACACGGTTCACTCTTATGAGAAATGTTCCTCATAACCTGTTGACTATTCTAACATAATGTATGGAAATCTATTGGTTCTTGAAAAAGAGAGAATTGAGTGTATGTGTGTGTTGATATTGTGATTGTTTTTTCAGTATTGAAAAGGAGCAAACATAGTCAGTTAAGTAGGAAGGTGGATTATGCATCCTTGAAGATTTCCTAGGTTCTGGAAATATAGTAGGAGAATTAGTAGGAGGATTAGGGATATCATTTGTTGCTGTGTCTTTATTGGTTGTTGTTTGTGGCTCATGTGTGTGTACAGTGGATATGTCTAGTGGAGAGGGATATGCAATAGGGTCAACAGATACAGGAGAATCAGTGATAGAATGGTGAATATGATTTCTATCCTGCAGCTGAAAGTTATTCAAAGCATCAGTTTGATCATACTCTTCTGCAAAGGGGACCTGATTTAGGGCACAACTTAGACTAGAAGTTATTAGTTTTAAGATAGATGGAAAAGTAGAATGATCAGGAGAAATAGCAAATGGAAAAATGTATTCAAGAAACTATTCATCCCTAGAAATATGTATCCTTTTACTAGACAAATCAAGTACCTTGTAACTTTTTGATACAAAGGGGTATCCTAAAAATATGTGGGGGCTAGCTCTTGGTTCAAACTTCTCTTTATGAGATTTAAGAATGGTAGAATAACATAAGCACCCAAAGCTCCTCAAATGGGAATATACATGTTCCTTCTATAAAGAATTTCAAATTGGCACTTGTTGTTCAGAACTGAAGAGAGGAGTCTATTTATTAAATATGTTGCAGTTAAAATGCACTCTCCCCAATATCTCAAGGATAATTTTGAATGGTACAGTAAAGCTCTTGCCGTTTCTAAAAGATAATTGTATTTTCTTTCAACTATACCATTTTGTTGTAGTGTGTAGGGGCAAGTTCTTTGATGAATAATTCCTTTGTTTTGGAAGAATGTTGATGCTTCATTACTAGTAAACTCTAGCTCATTATCAGACCTAATGGTTTTGATTGAAACTTGGAGTGGTTCTCAATTATGCAGACAAAAACTGTGATTGCCTCAAGTGTATTGCTATTAGAGTTCAATAATTGTGTCCTAGTGGATCACTATGGTTAAGAAATACTTGTAGTCATCATTTGTAGTAAGGTGGTAAGGCCCGCAAAGGTCTACATGTAGCAGATCAAACATTTGGGTGGAGGATATGGTTCTTTATGGAAAGGGAAGTTTGCCCTGTCTAGCCAAAGGGCAAATTGAACAAAGAAAAGGCTGTTTAGGTGAAAATTGATTGGTATGCAATGGTTCCCCCTCATTTTCACAAAAGGTACATAGCCAAATCTATTATGCCACAAGTAATCAACAGAGTTTTCATGATTTGGAACAAATAAGGAACTGGAAATATTTGAACAAGCTCTTTTATTATGTGAATGATAGGTATATACAGTGGCAAAAGAAGGTGACTTAAATGCTTGCATAGAATCATATAAACTATTTAGACTCTCACTAGTACAGACTGTATTATTGTTTGGCTGACACATATTAATAATTGGAGATGTGGATGATGAGCCAGTCTGCACAATTCTACTATCATGATATGAATTAGAAGTACCACAACTGAAGGAAGAGGCTGAGTTGGCTGATTGGCATTCTGAGCAGAGGAAATACAGACTATTCCTTGCTCTTACAATCCCTAGAGGCTTCTTCATTGAAGAGGCCTGCAATATACATGTATAGGAAGAAAAATTAACAATGGACTTGAGTTGTATTGCCAAAGAATGAATAGAAACTAGATTGCATTTGAAGCTTGGAACAAACATAACTTTGTATAAAGACAACCCTGAACTAAGTACTACATCACCTATTTCTTTCACTTTAACCTTGTAATCATTTGGAAGGGTAACTAAAAAAGGATATGGCAAGACTCCAGTGTTGGTGAATAAATACTTGTTATAGGACATGTGATTTGATGCACCAAAATCCAAAATCCAAAAAATAACAGGTAAATATGAACATTTATTTGAAATATCACCAATGATTTCATCATAAGTACAGCAAGCCAATATACTTTCGAAGTTTACAGATCCACTTGTGATGTTTTTTGAGGTCCCAGCTACAGTTTGAATGTGAAGTTTCTCCAATAGCTTGAGCAGCTGATTGTATTGGTCTTTAGTCAGGTTTGGTGCAGTTTGAGGTTTATTTTGTCCCTTACTCTCAGCTACATTATTTTCTCCAGTAGGAAATTCTTGAAGTCCTCTATGAACATTTGTTGCGGATGCTAATTTGTAACACTTGTCCTTGTTGTTGGCTGACCTTTTACAGTAATCACAGAACATGCATGGAGCTCTGTACCTTGACCTGTTGGGAATGTGTTGTTTGTCATTTGATTATAATTTCTTCTAAAACCACTATTTAAAGTTGTCCATTAACATTCATTGAAACACATTCTAAGCTTAACTGACCGTGTGGCCTAACTTCACATTGTTTTTCCTCCTGAACTAAAATAGAGAATGCTCGGGCTATTGTGGGAATTGGATTCATCATTGAGATACTTCCTCTATCTACAGTATATACCCCATCCAAACCCATCAGAAATTGAATTAGCCTCCTTTCTTGCTCTTCCTTATGCATATTTGCTTTTGCTCCAAAGATGCATTTGCAATTGTACTAAGTATTGGCATTCAGGGTGTGCAATTCCTCCCAAAGTTTCTTCATCTTGTGTAATAAACAGTAATGACCAGCGAACCTTCAAATTATGTATTTACATCTTTAAAGGTAAAAGAAAATTATTTTAAAATTATGTAATTACATCTTTACAAAATCATGCATGGCTACTATCAAAACTGCTTTGTTTAGCGACGCTACCCCCAATGAAAGCAAGGGTCGATCAGAACAAGAAAACTCCACGAGAGGACGAACTAACCTTCCACACTTTTTACAAAACTCACAATTTTTCTTTAGATGCAGGCACCCAATGCATAAAATCATCAGACACGATTACTTACTCACTTTTTAGGAATGCGGCTCTCGGAATTATCACCTATTTGCAGTTACTATCCGCACCGACATCGCCAGCATCCACAATGACATAATCAACTATCAGCTAAGAGATTTCGTTACTCTTCACCTTTATTTCTTGCATTGCATAAGGCTACTTTTCTGCCTTTCGAGGTTAAGCTCTACCTCTATCTGTATTTTTCTTGTATTGCATAAGGTTACCTTTCTGCCATCCGAGGTTAAGCTCTACCTCCATTTGCATTTTTGTTGCATTGCATAAGGCCACTTTTCTGCCTTCCGAGACTAAGCATTGTCTCCATCTGCATTTCTTTGCATTGCATAAGGCTACCTTTCTACCTTCCGAGACTAAGCACTGTCTCCATCTGCATTTCTCTGCATTGCATAAGGCTACCTTTCTGCCTTCCGAGACTAAGCACTGTATCCATCTGTATTTCTATGCATTGCATAAGGCTATCTTTCTGCCTTCTGAGACTACGCATATTCTCTATCTGCATTTCTCTGCATTGCATAACGCTACTTTTCTGCCTTCCGGGACTAAGCATTGTCTCCATCTGCATTTCTCTGCATTGCATAAGGCTACCTTTTTGCCTTCTTAAGCTCTACCTCCATCTGTATTTCCCTGCATTTGCATAAGGCTACTATTATGCCTTCCGAGGTTAAGCTCTACCTCCATTCCGCATTTCCTTGCATTGCATAAGGCTACTATTCTGCCTTTCGAGGTTAAGCTCTACCTCTATAATTGCATCGGCTGAAATATCGCTGCTTCATTTAAATCTCTACCTTGACTGAAATATTGCCATTTTATTTAAAGCTTGTATCGGCTGAAATATCGCCACCTTTTACATCTAATGGGCTGAAAGATCGCCAAATTGTCCAAAGGCGTGATTGTTCAAAGGCATCATTTTTATATCCTGAGAACGTCATGCCATGGCCTGAGGACCGCATTTTATTATTTTGCATATCATTATTCAAAGGCATAATTATTCGGAGGCATCATCCCCATAGCCCGAGAATACCATTTCATGGTCTGCGAATCCTTTAGTATACACTTCATGGCACAGGACGTCATGGTCTGAGGGCATCACGTTTATGGTCCAACGGGAACTTGCATCACATTTAAATTTGTGCACAATATATCCTCGTATTGCTTATTTATAGGTACACCGGCTAGCAATGGCCATCGCAGCAGGAGCGATCTTGCTCCGGTTCCTACAGCTCACTAGTCCCTGACCTTCCTTCCCAACCCGAATATTGCGTCTGTCATTCGAAGCCTCCATCGGCATATTCTGCCGACAGGTTCCCCGAACTACAGGTGGTCTGATTCCTGTAAGACCATGGATATGTAGGCAGATCAAGAGCCAGAGCTCTGTTATGACCTTTCTAAATCTTTCCTTTTGGTCAAAATTGGCCATCATATCTTTACTCGACAATTCTTTTATCCCTCTCGGTTAAAGAGGGGCAGCTGTTGATACTCACTTTTTCCCTTACATATTTTATACTCTAAATATCCTCAAAATAGAATGTACATTCTCATATAAGCATGCCCAAGAGCTTTGGTTTTTTCTCTCATTTTTAAGATTTTAAAACCAATTTATTGTCTATTTTAATAGTAGAAAATTTAATAATAATTCCCCAAACTAGCATGTTTGGTGAATAATTAATTTTCATTCTCATATTTACACCTGAATATAATTAAGAAGATTTCTGCATATTTTATAAATTTTATTTAGTATTTTTAAAAACTAAATTGCATATAATTGCAATTATAGCCTATTTTAAAATTAAAAGCATTTTACAATTATAAAATAATTTCCAGTATTTTTTGATTAATATAATTATATTATTAATTAGTTCAGTTATTTTAACTTATTTTAAAACTTGTTTTAATTATTTTCATAAAAATAAAAGGGAAAATTGGCTATTTAAACTTTTGGCCTGCTTCTATTGCAATTGCAGCCCATTTGTTATTTCAATTATAACTCAAATTGACACAATTTGTAACCCAATTTCGGACCAAGCCAATATCTAATCCAACCCGACCCGGCTCAAAGCTGATATAAGCCGTTGATCAAACAAGATCAACAACCTAGATTTGTTTTCCTTAATTAAATCCCTAACTACCCCCCTCTACCCCTCATTTTCACGAGACTGTCCCTTTCTCTATCTTGTCTCTTTCTCACTTCTTTCTAGAATCTTCTGGTTGTCTCTTCTCCGATGATCTCCACCGCCTCTCCGACCACCTCCAGCCTCACCTCTTTCAACCACCAACCACCATGAAACCCTATACTCACCTCCTACTACTTTTATATGGTTGATGCTCGAAGGTTGGAGACCATATTTCAAAGGTCTTCACTCATTCCTTCATTGATTTGAGGTTTTCGGCTATCTTCAGCTTTGCTCCAGCATATCCTAGCCTCCTAAGCCTGATTCCGTCCCTATCCGACTTAGATCGAACCTTTTCCAAAGCCTTTCTCACTCCTGGGTTCTAATGAAACCCTAGCTATTCAAGGTTTTTCTTCGATTCTTTTTAGATCCGTTGTGTATGTATGCTATGTGTGAGTTTCAAACAATTTCCCTAATTTTTTTCTTTGAAAATTAATTTCAAACCCCTTCTTTTCCAATTTAGGGTTTTCTGGAAAATGTTCAGGAGTTATATGATTTTTCTTCTTTGTGTCGTCCTCTGTTGTATTCTCGTATCATCTTTTGTATACTTCTCTTACTATGTTTTCTTTAATATGGGCTTGTAGATTTTTCTACTGTATTTTATCATGTTCTTATATGTATATCATACTGTGTTTTCCTATATGCTTTCCTGATATACCTTTCCCGGCGGTTCTTGTGTTTTCTACTATACTTTTCTTGCTAAGTTCTTATGGTTCTGTGCCTGCCTTCTATCGAGTCTTGTTTAGGGTTCTGCTAAGCATGTTTCTCCTGTTGTTCTAATCAGTTTTTGCCAATGTGTACTTTGAATCTTTCTACTGTGATTGCATGTTACTCATGTTAATCTTTGCTATGTTTTCTCTACTCTTTTACTATGTGTGCTTACCGTTAAGTTATTTGATTTTTGTTTACTGGAATTTTTTCATATTCTTACATGCTTCATCTACTTGTGTTCACGTTTGTATTATCTCCTTCTTCTTAACTTGTTTAGGTTTCGAGTTTTCTCATAATATGTTCTTCATGATTCTTCTTCCTTTGTCATTCAACATGCGATCATCTCTGTTTTGTTGAGACTCTAAAGAAAATGGCTTCCTTTCTCACTTCCATGTCTGATTCTATTTTGAGACCCTAGGATTTTGGGATTTCCTCTGATAACTTTGATTCTTTGTTTCGAGTTAAGGCTCCGCTTTGGGACGTTGGACTCTCAGACTCACTATGAGTCTGCAAATTTAACTTGTATCTCTTTGTTTATGATTTTGGAGAACTCCTCTCTCTTACAAAACTCAACAGTCTCTTCTTGATTCACATGTTTGTGTACTTTATATATGAGAACTCTTCTTTCAAGAGGTCTTGCCAACTACTAATTTATTCTGAATCTCTTTGATGGTGTTTACTTGATTGTTCCTGATTTTCCCTATGTGAACTTTTCTTTATCCTTTTTTCTCAACCATATTCATTCGAGTAAGCATGTAATTTTGGTTTTACTGATTGATTCCCTTTCCTCTTTTTTTAAAAACCGTGTACTATTGGTTTGCTTCCTTAAAAGCTTCCATGCACTTACCCTTATACTGATGGGAAATTATTCTTTCAAAATCCCTTCCATTAATTGTTTTACCCTTTTTGAATTTGAATCCCTTAATTAAAGGGGAGTCTTATATGATTAATTGAAAATCAGACTCCAACTATTTTCTTACATTATTTCTCACGAATTTCGCACTAAAAATACACAACCCTTTTTCACAAGATAGCCGCTTCGAATTTCATATTCTTATACACACACTCTCGATTACAATACTCTTCTTTACTCTTTTCTGAGATCTTTTGTATTTATTGCTCGCAAATTTGGCTTACAAGACTCCTGCTTTCATTTATTTATTTCCATGAAACTGGTATGTCCTAATTTTGATTCAAGCATCACCAATGTGTTTGTTTACAAGCTTTTACATCCATGTCTACTTTACTGTTTTGTTGAGTTCAACATTGAAAGTAGTATGCTTGTGTCTTGCTATATGTTTCTGCAATGAATCCCTACTCCCTATGCCCTTTATGTGTTTGAGATATGGTTTAAGACATGGCAATATACAAGTTATTGTCTATGGAATAAAACTAGATCTTCTGGATCCTAGCCTCTAAATAGTGTAACAGGCTTGTGGGCATGTTAGCATTCCCTATTGCTGGGCATGTCCACAGCCTGCTTTTGACTCTTTCAGTTCCCCATACCCCATTACCCTATGTGTGTTAAGTTATGGTATGGCCTAGCAGCATCCAGATTGCTTTCCATGGCTGAACCTGACCTTTAATAGGTCCTAACTCTCTAATTTCTAAGGCTGACAGGTTGTTCAAGGGTGTGCCAGCAACCCAAATTACTTAGTATGACTACCAGCTTTCCATTTCCCCTCTATTGCACTTACACCTACTCCTAGCATCTAAGTTCTGCTCCCTCATATGAGCCTTGCCTTGGGACCTTGAGTTCCCTTTAAACTTGGACATTTGAGGGCTGGCCCTTCCACACTGCACTATAATCTAATTCTATACTGATATTTAGGGTGTCAGCATTGCCTGGAGTTCTTGAAGCTCCTTGGAACTTTGACACATACCAAATAAGAGAAAGACATTGGAAAACTGGTCTCTTGGGAGTTGGTTTACTTCATGCTTCAGACAAAAGCCTGAATGAGGCTCTCCTTGGCTGGGACCGTTTAGCTTTCTGATATTACTTTTCTTTATTAATTCGTGTATGTAATAATCTGTAATAACTATGGGGTTCTAGTAAAAAGAGGAGGGTTACTCATGTGTGCATACGGGTAGACATCCTGATTTAGGTATTTACTTTTGCAATCACATCCTGCTCCTTCGCGTATGCATTACATATAGAAATTATGCGTATAAGTTATGCATCGCATGTTTCAATTCTGCCTATAAGTTTGCATGTAGAAATCCTGCCTATAAGTTGTTTTATTTTTGCATTAGAAACCATGTCTTTAAGTTTATGCATTTCACCATATAGATACCATGTTCATAGGGAATTACTACTTCTGAAACACTGTATTTCATATAGATATCATGTTCACAGGGAACTACTACATCTGAAATACCACATCTCATAGAAATACCATGGCTATAAGTTTTTCGGTACGTCATATAGATATCATGTCTATAAGTCATCTCTGAAATTCTGCATATAGATGATATGCCTATAGGACTTCCATATTTTTTTGCGTATGCATCTGTCACTAGGAAAACCTGTTATAGGATTTGAATAACCAATTGTATATAGATGACTTGCCTATATGATTCCTGCATGATAATAGTGCTTAAAATAAGTGACGCCTAGAAAGCATGCCTATAGGAGTTATCTACCAAACCTGAGTCGTCAAGTCTAAAAAAAATCAGTAGCAATAACATTCCTGCAATCTAAAATTCTTTTCTGCAATCAGTTTACTTCTTTCTAAATTGATAGACATCATGCCTATAGGTTGTGTTTAACACCTAGGCATGCTTTAAGGTAAAACAAACTATAACTGCATCAGTCTACTAATTCCAGCCAACAGGTAGGTTATTCCGGTTTCTTATCTGAAACATGTAATAAGCCAGTCTACCTCCTTAACGCCTAAGTTTTAATTCAGACCATAACATGTATGTGTAATACATGCTAGACTATATTCTTTCCTTTGATTCATGGAGGTTTGTTTGAGCCGTATCTGCTTAATTGCTTTCCCAATACTTGTTGTATATGTTTTGATTGTCGCCTTAGTATTTTATCCTTTGAAAACTCTCAAAAGCCTCCACTCCCTCTCTTTTAGGATTAGTAATCCCATATGCCTCCGGGATTGATAGGATTGGGACGGGTAATAGCATGCGATAGGTAACGATACCATTCAGCGCTTTAACACCATAACAGGGTGGGAAGGGTAGATATGGATATGATGACGACGCGATAACACCATGTGTATAAATGGTTATCGGGTATTGTGTAGGGTGATCCATATTGTTCATAAACCTAGGACCCCCTTTTCTTTACTTGTTTATATTTGTTCAAATTATTTTTTTCTTAAATTTTTGCTTTCTCTATTTTCTTCAAACTCTCAATCCACTTGCAACATTATGTGAAAATTCCTTCTACTTATGACCTTTATTTACTTACTTGTTGTCTAAAGTCACAATAATAACATGACCGGGAACCACATAAGTGGATCTTGAGGAGTGCCTAATACCTTCCCCTCGAGATAATATCGAGCCCTTATCCGAAATATGGTTTCTTCAACTCAAAAACCCTTCTTAGTGTCCTAATACACTTTAATCATTAGGTGGCGACCACCAAAACCCAAATTCCCAAAAGAAATAAAATTGTCCTCCCAAATGTCATAAACTCGATTTCGCGAGAAAAAGGGGCGTCGACGGCATGGCGACTCCACTGGGGATATTTCTTTAGGATTTTACCATTACATGTTATTTCGTGACTTTACTGCTTCTTTATTGATTTCCTTTAATGTCTTTATCTCTCTTCTACTTCGAAACTGACTCGGCTATAATTTTCTTTTCTTGCTTGTACCGCTTTCTTTCAATACTATTGTAAATACGAGCATTTATTGTAATTATCATTTTATGAACGTGCAAATACGTGGCAAATCATTTCATTCTTGTAATCGCATATTCAACATCATATTCCACTCGTGTCAAAAAAAATACCATAGTAACGCTTAAAATAAGTAGTTGCGCTCTTCCAATATTATCACCCCTAAATTTGGTAAAGGCATATTTGTGGTAAAACCAGTCAATCAACGATTCAGTCGATGGTTTCATGCCTTTCTCTCTTGAGTTGTCCTCTCAAGGGTACCAGTCTAATACCCCATAGAAACCTTATTCTATTTAATTATGCATACATCACTGTCAAACCTAGCCGAGTGAGTTATCCCGTCCACATAATGACTCTTTAAGATAGCCATGTCCAAAGTCCATCGGGTTTCCTTGTATGTCAAAGAACTAAATGTTGTTATGCTAATTATTGCTTTAAATAGTCGAGTTCGGTAGTGTGGGGGTGTAACACTTTGTTTTGCAGAAAATGAGGCACGAAGTCCCCAGATTCGGCATGGCAACCAACATTCACCCAAGGTTGCTAAGCTGGTGGGAAGACCTTCACTCCAGCGATCAGATTCTCATCCGCAATTATTTGGGGAATTTACCTTCTTTCCTGGAAATCTAGCCGGACAACAAGATCATAGAGGCTGCAACTTTCTTTTGGGATAGTGATAGATTAGTGTTTCGATTCAGAGACCTGGAAATAACCCCTTTGCTTGAAGAGATGGAGGGTTAGCTGGTATTCCTTGGGAAAGTAAACGTGTCCATACCACTCGATCTTGAAATGCCATCTCCCGCAAAGGCGCCATGGCGAATTGAGGTTGAGTTTGGGTCCCCAAAGGCACCATTTGAAGTTTTTGTCTTACCTCCCAAAGCGAGGGTACCCATTCTTGTTGAAATGTCAGCCATAACACCATTCCATAGACAGACCATTCCTTGGGACTACATAGCTGAAGCAAGAAGGAAAGGGAAAACCAAATCTGGAGAACCAATTGTAGTAAAGGGTATGACCTGAACTGGCAAGGTTTATACTCCAGAGTATTTAGCTGAGTCTAGCAAGCAGACCTCTGGACGACCTGTTGAAACTTGGCCCAATGATCTCTGGAGGAGGATACAAGAAAAAGAGTACTCAATCATTGATCAACTGAATAAATCACCGGTACAGATCTCCATCCTAGCTCTGCTACAAAGCTACGATGCGCATAAAAATGCCTTGTTGAAGATACTGAGTGAGGCATATGTACCCAACAACATAACTGGAGGAGAAATGGCAAACGTGGTAGGGAAAGTATTGGAGAGTCACAAAGTCACTTTCTACGAAGATGAGCTGTCACCTGAAGGGTTAAGCCACAATAAGGCACTGCACATCACTATGCAATGCGAAGATCACTTCATCACCAGGATTTTGATCGACGGAGGGTCCATCCTCAATATTTGTCCCTTGGTAACTCTCAAACTATTAGGCAAGAGCCTGCATGAGATCAAAGATGGGACATCAATGTCAAAGCTTTCAATGGATCCCAAAGGTACACCATCGAGGAAATCAGTTTATGTCTGTAAATTGGACAAACTAGGTTCGACGTTGACTTTCAAGTGATAGATATCCTGGAATCTGACAACTTGCTATTAGGATGAACCTGGATCCATGCCATTGGAGCTGTAGCACAACCCTACACCAAGTGGTGAAATTTGAGTGGAATCACTATGTGGTAATTATTCACGGTGACGATAGCAATCCCATATACGGCCGTCAAACCATTCCAACGATCGGAGGAAGGAGAAAGATAGGTGGGGAAACCTACCATCATATTGAGCGAGTCAATGCCGTGGAAAAATATAAATGGTGGGATGACAGGATTGAAAGTATACCAAATCGGTGTGGATACGAACCTGGCAAGGGACTTGGCAAGAATCTCCAAGGAATCGCCAAGCCGATCAAGCTAAAGAAACACGGTACCACTTTCATCTTAGGATACGATTACACCTGGAAGGAATTAAAAGAATGGTCGCCACCCTGGTGCAATCCTTACTATTAATTAGAACATCCGATACCCAATCTAGAGCAGACTTTCCAACCAGCCGAATTCATTTATGGGTTAGAAGAAGAGGAAGCATTAGCAAGAATGAGGAACTTGTTCCCGAAGGATAATAATATGGACTGCTGTGTCGTTTTCGAGGAGGAAGGGGAGGAAGGCCCTTGCATACAAGCCGTGAGACGAGGATCACGCCTCAATGATCGGTCTATCAGAACCACCAGGGCCCAGAAGGCTTCGGGGTAGCAAAGCTGAACAAAGCACCATGCATCACCTTTTACTTTTTGCTAGTTGATTTTCTTTCCGCATTTTACTTTTGAAGTAAGAGCTCCAATGTTCAAAACACTTATGAAATTTATCAAATCATTTTAGTTTCTTATTAATCTTGCTCTCATTACCTTTTTGCCATTTATTTTATTTACACAGCATTACTGTTACTTATCTCAATGAATTGATGATTGTGACTTGCAACGAGGCAATGCGACAAACCGATATAGACTCAGAAGAGGATGATATAACAGAAGAGGTTATTAAATAAGTTGAGAACTTTGAGAATAGGCCTAAGTCTAACTTGGACAAAAAGGATGTTGTCAACTTGGGTGATACAAAGAATGTCAAGGAAATGCGCATTAGTGTTCATCTGTCACCATCGGAAAAGGAAGAGTACAGAAAGTTTCTAAAGGAATATGAAGACATATTTGCCTAGTCGTATAATGATATGACTGGTCTCAGCACATCTATTGTAGCTCACAAACTGCCAACCGATCCAGCATTCCGCCGGTAAAATAGAAGCTCAGGAGGTTCAAACCTGACATGACTTTGAAAATCAAGGAGGAGGTTTCCAAGCAAGTCAAAGCCAAGGTTCTCAGGGTAGTAGAATATCCAACATGGTTAGCCGATATTCTGCCAGTGCCAAAGAATGATGGGAAGGTTAGGGTCTGTCTCGACTATCGGGATCTCAACCAGGCCAGTCCGAAAGATGACTTCCCCTATTGAACATACATATTCTAATTGAAAACTGCGCTAAGCATGAATTGCAGTCATTCTTCAATTGTTTTGCTAGGTATCATGAGATATGGATGGATGAGGAAGACGCCGAGAAAATGACTTTTATTACACCATGGGGGATGTATCATTACAAAATGATGTCGTTCGGGTTGAAGATTGCAGGGGCCACCTACATGAGGGCCATGACTACTACTTTCCATGACATGATACACAAAGAGATTGAGGTATATGTAGATGATGTCATCATCAAATCCAAGAATCCCCTGACCACATCGAGGATCTGAGAAAGTTTTTGAACAGACTAAGAAGGTACAATCTAAAGCTGTATCCCGCCAAGTGTGCATTCGGGGTTCACGCCGAAAAACTACTGGGGTTCATTGTGAGTCGTCGAGGAATAGAGCTAGATCCGTCAAAAGTTAAGGCCATTCAAGAATTGCAACCCCCAAAGAACAAGAAGGACGTGATGAGCTTCCTGGGAAGGCTCAACTACATCAACCATTTCATAGCTCAGTCCACTGTCATTTACTAACCTATCTTTATGATTTAAAGAAGCATGTCGCTACCAACTTGACCGATGATTGTCAGAAAGCTTTCGACAGAATCAAGGAATACCTGTCAATGCCGGCAGTTTTTGTTCCGCCCGAACAAGGTGGACACCTATTGCTCTACCTTGCGATATTAGATGGAGCATTCAGTTGTGTTCTGGACAACATGATGAAACGGGGAGAAAGGAGCAAGTCATCTATTACCTCAGCAAGAAGTTCACCCCACACAAGGCCTGGTACTCTCTATTAGAACGCACCTGTTGTGCTCTGACTTGGGTAGTCAAAAGTTGAGGCATTATTTTTGTGCCTATACCACCTACCTCGCATCAAGAATGGATCCACTAAAGTATATTTTTCATAAGCCCATGCTCGCCGGCAAGTTAGCCATGTGGAAAATCTTGCTAAGCGAGTTCGACATAGTTTACGTATCTCAGAAAGGCAATCAAAGGACATACCTTGGCAGATCACCTTGTCGAGAACCCCGTAAATAGAGAATACGAGAATCTGAAGACGTATTTTCCTGATAAAGAGGTATCTTTCATAGGGGAGGATATTGCAGAATCCAATGATGGTTGGAGATGTTCTTCGATGGAGCAGCAAACTTCAAAGGAGTTGGTATAGGACGAGTCCTGGTGTCAGAAACTGGCCAGCATTATCCGATGTCTTTAAAGCGCAGGTTCCCGTGCACCAACAACATAGCCAAATATGAAGCCTGCATATTAGGGCTCAAGTTCGCCATTGACATGAACATTCAAGAGTTACTAGTAATTAGGGATTCAGACTTGCTCATACGGCAGGTCAGAGAAGAATGGGCGACCAAGAACTCCAAGATACTCCCGTATATACATCACGTAATGGAGTTGAGGAAGAGGTTTACAAAGACAGAATTCCAGCATGTACCCAAAGTCCAGAATGAGTTTGCCGACACGTTGGCCACCTTATCATCTATAATTCAACATCTACATAAGAACTTCACTAATCCTATCCCGGTGAATATTCATGATCAACCAGCTTACTGTGCTCATGTCGATGAGGAAGCAGACAAAAACTCTGACAACAGGAGGATATCCAGAACTTGCAAATATTACTCAGAAATGCACACTTTGGAGGTTATCTAACAACTTCTTCCATAGTGGAGGAATCCTGTATAGGAGGACTCCCAATTTGGGATTACTCAGGTGTGTCGAAGCAAGTGATGCATCCAGGTTATTAGAAGAGGTTCATGCGGGGACCTGTGGTCCATATATGAATGGTTTTTTTAGCTAAGAAAATACTATGGGCAGGTTATTTTTGGATGACTATGGAAACAAACTGCATCCAATACGTTCGGAAATGCCATCCCTATCAGATATATGCAAATATGATAAAGGTGCCTCCAAATGAGCTTACTGCAACAAGCTCGCTGTGGCTATTTTCGCTTGGGAATGGATGTTATTGAACCTATCGAGCCTACCGCATCAAACGGACATAGGTTCATTCTGGTGGCAATTGATTATTTCACCAAATAGGTTGAAGCAGCGTCATACAAAGCAGTGACTAAGAAAGTTATGGCAGATTTTGTCCGCGATCGTATTATTTGTCGGTTCAGAATCCACGAATCAATCATTACTGACTATGATTCCAATCTCAACAGTGACCTGATGAAATCAATGTGTGAAACATTCAAGATAAAACACAAGAACTCTACAGCTTACAGACCTCAAATGGATGGAGCCGTAGAAGCGGCCAACAAGAACATCAAAAAGATATTGAGGAAGATGATAGAGAAGCACAAGCAATGGAATGAGAAGCTATCATTTGCTTTATTGGGATACCACACTACAGTTTGCACATCAACCGGGCAACTCCCAATATGTTGGTTTACGGTACCGAGGCAGTCATCCCGGCCGAGATAGAGATTCCCTCCCCGAGGATTATACAGGAGGTGGAACTCGAAGATGCAGAATGGGTAAAGAGCCACTATGAGCAGTTAGACCTCATAGACGGGAAAGAATGAACACAGTTTTCCATGGTCAATTGTATCAGAACAGGATGTCTAGAGCCTTCAACAAAAGAGTGAAGCCAAGGCAATTCACACCGGGGCAGATGGTGCTGAAGAAAATTTTCCCACATCAGGGTGAGGCCAAAGGAAAGTTTTCTCCTAACTGGAAAGGCCCGTACATGGTTCACAAGGTCCTATCAAGAGGAGCCCTCATACTCGCTGAAATGGATAGAGAAGTTTGGCCAAAGCCAATTAATTAAGACGTAGTCAAATGTTATTATGTGTAATCATATTGATTCACTTTATGATGTAATTTTAACTACGCCAAACCTGATTCCCGTTTAAAAAGGGATACGTAGGCAGCCCTATGGGTTTGATCACAATTCAATAAAAATTTTATTTTCCTGATATTGGAAACTGGGGCAGAATTTTGAGGAGGACCCTCAAAATTTCGAACTCAATTTTCAGTCATTCATCGCACGCAGCCGTCAGAACACCAGCCCAGTAAACTGGGGCAGAATTTTGAGGAGGAATCTCATAATTCCAGAGAAAAGAGGGTCGCAATGTCTTGAAACGCGTCGCAGTTTCCGGTTCATCTAAAAGAAAATAATTTTTAAATTATGTATTTACATCTTTACAAAATCATGCATGGATACTATCAAAACTACTTTGTTTAGCGACGCTACTCCCTATGAAAACAAGGTCGAGCAGAACAAGCGAAGTCCATGGGAGGACGAACTAACCTTCCCCCTTTTTTAGAAAACTCACGATTTTTTTTGGATATAGGCACCCAAGGCATAAAATCATCAGACACGATTACTCACTCATACTTTTCAAGAATGCGACTCTCGGAATCATCGCCTATTTGCAATTACTATCTGTACCGGACATCGCCAGCGACCACAATGACACAATCAATTACTACCTATCATCTATCAGCTAAGAGATTTCATTAATCTTCACCTTTATTTCTTGCATTGCATAAGGCTACTTTTATGCCTTTCGAGGTTAAGCTCTACGTCCATCTGTATTTTCCTTGCATTGCATAAGGCTACCTTTCTGCCGTTCGAGGTTAAGCTTTACCTCTATTTGCATTTTTGATACATTGCATAAGGCTACTTTTTTGCTTTCCGAGACTAAACAATGTCTCCATCTGCATTTCTCTGCATTGCATAAGGCTACTTTTTTGCCTTCTAAGACTAAGCACTGTCTCCATCCACATTTTTCTGCATTGCATAAGTCTACCTTTCTGCCTTCCGAGACCAAGCATTGTCTCCATCTGCATTTCTCTGCATTGCATAAGGCGTACCTTTATGCCTTCCGAGACTAAGCATTGTCTCCATCTGCATTTCTCTACATTACATAAGGCTATTTTTCTGCCTTCCGGGACTAAGCATTATCTCCATCTGCATTTCTCTGCATTGCATTAGGCTACCTTTCTGCCTTCCGAGGTTAAGCCCTACCTCCATCTACATTTCGCTGCATTTGCATATGGCTGCTACTCTGCCTTCCGAGGTTAAGCTCTACCTCCATCCCACATTTTCTTGCACTGCATATGGCTCCTACTCTGCTTTCCGAGGTTAAGCTCTACCTCCATAATTGCATCGGCTGGAATATCGCCGCTTCATTTAATTCTCTACTTCGACTAAAATATCGCCATTTTATTTAACGCTTGCATCGGCTGAAAGTTCGCCATCTTTTACATCTAATGAGCTGAAAGATCGCCAAATTTTCCAAAGGCGTCATTATTCGAAGGCACCATTTTCATAGCCCGAGAACGCCATGCCATGGACCGAGGACCCCATTTTATTCTTTTGCATAACATTATTCAAAGACATCTTGGTTCAAAGGCATCGTCCTCATAGCCCGAGAACCCCATTTTGTAGCCTGCGAATCCTTTATTATATGCTTCATGGCCCAGGACGTCATGGTCTGAGGATATCATCCTAGCCGTCCGAAGACAACATTCATGGTCCAACGGAAACTTGCATCACGTTTAAATTTGTGCACAATATATGCTTGTATTGCTTATTTGTAGGTACACCGGCTAGCAACGACCATCACAGTAGGAGAGATCTTGCTCCGGTTCCCGCACCACATTGGTCCCTGACCGTCCTTCCCAACCCGAATATTGCGTCCGTCATTCGAAGCCTCTACCGGTATGTTCCACCGATAGGTTCTACGAACTACATGTGGCCTGATTCATGTAAGACCAGGGATATGTAGGCAGCTCAGGAGCCAAAGCTCGGTCAAGACCTTTTCAAATCTTTCCTTTCGGTCAAAATTGGTCATCATATCTTTACCTGACAACTCTTTCACCCCTCTCGGGTAAAGAGGGACAATTATTGATATCCAATTTTTTCCGTACATATTTTATACTCAAAATATCCTCAAAAGAGCATGTATATGAATATATAAGCATGCCCAAGAGCTTTGGTATTTTTTCCTCATTTTAACATTTTAAAACCAATTTATTGTCTATTTTAATAGAAGAAAATTCAATAATTATTCCCCAAACTAGCAATTTTAGTGAATAATTAATTTACATTCTCATATTTATACCCGAATATAATTAAGGTGATTTCTTCATATTTTATAAATTTTATTTTGTATTTTTAAAAATTAAATTGCATATAATTGTAATTATAGCCTATTTTTTAAAATTAACGGCATTTTACAATTATAAAAATATTTTCAATGTTTTTTGATTAATATATATATATTATTAAGTAGTTCAGTTCTATTAATTTGTTTTAAAAATTATTTTAACTATTTTTATAAAAGTAAAAGGGAAATATTGGCTATTTAAAATTTAGGCCACTTCTATTGCAATTGCAGCCCATTTGGTATTCCAATTATAGCCCAAATTGACCCAGTTTTGAACCCAATTTTGGACCATCCCAATATCAAAACCAACCCGACTCAGCTTAGAGATTATCTGAGTCGTTGATCAAATAAGATCAACGGCCCAAATTTGTTTTCCTTAATTAAATCCCTAACTACCCCCCCCCCCCCCGACCCCTCATTTTCACGAGACTGTCCCTCTCTCTATCTCGTCTCTTCCTCTTACTTCTCTCTAGAACCTTCTGGTTCTCTCTTCTCCGATGCTCTCTACCGCCTCTCCGGCCACCTCCAGCCTCACCTCTTTCTACCATCAGCCGCGATGAAACCCTATACTCACCCCCTACTTCAAAGGTCTTTACCCAGACTTTCACCGAGTCGAGGTTTCCGGCCATCTCCGGCTTTGCTCCGACATATCGTAGCCTCCTTATCCTGATTCTGACCTTATCCGACTTAGATCGGACCTTTTCCAAAGCCTTTCTCACTCTAAATTTCCTCTAAATCCCTATCTATTTGAGGATTTTCTTCGATTCTTTTTCGATCTGTTGTGTATCTAAGCTATGCTAGAGTTTTCAAACGATTTCCCTAAATTTTTTCTTTGAAAATTACTTTCAAAACCCTTCTTTGCCGATTGAGGGTTTTCTGGAAAATGTTAAGGAGTTTTATGATTTTTCTTCTCTGTGTTGTCCTCTACTGTGTTCTCGTATCATCTTTTGTATGTTTCTTTTACTGTGTTTTCTATAATATGATCTTGTAGATTTTTATATTGTATTTTATCATATTCTTATATGTTTATCGTAATGTATTTTCCTATATGCTTTCTTGCTATACCTTTCCCAGCGATTCTTGTGTTTTCTACTCTACTTTTCTTGCTAAGTTCTTATGGTTCTTTGTCAGCCTTCTCTTGAGTCTGGTTTAGGGTTTTGCTAAGCATGTTTTTCCCGTTGTTCTTATCAGTTTTCGCCAATGTGTACCTTGAATCTTTCTACTGTGATTGCATGTTACTCATGTTAATCGTTGCTATATTTTATCTACTCTTTTACTATGTGTGTTTACCGTTAAGTTATTTGATTTTTCTTTACTGGACTTTGTTCATATTCTTACATGCTTCATCTACTTATGTTCACGTTTGTATTATCTCCTTCTTCTGAACTTGTTTAGGTTCCGAGTTTTCTCAAAATATGTTCTTCATGATTCTTCTTCCTTTGTCATTCAACATGCGATCATCTCTATTTTATTGAGACTCCAAAGTAAAGGCTTCCTTTCTCACTTCCATGTCTGATTCAATTTTGAGACCCTAGGATTTGGGGGTTTCCTTTGATAATTTTGATTCTTTGTGTTCGAGTTAAGGCTCTGCTTTGGGACCTTGGACTCTCATACTCACTATGAGTCTGCAAATTTAACTTGTATCTCTTTGTTTATGATTTTTGAGAACTCCTCTCTCTTACATAACTCGACAGTCTCTTCTTGATTCACATGTTTGTGTACTTAATATAGGAGAACTCTTCTTTAAGAGGTTTTGCCAACTGCTAATTTATTTTGAATCCCTTTGATGGTGTTTACTTGATTGTTCCTGATTTTCCCATGTGAAGCTTTCTTTATTCTTTTTTCTCGACCATATTCATTCGAGTAAGCATGTAATTTTGGTTTTACTGATTGATTCCCTTTCCTCTTTTTTTACAAACTGTGCACTATTGGTTTGCTTCCTTAAATAGCTTCTATGCACTTACCCTTTATTATACTGTTGGAAAATATTCTTTCAAAATCCCTTCCCTTAATTGTTTTACCCGTTTGAATTTGAATCCCTTAATTAAAGGGGAGTCTTATATGATTGATTGAAAATCAGACTCCAACTATTTTCTTACCTTATTTCTCAGTACTTTCACACTATAAATACACAACCCCTTTTCACAAAACACACGTTTCGAATTGCATATTCTTACACACACACTCTCGATTACAATACTCTTCTCTACTCTTTTCTGAGATCTTTTGTATTGCAATTTGGATTACAAGACTCCAACTTTCATTTATTTATTTCCCTGAAACTGGTATGTCCTAATTTTGATTCCAGCATCACCAATGTGTTTGTTTACAAGCTTTTACATCCATGTCTACTTTACTATTTTGTAGAGTTCAACATTTAAAGTAATATGCTTGTGTCTTGCTATCTATTTCTGCAATGAATCCCTACTCCCTACCCCCTTTATGTGTTTGAGCTATGGTTTAAGACACGGCAATATACAAGTTATTGTCCATAGATAAAACCAGATCTTCTAGATCCTAGCCTCTAATAGTGTAACAGGCTTGTGGGCATGTTAGTATTCCCTATTGCTGGGCATGCCCACGGCATGCTCTTATCTCCTTCAGTTTCCCCAGACCCCATTACCCTATGTGTGCCGAGTTAAGGCATAGCCTAGCAGCATCCAGATTGCTATCCAGGGCTGAACCTGACCTTCAATCGATCCTAACTCTCTAATTTCTAAGGCTGACAGGTTGGTCAGGGGTGTGCCAGCAACCCAAATTACTTGGTATGACCACTAGCTAGCCATCCCCCCTCTATTGTACTTACACCTACTCCTAGCCTCTAAGTTATGCCCCCCTCCCTCTCCTATGAGCCTTGCCTTGGGACCTTGAGTTCACTCTGAACTTGGATATTTGAGGGATGACCCTTCCACACTATACTATAATCTAATTCTGCATTGATATTT
Source organism: Nicotiana benthamiana (assembly GCA_034376525.1). Lineage (NCBI taxonomy): Eukaryota > Viridiplantae > Streptophyta > Magnoliopsida > Solanales > Solanaceae > Nicotiana > Nicotiana benthamiana. The sequence goes on from CM067325.1 coordinate 16,857,015, forward strand.
AGGGTGTAAGCATTTCCTGGAGTTCTTGAAGCTCCTTGGAACTTTAACACATACCAAATAAGAGAAAGGCTTTGGAAATATGGTCTCTTGGGAGTTGGTTTACTTCATGCTTCAGACAGAAGCCTGAATTAGGATCTCCTTGGCTGGGACCGTTTAGCTTTCTGATGTATTTTATTTTTCTTTATTCATTTGGGTCTATAATAATCTGTAATAACCATGGGGTTCTTGTAAAAGGGGAGGGTTACTCATGTATGCATACAGGTAGACATCCTGATTTAGGTATTTACTTTTGCAATCACAGCCTGCTCCTTCTCTTATGCATTACATGTAGAAATTATGCCTATAAGTTATGCATCGCATGTAGCAATTCTGCCTATAAGTTTGCATGTAGAAATCCTGCCTATAAGTTGTTTCTTTTCTGCATTAGAAACCATGTCTTTAAGTTTCTGCATTTCACCATATAGATACCGTGTACATAGGGAATTACCACTTTTGAAACACTGTATTTTATAAAGATACCATCTTCATAGGGAATTACTACATCTGAAATACCGTATCTCATATAGATATCATGGCTATAGTTTTTCGGTACTTCATATCGATATCATGTCTATAAGTCATTTCTGAAATTCTGCATATAGATGATATGCCTATAGGACTTCCGCATTTTTTTGCATATGCATTTGTCACTAGGCAAACCCATTATAGGATTTGAATAACCAATTGCATATAAAAGAACCTGCTCATAGGATTCCTGCATGATAATAGTGCTTAACATCAGTGACGCCTAGAAAGCATGAATATATGAGCTATCAACCAAACCTGAGTCGTCAAGTCCAAAAAAATAGTAGCAATAATGTTGCTGCAATCGATAACTCTTTTCTTCAATCAGTTTACTTCTTTCTAAATTGATTGACATCATGCATATAGTTTCCATTTAACACCTAGGCAATCTTTAGGGTAAGAAATAACTGCATCAGTCTACTAATCCATCTAGTAGGCAGGTTTTATTTCGGTTTCTTATCTAAAACATGTAATAAGCTAGTATGCCTCCTTAACGCCTAAGTTTTAATTCAGACCATAACCAGTATGTGCAAGACATGCTAGACTATATGTTTTCCTTTGATTCAAGGAGGTTTATGTGAGCCGTATTTGCTTAATTGCTTTCCCAATACTTGCTGTATATGTTTTAATTGTCGCCTTAGTATTTTATCCTTTGAAAACTCTCAAAAGCCTCCTTTCCCTCCCTTTTAGGATTAGTAATCCCATATGCCTCCGGGATTGATAGGATTAGGACGGGTAATAACATGTGATAGGTAACGATACCATTCCGCGCTTTAATACCTTAAAGGGGTGGGAAGGATAGATATGGATATGATGACCACGCGATAACACCACGTGTATAAATGGTTACCGAGTGTTGTGTAGGGTGATCCATATTGTTCTTAAACCTAGGACCGCCTTTTTCTTTACTTGTTTATATTTGTTCAAATTATTTTTTTTTCTTAAATTTATGCTTTCTCTATTTTCTTCAAACTCTTAATCCACTTGCAACATTATGTGAAAATTCCTTCTTTTTGAGACCTTTATTTACTTACTTGTTGTTTAAAGTCACAATTATAACATGGACAGGAACCACATTAGTGGATCTTGAGGGGTGCCTAACACATTTCCCTCGAGATAATATCTAGCCCTTACCCGAACTCTGGTTTCTTCAACTCAAAAATCCTTCTTAGTGTCCTAATGCACTTTAATCATTAGGCGGAGACTCTTCAAAACTCCAAAACCCAAATTCCCAAAAGGAATAGAGTTTTCCTCCCAGATGTCGTAAACCTGATTTCGCGAGAAAAAAGTGGTATTGACAAAGTTGATACACTTTTGTTTCGTTGGTCTGGTCATATCTATCTTCCAATTCCTACCAAAGTTCCTTTGCATCATTTACATATTGTCGGCTATCTGCTATATCCTTCGAAAGTGAATTCAAAATCCATGAGGTGACCATGTCGTCGCACTTTTCCAATTGTCCATAACTTGCAGAGTCAGAATTAGGCTTTTCTACACTTTCCATTAATGAATCACATTTTGTTCTTTACAGATAAGGCTCATAGAACTCCTTTCTTCCAGGATCTATATCCTATTCCATCTAAAGGTATTGGTACCAAACTCGATGCAGCATTTTCTGATGGATGCATGTATAGAAGATTAGTGGAATCAATAACTTCTCTCACCAAATTTGGCGTCTCAGTGGCTGGATCAGCAATGTTATCTTCTCCGGCTATAATTTGAAGAATTGGAAAATTGAAGATGAGAGAAAACTATATTCCAAAAAAGATTGAAGATTGAGCTACAACCAAAAACAAGTTGAAGCAACAGATTGATGCAATTAAATATTGAGCTAAATAGAAAATTGAGTTGAAACAAGAGATCGATGCAAAAGTTAGAAAAATTGATCTTCAGATTTAGAAATGAACCTAAATTTGGCCGAATTGGTAAAAACTGCGTGAACTCGTGAAGTTGATGTGCAATCTCAAATCAGAAATGAAGCGGAAGAACAGAAAAACATTCTTGTATATCCCTCGTGTCGAGAGCAACTTCCTCGAATATCAACGTAGGGAGCCACGAGGAGGGGACTGGGTAAGAAAGGGTTTAGTTAATGGAGATTTTAACTCCTCCGGAACCAGTAATGCGTAAACCATGTCAAACCAAGACCAATCAATATCCGAACGGAACAGATTCGAACTTCTCCTATAATAGTTTCCACTGGATTTCTTATCTCATATCTGCTTTTCGTGAAAAATACCAATTTAAGTGGAGGGTTTATTCAAACAACACCTATGACCGCTTAGCAAAGAGAAGCATTTTCCTATACTATAGTGGCAAGTCTATTGTTGTGTTTGGGAATTAGGGGAAACAAAGTGTCTATTAATTAAGGTGGAATGACAGAGCCTCGCGCTGACACCATGTGAAGAACTGAAGCTATAGGGAGCAGAATTCATTGGAGATGGTGCTCCAAGCTGAAGCAGAAAAAATTCTAGATTGATGAGAAGGAAAAATGGGAAATGCAAAATATTCTCTATTAATTGTATCATATACAATATATACACACATTGACAACTCATCAGTCAATGGAAGCTCCACTATAACTAACCAACCAACAAATACAATTAACTAACTAATGGACCTATTAACCGACTTATTAAGCTAACTAACAAACCGACTCTAACACTAAATAACTAACAAGTACAAATATATACATATACTCAATCAATCCTGAATACGATAACAACTTTACCTTTCAAGCCAAACTATAGTAACAGCCTCAAGCAATTTAGAAAACTTGATATTTGATTAATCATGCTTAGTTAATTTTGGTCAAACACTAAAAACGACCTGTGACAGTTGTGAGCATGAGAACATGGCAATTTTGCATCCACAGATAGAAAGGAGTAATGTTACATAAGCCACGTTGTATAATAAAACCTAATTTAATATTGCATAAGCGATTTGCAGATCACTGCAGTATACTTTGGACCTAAAAAATTATTATGGAGTAGCATTTTCTAGAAAACAAAATACTCATGACTCTTTTATATAAATTGATAGTTAGGCAATGCTTAAAGCAGTCAATCATTATAAGTAGCATATTTTAGAAAAGTACTTTTAAAGATTTGGGAAGTCCTAAAAAGCAAATGGCAAAGAATTCAAAGACCTGACCTATGCCTAATTGTATTCCCTATTTTCAATAAGAACCAATCTTCTTGTGCCAAGTAAAGATGTCTCATTTCATGGTTATGTGTTGGAGCAAAAGAAACAGGGGTAAGCCTAATCCAGAGTTTAGTGGTCAACCCTAGAGTTAATTAACTAAACCAGAGTTTAGTTAAATTTTATTGCTTGTATCAATTGAGAGTAGCCAAGTGTATATTTTGATTCTTGGCTATATATTTGAGCACTAACTATTTTTCTTCATTGGGCAAATTATGGTGGCTGATATGAATGTTGACTATTTAAGCCAATCTGAACGGTTCAGTGTTGAGAAGATTTATAATTTAATTTTAATTCCTTAAGAAACGCAATCTTGGACAGGTGGCCATCCTATAATTGGGTTTCTTTCCTGAATAAGAAAGTTATATTGTTGCTATTTTCTAAGAAAATGAGAGGCCATTATCCTTTTTTGGTTTTTTTTATTTAGATTAAATCAAGAAGTAGGATTTTCTACTAAAAGAAAGAGATAAGCTGGTAGTCCAAATGCAGCCCTTGAAAGCAAATTATGCAATCTCGTGTGTTTTAAGTTAGAACGATATATTTTATTTTTATTTTTATTTTTCTACATAAAAAGGAAGTACATCTTAGGACTTCTGCCATGATTATACTGTTTATAATCATTCATTAATAGGATACATATTGCTGCACTTTGATAGCAAAACATTTAAAACGATCACAAACAATTTTGGAATCAGCCTATTACAACAGAAATTTGTAGTTATCTATTTTATTTTATTTTTTATCTATTTTGTACACTAGTTGAATAACATGCTGTCTATTAAAAACAGTCTCTCTATCCACACAAAGTAAGGGCAAGGTCAGCGTACACACTAACCTCTCCAGACTCCACATTATATGATATTACTGGGTATGTTGTTGTTGTAGTTGAACAACATGTCATGGGGTTAGGCTTTAAAAGTAAAATCTTCAATTATTTCGAAAACCTTAATCGCACCAGCCGATGTTTTTATCAAACACAAGACATATATTACGTGTTTCGTTTTAATTTACAAGTACTAAGATTAACTTTCTTAATTTAATAAGTACTTATCCACCTTGTCCTTGTACTATAAGCTTCTACACTTAATAAAAGTGCTCTCTTCTCTCCTTTATTTGGTAATTAAGCACTTAATATAATAGTAGTATTAAAATATTGATTGAACCAAGTATAGATCCGTTACATGGTTCTTGGATTGATATGAGAAATTTCCTTTAAAATTTAATTGTTAGCAAGGGACCTATCATTACGGTTTGTTTATACATTACATGTAGTAAATGCATCTCTTTAATCATATTGAGGATTTCACACTAAACGTCTTTGTCTAGATGCAAATTCTGCCATATAAAGGATACATGATGATGAACTATTAAGTCATGTTCACACTATCATATTCATTTAAAAGCAAATTAAAGTATCTTAATTTAGTTTGATGTAACAAATGTTTCATGCATAATGCATTATTTAAATTAAATTCATGCATATAAAGGATAGGAAACGATAAGTCTACAATTCTAATTGTTCAATATGGAAGCATTTTTTTTTTTTGCTCTTTCTTTCCCATCTGGTATTACAATCTCCAACGGTCTCACATTTTTGATTTTTCCTCTAAGGCAAAAACTTTTTTTAATTTAGCTAGTGATTGAATGTGTACATAGGACCTCCCAAATATAAAAGTATTATATCTCGCTCTACACACACACACACAGTGTTACAGCTAATACACACAACGACAATGACGATAACCCTGATATACGAAAGATGCTAGAAATATTTGTATTAGTACTCACATATATTAAAGATTAATAACAATAGAGGTTGTTTTGTCTATGTTCTAAACCTTGATGTTTCCAGTTTGGGTTTCGAGAAAATCTTTTCTTTCCATTCTAATCAATGATAGACCTAGCAAAAGCGGGGTCAATGCCTTTTTTTTAGTAATAAGTAGTATATATGTTTCCAATAAGGTCCCTAGAAAAACATACTTCCCAAAATTTCTTCGAAACCATTCCCTCCCTTTTTAATCTATATGTGGCATAATTTTAGTACGATGCAAAATTTAAGAAATAAAAGAAGATTTTAAAAAGTTGTGATTTATGTGATAATCACTATTTAAAATTCAAACTACGTGAACTTCGACCATCAATTTAAATATATATTTCATCATATTGGCTGGCATGAGAAGTATCGCAACTTTTCATGCTTTTTTATAGTTTTTAAATATTTGAATTTTAAATTTTAAATATTAAGTTGATCTAATCTAACATAACTTTAAAGATTATTTAAATTCACTCTCAAGAATTGAGAAACGAAGCACATAAATTAAAATGGATGGAGTAATAAACATGGCAAAAGTATTATGCAAAGAGTAGCGCACATTCAAGAAGACTACAATTGGAACCAGGGGTGTATCTAGAGTATGGTGTATGAGTTTTCGGGAACGCAATAACTTTTGTATAGACTCTGTATTTTTATTAAAAAGATTACTAAATATGTATAAACATCTAATGGTAAAGCCAGTTATTATTATAGTATATAATTTAAGATTGCGACACAAACTTATAAATTTCAAATTCTGAATCTGCCTATAATTGAAACTATTGAAAAGAACCCCACCCTGGCCACCATTGCAAAGAAAGACAAGATGGTCTGCAATAGTAAGCTTTTGTAAGTATATAAAAGACAGTTGAAGATGAGTCCAAAACTATTTTAACTGAACTTCCTAGACCCATATCCTAACCACAAATTGTCTTCTTTAATAATACCTTTCGCCTTTATGTTTGTATCTTCTTATGGGCCCTAGCTAGTTCTTTAGTGCTTCATTTAACTAATTATATCATAAGCTACTTAGTTGCAGAACTACTTAACAGAAATTTTTGTTCATGAGAAAAGCTCCCTTAAAGTTCCCTTTCATACATATATACCAGAATCTTGTTAAAAGAAACTTTGAATTGAGTATGTAATTAAGTAAAAGATACGTAAATGTTTTAAAGTAAGTAGACACACCCACACCCAGTATATACACTAAACACAGTATTAGTATGAGGTAGACAGTATACATAAAGACACTTGTTATGTAATTATTGAATTAACGTAAAATGATAGGTGTGACTGTAATATCGTTGTTGGACCAAGGCACAAATTAAAAACAGTCTTTTTTTATTGAAGTCTCTTATCATTGTCAATTGAAAGTATGAAAAGCCTTTAAGAACCTTAGACTTTTTGGACTAATTTTCAGCTTTATAAGGTGAGCCGAACGTGTATAATCTGAAAACTAACAGCATGGAGATTCTGTTGAAATAAATATAGGGTTAAAAATGGTAATTCACACTTCGTTAAATGGGACTTAAGCTAATTTCAGGTAGATGATGTAAACATTCTCTCTAATCTCTTTTGTTAGTTTAATTCATATTAAGACAACCCGTTTTCACACGCTCCAAAGTCAAATATTTTGTATAGAGGAGGTTAATTTAGTAAAATCATTGAATAATTCTAGTAGAAGAATGTAGGAGAAAGATACATATTGAAAGCAACCTTAATTACTTTTTATTTTAAAAAAATACTTTAAAATAATAATAAGTCATGTTGGATATACAGTTGAAACAACCATGAAAGCAACAATTGAAAGCTTCATCAACAACTACTATTACACAACAGAAATTCTAAATATAAATAAAATTATATGATCCAAAGAAAAACATGACTTTAGTTAAAAATAAATAATAGGACAAAAGAAAATTGACAGAATTACATGCATAGTTTAAGGGGATGAAATGTATTTAGTCAAATATAAAAAGGGGAAGGGGGTATAGAGGTTTATATGAGAAGGCAGAGAAAAAGAGTTTTAAGTAAGAGAAAGCCAAAAACAACCTCCCACCCTTGCAAAAGTTCCTTAGAGCTCACGTTTCTATCTCTCCCCCAAAAAAACCAGTATTTATGGCCTTGTTCTCTTCTTCCCTCTGCTTTTTTTCAATCTTTCATGTCACTTAAATGGATCGTTTTCTTCACTTTTCTCATTTCTTTCCCACTTTCCCTTAAACTTTTCTGATAAACCAATATAGTCAGTACCTTTTTTTTAATTTCTTTAGTCTTGATATAGTAGTCTTTCTCGTTGTTTTTACAACTGTTTGGCAAAAACCCATTAGTCTGATTGTAAAAAATATATATAATATATTTTAAAAAGGGGTGTGTAGGGTTTAGGTTTTGATAATGGAGAATTTTTCTGGAGTTGTTAAGGAGGATGATCAACAGCAGCAGATGGAGCTTCCACCTGGATTTCGCTTTCATCCAACTGATGAAGAGTTAATTACTCATTATTTGTCTAAGAAAGTTGTGGATATTGATTTCACTGCAATTGCTATCGGAGAAGTTGACATGAACAAAGTTGAACCTTGGGAGCTGCCATGTGAGTTGATTTCTCCACTTTTCCTTTTGCGAATTCTTTTGTTTTAGTATAACTTCTTCTTTTTATCTTCTTGAGCTGAGGGTAATCGGAAACAACCATTCTACCCTTGAGTATAAGAGTAAGATTTGTGTATACACTTTCCTTCCCATACCCTATCTAGTGAGATTTCAATGGGTGATTGTTGTTTTGTTTTAGTATAACATTTCTGTGTTGCTGATTTTTTAAATTTCTTCCTGTTTGTGATTTGTTGCTAAATGTAGGGAAGGCAAAAATTGGGGAAAAAGAATGGTACTTTTTTTGTGTTAGAGACAAGAAGTACCCAACTGGTCTCAGGACAAACAGAGCAACTGCTGCTGGTTATTGGAAAGCCACAGGTAAAGACAAAGAGATTTTTAGAGGAAAATCTCTTGTTGGTATGAAGAAAACTCTTGTTTTTTACAAAGGGAGAGCTCCAAAAGGTGAGAAGACAAATTGGGTAACTCATGAGTACAGATTAGAAGGAAGATTATCACTTCACAATCTTCCCAAGACAGCAAAGGTAAGGGCCGTTGTTGTCTCTGTTTTTAAGATTAAGATGTCTAATATGAGTTTGTCCTTTCATTTCAAGATTTTTGAATAACTCTTTTGTTTATGTTGTGTGACTATTGCAGAATGACTGGGTCATATGTAGAGTATTTCAAAAGACAACTGGTGGAAATAAAATTCATATTTCAGGGCTTATGCAATCAAAGTCTACTGGAGATGAAATGGGAAATTCCCTTTTGCCACCATTGACAGATTCATCGCCCACTCACGTGCACTGCTTCTCCAATTTTCTTACAGCTCAAAAAAGTGAAGAAAACATGATCAATTATTTCGACACTTCTCCTAATTTCGCTCCTCTCTCGAATCCTATGGACATTTTCCCTAGAAATTCTCTTCCAAATACATTTTCCTGGAACCAAACAGTCCCTTTTCCTTATCCAGGTTCATTTCCTGTACAAGATCCTGCAAGTCTTAGGAATTTGCTTGAGAATTATGGGCAAAACATGCAGCAGAATTTCAAAAAGGAGAAAGATATGGTCAGCGTATCACAAGAAACAGGTCTAAGCACTGATATGAATACTGAAATTACATCATCTGTTGTTCAACAGGATCTTGATTGCCTCTGGACTTACTGAAATTCTTGACAGAAAAAGAGCAAAATAATCAAAGGAAAAGCAGAGAGATGCGTAGAGCTTCGAGCTTCAGTTGTAGTAGCTATTATGGTGTGGAATTAATTGTTGTGTATAGATTTTCTAATCCCCTAAGTTGCATTCAACATAGTAAACCTTATTATGTCACAAAAAAAATATACTTATCATATAGAAGTATGTTACATTTTCTTTCCTTTTTTTCCCACTTCCAGTATTGCTATTTGTTATTGTGATATTGAATTTGTAAAAGATTAGTATAGTACTGAACACTGTTAGCATGTGACTATGAGATCAAGTTGGTGACTTATTGATCTTTTATTGTGTTCTTTTCTCTTTGAAGCTACCTTTGTTGTCTATGGATTTTAGCGGTTGCTTCATCCAAACTTTTAGCTTCTACTTGATTTTTCGTTCAATTAATTTAGTACAATCAAAGAACATTATGTGGGGCTTCAAAACCAATATGCCGTGGATCAACGACGAAGTCAGAATTTTCATGAAGGATTGTTAATATATAAAAAGGAAATTTTCATAAAGAATTATTTTTTAGTAGTAAGTAGTCATTTATATGTATCTTTTGCTATATTACGGATTATAAATATATTTTATGTGGTTATAAGATGTATTTGATGTATTTAAACTATTGTATTTATAAATACAGTAGCAAAAATAGGCGTGAATCAGGGAAGTCCAGTTAAACAATTGTTGTATTCGAGTGTATTTGACTGTATTCATGGTGTGAAACATGGGATTACAATTGGACAGATTATTATATTCGGTTGTATTCACGGCGTGAAATAAGGGATTACACTATTTTAAAACGGAAAGTGAATCAATTGACATAATAGACTCCTTATATAACTCAACAAACTCAATTATAACACATGAAAATTGTATTTTCAGTTATAAAAAAGAATCTCAACCAAAAAATACCCCAAAAACATAGCAATCTTCAGAGAAATTATATAATACATATAAATACATATATTATATTAATTAAAAAAACATATGAATATATTCATGGTATATAGCGAGACAGCAAATACAATAAAATACATAAAATACAATAGGATACAATGAAAAAAAAGACAGTGAATACAATGAAACACATGGAATACAACGATATACATTTGAATTACAATGAAAAAAAAGACAATGAATACAGTGAAATATATGAAAATATATTGAAATATATTAACAGAAAATCAAGTTGCTCAGCTCCAAACTCCGTGTCTTTATTCAAGAACAAATCCTAATTTTCAGTGAATTCGTCGTAGCAATATTTGAAGGTACAATACGCGACATCTTTGAAATTTGAAGGTACAACACGCGACACCTTTTTTCGTTACCTGTTACCCAACGTTGCTTGAATTATACAAAGGAGCAACAGATGTATCATAGCCAAACAAGTGATTTTCAAATCAGGAACTCTGGTTTTGAACTCCTTCATATTCCTTGCCCATTCCAGCACTTGTACATTCAACAACAATAACAATAATAACAATCCACTACAATTCACTTAGAAATTTGTCAATTCACAAAAGTTAATTAAAATAATTTTTATTGGCTTTTGTACATAGAGTCTTTTAAACCTGCAGAAGCACCAGCACCAGCATCACAAATTATATCTTTAGCACTCCTATAATTTGTAGAAGTAGGCGTTCTATAAAAGATTCTTGCAGAAAAGTCTGTAAATTTTTGTGCCCAAGAATACAAATACCAATGAAATAAAAAGGGTTTTTTTTTCAAGAAGTGAATGAAAATAAAGAAAAAGAAAACTTTAGCAAGAATTAGAAAAAACCCAGGTGTGTTACATCATATACAATACTATGCTTTTGGGGTTTCAGATCGATGGACTTAGAGATGGACCAGTCCACTGACATTATTAGGGGTTGTGATTTTACGCTACATATTAACTCGGTACTGAATATGAATGTTGGTGAAAGGAGAAGAAGATTGAAAATTTTAATAGGATGGGGGAAGAGAATGAGATGTATCAAAATAGAGAGAGACAGAAAATAATGTAATTGGTTAGCGTATTTAGTGGCTTAGGGTTAGGAGGTAACCAAAATTAAATATTTTATTATAAATCTTAAAGGTATTTATAAAATATAACTTTTTTAAATGTTATTTATTTAAAATAAATAAGGTGTTAATTTTTGCTATAGGATATAAATATACCAAAAAGTTAAGAAAAATTAATATATAATAGATATATATGAAAATAAAAAAAATTATTTATTAATATAATATAATTTTTTAACGAAGGGGTGTCGATTTTTTGTTGAGCGTGGCTCCGCCGCTATCGTGGAGGACCCTCTTCTTCCCCCACAATTTGTGTGTAATTGTGTCATGATTAGGGATAATCTCGAACTGCATTTGGACCACTTCAAATGTCAAAACATGGTACAAACCACGTGTGTCTTGTCTAAGAAATGATCTCATAGTAGCCTACTCGTTATCTTCTTTTTTACTATCTTTTTGACAAAGTACAATACTCAATGTTGTAGGAATTAGTTGCCTCAGGCCATTTTCAACCATACATTAAATTTTACACTAAAATTTTATATTAAAATAATATAATATTAAGTTTATTTTAATTATTATACTATTTTTATACTAAATTTTCTCTCTTTTTTATATTATATTATCATCTTCTATTTATATTTCATTTTTTATTTCCTTCAAATTAATACAATTTTTTTCATATTTATTATATATAATTCGCATTTATCATTTATATAATTATTTATTACAAAGTTATTTTAAAGGATAAATTAACTAAAATTGTAATCATTGATAAAAGATAATTAAATAAAATTAACTTATACTTTTTTATAAATATAATATATACAATAATTAATACATCAAAAAATAGGATATAAAATTAAAATTAAATAGATTTTAATATAAAATTAATTATATACACAATATATGATAAATTAAAAATTTTAACAATAAAAAGATCGAGTAAAATAATAATAAACCAAGTTTAAAGTGATGAATAATGTTGCACCAAATTTAATGAACACTATTTATGCTCTATAATAATATAAAATTTAGTATTATATTAAAGAAAAAAAATTACCAAATTTAAGTTTGGCACAAGAAATAATGCAGGCTTGGAGATTGCCTTAGGACCATCCCTTCGACGAACCAAATGTCATTGGATTAGTTGTAAAGACAGTAATGTTGGCAAGTTCAAAAGGATGTTATGTATGTCAAGTTGAGTTAAAATTTGGAAATACAAAATAAATAAAAGTATGGTTCTTGCCACGCATTAAATTAGAAAACAAAACAGTTCAAGGCATTAAGCATGACGAAGTTCTGTCGTTTGGATTTTTCCTTGATGCTTCAGTAGTCCCACATGTAAAACAAGGGGTTTAAGATTTCTGTATTTCTAGTGAAAGATGGATCCAAAATTTTAATTTTATGAGTTGATAACTCAAATTCCAACAATTGAATACATCACCTTGTTGAGGAAGGGCCAAGTGATATTCAGGCACAGCTTCAGACAAAGAAAGGAGGTGACGCATATCTTGGTAAAAATAACATTGATGCAGACCAACATAAATAAAATATTCCTTTTGGCAACTTCATCAGAACCAGCGATACAACAGTATTAACAAAATTCGAAGGGTTTTTCTTCTGTTAAATATATTTGTGCTAGTGTTTGTTCGAAGTTGACTGCTTTAGAAAACTAAAATGCCTTGCAAGGCACTGACAATATTGTATAATATGCTGAATGTTTAGTTATTAATATTATGTCCTTTCGTTCAAAAAAAAAGAATATATCACCTTGTTTAAGTTATGACATAGTTCAATATTTTTTACAAGTACAATTGATTTGCACTGATAAATCCAAGTTTAGGCTAAAAGCTATAGGTTCAAATGAATATATCACCTGGCTCTGTCGTTGCATGCAGTCAAGCAGGCCAATGTAGTGTTGAACCAATGGGTTCAATTGACCCATAACTTTTGATGTGAAATAAAAATTTATAACTAAAGATTCAAATTACAAAAATTATAGAAATGAACCTATAATTTTAAAAATATAATGAGTTCAGTGCCATAAATCTTAAAAATTAAGTTCATAAAATTTAAATTCTAAATCCGTCTCTACAGTCAAGCTTAGTTTGCAAATGAGTGACAAAATTGAAAAGAATAAAGAGTAAAACTTGTAACTATTGAGAACATGAAAAGTTTCACAAAATCTGTCACAAAGATAATTGACAAAATGGAAATAAGGTTGCTAACTTCATATTCAATATTCACCGAAAATATCATGGCATATCATCAATTGTGGACATATATTTCCTTATCCTGGTATTTTAGTGATGTGACAATTGACATCACTGGCAACATGTCTATTTGGTTGAGTATTATGTTTCCAACTAAAGCTAAGGAACAATGGTCCAGAAAACATTGCAAAATGGAACTTTATAAACATATGGTAAGTTCAGTACCAACTGAAGAACTCCACAACCAGAAATATGAGTGATAGTAATTTCTGGTAGTATTCCTCTATATGTTCTTTCTTTGTGCCTGATATAAAAAAAGAATTACTAGTCATTGTTCGTGTCCCTACTCAGATTACAGATATGCTCTATTAGAATGGTATTACTCCAATTATTACTTTGATACTTAAATTTTGAGGTGTGCATTCTTCAGTTTTAACTGAAAAACTCAAATAATGTGACGATCCTTTTGGGTCATCACCTGTTCTCTTATCCATTATATGCTTCCGAGATCTTGAAAACCTCATTTAGAGTCGTCTCGGTTTAAGTGTGCAGTCCGGGCGCATAGCCGGAAAGCTTAAATGTGAAATTCTGTGAAAAATGTTAAATTTGGATATTAACATGAATAAATTTGACTTTGGTCAATATTTTGGGTAAATAGACTCGAACCCATGTTTGACGGTCCCGGAGGGTCAGTATGAAAACATAGGACTCCAGCATATGCCCGGAATCGAATTCCGAGGTCCCAAGCCCAAGAAATGAATTTTTAAAGGAAATAATTTTTCTGAAATTGTTAAGAAAAATTGAAATGAAAATTGATTAGAACGTGTTGGTTTCAGGCTTGTATTATGGTTCCAGCGCCCGGTACAGGTCTTATATGTGATTTAAGATATTTCAATAAACTGTTATTGGAATGAGACGTCGTTTGATATGTTTCTGGCTTAAAGTTCTAAATTTGAAAGTCAATGAAGTTTGAGGAAAAACAAGTGATTTTGAGGTTTGATTCGTTGTTTTCTATGTTATTTGGCAATCTGATCGCACGGTTAAGTTTGTAGGATTTTGTTGAGTTAGTGCATGTGTTTGGTTAGGAGCTCAGAGGGCTCAGGAGTGTTTCGGAGTGGTTTTAAACTTAGAAAAATTGCAGATTTGCTTCAGTTGTTGCAGGCCCAGTTTCTTCTACGCGTTCACATTGTTCTTCTCGCGTTCGCGATGCTCTAAATTTTCCTCCTTCGTGTTCGCATCCCTGCCCTCGCGTTCGCGTAAGGTTATTTGACCCTGAGGGCTTAGTCTTAACTTTCTCATCGCGTTCATATTAGTACTTTCGCGTTCGCGTAGTTTATAGGACTCCTTCATCGCGTTCGCATAGAACAAATTTCCGGACCCCAGCCTTTTACTCTCCGTGTTCGTGCATTGTCGTGACACCAGGTGCTGGGTAGAGACTTGTAATGGTTTTCTAGATGCTGGTTCTATATTTGGTTCAGACTTCCACTAAATTTTACTTTTCGTTAGTTTTAGTGGCTTATTCATTGATGATTTAATTGTATAATCATATATAAAACGAGATGGGTTAATGTTTGCAAAGATCTTTGGCTTGCTTAGCTTTCACGAGTAGGCGCCATCACGACCCGCGAGGATGTAAAATCTGGGTCGTGACAAGTTGGTATCAGAGCTCTAGGTTTCATAAGTCTCACAACACATGGACAAGCTTAGTAGAGTCTGAGAGATCGGTACAGAGACGTCTGTATTTATCTCCTAGAGGCTACAGAGTTAGAAAAATTTTCACATTTGTTATTTCTTGTCGTGCAGTTTGGTTTCTCAATGCTAATTGAATTTCTACTATGTTCTTTTGCAGATGGAGAGAACATGCATTTCCTCATCTTCTTATCATCTGTCTGAACCCCAGGCAGCTCGCACTAGGGGTAGAGGGCGAGGCCGAGGTCGTGCTAAAGGCCGAGGTAGGGGTAGAGCTCAGCCGCGAGCAGCAGCACCAATGGCGGAGCCTCAGCTTGACTTTGACGAGGAAGTTCCGGCCCCGGCCCCAGCTCCAGCAGTTCTGGTGGGCCCACTCAGGTCCCAGAGGGGTTTATTGTCACCCCAATTCTTCAAGATGCTCTGGTCCGATTGGTGGGTCTTATGGAGAGTGTCACCCGAGCAGGTTTGCTTCCTATAGCACATGTCGTCTCTCAGGCTGAAGGAGGGGCCCAGACTCCTGCTACTCATACTCTGGAGTAGGTAGCTCTTCAGATTCAGGCTCCAGCAGTCCAGCCAGTTAGAGCAGCTCAACCGGGTATGGTAGCCCAGGCCAGTGATGGAGCAGCTATGTCTACCGATGCTTTATGGAGATTGGATATGTTTACCAAGCTTTTTACTACTACCTTCAGCGGTATATCTACCATGGATCCTCAGGATTATTTGGACATCTGCCACGAGGTTCTTCGGAACATGTGTATTGTTGAGACTAATGGGGTTGATTTCGCTAGATTCCAGTTGACTGGATTTGCCAAGACTTGGTGGAGGGATTATTGTTTAGCTAGACAAGCAGGATCTCCAGCCTTGACCTGGGAGCATTTCATGCATATATTTCTGGAGAATTTTCTCCCTATTACACAATGAGAGGCCTATCGGAGGCAGTTCGAGCGTCTCCATCAAGGATCCATGACTGTCACCTAGTACAATACAAGGTTTATTGATTTAGCTCGCCATGATCTTATTATACTTCCCACAGAGAGGGAGAGAGTGAGAAGGTTTATTGATGGACTCATCCAACCGATTCGTCTCCAGATGGCCAAAGAGGCTGAGAGCGAGATATCTTTCCAGGAGGCGGCCAATGTGTCCCGGAGGATTGAGATGGTATTGTCACAAGAGGTGGTCATAGAGCAGACAAGAGACCCCGTCAGTCAGGCCGATTCAGTGGTACTTTGTTTGGAGGTAGAGATTTGTATGATAGGGTTTAGCCTTTTAAGCTTTTCCAGTCAGCCATCCAGGTTTCTCAGGGTGACCCGGGTGGCCGCGGTTCACATGCGAACTATTTTGATCAGCAGCCTTTAGTTCACCACCAGCTTCTATCAGTGCACCGCCACTTCAGAGTTTCTATGGTGGTCATTTAGGTTGATAGGGGCAGCAGACTCAGCAGCCGAAGGGCTTGTTACACTTGTGGTGACATGGGTCATATTTCCAGATTTTACCCTCGAGCACCGAGCAGATCTCAACACCAGGGTTCTCTGCGATGGTTCATGCACCAGGTGTTCCATAACCTGCCTAGCCAGCTAGAGGTGGGGGTAGAGGTGCCAGAGGTAGAGGTAGAGGTCATAGCGGTGGAGCTCAGGCCTCCAGTGGTAGAGTCTAGCCAGCAGCAGGCCTTCCTAAGGAGGTAGACCAGGGTGGTAAGGCCCAACCCCGATGTTATGCTCTTCAGGCCACGCCTGAGGCAGAGGCTTCAGATGCGGTAATTATAGGTACGGTTCTAGTTTGCGATCGGGATGCTTCAGTGTTGTTTGATTTGGGGTCTACGTATTCGTATGTGTCATCTTATTTTTCCCCGTACTTGATCATGCCAAGTGATGCATTTGGTATTTCTATTTATGTGTCTACACTAGTGGGTGACTCTATTGTGGTCGGTCGAGTCCATCATTCTTGTGTTGTGGTGATTGGAGATCTTGAGACTCATGTAGTTTTGTTGCTTTTTGACATAGTTGATTTTGATATTATATTGGGGATGGACTGGTTATCACCTTATCACGCTATCTTGGACTGCCATGTCAAGACTATGACCTTAGCTTTACCGGGTGTGCCTCGTTTAGAGTGGAGAGGGACTCCTGGCCATTCTAACCGTCATGTTATCTCATATGTGAAGGCTCGATGTATGGTCGAGAAGGGGTATTTGGCATATTTGGCATATGTTCGTAATTCCAGTGCTGAGGTTCCCTCTATTGATTCTGTGCCTGTTGTTCGCGAGTTCCCTAATTTTTTTTCCTTTAGACCTCCTGGGTATGCCACCCGACAAGGATATTAACTTTTGCATTGATGTGGCTTCAGGCACTTAGACCATTTCTATCTCTCCATATCGTATGGCCCCGCCTGAGTTGAAAGAGTTAAAGGATCAGTTGCAGGACTTTCTAGAGAAGGGTTTCATTATGCCTGGTGTATTGCCTTGGGGTGCGCCGGTGTTGTTCGTTAAGAAGAATGATGGTTCGATGAGAATGTGCATTGATTACCGGTAGTTGAACAAGGTAACAATCAAGAATAAATATTCGCTGTCTAGGATTGATGATTTGTTCAATCAGCTTCAGCGTGCTAAGGTATTTTCCGAGATTGACTTGAGATCTGGCTACCATCAGTTGAGAATTAGGGCTTCCAATGTCCCTAAGACAGCTTTCTGCACCCGGTACGGGCATTATGAGTTCCTGGTTATGTCATTCGGGCTGAAAAATACCCCAGCACCTTTTATGGACTTGATGAACCGAGTGTCCAGGCCTTACTTGGATTCATTTGTGATAGTTTTCATTGATGATATATTGATATATTTCCGCAGCTAGGAGGGGAACGAGCAATACCTTAGAGCGGTTCTTCAAAATAGTCGGTTAAATGCGAAGTTCTCGAAGTGTGAATTCTAGTTAGATTCAGTTGCATTTCTTGGTCATGTTGTATCAGTAGAGGGTATTCAGGTGGACCCAAAGAAGATTGAGCAATCAAGAACTGGCCTAGACCAGTATTAGCTACAGAAAATGGAGTTTCTTGGGATTGGCAGGCTACTATCGACGGTTCGTGGAGGGGTTTTCATCTATTGCAACCCCGATGACCAGATTGACCCAGAAGGGTACCCAGTTCAGATGGTCGGATGAGTGTAAGGAGAGCTTTCAGAAGCTCAAGATAGCTCTGACTACGGCACTGGTGTTGGTTTTTCCCACGGGTTCAGGGCCTTATGCAGTCTATTGCGATGCTTCTCGCATTGGGCTTGGAGCAGAATTGATGCAGGATGGCAAAGTCATAACTTATGCTTTGAGGCAGTTGAAGATTCATGAGAAGAACTATCTGGTTCATGATTTGGAGTTAACAGAAGATTTGGAGGTATTACCTGTATGGCTTGGCATGTGAGGTATTCAGGCATCACAAGAGTCTCCAGTATTTGTTCAAGCAAAAGGAGTTGAATTTGAGGAAGAAGAGGTGGTTGGAGTTGTATAAGGATTATGACATCACCATTCTATATCACTATGGAAAGGCAAATGTGGTGGTCGATGCTTTGAGTAGGAAGTCATTCGGTATGGGCAGTCTTGCTTATATTCCAATCGGTGAAAGGCCGCTTGCTTTGGATGTTCAGGCTTTAGTCAATCAGTTCGTGAGGCTGGTCATTTCTGAGCCTAGTCATGTGTTAGCTTGCACGGTTGCCCGTTCTTCATTATTGGAGAGTATCAGTGATCAGCAGTATGACGATCCCCATTTGTGTGTCCTTAGAGACACAGTGCAGCGCGGAGGTGCCAGGCATGTTACATTAGATGTTATTGAGTCTTGAGATTGCAGGGGCGAGTTTGGGTGCCTAATGTGGATAGGCTTCGAGAGTTGATTTTAGAGGAGGCACATAGTTCCCGGTACTCTATTCATCCGGGCGCCGCAAAATGTATCAGGATTTGCGACAGGATTATTGGTGGCGTAGAATGAAGAAGGATATCATAGCATACGTGGCTCATTGTTTGAATTGTTAGCATGTTAAGTACGAGAATCAGATGCCTGGTGGTTTATTTTAGAGGATTGAGCTTCCCGAGTGGAAGTGGGAGCGGATCACTATGGACTTTGTTATTGGGCTCCTGCTGACTCAGAAGAAGTTCGATGTGATATGGGCCATTGTTGATAGGCTGACCAAGTCAGCGCATTTCATTCCTGTGGCAGTCTCTTATTCTTTTGAGAAGCTTGTTGATATCTATATTCAGGAGATTGTTTGCCTTCATGGTATGCCAGTTTCTATCATTTCGGACCGAGGCATGCAGCTTACCTCGCACTTCTGGAGAGTAGTTCAGCGAGAGTTGGGCATGCGGGTTGAGCTGAGCACAGCATTTCATCCCCAGATGGACGGTCAGTCCGGCGGACTATTCAGATCTTAGAGGATATGCTCTGAGCTTGTGTTATTGACTTTGGAGGTTCGTGGGATTATTTCTTACCTTTAGCGGAGTTCTCCTACAACAACAACAACCAGACGAGCATTCAGATGTCTCATTATGAGGCTTTATATGTTAGACGGTGTCGGTCTCCGATTGGACGGTTTGATCTATGAGAGGCTCCGTTGTTAGGTACAGATTTGGTTTAGGAGGCATTGGAAAAGGTCAGGATCATTCAGGATAGGCTTCGTTAAGCTCAGTCCAGGAAAAAGAGCTATGTAGACCGTAAGGTTCGAGATCTGGCTTTTATGGTTGATGAGCGGGTATTTCTCCGAGTCTCGCCTATGAAAGGCGTGATGAGATTTGGGAAGAAGGGCAAGCTTAGCCCCAGGTTCATTGGTCCGTTTGAGATTCTTGATCGAGTGGGAGAGGTGGCTTATAGACTTGCTTTGCTGCCAAGCTTATCAGTCGTTCATCCAATGTTTCATGTGTCCATGCTTCGGAGGTATCACGGCGATCTAACCCACATGTTATATTTCAGCACTGGACAAGGACTTATCTTACGAGGAGCAGCCGCTAGCTATTTTAAACCGGCAGGTTTGCTAGTTGAGATCCAAGAGTTTACCTTTTGTTCGTGTTTAGTGGAGAGGTCATCCACCTGAGGCATCGACATGGGAGTCCGAGTCTGATATGCGGAGCCGTTGCCCTCATCTTTTCCCCTACTCAGGTACTTCTCTCTTCTGTCCGTTCGAGGACGAACGATTATTTTACAGGTGGAGAAAGTGACGACCCAAAGGGTTATCATCTATTTTTGTTATCCATTTTGTGCTTCCGAGGCCTTAAAAACCTCATTTGGAGTCACCTTGATTTGCATGTACAGTTCGAGCACGTAGCCAGAAAGCTTAAATGTAAATTCTGTAAAAACAAATGCTAAATTTTGATATTAACATGAATAAATTTGACTTTAGTCAAAATTTTAGGTAAACGGACTCGGACCTGTGATTTGACGGTTTAGAAGGGTCCGTATGAAAATATGGGACTCGGATGTATGCCCAGAATCGAATTCCGAGGTCCTGAGCCCGAGAAATGAGTTTTTAAAGGAAATTATTTTCTGAAATTGTTAAGAAAAATTGAAATGAAAATTGATTAGAACGTATTGGTATCAGACCCGTATTTTAGTTCAGGCACTCGCTACATGTCTTATATGTGATTTAATATATTTCTATAAAGTTTGGATGAAATCGGACGTTGTTTGACGTGTTTCTGGTTTAAAGTTCTAAATTTGAAAGTTAATGAAGTTTGAGAAAAAACTAGTAATTTTGAGGTTTGATTCGTTGTTTTTGATGTTATTTAGCGATCTGATCGCACGGTTAAGTTCGTAGGATATTTTTGAGTTAGTGCATGTGTTTGGTTAGGAGCCTCGAGGGCTCGGGAGTGTATTGGAGGTATTTCATAGTGGTTTCAAACTTAGAAAAATTGTAAATTTGCTTCAGCTATTGCAAGCCCAGTTTCTTCTATGCATTCGCATTGTTCTTCTCGCGTTCGCGATGCTCTAAATTTTCCTTCTTCGCGTTCGCGTCCCTGCCCTCGTGTTCACGTAAGTTTATTTGACCCTTAGGTCTTAGCCTTAACTTTCTCATCATATTCGCATTAATACTTTCGCGTTCACTTAGTTTATAGGACTCCTTCATCGTGTTCGCGTGACAGCCCACGCGTTCGCATAGAACAAATTGCTGGACCCCAGCCTTTTACTTTCCCCGTTCGCATCCTTCAGCTCGCGAACGCGATGGCCCCTAAGTGCTTCCCTTCGCGAACGCGACCAGCCTATCATGAACGCGAAGGGCAATTTTGCCCAATTATATTTTTAATTTCCAGAATAGCGTTGTTGCGGGATTTTCATAAACATTCACGAACTCCTTCTTCTCCAAGGTCCTTAGGCGTCCGTTGAAGCTATCCTTCACCAAAGACTTCTTGGGTTTGTAATCCTTGCTTGTTTCTTTCCATTTTCTTCAACATCTAATAAATTCCTAAGCCTAAAATATGTAATTAAGGGCATAAATTTGGGGATTTGGGTAGAGTTAGGACTTTTTGATTTTTCTTGATTTAGACCCCGTTTGAGGATCAAATTTGAAAATAAATTATATATTCAGGCTTTGTGGGTGAATGGGGGCTTTGATTTTTGTCCGAACCTCGTGTTTTGACCAAGCGGGCTCGAGGTCGATTTTTGGGATTTTGGGAAGAATGCTTGAAAAGCTATAATTAGGCATTGGATTCGATTTGCTTAGCATGTATTGATGTTATAAAGTCGTTTATGTATAGATTTGATTAATTTGGAGCCGAATCGAGAGGAATGGCGGTTATTGAGGATTGAGTTAGCCGTAAAAGTTTGAGGTAAGTGTTTGGTCTAACCTTAGCTTGAGGGAATAGGAGTTTAGTCTTATTTTCTACTTGATAATTGTCGAGTTCGACGTATAGGTATGGTGACGAGTACCTATATGTTGGTGTCCAGCATGATCGTGAGTCTTTACATTTAGAATATTCTGATTTTGTTGTACATTTCATGCCTTAGTGATGATTTCTACATGTTATAAAGAACATGTGAAAGAAATTGTGATCTTTGAATTTCGTGGAGCATTAGCTTGAGTTGCGATACGACTGGTAAAAGTACATCAGATATTGAACCCTTTGGAGCATTGGCTCAAGTGGTAAAAGTGAAAGAAAAAGAAAGATTATTTAAATTATTCCCTTGCCGGAATATTGCTTCTTATTGATTATTTTTTCTTGTCGGGATGTTGAGATTATTGATTTTGTACCCTTACCGTGACTTAATAGATTAATTGTGTTCCCTTTCCAGGATTTCTGTTATTGTTTACTTTGCTCCCTTGCCCCATGTTTTTTACTGTTGTTTGGGTGAGGAAGAATGTTAAAACACGAAGGGTGATGACGTGTATTGTTTGTTATTGTGAGGAAAGAGTGTTAAAGTACGAAGGGTGATATCGCGCTGCACGATGTACCATTCCGTGCCGATTTTATTGATTATATTTGAGGATGAGAGTAAAAGCACGAAGGGTGATGTCGTGCCCGTTTTATTATATCATTGCTTGGTGAGAATGAGAGTAAAAGCACGAAAGGTGATACCGTGCATGTTTCATTTTATCATTACTTGGTGAGGATGAGAGTAAAAGCACGAAGGTGGTGTCGTGCACTTTTTGCTTTATGTTTCTTTATTAATGTCTGCGGTGTATTGTTTCCTTCGCTACTAGATGACTCTTACTTGAAATTGTTATTTTTCCGATAACATGCTCCCCCTCCCCCCCCCCCCTCCCCCTCCCCATATTGATTAGTTGTCTTTGTATTTCGATTCTGTTGTATATGTAGATATAACTGCACAGATTTATATGGTAGTTCGGTCCAGCCTCGTCACTACTTCGCCGGGATTATAATTGGCATTTACTAGTATATGGAGTCGGTTTTGCTGGTGCTACACTCTGTGCTCTTTTGCACAGATCCAGGTGTCGGAGCAGCTTACAGTGAGCAGCAGTAGTCAAGGAGCCGACCTTCAGTCCACGAGACTCCGAGGTAGCCATGTTGGCATCCGCAGGCCCGACGTCTCTTCTTTCAGTTTTCATGTTCTGTTGACATTTGTATACGAGACAGACTATGTCCTTTATTCCAAACTCTTATTTGTAATAGATCTTAGACAGTCCGTGTATTCTTGTGATACCAGGTACTGGGTTGAGATTTGTAATGATTTTCTAGATGTTGTTTCTATATTTGGTTCAGACTTCAGCTAAATTTTACTTTTTGTTGGTTTTAATTGCTTATTCACTGATGATTAATTGTTTATTCATATATAAAATGAGATGGGTTAATGTTTGCAAAGGTTCTTGGCTTGTCTACCTTCCACGAGTAGGCGCCATCACGATCCCCGAGGGTGAAAAATCCGAATCGTGACAAATATAAAGGAGTACATATTTTTATCTTTTTTTATTTTTTCATTGACTTTGCTTTTCATTTCCAAATATTTTGGCTTTTCAATTCAATTTTCAGTTTCAAATGAAATTTTAAAAAAACGAAAAATTAATAAACTTTAATTTTCTTATTGCTTGTCCAAAAACTTGTATATCTATAATTTAATAATATTGCAACAAATTATTAATTCGCAAGAATGTGACATCAATCTAGGTAAATTTAAGTACAAAGAATGGTAATTGAAACAATCAATCAAAAATGAACAGATGCAAAAATCCCAAAAAGCAAAGCTAAGAAATTTAATTTCGCACTCGACTAATTTCTTGTTTACACATTAAAAACCTAAACAAACAGATCAAATAACTCAAAAACGATTGAAAACAATGAATTTAGGTGATTTTGGCCTTTCACAGTTAAATTCATTCAATCATTCAACTCCGTTGACATATATTTGTACATTGGATGATGACACTGCAATTCCGAAAGATTGTTCATACTTTCATCAATTATACTCGTTTAGCAATGAATAAGAAGGAATATTATGAATCCAGTTATATTTTATTCTTTACGTTGATCCTTTAAGCTGGAAACAGAACGAAAGATAAGGTCCGTAATTTTTAACTTTAATAATCACTTGAATTCTTACTATATCATTAAAAGAAAAATATACTGCTTAATAATAACTTACTCTATCAAACCCATTACATAGATGATATTTTGTCTTCACACGGGTTAACAAGTTGGCAAAGGTTGTGACTTATGATTTCAGCTGCCATTTTATTGGAGAATTGTGTAGCCAATAATAACACGTCTGACAGCTAAAAATACTGCACATTTTATTTTATGTATATATTAGTTGGAACTTGGAATATTAAACGTTATCCAACATTCTCACGTGATCAAACTATAGTACTAGTCATTAATGCTCCCATTGACCTCATTAAAAGCTAATCCTGCATGAACTTCTTTACTAATCATTCCGATACTCACACAAACAATCGTTGATTTACTAAGTTTTTAAGCAATACTCTTAGTGGCGATTGGATTAGGAAAAGACTGGGTTTTTGTTTTGGTAAAATAATATTTGTGTTGGAATATAATTTATTAAAAATGATTTGCGTTTGTTGGACAATTTCTTTTGAATAGCATTTTTTCTTAACGACAAAATAAACATTTTTGAAAATAATAAATAAATGAAATTCTTTCCGGTTCAAATAAGTGTCACCTTAACAAAACAAATTTTATCCAAAAGGTGAAAAGAATGGACCTTGGACCTAACTCAACCCCAAATGTTAGCTTATGAGGTGAGGATAGACCAGGCCATATAAGGAGACCAAAAACCTCAAATTCCTCTGACATGGCACAATTCAACAAAAAGAGTGTCCCTTTAATAAACTAAAAAGGTGTTGAATATTTTTCTTTTCAAATTTTCTTCAAAGAGAAGAATGGTTGTCATGATTAAACTTTAAATCTAAAGAAGGAAACAACGAAACCCACAGAGGAAAAAAACGTAAGAGAAACGAGTGGAGGATAGTTAAGTCATTTTGGCAAATGGCCAACCTCCATACCGTAATCATAATACCAAACCTTGACGTGGTTGTTTTGTTCTGTGTTTTTTGTATTGTCCCTCGATGAGGTAATTAGAATTAGGTTTCTCTAACGGTGGACACGAAAGCGAGTGGGACCCACTCGATCATTTCCAAATAGGACACGAGGTTCAGGTTTTCTTGTTTGCGTCACTCTTTTGGTGGCTAACAAACTGGTCATGACTTTCTGGCCACCACCCACTTGCCACGTAATATCATTTGCGGGCCCACCTCCATGCTTTACCATTCTGCTCAGGTGGTTCCCACGTGCTTGCGTAATAAATATTTTTCCACGTTTAATAAGAAATTTTAAACTTAAAATTTAAAACTAGTAATAGTGTTACTCCCTCTAATTCAAAATAAATAATTTTTTAGATGTTTTAAAATTACTTATTTTTGTCAAAAAATCACTTACTTTACATAGAAAGGAATATTGTTAGTAGAGATTGCTAAAACCTTTGTACTTCGTATGACGTAAATCTAAAATCTATATTAATCGAATCGATAAATTCTGAACATCATATGATATACAGAAAAAAGGTATAAAAACTTATTTATTTATAAAACGGTACAGTTAAATTAATAACATAATTTATAGATAAGCAAATTAATTTGATCTCAACATGATAAGTAAATTAAATATATACAAAACTTAGCGTTGAATTCGAGATAAAATAGTAGATAACTTGGTTCCGGAAGAAAGGCTTCCGAACATTGGCGAAGTTAGAAATTTACTCAAGGGTGTTCAAACTTAAAAAAAGTAAAAAAAGATCTCCAAGAAAAAGTGTTCAGTATATGTTATATATCTCTAAAATCTAATATTTTACCTATATAAACAATGTAATTTTCGAACAAAGGGTGGTCAGTTGACCACCATTTATAACATGTAGCTTCGCCCGTGCTTTCGAAGACAACAAATAGATTATTGTTAGACAAAAAATAAAGTATTATTTAGTTTGGATTAATGCATAGCATAAACTTGTCAGAAATTTGTGTGTCCTACAATAGCTGTTGAAGTCACTATTTATAGCTAGTTAAACGCGGGGAACAATATCCTAGGATCAAACCATTTTAAATGACAATAATAAGGATTATTGATGAATATGCAACGGCGGACTATGAATGCCAAATTCTCTGTAATGAATGTGTATTTAATTATAAGGAATATTCTTCATTGAATATTATTTTGTGACAAAAATTTATTTGCCTCTTTTAATAATGTTCCCTTCAGGATCTACCCGAAGTCAATCGAAGTCGTTGCCTTCGGTCTTGACTTCCATTTGCTTCGTCTTCCGTCTGTTCATGATTTCACGTGTCATTCTGTTATTCGAGTATTTAATGTGAACGATTTTTACTACTAGAATTCTGGAAAAAAGCGACTAAAGTTGGTCTATCAAGAAAAGCGACCAAAGTTGGTCGCTAAATTGGTGCAAATAATAAAATAATTATTTTAAATTGGTCGCTATTTGGTCGATAATTTCGTCAAAATATTGATCGGACGGGTCAGACTTGCTTGGTCAAAGAAATACTAAGATTAGCGACCAACGTTGGTCGCTAAAGAGGGACCCACTTATAAAATTTTAATAATTATAATATTTTAAAAAAATTTATAAAATATAAATAAATATAATTTAAAATTAGCGACGAAAGTTGGTAGCTAATCAAAGGGTAAGCAGATAGAGACCAACTTTGGTTGCTAATATAGGACATAGTTATAAAATTTTAGTAATTATATTATTATTTTAAAAAATTATAAAATATAAATAAATATAATTCAAAGTTAGCGACCAAAGTTGGTCGCTAAGTAAAATAGAGACAAACGTTGGTCGCTAATATCTGGGACCCAGTTCTAACAAGTTACGATTATATTACTATTTTAAATATTATATAAAATATAAATATATCTGATTTAAATTTAGCGAGCAACTTTGATCGCTAATTTTAATTTATGTATAGTTAGCAACCAAAGTTGATATCTTTTCAGAGCAATATTGGTTAAAATTAAAAGTCACTTTTATATACTTAGTATATATAATAGACTAAAATGCAGGAATACAATGCAGGTTTATAAAAATAACCTTATAATACTAAGCATAACAACTCATAATAAAAGGACGTAATCGAAATTTTAGATATTAGTGATCCTGTTAGTTTTAGGACATAATACTACACGTTAGAAATCCTAATATCGTTAGAAATTCTATTAGTATAATTACTTTTGGATTGTCTAATTCATATAAAATTAAATAAATAAATATCTACCTATTCTTTACTTTGTGGTCTTCGAAAAAATGGATGTCATATGGCATAAATAAACAAATAGGAATCTCTAGGATTAAAATTTGCATGAATATTTCTTTAAATTAAAAGGGATATACCATCAGAATAATATTAGGAAATATTGTAAATATCTTTTGTGTATCTTTTTATTATTGGTAGAATATTCTCTCATTAATTGTACAATCCTATAGTTGGTAGGTTTTGATTTTCCTTCATTATTGTACAATCCTATAGTTGGTAGGTTTTGATTTCTTTGTACTCTATATATACTTTGGTGAGCAATATAAGAAACTCATTTCTCCAAAACTCTCTACAAGGTATCATACGCCAGTGGCTTATCGCTAAACAAACCCTAAATACATACTACCCCCCGCCGCCGTTGCTCCTCTCATCGGAGCCCATCGCCACCGCCGCTGCACTAATCGGCAGCCCTCTTTTTCTCGACGTTGTTCAGCGCCTCCTCTCCTTGCCTCGCGCTCATGGCCGCCACGACGTCAACCGCGCCTCTCCAGCCGATTTCCATAAATGCATCGACTCAAATCCCACTCAAATTGGACTCCACTAATTACCTGGCGTGGAAATTTCAATTTCGAACCCTCCTTACGGGTTATGATCTCCTCGGCTTCTTGGACGAATCGAAGCCATGCCCACCGGCTACTATCGTCGACAACGACGTGACTTCCCCCAATCCAGCATATCCTTACTGGATTCACCAGGACAACCTTATTTTCAGTGCCATCATCTCGTCGATCACACTGACGATCATCTCCTTCATTGCCGCTACAGAAACCTCTAAAGAGGCATGGGACATCCTCGCGCGCACATACGGCACCGCTTCTCGTTGTCGTATCATGGCTCTCAAACAGCAGCTCCACAATCCGGTAAAAGGTTCTAAATCTATTACTGACTTTATGCACGGTATTCACGTGATTGTGGATGAATTATCTCTCTTGGGTGTTACCGTTGATTCTGAGGATCTTGTCATAAAGGTTCTAAATGGTCTTGATGACCCGTATATGGAACTCTCTCATGCCATCCAAGCCCGTGAGTCTCCCATCTCTTTTGCTGAATTACATGACAAGCTGTTAAGCATGGAGGCTCAGATTACTGCTCGTGTGCCGGCCACCTCCGTCACATCCGACTCGGCTCCGTCGGCTGCCTTCGTCGCCGGACAGCAGCCAGTCCGTCACCGATTCGGTAGCCGCGGGCGCGAGCGCATCAGTCGCGGGTCAGTCTCCAGTCGCGGTGGTTACTCCAGCAATGGTCAGTCTCGCGGGTACAATGGGAAGTGCCAACTCTGCAGTGAATTTGGCCACTCCGCGCGCCGCTACCCATCCTATCCCGTCTCCGGCGCCAACCAGCCCCCTTACGGTGGACCATTGCCGCGGCCAGCTTATGCTTCGCCGCCCTATCCAGCTGCTCACACAGCCCATCACTATCCGACGATTTCCTCTGCATCCGATTGGATCCTGGACTCTGGTGCCTCTCATCACATAACCTATAATCTTGCCAACATGTCTCTTCACAGTCCTTACACTGGCTTCGACAATGTGGTTATTGGTAACGGTGAAGGTTTGACAATTACTCATACTGGACTACTTAACAGTCATTCCTCTCTTTTATTACCTAGGGCTCTATGTTCCACATATGCGTAAAAATTTTATCTCTGTTGCCCAATTATGTCGTCACAATAATGTTAAAGTTGTTCTTTCTGATACTGATTTTCAGGTGAAGGACCGTCGCAAGTGGGCAACGCTCGTTCGCGGCCCACTTAGGGGCAATACCTACTACTGGCCGGCGGCTCCCAGTCTCCCATCTGCCCTCACGGCACAAAAGCTCTCTGCGTCATTGTGGCATTCTCGTTTTGGTCACCCGTCAGCTAAAACCCTGCGTCATTTAGTATCGTCTAGCAGTATAGCGTCCAGTAATGTGTCTGACCTTGCCTGTGTATCTTGCAAACTTCATAAGTGTCATAAGTTACCTTTTTCTAAGTCAAGTCTGTCTTCTACTGCTCCCATGGAGCTTATTTTCTCCGATGTATGGGCCTCTCCGATTATTTCAAATGAAGGGTTTAAATATTATGTCATCTTTGTCGATCATTTCTCTAAGTATGTTTGGTTTTTTCCTTTACGCCGTAAATCTGATGTCTCACAAACCTTCCCCATTTTTAAATCCATTGTAGAGAAATATTTCTCTGCTAAAATCATTACTCTGTATACTGACAATGGGGGTGAATTTCTCTCTTTACGCTCTTTTCTTGCCTCTCATGGCATCTCTCATCTTACGTCACCCCCTCATACTCCTCAGCACAATGGCTATGTTGAACGCCATCACCGTCATATTGTCGATACTGGTCTCACTCTCCTTTATCATGCCTCTATACCTCTCATTTACTGGCCTTATGCCTTTGCTACAGTAGTCTACCTCATTAATCGTTTTCCCAAGACAAATCTCTCGATGCGCTCCTTCTTTGAGTCTCTCTTCCAGAAACGCCCCAACCTTGCCAAATAACGTGTCTTCGGCTGTCAATGCTTCCCTTGGCTTCGGCCCTACACCTCACACAAAATGGAACCCAGATCTCGTGCCTGTGTCCTCTTCGGCTACTCTACTACTCAAAGCGCCTATCTCTGCTTTGATCCCTCAACGTCTAAAATCTTCGTCTCGCGTCATGTCACCTTCCATGAAGATGTCTTCCCATTCTCCAAAATGTCAAACCCCGAGTCTCCCCCTGTACCCATTCCGGTCTCCCTAGAAGTCCTACCGCTGCCGCCACCAGTACCTGCCGTTGCTGCCACCAGTAATCCTTCACCGGACGCACTCCCGGCGCCACCGCCCGCGCCACCAGCGCCCTTTCCGGCACCGCCAGCGGCCCCTGCCGCCGCTACACCCATTATGCCGCTACCTGCATCCTCTCAGGGTGGTCATCATATACAGACACGCAGCAAAAATAACATCTTTATGCCCAACAAGAAGTTTGGTATGTCTGCTGTCACTTCTCCTACTGTTACTGAACCTCAGACCCTGTCCAGTGCTATGTCTGATGAGCGCTGGCGCGCTGCTATGTCATCAGATTTTGATGCTCTGCTACGGAATGGAACTTGGGATCTTGTCCAGCCTGATTCCTCGCAAAATGTTGTGGGTTGCAAGTGGGTTTATCGCATCAAACGCAAGCCTGACGGCACTGTGGATAAGTTCAAAGCCCGGCTTGTTGCAAAGGGCTTTCATCAGCGTCCACGTGTGGATTTCCAGGAGACTTTCAGTCCGGTTGTTAAGCCGGCAACTGTGCGTTTGGTTCTCAGTATAGCTGTATCCAAGGGCTAGCCTCTTCGTCAAATGGATGTGAACAATGCCTTTCTCCACGGGAGGCTTACAGAGGATGTTTATATGGCACAACCACCGGGCTTTGTTGACAAAGCCTTTCCATCTTATGTCTGTAAGTTACAGAAAGCTATTTATGGTCTCAAACAGGCACCCCGGGCATGATACGGTGCGCTCCGCCAAAGCCTTCTGACCATGGGTTTCGTCAACACTACCTCTGACACTTCGCTCTTCGTCTTTCAGCACTCTGGTATTACGGCCTATTTTTTGGTGTATGTTGATGATTTCATATTGACTGGTAATGATTCTGCTTTCTTGAACCGTGTGATTGACTCTCTTGGGTCTCAGTTTTCTCTTAAAGACATGGGTGATCTAAGCTACTTTCTTGGTGTTGAAGTTCTGCGCAGCTCCAAGGGGTGTTTTCTTTCTCGATGTAAATATGTTGTTGACCTTTTGACTCGTCATAATATGCTGGAGTCAAATCCTGTTCAGGCGCCAACGGCGGCGTCAACTCGCCTTCATCTGGCTGACGGCTCGGCCCCTGCCGACGCATCCGCCTATCGGCAGGCCCTTGGGGGCCTCCAGTATCTCTCCTTCACTCGTCCTGATATCTCCTTTGCTGTGAATAAACTCTCACAGTTCATGCATGCTCCTACTGTCACTCATTGGGGTGCAGTTAAGTGCATATTCCGGTATCTGAATGGGACGTGTGACTTTGGCGTCTGGCTGTGTCCTTCATCTGCTATACCTCTGCATTGTTTCTCTGATGCTGATTGGGGTGGAAACTGTAATGACCGCTCCTCAACTGGTGCCTATGTTATTTTTCTAGAGCCAAATCCTATTTCATGGAGCTCCAAAAAGCAGCGTTCCATTGCACGATCATCTACTGAGGCTGAGTATCGTGCCATTGCTTCTGCTGCCGCTGAAGTACGTTGGCTTCATTCCCTGTTGCGCGAGCTTCATGTCCCTCTTCCGGCTGCTCCTGTCATTTACAGTGACAGCATTGGCGCCACTTATCTCTGTGCCAACCCTGTGTTTCATTCTCGCATGAAACACATCTCCATTGATTATCACTTTGTTCGTCAATTGGTCCAGAATGGGTCCCTTCGTGTTGCTCACGTATCCTCTGCTGATCACCTTGCTGATGCTCTCACCAAGCACTTATCTCGTCCTCGGCTTCTTCTGCTGATGTCCAAGATTGGCGTGTCCTCCGGCCCTCCATCTTGAGGGGGCGTATTAGGAAATATTGTAAATATCTTTTGTGTATCTTTTTATTATTGGTAGAATATTCTCTTATTAATTGTACAATCGTATAGTTGGTAGGTTTTGATTTTCCTTCATTATTGTACAATCCTATAGTTGGTAGGTTTTGATTTCTCTGTACTCTATATATATACTTTAGTGAGCAATACAAGAAACTCACTTCTCCAAAACTCTCTACAGATAAATAATTGAACCAAAATATGCTTCAGATCGATTTTAATGAAATAAAATCGACAGCTGATACCCACTAACTGACTAAATACAATTATACTTATATCATAATATTCGTTGATAATTATAGCAATCTCACTCAAACACTTCTCTCATGGTTTGAATATTATAACTATCTTTCCTAGCTCAATTTCTGTATGTACGTTATTTATTTTAACTGAAAATAAATTTTCAATACTAAAACTAATATTCCATAATATCATTAATATAATCTATCAAACGAAGATGAAATAAGTAATTTAAAATAAATATCATAAAGTGAGAAAACTGACGGAAATAAGAGAACTCAATCTTTTCAAATATATATCTTATCTTTTATGATCGCTTT
Organism: Nicotiana benthamiana; assembly: GCA_034376525.1. Classification (NCBI taxonomy): domain Eukaryota; kingdom Viridiplantae; phylum Streptophyta; class Magnoliopsida; order Solanales; family Solanaceae; genus Nicotiana; species Nicotiana benthamiana. Next base: position 16,889,654 of record CM067325.1, read on the forward strand.
AAATTTTTATTATAAAGAAACGCAAGAAACAAAAACAAAAGTTGAATTATATGAAAAGCAATTAAGCTTAATTTCCGATTTTGAGAGTTACTCATGGAAAAGAAAGTAAAAAAATTAAAAAGAAATCCCTGTGGTGTTACAATTATAATTTTTGAATAGTTTTAGAGCTCTCCCTCTAGGTTTTCGTTTTATGACACTGAATTCGTTTATTGTAAAAGCATGAATACAAGATCGGTTTATAAATATAACCTTATAAAATTAAGCATAACAACTCATAATAAAAGAATATAATCGGAACTCCACATATTAGCCTTATAATCTTATTAGTTTTAGACATAATACTATACGTTAGGAATCTTACATGATTACCTTTAGAAATCCTATTAGTATAATTTACTTTTCTACGGTCTAATTCATAAAAAAATGAATAAGTAAATATCTTTAGTCATGTAGTCTTATTACTTTTAGGATATACCTCTTAAATTTTTTTGTTACTAATTTAATTTGAAAACATATTATAATGTCCTATTGCTAATTTAATTTGAGAATGTATTATATTGTCCAATTCGTTTAGAAAAAGGACAATATATATTATTATAAAAGCATAAATACATTATTAATATACCTAAATAGCCCTAAAATATTAAATGGAAGAACACATTTGGGAAGAACATAACTGCAATTACCTATTTTTTGGACTACAATACATTCTATGCTAATTTTTAATATTTAAAATTTTAAAATTAATAAAATTTTATCTATTAAATTCTAATTAAAAATATGTAGGAACATTTAAGAAAATTAATTTCATAATAATCTTCCGTATTGGCAATACATTTCCAACTTCATAATGTCCAATACCAAAATAAAATAAAAGTAATATTAAATGGATTATATAAAGAGTTGAACTTGAGAGAAAAAATCCCACGATACTATATTTTTATATTATATGTGATGACCCAAACGGTCATCACTTGCTTTTAATTGATTTTGTGTTTTCGAGGTCTTGAAAACCTCATTTACCATTACCTCGATTTGCATGCGCAATTCGGGAGCGTAGCCGAAAATCTTAAATATAAAAATCTGTAAAAAAATGGTAAAAAAATAACTATAAATGAAATTAATTTAATTTCGGTCAATATTTTAGGTAAATGGACCTAGACACGTGATTCCATGGTTCAGAAGGGTTCGTAGAAAAATATGGAGCTTGGGCGTGTGCCCGGAATCGAATTTTGAGGTCTCAAGCCCGAGAAATAAATTTTTTAAAGGAAATTATTTTCTGAAAATTTTTAAGAAAATTTAAAATGAAATATGATTAGAGTATGTTGGTATCGGGCATGTATTTTGGTTCCTGCATCCGGTACATGTCTTATATATGGTTTATGTCATTTCTGTAAAGTTTGATTGAAAACAGAGTCCGTTTGACGTGATTCAGACCTAAATTGCTAAATTTAATACTTGATGAAGTTTGAGAAATTTTTTTGATGTTTGATGTTTGATTCACTGTTATTGAGGTTATTTTGGCGATTTGATCGCACAGATAAGTTCGTATGATATCGTTGAGTTAGTACGTAAGTTTGGTCTGGAGCCCCGAGAGCTCGGGTGTGTTTCGAAAAGTTTTGAACTTAAGAAAAATTGCAGGTTTTCAGCTGTTGGATTTCTGACATTTCCTTCTTCGCTTTCGCGGGAGTACCCACGCGAACGCGACGAGTTAATTATTGCTGAAGGAATTCCCTTCTACGCGAATGCGTACCCCAGGTCGCGAACACGAGACAGTGAGGGGCCATCCCTTCGCGAACGCGACCCTGGCCACGCGATAGCAAAGGCCAAAGTAAGCCTGGGCAAGAGTGGGAAAATTTCCCTACTCGAATGCGACCTGCTGATCGCAAACATGAGGGCTCCAGAAGCTAAAGCTTCGCGAACGCGAGCCCGTGTATGGGAACGCGATGGCTTAATCGGCCTGACCTATCACGAAGGCGAAAGGCTTGTCGCGAACGCGAAAGGCATTTTCGCCCAATGATTTTAAATACCTAAAAACAGAACACTTGATGAATTTCCTAAAAATTTCATAACCTTCTTCTTCTCCAAAGCTCTTAGGCAATTTTTGAAGCTTCTCTTCACCATAACTTCTTGGGTAAGTAACCTCTAACTTGTTTTCTTCATTTTCCATCAACACCCATCAGATTTCTATGTCAAAAACATATAATTAAGGTTAAAAAAATTAGGGATTTGGGTAAAATTAGGGCTTTTTGATTAATTATGATTTAGACCTTGTTTTGGGATCGAATTTGAAAATAAATTATATAATCGGGCTCGTGGATGAATGGGTGATCGGGTTTGGTCCGAATCTCGTACTTTGACCAAACGGGCCCGGGGTCAATTTTTAAATTTTTGGAAAGAATGATTAGAAAGCTATAACTAAGCATTAAAATTGGATTGTTTAGAATTTTTTGATGTTATTAATTCGATTGTGTTGGAGCCAAATTTTAAACGAAAAGTGGTAGTTGAGGATTGAGTTGGCCGTGAAAGTTCGAGGTAAGTGTTTGGTCTAACTTTAGCTTGAGGGATTAGGAGTTGAGTTCTATTTGCTATGTGGTAATTGTTGGGTACGACGTATAAGCATGGTGGCGAGTATCTATACGTTAGTGTCTAGCATGACCGTGAGTCCTTATAGTGTGAATATCATGATTTTGTTGTATTTTTCATGCCTTGATGATGATTTCTATTTGTTGTAGAAAGTTTGTGGTAGGAATTGTGACCTTTGAACATCGAGGAGCATTGACTCAAGTTGTATTAAGAATTGAGAAAAAAATATTATATGTTTGAACCTTTTAGAGCGTTGGCTCAAGTGGTAAAGTAAGCTATGAAATAAAAGTGAAAGAAAGAGAAAGAGTATTAAATTATTTCCTTGCCGGGATATTGTTGCTTTGTTGATTATCTCCCTTTCCGGGATGTTGAGCTTATTGATGTTGATCCCTTTCCGGGATTTAATTATTTAATCGTGTTCCTTTGCCGGGATTTTATATTATTATTTTTATTATTATTATTTTGTTCATTCTCTTGCCCATTTAATTGTGATTGTTGTTTGGGTGAGGAAGAGTGTTAAAGCACGAAGGCTGATGCCGTGCATTGTTTGTTATTATAAGGAAAGAGTATAAAATACGAAGGGTGATGTCGTGCCGCATGATGTATCATTCCGTGTCAATTCTATTGATTATATGGTTAGGAAAGAGAGTAATAGCATGAAGGATTATGTCGTACACAGTTGATTATATAATTGTTTGGTGAGAACGGGAGTAAAAGCATGAAGGATGATGTCGTGCACATTTTCATTATATAACTGCTTTGGTGAGGCTGAGAGTAAAAGCACGAAGGGTGATTCCGTGCACATTTTCATTATATAACTGCTTTGGTGAGGTTGAGCGTAAAAGCACGAAGGGTGATGCCGTGCAATTATTGATTTCTGCTTCTGTGTTGATATTCTAGTTGAGTTGTTTCTTTCCTTACTTCATGTCTCTCTATTCAGAACTATTATTTCCCCCTTCAGTATGTTCCCCCTCCCACATTGACCGATTATCTCTGTATTTCTTTTCCGTTGTATATATATTTGAACTGTACATGTTTATTTGGAAGTCTGGTCCTACCCTCATCACTACTTCGTCGAGGTTAGGCTAGACACTTACCAGCATATGGTTAGGTTGTGCTGATACTACACTCTGCACTGTATGCAGATCTAGGAGCAGCTTTCAGACAGTAGTTGAAGTGCTTCCTTCAGTCCACCCAGAGACCCATTTTAGATCTGCAGGCGTCCGTAGGCCCTGGCGTCTCCCTCTATCCCTATTTTCTAATTCATTTCCTTTTATTCAGAAACAGTGTATTGTTACTTCTTCAAACCTGGTATGTGGTAATCTTAGAAAGTCTGTGATACTGTAACACCAAGTTTTGGGTATTTGAGATTTTGAGAGTTGTAATAGCCATAGCCTTAAAATATATAATATTTGACTTCCGCTTATTTATTTAAAAATTCTGTTGTTATCATATTACCTCCTTGTGTTTGCTAAAAGGAGCAATAATAAAGTGTAGCAGGTAATTAAGGTTTGACTTGCCTATTTCCCACTAGTAGGCGCCATTACGATTCTCGAGGGTGAGAAATCCGGATCGTGACATTATATTTGAACTGTTTTTCTACTCAAATAATATTTATTATTAATTTTTTGTGTAATATTAAAAAATACTCAATTATTAAATAAAAACTAAGAAAATATTAAAGAATATAAATGTACGAGAAAGAGAAAAAAATAGTTGGTGAGATCAATACCACAAATAATTTTACAGACAAAAAGATCTAAAAAGTAAAATGTCATATCACTCTTTTTCTCTTTAAAAATAAATTTTCTGGTAGATAAAAGCATAATTAAGATTAATCATTCAAAATAAGAGATGAACTAAAATAAGATCTACTAGAATAAATTATTTTATGTTAAAATCGAATAATTAAATTCTTCATATGAGTAAAATTCTTTCTTATTCAAGTAAAAACAATCTTAAGATACATAAATTTATTCATAAAAAGAGCGTCAGAACACAAAGTAAAAGGGTTAGTATATTATTAAGAATCAAAATGTTATAAAAGTGTATGAGGAAGCACAATCAAAGCTAAATCCTAAACAAGAACAAATCCTCAAATCTTTATTATAAAGAGTCAACTTTGCTATAACAAAGGTATTCTGTAGATGTCTCCTGTAGAATCTAAATAATATTTCTATATCATGCATTATTTGCAAATATCATATCAAGAGTCATGATACTATTACCAATAATAGCAAGTGGTGCCACCCACTTTAGATTTGATATATCTCTTCAAACAACTTAAATAACCATCACAAATATATCAAAGCAGATCAAAGATGCTAAATTTATAAGGAAAGCAAAATTGATAATATGGGATGGATCACAAATGACTAAGTATCAAACGATCGAAATAATTGCCCGGAGTTCTAGAGACATATTGGATATTATTGAATTGTTTGGTGAAAATTAATGGTTTCGGAGGTAATTTATGTCAAGTACTACCAGTAGTTCCAAAATCGACAAAAGCATAGACTGTAAAAGCTAGCTTGCCAAAGTTATACTTCTGGCCTCAATTGAAAAAGATTCAACTAACAAGAAATATAAAGTAAGAACAGATCCAGTATTCAGTGTATTATTGCTTCGTGCCGAGAATGAAGAGCATCCAATAAAATAAGATTTGGTTCTGCTTGAACACTTGGTTATCAATTCCAATATAGTAGTGCATTTAATAAGAGAAATATTTCTATCATTAGATTAAAATGCAATTTATGCAAATCACATGATTGAATTAAAAATATATTTTCGCTAGCATAAATGAATATGTTGACCAACTAAATAAAAGGTTGATTGCAAAATTTTATAGTAAAAATAAATGTTTCTATATTTTAGACTCAGCAGAAAATGATGTCAATAATTTCTATCAAGAAAAATGTTTAAATACTTTAATACCATATTGCCTTGTACCATACATGTTTGTTGTCAAGTTTATTATTTCTTACGTATGTTAGTGTTATCGTATATATAATAGACTAAGTTAAAATTGATCTTCCTAGTATATAGGTTGATTTTGAAGAAAAATTTTCCCGTCGTGCTACTAAAAAACTTAGATACGTCTAATAGCTTACGTAATAATACACATATGGTATATAAAAGTTTTGACAATAATGTCATACATGCAAAAATTATGATACTGATCAATGTGATTCTAAGCATATTGAACCCTTGAATTAAACTTTCATCTTTCGAAACTAAGGAATATCTAATATAATTTATGTGAAAATATTTATAGTACGTTTATATTTTGCAAATATAATAAACAAAGCACAAGGACAAACATCCTAAATATTGGACTATATCTATTGCAATATGTTTTCTTGCACGAATAAATGGTGTACTTTCAAGAGAGATAACAAGATCGACAACAAGAGTTTTTGTTAAGGTAGAGCAACAAAAGTATTAGGAGGAAACGTATACAAAAAAATATTGTCCACAAAAAAGTGTTCATCAAGATACCATCACATTAAATACTTTTAAAGTATAATACATAATTATCTAACCAACATGACAAAATTGATAATTTGTATAAGTTTTTGATGATGTCCTTTTATTTTAAATTCATGTATTATACTAATGTACTACTATTTTTTGCCATTTACTAATTGTCGTATTATTATACATAAAGTTTCTCTCATAAATTAAATTTTATTGTTCCTTCACATAAATAAATATTTAAATTATCACGTGCCATTATTAACGTGCAATACACGTTCATAGATATGAATACTATATTAAAAGCATGAAGTCCCTTAGCGAAATATCGTTCACTTTTTTTACCCTCTAAAGATAAATCATTTAATTATTTTCCTAATGAAATCAACTAAAAATTTATTATTAAATACTTTCTTATTTTAACTATGTACAAGATCCTAAATATTAGGACTCTTCTTAAATCCTTCAAAGTTTCCAAGTTTTTCTTCTTAACCATGTTAGGAACCATTAGGAAATTGTTTTCCAAGTCTTTGGCCTTTTTATTTTGATATAAACTAATTTAATCATATTTAGTATCAACTTAGATAGTTAAACATAATAAAATTCTATCTTTGTTCAAATTCCTTCAGGTTTCAAGTCTTTACCTTTTTGTTTTCTTATAAAAAGATAAATTATGCTTGAACTTAAATAATTAAAAATATAATAAAATTGTATTTTTGGCCAAATCTAAATTATACGTAAGTTTTACAAATTTTTAGTTTATTTATTTTAATTACCTATCGACTAAGTTGGTAACCAAAAGTGAAAAAACATGCAAAATAAGTTTTTTTTAACAAATTATTCTTTTGAATTTTTGTTTCTTCTCTCTCCGTTTATTGAAATGTTATGTTAACATTTTGACAAATTTAGTTAGGGTCGTCCCAAAATATCATTATTATTTGATGTAGTTTGGAGCAATTGTACATCTCATTAGAGCATTAAAATCTTTATCTACCTATCTATCTATTATATTATATTAAAAGCAAAAGTCTTTATCGAAATATTATTCGCTAATTTTGCCCTTTAAAAATAAATTTTATACGAGATAAAATAGTCTTTAATTACAACAACAATAACAACCCAGTAAAATTCCATCTGTAGGGACTGGAGAAGGTAGACGCAAACTTTACTCCTACCCCTAAGGGGGTAGAGGGGTCGTTTCCGGAAAACCCTCAGCTCAGAAACAAAAGTAGTTTTTTAATTATTTTCTAATTTAAAGACTTTAAAATCAACTAAACTTTTACTATTAAAATTTTCCAGATTCTTTTCGATGCAAAACGTGAGTTAGCAAAATTCTGTACGAGTTAAGCACGCAATGAATTCTAAAAACATAAAGATTCAAAGCATATGATTTTTTCTTACTATTTATAGATCGAATTCTTATTGAAAAAGTTATAATTATTCTCTAATATTTAGAATGAGAAAATATTCAAAAATTTAATTAATAAACATTAAATTATTTATTTAATATTGAGAATAAATAACTAAGTCATTGAATTAATTAATTAGTAGGCGAATCCAATTCAATTATTTTACATATCATATAATATTTTTTTTTTGTCAAATTGACAAAACACTTAAAGTACATCAATTTTATTTTTGTAAGAAGAATATCGATAGTGAAAGAAATTATAAAATATAGCAAAATTAATTATAGTAAAAAATAAAGATCTAAATCTGTAAAAATAAAATTTAAGCAATAACGTAAAATTGTAGAAAGCAACCACATAAGTGAGTTGTCATTTGTTTCTTTTTTGCATTCAGCCTAACAAAGGAAAACGTCCCGCTAAATTTTTATACAAAAAATTTTCTTGTAAAATATTAGTTCAATATTACTCATTCTTTAAACTTTATATTGTCCTTTAAACTTTATATTGTCCCTGTCAATCTCTTAGAACGTATAATATTTTCATTTAAGAGACCAAAAGATTTAATTTGTAATTTGTGTTATTTGACAAATCTGTAAAGAATTGTAAATAGTAAAAATTTTCATAAGTTTCGATATAAGTCCGGACAAAATAAAAATAAGGCATCTAAATAAAATTCATTTATTTGTTAAGCTAACTAAATGAGAATAATATTTATCGTTTAAACAAATCTTAAATTATATTTCATAACTCAAATAAGTTATCTAATAACATGCATGTTATATATATATATATATATATATATATATATATATATATATATATATATATATATATATATATATATATATATATATATATATATATATATATATATATATATATTGACAATCTGAAAGGTTATCACTTATTTTTAATTGAATTCTGTGCTTCTGAGGCCTTGAAAACCTCAGTTGGAGTCACCTCAATTTTGCGTGCGCAGTCCGGGCGTGTAGTCGGAAAGCTTAAATATGAAAATCTACAAAAATTAGAAAAATTTTCTATAAAATAAATTAATTTGACTTCGGTCAATGTTTGGGTAAATGAACCCGGACCCATGATTTGATGGTCCTAGAGGGTCCGGAGAAAAATATGGGACTTGGGCGTATGCCTGGAATCGAATTCCGAGGTCCCAAGCTCGAGAAATAATTTTTTTAAAGAAAATTAATTTTTGAAAATATTTAAGGAAATTTAAAATGAAATCTGATGAGAACATGATGTTATGGGGCCCGTATTTTGGTTCCGACGCGCGATACAGGTCTTAAATATGATCAAAGATATTTCTGTAAAATTTGGTGAAAAACGAACGTCGTTTGACGTGAATCGGACCTATATTGCTAAATTTAGTAGTTGATGAAGTTTGAGAAAAAGTTCTTGATTTTGAGGTTTAATTCGTAGTTATTGAGGTTATTTTGGCAATTTGATCACACAGATAAGTTCGTATGATGTCCTTGAGTTAGTAAGTATGTGTGCTTAGGAGCTCCGAGGGCTCAGGCGTATTTCGAATGTGTTTCGGAAGGTTCGGACTTAGGAAAAATTGTTGAAAATCTACATCAGGTGCCCAGGCCTGTTGCTCTTTGAATCGCGTAAGATAAATGGGGAAAATGTGATTTTGTACAATGCGAACGCGAGGAAAGGAACGCGAATGCGGAGCACTTGGGGATTGCTCTACGCGAACGCGATCCCCGTCCCGTGAACGCATAGAGTAAATGAGGGGCTGGTCTAGGAAGTGAACATTTCGTCTACGCGAGCGCATTCATAGGCCCGCGAATGTGAAGATCAGGGGGCCAAACCTTCGCAAACGCATAAAAGGACTCGCGATCGCGTAAGCCTGGGAAAGGCTGCTCTTCGCGAACGCGATGAAGGTTTGCCCATCGATTTAAAACAATAGCTATATGAGATTCTTTTTAAAATTTCAGTACTTCTTCATCTCAACTCCAAATTTGGAAATTTTGAAAGAGAATTTCACCACAAATTCATAGGTATGTAATCTTTAACTCATATTCTTTATTTTTCATTAATTCCCATTAGATTTCTAGGCCTAAATCATGTGAATAAGGGTAGAAAATTAGGAATTTGGGTAGAACTAGGGCTTTTTTATTAATGGTGATTTAGACCTCGTTTTGAGGTCAAATTCTGGAAATAACTATATATTTGGTCTCGTGGGTGAATAGGTGATTTGATTTTGGTCTGTACCTCGTATTTTGACCAAGCGGGCTCGGGGTCAATTTTTGGATTTATGGAAAAAATGTTTAAAAAGCTATAAATCGATTATGTATAGATACGATTGTGTTGGAGCCAAATTCGAAAGAAAAGGCGATTTTTGAGGCTTGAGTTGGCCGTGGAAGTTTGAGGTAAGTGTCTGGTCTAATCTTAGCTTGAGGGATTATGAGTTGTGTCCTATTTGCTAATTGCTTCTTGTTGAGTACGACGTATAGGCATAGTGACGAGTATTTATGCGTTAGTGTCGAGCATGACCGCGAGTCTCAAATTGATAGATCTTGTGTATTTAAATGTTGCTACGGATGCTTTAATTGGGTATTCTCGATATTTAGCAAAGGTTTAGTTTATTCTTATGGATTTTTATTATGATTACGTATTGGTACTGATTGAGCTTGGTAGGAGTTGAGATAGGATTGTTTATAGCTGATTCTCCCTTGCCGAATATTTATTTTGAGATCGTTGTTCTCTTGTGGGGAAGATCGTTATTACCTTGTCGGGAAGTTATTATATTGATTTTGTTCCCTTGCTGGGATTCTTTTTGAATTGTGTTGCCTTGTAAATGAGAGAGGGTGGTACGCCTACCACGAGATATAATAAAATGAGAGCGGGTGGTATTCCTACAATGAGATATAATAAAATGGGAGCAGGTGACATGCCTACCACGAGATGTAACGAAATGAGAGCGGGTGGTACACCTACCACGAGATATAATAAAATGGGAACGGGTGGTACGCCTACCACGAGAGATAATAAAATGGGAGCAGGTGATACGGTTACCACGAGATATGAGAAATGGGATCAGGTTGCATGCCTATAACGAGATTTCAACCGAAAGTTAAATCTGCCATTGTTTTCCTTATCCTTGTTAGAAGTTGAACTTTGGTTTCCTTATAATTCTCTTGAGATTCTGTTTTATTTGTTATACCACGAGCATGTTCCCCTTCCCCAGTTTTTACTCGTTGTTCCAGTTTATTTTTTCATTATGTGTGTGTGTGTGTGTGTGTGTATATATATATATATATATATATATATATATATATATATATATATATAACTGCATAGGTTCATTTGAAGTCTGGTCCTGGCCTCGTCACTACTTTGCCGGGGTTAGTCCAGGCACTTACCAGCATATGGAGTCGGTTGTGCTGATACTACACTCTGTGCTCCTTTGCACAGATCCAGGTACCGGACAGCAGCAGTAGCTCGGGAGCCAGCCTTTAGTCCATAGAGATCCCGAGGTAGCCCTACAGACGTCCGCAGGCCCGACGTCTCCTCTATCTTTTATGATGTTCTGTTATCTCTTGTATTGAAGACACACAGTGCTACTTTCTTTCAAACAGTTGTATGTAGCGATCTTAGTAGTCTGTGGATGTTGTGACACCAGGTTATGATTAAAGGCATGTGTTTGTCTTCAGGATATTTTGGATTTATATTTTATTTAATACTTCCGTTAAATTTCATATTTCGTTATTATTTAATTGTTTATTCCTTGTTAATTTAATTGGTTAAAAAGGAATTTGGAATAAAGGAGTTTAAAGATTTTTAAGTTCATGGCTTGCCTAGCTTATACGAGTAGGCGCCATTAGGACTCCCGAGGGTGGAGAATCCTGGTCGTGACAAGTTGGTATCAGAGCTCTAGGTTACATAGATCTCACAGTTCATGGACAAGCTTAGTAGAGTCTGAGAGATCGGACTGAAATGTCTGTATTTATCCCCATAGGTTACAGAGTTAGGAAAATTTCACATTTGTTCTTTCATGTCGTGCGGTTTGGTTTCTCAATGCTAATTGAATTTCTACTCTATTCTTTCACAGATGGCGAGAACACACACTTCCTCATATACCGATCAGCATCCCGAGCCCTCAGCAGTAGCTCTCGTGAGGGGTAGAGGGTGAGGCCGAGGCTGTGCTAGAGGCTAAGGCAGGGGCAGAGCTCAGCCCAGAGAAGCAGCACCTATAGCGGAGCCTCGGGTTGATTTTGATGACGAGGTTCTAGTCCCACCAGTTTCGGTGAGCCCAGCTCAGGTTCTAGAGAGGTTCATTGCTACCTCAGTTCTTCAGGATGCTCTGGTCAGTCTAGTGGGCCTTATAGAGAGTGTCACCATGCCAGGTTTACTTCCTATAGCACCAACCATCTCTCAGGCTGGAGGATGAGCCCAAACTCCTGCTACTTGCACTCCGAAGCAGGTAGCTCCCTAGTTTCAGACCCTAGTGGCTCAGCCAGTTACGGCAGTTCAGCCAGTTGCGGTAGCTCAGACCGGCGATGGTGCAACTATGTCTGCCGATGCCTTGTGGATATTGGACAGGTTCACTAATTTCTTCACTACTATTTTCATCGGTATATCTACTAAGGATCCCCAGGATTATTTAGACAGTTGTCACGAGATTCTTCGGAACATAGGTATTGTTGAGACCAATGGGGTTGATTTTGCTATATTTCTCTTATCTGGATCTGCCAAGACTTGGTGGAGGGAAAATTTCTTAGTTAGACTGGAAGGATCGCCAGCCTTGACCTGGGATCAGTTCACACAACTATTTCTGGAGAGGTTTCTCCCTATTACACAGCGGGAGGCCTATTGGAGGTAGTTCGAGGGCCTTCAGTAGGGTTCCATGATTGTCACCCAGTATGAGACCAGATCCATAGATTTGGCTCGCCATGCCCTTATTATAGTTCCCACTAAGAGAGAGAGAGAGAGAGAGTAAGACGGTTTATTGATGGACTCATTCAGCCGATTTGTCTCCAGATAGCTAGAGAGTCTGGGAGCGAGATATCCCTCCAGGAGGTATCCAATGTGGCCGAGTTGAGATGGTACTATCACAGGGGATGGTCATGGAGCAAAGAGGCCTCGGCATTCAGGGAGATTCAATGGTACCTCGTCTGGAGGTAGACTCATATGGTATGGGCCATCCTCCTAGGCCCTTTCAGTCAGCTCTTCAGGGTTTTCACGGTGCTTCAGGTAGTCGTGGTCCTCAGATGTAGTATTCTAATCAGCAGCCTTAGAGTGCACTACCAGCTCCTATCAATGCACCACCACTTCATAGTTCCAAGGACGCCAGCCCCAGCAACCGATGGCTTATTTTACATATGGTGACACGAGGCACATTGCTAGGTATTTCCCTCGATCACCGGGTAGCTCTCAGCATCAGGGTTCCCGTGCCATGGTTCAGGCACCAACAGTTCCACTGCCTACTCAGCCAGCTAGGGGTGGTGGTAGAGGTGCTAGAGGTAGAGGTAAAGGTAGAGGTGCTAGAGGTAGAGCTCAGACCACTAGAGGTGGAGGCCAGCCAGCAGCATGCCGACCCAGAGATGTGGTTCATGGTGGTGCGGCCTATCCCGATGTTACTCTCTTCAGGACAGGCCCAAGTCTGAGGCTTCTGATGCAGTTATTACATGTACAGTTTTGGTTTGTGATAGAGATGCTTCAGGGTTATTTGATCCACGGTCTACATATTCGGATGTGTCATCTTATTTTGCATCGTACCTGGTCATGCCTAGTGATTCATTGAGTGTTTCTCTGTATGTGTCTACACTTGTAGGTGATTCTATTATGGTTGATCGAATCCATTATTCTTGTATTGTGGTGATTGATGGGTCTTAAGACTCATGTAGATTTGTTGTTTTTAGACATGGTTGACTTCGATATTATATTGTGGATGGACTGGTTATCACCTTACCACGCTATCTTGGACTATCATGCCAAGATTGTGACCCTAGCTTTACCAAGTATTCCTCGTTTAGAGTGTAGAGGGACTCCTGGTCATTCTACCCTCAATGTTATCTCGTATGTGAAAGCTCATCGTATGGTCGAGAAGGGGTGTTTGGCCTATTTATCATATGTTCGTGATTCTAGTGCTGATGTCCCTTCTATTGATTCTATTCCCGTTGTTCGTGAGTTTCCTGATGTTTTCTCTTCAGACTTGTCGGATATGCCACCCGGCAAGGATATTGACTTTTGCATTGATATGGCCCGGGTACTCGGCCTATTTCTATCCCGCTATATCATGTGGCCCCGTCTAAGTTGAATGAATTAAAGGCACAGTTACAACACTTGCTTGAGAAGGGTTTCATTAGACCTAGTGTTTCGCCTTGGGGTGTGCCGGTGTTGTTTGTCAAGAAGAAGGATGGGTCAATGAGAAAGTGTATTGATTACCAGCAATTGAACAAGGTTACAATAAAAAATAAGTATCTGCTGCCGAGGATTGATGATTTGTTCGATCAGCTTCAGGGTGCCAAGTTATTTTCAAAGATTGACTTGTGATCTGGGTACCATCAGTTGAGTATTAGGGCATCCGATGTCCCTAAGAAATATTTCTGCACTCCATACGAGCATTATGAGTTCTTGGTTATGTCATTCAGGTTGACAAATGCCCCAGTATCTTTTATGGATTTGATGAACCGAGTGTTCAGGCCTTATTCGTATTCATTCGTAATAGTATTCATTGATGATATATTGATATATTCCCGCAGCCAAGAGGAGCACGAGTAGAACCTTAGAGTGGTTCTTCAGACTCTGAGGGATAGTCAGTTATATGCTAAGTTCTCGAAGTGTGAGTTTTGGTTGAGTTTAGTTGCATTTCTAGGTCATGTCGTGTCAACAAAGGGTATTCAGGTGGACCCGAAGTAGATTGAGGCAGTCAAAAACTAGCCTAGACCAGCATCAGCTACAGAGATTCGGAGTTTCTTGGGATTGGCAGGCTACTATCGTCGATTCGTGCAATGGTTTTCATCTATTGTAGCCCCGATAACCAGGTTGACCCAGAAGGGTGCCCAATTCAGGTGGTCAGATGAGTTTGATGCCAGCTTTCAGAAACTCAAGGCAGCCCTGACTACGGCACCGGTGTTAGTTTTTCCCACAGGCTCAGGACCGTATATAGTTTATTGTGATGATTCTCGCATTTGGCTTGGTGCAGTGTTGATGTAGGATGGCAAGGTCATTGCCTATGCTTCACAGCAGTTGAAGATACAAGAGAAGAACTATCCAGTTCATGATTTTGGAGTTGGCAGCCATAGTACACACATTGAAGATTTGGAGTCATTATCTATATGGTGTGGCATGTGAGGTGTTTACGGACCACAAGAGCCTTCAGTATTTTTTCAAGCAAAAAGAGTTGAATTTGAGGCAGAGAAAGTGGTTGGAGTTGTTGAAAAATTATGATATCACCATTCTATATCATCCAGGTAAGGCCAATGTGGTGGCCGATGCTTTAGGTAGGAAGTCAGCCAGTATAGTCGGTCTTGCTTATATTTCGATTGGTGAGAGACTGCTTGCTTTGGATGTTCAGGCTTTAGCCAATCATTTCATGAGACTGAATGTTTCTGAGCCCAGTCATGTGTTAGCTAGCATGGTTACTCATTCTTCATTATTGGAGCGTATCCGTGGCCGGCAGTATGATGATCCCCATTTGTGTGTCCTTAGAGACACGTTGCAACGTGAAGGTGTCAGGCATGTTACTTTAGATGATGATGGAGTTTTGAGATTGCAGGGTCGAGTTTATGTTTATGTGCCTAATATATATTAGCTCTGAGGGTTGATTTTAGAGGAGGCCCATAGCTCCCGATACTCTATTTATCCGGGCGCTGCAAAGATGTATCAGGATTTGTGGCAGCATTATTTGTGGTGTAGAATGAAGAAGGATATCGTTGCTTATGTGGCTCGGTGTTTAAATTGTCAGCAGGTTAAGTACGAGCATAAGATGCTTGATGGTTTATTTCAGAGGATTGAGCTTCCCGAGTGGAAGTGGGACCGGATCACTATGGACTTCGCTGTTGGACTCCCGCAGACTCGGAGGAAGTTTGACGCAGTATTGGTAATTATTGATAGGCTGACCAAGTCAGCACATTTCATTCATGTGGTAGTCTTTTATTCTTCCGAGAGGTTAGCTGAGATCTATATCCGGGAGATTGTTCGCCTTCATGGTGTGCCTGTATCTATCATTTTAGATCGAGGCACACTGCTTATTTTGTGTTTCTAGAGAGCAGTTTAGGGAAAGCTGGGCACACGAGTTGAGTTGAGCACAACATTTCAGCCCCAAATGAAGGCACAGTCCGAGCAGACTATTCGGATATTGGAGGATATGCTTCGAGCATGTGTCATTGACTTTAGAGGCTCATGGGATCAGATTTTGCCTTTAGCGGAGTTTGCCTATAACAACATCTACTAATCGAGTATCCAGATGGCTCCTTATGAGGCTTTATATGGCAGACGGTGTCGGTCTCCGGTTGGATGGTTTGAGCCGGGAGAGGCTTGGTTGTTGGGTACGGATCTGGTTCAGGAGGCTTTGGACAAGGTCAGGATTATTCAGGATAGGCTTCGTACATCTCAGTCTAGGAAAAAGAGTTATGCAGACCGCAAGGTTCGAGATGTGGCTTTCATGGTCGGTGAGCGTGTATTGCTTCGAGTGTCGCCTATGAAGGGCGTGATGAGATTCGAAAAGAAGGGAAAGCTTATCCCTAGGTTCATTGGTCCCGTTGAGATTCTTAATCGACTGGGAAAGGTGGCTTATAGACTTGCATTGTCGTCGAGCTTATCAGTCGTGCATCAAGTGTTTCATGTGTCCATGCTTTGGAAATATCACGGCAATCCATTTCACGTGTCAGATTTCAACACTGTCCAGTTAGACAAAGACTTGTCTTATGAGGAGGAGCCGATAGTTATTATAAACCGATAGATTCATCAGTTGAGGTCGAAGAGTTTTCCTTCTGTTTGTGTTCAGTGGAGAGGTCAGCCCCCAGAGGCATCGACCTAGGAGTCCGAGTCCGATATGCGGAGCCGTTATTCCCATCTTTTCCCCTACTCAGGAACTTCTGAACATTAGTTTTAGAGGTGGATTCATCACTTATTTTTAATTGAATTCTATGCTTCCGAGACCTTGAAAACCTTAGTTAGAGTCACCTCGATTTGCATGCGCAGTCCGGGCGTGTAGCAAGAAAGCTTAAATATGAAAATCTGTGGAAAATAGTAAATTTGATTATAGAATGAATTAATTTAACTTTTGTCAATGTTTTGGGTAAACAGACCCGGACCCGTGAATTGATGGCCCCAAAGGGTCCGTAGGAAAATATGGTACTTAGGCGTATGCCAGGAATCGAATTCTGAGGTCCCAATCCCGAGAAATAAATTTTTTAAAGAAAATTATTTTCTGAAAATGTTTAAGGAAATTTGAAATGAAATCTGATTAAAACATGATGGTATCGGGCTCGTATTTTGGTTTTTGTGCAAGGCACAAGCCTTAAATATGATTTAAGACATTTAAGTAAAATTTGGTGAAAAACGGACGTCGTTTGACGTGAATCGGGCCTATATTGCTAAATTTTGATACTTGATGAAGTTTGAGAAAAAGATCTTGATTTTGAGATTTAATTCGTTATTATTGAGGTTATTTTGGTGATTTTATCGCGATAAGTTGTATAATGTCGTTGAGTTAGTGCGTATGTATGTCTAGGAGCCCCAAGGGATCGGGTGTGTTTCGGAAGGGTTTGGACTTAGAAAAAATTACAGAAAATATGCAACAGGTGCCTAAGCCTGTTGCTTTTGGCGATCGCATAGTCACTCTCGTGATCGCGTAGTCACTCTCACGATCGCGTAGTTACTCTCGCGATCGCGTACGGTAAATGGGGATAGGGGTGATTTTGTACAATGTGAACGTGAGGGAAAGAACGCGAACGTAGAGCATTAGGGGGTTTCTCTACACGAACGCGATCCACGTCCTGCGAAAGCATAGAGTAAATGAGGGGTTAGTCTGGGAAGTGAACATTTCCTCTACCTGAACTTGTTCACAGGCCCGCGAACGCCAAGGTCAGTGGGCCCAACCCTCCACGAATGTGTAAGAGGACTCGCGAACGCGTAAGAGGACTCGCGATCACGTAAGCCTGAGGAAGGCTACTCTTCGCGAATGTGGCAGACCCATCGTGGACGCGATGAAGGTGCCCAGCGATTTGAAACAATAGCAATACGAGATTATTTTTAAAATTTCATAACTTCTTCATCTCAACTCCAAATTGGGCTATTTTGAAAGAGTATTTTGCCACAAACTCTTAGATATATAATCTTTAACTCATTTTCTTTATTTTTCATTAACACCCATTAGATTTCTAGGCCTAAATCATGTGAATAAGGGTAGAAAATTAGAAATTTGTGTAGAACTAGGGCTTTTTGATTAATGGCAATTTAGACCTTGTTTTGGTATTGAATTCTGAAAATTATTATATATTTGGGCTCGTAGGAGAATGGGTAATTTGATTTTGGTCCGAACCTCGTATTTTGACAAATCAGGCTCGAGGTTGATTTTTAGATTTTTGGGGAAAATGATTAAAAAGCTATATATTGGCATTAGAGTTGGTTTGTTAGCATTTATTGATGTTATGAAATCGATTATGTATAGATACGATTCTGTTGGAGCTAAATCCAAAAGAAAAGGTGGGTTTTGAGGCTTGAGTTGGCCGTGGAAGTTTGAGGTAAGTGTCCGGTCTAACCTTATCTTGAGGGATTAGGAGTTGTGTCCTATTTGTTAATTGTTTCTTGTTGAGTCGACGTACAGGCATGGTGACCAGTATCTACGTGTTGGTGTCGAGCATGACCGCGAGTCTTAAATTGACAGATATTGTGTATTTAAATATTACCACGGATGCTTTAATTGGGTATTCTCGATATTGAACAAAGGTTTAGTTTATTCTTGTGGGTTTTTATTATGATTAACTATTGGTACTGATTTAGCATAGCAGGAGTTGAGATAGGATTGGTTATAGTTAATTCTCCCTTTCCATGATGTTTATTTTGAGATCATTATTCCCTTGCCAGGAAGTTATCATATTGCTTTTGTTACCTTAACGAGATTTTTTATGAATTATGTTGCCTTGTAAATGGGACCAGGTGGTATGCCTACAATTAGATATAATAAAATGGGAGCGGGTGGTACGTTTACCACGAGATATAATTAAATGGGAGCAGGTGGTACACCTACAACGAGATATAATGAAATAGATGCGATTGGTACGGTACTATGAGATGTAATAAAATGGGAGTGGGTGATACGCCTACAACGAGATATGATAAAATGGGAGCGGGTGGTAAGCCTACAAAAAGATAACGAAATAAGAGCGGGTTGTACGCCTACCACGAGATATAAGAAATGGGATCGAGTTGCACTTCTGCAACGAGATGTGAACCGAAAGTGAAATCTGCCATTGTTTTCCATATCCTAGTTAGAAGTTGAACTTTGGTTTCCTTGTAATTCTCTTAGAGATTCTGTTTTATCTGTTATCCCCCGAGCATGTTCCCTTTCCCCAGTTTTTACTTGTTGTTCCAGTTTATTTTTTCTTTATATGTTGTGTGTGTGTGCATGTGTGTATATATGTATATATTTAAAACTGCACAAGTTCATTTGAAGTCTGGTCCTAGCCTCATCACTACTTCGCCGAGGTTAGGCCATGCACTTACCAATACATGGGGTTGATTGTGCTGATACTATACTATGTGCTCCTTTGCACAGATCTAGGTACCGGACAGCAACAGTAGTCCCGGAGCCAGCCTTCGGTCCATATAGATCCCGAGGTAGCTCTGCATGCATCCGCAGGACCCATGTCTCCTCTATTTTTTATGATGTCCTGTTATCTCTTGTATTTGAGACAGACAGTGCTACTTTCTTTCAAACATCTGTATGTAGTGATCTTAGTAGTCCGTGGATGTTGTGGCACCAGGTTTTGGTGAGAGGAATGTGTTGGTCTTCAGGATATTTTGGATTTATATTTTATTTAGGACATTCACTAAATTTCATATTCTGTTGTTATTTAATTATTTATTTTCTGTTAATTTAATTGGTTAAAAAGAAATTTTGAATAAAGGAGTTTAAAGATTTTAAGTTCGTGGTTTTTCTAGCTTCTATGAGTAGGTGTCATCATGACTCCCGAGAGTGAAAAATCCGGGTCGTGACAAGTTGGTATCAGAGCTCTAGGTTACATAGGTCTCACAGTTCACGAACAAGCTTAGTAGAGTCCGAGGAAACGGTATAGTATATATATAAATATACACTATACTATGCACTTAGTATATATAATAGACTATATTATATCTACATATATATACTATACACTTAGTATGTATAATACACCATATTATATATATAGTATAATGTATTATAATACACTATACCATACATTTAGTATATATAATACACTTAGTGATTATAATATACTATACTATCTCTCTCTCTCTCTCTCTCTCTCTCTATATATATATATATATATATATATATATATATAGAAAGAGAGAGAGAGAGAGAGAGAGAGATAGAGCTTAAATTGAATTAAAAGTAATTTATTTATTTTTAGAAATAACGACCAACTTTGGTCGCTATTTTGGTCAAACTGTCAAAATATAGCGACCAACTTTGATCTTTATTTAGGTCAAGAAGTCAAAACTTATTTTGATACCAAAATAGAAACCAAAGTTGGTCTCTATTTCTAATTCGAGTGTCAAAATCGGGTTTCCCCTCCCATTCTATTATTTTCTTCAAATAAATTCCCCAAAATCTCTACTTTCCCTCTCACACTCAAACCCTCCCCCCTCCAACACCCAGCAGCAGCGGCGCCACCAAGCCCATCGACGGCAACAGCTCCACCGCCGGCGACCTCCACTTCCCTGGTAGGTTTCTCTCTCCTTTTTTTTCGAAATACACTACTTTTATTTAATTCCTCCTTGTTTGATTTGTAAAAATTAATTATTCTTAGCTAAATTAGTGTGACGACCCAAAAGGTCATCACCTCTTTTTAATTAATTTCTATGCTTTCGAGGCCTTGAAACTCTCCTTTAGAGTTGCGTCATTTTGTGTGCACAATCCCAGGGCGTAGCCGGAAAGCTTAAATATGAAATTCTGTGAAAAATTACTAAGTTTTGATATTAAAATGAATAAATTTGACGTTGGTCAATTTTTTGGGTAAATAGACCCAGACCCGTTATTTGACGGTCCGGAGGGTCCGTAGAAAAATATCGGACTCGGGTGTATGCCCAGAATAGAATTCCGAGGTCCGGTCCCGAGAAATGAATTCTTAAAAGAAACTATTTTTTTGAAATTACTAAGGAAAATTGAAATGATATTTGATTGGAACGTATTGGTATCGGGCGCCCGGTACAGGTCTTATATATGAATTAAGATATTTCTGTAAAATTTGGTTGAAAACAGATATCGTTCGGCGTGTTTTGGGCTTAAAGTTCTAAATTTGAAACTTAATGAAGTTTGAAGAAAAACTCTTGATTTTGAAGTTTGATTCATGGTTTTTGATGTTATTTTGGTGATACGATCGCACGATTAAGTTCGTAAGATGTTGTTTAGTTAGCGCATGTGTTTGGTCAAGAGCCCATAAGGCTCGGGAGTGTTTCGGAGATATTTCGGAGTGGTTTTGGACTTATGAAAATTTTAGGTACCAGTTCTAGTATGGTCTTCTTTGCGTTAGTGGGAGAACCCTCTCGAACGCAATGAGTAAAATTAGCTGAAGGACATTTCCTTCTATGCGAACGCGTTAACCAGGTTGCGATTATAACTTTGCAAACACATCCCTGGCTTTGCGAACGCGAAGGCAAAAGTGAGCATGGGCGGGATTGGGGTACAATAGCTATGCGAACATGACCTTAAGGATGCGAACGCAAGGTTCAAGGAGATAACTCTCCGCGAACGTGAGCCGCTGTGTCTCGAACGCGAAGGTCTTCAGACTTGGACCATCGCAAACACGAGGGTCACATCGCGAATGCGTAGGTTTAATTCTCCCAGTTATTTTTTAAAAACTCCAAACAGAACCATTTCGGGATTTTCACTAGACTTCACAAACTGTTGAAACACGTTCTCAAGTCGCTAAAACTAAAAGTGTGTTCATCTTTGTAGGTTTTGATAAATGACAAACCGACGCGCATGGAACATTGACATATGCCGAAGTCCAAGCACAAGAGAAACAAAGAACAAGATCAAGTAAAGCAACAAAGATATACATGAGTCGTTTTATATTGTGATCTTGATCCAACAATAGATTCAAGTCTTGGCTTCTCTCGAAAAATCATTTTCATCAAACCATGCATCTTTGATTTAAAACAAAATGATTTTCAAACATTTTCATTTTAGCCAAAATGATTTTTAAACAAGTCTTTCAAATCTGGACAGAACTGCCAGATAATCGATTATGTGATTTGATAATCGATTATGTTAAGTCGGCTAAAACCGGAATTTACAAAACAGCAAAATAATCGATTATGTAATATGATAATCGATTATCCTTTTTATCCAGATTAAATTAGAAATTCCGCAGAGGTCAATAATCGATTATCCTATATAGCATAATCGATTATTCACTGACCGTTGCCAAAGTTTTTATAAACGCTGAAAGATAATCGATTATGCACAAGGCAATAATCGATTATGCAAGGTGAAAATCAGCGTCTGATTTTTGAACGTTATCAGGTAATCGATTATGCAAATTGAATAATCGATTATTCTAGCTGAAAATCAGCAATTAGTGATTGGCAGTTAAGCAACGGTCTTGGTGACTTTGAGGACTATAAATACACCTATAAACCTCTCTTTTAAGTACAACAACGGATTACAATTCTTGCTTAAGCTTACATACTCTCATATCAATCATTTCATATTTATTTCATAGTTTTTGAGAGCCAAATTCTTGACGAAGTTGTTGTGTTCTTGAGCGTATTAATTTTACTCATATCTACTCTGTAAGAGAGTCTTGTCTTGAGTGCTAAGTGTTTGTATACACTTGAAGGGAAGTTCTAATCCCTTGTGGTTGTAAGAAGGAAAGGTTAGTTCCTTCACGTGAAGTATTGAAGTGTGGTATCTTCGAGCAAGCATCGTTGAGACTTGTGTTCTCAGTTTGTAACGGTTTGTTAAGCACCCGTAAGCTTAACGGAGTTAGTTGAAACTCGAGAGAGTCTCTCGGGAAACTGGACTAACCACACGTTGTGGTGAACCAGTATAAGTTCGGTGTGTTCTCTCCTTACTACTTTATTTACCGCACTTATTTTACTCCTGCAATTTTAATTCCGCAAATTTATCTTGATTTTATTAAAACGCCATTCACCTCCCTCTAGCGTTAAGCGTATATTCTAACACAGACTTCTTCTTCTCCAAGGTTCTAGAGCGACTTTTGAAGTATCTTTTCACCATTAACTCGGGGGTTAGTAATCTTTATCTCGCTTTCCTTCATTTTTCATTAATATCTATTAAAATTCTAGGCCTAAAACATGTAATTAAGGTTAGAGATTAGGAATTTGGGTAGAGATAGGGATTTTTAATTAATTAATTGTGATTTAGACCTCATTTTGGGATCAAATTTTGAAAATAATTATATATTCGGGCTCGTGGATGTATAGGTGATCGGATTTTGATCCGAGACTCGTATTTTAACCAAGCAGGCCCGGGGTCAAATTTTGATTTTTTGGGAAAAATGATGGAAAAGCTATAATTAGGCATTAGGTTCGCATTGTTTAGCATTTATAGATATATTGAAGTCATTATTATAGATACAATTGATTTGGAGACGAATTCGTGAGGCAAGACAGTCAATTAGGATTGAATTGACTGTGGAAGTTTGAGGTAAGTGTTTGGTCTAAACTTAGCTCGAGGGATTAAAAATTGAGTCATATTTGCTATATGACAATTGTTGAGTACGACGTATAGGCATGGTGACGAGTATCTATACGTTGGTGTCTAGCATGACCGTGAGTCTTTATATTGTGAATATCATGATTT
The DNA here is from genome assembly GCA_034376525.1 of Nicotiana benthamiana. Lineage (NCBI taxonomy): Eukaryota > Viridiplantae > Streptophyta > Magnoliopsida > Solanales > Solanaceae > Nicotiana > Nicotiana benthamiana. The sequence continues at coordinate 16,913,126 of CM067325.1, forward strand.
CATTGTTTCTTTCATACCTTGGTGATGATTTCTATATGTTGTGGAAAACTGGTGAAAGAAATTGTGACCTTTGAATATTGAGGAGCACTGGCTCGAGTAAATTAAAAATTGTCAAAGTATATGAGATTACTGAACCCTTTGGAGCATTGGCTCACGTGGTGAAACGAGTTTTGAAGTGAAAGTAAAAGAAAGAGAAAGAGTTATAAAATTTTTTCCTTGCCAGGATTTAACTGTTAAATTGTGTTCCCTTGCTGGGATTTCTGTTACTATTCGTTTCCTCTCTTGCCCCTTTTTTTGTGATTGTTATTTGGGTGAGGAAGAGTGTTAAAGTACGAAGGATGATGCCCTGCACTTATTGCCGTTTGTCATGATTTCTTGTTATCAGTTCGCGTGCATTAATTGTCTTATTTCACAATTACTATGATTCTTTATGTTGGCATTTTCCTTTATCGTGTCACTAGTTATTATTAAATGTATGCTATAATTGATACATGTTTATGTGACTTAATTGCTACTTGATATCCATCATACTAAATATTAAATTGCATATTTGTTACTTAAAGTCCATTATTAATTGTTACTTGTCATTATTTGTTTTCCTCAGTGAATCATAATTATTATGTACTTTGTGGTCTTATGAATTTGCATTAATTATTGCGGTTGTCGGAGTAATTTTATTTGCAAGAACGGTTATATATATGATAAAATGAGATTGGGTGGTACACCTACCACGAGATATGATGAAATGGATTGGGTGGTATACCTACCACAAGATATGATGAAATGGGATCGGCTGGTACGCTTACCATGAGATTTGATGAAATGTGATCGGGTGGTATGCCTACCTCGAGATATGATGAAATGGGATCGGCTGCTACACCTACCTCGAGATATGATGAAATGGAAGCGGATGGTATGCCTACCACGAGATGTGATGAAATGGGATTGGGTGGTACGCCTACCACGAGATATGATGAAATGGAAGATGAAAAATGAGATCGGGTTGCACGCCTGCAACGAGATTGAAATTGAAAGTGAAAGTTGCCTTTCTTTCTCTTTATCCGTGTGAGAAATTAAGTTACAATTTCCTTATATTTCTTTGTTTTCCGGTTATCTGCCACCTCCGCAGCATGTTCCCCTTCCCTAGCTTTAATTGCTTACTACCTATTTACTTTTTCTCCATATATTATATAAATGCACAATTTTATCTGAAGTCTGGCTCTAGTCTCGTCACTACTTCGTTGAGGTTAGGCTAGACACTTACCAGCACATAGGGTCGGTTGTGCTAATACTACACTCTGCACTCTTTTGTGCAGACCTCAGAATTGTACATTTCAGATCGCAGTGAGATTGTTGGATCTTGTCATCAGGCGACCCAAGGTAGACCTGCAGGCGTTTGTAGGCCTGGCGTCTCCTTCTATCTACTTTTCTATTTCATACATGTATTTCCAGAGACAATGTTGTATTTAATTCTTTCAGGCCTTTATTTGTAGAATTCTTAGACCGTCTATGAAACTTTGACACTAGGTCTGCGTAGTGGAGACTCAAACAATTGTACTAGGTATTTATGTTCAAATAATTATTGTTCTTCTTCCACTTTGTTACATTTCGCTATTTAAATGTTATATCTTCGTAATTGTTAAAAAATATAAAATAGGGAAAAAGTTAAATTATTCCAATGATATGGCTTGCCTAGCTCACATTAGTAGGCGTCATCACGACTCCCGAGCGTGGGAACTCCGGGTCGTGAAAATTAGATCTATGATAATTGTTTAGTTTTACCTACTAATTTGGGGAAGAAATGGTTTGAAGAGGAGAAACTCTAAACCCTACTAATTCCTAAAAAATGGTCTCTCTCGTGAATAAATTTGAATTGCTAGCTCATTTTCTTGTAATTCTATAAGTTTAGAAAAAAGAAATTAACTATTTAGGTAGACTAATTTATATATGGGGTTACATTTTAATTTAAGTAGACTAATTAACTTCCTTCAATTTTCTTATGAAGTTAATTGTTTATTATATCATTTGTGTTACCCGTATCATGAAAAATAAAAAGATTGTACTTGGCAGTCAAGATTCAAAATACTAAATTTATGCCTTCAAATAAAATATTTAAAACCATTAAGCTTAAGTGAATCAAGATTAAATTTTTTTTTTGTAATCTATGTAAAAAAATAAAAGTTGCTAATGATCTTGTGTTGAAATATTAGGTTACTTATTCTAAATTAGAATGAAAAAAAGTCTCACACTAATTAAAATAAGTTTCTAATAAGGTGTTAATAAATGTTGCATTGAAATCTTAGATTTCTTATTCTCTATTGACTGAAATTAGTACCTTCATAAGTTCACTTTTATGAACTCTTTTGGTATTCATTGAGAAAACCTTTTGTAATTTATTATGTTCTTTGTTTAATCTTACTCATTTTTACCAGTAAGTCTTGTTGGTATTAGTTGTAAATTTTTCAACAAAATTTAAAGAACTGATTAATATTTTATATTAACATATTTATATTAAAAGCACGAAGGCCTTTAAGTAAATGTTACATATAAAAATAAAATGTTATATTAAAGACTACCCAAGGAAAAGTAATATTGGACTTTTAGAATTCTAAGAAAGATTAGGATATGAATTAACTAAATTAATTTGTTCTTATTTTATTTGTATATATGGAACATCGTACTTGGATGTACAATAGGAGTTATCCTAATCGGCAGAGATTGCGGGAGAATTTTATTAAAGGGGTGAATGGCTTTATTAGACATGCAATGTCACTTCCATCATACCTAACTGAAGGTGTAATTAGGTGCCATTGTGTTAGGTGTGACTGTATGAAGTTTGGAAAACCGGCGAAAGTTAAGCATCATCTTTATAGGAAGGTATTTATATAAAATTACTTTGTGTGGACTAATAATGGAGAGATCGATGGAAGCCATGGGATATTTCATATAATTGTGGGTGAAAGTAGTAGGTCGGTGGAGAATACAAACTGTGATTCTAGAATTCATAATATGATTGCGGATGCTTTTGGGATGCATGTAGGGGTGAGCCCAATGAAAATGTTGAACAAACTCCTAATGATGACGCAAAAGGTTTTTATGAACAGTTAGAGGAAGCTAGTTGTCCACTATGTAATGGAAGTCCGCACTCTGAGTTGTCTGTTGCATTTAGATTACTAAGTCTTAAATCTGATTGGAATATTTCTCTATGAGCCAAGGACTCTTTTCTTGACCTTATGCGTGAACTAGTTGACCCTGATCGAATTACCAAATGATTTTTATAAGGTAAAGAGATTAGTTTCTAAGTTAGGACTTCCGTCAATGAGAATTGATATTGGTGAAGGTGGTTGAATGTTATATTATAAGGATGATGCAGCTTTGAACGGTTTTAAATTTTGCGAAAAGCCTCGTTTCAAGAGGCTTTCCAGCGAGAATATGGTTGCTATCAAGTCGATGCATTATTTACCTCTTATACCTAGGTTAAAGAGGTTATATGCGTCGATAAGTTTTACTCATCATATGAGATGACACTTTGAAAATAGAAGACTACCTGGTGTTATGTGTCATCCTTCAGATGGAGAAGCTTGGAAGCACTTTGATAGGACATATCCAAATTTTGCTAATGAACCAAGGAACATTCGGTTAGGTTTGTGTGCAGATGTCTTCACGCCGTTTTCTGTATTTGCGACACCATATTCATGTTGGTCTGTCTTTCTTGCACTTTATAATCTATCGCCCTAATTGTGCATGACTAGTCCATATATATTCTTAAATTGCATTATCCTCGGTCCACGTAATCTGAAAAGTTTGATTGATGTATATTTGCAACCTTTGATTGATGAGCTAAAACAATTGTGATATGATGGTGTTGAAACATATGACATATCAACCAAGAAGAATTTCAATTTATGTGCTAATTTAATATGGACAATTAACAATTTTCCTGCGCATGGAATGTTGTTTAGATGGGTGACTGCTAGGAAGCTTGCTTGTCCTTACTGCACAAAACATAGTAAAGAGTTCACTTTAAAATATGGCCGAAAGCAATCATGGTTTGATTGTCATCGTCAATTCTTGCCTCCTAATATTGAGTTTAGAAGGATGAAAATGCATTCAAAAATAATAAAATGGAATATGATTTTCCACCTCTGATACTTTTAGGTGAGGAAATTTTGGAGAGGGTCCAGAACTTCAGTAAAGTTACTGAAGCTCCACCTTATAGATTCTCGGGATATGGTGTTACTCATAATTGGACGAAACAGAGTATATTTTTGCGAGTTACCTTATTGGAAGGATAATCTTCTCCATCACAACCTTGATGTCATGCATATTGAGAAGAACTATTTTGACAATTTATTCAACACAGTGATGGATGTTAAAGGTAAGACAAAGGATAACCCAAAGGCTAGAATGGACTTACAAGAATATTGCAGGCGGCCTCAATTATACTTGCAGAAAACAAATAATAGTAAGGTGTTCAAGCCCAAAGCAAGTTACACATTCACTTTGGAGGAAAGACGGTAAATTTGTGATTAGGTAATGAAATTGAATATGCCTAAGGGTTATGCGTCGAATTTTGGGGAAAAAGTTGATATGGAGGTAGGGAAGTTGAGCCATTTGAAAAGTCATGATTGTCATTTTTTCATGCAGACCTTAGTGCCTATTGGATTTTGTGGTTTGCCTGAAAGAATCTGGAAACCCATCACAGAGATTATTTTGTTTTCCAAAGACTTGTGTTCTTCCACATTAAGGGAAGAAAACCAACTCCGGATGGATCAGAACATTCATGTAACTTCTACTAGAGCCCTTTTCAATCCACCTTGTACACGAGGCACGACTTGGAGGGCATGTTCAATGCAGATGGATGTATCCCTTTGAGAGGTAATATTATAAGTTTGATATAATTTTTTGCTTTATTTGAATGTTTTTGGCTAACCTTAAATTATATAGGACAATTGGCAAAGGCAAATCATTTGTTAAGCAGAGGAATAAGATTGAAGGATCTATATGCGAAGCTTATCTTGCAAAGGAAACAGATAATTTTTATTCTTATTATTTTGAGAGTAATGTGCCATATGCTAGGAATAGGCCAACAGGCACACGTTCGACCTTACGAATGATTCATTATATCCGCCTATTTCCATATTCAATCAACCAGGCCGATGTTCTAAGGATTTTAGAAAGAGAAGTTTGAGTGATATGGAGTTCAAGTCAGCTACACTTCATGGGTTGCTAAATTGTTCCGAAGTTGTACCATTTCTCAAGTAAGTATTGATTCAGTAGTTATCAAAATATAAATTACTGTAATTACATCTCAATGCAACTACTAAAAATATTTGATATGTCATAGTCACTTTGTCATGACCCAAAATCCACTAAGGGTCGTGGTGGCGCTGGACACCGCCGTCAGGCAAGGCAACCGAAATACTTAATTAAACTCTTGTTTAAATAATTTCCGAAAATGCTTCTTTTATATGATTAAAACAACACTCAGTATATTCCTCCGAATGAATAATAAAATATTTAACAACTTTTAAAATTTCTGAATAAGCCCAAATACATCCCAAAATCCGGTGTCAAAAGTACATGAGCATTTTCTAAGAAAAATCGAATAAAGCATAACAACTGTCCAGAATATAATTGGATAGAAAATAAATAGGATCCAGAGAGAGACTTTAATAGCTGCGAGTCACCTCGAAGAAATACAGCTCACCTAGTCTTCGTGTCAACCATGCCGCTATGCCACTAAGTCACTAGCCATGCATAAACTTGTGCAACAAAAAAGCACATATGTGTAGTATAAATACGAAAACAACGTGTACCCACATGAATATCCCGTCTAATCTCGAAGAAGTAGAGATGAGATGGTCGACTTCGATACCTACTAGTGGTCAAATAATAATATGGTGAAGATGGGAGGGAACATGGATTTATCTACCAATTTTAACTCATAAAGCAGGGAAACAGGTAACACCTTCTCAAATAATAAGGAAAACTTCCAAGATTTGCTTTTCATTTTCTTTATTAGTTTATACCGGCCATTAAAGGCAATATCAACTTCAATAAGTTTTAAGGTGAGCAATGCAAGCATGCACATATTATCCCGAGGCGATGGCCCGATCCAATAGAAATAAATTGCGCACTTGTCGAGGGTCGACAACGCGCCTATAGATGCATCTATTTAATCTACTGAGGCATTCGGTCCATTCCATAATATAAACATACATAGATAGACAGTCATCAAGATTTCAACATGGAGAAATTATCCAAGGAAAAGCCAATTCTCTTTAGTAATTTAAGACAATGAAGTTTAAATCTTTTTAGAAATTTATTACTAACTTGATGTGATTTAAGAATTACAAGCTGTCAATAAGATGGCAAATATTTCAAGTATAGCATGTTTTTGGGTCCTAGACTACCCGTACAATAGCATAATAGTAGCTATGCACGGACTCTCGTCACCTCGTACATACGTAGCCCCCACAAATAGGAGCATATAACCAATTAACTCACCTATGGAGACAATTCCCTCTTACAATGTTAGAAAGGAGACTCACCTTGCTCTGAAGATCCATAACCGGCTTCCAAGCCCCTTCCAACGGCTCAAATTGATGCACAATTCCCCAAAACTATCCAAATAACAGGAAAATCAACAAAAAATTACACTAATACTTGTAACAACTCAAATTATGTAAGTTCTCAAACCCGCTCGAATATTAGACCAAAATGCCCCCGGGCTCATGTGCCCGGAATCTGAAATTTTTCGAAGATGAAGTTTACTAATAGCCTCACGAACTCAAATATATGATTTTCACTAAATTTCATACCCAAAATCGTGGTCAAAATCCAAGAATACTAGTTTTTTAGGATTTCCCTCAAACTCCAAGTTTTCTAGAAATTTCATGCTCAAATCCATACATAATTGAGTATTTTACTTAAAATAGATGGGGATAACATACCCTGCCATTGATGATGAAAATCATCTTTAGAAATCCAATAAAGAATCGCCTCAAGCCAAGAAAATATGATAGAAAATGGCCAAAACCCGACTTTAAAGCAACCATTCTGCCTCCGGCACTTCCGCACCTGCGTTCCTTCGACCGCTTCTGCAGTTCCGCAGGTACAGCCACTCTACCGCATCTGCGGTCCTTCCCAAGCCACCTTGTTTTTGCTTATGACTTCTCCATCGCAGGTGCGGTCTCGCATATGCGGAAATATGTCCCCATCTGTGGTCCCTTCTCTTCTAGCTGTAAAACCGCACTTGTGGCTCCTTTGGCCACTTCTGCGGCTCCGAAACTGCGGCCCAATTCTCACAGGTGCGATTATGACAGCAACCAGCAATATTAGCCTTCCAAAAATCCCATTTTCGATCCGTTAACCACCCACAATCCAGCCTAGGCCCTCGAATCCCAACCAATCATGCCAACCAGTCCCATAACACCTTACGGACTTTCTAATGGCCTCAAATCATATCAAGCAACGCTAAAATCACGAATCGACCTCTAATCCAAACTTAATGAACTTTAAAATTTCAAACTTCTATTTTCGATGATTAAACCTATCAAATCACGTCCGATTTACTTCAAATTTTGCATACAAGTCATATTCGACATTATGGACATACTCCAGCTTTTGGAATCAAATTCTGACCTTGATATCAAAAAGTCCACTTCCGGTCAGACTTTTCCAAAAGCCTTCAATTTTCTATCTTTAGCCAAATGGATCCAAAAAACATATGGACCTCCGAATTCACTTTCGATCGTGCTCTCAACTCCAGAATCACCATACAGAGCTATTCATATATTCAGAATCCCAAACGGACATCGATAACACTGAGATGCACTTCAAGCCAAACTTATGAAATTTCTTCCAAAATGCTAACTTCCACAATAGACGCCAAAATGCTCCCGGATCGTCCAAGACCCCATCCGGGCATATGCCCAAGTCTGAAATCATCATATGACATGCTGGAACCTTTAGATTCTAATTTCGAGGTTGTTTACTCAAAAATCCAATATTAGTCTATTCTTTCAACTTTAAGCTCCCGAATTAAGAATTCTCATTCCAAATCAACTCCAAACTCCCCGAAATTCAATTCCAACGACGCGCAAAAGTCATAATACCTGAAATGAAGCTGCTCATAGCCACAAACTGTTGAACAACGCACTAGAGCTCAAAACGACCAGTCGGGTTATTACACACTTCGTCGGTTAATTTGGCCATGATGCTGTATATACGAGATTTGATATGCGGTTGAAACAATTTGTAAGTTTATCCTTAAAATATTCTAACACTATGTAGGTAAACAATGTTTGGAAGTTATGCTAACTTATGAAATATTTTTACAATATGTAGGTAAATATTCAAAATAATAGTGTAAATCAATTTTTGAAAGATATATCTTGGGGACATGGGCTTGAGGTCACAACATTGTCTATGTACTTTGTGAATGGTTATAAGTTTCATACAGAGGATTGCTCTAAAAATAAAACTAACTACAACATTGGGGTGTTGGTTCAAGGTGGTGATGACAACCAAGTTGGAGATATTGATTATTATGGTGCAACCAAAGAAATAATAGAACTGGAATATACATGTTGGCCCTTTAAGAAATTGATACTCATTAGATGCAAATGGTTTGAATCAAATCCAACAAGAGGTACAAGAGTACGCAATCAATACAACATAATTTAGGTTAATCATACGAGGGAGTATGATCGCTATGATCCTTTCATAATTGCACATAATGTTAGGCAAGTGTATTATGCTCCTTATCAATTGCACCGAAATAAGTCCGATTGGTGGGTTGTAATAAAAATAAGCTTGTAGGTACAGTGGAAGTCGAGAATGTGTTAGATGATGCATATGAAAATGATATCTCTAGTGTTCACCAAATAGTGGGCGAAGTTTTAGAAAATGATTTAGAACATCCTGAACACATATTAGAAGAAGTTGATATTAATGAAGTAAGAATTATAGAAAACGAGGAAGAAGAATCAACTGATGAAGCTCAAACAAGTGAGGAAGAAGAAGTCTAGGACGAGGAACAATACGTCGATGAGCTATAAAAAGTTATTTTACTTAATAACTCTCGTTTATAGCTAGTTTCTTTGTATGTTTCAATCTAAATATGTATTATATTATGTAGATGACATGCAAGGGTCGAGGTAACAATGATCTTGCTAGTCCTCGGGCTGGAGAAAAGGCTAATACTCAATCTTTTCTACCCTCTTTAGAGATGCCTATGACTATGTCTATGTCTTTGCCTCCACCCCAAGGCTATTATGAGCTTCCAGAGCATCACCAGCCCTACACCTTCGTGCAGACACCAGGTCTTTCGTCACAGGGCCATAGGACTGTACGTCCGACATATAGTCCAGCTACCGAACTACCACGTGAATCGGAGCTATCTGCATCGCATGTATTGCATCGATCCATGTCACATCCACATGGATCACATCCATTGGTGTCACAGCCCCTCGGGTCACAGCAATCAGTATCACAGCTAGGGGTGTGCATTCGATTTATCGATTCGATTTTGACTCTTATCGATAATTACTTATCGATTATCGATTCGTTATCGTTTCAATAACGTTTTGATTTTTTCGATTTCGATTTATCGATTTTGGGGGCTTATCGATTCGATTATCGATTACACCAATAAGAAAATTTGCGGGATTCCACGGAAATTATATCACTATAAACGCGCTTAATTTATATGGACAAAAAGAATCTAAAATAAGACGAACACCATTTATAACATAAATATTGTATCAACAAGCACATGCAACAAAACTAAAGTAAGGGATCAAATGTATGCATCATCACGACTAATTTTATTTTCCATTAATTTGAACTTCATTCCCTTGATCTTTATCATTCCTCAAATGTGGTAGAGGAAATAGTAGGGTAAGGGACTTAGGGTAAAGGAAAAGGTATAGATTAGGGAAAATGATATTGTATAGCCTCTTTCAAAATAGTAGCGGAATATATATACATTTTGTATGTTATGTTAATCTACACAAATAGGTAATTACTTATTTTACCAACGTCTACAGTCTAGGGGTGTGCATTCGATTTATCGATTCGATTTTTACCCTTATCGATAATTACTTATCGATTATCGATTTGTACATATGTTTATCGTTATCGTTTCAATAAGGTTTCGATTTTTTTGATTTTGATTTTTTCGATTTCGATAACAAATAATCGATTCGATTTATCGATAAACCGATTCGAATGCACACCCCTAATCACAGCCACTTTCGGTCCATCCAGCTATGTCGCAGTCACAGGGATCGCACCCATCTTCATCAAGGACCCCATCTATTTCAGGCCTTTACCTGCGAGATACTAGCTCTGACCCCCCTCCCCATACCTTCCACACATGCCTCTGATATACATGTTTCGGACGGTGATGCTGATGCTGACGAGGAGGTGCATTATGATCAATATGGCAGGATCATCATAGTCCCTTAGGGTGGTAGGTAAGAGTTATTTGTTATTTTTGCGTTTATTGTTTTATATAGTTTTTACTAAGATATTAATGTATTTTTTATTAAATTACATGTTGATACCAAGTAATATTACTACGAGGATAAGCGCAAAAGCAACCCGAAAGCTTTATGATGGCCCTTATGCGTCTTGGAGTAAATTTTCATTCTCGCTGAAAGAGCAAATTTTCAATGAATTTAAGGTATAAATGTTCTTTTAGGCAGTATAATTATTTATATTTATGATATTTGCATACAATATTTAGCTGTTGAAATACAGAGCAAGTGTGTATGAGAACACCACTATAGAGCCGACATGACTGCAAATTTTCATCTCAAAGCTCGCAAGCAGTAGTCACATACTTTCTACAAAGCTAGAAGTTGAACCAGAAGCCTGACTGGTTAGAATTTATGGGAGGATTTCCAAAGGCAATGGCTCAATGCAAAGTTCTTAGAGAAGAGCGAAAAAGGAAAGCAAGCTCACGCATCTAAGAAGAGAGGATCCTTGCACACTAGAGGTGCGATCAACCTAGGAACAATAAAAAGAAGAATGGTAGGTAATTTCTTAATTTATTTTAATTTATAAAGTATATCTATTCTATTTATTAACTAAAATATGAGTTTTCAGGAAAAGATGTTGGGGCATCCAATGAACCAAGATGAGCTATTCAAGGAGACTCACATTGTGAAGAAGAAGAAAGAGATGAATCAAGAAAGGTGGGTCGAGGGACGAGCCTCGACTGTACATGTAAGGTTTCACTTTTCGTTAAGTATTTTGATTTTCTTTTATATAAAATTTGAAATACTAATTCAATGTAATTTTTCTGATTGGGTCGCTTCACAACTGAAATGGAGGAATTCATACGCAGTCAGCCTCCTAATGAGTCGGGCGAGCCAATCCAACCTTCGGACGAGGATGCTTAATGAATGTGGACAGAGGCTACAGGCAGTCCAAAATAGGGGAAGGTATACGGGCTTCCTACTAAAACATTCTATCGTTATAAGTGTGGAATGCAAGGAATAGGTACTTCCTCGCAAGCCGAGCAACTTGATGGGAAGAGCCTCTCCGCTATGCGGGAGACTGTGACAAAGCTCACATCCGAGCTAGAAGCGGCCAAGGAAAGAGAAAAGCTTAGAGATACTCAGTACATTAGCATACAAGCTCAGTACCAGGGCATTCAAGAGCAGCTCAAATCTCCCCTAGCTTCTGGAGCTTTTCCGATCCCCAGGTCTCGTGAGTCATCGCCAGAGGCTCGCCTTTCCCGTGCTCATTCCTCCCGTCCTCCCTGTGATTGTCTTCCCATCCTTGACAAGTAGACCCTTCTGGATACCGTCATGGTGATGAAAGTTCATCAGATGGTGATGATAATGATGTACAAAATACTCATTGACTTTTATACACTTTGAACTAGACAAATAGAATTGGTTTTCTATTGGGATTGTAATAAGAGTTAACTTAGTTTGGTTATCTTATGTGGTAGTTCTATTGAACTTTAAACTTTGTTGGTTTTAATGTTAGTTTTAATGTTGTTTTTGTGTTGTTATTGTTGTTGTTGTTGTGTTGTTGTGTTGTTGTTGTTGTATTGTTGTTGATATTGTTATTGTTGTTGCTTGTAATAAGAATTTGGTATGCTGGCAGGTGGTGTAGATGCCAAAACGGACAGTTTTTGCCAAAGTAATACCCAGAAAAGCGGCCAACTTTGGTCACTTTTCTATTAAAAGAATAATTTTCTGGAAATAGCGACCAACGTTGGTCGCTAATTAACCCAGATTTCGTAAAAAGCGACCAATATTGGCCACTATTCCATTAAAAAAATAATTTCTGGAAATACAGCGACCAATTTTGGTAGCTTATATTTTTAAAAAAAATTAAATTCATGAAATAAGTGACCAATTTTTTAAAAAAATTAATAAAATTAATAAAATAGCGACCAAGTTTGGTATCTATTTTTCATATTTTAAAATATAATATTTTGATTAGACACCAAAGTGGTCGCTATATTTTGATTAATAATAAATAAAAAAATTGTAATTTACATGTAGACACCAACTTTGGTCGCTAAAATTATATTAGTAAAATATTAAAGTGATCAAAGTTGGTCGGTATATTCTTTACTCGGAATATTTGGTCCTTTTATCTTAGAGATCGCTAATTAGCGACAAACTTTGGTCCCTAAAATAAAAGGACCAGCAATATAACGATCAGGCATGTTTGGGCGCTTTTTGATCACTTTTTGGCCTATAAACGAACAATTTGATCGTTTTTTGTGGTCCCTTTTTACCAAATTTCTAATAATATAATTTACCATATACAGAACCTGAAGTTATAGTTTCACATGCCAATGCCATGCACGGACCATCCTCAAATTAATAGTTATGTCAGGTGTCAAACGGAATATATTGGCAATAACACTAGGGATTTACCAAAAATATTCAGAAACATAATCTCAGTGTCAATGAAAATTAAGATAACCAACTTCTATCCTCATTCTATAATTAGTTTAAGTTGACACGATTATTATGATAAATAAAATTGTTTTAAAGAGGTAAAATAACGTCTTAACAAGATTACAAGCAACAGTTATTCGAACTTGATATAATTTGAAAATGATTAATGACATAAAAGGGTTGTTTGTAAAAAATTATGTTTACTAAAAGAGATAAAAAGGTTGGACAAATCTAGCAAATGGACAAATGAAGAGACGTTCGCGTAATGATCATAAATCAATGTAATACATACTAAAAATGTTCTCTCCTTTTCTTAGATAATTATCGGGGAAACTTACATAAATATCACAAATAAGTTTTAATTTAGTAATTTCTAGCCATTAGTTATAGATTTACCAAAATTAATCACATACGAATAGAAATTGAACAATCAAATAAATAAGGTTCTTTCTCTCAAAGAATCACATGCAAAAATCTCCTTCCATATTTTTAAGCATGATTAGCAACATTAAATGCAAGACGGAAGGGGAATTTCATGGATGAGGCAGCAAATAAGATGATGAAATACAAAAAAATATATGTAATTTTCCAAAATCTAAGAAAAAACGAGACTTTTTCAATGAGTATAATTAAAATTGAAATTTATTAAAAACTTATAGATAAGTCAATATACAAAATTTGAGAAAAATTATATAGGATTTGGACTAGTTTTATTTCAAAATTCGTAATTAAATCGAGTTCAAAAAATTCAGTTGCGACACATATATCACGCATGTATCTATGTGATACACAACTGATATAAATATAATACATATGTGATACACAAATAATACACATATCATTTTTTATGTTCAGTTTTTACTTTGAATTTTCAATTCAAACCCCCTTAAAACTTCACCAAATCCAAAACTGAGATTCATGTTCCTTAAGATGTATTCAATCTATTCTAATAACACTCACTCAAAAGAAAGCAAAAAAATTCACCATTTGTTTTGGTTACAAATAGCTAATTGGCTACTATTAGTAATACTTTATGAATTGTCCAATTTTTGTAATGAGCTACTTATAAATGGACATAACTGGTAGTTTACTAATTATTAATTTCTCGGTTCACAATAAGTGACCAATTTACTTTTTCATTTTGGTTCAAAATAAGTATTCAGTTAGGTAATCAAGAAAAAAATCAATTTTATTTTTATTTTTTTACCCTTATGTATATATTCCTAAAAGATTTTTTCACTTTAATTATAATTATGTGACCAATATTTAATAAAGATAGTTTAGTGATACTAGATATTTTTATATAAAATTTAATAGTTTTTTAATAAGTGTACTAAAAAAGACTTATCATTTATTGTGAACCTCAAAGAGTATGTGCTAACTAAAGTGTAATGCAAGATTGGAGATGCAAACAAATAAATTTGTCAAGATAAGGTATGGAAATCTTGAAGCTTATCCTACAGCAATTTTTTTAGCATGAAGTCGTTTTGTTCGGGTAGAAATCTGCACGTACGGTGTGAAACGAAGAGAAGTGAGGACGCTAAAAGTTCACTTTGTTATAAAATAGAAGTCTATTTAGAGTGAATGTCTAAGAGTTTTAGCTTGAAGCTAAGTCATTCCTCTTCCTATAAATAGAGGGGTCTTACCCCATTGTAAATCACCCCAAGTATTAATAAGAATACTTCTCTCTCTCCCTATTCTCTCTCTATATTGTTCTTATTCTTGCATTATTGTTCTTGTCTTTATATTATTTCATAACACGTTATCAGCACGAGACTCTACCGTCTCAAGAACCATTCTCGAGAAATCTGAGGTATTTTCCTCTTCCTAATTTAATTTTCGATTGTCTTAACTTTTGTTTGTGCAAGGTTTTGCTTCAAAGAAAGAAGGAAAAGAAACGAAAAAAAAAGGGAGGAAAAGAAACGAAAAACAAAGAGAAAAGGAAGAAAACATTGAAAATATAATTGGTATACCTTAAAGGTAAGTAACTTATTTTTCCCTTTCAAATTCTTGGAATTCTATAATCTAATTTTATATACAAACATAGACAACAAAGTTTGATTATAACTCTAATGGAGTTTGTAAGAAATTATAACCACATGAAGTGGTAAAATCTCTATGTCCTGCCATGATTAAATTCATGTATGATTGTGGGCAAATAATTGAAAATCCGTCCCATTGAATTTGCTCCATTCCCTTTAGAGAATGTGGAAGCAGTATATGATAAGTCTGAAAGAAGACTAAAATATTACCATGAATGTATCAATGAATGTGGACGTGGCAAAGAATTCCGTCCAATTGAATTTGCTCCATTCCCTTTAGAGAATGTGGTAGCAGTATGTGATAAGTCTGAAAGAAGACTAATTACCGTAAAGGTATCAATGGATGTGGACATGGCAATAGACGAAGTTATAATCGTCATTATTGTGGTAATGAGAACAATAAGGATTCTCAAAATAATCTTTCACTTTATGAAAGTAATATTTGACATGAGATTGTGTAAAGCACATGATTTTGATCCATTCCCTGAAGTGAATGTGATAATTGTAATAGAGCCCGTAAGTATGAACACGCTCTTGATGTAAATCTGTTTTATGTCTGACATTATGAAAAGAAAGTTCGTTGCCCTTGAAATTTCAGGCAAGAACTATATGACATGGGTGTTGGATGCTGAAATCCACTTAGATGCTATGGGTCTTGGAGACGCCATTAAAGAAAGAAATAATGCATCCACCCAAAACTATGCTAAGGCCTTGATTTTCTTGCGCCATCACCTTGATGAAGGTTTGAAACTATGCTAAGGCCTTGATTTTCTTGCGCCATCACCTTGATGAAGGTTTGAAGATTGAATATCTCACCATCAAAGATCCACCTATCTTGTGGAATGGCTTAAAGAAGAGATATGACAACCTGAAGTTGGTCACTCTGCCACAAGCACGATACGATAAGAACCCAAAAGCAAATAGTTTATAAACTATATATTATCGTTGCGGTGAAATAGGGCACTGGTCAAAGGCTTGCCGTATACCATGACTTTTGGTTGACCTTTATCAAGCATCTCGAAAGAGTAAACGCCCTGAAACGAATTTTGTCTCTGACGACAACTTTGACATCACCCACTTGGATGTGGCAGACTTCTTTGAGCAACCCGAGGGGAAGATAGACCACCTAATCGGTGATGGATCCGTGATGAAAGAAGATGGAGCTATTTGATTTTATTTTACTTGTTTGTATTAGTGAATGAATAAACTAATAGCCATTAGTATTAGCTCGTATTAGTTAGTTCATGATATAATGTTAGTATTAGTTCTTTAGAATGTATCAATATGCTCAAATACCAATAATATTTTTACTTTCCAGTAGAGGTAATCGACTAACCTGAAAAACTAGTCGGTTATCTCATATTTCGCATTAAAACTGCAAAACAATCGATTGTCAATGATCAACAATCGATTGTCTTTAAAACAGTGTGTTCTGGAATTTTTCAAAAACAGTCAACAATCGATTGTCAATGTTTAACAATCGATTGTCTTAAGACAGTGTGATCTGAAGTTTTTCAAAAATAGCAAATAATCGATTGTCTATGTTCAACAATCGATTGTCAATGCTCAACAATCGATTGTGTGTGTTTAACAATCGATTTTTTTATGAAAATGCTTAAACTGAAATTTTCAAACTGCATAGTAATCGATTATGGAAAACATATAATCGACTATCTGATTTATTTTAGTCAACTGACATCAGCAGATTTTGAAAATATTATGTGACACAAACGAATTGAACTTGTTTATTCTTATGTTCGTGTATTTCTTTTATATGTCAAACCATGGGAAGTAAATTGATTGAAGGCTCCGGAAGAGCAACTGTAACTCTGCCGAAAGGCATGACGTTTATCTTAGAGAATGCAATATTCTCCTCCAAGACTAAGAAGAACTTGTTGAGTTTTAAAAATATCATATTGAGACAATAGATGAGAATAATCTTGAATTCTTCATGAAAACGAGGCTGCCCATTTCGGTTTGGGTTCACGCCATTTTGCATGCAGAAATGCTAGTTCGTCGGCTGCCCACTTTGGTTTGGGTTCATGCCATTTTGCATGCAGCATTTTAGTTTGTCGGCTGCCCACTTCGGTTTGGGGTCACGCCATTTTGCATACATCAATGCTAATTCGTCTCTGACTGACGAATTGACACAAATATTCCCCGTTGCAATTGGTTTTGGGTCATGGACCCAATATATCTCATTCAAGAATTTTTGGATGCGCAGTATATGTGCCTTTAGCACCGCCATCCCGCACCAAAATGGGTCTGCAAAGAAGGTTAGGAATATATGTTGAGGTTGAATCGCCCTCCATTATTCGCTACCTCGAAACATTGACAGGAGATTTGTTCACTGCACGATTTGCAGACTGTCAATTTGATGAGACACTTTTCCCAAAATTAGGGGGAGAAGTTGGTGAAACCAAACGGGAAATTTTGTGGACAAATGCATCATTATCTCATCTTGATCCACATACCTCTATGTGAGAAAGAGGCACAAAAGATTATCCATTTGCAAAGAATAGCAAATCAAATGCCTGGCGCATTTATAGATTTGAAAAGGATAACAAAATCACATATCCCCGAAGTGAATGTGACAACATCTGATTCACGAATACATATTCATTATTGGAAGAATATGAACATGAAATTGGTATTAAATATACCACACTCATCCCTAGAAGGAGGTTTGAGATGATACCACACTCACCCCTAGAAGGAGGTTTGAGATGATATATGGCATGAATGATCGTTGGTCACGTACCTATTGTACGCCAAAGTATTTTGGAAATATGACGATTAAAGGACAACGATAATACAAGAAACATATCTTGCATATAAGTTTGACATGACCATAATGGTATAACTTTCTCTTTAAGAAAGATATTCACCACATGGATGTTGATGAATCTGTGGTAGTACAAAATTAATTGAGAGCTCTAGAAGAGCCAATTATTACTATGTTGGAGAAACACAATTGAGTATTGTGCTGTAGTAAGTCTCAAAGAAACTTATTCAGTTTCCAAAGTACACGCGAAAGCAATTGATTATATTGAGACTATAAATAAAGGAAGGCTTTGATATCTCCTATTACTACAACTTGTAGCGGGGTAATTTGTATATGAAAAGCTACCCGCTTTGTTCTCCAGTTTGTACTACACAAACGAAATAATGCCACAATAAAGTGGATATCTATTGGTATAAAAACCCATGTCATAATAAACCCGAAGTTTATTGATAAGTGCACATGTCATGGTGTAAATTTGAAGTTTACCAATATTGATAATTTATTCAGTTGACATTCGTATTAGCCATCTCATTTTAAGTATGATGTGCAAATTCACATAGGTGAATATTAAAGAACTAGAAAGTTCTTTACGAATTCTCTTGTATCACTTGTTCTCATTAATGAACTGACCAACTAAAGAGTTCGGGTTGAAGCCCATAAATTCTGGAAATATCAAAGGTGAATATGGGCCCATTCACCTGCCATGTATACCACATATGATGCATCTATGATATGGTTACATGCGCAATTGTTATTGACCCGCAGCCTGGCCGGTGCTTGCGAGGTAAATTGCTCAGTAATCTAACTTCGAGCATAATTTCCAGATTTTCTACTCAAGATAGTTCATCTTGATAAGTTGGTTTATATCAAAGTTGGTTTAGCAAGATAATTATTGAGTGCTTCCACTTAATAGCTAAACTGTTTCTTATGAGAACAAAGTTATATATATCAGTTTGATATACGTTGTATGCGAGAGTATATTATATTCTCCCCTCACAAGTGGTTCAGGGTCAGGAACCAAATAATTTCATCTTATTATTAATGTGCTGTGTATATTGACATGATAATGCACAAAGATGATTTCTCAAAGATGAGGAAACAAGTTAGCTTTACTAACATGAGGGCGAGACATGGTAAACACTTGAGAAAAGGTTACATGGGATGAATTATCATTTGTATATGTATATCCCCGAATATCATGATATGAACCTGAAGTTCATAAAAGGGATAATTCAATTGCAACATATTGCAAAGCATGCTATACGCATTTGCTGACACAAAGAAAGTAACTAAATGGAAGAAATACAATTCAAGAAGAATTGATTCCATATGAAAGACATGTAGTTTTGAACCTATAGTTCAAATGCTTGAAAGTATAAAGTCAAAGGTATGTATAGTCAGTTTTCGATATCTTATTTGTCTAGCATGACATGGAAAACTTGATATGCATCTAAAGTCTATTATATGGCTTATATGACTTAACTTGAAAGATTCAAGTTGCTTGAAGCATATGCAATTCTTGGTCCTGAAGTACCACATCCCAAGTACAATTTGTGTACATATGAATCTTGCTATAACTATAAGCATGATGGCATTGAGAATACATCTATGGAGATATTGAAGAGTCATTCCACAACATTATATGAAGATGTTCATATCTATCAAGAATGATGATTTCAAGGTGCGGAATATTTATTCAAGTCAATATGGTTGATTTGTCAAACATCTACCAAAGATCGTTTTGAAGATGATGCACAAGATTGGAATGCAAATGCTCAAGGATATAAATTGATGTACTCATTAGGGGGAGTCAATGCGCGTTGCACTCTTTTTCCCTTACAAGGTTTTTTCCCACTGGGTTTTCCTTGCAAGGTTTTTAACGAGGCAACCAATAGGCGCATATTCAAACATGTGTACTCTTTTTCCTTTACTTTAATTTTTCCCATTGGGTTTTGGTTTTAAGGTTTTATGAGGCACATTATTGAATAGACATTCAAGGGGGATTGTTATAAAATAGAAGTCTATTTAGAGTGAATGTCTAAGAGTTTTAGCTTGAAGCTAAGTCATTCCTCTTCCTATAAATAGAGGGGTCTTACCCCATTGTAAATCACCCCAAGTATTAATAAGAATACTTCTCTCTCTCCCTATTCTCTCTCTATATTGTTCTTATTCTTGCATTATTGTTCTTGTCTTTATATTATTTCATAACACACTTATTATTCTTCCTCGTTTTTTCCTATTCTTTCACTATATTTTCAATCATATCTTCCTTTCGTCACATTGGTATTATCCCATGTGCCTTTACAATTATTTATTAATTATTTTGTTTAATCTCATATTATTAGTCGTGATTATAAAAATAGTTATTTTGAATTATTATTTATTATTTTAAAAGTTCAAAATAAAATTAATTTTCTTTTTTATTCTTAGTAATAATTATCATTAAATATTACAAACACTTCTGTAAACAATAAATTTGCGTCGAGAAAATAAAATCAAGACCGAAAAATATCGCAATCGTAGTATTTTATTTTGAATATTTGAGTGTTACAATCTCTATGAATCCTCCGATTCTTCTTTCCAATGGTAAATAAATTCAAGGGCCTTGAAGCTTGATCTTGAATCTATATTTGTTGCCACGAACGATGATCTTGTTCTTGAGCTTGAAATTGTTTGTTCTTCGTTCTTGAGCTTGAACTTGATTGCTTGAACTTGAACTTGATTGCTTGAAGCTTGAAACTTGTGGAGAAATTTGTAGCATTTGATCCACGAGCTCTTTCTTGCTTCTTGTTATAACTTTTAGTATCTTTTCTGAGTTATGATGACCCATATTTATAGTTGTGGAAGGGAAGAGTTGTGATAAGAACAAACTCTTTTCGACCAATCAAATTGAAGTGTGACATGGCCGCATTTGATTGACCAGAACATGTCACTTGCCCCCGTGGCATGACTTCATTGGCCTTTTAGTGTAACTGGGCATGCCTTGTCATTTTGACACGCGGCATGATCCTATTGGCTCTTCCGCTTGATTTGACACGCCACGTCATTTGACACGTGGCACCAAATTGGGCCTCTAGGAAGATGTCATCTTGGGCTAATGAAGTGGACTTATCACTTTAGCCCAATTAAATGTGTTATCCCAATGGATTAAGGCATATTTATTTAATTCGTATATATTGGACTTATATAATTAATTTAATTATATTAGCCCATATATTTATTTGCACCAATATTTTCTTGATTTTAAAATATCATCCAAATTATCTTTATGGATTTAATTTAAATAAAATTTATATGCCTACAACTTCAATTATGGATAATTATTTAAATACTAATGAAGAAAGATGACATATTAAGATATGAATACAAATAAACTAGTCAAAATTTTATCCTAATTAATTTTTTTTAAAAGACATATACAATAGAATCATAATAGATAATACGAAAAGAAGGGAGTATATATTAAAC
The DNA here is from genome assembly GCA_034376525.1 of Nicotiana benthamiana. Lineage (NCBI taxonomy): Eukaryota > Viridiplantae > Streptophyta > Magnoliopsida > Solanales > Solanaceae > Nicotiana > Nicotiana benthamiana. The sequence continues at coordinate 16,934,359 of CM067325.1, forward strand.
ATTTATAAAAAGACAACACTAAGATATATTTCAATTCTGGCCATGCTGAATTGGGAGAAGCATATATCTCTTGGATATGATAATATTTTATTTGATTTTCAGCATGCGGGCATTTAAATCGAAGTTGACAAATGTTGAATAAAATCTGGGAACTAATTGAATTAGGCAGAACATGGACTCATGGGTACTTGCTTCATTTACGAATTTTCTGAATCTACTATTGTAGGAAGAGTTTCATGTCATCATCTCATCATGTTTTTAAAGTGGGCACTATATAGGAAGATGCACAGAGTCAATTCTGGGATTCAAGTCAATGAAAGCTATGAACATGTTCACTGAATGTTGGCAAAATCTGTTGTTCAATTAATATTTCAGTGGTGGATCTGGAGCACGTTGGTATAATCCAACTGTGTGGGGCATCAAAAGCGAATCTAGTATTTTTATAATATAGGTGCACCAATAAAAAAATAAAGTATTAAATGAAATTGATCCTTACTCCAGGTAAATAACTTACTATTCAATCAAATTCATCATTTTGTCTTTTTGGAGACTGGGGCAGTAAGTAATATTAGATCAAATCAAAAAATAATTTGCCAGAAAGATCATAGATTCGCGTACTCCATACATTGGACTATAGATTCGCCTCTAGAGTAGATGCAGCTTTGTAATACCAGATTCATGTAAATCTTGTATAACGCAAAATATAAAAATTTATATATAAAATTACCAAAATAATATATATAAACTCATAATTTGAAAATATAATAAATTTAATATTAAAAATCTTAAAAATTCTGCTCATAAAGGTTAAATCATGAACCCGTTTGGGTGGAATTAGATCACAAACGATCACTAGGAAGGTAAACGATGACTTAACATTAGCACGTGGTAATTATAATCTCCCATTATATACTGGTTGATGTCTTAGTCTATTAAGGATGACAATAACACTTGGGAAAAATTGTATTTAAGAAAATATGTCATGACACGTAGATTGATTAGATAGTCAAAGGATGACAGCTGGATAAGAGGCACGAGCTAATAACAGAAGAGAAGTCACGGGTAGATATTCAAATAATTCAACGCCCTTACCTGTTGAAGTCGTTTATATTCAAGAGCCCAAAAGAGTGAATCTGACAGTAAAAAAATGCACATGCAGCATATAATAGACATTAAATACGAAATACGTTAGGGGATTCGTATTAAATGAAATAATTATGTGACATAGCATTCAATGTCTTTAATTACTAATAATAGCCTCATTGTGATTTGGGCAAAACGCATATCTCTAGGACACCAATAATAGGAGAAACGTCTGATCAGTTGCGGACACAATAAATCATTAAAATATATCTTTGTTTACTCGTTTTATTCTTGAAATATTCTTCTGCTACATAATTTAATTCATTATATATATATTCTTCTGATTATCAGTAACCCGAGTTCTTCTAATATTCTAGTTTTGACTAAAATTCTATTTTTTGGTTAAATAAATTGGTTCCGTTACCGGGAATCTGATAATCTATTTCTTCTCGATTAACTTTTCTTGTTGATCAATCATGTCGAACAACAATGTTAACATTCGAGGAAACCAAGAAAACCAACAAAATGAGGGAGATCCACAAGATATTAACACTCCGATTCCAACTTCGCAAGCCTCTCCCAGACAATCTCGAGAGGTAACCCCTGACGGGTCTCAAATGAATGAACATGCTCAACTTGTGAATGTTGAAACCATTAATAATGCCTTGAAAAAATTAATTGTTGCTCAGGTCAACAAAGCTGTGGAAGCACTTGTCAACCGGGTACCTGTTGCAACCCCTGCACCAACACCCAATAATAATACTTTGGAAAACCCTCGTTCTGGACTTGTCAACTCAGGCAGCGGAGGGACTCCCAATGAATCTCAAGAGAGGGAACCGGGTAATATGGTTAATTCTAATTTATAAAATGTAGTACTAACCTTGGAGAAAAAACTCAAGGAGCAAAGTGAGCGCATAGAGCAAATACCTGGGGTGCCACCCGTGGTCAAAGGAGTAGATATGGATCGATATTCACGACAACTCTGGAAGCCAAGTGCTGCTCCTCTTCCAATTCTAAAAAAGTTCAAAATGACTGGCATTCCAAAATATGATGGAACATCAGACCCACGAGACCACGTGACTGCATTTACAACAGGAGTAAAAAGTCAACGACATAACTAAGCAGAAAATTTAATCTATATTAGTTAAGAAATTTGGCGAAACACTCACTAAAGGAGCGCTCACATGGCACTCTCTTTTACCTGAAAATTCTATAAATTCTTTTGCTAAGCTTGCAGATTCATTCATTAAAGCACACTCGGAAGCTCAAACGGTGGAAAAAAGAATGGAAGATATTTATAAAATTAAACAAGAAGACTTAGAGTTGCTCAGAGAATTTGTAGATAGATTTCAGCGTGAAAGAATGACATTACCGTGTGTGCTTGACAACTGGGCGGCTATAGCCTTTGCAAGCAATTTGAAAGAAAAAAGTCCAGAAGCCACGAGGAGGCTCAAAGAAAACCTTCGAGAATTCCCTGCTACAACTTGGAATGATGTTTATAACAGATATAGTACGAAGCTAAGAATTGAGGAAGATACTATTCCACGATTTCAAAAAGAAAAAAAGGTAAGTTCGAGACGTATAGAAATTGAAAAAAGGTCCTAAAGAATAGAAATGAGCCTTACATGAGACATGCAGGAAGAGACTCATTATCAAAGCAAGATAAAAATAAAAAACAACGGTAAAGCAAATGGAGCTCTTTGTTGTGAAATGCTGAACTTTTGCTTAGTTATTCTTTTGTACTTCTATGCTCTGCTCCCTTGACAATTTTCACTTAATGATGTTGTAAGATAACCTATTGTCCTATCTATACAGGTTAGGGGTCGCATCTGCCTCTGCCATCGTATTTATAAAAGAAACAGGCGTCAAACCTGTTATTCATCATGGCAAGTTCATTTTCCTCCTCATTTCTTGTTGTATATTCTCTAAATAACATCTGGTGGCTGTGATATTTTATGCATCTAAGATTTTTATGATTGTAGGCTATGTCAACAGTTCATTGTTTGTGGATATTATGGAGAAGAATAAAAATCAAGGTACTTATCTTTTCTCCCTTTTACCATTGTATTTGGCTATTTCGTCAGTTTCATAAATTAGTGCATTGCATAAGTGAATTGAACACGTATTTTTTCATAAACTGCTTTATCTGATATTATTTGTGCTATGGCTAATCAACTTGAGATTTTAGCAAATACATTCAAGTCAGCCAGGTTTATTTTGTTCATGTTACTCTAGTGTCAGCAATCATTATGTTTGAGCATTTGCACTCATTTTAGATTGACTTAGCAAATTTCCGTCTGGAGTTATCCTGTTTATTCTTGTTGAACGTTTTGGTTAGTGTTTCCTGTATCAATAGAGGAGAATACTGCTTCAAGCTTCTCATCACCACTTCGACAATAATGTTATAAGTGTTTTGCACTCATTAATTTCAAGTGTATTTCCTCCAAGTGATGAGCCACTTTACCAAGAATTCTTTTTGGTGATTAACACTTATTTTAAAAAAAAAAACATTTTGGCTAGAGCTGCCAGTAGTAGAGTGAAGATAGAAGACAATATTGAAATTGAAGTCTTAAAATCATTGTTATATCCTGCTTTGTGCCTTTGTGTAATTACCCAGATGTGAACAAGGAACTATATTTTACTACTCCCTCCGTTTCAATTTAGATGACTCACTTTCCTTATTATTCCATTCCAAAAAGAATGACACATTTCTATAATTGGAAATAATTCAACTTTAAACTTTTTATTTTACCGATGTTACCCTTAATGAGAAGCTTTTAAAGCTACATTAATGGCATGGCCCCACAAAGCTTTTAAGACCACAAATTTCAAAAGTCTCCCTCTTTTCTCTTAAACTACGTGCCGAGTCAAATTACCTCATCTAAATTGAAATGAAGGGAGTACTAGTTAATTGAAGTGTAGTTTTTCATGCAACCATAGTAGTAACCGTATTTATTCTGCACATGTTGTATGGATAGTTGTGGCAATGTAGCTGCCTCAAGTTTTACCAACATGCAAATTGGCGTAGGCATTCACAACACTACGTGGCATAAGCAGGCATTTTCAGTCTAAGTTGCTCCGACACGACAGTTTAGGTGTCGCACCCGTGTCCACACTACATTAGTATGGGTGTGGGTATGTGATCCGTACCATATCTGGACAAACAATTTTGGGTACTTTGACCACGACGGACTGAAAAAATTCTGAGACAAGATACAATTTGATTCCCTAAATCAGAACAAAAAATAGGGTAAATTTGAAGAAAATAGCATACCATATCTACGAAATCAATCCTTTACTTATCTACAATTTGAGAACAAAAAAGAAATTCACACTTTACAAGCTATACATAAGTATTCCACAAAATCTCTCATAATTTAGAGATATTTTATATTTTTGAATTATTTTCAGCCGCATCCCGGCACCCGTATCCGTACTAGGATCCATATCTCCGAGTCTTTGAATTACATCCCGAATGATCCGAACTCTAGATCCGTACCCGTATCAGAGCAACTTAGTTTGCATATGACAATATGCGGAAAGATGAATTCCAGAATTTGTGTTGCGATCACAATTCAAGGATGGTTGTATTTGTGTTTATATGTCTTGAGATCTCGGATTTAGCTGGAGCAAGAAATTAAGATGCCAGGTTCTTGTGCTGTAGAATGCAATATTGAAACATGGCAAAATACTTCAAAAAATTGTGCCTCTGCCATTTGTGTCTTACAGTCTTATCTGAAATTGTATTAACATGGATCTTGCTGGTCTTTATTTCATACTTCATCAGTGCTTCCACAATTGAGGAGTGTAACTTCGACGGAATTGGGTTGTGATGCGCGGGGCTTTTCACGTGCTGGAAAGGATACCAGGGTATGGTATTGTGTTGTTTTAGCTGGGCGGTATAGCCAGGAGCTCAATGAAATGCATGAAGTAAGCTCATTTTCCTAGTTCATTTTTCTTAATTAAAGCTTTAGGCTGTCATTTGGCTTCAGCCTCTCTACCTTTTCAAGTTAGGGGTAAAGACTGCATACACACTCCCCAGAACCCACCTGTGGAATTACACTAGGTTTGTAGTTGTTGTACTATCATTTGGATTATCCGTCTTAGTTTTTAGTTGATTTATTTTTTCTATCTGGTTTTAGAAAATCTTAACAGAGATTAACTGCAGATTGTGGGATAGTTGTGATAAGAGGAGGAAGAGGGGGTGGAGGTAGACTTTCTTCGTGTGAGATAGAGATAGAGAGAGATTTTGGCACTGGATATGTCAGAGAAATCTGATGAAGCCCCTCTCTATTTCAGCAGTTTTCCCACTGGACTCATATACTTACCCATTGGCTCACAGGGTCCGATTACGGCCCAAACGAAAGACCCAAGCCTGAGATAACCAACTAAGTCCTAGTCAGCATATGCACTTTTATGATGTTGATGAGGCCATGCTGGGCTACCTGGAATCCTGGGTCATACTAAATCTGAATTGGCTTGCTATGGATCACCTCATAAGACATAGAGCATGTGCATCTCCAACAATTAGCTCTTCCTTAGCATTTCTATCTAATAACTTTTAGATGAAAAATTAATTAGAATTGATAACACTTCATAGTATACCAACAACACCTACAATAATCTATCAATAATGACATCTACATGTCTGCATCTGCATATTACATATGCCTTCTCTCCTTAGTTGTGTCATTAGAGCTAAAGATGTCTTCGTTGGGATGCATTTTTCTGCTTTTGCTGGTAAATTGCTCCAATCTCCAGGGCAGGAAGAGACTTTCCTCGGCCCTAGAAGACTTCTCATTATTACCTCATACATTGATTGATGGCTTCAAATCTTTTTTCACATTAAGCTACATGCATAAAATGTTAGATGCTATGAATGTATGTTACATTAGCTGATGGTGTGAATTACCTATCACATAAGACTGTTCGCAGGGTTCAAGAAACTCTTTCAAATGATAGAGAATTGACTGCAGTGGATCAAGATCCATCAACTGCACCACCAGCCCTGCTTGCACTAAAACAGAAACGGCTGACATTTGCCTGGCTTGATGGGGAAGCACAGAAAGTGAGCACCTCTGCTTGAATTTTGGCATTGCTTCAGTTAAATGGTGGCGTAATTACATTTTCCGTACCACCAATAGTTTTTTGCACAATAATTAACATTCCTTTTTTATTTATAAATCAATCTATTAATAGCTAACCCATTTAGTGGTGAACATGAGCAGTAGGAGTTGTCTTTTGACAGACTGGCAGAGTCCATGAAAAACTACAGAAAAGCATGCACGTAGAGCCTTTTTAGAAGTTATTGTCTGGAGGGAAGATCAAACTCCTACAGCCTCTCATCTTAGATATACTTAACTAGGCATCTGTAGTTACTTGTTTGTGCCGATTCAACCTTCCATCTCAGATTCTTTACACCTTTTCCTGAAAATTTCAGCTGTAGTTGCACTTCTGTAGATTTACAAATTCTTGTGCACAATTTTGGAGAAAATTGCAGTAACGATTACTTTGATGGTTTCATTTTATTTAGCTATTAAAGCATAATGGATATAGAGGATTCATCTAGCCCGCTCCAACTAGTTTGAGTTCGAGTCTTAGTTATTTCATTAGCTGGTACGCTCTAATTCCAGTTGGTTTTGGGATCCAAACCTTGGTAAAGCTTGAAGAATCCTTATGGTTTGAAAAACCTTTTGTTCTTTAATGTAGTTGAGAGATGCTCCCTGAACTTGATGTGATTCATGTAACTGTCTTTCTTTCCCTTGTATGCTATTCTTCTTCTTCTAATAATAGACTTTTGTTAATTTATCGAAGCGTGTAAGACTTGGCTGATTATTTTGTTATTTTGTGGAACCCATGAGGTCCATCGTGTTGGATGATTGTTCTTTGAGCAAAACTATGATTTGCTCACGTTGAATGCTAATAGCTTCTCCTTTTGTACAGAGTTTCTGTTTCTTCTACATTAATTCAGAAAATAGTTATGAGACCTGCGGGCCGAGGAGGGATATAACAGACATAGCACAATTGTTTATTGTACGCTATGAGAGGAATGGTACAGAGGATGTCGAAAAACAGCCAACCAGCAGATACTCAGCGTTGTACAATGTTGAAGCTGATCCTGCATCTCAGCTCGTGGCAAAATACAGTGGTTCTAATAAAATTGAAGAGGTGAGTAGACTGACAGGCTCCATTAAGTTTTGATAGCAAGTCACATGATGGATCTATTTTCACATTCTTCTGTAATTGAGTATAAACTCGTTAGTTTATCTATTAAATGTTCCATGACAGCAACACCAAAATATGTAAACAAAACATCGTCTCCCTTGTTCTGTGGTGCAATTTATTTTTCTGTTGAATACAGCCTTTATATTGGACAATCTATGATAGCCTTTGCTTGTGCACAAGCGGGTGGTTCGTCCCTCCAAACTGTAAGAAGTTCAGTTCAATCCATTGCAAAAACACTAGTAGAACGAGAGAGATAGGAGATGGAAGCAAAACCACTTCTTTCACCTGGTTGCAATTTCTAAATCTCGTTCCATGGTTCTCTTTGGTCCACACTGTGACGGGCAGTACTTTGATATTTGCTTCTAATTGAGCAGTTATCTTTCTTTTTTTTCCCTCCCAAACTATCCCTTTCCCAGTAGTTTTCTTTCTTTGAACAAAAATTACATTTATGTAGGCACGTTTAGGAGACGAATTAATTTTGGAAGTTGGAGCTAAAGGATCGTTGCCTTTCCCTCATTGATGATATTGATCACGTGTTTGATGCATGATACCACTTTTAGATAGTTAATCAAGGTCCCTCAGCAGGGAAAAATACGTGTTGTGAAGCCAGATTAACTTGTTGGAAGTTCTGTTCTTGCACAACTCTTTATTACTAGGACATGCAAACACAATTCCCTCATTTCCATCTACTAAGACTGCCTCATTTATGGTCAAAACCCTTCTCCTTGTAGAACATGCAAGTAATATGCTAGATTAGCAAATATGCTTGGCTCTCGAAACATGTGCCCTGTCTATATTTGACTGAATTATCAGCATACATGGGAAATAACCTAGATAGGAAAATATAGCCTATCCTGAGATTTGTTGGACCTCTCATTCTTGTATTGAGCCAGCTACTTGTATGAGAATGTTCATGATCATTATACCTGAATATCTAATGCATTGTATATTGGATGCCAGATTGTACAATGGATTTCTGAGATAATCAAAGATGGCGACTCTAAGAATCTTCCTTCATTTGTAAGTTAATTTCCAAAAATCTCTTTGTTGAAACTTGTTTGCTTTAATTGATTCAAAGGTGGTTTAGGGGTTCTAAAAATGGATCTTATAAATGATGACACCCCTCCTTCAAGATTGTAAGCTCTATTCATGACAGCAGTTGCCAGTTGGTTGAAGATGGTACACCAGAACTTGTGCTTGCACAATTTCTTTTACTTTTTGCAACTAATCTCTATGTAATATTGATCTATCGCTCACTTGAATGGAATTATGGATACTAGTCTGGAAGGTACTTAATCAACGAGGGATGAGTGGTAGCTTTTAATATGTGTATTAGATATCAATATCATTATGAGATAATGGTTTCTCATGTTATTCAAGTATTCATATGTTGATTGCAAGGATGTATAACTGCAGAAAGCTGTGTTTATCCCTTTTCTAGATTCCTTCTCTAGTTCTGTATCTTTATTCCCATTTCGTCACAGAAAACATGGACTCCTGAATTGGTTCCGGAGGATGCAGATTCCAGTTGGTAATCTTGGTCTCAAGGAACCGTTGGCCCTAGTGGAGGATTTAATCATAGGATCAAAAGTTTCCTAAATATAATTCACGATTACAGTGGTGATCCAAGGGTTGGGCCCTTTCTGCTCCTGGCAGCATTAATCTCATTTGGTAGTGTTTGGCTGAGGAGAAGTCAGGTAGCTCAGTCAAGTGAACCAGATCATTCGAGCGAGAAATCCAATGAGCCAGAGCATTTGAGCCAGCAGACCAGAGAGTCCGATCACACTCAGCCAAGCGCAAAGGTAGTGATACAGTGTACCTAAAACTTGCTTTGGGCTTGCCCATGCAAGCATTAGGCCCTAGGCTATTTCAGTTTCTTCTGTAAACGATCTTCATTTTGACCTCTTTGGAAATTACGCAACATCGATCCTTTCCACGTTATATCTCTTTGCAGGACGCAACCACAAGAAAGCAAAGAAATCGCCCAAGAAACGATCTTGTTCCACCTTCTATGACTGACGTGGAACCAAAAGATGCTTGCCAAGCGGAATTTTCAGATTCTGATACTGGCTAGTTGGATTCAAATATCTGCAGGCTGTTTTATTAGCACAGGGTAGAAGCTGAAATTTGTTGCGAGCAGGCGGATGACTAACAACAACCTCCTTTACATAAGTAGTTGCCTTGCAGACATCGATTCCATGTAAATTGAGCTCGATAAAATTTCCTGATGTGTAAACATTTCAGTGGTTTAGTTTTAATCATAGGTGACCAACGGGTGGGCCGGGCCGGGTCCGGGTCCAATTTTTCTGACCCGTCCGGGTCCGGGCCGGTCCGGTCCGGGTTCAATTAGAGGTGGGTTGTTAACGGGCTGGGTTGATCCGGGTCGGGCCGGGCCGGGTTTTTTTTTTTTTTTTTTGGAATTACGTATAGTATAAATATTAAGTTATATTAATACTTTGTAATAATTGAATGAACACAACAAAAGATGGGGAAAAAATTGCACTTATTGCAAGTGCTACTTTATTTCTTAAATTCAAAATTTCAAAACTAAAATGTATCATAATTAGTTTACAATTTACATCAAATGGTTTGCATTGCAATAGAAAGTTCTTCAAAATTAATATGAACCGAATGACCTTCTTCTGGAGAGTTAAATTCGGATGGGTTTCCGTGCGTTAATATATCTCCAAGTTCTTCGTCTTCCGGGCTATCAAGATCTTCCTTTCCTTGATTTCTTCGTTCAGATCTTATCCAATCTCTTAGACACACTAAGACTTCCAAAGCATTGCTTCCCAATGAGTGGCGTGTGTCTCCAAGTTGTTGTCTTACTTGGCTAAATGCACTCTCGGATGCAACAGTGGAAATTGGGACATTCAGGACATCCCGCGCCATAGCGAAAAGAACGGGAAATTGCTTTGAATTTTCAGGCCACCAGCCTAACAGTGAAAATTCCTTGGTGCGAGGCTCCTTTTGCTTCTGCAAGTAAAATTGAAGTTCATCTATATTCCTGCAAGTAACTCTGATCTTCATCATATTTAAAAGCAATAATACGTTTTTGCATACAAGTATTGTCATCTATCCAATGACATGTAATTGTTAAATAATCATTTCCATTTACAGCATGGCCAATATCAGAAGTTAGACATACTCTAGAAGGAAGGTGACTAAACAAATAACGTATGTATGTTTGATATTGGCTGTGAACTGTGAAGTCTAAAGATGTCTGATCTACAGGTACTTCTAGGGATACCTTTAAACATAGGATTGTATATCCTTTGAATATACGTAACAAGATAAGAGGAAGAAGCAAATGAAAAAGGTAGACAACCCAAAGCAATCATTTTCGCTAATTCCTCTCGATCCCTCATTTTATCATATTTTAGGAGACCTGCAGTAGTAGGGTTAAGTGTTGTTGCACTTCCATCCCCATTATTTCCCCATTCTATAGGATGATACTTTTGCATATGTCTAATAAGTGTGCCAGTCCCCCCTAAATTACCTCCGGTCAAATGTTTAAACGTTTCATTACAAAGTCTACACTTAACTCTATCACTATCTTCTATCTCATCAAAAAATTGCCAAACAGGACTTCTTTTTCTACGATTAGATTTAGAAGTTTGAGCGACTGGTGGTCTTCTACCCCTTGTTGCACTAGCAACTCCAACTCCAATACTACCAACATTTCCACTAGTAGGTGTAGGTGGTATCTCATCTTCTATTCCAATTTCGTTATCTTCTATTCCGAAATCTTGGTGTAATTGTACATAATCAATATTTACATCTTGCAAATTAGGCGATGATTCAGAAACATGTGTTATTGGTTCATTATTACTATTACTACCAGAAGCTATAGGACTTTTTTTACTACTTCCACTTCCACTTCCACTCCTACCAGTAACTTTTCTACACGCTCTTTTAGCAGCATTCAACATATTGGAAAAATTAATATATAAGCTAAAATCAAATATGCAATTAAAATATTAAATAAGAGAAAGAGTTGGAGAGAGTGCACCGAATTCGACAATAAATTGAGCACTTGATTACGCAAATCCGGTGTTACCACGAACAAACGTCAAGCAAGTATTTCAATGTTGAACACTTGAACTTCAAGAATCAAGCTTCGAATGCCGATTTCCAAATAAGAAATTACGATAAATTAAATTCGGGAAAATAAAGACAATAAAATTATGAAAGTAGAATATGAATTCTTGAAAATTGAAGAGAAGAGAGTGATTGATATTTGCTAATTTGAGAATTGAGAGAGAGATAGATAATTTTGAGTGAGGAAATGAAGAAGAGGGGAGGGTATTTATAGATTTTAAGAAGGGTTAATAATGTAATTTAAAAAAACAAAAAAAAACTCAAAATTGGCCAAAAATGCAAAAAGTCCCGTTGGGCAACGGTGCTGGACCGTTGCCAACGGTCAAGTGGGCCCCATGTTTTCAGAAAAATATTTTTTTTTTTTAAAAAAAAAAAATTTTACCGTTGGGGACCGGTCCGGGCCGGTCCGGGTTGACCGGTTCGCCCGGAATTTTCCTTTCCGGGCCGGTCCGGTCCGGGTCAATTGGACGGAATCGCCTAACGTCCTAACCCCTTTCCTCCCCCTAACCCAGCCCGGCCCCCCCGCTATAAACCGGTCCGGTCTGGGCCGGGTTTGACCGGGCCGGTCCGTGCCGGTCCCGGGTCAACCCGGCCCGGTTGACACCTCTAGTTTTAATTTATGAAGGAGCGGAGAATTGATAAATGTGACCAAGATCATATGTCACGACTGAAAAACATTACTCCAAAAAATATATCAACATTCTGATAGTAAAGTTCATTAAAAAATATTTAGAATCATCCACTTCCTTTCTTACAAATGGTTATGTTACGTAATTGTTTCAATATTTATACATCAAAGTGGCTACAAAACTATAATGATGTAAATCTTGATAACATTAAGTGTAATCCATTGTCTGTCGTGCAGTGAAGAGTAGTAATAACCTTATTATCCAAAATCCATTGATGGATGATCCTCCTATATCATTTGCTTAATTTAGAATTTAAGGTAATAGTGATATTATTTATTTGGAGGGGAGCTTTAGTGCAATTGGTAAAGTTGCTGCCATGTGACCATTGCAAACAGCCTCTTGCAGAAATGCAGGGTAAGACTGTCTACAATTGAGCCTTAGTACATCGGGTTGCCCTTTTACTTGTGATTGAGCCTCGCTTTTTCCATCCATTCGGATTCAAGAAGAAAGTAGCCTAATCCTTCTATGAGCCAGGCTGTGCATCGGGGACAAATCGGTAGAGAGAGGATCGTTGCAAGTAGCAGGAGTGCTTTGGCAATCGATCTATTTCATAGCTCCAGTTGATGACTGCTTCTGTGATGTCGAGCTCTATCTATTTCATTTCAATTTTGTCTGTTTACCGAGTTTTGGTTCTGGGGGGAGAAGATCGTGTTTATAACCATAGAATTATGGATTTTCAATGTTTGCGCACACACGCTCATGTATATTTCTGGTGCGTTGAAAATCTTATTTTCCACTAAGGTGAACTCATCCATATTTTTGCCAGTTGCTCCGAGAAATGCTGACCATACAATGTAGCAAAAAGTACGAATACTTACCATTAAATAAAATAAAAAACTCCACACATGAACATAATTATTATTTTTTTTGGTAATTAAGGATTTCATTAATCACCAATGAAATAACATTACAAAACCATAGTTTAGCTTTAACTCAGCTGACTATCTCTAATGTAACAATTTGACTGTATCTAATGTCCTAAAAACTTAACAATACTAGATTTGAAGATGTTGTAAGTGGTTTCTAATTCGTGGGGTACCTCTAACATTACAAGTGTATACTATGTCTCTCAAAAGGGTTTCATAGTAACGAAATGTCTTGTTGAAGATTCTTGAGTTCCTTTCCGGCCAGATAGTATATGCAAACTCAGCAACTACCATTTTGAAGATGGCTGCTCGACATGTTCTACCCTTTGCTTTACTTATGAGCCACTGCATTTTCTGGTTCCAGGCAGTAAGGTTAGGATAAGTCTCCTGCAGCCAGTGCATTGTTTTCTCTCATAATTCAACAGTGACTGGGCAGGAAAGTAGCAAGTGATCTCTGGTCTCTGGATGGTTTTGGCATAAGATACAGTGCTGATCAACACTCATTCCCCATCTGTGCAATCTATCTTTTGTTGGTAATCTGTCTTGTAAGAACAGCCATTGATTGAATGTTGCCTTTGGCCTTGCATAGTTGTGTATGATCAAATTCTTCCATGGGACTCTCGGCAGGTCTTGAAGTTGTAAATGGTATAGTTGTCTAACTGAACAGCCCTGCTCCTTCCAATGTTGAAACCTCTGCAAAACTTCTCTCGATTGGATGATCTTTCTGACCATCCAGCTTGTCTGTGTAGGAATTGGCATGGTTTCAATAGGTCTGTTTTTTATGTAATATACAGTGATCCACCTAATCCACAGTTTGTCCTTTTTATGAGTTAGATCCCAACATGTCTTTGCAATGGCAGCTTTATTCCAGAGCTTGAGATTAGTTAGATTCATCCCTCCTGCTGAGTTTGTGGTACACATTCTGTTCCAGGAGATATATGCTTTCCTAGTAATAGAGTTCATCTCAGACCAAATGAAGCTCCTACAAATGAACATAAATTTATGGTTTAACTTTCATCAAACACTGAAAAATATGATTTTATCTCTTCTTCACTCTAAGTTGCATCATTGCCTGTCATCAAAAAAATCGTGTCAATGAAAGAATCTTGTAATAAAGTTATATAATTATTAGTCCTGCAGCAATTCTATTTCCCTTATTCTAACATGTTACAATTCACCATTCCGATCAAATAGAATCAAACCCCAGCTCATATCCTTACAATGTCTCACATGAGGAACAACATTACCTGTGTTATAACTCTTTTTGCAGTCATAATTCGGAGGGGAATGATAACTTGGCTCCAAAGACATATCGCGAAAACAAGGCGGATTATGTACTGTCCCATTCTCAAACTTGAACAAAATCCAGGGCTTCAAACCTCCAAGACCCTGAGCTACATATCCAAAAGTGGACCATGCACTTGTAACCAATTTGTCAGTTAAACTCAGCAAATACATCTCCGCCCACGCCTTCCTGTCATGCATCAGCTTCTCGGTTTATTGATGCTCCTCATGACTTGGCTGGTAAACCCTAACAATCTCTCCAGTTATAGTAGGATTTTCCCAATACATGTTCATAATCTCCTCGAAATATCTTGGATTTAGAGATGTCATCAATATGCTTATAGTCTTCGTCTTGCCTGATGAATTGACTATAGGCTCATTCAGGTTAACCTGTGGCAGTAGGTTCTCCTTTGTTGTACATGCTAAAATCTGATCCAATACATACTTAAAATTACCTGAACCTAAATCAAAGACTCTAATTTGAATCCCTATTTTTTCATCTGCATTGGCCAAATAAGCTTGATAGTACCTAGTAATAAGTCCCCGTACAGTACTTGTGGGATGGAAAAGGTAACAACAACAACAACAACAACAACCCAGTATAATCCCACTTAGTGGGGTCTGAGGAGGATAGTATGTACGCAGACCTTACCCCTACCCTTGGGTAGAGAGGCTGTTTCCAAATAGACCCCCGGCATCCTTCCCTGCAAGAACTTCCCACCTTGCTCTTGGGAGACTCGAACTCACAACCTCTGTTAACATCAAGATTAAACCGAGAAATCATGAAGATTGTAGAGAAAGAAAGTAGAGAGAAGGAGGAGTATTTGAGAAGTCTCTGGAACTTAGAGAGAATATTATTAAACGAAGCACAGAAGAGAAAATGAAGTCCGGGGTCCAATATATCTAAGGACCCCATGTATATACACATACAAGTGGGTTGGACCGGGTCGGATGACCCAAAGACAGAAAATGAATTGAGGCTCAGATACAGTGGGCTCGGTACATATACAATTGGCCCAATAACAAGTAATCATCATAGCCCACACTAATGTATACCAGATATACAATAAATATACACTGCATATACACTGTTTATAACTATGTAATCTCCTTCATCTCAACACCCCCCCCCCCCCCAAGTTGGAGGGGGAAACCACCTGCAACTTGGCGAGCAGTGGAAGAAGCATGGTGCCAGGCAGAGGCTTAGTGAGTAGGTCGGCCAACTGACGAGATGTAGGAACATGAAGCAGCTTGAGAAAGCCAGATTGCAGCAAGTCCCGAACAAAATGACGGTACACCTCGATATGTTTGGTACGTTCATGGAAAACAGGATTGTTAGCAATATGAACAGCAGTCTGACTATCACAATAAACAGAAATAGGAGAAGAAACAGATACCCCAAGATCACCCAACAAACGAGAAAGCCAAGTCAGCTCAGCAACCACCTTACTAAGAGCTCGATATTCTGCCTCAGCAGAGGACAGAGAAACAACAAGTTGTTTCTTTGATTTCCAACTGATCAAACATCCACCCAAAATCACACAAAAACCAGTAACAGAACGCCTAGTATCAGGGCAGGCAGCCCAGTCACTATCAGAATACCCAGAAACAGATAAATCAGCATGATCAGAATAAAACAAACCCAAAGAGGGAGTACCATTAAGGTATCTTAGAACATGTAGGGCAGCAGTCATATGGGGAAGCCTGGGGCATTTAAGAAATTGACTCAGATGCTGTACTGCAAAACATATGTCAGGCCCAGTGTGAGTCAAGAAAAGCATCTTGCCAACAAGACTCCTGTACTGGTCAGGAGAGGGCACGATGTCACCAAAATCAGCATGAAGTTTGACATTGATGTCCAAAGGAGACACAACAGAAGAGACATTGACACAGTCAAACTGATGCAACAAATCAGAAATATACTTATGCTGATTAAGGAGCAGTCCACCAGGTACAACTGACATCTCAAGACCCAAAAAATAATGCAAGGAACCCAAATCTTTGATTTTAAACTGATCATCCAGAAACAGTTTAAGGGCAGCAAGTTCATCACTGTCATCCCCAGTAAGTATGATGTCATCCACATAGACTGCTACCACCACAAGGGAGCCAGGTTTACCTTTGATGAATAAGGAATAGTCATTCAAAGAATGTGTATACCCTCTGGAATAAAGAGCAGAAGACAATTTGGCATACCATTGCCTAGAAGCCTGTCTTAGCCCATACAGGGATTTCCTGAGTTTACAGACCAGAGGAGTAGAAGGAGAAGAGGCAGTAGAAATAGAACCAGGAAGAGGAGCAGAAATAGTCAAACCTGGGGGAAGTTTCATGTAAACTTCCTCATCCAAATCACCATGAAGAAAGGCATTATTGACATCAAGCTGAAAAAGAGGCCAGTGATGTGTGACAGCCACAACAATAAGGCATTTGACAGAGGTCATCTTAATCACTGGAGAAAAGGTGTCTGTAAAATCAATCCCCTCAACCTGTGTGTCACCCCTAATAACCAATCTTGCCTTATACCTTTCAACAAGACCATCAGATTTGTATTTGATTTTATAGACCCACTTGCACCCAATAGGTTTCTTACCAACAGGAAGAGGGACAATGTCCCAAGTGTGATTAGCATCCAGAGCAGCAAACTCCTTTCTCATTGCATTCTGCCATGCTGGGACAGATGCAGCTTGAGAGTAGTACATAGGTTCAGATTCCAAAGTGAATGAGGAAGAACCAGAAAATGCAGGAAGTTGGCAAACATAATCCTTAAGGTAGGAAGGAGGATTATGCTGTCTAGTAGACTTCCTAGATGCAGGAAGAGGAAGGGAAGGAGGTAGGACAGGAGCAGGGAGATCTGGATTGAAAGAAGGAATGGAAGGAGAAATAGCAACAGGAACAGTAGGTGCAGGAGGATCAGGGGAAGGAAAATTAGGAAAGTCAGAGACAGGAAAATCATCAGCAGGGGGAACAGAAGGAACAGAAGAAGGAGAAGGATGAACAAAGGAAGGATTGTCCTTAAAAGGAAAATAAGATTCATGAAAAACAACATCCCTTGAAACAAAACACTTCTTGGTACTCAAGTCATACAGTTTATAACCCTTTTTAGCAAAGGGGTATCCCAGAAACACACAAGAATGGGCCCTAGGTTTTAGTTTGTCCCTTTGAGGGATAGAGACAGCAGCATAAGCAAGGCATCCAAAAGCTCTCAAATGAGAGTAGGATGGGGCTTTGCCATATAAAATTTCATGGGGAGACTTATGATGGAGAGTTCTGGTAGGTATTTTATTAAGGAGATAGGTGGCAGTTAACTTGCAATCACCCCAGAAAGAGACAGGTAGACCAGATTGAAAAAGTAATGCTCTACATGTTTCAAGAAGTGTTCTGTGTTTCCTTTCAACAACACCATTCTGTTGGGGAGAATGGGGGCAAGAGGTCTGATGAATGATCCCCTGGCTACTAAAAAAGGATTTTCCCTCAGTGCTGGACCCCAGTTCTAAGGCATTGTCACTTCTGACAGTTTGGACCACAGAATTGAATTGAGTTTTATCAAAGGAAATGAAGGACTTAAGTAGGGAAAAGGCATTGCTTTTGGATCCCATTAGGTGTGTCCATGTTGCCCTAGAGAAGTCATCAACTATAGTAAGGAAGTATTTGTAACCAAAAGAAGTAGAAGTGTGGTAAGGCCCCCAAGTATCCACATGTATCAGTTGGAATGGTCTAGTTGTACTGATATTACTGTCATGAAAAGGAAGTCTAGTCTACTTGGCCATAGGGCAGACAGAACAGGGAAAGGGTTGTTTAGGAGCAAGTGGAAAAGACAAACCCAAAATGTGTTTCATATTTGTAAAGGGAGTATGTGCCAGTCTTAAATGCCAAATGTAATTCATATCATTGATAACAACTTTATTACAAATGGAATTGTTTACAGTTGAAGGTAAACAAACATTTTTGCTGTCAGACACAGTGTCATCATTACAAAAATTAGGCAAAGCACACACAGAAGTAAAAGGGGAAACAGAAGAGAGAGAATGGGAAGGATGCACCCAACGCAGTTTGTATAAGCCAGCTTCCTCTTTACCAAGATCCAGAGGCCTCTTCAGAGAAGGGTCCTGTATCATGTAAAGTAAACAGGAAGTTGGTGTGAATGAAACTATACAGTGCAACTGTTTTATCAACTTGTGAACAGAAATCAAGTTGTGCTTAAAGGAAGGAACCAGAAGCACATTATGAAGAGTGAGGGAAGAAGTTAGTGCAAAAGAACCTGTACAAGTAACTTTTACTTTGTAACCATTAGGTAAAGTTACAAGATAAGGAACAGTCAAAGGTATGATGTTAAAGAGTAGTTGTTTATTATGTGTCATATGATTGGATGCCCTTGAATCAATGATCCAGGTGACAGAATTAATATGTGTAGGTATGCATACTTTGAAATCAGAAACAAGACTCTCAGTTAATATTGTACCAGCAAATTAGCAGCACACATGGGAGAAGGAGCTTGACCACTGGAATCCCCTAACTTGGTCTGTTGCAACAGGGTCATCAATTGATCATAGTGATGTCTGCTCAACCCTGGTATCACAGAACTGTGACCATCTAGTTGGCTGGCAGAAGGATCCCCAAGAGGAACAGACAAATCAGAATTATCATTATTAACAGACACACATTCAACTCCAGTGGAAACATGAGCAGCTGCAGATTTCCTTCCCTTGTTGTAATTTATGCTTTGAGGGAACCCATGTATCTTGTAGTACTTATCAATTAAGTGCCCAGATTTCTTGCAATATCTGCAGAATAGGGGCCCTCTGCTTTGCTCAAAATTAATTCTGGGTCTGAATAGGAGGTCGAGGCACTATGGCCTGATGAGACCCAACTGAGTGCTTGTTTACATGAACATTAAAAGACATAGGATCTGGACTAATATGAGAAGTAGATTGAACTTGTCTTTGTTTCTCACCATTAAGCACTATGTTGTAAACACTGTCAAGGGAAGGAAATGGATGCATCATCAACAAATTGCTCCTAACCCCCATATACACTTCATTTAACCCCATAAGAAACTGAAAAACCTTATTTTCATCATCTTCCTCAATTATCCCATTCTTGGCAGCACACACACATCTATGCCCATGATTTGTGCACATTGTGCCCAATTCATCCCACAAGCCTTTGAGCTTGTTGAAGTAAGATGCTATATCTAAGGAGCCTTGGGATGTGTGTGAAAGTTCCCTCTTTAATTCAAAGATATTGGTCTTATTAGGGGTACCATATCTTTTCTCAATTTGGGACCATATACTCTGTGCAGTATCGGAATACTGCACACTATCAGCAATTTGTGGAGACAGAGAAGAGGTCAACCAAGAAACGGACTTCATCCAGGACAACGAAATACATAGAAACATAGTCAGATCGTCGTCGAGGCTCTGATATCATGTTAACATCAAGATTAAACCGAGAAATCATGAAGATTGTAGAGAGAGAAAGTAGAGAGAAGGAGGAGTATTTGAGAAGTCTCTGGAACTCAGAGAGAATATTATTAAACGAAGCACATAAGAGAAAATGAAGTCCGGGGTCCAAAATATCTAAGGACCCCATATATATACACATACAAGTGGGTTGGACCGGGTCGGATGACCCAAAGACATAAAATGAATTGAGGCTCAGATATAGTAGGCTCGGTACATATACAATTGCCCAATAACAAGTAATCATCATAGCTCACACTAATGTATACTAGATATACAATAAATATACACTGCATATACACTGTCTATAACTATGTAATCTCCTTCGTCTCAACAACCTCTCGGTTGGAACTGGGGGTTGTTTACCATCATAGCAACCCCTCTGGAAAAGGTACCTACCTAAAAAGTGGAAGACGGTTCCTTTCTCTGGGAAAAGATAATTTAACTCTTGCTCAAAAGATGAGATCAAGAAAAGAGCAGGGACATAATAGTTATTTGACTTTACAAATAACCAAGGGATTTTCTTGAGAGAGGTTTGGTCAGTGTCACAGAAAAATAATTTATCTTGAGCATCATAGTCATGATTTAAATGAAGGTACATAAAGGGATGTATTCTTGACTTATTATTTCTCACCATATAACCATAAGAAAGTGGAGATTTCTGATTAAAGGTACTGAACAGATCAAGTATGGGAAAATCAGGAAGCAACCAGGAAACTTGAGGAAAAGGTTCGCAGAATGAATCAGGTAAATTAACTCTGGGGTCAACAAGAAGGACTCTGTTTGTGAGGAGAGCATAAAGGAAAGCAGAAGTTAAGGTTAGTATCCTGTTCCCTAAACCACTAAACGATACCCAAATCACATATTTACAAACTGAAGAACCAGCACTGTATTGATCACCAGATTTTATAAGGTCGACAGTTCTGTTTATATAATTCTGTATAGTGTCCACATTGCTTATGTAGAGCTTCGTATCTTCTTAACCTCGAGATTATTAGAATATATTGTACAGTCCTATAGTTGGTAGCATTTGATTTTTTTTTTTTGGAGAAGTTAATTTCTGGTATTGCTCACCAAAGTATATATAGAGTACAGGGAAATCAAAACCTACCAACTATAGGACTGTACAATAAACCAAATCCTACCAACTATAGGACTGTACAATAATAAAGGAAATCAAATCCTACCAACTATAGGACTGTACAATATAGTTGGTAGGATTTGATTTCCTTTATTATTGTACAGTCTTATAGTTGGTAGGATTTGGTTTATTGTACAGTCCTATAGTTGGTAGGATTTGGTTTCTCTCTGTACTCTATATATACATTTGTAAGCAATATATTTTGTGAGAAGCCTCAAATCAAGGACTTCTCCCAAAACTCTCTACATGGTATCATACGCCAGTGGCTTATCGCCAAAGAAACCCTAATTCTTCCCTAGCAGCGCCGCCGCCGCCGCTGCACTAATCGGCAGCCCGCCGTCGCCGACCTTCTCGGTCCACTGCCTCTCTCCGGCGTCTTACCGCGCCACCGCTGCACTAACCGGCAGCCCTCTCTCTCTCTCGACGTCGATCAACGCCTCCACTGCCTCGCGCTTCATGGCCGCTACGACATCCAACGATCTTCTCCAGCCGATTGCCATCAATGCATCGGCTCAGATCCCACTCAAATTGGATTCAACTAATTACCTGGCGTGGAAGTTCCAATTCCGAACCCTTCTTACGGGTTACGACCTCCTCGGCTTCTTCTGCTGATGTCCAAGATTGGCGTGTCCTCCGGCCCTCCATCTTGAGGGGGCGTATTAGAATATACTGTACAGTCCTATAGTTGGTAGGATTTGATTTCCTTTATTATTGTACAGTCCTATAGTTGGTTGGATTTGGTTTATTGTACAGTCCTATAGTTGGTAGGATTTGGTTTCTCTCTATACTCTATATATACCTTTGTAAGCAATATATTTTGTGAGAAGTCAGAACCAAATCCTACCAACTATAGGACTGTACAATATATTCTAATAGAGATAAGATAAGACGAAGGCTTATGTCGCAGACCATTGATATATAAGAGTGATTCATACCTACTCAAACAAGATGTTTCGTCAAATCCAGAAGGAAGAAGACCGCCTAGTAGTTTATCTTTTGGCACTATCAGTGGCCGAGGAATATCATCTTCAAAACTGTGGCTGAAAAAAGAAGAACAGATTAAGTTTATTTACTAGTAGTAATATAAGTGAATCAAAGGAAAAAGATGAAAAAATAAAGAGGAAACGAAGTACCTTTTGAAGGTTTAACATGAAAAAATCTAGCTTCAGCCAAAGTCCACAAGCAATGAGAAGGTAAGTTCCCCAAAACTATAGCAACTGAGAATACAAGAGTCAGAACCATCAAACAAACGACGAAAAAAGCCATAAGAGTCATAGGATTGAGACCCCATTTCGATTCTGCAATCTTTAGAACCGCTGGATTCTCGCTCAGAAGACACTAGCTGATCATTGGAGGTTTTCTTGAATCTCTTCATAGTTGCTCTGACTCCTGAACCAAGGGTATCAATCAAAACTGAAATACAAAGTTGCAAATGTGCAGAAAGACAAAATTGGCATGTAGTAGAATGTGTTCTAAAAATGGAGTAAGAAACAAAGTATTGGTTGCAGTTCCTGCTCATGTCTTGGTTGACATGCAAATGCAAATTTAGACTTTGGTGGATACATTATGTACCAAATTAATCATTCTTTCTTAGTTACTAGTATTAATTACTGAGGATTGCTTTCCTTTGTGTGTAGAGTGCAGTTCATCTTGCCTCTTATCGGTGTCACTGTAATTGCTCCCTTATTTGCTATACATAGGCTTACTAAGTTGCTGCCTCTTTCATTTTGGCTATTAAATTTTTTGCTGCTTTTGATCATCCAAAAACTCAGGGTCAAATATGGACAAACCTAACATATGTGGCCTTCGTTTTATATTCGTTATTCCATTCAATGCATTACTATTTCAGACGCATTTAACTCTCAATGGATACTTGGTGATCAATAAATTACAATTCGAACCAAGTCAGGAGAAATTATAAATTATAAGTTATAAACGAGTTCATATTTTACACTTTGAACCACATCCACGTACGCATCTTGTCAGCTTATGTTGGGCCACTTTGAAAAATAAAAAGAGAGAAAGAATGGTCTTGAAAATTTTTCGGAAATTGTCGATATCCACATTGGAGAGATTTGTGTATAATTCGTGGCCTAAAGCGAAAGTTTAGTAAAAAGTCAAAACTATTTTTAATAGAAAATGATTGGGGCAATAAATATCCATCTCATTCATCCTTTGAATACCATTATAATTATCGTAGGCTATTGAAATGACTAATTCCTGAAATTAGGAAGCATAATATATAAAAAATTGTTATAGTTATCTTATCATTTCTATCTAGTCCTAATAGGCTTAAATGTTCCAGTTTGTATATTATGATACTTTTAGGATTGGGATCTCCATTATTCGGTTAGCATGCAGGAGTTTCTTCATTATTTTGAGTGCTTTCATCTATGTAGAAATTTAGGAATTATGGATATTGGCATATTGTAGTAATAATGTGATTATTTAGGTAATATTTTAGTTTCTTGAAAAAGCATAATATGTTTCAATAATATATATATAATTAGTCCCAAGAATAATATGTATAGAAAAGAAAATATGAAAAAAGGGGAATATTTTTCCTTAGAAAATTTCTGTCATTACCAATTTTGAAATTTATTCCACAAGGAAGAATGAAAAGAGTATTCTGCGTAATTTAGATATTATAAATTTAAAATGCATGTCATATATATTGTATAATAATGGGATAGTTTTTATACAATGTATAATAATGATATAATGTGTACTTAAAATATGAATCAAAATATATAAATTTTAAATACACATTATGTAAGTTAAATGTACCAAATCTTATAATGTAAAAATACAAAGTATATATATATGTATACTTGGAAAGTGTAGAAAAGAAGGGGAGACCAACACTCCTTCAAGAATGAGGGGTGGTGGGTGGTGGGGTATCTTTGAAAGAGTCCGGTGAGAAAGAGACAAAAAAAAAAGATTTCTATTATAGAATAAGTTATAAGAATCGAAACATATTCCTTAAAACTTAAAAGTGGGATACTAATCCCATAATTTATGGGGTCTGTCTTTTGCTTAATCTACCATAATATTTGAAACCTGCTATAGTTGTAAAAGCATAGATTATTTATGAAATAAACAAAAAGTAATGCTATTTTTAATTAGAAGATTATCCGTATAAAAATCTCAATATAAAGAGAGTACATACTAACAAAAGTAGGGCCTCTAAATTTATGGGATCTAAAATGTAAAAATTGTGGGGTAACCATTTTTTAAAGTGGTATTTGCTTTTTATTTAATATTTTCAATGTTTAATAATAGTAGCCATTAGTCTATTAAAATTAATATGAAAAGATTATGTTACCCATTCTTTTATCTCTTTTATGTTAGGGAGAAGAACTACGCCGCCATCTGTGAGACTTTTTCGTTTCTCAAGTTTGTAAATCGCGTTTAAAAGATGTTAGTTTCAATATAGTCGATATCATTGTGTATAACGGAAATTTTGTTGCTATTGATCGATGTGGCAAGACTATAGAGTTTGATTATTCCTCATTCTTTCTCCTTTATATGAAAGCGATAAGATCCTGCTATGTTCAGGACCTATGTGTATCTTCTTCTTTTTTTTGTGAAAACATACAAATAACGTTTAGTTTTCTGCTATATTATGGATTCTGAACTTACAATTATAAGTTCAAAAGTTAAGGATACTTGGTCCTGAACTTCGAGTTCCAAGTTAAAAGTTAAGGACACTTGGTCCTGAACTTAGAATTACAAGTTCAAAAGTTAAAGATACTTGGTCCTGAACTTAGACTAACAAGTTCAAAAATTAAGGATAATAGGTCCTGAACTTACAGTTACAAGTTCAAAAGTTAAGTACAATAGGCCATGAAGTCCTGAACTTATACTAACAAGCTCAAGTTAAGAACAATAGGTCCTGAACTTAGGTTAAGAAGTACAAAAGTTAAGGACAATAGGCCCTGAACTTAGACGAACAAGCTCAAAAATTATGGACAAGTAGTCCTTAAATTAGAATTACAAGCACATAACTTTAGGACATGTGGTCCTGAACTTCGAGTACTAAGTTCAAAAGTTAAGGACATGTAATCCTGAAGTCCTGAACTTAGAGTTGCAAGTTCAAAAGTTGAAAACATGTAGTCCTGAACTTTTATGAGCTGAAGGGTATTTTGTCCGGGCATGTAAAATTTATTAAAGCAGTGGCTAACGACTAAAGATATTTTAAACAATGACTTACAAGTAAATATATATATTATTAGCGGCTAACCGTACACTCCCCCTCTAAAACCCTTTTCTTTATGAGCTTTGGGCTTTGGGCTTCAATAAAACTAATAAATTAAGGAAAAACGACACCATTCGGCCGCACTTAAAAATAATAGCCTATATATATATATACACACAAAAAAATAATATAAATTATATATACTTTCGGCTAATGAACGTAAATAATTTCTGGTGCGGATTAAAAGTATTAGTATCCCTAAAATTAAACGAATATCAAATTTAAGATACATTTGTCTAACAGTTTTGCTTTTATATTAACTTTTTATTATCAGATATCACCAACTCATTGGTAAGAGTCCCAGATAGTAAAATCTAAAGATAATTCTGTTGTTCTTTCGTAAAAAAGATTGTATTCAAATTATTTAAATATAATTATAATATAAAATACGTAAAATTAGTTATCTAAAGAATAAGTCGAAAATGTATAAGCACATGATAAGGAGAAAAAAAAGAAGAAGAGAACTTTCGAAATTTGTGTAACTACAAAACAATCTTGTTAGTAAAGTAAAAAAAAATGTAAAATTAAATTATTTTTCAATATAAAGATATACTTTTCGTTCATTTTTACTTGGCACATTTTAACTTTTTATGCCCCTTAAAAAATAATAAATGAAGTGCATAATTTATTATGATATCCATATTAATTGTTGTATAATTTATTAAATATGAGAAAATAATTTGAAATGAGTAATAAATATTATAGGTATAATAAGAAAAAATTTATCTTTTTCTTGATATGCATAAGATGATAAATAAAAATAAAAATCTATTGTTATTATATATACCAAGTAAAATACAGTATTATTCTTGTTAGGAGATCAAAAATAAAAGTCATACAGTTACCTAATTACCATGATCCCTGGAGGGAGTAATTAATTCTAAAAGTTTGTAGCGTCATTAGCGATGCAAAGATTAAGTGGCTTTTGGCTTTGGCATTTAGCCTTTAATTAGGTTGGGGTGGGGGTGGGGTGATGTGTGTGTGTGTGGGGGGGGGGGGGGGGGTTATCTTCTCTAGTTCTCTTTCTGCGCTTGTGCCCATCATGCTATAAATGGAGGGCAGACCCTATAGTCCCTACAAATTGAGTCAGCAACAGAGAAGAGCCAACCATTGAAGATAAGCAAAGCCGCTATGAGAAAACCAAATCGGACACGTGTCAATCTGATATTTCATTCTTGATTTTCCTCAAAAATAACAGTCTTTTGGTTCTTCTTGTCTTGGAAGTCTCAAAAGTTAAAGAGGGTGGTTGAAATTTTAAGCTCGCTTTCAAATTGACAAAGCACCAACCTTTTCTCCTCCTCAATTCCCCAAACAAGAGAAAGTTTGCTGCAAGAGAAAAAGAAGTAAATTTCAATGGCAACAACTGCTTCTTGTGTGGGTTCATCAACTCTGTTACAATCCCAAATTAATGGATTTGGCGGGAGTGTTAAGCTTCAGAAGCCCAATTCACTCACTTTCACCAGGTTTTTTCTTCTTTTTCAAAGAATTTAAGTCTTTATATTCTTTATTACCCCAATTCATTTGCTTGTAATCTTTGTACTTACAAGTTAATGTTGGAAAGAAAACTGACTGCTAATCTGCTGTGGGAAGTCTTGAATCAGTCAATTCCACATAATAATCCCACCTTGAGTTTTGGGGTGTTCCTTTTGGTGCTGTTTTGATATTCTCATACTTCTGATAAAGTAGACCTCATTTGACTTGGCAATTATTAGAGTAAAATGTTTGAGGAGATTATCAAATTAAGTTTATTGTTTCTTTAAAAAAAACTGTTTAAGATCATGGTACGAAAAAAATATAAGTTGGTACAATATCCAGTTAAGTTTGAGATAGTATTAGGCAGCACTAACTTATGATTATTTGAATTGTTAGAGGGAAGTGGTTAACATTTTCTGATTGTCTGAAAAGGGAAAGAAGGTCAAGTTATTCGCATAGAAGGAATTAAATGTGTTTATCAGGGATACAGGGCCCTTGGAATTTTATTGGTCTGGAAGTAAAGGAAATGATTCATGAAAGTTGGCAAAGCCCTGAATTCCGTTCAAGGGTGAAAAAGAAGGCTTTCTTGCACTGGGTTTTTAGATATGTAACGTAGAGGACGATAAAGATATTCCAGGTCTCTCTTATGTTTGTGAGTATGCCTTGCTGAGCTTAAACCAGTAAGGTTCTAATAAAGCCTGATGGAAGTGTTTCAATGTCATTTCTATTTGAAATTTGTTTCCTCTGTGCATGATAATATGCAATTCATGTTCTCTTTAGCATTGTTTCTTATTGGTGTGCTTGTGTTGCCCTTCTTTTACCTTTCCTGAGCCGCCGAGGGTCTACCGGAAACAACCTCTCTTTAGCATTGCCTGTGGCCGCAATTTAGTGTTTAACAGCATCAACGAATCACCCTCTTCAATTGGCTATTGAGTGATAATGTAAAGCCATTTGGAGCTTCTTGGCATTGTCAAGTTCTTTTGACATTCTAATATTCTTGTTCAAGTCACTGTGACTTGTATGATTTTCAACAAGCGCCAATTAACTTGAATTGATTCCAGTTGCCATTAGCTCTTTATCTCTCTGATGATATTATGCTCAGTTGGTGATGCAAATTTACTTATGTAGTTGTAAAAATCAGTGTTTTAAAAGGCGTTTTGTTGGCGAGCCCTAGGGTGAGACATACCAAAAATGCACTGAGGCATATTGATAGAGCGTAAGTATCATGGGGCGGAAGCCCTGACATTCCAAGCATTCGCTTAGGCTTAAGTCTCAATGTTCTGGGCATCATTTGGGGCGTAAGCCCCGAGAGCTTTTTCAAATTTGCGCCAAAATTGCTCGATAAATCTTTTTTTTGTTTAAATTAAACATCCAAAAATTAACTCATAGTAAATTTTCAAAACTAAAAATCTCAAAATTATTACTCTACTTGCATCTTACAATTTCCTTTTTTATGCTTCATTTTCTTCTTATTCCCTTTTTTTTCTTTTGCGTTCTTTAATTTCTTCTTTCAAGTTAATTTTCGGATTTAGAATTTTTTTTTGGTATCGCTCTAGTTATTGATTTGATGACTCTATTCTGACTATTTGTATTTTACAATGATATTTGTAATTTGTTATCTAGTTTTAGGTTTTTAAACAGTATCTTTATTTTATCAAGCATCATTTTTATTCTTTGAATTATTAGGAACTAGAATATCATTTTTATAAATCTAAGTATGTTCGATCATTTTTATTCTTCCTTTTTCAAGTAAAAAGAATTCTTTTGTATGGTTCATGCACATGTTAGCATTTTTATAATAAATATATATATTTTCTGCTAACTTTATAATTTTCTTGATTTTTTTACAATTTTAATGTATTTTTTATATATTTATTTTATTAATTTATAAAGTTTTAAAAATCAAATACTCATGGGGCTTATGCACTGGCTGTCGTCTCGCCCCGTGTAAGATAAAACACCTCGTCTGTCGCCCACGCCTTTTAAAACATTGGTAAAAATGACCCAATTTCTTGCAATACCAGCTGCCTTTATGCATCTTTTTTCTTTTTGGAGACAAGCCATTTGTTTTCTTTTCCTGCTAACAGCTGGATGTTCCTCTCTTACTTTATAGGAAGTCATCTAGTTTTTCCTTCTCTTTCTGCCCACGCCTTTTAAAACATTGGTAAAAATGACCCAATTTCTTGCAATACCAGCTGCCTTTATGCATCTTTTTTCTTTTTGGAGACAAGCCATTTGTTTTCTTTTCCTGCTAACAGCTGGATGTTCCTCTCTTACTTTATAGGAAGTCATCTAGTTTTTCCTTCTCTTTCTGCGACTATGCCCCTTACACTAGCGTCACAATCTGTCCAAATATTATTGCTTCTAATATTTGTTTATAAATGCAGGAGGAGAGTTCAAACAGTGGTGAAGGCTTCTTCTCGGGTGGATAAGTTTTCGAAAAGCGATATTATTGTTTCTCCATCCATCCTTTCTGCTAACTTTTCTAAATTAGGAGAGCAGGTTTGTTGTCATATGAATCCCTTGCTCTATCATTTTTATATAGAATTTATAAAGGTGTAGTTTTGTTTGGAAACAATAAATGAGGAAACTTGCTATTACATTAAAAGTTTGATATGTTGAGTAAACACATTTTGCCTTCCTACTTTTAGATCAAGTTCTTTTATGAATTTCATCTTCTTCTTCTTTTTGTGATTTCTTGTAAAAATGGCTCTTAAGTTGGTTAATGTGTCTTTCATGCATTTAGGTAAAAGCAGTTGAGCAGGCAGGCTGCGACTGGATTCATGTAGATGTGATGGATGGTCGATTTGTTCCAAATATAACTATTGGACCCCTTGTAGTTGATTCCTTGCGTCCTATCACTGATCTTCCATTGGATGTGCATCTGGTATTTTCCATTTTTCATGTGGTAAAACTAATTTCAGGTCTATAGGCATGAGAATGCTTTTGCTAATGTTCAATTTCAACGGACCATTGCAGATGATTGTCGAACCTGACCAGAGAGTACCTGATTTCATAAAAGCAGGTGCTGATATCATCAGTGTTCACTGTGAGCAATCTTCTACCATCCACTTGCATCGTACAATAAATCAGGTAAGAATTTCTCTTTCTTGCTTTCTTTCTTTTGTTCCTGTACTTGCAATATGTACAAGGAGTCTTAAAAAAATCTTATCAGCAATGTTTTCAAAAGTGTTGGTGTACTGCAACCTAGGAATTCCTCTTCATCCTGACTTTTTTGGATTACATAATAGGTTAGCGCATGAAAAATATATTTTGGATCAAATACAAACAGTAAAGGCTTTTAGCTGTCTCATATACAAATATTATGAAGGGATAAGTGCACAGTATGAAATTCAGATTAAGCTATCTTAGTGGAATTGATGCATGGCTTTTCTTTGGCTGCTGCAGCTAGTTGTGTGAGCCTCAAGATAACTGCTAAAAGTGATCTCTTAAATAAAGAATTGCATTGTTGTTTCTATGAAATTTTCTGCATTTTTCGGCAGGAGCAACCTACAAATTTGCTAGCTTTCCTTTGGTGGGATTAGGCCTACCAACTGCCTTACCCTTGTTAAAAGTTTTGTACGTGGGACTTGTTCAGTGTCGTTGTCAATCTTCTGAAATTTTGGCATCAATTATCTAAAACAATTTACTCTTGGTTCTGTTATCCTTCAGACCGATGAATGCTCAAAGACATGCTTGTTTTTGTCAAAATACTAGTTTCCTTTTTGTCTATAGTGACTATCTCATCATAGGAATAAGATTGCAAACCTCTTCTCTTAAGTTAAGATTGTTAGGAATGTGATATATAAGTGCAGATGTAACAGAACGACCACCCGTCTAAAGTTTTTACTTAGTGTAAATTTTTGATTGTGAGATCAATCCATGATTCTTGGTGTCTTTTATCAGAAGTCTAAATGCTGGTGTTTTTCATTTACCTTTGTTGCATGCTTTTCTTTTAGAATATAAGTTAAAAATAACTTGGTGGAGTAACTGACTAATTATTCGTGATATTTATTACTTTTCTTGTAGATAATGTCTCTCTTGAACAATTTTCATGACACAACGCATCCAAACTCACATCACAGGGATTAGAAAAAGAAAATGTAGAGTGCTAGTTTTTCTTATATCGAATACTTATTTATTTAAGAGTTTCATTCTTTACTTTTTCTGATTACCTTCTACATTAGATCTACTTTTTCTATTTAAAATGAGCTATCCCTTCTAGAAAAAATGTATAGGATTACAGTTAGGTGTTTCATGATATCGAAAATGGCGTACTGTAATTTGTGATTGTGGGAGCCATATATGTGATATAGGAATTCAGCTGGTGATATTTTAGAATATTATGATTTTGTTACCCAAAGATAGTTCTAACTTCATGGTTAGCTTCTTGTGTTTTTCCTCTGCCTTATCCATTATTCACATTATTTAAGTTTTTCTTGACCACCTTCATTATTGTTTCTGGTTCAGATTAAAAGTTTGGGAGCTAAAGCTGGGGTTGTCCTCAATCCTGGAACCCCTTTAACCGCAATTGAATATGTTCTTGATGGTAAGATATTGCTTCTTAAGACAATTTTTCAGAGATGACTACTCTTAGTATATTTCCTATTATTTTTGTGCTTCAACTATCTTTTTTAATACTGGTTATGTGAGAGTCAATAGTGAAAATGGGAATCTTTGGAAATGTACTCCTCTAAATAGGTAAGATAGATAGGGTATCTTTCAAAGTTGGCTTTGTATGTTAGAAAAGCATGTAAATGCACCTTAGATCCTGCTAGTTAAATCATTAGGCTTACCTATGCTGAATATACTGTACGATGTCGCAATAAGATTGGTGAATGATGCGAAAGCTTGGAAAGTGTGCCTTTGAACTACTTGTATATTAATCTGCGTGCAACAGGGAAACCTGAGCTTAAAGATTCTGATTTGAAAAGCAAGGTGTTAGAGTCCCACATTAGTTGAGAGTGTGTGTTGCTATCCCTTTATTTGGTCTTTCGAAATCCTCCCTCATGAGCTAGCTTTGGTATTTAGTTAGGCTCAAGATATATTATTCTTAATATGCTATTATAGAACCGATCTTTATTCTTGGTTTGCCCAATGTTGGGCTCCTGTTTTATGTTGTCGATACTCCAGATGTCAGTTTTGGCTCCTGGCCTTTTGGGGTTTTTTGGGGGGGGGGGGGGGGGGTGGTTGTACCAATGATCTTCCAGTCTATTACCTGTATGCTGCCTTTAGAAGGCTAGCTCAGGCAAGGCATTAAACATTGGATCAACAACAACTACCCAGTAAAATCCCACAAAGTGGGGTATGGGGAGGGTAATATGTACGCAGACCTTACCCCTGCCCCGATAGGGCAGAGAGGCTGTTTCCGATAGACCCTCGGCTTAGAAAGACAGAAATAAAAAACAAGAAAAGATAATTCATTAGTAACTCCAGTCGAAACCGTAATAGTAACAGAAGCATAACAACCAGATGTATGACATGCACTAACAGTAACCAGAGTCTAAAGCCCCGGGCTAAGATAAACAACAAGGATAGTGTGGGTTCAACATAAACTGCAAGCCATTTAAGATCAACCCTAATCCAACCCCGTGTCACCCCCGGTATGAAGTAAGGAAAGTTATACTACTCCTAACCTACAAGCCTATTGCTTGACCTCCATACTTTCCTATCAAGGGTTATGTCCTCGAAAATTTGCAGTTGTACTATGTCCTGCCTGATCAGCTCTCCCTAATACTTCTTAGGCCTCCCTCTGCCTCTTATCGTACCCACCACGGCCAACCGCTCACACCTCCTCACCGGGGCATCAAGGCTTCTTCTCTGCACGTGCCCGAACCATCTGAGCCTCGCTTACCGCATCTTGTCATCCACAGGGGCGACGCCCACCTTCTTCCGAATATCTTCATTCCTAGTCTTGTCTATCCTAGTGTGCCGGCACATCCACCTCAGCATCCGCATCTCTGCTATCTTCATCCTCTGGATATGGGAGTTCTTAGCCAGCCAACACTCTGTCCCATACAATATTGCCGGTCTAACCACAACTCTATAAAACTCACCTTTGAGTATCGGTGGCACTTTCTTGTCACACAAGACTCTAGATGCAAGCCTCCATTTCACCCAGCCCGCCCCTATACGGTGAGTGACGTCCTCGTTGATCTCTCCGTCCCCTAAATCATCGACCCAAGGTACTTGAAGCTATCTCTCTTGGGGATGACCTGTAACCCAAGCCTCACATTCCCGCCTACTTCCCTCGGCTCAGCGCTAAACTTTCACTCCAAGCATTAAACATTGGATCCAAAGTGATAAATTGCTTATGTCTTTTATTTTTATTTGTGCTACAGCTGTTGATCTGGTGCTGATAATGTCTGTAAACCCTGGATTTGGGGGACAGAGCTTCATTGAAAGTCAGGTCAAGAAAATCTCAGACTTGAGAAAAATCTGCGCAGAGAGGGTAATTCTTTTACCCTTTTTTCAGTCTATGCAAAGTGCAAACTATGCAATGCAATGACATGTCTATGTTAACTTTGCAGGGACTAAACCCTTGGATTGAAGTTGACGGTGGTGTTGGTCCCAAAAATGCTTACAAGGTGATTGATACTTTCCCATGATTATAACTCCTCTCCCAACTAGCTTGTCACTCGACCCTCATTAAATCTGAAAATATTAATTTTTCATCTTATATATTGGAATAAGTCATAGGATGTGAAGACTGGATAAATCTTACCTGCAGCATTTCAAGTGGTGTGCAAATGTTACTACTTGATTTGTACCTTGTGAATTCGAATCTTTTCTAAATTGTTCTGATATTTTATCAGGTTTCATGGAGCACAGCCTTATCTTTCTCCATATCTTGCCATTTATTTTGGCAAACATGTTTTATATTGTAAAGAAGAGTAACCCACTTCTCAAATTATAGAGAATTGTATGTGATGATGACAAAGAGAACATTGTGCATCAAAGCAACCAACCATTCATCCATACCTTGACCATAAACAACCTGCAGCAACTGACATATGAGAATACAATTTAACAATCATTTTTCGTTGCAGGTCATTGAAGCTGGAGCAAATGCTTTGGTAGCTGGTTCTGCTGTCTTTGGAGCTCCTGATTATGCTGAAGGCAAGTATCTAAATACTCTTTATTATGCTTCACTGAGAGACGCAGAACTTGATGTTTATTAATTAATAAACATAGAACTTACATATTGTATAAACATGTTGCAGCTATTAAAGGAATCAAGACAAGCAAAAGGCCTGAAGCAGTTGCTGTATGAAGTTTCTGCCTACTTGGTTCAAGTCGTCATAACTGTTAATACGGAGTTGTTCTGTGTATGTTCATCGTCAATTTCTAATTTTTCTTCTTTATCTTTTTTTCAGCCAATTTCATTAAGATTCTTATTTTTCTTTACAGTGTCATATCTTTATTAACATGTGTGAACGTAGAGGGAACCATCTTTATGGTTGACCTTGATATCTTTGTATTCATTGCACATACAAAAGTTTGTGCTGTATGTATATACAGTGATAGAGATACCCGTTATCCATATCATGGTTTACAAGATGATAACTAGATTCAATTTTTTTCCCATTGTAATCAATAGATTTTCTTTTACTGTGTTGTATGTGGCTGAGACAAGATTGGTAGGATGGAAGTGTAGATCTACTAGGTCTTTGTAAGTGGATTGCACTTTCATCGTTTAGCTCCTTACATTTTTGTGGACTCCTCACAATAGCTTTATTTGCATTTGACGCAGATGACAGCTCGAATCCTAGCAGCAGAACAAGAATAGTTGCGAGGCTGCGGCATGGTTCACTTTATACTCTGGCACGATAGGAAAAATAAAATAGCCCATCTCAGAGGTTTTGTGTAATACAATATATTGTGCTACTTATCTTGCATAGGGAATAAGATAATTCTACACCAAATATTCAATTATTTCCAAATCAATGGATATTTTATTGAAGTTTATGAGTTGGTGTCAAGTTCCAAACTAAATGCCCTTCCCCTTCCCTTGGGCGAAAAAAAATGGTTGCAACCCTATTCCGTTACGCTTTAGTCCCAATATTCATATTCCAAATTCACCAAATTCTTCTATTTTAAGACGTTGCATACCATGGGTATTAACAAAGATGATCTAGGGAAACTTGGTAGCCTTGTTGGTTGGCTTCCTGCACTTGCATCTTATTGGTGAGGTTCAATATTCCACCTTGTAATCTTTTCTCCATATGTTAAAAAAAAAAAATAATAATAATAAAAGTAAAAAGAACTTAAGATAATCTCACTGCAAATGCAGCGAGACATGATTATGTAGAATTACAACAAATTGATGATACAGATAGTGCTACAAAAATTAATAAATTGTACAAGCTAAAAAGACAACTCGGATCTTGAGTGCCAAACTTTAAACTACAATTGGCATTCATTACCAAGATATAAATATGGAACCACAAAAATGGAAGGCCTACAAAAATGAGGCCATAACTTATTAAAGGAATTTGAGAAAAGAAAAGTTCCAAAAAAAAAAAAAAAACACGTAAAGAAGCGAACATGGGAAACATCACCATGAGAAAGGACTCGCTCCTAACAAGAAAATCTCATTTTCTATGTTCTTGATCCATTGACACACTCGATTGCAAGTTTTTATAGCTAGAGCCTGCAAGGTGGAATCTTACCAAACGTCAAAAAGCAGAAAGAACACATGTAAAGCGAACAGTTCTTACATTTCAAAAGAATTGACACAAGAAAATTGATAAGGTCACTACGGTTGAACAACCCCAGATGTCAAGCACATTGGCGAAGAAGCTTAAACTAACAAGACACATTGAAATCTGGAAAGACAATCAGCTTTGACGTATTTATCAGCATTTCAGTACACAAAAAACTGTGGATAAGATAGATGTCAGTTACTACATAACATCTCTAATAATAGCTCTTTGACAATGATGCCTAAGAAGTAAGTCAACATATACCTAGGGTTGGCAGGATAAGACCATCTCGGAGTTAAGGTACACATTGGGTAGATTCTTCAATTCAGCAAATAATCATGTCAACGTGACATTTTGATTTAATCATTAGGACTAAAAACCTTATGGTATATTGAATTAAACTTGTTATCATCCTGTTGTATAATGGTAACAAACTGTAGGGGGCCATGCCCAAATCTCATGTGGCGCTGCAAGTGGTAACCAGCTTACCACAGTACAGAACAAAAGTGAACTAAGGTCTGGCAAGTCTCCTGCATGTTTGAACCGGCACAGTTTTCAATACCTAAACTGGCCCATGAATTCTTCCACCAAAGATAAAATGGAGTTGCCTCAAGCTCATATAACACCATCAAAATGATTGGTGGAAAGACTACAAATAAAAGGGACATTCAAGATATCACTTGGACAAACAACAGGTTAGAAGAAAAAGTAAATAATAAAACCTTGTCTGCCAGGGGATCAAATGCTGCATAAAGTTCGAAATCCTGAGTAACCCAGCACAGCAGAACTGCAAGATAAGGTAAGGAAGTCAATTTAAGAGGAACTAGACTATTATCATGGGAGAAAATTTTGAGAGTTGTTCTGTTCTACGTTTCTAATTTCCCCCACCAGAATTCAGTAACTACTTAAAAAAAGAAAGAAAGAATTAAAGGCTAATACTGGAACGCAAAGAAGCTTGGTACCAATTCACTACTACATATATCCTTAACTTAAAGAATCTACTTGAAATCATTGCCTGCAAACTTTAAGGGATCACAAATTTCTGGCAATTACAACTCACTAGAATTTTTTTTCCTTGCTCATGAATATCAAGAATAACAGCAACCATGAAGAACAATAAAAATGACTAGGAGAATACATCCGTTTTCTATTTCCTTCATTTTTTAAATCTGTTACCCAACAACTCTCAGTGTCTACCCAAGGAGAACTTCTCCATCCCAACCTCAAAGCTTAAATAAAAAATTAACCTGCTCTATGGTACTATGCAAGCAGAAAGAGTCATAGATAGGTTTTGTAGACTTATTTTAAGTTTGAAAGAAAAATAGATTCACAATACGTAGATCGGATTATCCATGCAACTTGGACTTCCATCGACTAAATCTATAAATAGAAAGGTTTTAGCGCTTGAAGAGCTTTGCATATAAATAACACCCAAGAACGTACCATAATTTTCGTCCCTTCTGAACTGAGTTTTGTGAGGTCCAACTCCTTTATCATGCATGGATGCATAAAGCTTCTGGTAAGCTCTGTACAACCTGCAATAGAAGATCTCATCTCACAGTTAAAAGAAAAGAAAAAAAGACAAAAGTATTGTTTGTTATGACAGCATTGATTTTGCAGTAATACCTTTTCTGCTGTTGTCTATTATTTACTGGTGAGGAAAACTCGGATGAGACATACTGGTCAAGATAAATACTTCGATACATAAAATGCCAAAGTCCAGCAGGACCACCAACACCTATGAATGCTTCAGAAAATCTGTCTGATGACTCTCTAGTATGTCCAGGCTGACCCAGATGAGGCGAGACTGCTCTCGACTGAGAACCATGATCAGTAGGTAAATCCTCAACGCGCATGCCACCATCAACCATGGATCTTTGAGCTTCACCAAGTACATTGGACTCCAGAAGTACCTCTTCAATACGAAACCTACAAGATAGATTATAACAAGTTAATGCCTCTTGACAGAATTTAAGAATAGATATACACTGGAAATTGCAGTGGCTAATACTTCCCATGGTTCAGATCTAATGGAAATAAAAGCAAAATTCTCAGCTTTGAGTACTAGAACCAAATTTACTTGAAAAATAAGAGAAGAAAAGGCATTATTTACCTGCAATCTTTAAGATGATGAAAGGCATCTGAACTTGTAGTAAGCAATATTAAATATGTGTCAACCTGTAATATACAGCACCAAATTTGGGTAATTTGCTATGAATAGCAATAGCATAAATGAAAACTTTGGAAACACCAAAATCCTATAATTCTTGTAAGGCAGCCTACTACTACCATTCAAAAAGAGATTCAACTTAAAATCTTTCATCAATAGATACTTCCTTAAGCTGGCGGTGTTACTTTGCATTGCACAGAATAAGAGAGTTGAGATTTACAGTTGTTTAAGAAAGCAGCCAAATATTAAAGTAAATAATATCTTTTGACGAATTTGGATTTTCTAAATATGTATCTGATGTCTGTAGTACATATTCAAAAAAGTAATAAATATTACCCTTTGAGGGAAAGTTAACAACAATTTGGGAGGAGGGCACTATTAAAGAATAATCTACACCTGCCCAACTTACATCAAGGTACTGCACATAAGCATGTAGAAATGCCATGGGGTTGTATCTTGGTAAGCAAATTGGTGAGAAGGATTCTGATGTCCTGCATGACAACAATGAGCATGTTATCGTATAGCCTTCAGGAAATAAGATAGTATAAATGGAATACAGACCTTAAGTGGGCCGTAACATATGCTCTTTAATTTTTTTATTTTAATTTTTTCTGTGGAAGAAACCCCACCCCCACATCCTCTCTGCCCAAAAGTCGCCAATGGTCCTTTCCCAGTTTTCTTTCTTGGAGATTGGAACCCCAATCAAGATTGGTGGTAGAGGGTCCTTTTCACCAGCCTATCGCTCAGTTAAACCATATAATCACTCATCAATATACATTATATTGTTACGTAATATGTGATCAATTATCCACAGTCAATAAGGGCGCACACAAAAGTAAAAGACAATTAAAGCAAGAATGAGGAGCAAGCATTAGGAAGTAGGAACATCAACCACACAGATAGAAGAAACGAATTTGAATGCACTGTCATGATGATAAACAAATCCTAGCTAAGCCATAGCTACAAGCTGCCTCTGGACACGAAACAAATGTCCAAGAGATAATCTATAGGTACAGAGTCATTACACCAAATTAATGGGGACTCGTACACATAACAACTACTATTGCGCCTCAATCCCAAACAAGTTGGGTCGGTTATATGAACCCTCACTAACCATGATCCCATTTAAATTCTTCTCAAGCCAAATGTAAAAAGTGAAAATTCCCACACCAACCCCAGATCATTCGACTGCCAGATTAAATGTTTTGGAGCCTCAAGAAAAAGTAAGGTGATCCTTTGTTGCGGAAACAACTTGACTAAAGCACATGGAAACCTAAGTGAATGAGATCTAATAAAGTATGATATGTAACAATTAGCATAAGTGACCTAATTACATGAAAAAACAGAATCATATTAATGATGGTAAATTTCATAATGGTTAAATGCTACGGCAGGATCCTCACAAGAATGCAAGGACAAATACTAAATTAGCATGGCCATTTACAGTAACATCTGTATCCCCAAAGCCAAACCTGCCCCGATAACTGACCACATTTAGCAACCTTGCCTAATCATTCATTCAAAAAGGTCAGCAAACTCAGTAGAACTTGCATATGCACGTGTAATATGAATTTATGAATTATCTCCAAACATTTCCACCAGGCACACAAGGAAATGGCCCAAGCAAGAATCAAAAGTTAGTAGAACTTGCCTAAATGATTCAGAAGACATAACAAAGTTGGAGAGCAATAGCACATCATCAGGGTGAAGTGATGCTTTCTGTGCACCAACAAGACTGATAACCTGCAAATCAACTTTAAATAGAATGTTTTAAACAATACAGTAAACTGAGACCTATGTGCCTCCGAAATGTGCAATTTGAAAGAAGAATAAGAAATAGAAACAAGACCTTGTGTTTACACATTAATATGGCAAACAAGACCCCTGAGTCAGCTACATCTTGCAAGATGGCACCAGCAGCTTGCCTTGTCGCATAAGCAAGTGGAAGACATGTGTAAGCATGGAGAAAACTAGCTGGGTTCCTGGAATCCAAATAAGCACACGAATAGGTGATGATATCATTAGCATAGGTAGGAACAGTTTATATTAAGAACCAAGTAAAATAGTTTGCAATCAAATCATCAGCAAGGTGTTTCTGAACAACATATTCTGAAAATTCAACCAACAAGCTTCCCAAGATTTTTTCCGCTTGAAAGTAAGTCCAGACTGCATCTTACACTTGAGCAGAACCTTTTGAAAGGAGTTGCAAATAGTAAAAATGGCTACACCATCAAAATATGGTAAAGAAGCATCCTTTTATAGTTATTTTAGGGATAAGTTGAAAAGAAAAGGAAAAAAAAGACAATAACGCTGAGGAAGATAAAAGATTAAATCAACTATAAGGTAAAGAGCAAGTCTAATATGCAGCATACTCAGAGAAAGAAATTTTTTTATCGGAAACACTTCGGCCCCCCCCCCCCCCCCCGGGTCAATTTTATCGGGAAGCACATTAACATCTACTATATTCAACAAGTAGTAGCTAGAAAGGAGAGAAAAATATTCTTTCCAATAGCTTAAGAAACATCGGTCCTAGTTGTGCCTGAAAGCTAGAATTGATAATACAGGAACTCAGTAGAGATGGAACAGGACTTCTGCAATATATAGCATTCTAATGCTTTTCCCTTTCGACAAATGTGTTACATATATTCTTGTGACCATCTTTTCCATAACTTATAAGCATGAATTTTGCATCTTATTTTGTACTTATTGCATCTTCTTGATGACAATAATGAAACAAATTACTTCATCAAAAAGAAAATAAAAGGTACCATGATGAAGATTAGCATACAGGCTGAGAAAGGGAGAGGGAGGAGGGAGTGAGAGCATAGCACAAACCAACTGAACGAATGGATTAGAGAAGAGAAGACAACGTCTGTTCCTCCAAGCAAAGGAGTCATATCAAATTTAGAGTTCTTCTCGAAACATCTATTCACAGACTTCGTAAGAATAAGTATCATCTGCATTCATATAACAATTGATATATGAGGAATTGCATCCATATGTCAGAACAATTGGCAGTCAATTAACATGCCAAGGCAAACTGTGACAATAAAGCAACAGGAAAAAGAGAAAAGAAAAAGAGTGTCATACCTGACCATAGAGGAGCTCTAGCTGTACCCTCAATGACTGATATGACTCTTCTGTACAGCTTATGCAAACCAAGTAAATAGGTCCTTTCACAAGAAATACAACCTGAAACACAAGCCCTATATGTCTGTTAAACAAGAAAACACAAATCAGGCAGCACCCTTTCAACAAAATGCTTAAGCAGAAAAGTTTTCTGTTAAGTTGCCTAATGTTGCAACTCAATTGCTAGTATTACAAACTCTTCCTAGGTGACCACTCACTTGCAATGACAACCTGTGTTGGATATCTTTTCTTTCCTTCCTTCTTTCTTTTGATGCCAATTCGAAACAACAACATTCAAGCATTTAAAAAGAACTAGCATGAAACTGAAACTGATATATATATCCACAACCACTAGGCAATAACCCATGCAACTTCGAAATTTCCGAGCATGAAATGTCATAGATGAAGTTGAGGTGTCGACAATGCAAGAAAGCACAATTTCCATCATCATTCCATTATGGAGAATTTTGAGACAAGGAGACTGACCTGGTGTTTCCCGGCTCTGACCAAGTTGACTCGATCACCCCTGAAAAAGACACCAATCAGGCAAACTTCAATATCCCGCTATGACTTCGCTGAAAAGGCAGGGGGTAGCAGGTAACAAGGTAGCCAAAAGATAAGCTTATAAGAAAAAAAGAACAACTCCTTAATTCAATACCCATTCTCCACAAATGAAATGATGGCCTGCAAAGTGGCAGAGAATCCAGCAAGCTTGTATTCATCTCCATATCTTCAAGTGAAATTAAAAAAAGAAAAATAAGAAATCCCAGAGAAAATTATATATGATGAAGAAGAAGTAGTTCAATAGTACTCTAATTAATAAATGTCATTCAGTACTCCCGGGGGGGGGGGGGGGGGGGGGGGAGGGGATTCAACACTGACCTTGAGTATATCGGTTTTCCTGAATTACTCAAGACAAAGAAGTGCTTCTTTCTTTTTCTCCAGGAAATAGAAGCATCATCCTGCACTTCATCAATCAAAAAAGTCAAAAGATAAACATGAAGCATATCAACAGTGGATAGTCTCCTTTACTTCCCCTGTGATGTTACTAAAGAATCAGTTTTAGTTGTCTGCATGTAAATTAGTTTCACCAACATATTTTTTGCGATATAACAGTACAAAATATATTTTTTATTGTCTTTGCCATAGAGACAAGCTCTTAAACATACCTGGACTAGCCTTTTAACAATTCTAAACAAGACAAAGGATCATAAATTTCAATGCTCAGCGAAAGTTCAAACTGATGAAAATGCAGCCGGAAGTCTTGATTACTAGACTGTATACATTAGGAGAAAATATAAAAAGTTGTAAACTTATACTTCCTCTGTCCCAATTTATGTAACACTTTTTCCTTTTTAGTCTATCCAGATAAGAGTGAAACTTTTCTACACTCATAAACAATTTGACTTTAAACTTCTCTTTTTACTCTTAACAAGGTGATCTATAGCCAAATAAATTTTTAGGGCTGTATTTGTGACTATTCAAACACCCTCACATAAATTGGGGCAGAAGGAGTCCATAATTGCTACCACATCCACTACTTAATCTCAGTTCATGCCATCTAAAACCAAAAAGTGAGATTTCAGCCTACAAGTGGTCCTCAATTTGACCTTATTGCAGCCTACAAGTTGCCCTCAGTCTGACCTTACTATCAAGAATCAAAAATCCCCTGATTGCTAACATCCTCACATAAATTGGGGCAGAAGGAGTAAACCATAATTGCTACCACATCCACTACGTAATCTCAGTTCATGCCATCTAAAACCCACAAGTGAGATTTCAGCCTACAAGTGGTCTCAATTTGACCTTATTGCAGCCTACAAGTTGTCCTCAGTCTGACCTTACTATCAAGAATAAAAAATCCCCTGATTGCATAAGTTAACATTTACCAAAATTCTTCTCAAGTTATAACACTGTAGGATTTGCTAAACTAGCCACAACTACTATTTAGAGCTAAATATTCTCAGTAGCTTCTGTTGGACTGACCTCACTGCCATGGCGTTTCCCAGGAAGCCATTGCACTTGAGAGTCGGAAACTCCGTCAAAAGAATCACTATTCCCGATTTCGAGAATCTCATCATCGACCTCCTCCTCAATGCCGGAGGCCCTACTACTGGCGTTACTACTCCCTCTTTCACCCGCATAGCCACTACTACTAGGACTTGACGGCGCCTCCATTTCTTCCGAATTGTTATTCCTCCACATGACACTCGAAGAGCTAAAGTCTTCCACCACATTGCTTCGAGGCAGCTCTTCAGCTCCGGGATTCTCGTTCAACGATCCATTCGCGAGCTTATCCTGATTGGATGGCGAAGTATCGTTGGCATCGTCGAAATCGGGTTCGGATTCGGGTTGACTGATTGAAATTGAGGATAATTGATTCTCGATGGCGTCCAAGGACTGATCAATGGAGTTGGAGCTAGGGCCAATATTAGGTTTCAGATCATTGTCCGATAAGTCAGCGTCGGAAGGCATAGGTGAAGACTGTCAACGACCGGGGACCGAAAACAGTAACAGAAGATTCAGTAGGATAGGGCGGAAAAGGTAGTAGGATAATTAAATTAACCTAATATAGGAGATAATAAAGCAGCTGCCGTGGAGTAGTGGAAATCCGTATCCGTTTCCTCCTACCAATTTCAGCTGTCTGTCTGCAATTCTTCGCTCCACACGCAGAGAGCGAGTCAGTTCTCTGACCGGTAGGTGACTTCTTCGCTTCGTACGCGTGGAGGTGGAGTGCTGGCAACGGTTGGATCGGCTCCGTATCTAAGAAACTTTGGGCTTCGGGTGTAAAGCTGTTTGCTTGTGGAAATGACAATACGTAGCCACTTTTAACCATACTATTTAATATATATATCAATAATTTACAATGCATTTAAAGATGAGTCAATTTACTTAAAGCTAAAGACGGTGTATTCGAAAATTATGTTTATATATTCGAATTTTGTGTCCCGAATTTTAAATTAGTAGTTCTTAAATTCTAAATATCATTTAAAGATTGATCAATTCGCTCAAATTTAAAATTACAAATTAGCCGCTCAAAAATTTAGGACACTATATCTTAAATTTCAAATTAATAATTCAAAATTTTAAGATACTTAATCCTGAAATTTAATTGAATTTTTAAATATCTTAAATTGTGAATATTATTTATATAGCGAGTTTAAAAGTAGTTATTTATAGACTTGATCCCGTTTGGTTAGGTATTAAATAATACTAGCTAATCATTCTAAAGAATTACTATTTAAAAATTAGCTAATGTATTCTGGATTTTAGTTTTTTAATTTTAATTCAAAATTTTGGGACATAATAAGTACTCTCGCTAATCCCTAAACTTAAAATGGCTATTTGTGTACTTCCCACAGAACTCAATATCTTCATACGTAGGCTTCACTCTTTAATAGGTCCTACGAATTAGTTGGGTGGCAGTGTGTTAGAATATTGAATGCAGTTACTACCAAACCGTCGCTATCTCTACAAACTGGACTGGTTAAAAATGCAAATGCTCAATAATGTTGATCTTTGCAATCCTTCGTCTCCTGAATGCCAGGTTCCACGGATTTGGGTACCAATCTCTATCTTTGGAGTTTACTTTGATCATTCGGTTATTCTTGAATTACAGTAATCTCCTTCCCCATTTTCTTTTGTTGACTTGCCTGTAACTACTGGAATATCGAATGTCGGTTATACTTTTTCTTTTACATTTTGACTGATTAATCTTTAATATGGTATAATCACTGGGTATTGATCCTTGAATTAGCAGCTTATTTTAATGTGAGTTTTTTTTGGTTCTGATTCAGACGGCGGGAAGAGGGGCTCATGTTTACTATATTTTGGCTAGGTTGTTATTCGATTTGTTTGTTTGCTGCCTAATATAAGTGAAATGGGACGAGTATATTTACTACTTCTATTAAACCATTAATTGGTGGAAGCTACACTATCTGTAGGGAGATCAACCCATACTTGGACGGGATCATCACAATTTGGT
This sequence comes from Nicotiana benthamiana, assembly GCA_034376525.1. Classification (NCBI taxonomy): domain Eukaryota; kingdom Viridiplantae; phylum Streptophyta; class Magnoliopsida; order Solanales; family Solanaceae; genus Nicotiana; species Nicotiana benthamiana. The sequence continues at coordinate 16,978,927 of CM067325.1, forward strand.
GCCAAGTCCGCCACATAGGCAAAGGCTTCATTGGCATGTGTTTTTTCTTTTCTTTTTGGATCTTTAGTTTTGTGTCTAGTATGGCTGCCGATGTTGATTTTATTACGAAAATGGCTGGGTTAATTGAGAGATAACATATCAGAACTGCTTACCTGCGTAGAAGATTTGTAACATATGCTAGATGCATTTTATCAGTTGATTCAAAAGAAGATTGATGCCATTTCATTGAACTAATATCAATTGGCATTTATGAATCAAGTTCAAGTATGATAATTTTTACTTTACTACTAATAGATTGAGATGAGCTTATATGGAGCTACACTAACATTGAGGATTTATAGTACCAATCCCTACTTGCTTGGGATTGGGGCATGATTGTTGTTGTTGCTAGATGCTATGGAAGTACTAAATCATCTTTTTCATGCCGATTTGATGAAATATACTAAGCATTTAGTAGAATATCCTACTTGCTTGGGATTGGGACATGATTGTTGTTGTTGTTAGATGCTGTGGAAGTACTAAATCATCTTTTTCATGCCAATTTGATGAAATATACTAAGCATTTAGTAGAAAAAGAATGTGTGACCGTGGTCTTCCTAATTGAACTTTGATAAAGATTCTTCGGTTTGTTCGAAATTTGTTTAACTGAGAAGCCTGCTAGTTATATTGTTTTTGTTGTAGTTTTAACTCGACATGTTTTATCTTTGAAGGTGTAATCTCTATGAAACAAGAGGTTTCAAACAGACAGGTAATGATAATAATTATAGAAGTGATGATGGTAGTAATAAACAACTAAAGAGCATCATATATCTGAAACTTATAATCAAATTGGGAGGAAATTTATCTATTCTATGTTATTACACACGTTATATCTGCAATTAATGCAACTGTGGTTGCACGTCTATAGTAGAATTAATCTGCTCTTTTATGGTAAACATGTTATTTCTGCTGCTAATGCAGTATTATATTTCTTCTGTATCGTTCTCATTTGGATTATCCTTGATAACTTTTCTTATTCTTATGTTCTATTTTAATAATGGTTCTCCTGATAAGTAGGAGAACTTTGTTGATTATAGAAGTTTTTTTTTTGCCTTTGTTGGTGGCCAATTTCCTTACGAATGTTTTTTTTTGTACCATATTCAGCATCAAAGTTGATAACATCAGAAGAATCACTGACAGATAAGTCCAAATTTGATGGATTTCCCAGCAATTTCACCATCTTTGTCTTTGGCTGAGAGGGGCATTTAAACATAGCACTGAAAGGGCATCCTCAGCTGTGTACACTATGGCTTCCGCCCCAGAAAATGAAGCTTTTACCCCTGAAGACATATTCATCCTCTCCGGCCAAAGTAACATGTCTGGTCGGGGTGGAGTAGATAAGCATAATCATTGGGATGGAATTGTTCCACCTGAGTGCTGTTCTGACCCTGCCAGAATTTTTCGTCTTAGTGCACACCTCAACTGGGAAATGGCATGTGAACCACTTCACCGTGATATTGATACGAAAAAGACCTGTGGTATAGGACCTGGAATGTCATTTGCAAATTCAATAAAGGACAAAATGGGAGTTATTGGCCTGGTGCCATGTGCCGTAGGTGGAACTGCGATAAAGGAGTGGGGAAAAGGGACACACTTGTATGAGTACATGATAAAGAGAGCCAGAACTGCCATGCATCAAGGTGGAAAAATTAAAGCATTGCTTTGGTACCAAGGTGAGAGTGATACATATTTCAAGCATCGTGTCGAGACCTATCAAGCTAATATGGAGAAGCTAATACACAATGTCCGTGCTGATTTATATATACCCTTTCTGCCAATTATTCAGGTACTCTATCATAGTTTGTTTCAAAGCTAATGATGGCTAATTGAATTTTCATGCGATACCTTCATTTAAGCATTGTTTTGAATGATGAACTGATGTGAAGATCTATCGCATAAAGTTCTTTATTATTCCATGAAATCTAAGTGCACGCGTTATATATTGTACTATATGCAGGTAGCAATTGCATCAGGAGAGGGAAAGTATACTGAAAAGATAAGACAAGCACAAAAGAGGATTGACCTCCCAAATGTTGTTTGTATTGATGCCATGGGATTGCAACTCAAGGAAGATAACCTCCATTTAACGACTGAGGCTCAGGTCAAACTAGGCCAAATGTTTGCTGATGCATACCTTACTCACTTTGCAGCCACAAAGCATTCTTCTGTTCCCTCGTCAGTGAAACGATCCTTCTTTTGCTGTTGCCTTAATTAGATGAGCAGCTTATAGAATGGAAAAGGCAGTATCAGATCATTTACTTTGAGAAATGAACTACCACAAAACAAATTTACTAATTGTTTGTCGAAGATAGCTAACTAATCTGTCTGATGTTGTGAAATAGACGAAGAAAAGAAGCAACAATTGCATTTTTTGCAAAGAAAGTAAGATTTTATGGCCAGCATTGGACCGGCTTTAATATGTATCAACTATAAAGGATATGAGGAAAAGCTCGAGAGATGGTCTAAGGATCATTCCTTTGTTCATTTAAGAAGCAAAATGGAAAGCGAAAAAGAGAGGAGGAAAGAGCATGTGGATTTTTTGTGCGTTTCCGAAAATGTTATAGTACCTATAAACTACAAGGAGATGACAAATAGAGCATCAAGTCTTTTTAATTTGTGGATTTTTATCATGTCTTTATTGTGTCCAGGCAGTCTTCTTTTTCCTTTACTTGGTCAAATGCCATCCACTTATCGTCATCCTTTCTATATACCAGAAATTGCTTTTTGAATTGACAATATTACGAACAGTCTAATATTTGAAACTTTCTGCCCAATGTCATTGATAAAAAGATGACAAATTGATAAATGTTCTTATGCCCCGACGAAAAGAGCAAGACCATAGTGCAAAGAATGACCATTTCCCTTCATTGACGGTCAAGAATGCAACTTTCCCACCTCAACTGAACTGCAGCCAGGAGTTCTTTGTCTCATCTCATGTCTAAGCATTATTTTCTCCTCCCACATGCCTTTTGCAGCATAAATATTGGACAATGCAACATCATCACCAACGAGACTAGCCTCTAACTCACCTAATTTAGACCGAGCCACTGCAGCAAGTTCTACATTGCCATGAACGCCAGAGGCACCCAGTAATGTCCTCCATATAACTGCATTTGGCTGGATTGGCATTGCCAAAATAAAGCTATACGCCTCGTTTAGCAGCCCACAACGGCATAACAAATCCACCATGCAGCCAAAGTGAGAAAGCCTAGGCTTTAAGCCGAACTCCTCAATCATACTTCTAAAATACCTTTTCCCCTCTTCCACCATCCCTGCGTGGCTACAAGCCATTAGAACCCCTATAAACATGACATCATTGGGAACAAGTAATTGGTCCTTGGTTCCTCGGCTTTTACTTGATCTTGACTTGTTTTCTTCTTCCAATGCTGAAAACAGCGTTAGCGCTTCCTCTGCTTGGCCGTGTAATGCATGCCCAACAATCATGCAAGTCCAAGTCCTAACATCCTTAATTTTCACATTATCAAACAATAACTTAGCTTTTCTGATATCCCCACATTTTACATACATGTTCAACAGAGCATTCATTAAACATAAATCCTCACTAAACTCTGGCTTTCGACTTATCAAATCATGAATCCACTCCCCTTTATCCAATGCCCCTAGATCAGCACAGGCCGACAGAGCAACAGTGAGTGTTACCTGATCAGGCTCAACATCAACCACTTGCATTTGCCTGAATACCTCTATGGCTCTATTTGGTTTCTGATTCTGGACATACGCGGAAATCAGTGAAGTCCAGCACACAACATTCTTATTGGGTATTTCATCAAACACCTGATGAACAGCAGCGACATTTGCAGTTGCAGCGTACATATCCATAAGGGATGTTTGAAGAAAACTGTTGGGTTCGTAACCAAGTTTGATGACAAATACATGGGCTTGGTTGCCTTCAGTGGCCAGGGAATTTTTAGCGCAAGCTTTGATAACATACAGGAGAGAGTAACTATCTACTGCAGAAATCTTTTTCCTCAGCAAGTCCGAGAACAGCAAAATAGTCTTGATAGGATTAGATTTGAGGTAGCTTTTGAGAGTCAGGTTAAATCTTGCTGGTTTAAGATGTTTATGGAAATGGATTTGGGGTTGCGTTGCGCTTGTAAAATGTTTGGCCACCTTATACAAGAATCTTTTCATCTCGTCAAAATGTGTGGAACTACTCTAAAGCGTACTTCATGGAGAGAATTCTGCTGTTTTACAACAATCAGTCAAGGATGGCTAAATTCAAACTAGCTGTGATCTTCTAGTTGAATATTTTATATCCATTTCTCTACTATTATTTAAGCCTTTCATCCTATTTTTTTAAAAATAATACTATTGGAAGAAAATACATAAATAGAAAGTGCTACTCCTACTACACTGTCACCGTATTCGCTACTGATATGAAGCTATCTTGTCTAGGGTCATGGATCACTGACCAGAATTAGATTTAGAAAAAATTTACTTATTCCAGACATATTTTCAATTCCAATAGATGAATTTCTCTTTGTGACTGCACAGAAAAGCTCATATACAATTTGTAGTAAGAAATACCAGCATCTTATATTATGTTCCTTTCACTTAAAAAGAAAGTGGCTTTAATTTTATATCCTGAGGGAATTAACGGACAACTCCACTAGTAAACGACTGCAGGCAATTTGTCTCTGGATTATACAAGAGGTTGAATGTTAGTTGAAGAATCAATTCCCGCCAAACAGAGAGGATCAAGAGCTCTCCAACAACGTCTATTCTCTCTCTTGCAGAACTGCAAATCCATTAAACAGCTAACACAAATTCACGCCCATATCATAACTAATGGCTTTACCCAGAAAAACTTCATTCTTGTTAGACTAATTTCACCGTTTTTAACATCTTACAATCTCAAATATGCCGACCAAGTTTTCCATCATGTCCAAAGTCCAAGTACCACCCTTTGGAATCAAATCATCAGGGGACATGCCCGTAACGAAAACCCACAGAAATCCGTTGAGCTTTTTAATCAAATGGAAAAATCAACTGCTACGCCTGATGGTTACACATATTCCTATGTACTTAATGCTTGCACAAAAGGGAGTTTGTTCAGGGAAGCTCAGCAGCTTCATGGGAAAATTTTAAAAAATTGGTCTTTGCTAAATGTGTTTGTTCAGACCAATTTGGTTCATCTGTATGCAACTACTGGAGAGGATTACGGCGTTGATGATGCACGCAAGGTATTCGATGAAATGAATGAGAAGAATGTCGTGACCTGGAACTTATTGCTTTTTGGCTATTTTAGGAATGGGTATGTTGATGAGGCTCTTAGAATTTTTGATGAGATGCCTGATAAGAATGTTGTTTCCTGGACGACCATGATTGCAGGATGTACGCAGAACGGCAGATGTCAACAAGCACTGTCTTTCTTCCGCATGATGCAAAGGCGCTATGTGGAATTTGATCAGGTGACTTTGGTGGTTGTTTTATCAGCGTGTGCTGAAGTGGGAGCTCTGGATCTGGGAAAATGGATCGATTCATGTGTATTTGAGTCCTCACAGTTTAGGAATGAGCCAGTGCTGGTGTCATTGTACAATGCACTTATACATATGTATGCCAGTTGTGGTGAAATAGAGGAAGCTTATAGGGTATTTCAGGGGATGCCGAGAAGAAACTCAGTTTCTTGGACCAGTATAATCACAGGTTTTGCAAAACAAGGGTATGCACATGAGGCTCTTACTATTTTCCAGCAGATGGAAAGCTGGGGAGGAAATGATGTTAGACCAGATGAGATAACGTACCTGGCTGTTCTGTTTGCTTGTAGTCATGCTGGTTATGTCAATGAGGGGTATCGGTACTTTAAACGTATGAAAGAAACTTCGGGTCTGGAGCCGAGGATTGAGCACTATGGATGCATGGTTGATATGTTAAGTCGTGCTGGACTTTTCGATGAAGCCGTGGCACTTGTTGAGACAATGCCTATGAAGCCAAATGAGGCTGTTTGGGGTGCACTTCTTGGTGGATGCAAGATACACAAAAATGTGAGACTAGCTTCTATTGTAGCTCAAAAGTTGGCTGTGGAGCTTGAACCTGATAGAGCTGTTGGCTACTTTGTGCTCTTGTCAAATCTATATGCAACTGATAAGAGGTGGAGAGATGTTGTCGTCACGAGACGGAAGATGTTTGGAATAAGAATGAAAAAGCCTCCAGGTCAAAGCAGAATCGAAGCTGAGGGTACCATTAACAGTTTTCTGGCCAGTGACCTAAATCATAAGCATGCTTGTTCAGTATATGAGATGCTTGGTCTGCTCAGTGGTCAAGCCAAATTGCAAGGTTCCAGCTAAGTGTTTCAGAGGAGGAACTAATAATTTGAAGTACATCCGTGACAATTTGTATTTTCGCATGGAGTGAAGCAGCACTTCTTCCCCTGGAATCAAGTGTCTGGAAACACATCCTGTTTCACCCAATTGAGCCTCATCCCCCTAGTGATTTGATAGTGAACAAGTAATTTGCATGATACATTTTTTCCTTTCAGCAGCTGAATGGCAGTGGGAAGTCTTCTTCTGGAGATGGGGAATAGGTATCTCCAGATAACAATGGTATTACAAGATGTGGACTACATCAACAAACACAATGTGAGAGTTCTTAAATATCTCAAATGGATGATGAAGGCATGATCACTCTTTGCCAAACAGCAGGTCAGCTACTTTATGCTTTTAAGAAGGTATTGCTGAAGTTGAGTGAGGCTTCAGCAAACTTGAGATCTTTACATAATGTAAATTTTGTAGCAGGTGGTTGTGATTGGGGAGAGGAAATTTCTTGCTGAAAGATCAGCGCAGCATCCTGATTGTTGACTACAGATGATGTTCCAACTAACTGTGATGATGCTCAACATAGTTAAACTGCACGTACAGTTATTCTTGTGAATTCCTTCCCTTTTGAATCATAATCCATTTGCATCTCAGTTATTGCTGTCTCACAAAGTAAAGATACTCGTTTAAGACAAGAGGGGTTGCTCTGAAGGTAAGCAACCCCCACTTCCAACCGAGAGGTTGTGAGTTTGAGTTTCCCCAAGAGCAAGGTGGGAAGTTCTTGGAGGGAAGGATGCCGGGAGTCTATTTGGAAACAGCCTCTCTACCCAAGGATAGGGGTAAGGTCTGCGTACATACTACCCTCCCCAGACCCCACTAAGTGGGATTATACTGGGTTGTTGTTTTTTTTTTTTTGGAGAGGTTCAACAAGGTTGTGTATCGCATTATGACACATATGAGTTACATGCATATTGCATGTGTAAATCGCACATTATCTGGAGTGGCTGGGAAGTGAAGTGATACCACAATGCTCTGGTGAAGCATCTTCAACAGCATAGTGCTTCGCATGCTGGTTCAGCATTGAGGCAACATTTTGTTGGTAGTTAGTAAGTATTGGGGATTTGAGGAATTCCAAATTGTCCTTGAAGGCATCTCGACTAGATTTATTAATTATTACAATAATCTGTGATACTACACCTTGTTTATTCTCGGTGTTATTCTGGTTTGTTGTATTATGTAAATACAATTTTGGCTTGTGTGAGTTGACTGAGTTCCTTCTTTATCTTTGGTTTATGAGAATAAAATGATAACCAGTTTTGCATGGGATCCGGACTTTTTCGCGGAGATTGACATTGCTGGACATTTTAAAGACATGTAAAGCTTCTTCATTAGTTTGTCTAAGCAAATAAGGTAGAGAGACGTGAAGGTTGAGGTATACTAGGAATCCCTGGAAATGAAGATTGCTTGCCGTCGGGGAATGTCTGAATTTCAGAATGTAAGCTATGAAAGAAACAGTCTAAATGGGTATTATAATTAGTAGTACTAATGTTCAAGTAATAGTGGCATACACGTTAGATCTATTAAAAAACATGATTCATTTGACATAAGCTTTTGGCTTTTGAATCATTTACGCTTCAGGATATCCCCTGCGCTAAACAAAGAATATGGGACAGCAGTCATTCTTTCTCCATCCCAAAAAGGAAAAAGAAAAGGAATAGCTTGAGATAATTCTATGAAAAGAAAAAAGGAATTGCTTGACATAATTCTATCTCTCATTTCAACCAAACGAAATATTATTTGATAATTAATGCCACTTTCTTTGTCTGTTCCAGAACGATCGATAAAATATTTAGAAATAAAAAAAGGGTGACCCATGCATTAAGCTCCCGATTAAACCCATGACTTGCTGATCAAATAGCAAAAACTTTACCAGTTACACCAAGACTCGTCTTCAAACATTTAGAAATAATAACAATTTTATTTTAAATAAGAAATACCATAAATTTAAAAATAATTTTTTTCCTATACTACATGGTTAGTCGAATACCGTCTCGTAAAATGAGACGCATGATTAGTTTGTTAACCTCCTAAGATACATAAGGAGAAACTAATTTAAATTTATTTCTTAGAGTACATTTAGCTTTAGCTATTAAATTAAATTATACATTATTTTTTGGTTAACAATTATGTCGAGCAATCAATTGAAAGCTAATCTAAATATGCGATTGATCACCATAATCGATTTGTGATAGTATGAGTATATTATTAATTTTCCTTTTAAAAAATAAAATAAAAATAGAAGAAGAAGAAGCAAGTAGGAACTAGGAAGCTAGGAAGACATGAAATTTGAAGCCTTCCGTGCGAACATTTCACACGGCTCCTTCCTCCCATTCAAAATCTCCCTCCCAAGCTATCACCAAAATTCCCCCCCCCCCCCCCCCACCCCAACTAACCTATCTATATACATGGATGTCTCATTCACGTCTCTCTATACCTATCCTGGAAAAAAAAGCACCATTTTCCTTCTCCATCGCTTTGTTTGTTGTTTCATCCCTTGTGTTTGTTTTTGGAGCTAAGGAAAAAACATGATAATGGGCGATGAGACGATCGAGGTAGCCTTCTTCGATGTCGAGACCACTGTACCAACCCGACCCGGACAAGGATTCGCTATCCTAGAGTTCGGTGCTATTCTTGTTTGTCCAAGGAAACTCGTCGAGCAGGAGAGTTACTCCACCCTAGTACGACCCACTGATCTGACCCTCATTTCCACACTCTCAGTTCGCTGTAACGGTATTACCGCAGAAGCAGTCACAAAGGCCCCCACTTTTGGTGAAATCGCTGACAAAGTCTATGGCATTCTCCATGGTCAGCTCCACATCACCCCAGCTCACGTGCATTTTGCGCTGTGTTACTATTAGCTCACTTTTGAATGGCTTGTTGTGTTGTTTGCGCAGGGAGAATATGGGCGGGCCACAATATAGTGAAATTTGATTGTCATCGAATTAGGGAAGCATTTGCTGGGATTAATAGGGCAGCACCAGAGCCTAAGGGAATAATTGATACATTGTCTTTATTGACTCAGAGATTTGGAAGGAGAGCTGGTGACATGAAGGTATATAAAATATTCCAACTTTATGGAATAAACAGGCATATTTACGTAACTGAAGTAGGATTAGTCAACTGATCAATGAATCAGTGTGGTTTAATGCGTTTTTGTGTTTAAATTACAAGAAAGCTCACTAGAACCCGAATTGTTCAGGATAAATCATATGAGTTTGTTTTAATCTCACTCTTTAGTGTTAGGATGTAAACATTAGGCTTGCTTGGAGTTTGGTTCAATGGTTATTGCGATCTTTTTCTCCAACTATCCAGTATACTCCCACCAGGTGGGCTAAGCCACTGAATAATAAAGGAAAGAATTAAAAAAAAATTGTTTACATATATCCAATATGAGCATATGAGCTTATATCAGCCTAGTAAATTGCTCTATTCTTGTGAAGCATGTCATCTAGGAGCCTAAACATTTTCTCTTTACCGTGGGGAGTTTCTTTTCGAATTTAAATGTGATAATTTCTGTTCTCTCACAAAGCTTACTTTTCTATTTGGCTAGTTAAATGGATTAATGTATTGCTGTTCTTTTCTTTAAACTATGTTTTGCTCTTATTAGGAAGTGAAGAAAAAGAGGACAAATGGGAAAAATCGCCATCATTAAATACCAAACATTGTTTAGAGAAGCAGGACTATTCAGTTTCTTTCTCTTCTTTTTGCAGTGCTTTAAAGATAAAAGTAAAAATCATTTTTCAATATTTTTTATGCAAGCATATGGAGTTTAGTCCACTCGCATTAATTAGGAGAGATGCAGAAGTTTTGGGTACTGTAATGAACTAGAACTCTCAAGGATGCAAGTGTTCTTACTTTCAATTGTTAACTGCTGATTGGCTTTTTCATTCTATATCATTTTCCAGATGGCTTCACTTGCTAGTTATTTTGGCCTTGGACAGCAAACACATAGGTAAAGAACTTTTGTTTGTGTGTTTTTCCGTATGTTGAATAGCAAGTTTCAGTTACCGATTATTGTAACTAAAGGTTAATGCTCTTTGGCCCTCTTGCTTACCTTTATTAACTTGCAGATTGGAAAACGTGGAATATGGTTATTTCCTTCTTTTTAACTTCTCACTATGCTTGTTGTTGCTCAATATACCTCAATAGGTAGCATCGAATGTGTTAATAGAGTTTGGTTTCTTATTTTCTGCAATTTGTAGCAAGTTAGGTTGCCTTGTTCTTGCATCCTCTTTTTTGCCCCTGTTGAAGCAGGGGACTCGGAAGGTAACTCTTGTTACCTTTAACAGAGAAATGTACTGCTGGAGGGAAATGTAATGTGCTCTTCATTTGATACTTTTGATGCTTCTTTTCCATGGCATTGCAAGTTCTTACTCTTTCAAGTGATACTGAGAATGCAAATGTTTGCTCTGATTCTTCTCAGGAGTTTGGATGATGTCCGAATGAATCTTGAAGTGCTGAAGTATTGTGCAACTGTCTTGTTTCTGGTAAGCTCATCCATCACCCTAGTAGAATTTTCTGTTTGTTTGTTTGGTCGTAAGACATTGTTTTGTTCATGATGCTTAAAGTTGGGAGAATTTTAGCATTCTTGTGAAGTTAACCCCATCTGATTTTTCTTCTTGTTCTTGTCATATTATTTTCCTTTCCCGCATTCGTGTCTTTTTCCAGGCATTGATATCGAGTGAAATATATCTAAACTAAATGCATTACGTTGCAATATTGTTCTCCGTGGTTCATTTCCAATTTCGGCAAACATAAGAACTCCAGATGATATTGGTAATTGTTATGATCAATCAAAAGCCAAGTTGCATAGCATGGTCCTCCTTCTTTTGGTCTGGTTCTAAACACCTGAACGACTGCCGTGCTGAGAGAAATCCATAGGTGTAATTGATTTTGTATTTCCTTTTGCCTTAACGGAGGCGTAAATTGTCTTCTGGACCAAAACTGAGTGTCACAGGCTAGAGTTTGACAACAAAAATAACATATGATGGAGAGTTTTGTTGTCATACAATTTCTTGGTTGGTTTGATACTTCCGTGTTGATATATAATCAGAGGAAATGGGGGCACTGCTGATCCTCAAACTTGTCCCTTAGACTGACTCGCAAAGGTTTATATTGTAGCATTTGATGATATGACTCGGGATACACACAATGGAATATTAAATAAGTAATAAAAGAATTAATAAATATAGAATGACAGAAATTTCAAAGGAAATGAAAAAAAGAATTCTCACGGAACATCTATGGTAGCAATTGATATATGAAATCATTCACCCCAAAGAACTACAAGAAAGAACCAAAAATATAAAGATTAAACAAGAAAAGAATTACCGCAAAGAACTAAAGCTTGAAAATAATTCCTAAGTTCAATTCAAACAATAAAGTTTGTAACCTCACCAAGGTGTTTGTAATGACAATATGCAAATTCTCTCCTAAAGAACAAGTTACCAAGTATTTATAGCTATTACATGAAGCTAAGGAAAGACTATTCCTACTGATTAATCAAAATTAAAGCTCTGACTGTATTAAAATTGAGCCAAAGATTATGTTAACTTTAGTTCAGTGTCCCCGACTTGATCCTACTGTGGTTTCGTTTCTGTTAGTTTTGGGGTACTGCCATCGGCCTGCTTTTCTCACCCTTAAATGGATGCACTTATGTAGCTTTTATATTGTCATTCTATGAACCCAGGATTGGTACTATTTGCTTTCTGAACTTCTGTTTGAGTTGAACAGAGTAATGAATTATGTCTATGCTGCAGGAATCCAGCCTGCCAGACATATTTACAGAGAACAGTTGGGTGTCTCCTAATGCTACTACACGAAGCCGTTCTAATGGGAGAGCTTCTCCAGGGGAGACGGGCTTCAGTGCAGATAGACCCTCGTCAAGTGTCAAGATAGAAACTTATGTGGAGAGGATGACAGAAATCGACCCTTTTAACATGGCCAGAGTGGAAGAGTCCCTTCGATCAGATGACATGGATGATGAATCTGGTTCATATCCTCCAGGATCTTCCACAACTACAACTGAGAGTTTCATTGGTTACTCTGACTTCTTAGAACCAAATGAAATCTCAATACCTTCGGTCTCTGTAAGTCTTGCCCCTTTTTGTCGTGGGTCTCAGAAGATACAGGTATTGCACGACTATGGTGAACTACAAATTTGCTGCAGACGAATGAAGGTGCGGTTTGGTGTTAGTTCAAAGTATGCTGATTATGCTGGTCGGCGACGATTGAGTTTTGTGGTTGATGCATCATCAGACCTGTGCCAAATCTTGGATGCAGTTGATAATCTTGCTCAAAAGCTATCTGTCGACTCAGGTAGCAGCTCAGAGTGGAGGCCTGTGGTAACTAGAAAACCTGGCTTTATGAACTACCCTACTGTCCGATTAAAGTAAGTTCAAATCTTTCTTTTTTGCACCTCTGCAAGTGAATATGCTTAGTTTTCGTGTTACTCAAAATAAGAAAGCTTATGTCAGTGCTTGCCTTTTTCTTTCATGTATAGTCACTGATAAACTTTTCTTTATCCATTCTCACCTTAAGCGTCCTAATGTTCTAGGATGGATACATGTCTTGAATTTATGTGCTCTTATTATCCCTCAGAGTTTCTATCCTGAATATCTACATAAGTTACTATGTTTTCCAGTTCATGGTTTGTCCAATTTTCTTATTAAAACCTAGGACATACGAGTTGTGAAATACCTCAGACAAAGTGGTGGTGTGATATTCCATGTCCTCTGCGTTAATCCTGCCCCATTTTACCCGAGCAAGCAGCCTCTTTTCACTGACTTGTAATAAGCTAACTTCTAACATGTGCAAACATGCAGTTTACCGACTGTTATAGATGGTAACAATTCCCACGGGATCACAGAGATATACCAGAAAGAATCTTCCACAACACAAAAGCACGTCTTTAGTAGATTTGATGTGACAGAACTGGAATCCTTGATAACACCAGGAACGTTTGTTGATGCTTACTTCTCAGTGGATTCATATGACATCCAACAGAATGCTGGCATCCGCTTAGTCGCACAAAAGTTGATTGTGCACTCCACCTAATAGATCAGTTCCCAGATTGACTTGTATAGCTTAAACTTTGGTGGCTTGGACTGTTTATGAGATTGAATACAGTTAGAAAGTCACTGTGATTCCTGTGAAATCTTTCCAGAGAGAGACTTTAATTATCTCTCTCATATATGATAAATTGAAAGGTTTTATCCAACCTATCAACTAAGTTAAGTGAATTCTGTTCCCACGTCTTCGTGTTTAATGTGATTTAGATTCACAAATGACTTTACTATGTTATTTTTATTTGTTGGGCGACCATTTATATGTTATTCCTTTTGACAGATTCAATATATATGACTGACTCAATAATCGTCCTATTCTATACGGCGTGCAACTATTCTATACGACGTGCAAGAATTCAAATGCATTGGATCATTTAATTATTAGACCTAGCAAACTGTGTTTTCAACTACATCAGTTTAACATCTTCTTCTACTACTACTACTAATAATTATATAATACGCAATTCAACATTACTGTAGTAATTTCACGTTAAATTAAAGGTAAAACTCTTTCTTTAATAGTTTAACTATTTCCCCATTTTGATTCTCGTTCAATTCATAAGCACATGTAATTTCATTTCCAACTGATTTATCCGCCCTGGTGTTTACAATCGGCCAATAAATAAAGAAAACAGTTATTTTATTTTACTACAATTATTAGTACTTAATCATACATAACTACCATGTATTTCGCACATGATCTTAATTAATAATATTAAGGAGTGTAACATATACTGACGCTACTTTCTTCTACTTTCTGTGCCACTATCACTAGCAATATGAGCATGAAAGTATACATTCACTCTTAGATTAATAGTCGCAAAATAATCATCATATTCATTTACTTATTATACTTCTAAGTCATTGTTTGACCAAAAAATATAGAATTTGGTTCAAATAATTAAATTTACATAAACGAGTGTTAATCTTAGCTAAAAATAATATTCCTAAGATGGAGTTCTTGAAAGTTTAACAAATACTATATAGATATATTTGGGTAACGCCGGCAACATACAATTTCCAAAAACTAAAGATAACAATGTAGCATTCATATTAACGAATAGCAATAAATGACATTTAAGTAAATAGAGTGAATGAGTCACTAAGAAAGGATGAAATCAGGGAATGTTCTTTCTGATGATGAGTGATTACAATCCTTTGAGTACTTGAGTTATTATTGGATCTAGTGGAGAAGTGCAAACAAGAATCATAGTGAAAAGGTGGTGTTTGTATATTTGCAATGAGATATGATTCTCTTTCTCAAGTCAAAGTATCTTTTTATAAATGAATACCATATGTCCCCTATTAATATGTTTCTTTCTATTTCTACATAACATGTTCCCAGAACCCTAATAGTACAAATGCAGAGAATATCCACTAGGATATTCTCCTTTAAGTCGTATCTTAACTCTAGCCGTTATATCTCTGTGAAAGGTGCTCGACCTCGTCCTCGACGACGTCTCTTTGACTTCAGTCATGCTGACTCTTCGACCATGACCTTTGCTGATAATTAGATTACTTTGACACATGGTGCCCTAAGAATACTTTATTGATACCATTTTGACTAAAAATGGATTTTGGCGCATGCAGTTAGTCCCTCCACTTATCGAGGTCATCCCCGCTGATGAAGTTGATAAGCAGACAATGTCGTTCGTGATACAATCCTATGGAGTTGGTTGAGGTCGTGGGGATAAGGTTACGTGGCCTTTTGAGGTCCACATATTTTGAATTTCTAGAATTACCCGGGAAGTCTTTTGAGTCATCTGGTCTAAGAGAGAAGGTGATTTCATGACATCATGTATCATAATGACACTATTTCTCGATGTATTGCATCTATTTAGGTGTGACCCCTAATTGATTTCCGTGCTAATCATGACCCGCCATTTTAATCTTGGTGCTTCTCAAACCTTATAAATAGAAGGAGGTTTGCTGATTTTGGAACTTTTTCCATACTTATTCTTCTCTTTGAGCACTAGCTTCCCCTTCATCTTCTTTGCAAAACCCTCTCTACTCCCTGTTTCTACGATTTACTTTGCTTCTTATTCATTCTTGCTTGTTATTCTCCTTTACTATATTAAATCTTGTCTAACGTACCTTTTGAGGTCGGCGAGGGGAGTCGTGTTGCCCCTTTGACAATGGCGTTCCCTTCTCATGGGGAGAGTGTTTCTACTACTGTTGAGGATGGAACTTTCCTGGAAGGAAATAGTCCCACGCAATCCTGATTCTAGACCCGATTTTACCAAATCCCCTAAGGTTATTTCTGGTGATTTTCGTTCAGTGATGACAGTAAAGTAATTAGCGGAGCTTGAGGCTAAATTTGGCCTTGCCGATCAGTCAAGTTGATTCCTGCTAAAGGAGATGCGATACAGGTCCACCATTCCGGGTACTGTGCCCTCTATGCCTATCCTTTCCAAGTTGTGCATTCCCTTCCCTTCCTACCGCTGGTCGAGGAATTCTATCGTTACTACATCATTTTCCTAGCTCAGCTTGCATCGCGTGTCTATAAACTTATAAAGATGCTTACCAAGTTTGTCGAGCTAGTCAGGGTCAAACTGACACTTCGGTACTTAATACACATATTCGCCCCTAGCTTTTAAAGAGGAATGATGTTGAATCTTCGCCATCGAGGGGTCAAGTGCTTAGTGGTGAAGATGGACGACAAGGCAACCGTCAATTCTGGTTCAACTTCTTTTTTGTCAGAACCAAGGACGTGGTGGCCAATGTCGACGGTTTTCCCACTTGGAATTATGCTCATCCGTACATGACTTCTGTGCTCGTAGGTACCTGCTTTTCTCTTGTGTTTGACCATGGGTTCTAACCTATTACTTTTTTCCTTTGTTTTGAACACCTCGCCTCCTTCGTTGGTCGCACATATTCCCGATTGGGTCGAGCGGCTACTCTCTTACATCGCAAGGATTCATGAATGGCCAAGTTTTTTCAAGCAATTCGGGTATGCTCTCCCTTTGATCGGTAATTTCTTTTTTAACATCAACGTCTTTCTTTCTTTTTTTGTTGTCCTTCTTTGATTTTTCTTTTTTCTGTTTTTCTTTAGCTTCGACCATGGGGGTCTATGAGGAAGTCGAGGGCTCTTACTCCATCGTTCCGGAAGAAGAAATCTGCTACGTCCTCGATTTTTGCCCCTACTTCGATTGCGGATGATTCTACCTTTCCTCTAATCCCTCATGTTTCTGCGTCCAAACTTGTCCCTACTTTGGTCGTGGAGACTTCGGCTTCTCCCTTATATTATCTCATCGGCAAGGACGACAAAGATTTTCCTGGTGATGGAGATTTGATGCCTCGTAAGAGAAGGTCCATGGACGTCGGGGGAGAGGGGACCGCCGATGTAGGAGATTGTGTCTTCGTCCTTCAGGAAACAGCCACAGTGCATATAAGGGAGAGACCATAGGAAATTCCCAAGGTCCCTTGTTTGGATAATATGAGTATGTGTCCTGCGGAGGGTGCATTCAAAGGCGTGGTAAGTAATGCGACCCTCTTCTTCTGAGATGCAGAGAGGCCTCGTCTTTCGGGGTTGCACCGGATGTGCGTTCTTCGACCAGTGATAGAGGGAAGGTTGTCGCTGAGGAGGATATTGGATCTGATTGTGACATGAATGTAGACAAATTGAGGATGATCGACAAAGGGCTTACTCAGCTTGAAAAGAGGTTGGAAGGGGGTTCAAGGACTATATCGATCCTGATGGACTGTGATCTTCTTTTAGATATCAAGAGATTATCCCATCCCTCGTCCCTCTTTGTTCTGAGATCGAGGTTACGACTTTCAAGAACATAGATGACAGCGCCCTGTCAAATAACATTGTTGGTCTCGCCCTTTGGGTAAGTGTATTTGCTGTAGGTTATTTTCCTTAGGTTTTGTTCTTTCGTAGTTTTAACTTCCTTTATTCGTTTTGTAGACAATCATCTTGGAGTTTGAAAGTGCTTGTAGGCAGCAAGGCATAAAGATATCTATGTGAAGTTGGAGGAAGAGTATTTCAGATGCCTTGAGAAGTACCGGGAGCTTCGGTGCCGGTTTTGTGAAGTCGGTGATGTGTGCCAATTGGAGAAGGACTTGAAGGCAAGACACGAGGAGCTGGTGCAGATGGTGGGGAAATGTAGGATCCTGGAGGGGATGTTGAGGACCAAAGAGGAAGATCTTGAGCTTAGCAAGGGGGTCGAAGTCCAGTGAAGTGATATCCAAGCTCAGGTAGTCTTGTTGCAAGACCGGCTTCAGGAATGTCAGTTTAAGGCAGAATCACTTAGTGGCAAGGTCGCTGAGAAACATGAGGAGCTAGAGAAGGCAAAGTTTGCGCGCTCAGAGGTTTTGAGGAAGGCAGAGTTGATCGGATCCAACCCTTCACCACTATATAAAGGTGAGGAGTGGTCTATGTAGCTTTTACCCGAAAGGTCGGGATCGATATCCATAAAGAGTTAATATTGATTGGGATTTGGGTTTCTATCTAATCTTGATATGCGTGTTTCTTTTAATTGACTTCTAACCATGCTTGGATTTGTTGCTATTCTACTTTTGATGCTACTGATTGCTGAAAATAATTTAAGTATAATGTGTTTGTAGAGGTTTTCTCAATATAAAAAACACTAGGGAAGTGACTTATACCTAAGCGGGTATCTAATCGGGTCTAGAATTTAGGACAAGCTTGTTATATTTTGGGTCATGATATAACCTTTAAACATAATTACTCACTCTGTACCTTTAGGTAATTTGAATGACTTTGCCCTAATTGGCTTTCTCAATACAATTTGGGTGTTCAAACAATGCAAGTAAAATTTGCTCAAGCCGGGTATTACTATCTCTAGATTTAACCCTTTAATTGGGGCTATCAATATCTTGGATTCACCCCAATTCCTTGTTAGCCTAATTTTTCTAGACTTGGTCCTTGTTTCTGAAGAAGAGTCTAAGTCATAAAAGCACAAATCAGTGTTTGCAACCACCAATTGAACAATTAAAGCATGAATTAAGCTAAATATTACTAACCCACAAACAATTGAGCCCTAAAATGAAGACTGATTAAATACCCACACTAGAGGTAGGTCACAATCCTAGATAATGGGTTTAACTACTCATAATCAAGATATAAATTAAAGATAGAGCTGAAATATAAGCCATAAAAGTTGATTACAAGAATAAAATCTAAGAATATAAGCTAAAGCTTATCTAAAATTACTCTAAGTGGTAAAATACGGTTGTTTACGAGCTCCTCAGACAAAAGATAACCTAAAATATGAAAAAAATATATTTATACACAATTGAAATTACTGGATAAAAATACCCCTACGGAGGTTCCGCTGTCAGTAAAATAGTATGCACCTCAGCGTATGGAGATTGATTAATGGACTCATTCAGCCGATTCGTTTTCAGATGGACAGGGAGGCTGAGAGTGAGATCACTTTTCATGAGGCGACCAATGTGGCCTGCATAGTTGAGATG
Organism: Nicotiana benthamiana; assembly: GCA_034376525.1. Classification (NCBI taxonomy): domain Eukaryota; kingdom Viridiplantae; phylum Streptophyta; class Magnoliopsida; order Solanales; family Solanaceae; genus Nicotiana; species Nicotiana benthamiana. The sequence goes on from CM067325.1 coordinate 16,997,810, forward strand.
GTTTTGTAACAGGGAGGTGGTCAGGGGTCAGACAAGAGGCCTCGTCATTCAGGCAGATTCAGTGGTACCTCTTCTGGAGGTAGAGATTTACGTGGTAGAGGCCATCCTCCTAGGCCCTTTCAGTCAGCTCTTCATGTTTCTCACTGTGCTTTAGGTAACTCTGGTCCTCAGATGTAGTATCTCGATCAACGGTCCTTCAATGCACCACCAACACCTTTCAGTGCACCACCGCTTTAAAGTTTTCAGGGCCAACAGTTGAGGGCTTGTTTTAGTTGTGGTGATACAAGGTACATTACTAGGTATTAGCCTCGAGCAGTTCTCGATATCAGGGTTTTCGTGCTATGGTACAGGCACCAGATGTTCCACAGCGCACCCATCCAGCTAGGGGTGGGGGTAGAGGTGCTAGAGGTGGGGGTAGAGGTGCTAGAGGTGGAGGTAGAGGTCCTGGAGGCAGAGCTCAGACACCAAAGGTGGAGGCCAGCCAGCAGCAGGCCATCCTAGAGAGGTAGATCAAGGTGGTGGGGCCCAACCCAGATGTTATGCCCTTCCACCCAGGCACGAGTCTGAGGCTTCAGATGTTGTCATTACAGGTTCTATTCTGGTTTGTGATAAAGATGATTCAGTGTTATTTGATCCTGGGTCTACCTATTCGTACGTGTCATCTTATTTTTCACCGTACCCAGTCATGCCTAGTAATTCATTAAGTATTTCTCTTTATGTGTCTACACCGGCGGGTGATTCTATCGTAGTTGATCGAGTCCACCGTTAATGTATTGTGGTGATTGGGTGTCTCGAGACTCACGTAGATTTATTACTTTTAGACATGGTCGACTTCGATGTTATATTGGGGATGAACTGGTTATCACCTTACTACGCTATCTTGGATAGCCATGCAAAGACTATGACCTTAAATTTATCGGATATGCCTCGTTTAGAGTGGAGAGGGACTCTTGGTCATTCTATCCACAATGTTATCTCGTATGTAAAGGCTCGGTGTATGGTCAAGAAGGGGTGTTTGGCCTATTTGTCATATGTTTATGATTCTAGTGATGAGGTCCCTTCAATTGATTCTATTCCCGTAGTTGGTGAGTTTCCTTATGTTTTTTCCTTCAGACATGCCGGGTATGCCACCTGACAGAGATATCGACTTTTGCATTTATGTGGCTCCGGGAACCTAGACCATTTCTATAACTCCATACCGTATAGCCCCACCTGAGTTGAAAGAGTTAAAACAATTGTAGGACTTTCTTGAGAAGGGTTTCATTAGATACAGTGTATCGCCTTGGGGTGCGCCGGTGTTGTTTGTTAAGAAAAATGATGGTTCGATGAGAATGTGCATTGATTACCAGTAGTTTAACAGGGTGACAATCAAGAATAAATATCCGCTGCCAAGGATTGATAATTTATTCGATCAGCTTCAGGGTGCCAAGATGTTTTCCAAGATTGACTTTAGATCTGGCTACCATCAGTTGAGGATTAGGGCATCCGATGTCCCTAAGATAGCATTTCGCACTCGGTACGGGAATTATGAGTTCTTGGTTATGTTATTTGGGTTGACAAATGCCCCAACAACTTTTATGGATTTGATGAACTAAGTGTTCAGCCCTTATTTAGACTCGTTCGTGATATGTCTTTATTGACTATATTTTGATATATTCCCACAGCCGGGAGGAGCACGAGCAGCATTTCCGGGTCATGTTGTATCAACAGAGGGTATTCAGGGTGATTCGAAGAAGATTGAGGCAGTCAAGAACTGGCATAGACCAGTATCAGCTACAGAGATTCAGAGTTTCTTAGGATTGGCAAGCTACTATCGTTGGTTCGTGGAGGGTTTCACATCTATCGCGGCCCCGATGACCAGCTTTACCCAAAAGGGTTCCCAGTTCAGATGGTCAGACGAGTGAAATCCGAGCTTTCAGAGGCTCAAGATGGCTCTGACTATGGCACCGGCATTGGTTGTGCCTATAGGTTCAGTCAGATTAGTTGCAACTACATTGTTGGACCATCAGAACTACGCTCGGTCAGATTCATGCGACATCATGATACGTAGGCAATCCCCATAGGATTCGATCATAACCATGAAATGAAAGAAAAAGAGGAGAGAAAACTAGAAAAACTGTGGGAAAGAAATAATGGCAAAACAAGAGAGGAGAAATAAGAGAATAAAATAATAAAAACAAGAATCAACCAAAGAAAAGCAGGAATGACAAAAAGAGAAAGAAATTGCAAAATGGAAATTAGTAAAAGCCTGGATGACGACAAGAAGCTGTTCAAATTCATAATAGAAATGGTTAACTACTTAGGTACATTGCATCCCCGACATGCGGTTTCCTATCTGCTAAGCTCTTAATCGCTAACAAGTTTGCTTGTTGTCATCAAGTCCAAGCAGGTAGTTAGTTTGTTTGGCATTCTGGCAACTTACCCGTATAACACCAGGTCCAAAAGAAAATTGATCATGGCTTGCCAAGAGCTGGATGCAAGCGTTATTGATCCATCAAGGGAGGTAGAAGAGTCTGATGTTAATAGGAAAGAGGAGTTACATAAGTTGAAACATCAAATGGTAGAGATGTACCAGCATGGATGAAAGGGTATCCACCACCATCATACCCCGCCAACCCTGTTTTCGTGCTTCCACTGGCTCAATCCCAATAACCTCCCACTATTGATTCATCTCCAGGCTTCCCCCATTACCACTACTACCAAGGCACCACACCCAAACTACACAAGCACCACCATCCAAACCAATCCCATACCCTCTCCACCAACCACCCTTGTTTTTCTGGCACTATCGCAAGCTACACTTCATTGATCCTACAGTGAGCCATTATTCCAAACCCAAGATAATCAATACTATCCCCCAAAGCCTACTTTCAAGATCCTAGAGCATTACTCATACACTCCTCATTTTGACCTCCTTATTAAGACTAAGAAACCACCTAAAACCCCAGAGCAGGAGGAGATGTTTAGGAAGGTAAGAAGCCTGGAACAGTCATTCAGAAACATGTAGGGATTGGGAGGCTAGGTGAGCGTAGCCTACAAAGATTTGTGTCTATTTCCCGGTGTTCAGTTGCATGTAGGGTTTAAGATGCTGAAGTTTGATTTGTATGACTGGTACGAACACCCGGTAGCCTATTTGAGGGGATCCTATAGTAAAATAAGAGGATCTGGTGGGAAAGATGAGCTGTTGATGGCATACTTTAGCTAGAGACTGAGTGGCACGACATTCTAGTGGTGCACTCGTCAGGATCACAACAGATGGTATACCTGGGATGATTTGGCCCAAGCATTTTCTTGTCATTTCCAATAAAACATCGAGATTGTTCCAGATCGTTTCTCTTTTACTAAGATTCAGAAGAAGCCTTGTGAAAGTTTCAGGGAATACGATTTTTCGCTAGAGAGAACAAACGGCAAGAGTTAACCCCCGATGGACGAGAGCGAAAGGGTGGAGTACTTTTTACATGCTCTTGAGCCTACTTACTTTGGCCATCTGATATCGGCCATAGGCAAGTCTTTCAACAAGGTACTGAAGATGGGTGGAATGGTGGAAGAAGGGCTTAAATCAAGAAAAATCATGAGTTACTTGACCATCAAAGAAACTACCCATGCCATTCAAAATGGTACCAGGGGAGTGATCAGAAAGAAGAAGAAAGAAGATGTGACAACAATTGATTCAGGATCATGGTTTGGACCAATGGGCCAATCGCACCATTATACCCAGCCTCGACCTCATCATCGAACCTACACCCAAACCCCATATAATCCACCCCAGCATTACTTCCCACCATCAGACCCTCAGATTTATGTCAACCCGCCCAGTCATATACTCAACCTCACAATGGTGTGCCCCAGCTCTACAAAATTATTACCCACCCCTACGAGCCTATCGAAACCCTACCGGCCCTGGTTTCCGACCCAATCCAGCGTTCAAAAATGAGAGGTTGCAGTGGAAGAAAACTTTCACCTCATTGGGGGAGTCTTATACCAGTTTATTCCAGAGATTAAGGCAGTTGGATATGTTAATGCCAATCGAGTCAAAATTTACAAAACCTTCTCCAAACAATCTTGATTACTCCTTAAGCTGTGTATATTATTCTGGTACTCCAGGGAAGAGGAAGACATCTATCATGGAGAGGCAATCCTCAAATACGTACTTTGACCTGACGGCTTACCGCCTCAAGAGTTGCCTACGGAAAAGTTCCGGCTATGCCTGGCCATCATAAAATTCATAAACGAGATTGATAGATGAATAGAGGAGTCCAGCCACAATAAACTTCAGAGTGGCAAGTATCAGAAAGAGAAAGTCCAACTTAGGCCTCAGGCTTGAGAAGGGTCATCGTTCCCGGCTGTCCCATGTTTGTTATATTTCTGCAGGGGGAGCCCAACCCCGCTAACGCCGTGTTTCAGGGTTACAATGAGTTGTACGTAGAAGTGGTGTTTCTTGAAAAATGCCATGCAGGAGCTCATCGATACGAACCGGATTGAAGTTCGAACTCCGTAGGCACCTAGCATCACTCAGAATCCGTTGCCAGCCCATGAGGAGACAAACATGATCAAGATAGTACACAAGAGGGGAGCCCAAGAAGCCTTCAGAGTCCTTCATGATGATTCGGTCCAGTGAGGTCAAGCCAGTCAAAAAACCAACGGTTGAAGGATCAATGAATAAGTTGAGCATGAAAAACGGTGAGCCGTCTGTGGTAGTTAATAAAAAATCCCCAAATAATGTTGTAGCAAAGCAAGATCAGTCAAAAGTGGTCATGCCAGGGTTGGCGAGTAAGCCTATCATAATTGTAGAGGGTGTCTCTATGGACCCTGTCATCATCAAGCATGTAACTCAGTTGCCGGTAGTCAACACCAAGGTTATCCCATGGAGCTACGAACGAGTGATAGTCACGTATAAGATAAAGGGAGTGAAAAAAGAAGTCAATGAGGCCTAGGGATTAACTCGTTCAGGGAGATGCTTTGCCCCGGAAGAGTTAAGGAAATCTAAAACATCCAGAGATAATCCAATTCTAGTAAACAAAGCAGTTACTGAGGAAGATGTGGACAAATTTTGAGAAAAACGAAGTTACAAGATTACTCAATCGTAGAGAAGCTGAGAAAGACGCTTCCTCAGATTTCCTTGCTATCATTGTTGATCCACTAAGACGAGCATCATTGAGCCCTAATGAAAATTCTGAACGAAGCTCATGTCCCCAACAAAATTTCAGTGAACCATTTGGAGAAGATCGCCAACAAAATATGTGAAGTGAACATGGTCACTTTCTCTGATGACGAGTTGGTTGTGGATGGTATTGAACACAACATAGCTCTCTATCTTACGGTATAATATGAAGATTTTATGACTCTAAAAGCAACTATTTGTTCTATTATGCTGGGTTATTGAAGTTTGGCTTCAAGAAATGGTACTTTTCTTTCTCGAATTGTAAATGCAGTAAATTGTCATTCTGATATATCTTCTTGGACTTCACCAAAATATAAATGAACCCCCATGATCTCGAGCTTTCTCGCTTATATTCATAATTTGCTTTTGGCACGTAATTAAAATATTGCAACTACAGGTACGGTCCTCGTGACGTTATTGTGATACTTGGTCTTTAAATTAGATATAAGTAGGAGTATTTTTCGTTTGCCTTAGCGAAATACAATGTTCCTAAAATAAATTGAGGTGTTCCATACGCAAACAAAATCCATAGTCTATGGCCCTCATATGAATTATCTTAACTAGTGTAAAAAATGTCTTGAACTTTCGTAGTTTGCTTTAGGCCCGTTAATTAAATAATTGTCATAGCCACATGTACGGTTCCTGTGACGTGATCGTGACACTTAATTTCTGAAAAACCCGGGGGTACATTTATGTGACCCGGCCATAATTTAATCTTGTTAATAAATTAAACATGTTGTGGATCGTGGATACAGTTCCTATGACATGATTCGCAAAGTGTAATCAAATAATTAGTTGTACAACAATTGTATTATTAAAAGTGGTTTAAAAGGAATAAAAATGCACATAGGTTTCAAAGATATTTTAAAATCAAATAAATATGCCAATAATAATAGTTGAGCGACCTGTTGAAACCACGGAACCTGAAAATTCCTAATACCTTCTTTCAGGTTAACAGAATTCCTTACCCGGATTTCTATGTTTCGTAGACTGTAAAATAGAGTCAATCTTTCCTTGATTCGAGATTTAAACTGGTGACTTGGGACACCATAAATTATCTCAAGTGGAGACTCTGAATTTTAAATAAAATAATCTCATTTCGATTGTCACTTAAATTGGACAAACTCCCTTATACTCCTTCCGCTGGTAGAAAAGGGAGGTATGACAGGTAATGGGAACGAATCCTTCGGACATGCTTTATTCTAGTTTGTGAAGTCCACGCACATTTTCCACTTCTCATTTTTCTTTCTAACCATCACTATGTTGCTGATCCACTTGGGGTACTTCGATTCCCTGATGGAGTCGTTCTCTAAGAGTTTTTCCACCTCCCCGCAGATATCATTGATGGTATAATTGAATTTACACCTGACTTGTCTTACTGGGAGGTGGAATGGGTCGACGTGTAAATTGTGTGTGGTGATTTCCTTTGGGATGCTCGGCATATCTGCATGGGTGAAAGCAAACTAATATGCATTAGCTATTAAGAATTGATTGATTTTACCTGGTTCCCAGAATTTGCAACACATATAGGACTTATTACTATGGTCGTTGAGGTCCAATTAAACGGGGTCAAGGTCTTCTATAGTCGAACTTGCAGCCCCGATCATCGGGATCTATGATGATGTCCTCGGTCTCATCTTGCTTCGACATCAACCTTGATGATTGTTATGCCTCTTTTTCTTTGTCTTTTCTCTGTTGGGTAGCCATGCTGTCTAATGCGATTCGGTAGCATTTTCGCGATGTGCGTTTATCCCCCCCCCCCCCCCCCATACTTAATATTCCCCATGGTGTTAGGAATTTAGTTACTTGGTATAGGCTGGAGGGGATGACTCTTATGGGATGTATCCATGGTCATTCCACTATGGCATTGTACGCGTGGCCTTGTCCATAATGTGGAATGTCATTTCTAGATTCACGCCGCCGGCCAAGTCGGGGAGTGTAATTCCTCGGATGCCCGTTCAACTGCATTATTGAAACCAGGTAGTATGATTCAATTGTGATACTATCTTATCCACGAGTCTCATTTGAGTAAGGACTAGGGGATAGATAATGCATGTGCACTCCCATCGTCCATGATGATGTGTTTTACATCGGTATCTAAAATGTGTAAAGTAATAACGAGAGCATCATTATGAGGAAAAGACAAACCGTTGGCATCTCACACATCAAAAATGATACTTTTTTCAAGTCCGTCGTACCGTTTACGGGTGTGATAGACCACTTGAGCTTGTGAGTGGTGGTGAACTTCATGATGTTTATAGAGGCATCATCGCCACTGCCAATGCTTATGTTGATAGTGCGAGCTGGTGATGGTGGCTTCGGCGGGCCTTAGTGTTCACGTCCTTGGGCGAAATTGGTTCTTCCCTTGCCTCTTAACATCTCTTTGAGGTGTCCTTGCCGCAACATATTTACGACTTCTTGTTTGAGGATGATGCAATCTTCAGTTTTGTGCCCTCGTTCCTAGTGGAATTCATAAAGGACGTTTGATTTTTTGATGTTCGGGTCTGATCTCATCTTCGGCAGCCACTTCACTTTCGTTCGAGTTTCCCAAGTGCATAGACTACTTTTGTAGATGAATACAAAAATTGTGAGCAGATAATAGAGGGGGCATACCTCTTTCGTTCTGGTGAGTCCATGTTCTTGTCCTCGATGAGCCTTCTTCGTAGAGGGGGAAGAGGCAACAGTTGTCCTGACATATGGTTGATGTTAGTCCCTACTGGATAAATATCTTTATTCAAGTAATAAAATTTTTATAAATGACGGTTAATCTTAGCTGACAATAATATCCCTAAGAGGAAGTTCTTAAAAGTGCAACAAATACTATGTAGATGTATTTGGGTAACGACAATAGCATGCAATAAATATTCCACAAATCAAAGATAATAATGTAGCATTAAATATTAATGAATAACAATAAATGACATTTAAGTAAATTTCTTTCTGACAATGATGAGTGATGGACAATTCTTTGAATATTTGAGTTATTCTTGACTTCAGTGAAAAAGTGTAGATAAGAATTTTAGTGAAAAATGTGATTTTTGTATATTTGCAATGAGATCCGATTCTCTTTCTCAAGTCAAAGTGTCTTTTTATAAATGAATATCACAAATCCCCTATTACTATGTTCCTTTCTATTTATTAAGAATATGTTCTTAAAAATGCTAATAGTACAAATGCAAAGAATATTCACCAGAATATTCTCCTATAAGTCATATCTTAATACTAGCCGTTATATCTCAATCAAAAGTGCTCGTCTCGACTTCGATGATATCTTTTGACCTCATTCTTGCTGACTCTTCGACTACTATATTTGTTGATAATTAGATTACTTCGGCACATGGTGCCTCAAGATTATTTTACTGATACTATTTTGACTAAATATAGATTTTGGCTCATATATTCATCCCCAATATATTAACTTCAATTTAGTTAAGAGTCCAAGATGTGATAGATGGCCATAGCTTTGCTTGGATATAATAGCCAGGAATTAGCAACAATAGAGAAGATTTTGGTAGAGGTGACATAAAAGACTAAAGAACGCTAGAAGAAGAATGGATTTGGTTTTGTTATATTCTTTATTTATTGGAAATAGGACTAGTAGACCTTAGTTTATCTTTTATGATTAACTTAACTATTCACAAAGTAAATTTTATTGGTGGTCATTCACCTTTATGCTCATTACCCCAAGTTATTATTTTTTCTTTTGTTACATAATACTTTTTTCGTTTTAATTTGGACGAGATACTTTAACTTCGCATAGAGTTTAAGAAAAAGAAAATACTTTTAAAATTTGTGATCTTAAAGTGTTAAGGGATAAAAGCTTTATGGAGCCATATCATTTATATGGTTATTAAAATTTCTTATTAAGAGTACGTGGGTAAAATAAAGAACTTAAAGTTGAATTACTTCAAAATTTAAGAATATATTATTTATTTTGAAAGAGACTAAAAAGAAAAGTACCTTATCTAATTTGAAAAGAAGGGAATAATCCTTTTACTTTACTCCACTTTCCAAAAAAATAACTTAGATCATTTTTTGTTAAAATCCACCTAAAATATGAGAAAAAATAACAAAAATTATCCTTATATTTTGGGATAAGTTCAAAATACTCCCTTAAATATACTCTTTAGTTAGTTTGATTCCGTAAGACCTTCAAAAGTGATTACTTTTGATTTTTATCGAATATTTATAAACTCTGATTATTAAATACACTGGAAACTAAAGTTTAGTTAAATAAAATTACCAATATAGTCATGTCAAATTCAGGTGCTATATATATATATATACCTTTAAACGACAAAGATAAACTTAATAATTTGTCCAAAGGCTGAACCAATGGATGAGTACAAATTCACCAATCACCACAACTAACTTTAATGCACTAATTTATATTCACCTTGAAAATGAGTTACCTCCTTTCCTAATGTATGAATTTTAGATCTTCACATAACATGATTAAGTATGAAACAACAAAATTCAGTTATCTTATACCTAATTGCAAGTAAGCCTAAATACTTTGATGGGATATACTTGTCACTCCAGAAGTTGCAAAACAATAAATGCAGAAGATTTTACATATAACTTTTAAACAACGTACTACACGTCAAAAAGCTAAATCAAAACTTATAATAAGCTTGCAAAAAATCACATCTAAATATGATTCCATAGTAAATCCTTTTCCACGTTTAATTAAAGTAATAATTATAGTTTGTTAAATCCCTAACGATCGACACAGTGATTTGATAACGAGTTTTATCAAGCTGGAAACCTTTCTTATGCATTGAAATTATATATTTAAAAAAGAGGTTGAATAAATTGTAATTTAGTATTCTTGAGAATAGTCTAATATCCAAAAGATCATAATTTGAATTACAATATCAAAAATGGAATTAGGGATGGCAATAAGGTAGGTGCGGGGCAGGTTCTGTTTTACGCCACAAATTTTCAATGTGCTCCGGCCCAGCATAGTATGTTTACCCGCAATCACCCGCCCTGTAACTGCACCCGCATCCACTTGCCCCTCCCAACACCACTCCACTATTTTTTTTAAACCCTGAATTTTTACTCAAGCTTTTTAAGTTAGTTAATTATATTTAATTTCATTAAACTAATTCTTTTTTTTTCTTTGGTATATATCAAATGGCATGTTTCTTTTGGGATTTCAAATCCGGGTTATTTAAGATTAGAGGCATTTCGATTGCTTCAGTTGTGTTTTGCTGAAGAATATGCTTTTGAGCTACTAGTAGTTTAAGTCAAGAAAAATAATTAATGAAGATGAATTAAAAAGATGAAACAAATCAAAAGAACTTGTTTTAGAAGAAAAATGTTGGCGTTTCCTTGTTTCATTGTCAAAGCATACTTGTCATTTTATGTTCTAGTTTTTTTTTCTCTTCTAGGGGTGGTGTGTTCGATAGGAGAGGGTTGGATTTTAAAAGGGCCAGCAATGGAACTTTTTACCAATACAATCATAAAATTTGTATAGGATAGATTCATCTCTTTCTTAATTTTGTGTTAGGACTTGAATCCGCGCCCACCCCACGATTGAATTTTTCTTTTAAAAAAAATTCAATCTGCCCCGCCCCGCAATTACACAGGCCCAAACCTGCCCACCCCTTGTTATGTTGAGGAAGAGGCAAACCCGAAAATAAAGAAGATAAAGAACATCAAATTTTAACGTGGAAACCACTTCAAATCAAAGGTAAAAATCACGGGATCACAAAGATCCAAAAAACTTCACAATGGCAATAAGAAGGTTACAAAATTTTCCAAATTATCTACACAATTAGTGTCAAACACAAAGCAACAATAGTAACAAGAGCAATAACAAAATCGATTGAAGAAGGAGTATAATCCACAAAAATAAAGCTGTTGTTCGAGGCTCGAAATCAGATGCTACGAGTCTCTGAATCTGATCTCCACCGTTCAAATCTAAGTCAAGATACTAAACACTCAGACAAGATTTCAGCCCAATCCAACGGTTAATGAATCGGAAAATGTGATTTGAATATTGGTTGGTCGGAATAAAAATCTGCAGCAAAACAAATATTTTTCTTCTCTTTTCTTTCTTGACGACAACTCTCTCAAAAAACACTCTTATATGCTGAAGTCTTTCAAAGACTTGTATCAATGAGCATAGAATAATTTTTCAAGGTTGTCCTATTTATAGATCATGAGTGGTGCTTTCTCTTAAAGTCAAAACCCACTCAAAATAGGAATAAACCAAATCCAATTCTAAATAAGATTCCAAGGTTGTCGTATTTATAGATCGTGAGCGGTGCTTTCTCCTAAAGCCAAAATTTACTCAAAATAGGAATAAACCAAATCCAATTCTAAATAGGATTGGAAACCAAAAGAGAATAGGATTAGGCCATTGGGCATTTTGCTGGACAATATGGGCATGAGTCCAATAAACTCCCCCTCTAGCCAAGGGGTCAAATGTATCTTCAAGTAGAGGAATTATTGACATACTTCATGCCTGCCAAATTTCTACAAAATTTATGTTTATCTGCAACTACCGCCTTTGTAAGCATATCCGAAGGATTTTTATCAGTGTGTATCTTCTCAACCTCAAATAATTTCTTTTCCACAACCATTATTATCCAATGACACTATCTATTTTTATGTTTGGTCTTAGAATAAAACGTGGAGTGCTTAGTGAGATAGATAACACTATGATTCTCACAAAATAAGATGTACCTTGGTTGCTCATAGCCAAGATCATTAAGAAACTCATTTATCCATGATAGTTCTTTGGCACCTTCTATGACAACAATATATTCGGCTTCTGTGGTGGATAGAGCTATGCACTTATGTAGTCTAGATTACCATGAAACAACTTCCCTTGCAAAAGTGATCAAATAACCGGAAGTGGATCTTGAATTATCAAGATTGCATCCTAAATCAGAGTCTGTATAACAAACAAGTTCAGTCTTGCCATTGCCAGAGAACAACTTCAAATCTGCAGTACCTTTCAAATACCTTAATATCTATTTTACTACATCCCAATGTTCCTTTGCAAGATTAAAAAAGAATCTACTAACAGTACCAATAGCATTTGTAATATCTGGTCTAGTGCAAACCATAGCATACATCAAGCTACCAATGATAGAAGTGTAAGGAATACGAGACATCTCCTTTTTCTCTTCATCAATAGATGGACTCTAACTAATACTCAATTTGAAGTATTTAGCAAGAGGAGTACTAACTATTTTTGCATCTGTCATATTGAACCTCTTGAGTACCCTCTCAATGTATTGCTTTTGGGACAAAAATAACTCCTTTCTAACTCTGTTTCGGTAGATTTGAATGCCCAAGAATTTCTTTGTTGGCCCCAAGTCCTTCATCGTAAATGATTTGCTCAACTGCTTCTTAAGGACTGCAATTCTGGGTTTATTATTTCCAACAATAAGCATGTCATTCACATAAAGCAATAAAATAATAAAATCATCATCAAAGAACTTCCAGAAGAACCCATAATGGTCTAAAGAAGTTTTCTTATACCCTTGTTCTTCTACGGCACATTCAAACTTCAAATACCATTGCCTTGGAGCTTGTTTCAATCCATATAGGCTCTTTTTCAATTTGCAGACATAATTTTCTTTTCCCTTAGTTAAAAAACCCTCAGGTTGATCCATATAAATCTACTTATCTAAATCACCATGAAGAAAACAGTCTTGACATCCATCTGCTCAACCTCTAAATCTAGACTTGCAGCTAAGCCTAGAACCATACGAATAGAAGACATCTTCACAATAGGGGAGAAAATTTCATCAAATTCAACTCCCTTCTTCTAGCCAAAACCTTTAACAACTACCCTCGCCTTGTATCTAGGCACATAGGTATGGTTATCTTTCTTTATGCTAAATATCCATTTGTTAGATAAAGCTTTCTTTCCTTTCGTCAATTTCACTAATTCATATGTGCCATTCTCATGGAGTGACTTCATCTCATCTTCCATCCCTTCAATCCACTAATCTTGTGAGTATTTTGCATGGCTTCATCATAATTCTCAGGTTTTACCATGTCATCAAAAGTATATACTCATCAGGAGGATAGCGCATGAATTTTTTGTTCTCTCTTTTAGATTAAAAAAGGTTTCAGGAGCATTCGCAGTAGTTATATGTACAGGAATTGGTTGCTGATCAACCACAACTTCATCAACTGGAGTATCCATAGCATCTACACCATGATGATCATTTTGATCTTGATCATTATCTCCATCACTATCTTAGGTTCCTTTATGCGCTTGACTGGATCAATATCAACTAAGCTCTCATTACTCTGAGAATCTATCTCCTCAGTTTTGTCCATATCTTTAATAGTTTGGTCTTCAAAGGATATTGCATCATGACTTCTAATAATTTTATTGTCAACTGGATCATAAACACGATAACCAAACTCATCTTGACCATAACCGATAAAGATGCGGCGGTTAGTTTTGACATCCAGTTTCGATCTTTCATCTTTAGGAACATGCACACAAGCCTTACACCCAAAAACTCTCAGGTGATCATAAGAAACATCTTTGGCAAACCAAACTATGTTTGGGACAACACAATCCAAAGCAACAACATGAGACAAATTGATAACATAGGCAATAGTATTAAGTGCTTCCGCCCAAAATGTATTTGGAAGTTTAGCCTCTGAAAGCAAGCATCTAACTCTCTCAACTAGAGTTTTATTCATCATCTCTGCCAAACTATTCAATTGAGGTGTGTTCGGCGAAGTTTTCTGATAGCAAATTCTTTTTTCCTTGTAATAGGTATCAAAGGGACCACAATAATTACCACCATTGTCAGTGCGGATATATTTTAATTTCTTCCCTGTCTGTCTCTCAGCTAAGGCCTGAAATTCCTTAAACATGCGAAGTGTTTGATCTTTAGATTTCAAATGATACACCCAAAGCTTACGAGAATGATCATCAATTAAGGTCACAAAGTAAAGTGCACCACCACCTTTTGAGTTTACTTTAAAATTATCACACAAATCAGAGTGTACTAGCTCCAATAAATCGGGCTTTCTTGAGGGAGAATGACTATGAAAGGAAATCCTTTTCTATTTTCCAACTAAACAATGTATGCACCTTTTCAGCTTTGCTTGTTTCACTTCAGAAAGCAAACTTTTCTTAGCCAAACACGTAATCCCCCTCTCACTCATAGGACTCAATTTTTTATGTCACAATTCTGACAAATTATCACTTTCCACCAGATTTATTGAGTAATTAAGAATAAAGCCATGTGTCACATATAAATAACCAGACTTGGCTCCTCGAGCCAATATTAACGAACCCTTGGTGAGCTTCCATTGGCCATTAAAGAGGGCATTACGGTAACCTTCATTATCTAATCTTCCTACAGAAATCAAATAAAAGGAAAGTCTGGAGCATGCTTTATATCTTGAAGAACTAACATTGAACCATTATTAGTTTTCAAACAAACTGTGCCAACACCAAACACCTTAACTTCACTGGCATTGGCCATTTTTAACACTCTAGAATCAACAAGAGTATAAGAGGAGAAAAAATCTTTTCTTGGTGTGATATGTGAGGTAGCTGCAGAATCTATTATCCATCTCGTCTCATGGGATACCAAATTGATGACATTCTCATCATAAGCAAAAACAAGGTCATCTCGAATAATAGCAGCAATATTGTTCTCATTATTTTCAGCTTTCTTCCTTCTCTAGTGTCTTGATTTAACTTACAGAAAAACCTTTTGATGTGTCATTTCTTGCCACAATGGTTGCATATAATATTATATAGTATTTGGACCTTGACTTACTTCTACTTTTATCTCTATTCCTTGAGTCTCGTGTTCTATCTCTCCCCTGGTCTTCTGTAACCAAGATATCTGCTTGTGAGGACGAACCCTGAGATTTTCTCCTTACTTCCTCATTCAACACACCACTCTTGGCATATTCAATGGTCACCTTACTTCCAGGAACTGAATTTGTCAAAGAAATACGAAGAGTTTCCCAAGAGTTTGGCAGAGTATTAAGAAGCCAAAGTTCTTGTATCTCATCATCAAATTTAACTCCTATTCTAGATATTTGATCAAGGACGCCCTGAAAATTATTTATGTGATCAAGGATAGGACTATCTTCCTTGTATTTAAAGGTCATCAATTGCTTTAGCAGAAATAATTTGTTGCTCCCGGTTTTTGAAGCATAAAAAGTCTCTAGCTTTTCCCATAATGATCTCGCATGTATCTCATTCACAATATGGTTGCGAACATTATCTTCAACCCGTTGCCATATATATCCACATACTTGTTGGTGCTCGAAATCCCAATTTTTATCGGATATACTCTCGGGTTTATGAGCTGAAAAAACGGGTAGATGCATATTCTTCACGAACAACAAGTCTTTCATCTTGTTTCTTCGAACATTATAATTTCTCCCATTTAAACATACCATCTTGCTCATATTCGCTTCCATTTCGTAATAATCCGGATAAATAACCAACGCTCTGATACCACTGTTATGTTGAGAAAAGGCAAATCCAAAAATAAAGAAGATAAAGAACACCAAATTGTAACGTGAGAAACCCTTCAAATCGAAGGTAAAATCATGGGATCTCAAAGATCCAAAAAACTTCAATATAACAATAAGAAGGTAACAAAAGTTCTTCAAATTAGCTACACAACAAGTGTCAAACACGGAGCAACAAGAGCAACAACTAATTAGTTGAAGAAAGAGTATAATCCACAAAAATGAAGCTGTTGTTCGAGACTCGAAATCAGATGCTACTATCCCTAAATCCGATCCACCGTTCAAATCCAAGACCAAGATGTTATGAACACTAAGTCAAAAATTTCAGCCCGATCCAATGGTTAATAAATCGGAAAACATGATTTGAATATTGGCTAGTCGGAATAAAAATCTGCAACAAAATAAATATTTTTCTTCTCTCTTCTCTATTGACGAATGCTCTCTCAAAAACTACTCTTATGTGCTTAAGTCTTTCAACGACTTATATCAACGAGCATAGAATAATACTCCAAGGTTGTCCTATTTATAGATCATGAGTTGTGCTTTCTCTTAAAGCCAAAACCTACTCAAAATAGGAATAAACCAAATCCAATTTTAAATAGGATTAAAAACCACAAAAAAATAAAATTAGGCCATAATATCTTTAGCTGGATAACATAGACATAAGCCCAACACAACGCATAAGTTCAAATTCACCTCGCCTCGCAGGATACAATCCCTAAATGGAATAGTATCCTTGCTATTAGCCTACTATCGTCCACTCGTCTTCTCTTTGTATTCGGTCACTACTATGCAATTATATTCTCTCTCTTCTTTTCTTATTTTGTATAAAAAAAAAGACGGAAAAAGATATGCAGGAATGGATAAGATCAGGATGTCAATTATTATGAGGATTCAAGGCATAACATGGTTGAAGATCGAAGGCAAGTTGATTTCATACGCGAAGTGGAGAAAAGATGGGCCAACATTTTTCGCCCAAATCCAATAAGAAACCTTATACATATCGCGGGCCTTAAAGTAGAAAGTCCCACACTTTCCCCTTACGATTCTTCAATCTCTCCTGTCACAAATTCACATTTTACAGATCTCTAGATGACGTGGCTTCTCCACTATCTCTAACCAACTATCTCCGCACCCCTACCCCCAACCCCCACAAAAAATATCCCAAATATCTTCCTCTCACAGTGCCCTTTTTGATCTTTTCTCTTTTCACTTTTTCTTTCACTTTTTCTTCTACATTCCACGTATTACATTTCACTATCTTACGCCGCGTGCCAGCTACGCCCACCTCATCTAATCCTTACCGTTCATTCCCTCATTCTGCGGTTCAGACATTTTCAACCCCTACGCGGCGCACTTTAGCTTTCACCATCTACCTAAAAAGTGCTAGTATTAAAAATATTTATTTATCGTCGGCCTGAAAAAGCTGCAACTTTTAGACAACCACTCACAAGTTTACCAGCCAGAGACTCTTCTTTTTTTTCACTTCATTTTTAGTTTTCTAACTTGAGTCTTACTCTAGGTAGGTAGAACAGATAGGAAGTTTGTGTACAGATTTGTCCAAATTAGTTCTTGCTAACGTGCGCCGGATCGGTCCGACGAACGATGCTGTTTGAGAATTTATGTATTTTCCGGTCATTGATGATGTGCCCGGAGATGTTGCTGCTTGTTTATTTAGCGCAGCAGAATAGCAGAAACACTTTTTGTTTTTTGATTTTGCAGTATTAGGTGAAAAGATATGTATATCCTTGGATTGTATGAGTTGACTACGTGATCCGCTTAATGAAACCAGCTGAATTAGAAACCCTAAGTTTAATTTTTCTAGTTTCTAATTTTTACTTGTAGTGAAAAGTGTGGAAAGTGCTTTTAATGGAGGTTTTCTAGTATTAATTTAGGGGGAGTGGGGTTTTGAGCTGGAATTCTGAAGACTGTTGAGTTTTAAATATATTCTGGGAGA
This sequence comes from Nicotiana benthamiana, assembly GCA_034376525.1. NCBI lineage: Eukaryota > Viridiplantae > Streptophyta > Magnoliopsida > Solanales > Solanaceae > Nicotiana > Nicotiana benthamiana. The sequence continues at coordinate 17,015,416 of CM067325.1, forward strand.
TTATGGCAAAGAGTGAGATTGTTAAGAGTGGGGAAGGGTTTATTGATAGGATCAAAGTGCGGATTCTACTGTGTGATAATGATGCCAAGAGTTCTCAGGAGGTTTTTACGCTCTTGTGCAAATGCTCTTATCAAGGTAATATCCAGTTATCGGAGCTCGTACTTTATGATTTTTGTTATATTTTGTTATTGACAGTCTTATAAATGTTTTTTTTTGTGTGGAGTTTGATTCGAGATGATTTATGTTTTTCTCGAAGCAGGTGTTAGAAGTGTTTTATTTCAAAAACTGGTTATAGAATTACTGTTAAATAAGGCATTATAAGTACTTTTGTTGCATGGAATAGTTCTATTAATTTCAGTTTAACTCCCGTTTATATAGATGATCAATCGCTTGCTTTATCTAACATGAGCACTGATGTTCCAACCCAAGCATGTTACTTCCTGTTGATCTTTTTGAAGATTTAGCATTCATTGTTTCAGCTCAAAGGTTCAATCATCAGCAGTTCTTCCCCCTCCTCCAACTGAGGAAACAAAACAAAATAAGAAGAATAAGGAAAAGAGAGTAGAATTGAACCTTTAAAAAGGAGATAATTAGCTTATGCTGGCTTAGTTGGTATGTATTAATTTCCATCTCAAAATAAATGGCCGAATAAGAATGAAAAGAAAACTAAAGGATGTAGGGCAATTGGGCACCAGCGTTGGCTGGGGGAAGAAGCTTGTCTTAGTAAGTTACCTTTTTTTCTTTTAAATCCTAGGTCAATCTATAGTTGGCTACTTGGCTTATAAATTATAACACACATGGTATTTAGAAGGCAGCATTGAATGTTCTTGCATTGATTGTGGTGGTTTTCGCCTTGCAGTGACATTGGTGAGGTCACCCAGGCAGGTGATTGATGCGTTGAATGCTGAAGGACCTGATGTAGATATCATCCTTTCTGAAGTTGACCTTCCTATGACTAAAGGATATAAGATGTTGAAATACATCATGAGGGATAAAGAGCTGAGGCGCATTCCAGTGATCAGTAAGCATAACTTGTATAAATTGTAACTTGATTTCAGATGTACTTATAAAGAATGGTAAAAAATTTATTTGTTATTTTCTTTCCTAGTGATGTCTTCGCAAGATGAAGTCTCTATTGTTGTCAAGTGCCTCAAATTTGGAGCAGCTGACTACCTCGTAAAGCCTCTCCGCACTAATGAGCTGTTGAACTTGTGGACTCACATGTGGAGAAGAAGGCAAATGGCACGTTCTTTATTTCATCACTTAACAATTCTCTTTCCTTGCAATTGCATTTGTTTTGCTTGAAAGATTTATCTTTTAGCAAGATTTTGGGAGACTTAGGGTAAAAGTAATAGAAGAGCTCTAGGCAAGGGCAACTAGTAAACCACTCTTGGAATAGTATTTTTTTTTCTTTTTCTTAACTTCTGATAATATGTATCAGTGTCTTTTTATTTTAAAGGATCTATTATTGTGGCATGATCCTAATGAAGAAGCAAATAATGTCTGAGCCCTAATTTTTTTTTCTTCTTTTTTACACCATTTTTCTTAGAATGCATGCAAGGAATTTTTCTACTGCAACTTTTTAGAGTGTTACGTGTTCAATGTCAACATCCATGTAATTCTCCAAATGTTTCTCTTTGTTTCATGTACAGCTTGGACTAGCAGAGAAGAACATTTTAAGTTATGACTTTGATTTGGTTGTATCAGACCCCAGCGATCCTAATACAAATAGCACTACTCTTTTCTCTGATGATACCGATGATCGGTCCCGGAAGAGTGTCAATCTGGAAGCATGTCCCTCTATTCAGCAAGAAGATGAGGTATCATTGCCTAAAAGACCATTGTCTCATTACATTACTTATCAAATCCATCGTTTTACTTGTATTTTATCACCGCATTCAAGGTGGCTGTTATGTATGCTATCCTGTGACTTGTTCTTTTGAAGTCTGTATTTGGAAGATAGCTTCAGGATTGAAAGTCGTCCTAACTAAGTGGTAGCCAAAACTTATTGTGACTTCTTGTTTCGCGGGAGAGGGGTTAAATTTGCAGTAGTTAATACCTTCACTCTGCTTGGCTGAAACACTCTGTTTCCTCCTCCATGGAAACTGGAAGATAAATTTGTCATAAGACCTTTCACTAATTGGGTTGATGCAGGTGATACTTCTAGGTCTACATTCTTATATTTATGGTTTCTTTGGCAAGAGACCCTTTAATTTGAGCTTATCTATAGAAGAATTTTAGACCATTGTAAAAGGGTAGTGTTATTGCCAAAGCAACTTAACTTTATATGTATAAAGAAGCGCTAAAGGAAATAAATATCAAACATCTAAGCACATTATAAAACAACCATTGTGCACATATTGTTTTGCATCAATTCCATGTGGCATACAACAACCTGAATGAATGCATTTAGCAATTTAGAGTGAATATTTATTGCATCCTTACACCCAACCTTTGGAAAAAAATTTATAGACTTAACATGGATTGCATCCTAATCAGACAAGATATTCAAATTGCAAATATTGTGCGATGCGCCGGTGCTGCTTCATGATTGTTCCATTCATATGATATTACCTGTGTTAGTGCAAGTTTTGTGAACCAGTTACTGTTTTAAAATTACTAAGATAATTTGTTTCCTGAATGTTATTTTTTAAATGTTAATTTTTAAGCAATTTCCGTCTGATTAGATAGTAAACTAACATATGATGGGTGTGCATTTCCTGTCTGTCCGCCACTATATTTTCAGATTAATGCTTCCACCACTGCTGCTCCTATAGAGACTGCCATTGTGTTTCAATCTGAGTGTCAGTCTGACATGCCAGGAACTAATGAACGGCAGACAGGTCAGTGGTTCACATGGCTTGAAGTTGCTCATTCTTCTTGATTGTTGATATTAAATGAGATCTACTTCCATATTTACAACCTGAGGAAAATGGCGAGTAAATGATTGCTATAGAAAGTGAATACTACTACCTTTCAATAATCCAACTCTTTTTACCCACAATCAAGTTTATTAAATCCTTTATGATAGAGGAACGACAGTGGCTTGAGGGCGTTAGGTTACCTATTACATATTGCAAACTCATATCCAGTAAAAGAACACGCTTTGCCAGCCCAAAGATGTGTGTGTTTGTGGTGAGTGAGTGAATGTGTGTGTGTGAGAGAGAGGGACAGAGATTGAGATTGATTGAAAGGTATTCAAAAAGGCATTTTGAGTATATTTTCTGTTGCTTTAGCCTGAACTTGTTCTGCATTTTCTCATTCTTCCAAGCTTGAAGTTGTCTAGATCCTAGGCATTTGAGTACATTTCTGTTGCTTTCGCATGAAATTGTAGTGTTTTCGAACTCAATTATTGAAGCATAAACTATTTATTGGGGATACATGGCATGCCAAGGTAGTGTCAGTGGAAACGAGTAACAGAAGCAGGCAAGTCTGTGAGTAGATATGCCATATGTAGAGGAAACATTTGAGTTCATCTTGTATTCCTTTGTCTAAAGTCTGAGGTATTAAAAGAATGGTGTTCTTTATTGTCGGAATGATTTAGCGCAGTCATTGGATTCATGTTAACTGAAACTACAGTCGCCTTTACATATTAAAGGTGTTCAAATAGCCTTATAGATGAGTTAGTTAATGAGCAACTTCAATTGTAATCTCTGTTCTAGAGTTATTGTATAGTTTTTATGTGACAGATCCTGAGATTGATTGCTACAGGTGATATGCTTTGCTTTTTTATGCTCCTGAGAATTATAACTATTTGAGTGAACCTCCCCTATTTTCTCAAATGGATTTAAGTTTAACGTAACGCGTATTGAATAGGACAAATTTCCTTATTTCCTAAGGAGAGCGGACTGAAGATAGGTGGGTCCTCGGCCTTCTTTACCTATGTCAAATCAGGCGTGCTTAAAACCAATGACCAAGGAACAACCTGCTCCCATGAAAATGTGCCTCAGTTGAGGATTGAAGAGAAGACTAATGCAGTTGATCATCTAGAGATTGAAACTCAAATGCAAGTAAATGGAGATGCACTTGAAAATCATTCACAAGGCGATGACTATCCAAGTCGTAACAGTTTTTCAGAGTCGTATTCCATGGAAAGGTCCTGTACTCCCCCTTTGTCATTAGAGTTGACACAACAGAGGAACTCAAAGATGGAGGAGTTCTCGCAGGTGTACATGCATCCACGCAATGAAGCTCAGCGTGATGCTGTGAGTTTTCATGCACAAACTGCTTATTCCTATTTTGTTTCTGGAGCAATGAATCAAGTCATGATGCCATCACCACATATTTATCAGAAGAACCTGCAAGATCTCCACAACCATGCTAATTCAGCTGTACTTCCTCAATACAACCATATGCCACCTTGTCCCCCTCATATGCATGGGATGGCATCATTTCCTTACTACCCTATGGGCCTATGCTTACAACCCGGCCAAAGGCCAACACCGCATCAATGGCCTACAATTGGAAATTCGCCTTCGGCAGAAGGTAGGGGGAGCAAAGTTGATAGGAGAAGGCAGCACTTATGAAGTTCAGACAGAAGAGAAAGGAAAGATGTTTTGACAAGAAGATCAGGTATACAACAATAACAACCCAGTATAATCCCACTTAGTAGGGTCTGGGGAGGGTAGTGTGTACGCAGACCTTACCCTTACCCTGGGTTAGAGAGTCTGTTTCCAAATAGACCCCCGGCATCCTTCCCTCCAAGAACTTCCCACCTTGCTCTTGGGGAGACTCGAACTCACAACCTCTCGGTTGGAAGTGGGGGTTGCTTACCATCAGAGCAATCCCTCTTGTCTACAAGAAGATCAGGTATGTTAACAGGAAAAAAGCTAGCAGAACGGAGACCTCGTGTGAGGGGACAGTTTGTAAGGAAGGTCAATGGTGTGAATGTGGATCTTAATGGGCATCCTGCTTCAGCAGATTATGATGATGATGACGAGGAAGATGATGAGGAGGAACAAACAGGAAATTTTGATTCACCTGAGGATGATCCATCGATGTGTCTGTGATGATTGCAATCTTGTGGAAGTTTTCCCTGTCAATGAATGGCTTGTGTTCTCAGAATATCCTGTGCCAGAGAGCTATTATACCTCGAGGATGAAAAGATGCTTCAGTTTTGGTCAACATGCCCACAACTGGAACAGGCCTGCTTTTCGACTTGCCATCAACTACTTGGTCGACATGCATGATCAGTTGTTCAATGAGAAATTAAGAGATCCTCTGCTCTCACTGTTTTCAGTGTCATGTAACTGTGTGTTAACAAGGTAAAAATACATAAAGCTTAAGTCAAGATTCAGAGAAGCAATCTGGACAGGAGAAGTTAATTGTGGTATAGTGGCTCTTGCTTTTCCCGTCTAATATTACCGGAATTTAGAATTTTGAACTATAGCGAGTAAGCCAGAGCCTGTGATTTCACAGTCAAGCAAGGTAATGAAGTTCCAGTTACATTCTTTCTGGTAACTTTTTGAATTCTACAATATAAAAATGGTTGGAGGCTGTATGTAACAGATAGATTGCATGGTGGACTATAAGATTCTACCAAAGCTTAGGGTAATCATCGTTTGCTGCTTCTATCCCATAATGGTGCATGTCAGTAAGCATTAATGTAGAGATGATCTCGTATGCGGAAGGTTGTCCAGGTAACAGAAAGTTGCATTAGCTCGGAAACACACTTTGGAACATTCATGCTCCAAGTACAAAAATTGAATTTTACCAATACTTCTATGTTATTTTACAAAAAATTAATACTTTTATGTACTACAGAACCCTAAATGTTTTCTGGGCATACGTACCTCATTTAATTTAGTCCATTCTTTCTAAGCAATGTCAGACCGATCATGGTCGGAGACGCTAAATCTCATCTAATAATAGTGTCAAGGGAAAAAAAAAATAACACACAAGGGCATCGGGTTTTTAATCTTGGATCTGAAATGCTCTAGGTTTTTTTCAATTAGTACCAAAAGAGGGATTTTAACTCTTGACAGAAAGAAAATTAAGAAGTAAATCCAATCTTCCAAGACATGTCTTCAAAGAGATTTTACAAGTTGACAACAATTCGAACTCCTACAGACGAAAAGTCTTGTAGATTACAGTTATCCGATCCATTCCTTTGGAAAGAGAACCAATAGCAGGTCAAAAGAAGTTCATCTACGGAAAACTAGAACATGATAGCAAAGGGCGAGGGAGATGAAAAGCAAAGGAAAAACCACTATCAACCGCTGCACACTGTTAAATACATTTTAGAGATCCCAGACAAGGATCACCAAATTCAGACATAGTAATGGACAAACACGGCAATTTAATATTATGACAATTGCCAGGACAAGAAGCATATGAAGGTCACAAAAAGACCGCAAATTGACATCACAATTATTATGTGAATTCAAGAAAGTGTACTCCAACAATACATGCTCTTCTTTTTTCCTTCTTTTTGTAACAAACGAGGAGCACGTAAACTCTGAAAGTCATTCATTGAGCTAATGGGCCAGCTTGAAGTAAAGAACTAACAGGATAGCCAGGACCAAGACAGCAATGATAGAACCGATGATCCACTTATTCCTGCTCATCCTTCTTGACATTGTAGTCAGTATCTTCTTGCTCCTGCTAATATTATCATCCACTCCATGAAGCTGTGAAGGAAAAAACTTACTGATCATCATATCTTCATTATTAGACATTTTAAACTCGAGCTTATTTTACAGATGCCGTTTTTAGCAAAGCAAATATGAATTAGATCTGTCAAAACATCATCTGAAATTTTCACAACAGTGACATATCAGAATTGGAGGGTTTCCCTCTTCTTGTTCTCCTCTAAGTTTCTTATTGCCCAGACCGATTGGATGCACACGATAAAAAATGGATAAAGGGCATACCGTGTCATGTGCATGCAGGAGAGACTGACGTTGTTGATGCAAATCTTGAAGAATTGAGACCCCTAGTTCCTCGGTTTCTAGCATTGTTTTTCGACTCTCTCTGATCCTATCACTCGAATGATTCAACCTCTCTGTTGACATCATCAACCTTTGCCTTTGATCAGCAGACACCTATATGGCATTGAATTAAAATGTTGACCAAGCAAAAGCATAACCAATGAAGCATCGACCAAAAAGTGAAAGAACGCTCAATCTTGCATAAAAATTTCCACAGCATAAGATATCCATCCTGACAGTCACATTGATAAAAAAAATGATTGCTCGAAAAGCACAACCAAGCAATAAGCTAGCCATAGGAAACTTCCATAACTTTATGTTTTATGTGATAACGACACAGAGTACTTCTTCCCTCAAAATTTATATTAAAATTCTTTCCTTCATGTGACATTCCCAAAGTAGTTGACACTACTCCACTAGTAATCTTACTCTATACCGCTTTCACAATTTTCAAGATTACAAATTAGTTAACTATTTAGCTTTTAATTTAGTGTAAAATTTGCTCGATGAGACTTGCTTTTCAATTATTAGTTTAATGTTTTTTTCAACATCATCAACATAATACAAGTCAAAATAACATCTTCCAGTTCAATACCTCTATAAGATGGAATGGACAGAGTATGACAAGCACAGGCAAATAGGGGGGCGGAAGGGGTTCGCCCGAACCCACTTCGCACAAAACTTACACTGTCTATATAAGACAAAATCTAATTTTTACCTCTATATATTAAGTTTTGAACCCCCTTAATTCAACTTAAAAATATAGTTTAGTGGTCAAGGGGGTTCAAAACCTTCATAAGGTCATAGGTTCAACTCCCACTAGCTACAAAAAGATTTTTTTGAACCCTCTTCGTGGAGATCCTACCTCCGCCACGGATGACAGGTTCCAACATGCTTAAAAGCTTATACTATTTGCTATTCTCCCTCTTGATAAAAACAACACCACAATGGTTGAACTTCCCTTGTAAAGGAAAACCACTGCAATGACTCAAATAAAAAAAAAAACAAAAAAAAAAGAAGAAGAAAAGAACCTAAAGGAAAAGAAAAGAACCGATTATTGAGATAGACCCCAAAGAGAAAGTTGGAAATGTAGACCAATAAAGTGATACAATATTCTGGGAAAACTACAATATTCGGTCTGCACAGTGCAATTATTAGCATGTCCTTTAAATTGAAGTAGCAATTGGAAACTATTAGCCAACGTCAACGAGAGTAATGAGAATTTACTAATCAATGCTTTAAAGGATTAAGATCAGCATAATGCTCCTTCATTAAACTGACTAGCTGGAAAGCGCAATATGGAAGAGGGGATTACCATCATAGCATCTACCATCCCCGATTCCAACAACTCGTCCCTTGCAGCTTGGTTTGCATTTACTGATGTGATCCTTTTCACTTCAGTTTTTAAGTTGTTCAGATCACTTTTATATTCTCTTAACTTGGCAAGAAGCGTGGCCTTAACGTTTGGAGGTAAACTCCTAGCTTCTAGGTCCATTTTGCGAATCTGGAAATGAGGATAAAAGAGCATTCTTAACCAAAATACAGAAACAAGCAAAAAAACAATTTGCGGCCAAAGTTATTCTGAATTACCAATGCTTCAGCATCATCTAGGCCAGCTTTTATTTGAGACACTTTTTGTTTCTTTTGCTCTGCAAGCGTGAAAAAAACATGTAGAAGCAGTTAAAAAGGCAACAAAGAACTAATGGTCAAAGCCCTCAAGCATTAAAAAGAGCTGTAACAGAGGTCTGATACAGGCAGAGGTAGGGTAATCACAGATTAATGAGCCCTGTGATTAAGAAGTAACAGAAACAACTAAAAGGCAACAACTGGCCTAATGGTAAAAAATGCACAAGAACACAAAAGCAAGCAGTATCACAGTGTTGTCAAAGGTAAAAAGCTCTAAAAAGCGCTCTAGGTCTATTTGGGCTTTAAGCGCACAACGCACTTAAACGTGGGCTTTAGTTAAAAAAGGCGCAATGAAGAAAATAAATAAAAATTTATATGTAATTCAAGAATAAAGTAACAAATTCATTCATAATGTTTCCCTTAGCAGCTAATACGCTTATTTCTGATTATAGTTGTTGTTTAGCGCTGCTTGATTCAAGAGAGAACTCATGGGCAATGAGATGCACACCTTAGTGCCTTGCCTTTCACTGAAGTGCAACTAAAGCGAGGCGAAGCACCCTCCTTGAGCTTTTCTGAGCTTCAGGGCTTAAGCGCGCCTTAAACGAGCCTTTGACAACACGGCAGTATCAGAGGTTTGAAATAGGTTGACTACGTCTTATTCTTTTCAATATTCTTTGTGATTTCAATACAACAATGACTACGTCTCATTCCCAAACAAGTCAGGGTCAACTATATGAATCATCACTGACCATGTTCCTCGTTTAAATTCCTCTCAGGCCAACATTATACAAAATAAAAATAAAAAACAAAAACTCTTCAGGAGAAAACAAGAATGCATTTTCCTTTTTTGGGATAAGTAAAAGGAGCATCTTTTCGTAGAAAAAGGAGAAAATGGCTATATCTCTCTCACCTCCATCAAGGATACTAGCTGAGCTGCATTTCTTCGTTAAATTAGCAGAAATCTCACAGTACTGCCTTTCATATCCTTCGAACACCTGACTCATTCTGCTTTGCCTCCTTCTCAAACTTCTACAAATACCTTCAGATCACATAAAATAACCGTAATTTCAACCAAATTAGCCATATTTTTCTCTAAATTAGGTTCTCCATTGCACTAGTAAGACACCAAAATGTGATCTTTTGATTTCATAAGATCATGATTATTCTTAGAGTACCGAAAATATTAAATCCGAAAATTATGATAATTTAGCAAATGTAACTAGATTATGTTAGTAGAAACGGGATAAATTCATAGATAAGATAGATACGCACCTTGACTTGATCGGAAAAAGGATAGAAATTCGCCGGCCGGTGATCAAAGAATCGGTTGGAAAATGGTTTGGCCTGGTCGTTGGAACAATCGAGAATAATAGAATGATTTTTTGGTTGTCACCCACGGACGGGAACAGAATTGGGTGATGCACTATGTTTACTTGTTCAAAAGACTCTATTACCCTTGGAAAGTTTTTTCCCCTCTTTTCGAAGGACTAGTTTCTTCCTTTTATTGTTCAGACTTAGGAGTAACCAAATTAGTTGATAAAGTTTTACGTATTTAAGAACCTATGACTTTATTTTCATACGGAGATACTTCGTTTGTGATGTCTTTGGACATAGATTTAACTAAAACTTAAAATAATAAATTTAAAAAATAATTTTTGAAAGTTAAAATTATGTTTGGATGTTCATTTTATTTGAATTTTTTTAAAGTTTTGTAGCGTAAAGACAAATTTCACTCAAAATCTACCTTAAACTAGATTTTGGGAACTTGAAAAATAATTTCAAATTTTTTTCAAAAATAGATAATTAATCTATAAACAAACAATGCTTTCAAAAAAAATTTAGAAAAATATTGCCAAAATGTATGGCAAACGGGGCAAAATCATTTATTTCAAACTTATACTGGCATCATTAAACTAAAAGTCTTGAACAGTAGAATTAGGCCTCATTTGTTTGCATTTAATATAGGTTTGAATCTTAATCATTCAGATCTCATGTATTATAACTTAATATAACCCACCCACCACCTTCATCAATCATAAATACTACCATTACTCGCTATTATTAGCTATCACCGCCTACTACCACCATCCTCAATCATAACCACTACCAATCACTACTAGGTACTAGCTCGAACCACCATCATCAACCAAACTACTACCAATCACCGCCTTTAGTCGGCATTCACCTGTTAGCAATCACCATCAACAACTATTATATTTAAAATACTATATATGTTATTGATAGAATATTAAATTAGTTAGTATTCATTTAAATGTTATGTTTATTAATTTTCAATTTTTTTTTACATATTTAGATGTTAAAAATCAAATAATTTTAATTATTTAATATTCAGATCTTAATACACATCTCAATATATCTAAATATGTATTTAAATTTAAATATTTTAATTTTAATACATATCTTAATATTTAAATGTATATTCAAATTAAGAGGTCTTAATCTTGAAAAATAACAAAGAAGGCCGCTTCTGTGATCATTGAGGAACTCTCTTTTTCTACATCCAACTCATCCGCATTAACACATTTACTAACTCGCATTGCTCTTGATTAATTGAAATACTTTTTCTAAACATGTACATTATTTATTATTTCTTTCGTCTCATATTATCTGTTATGATTTTTTTCATAAAAAAATTAATTAGGATAGAATTTTGATTACTTTCCCTTATCATGTTTAATTTTAGGTGTGTTTGGTACGAAGGAAATTTTTAAAATTTTTCATATTTGGTTGGTTTAAATATTTTTAGAAATTTTTTTTAGAGAAGGTAAAATATTTTCCAAACCTTCCCCACCCTCACCAACCCTCCTCACACCTACCCACCCCACCTTCTCTCTCCAAAAAAACTTTTTATTTTTCAAATTTTAGTTTTTTTCCGTCACTACCCCCTGCTAAACCTCACCTCCTCCTCCCTCCGCATAATATTTTTTTTTGTAATTTCTTTTTATTTTTTTGTTTTCTACACCCCATGTGCCCCTGCCATCCGCCCCCTCCCCCCTAAAATTAAAAATATTTTTCTATATATTTTTAGTTTTAATTTTTTCATTTTTTACAGGTTTGAAATTTTACAAGTTCCAAAGTTATGAGTTTGGATGTTTATGTGTTTGAAAGTTTACGCGTTTAGAAATTATAAAGTTTAGGGGTTCGAAAGTTCGCGATTTTAAAAATTTAGCGGTTCGGTGGTTTAGAAATTTGTGAGTTTGGAAGGTTGTTGGTTCGAAAGTTCATGCCTTCATGTTTATCTAAATTATTTATGAATACTGTTGAGAAGTTATTTTCCTTAATTTGCTTACCATACACTAAAAAATGAATAAGATTACTACTTATTTTCTAAGGAAATATTTTCCGTTATACCAAACACACTCTTAATCTTTCTTCATTGGTATTTGAACAAAGTTAGGTATTTTGTAGTCTTTAAGAATAATTATTACTAAAAATAAAAAATAAAAAAATAATCAATATTATCTTGAATTTTTAAAGTAACAAATAATTTGAGATAACTATTTCTTATAACTCCCGTTAATAATATGAGACAACAGGAGTACCATGGGACTATAAGAGCTAGCGAACTCTTTTTGTGGAGCAACTTTTTTTTATCGTTATTGCATGTTTGACTAAGATGATATGCATTTCAAGAAAATGCTGAAAATGAGATAAATATTCGATTTAGTTTTTCTTTTTCCACCATAAGCTGCAGGCCAAAATATATATTATAAAAATAAAGAGTAGAGCCTTGCCGTCTATATCTTTTAAAAGAGAACATCTTTCTGGTCTTGATGTTGATTTTTCAGTGACAAATACTTCATTTTGGTGCCTATATTATTGAGTTATAACTTGTTATTTGTAAACTACTATCATCTTCAGTTACATTTACAACATCAACAATCCACTAAAATTTTACAGATGGGGTCTTGGAAGGATAAAGTATATTCAGGTCTTACCCCTACCCCGTAAGAATAGAGAGGTTATTTCCGAAAGACCTCGGCTCAAGACACTATTTTTGAAGTATGAAAATTCTATTCATTGAGAACTCAATTTTGAGAAAGTATTCTGTAAAAATAAAATCGGAAACCTTTCCAAACAAAGGGGAAGAGGGTTAAAAAAAAGGAAAGCAATGAGGAGAAAACAAAAAATACTCTATAAACAGAAATACAACAACAACAACAACAACCTAGTATAATCCCATTTAATGAGGTCCGGAGAGGGTAGTGTGTACGCAGACCTTACCCCTGTCCTTGGGTAGAGAGGTTGTTTCCAAATAGACCTCCGACATCCTTCCCTCCAAGAACTTCCCACCTTGCTATGTAAACAGAAATGAGATCATAAAATACACGCTTTACATAAAAGTAGCTACCTAGAGACTACAACTAACGTAGTAATGGGGCCAAGACTTTTGACAAATGATTTAGTACTTCTCTTTACTTGTTCTCAAAAAGTAATGATCCCACTCATGCTTTTCTAGAGTTCCAAAAGTATAATATTTCCAACTATATTCTTCATCAAATACCATACTATAATTCTTGCCTTGTCTCATTTCTTTTCTCATTACATCCACTCTTTTAAGAACCCCTTTGACTGCTAAATCAAATGCATCTTCAACACTCTCCAATCTTGATCTTGGATCTGCATATACCACATTTGGTATTAGTTTTATTACTTCCTCTCTCATTGCTGCAACTTGTGATCTTGGTATTTTAGATAGTACATTTTCAATGCTCACTTTCTTTTTCCTTACATCATCTTCTGGAATAAGTACTGAGTATTTTGTGTAATCCTTAGGTAAATGCCATATATATTGAATGTAAGCAGATCCTGGAGTGAAAAACACCGGTATACAGCCAGCTAAAATGGAGTCGAAAGTAGACCTTCTAGTAAATGAATCACCAGAGGGTTGTAAGCAAAAATGAGAACTTTGAAACAGTTTCATAACATGAACTGGTTTATTGCATTTGTTGTGCAAGTCTTTGCATTCCAATAACCTGCATTTTCGCCTCGTTGCTAAACACTGTTCCATTATCTCGCTTCTGATTGATTCCTCCAAATTTGGTCGTGGTGCCCCAGCGAACGAGAACAATGCCCTCCTCCTCAGCCTCCTCATCCTGTTTTGCCACTGGAACACATCATTGTCACTTGAAGGATGAAAGTATGTCGGGTATGGGATCGCGAAATCATTCCTGTTCCAAGGACTCGATTCGATTGTCAAGATTGTCATGTTTTGTGCCTCAGGCAACAACATTAACTTGTTACCCCAAGCTTTATCCTCCTCAATACCTCTCCTAAAATCCCAAGTAATTCTACCTGCAATCATAAAATGATCTCTTCCCCACATAGTTTTCCATTCGGGTTTTTCCTTGAGTAATTTCGCCACCTCAATTGCACCTGCATCCCTCATTGATGTATTAAAATCATCCCACAAATACCTTGACACATCAAAACCTGCATAATATGGCACAAAAACTGCTGCAGCTTTCGAAGAATCATCCGTTAAACAATCATATTGCTTCATTCTGTTATGAAACAACACTTCTAACGAGAATTGGTTTGTCGTAAACCAACCTTTGTTTGAGAAAACTCTCTGAGGGTTACCAAGATCAGGACCAAGTCCCATGTTAACCAAATATTGACACATATCTTCCCATTTATTTAACAAATTGCAGTGCTTCAGCATGTCTTCATTAAACCTACTTGGTATTTCTGCAACATATATATATCGTCCTTCACATGATTTTCCTCCCTTTTTATCTTCTTGACTTGCATTTTTCTCAACCTTTTCATCTTTGGGTTCATTATTTCTTAACAAAGGTTCCAATTGTTTCTCAAGCGCCTCCAAATCAGGTACCACATTGTCATTTTCATTAATTGATTCCTCCTCAGATCGTGTCTCGCTCTTTGTAGCATCAGTGGTGGCATTATTAATACTTGAAGAATTGAAATTTGAGTTAATATGTTTTTCAAGGAGGGGAGTTGGAGGAGGAATAGAAGCTACACGAATAGATTCAATTGAACTCGCTTCGTATCGTGAAGTTGTTGTTACAATTCCAGGCAGAGAAGACCAATCAACACCATAAAGCAATAAGTACCAAGAAACAAACAAAACAAAGAAAACAAACCAAAATTTATTGCGAGACCTTGTGGTGAGGGAGTTTTCCATCTTTTTTCCAAGGTTTCCTGATCTTATTATTATCTGTCTTCTATGGAGCATAAAGATTTATGGCAGTTCTTGTGGAGAAGCCTCATGACAAAAAAGGAATAATATGATGATTTGGTTGATATCTAAGGGAGGTGATGCTATAAAAATGCATGTTCTGGTTAAACTTTTCATATGATTAGATTAATCAGTCTTTCTGACTTAAATTATTTAGTTAATCCGAATTAGTATTTGGTTAGACACGTGTGAAGATCAATCCTTTAACTTATTCTCTATACTCTCACATTTTATGTAGAAGTAGTTAATATAAATCACTTATTCAGTAACGACATCAACAAATTTAGTATAATCATATAAAGGGGGTCTAGAAGGAATAGAGTACACACAAACTTTATCCTTACCTTGTCAAAGTAGAGAGGTTATTTTCGATAGACTCCTGGCTCAAGGAAAAAAAAACACAGCAAATAATAATAACAACAAGATAAGGTGATCGAATAATCTAAGTAAACCGACATATATTAAAAGAGATTAATGGAAAAGAAGGTCGAAATACGAGACTAATGCTAAAGCTACTGGCATGTAAAGAGGACATTTCGCTGATCCACTAACCTTCTACTTTAATTTTCAATCTCCATACCCTATTAAGAATCGTGTATTTAGAAAGCTGAAATTATATCATGCTATGTCTAATCATCTCTTCCCTATACTTCTCGCATCTGCTCAGGGGGACATCTATGCTCCTCTTATTCACATGTACATACATGTCATCTTAGTCTAGCTTCAATTATTCATTTAAGTAGTTAAAACCAATGTGGATCCATGGGACTACTGTTCCGTAGCTAGTAATACTAGTATAAAACAGGTAATCCATTTCAAGACGTAATAAACTTTGTGAACAAATAATATAGTAATTGAGTAGACTCTGAAAGTCTAACGCATTAAAATTTTCATATACTATAAGTGAAGAGACCAACATATCTTTATCAATTGATACTCCTCTAATCGACCACCGTCCGAGGTTAAAGGACGACCTTTCGACGTGGATGTAAGCAGAGATCAATTTTTATAGGTCAATCAAATCAACAAGGCAGACACTGGAATTCTTATTTCTGAATAATGACATACAGTGGAATCTCCATTTCTGTTTCTTTCTTCTTTTTTCTAGGATACATATATAAATAAAAGACCCAAAGCATTGTGGGGTGAGCATATGAATGGTATATTTCATACCATCAACGGTTGTGATCGGTGAAAATCTCTCCATCCTTATGCATTGGTAAAAATTAAGTTCCTATATATTAAATTTAATGAAAGATGACGTGTCATGATACGTTGACTGGTCAAAGGATGACGATCAATAAAGAATAGTTAAAGAGGTACGATATACAATAAACACGAGCATAGATTCAAGAGACTCAGCACCTCTTTATGTTCAAAAGTCAAGATAAGAGAATGAACCTGAAAATAAAAGTAGGAATGATTATAGTGTTTAATAGACATTAAATACTGAGAACGTTAGAGAATCCGTATTGAATTACAATGATTATCATTTATAACGTAGCATTAAATACCTTTAATTGTCTATAATGACCTTATTATGACAAGGCAAAAAGTATCACCTAGAAATAACTATAAAATGGGCAACCTGATCATATGTAAGGACAGGAAATACTTTTGGAATATACTGAATACACTTTGCTCTCTATTCAATTTTTATTTACATTCATTATTCTTATTTCTATTTGATTATCAGTAACCCGAGCTCTCCTAAAACAAGCTTTGACTGAAGTCTCATTTTTTGGTTAAACAAATTGGTTCAGTTACCGAAAAACTAACAATAGTTTTGTTTTCTTAAGTCAATTCTCTCATCAAACAACTTACTATGTCAAATATCAATGACAATAGTCAACAAGGTCTTCAACAACAAGAAAATAATGCAGGTGATGGGACTCCACCTCCTACACCACCTGATTCACAACGTCAATCACGAGAAGGAACTCCAGAGCGCTCTGAGACAAACAATGGAGTTGCAAATCAAAACGGAGTCGAGGCGATTCAAAATGTTGGATTTGTAAACGAACAAGCACTCGATGATGCCTTAAAAGATTTGATTGCTCAGCAAGTCAATAATGTGCTCCGTGCTTTTACTAGTCGATTTCTAGTTACACCACCAACACCAACACCAACTCCAAATCAGAATACATTGGAAAAACCATGTTCTGGGCTCGTGCATTTAGGCACTGGTAGAACTCTAAGTGAGTCTCGTGATGGCGAACCAAGTAACATAGTTAATTCTGATTTACAAAATTTAGTTCTTACCATGCAGAAGCAGCTCAAAGAACAAAACGACCGCATAGAGAAAATACCTGGAGTACCACATGTATCAAAGGAATAGATATGGACAAATACTCATAACAACCATGGAAGCCAAGTGCTGCTCCGGTGTCCATTCTAAAGAAGTTTAAAATGCCCGATATTCCAAAATATGATAGCACAGCTGATGCACGAGATCATGTTACTGCGTTCACAACTGGAGTTAAAGGCAACGACTTAACCAAACAAGAAATCGAATCAGCATTGGTCAAGAAATTTGGTGAAACACTCACCAAGGAAGCATTGACATGGTATTCTCTTTTACCCGAAAATTCTATAAATTCTTTTGCTGAGCTTGCAGATTCATTTATCAAAGCGCATTCGGGAGCTCAAAAAGTCGAGAAAAGAACGGAGGATATTTTCAAAATCAAGCAAGAGGACTCAGAGTTGCTTATAGAGTTCGTGGATAGATTCCAGCGTGAAAGAATAATGCTACCACATGTACCAGACAATTGGGCAGCTATAGCCTTTACCAGTAATTTGAATGAGAAAAGCTCATAAGCTACGAGACGACTCAAGGAAAGTCTACGTGAATTCTCAGCAACAACTTGGAATGACGTTTATAACAGACATAATACGAAGCTAAGGATAGATATTAACTCGCGGTCTCAAAAGGAGGAAAAGGTGAGTTCGAGACGTGCAGAAACCAAAAAAAGATCTGGTAAAAATAAATACAAACCATATATGGGCCCAGCAGGAAAAGATTCACGATCAAAATAAGATAATTCAAGGTATGATCATAGATCGAGGAATAGAGATTGGGGTTCATCATCAAGATTTGGGAACGATCGAAACACACGAGAGACACGAGATGATGACAGAAAATTGAAGGCAAGATTTGGCGATTATAATTTTAATGTCAGCACTTCCGAGCTTGTAGCCGTTTTAAGAAGCATGGGTGATAAGGTGTGGTGGCCAAAAGAAATGAGATCAAATCCTAATAGGCACAATCCTGACCACTGGTGTGAATTTCATAATAATCATGGTCATAAAATGGTAGATTATAGATTACTACAAGGTGAAGTTGATCATCTATTAAAGCAAGGGTATCTCACCGAATTATTCAGTGAGAAAGGTAAGCAAGCATACATGAAAAACAAGCAGGAGACCCCTAAACTGCCTTCTCCTAAAAGGACCGTTAATGTTATAGGCGGAGGTGAAGAAATCAACGGTGTGACGTACACAACAACCAATAAAGTTTTAAAAGTCACAATCACCCATGGAAAGCGGGTCTGGCATGTTTTGGAGGAAGAATGTATTGAATTTGATGATGTAGATGCGGATGGTGTATTAACTCCACATAATGATGCACTAGTAATATCTCTACTTGTACATAATACTAATGCGAAACGAGTTTTAATTGATCCAGGTAGTTCCGTGAATATTATTCTGCTAAGAGTACTACACGAGATGCAAGCTGAAGATAAACTAATACCTAAGGCACATACTTTTTCTGGCTTCGACAATTCAAGCGTTGTTACAAAAGGGGAGGTAATACTAACAACATTCGCAGAAGGGGTGGTTAAAGATGTGAAGTTTCAGGTGGTATAGATGGAAATGGCTTACAATATAATTCTGGGGAGACCGTCGATCCATGAGATGGATGTTGTTCCATCTACCTTGCACCAAGTTATCAAATTCCCATCACCAAGGGGAGTACGTCAAATTCGTAGAGATCAACAGGCTTCCAGGAATATCAATTCTATAGTAGATTCAAGTATGAAAAATGAAGAAAAGTAGCAATTACAGAATCCAGTTGAGGATACCACGGTTCAAACCTCAACTGAACAAGGGCGAATAGATTTGGACTCAAGGCTCGATTATATTCAAGAGCCAGAAGAAAATGGAAGTATCAAAACAACGATTAAAGAACCGGAGGCTGTAGAGTTGTTTGCACAATGGCATGAAAGGAAAGTTTATATTCGGGACAACTTAAGCCACGATATGAAAGGTAAGTTGATTGAATTTTTAAAAACTAACATAGGTTGTTTTTCTGGTCCCATTCTGATATGACAGGAATACCTCCGAAAGTAATGACTCACAAGCTAAATGAAGACCCATCATATCCACATGTGAAACAAAAGAAGAGAAAGTAGGGAACTTTCAAAAATCAGGTGATTCTAGATGAGGT
Source organism: Nicotiana benthamiana (assembly GCA_034376525.1). Lineage (NCBI taxonomy): Eukaryota > Viridiplantae > Streptophyta > Magnoliopsida > Solanales > Solanaceae > Nicotiana > Nicotiana benthamiana. The sequence continues at coordinate 17,034,641 of CM067325.1, forward strand.
TCAAAAACTATTACAAATCGGGTCTATCCGCGAGTTAAAGTATCCTAATTGGTTAGCCAATACCGTAGTAGTTCCAAAAAAGAATGGCAAATGGCGAGTTTGTGTAAATTACACCGATCTTAACAAAGCTTGTCCTAAGAATTCTTTTCTATTACTACATATAGTTCAATTGGCTGATGCTACTACAGGACATGAACTATTAAGCTTTTTAGATGTGTATTCAGAGTACAATTAGATCAAAATGGATCCCTTGGATGAAGAAAAAACGTCATTTATAACAGACAGAGGAACTTAATGTTATAAAGTAATGCCCTTTGGTCTCAAAAATGTTGGTGCCACGTATCAAAGATTGATGACCAAAATATTCCAAGAACATTTAGGAAAAACTATGTAGGTCTACATAGATGATATACTTATCATATCCCAACTAATAGGCGATCATATATCACATTTGTATGATACGTTTCAGAACTTACGAAAAATCAATATGAAGCTAAATCCCGAGACATGTGCATCCGGCGTTTCATCAGGTAAGTTTTTGGATTTTATTGTTTCTAACAGTGGTATTGATGTGAATCCCGCATAGATTAAATTCATTGAAGAAATCCCTGACATGCTTACTAATAAGAAATAGGTACAAAGACTAACAGGAAGAATTGCAGCACTAGGAAGATTTATTTTCAGGTCATCAAAAAAATGTTTTAAATTCTTTTCAGCACCTAAAAAGCAAGACCAATTCGAATGGTCTGAAGAGTGTCAACAAAAGCTCAAAAACCCGAAGGCCTACCTGTCAAATCCACCATTGCTCGTAAAATCAAAGATTGGGGAAAGATTACTTATTTATTTAGTTGTTTCATAAGTAGCGGCAAGTGTTATTTTAGTTCGTTGAAGACCAAGGTAAAAAATCCCCTATTTATTATGTTATCAAGTCATTATTAGACGCGGAGATGCGATATCCTCAATTAGAAAAGCTTGCACTTGCACTAATCATGGCATCTAAAAAACTAAGGCCTTATTTTCAGTGACACCCTATTTCTGTAGTAACTACTTATCTATTGTGTAATATATTACACAAACATGAGTTATCAGGTATTAGCCAAGTAGGCTCTATAATTGAGTGAATACGACATCACATATCAACCTAGGACCGCCATAAAGTCTTAGGTAGCTGATTTTAACCACAGACTGTAATTAGAAGCTGAAAAGGAATTAGAAGTGATTAATGGGTCTAATCCAGGAATTTGGACATTATTTACTGATGTCTCATCTAATGTAAAAGGGGCAGGTTTAAGAATTATTTTAATACCACCTACGAGTGAAATCATTCGACAAGCCATAAAATGACATCCTATAACTAAAAGTAAGGTAGAGTATGGAGTGGTGATTGTAGGTTTAGAACTAACACGAGAACTTGGCATCGATCAGGTTATAATTAAAAGTGAAGCACATCTCGTGGTTAATCAGTTGTTGGGGACTTATATAACTAGAGAAGCACGAATGCAGCAATACTTAGAGAAAGCATGCGATATGGTTAGAAAATTCCAGATTTGGAAAGTTGTGCAGATACCAAGACATGAAAATGTTGAGGCAGATGTCTTAGCTAACCTCGCATATGCGGCAGACACAACGAATAATGAAAATACTTCTGTAATTCATTTATTTCATTCAGCACTCGATCATGATAAAAATGAGGTAAATTTCAATAACTTGAGTTGGGATTGGAGAAACGAGATTGTTACTTTTTTGCAATATGGAACCATCCCGAAGACAAGAAAATGGCTCACGCGCTTCGTAAAAAGGTTGCTCGGTATTGTTTAAAGCAAGATAATCTTTATCAAAAAATGTTCGGTGACCCCTTAGCAAGATACCTAGGACCATCTTAAACGGAATATGTTTTGAAAGAGATGCACGAGGGCATTATAGAAATAACGCAGGATGAAGATCACTGGTAAAAATTGTGATTAAAGCAGGGTGCTTTGGCCTAAAATGGAAGAAGAAGCGACGAATTTTGTGGCTAAGTGTGATAAGTGCCAAAGATATGGTAGCAACATGCATAGACCTGCGGAGTTGCTACATCCAGTCGTTGCACCGTGGCCTTTTATGAAATGGTGGATGGACACCGTGGGTCCATTGCTATAGGCAAAAGGCAAGATAAAGTTCCTACTTTTACTTACTGACTACTTTACAAAATGGGTAGAAGCAGGAGCTTTTAAACAGGTACGGGAAAAGGAAGTCAGAAATTTCATTTGGAGAAATATCATATGTTGATTCAGTGTACCAAAGGAAATCATGTGTGATAATGATCCATAATTTATAGGCGCACAAATCATAGAATTTCTTCAAAGATGGTAGATCAAAAGGATTACCTCAACACCTTATCATCCGATGGGTAATGGACAAGCTGAATCAACAAATAAAGTTATTGTCAACAATTTGAAGAAACGATTGGAAGAATCCAAAGGCAATTGTCCAGAATTGCTACCTGGTGTTTTATGGGCGTATCGCACCACAACAAAAACAAGCACGAATGAAACACCGTTTTCACTAGTGTACAAGGCTGAGGCATTGATCCCACTGGAGATAGGATAACCTAGCACGAGGTGTACACAAGCGACTAAAGAATCCAATGAAGAAGAAATGCGACTAAATCTTGATCTACTCGAAGGAAAAAGGGAAGCTGCCTTGATAAGAATGGGAACACAAAAACAAGTCATGGAACGATACTACAATCGAAAAGCACGTCTAAGATACTTCAAGATTGGGGACTTCGCACTCAAGAAAGTTTTTCAACACAAAGGCGGCTAATACGGGAAAATTAAGTCTAACCTGGGAAGGACCTTACAAGATTCATGGTATTGCGGGGAAAGGAGTATACGAACTGGAATAATGGAAAGATATTACCCTCACATTGGAATGTTGTTCACCTAAAGAGATACTATTTCTAAGGAGTACCCACGAGCATGTATCCTCATTTTAAAATTTTGGTTTTGAATTTTTAAACTTTTACTAATGATTTAAATGATAGGCAAAAAGCTAACACGTATGAAATGATGAATTATGGCCTGTAAGGCACGTGGAATAGATTAAAATTTCCGGTCTAGAGTTACAACTATTCTGATAGAAATTAAGGCGGGTTACGTAGTCTTCATCTATAATCGTACCTCTGGGTCCCGTATATTTTATTCCTTTACAGAAAAAGGACCAAATAAGAGGAATAGTCAAGTGCTCGAGACTTCATACTTAATTCTCAAACACTTGGGGGACTATATGATATAAATAGACAAATGTATAAAGAAAGCAAAGAAGATTGAGAAATAATCAAAGTTCAAGCCTAAAAACTTTACTAATTGAATGAGTCAAGTGCAGAGCAAAGAGTCAAGTGCAGTGCAAAGTTATGATCCAAAGCTAAAGAAAAACCTTATCACAGTTAGGTTAAAAGGCAATATAATGAAAACCTTGTGTATTAATCAATACACTAAAACAGGCTACAAATAAAAACCTTGTGTCTTGTTTGTTTTTTGAAATATGTTGTAAGGAAAACAGTTAAGAAAAAGCTATAGAAGTTATTTAAATACATGTAAAGTATTATTTAAAACTTTACAAAGTTCAAATAAAAACTTGTCAAAGTTACTCAAGAAACACGTGTATTCCTATTTCTTTTGTCGTACATTTACACCATTATGAAGTTGAGACGTCTTCTTCATTAAGTGTCGAATATAAAAGAGCACTCTTTTATTAAATTCATGATTGATTTAAACATTTATAAATCTAAAAAAGTATTTTGCAAAATAAAAGTTCAAATTATTCAATAAGACCATAAATATAAAGGCAAGAATGAGCAAAAAAGAAGTTCAAAATAACTACGTAAATTTCTTAATATTAAAAAGTTTAGACTAAGTATGAACTTAGTCATAAACTAAGAGTTACTTATACAAAGCGCCTCGAAAAGGTCTGGGGACTTGATATTTTCAGCAAACCCTCAAATAGGATCAAGGGTTACAACCACATTCCACCAAGGAAGGAAAAAAAAGTCAAATATCATAAACTTTTCACTGATAAGTTGAAGGAACTAAAGCAGGGTCATCAGCAACAACATGCTCAACTTGATTTGAAGGAATTGGAGCATTTACCACACCCATATCATCTTTAATAATTTCGGAAGTTTCCGCCACGGGAGAGGGAAAGTCTTGGCTTTGCTGAGTCTTCTCTATGGCTTCTCTTATTTTAACCAACTCAGCCTCCAAGTAAAAAATTTTCTTGGCTAACTTTCACAAGGTATCATGGCGAGTATTTAAAAATGCCCAACTCACCTTAATTACAGTTTTGTCCTCAAGAAGCTCATAATCTTTTTCCCCTTCATCAATCTCATTCTTAAGCTTCTCATTCTCAACCAGGGCAGAGTCATAAGAAATTTGAAGAGAAGTTTGCACGAGTTCACCAACATAAGCTTCCTTCTTACTTAAGAGAGCTTTCAACTCTATGATTTCTTCACTAGCCTTGGAGAGTCTCTCTGAAAAGGTAGCTTCAAGAAGATTTCTGTCTTTATTAGCTTGATTTGAGGAAGCTCTTTCAACCACCAATTCCGAAGTTAAAACTCGCAGTTGCTGCTCTAAAGTGCGCTTGTTCCCTTCTAATGCTTCCATATTGATTTGAAGCTCCTCATATTGCTCTCTCCAGTTATCTACTTCAACTTGGTACTCATGTATCAATTTCTCTGTGTGAGAAACCTTCTTCATCATTTCTGTACCAATGAGGTTGATGTAAAAAAGGAAGAGAAACGATAAGAGCCTTATAAAAAGGAAAAAAAATAATTAAAAAGGAATACCTTATGACGATTGTATTATGTTGTTCATCAAAGTTAAGGAATTGTGGCTCTCAAGCTTGGCCTTCTCGGTTGGTCCAATTAGGGGTTTCAACCACACGTCAGGTCCACCTGATGTTCTCAAAAGATTACCATCAGTAGGGACCTCGATAATAACTTGCCTCATGGCTCCGTCTCTACTTGAGGAACCAACCTCAGTTTGTTAAACAGTTGTAGGAGGAACTGTACAATGAGTCATAACAACCGGGGGAGGAGCAGTAGAAGGAGTCAAAATAGCTGGGGGAAGAGCAGCAATAGTAACAGCCTCAAAAGTCAAAGAAGGTATTATAGGAGCAGATAAAGGAAAAGAAGCAGGGGTGTTTCATCGAAAATTAGTTTTAAACTTTCAAAATCAAACCTGCGTCAGCGGGGGTATTATAATCAGGAACCACCTACGAGGCTTCAACAAGCTCGGTTTGAGGAGTAGAACGAGGCTTCATCATCTGAAATAACTCGTCTTCTAGCCCGTGGCCTTTTTATCAAAGAGCCCATGTCTTGTTCTTTCTCCTCCTTAGAGTCTTGGTCGGCAGTAGCTTTCCTTTTCGATGAAGAGCTAAAAATTATTTCTTGGGCCCCTTCCAAAGAAATTCGGGAAGCTACAACAGCCTCAGCACTAATACCTTGAATGGCAAATTCTGATAAAAAGAAGGAATAAAATTAAATTCTGGAAGAAGCAAAAGAAAAGTTATAAAAAAGACTATTACCATCAGTTTTCACTTTCCAACCAAATCGTTGAGACAGAGTTTTCCGAGATCTACGCTCCATTGGGGCAGTATTTAAAAACATTCCTACCCAACCACATAAATTGAAAATTTCATCGACAATTCCCATGGTTGCTAAAAAAGAGAAGGAATTAAAATGACAACCAATAGAACTAAGAAAAAGGTTTGTGAAGGTTATTAAAAATAAAACTCATGCGCAAAATTCCACTTCTCAGAAAAGTGAACATTTTCAACACCTACTAAACCAACAGTGGGGGCAGCAACAAACCTGGCATACCAGCCATGGTCCCTATCGTCTTCTGGATTGACCAGAACTCTTTTGCTTCTTGCTACTAAAGTAAAAACTTCTTGGCGAAAGAGTCTGGGAGAGTAAAGGTGAATTAAAGGGGATAAAGTAAAAGTCACACCAGCCATGTTAGTTAACTATCTCAAACAAGCAACAACCCTCCACACAATAGGGCTAATTTTCCCTTAACAGACGTAAAAAGAATGACAGAATTCGAGGATAACAGGGTCATAGCAGGTTTGAAACCTAATTAAATAAGAGGTGATTCTTTGGTTCGCATTGGGAGTTATAATAGGGTAGTCATGGCTCCAGTGGCATTCTTTATGAACTAAAGAAATCATACCTTTAGTAATCTGAGTTATTTAGATATCACCACGATCTAATGAAGACAGTTGGTTTATGATAGATTCTCTATCAATATAAAAAGATAGTTTAACGGGAACAATCTCATCTACAGTAGGTTTATGAAGAGGCTCAGTGGATTCTTTACCCCTAGACGAAGACCTTTGAGAAAGGGAGCCTCTAGTTCTAGAAAGTGAAGTAGAACCGGATGAATGTAAGAACCTCGTAGGGATGAAGACCCTAGATTACGAAGTCTACCTCCTCTCTGCTCCTAACAGGAGCAAGACGAAGGTTATTAAAAATGGGGACGCTTCTAGGGTTATGGTTTGACGAAGACATAATAGTACGAGGATGAAGGAAACAAGAATTGAATATTTTGAGAACTTTATGTGAGAAAGAAAAAAGTGAAAACTATATTTATACTCATAAGCAACCGTCAAAGTAAAATTTGTAATAATGGAAATGTCATGATGAGAACTGACATTTCGTAATTGGTGAAGCCATGAAAAAGACTTAAAATGCTGAAAAGTCAAAGAACCAATCAAAAGATGCCACGTGTAGTGGGCATTAAATAGAAATGACAAATGAAACGTGAGGAGAACTAATGGCGGTAAATATTCCCGCTTTAATAAAATCCACTTTCTAAATATTCTATTGTTGAATACATGCCATGTGGGGGTACTATCTATATTGGTAAAAATTAAGTTCGTATATATTGAACAATTTAATGAAAGATGACGTGTCATGACACGTAGGCTGGTCAAAGGTTGACGATCATCAAAGAATAGTCAAAGAGGCACGAGATACAACAGACACGAGGAGAGATTCAAGAGACTCGGTACTCGCGCCTCTTTATGTTCAAAAGTCAAGATAAGAGAATGAACCTGACAGCAAATGTAGGAACATATATAGTGTTTAATAAACATTAAATACTGAGAACGTTAGAGAATCTTTATTGAATTACAATGATTATCATTTATAATGTAGTATTAAATATCTTTAATTATCTATAATGGCCTTATTATGAGAAAGGCAAAACGTATCACCTAGAAATAGCTATAAAATGGGCGACCTGATCTTTTGTAATGATAGAAAATATTGTTAGAATATACTGAATACCCTTTGCTCTCTATTGAATTTTTATTTACATCCATTATTCTTATTTCTATTTGATTATCAGTAACCCAAGTTCTACTAAAACAAGCTTTGACCGAAGTCCCATTTTTTGGTTAAAAAGCTTAATTAGAGATCTCATATTTAGGGATGGAAACAATGTATAGGTTAAATTTTGACCACAGTGGTCGACCAAGCTGGAACCTCACCTAGGTGGCGAAATAGCGAGAAGCACCACGACCAACCTAAGTCCAATCATCGACAGTGTATGTCAAGCAAAAACGGTACTTGAATAACGACAAAATGGACCGCTGCGTGAGAGCACATTGGTCAAAGAACATAGTAAAGTTGTAAGAACTATATAGAGAATGGGAATTCTTGGAAAGAGGGGGATGGACTTTTCTCCTCTACTCTTTCACTTACAATTTTCTTTTGAAGGATGTAAACTAATTTATCTTTATTCTTATAAAGGATGAGATTGTAACATCAATAAATCTAGAATGTTCCTAATTTCATTCATGATCTCGCTACTTTTTTTTATCTGAAGTTGATTATGATTGGCTAAGATTTTTCTCTTCTCATCGATAATTGATTTAGTAAAAAGGTTTAATGCTTTTTGGTCAAACAATTTAGCGCCATCTGTGGGAATTTCTTAGCCAAATTTCCTAGTCTCCTTCAAATCCAAAACCGATAAAATATAGTCACCCACCAGAAAGAATAGTAAGTAAATATTACATGCTAATCTAGATCATGATGCTACACGAAATCAGAAGTTACAACCAATATCTACGTAAAGCTCACAAGAGGAGACGACACATGTTGCGCAATCTTATAAAAAATTTGGGCACATCTGGCCCTACACTGATTTTCCCTCCACCCACACACCAGACGGCCCACGAGGGGGATAAGGCAAACCCAACCCATGCGGAGCCAGGGCATTTTAAAGAAAAAAGGGGAGAAGAGAGAGCTACAACTGCCGAATTTAAAAACCACTATTCCGTTAACCTCTTAAAAGCTAGGCAGAGAGAACAATGCTATAAGGCTTCCCTCGTTCATCGACTCATTGGATCGAGGTAAGGAAATTTTCATCTTGGGTTACCTTCTGTTGTTTGCTTAAACAGGAACACAAGTGCCGCATCGGAAAGAGAGCAAAGAAGCATTCCAACTAGAGAGTGGAAGAACTATTACAAAATAACTTGAATATCGCCCATCTCAGACATTTCAACTTCTTGGAAATGACGTCCCCTAAGTCGTATTCCCTTTCTTTACCCAGGTATTGTCCCGATTGTGTTCTCTCAGGGAGGTTTTGAACGAGGCAATGAGGGAGACATCACCAAGTTCAAGGGACAGTTCATCGCCCCGCCTATCGACGAGCTCTCCAGGCCGAACGATGAAGGGGTTAAACAGGGAAATTCCAATATATGCATAAAACAAACGTTAGCAAGATACCAGCGTTCTATACTCTCTGACATCACACTCTCTAATATTGACAAAATTAAGTAAACTAGGACTCACCCAAGGAGCGCAAGAAGTAAAAACTAGGACTCACCAGGAAACGTACAAGTAAATCTAAAGAGGGACTCCCCTAGAGGACACCCAAAACTCTCCAAAAAACTAGATCATAAGTCAATTCGAAATAACACCAATAGGGCTAAGACCCATCACCAAGAAGAAAAGAATTCTAACTCACTCTAAACGACGGGTTAACATTTCAGCGTCACCTCGAAATAACACCCATATAGCTAAGGGCCATCACCAAGAAGAAAAGAATTCAACCTTTGAATAACGACGGGTTAAAATTTCAACGATAGCTTGAAATAACACTCATACGGCCAAGGGCCATCGCGAAAGAGAAAATAACTTGACCTCGCTCACATAATGACGAGTTAACAATTCGACGACAGCTCGAAATAACACCCATACGGCTAAGGGTCATCGCCAAAAAGAAAAACATTTGACCTCGCTCGAATAAAGACGAGTTAACATTTCGACGTCAGCTCAAAATAACATCCACAAGGCCAAGGGCCATCGCCAAGAAGAAAAGAATTTGACCTCGTTCGAATAACGACGGGTTAACATTTTGACGACAGCTCAAAATAACACCCATACGGACAAGGGCCATTGCCAAAAAGAAAAGAATTTGACCTCGCTCGAATAACGAGAGGTTAACATTTCGACGTCAACTTGAAATAACACCCATACGGCCAAGGGCTATCACGAAGAAGAAAATAATTCGGCCTCACACAAATAACTACGGGTTAACATTTCGACGTCAACTCAAAATAACACATATATGGCCAAGGGCCATTGCCAAGAAGAAAATAACTCGACCTCGCTCGAATAACAACGGATTAACATTTCAACGTCAACTCGAAATAACACCCATATGGCTAAGGGACATCGTCAAAAGAGAAAAGAACAAGACCTCGCTCGAATAACGACGTGTTTACATTTCGACAAAAACTCGAAATAACACCCATACGGCTAAGGGCCATCGCTAAAAAGAAAACACTTCGACCTCGCTCGAATAACGACGGGTTAACATTTCGACGTCAGCTAGAAATAACACCCACAAGGCGAAAGGCCATCACAAAAGGAAAAGTTCAACCTTAATAACGCCTTTGCAGCTATCAATCGTCGTCGTATATTTTCACTTCTACTTACTAAAAAAATATTTTTGCTACAAACTCCAAGTTCGACCTCGCTCTTATATATATATATATATATATATATATATATATATATATATATATATATATATATATATATATATATATATATATATATATATATATATATATATATAAGCGACTTTGCCCGAATCAACAATAGTTTAGTCCTCCTCGAACATCTAAAGTTAAGACTGACTTTGTCCAAAATGACGAATCCATTATATAACCTTGTTTCAAGTCAAGAGCAAATATTCTTAAAGTAATAAGTCACCAGTATATCTCACCCAAATGGGTGAATCAAATGAGACTCCATTTGGACTCACACAACGAAGTCCTATTCAATTCGGTTGAAATTGGTTTCCCTTGAAAATCAGGAGTCACCATTTGACAAATATATGTAAAGAAAATGGGGGAGAAATAAAAAGGATGTACAACGATGAAAACCCCATTTTATTTAGATAGTTGCGGAAATAGCCTTAGATTACACATGGCTAAAATAGGTCCTGTACAAAAAAAACAGAAAAAAAACAAACAAACAAAAAAAGAAAAAACACAAACAAACAAAGGTAACAACTCTTTCACTCAGTATCATCACCGCCGTCCTCCTCGTCACCATCTCAGGATGTCCCTCCTCAGCATCAACATCCTCACCGACCTCCACGTCACAGGATCGTAGCCATAGTTAACACGAGCCTCTCATGCCTTCGCCCGAGCTCCTTGATATGCGGCCTCAGAAATATTTCCCGCTTCCCACAAATTCTTGTATATGTCCCGCTGGGCTTCGGCATGTACCCAGAGCTCGTGAAAATAGAGAGGAATAGTTGCAGAGGCAGATTCAACTTGGGCAAATAATTGCGCATTTCGACCTTAAGAATAACGACTTGGTCTCACAAGGTTAAAGCTTCCCGGTCAATTTCGCCAATACGCTCTTTGAGTCAAGCCTCCCTAAGTGTTGTTATCGCCTTCTCAAATTCCTACTCGGATTGAAGGACATGGATAGTGTCCTCTAAAGCTGCCACCCTCGTCGAAGCCAACTTCAAAGCACTCTCGACACTCTCCAACCCGGAGACCTTTCTCTCCAGCTCGGTCAACTTACTCATCCATCCCGCACTTGGTGCCTCGACCCTAATGGCATTTTGATCCATGTCGGACTGTATCTAGTGCACCTTCGCCTGAAGATGCTCGCACTCTGCGGTGACCCCTTTTCCAACTCAAGTTATTTGTCCTTCACACGAAGATGCTCCTCGAGCTCTCTATTCCTGCGAATAGCCTGCACCAGCTCCTGATTCCTCTTCTCCAGTTCCTCACCAAGAGACTGATTATCGGCACTCACCCTTAGTTGTTAGTGAATCTCACGGCACTTGTTGCGGTAGCATCGATACTTCTCCAACATCATCAGAAAATTTTTGGCCTGAATGTCAGCCCTATGAGCACTTTCAATCTCCACCATGTACGACTGAAAGACGAAAAGAATTAGTTAAGACCAAGGTCGCCAAAGATGAAAGAAATACAAAAAGAAAGGGGAAACCTACCCTCGGGCCCATAGAGACCACTTCATGCATCAAATTAACATCATGGACGTCTCGGATAGCCACACACTTGGAGGCAGAGCACAAAAGGCCAAACTATGGTACTAAGTCTTCCGTATTCCCAAGAAGGTTAATCTCATATTGGATTTCAAGTATACGGGTCGGGCCTCCCGCATTTACCATCGTATGAGTAAGGACTTCCTCTAACATCCTGACATTGTCAGGATCAAAGTCGGATTTAGACTCTTAGTCATCGACCACGACACCATTCACCCTTTTTACGGCCGAGGAAGCATGACTCACTCCGAAAGCGAAGGTCCACCCAAAGTGGCGATAGCAGTCTCGGGATCCCGAGTCCCTGTTGTAGCAGTCTGTTGATCAATGGAAGCGACCGAAGCCTCCAACATCGGGTTGGTCACGATCGCCGACTCTACCACTGCAGACGGGTTAGTATCACCTCTTATTGTAGACTCCGTTAGGGAATTTCCGCCATCTGAACATACCGCAGCTGAAGGAGCCATTTCGGACTCCATTCATCGTCTCTTTGACAGCCCTTCCCCGACCTCAGCATGGGAATATTCTCTCGTTGAGCGTGCAGTAGAAGTCGGAGTCCCAGATGAGAAAACAGTTTCCATGCACACGGCTTTTGCCATAGATTCAACTAGAGCATCCTTTGCTGTAGGTCGTATAGTAGACCTTGGTACAGGAAAAGCAGAAGATGTCACTAACAAAATTCAAGTGGAGGGGCCCTCGCAATTTTCACTCTCCCTAATAATGATAATAGTTGTATAAGCAACAATGTCAAATTGAAAAGATGAAAATAAAAGTTGAGCAAGACTACTTACCAGTAAGGGCTTACGTCCATATTTCTCATAGAAGGACGACCATTCGCAAACTCCCACCGTATAAGGAAGAATGGCATTTACCCATTTGCATATATCGTCAACAGGCGCATGAGGGAGTCTCGTGACTACAAAAGCAAAAACAATTCAATATTGTCTAGAGAAGAATGGTCGACTATCATTCCGATAAAAGATACAAGATCATACGTGCGAAGTTCCATTTTTGGGGAACCCTGCAGAATCTGCAACAAGTTACTCGATCCGTACATAAAAGTAATTTTCATTGAAACGACGATTGGCTTTATCGTCCATCTTCACCACCAGACTCTTCGCCCCTCGATGGCGTATATAGATCATTGTTTCTCGAATGAGTTGAGGGGAAAAATTATTGAAAATATGACTTAGAGTGATCCCTCGACCAGCAAGCTCCACTAACTTGAGTAGCACGAGGAACAATTTGTATAAGTACGACAAAAGTTGAGCCTAAAACACCTCGTAGAAATGGCAGAAATATACCACCAAGGAAGGGAAAGGAAGCGTATACCCGACAATAAAAGGATATGCGTAGAACACAAAATATCTTGGGCAGTCGAAATGTATAATATCATTTCCCACGTCGTCAGCATATCGACGTGGTGTGGGATCCCCCACTTGTCCTTCAGCTCCGCAATCGCCGCTTCATTCATAATGGAGGAAATATGTCCCGGTTCTTCTCCAGCATGGCTGTTAAAATTGGTACACGACTTCTCATGATGAGTCAATATTTTGGCGGTTGTTGGAACCCCCTCATCCTCTAACACTTCTACTCATCTAAGAGCAAGAACATCATTTTTTGGAGACGGAACTGCGGCAAGATTGTCAGCGCGGGAAGAAGTACCATCCGTTTATCTCAATTGAATATAATGAATGAACAAAGGGAAGTAAGAGGAATTACGATGATGTCAATTTCAAACCAACCGGAGAGAATCAAAAATCTAAAGTATCAGTGTAGATGGAGGTTCACAAAATTCATTTGATAAATCAAAAAAGTATGCTAACAGAATGGTGTTTTTCCCTTATTTATAGGAACATGAATGCCCCAAGTGAGAAATTCTAGAGTTGCTAATCAAAACTGATTGGGCATGAAATGGTTCAATCCCTAGGAAATGCGTGTCATAATGGCAGTAACCACAAACAACGTTTCGAATCAATGCAAAGTTTCAGTTCTGAATGGACGCGACAATCCAAAGGCATCGTTGAAGCGTTGTGCCACCGCCTCGATCTAAAAACCTCGTTCAAGGCATGAACAGTCAGATTTCTCCTAGTCTTTGAATCTACAGAGTCCGTCTGTCGAGCCCACCAAGGGATGACCTTGACAGACATAAAGACTAATTGTATAGGTCAAAATCTTATCGCAGTGGTCGACTAAGCTGGAACCTAGTCTAGGTGGCGAAATAGATAGAAGCGCCATGACCAACCTCAGTCCAATCATTGACAGTGTATGTCAAGCAAAAATGGTACTCAATCAAAGATGAAATGGAGCATTGCATGAGAGCACGTTGTTCAAATAATACAGTAAGGTTCTAAAAACTACATACAGAAGGGGAATTCTAAAAAAAAGAGGCTGGACGTTTCCCCTCTACTCTTTCTCTTATTATTTCCTTTTGAAGGATGTAAACAAATTTTTCTTTCTTCTTATCAAGGATGAGATTTTAACATCAATAAATCTAGAATGTTCCTACTTTTCATTCATGATCTCACTATATATTTTTAGATCTGAAGTTGATTATGATTGGCTAACATTTTCCTCTTCTCATCGATAACTGATTTACTAGAAATGTTTAATACTTTTTGGTCAAACAAATAGCGCTGGGCAGGTTTGGCAAAACCCATAAAAATTCCAACCCACCCCACTTAATTTTTTTTCTTTTTTTCTTTCATTTATTCGATTAACTAATGGTTAACCGTTTATTCAAACATACGGTGTTTTGAAACAAAAAGTTATCAACCCAAACGTTTTTGGTCGCATAAGTGGTGAATCTTATAGTTTAGTATTTACTCGCACATAAGATAATATATATACATAACATCAGTGGCATACTCAAATCTATTAAGTCACAAATGTTTATCTACCTTTAAACTAGAGTACATTGTGGAAAAGAATATGATATATCCCTCTATTATGATAAATTGCTTAAAGTTTTCCTCGATATACTATTGAGTAATAAAGATCCCTGCTGTTTTACAATCCTAACTAATGTATACTTAGCTAGACAGGGTGACATGTGACACCCATCCGTGCCTTTTGCAATCTGGTCACACATTAAACAACCCGCTTCATGAAACCCCCCAATCCATAATCTGTAACCCTTGATATATAAGATAAAATAAACTCATTTCCTTCATTTTATCTTCTTCTCTTCACTAAACTCTCTAACCTCTCTCTTTTCTGTTGATTTTGCCGATTTGAACAACAAATGCCATAAAGGTAATACCTTCCTCTATTAAAATTATTCATCTCTACTAAATAATTTCTATTAACATTTCATATTTTTATTTTTTTCTTTTTATTTTTTAGGGGTTTTATTCTAGGATTTTGATTTCTAGGGTTTCATCTACATCCAACTTAAGTTTCTGCAATTTCAATGATATGTATTTCTTGTCTGTTTCTAGTGTATGCATGCATGGTTTATGCTTTTTTGCTTATTTATTGTTGGGGTTCTATGTTTTATGGAATTTTGTGGGGTTTGTTTTTTCTTTGTTAATAAAGTATAGTTTTGTTAATAAAATATAGTTGCGTTGTCTGAAGATTTTGTCCCTTCTTTCATTATTTATTAACAACGATGGTCCCCAATTGTATGGCCACGTGATTATAGTATTCGAGTATTTTTGGATTCTTCTTCAAGGGGGACCTCTTGTTATAAAAATTTATTCTTTTCTGGCATTAATTATTCTTTTTCTTCTACTGACTTTTACATTGTTTACTTTATGTTTTCTAAGTGGTATATTTATTTGTTCTTGATAGGTTATTGGAGATGGAGCTAGTTGACTTAATATTCAATTATGATGGTGATTAGGTTACAGAACATGAAGTTGTCTCTACATGAGAATTGGTGAAAACTTGCACGGGTTATGTCTGTGACTTACTTTCACACATAGACATAGTGAATGATTTTACAAATGATCTAGGATTTTTAGGGGTTCAGCAGCTTATAGTTGCTGGCCTACCTGGTAAATTTTATGTGATTGAAGGGGGTGATGGTATTAGACATTTACAAAAGTTAATATCCAATAAACTCAGTGTAGTGAACCTATTTGATGTATATGAATATGAGCCTCATATTTATTTATTCTCAAGATTGTACAATATGAAGAAGAATCCAATAAAATTATGGATAATGTTGGTGGATTATAGCTTAAGTGATGTAGGATCTGACTCTAGTATTGATTCTGAAGGATATAATTCTAAAGAATTAGAAGAACTTAAAGCACAAAAGAAAAGGAAAATAACTTAAAAACTTACTTACTACAAAGCGTTATACAAATGTATGTCCTTGAAGGACATACTAGAAGCTAGAAAGTGTATGAAATTATATTCTCTGGCTAACAAGAAAAAATAGAAATTGGAGAAGAGTGACCTTGAAAGGCTCAGGTATAGTTGTGATATTGTTGGTTGTCCCTTTGTTTGTTTGATATCAAAAGAAAAGTTTGGTAGGGTTAAAATGAAGACTATAAATGTTGAACATGATTGTGGAACTGCATTTGATAACAAAACTGTTGATTTTATACCATTGCACAATATTTCAAGAAGAAGTTACTGGATAATCTTAAGTACAAGGTTAGAGAGATGATGTTAGATTTGAAGAGAGTCTTTGAGCTAAATGTTAGTCATGGGAAGTGCAAGAGGGCAAAGAGGATGGTATTGGATTCACTAGATGGTAGTTTTTCATATAAGTATAATGAAATTGAGGTTTATACCAATGAATTGAGAAAAAGTAACCCTAGTAGTGATGTGGTTGTTACACTTTCAAAGCGTGCACTTGAACAAGGAAGAAGAAGGTTCTTCAGGATGTATGTGTGTTTACATGTTTTGAAAATGGGTTTCAATCCAGGATTGAGACATTTTATTTGTCTGGATTGTACTATTTTGAATGGAAAATCCAAGGGCCAATTATTAGTGGCAGTTGAACATGATTCAAAGAATTATTTTTACCGTTTGTCATGGGCAGTTGTTACTAAGGAGACAAAAAAAAATACTTGAAATTGGTTCTTGATGTTGTTTCAATATTCTTTGGACTTAGAATCACCTTCATGTCAGATATGCAAAAGGTGAAGTTTCTAAACAATTTTGTCTACTTTTTATTCAATATTTTATATACTTTTTACTTGATATATGTTCCTGATCAGCTTTGTATATTAATCTAACCATTGCAGGGACTACTTGATGCAATCGAAATACTCCTAACCCAAGCACATCACAGGTATTGTGTTAAACATACTGAGTCTAACTGGTAGAAATAGTACAACACTGGGAAAATAAGAAGCTTTTATGGTGGAGTGCATGGTGTACATATGCATAAGATTTCAAAGATCAACTACAAAATTAGGGGACTTGAACAAACATGCTGCAGAAATTTGTTAACGTACCCACCTCAAAATTGGTGTAGAGAATATATGGACAGAGTATGCAACAGTCAGTCGGTTGATAATAACTTGACTGAATCCTTCAACAAGTGGATTGCGGATGCAAGGCATAAGCCTATAATCAAGATGCTAGTGGACATCAGAATCAAGACTATGAAACTATTAAGAGAACATGAAAAAGAAGTTAGGAGGTTGAGATATGATTGTTAGGCTATTAAGCTTAATATAGTTTAAAAGTGGGTGAATGAGAAATGGAGAAAAAATTAAATATTTGAGTCTCATTTGAGATTTTCTCCTTGATGACAGGACATTGTCTCATATTAGAAGAGGAAGAGGTTTTTAATTAGTATATAAGCAATTAATCTTCTTCTAGCTCTTAAAGAGTTGACAATAAGGCAAGCCCCATACCGTCATCGTCGCTCGCTCGGCTCAGATTCGGCTTCGGCTTCGGATTTGATTGATTAATTTTTTGGACCAAATTTATTTGTTAATAGTAAATATTAATAGAAATATTATTAAATATCCGCTTTAATAATAGAATATTAATATTGAATCCAACAATATTAATATTAAATTCAATACCATTATTAGTTTTCCATTTTTTTTGTTTTATAACTGAAAATTAACCTCCCTCTTCAATTCTCCCTGTTTATCATTGAGTAATTAGACATTTATGTTAAGGCTTTTATGCTATGGTTGTTTTGCATAAACAACTATTCTGAAGAGTTGCACCTCTTCAGTTTTTAGCCCAACATCGGCCATATATATATAAGTCCATTCTCTCAGATTTTTCATACGATTTTTTGAGTTATACTCCTTTCTTCTGCATTGTTTTATCTTCAAATAAAGCAACAGTAAGTGTAGTTTGCTACAGAACTTTGTGTTCGCTGAAAAACTGGATTTGAAATACCACTACACCAGTGTATAATTCGTTCATCCTGGGAGGAATAATTCATAATCTTGGGTAATATGAGGGGATTAAATTCCTTAAGAAAAAACTATGAATTCAGTGGGCTCGGATTAACTTTTGTTTCGTTTATATTTTTGTTTATGTTATTTTATTTTCTCCAAAATTATTTTATAAATACAATTTACTGTCAAGCTTAAGAAATTTAATATATTTTCTTTATTTGTGTTATATTCACTATTCTAGAGATTAAAATCTTTGTGGTTTTCTACTCCGTTGGAGATCAAAATCTACGTCATTTTAACGTTTGATTATGTCATTCTTTTACAAAAATGACTAATAATAACAAAAACCAAGCTATTCCAATGGTGACCTGGTCGGCACAATGGGACGTCAAAAGCAAGTCTTTTTTTATTGACCCGCGGACCTTTTCTAAAAGCACCTTAGGTTTGAGGTACTACCAATACGTCAACAAGTCGAACACCGGCATTGGCACCAACGAAGGAACCCGAAAACTTTTTCGGATTAGATTTCAAGCGGTGGCAGCAGAAGATGTTCTTTTACTTGAATATTTTAAATATGCAAAAGTTCATTAAGGAAGATGTTCATGTTCTACCCGAAGAAACTCCAGAGAATGAACATTTTCTCGTAATTGAGGCGTGGAAGCATTTTGATTTCTATGACAGAATTATGTTCTTAACAAACTGGAGGATGATTTGTATAATGTCCACAGGGGCGTGAAGACGTCACAAAAATTGTGGACTACAAAGAAATACAAAACTGGAGATGTCGGGTTGAAGAAATTTGATGCCGCTAAGTTTTTGGACTACAAAATGGTAGATAGCAAGTCTGTTATTATCCAAGTCCAGGAATTGCAAGTGATTATACATGATCTCCTTGATGATGGTATAAATCGAATTAATAATGATGTTAAAAGTAGTAATTTTAGTATTTTTACTAACAGAATTTTCATTAAAGGTCTTGTCATCAATGTAGCATTCCAAGTAGCAGAAATGATTGAGAAGTTGCCTCCTTTGTGAAAAGATTTCAAAAACTACTTGAAACACAAACACAAGGAGATGTCCCTTGAAGCTCTCATTGTTCGGTTGAAAATCGAAGAGGACAACAAAGCTACTGAAAAGAGAGATCGTGGAAACTAAACAATAATGAGAGCAAATATTGTTGATGATACTTCTCAAAATAAAAGAAAGAGGGAGCAGATTCTGGACTGAAAAGGAACCCAAGCAAAAAGCGGTTCAATGAAAATTGCTATAACTGTGGGAAGGCTGAACACAAATCTACAGAGTGTTGTGCTTCGAAGAAAGACAAAAAGAAGTTTCAAGCAAACATGGTTAAAAAGCATGAAGATGTTGATGACTTGTGTGCTATGCTTTCTGAATGCAACTTGATGGGAAATCCTATGGAGTGGTGGATTGATTCTGGATCCACTCGCCAAATTTGTGCTGTTGGGGGAAGCTTTTGCGACATATGATCTATTGGACCCGAAGAGAAGCTTTTTATGGTAAATTCTGAAACGGCCAAGATTGAAGGATGGGGGGAGATCTTTTTGAAAATGACTTCCGGCATGGTGGTAACTTTGAACAACGTCCTTCATGTTCCCAAAATTAGGAAGAATTTAGTCTTTGCTGGACTTCTTGTTAAGAATGGTTTCAATTGTATTTTTGTATCCGATAAGGTTGTAATAAGTAAGAACGAAATATTTCTAGGAAAAGGTTACCTCACTTAGGGTCTTTTCAAGCTGGATGTAATGGTTTTTGAGAATAATAATAAAATTTCAGCTTCGTCTTACTTACTTGAGTCAAATTAATTATGGCACATACGTTTAAGTCTTGTCAATTATAAAACCTTGAGGAAAATGATTGAATTGGAAGTATTGTCTAATTTTGAATGTGACAAATCAAAAGGTCAAATATATGTGGAATTTAAGTATGTTAAACATCCTTATAAGTTAGTTGAAAGGAATTCAAATCCTTTAGACTTAATTCACACAGATATTTGCGACTTAAAGTCAATACCATCTCGGTGTGGAAAGAAGTATTTCATAACTTTTATTGACGATAGTACTCGATATTCTATTTTTACCTACTTAATAGTAAACATGAAGAAATAGACGCATTCAAACAATACAGAAATGAAGTTGAAATGCAACTTAACAAAAATATCAAAATGAAAAGAAGGGATAGGGGTGGTGAATATGAATCTCTTTTTGAATAAATCTTTATAATATGGAATTATTCATCAAACAATGGCCCCTTACACGCCCCAATCCAATGGGATTGTAGAAAGAAAGAATCGTTCATTAAAGGAGATAATGAACACATTACTGATAAGTTCTGGTTTGCCATTGAACTTGTAGTGGGGAAAGTCGTTCTTACGGCTAACCGGATACTAAATCGAGTACCCCATAGAAAAATACAATCCATTCCATATGAAAAATGAAAAATAAGGAAGCTCATCTTAAATTATTTTAAAGTGTTGGGGTGTTTGCAAAAGTGCAAGTTCCTAAACCTAAAAGGGTTCAAATAGGACCAAAAACCATTGATTGTGTTTTCATAGGATATTCGACCAATAGTAAAACATATCGATTTCTGGTTAATAAATCAAAAAATCCCGACATTCACAATAATACGGTTATAGAATCAGATAATGCTGAGTTCTTTGAAAATATATATCCGTAGAAAAAGGAATATGAGTCAATTGGTGAATGATCTAAACAACCTCGGGAAGAAACAAAAGAAAGTACATTTAATCAGGAGGATCCAAGACATAGTAAACGTCAAAGAACATCTACTTCATTTGGACCAGATTTTGTGATTTCTTATTGGAAAATGAGCCTCAAACACTTAAAGAAGCCATGTCTTTTTCAAAATCATTGTTATAGAAAGAGGCAGTTAATAGTGAAGTAGAATCCATACTGAACAATCATACATGGGAATTGGTTCATCTTCCTTCTGGAAATAAACTATTGGGTTCTAAATGAATCTTTAAGAAGAAAATGAAAGATGATGGTATTGACAGTCAAGACTTGTAGTCAAAGGTTATAGATAACAAAAAGGTCTTGAATACTTTGATACATACTCTTATGTTACAAGAATTGTGCCAATACGGATGTTAGTAGCATTAGCTGCAGTGTATGGTGTTGAAATTCATCAAATGGACGTTAAGACGGCCTTCTTGAATGCATATTTGGAGGAAGAAATTTGCATGGAACAACTTGAAGGGTTTGTGGTTCCAGGTAAAGAAAAAAAGGTATGTAGACTTGTTAAGTCTCTTTACAGACTAAAACAAGCACTCAAATAATAACATGCAAAATTTGACCAAATAATATCAATGGTTTTAATATAAATGAATGTGATAAATGTGCGTACATTAAAGATGTTCCAAATCACAATGTCATTGTTTGCTTATATGTGGATGATATGTTGATAATGAGTAACGACATTGCCAACATAAATGCTACTAAATGTGTGCTAACTAGCAAGTTTGATATGAAGGACTGGGAGTTGCTGATTAAATTTTGGGGATTAAGATCCATAATATTCCTCAAGGTCTGGCATTGTCACAATCTCATTATATTAATACAGTGCTTGAGAAATTCAAGTACTTAGGTTTTAAAGTTGCAAAGACTCCAATTGACGTGAATCTTGCATTAGCAAAGAATAAAGGCTAAAGCATATCACAATTGAATTATGCGTGCGTTTTAGGATGCTTAATGTATATCATGAATTGCACACGACCACATATAGCTTGTGCTATAAGTAAATTGAGTCGATACATGAGCAATCCAGGTCAATCTTATTGGATGGCAATGAAATGAGTTTTGGGATATATCATACCCAGGATTTTTCTTTGCATTATAGTAAATATCATGCGGTGATTGGGGGATAATGTGATGCAAATTGGATCACCGGTTAAATTGATTCTAACTCCACAAGTGGATATATATTCATTATTGGTGGAGGAGCGGTATCTTGAAAGTCGTCCAAACAAACTTGTATTGTCCGCTTTATAATGGAGGCTGAATTCATAGCTTTAGATAAAGCCGGTGAAGAAGCAGAATGGCTCCAGAATTTCTTTAAAGACATACATTGTGATAGTCAAGCGGCAATTGGAAGTACTAGGAGCGCTATGTATAACGGTAAATCTCGTCATATACGACGAAGACATAAAACCGTTAGGCAATTACTCTCTAGAGGAATTATCAAGATTGACTATGTAAAGTCAAGCGATAATGTGTCGAATCCACTTTACAAGGCCTAACTAGGGAGGTAGTTGAGAAATCATCAAGGGGAATAGGACTAAGGCCGAGAACAAGTAACTCTACCTAGAAGACTGGAGATCCCAATACCTAGGTTCAAGGAGATCAAACAAAGTCATTAATGACGGCTCAACATTGTCAACTAAACTCGTGATGAGACAATGTTCAGTATCAGGGATAAAGCATTAAGGCCTTTTTTAATAATTTTCTAAATTTGATACGAGGTATATCAAATAGTGTATATACGGGATGACACGATTACGAATCACCTATGTAAGTGAGAAGTGTTAGCCGCTTCAAGGAGAATTTGTAATGTAGTTCTCTACGCAATTATGAAACTAGGCAGTGTTCATGGCTGAAACGAACACAACAATGAGAACAAAAGACGGTCAAGTATTGATTGTCTGACTTATGACTATCTAGGTATATACCAAAGTTTGTCGGTACAAAGATATAAAATCTACCAATTGACCGAGTATATCCGACATAAGTTCACTACGGAAAGTTCAAACGGAAACTTACTTATCTAGATGCAATGAACCCTTGCTTGCGAATCATACAGTTTTTCATGAATATTTCCGTGATATAGCCTTTCCCCATTCATGTAGGGGATTGTTGGGTTATTAAGCTTAATATTGCTTAAAAGATGGTGAATGAAAAATGGAGGAAAAATAAAATATTTGAGTTTCATTTGAGATTCCCTCCTTGATAAAGGGACATTGTCCCATATTGGAAGAGGAAGAGGTTTTTAATAGATAAATAAGCAATTTCTCTTCTTCTAGATCTTAAAGAGTCGAGAAGAAGGCAAGCCTCGCGCCGTTATCGTCTTCGCTCGCTCGGCTCGGCTTCAGATTTGAATTTGGATTTGGTCAAATGATCATTTGATTAATTAATTTTTTGGACCAAATTTATTTGTTAATAGAAAATATTAACAGAAATATCATTAAATATCCGTTTTAATAACAGAATATTAATATTAAATACAATTCTCTTATTAGTTTTCCATTTTTTAGCTTTGTAATTGAAAATTAACCGCCCTCTTCAATTCTCCTGATTTATTGTTGAGTAAATAGCCATTTATGTTATGACTTTTATGTTATGACCGTTTTACATAAACAGCCATTCTGAAGAGTTGCACATCTTCAGTTTTCAGCCCAACATTGGCTATAAATACAAGTCCATTCTCTCAGATTTTTCATATGATTTTCAAAGTTCTCCTCATTTCTTCTGCATTGTTTTATCTTCAAAGAAAGCAACAGTGAGTGTTATTTGCTACGGAACTTTGTGTTTGATGAAATACTGGATTTTGAAGTACCACTACACCAACGTGTAATTCGTTCTATCCTGGTCAGCGTGTAATTCATTCTATCATGGGAGGAAATAATCCATAACCTTGGGTACTAGGAGGGGATTAAATTCCTTAAGGAAACACTGTGAATTCAGTGGGCTCAGATTAACTTTTATTTCGTTTATATTTCTGTTTATATTATTTTATTTTCTACAGAATTATCAAATATACTAACATGATTTTAGTCCAAAATGCATGGACTTGTACAATAAGTACCTACAGATTGCTCAAACAGCATGCGAAGTAAATGCAAATGGTCAAAATGGCTATGAAGTTACAGAAGTATCTTACAAGCATTATGTCAATTTGGATGTGAAGAAGTGCACTTGCAGGTAATGGGACCTTACAAGAATCCTATGTCCACATAATATTAGAGCTATACTTTATGATTCGGGTGATCCAATGATAGAAATCAACTGGTGGTATAGCAAAGAGGCATATTAGCTGACTTATAGGCACAAGATACAACATGTCAGGGAGAAAAGTTTTGGAGGATTGAACCATCTCAAGAAATGGAGCCTCCAAAGCTTGTGAAATTGGCTGGAAGGCCTAAGGTTAAGAGAGACAGGCAGAAGGATGAGGCAATTAAAAGACAAGAAGTGTGGTCACGGTCTAGGAAATGAAGAATCATGACTTGTAGCAAATGCGGAGAAATAACTCATAATGCAATGACTTGTGGTCAGATAATTGTTTTACATGAACTTCAAAGCATTAAATACTAGACATGAATAATATTTTCTAACTTTTCTTTTTAACTATCTTTATCAGGGAAAGCAGAAAAGTAAGACTGGAAGAGCACATGCTGCAACAACCAAGCAAGCTGCCACTAGTTCAGCACTTGGTGCAACAACTGAGCAGGATACCACTAGTTCAGCACCTGCTGTAAAAAATTCAAAAGTAAAGCAGCAAAAGAAGAGGCCAAGTTGTTTGATATATCATGAAATTGAACCAATCCAAGACAGTTCAACACCTCAAGTTGAAAATGATATCAAATGTTCAGCACCTTAAGCCACTCAACCAAGTCAGGACAGCTGGCTTAGGTTTACGCCTACACCTGGAAGAATGATTCAGATTTAGACATGAACAAGATGGTGTGCTTAGGCCAAGAGTTATATCGGAAGTAACTACAAGACTCAGGAACAACGTGTACAAATACCAGCTAAAACAAGGTCCATCAACTTCACTGGTGATCACAGTGGTATTAGTGTGCCAATATATCTACCATATTCAGCCCCAACATTACACTGGAAGGGGAAGGCTACTGAAACTACAAATTAATTGGAAAAACAAGGGCAAGAAAAAATTGGGAAGCTAAAATCAAGGAGAAAAAGATAAAGACGGGTGGAATTTTTTTGTTGTGTGTGGGATGTATTTATTGTAAACTTATAAATAGTTATCTCCCATTTAGTCTTCTTTGACTAATGCTTGGTTCTCATGTAATAACTCTAATTACAGTTTTTACGTGTACGTTTCTGATGATGTAATTACTGGTTACTGTGAAGAAGTGTATGTTTTTGTGATAATTACTCAAATTGGATGCATTTGTCCAAATTATAGTTTAATTATTGTAAGTATTTGTATTCATTTGTTGATGATATCATATAATTACGTATTTTAGTCGTTTATTACACTCTAATTTACTGCACTCTAATTGAGTTTAAGCTTTAATTGCTAGTGTTTGCACTAATTGTATATTTTATGCCTTATAGGAGTGATTTCGAGCTATGTAGATGCTATGGAATGAATTCAAGTGATTTAGATATTTGAAGTCTGAGTAAAAGCCCAAGAAATTAAGTCGGGATCGTGTTCGGAGATCAACGGAATATAGTGCAACGAAACAAAGAATCACATAGGTATATTGTGCACTGTCTAATAAAATGCACATAACTTTTCTCTTAGAACTCCATTTGGTCTCTAGAATATATTGTTGAAAATCTAATCCAAAGGGCTACAACTTTTACGTTTTATGTTTTTCCAAAGTCTCAATATAACAGGGTGAAAAGTTTGAGGCAAGTCCGCGATCGTTCACTAACCACGCATATGGGGCAGAAAGTGTGAAAAGTGCGCGGGCACACTTCCAATGCGCGGCCGCGCACGTCCTGTCCTGAAAAGTGTCCTTTTTCGCGTAGGAGAAGGTATAATTATTTGGACCCAACGCTACTTGGTATATATACATGGAAAATTAGTATTTTGAAGACTTTTGACACACTTTGGACCTAAGGAGGCTAGGGAGACTTGGGATTTGACCTAATGAGACAAGAATACACTAAGAGCAAGGTGGAGAATTCTTTTACGAGTTTTTCGCTTCCTTTCCTATTTCTATTATTGGTTATGACTTCTACTATTATAGTTATGCATACTATTTATGAATAGCTAATTTGTAATATATAGTTTTTATAGAACATTTTGTAGGATAAATTCTTGTTATATTTTTAATATAATAGAGTCGTTGCATTTATCTATTTGTTCAATTACGTTTATATTGTGGTTATTGAAGATTTCTCAATCGCCTGTGCCTATTTAGTGTGTATTATTCTGGAGGAGTGCATATTTAGGTAGTTGTTGAACAACATCACTCCTAACGCATATGAGGGATCAATACAGAGGGTTTAAAGGTGGGATTAGGGATAACGAAACCTTGGTGCTTTAGACGGACTTAATGCCAGCTAGCGTAATTCAGAAGAATATGTCTAGTAAATTATGGTAGTTACTCGAGAGAGAATTACAACACTCAGAGCGCTCAAGATCTGTAGAGAATACTTACACTAAATTATAGAAGACGCAGCGGGAAGGATTCCGACAACTAGGAAAATTATAACTCTAGACCTCCTTAATATTTTCTCTAGTTGTTAATCTACTAATGTAATTTGTTAGTTAACTAGATACAAGAATCTTAATATTATAACTTAGGAATTGTTCGAGCATATCTTCTTAGTGATAGTCAAAAACTGTAGCTAAGCCTTAGTTCACCGTGGGATTCAACTCCTTGCAAACCGGATTATATTTACAATGACTGCTTAGTCATTTTTTAAGACATAGTTGGGCGTGATCATTTGTCTATATTTAATGACATCTCATCAAAGTCTTGACAGCCAAAATGAAATAAATGTCTAAATCTTATTCTTGTCTGATTACATTGCTTTGTGATGACTTTGGTTTAACAATTGAGACATCTAAATATGCATCAAAAAGGGTAGTTTCACACATTGAACATTTCAAAGCCAAAGAGAAGTAGAATATGCAGCCAGCCAGTGGATAGGAGAATTAAAAGGGGACAATAGATAGAAGATCAAAACACTGGTACTTGAAACATACGTTAACAATTGATATCATCGTTTTATAATGGCTGAAAAACAGTAGATAAGAGCCTAGAAACGTCTAAGTATTACAAGAAGTAGAAGTGAAATATGGAGCATATGACATCTTTCTTTTATAGAATTTACTTCATCCACATTGTCAATAAATCCAACAAAAGTGCAACTAAACTCGAAATAAATATCTTCATCTTAACCACACTGTCTTCGATTTTCCTTGTTTTGTTCATTTCAACATTTTTTACAACCTCCAAATCTTCAACTTTTTCCAACAATTTGTCTCTTTCTAACTTGCATGACTCCAATAACTGCTTCAACATATTGATTGTGACATTAGCAGCATCCAATTTACATCAAAACTTACTAGTTTCTATCAATGCTCTGTCCGGAAAAGGTTCATTTTGCCATTCCCAATATCCACACGATCGTTCTAACGATAATGAGTAATTATTAGGTTAGAAGGAATAAAAACTCAATTTTTATACAAATAATTAACAAACTAAACACATGAAAAAGTTCAACTTACTTCAGGTTTAGCACATTTATAGAATCTCCTTCCGGAATTTTGAGGTGTGGTCAATCGAAAATGGTTGGTAATATCTCCACAATAATATCTTCTCTTTGATGTAGCACTAGCCTTTGACATTTGACCCACTTTTACCACCAACAGAAAAAGAAATTTATGGTGAAATGTGTTACAATCGGTTGTCTTGATGGAGCTTAGAACATAGAGAGTTTGATGGAAATGGCCGTAGGAGTATAAAAATTAGGATTGGGATTTATTTTGTACTATAAATCAAGGGTTTACGGGTTATGGATATGGGAGTTTCATGGAGCGGGTCGTTTACTGTGTGACCGGATGTAAAAAGGGAACGGATGGGTGACATGTGTCATCTTCGTCTAATTAAGGATAGATTTATTAGGATAGTAAGAAGGAAGGGATTTTTGTGGTCCAATAGTATAACGGGGGATAACTTTAAACAATTTATCATAGTAGAGGTATATTCAGACCCTTTTCTGTTATATGTAAGTCTTTCTTGACACTTTACTGGTAGTTGTTAGATGCATTTTGGTCCTCAGTGGCGAAGGCAGAAATATTTTCAAGGGTATTCAAATTTGAATGAAATAAATAAAATTTTACGACAAAGGGTGTTTAATATATATTTTATACATCTAAAATTAATATTTTACTTATATACTGGGTGTAAGTTTTCATAATATTTTGACAAAGGTGTGACCACCCTTTGCAAAACGCAGCCTCGCCTCTGTTGATATGTTGTACCCATAATTAGCAACAGGAGTTTTTATTTAACTAAAGCCTAAATTTAAATATTTTGCCATGCCGCATTGTCATCCCTACTCATATTAGAGCCGTGAAAGTGAAAAAAGCTTAAATTTGGGATTCCTCAAGTTAAGGAGACTAAGAATTCTCCCAAGAGTTGATCATATACAAAAAGTCATGGATAATATGGGTAACCCATATTATCCGTCGGTTAACCTGTTTTATATCCATATTAAATATGGGTCAGTCGAATAATTGATTCATGTTTGTTACCTTTCGAACCGAACCATGTCCGACCCGACCCGTCACGTCCCTTTGTCACTCCTTACTGGTATGAGGCTGTATACATCTCTTACTCGCCGTGGGTCAAGAGGACCTAATGGGCCAAAGTTCAGCATAGGTCAAGGTCTCCAGGTCCAACTTTAGACCCGAGCTAAGCTGTCTTGTGGACCCGAATCAGCCCAAGTACTATCATACATCGGCTGTTGGACCCATCTACTATCACTAATGTAACAACTTTTAAACTTACAACTATTCAGGTGCCATTATCTACCGGCTAGGTCGCTATCGAATTAAGACATGGGAAAGATGACATTTAGGTTTAAGATAACTCTGCAAATTAGATACAAATTGTGGTTTTGAGATTATTATTCATGTAAAAATGGTTGTAGAAGACTGTTTTCTTTAAGTAGTATAATACGAGAGCTGTGTTTTCTAAAAACTACTGCGTTCCAGGTGGTCCTTGCTGTCCTATAAATTTTTGTATAAAATGGTGAAGTATGGACATACAAGCACACACATACTTTTCAAGCCTGCCATCACCCTTATTTGGCAAGAGTTTAATGATTATTTCCTTTTGTCTAGAGAGTGGTCAACATGACTGCAATCTATCCGGTGGGGGAACAAAGATTTTTTATTATGACAAGTTAAAATATAAATCATTTAATACGCAAACAATTTAAGGGAATTCATTATTACAGTATATGTATAATTATTTTTGCATGGTATAATATTCTAATGAAAAGAGTGTCTTCGCGCCACTAAATTCATCGCAAAAGCACCAACAACAAAAAAATTCATATTACTAAATAAAATTAAGTACGCTAATCAATGAATTATATTATCAATACTATTATCATCAATCTAAGTACTTCTAGGATCAGTGTAACGAGAGTTAAATAATTCCATAACTGCAGTATACTTTCCATCATTATTTTTATTTACTTTGGAAATGGTTTATTTCTATTACCGGTCTTAATTGCCGTTTGGCACCAATATTACAGTATATAATATGAGGCCAGTCTTGCGCGAGAACTTGTTTCCTTCTCCCATTAGCTATAACAGTGATTGACTTCTTTTGGCTTATGCTTTCTCCCGGAGGCGGATTTATGCTTATCGAAGCGTGTCACATGATACCGTTTCGTCGAAAATTTTTATTAAATATATTTATTATTACTGTACGAAAACAGATAATTAGAACAAAATGACATTACTTGACATAAATTGTGTTTTGGTGTTTGGTAATATGCTTGAGTCTTTCCTAAGAGGTCAAATATTCAAACCTCAACTAGCATATTTTTCTTTTGCAAATTTAATTCTTTTATAAATTCGATACCACCTACAAAATTTTTTGCATACGCCCTGCTTTCTCCAATATATTAGTGTGATGTGATATCAGACCATTTATTGTCAAAAATAAAACTTTAAGAATCTCGACAGTTAACGTGCATAATTTTCTTGGATGGGATCTAAATGGTAGTTTCGGCACATAACACATGGTAAATGAGACAGGCCGCCGGCAAGATCTAAATGAATATGAGTGTCCATCAAATTCTAAAGCTAACATTTCTGTGCTATCAGCATTTTCGACGTAAAACATTAATTTATTTGTAAAAATTTATTAAATTTATTACAAATAAATATAAACTCATAAATATTAAACTTATAAAATTTAAATTATGGATCAACTTCTGTCTTTGTTAGATGATTTAATTGCCGAAAGCTAAGATCTTTCATTAGTAGGCACTAAAATCAGACGTAATAACATAAGAAAGATAACGAATCACTATTTTTAATTGAAACATCATTTATGAGTCTTAGGAGTATTATATGACTGTTAGATTGAGTAACTGAGAGTTTTGAAGTTTTTCCTATACTAGTAGAGCCCCCTTGATAATTGTGACTCTCAACGACTAACATTTGAAATTCTATGTTTGTCTAATTCTAAGGGGCCGTTTGGCCACGAAATTTTTTTACTTTTTTCCGAAATCAATGTTTGATCATAAAATTTTTAATTTTTATTTGAAGATGAATTTTAAAATTTTTTGAAATTTAAAAAGCTCCAAAAGACTATTTTTACCCTCCCCAGACCCCACCTGATGGGAGTAGACTGGGTAGTTGTTGTTGTTGTTATAAACACAATTCTAACTTTTAAATAACATTTTCACTTGAAAAAAAAAATTATTTTTTCCAAAATTTACAATTTTGATGTCCAAATGCCCACTTAGTTTCGTCAGAATAGGTCAAAAGTAGTACTATTCTCAAAATGGCAATGTGTACAATAGCACTTTGTCACTTCCTTTTACCTTGTCACACAAAATTCAAAAGAGAGAGAGAAAATAAGTAGAAAAGAGGTAGGACTTTTTTCGTAATTTGAAAAACGTGGAGGGGTGAAATCGGTATTTGAGCAAACTTAAAAAGAGACTGGTATGACTATTTTTAAATGTTAGTCGAAGAAATGAGAGGAAGAAGAACATGGGCTTCATAATAACGCGTTAAATCCAGCCCGCAAACAGCGGGATTTTTCAATATTCACCTTACTTCATCAAACTATAAACAAAAAACTCATAGCAGACAAAAGCTAAATTAAGGAAACAAATCATTACAGTACTATATTTATAGTACTAATAATACTCGAATATATTTACTGTAGTTTACTTCACCAGAAAACTACTGTCCATCGTCGGTGCCTGTCTCTTCTTCTTAACAGAAAGAGGAGCTGAATTGGGTGCTTCACTAGCCAAATATGGGTCCAGACAGTAGTTTCGCAGCTCAGAAAAGAGGCGGCGGAGCACTACCTACCACCGCCACTCCCAACGGCGGCCGTACCAGTTCCGTCTTACCTCGCGGCCGACAGATCCAACGTACTTTCAACAATATTAAGATAACTATTCTTTGCGGCTTCGTCACTATCCTTGTCCTACGTGGCACCATTGGTTTCGGCAGCCTCGCATCCTCCGGAAGTGATGCTGAGAATGCGAATCTTATCGAAGAGACTAACCGGATCCTCGATGAGATTCGATCCGACACGGACCTGGATGACCCGTCCGACACTTTTTCCCACCTTAATTCAACTTACAGTTTAGGCCCGAAGATTACTACTTGGGATGCCGACCGCAAATTCTGGCTTCAGAAAAACCCTGATTTCCCTAATTTTATTCATGGTAAGCCTCGTGTTTTGCTGGTAACTGGCTCTCCCCCAAACCCTTGTGATAATCCAACTGGGGATCATTACTTGTTGAAGGTTATGAAGAACAAAATAGATTATTGTAGGATCCATGGGATTGAAATCGTTTATAATTTAGCTCATTTGGAAAAGGAAATGGCTGGGTACTGGGCTAAGTTGCCCTTGATTCGTAAGCTAATGTTGTCTCACCCTGAAGTAGAATGGATTTGGTGGATGGACAGCGATGCCTTATTCACTGATATGGTTTTTGAGATCCCTTTTTCAAAGTACAATGACCACAATCTTGTTATTCATGGCTACCCTGATCTATTGTTTGAACAGAAATCATGGATTGCATTGAACACTGGTAGTTTTCTAATTAGGAATTGCCAGTGGTCTCTTGATTTGTTGGATGCGTGGGCCCCAATGGGGCCTAAAGGTCCTGTTCGTGAAGAAGCTGGCAAGGTTTTGACGGCTAATTTAAAGAGTAGACCAGCATTTGAAGCAGATGATCAGTCTGCGTTAATATACTTGCTGATGTCACAGAAGGATCAGTGGATGGATCAGGTGTTCATAGAGAATTCTTACTATCTACATGGATATTGGGCAGGGTTAGTTGATAGGTATGAGGAGATGGTTGAGAAATACCATCCAGGTTTGGGGGATGAGAGATGGGCATTTGTGACACATTTTGCGGGATGCAAGCCATGTGGGAGCTATGGAGATTACCCTGTTGAGAGGTGCATGAAAAGTATGGAGAGGGCTTTCAATTTTGCAGATAATCAAGTGCTTAAGTTGTATGGGTTTAGACATAAAGGCTTGTTGAGCCCTAACATCAAAAGGATTAGGAATGAAACTGATAATCCGCTGCTGTATGTAGATCAGTTAGATCTTCGACATGCAAAGCATGAGAGTACAGGACCTCAGAGCTAGTGACTTCACCAGTTTTCTGCACAGAAGAATCTGCAGGTATAAGAGATATCATTCTGGTTTCTTGAATTTGTTGGTTAGATCTGTAATGGACTCTGAGACAAGAGGGGCTTGCTCTGATGGTAAGCAACCCCCACTTCCAACCGAGAGGTTGTGAGTTCGAGTCTCCCCAAGAGCAAAGGTGGGTAGTTCTTGGAGGGAAGGATGCCGGGGGTCTATTTGGAAACAGCCTCTCTACCCCGGGGTAGGGGTAAGGTCTGCGTACATACTACCCTCCCCAGACCCCACTAAGTGCACTAAGTGGGATTATATTGGGTTGTACTTTTTATCTGTAATGGACTCTGACATGTAAACACGTCATAGCTTTTAGTTTTCTGATTAGTTTATTGTTTACCATCTGTCCATCACCATTAAATTGTTAATGCGCTGTTGCTATGGTTCATTTCTTTTCTTTCAAAGACTTTTTTGTGAGTGAAAGCCCATATCTTCATTAGATTGTCGAGCTTAATACATGAAAACTCACATTTGGCTTGTTAGTTGAATGTCCGACATTAGCTTTTATGCTGTGTATACTGTTTTCCTGTAGGGCTTTGCCATCTAGTTAAAAGCGTGTTAACTGGCATAACTCTAGCTCTACATTCTCGCAGGATTCTTCGCAAAGATATTAGACCTTTTAGCTTAGCCTCCATCTTTAGGCCATAAAAGAAAAAGAGGAAAATGTGTTGAAACGTAATTTCGGTAGAATATGCTTGTCGTTTGATGTCGGATATATACTTGTTGGTTTTTTTCTCTCTCGAAACAATGCCATGTTTGAGAGTTGGGAGAGTGAGAATTTCTCCTCCTTACTCTGATGCTCCCGTCTTCTAGTTGGTAGCATTGATGGCTTGCCCTGATCTTTCTAAGTTTTTTTTTGAGAGGTCTTGATCTTTCTAATTAGAAGCGTGATTACCTTAGGCTAGGGCCGTGGGGCGTGTGAGAGGGACTGGATAATGGAGGACTGCTACATTCGTCTTAATCACACAGCTTGGATTAACACGTTTCCTTCAACTTAAAATGTTCTATATCATCTGTGGTCTATTTTGATTATCTTTTCTTCTTATAAGAGAGGAGGGTTGTAGTAGATTGACAGTCCGTTTAATGCAAAAAAGGGTCAACTAATGATGAGTTCTCACAATACATTACATGTATTAGAAAGAATTCAATAACCGATCCAACTAGAAAGGAATTGAGGCACAATTGTTGTTTGTTTTACAACAAACTATCTTTCTACTTCAACTCACCTTGTAGTAGTCACCGTAACATCGTGCTGATTAAAGTATTTCCTTTAATGTACACATAGATAGGCGGTGTATGTGTCTTAGATATCATTGTTCATCTAGCAGAATGGTCTAATCATGTGTGAAAATCTATGCAATGATGTTCTCACGGCCACCTATTAAATAAATAAAGGGGTTACATGCTATGGGCTGTGACATAGTTGATTTCCTCTATTTACTGTCCAAATAATATATGTGAGGAATTTCTAGTGAGTGTAAAACCACAGATTTGGTTGGGATGATGTTGGTTTTAAGACATTGCATATTTAATATTCACTGTCATGCAAAAAGAGACTGAATATACTGCAAGTTGCACCAACTGTTGAAGCTAACCTGAAATCTGTGTGTAGACTTCCTATTCCAAAGTCATTCTCCTGCGAGATGTTTTAAAGAAGCATTGTGCGTCAGGGAAAAAAAACAATGCCTTCTCAAATAAAAAGAAGCACTGTGCATCAGATCTAACAATTGAGTATCATTATTAACATAATCTATTTGGCCTCCGTGTTTAAATATTTTCCTGAGTTTCTTGACCCTTTTTCCTTCCATAATAAGTATTTCCGATCTTCTGCAGGGTGCAACTAAGGTTTTGATCTGTCTTGGATGAGAATGGCACTCTTGGAATGAGGTGCCCAGTGCTTCATCTGGTTGTTATACTTGGGTGGTGAAGCCTTGCATCATGGGGATTGAGTATGCCTTTTATTTGTTCTCCCAAGGAGGAAGTTTGTGTTAGTTTTATTTATTTAGCAACATTTTAGTTTCTGAGAAAGATGACGTTTGAGCTGTATGAAATGATGTACTTGGAAAGGAACAGCTGGAATCAAATAGACTGAATAGAATTTGTCTAGATAGCTCCAACGTAAGTTACTCATTCTTAACCTCTAGACTAGGAGGTTTAAGATGTGGTCACACTTGTATAATTGCAATTCTTGGTTGTTTTTTTTAAATTTATGATTTTTTGGGTATATCATAGTCAGCCATAAAGAAGTAATTTGAACTTGAAAATAAACCAGTATCAATACATCTTCTTTTATTGTTCAGCCTTTTGATCAGTCCATTATATTGACTTGTCCGAGCATATGATCGTTTGAGAGCCATGAAAATAGTGTATGGCTTACAAGCTCTGCACAAATTAACATTTACAATGCCATTACATAAAATCGATGAAGCAAGCTATTAACTGAGATCATCCAGTCAATATGGTTTTATGATTCTATCATACATCTTCTGACCAATGAACAGTCAATCTCTCTCAATTTTTCCTCCATCATGGTCGGGAGTTCAGAACATTTAGTTACTGATGATGATCTCTAATAAAATAGTTAGAAATGAAACATTTCCATGTAGTACTTTTTACGCGTCTGAGAATGGAGGGAAGGGAAATAACTGAAAAATCAAATCACCACCTGACATTTGAAACTACTGAATTTGACGCCAAAGAACCAAATTGAGGCCATTCACTCTGGGAGATGGAGACCGGCAAGAAGCCAATGACTAGCAAATACTTTTTCTTTACTGGTGGTGATGCAGGATTCCTTTTAATAAACAGATTCGCAGTAAATTTTGTTCTTCCTCATTGTTTACCTGACTCTTATAGCTTGTTTTTAAAACAGTTGTGCCACAATTTCAGATCGCAGGGTTTCCATCTTATGGGAGTATCCTTCAGAATTCAGATACAGAGCTGTTTGCATGGATGTAGGTTAAACAGAAAGATACTCCCTCCGGTCTAAAATGAGTGATTTTTTTGCCTTTTTTTTATGGTCCAAAATAAGTGATTTTTCCAGATTTCAAGAATGAATTAATTATTTTTTCCTACATTGTTCTTGGAGTAAATAGTATTGAAATATGTGTTAAGAGTGTTTATGTGAAATAGTAAAGGTTAATATGATCAATTTCATTGCTATATAAAAGATGGACTTCTTAAGTGAAAACATCCAAAAAATTACTTATTTTGGACCGGAGGGAGTAATAACTTCCGGCCTTCATTTACTCCTTGGTAGAGTGAGCAACTTAACAAACTGACAGGAAGCGGAAACAATGAGTTCATTTTTCAAGCTTGAAAGGAATGGATAAGCGTAGGCTTTTTAGTGAATGCAGACCCCTGCTTCTAGATATGAGATCAATGACTCGTTTTGGTCCTATTATGCTATATGTGCATGAATTTTTAAATTTTTGTGTTATTCTTATATGCTATTTTCATGTTCAAAATTATGAAGAAGAAAGAATCTTTAGAAATATTTTTATATGTTTATTTCATTCTTATGCCATGTTGTACATTTAAGGACACCAATATGAGCATGTACATAATGCGCTATAAAGAAAAGATTTAGACTTGAAAAGTCACAAGAAGAAGTTTTAGAAAGAAAAGATTTTTGGGGAGTATCATTTATTCTGAGAATGGGTCATCGTCCAGGCCGAGGGTCCTGACCAAGGCGTTGACTTCCTGAAACTACTTGTGCCAAAGTAGGGAGCACACGAGCCGAGGGTCTCGTTGCTGAGAATTTACTTAGCCATGCTAAGGTATGATACATGAGTGTTGAGAACCATGAAGCAAGTGGCACCTCGTGGATTGGGCCTATTCGATCACGTTGGGATCGAACCCGTGCCGATCACACGATGACTGAGACAGAATTA
Organism: Nicotiana benthamiana; assembly: GCA_034376525.1. Lineage (NCBI taxonomy): Eukaryota > Viridiplantae > Streptophyta > Magnoliopsida > Solanales > Solanaceae > Nicotiana > Nicotiana benthamiana. The sequence continues at coordinate 17,071,083 of CM067325.1, forward strand.
AGTCAGGATAGTTGGAACTCCCAAAATATAAAGTGAAGTATTTTTTTTAATAAAGAAAAAAAGAAAAGAATTTCTTTTAGAATATTCATAAATTGCTATTATGCAATTATTTTAGAATTAATCTTTTAAGTCTTATGTTTTACATGCATCTAGAACCTTTGCTCATAATGTATATGTTATTAAAGTTTTTCCCCCTGTTGTTGAGACTCACTGAGTACAGTGGATGGCACTGACATTCTCTTTTGGGAACCTACGTTGGTCTGCGGTACAACGTAGGAACCGAATTTGCAGGCGAGCAGGCTACGAGTTAGGACTTCCTTCCCTTCCAGTGATATTGGTGAGCTCCGCTTTTGTCCGTGGAGTATTCTTAGAGTCATATTCATTTAGCTATTTCTTTAATTATTTAGAGAACTGACCAGAAAATCCCATGTCCTGAGCAGTGCGTTAGTTTATCAGTAGAGGCTTTAGTTTATCAGTAGAGGCTTCATAGACATAGTCATTGGGTCGAGATAGATGTTATTTTTATAACTTAGTAATAATTCAGTAGTTACTACGAATAAAGCTTTGGAGTTTATATATTTAAATGTTTAAATTAATCAAAAGTATTTGGTTAGAATATTGCTTTGATGCATATAGTGTTTGGAGTTATAATAGGTTTGATAAGCAGAAATGGTTCGCTCGGTCATGTTTAATGATCAAGTGCCGGTCTTGGTTTGTTCAGAAAATGGGTCGTGACAAACTTGGTATCAGAGCCTCGGGTTTATGATTCCTAGGGGTCTATGAAGCCGTGTTAGTAGAGTCTTGTTTATGGGTATGAAGCGTGCCACACTTATAAACAGGAGGCTACAAGCATTTAGGAAAAATCTCATATTTTTTTTCATACTTTAGGTCGTGCAGTAGAGCCTACCTCTAAGAAACTATCTAATGTATTCTTTTCTCCAAAACTCGCAGAAATGGCTCGTACTCTCAACTTTGACACCAACACTAAGGACACTGCTCAAAAAACTATTGCTACTATCATGGCTCAAGGCAGGACTAAAGAGGCTCGAACTAAGAAAGGGAAGGGTAAATCCACAAGGGGGGTTCAAGTACCCCAGGTTGAACATGAGGAAGGGGTGGAGCATAATGATCCAGTACCCTAGGATCCAATACTGCCCCCAACAGCAGCTCTGGCTCAGGCAACTATATCTCCCAATGTAGGTCAGATGCTTAATGTTGTCAACAGTGCTATGGAGATGTTTAAAGCCTTTATGGCCAACCAAAACGAGAGAAGAGATGAGATTCCGCCTCCATCAAATAGACAGAACAATTCTGATTCCTCAAGAGTTAATGAATTTTTAAAGTTGAGTCCTCTAGTGTTCCATGGTTCTATAGTTGATGAAGATCCGATGTTGTGGCTGGAGGGTGTCAAGAAAGCCCTCCGAGTGATGAAAGCATTTGATGATGAAGTTGTGGAGCTGGCTGCTTACCAGCTTAGGGATGTGGTCGACGCTTGGTTTGAGATTTGGGAAAATGAAAGAGATAAAGATGATGGTCCGCCTACCTGGGAAGAATTTGAAGAGGCCTTCATGGCTAATTTTATCCCAGAAGAGGACAAGGAAGCTAAGGCTACAGAGTTCGAACTGCTTAAGCAAGGTAATAAAAGTGTGCAAGAGTACTACATGGAATTCATAAGGTTAGCTAAACATGCTCCTCTCATGGTTATGACAGAAAAAGCAAAGATTCGCAGGTTTTTTTGCGGTTTGGCTTACCACATTAAGGATACGACATCAGCTGCAGCGGTAGGAATGACAGCTTTCTCATCTGTTGTGGGGTTCGCCAGGAACTTAGAAAAAGACAGACAATAAAGGAGAGAAGACAAAGAGCATAACAAGAAATTCCGGACAACAGGCAGGTTTAATGGTACATCAAGCGGAGGCGGAAGGGATGCCCCTAATAAGGAGTCATCAGAACCAGCTCAGTCCAGTCATCAGCTAGGTGGTGGGTCTTCCTTCAGACGTACTCGGAGTTATGGAAATCAATCTCGCCAGAATCAAAAGTTTAGGACATCATCCTCACATAGCCAGAGTCATGTTGAGCAACATCTACACCAGCAAGGTATTTGTGGAACATGTAAGCGGCAACATTCAGGTCAGTGCAAGCTCGGTTTTCCTGGTTGCTACCATTGTGGAGACATTGGTCATATAAAGACCAACTGCCCAAAGTTGCGACGTAATTTCAGTGGTGGATCAACTCGTCCTTCTATTTCCTCAGCTACCGCAGTTGCACCACCTCAGGCTCGTGGTTCTCATAATCAGGTCGGGCATGGGGCAAGAAGAGGTGCAGATCGAGTTACTCAGGGAGGGGGACAACCCCGTTTGTTTTCTATACTTGATAGTCATAATTCAGAGGCATCTGCAAAAGTTATTACAGGTACACTTTTAGTCTGCTCACATAATGCTTATGCCATAATGGATCCAGGTTCAACGTTTTCAGATGTGACTCCATACTTTGCAATTAACCTCAGTCTAGAACCTGAACAACTTAGTGAGGCATTCCTAGTATCTACTCCAGTTGGCGAGTCAGTGAAAGTCACAAGAATCTATAGAAGTTGTATAGTTTCAGTCCAAGGTCGCAACACCAAAGCCGATCTCATAGAATTAGAAATGGTGGATTTCAATGTGATCATGGGTATGGATTGGTTGTCTTCCTGGTATGCCATTTTAGATTTTCATGCCAAGATAGCCAGGTTCAAATATTCAAAATGAAGAAGTCTTAGAGTGGAAGGGTAGTTCAGCATCTGTTATAGGTAAGTTTATTTCTTACCTTAAGGCATAACGAATGATCGGCAAGGGGTGTCTCGCCTATTTGGCCCACATTATTAATCCAGAATCAAAATCACCAACACTTCAGATAGTGCCAGCTGTTAGAGATTTCCAGAAGTTTTCCCAGATGACCTTCCCGGACTTCCTCTTGAAAGAATCATAGACTTTGGCATTGATCTCATGCCAGATACTCAGCCCATATTTATACCTCCTTATAGGATGGCTCCAGCAGAACTTAATGAGTTGAGAGAACAGTTGAAATACCTTCTTGACAAGGGCTTCATCATGCCGAGTGTTTCACTGTGCGGTGCCTCGGTCCTGTTTGTCAAAAAGAAAGATGGGTCTCGTAGAATGTGTGTCGACTATAGGCAGTTGAATAAAGTTACCATTAAAAACAAGTACCCACTGCCAAGAATTGACGATTTATTTAATCAACTTCAGGGTGCAAAGTACTTTTCAAAAAATAGACTTGAGGTCGGGATACCATCAGTTGAGAATCAGAAAGGAGGATATATCTAAAACAACCTTTAGAACTCGCTATGGACACTATGAATTTCTAGTGATGTCCTTCGGGTTGACAAATGCTCCAGCTGTATTCATGGACCTCATGAACAGAATTTTCAAGCCATTCCTGGATACCTTTATTATTGTGTTTATAGACGATATTTTGGTGTACTCTAAGAGCAAGGAAGATCATGCAGAACACCTCAGAATAGCCTTGCAGACCTTGAAGGAGAATGAACTTTATGCCAAGTTTTAAAAATGTGAGTTCTGGTTGCAGTCAGTGGCATTCTTAGGCCATGTAGTATCTAGTGAAGGAATAAAAGTTGGCCCACAGAAGACAAAAGCAGTCAAGAACTGGCTTAGGCCGACAACACCAACCGAAATCAGGAGTTTCTTGGGGTTAGCTGGCTACTATAGAAGGTTTGTGGAGGGGTTTTCCTTACTTGCAGCTCCATTAACTAAGTTGACTCAGAAAGTAGTTAAGTTCCAGTGGTAAGATGCTTGTGAGCAGAGTTTTCAAGAGTTAAAGAAGAGGTTGACCACTGCACCTGTGTTAACCTTGCCAACCGGCTCAGGTGGTTTCATAGTGTATTGTGATGCCTCCAGGGTGGGCCTTGGTTGTGTTCTTATGCAAAATGTAAAAGTTATTGCCTATGCTTCCAGGAAGTTAAAGAAACATGAAAAGTACTACCCCACACACGACTTAGAGCTTGCAGCAGTAGTGTTTGCATTAAAGATATGGCAACATTACCTATATGGCGAGCATTCTGAAGTGTTTACAAACCACAAAAGCCTCCAGTACATTTTCAAGCAAAAAGAACTAAATTTGAGACAGAGAAGGTGGCTCGAGCTATTGAAAGATTATGATATCAATATCCTTTTATCACCCGGGAAAAGCTAATGTGGTAGCAGATCGTGACAGATTAAAGCTCGATCTCGGGTTATGTCGAACCGAGGTACGAAGTTACAACATCAAGCTCGTGATCCCAAGACCAAACAAAATCGAGGGAAATCAGTCGAGTCGAATAACAGAGGGCCGAGATATTCGCGATCAATTGAATATCATGGCGGAAATTTCGACACTTATCAAGGAGAAGTCGGTTAATTAGCAAATCATGAGATTTTTTTACCTTGTATAGAGTTGTATCAAGAGTATGACACTCCTACTATATAAAGGGGGTTTTGATCATTTGTAACACACGTTGAAATACACAATACAAAGCAATATATTGTTATTTGTAGCTCGTATCACCTTGTTATACTATTCTTACATCAGTAGAGGTGTTTAACCAAAAAATAGAATTTCGGTCAAAGCTCTAATTTAGAAGAACTCACATTATTGATAATCTAAAGAATATAAGAAAGAAAGTAATTTGGCTAGCAATAAGATAATCAAAAGAAAAACAAGTAAACCAATATATTCAAATAATATTTTTCGTGTCCTCAGAATTGATCAGCTATCTACTTTTTATAGCTATTTGAGAGATATGCATTTTGCCTTTGTCATAATAAGGTTATTATGGGTAATTAAAGACATTAAATGCTATGTTACACAATTATTATATTTAATACAAATTTTCTAACGTTTTCACTGTTTAATGCCCATTAGATACTGTATCTGTACTCTCATATATTGTCAGATTCATTTTCCTTGATTCTTGGAGCCAAATGACTTAAATAGTTACGGGCGCTGAGTCCTTTGATTAATCGTTTGTGCCTTTTCCTTTGCATCTGCTCGTATCTGTTGCTACTCGTGCCTCTTTACCAATTGTAACTCTTTGACTAGTCTATGTGTCACGACTCGTCACCTTTATACCATTTTAATATGGAAAAATCCCCCCCACCCACTTGACATTTATTCATTAGTAGAATATATGGGAAGTGGATTTCATTAGAACGAGAATTTTTGTCACCGTTAATGCAATGACAAAATTGACATTTCAATTGTCACTCCCATTTAATGCTCTTCACACGTGTCACCTTTTCATTAGTTCTGCAGATTGCAGCCCCTTTCAAGGCTTTTTCACGGCTCCACTATTCACGAAGTATCAGTTATCATTATTATGGTACTTCCACCATTACACCTTCGGTGGTTGCTTATCAGTATAAATATAACTTCTTTCTTTGTCTTTACCTCATATAGTCTACTGAATACTTAATTTCTTAAATCCTTGTTTATTTCTTCATCACTTCATTCTTCTTTATCATGTCTTCATCAAACCCTAACCCTAGAAGGATTCCCAGAGTTGACACCTTCCCTAACGCCCCGAGTAGGAGCAGAAGAGGAGGTAGACTTCGTAGTTTAGGATCTGTACATGGTTCTTTTATTCCCTCTCCTAGCTCTGGCACTAGAGGCTTGCTTTCACAAAGATCTTCTTCTAAAGGTAACCTTCTAAACCTCTTCGTGAACCTACAGTAGAGGAGATAGTTCCTATGGAACTATATTTTTATAATGGCAGAGAATCTCTAAGGAATCAAGTTTTTGCTTTGGATCGTGCTGATATCTACCCCACTCAAATTACAGAAGGTTTGATTTTTGTAGTTTGTAGGGAATGTCATTGGAGTAATGATTTTCCTATCATTATCTCTAACCCAAATCAAAGAATGACTTCTTACATGATCGGGCTGTCTTTTGTCTATACATATCCTTTCACCTTAGGGTTTAAACCAACTATTGATCCTGTCATTCTTGAGTTTTGTCGTTTCTTTGTTGTTTTCTTGGGTCAAATTGGCCCAATCATATGGAGGGTTGTCGAATGTTTGAGGCATTTGACCAATACAGCCAATGTTCATTTTACTTTCCCACATTTAATTCACCTTTACTATCATAGTCTCTTTCGCAATGGTGTCTTTACACTAGTAGCTAGGAGCAAAAGAGTTTTGGTAAGCCCTGAAAATGAGAAAGACCGTGGCTGGTATGCCAAGTTTGTTGCTGCCCCCACGATTGGTTTAGTGGTAATGAGAATGTTCCCTTCCCTGAGAAGTGAAATTTTGCACGTAAAAGTCTTCTAACGTTCTCGTACCTTTTTCTTCAAATTTGTCGAGTTTTCTAACTTTCCCTTTCTTTATTAGCAGCCATGAAAGTTGTGAAAGATGTTCCTAATTTTCGTGATTGGGTAGACAAGTTATTGAAGATTGCACCAATGGATGGTAGGTCTTGGAAGACCCTTTCTAACCGATTTGGTTGGAAAGTAAAAACTCATGGTAAGAACTTTTTATTTTATTTCATTGTTTTTTTACTGCACTGAATTCAATCCTTCTTTTTATCAGAATTTTCTATTCGAGGAGTTACTACTGAGGCAGTCACGACTTCTCGTATCTCTTTGGAAAGGGCTCAAAAAATAATCTTGAGTTCTTCAGCAAAAAGAAAAGTTGTTGAGGATTAAGACTCTGAAGAAGAGGAAGATGTGGCTATTTGGTGTCAAGGTCACTAGCTCGAAGATGCATCATTTCTGATGATAAAGCAGAGGCATCCCCCTCTCCCCGTCGTTCTGTTCCTTTTACCGAGTCTATTGAGACCCTGGTAGTGATTCTCGATGATGACATTGCTCCCACGGCTGCTCGTGACTCTGTTGAACAACTTTTTATTAGTGGTATTAGTAGTGAAGGCTTAGGCCCTGTTTTAGATGAAACACCCTTGGCTTCTTTTTCGACACCCGTGTCTGTAACTCTTTCTTTGTCAGTCTTGGCTATTTCTATTTCTCCCCAGACTATTTTTACCACTTCTTATGTCCCTTATTCGACGATTCATCCTACAATCATTCACCGAGCTGAAGTTGGCTCCTCAAGTAAGAGTGCTGCTATAAGGCGAGTAGTTATTGAAGTTCCTGCTGAGAGCTGAGAGCAGTCTCTTAAGGAAATCAGGTCAAGCGGATTAATGGTGGAACCTTTAATTCGCCCAATCAAAAAAGCTAAGCTAGAGAGCCATAGTTCCTTTACACTGATGAATGACATTGTGCATGCTTCCTTAAAAGTATTCTCCGTTTTCTTTTTAAATTTCTACTTTGTAATTTTCTATCTTTAGGATTCTCATTTCCTTTCCTTTTCTTCCTTCTTCTTTTAGACAAATCTCACTGGTATGGAGTTGATGAGGAGGATTACCCTCTCAGAGCAATTAGTGCGCGATTCCCAGTTGTAGGCGTGCAATTGGAGGGAACAGTATGAAAGCTTGAAAATTGATGTGGAATATTTAGAAGAGAGAAAGAGTACCTTGGAGCTGAAGGTACGAGTTTTGACTTCCGAGCTGGCAGTTGAAAAGGCTTCCTCAATCCAAGCAGATAAAGAAAAAACTAGCCTTGAAACCTCCTACTCAAAATAGTTATCCAAGGCTAGTGAGGAAATCAGAGAGTTGAAGGCTCTCTTAAGGAAAAAAGAAGCTTGGACTGGGGAGCTCGTGCAAAATTTGACTCAAGCACAAGAAGACCTCCGAGTTTCTTCTGATAAGATGTGTGCTTTAGAAAGCTCCCATGCCTTTTTTCAAACTTCTTACACATCTGCCTTGGCCGAAAATGAGAAGTTGAAGAATGAAATTGCTGAAATGGAAACGGATTACGAGATCCTTGAGGATAAATCTGCTATTGATGTGAGTTGGGCGTTTTTGAATTCTCACCGTGATACCCTAATTGAAGCTAGTCAGGAGAACTTCAACTTGGAATATGAGTTAGCTAAAATTAACGAAACTATTGAGAAAGCTCACCAACCCTAAGATTTTCTTTCTCATGTGGTCGAAGCTTCCATGAATGTTGAAATTGATACGGGTATCCCAACCTCTTCAAGCCCAGTCAAGCCTGTTGCCATAAGCCAAGTTGAGCCCGCAATTGTTGATGCACCTGCTTCAGTACCTACTTTAGTGTTCGAGGGTGATCGAACTCTAAGGCCAAGGCTGTTCGATTTGTGTGGTTTGCATTTATTTTCCTTAACGTCAATTTCAATATTAATATGTCTTGTCAACTTGTACCAAATTATATCACGTATCATTAAAACCGCGTGTAATGTAATTGTTATCTGTTTTTTTAGGGTAAATAATTTGGCTCCTATGGTGGGACTAAGAATAATAGTGATTACTCGGTACAAACTTTCGTAACACACACTATGTTTCACTTGTTCTTTGAGGTATCTTTGTTCCAAGTTCAAAGTGTCGAACTCTTAGTCAGCACCCCTTCATGTTACTAATGATTTCGGCCACTATAGTGAGAATGATAACATAGCCCTAGGGAAAGACATACCCCCGACCGATCTCGATGGAGTTTTGGCTGTAGGTCCAATTGACGTCAGCTCACATGTATCTCTCAACGCAAATCTGGCCGTTGATCTTGAGGGCAGCGACCGCATGGACGTTCGATCAGCCGCTCAAAGCACACATGGCCGCGATGATAACGGGATCAACTTGCGGGTGATCTTCAAAATGTTGCAGGCTCAACAGGAAGCGATAGCCCAACTCCAAACCATAACCACCCACCGAGCACGATCGAGCCCGAGCCGTCACATGAAGTTGTCCACATGATCGAATCGATCTCGAAAAAATCAGATGAGAAGGAATTGGGGACCGTCCTGCAATCATGAAGATGCTCAAAGAACTGACAAATAAATTGAGTCGGGGGAAAAGAAGATCCAGGCGAACGAAAAGATGGTGGAAACTTACAACTATGGGGTCGATTAAATCCTCGGGGCACCACCTCTATTAAGGGTCTGGGCTCCAAAAAATTCGTGCAAAAGACTTTCCCCTTGAGCGCTGCTCCCAAGCCGATCCTGAAGAAGTTTTGAATGCCCGAGATTCCTAAATACAACTTAACAACTGATCCAAACGAGCATGCGACCTCTTACACATGTGCTATCAAAGGGAATGATCTAGAGAATAACGATATGGAACATAATTCTATTGACTCATTTGCTATGCTTGCACATTCTTTCATAAAGGCACACGCCGGAGCCATCAAAATCGGATCTTTTCAAGGTAAGGTAGAAGGATAACATAATGCTCGGAGAATTCATGTCCAGATTCCAAATAGAACGGATGGACATGCCACCAGTCACTGACGATTGGGTCATTCAAGCTTTCACCCAATGACTCAATGTTTGAAGCTTTGTGGCTTTGCAACAGTTGAAGCTTAATTTGATAGAGTACCCGGTGTTAGTTGGGACAATGTGCATAATCGGTATCAATCGAAGATCAGGATCGATGACGACCAACTTGGGGATCCTTCCGGTCCGTTTATCCTATCAGACCTGTCGACATAGTATAATTTCGAACCTATAATTTCAAATATGTAGTGTGCTCATAGTAAAAGACTAAAGTTAAACTCAAATTTTAGATCCACCTCTTCATACTTATGCACCCATCTTCTTGAAATCATGGATACGCCTCTAAAATTTATCCATAAGACAACTTAGATTTGGTGTTCTATGGTTGTTTTCTAATACAATTTTATTAGTTTGTCCGGTGAAGCAAAAGAACAAAATAATTTTAGGCGAGGTGAACTATTTTTATTTTCTATTAACACAACGCTTTTCATACAAGTAAATTTTGACGGACTAGGCCATGATTCTTTCATAATTTATTTAACATATTCAAGTTTGATCCAACTCGCCTGTCAGACACGCTAAGCTTGGATAGACACTTATCTTATAACATCTCCGACCTAATATTAAATTTTATATTAAAATAGGGTAATATTAAATTTATTTCAACTGTTATATCATTTTTTACATCAAAAAAAAATATTTTTTTTATTCTATATATATATTATATTATTATCTTTCATTTAAATTTTATTTTTTATTTCCTTCAAATAAATTCTATCTTTTTTTCACATTCTTCACATATAATTCATATTCATCACATATATAATCATTTATTACAAAATTATTTTAAATAATAAATCAACTAAAAGTGAAATAATTGACAAAAAAAATTAAATAAATATTATATTATAGTCAACTTTAATTTAAGTACCACATAAACGTTTAACTTTCGCCTATATTCTCCCATAAATGCTCGATTAATGCATTACGAAGTTCGAAATGCACATCTTTATCCTTAATTTTTTTGTGTCGAGCTAAAAGTTTTTCAAATCGGTAATCTTCATCTACTGCCATTTCTACCGTGGGAGCTGGACATTCACGTGCATCTTGAATTGGTGTCTTAAAATTACTCTAGTTCTCTTATCATGTTGTGCAGTATAATACATGTGGTCATTATTGAGGCGATGAAAAATTAAAGAGAAAAGTTGATAATGATTACGTAAAAATGATCCAATCGGAGAATAGTCGGCTTGTTGAGGCGATGGAAAAGTCAATTAACTCAAGAAATGAAGTTTCGAGATAAAAAGAATTCAAAGAAGAAAATAAAATTTTATTGACGAAGTTGAATTCCATTGACTATCCAAATCATCGTGAATTTTTGCAACAAGAACAAAAACGAATAATAGATAAAAGAAGTCAACAACTTCAACAACTACAAGCACAACAATCTTCTACCTCGTTCTCAAAGTCTTTTAATAATTTTGATGCACTTGAAAATGACATACCGGATTACTAAACTTATGTTTTATGTTTTTTAATGTAATTTTAGTTTTAATGTATCCTCTTTTGATGCACTTTCAATTTTAATGTATTTTTATTTTATGCATTGTTAATTTTCTTTTTTAAATTTTAGTTTTCACTTTTCAATTTTAGAAACATTAGATATCTTATATTTGCATTTTTTATTTTTAAATAGTTTTTAATATTTCTTTTTATACAATTATAATAATAATAAAATTAACTTATAATTTTATATAAGTATAATATATACAAAAAATAAATATATAAAAAATATAGGATATAAAATTAAAATTATAATGATATTAATATAAAAACTAATTATATACATAATATATGATAAATTAAAAGTCCAAAAAAATAAAAAAAAATAAGTAACAGTAAATTAAATTTGGTGTTGATGAATAGTATCATACCAAATTTGGCGTGACACAAATCACATACTAAATAATGCAAAATTTTATGTTATATTGGAGCCAAAAAACGCTAAATTTTACATTAAATTTATATTTGGTGTAAACAATAATACACTGTTGAAGATGCCCTTACTCCGCTTATCTTCGATCTTGATCTAAATATAAATTAACAAGAAAAGGTTATAAATTTACATAAGCTATATGTGCATTGTCGTACATCCATATTTCTTTGTTCACCATCCGGTGTTTCGAAAAATACATAGGATTTGTCTTTTCTTTTTTATTTTGTGGTCTGGGAGACAAACATTTTTTTTGCTTTGAGGTATTTGTTTGTTGTGTTTTCCCAAGTATTAATGGCCAGTATGATCATCAATAGCTTATGGGACTCTTCCAATGTTTGGATGGATCCAACTCATCCTTGACTACTTGATAACCAATATTAAAGTTAGTGCTACTTCTATTTCGAAAAGGTTAGTTTATCTTAAAAACGTGACAAGAATAACATGACAAATCCCATGCCTATACTTTGGGAGCTTCGTTTGCCCATCTCTTCTCCCTGCCCCCTATAATACGAGAATGTAAGCTCCGGTTTGGTCATAAATAATTTTTTTATATTTAAAGAAAATGTTATTTAGTTATAAAAAGTTATCAGCTTTTGGGTATGTTTAACCCAAAAAATAATTTTCAAGGTCAAAATAATAGTTTTATATGACGGGCCACAAGCAACTGATTCAATTCGAAAAATATAAAATTTTATTAATACAACGTGATAGAGAAGTAGGAAATAAATTCAGTGACAGATAATATAATAAAAATAAAGCAGAGAAGAAAGAATTCTTATTGAATGATCCTTGATAGATAATGAGCCGAACATATCTTGAAGGGTCGAACTATGACTAACTTAAAAACAATATGATAAAATTACAATGTATATAATTGTAGAGAAGAAAATTAGACCCCCTCGTGATGGTAGAAATATGTCTATTTATATGGCTAAATCTAAGTAATCATTCTCCTTGACTTCTTGGTCCATTACAAGCATTTACTCAATCCATCCATGACTTTTGGAACGCTTGTAACAACTGTGTAAATGCTAAAATTTCGTAACTGATGAGTTAATTCTATAATTAATGAGTTTACTCCATAACTGATGAGTTAATTTCGTGCCTGTTGATTCAATCTTGGGTCTATTGAGTCAATCCCGTGCCTGTTGAGTCAATCCCGTGCCTATTGAGTCAATCTCGTGCATGTTGAGTCAATCTCGTGCTTGTTGAGTCAATCTCGTGCCTGTTGAGTCAATCTTGAATTGATTGCATTGTTATGACCGTTACAATCATTTATTGTGCTTTACATAATTGATTGGTACTAGATAGTGCAATGATGATAAATCCCATATAATCTGAGATTAATTGATTCCTTCCTCACGAGATATTCTCCCATATTTGATCCATACTATTTTATGATGATCAGTTCCGAGGCTAACATGTACTGTACGAGTATGTTCCGCCCCGAGGGTGTTTCACATATCATCTTTACATGTCATTCTTCACTTTTCTTCAAACTTTGCTAACACGTATCGCCATTTAATGAACCCACATGGCGAGTCTAATTTTTACTAATACAAGGTAGTTTTGGAAATGAATTTTCAAGTTTTAAAACGCTATTTCCCGTTTGACATAAATTCCCAAATATATTTTGGAAAAGGCTAATTTAACATGAGAAAAATAAGAAATTTTATGCATTTTACAAATATAAAACGTGGCTTACAATATTTAAAATTTTGAAGAGAATTAACAATATATTTGAAATCTACAACAACAATAACCCAGTATAATCTCACGTGTAAGGTCTGAGGAGCATAGTGTGTACACATGCCTTATCCTTTCCCCCAAGGGTAGAGAGACTGTTTCCGAAAGATCCTAGGAACAACGAGATGAAAATGAGGCAACAATAACAACCACATATGTCAAGAAGACAGTGCAATCAACCTAAGGATCAGAAAAATAAATAGAAAAAACAACATCAATAATCAAAATAATGGAAAGGTACTAAGCAATCAAAGCAGAAAGTAATACAAACACAATAAGTACTAACAATATAAAGCAACACACTACAAACTAGTCTAACACTCTCAACAAGGAAGGAAGACGCTAACTACCTACTAACCTACGACTTTGATGCTTGCCCTCCAAGCTTTCCTATCTAAGGTCATGTCCTCGATGAGCTGGAGTCGCGCCATGTCCTGCCTGATAAGCTTTCCCCAATATTTATTAGTGCGCACTCTACCTCTTCTCACACATGACGAAGACAACCACTTGCACCTCCTAATCGGGTCGTCAAGGCTTATTCTCCGCACGTGCCCGGACCATCTAACCTTTGCTTCCCGCATTTTGTCATCTATGTGCATCATCCCACCTTAGCTAGAATATCCCCTTCATAATCTTATCAAATTTAGTATCTCATATATCCACCTCGATATCCTTATTTTTGCAACTTTCATCTTCTGGATATACGAGTTATTAACTGGCCAACATTCTGCTCCATACAACATAGCCGGTCTAACCACCGCTCTATAAAACTTTCCTTTAAGTTCTGGTAGCCCATTTTTTTCACACAACACGCGAGATGCTAACTCCCCGTTCCTCTGGATAATAGACTCAAGATACTTAAAACTCCCTTTCTAGGGGATGACTTGTGAATCAAGACTTATGTCACTGTCCACTTCTCCAATTATGTTATTGAACTTGCACTCCAAGTATTATGTCTTAATCCTGCTCGACTTGAAACCTTTAGACTCCGGGGTCTGTCTCCAAACCTCCAGCCTCTCGTCGAACACTGCCTCACATCTCATCAATCAAGACTATATTATTAGTAAATAACATACATCATGGCACCTCTCCCCGAATATGGTGCATTAGCGCGTCCATCGCCAAGACAAATAGGAAAGGACTGAGCACTGATCCTTAGTGCAACCCCATAACTACCGAAAAATGCTCTAAGTCATCGCTTACTGTCCTAACCCGAATCTTAGCGCCATCATACATGTCTTTAATCACCCTAATGTATGCTATTAGAACACATTTAGCTTCCAAACACCTCTAAAAAACCTCTCTCGTGACGTTATTGTACGTTTTTTCTAGGTCAATAAACATCATGTGTAAATATTTCTTCCTATACATGTACTGTTCGCCAACCTCCTGATGAGATGGATAACTTTCGTAGTTGAACGGCTAGATATGAACTCAAATTGGTTATCTGGTATAGACACCGAGCTCCTCACCCTCGCTTCCACCACCATCTTCCACACTTTCATAGTATGACTAAGTAACTTAATATCCCTATAGTTGCTGCAATTCTGGATATTACATTTGTTCGTGTACAATGAAATTATCGTACTCCATCTCCATTCCACTAGCATCTTCTTCGTCCAAAAAATAACGTTAAAAAATCTCTTCAACCAATCTACGCGTTCCCTACCCACATACCTCTAAAACTTAACCGGAATTTTATTTGACCTAATCACTTTGCCTCTACTCACCTTATGCATAGCCCCACAACCTCCTCGACCTTAAATACCCAAAATCAAAGTGACTCTCAGAGTGCTCTAAATCACCTAACACAATGTCTCTATCCCCTCCTCATTCAGAACTTTGCGAAAGTAAGTATGCCATCTCTGCTTAATCTAAGCCTTATCCATTAAAACTCTGACATACTTATCCTTGACGCACCTCACTTGATCTAGATCACACGCCTTTCTCTCTCTCGCCTTGGCTAGCCGAGATAACTTCTTGTCTCGTCTTAGTCCCCTAATTCTTCATACAAGCAACCAAACACTGCATTTTTTTTGCCTTTGTGATCGCTAGTTTCGCCTCTTTTCTAAAGCAGGCTGACGTGAAATTGAGTTTAGGAAAGTAAGAAAGACTTTCAAAATTTACAATCAAACCGTATTTTAATATTTCTGTGGTTATTAAAAAAATTAATACGAGAAAATAAGAAATAAATAACTAAATTATTTTTAAATAAAAAAATATTAATTCTATCGCATGGAAAAGTACTTTCATTTATTTTATTGAGGACAAAATCATTTTTTTAAAAGGGAAGAGTACTTTCATAGTCTTTTTCAGCGGCTGGTGCAATTTGTGGCTTATAAATATGAATGGAAGACTTTACGCCTGAATCCTTTTTTCCCCAAGTGAAAAATTTGGGGGTCCTTTATTCTTGAGAACGAAAGCTCTCCGGTGACGCCAAATCGTATCCGATTGAAAAATTTTCGTTTCTAGAGAGAGAGAGAGAGAAGAGCAAGAAGAGGAAAGAGAGAGTGAAGGACCACGTAAACGAATACAGTCCATGTATGTAATGAAGGATTCTTGGGAGAACACGATACAACTACGATTCGCCTTTATAATACCCTTCTTCTCCTGCAAATAACTTTCTTCAGTTCAGTACTAGTACGACTTCTTTTAACGCTCTCTTAATTTTTCTCGCTTACAATGTCCGGCGACGCTTCTGCTTCTGTTTCTGTTTCAGTTTCTTCTTATGGGTTTTGTTTAGAGGGGCTTGATGATGTTCAAGATTATCCATGGGTCAGTTTTTTCTTACTCTCAATCCCAATTACAAGTCCACCGTTCTTGGGCTTTATTTCTTTGTTGAGTCTCTTAGATTCTGATACTTGTTCTGGAATTTTCTGATGAATGTAGGCGAATGAAGGAGAGCCATCTATGTCGTGGGATAGGTATAGTCATCTATACGATATTGTACAAACGGGTAACAAAGCATACCGTGATAACAGATGGGACGAGGTAAATTTTCATTTTCTTGATAAAATATTTTTTCTTTAGTCAATGTACCTTTGTTACTCACTAACGTTGTCTATTAAAGAAATGAAAACTGAAGATTTATAACCAATAAATAAAAAAAGTTAACGTGCAATTTAACTGCCTTCGATTACATCGCCTATCAGAAATATTGCAATTGGTCATGACTTGTTTCCAGGGGGTAACTTTAACTGGACTAGTAATCTTGCCTGTATCTTCTCATTGCTAGACGAAGTTTCTGCTTTTTATATCATACCCCCACAAGGGCGTTTTGATACCGAGGATCTTGTTTCCCGTGAAAAATGTATTCACCTTGGAAATTCATTTTATGAACCAATTCTACCATTTGGTTTGGTATAAGTATTTTTGGCATATGCTAATCATACAAGGTGGATGATAGGGCATGAGAACAGTATTTTGGTGATATGTTTAGCATTAACGATCGAAACAGTGTTTAGGTGTCGGTTGAAGCAAGTGATATGGAGTATGACCGTGTGATACTTGGAAAAGAAACCGACTCCTGTCCATGATTTTGTGAAAATATTGTTTGGTAACTGAATTCTAGAAAATGGTTCATCATGGAAAATATTTCTCTCCATGGAAAAACACACCCTTGTCCTTTCATTTTTATCTTCTTTTTATGAGGTATGGCACCTTTCTGTATTCTGTATATTTACTTTGTTAGCAATCAATATTTTATCTTAGGCATTAGAACAATGCATAAGATGCAAGCCGAAGTGTTTATGAACTCTCTTTCTCATGGTTTATGAAGAATGAGACTAGCTCTTTTTTTTCTTCTTTTGATGTATTTCTTGAGGAGGTGGAGTTTCTGGGGCAGTTCTATAATCTAAAGATTCGGAGATAATCTTGAGACTTAGGGATCTGAATTTTAGTGCATGTGTCCAATATCCATCTATAACTACATGACACAGGTAATTCAAGGTGGTTGAGTGGCTCTAGTTTGAAGTAATGTTCTTGATGTTGTTCTGACAACATACTACTGCCTAGTCTAGTGATCAGCATTTTTCTTTATTGTTGGCCAACAACAACAACAATAACAATCCAGTATAATCCCACTTGGTGGGGTCTGGGGAGGGTAGTGTGTACGCAGACCTTACCCCTACCCTTGGGTAGAGAGGCTGTTTCCAAATAGACCCCCGGCATCCTTCCCTCCAAGAACTTCCCACCTTGCTCTTGGGGAGACTCGAACTCACAACCTCTCGGTTGGAAATGAGGGTTGCTTACCATCAGAGCAACCCCTCTTGTCTAATTTTGGCCATTACCTCAAAAACTAGCTCCTTCACAAGAATGATTTTCAGGCTTTAATGTGTTATTTGGTCAAGACTAAAAAGGTTTGTGTTCTTGCATAGTTGCATTTATCTTCTTGCGTTCTCAATTAGCCCGTTTCCCTGGTCAGGCTATCAATTGTTATACAAGAGCTAACAACACTAGGTCAAATGATCCTATTATTCTTAGCAACAGATGCGCTTCATACCTCAGGTAAATTTTGTTTTATGCCTTGTTCTTATGCATATTGAATGTTCCATTTTGATTCATCTCTGTTGACTTTGCCATCTTTATTCTGTGTTTTCTATTTGACTGCTCACTGGTTCCCAAGTGGCTGAACTTAGTTTTTTTTATAACTGAACTTTTGTCCAGGTTTAGCCAATTTCTGAAAAGTAGAACTGCATCAGATTCAGAATACAGGCCATTGAGTGGGTTGGATCCTACAACACTTGCTGGAGTATGTCTGATTTTTGCTATAGTCTATGATTTCAATCTTCTCAATACGAGGTTTTGCAGCAAATTTAAATTGTTTTACTTCAATGTCAGCTTGCATTAAAGGATGCTGAGAAGGTGATGCATCTGCAGAACAATTCAGTAAACTCATATATTCTGAAGGCAAACTCACTCATTTTGGTAAGGACATCATATGTCGTGCATCATTAACTTGAAAAACACACGGTTTCAACATGGGTGGACTTTGGAACATAGCCTAATTTTCTATTTCCTTATTTTGTTGTTTCCTGAACTCTTTATACTTTGAAGTGGGGAAATAACTAATTTGGGTTTGTCCTAGTGTGTGGGGACCCCGTAGTATTCGTTGTTCTATCATGAGAGAGGCACATACTTCAATTGTCTAATTCACTCTTATGTTATCTTGTCAAATGCTTATTTCTTTACTAGTGAACTAGTTTGTCACTGTCTGAATGTAGTCAAGGAGATTGCCATACTTCCAATCTCTTGTTAAGTATTTGGTTGGCTGATAATCTTTTTGGACACTCATCTCATATTTCTATTTGTTAAGTATTTCGTTGTTCTATCATGAGAGAGGCATGAGCCGAGGGTCGATTGGAAACATCCTCTTTGCCCTTTCGGGTAGGGGTAAGGCCTGTCTACATATTACCCTCTCCAGACCCCACTCTGTGGGACTATACTGGGGAGTTGTTGTTGTTGTTGTATCATGAGAGAGGCACATACTTCAATTGTCTAATTCACTCTTATGTTATCTCGTCAAATGCTTATTTCTTTACTAGTGAACTAGTTTGTAACTGTCTGAATGTAGTGAAGGAGATTGCCATACTTCTAATCTCTTGTTAAGTATTTGGTTGGCTGATAATCTTTTTGGACACTCATCTCATATTTCTTGAATTGCCAGTTAGAAAAAAATGAGCTAGCCCAAGATGTAATCCGTTCAGGCCTTCAAGTGAATCCTCTTAGGTAAAGCAAATTATGGTAATTTTCATAACTATAGCATGCTTTCTCATGTTAGTTTCTATTTCCCAGAAGCATTTTGATAAAGTTTGATTATGTGGTGAGTTCTTAATTGCTGTTTCTTCTGTGATGTAGCACTCCCCTTCTAAATTTGGAGAAATCGATCAAAGCTACACTTGGAACGAGAAGCCACGGGATACTACAGCGCAGTGATGATTTTGACTGTACTCTGTGCTTAAAGCTATTATATGAACCTATAACAACTCCTTGTGGACATTCTTTTTGCCGTGCATGCCTCTTCCAATCAATGGACCGATGTAAGTTTTATATTTGCCTACCTATCTACCTCGGCTTCTTTTATATATTGAATTATGACCATCGTATTCTCTTCTCCTTACTCTTGTTTTACTCTTTGGATGAAATTTTTTCTAGATAACAGATGCCCATTGTGCCGAACAGTTCTTTTCATTAGTCCCAGAACATGTGCAATCAGGTTAGTTGCTTATGGTACATCCTCCCATTGTACTTGTTTTACACCTCTACTGCTGAGACTACAGCTTCTCTATTTTTCTTTTTCTTTTTAGGATAGTAATTGATCCTACTGGTATTCGTCATTCAGTCACATGCTTCGTTGCTTCCTCTCTTTTAATGCTATAAAAGAGATTGATTGTCTGGACCAAAAGTCTTCCTGCAAAAGGAATAAAATATCGCGTCTGTACCTTTACACTCCTTGATGACTGTTCTCACTAATATTAATGAGTTAATTGAACACATTTTGTCCCATGTGGCTAATATTGCCTTGTCTATATTTTGTCTTGTGTGGCTACTGCCTCATTCTTATTTTGCACTTTTTCAGTGTAACATTGAATAACATAATAAAAAAGAATTTTCCTGAGGAATATGCTGAAAGGAAGGCTGAGAATGACAGTCTTATAAACCTTGGTGTTGACTTGCTGCCTCTTTTTGTCATGGACGTTATTCTACCATGCGAGAAGCTTGCACTTAACATTTTTGAACCTCGTTACAGACTTATGGTGAGTGCTACTTAACTATTATATTCTTGAGTATTAGTGTAGAATGCAGTTTTGCCTCTTTCGCATGGTTGTCATGACCTAGATGAACCATCATTATTGTATTTCAAAATCTTTTCTTCTCAAAAAAAGAAAAAAAAAAGAAAAAAGAATTCTATTACCTATTGCCCCAGTTGTTTTGTCTTAGTTTACTAGATATATAGATTGAGAAAAAAAGGGTTTGGAAGATTTTACTTTTGTGCTACTTTTACATAATGATAAGATGAGGTAAAAAATGTGTGGATGATTGAACTTATCACCAATAGTAGAAGTTCTAGTTCTTGAAAAAAAGAAGCAGGATTATCCTATTTAGTTAATTCTCCCCAAAAAAAAACAACATACTGCTCAATCTGTGAGGCTTGCTTACTTTTGCAAGAGATGGCCTCCTATTTGGGGGAGAATTAACTAAATAGGATAATCCTGCTTCGTTTTTTCAACAACTAGAACTTCTACTACTGGTGATAAGTTCAATCATCCACACATTTTTGGGTGATAAGTTCAATCATCCACAAGAGATGGCCTCCTAATTTAGGCAACTGAGATGGCTCCCATTTTAGTTTGTCTTGCAGAAGTTTACAAATTGTTTTGTGAAACAGGTTAGGAGGATAATGGAAGGAAATCGTCGAATGGGAATGGTAGTTTCCTTTTGATTTCTCTGCAGTAGTTATTATAGGTTTTGCAGTCTTCACTTTTGGCTGAGGCTTCACCGTTAATCATGCAGGCTGTTGTTGATCCTACGACGGGTTCGATAGCTGATTATGCTTGTGAAGTGGAGATTACAGAGTAGGTGTTTTGCGAGCTGTTCAGATTTTGGGGATATCTTTTTCGTTTATTCTTCTAAAGATTCCATCATTTTATTCTTGTTTATAGAAGTTGATAACCTGCATCTCTTCGTGTAGATGTGAGCCACTTCCAGACGGGCGTTTCTATCTGGAGGTGAATATCAGCTCTTTGTCTCATCCCATTATCTGCCTTTTTTTTGTACCATGAACCTTCCTGTTAGCATCGCTTATTTACTACTTACGAGTTCACTAACATTTACGAGTTCATTAATATGAGGGTGCAAACTGCTATATGAGGACTTCTAAGTGTGTAACATAATCAAGTTTCTTTACCACACAATAAAGCATGCATAATATTGCATCCATGTACAATATCTTGGTGCACCTGACTGTTTGTGTCAAAGTGAATACTATAGCTACTTTTGTGCCTGGAAGCAAGTGAAAATGTTCTTCTTGAACACTTTGACCAACTTTCCCTTCAGCAAATTGAGAATTTTATTTCCTTGCCAAATAAACCCTGGTTTTGGTTGTTTCTCCTTTAAGGATGAATTAAAAAAGCTGTTATTTCCGTCCAGAGGCGGTGTCATGTCTAAATTTTCCACCATAAGATAGCCGAAATTCTGCTGAACCTTTTCTTTCTTCATACAAATCTTCAAAGTTCTTACAAATTTATGCAGGTTGAAAGTCGACGTAGATGTCGCGTTGTACGATATTGGGATCAAGACGGGTTAGTTCAATTACCAACTCTTTATTGGTAGTTAAGTTTAAAAAAGTATTAAGAAGGGCACAGAAACACAGGTTCAGGTACACCATTTGATTGCCAAAGGAAAATGCAGAAATATAACTCCTGACCTTTTCTGTGCGTTTATGTAAGCAGGAGATTTGTAGGAAAAGCAGTTCAAAAAGTTCACAAGAAAAATGTTTTCCATAATAAGTCCTGGGGTTTGCTCCCTTTCAAGGTCTCAAGTTCGAAACCCACTGGGTGCAAACAATTTCTGAGGGCCATCGGACTGGGTAAAACCTGAATTAACCGTGGTGCACTTGCGGGAAACTCCTTGCCGAGGGCCTGTGCACCCCAGGATTAGTCGAGGCTCGAAGAGACTCGGATACCCGGTGCAAAATCAAAAAAGTCCTGGGAAAAGTGTAGGAACTTGAAGAAATTGGTTTCCTCTTGTTTTTGAACTTTCCTTTTCCTTTCATGCAAACGTTTTGAAGAAAATGATTTTCCTTTTTAATTTATTTCTCAGAAGTAAATTCTCTAACAAATAAAAAAGCCAATATGTGAAATTTTACTAAGGAGAGGGGATATTAGAAATGTCTGGATTAGTCCTTTTATAGCTTTGCAGTGAGTCGGGAGGTTGGATCCAATATGCCATCCCAAAATACTAAGCGCAGCACCAATGCTATTATTTTTCCATTGTTCTGCTACTTTATGCTTCCTTATGCTTGCTTTTTTATATTTTTCCTTGGCCATTATTATGAAGGTATCGTGTTGCTGAGGTTGAGTGGATACAGGATATATGCCCAGGCGAAGGAACAAGAGAGAGGCTTGAAGTAAGTTGTACGGCATTTCCTTGAGAGAGATTTGTTGATCCATTTCATGTAGGATCCTTATTTTTGTGGCATATGAATCTTTTCTTCTTTACCTGCCAAAAGAAAGTTTCTTGTTTCTTGTGTCTCTCTGGTTGAGTATTTTTTGGGCAAAATGTTTTTTCAGGATTCCTCTGAAAATTCAACTAGATTATTGACAGCCTTATATTTCATACGAGAAAATGTTTCCATTCTCTCTTACTGACCATTGAATTATGATGGAAATAGCTCATTTCCGTCTCTTAATGCTTACTGATATATTCTGTGTGCATTTGTGTGTATGTACTTGTATAATCTGTGCGCATTTGTAGCTTGCTTCACCAGGAACTAATTCATTGTCAACCACTTAATGCATTTCAAACTCTAGCTTGTCGCTGAAGTGTCTTAGCTTATAAATGTTCAATTGTAATTTGTCAATTGCTGACAGTTACTGGAGATGGCAAATAAGGCAGCGGCATTTGCTCAACAGTGGTTGAGGAACGCACAAGAAGTGGCAGGAGGTGAAGTCATTAATAGAGTTTTCCCTTTCTTGTCTCCTTTGTGGCAAATGATTGTTATAGGTCCATTTGTGGGATGAGATTTCATGTTTTTTTTTTTGGTAATAGCGGTTTGATGTCTTTTGATCCTTCAATACATAGCGACTACACTTTCATAGATGGATTTTGCAAGTAGAAGTACCACTTGCATAGATAGGTGTTAGATTCTTGAAGACTTGATATACAGAGGTGCGGATGCACCTTAGTGCAAGCTGTGTCATCCGACACCGCTTGGACAGAAATTTGCGTTGAATATATAATATTCTAAATAAGTGTTTATAAACAACAAAATGAAAGTGCTTGCCAGGTAGTGTGTCTTGGTCCAATGGCTAAGCAGCAAAATACAAGTGGGAGGTAAAGGGTTCAAAGCTCAATGCCCCTAATTTTTGGGTTTTTAAAAAAGCTTACTTCCATTTACTAACGGTGCAATGAGCATTTCAACCGTTATAAGCTGTTTGCTAATTCTTTTTCTTTCCTTTTCTTTTTTCTTGAAGACAGCACCTTTTAAGATTTCAAAATCAAGTTGAACATTTGAATTCATTTAAATTGGAAGAAAGAATCAATGAGGCGAAACCACGTCTACACATTGAAAGAATTGTTTTAAGTTCCTTCAAACTTATTTAAATTTGAGTGGTTGAGTGATGCCTTATATTAGGGGCGTTGAGCTTCCCAGACCTTACTTGTGGGATTATACTGGGTTATTGTTGTTGTTGTCGTTGTTGTTGTTGTGTGATGCCGTATATCAAAAAAAATTTTAGCAGTATATGAGGCTTTATGAATACATTTCAAAAAGTAAAAAATCATCGAGGAAAGTTATAGTATTACAGTTGTTTTGCGTTTTTTATATAGTTTGAATATTTTAAATAAAATGTAGCATCACTGTTATATTTCTTCACTTCTTTAAATTGTCGACACCACTTACGAAAAACTCTGCATACGCCCCTGTAATATACATACTACCGCACTTCTGTAAATGCTACACCTTATTGGTGTGATATCAACGGAAACCTTTGAACTATCAAAAAATAGTTTTATCAATCAAGATCGGTGAACATGACCCGGAAAACTTGTCGTCCCTGTCAATTTAGTAATATATTGGATGGCTTCAGGCAGAGAGCTGACCTTAGTGTTTCTGCTTTGTGTATTTGGTAGAGCTTAAATATTCTTTTGGTTAATATCCTTCTGGTAACATCATGACCTAGACTTTGCCTGCAGATCGTAGACGTGCAGAACTCTTCAAAGCGGAAGGATTGATGCCATCGCCACAGGATCCTGAGCGTTTAAGTTTTTGGGTAATACTTGAATCCATGTTCAAGTTAAAAACAAGTAATAGACATGAATTAGTAATTTATATTTTGGCGTCTGAATAAATGCAGCTTACAACCCTGACCAGTCGTAGACCAACAGAGAAATTAGACCTGCTTCAGATAAGAGATACACATGAGGTATTTTTTCTTTAGCACTTTATTTAAACTATCTTTTTCTTGAACTCCTTTCTTCAAGAACAAGGTCTCACCACACGGTGAAGGTTGCTTGTAGCACGCCGTGAGCTCTAGGCTAAAGAGCAGTTGAGCAGCTCAAGCGAATTGCCTTAGTTATTCTAAAGTGCTTCAACAATGAGTATATCCGAACCCAATATATTTTCGATGCGGAGTAAGGAATTTTATGTGGAGGTTCACAATTTTATCAAATATTAGATCTTAACCCATGGTTTTAATAGTACAATGAGTTGAGTGCTAAGAACATTAAAGATCGAACCCATGAAATTAAAATGCTGAATCCGCCTATGTCAAAGCCATGTTTCTCAAGCCCTAATATCCCTTGAATTACTTGAGGAACTATTACAAGTGGAATATTCTATATCTTCTTCCCTCTGATTCTTTCTTGATTAGTCACTTTTTACTATTTGTTGATTGTGCTTAATTTATTCTGCAGAGGATAAGGCGAGGACTCCTATACATGAAAGCAGAAGAACAAGGATGCAGACTGCAATAATACTTGGGAACATGTAATAGTTTCTTTACATGAAAGCAGGAGGACAAGGCTGAAGGCTGCCGGCTGCAATGAATTTTTGGTCGATATGTAATTAATTCAATTATTTGTAGTATATGATTGATTGTTGTGTATAGCTCATATATAGGCTTATTTGATTTCAACATTTTTTTATCCACATTTCCAATAGTGATGGATCCTCAACCCAACTCTCTTTCAGAGAGATGCATTGTTGACTTCGACTATTCTTTATTGTAAAGGCCTGGACTGTTATTGACTTGAGGTTATTCTAGAGATACGGTGGACGTTGCTTGTAGCACATCGTGAGTTTTATTCACTATACAAGTGGAAATGTTCTGATTCTTTTTACTATTTGTTGATTGTGCTTCAATTTATCTGTAGGGGATAAGGCGAGGACTCCTTTACATGAAAACAGAGGGACAAGGCTGCCGGCTGCAATGAATTTTCTGGTCGATATGTAATTAATTCCACTATTTATACATATTTAATTTCAATAATTGTTATCCATGTGAAATTTACATAGTCGACCATTAATTTGCTTGGAACTGAGGTGTAGTTACTATTTTTTTTTTGGTAATTAAGTTGTTGTATTAATCACCAAAGGAAATTCTTTACATAACTATAGTCCAGCTACACACAGCTGACTATCACAAAAAGAGAGACGTAGCCAACATCTATTTACTATGCCTCTATTTCTAATTACAAGGAGAATGCTGGAGTTGCAGGCTATAAACTTAATAGGACTCCTAATATGACATGTGTATGCAATATTTCTAAGTAAGTGCCCATATGAACTTGACACATTCCTAAACAACCTTGAGTTCCTCTCTAACCAGATGTTATAACACATTTCTGCAATGATCATTTTGATACTATGAGCTCGAGTAGTCCTCCCTTTAGCCATGGTTATGATCCATTGGATGTATTGATCCCAACTTTGAAAGCTAGGCTGAGTTACCCCAATCCAAATCATTGTTTGATGTCTCAGTTGCATGGTGAAGGGACAGGAGAAGAAGAGGTGATCCCTGGTCTCCATGTCTTGCTGGCATAGTGTACAGGTGCTGTCCATGTTTGGATTCCACTGTCTCAATCGATCCTTGGTAGGTAACCTATCCTGCAGAATCAGCCAGAGATTAAACACTGCCTTGGGTCTGGCATAGTTTTGGATGGTTAGATTTTTCCACACAACTCTTGGCAGCTGCCCAATCTGTTGAAGATACAGCTTTTTGATAGAACATTCTGATTGGGACAATAGCTGTGATTGGTGCAATGTAACAGTAGCTTCAATAATCTTCCTTACCATCCAGCTGGCTTGGTTAGGAATTTTTATGGTATGAAGTTGATGTTGCTTAATGTAGACAGCATGAATCCATTTAACCCACAGTACATCCTTCTTGTGAGCCAAGTCCCACCCAAGCTTAGCAACTCTATTCCATAGTAGCAAGTTCATAATATTTAGTCCTCCAGCAGATTTAGGCAGACAAACCTTGTCC
Source organism: Nicotiana benthamiana (assembly GCA_034376525.1). NCBI lineage: Eukaryota > Viridiplantae > Streptophyta > Magnoliopsida > Solanales > Solanaceae > Nicotiana > Nicotiana benthamiana. Next base: position 17,097,359 of record CM067325.1, read on the forward strand.
CAAGCTACATATACCTTCTTTGATATACTGGCAGTACCTGTCCAAATATAAGATCTGCATATTGCATCTAACAGCTTTAGAATTTTGGAAGGAATAAGGAAGATTTGAGCCCAGTAAGCCTGTATGCCAAAAGCTACTGTTTGCACCAATTGAATTCTGCCTGCATAGGACAACTTCCTGGCAGTCCAAGATGTTATCCTGGCAGTAACTTTATTCACCAATGGTTGCCACTGTAATAAAGACATCTTCTTGGTAGATAGGGGAACTCCCAGGTATTTAAAGGGTAATTCCCCATGTGCATAACCAAGATGAGCTACAATTTGATGTTGTATATCAGAAGGAACACCACCAAAATAGACAAAACTTTTGTTCATATTAGCATTCATACCAGATGCCTCAGTGAAATGAGAGAGGTATTTAAACATAGTGGATACAGTCTTCAAGTCTCCTTTGGCAAACATCAACAAATCATCTGCAAAACTGAGATGAGTAACACCTAACTTCTTACAGCCAGGATGAAATGAGAAATCAGCATTCTTTTTAAGTTCACAAAGAGCTCTACTGAGGTACTCCATCACTATAGTAAACAGAAAGGGAGAAATTGGATCACCCTGTCTCAAACCTTTGGCTGCTTGAAAAGGTTCTGTAGTTTTCCCATTCACCATGACTGTATAGCTCACTGTTTGAACACATTCCATGATCCATCTGATAAACCTGCTTGGGAAGTTTAAAGACTCCATCACCTGCTGTAAGAAAACCCACTCAACAGAATCATATGCCTTCTGTATGTCTATTTTAATCATGCATCTAGGAGATACATGAGCCCTTGCATAATGTTTAATCAGTTCATGTGCTAGGATAATATTGTCAACAATCCTCCTTCCAGGAATAAAGCCTGCCTGGGTATCACAGATGATACTGGCTATGCATTTCTGTAATCTATTGGCCAATATCTTGGAGATGATTTTATACAAAACTGAACAGCAAGCTATTGGTCGAAATTCCTTGACTTATTGTGGATTAGCAACTTTAGGAATCAAGGTGAGGGAGACACAGTTAACTGGTTTATACATTCTACTGGTCTGGAAGAAGTCCATAACAGCCCTAGTGATCTGATTGCCAGTGATACACCATGTCTGTTTGAAAAAAGTAGCATTGTATCCATCAATACCTGGAGCTTTATGATCACCTATGGACTTTAAGCTATCTACAATTTCATCCATAGTAACATCAGCAATTAACTGTTGCATCTGGTTGTGTGTGAGTTTAGGACCATTGTCCATATAGGACCTGTTAATTGCTGGTAAGGAGGTAGTTGATGTTCCCATCAAGGATTTATAAAAATGATCTCATCTCTGATTGCATCTGGATTAGTAATTTTGGTACCTCCTGTTGTAACCAATTCTGTTATACTTTTGTATTGGTTTCTTTCTTTCAGTAGAGCATTAAAATATTTATTATTTGAGTCTCCCAAGTGAATCCATCTGGCTCTGGATTTCTGTTGCAGTATACTCTCTTCTATCATTGACCATTTCTCCAACTTCAATATCAGATCCTTTTCTTTAGTCTGTAACTCATCAGTATATTGCAGCCTCATCTGATTTTGAATGTCAGCCAATTCCACCCTGCTATCCTCAATTCTTTGTGTAATGTTCTTAAATTCTCTAACATTTAGAAATTTAAGAACAGGTTTGAGTGCCTTGAGATTGATCCAGACCTCCTTGAGAGTATCTTGACCAGTGTTTTTCCAGTGTTCCTTGACAATGCACTGAAAGTCATTGTGGTTAGCCCATGCATTGTAAAATCTGAAGGGAGTTTTCCTGAGGCTGTGATCTTCATAAACAGTAAGGACCATTGGATTATGATCAGATATTAAAGGGGGGTCATATACAGTTTGTACATGACTCCGCTTAATCATCCATTCATAATTACCAAATATTCTATCCAATCTACTACAAACTCTAGCAGAACCAGTTTGCTTATTAGACCATGTGAAGAAAGACCCTTTCCAAGGCAATTCTGATAGTTCAGCCACTTGAACACATTGAGTGAAATCTTGGATTTCAGCTTGGGTAACCTGGTTACATGATTGCCTATCATTAATAGACAACACTGAATTGAAGTCACCTGCAACCAGCCAAGGGTCAGTTATACCAATAGCAAGATTCTGAAGTTGTTGCCACATTAACCTTCTTTGATCCAATCCATTGCAACCATAGACTACAGTGAGGAGGCAAACCAAATCCCCTGCAGGAGTGTTGACACTACAATGAAGAAATTGGTCTCCCTCTTGAATACCAGTGACATTAATCTTCTGATCATCCCAAAGGATCCAGATTCTACCTCTTGGGGAGTCCCTATAGTTAGCTAGCAGCTTCCAGCCAGGGACTAAACTATTAGCTATTCTCCTGCATTCTGTTCTTTAACCTTTGTCTCTACCAAACTGACAATGTTAAAATTATTTTGTTTAAGTATTCCCTAGCTTCCTTTTGTTTATATCTCTTATTTACACCTCTAATATTCCAGACTAACAACTTCATTGAGTATAACTAGGACCCCCTTTGTCAGGGGGGTTTCCAGGTTTACTATTTGACATGCTTTGAAACCTATTACTCAATACCACAGGGGATAATGGGGGAAAGTTTGTAAGATTGAACACTGGAGAATGGACTTGCTTGCCTTTATCCACCTGTATGAACACATCAGTATTTTCTACAGGATCAGCTGTTACAGAAGGAAACACCATCTGCTCTGGTAGGGTCTGCTGCTTGGGTTCTTTAGGCTGCATAACACTTTCATTTACCACTTCGGGTCTCCATTGTTGAACAACTTTAAGCTTGTGAATAGGTGAAGGTTTGGGGACAGCCAAACAGTTGTGCCCAACCATAAGACACTTTATAGAGTATGTTGGTTTCCAATCATTGTTGGCGGCTTTCTTTATGCCGTACAAGGATGAAGGTAAATTTATTCCATTATGCATTCGCGAATGGACTTATTGCTATGTCCATTCCAGCTACATCTTTTTGCGTGCAAGAAAGCAATTACCTTTCAAGTCTTTTACTTTCTTTTTCCCCACCAGTTAGCTTGATTAGATCAATAATAGTTTAATAACGTATAATTACGCGAGAAAATCAGTTGATTAGTGAATTAGGGAGGTCTTATGACCATAATCCCAACTTACTTAACTGGCATTAATGAAGATAAATTTAAATTCCTAAAACTTGGGTGATTTGGTCCCACAAACTTGCATAACCTAAGGCAGATTATTTATCTGATTCTGCTATTGATGGTAGCCATTTCCTTTCAAAGGTCAACTAATTAACAATCTTTTCTTTAAGCATTATATTCCCAGCTGGATACGCGCTTTTGGACTTTTGTGTTTGTTGTTATTTAATCAAATCATTTCTTAAATTTAGAACTAACAGTTTGTGGGGACTTAACAGAAAAAAGCTCTCAAATACTAATTCTTCCCAGAAAAACTTTACATTTTCAAACAACTATACAAGATGGCACGTTCTATACTAACATGTTAACAACTAATGTTCTTTCATTTTTAGCCATTTCATTAAGCTCCCTATATTCTTCTTGACCTTTACAAACATAAACGTGCTACTCTTCCACTATTTGCTATCCTTATGTCTATTCAAAAATTCTACTAGTAATTCTAATATCAAAAATCTTGCTCTCATACAACAAAACATGAGAGGAAGAAAACACCATTTTGTCATTTTTGCTTTTCTTGTACTGTTTTTTGCAAATATAGCCACTTCAACTTCTAAAGGAAAATTTACACCAGCTGATACTTATCTGATCAATTGTGGATCCCCTGATAGTACATTGCTTGATGATGGAAGGACTTTTAAGTCTGATCCTCAATCTGCTTCTTACTTGTCTACTGATCAGACTATTTTAGCTTCTGTTAAATCTTTACACGAAAAGGTTTCTTTTTCATCTGAATCTTTGTTGTATCAAACAGCGAGAATATTTGAAAGTGAATCTTTGTATAGATTTCTTGTTTTTCAACCAGGCAGGCATTGGGTGCGTTTGTATTTTTATCCTCTTTCACATCCAAATTACAATCTAACAAGTGCTATGTTCAGTGTTTCTTGTGATAGTATTGTTTTACTGCATGATTTTTCAGTGAAGGATACTAGTAAAACAGTGTTCAAAGAGTATCTTATTAATATTACTTCATCTCAATTTACCCTCAAATTTTCACCTCAGAAGAAATCTTTTGCATTTATCAATGCTATTGAGTTTGTCTCAGCACCAGATGATCTCATTCCTGATTCAGCTGCTGCAGTTTCCCCTGTTGGTGATTTCAATGGCTTGTCTCAATTCGCGTTTGAAGTAAGTTATCGGCTAAATATTGGAGGGTCAATTGTCACACCTAAAAATGATACATTGTGGAGGACATGGTTGCCTGATGATCAGTATATGGTATTCCCACAAGGAGCTCAGAATGTGTCGGTTCCTCCTATGACGATCAAATATCCGGATGGAGGTGCAACGCCTTTGATTGCTCCGCGTTGGGTTTATGCTACAGCTGATAGGATGGCAGATGCTGGTGTGGCAAACTCTAATTTTAAGCTGACGTGGGAGATGAACGTTGATCCGAGCTTTTCTTACTTGATCAGAATGCATTTTTGTGATATTGTGAGCCAAGGCCTAAATGAGTTGTACTTCAATGTCTATATTAATGAGATAACGGGGGTCTCTAGTCTTGACCTCTCAACACTCACTTCAGATTTGGCCACCCCTTATTACAAAGACTTTGTGCTCAATGCCACTGCCATCACCAATGGCTCGATCATCGTGCAGGTGGGGCCCACACCTAACGTTCTTTCTAACCTCCCGAATGCCATCCTCAATGGCTTGGAGGTCATGAAGATAAGCAACATAGCAGGAAGTTTGGATGGGCTGTTCTCATCTGGTGGACCGAATGCAGGCCTAGTGCCAAAATCTCGCGGTATGAGAATTGCTGCTGCTTTTGGATTGGCAATGGGGTTTACAGCAATAGTACTGCTTGTAATGGGCATTGTGAGGTGGCGAAGGAAACCAAAAAATGGTTGGGAGAGGCAGAAGACATTCTCCTCTTGGCTTCCTCTCAATGCCAGTTACTGTAGTTTCATGTCAAGCAAGAGCAAGACTAGTTGTTCAACAATCATATCCTCTGGCCTCAACTTTGGCCGGCTTTTCACTTTCAATGAAATCAAGATTGCAACAAAAAACTTTGATGAAAAGGCAGTCATTGGTGTTGGAGGCTTTGGAAAAGTCTACCTTGGTGAGTTGGAAGATGGAATAAAACTCGCCATAAAACGAGGAAATCCATCATCCTCACAAGGTATAAACGAATTCAGAACTGAAATTGAGTTGCTATCCAAGCTTAGGCATAGACATCTTGTTTCACTCATTGGGTATTGCGATGAACAATCAGAAATGATTCTCGTCTATGAATACATGTCTAATGGTCCTCTTCGCGACCACATTTATGGTTCCACTTTGCCAACTCTATCATGGAGACAAAGGCTTGAAATTTGCATAGGAGCTGCTCGAGGACTACACTACCTTCACACAGGATCAACTCAAGGAATAATACACCGCGATATAAAAACCACAAACATCCTCCTGGATGAGAATTTTGTCGCAAAGATGGCTGATTTTGGCTTGTCAAAAACCGGTCCTTCACTGGAGCAAACGCACGTTAGCACAGCAGTGAAGGGTAGTTTTGGTTACCTTGATCCTGAGTACTTCAGAAGACAACAACTAACAGAAAAATCTGATGTTTACTCATTTGGGGTTGTCCTATTTGAGGTATTATGTGCAAGGCCAGCACTTGATCCAGCATTGCCAAGAGAACAAGTAAATTTGGCAGAGTGGGCAATGCAGCAGCACAGAAAGGGTTCTCTGGAGAAGATCATAGACCCTAATCTTGCAGGAACTATTAGGCCAGAGGCGTTAAGGAAATACGTGGAAGCTGCAGAGAAATGCTTGGCAGAGTATGGTGTTGATCGGCCTACAATGGGAGATGTCTTGTGGAACTTAGAGTATGCTTTACAACTTGAAGGAGCATCACCACAGAGTGATCTTCCAGAGGAGGATGAGAATGAAAATTCAAAGCCAAGTTCTTCAGAACAAGCTGGGACGAATCTGAAGGCCAACAAAGAGGAGCAGCTAATTAACATCAATGATGATTCTGGAGTGGTGGTTGGTTCACCTATGTTCTTAGAAGATTTTCAAGGAAGATAACTGAAATAACTGATATTACACCAACTCCTTTTTATTTATTTATTTGATTTTCTGCTTTTGATATTTTTACTTTACTTCTCAAGCAATCTTGGGTTATCTGTGATTGATATCTTGTTTAGTTCATGATGACTGGAGACATGCTAAAGTTTGTCTGTATCAGAGGATCTAATAGAGTTTCACTTTTAAGTACTTGTAGCTATATTTACAGATTTATCTTCACTCGGGTGTTATTTTTCAATACTTATCGTTATTTTCCAATAGAATTGAGAAAACCTGTAAACTGTTAGATGGCGAAATATTTGTGTTAATGACAAGAGGGGCTTGGTCTGATGGTAACCAACCCTCACTTACAACCGAGAGGTTGTGAGTTCGAGTCTCCCCAGGAGCAAATTCTGGGGATTTATGCCGGGGGTCTATTTGGAAACAGCCTCTCTACCCCAGGGTAGGGGTAAGGCTGCGTACACACTACCCTCCCCAGACACCACTGAGTGGTATTGTACTGGGTCGTACTTTTTTCCTCAATCTCCTTAATTCAGTTTCGACCACCAACGTTCCTTGCTATAGCGGGTGGTAATGTGACTAATGTCTTGTGACATCGTCGAAATCTTGATAGTTCAAAACTCCATTCTGTTTTCGATATTCACATTTGACAGGAAATATGAGTTAATTTAATACTTTATCCAATATATGAAGCAGCATCTATAGATAATGGTTATACAACAATTATTATGAGCTAGATTGTTCTACACTTCTTGCATGCATATACTGGTTGTATGAGTTGTGAGTTGAAGCTTAGTTTCTTTCATAGACTGGTGCATAAATTGGGTTTTACGCAGAAATAGAATGAACTAAAGGATAAAATTGTACTGGAATGTGTAGAAGTATATTTTGTTTAACTTTTTGTAGTATTTAAGATACTGTGGTAATGCATTTCACATAACTAAAGCAGATAGAGGTAATAGGGCAGATTAAAAAGAAAAGTACGGCAAGAGCGGAAGAAGTATACTGTATAATGATAATTGAGAGTAAAAAAACCATAACAAGTCAGTGTCAGGACACTATGATCTGTAGGAAAGAAAGCTGAGAGCTCCTCACTTGTAGAGAGTTTGAATTAGGTAAAGCTTACTTCTGGTAAAAAAAACCGACCCAATAAAAACATGAACACAATATAATTGTAAAAATACAACACTAGAAAACCATTCACATTGATATGTACAACTAGGTTTCTCATTGTCAACAAAATACACAATTGCTCCAGACATCCTCTTTCTTTCCAATCATTGTGGTGCCTCCAGCTGCATAATGAAAACAGCACAGAAATCCAAGAAGAGGAACTGCGGACCACTAATTCTTTGGAGATCAAGCAGGTATTTGTCGTCTGGAGCTTTGTAGAGCTACAACAGTATTTACCCAAATCCACATTAGGGAGATTCAAATAGAAAAAGCTATAAAGCTCCTAGTAGAATCACTGGTACGTGTTTGAATGGATTTTTATTTTTTCCCTTTTTTTTGGGGAACATGAGTCAGCAATCGATGTAACTGAATACTCGATGCTAGGTCATAGACGATAGATTAGAATTGACAATCTTAAACAAAAACTGCTGTTCAAATTTATGCACCAGTTATCAAATTTATAAAAAACCCACTATGTTGAGAGCAAAAGATAATGAAACAAAGAGATGATTATACCTGCATTTCAAACTTCACAGCTGTTTGTGGCTGTAAATGTGTACTTAGGGCAGTCGCATTGCTAATAAATTGATCATCATTCATATGATTGCTGGCCATGCTAGGAAAATCAAGATCGTGACACCATAAACACTTCATATTATAGTGCCCAATTTTTTTCCATCGAACATTTAGTTCTTGCAGAGTACCAAGAACCTGATTCATGATCTCCCGTGGATTTGCTGGAGACTGACAAAGTAATCAACGATGAAATTGAGGAAATTCATACAATCTTTCCACTACATATACTGCAAGACAACTAACCTGAAGTCCAACTAGCCATTTTTTATCTTTGGAAAATGGGTGTCTCAAATTCGCTTCTTGAGAAATTCCATTCCCAGTGGACAGCTGTAGATCAAGATTTGGAAACAATCCTGGGGAATAACCATCCTAGAAAAACACAAGAAAGTAAATATCAAGGACAACCTAATGAGTGTGGAATACCTGAGGCTATAGTAAATAGTTATGTGACATTTGAGAAGAATAGCTCTAAACTTAGCGAATAGATAGGGAAGTTACGAGGGTAATATTGTTTAAAGCCAGAACAAACTACCAGTATTCTCAAACTTTGTAATAAGAGTGACAATCTGAACCATAGTACATAGCAGTGGATCTTGAAATAAGCCACATGCAAAAGAATATGACTCTTGACATGCTTTGCACCTTCATATTCTAGAAAGCCAACGGATTCAATCAAGCATATATCAGCGGAACTGCTACCTCTTCACCCAACTTCAAACACAAAAGAGGTTAGAAAATGTGCTAGTCTGAGTTGTAACACTACTTTTAGACTCTGATACGATCAGTAGGAAATTCAGAGATAATACAGAAGGCGCTAGGTGAAACATAATTATGATATAGTTGGAGAACTGCAGAACACAGTAGCATCTCTTCATCCTAATTTGTTCAAAAAGAGAGTAGCATGTCCGAAGTCAGAGTATCTCCATGTGATGGGATTTTCACAAATTATAATTTTCCTATATGAAGTGACACAGTAGGCAGAATAGTTCATGACGATCACACAACCGCATAATGGTTCTGCAGTTCACATACTCTTTGACAGAAAGGGTGATAAATAACACCCCAAAAAGTTTATGCTATGAAAAATAATGACTTTAAATAAGAGAGAGCATACCATAGATTCCTGAAACTCAGCTGCTAGATAGCCACTGGAAGCCAAGGAACGGTTGTCGTACACCAGATAGTATGCAACAGTAGCCTGAGATAGACACACAAGGTATAAACAAGCTGGACTAATTAAAAGGTTGGCTACATTTCATCCCTTTGCTATCAATTTGATTGAATGTAAGCCCAAACTTCAGTTGAATCATCGTGCATACCCCCCCCCCCCCCCTCTTCCCAAGGATAAGCAACATTGAAAAGCCTCAATTTCTAGGTAGAAATGTAAAATTCAAGTATATCTACAATTGCTTGATTTTTTTCCTTTTCCGATACCCCTTAGTAAGCATATGCAATGGAGAAAATTTACAAGAAGAAAAAAGTAGTGATGCCAAGAGACAGAGTCACAGGTAATGATGTAAGAAGCAACGTACATCGTCTTGTATTCTCTTTTGCAAAGATTCGAGCAACTGTTCTCTATCAAATCCCATCCTCATTACTTGCTGGAGAATTTCCTCATCAAGCTGCAGAGTTGTAGGCAAGACAGCTTATAGTATCAGCAGGAATGGGTAAAGAGAAAGAATTGCATACCTCAAGTATTTAACAAACAAACAATAATATACATGAGGAACGAGATATATAGGATAGATGTGATAAGCTTTGACATCTCCAATCAAACAAAATCCTCTGAAATGGCAGCAAGATACATGAGTTTTCCCTAATGCCGTAAAAGGAAATGAAGATTGATAACAATGTTTTGATATCAATTATACTTGATGATTCTTTTATGTTACCACTTGAATTAACACAGGAGTAACAAGTGGGGAAACCACAAAAACCAGCGTCCAGTATAAGTTACCGGATATGCAGCAGCATATTAAGTTGGATTTGAGGTAGCATTCGAATAAAAAGGGGCAAAATCAATTGGTACCCTTTCAGCAACATACAAGATAATCTTTGTTCTTACAAAAGTAATGTCATATTTACCTTTTTGAGATGCTGCATAGCATCAGGTGGAGGGACGGCCAAATACCGAGGAAGATGAATTTTGAACCACTGGTGCAGACGAATATCACTCATGGTTATCCGCTTCATAGGGTCAACAATTAGCATCCTTGGTATCAAATCCCTAGCTCCAGCTGATAGATGACTTGGAAGGGTGTAGAGCCCACTCTGAATGACACATTGTCAACCATGTAAAGAACCACTACTTCAACTGTAAAAGCTCGGAAAATCTAGGGAAACCAGACAGAAAAGTAGATCAATGGATGTACCTTTATTTTCTTGAAAAGGTTAGGAATATTCTCATCGTCAAAAGGAAGTGTACCACAAAGAAGAGCATATAAGATAACGCCACAACTCCAAACATCTACCTCGGGACCAGCATAAAGTTTCCCAGAGACAACCTGCAAATATAAGTTGTCGATATGACTTCAGCCTTCCGGCTAAAAGGAGAAATGGTTCTCTTAAAGATAACAAAACTGTAAATGTTTCCACCTCAGGGGCTGCATAATTTGGACTTCCACAACTTGTCTTCAGAAAATGGCCATCTCGCATAATGTTGCTCAAGCCAAAATCTGCTATCTTCACATTGCGTCTTGCATCCAAAAGCAGATTCTCAGGCTTAAGGTCCCGATGAACCACCCGATTCCTATGGCAGTACTCTACACCAGCAATGATCTGTCCCCAGAGAAACAACCAACCGTTATGATTTCAGTGAAAAAAGAAACTACATTCATATGTAAGACCTAAACCCACAGTTAAGACTGCCATTTTGCACTGTTAAAATGACCAAGATAAAAAATCAACTCTACCTGCTGGAAAAAATGGCGAGCTTCATCTTCCTGTAACCTGCCCTTTTCTACAATATAATCAAAGAGTTCACCAGACTTAACATACTCCATCACAACATATATATCTGATGGTGTCTCTATCACTTCGTAGAGTCGTATGACATGTGGATGCACAAATAGTCTACATATTTTTATTTCTCTTCTCACTGCACAGAGATAGAGCAAAATTTAGATGCCCCGTGAATGACCTTCTAAATATCAAATGAACTAAACCAAGACGTGATTCGGTTAAACTTGTTTTAAACTTCACGAAAATATGTTCATGGTGTAAACAAAAAGAACAAACAGAAACCACATCTATTGATAACATAAAGATACCCCTGGCATGAGCTTCATACATTTTTCCTCCATGTCGGGGGTCTTCATTTTTCGACGGTTAAGGATTTTGATAGCCACTTTGTGCCCAGTCTGCAAATGCTCAGCAATTTTAACTTTACCAAAGGATCCATGTCCAAGAGTTTTTCCAAGCCTGTAGTTCCTTAGAAAAGGAGTATCTGTAGTTCCACCACCTCTGCTACTCATTTGCCTATAACACACATGATTGACACCTCTAGCAATTTAGTCAAAACAGTTGGATACCTAGCTATTCATAGCAGCAGGGTTTTGAATCACACAGTAAATCCATTCTCTTCTAAAAGCATAGTTTGTACATACAGCAGATTAACTAAAGTTAACAACTTTAATGATCACGTTATAAAATTAGGTCAACTGAGTACCAAAGAAGCAGATTTCAATTGAACATGTAATCCAATAAAGAAACTTCGAAAGCTCTGCTAGAGAAGTTATCAACTTGAGGATTTCGTAATCAATGATCAAGAAAAAAGATTAACAGCCAGATCAAGTAAAACTCAGAAACTGTAAATACTGATTCATAGCACGATTTTGCTCAACTTATGGCAAAATTTATCACAAAAACCAAGAATTTTGTAGATACTATAAGCAGCAGAAAATGGAAGTGAACGAGTTAGAAAAGATACCTAGAAAGTGAATGAATTGAATTTCAGACAGTGCATGCGCGAATTTTTCTCGGGAAAGAGAGGAAAAAAGAGGGCGGAGAATTTTCAGACAGTGAAGGAAAGTGATTGGATCTTTGTAAATTCTCGGGTTTAGAATCTGACTCAGCAATACGTAACGGGATATGGACAAATTCGTTACATCTCTTCCACTTTGAGCCCAAAACGACAAAATTTAACCCAATTCCTCAAACTCAATGAAGCCCATTACAGGGCTGTCTAGTCCTGTGGAAATGAAGTGGAAATTTTTCATAAAGTATTATATTTTAGTATTAACTAATTTTAGGGTATGTGTTTTATGTGTATATCTATAGTAATAAATATATAATTTTAAAAATTATACACATATTATTAAATAATATATTTGAGTGATTGAACTAGTATTAAAGAAAAATAATAAATATTAACTCACTAAACTTGATCAAGTGCAGAGGGTTGAATGTTTTAAACTTGATCAAGTGGAATAAGGTTGCTGTTGCAAAATATCTATGGGCACTGACCAAGAAGAAAGACAACCTGTGGATTAAATGGGTGCATACTTTTTATATAAAAAACTACAGTATTGATGACATGCCAATTCCTAAATCAGCTGCTTGGGCAATAAGGAAGATATTTGAATCGAGAGAGTTGATAAAAGGCATTGCAGATCTTCAAGGTAATCTGTACAGTCGACTACTTCAGCTACAGAGGGGAGATTCTTTCAGTATTAAGAAATTCTACAGATTCCAACACCCTCAATATCATAAGGTCCAGTGGAAGAGCATCATACTGCAGGCTCAATTACATCCTAGATACAAGTACATTTTATGGCTTGCTTTGCATAAGAGGTTGGCAACAGTGGACATACTCCAGGAACTCCACATTGTGATTCAACATGAGTGTACTTTCTGTGGACTGTCTCGTGAGACTCTTGATCATTTGTACTTCGACTGCTCGCAGACTAAAGCACTTTGGAGTCGGCTCCTAAACTGGCTGGGTTATAAACGACCCATTTCTGACTGGAACAATGAATGTGAATGGGTTAGTAAACTAGCAAGAAAGAGAACTGGTATATCAGAATCACTGCCTGTTTGTTAGGGATCTTGGTGACAGTGATATGGAGAGAGCGAAACAAACAGAGATTCCAATGAGGAAAAATGTTGGGCGATAATGTCTGCAAGGAAATAGTCATCCACCTACACTTAAAAGGAGCTTCAGTTCACAAATGGAAGGCTGCACTGTCAAGTTTAGACCATTACCCTTAGGACTGCTGTTTGATTGTTTGACACACATACTATCACATAGTGAGATAGCTACAATTTTGTCATCTAATAGTAGGTTTAGTGATTGTTTAGTATGGAAGTATAGATGGTCAGCATCTATGTTTGTATTTGTATAATTTTTTTTATGAAATAAAATAGAAATCTATTATGAAAAAAAAAAAGTAATCTCACTAAACTAGTGCATTAAATACACAAATTCTACTCCACTTAAGTTTTATATGTTTATGAGATATTGAATATATATCTTATGAAAATTATTGTTATCTTTATCATCAAATGGTATAAATAAATTAAAAAAATTACTTTACAATAATTATTCAAATTAAAGATAATAAAAGATTTAAAGAATTTAAATCTTTCGATCGTTTAGAAATTTGTGAGTGAAGAGATAGTGAATTACAAAAAATAATATAATACGATATGAAAAATATAGGGAACTATTGTTTATTAAATGCATATAATAAGAAAGAAAAATGATAATGGTAATTTTTTTTAATACATTTTGTTTTATGTTATATCCTTATTGCTTCAACTTAATCTTTTTATCAATTTAACTTTAATATTATATATTTCTTTCATGGCAAATGCTTTTATTGTGTAAAAAATTTGTGTACCTTAAGAGTTTAATCAAACTTGGCAAATAAGTTTACTTATATGATAATTTTGAAACAAAATTAAATTAACTTTTTTGCTGCTTTATTAATTCAAAATTTTAATTATTTGCTGAGAGTTCATGCTTTTATGGTAGCATAGAAGATATAAATTATTTTCGAACTTTTCCTACTCGAGCATGATATTATTCTTTTATCGGTTTATGTAATATTAAGCTATATTTAATAATTAAATTAAACATTTAGGTACAAAACGGATCAATTGGTTTTGTGGCCAATTACAAATTTATTTTTAGTTTTATGATCCAATCTCTTTTTTTAACACATCAAAGATTTGTTTTTGCACATAAACTATCTTTTACACGTGAGATATCTAAAAAAGATATTTTTCTAAATTCAAAATTGTAAAAAGCTATGAAAACTTAAACACGTACAAAACCTCTTGCTTTAGTGGTAAATATCTATAAAAATATCTTGTTAGAATTATAGGTTCCCTAAAAAGAAGAATCAATGTGAACATATTTCTTCGCAAATTACCGTGAAGAAATATTAGGAAAAGAACGTAATTCTCTTACATCTCTTAAATAATATCCATTTTAAAGTACTTAATATTAGGAGTTCTTACTTAATTCAATAAGGAAAAATCTAGTAATTAAAATTGTAGTTTCTTTTAAAGTCCTAAAATATTAGGATAGTAATTAAATAACTACTTTATTTAGTGTGAATACTATTTTAAAATGGTAAAAAAGAGGAACAATATCTCGTTAAGGATCTTTGTACTTTTAATATAGATACACGCGTCGCGCGTGTATCCCGTCTCAATAAATACATATTTTAAAAATTATATAAATACTATATAACTAATTACATTGGAGTTATAAAATAAATATAGGGAAAAAATATAAATTCCTGAAAAATAATGATTGTTGATTTTATTCAACAATTCAATAAATGAGAAGCAGTAATAACATCTTTAGACAAGAGGGGTTGCTCTGATGGTAAGCAACCCCCACTTCCAGCCGAGAGGTTGTGAGTTCGAGTCTCCCTAAAAGTAAGGTGGGAAGTTCTTGGAGGAAAGGATGCCGGGATCTATTTGAAAACAGTCTCGGAATCTATTTGGAAACAGTCTCTCGACCTAAGGTATGGGTAAGTTCTTGTTGTTGTTGTTGTAATAACATCTTAATTGTTATAAATACACTTCTATTTAAGGTGAATGTCTTTAATTAGAGAGATTCTAGAGTCCTATTATTGGTAGCTAGATCATCCCACTCCCTATAAATAAAGGGGTCTTCTACCATTGTAATACATCCCTAACAATCTCTAAGTATCAATAAGAATACTTCTCTCTCTCTATTCTCTCTATTGCTCTTGTTCTTGCATTATTGTTCTTGTCTTTATATTATTTCATAACACGTTATCAGCACGAGACTCTACCGTCTCAAGAACCATTCTCGAAAAATCTAAGGTATTTCCCTCTTCCTAATTTAATTTTCGATTATGTCTGACATTACGAAAAGAAAGTTCGTTGCCCTTGAAATTTCGGGCAAGAACTATATGACATGGGTGTTGGATGCTGAAATCCACTTAGATGCTATGGGTCTCGGAGACACCATCAAAGATAGAGTAAAAGCATCCATCCAAGACTGTGCGAAGGCCTTGATTTTCTTGCGCCATCACCTTGATGAAGGTTTGAAGATTGAATATCTCACCGTCAATGATCCACTCATCTTGTGGAACGGCTTAAAGGAGAGATATGACAACCTGAAGTTGGTCACTCTGCCACAAGCACGATATGATTGGGCTCATCTGAGGCTCCAGGACTTTAAGTCCGTTTCTGAATATAATTCTGCAATGTTTAGAATTACTTCTAAATTGAAGCTATGCGGAGATAAAATCTCCGATTATGATATGCTTGAGAAAACGTTTACAATGTTTCATGCCTCCAATATGGTACTGCAACAACAGTACAGAGAGAAAGGCTTTACAAAGTACTCTGAACTGATTTCTCTTCTACTAGTGGCTGAGCGAAATAATGACCTGCTCATGAGAAATCACGAAAATCGACCCACTGGGTCTACACCACTGCCTGAAGCAGATAAGGTGCACTCTCATTATGCCAAACATGAAAAGGGCCATGGTCATGGTCGTAAACGGGATCATAGCCAGGGACGTAGACAAGGAAGAAATTCCAATGAAGTCCGTCAACCCCCAAGGAGAGATAACCGCCGAAAGCAGAAACGGGGTCATGAAGATCCTAAGGCAAATGGTTCAGAAACTATATGTTATCGTTGCGGTGGGAAAGGGCACTGGTCAAAGACTTGGCCGTATACCAAGACACTTGGTTGACCTTTATCAAGCATCTCGAAAGAGAAAAGACCCTGAAACAAATTTTGTCTATGACGACAACTTGGACAGCACCCACCTGGATGTGGCAGACTTCTTTGAGCAACCCGAGGGGAAAATAGACCACCTAATCGGTGATGGGTCCGTGATGAAAGAAGATGGAGTTATTTGATTTTGTTCTACTTGTATTAGTTAGTGAATAAACTAATAGTCATTAGTACTAGCTCGTATTAGTTAGTTCATGATGCAATGTTAGCAGTAGTTCTTTAGAATGTCTTCAATATGCTCAAATATCAATAATATTTTTATTTTCCAGTAGGGGTAATCGACTAGCCTGAAAAACTAGTCGATTATCTACTATTTTCGCATTAAAGCTGAAAAACAATTGATCAACAATCGATTGTCTTTGTCTAACAATCGATTGTCGTTAAGACAGCGTAATCTGGAATTTTTCAAAAATCATCCACAATCGATTTTCTTTGTCTAACAATCGATTGTCGTTAAGACAGTGTAATCTGGAATTTTTCAAAAATCATCCACAATCGATTGTCTATGTCTAACAATCGATTGTCGTTAGACAGTGTAATCTGGAATTTTTCAAAAATAGTCAACAATCGATTGTCTATGTTTAACAATCGATTGTCTTAAAACAGTGTGATCTGGAATTTTTCAAAATAGTCAACAATCGATTGTCTATGCTTAACAATCGATTGTCTTAAGACAGTGTGCTCTGGAATTTTTCAAAATAGTCAACAATCGATTGTCTATGCTTAACAATCGATTGTCTTAAAACAATGTGCTCTGGAATTTTTCAAAATAGCCAACAATCGATTGTCTATAGTTAACAATCGATTTTCTTAAGACACTGTGATCTGAAGTTTTTCAAAATAACAAATAATCGATTGTGTGTGTTTAACAATCGATTGTCAATGTTCAACAATCGATTGTTTGAAGAAAATGCTTAAACTGAAATTTTCAAACTGCAAAGTAATCAATTATGGATAACATATCTGATTTTGTTAGTCAACTGTTAGCAGCAGATCTTGAAAATATTATGTGACACAAACGAATTGAACTTGTTTATTCTTATGTTCGTGTATCTCTTTTGTATGTCAAACTATGGGATAGCAAATATGGATATCTCACAAGGCGAACTTGGATCAACGTCCAACTGTAAAAGTATTTGCCTAGTTGATTCATGTACTACACATACAATACTCAAAGAAAAGAAATATTTCTCTCAACTAAATATGTGTAAGGCAAACGTTACTACAATCTCTGGAAGTAGTAAATTGATTGAAGGCTCCGGAAGAGCAACTGTAACTCTGCCCAAAGGCACGACGTTAATCATAGAGAATGCAATGTTCTCCTCCAAGTCTAAGAGAAACTTGTTGAGTTTTAAAGATGTACGCCGGAATGACTATCATATTGAGACAATGGATGAAGATAATCTTGAATATCTCGTCATCACAAAGAATGTCTCCGGCCAAAAGAGGGTTATTGAGAAATTCCCGTCTTTATCTTGTGGCCTGTATTGGACAAGAATTAGTGCAATTGAGGCACATTCCACAGTAAACCAAAGGGTTACTGATTCCAATACCTTTGTACTTTGGCATGATCGATTGGGACACCCAGGATCGGTCATGATGAGACGGATTATAGAAAGCTCATATAGGCATCCGTTAAAGAATTTCAAAATTCTTTCGAATAATGAATATCCTTGCACTTCGTGTTATCAAGGCAAGTTGATTATCAGGCCATCACCAACAAAGGTTGGGACTGAGTCACCCACGTTTCTGGAACGTATATAAGGGGACATTTGTGGACCTATTCACCCACCTAGTGGGTCGTTTAGGTATTTCATGGTCTTGATAGACGCATCCTGTAGATGGTCTCATGTGTGCCTGTTGTCATCACGCAACCTTGCATTTGTGAAATTAATGGCACAAATAATTCGACTACGAGCACAATTTTCAGATAATCCAATCAAGTCCATTAGACTGGATAATGCTGCTGAGTTTACATCCCAAGCATTTAATGATTATTGCTTAGCAATCGGGATAAAAGTTGAACATTCTGTAGCTCATGTTCACACTCAAAACGGTCTTGCAGAATCGTTAATTAAACGCCTGCAGTTGATTGCAAGGCCATTACTTATGAGAACGAGGCTGCCCACTTCGGTATGGGGCCACGCCATCTTACATGCAGCAATGCTAATTCGTCTCAGACCGACGAATTACCACAAGTATTCCCCGTTGCAATTGGTTTTGGGTCATGAACCCAATATATCCCATTTAAGAATTTTTGGATGCGCAGTATATGTGCCTATAGCACCGCCATCCCGCACCAAAATGGGTCCGCAAAGAAGGTTTGGAATATATGTTGGGTTTTTGAATCGCCCTCCATCATTCGCTACCTCGAAACATTGACAGGCGACGTGTTTACTGCACGATTTGCAGACTGTCGATTCGATGAGACACTTTTCCCAAAATTAGGGGGAGAAGTTGGTGAAACCAAACGGGAAATTTTGTGGAAAAATGCATCATTATCTCATCTTGATCCACATACCTCTATTTGTGAAAGAGAGGTACAAAAGATTATCCATTTGCAAAGAATAGCAAATCAAATGCTTGACGCATTTACGGACTTGAAGAGGATAACGAAATCCCACATTCCCGCGGAAAATGTTCCAATCCGTATTGATGTCCCTGTTGGACAATCATCTAGTGTCATATCCAATGAGTCAAATGCACGCCTGAAGCGTGGCAGACCATTAGGTTCCAAAGATCGAAATCCTAGAAAAAGGAAAAAGAATGATCATAATGACACCACGAAAGAATCTCACTATTTAACAAATTCTGAGATTCATGAAGAATCCATTGAGCCCGAGACTCTGGAAAATACGGAACTATCCCTAAATCCAATTAATATTGAGGCAAATATTAATCGAGTGGATATTGTGGTGGATAATGCCTTTGCTTATAATGTAGCATCTAGCATTATGCAAGAATGTGAGGATCTCGAACCTCAATCTGTTGAAGAATGTCGAAAAAGACAGGATTGGCCAAAGTGGCAAGAAGCAATTCAATCAGAATTGAATTCGTTGGCAAAACGTGAAGTTTTTGGCCCTATAGTTGAAACACCTAATGGTGTTAAGCCCGTCGGCTATAAATGGGTCTTTGTACGCAAAAGAAATAAGAAAAACGAGGTACAAAGATATAAGGCACGCCTTGTTGCACAAGGTTTTTCTCAAAGGTCTGGCGTCGATTATGAAGAGACATATTCGCCTGTAATGGATGCGATAACCTTTCGTTATCTCATAAGTTTTGCTGTCCATAAAAAGCTTGACATGCACTTAATGGATATGGTTACTGCCTATCTTTATGGCTCACTTGATAATGAGATATACATGAAAATTCCCGATGGACTCAAGATGCCAAACGCGCATAATTCAAAATCTCGGGAAATGTTCTCAATTAAATTGCAAAGATCCTTGTATGGTCTAAAGCAATCTGGACGAATGTGGTATAATCGTCTTAGTGAGTACTTGTTAAAAGAAGGCTATATAAATGACGCCATTTGCCCGTGTGTTTTTATAAAGAAAACAACATCGGAATTTGTTGTACTTGCCGTATATGTCGATGACATAAACCTTATTGGAACCCCTATAGAACTCCAAAAGGCAATTGATTATCTAAAGGATGAATTCGAGATGAAAGCTCTCGGAAAGACTAAATTATGTCTTGGTTTGCAAATTGAATATTTGGCAAACGGAATTTTTGTTCATCAATCTACCTATACAGAAAAGGTACTGAAACGGTTTTACATGGATGAAGCACATCCTTTATGTACACCGATGGTTGTTCGATCACTTGATGTGAACAAAGATCCATTCCGACCACAAGAAAGGAATGAAGAGCTACTTGGTCCTGAAGTACCATATCTTAGCGCAATTGGCGCACTAATGTATCTTGCAAATACTACAAGACCTGACATATCCTTTTCAGTTAATGTCTTAGCAAGATTTAGCTCGGCTCCTACGAGGAGACATTGGAATGGGATCAAACACATATTGCGGTACCTAAAGGGAACTACCGATATGGGCTTATTTTATGGCAAGAATTGCAGCCCGGATCTTGTTGGTTATGCTGATGCTGGATATTTGTCCGACCCACACAAGACTCGATCTCAAACGGGTTATGTGTTTACCTGTGGAGAAACCGCCATATCTTGGCGATCGACTAAGCAATCAATTGTGGCTACTTCATCTAATCATGCCGAGATAATTGCTATTCATGAAGCAAGTCGGGAGTGTGTGTGGTTGAGGTCTATAATACATCATATCCAAGACAAATGTGGTTTGAAGTGTGATAAACTACCCACAACTTTGTATGAAGACAATGCAGCATGTATAGCTCAATTGAAGGGAGGATTCATAAAAGGAGATAGAACGAAGCATATTTCACCAAAGTTATTCTTCACACATGATCTTCAAAAGAATGGTGATATCAATGTTCAATAGATTCGTTCAAGCGACAATATGGCTGATTTGTTCACAAAATCTCTACCAAAGTCAACCTTCAAGAAGCTAGTTCACAAGATCGGGATGCGAAGACTTAAGGACATAAATTGATGTTCTTATCAGGGGGAGTTAAATGCGCGTTGCACTCTTTTTCCGTTACAAGGTTTTGTCCCACCGGGTTTTCCTTGCGAGGTTTTTAACGAGGCAACCAATAGGCGCATATTCAAACATGTGTACTCTTTTTCCTTACTTTAATTTTTCCCATTGGGTTTTGTTTTAAGGTTTTAACGAGGCACATCATTGAATAGACATTCAAGGGGGAGTGTTATAAATACACTTCTATTTAAGGTGAATGTCTTTAATTAGAGAGATTCTAGAGTCCTATTATTGGTAGCTAGATCATCCCACTCCCTATAAATAAAGGGGTCTTCTACCATTGTAATACATCCCTAACAATCTCTAAGTATCAATAAGAATACTTCTCTCTCTCTATTCTCTCTATTGCTCTTGTTCTTGCATTATTGTTCTTGTCTTTATATTATTTCATAACATTAATCAATATTTTTAACTTAAAATATCAGAAGTTGCCGTGCTTATTTTTTTACTTTCATCGGAGAGCGCACAAACTTTTGAATTTTTTTTTGCCGAAATCTTCTCGAGAAGTATAGATTCTTAATTTCGTTCAAAAAATACACATAGGATCATCTAACTGATAATAGACCTTCTTCTGTTTTATCGCACGCAAAATGTAAATTAACCAAATTTATATTCTAAAATTATAAAATTTTAATGACGTCATATTGCTAGCATCTTCGAGCGCCAATCTTATCTTCTCGGTAGTTTAGCTATGCACACTATTAAAGGTGTTGTTATATCTTTTTAATGAAATTTGATTGGTAGTATATATTTAAGCTCATGTTTCTAATTTTATGCAATTCTTTTTTCGTTAGAATTTTTTCTCAAAAGAACAAATTATATATTTATAAAAAAAAAGACATGTTAAATACATATATTTCTCATGTAATATGCAAAATACATTTATGATATGAATATATTACTTATAAAAAATTACAAGGACAACATTTAATATAATTATAGACTTGAATTAGTAGCTTGATCACTACGTAAAAATTGCAAGAACTTTTGACACTACAAAAATCTTAAAAAACGTTTATTATCACAAAATTCTGAGAACAAAATAAATGTTAGAAATTTACCTCAAATTCTTTCTCTTTTTAACTACTGAAAATTTGACCTCTTTAATAGCATATTAAACAATGGTTCTCCTATTTATTGTCTTATTGTTTTTCCCTTTTTTTAACCTACGAAAAGTTTACCTAAGTTTAACATTCCTACTTTTCTTCTCTTCTTAATTTTCATTTTAAAAAAAAAAAATTAATTTGTTTGTGTTTACAATTTTATCCATTATAAAGTGCATTTACGGAGGATAAAAACGGTGAACGATATTTCTTGAAGGGCATTCATGCTTTTGATAGAATATAAATATAAATTAGTCATCTATAAATATCATTTCCTATATTACGGATTATAAATACTTTTTACATGGATATGTGATGTATTGGATGTATCTAAGTTGTTGTATTCATGAATATAATAGCAAAAATAGGCGTGAATCAGGGAAGTCCAGCTAATCAGTTATTGTATTCGAGTGTATTCGACTGTATTGATGGAGTGAAATATGGGATT
The DNA here is from genome assembly GCA_034376525.1 of Nicotiana benthamiana. Classification (NCBI taxonomy): domain Eukaryota; kingdom Viridiplantae; phylum Streptophyta; class Magnoliopsida; order Solanales; family Solanaceae; genus Nicotiana; species Nicotiana benthamiana. The sequence goes on from CM067325.1 coordinate 17,119,766, forward strand.
ACAGCTGGACAATTTATTGTATTCGACTGTATTCACGGCGTAAAATGGGAGATTAAATTATTTTTAAAATAGACTCTCCAAAAATTTGCAGAAACTTCAGGACTTCACGCAAATGCAGACAAAAGTGCAGTTTACATAGCAGGGGTTTCAACTGGCTCAAAGAGGAAATATTACATGAACTGGACTTCCCTGAAGGCTTCCCTCCTTTCAAATATCTTGGTGTACCTTTGGACTCCAAGAAATTATCAGTTACACAATGCTGGCGAATAGTAGAGAAGATAACACTGAAAATTAACTGTTGTACATCAAGACTTCTATCTTAAGCAGGCAAACTCCAGTTGATCAAATCAGTATTATTTGGAATGTAATCTTATTGGTCTCAGATCATCTTGCTGCCTAAGAAGGTAATGAAGATGATCGAGGCAATCTGCAGATCCTTCTTGTGGACTGGTACAACAAATGTGTCAAAGAAAGCATTAGTAGCATGGGAAACTATATGTTTACCATATAGTGCTGGAGGCCTCAATGTAATTAATCTGCCACACTGGAATAAGGCAGCTGTTGTAAAGCATCTATTGGCAGTGACAATGAAGAAAGATAGCTTATGGATCAAATGGCTACACACTTATTACATAAAGAACAATGCTGTAGAAGATGTGCCTACTCCTAGGAATGCTGCCTGGGCTGTGAGGAAGATCTTTGAGACAAGATCACTGATAACAAATATCCAGGGTATACAGGGCAATCTGAAATGCAGATTAATCCAACTACAAAGGGGTAATCTATTTAGCATCAAAAAGCTCTACAGTGTGCAATTCCCTCAATTCCAAAAAGTACAATGGAAAAGTATTATATTGCAGACACAACTACACCCAAGATTCAAATTTATCCTGTGGCTTGCATTGCACAGAAGACTGGCAACAGTGGATAGGCTAATGCAACTTGGAATTCAGATTCCAAAACAGTGTGTATTTTGCAGGCAAGCAGATGAATCTTTCGACCACCTATTTTTTGCTTGCCCGACATCTTTGGAGCTATGGAATAGACTGTTATTATGGATGGGACACCAGAGGTCCATTTGGGACTGGAACAGGGAAGTAGAATGGGTCAGCAAACTGCAAGAAGGAGAAATGGACAAGCTGAATTAACCACCTGTGTGTTTGGGATTCTAGTGTATATTCTATGGAGAGAAATGAACAAGATTAGTTTCCAAGGAGGAAGAATCAATATCAGTGATATATACAAAGAGATAACAACTCACATACATATACAGGGGAACTCAATTGATCACCGGAAGGCTGTTTTGCGAAGGCTGGATAACTACCCTTAGATATGCGAAGTAAATAGTTTTGAGCTTAAGTAGTATGTTTTGTATTGATGTATATATAGTTTAAGGGAGTGAATCCTTTTAGAATGGTAGAGAGCAGCAGCTGGTCAGCAGCTACTGGATTCTGTAAATGACTTTCTGGATGAAATGAAAGTTCACTGTTTTTTTTTTAAAAAAAAGGGAAAGTGAATCAATTAACATAATAGACTCCTAATATAACTCAACAAACTCAATTATAATATACAATTTTGTATTTACAGTTATAAATCAACCAAAAATACCCTAAAAACATTGCAATCTTCAGAGAAATTATATTATACATATGAATACATAAATTATATTAATTTAAAAACATTATAAATACATTGATGGCATATAACGAGACAGTGAATATAATGAAATACATAGAATATATTGAGATACATTGAAATACAATGAGAGAAAACATGAACTTGGTTACTTCAGCAGTGAAAGCGAACACAACGCTCACGCCGATCATGATGATGTCGCTTCTTCTAGATTTTTATATCTCGTTTATCCTGAAAACAATGGCCAAAGCGGTCTCGAGTTGTACCGTAATATATTGGCATCTTGTATTGCTAAGGCATGGAAGTGTTTTCATGTGCAAAATCGAATAGATCGATACTCCAGATGAATGTAATAGCATATTTGAGATTTTTTTTAAAATACAGCGGTATGCAAGACTGAATGGGAGAGTTCTGGTGGACTTGGCCGTCGTCGGATGCGTGAGTCGGAGCAATTTCAGAAGTGGGCTTTGCACAAATCCGCTGGAAGGAGATAGAGATCGAAAATTTTAATGGAATGGAAATGTGATGTATCAAAGTAGAGAGTGAAAGAAAATAGTGTAACTGATTAGCGTATTTAGTTGCTTAGGGCTAGAAGGTAACCAAAATTAAATATTTTGTCTATAAACCTTAAAAGGTATCTACAAAATATAATTTTTTAAAAATGGTATTTATTTAAAATAAATAAGGTGTTAACCTTTAGTATAGGAAGTAAAAATTCCAAATAACAACAGGTAGCTACTTTTAAGTCTGTTGTTTAAAATATATTCACAATTTATAATATATTTAAAGATTAATCAATTTTGTTTAAAATTCAAGACACGACATCCTACAACGTAAATCTCAACATTCAAACTTTAGGACATTATCTCCTAAAGCTCGAAAATTTTATCCTGAAGTTCGAATTATATATCCTGAATATTTAATTAGTAGTTCAGATATTTAGGACATCGTGTCTTAAAGTTCGAAATTGTATCCTGAAGTTCGGATCTTATATCCTAAATTTTAAATTAGTGATTCAGAAATTCAGGACTAAATTCAAAACACTAAGTCTTCAAGTTTGAATGAATTAGCTAATCTTTAAATACACTATAAACTGCGAATATATTTTAAATAACTGGCTTAAAAATGACTATTGCTATACTTCACCCTCTGGTCCATCTCAAACATTGGGCCTAATTCGTCTGAACAATTTGGGCCTATTTCTACGGGCTAGTTCCCATACAGATCCAACAATTTTGACGGGCCTCGTCTTAGTTATACTCTTTCATATCTGTGCTCATTTTAAGCAACTTAGCTCTTGTTTTTGGTCTGAAGTTGACCAATCTTTCCCCCTTAAGGTGACAACTCTAGTGTCAAAAGTATTATCATCACAAACTAAAACCTGTCTATGATATATAATATGCATCGTTAAGTTATATCTATATCATATTAAAACAAGAGTAGTATACATCTATATTATATTAAAAGGAGAGTAGTATGCATTGTGGTTAAGTCAAATGGTAAGCTAATATGAAGCCACTTGGTAATTTTAAGACAATATCTATAATTACAAAGTATAAATAGAAACATAACTAATAAAAGTAGTTGAATGAATCTTATACATAATTTAGATAGATCATAGATAAATTTAATCTATTATCTATATTTATTATTTATATGTATATTTATATCCATATCTACTATATTTAGATCATAAAATGATCTACTCATAGATTTTCTTCTGTATTAGCTAGAAATATGGAGGTAATTTAATAAAACAACGCAAATATACAAACTCAAAAATATTATTAATAAATTTAAATAAGTTAAAAATTTCAAACAATATTTTAAAATTAAAATAAATATTTAATTTAATATTAAAAATATATGTCTATCTATATTATATTAAAAAATAGCAGTGGATAAGTATATTAAATAAAGTGTAAAGTTAATAAAAAATTACATAAAAATGTGATAATATTACATATTAGATGAAATTATAGCAGAAATAAGAATAATAATTAAAATTTTAAAAATTATATTAAAATAAAAACTATTTAAACTTGAGATAAGAAAATTCTTAAAATTATAATTAGAACACTTAAAATATGAATATGACCACAAAATTAAAGCCTTGCTAGATAAAGAAAAACAAAGTATAAATGGAAATATAATTAATGGAAGTAGTTGAATGAATCTTATACGTAATTTAGATAGATCTTAGATAAATTTAATCTATTATTTATATCCATATCTACTATATTTAGATCATATAATGATCTACTCATAGATTTTCTTCTATATTAGCTAGAAATATGGAGGTAAAAAGTTAATTTAAAAAAACTATAGTAGAAAAAATTTTAAAAATATAGAAAGACGTAAACTGAGATAACATAGGACTATCTACTATTTGAATTAAGTTAAAATATAAAATAAAATAAAAATTTACATAATATATTAAAAATTTATTGACTTTAAAAATTTAAAAATTACAAGCAACAAAATAAGATCTTACATAAGATATATAAATTATATACAATGTAAAAACTTAAATAATCAGTAAAATATATTTTAATAACAAGAATAATAAAGTCATATTAATATTGACAAATCGAGCAAATGGATATTTTATACATAAATAAATATTTCTTATATGATTAGATAAAATTAACTGAAGAAGAACAAATTTTAACACTCGGGAAAAATTTTAAAATATAATAAAAATCTAATAAGAATTAAGGCAAAATATTTTTTGATCAAATTTAACTTATATGTATAAATCAACTAATATTGACTTCTATTGTCATTGTAAATAGACTCCAGAACTTTAATAAGAATTTCTATTTTAGAATTACTAACTACATGATCCATTTTCTTCCATTTCATATATATATTCTTTTTAGAATATTATGTATTGAATAATATAATTAAAAATTGAGGAACAAATCGAGAAAAAAATAAAAATTTCGTCATACAAAAGAAAAAGGATAAAAGTTATTTAAATTTAAGATGATAAAATATTGCTTAAGTATAATAAGAAATAGTATGCACGTGCATAAAGCCACATAACTAAAGTCTATACATAAAAAAATTTAAGTAGTAAAAAATATAATAAATTAAGAGATTATGTGAGGATATTTATACTGAGAATTAAAAAATAAAATAATGCAAATATACAAACTCAAAAATATTATTATAAATTTAAATAAGTTTAAAATTTCAAACAATAGTTTAAAATTAAATAAATATTTAATTTAATATAAAAAATATATATCTATCTATATTAATTTAAAAAATAGCAGTTGAACAGAATATTAAATAAACTGTAAAGTTAATAAAAAAATTACATGAAAATGTAATAATATTACATATTAGATGACATTATAAAAGAAAAAAGAATAATAATTAAAATTTAAAAAATTATATTAAAAATAAAAAAAACTATTTAATCTTGAGATTAGAAAGTTTTTAAAATATGACCACAAAATTGAAGTCTTGCTAGATAAAGAAAAACAAAAATTTGATACCAAATATTTAAACATGTTAAATAAATATCTCACGTAGGTAATTTTATTAATAAATTTAAAAGCTAGATTTGTATCTTGAAACTAAAAGAGAAAGAAGATTAATTGCACATAATACAAAAATAATTATATGAAAATCAAATAGGCTTGAAACATTATAAAGGAAGTCATTTATTAAGTCTTAGACTAACTTAAAGTAATATTTTAAAATATTACGTGATATTATTTTGAGTTTGGGTCAAATATTTGTGTAAAAGCTAATTAAAAAATTTTATTAGGGAAGAGAATGTATAAAGAGGAAAATAAAAATAGTGCAATGATACTTATATATTGTAAATTTATTTAAAAAATATATAAATTAAATAATTAAATAATAGTAAAAAAATATTATAAAAAGATTTGAATGATGAAAGAGTATTGAGTAAGAGGATGATAGTATAAATATATCAAATTTTAAGAATAAAAGTTTACGTTTATTGATAATTATTAATAGGGTAATAAGTAATATATTAAGTTAATGTATTATAGGGAGAAGAGAATGTATAAAGAGGAAAATAGAAATAGTGCAATGATACTTATATTGTAAATTTATTTTAAAAATATATAAATTAAATTATTAAATAATAGTAAAAAAATATTATTGATAGATTTGAACGATGAAAGAGTTATGAGTAAGAGGATGATAGTATACATGAATTAAATTTTAAGAATAAAATTTACATTCATTGATGATTATAAATAGGGTAATAAGTAATATATTAAGTTAATTTATAAGCTAATAAATATTCACATTATAGTATAACACCATTAAGTAATAAATATTACAATAACTATAAGCAAAGAATGCTGTAAACAACTTTTACATCTTCTTCTTCGTTCTCTCGGCGCACGTTAGTAAACGTACGCCGAGTTTGTATCAATGGAGAGAGGGAGAGGCAGAGGTAGAGGACGACCTCGGAATATATCGCTAGCAGCTATTGAGAGAGTGATAACAACAATAAACCAGCCAACTATGGAGAAGCAATCTCCATGACCTCATCTGTGCAGAGTGTCGATTCACCAGTTGAAGATGAGAATGAGGCAAATAGATTGACATCGCAACAACCTATTGTGTCAAAGGAGCTGGATCTAACCTACCCAGCTTCGATTGAAGTAGTTTCAGATCTGATGAAGAAGACAACCAACGAAATTGCAGACATGCAAAAGTCAATGCAGGTCCAAATCCAACCAGTGAAGGAAGTAGGGGAGAAATCGGAGGACATCAAAAATAGAACTGAGATACCCAAACAGAACTGGGCTAACCTTTTCCAGAAAAATAGATTTGCATCAAATGGTATGGCTCTAGATTACATACATCCGTCAATGGTCGATGGTCAACCAATAGTGCAACTGAACAAATCAGAGGTGGAAGAGGAAGAGAAAAAGTGGAAATATGCTTTAATTGTGTATTTCCTAGGAGATGGTCCTGGTTTCAATGTGATTAAGAGGTTTATTAACCTCCATTGGCACATGTCTCAGAGCCAGACTTGTTCTATCATGAGGAAGGGTACTACATAGTTATGTTGAGAACAATTGATGATGCTAAGGAAATACTATGTGCAGGACCTTACTCTACAGCAAACAGACCCATGATCCTTAAGAAATGGTCTCCAGACTTTGACTGCACGGAGGAATTACCTGTTGATATCCCTCTATGGATAAAGTTTCCTAAGATTCCCATGTCTTGTTGGGGAATGAGATCATTAAGCAGAATTTCAGGTGTCTTAGGGAAGCCTATCTTTGCGGATGAATGCACAACCAAGCAAAATAGAGTATCACATGCTCGAATGCTTATAGAGATGAATGTCACTAAAGAACTATCGAGAGAAATATGGTTAATGGATCCAAATGGGAAGAAATTTCTACAAGAAGTTGTATATGACTGGAAACCCTCTTATTGTGAAAAGTGTCAAATTATTGGTCATAGCTTGTCGGCCCAAATGAAGCTAAACACACACCAACCTACTCAAATGAAGAAGGCAAAAGTAACTCAGGAATGGAGAACCAAGGCTCCAGTGCAAACTGTTACTATTCAAAAAGAGGTACCAATTCAACAGAGTGTTGCAAATGAGGCAAGTCAGAAGAATGAGATCCTTAAAGAGCCCAATGAATCTCCAAAACTGGTAACAGAGAAGACAAAATAGGAAGAGAAAGGGAAGAATGTTCAGAGTCCAGAATTCAATCTCATCAACTTTCCACTTTTATCTCCTACTGTTGTTAGCAATTGTTTTGAAGCAGTCTCCAATAGTAGGCATGAGCTTCCACCAGGGGATAGAGGTGGACCAAGCAACTGCCAATAAAGTGGTTATTCTGGAATATTATAGGTGTAAATAAAAGGTATAAACAAAAAGAAGTTTGGGAGTATATAAGGAGAAATAAAATAAACCTTGTTAGTTTGGTAGAAACTAAGGTTAAGGAAACAAATAAAAGAAGAATTGCTAATCTGCTCGCTCTTGGTTGGGGTTCTCTAACAAATTATAATGGTGCTAAATGGTAGAGTATGGGTTTTATGGGATATAAATATGTTCACAGTTGCTGGTATCCAGGAAGAGGCTCAATTGATACAATGCAGAGTCAGAAGCATTAATGGTGATGTCACTTGCTATCTCACTGTGATATATGGGCATAATGGGTTGGAGCAAAGAATATCTCTATGGAGGCATATGCAGGACTACTCATCAGCTATAAATGAAGCTTGGTTAGTTGCTGGAGATTTCAATGTTGTGTTATATGTTAGAAATTACGCTTAACGCTAGAGGGGGGGGGGGGGTGAATAGCGTTGTAATAAAAAACAATGTAAATTTATGGAATTAAAAATTGCAGGAATAACGTAAGTGCAGTAATTAAAAAGATAAGGAGAGAACACACCGAGTTTTATCCTGGTTCACCACAACACATGGTTAGTCGAGTCCCCGAGAGACTCTCTCGAGTTTTACACTAACTTCGTTAAGCTTACGGGTGCCTAAAAAACCGTTACACTTGCTCGTAGATATACACTCTACAAGACTTCAACCTGCTCGAGGATACCGCACCTCAAGACTTCAAACCAAGGAACTACTTTTCCTTCTTACAACAAGGGATTAGACTATCCCTTCAAGTGTGTACAAACACTTAGCACTCACTTAAACAGAACTCTCTTGAAGAGTAGATATGAGTAAATAAATACGCTCAAGAACACAACAACTTAGTCAAGAGTTTGGCTCTCAAAAACTTATGAAATGAATATAAAATGATTGCAAAGAGAGTATCTAAGCTTTAGCAAGAATGTAATCAGTTGTTGTGCTTAGAAGAGTGATTTTGAGTTGTATTTATAGTCCTCAAAACACCCAAGACCGTTGCTTAATTGCCAATCACAAATTGCTGATTTTGTGCTAGGATAATCGATTATCTGATTCTGCATAATCGATTATCTGCCAACGTTCAAAAATAATCCCAGATGTTAAGCAGAATAATCGATCCAAATCGTATAATCGATTACCTGACAACGTTCAAAAATCAATCCCCGATTTTATGCTTAACATAATCGATTGCCTGATTGTACATAGTCGATTATCTTTCAATGTTTGAAAATACTTTGGCAACGGTCTTTAATATAATCGATTACCAGAAAAGCCATAATCGATTATTTTACTACTTTGAAAAATCTGATGCTCACTGCCTCAACATAATCGATTATCATAAGGTACATAATCGATTATTTTGTAGCCTTGAAAAATCTGGTGAACACTGCCTTAACATAATCGATTATCATAAGGTACATAATCGATTATCTTGCAGCTTTGTTAAATCTGGTGTACACTGCCTTAACATAATCGATTATCATAAGGTACATAATCGATTATCTTACAGCTTTGTAAAATCTGGTGTACACTGCTTTAACATAATCGATTATCATAAAGTACATAATCGATTATCTTTGTCCAGATTTGAAAGACATGTTTAAAAATCATTTTGGTTGACAAGAAATGTTTGAAAATCATTTTGCTTTAAATTAAAGATGCATGATTTGATAAAAATGATTTTACGAGAGAAACCAAGTCTTGAATCAATTGCCGGATCAAGATCACAATTATAGAACGACTCATGTATAACTTTGTTGCTTTACTAAATCTTGATCTTTGTTTCTCTTGTGCTTGGACTTCGGCATATGTCAATGTTGCGTTCACGTCGGTTTGTCATTTATCAAAACCTACAAATATGAACACACGTTTAATTTAGCGACTTGAGAACGTGTCAACAATTTCCCCCTTTTTGATAATGGCAAACCAATATCGGGATATGCATATTAATTAATTCATAATGACGATCCAAGACAAGTATATAGATATGCAACAGGTTCCCCCTCAAGTTATGAATTCCCCCTCAATTTATGCCAATGTGCATAGCCCATATCTTCCCCCTTTTGACATTAGCAAAAAAAAATAACTAACTCTTTATTGATTAAACAATATTGCAAATACATGAAAAATAAAAGACAGAATATTATGCAAGCTAGAAAAACAAAGAGACAAGACATTTTTCATTATCTCAGGGAATAATCGATTTTGCTTTTGAGATAATCGATTATTTCAGGAAAAGTAGTAACGGACATCCGAGACGGTAATAGGAAAATCGATTATACTGTTTTAAATAATCGATTATTTTCACACAGTGACTTAACACCTGAACATAAATGGCAACATAATCGATTAGGGATATGTGATAATCGATTTTTTTATTTAACAGCTAAAATCCTGCAAAGCCAAAACTGTTAGATAATCGATTGTAGTGTTGTATAATCGATTATGTCAATTTTCCAGCATAATAAACATAAAACGTAAATGGGGAATAATCGATTATTGACTTTAGAGAAATTGATTATGCTGCACCAGTGTCTGATAATTCCCCCTGTCTTTAGGGCGATACCTGCAAAAAAGAATTAGGCGCCTCCGACGCTCAAGTTAGTAATCGTTAAAACATAAAAATGCAATGCATGAATTAGATCAACGTGGAGTCAAGAATCCCGAGTTCACTACGAATTCGGAAGAAGGACTCTCTCTCTAAAGGCTTTGTGAAGATGCCGGCCAATTGATTTTTGGTTTCAACAAATTCAATTTCGACATCGCCCTTGAGAACGTGATCTCTTATAAAGTGATGTCTAATTTCTATGTGTTTCGTTCTTGAGTGAAGAATAGGATTCTTCGTCAAGCTAATGGCGCTAGTATTATCACATCGAAGAGGGATATGATCGATACTAAGGCCATAGTCCGAGAGTTGTTGTTTCATCCAAAGGATTTGAGCGCAACAACTCCCCGCGGCTACATATTCAGCCTCGGTTGTGGACAACGCAACACTAACTTGCTTCTTGCTAAACCAAGAAGCTAAGGAGCTACCGAGCAAATGGCAAGTGCCACTAGTGCTCTTGCGGTCCAATTTGCAACCTGCAAAATCGGAATCGGAATAGCCAACAAGTTGGCATGAAGAATCTTTGGGATACCATAGTCCCACATTTATTGTTCCAACAAGATACTTCATAATCCGTTTTACCGCAGTTAAATGTGACTCCTTCGGACATGATTGATATCAAGCACATAAACACACGCTAAACATGATGTCCGGTCTACTAGCAGTAAGATAGAGAAGAGATCCGATCATACCTCGATACTTTTTGTTGTCTACTTCCTTACCTTTCTCATCTTTGTCAAGATGGTCGGATGTACTCATTGGGGTGGCCATTGCTTTGGCGTTGCTCATTTCAAAGCGATTTAGCAACTCCTTGCAATATTTGGATTGGCAAATGAAAGTTCCCTCTTTCATTTGTTTTACTTGCAGCCCCAAGAAGAAGTTTAGCTCACCCATCATCGACATTTCGAATTCGCTAGTCATTAACCCTTTCTCGATGTTACCAATTACCTTGTCAAGAGGATGGTCTTTAGACGTCCTCCAAGCCTTAGGCATCATCGATTCTTCTTCTTGTGGTGGTAGTTCTTCCGAAGGTTGTTCTATGACTTCATCTTGAACTTCCTTTGGATCCTCCTTTTGTACCTCTTCTTGAAGATTGATTTTCTTTAAAGCATCTGCAAGATCAACACAAGAATCCTTTCTCGCCAAGCGAGTATTATTTTCACAAAATACTACATGAGGAGATTCCTCAACAGTTTTGGTTCGATTATTAAACACTCTATATGCTTTGCTACGTGATGAGTAACCAAGAAAAATTCCTTCATCAGATTTCGTATCAAATTTTCCCAAGTTGTCTTTTCCGTTGTTGTGAATAAAACATTTACAACCGAAGACTCTAAGATGGGAAAGACTTGGTTTCCTTCCCTTATAGAGTTCATAGGGAGTTTTCATGAGTATTGGTCTAATGATAGCTGTGTTTAAAACATAGCTTGCGGTACTCACGGCATCCGCCCAAAAATATTTGGGAATATCAGCCTCTTCGAGCATGGTTCTAGCCATCTCTTCGAGACATCGATTTTTATGTTCTACCACTCCATTTTGTTGTGGTGTACGTGGAGCCGAAAAGGTATGTTCAATACCGAGTTCGTCACAAAAGTCCGCGAAGAGATTGTGATCGAACTCTCCCCCATGATCACTTCTTATGGAAGTGATGGTTGTGTTCTTTTCATTTTGAACACGTTTAAGAAAACTTTTAAAAGCTTGAAAGGCATTGCTTTTATGAGCAAGAAATAACGTCCATGTAAATCTAGAATAGTCATCAACAATAACAAAAGCATAAAGATTACCACCATGACTTTTAATTCTAGAGGGTCCGAAAAGATCCATGTGTAGAAGTTGTAAAGGTCTAATGGTTGAAACAACATTTTTGGATTTAAAAGAAGCCTTTGTTTGTTTCCCTTTTTGACATGAATCACAAACAGAGTCTTTTTCAAATTTCATGTTTGGAAGACCAAGTACTAAATCTTGTGAAACTAGTTTGTTTAAAAGATTCATATTTACATGAGCTACTCTACGATGCCATAACCACATGTCGTCTTCTTTACTCAAAAGACAATTCACATAACTTGATGAAGAATTTTCAAGATCAATCATATAGATATTATCCATTCTAAAACCACGAAGAATAATTTTAAAATCACTACGACGGATAACTAAGCATTCTTCGGAGTCAAACAATACAAGATTTCCCTTGTCACATAATTGACTTATGCTCAAGAGATTATGTTTAAGACCTTTAACAAGCAAAATATGCTTAATGGAGGAGGATTCGTCCTTACCGACCGATCCAATGCCGATAATCTTTCCTTTGTTATTGTCTCCAAAAATGACATTTCCTCCTTCCTTGGGTTTTAGTTGAAGGAATTTGGATGCATTCTCGGTCATATGTTTGGAGCATCCACTATCAAGGTACCAAAGTACACTTGATCCCTTCAAACACACCTACAAAACAAATTAATGAGATTTTGGTACCCAAGCCATTTTGGGTCCTTGTGCGTTAGGTGCAACATATTGGTGTGATTGCCCTGTAGTGAAATGTCTATGTCTAGTGAATCATGCGGGAGCAATATGTCCAATTTTATTGCAATAATGACAAATGACATTCGGATTGTGCATTCTTCTAGGATGATAGTAATTTGGGGGTCTAAAATTATTCACTCTATTTTTAGGAACATAGTTTTGATGTAATTTTCGAAAATCTCGTCTAGGTGGTCTATACATGCCAACGTTACTTCTAGTGTTCACTACATTTTTAGAAATATAGTTTTGATGTGGTTTTCGAAAATCTTGTCTAGGTGGTCTATACATTCCAATATTTCTCCTAGCATTTGTTCTAGAATGAGATGCAATTCTAGGATTAAAATTTCTAGGTTGAGTGATGACATTTATTTTGTTTGGCCTAAGTTGAGTCTTAGGTGGTTTAGGAATGGACTCAACTTTTTCTTTTGGCTCGTGTTTGAAGCCTATACCGTGCTTAGTGGATTTCAAATTTACAAGCACTTCATTGAGATTTTTGTGTGAAGAATTGAATTTGTGCAAAGTGCTTCTTAGACTTTCTACTTCTTCCATTAGAGATTGCAAGAAGTACAATCCTTATTTGAGCTTTCGGGTTTATCGGCGCTTCTTTTACCATAAAACTTGTTTTCCTCTTTTAATTTTTCATTCTCAAGAGTGAGTTTTTCAAAATCCTTTTCTTTTGAAGAAAATTGTTTTCTTAAATCTTTTATAGATTTAGAAGCTCTAATAAACTCTTGATACAACTCATCAAATGCATCTTGCATTTCTTCTAAAGTGAAATAGTTCTTAGAAGAAGTACATACCTCATTTTGATTTTCTTCGTGTGCCATAAAACACAAGTTTGCGGTCTCGTTTCCTTCTCCATCACTTGATTCGTCTCCGGAGTTGCCTCCCCAAGAGATGTATGCTCTTTGTTTCTTGGATGGTTTCTTCTCCTTTTTGATGTTTGGACAATTTGATTTGATATGCCCGATTTCTCCGCATCCATAGCACTTCAATTGGTCGCCTTGTTGCTTACCTTTTCGTTCATACTTCTTTTGCATGAACTTGTGAAATTTCTTAATAACGAGTCCAAGCTCGACATCTTCATCACTTGACTCCTCATCGTTTTGAGGTTGAGTAGTTGATGCTTTGAGCGCAATCTTTCTTTTCCTTTGATCATCCAAAGGAGAGTTAAGAATAGTTGATTCATAAGTTTTAAGATTACCTCGTAGTCCGTCGATGGTGACGTTTGTGATGCCGATTGATTCTTGGATAGCATTTGCTTTGGAATGCCATTCCGGAGTGAGGCTTCGTAGAATTTTCCGGACAAGCTCCTTATCCCTGAATGTCTTTTTGAGGGCGTGTAGGTCATTAACGATTTTTGAGAATCGTTCGAACATTTCATCTATCTTCTCGTTTTCCTTCATGCGAAACAGTTCATATTCGTGGGTTAGGAAATCAATTTTAGCTTCCCTTACCTGGTCTGTACCTTTGTAGGTGATTTCTAATTTGTCCCACATTTGCTTGGCAGTGGTGCAACATGATATTTTTTGATAGTCATCGGGGTTCACTGCACAATACATCATGTTGATTGCCTTTGCGTTGTTCTCTATTTTTCTGATATCATCGGTGTCGTATTCGTCTTCCGTTTTTGGAACGAGTTCTTCTCCAACCTTTTTGGTAGGTTGTAGTTCTCCATTTTTGATAATTTTCCACAGTTGGAAGTTATTTGATTGTATAAAAATCCTCATTTTCTCCTTCCAGTAAGTGTAGTTGGTGCCATCAAAAAGTGGTGGCCTTGTGAAGCATTGTCCTTCACCTAGTCCTGCATAAACACTATGAGTAGAAGCCATGGAAAGTTTCTCTCAAACTGTTAAGTCTTTCAGAGAGTTAGGCTCTGATACCAATTGTTAGAATATACGCTTAACGCTAGAGGGGGGTGAATAGCGTTGTAATAAAAAACAATGTAAATTTGCGGAATTAAAAATTGCAGGAATAACGTAAGTGCAGTAATTAAAAAGATAAGGAGAGAACACACCGAGTTTTATCCTGGTTCACCACAACACGTGGTTAGTCCAGTCCCCGAGAGACTCTCTCGAGTTTTACACTAACTTCTAAGCTTACGGGTGCCTAACAAACCGTTACACTTGCTCGTAGATATACACTCTACAAGACTTCAACCTGCTCGAGGATACCGCACCTCAAGACTTCAAACCAAGGAACTACTTTTCCTTCTTACAACAAGGGATTAGACTATCCCTTCAAGTGTGTACAAATACTTAGCACTCACTTAAACAGAACTCTCTTGAAGAGTAGATATGAGTAAATAAATACGCTCAAGAACACAACAACTTAGTCAAGAGTTTGGCTCTCAAAAACTTATGAAATGAATATAAAATGATTGCAAAGAGAGTATGTAAGATTTAGCAAGAATGTAATCAGTTGTTGTGCTTAGAAGAGTGATTTTGAGTTGTATTTATAGTCCTCAAAACACCCAAGACCGTTGCTTAATTGCCAATCACAAATTGCTGATTTTGTGCTAGGATAATCGATTATCTGATTCTGCATAATCGATTATCTGCCAACGTTCAAAAATCAATCCCAAATTTTAAGCAGAATAATCGATTATCCAAATCGTATAATCGATTACCTGACAACGTTCAAAAATCAATCCCCGATTTTATGCTTAACATAATCGATTGTCTGATTGTACATAATCGATTATCTTTCAATGTTTGAAAATACTTTGGCAACGGTCTTTAATATAATCGATTACCAGAAAAGACATAATCGATTATTTTACTACTTTGAAAATCTGATGCTCACTGCCTCAACATAATCGATTATCATAAGGTACATAATCGATTATTTTGTAGCCTTGAAAAATCTGGTGAACACTGCCTTAACATAATCGATTATCATAAGGTACATAATCGATTATCTTGCAGCTTTGTAAAATCTTGTGTACACTGCCTTAACATAATCGATTATCATAAGGTACATAATCGATTATCTTACAGCTTTGTAAAATCTGGTGTACACTGCTTTAACATAATCGATTATCATATAGTACATAAGCGATTATCTTTGTCCAGATTTGAAAGACATGTTTAAAAATCATTTTGGTTGAAAAGAAATGTTTGAAAATCATTTTGCTTTAAATTAAAGATGCATGATTTGATAAAAATGATTTTACGAGGGAAGCCAAGTCTTGAATCAATTGTCGGATCAAGATCACAATTCTAGAACGACTCATATATAACTTTGTTTCTTTACTAAATCTTGATCTTTGTTTCTCTTGTGCTTGGACTTCGGCATGTGTCAATGTTCCGTTCACGTCGGTTTGTCATTTATCAAAACCTACAAATATGAACACACGTTTAGTTTAGCGACTTGAGAACGTCTTTCAACATTATATGCCAAGGATAGACAGTCAAGTAATCTTGTTAAATATTCAGAGACTCAAGAGTTTAGTCAATGCATACAACAGGCTGGGCTTTCAGAACTACCTTGGAAGGGTGACTACTACACCTGGACAAACAAGCAGCCAGGAACTGATAGAGTCTGTAGCAGACTAGATAGAGTATTTGGCAACTATGAGTGGATGATCAAGTGGAGTCATGTGGAAACAGTATATGAACAACCTCTATTCTCTGACCATAATCCTATGCTAGTGACACTGGCAGTAGTTACTAGGAAAGGTAAGATACCTTTCAAATTTTTCAATGCATGGACTGAGCATGAAGATTTTCAGCAGATGGTCGAAGATAACTGGCACTATAACAACCTTGGATCTATGGAATTAGTATAGGCTAAACTCAAAGCGTTGAAAGGTCTCCTAAAGACTTTAAATTTTAAGGAGTTTAAGAACATTACTCAGAGAATTGAGCGTAGCAGACAGGAATTGAAAGACACACAGGAACAAATGGTATTGACATATACTGATGAGTTGCAGCAGAAAGAGAAAGAGATAGTATTGAAGGTGGAAAGATGGTCCTTGATTGAAGAAAGTATATTACAGCAGAAGGCTAGAGCAAAATGGATTCAACTTGGAGATTCTAATACCAAATACTTTTCTGTTGTCCTGAAAGAAAGAACTCAATATAAACAGATCACAGAACTCACTACAGTACTGGGAGATAAAGTTAATACACTTGCAAGCATTAAAAGGAAGATTATTGGTTTCTACAAGTCACTAATGGGATCATCAGCTACATTCCTTCAAACCATAAACAGAATGTATATGGCTAATGGCCCAATCCTAACACAACAACAGAGAAGGGGGTTATGTGCTGATATTACTGATCTTGAAATTATAGAGAGCCTAAAAGCAATTGGGGATGATAAAGCTCCAGGAATTGATGGCTATAATGCTGTATTCTTCAAGAAGTCTTGGAACATTATTGGCAAGTAAGTCATAAGTGCAATGAAGGAGTTCTTCCAAACAACCAAGATGTATAAGCCAATAAACTGTGCCACTATTACCTTAATCCCCAAAGTCTCCAGACCATCCACAGTTAAAGAGTATAGACAAATTACATGCTGCTCAGTACTATGCAAAATGATTTCTAAAATCCTGGCCAACAGGCTACAGAAGCTCATGCCTATTATCATTTGTGAGTCTCAGGCAGGTTTTATTCCAGGCAGGAAGATTGCTGATAATGTCATCTTGGCTCATGAGTTGATCAAAAACTATACCAGAGCTCACGTGACTCCCAGATGTATGATTAAAATTGACCTTCAGAAAGATTATGATTCTGTTGAGTGGATTTTCCTACAACAAGTAATGGAGGGGATGGGTTTCCCAACCAGATTCACTAACTGGATCATGGAATGTGTTCAAACAGTAAGCTTTACAGTGCTGATTAATGTAGAAGCAACAGAACCATTTGAAGCTGCTAAAGGCCTCAGGCAAGGTGATCCATTATCCCCATTCCTATTTGCAATAGTCATGGAGTACCTTAGCAGATCACCGGCTGAACTAAGGAAAGATCAAACTTTTCACTATCACCCTAGATGTAAAAAACTGGGCATTACTCACATAAGCTTTGCTGATGATTTACTCTTATTTGCTAAAGGAGATATCAAGTCTGTCATAGCTAAGTTCCAATATTTCTCTCAATTCTCTAAAGCTTCAGGACTGAAAGTTAATCTGGGCAAAAGCTCAGTATATTTTGGAGGAGTTAAACAAGAAGTGCAACAACAGATTATTGATCACCTTGGCTTTGTTCATGGAGAATTACCTTTCAAATATCTTGGCATTCCTTTATCCACCAAGAAGATTTCACTGATTCAATGACAACCATTAGTGAAAAAGATTACTGCTAGGATCACATCATGGACTGCCAAGAAACTGTCCTATGCTGGGAGACTGCAACTTGTCCAATCTGTGGTGTTTGGAATACAAGCATACTGGGCTTAACTCTTCATCATTCCAGCTAAAATACTGAAGCTAATTGAAGCAATCTGTAGAAGCTTTATCTGGTCTGGATCAAATGCCATCACTAAAAATGCTTATGTATCTTCGGAGAGAATGTGTACTCCTAAATCAGCTGGTGGATTGAATCTTATTAACTTATCTCTATGGAAAAAAGATGCAATTGCAAAGCTCTGCTGGGATATAGCTCACAAAAAAGACAAGCTGTGGATAAAATGAATAAATGATGTCTATATAAAGCTGCACCGGTTAGAGAATATGCCAGTTCCCAGACAGGCTAGTTGGCTGGTCAGACGGATCATAGCAACAAGAGGTATTTTGCAGTAATGCCAATGCTTCAATATGCAAGTGTGCTCCATCAGGCAGATATATCTATTAAAGATAGGACAATTGCCCAGAGTCTCTTGGAAGAACTTAACTATCCAGAATTATGCCAGACCTAAAGCTGTGTTCAACCGATGGTTAGTACTTCATGACAGACTTCCAACCAAGGATAGGCTAACACAATGGGGAATGAATGTAGACCAGATATGTGTGTTGTGTCAAAACCATACAGAAACCAGAGATCATATATTCCTTTCTTGCTCATATTCAATAGAGATATGGGAGCAAACAATGAATTGGATTCAAGAGGAGCATCCCAGAACACAAAACTGGGACAAGAGACTCCAGTGGCTAATTAGCAAAGCTAAAGTGAAGTCAAGTAGAGCCAACATATTCAAAATGGTGACTGCTGAAGTATACTATGCTCTGTGGCTGGAAAGAAACTCGCATATATTTGAGAATGTCTTTCGTAGCAGTGAAGTTTTAGTCAGGGAACTTGCATATATGTAATGTTAAAGGAAATCCTAAACTTAGACAGCAGATGCAACAATTTAACTTGTAAAATACAGTGAAGTTTATAGTTATATGGGATAGTTAGTTGGATAGATATGATTAGATAGTCAGTTGCTATAAGCTGGACTATGACATTGTATTGCAACATCG
This sequence comes from Nicotiana benthamiana, assembly GCA_034376525.1. NCBI lineage: Eukaryota > Viridiplantae > Streptophyta > Magnoliopsida > Solanales > Solanaceae > Nicotiana > Nicotiana benthamiana. The sequence goes on from CM067325.1 coordinate 17,138,807, forward strand.
TTGGTGATTAATAAATTCTTAATTACAAAAAAAGAGAAAATTTTGTCTAAAATGTAGAAGGATAAGACTTGATTCAATTTGAGATGAAAAATAAAGTAGTAATAGGAATTTTTTCCAAAATAATATTAATATGGTCAAACAAACCATATCACAATATTATATGTTAAGTATTCATTAATATTAACCGTAAATTAAAATACAAGTGGCAACATCAAGGGGTGTGTTATTAGAGTATAAAAAAAAGAAACTAGTTATTCACTATGAGATTTGAGAAATGGTTTCAAGTCATGCTTCTTAATTAATATTTAATAATTATTTATAATTTTCATATAAAAGGTTTAATTTTAAGATTATTTGCACATATTTCAACTAATTCAAATCAAAATTTGATATGGTTTGTACCGCGCATCGTGCCGGGTACTAAAACTAGTTATATTAAAAGGAGAGTAGTATGCATTGTGGTTAAGTCAAGTGGCAAGCTAAAATGAAGCCACTTGGCAATTTTAAGACAATATCTATAATTAAAAAGTATAAATAGAAACATAATTAATAAAAGTAGTTGAATGAATCTTATACATAATTTAGATAGATCTTAGATAAATTTAATCTATTATCTATATTTATATTTATATGTATATTTATATCCATATCTACTATATTTAGATCATATAATGATCTACTCATAGATTTTCTTCTATATTAGCTAGAAATATGGAGGTAATTTAATAAAACAATGTAAATATACAAACTCAAAAATATTATTAATAAATTTAAATAAGTTAAAATTTTAAACAATATTTTAAAATTAAAACAAATATTTAAATATAAAAAATATATGTCTATCTATATTATATTAAAAAATAGCAATGGATAAGAATATTAAATAAAGTGTAAAGTTAATAAGAAATTACATAAAAATGTGATAATATTACATATTAGATGATATTATAGCAGAAATAAGAATAATAATTAAAATTTTAAAAATTATATTAAAGATAAAAAAAACTATTTAAACTTGAGATTAGAAATTTCTTATAATTATAATTAGAACACTTAAAATATGAATATGACCACAAAATTAAAGCATTTCTAGATAAAGAAAAACAAAAATTTGATACCAAATTAATATTTATATATATTAAATAGATATCTCCCATAGAAATTTTATTAATAAAAATTATAAGCTAAAATTGTATCTTGAAACTTAAAGAGAAAGAAACTTTAATTGCACCTAATACAAACATAATTATGTGAAAATCAAATAGGTTTGAAACATTATAAACGAACTTATTTATTACGTTTTAGACTAACTGAAAGTAATATTTTAGAATAAGACATGATATTATTTTGAGTTTGGGTCAAATATTTGTATAAAAGCTAATTAGATTTTTTAATAGGGAAGATAATATATAAAGAGGAAAATAGAGATAGTGCAATCATACCTATATTGTTAATTTTTTAAAAAAATATGTAAATTAAATTATTAACTAATAGTAAAAAAATATTATCAATAGATTTGAATGATGAAAGAGTTATGAGTAAGAGGATGATAGTATAAATGCATTAAATTTTAAGAATAAAAATTTACATTTATTGATAATTATTAATAGGGTAATAAGTAATACATTAAGTTAATTTATAAGCTAATAAATATTCACATTACAATATAACAATATTAAGTAATAAATATTGCAATAACTATAAGCAAAGAACAAAAAAAGAAAAAAATTATATCTAAAAATATAGAAGGATAAGAGTTATTTCAATTTGAGATGAAAAAAGTGGTAGTAAGATTTTTTCCAATATAATGTTATTTAATATGCTCAAACAAGACATATCACAATATTATATGTTAAGTATTAATATTGACCGTAAAATAAAATACAAATGCCAACATCAAGGGGTTGGGTTATTACAGTATAAAAAAAGAAAGAAAACAAGATATCTATTATGAGATTTGAGAAATGGTTTTATGTCATGCTTCTTAATTAATATCTAATAAATATTTATAATTTTCATATATAAGATTTAATTTTAAGATTATTTACACATAATTTAAATAATTCAAATCAAAATTTAATATAGTTTATACCGCACATCATACGGATACTAAAACTAGTTAGTATTATAAAAAGCGCTTACGAACTAGTGATACCGATATGATTGAGCTCAAGTAAAATTTTTAAGTGGCGCCCGATTTTGCAATATCTATTAAATTTGTACTCACTTTAAAAAAAAACAATTAGCTGATATACAAGTTTTGGAATACTTTAGGTACATACACTTTTGTCTTCTTCTTCGCCGCTACTTTCTTCTTCTTTGTGCTTAAGATTTCTTTCTATTCTTAGTTGCAAATGGATTTGTTAAATCTATTGTTGTTTTGATGATTCATGATTAGGGCTTATTCTTTATGATATTTGATGATATGTTATAATTACGTAATTTAATCATTTATTACATTTAAATTTACTGCACTTTAATTGAGTTTGAGCTTTAATCGCTAGTGTCTTGCATTAATTGTATTTTATGCCTTGTAGGAGTGATTCTGAGCTATGTAAATGTTATGGAATCAATCTAAGTGATTTGGAGCTTTGAAGTCTGAATAAAAGCCCAAAAAAATCAGTTGGGATCTTATTTGGGGATCAACGGATGATAAAGCAACAAAACAAAGAATCGAGTAGGTATATTGCGCACTGTCTAGTAAAATACACACAAATTTTTTCTCAGAATCCATTTGGGATTCACGATATAAGGTTGGAAAGTTAACTCGAAGGACTACAACTGTATATTTTACATTTTTCCAAATTCCAAACAGAATAGGGTGTAAAATACGGTCGAAACAACAACCGTGGACCTGAGGTGGACTGAGGTAGTGTACTTGTTAATATGCGCGGTCATTAGCGCGTCCGTGCTAGTCCAGACCTGAAAACTTGTCTTTTTTCACACTTGAGAAGATATAATTGTTTGGGCCCAACCTTACATGGTATATATACATGGAAAAACGGTATTTTGAGGAGATTGTGCATATTTTTGATACAGATTCAACCTAAAGAGGTAGAGACACAATAGGAGCAAGACGGGGAATTCTTCTACGAGTTTTCTTTTCTCTTCCTATTTTTTCATTGTTGATTATGAATTTTATTATTTTAGTTTTACATATTATTATGAATAACAAATTTGTTATCTAGAGTTTTGATGGAACCTTTTGTAGGATAAATTCTTGTTATGTTTTTATATAATTGAGTCGTAGTATTTTCTCTATTTTTTCAGCTATATTATTATTATGGTTGATTGAAGGGCCCTCAATTAGTTGTGCCTATGTATTACTCGGGAGAGAGTGCATATGTAGGTAGTTGTTGAACAACATCACTCCAGACGTTTGTGAGGAATCAATAACCAAGGGTTTAAAGGTCGGATTAGGGATAACGAAATCTTGGATGCGATCTAAGTGAGATATAATTAAAACCAGCTAGCGTAACTCGGGAGAGTATGTCTAGTAAATTATCGTAATTACTTGATAGAGAATTACAACACGCAGAGCGCTTATGATCGGTAGAGAATACTGAGGCGAAATTATAGAAGACTTAGTGAGAATGATTTCAAAAATTGGGGAAATTATAATTCTAGACCCCTTCATATTTTCTCTAACCTCTAGTATCATTAGTGTTAGTTTATTATTTTAATTTGTTAGTTAGTTAGTTAGCTAGTTAGTTAAATACAAGAATCTTAATATCTATAAGTTAGAAATTATTCAAGCTTGTATTCTTGGTGATAATGAACAACTGTAGTTAAGCCTTAGTTCTCTGTGGGATTCGACTCTGGACTTGTAAACCAGATTATATTTGTAACAACCACTTTGTCTTTTTTATAAGAGATAGTTGGGAGTCATCAAATTTTGGTGCATGAGTCGAAGAACAAACAGTGTAGTTATATGTGTACATATTGCTAGGTTTCAATTTTGAACTTTTATTTTTATTTTTTGAGTTTGATTTTTTATTTATTTTTTATTTTACTTATTAATTTGAGAAACATGACATCATGGAATTATGAGAGTTTAGATTTTGGTAATTCTACTTTTGATCATTCTTATGCGTTTAGTGGAGGAAACCACCCAGGGCAAAATTATCAAAATATTTTCGAGAGCGAGTTATGTGCACCAACTCAATCTTATGTGTGGAATGTGTGCGATATATGTGGTGGTCAAGATGGTCACTTTCATGATTGTGCTTACATTTTTTATCTTCCCCCAACCCCTTACTTTGATGGTTCTTCTTTTTCTTGTGAAGTTAATAGGAATAAAGAACCTAGGTGTGAGGACCTGAAAGAGATCGGGGATATGTTAAAGTGCCTTATGGAACAATATGATGAGATACAACTGCGGGTACAATGTCAAGGAGAAACTATTCACAACTTGGAGGCTCAAGCGAATAAATTAATTAAACCTTGTAAAGCACAACAAGTTGACATTGTGGATAGTAGCTAATATGAGTATGAATTGGCTGCAGAAATTATCATTATACTGGATTATTAAAAAAATACGAGGATGAGCTAATGGAGGAGGTCAGAGCAGAACACCAATAATCTATCCAGCTAGAATTTGAGCATGCCGATATTGAAGAAGTAATACTAGAGTCAACCAGGAACATTGAAAATACAAATGTAATTGACTCTAGTGTGAATGATGTTGAGAATGTTGAAAGTCTTGAAGTTCATGTGTTTGAGCGCATTGGTCCAGACTCCAAGCATTTCTCAACATTATGTTTTGATGATGATATGAAAATAGAGTCATCCGGGCCAATTGAATAGTCAAGGAATGAGGAACAATATGCGTATATTCTGGAATTCTTCTTGCCACAAAGTCAGGATTACATACCTCATATAAAGGCCAAGGAGTGTAGAATACTACATTACTTTCTTGGGCCAGTTAGATTCTTTACACCGCCCCATGACCATAATCATAAGCTTGAATCAAAACTTGGGGTTCAATTCATAAGCTCGAGGTGGAGGCAAAAAGTGATTCATGCTGTATTGCGACGTTAAATCAAGCACTTGTTGGGAGGCAACACAACTTTATTTTATTTTTTATTTTTAATTTAGTTTATTTTATTTATTTTTATAATTATATTATTCTTGTAGTGTTTATTATTTATTTTTAGGAGCATGGAATGCAAAACCATTAGAAGGATGCAACAGCAAGCCAAATGGAATGGTTGGAACTAAATGTGAGGCACCCGCACGAATAACTAGGCCTGAGAGAAGTCTAAGTACCCATTAGATGCTAGTGCTTCGGCCTTTGTCCTACCAAGGAGTTTCTCTTACCCTCTTATACTTATGATGTGCATTGGCAACAATGCAAAATTTTAAGTGTGAGTGGGGAGATTATCTCGGTGACTTTTCATGCCACTTTACCTCTGTTAGTTTAATTAAATAATATTTATTTTATAGATTTGACTTTTTCCGACGATGGATCTATTAGACAATTTTCTTGAGGGATTTAAATCTAAAGCAAAAAAAAAAAGATTTTCTTTTGTTAGGTAGTGTAGTAATTTCCCCTTGATTATTTTTGTGTTGCAGTTCTTTTTCAGAGGTTCAGCTTGAACCAGGTGTAGTTAGTTTTATTTTTTAGGAGTAGGAGCTAGTGTGAGATGTTTTGAATTGAATCAATATCTCTTGACTTTGTTATGCCTTAAGAATAGTGAGTACTTTGGCTGTGACACTTAGGCTAAGTTTTTGACTCATGAATAAGTACCTTAAATTGTATGATCTTAACTTTGCTTAACTGCTTTGACTAAAGTGTCTTGATGAAACCAATCCTGCGTAAGTCATTTGCTATGTGCGTGTGAGGTTTGTTGTATTCTATGCATTGCATTTGATATCTAGAACTTGTCTCGTGTGTTTGCAAAACGAAATAGTAGTTTTGCAGTCTTAGAAGTGACATAGGTGTTTTTTGTTAAGCTAGATATGCATATTTTATACTCCTAATTGTTATGTATCGTAGTTAACCCCTTTGAGCATGTAATCCCGTTTCTTTGGCAACCACATTAAAAGCCTTACCAATTTGTTTGGATTAACCATCTATTTGAACCTTCTAACCTCTCATGAGCACTTGAATTGTTATGAGTTGTGTAACAGTTAAAGTGTGGGGTGGTTAGTTTTGCTTTTGAGTGGAACTAATGAAATAAGGAAAAAAGGTGCACTATTTTGAAAAAGTAAGAGCCAAATGAAAAAAAAGAAATAAAAGGAAAAAAAACTTGTACTATTATGAAAACAATTTTTTTTATAAGTGGTGACTCTTGATGTAATTGTGCTTGTGCTTAAAAAAGTATGGGTTGAAATATATTGATGTGAAGGAGGAGTTTAGTTTGACATAAGTATGAGATTTGAATGTTAAAGTATATGTATTAAAGTGTTTAGGGTGGTGCAGTCACTCTTATATCTAAATGTATCCTACCCGTCTCGAAGACTATATTACAACAAAATAAAGTCTTACTTGATCCTAAACTTAATGATCTTGATTAGTAAAGTAGTACACTACGGGTAAGCGTATGGTGCATCTTTTATGGCATATGAATATTATTTCTGAGAGTGAGTAAATTCTTTCTATTTTGAGTTCCTAAGTATACTTAAATTTTATTTTGTAGAACTACTCTCTTTTGTTGTGTGAGAGCACTTGATTTATGAAGGAAAGATAGTGTCACTGACCTCTATCTTAGATTAAATGGGTGAGTTGTGAACAGTGTATGGTACTTAAGAGTCAAATCTTGAGGTGAAGATGTTATGCTTTTGTGCATAGTCGATTTTAAATACTCTTGGTGTGATGAGTTAGGTGAATTGTTTATAAAGGTCGTGTCTACAAAAAAAGTGTAATTTGATTGCTCGAGGAAGAACAATGGTTTATGTGTGTGGTGTTGATGATATGCTATAATTACTTATTTTAGTCGCTTATTACATTCAAATTTACTGCACTTTAATTGAGTTTGAACTTTAATCGCTAGTATCTTGCACTAATTGTGTGTTTTATGCCTTGTAGGAGTAATTCCGTGCTATGTAGATGTTATGGAATGAATATATGTGATTTGGAACTTTGAAGTCTGAGTAAAAGCCCAAGGAATTCAGCCGGAATCGTATTCGGGGATCAACATATGATATAGCAATAGAACAAAGGATCAAGTATGCATATTGCACACTGTCTAGTAAAATATACATAACTTTTTGTTCAGAATTTCATTTGGGACCACAATATATGATTGGAAAGCAAACTCAATGGGTTATAACTTTCATAGTTTACGTTTTTTCCAATTTCTAAACAGAACAGGGTGAAAAATACGATTGAAATCGCGACCGCGTACCTGAGGCAGATTGAGGCAATGCACTTGTTAATATGCGCAGTCACTAGAGCGCCCGTGCTAGTCCAGGCCTGGAAACTTATCCTTTTTCACATTGGATAAGGTATAAGTGTTTGGGCCCAACCCTACTTGGTATATATACATAGTAAAATAGTATTTTGAGGAGGTTGGACATATTTTTGATACAGATTCAACCTAAGGAGGCAAAGACACAATAGGAGCTAGACGAAGAATTCTTCTACGAGTTTTTCCTTCCTCTTCCTATTTTTTCATTCTTGGTTATGACTTTTAGGATTGTAGTTTTATATATTATTATGAATAGCTAATTTGTTATCTAGAGTTTTGATGGAACCTTTTGTAGGATAAATTCTTGTTATGTTTTTATATAATTGAGATGTATTATTTTATCTATTTGTTTAACTATATTATTCTTGTGTTTGATTGAAGGGCCCTCAATTAACTGTGCCTATTTAGTATGTATTACTCGGGAGAGAGGGCATATTTAAGTTGCTAATTAAGCCAGCTAGCGTAATTCGGGAGAGTATGTCTAGTAAATTATCGTAATTACTTGGGAGAGAATTACTATAGAAATCCGAGTACATACATAGAGCCAAAGCAGCGGAATATTAATAGGAACGTATCTTCAGCCATGATTTTTCAAGGGATGTGGGGAATTTCTTGGAAAAACTTTGAGATAAAAACTAAGGAATCTTCTAGTCTGTGCCTATTGTAGGATGCTAGACTGATGGAGTCACATGCATATTTATAGGTAGGCTAGGGACTCTTAGGCAAATACTTTAGCCCTAGAGACTTTTTCATAAATTATACCCTTCAAAGAAACTACCACATATGCATAACTATAGAATATTATCTGATATATTATTTCTTTCTAGAGACAAAGTAAATAATTTATTACCTTATATGTGGGCTACAATAGAAGTCTCTAGAAAAGATGATGAATTTCTTACATTCTCCCACTTGGCCCACATATTAAAATCAGATAATCCTTTATGAGAGATAAATATGTAATATGGCCATAGACTTCATCACTTAACTAAAAGTTATGCAACAATCACTTTGGCTAGAATATATTATTACACGAATCGTGGTGGTCATGTTTTAAACAAATACTTTCTTCCATGTATTACAATACATAATACACTCTAACAAAGTGTCTAGCAACTTTATGAATGAACTTAATATAAGTCATTCAGAGTTCAACTTTGTTGATCCAATGATCATAAATAATACATGAAAATAAAAAATGTGCACTGCCATGTATATCAAAATAAACATAATGTCTAGAAAAAAATGTTAGAGAGCAAAGCAAGACTAAATTGAGCTACTAAATCCTATATGGGTTACATGATCCTATTAGCCGGCAGACCTTTAGTCATAGGATCAACAATCATCGAAGTAGTACTAACATGCTCAAAATTCGCATCTTGCTTCTTCACGTAGTCTATAACCATCAAGTACTTTATGTCGATGTGCTTGCTACAACTTGCACTTTTATTATTCTTTGAAAATAAAACTGCAGCTAAATTGTCACAAAAGATTCTCAATGGCCTTGAAATGGAATCGACAATCCTAAGGTAGGAAATAAAGTTATTCAACCATAATGCATGTGATGTAGCTTCATAGCATGCTATAAATTCAGCTTCCATTGTGGATGTTTCAACAATTATCTGCTTGACACTCCTCCAAGATACAACACCTCCAGCAAGAAGGAAAATGTATCCTGAAGTAGATTTACCGGTATCTTTGTATCCACCCAAATCAGAGTCTGAATATCCAATCACCTCCTATGAGTCAGAGTATTCGTATGTGAGCTTAAAATCCTTAGTTCCTTGCAAATATCTCAAAACCCTTTTACCAGTTTTCCAATGGTCAAGACCAAGTTTACTTTGATATCTGCCAAGCATTCCTACCGCAAAAGCAATATTAGGTCTAGTACAGACCTGTGCATACATAGGGCTCCCAACAAGCGAAGCATAGGGAATGTCTTTCATTTGCTCATTTTCCAATGCATTTTGTGGACATTGATTCAATGGGAATTTGTCACCTTTAATTATGAGTGCTGCTATAGGTGAACAGTTCTTCATCCTGAATCTTTCTAGAGTTCTTTCAATATTGGCCTTTTGAGATAGTCCAAACAATCTTTGGGATCTGTCTCTATGAATCTCTATACTAATGACATAAGAGGCTTCACCAATATCCTTCATCTCAAAAATTATGGATAAAGAACTGTTTAGTCTCATGCAATAATCCCAAATCACTACTTGCAAGTAAAATATCATCCACATATAGGACTAGAAAAATATATTTGCTCCACTTATCTTAAGGTATATACTCTAATTAATGATGTTCTCCGTAAATCAAAATGAAGAAAAAACATTATAAAATTTAATATACCATTGACGGGAAGCCCGCTTTAGCCCATAAATGGATTTATTCAACTTGCAAACAAGGTGACTTTTGTACTTTTCACAAAATACTTCAGGCTGACGCATGTATACCTCCTCTTCAAGATCTCCATTCAGGAAAGTTGTTTTCACATCAATTTGATGTAACTCTATATCAAAATGAGCTACTAATGGCATGATTATTCTCAATGAATCCTTCTTTGATACTAGCGGAAAGGTTTCATGGTAATCAATCCCTTCCATTTGAGTAAAACCCTTGGCTACAAGTCTGGCTTTATATCATTCGATATTACCATATGAGTCTCTTTTAGTTTTAAAGACCCATTTCGAACCTATGGTAGAGGATGCCTTTGGTAATTCGACGAAATCTCAGGCTTTAGTTTTAGCCATAGATTCTAGCTCTTCTTTCATGGCATCATACCAAAGTGTGGAGTTTTCTCCACTCATGGCTTGTGAAAACGAGCATGGATCATCTTTTAGTCCAATATCATAATCTGACTCTTAGATATATACACTATAGTCACTAGAGATTGCTGATTTTCGAACTCTTGAGGATTTTCTTACTCCCAATGGTTCAGATACTTCTTCAGTAGGTTCAGGTAAAATGGGTTGATCTCCATGTGGCTCCTCAAGTGGTGGTGGCTCTTGAACTTGTTATTGTTCATATAATTCATGAGAATTTTTCTAAGCAACATTGAAGTTTCCAATATATAAAGGTACCACCAGGTGGTTCCCTTATTTCTTCCAATTCCACCCTTCGATTCAAACCACTCCACTCTCTTCATGCTCCTCAAGAAATTTAGCGTTTATAGATTCAACAATTTTAGGAGAATGAAAAGGAAAATAAAACCTGAATCCCTTAGAGTTAACCCGCATAACCTATAAAATAATCGCTTATTGTTCTTTCATCCAACTTCTTTAGTTGTGGGTAAAAAACTCTCACTTCAGTTGGATATCCCCAAATGTATAAATGATTTAAACTAGGTTTTCATCCTTTCCATAACTCAAAAGGTGTCTTGGAGACAACCTCGGATGGAACCCTATTTAAAATATACAAAACGGTTTTTAAGGCTTCACCCCGGATCTTCTAATCATGCTTCTTACCATGTCCATTAATGTCCGGTTCCTTCTTTACGCCACACCATTTTGCTGTGATGTTCCTGGCATGGTATATTGAACAATTATACCTTCACTTTCAAGGAACTCGGCAAATATACCCATAAATTGTCCCTTATTTATGTACTTTTCATAATATTCTCCACCCCTATCAGATCTTATAATTTTGATCAGCGCACCAGTTTGTTTCTCTATTTCTGTCTTGTAAACTTTAAAAGCATCAAGTGCTTCTGATTTGTTAAACAAAAAATAGAGATACATATATCTTGAATAATCATCACTAAAAGAGATAAAATATCTCTCCCCATTTAAGCAAGGAGTAGGAAAAGGTCCATATATGTTTGTATGTATGATCTCAAGTAATTGAGAACTCTTTTTGGCACCTTTAGTTGATTTATTGGTCTGATTACCCTTTATGCAGCCCACACAAGTCCCAAAGACAGAAAAATAAAGAGCTTTTAGAACTCTATCATTAACCAACCTTTTAACTCTCTCAATAGAGATGTGTCCCAATCTCTTGTGTCAAAGACTTGATAAGTTCTCATTGATAATACATTGCTTAATGCCAATTTCTTTATCATGCAAAGTTAATACATTGCATTCAAATGTGGGGTCTAGCTCAAGTTTTTATAAATTTCCATTCAGATTTCCAAAACCAATAACTTTATTATCTTTCAAAAGTATCACAGAAGGATAATAAAAATTCAAATCATATTCACTAATTTATAGTCTTGAAAGAGAAATTAAATTTCTCGAATATTCTGGAACATAAAAAGTATTTTCTAAATCTAAAAAAAAAAACCATCCTTCAAAATGAGCCTACCACGCCTTCCATATGTGAGCGCGTTCTATTGCCAGAACAATCATATTGTTCACTTCCTATCGGCTTCCTCTGAGTTAGAAAGCCCTGCATAATTTTGGTAATGTGAATTGTAGCACCAGAATTAAACCACCTTGTATTATCAGAAACTTCAGTAAAATTAGATTCATAACATACAAAGGTAAAATTACTTTCTTCTCAAGTCATTTCCTGTGTTTCAAGCAATCCTTCTTCCAGTGTCCCTTCTTCTTACAGAAACGACAAGCATCTTTGTCAAATGTGCTATTCTTCTTCATGGGAACATTTTTGCCCTTCTTTGCATTTCTCTTACCATGAGTCACCATATTAATACTTTCAGGTATCTCATGCTTCAACCTCTCTTCTTCTTGAACACACATGGTCAAAGGCTCATTGATTGACCATTTATCCTTATGCGTGTTGTAAGAAATCTTGAACGGACCATATTCCGCAGGAAGGGAGTTGAGAATGAAATGCACAAGAAATGGTTCAGACATATCCACCTCAAGGTACTTGAGTTTAGCAACAATGTCTCTCATCTCCATAATATGCTCACGCACTGTACAACTTCTGTCGAAAGTCATACTTGAGAGCTTTTTCGTAAGGGTGTTGGCTAATGCCTTGTCAGAGCTTACACATTATTCATCAATTGTCTTCATATAAGCTTTGATCTTATCTCTATTAGGGATAGAACCCCTAATGCTTTGGCTTATGTGAGCTTTTATGAGCATTAAACTTAAGCGATTAGATCACTCAAACCGCTCATAATTAGCCTTAGCAACTGGCGTACTTGATTCCGTGGGAATAGGTGGTTCATCCACACAAGCGCCAGGTCTAGATCTGAGCACCCTAAAGTGAGAAGGACTTTCTCCTTCCATTCAGTATAATTGTCACGAGAAAGCATTGGAATTCGAGCATTCTCATTAAAAATAGCGATAGAAAGAGCGGTAAAGACTGCAAAACATGGATAAATATACACAAGCTATGAAGTACAATCCACAAAAGTAAATCACGTAAAATACCGACTCAAAGTAAATTCTAGACCTTCCTATGGGCAGAGATTGCAACATATGCATAGAATTTACTTTACTTTATTAGACCAGTCAACCAAGATATACAAATATTAATCTGTACCTGTAGGCATAAGATTATCTTCAACTTAAAGGTTTACTATCTCTTTCCAATTAACTTTACCAAAATAGTTACCTTCCTGTAGGGCCGAATTACCATTTTAATGAGATAATTGAACTAAATAAATGTCATTATAATTTAATTCACTAAACTTTATAAGATAACATGACTTAGCTTTTCTTATATCAAATACTCAAGATACAATGGCTATTCCGAAGTAAATGACATAAAAGAAAATTCCAAATTGACATATCGTTTAATTTGTCTAAAATATGAGCTAAACTGAATGCTGATTAGAATCATTATGGGTATACATACATAAGCATAATGCTTATCAGAATCCCAATGCTAGAATATGATTCTTATGATTAATTTAAAATCTATAAGAACCAAGTAAAAATTTGCAGCAGAACTTTAAAAATATATTTCAGCAAAAACACGTATTGTTTCAATTTATAATTTAAACTTTAACACTAGTGCACTATCTCGCTAAACACGAAGCACATGACAAGCAGATGCAAATAAGAACTTATAGCAAGCAAAAACAGAACATTTTCATAATTTAAAAGTCAAAACTTATTTCCATATAACCAAATAAATATATGCAAATATATAAGAATCAAACTTCTATGATAACTAAAAGTACAACAATATTTGTTCCTTGTCGGGATCGCGTGGGATTATTAAACCTCTTGCCTTCAAGCAAATGCACCAAGATTATTTAAACCTTGAAGGAAATATTTTTACGGTACATCCCGTTCATTGCAATTTTAAAATAATGAAAACTAATAAGACAAATTAATTACTTGCCAATGTCTCTTCTAAATTGATTCAAGCATTCAGACAGTAAAACCCCATTATCAGTGTGAAATTGTTTGCACCATCAAAAATTCTATTTAATTAACGTAGGCCTAAAACAACCAAAATTCCTTAAAAACAAAACTGTTTCAACGCTTAAAAATTAAAGCGAAATGGGGCAAAGTACCTAGACACCAATTGTCCAGGAAATATATAGATTAACGATAAGTATAATGTATACCACATTGACAATACCAAAACCTTTTCAAAACATCGAACAATACAGCTAAAAGGTATGCTTTGATATCATATGTAGAAATTCGAATACATAAACAGATCCAATGTAGTGGAATATTAATAGAAACGTACCTTCAACCATGATTATTCAAGTGATGGGGAATTCCTTGGAAAAATCTTGAGATAAAAATTTAGAAGTCGTCTAGCCTGTGCCTATCGTAGGATGCCAGACTGATGGAGTCACAGGCGTATTTATAGGTAAGCTAGAGACTCTTAGGCAAATACTTTAGCCCTAGAGACTTCTCCATAAATTATAATTACCCCAGGGACTCCTAATATATGATAATTTTTTTCCATCAAAGAAACTATCATATATGCATAATTACAGAATATTATCTGATATATTATTTTCTTCGGGAGACAAAGTAAATAATTTATTATCTTATATGTGGGCCACACTAGAAGTCTCTAGAAGAGACGATGAATTTCTTACAATTACAACACGCAGAGCGTTCATGATCAGCAGAGAATACTGAAGCGAAATTATAGAAGACATAGCGGGAAGGATTCTGACAATTGAAAAAATCATAACTCTAGACCTCCTTAATCTTTTCTCCAACCTGTAGTATCTTTAGTGTTAATTTATTATTTTAATTTATTAGTTAGTTAGTTAAACACAAGAATCTTAATATCTATAAGTTAGAAATTGTTCAAACTTGTATTCTTGGTAATAGTGAATAACTGTAGCTAAGCCGTAGTTCTCTGTGGGATTCGACTCCGGACTTGTAAACCGGATTATATTTGCAACGACTGCTTTGTCCTTTTTATATAGTATAATTGGGAGTGATCAATATTTGAAAATTATGTTTTAAATTTAAACTCATTTAGAGTAGATTTGGGCATTGAATCATGGTCATACTATTGAAAAATCTTCTGTGAACTTTTCTTCTCTCATGAAATTTCTGCTCAGTTGTTGGATTGTTGAAATTCGAAGAATATGTATATATTAAAATTAAGATTTGAATTCTGAAGTTGTATTAAAGAGATTGAACTATGTAAGATTCAAATACCCGAAGTTGTATTTGAAAGATAAAAAATCTTCAGATTTGATTTCTGAAGTTTCATTGAAAAGACTGAACTACTTAATATTCGAATTTCTAAAGCTGTATTTGAAAGACAAAAAACTTCAAATTTTAATTTATAAAGTTGCATTAAAGAGATTGAACTACTTTAATTTCGAACATGTACAATTTGTAAAATTTTGTGTCATACATATATAATTTTAATGGTGATCCCAGAGAATGAATATATATAAAAATGATCCTTGAGTTTGATTCTCAAACTCCCTTCCCTGTTTCTTTTTCTTTGATCCTCTACGTAATAAGAAATTTTAAAAAGGACTTAAAAATGATATTAAAATACAATATTACTAGAGATTAAAAAAGCGAGTATGAGGTGATGGAATATATACAAGATGAAACGTCCTTTTTGATTGTTGTTTGGATATCACAACGAAGAAGACAAAGAGGAAGGAGCTAACCTATCATATTCTATTGATACAGACAATAATAGCTTCAATTTAATATCCATCTACAAACTAATTTATGTGCTTATCCCTTTTCATATTTTCTATTTGAACCAATCAAAATAATTGATGACCTACATATTTCTTATTGAATTAGATAAGGTTGTGCTTAATATACACACTCTACCGTCTTAATAGAACTATATTATAAATTTGAACCAACAATAATTAAACATTTTAAAAATGATCTTAGGTCAAACAAACAAATACTATATTGATCTTATTAATTTTCATTAACATATTAAGAAAAGTTATATTACTATTTTTTTTTGTGTGTGTGTGTGTGTGGGGGGGGGGGGGGGGGGGGTTAGCTAGTCTCGCATGCCAGTTCATTTATTTTTTCCTGTTATCTTTCTACACCCACATTAATAGAAACAAGCTTGATTGATGATAACTTTGTCATTTCCTTTAATAAGATTTTGTACATTTGAAATTTCAAATTAAAGAAGAGGGATTTAAACTCAGTGAAGTAATGCAACTACTTTTTGTTTTTTTTTCCATAGAAATATAAAAGGGAAAAATTTTGGGAGAGGAGAGAAAAGTTATACGAACTAAAATTAGGTGCTTTCAAATAGTGAAATCCTTAAATCCATAACCCCCGACAACCCCACCCAAATCATTTAAAGAAGCTTTAATAATATATTAGTGCCATGTCATCAGAATATTTTGACACTTTGATAAGGTTTAAAGGCACGTAATTAACTAATTAAGTTGTTAATTTTGCCATATGCAATTAATAAATACTTACCCATACGCTATATATTTATATCAAACTAAACAAGTTAAAGACTCAAGCTAAAATACATACTAGCAATTAACCATGGTTAAGAGCTAACACGTCTAAAATATTACACATACTTTGCATTCGTTTATTTGGTATAAACACAAAGTTTGAATATATTTTTAGCTACTTATAATTCTATCAGAGTAAACTTCAAATTAAATGCAAACACAATTATTAGTATACTTTTTTTTTGGTTTAAGTATAACTAAGTTTTCCTTGCTAACCTTTTCGTATAAAATTAAATATAGATTTGATCATTGCATTACACTATACAGCCATGTGGCTGTCCACCTATTCTCATTAACTTCCATTAATTAGTCTAATCCAGTACTTACTCAATAAATAATCACTTTAGCTTTATTTGATAATATAGTGATAATTATAAACCGTTGAAAGAGAAGATTTAAATTTCCAAGACCTTGGACTGTTTTAAAATAATAAAACGCAATGCACAAGGTATGAAAATAAAAAAAATGCTCTTAATTAGTTGGAATATTACCATCCTGGATTAGTTTAAAGGTTAAATTAGCTTTGCTTATTTTTAAGAAAGAATTATTACGTTGACTACACAAGGTACAATATGTACTGGTGCTACCAAATCTAAACCTCAAAGCTAAGTGGATTAAGAACTACTTAGGTTTGTTAGCAGCATCATTTAATTATATAAGGATTAGTTAACATGCAATATGAATAGATTAAACCATGGACTAATATGGGAGTGAGTGAGAACTGAGATCATTGTCAGTTTGGAGAAAATCATAGATATAATGAGTGAATACCGATAGATGCACCAATAAATATTGTAGTGTAGCGATAAGTATTCATTTACTCTTAACCAAATGTGTTTGTTGAGATACAAGATGTAACATAATGTAATAGTGTATACACGATGTATATTTAGTGCATTTTGGTGTATCTAATATTGGGCAGTGATGATAGTGTCTGAGTTGGGCTTCTCCCGAGCCCAATAACTGAGAGTCATATCTGAGCCAGTGTCTCTAAGTCCAAACAGAGATCCGACCTTCACTCTAGTTGGGTCCTTGACCCGACCCACTGTGTAAATATATATATTGGGGTCATAGATATTTGTGACCCCCGGACTTCATTTTTGTTTATTTTGCTTCTCGGTTTAATACAAACTCTCTCTGACATTCGAGAGACTTCTCACCTACTCTCCTCCTTCTCTCTACTTTCTCTCTCTATAATTTCTATGATTCATCGGTTCAATCTTGATGTTAACATGGTATCAGAGTCTCGACGACGATCCGATCATGTTTCTGTGTGTTCGTGGTCCTGGATGAAGTCTGTTTCGAGGTTTTTGAGGGTGATTTCTAAGACCGCTTCGTCGATGATGATTTCAGTCTATCGGAGACTTTTCTGAGTGTATCCGAGTGTGTTTTCCTCTCTCCAACACTCCGGAAAGACTTTGTGATGATTTTGGTCGGTTGATTCTGGTGACTTATCGGCTTCTAGGGTTTCTGACGGTTTAACCTGAGGTTTTACCGCATTCCGGTGGCTCGATTATCATTTTCTGGACGCCTTGAGTGTGTTTCCGACGTTCCTGACCAGATCTCCGGTAAAGTTTGTTTTTCAAAAATTAGACCTAGGGTTTGATACTTAGGGTTTCTCTTTGTTTGAAGGCCGATCTTCTCCGGTTGCGAAGAAGGAGGGTAACTCTGTGTCCTTCTCCTCGATTTTATGTGTGCTTACTTGACTTTATAATTGTGAGCATCTGGTGGTATCTGTGACTACTTGACCTAACTGTAGTTTGTCGGTTGGTTACTGTGTTTGTATACTTGTTCTGATAGCATCCTGTTTGTTGACAAGTTATTTGTCTAAGCCGGTTCATTATGGCTTCTAGCACAAGTACTGGTGCTCCTACTCCTGTAGATTCCTCTAGTCCCCTTTTCCTGTACTAGTCTGATGTCCCTGGGGTACCACTTGTTCCCATCCCATTCTCGGGTAGTGGTTATGGGGGCTGGAAACGAAAAGTTCTTGTTGCCTTGTCGGCTAAAAATAAAATCAGCTTTGTTGATGGCACCTACACTCGACCTACTACCAATGTTGCCCAACAAAGGTTGTGGGATAGGTGCAACAGTATGGTGATTTCCTGGTTGATTGCTTCCCTCTCCCCTTCTATTGCTGAATCTGTGCAGTATGCTGATACTGCACAGAGTATATGGTCTCACCTTAAGACCAGATATGGGACTGCAAATAGGTCCAAAATCTATGAACTAAAAAGAGAGATGTCCCACACCTCTCAAGGTTCCTCCGATGTTGCTTCCTATTTCAACAAACTGAAAAGTGTGTGGGATGAACTTGATTTTATGTGTGTTAATCATGGTATGAGATGTGCATGTGCTGCTAAAGAGGGCATAATTCAGGAATGTGATGATAACAAGGTGTTTCAGTTTTTGATGGGTTTAAATGAGGTGTATATGGGAGTTAGGAGTAATATCTTGATGATGCAGCCCCCTCCTTCCCTTGACAGTGTGTATAATATTGTCCTAAATGATGAGATGCAAAGACAACTTCAGTCTTCTTCTCAATTTGATCCTACCTCTGTCTCTTTCAATGTGCATACCAACAGGCAGCCTGTTGGATTCAACAAGGCCACAGTGCCTGCTGCCCCTCCTCTTTTTAGACAGAGGGTCAGTTTTGATCAAACCAAGGGACCTTTGTTTTGTCGATACTGTAAAAAGTCTGGACACTTAATTGATAAGTGTGTCAAGCTGCATGGATATCCACAAAGTCCCACATTTAACAAGGGAAGGAGGCCTGCTGCTGCCCATCTGAGTACTGATCTGGATTCTCATATTTCTGATGGATTGTTGTCTGTTCCTCAAGGGAATCCTTCTGCTAACCATCAGTCCGCTGCAAGCTTCGATGGTCAAAGCTCTGTGATCCCTGGGTTGAGCAAACATGATTATGACCAGCTGATGAATATGTTACACCAGTCCAAGCTGGGAGAATCCACTGCTCCAGCTCCTTCTCCCTCATATGCAAACTTTGCTGGTACTTTGTTGACTGAGAATCCTGTATCTGATTCCAAACTTTGTTTGCTCACTCACATTAATTCTGTCACCTGGATAATAGATTCAGGTGCCTCTAATCATATGACTCATGATAAGAATTTACTCTTTAATATTGTCCCTTTAAATCTGCCTTACCTTGTTAGTCTTCCAAATGGTTATAAAGTGAAGGTAACCTGCACTGGCTCCTTTGGACTCCCTTCATTACTCTTCACAATGTGCTGCTTGTCCCCTCTTTTAAACACAACTTGATATCTGTTCACAAGTTAGTGAAGCAGTTACATTGTATTGTTATGTTCACTGAGCATTCCTTTTTTTCTACACATGATACAGGACCCTTCTCTTAGGAGGCCACTGGATCTTGGTAGACAAACTGCTGGGCTGTATAAACTAGCTTGGTCTCCTTCTTCCCCTTCTCCCTCTGTTACTTGCTTTTCTAATTCTTGTAATCATGTTTCTGTTTCTTGTAATGGTAATGATAACCAAGTTGTTGCATTGCCCTCCGTGTCTCTTTGTAATGATGATCTTTTATCTGAAAGCAAGACTGTTTCTATGCATTCTCATGTTAATAGTTCCACTTGTAATAATGATCTTACTTCTGATATGAATTACACTTGGCACTTAAGACTTGCACACATTCCATTTGCCCACATGAAATGCATTTCTGGTCTCCCTTTCCAATTTGCTTCCAAACAATCCTTTCCTTGTACTGTCTGTCCTATGGTCAGACAAACCAGGCTCCCTTTCCTTGGTAGCTCCATTAGAACTTCTAAACCTTTCCAACTGATTCATGTGGACACTTGGGGACCTTACCATACTTCAACCTCTTCTGGTTGCAAATACTTCCTTACAATTGTTGATGATTATTCAAGGGCAACCTGGACACACTTATTATGCTCCAAGAGTAATGCCTTTTCTATGCTTAAGTCCTTCCTTGCCATGGTCAGACCCCAATTTAATGTTGCGGTTCAGACTGTTAGAAGTGATAATGCTTTAGAGCTGGGCTCTAGCAATGAAGGCATTTCTTTCTTCAGCAGTCAGGGTATCATCCATCAAACCTCTTGCCCTCACACCCGTCAACAAAATGGTGTAGTTGAGAGAAAATATAGGACTCTTCTTGAGGCTTGTAGAGCTTTGCTCTTTCAATCTGGCTTGCCAGTATCCTTCTGGGGGGACTGCTTATTGACTGCCACTTACCTCTTTAACAGGGTACCCACCAGATTACTAAATA
The DNA here is from genome assembly GCA_034376525.1 of Nicotiana benthamiana. Lineage (NCBI taxonomy): Eukaryota > Viridiplantae > Streptophyta > Magnoliopsida > Solanales > Solanaceae > Nicotiana > Nicotiana benthamiana. The sequence continues at coordinate 17,159,331 of CM067325.1, forward strand.
ACAAGTCTCCTCATGAGATTCTATATGGCCACATTCCTTCCTATGCTCACTTGAGGGTTTTTGGTTGCCTGGCTTATGCCACTGTTCCCATCCCTCAAAGGGACATATTGAAGCCAAGGGCTATTCCTTGTGTTTTTCTGGGCTATCCTTTTGGTAAAAAGGGTTACAGGCTTTATGATTATGCTTCCAAGAAGTATTTGGTCTCCAGGGATGTCCAATTTCATGAATCAGTCTTTCCCTTCAAAAATGCCTCTCTCTCTGTTCCTCCATCTGCTCCTACTTTTCCTTTTCTTCATTCTGGAGAACATGATGATATTTCTGATTCTCCTCTTCCTTCCTCTCCTTCCTCTTCCTTCCTATGCTCACTTGAGGGTTTTTGGTTGCCTGGCTTATGCCACTGTTCCCATCCCTCAAAGGGATAAATTGAAGCCAAGGGCTATTCCTTGTGTTTTTCTGGGCTATCCTTTTGGTAAAAAGGGTTACAGGCTTTATGATTATGCTTCCAAGAAGTATTTGGTCTCCAGGGATGTCCAATTTCATGAATCAGTCTTTCCCTTCAAAAATGCCTCTCTCTCTGTTCCTCCATCTGCTCCTACGTTTCCTTTTCTTCATTCTGGAGAACATGATGATATTTCTGATTCTCCTCTTCCTTCCTCTCCTTCCTCTTCTGCCTCACCTGTCCAGCTACCTTCTTCTGCCCCACTCAGTCCTGTTGTCACCCTTCCTGTCTTGGATACTTCTTCTGTCCCAGCTCCTAGAAAGTCTACCAGACTTTATAATCCTCCTTCCTATCTTAAGGATTATGTGTGCTAACTCCCTGCCTTCTCTGGCTCTTCTTCCTCCTCTTTGGAACTTGAGCCTCTATACTATTCTCAGGCAGCATCTGTTCCAGCTTGGCAAGCTGCCATGAGACAGGAGTTTGAAGCCTTGGACACAAACCAGACTTAGGATGTTGTTCCTCTTCCTCCTGGTAAGAAACCCATTGGTTGCAAATGGGTTTACAAAATTAAATATAAGGCAGATGGCTCTGTTGAAAGGTATAAGGCCAGGCTGGTCATAAGGCGTGGCACTCAGGTTGAGGGGATTGACTTTACTGAAACCTTTTCCCCTGTGATAAAAATGACTTCTGTCAAGTGTCTTATTGCTGTGGCTGTCAAGAACCACTGGCCCCTTTTTCAATTGGATGTGAATAATGCTTTTCTTCATGGTGATTTGGATGAGGATGTTTATATGAAACTCCCTCCTGGCTTGACTATCTCTGTTGATTCTGGTTCTCCTTCTTCTCCTTCTCCTCCTTTGGTTTGCAAACTCAAAAAAGCCTCCAAGCAGTGGTATGCCAAGCTATCTTCTGCCCTTTATTCCAGAGGTTATAATCACTCTCTCAATGAATACTCTCTGTTTCTCAAGGGTAAACCTGGTTCTTTTGTGGTAGTTGTTGTGTAAGTGGATGATATCATTATCACTGGGGATGACAATGATGAATTGACTGCTCTAAAGCTCTTTCTGGATGCTCAGTTTAAAATCAAGGATTTAGGGTCCTTGCATTATTTTTGGGGTCTTGAAGTGTCTGCTGTCCCAGGTGGGATGCACCTCAATCAGCACAAGTATATCTCTGATTTGCTGCACCAGTTTGACTGTGTGAATATGTCATCTGTTGTGTCCCCTTTGGACATCAATGCCAAACTTCATGCTGATTTTGGTGATCTCTTGCCCTCTCCTGATCAGTACAGGAGCCTTGTTGGCAGGATGCTCTTCTTGACTCATACCAGGCTTGATATCTGTTATGCAGTTCAACACCTGAGTCAATTTCTTAAATCCCCTAGACTTCCCCATATGACTGCTGCCCTGCATGTTCTGAGATATCTCAAAGGCAATCCCTCCTTGGGTTTATTCTTTTCTGATCATGCTGACTTTTCTGTTGCTGGTTATTCTGATAAATTGGGCTGCCTGCCCTGACACCAGGCGCTCTGTTACTGGGTTTTGTGTGCTCTTGGGTGGTTGTTTGATAAGCTGGAAATCGAAGAAACAGCCTGTTGTTTCTCTTTCCTCTGCTGAGGCAGAATACCGCGCCCTAAGCAAGGTTGTGGCTGAATTGACTTGGCTGTGCCGCTTGTTGGGTGATCTTGGGGTCCTTGTTTCGACTCCTGTTTCTGTTTATTGTGATAGTATGGCTGCTGTTCATATTGCTAACAATCCTGTTTTTCATGAACGCACGAAACACATCGAGGTAGATTGTCACTTTGTCCGGACTTGTTGCTCTCTGGTTTCTTGCGGTTGTTCCATGTGCCTACCTCTCGCCAGCTGGCTGATTTGCTCACTAAGCCCCTCCCGGGTACTTTGCTGGCTCTGCTGCTTTCCAAGTTGCAGGTGGTTCCCCCCTCCAACTTGGGGGGGGGGGGGGTGTTGGGATACAAGATGTAACATAATGTAATAGTGTATACACAATGTATATTTAGTGTATTTTGGTGTATCTAATATTGGGCAGTGATGATAGTGTCTGAGTTGGGCTTCTCCCGAGCCCAATTAACTGAGAGTCATATCTGAGCCCGTGTCTCTGAGTCCAAACAGAGATCCGACCTTCATTCTAGTTGGGTCCTTGACCCGACCCACTGTGTAAATATATATATTGGGGTCACAGATATTTGTGACCCCCGGACTTTCATTTTTGTTTATTTTGCTTCTCGGTTTAATACAAACTCTCTCTGACATTCGAGAGACTTCTCACCTACTCTTCTCCTTCTCGCTACTTTCTCTCTCTATAATTTTTATGATTCATCGGTTCAATCTTGATGTTAACAGTGTTAGATTTGAGTTTTAGATATGAAGTTACCTTTAGTAAAGAGCACTTCATTTCAAAAATAGAACTTAGTTGCATGAATCTATATTAGTTGGACCCTAAAACGGATACTGAATACCAAATGGGAAATTGAGAAAGAAAAAGATTATCAATAGATGCAAGTATTTCTTGCAACCTAAACAACAACGATGGAAAATGGACCCACAACTAATGTTATAATCAACCAAACTTTCAAGTGTTTTAGGTTAGAAGACTTGGCACCAACTTCATAATGATGGCTGCTTATGTTAAATCATCATTTTACTACAATTTCTTTTCTTCAATCGCTCCAGGCCCACTTACTGCTGGTCCCCTAATTTTTCAGTAAATTCTCTCTATAGTATTTCAGAAGTCTGCACGCTTGATTAATTTTATTTTTCAGTTTTCAGTCAGGAAATTGCTGACAGCTCGCACATTTGCTGATCTCGATTCAATGACCAACTATGAAAATAGATTAGTAATTTTAGTGACGGAGCCATGAACTTATAAATGTCACTAATGGTATTTGAACTTGTGATCTAGTAACCTTTGTATTTCTTTATTATTATACTTATCATATCTGAATTTAAACTTTATGGATTTAAATTCGTAGTTCTACCACCTTCATCTAATTTGCTGGACTCAAAATCTACTGTTTATAGATATTTAGTTGATTTGCGAATACATATACATTATCTAAGCCGGAAGCTACAGGTTCAGGATGAACTCATATCTTGTTTATTGGACGCGCTTTTGGAGGCGGATGTAGCCTTGCCGCATCCGGTTCATTTGAACCCAGTATTTTTGCAATATATATAATTTTTTGCGTAAAAGTTTATTAAAATTGTAAGAAATAGTAGATATGAGCTCACAATTTAAAAAATATAATTAATTCAATGCTAGGAACCTTAAAAGTTGAACACATAAAGTTTAAATTCTAAATTTGTTTTTGACTACACTAAAATCTTTCGAGTCCATTACTTAGATGACCACTCAACTATCTCAAATTATCTTCTAAATTCACTTTACTTTCGTTTGTAACGACAAATTCACTGAACTATGCCTATTGCACTCAGAAGGTCACTCAACTAGATTTTTCAAATTTTGGATTACCAAATACCTATTTTACCCTCTACATTATAAATATTTATCTTTTTTGAATTTTTTAAAACTTTTTAATATTATGATTTCCCCGTTTTAATTTATATTATGTACTTACTTATAAAATAAATAATTTATTATAAATTTAAAAATAAAATTATTTAAGCATATATAATACTGGAATAAAATAAAAAGCATAGAAAAAAAATTAATTAGAACAATTTTTAGTAATAATAATTTTAGTATTAACAACAAAAATTCAAAAAATTATTTATACATTCCAGAATGAAAGAAATAAAGGTTGTAAAATACATATTCCAAGCACGTAATATAAAAATAATTATTTATATAAAGGTATTTTATATTATAAATTATATATTCTCGAAAATTATTCTCATATATTATTATGTTTCAACCAACTTTCCGACGACACAAAGTTATGTCTAGGGGTGTTCAAAACCAATCCGAAACCGAAAATCGAACCGAACCGAAGCTTAATGGCTTACTGGTAACGGCTTAGCGGCTTAACGGACGGAGAACGGATTGAATTTTTTTATTAACGGCTTATTTGTTTGGGGGCGGATTATTCAATTTTCTTAACGGATAATCCGGTAACCCGTTAAGAATATAAATAAATAAATAAATATATATATATATATATATATATATATATATACACACACACACACACAAAATTTATTTTTACTTATATAATTATATATATTAAATATAAAAAATTAAAAGTTGGACTGAATCGTGCAGCAGATAACCCTTTAATCCCTACTAGTTAATTGACAATGTGGCTACTATTTGAATACAACAGAAGAGGGGGACTACAAGTACTTACATTTCTCCTAACAACCTAACATTAACACATACAATTGCAACAGATACAATCTCTAATGCAAGTCACTAAAAGTAATTAGACAACATTGTTTAACTCTCAGGATCAGAGGGTGTTATCATAACTTACAAAAAATCAAAATACTTGCTTAACAAAGGAGTATTTCGAGTTGAACATCAGAAATCTGAATGTTAACATAGAAATACCCCGGCCAAAAAAATGTGTACAATTTGCAATTGTCCTCTGCTTAGTAGACTTTTAGTATTGTACAAGTATTGTAATTTGGTATAAGCTTTTCGATAACCCATAGGTATTAAACCGATAAACCGCCCGGTAACCGCCCGATAAGAGCTAACCCGATACCAATCCGCCCGATATCTTATCGGGTGGCTAACGGATGAATATATTTAAAAGTCGATAACAGTTAAGCCAAGCCGTTAAGAGTAAAAGCCGCCCAATCCGCCCGATGAACACCCCTAGTTATGTCATTGAAAAGTAGGGGACTATCTGTATAGGGTAAAATATGCTATATTAAGTCGTGCATGGAATATATATAATATAATTGAGCACAATTTTCAAGAATATATAATATATGTTATAAAATACTTTTATTTAAATAATTATTTTTACAGTATGTGTATGGAGTACATATTTTACAATCTTTTTTTTCTTTCATTTTGAATTGTGTAAATAAATTTTTGAATTCTTATTGTTAATATTGAAATTATTATTACTAGCAAATTATTCTAACTGATTTTTTTACTATTGCTCATTATTTTGTTATTCCAGCAATATATATGCTTAAATATTTTATATTTTTTTAATTTATAAATAATAGTTATTTATTCTGTAAATAAGCCCATAATATAAATTAAACAGGAAAAATCATAATATTAAAAAGTTTAAAAATAAAAAGAAGAAAAATATTTATAATTTAGAGGGTAAAATAGGTATTTGGCAATTCAAAATTTGGAAAATCTAGTTGAGTGGCTGAATGCAATAGGCATAATTCAGTGACTTTGTTATTACAAACGAAAGTAAAGTGACTTCAGGAGATAATTTGGGAAAGTTGAGTGACTAATTGACTCAAATCTTTCTCTATAATTCGGATATTCAACTGTTTACCTATAATACAAAAATTGACTTTTCCCTATTTTCACATAGTATAAATTTTCAATGAAATTCAATTAAATTATCTTAGCTCTACATAAGTCCGTCCATGGTTACAATTTGCTAATAGTCAGTTGAATTGTAGTGATAATTTAAATATAAATTAAATTCATAGAATAACATGCACCGACAGGCTGAACTCAATCCTTTCTTATTGGTGCTATAGTTGAAAAGTTTCCACAAGCTTACCAAAAATATAGGGGCAAATCAAATATGAAGATGATGATTAATTCTTGGATTAGGACAACGGATTTGAGGGTTATAGGCGTTTAACTAAGAACCCGCCAAGAATAAGTGAAATTATTAGTCGTCTAAATATCTGAGTTTATATAAAGTACTTAGCCATGCCCACTCATGTATACAAAGAGTTAGTAAACTGATGAGGATTAATTATTTTATTTAAATATCAATAACATCTGTTACATAGGTCTTTTTTTACAAGCAAGGAGGAAGACAGATCATGCTTTAGCTAGGAGATAAAAGTAATTAAACAAGCATGGAAATGAAGCCTATAAAAATTGTTTAGAATAATATTTTTATACTTTTTGTAATCTTATCATGTTGTAGCAGATTATTTACCTTATATTTAGATAATTAATTCTACTTATTATGAACAATTATTTGTAAAAAGAAATCTCAAAAAAGTATTAGAATCAATATATATAAATAAATAAATAAATAAAAAGACAGTTCGATGCACGAAGTATTTTACGTTTACGTAGGATCCTATAATATAAGAGTTGTACCACAAGATCGAAGATGTTTATCGACAACATACTCTAATACAAATATCAGTGATTATTTTTACGACTCGAACCCGTATTCTATGTCACGTACACAACTTTACATGAATCAACGTCTAGATAGAAATCTGATCATTTTGAGGAAAAAGCCAAGAAACCAAGGTCATGAAAAACATCATAAGAGGAGCATTGAGCAAAGTATAATAAAAGATATGAATGACCACCAAATATATATGACAAAAGAAAAGCACACAAAATTGTCTATTTTGACAGATATTGCTAATTGCCACCTCTTGCTTTCACTTATAATTTCTCAGTTCGTTCAGTCCAAGAAAGAGCACAAGTTTCATGCTCAGCTGACTGTGTTAAATTAGGTGATGAGCAAGCAATGACAACCAAAGGTAGAAAACAAACTGTATATTTGCCTTTTTGTAAATCCAAAATGAGATTAACGACTATGCCTCCTGTTTATGTCATCTATTTCATCAACACATTATTCTACTCAATTAATTTTTTAATAAAAAATACTAAGAAAGTCAACCGTACTGATTTTTAATTATCCCGACAAATAAAATCCTTTATATGAAATGAGAATTCCTTCATGAAATATAAGGAAGTATATGCAGACATTGATGCACAGTTTGTTTCAAAATTAAGAGATACGAAGCACTTATTATCATTATTTAAAATTCATGCTTACTGCTCAAATTAGTATAGTGATAATTAATTAACATATTTAAAAATATATATTTAGACAAACACTCTTATAGTGAAGCCTCTAAATATTTTTTTACAAGAAATTACCAGCTATGTCCATTTAGAAGTAGCTCATTCCAAAAATTGGCCAATTGATAGAATATTACTAATATTAGTCAAATTAGCCAATTAGTTATTTGTTGGGAAAAATATCAAACTTTTGCTTTGTTTTGAGTGGGTGCTATTAGAATAGATTGGACACAACTTAAGGAGCTTAAATCTCAATTTTGGGATGATTTGGTGAAGTTTTGAGGTTGTTTGAATTGAAAATTCGAAGTAAAAACTGAACATGAAAAAATGACATGTGTATCACATTGCGTATAATTTGTGTACCACATATTTATCATATTTGTATCAATTATGTATCACATGTATATCTATGTATACCTGTATGTGAGATACATGTGTGATATATGTTTGATACATGTGTCGCAAAAGACTTTTTTAAACTCGATTTAATTGAGAATTTTGATACAAAACCAGTCCAAATCAACTCTAATCTTCCTCAAATTTTGTATATTGACTTATCTATATATTTTCAATAAATTTCAGCTATACACGTTGAAAAAGTTCTTTTTTTTGTTTAGATTTTTGAAATATTGTATATATTTTTGTATTTTATCACCTTATTTGTTACCTCACCCGTAAAATTTTCTTTCCGTCTTGTATCTAGTGTTGTTAATCACGTTTAAAAATATAGAAGGTGATTTTTGCATGTGATTCTTTGAGAGAAAGAACCCTATTATTTGATTTTTCAATTTTTGTTGGCTAGTTTTTGTAAGTCTATGACTAATGGCTAGAGGTTTGTGAATTGAGATTTATTTGGGACATTTGTGTAAGTTTCTCTTCTTTTAAAGTGGTGCACAAAAATCTTAAAAAATCCTATATATAATATGGACTGAATGTGTTATTGAGGGTAAAAATAGTACGGTCTAGCCAGTTTTCGGATCCGGTCATTCAGAAACAGCCAGCGGTTATCAAGTCAATGAAAATTAGTTACTATTTTGCTGCAATAGAGACCGGTCCAGTATAATATACTAGAGTTCGGTGCACATGTGTATGAACTTCCAACATATTATGCTGGACCGATGTATTATACTGGAACTCTAGTATATTATGCTGGAGTATTTTTCCGGATTTTAAACAATATTTTCGTTCAGATTTATCTTTATATAAAAAGCGACTAAATTTCAATTACTTTTGAATCTGATCTATTTTTTGGTGGTTACACAATATTACTCTATACTCTATAGACATTTCTCAATAATCAAATCAGTTTACATGAATAAAAGAATCAGGTTTCAACGTTACCTTGTTTTATAATTGATATAGTTGGAAAAGTTCTTCTTATTTTAACCTTTATATTAATATCATGTCAATTTTAAGGGATCCCCTATAAGAAATTCCTCTTTGGCAGAATCCCACTGATATGATGTTGTTTTCAGAAATAGAAAAAAAAGAAAAATAGTAAACTATATAAAGGAACTACAATAAATGCCCCACTTTACTTATTGTATATGCCTAAGTTGTGTAAGATAAAATAATTCCTAAATAAACAATTGATGTTCCTACACGTTGAAGTAAATTCCAAGACAAACAAAAAGAAGTTTTCCTTTTTCTTTAGCAAGCAAGTCATGAAAAGATGCCCAGATATAGCAAAGCTTCTCAAATGTTAATGATGTTTAAATATTTTTTTTTCACATAATACAAAAGATGCCTTCTTTACACGCTCCAAAAAGTGCAAAAAAGAAAAATTTTGAGGGTCTTTATACAATGCTTGTTGGATTAATTCGTTGTTTATATTTTCTAATCGGCATATATAAATTATATATAATTACGATAAAATATTTTTATAATAATTTTGTTGTTCTGATAATTTTTGAATGTTATAATATAGTGCAGTTATAAATATTATATATCATAATATATATAGGTAAAATTGGTTTTAACGAAAACTTGGCCGTTATAGAAAATGATCATTATAGAAAAGTTTGATTGTACAGTTAAACCTCTCTATAATAGTATCTCAATATAACAACAGTTCACTATAATAGTCAAGCTTTTCCGAAACCAAAATTCATGTTATGTTATAATATATGTTTTCTATAACGACACTTCTCTATAATATCCAAAAATATTCAGAACAAACGAGGTTGTTATAGAGAGCTTTGACTGTATATAAATTTTGGCCGTTAGAAAATGGTCATATATAATATATGTATAACCATATATAATTTATGTATATCACCTAAAAAGAGTACCCTAAATCTGACCGTCTATTTTTTAATTTAAGCAATTTGGTGTGCGACTATTTAGGCTAATTCTTCAAAAACTTCTAAACCCAAAGTTAAGCCAACTATAACTAAGAAGAGATTTTGGAGATTACAAAGACAGAATTCAGAACCAAATCCCAACAAACTCACTGGTAAAAACAAAGTAAAAGCAACTCCACTGCTCCAAAACTCCTCTATGTTTTTTGTTATTTTTTAGTTGTTGACCTATCCATTCCTTACAAAAAAACAACTCTCCAAAAATTTTCCAAACAACCATTGAAGAATGAGATTCCTTCATTAAAATAGAGGAACAAAAATCAATATATATAGCTCATTTTCTTGATTTTGTCAACCATCTTCTTCACATAAAAAAATACCCAAAAAAAATGGAAGATTACAACTCTATTTCAATGCAAAGAACAACCAAAATCATCAGAAAATCAATCTTTATTTTTCTGCAAAACTATCAATTCTTCACTACAACAGCAGCTTTTTTTGCCTTCCCTTTTGCTGCCTCATTTCTTTTACTACAATCATTTATCCCTTCTTCATCTTTCTTCCCAATAATCTATGAACGTTTGCATTTACTTTTTGATGCTGCTGGTTTCCCTTCTTCTTCTGAATTTTTCATCCTTTTAAATTCCAAGATTTCTCAAACCATTGCTATATCTTTTCTTGCATTTCCTTTTACCATTTCCTCTTTTCTTTTCAGTAAAGCTTCAGTAATTGAAGCTCTCAATTCCTCAAAACCAACCCAAAATCCTTCATTTTTTTCTTCCTTTTTCCCCCTTCTTCTTACCCAAATCTGCAACTCTTTACTCATCATTTCAGCAAATGCAACTTGTTTTACTGTCTTATTCTTTGGTTTTAATCTTGTTGATTATGGTTTTGGCCTTTCATCTCAAATATTAATTCTTTTGTGTTCAGCAACTGGAGCTGTAATTTGTTCAATCATTCTTGCCAACACTTTAATTATTTGTCACTTGGCTTTAGTAATATCAGGAACAGAAAAAATTGGAGGTTATATGGCAATTCTCAAATCTTGTATTTTAATCAGAGGAAGAACAGCAACAGCATTATCATTAGCTGTTCCTGTAAGTTTAGCTTTGGCTGCAGTTGAAGCTTTATTTCAGTACAGAATTGTGAGGGCTTATTATCAAGAAAAAACAGACCTTTTTTCTTTAGGTTTAGAAGGAATTTTCATTGCTTATATGTATTCAATTCTGCTGGTTCTTGATACCATAGCCAGCATCGTTTTCTACAGAAATTGTAAAACAGATGAAGTCAGAGTTTTGCCGTATCAAGTTGTGATTCAAGATAGAGATGAGCATACAGTACTGAAGATAAAGACAGCAGATTCTGTTTTCTGATTTATTTTTTCTATTGGACAGTAAAAAGGTCTGCTGTTTGAGGAGTAAATATGGTTTGATCAGAGGAAGAGATGAAGCAATTCTTGTGATTTTAAATGTATTTTTGTAATCTGCAGAATATACATTGATGTAAGGTTTACAACCCCATATTCTCTTTTTATGTAATGTAGCAGCTTTTTAGAAGAAAATCCGGAAAAAGACTCTTTATAAACTGTTTATATTTGGATTTGCAATGAAAGAGAAAAAAAAAACGTGAATTTCTGAAACCAATTTGATTAATGCAAAGGTTTATAGTCTGGTATAATTTCTAGAATTGAAAAAGAAAGCCTTTTGAAGCCTGAACAACATTAAAATAACTGATCGCTTTCTACAATAATAAAATAGTTATCTACTAGCTATATTTTCTTTCTGTGCTGCTCATCTCGGAAAATTACACTTTGTAAGTAGGGTAAAAACTCTTTTTTTTTTTTTTACATATATATGAGTTGTTGAATTCTTTTTATATAATCGAACATTTTTGTAATTTTGAATCTCCTTATTAAAATTTTACCTCCGCCAATATGTACCGTTGAGAGTATCTCATAAGGTGTGAGTTCGATTCTCATTGTCTCCCTTCCCCTGATATTGTCCCTAATCCTTGATGTAAAGGATTATTTAAAAATAATTTTTTTTACATTTTTTTTTTGTAAAATTGAGATTGCTTTCGTTTGAGTAATGTTGAAGGTGATGGCTTGTTTTGTACCTAAAGTTGGAGGAGGTTTCACTTTGCACAACGTAGCAGTCAAGCTATGTCTCTGGTCATATATACAAGGCATGTCTACACATTTGCACATAGAGTTTTAACCGTGCAAGTTAGTCAAAGGTTTTTCCTTTCTTCTTTGGAGGGGGGGGGGGGGGGAGTGGAGGTGGGGGTGGGTGGGTTGAGGGGTTGGTTAAGGTAGGACAAGACTTTCTTAACTTGTAAGAGAACACTTAGCAAATTTGACCACGGACATCATTAACTAATGCCAAGTGAGCAAAAACAAAGACCAAATGGTGAAGGATATGGAGTTAATAATCCTTTGACTATTTTATTTATTTTGTTTTGGGAGTATTAAGAACTTTTATTTTTCAGATTGGGGAGTTTGAAGATCTTTACAGGTCTTTAGCAAACCAGATTTATTTATTTTTCTTTTTCTTTTTCTTTTTTGACAAGAAGACCATGATTACCACTCGGGTTAAGGCTTAATAGCATTCTAGGACCGGTTTGACCAATTAGGGCGGCCTTTCTATAAAGCAAGTAAAGCAACAGCTTTAGATCCTATATTTATTGGGGCTTCATTTTTTGTTATATGTAATAGGGTGTGTATAAGTTTAGAAAAAAGTTATGTGAAGTGAAAAAATTTAATTTCTTTCTTTAACAAGTATAGAAAGGATTTGTAACTACTATGATTTTTGTCAAGAAATATATTTAAAATGAATATCAAACCCGAATTTCGTAAGAAATGTATAATATATAGGAAATGACAATTTGATGAGAATGTTGATAATAAAATTTCAAAATCTTCTGAAGAGTCCTTTGGAGTTGATTACTTTATACATAGTAGACAAGGCGATTTTTTTCTCTTCAAAATAGATTTGAACAATTTGAAGTATATGAAAATATTTTTTGTTTCTTCTTTAGCAGTTAAAATTAAGATCACTAGATGACTAAAATCTTGAAAAAAAAATTGCTTCAATCTTGAATGTTCTCTAAAGCATAATAATCAATTTGATATAGATGATTTAGATTTATTTTCGAAATTATATGTATAAAGAAAATAGAACATTAGAAGATAACAGTTTAATTGATATGCTCGGTCAAATAAAAAGATTTGATTCTTTTTCCAATGCCAATATTTCTTATAGAAAAAAAACTCTTGTTACCGGCGCTTCATCGGAAAGAAGTTTTCAAAATTAAAATTGATAACATCTTAACTAAGATCAACAATATCTCAAGAAAAGTTAAATGGATTGGCTATATTATCAATAAAGAAAGATTTATTAGGAGTTATTGATTAAAAGAAAACTACTAATAACTTTGTATCGGAGTTAGCTAGAAAAATAGACTTCAAATAAATAAATATTTAAAAAAAAAAAAAAAAGTTGAGGCCCCTCATTTAGTTTGACTTTAGGCTACAAAACTCGTTGGGCTGCCCCAGCATGTAGTGTTATAATATATACCCTGTTATAAAACTTAGCTAAAGTAATAATATAAAATAAAAAGATAGATAACAATGTAGAAAGAAAGAGAAAAGAGAATCTATTTCTTCCATTTATTCAAGTGTATTACAAAATGAGTTCTCATCCTTTATTTATAGTACAATAGAGGTATACCAAAACAATTTCATAAGTATGTCATTAAGCATTTGAGATCACAGAGGAAGATCATGGGTAGGTTATGAAGGTGTAGGGGTTATAACAATAATGGTGAGAAGTAGTGAGGGTTATCTACATAATGGAGAAGAGTTGTGAGAGTTATATTTGATTAGTGGACATCCATATAAATATATATTTCATAACACTCCCTCTTGGATGTCCATAGATAATGTGCATCGTTAAAATCTTACTAAGAAAAAACCATGTAGGAAAAAATCTTAGTGAAGGAAAAAGAGTACGCATATCTTGTAATAGGAATTACTTGCTGCCTCATTAAAAACCTTACCAGAAAAATCTGGTATGATAAAACCTAAGTTAAGGAAAAAGAGTACAACGCGTATTTGCCTCCCTTTGATGAAAATATCACTTTATTTCTCGTAGACGACGAATTCCAAGCTTGTATAAAAACTTCTCTAATATTGAGATCGGCAATGCCTTGGTGAATTATTCCGCCAAATTGTCACTTGAACAAATTTCTTGAACATCCGTTTCATTATTCTGTTGAAGATCGTCTCTGCAAAGAAACTTTGGCTAAATGTGCTTTATTTTGTCTTCTTCAATATATGGTTCTTTCAATTGAGCTAGGCAAGCATCATCGTCTTCAATATTATTGGAATCGTCTCTTCAAAGAAAAGTCACATGTCAGTTGTATGTTGAGCACCTTGTTTTATCAGTTGCTTATATTGACATGACTTGAATAAGTATCAATAATGAACTGCCTCGTAAAATGATAATTTGGCAGTAATCTCACATGCAAATAGAATGTTTGAAGAACGAACTTTAGAAAAATACCTGCATTTACATAACCAACAAAATCTTGGCAATATTTTTTAGAATAAACAAATCTACGTTCAATATTCCTTTTGAAATATAATACTAATTGTATTCTAATATCTCCACATTGGAATAAAATTATATCTTGCTAACATGTTATTAAACTCAATATATATATATATATATATATATATATATATATATATATATATATATATAGTGCACCAACTGCAATAGATTCATCTATGCCTTGACTGCTCTAATCCACATAAAGATTTGTTGAAGCTTTATTTAATAAATTTCTTGAAGCCTTGATATGCTTCAGAACAATTTAAATCTTTCAAGAATTTTCGTTATATGCATATCAAATATATTGTCAGACCAAAATCTGAAATAACTTCATTCCCACAGGAGAACATATCTCCTAATACAAGGATATTTACGAAATTTTTTTGCACAAGTTGTCTTTATGTCTATCGACTTGATTATTCATTTTACTTTCAGGTGTGAGGACTATCCGTCCAACTTCACATTTTTCAGGTGAAGTCAATTTCATTGCATATTTTTTATTTGGTCAATCATTTATCTGTCTAAATTCCATATTTAAGCTCAAGATCCTCGTCAATATTAATAATATTGAGCACTACATTATATTAACAATATCGTCGACAATCATTTTCCACGGTTCCATCATCAATCAATAAATACATAACTTATCGAGTTCTTATTATTTTAGGTACTTGAGCCTCTCCCATGAGGTCTTATAAAATGTTGTGTCACGGTGCTCTTATAAAACACTTGCCTCCTTATTATGACCATCTTGAATATTGTCTCCTCTCCCTCTTCAAGGAGTTTTATCTTTGGAACCAATTAGTCTATTACACTTCATGTGTTTCATAGACTATGTCCATTATGGACTTTATTCTAATTGGAGCATCAACAGCTGAAATATGACATTTAGCCTTGGGTCATCAAATGCATCTGGCAATATTTTGGAAATGAATTATCACTTGAACTTCAAGTTCACATTTGTCTTCTTCAATATATGATAAGCTTTCATATTTACTCGGTATGATTATATATATGAAAATATTCAATCTTCCTTTCATTTATAGTCTCAATATGCCAACCACTTTGACTAATATATTTGAAACTCAAAAAGTTCTTTTTTGAGACTTACTACCACCAATGCCATGAATAATTTCATTTATTCGGGTAGTAACAAAGTCGCTCTTTCGAAGCTCTCAATAATTCTCCACTACAAGATCTTTTATACCACCATCCAAGTGGTGAATGTCTCATTCACAGAGAAAAATTAAATTATTATATCATGGTCAATTATTATGAGCAAAATCAATTATTGCTTTACTTTTGCCTTTGATAACTTCTTATAAAGCATGTCAAAATATTTTTGGCGTACCACATGTACGCCACCAGTGACATATTCATGTAACCACATAGTAATATTCATCATCTTTCTTTCTCTCAAACCTCCCTTAGAAGTGAATTGTGATATTCATTCAGGCATGCATTGCACGTCTTTATTCATTACTTTTATCACATATTGCCACATTCATCTTCAGGAATGAGTCTGCATTTACAATGCTTATCACAAGTCGCATTCTTTCAAAAAATAAACTATTATCATATGACGTGCTTTATATATTTTTTCATATAAATTTGATAATAAATATTGCCTTCTACTATTTTAAAAATTTATATTATTCTCGTTTTACAACTACCATAATGATGAGCATGCTCATTATTATGTGGTCTTTAGCACGTCCATATTTTTTGATCAACCACTTGCCTTTATTCAGACTTATTATGTACCGCTACCACATTCACTTTAAGAATGATGCAAATCAAGTGGGTTTATGCTTTTACGTGAAAAATATATTATTTTTTTTTGTCATCATTATATCATTATGGTGCATTAAGACTCAAATCTAATACATTATCATATAAAGGTATGTTAAGTCATACTGTATTAAAACTCGAATCCTATATCTTTTCATCAACATAGTGCGTTAGGACTTGAACCCACCATATTACACTCAATTAATGGTATAATATGCTAAAGTAGACTCACCCTTGAGCCTTTCACGGTATATTACTTTTAATAGTGATAAAAGTAAAGTCATATATGTGTTACACAATGAGTATCTATTTACTGGTAACAAACGAATCAAAGTTCTTCAAATCACTTTGCCAAAGCTGGCGTAGCTTCTTAATTTATGTACATCTGTGATCTCTGGTTTAGTACGTAACATTGGCTGCATCATCATTATATGCTTCTGATTCTCATATAAGATCTAACCTGAACATTAGGTGAAAGAGATTAGTAACTAATTTACATCTAAGTATTTTCAACTTTACAAAGTAATACTTAAGATTGGAAACTTTTCTGACAAATAAAGAACCTTTGAGAAAAACTAACAAGAAAATGAATTAATTTAAAAAAAATAGAAAACATATCTTAGCATTATACACCTTTTCACGATGTGCTAGTCTCCTCAACCTTGTTATTCCTTTTATTATAGTTCATACCATTATTTAAAATTGCTAAATGAAAAAGAAAAACTCATCTCTTCCGTAGGAATATCAGGCACATCAGACATATGCTTTTTCTGATGTAACACAATTTTATTGATGTAGTAACTCAATTGGATAGAGACTTGTGCTGATAACATATTACAAAACTTTGCTAAAGTAATAATATAAAATAAAAAGATAGAGAACAATGTAGAGAGAAAGAGAGAAGAGAAATATTTCTTTCATGTATTCAAGTGTATTACAAAATGAGTTCTCATCCTTTATTAATAGTACAACATAGAAGTATGCCAAAAGAATTTCATAAGTATGCCATTAAGCATTTGAGATTATGAAGGAAGATCATCGATAGATTATGAAGGTGTGAGAGTTATACAATAATGGTGAGAAGGAGTGAGGATTATCTACGTAATAAAGAAGAATAGTGAAAATTATATTTGATTAATGGACATCTATATAAATATATATTTCATAACATACACATTATTGTGAAATTCTTCAATCCTTAATCAAATGCCTAAAATTTAAACCTTAAAAATAAAAGAACCTCTATGTACAAACGCTTTAGCCCTTAATGGACCTACACGATATAGGAGACATTCAAATGCCAAATGGTTAAACAAAAAAGAAATCTTTGGTTGAACTGTTTCAAAGAGGAAAAGGGGTTATGGTTAGTCATCATTTGTGGGTAAAGAGCTGCCTCACTTGGTTTAAGTAATATATGTTCGACACGTAGGCCATTTGGCCTATTTTGTTTTATTCATATTATCTCACGAAATTCAGTCATAAAGATCAAGTTAGTTAACAATGTAAACATGGGGAACATTAAATGTTTTTTTCCCCACTGAAGAGAGAGTTGTTACTTGTTAGTCGTTCTTCTTAAGCATAAAAAAAGTCACATGGCATAATTAGTTACTAATTAATTTTTTAGTTAATAATTAATTATTAGTTATTATTTTTGAATTTAAATATCTATAAAAAAATAAAAAACTATATATATATATATATATATACTATATTTTTTTAATTGGTTACTTTATTTGAATTAATAAATGTAGATTTCTTATAATTAGTTATAATAAAAAAATTAAAAATATAATTACCATTCAAATTGGGTGGGAGTAGTTTCAAGTTGGATTTTTAAGATTATTTTAAAATAAAAAATTACTATAATAAAAAAACGAAAAAAAGAAGAAGAAAAATTACCCATTCAAATCGGGGAGCAGTTTCAACATGGAGTTTAAATAAAAATAAAATAAGAAAATAAAAAAAATTGCCATTTCAAATTGAGGAGTAGTTTCAAGTTGGTGTTTTAAAATTATGTTAAATTAAAAAAAAAAGAAAAATAAAGCAATAAAAATTTTGATTCAAATTGTGGAATAGTTTCTTTCTAATATTCTATGTTCCATATATATTCTATATATTATTAGAAGGAGGGGATAAAGCCCTCTCCTTAAGCCAAGTAATAGCCTAGAAAAAAGCCACATGGGATAATTAGTTAATAACAAAGAAGCTATATATTGAAAATTAGCAAAGAAATTGACTACCTAATATTAACTACTAAAACATGGGTGAGGGTTGATTTAGGTTAATTAATTTCTTTATTTTATTTGTTTAAAATTATTTTCTTTTTTCTTTTTTGAAATAAAAAGTATATTTATTCATTAAAATTCAAACTATTAAAAGCAAAAAAAAAATATTAAACTAGTAATATGCTAATAATCTATCTATATATTATTAAAAGTCAAAGAAAAGGCACCACATAGTCTAAGTGGTAGGCTATAAAAAAGTCACATGGCATAATTAGCTAATAACAAAAAAATTATTTATGATTATATGCATTGTCAAAGGGGAAGTGGCTTTCTTCCAAACTTTTTTACTATGGAATTTAATCTATTACACTAATTAAAAACAAAAAAAGAATAAATGTCAGTCACCTAAACCTTGTTACATATGAGGTCAACATTCCCCATAAAGCTCGCACCAAAGTACAGTTGTTGCTACCAATAACTAAACCTCCTCGTAACTCCGTTCAACTTATGAAAATGCACCTCTTCAGCTCATGTTCTTGATTTGAAAGTTAGTTTCGCAGTATGATCACATGAATTTTATCCGTTGTATTAACAGACCCACAAAATTAGCTAGCAGTTATATTTTTTGAAAAATTATATGTAATTGGGTGATTTTAATGGTACGAAAAATAGTTTTATAACTTTACTGATATAATTCTGGGCGGAGCCCTTCCAATATAGTCCATCCATGTTTTGACACTCCTAAAATATCGCCAATGGGACGATTGCTCCAGATCGAAGGAGCGTTAAAATGCACATCCCATTTGACTAAATTCTTTCCCTCTTCGACACACCCATTATTCTTACTGGTAGACAATAACTAGTGATTTTCCATAGAGCCCCTATGTAAGGAAGAGTAAAGAATAAAATAGGAAATGCTTTTCAAAGAATATTTATTAAAAACATCAAACATGGACTGGTTTAAACTCATTAATCCAAGATCCTTAAACCAAGTACGTGAAGCTAAGAAATCTTGGATTAGATAAGAAGGAAAGAAAGAAAGAAAGTCAAGACCTTAAATAACCAACAGGAATAAGGGAATGCAGACAACTTCTCTGCCATTAATGAATGAATATCTCAGAACATTTTTCCAAAATTTGAATCTTGGAAAGAGGGGAAGCTAATCCTATAGCCTGCATATTGATACATTTCTATTGCTAAAGAACCTATCCCTATCTTCTCCTATGCTTTCTGTACAATCAATTTCGTGGTAGATTCCCATCAAAAACTTATACAGCAGGGAACCCTTTTTTCTATGTTACAATAAAAAGAATCAACTTTGAATCTAGATACACTGCCTAGGCTTTATACAAGCTGATGTAACACTTCTAATTTACCGGTGACATGGCGTCATGGAGGTCAATGGTCAACATTGTCATTGTGGCAACTACATTTTTTGTGCCAACACCGAGTCCATCATGTTCGCTCCATAATTGCTCTCCGTAATTGCATATCCAAATCCGCAGTCTTGATTGCAGCATCTGCTTAGTCATGTAGCAAATCTCTCCAGGTGGATAGCAACCCTGCCAATAAAGTTAAGGGGACTGATTTAGGGCATAACAGGTTGCTTGCATCATCCAAGAGCTCGGACAATGATGTGTCGGGTTCAGCTTCCTATCTGCCAAGCATTTCACTGCACTTCCAGGGGTTCACAAGCCTCAATATTCTTTCTTGAACCCAAAGAATGCCACAGCGCCTGCATTAATTTAGGAGGCTTTTGGTCTGTCTTTGGAAGATATCCTCGGTTAATATGATTAACCAACAGGCACGGATTGTTCGACGCTCAATATTCACTGAATCATCCCATTCACTTGACACCCTTCTTTGTCAAATTAATTCCTTTTGCATTCTCCATTTCAGCCTCCTTCT
Organism: Nicotiana benthamiana; assembly: GCA_034376525.1. Lineage (NCBI taxonomy): Eukaryota > Viridiplantae > Streptophyta > Magnoliopsida > Solanales > Solanaceae > Nicotiana > Nicotiana benthamiana. The sequence continues at coordinate 17,179,567 of CM067325.1, forward strand.
GAGCTTTCTTCCTTTCTAATTCAGCCTGCTTCAAGTTCTCTTCGTGGGCCTTGCGGAACAGTCTCACAAAATTTAAGAGGGTTGCAGTTACTGTACAGATTGTCAAACAGATGCACCAAAAGAAAAAAGAGGAAAAGTTTAGCACCCGCAAATCTAGAAGCATCAAAGGTAAAAGAATACGACTGAGAACAGTGAAGCATGATAGAACCAAACAAAGGTAGCACAGATGCATCAGATGCATCTAAAATTGAAGTAAAATGCAGTAATATATACAAGTTCTTGAGTAAAAATCCACACAAAACAAAAACGAGGCAATTCATGCCTATTCGTATGCTGGAAACAAGCCTTAAACCACCAATTATCAAGGCTGATTACTTAAAGACTCCACATGATATATCAATATATTACCTGACGTCGGAACAGTGAAGAATAATAATAAAAACATACACAGAGTACCGACATTTTTAGTTCACTATCAAAATTTAAAATTGGTGTAACCATTAAATCAAGATCAATCATAACAAAATAAAAGTTGAGTAAATTCCATCCAGTAAGTGCCTACTCGTCAGACGTCAGGCAGGATAAAATACTGAGTGTTTTTGGCAGCTATTTATCACATTTAACCAAATGAAATTCTTACAACCCCACATACAAGATGCATAGCTTCATTAGATCATGTTCGATCAACCAAATCTCATAAAAGCATACTGACTAAAAACTCCAGCTCTAACAAAGAGCTAAATAAAGGCAATCATATCTTTTCCATAAAATCATGGAGCAGTCTCTATGTCCAAAAGGAATAACACTGGACTAACAGGTCAAGGGGGAAATTTGGAGGTTCAGAAAACTCTCTATTTGAACAAATTCTTGTACTAGATGTGGTTCAAGAAATCCAGGGATCTTTCTGAAGATGAGTTGGTGCAAAAGGCTAGCCTAGTCATGGAATTGGAAGAGATTGCCAAAAATGAAGAGTTAATTTGGAGGCAGAAATCAAGAGTTCAATGGTTAAAACAAGGGGATCGAAATACTAAATACTTTCAGAGGATTGCAAATGCCCACAGAAGGTTCAACAACATTGACAAGCTCAACATTAATGGGATACAAGTGGATGATAAGGAAGTTATAAAGGGTGAGATCTTAGCCTTTTATCAGCACTTATACATGGAGGCCAGAGCTCAATTTTCCAGATTGTCCTAGAAATAATGAGGCAGAGGAGCAATGGCTACAGAGGGAGTTTGAAGAGCAAGAAATCATTGAGGGATCGAAGGCTTGTGCAGCAGACAAAGCTCCGGGTCAAGATGGCTACACCATGGGTTTTTTAATTCAATGCTGGGAGGTGGTGAAAGAAGATTTGATGAATACTTTTCTAAACTTCCACTCACAAGAATTTTTGAGGAGCTTTAATGCTACTTATGTAGCATTAATTCCAAAGAAGGTTGGGGCGATGGAACTAAAAGATTATAGACCTATAAGTCTCATAAGTAATGTGTATAAGATCATTTCGAAGGTGTTGACAGAGAGATTGAAGACAGTAATTCACAAACTGGTTGACACTCAACAAATGGCTTTTATCAAAGGTAGGCAGATCATGGATGCAGCCCTAATAGCAAACAAATCTGTTGATTCCAGGGTTAAAAGTAAGATTCCTGGGATCCTTGGCAAACTAGATATTGAGAAGGCATATGACCACATAAATTGGAACTATTTGCTGAAAACTCTGAAGAGTATGGGCTTTGGAAGGAAGTGGATCAAATGGATAGGATTCTTCATCAGCACTGTTAAGTTTTCCATTCTAGTTAATGGATCTCCATAGGGTTTCTTTTCTCCACAGAGAGGGCTAAGGCAAGGAGATCCTCTGTCTCCACTCCTTTTTATAATTGTAATGGAAGGTCTGAATAGTATGATTAAGAAGGCAAACCAGGAGAGGTTGATAAGGGGTTTCAAGGCAGTGAACAATGTCAGTAGCAATCTGGAGATTACTCATCTGCTTTATGCGGACGATTCTTTGGTGTTCTGTGATGCTAAAGAAGAGCAAGTTAGACATCTGAGTAATAACAAATAACAACAACCCAGTATAATCCCATTTAGTGGGGTCTGGGGAGGGCAGTGTGTACGCAGACCTTACCCCTACCCCTTGGGTAGAGAGGCTGTTTCCAAATAGACAAGTTAGACATCTGAGGTTGATCTTATTTGTCCTTGAAGCTATTTCAGGGTTACATGTCAACTGGTGTAAGTCACAGGTGTACACAGTTAATGAGGTCACCAACAATCAAACATTGGCAGGGGTGCTGGGCTGTCAAGTGGGAAATCTCCCAACAAGATATTTGGGGATGCCCTTGGGAGCAAAAAATAGATCACCAGGAGTTATGGAATGAGGTGCTGGAGAGGTGTGAAAAGAAACTTGCTATATGGAAAGGAAATTATCTTTCTCTGGGAGGGAGGATTACTTTAGTCAATAGTGTGCTAGATGTTCTTCCTACTTACATGATGTCTCTTTTCCCATTTCCTGTAAAAGTTGAGAAAAGAGTGGATGCTTTAAGGAGGAAATTAATACGGCAAGGGAAAAAGGAGAAGAAGGCCTACAATTTGGTAAAATGGAGCACTTTGCTAAAAAGCAAGAGGATGGAGGTTTGGAAATCCGAAATTTGAGACAACATAACAAGAGTTTACTTATGAAGTGGCTATGGAGATTTTCTCTGGAGGACCAAGATTTATGGAGGAAAGTTATCTGTGAAAAATATGGATCAGATGGACGGTGGTGTACAGCAGGAGCTTCTGGACCCTATGGTGCAAGTGTATGGAAGTCAATAAGAAATTTATGGCCAGGATTTATCAGCAATGTTAGTATCAAAGTGGGGAATGGCAATAAAATTTCTTTCGGGAATGATGATTGGATTGGTAATGGACCTCTTAAAGAGGTTTCTCCAGATTTGTTCACTATAGTGCAGCAACCCCAAGCCACTGTGCCTGAGGTATGGAGTACGCAGGGGTGGAATGTTACATGCAGAAGGTTCCTCAATGACTGGGAGGATACGAGAGTCATTGAATTTTATAAATTGTTGGATGGCTTTAAGGGCATCACAGAAGAAGAGGACAGACTTATATGGGAAAGAAACAACGGAGGAGTATATACTGTAAAGTCAGCATATGGAATCCTGAATAGCTCTGGCCACATGAACAATGGGACATGGCACTGGAAGCACATCTGGAAGGTGAAAATCCCTTTTAAAGTGGCTTGCTTTTGTTGGCCTGTAATCAAAGAGGCTGTTCTAACTCATGACAGTTTAATGAGGAGAGGAATGCTTATGTGTTCCAAATGTTTCTTTTGCGGAAAAGAGATTGAAACAAACAGCCACCTCTTTTTACATTGCAAAGAAACTAGTAGGCTGTGGTATCTTTTCATGAGTATGAAAGGTGTGAAATGGGCAATACCTAGGACAACTGCAGAAATGTTAGCTTGCTGGAATGACCCAGGTATTCTACTGAGGCAGAAGCATTGGTGGAGGTTGATCCCAGCATGTATTTGGTGGACAATTTGGTTGGAGAGAAATTCAAGATGCTTTGAAGATAGAGCTAACACTGAACAGAAGATCACTACGAATTGTATATTTTTGTATCACTTTTGGTGTAAAGAAGCCCTGGTAGAGGATGTAGAGTCTATAGTGGATGTTATTGGGTCTTGGTAACTACCACAAGTCTGGATTTGCGCTTTTGCTCTTTTTCAAGGGTCTTATAACTATCTTTAACATTTAGCATAACCATTATGCTAAAGGTTTTTCTACTTAATTTATAAAACTTGTTACCTTCTCAAAAAAAAACTTTAACACACTTACTCATATCATGTAGTTAGAATTGTAAATGTGAAGGACATTAATGAAACAAAGTATAGTTCTAAACTCTTGAAGGGGACAACTTTCATCCAATCAATTTTTCCAGCAAAGAGTCAAGGAAAGTACTTAAAAATATATTGTACTCCTACATATGTTACCTTGCTCAAACGGACAGCGGGCAGGATCCTCACCAAAATATAGTGCAATTGCATCAGCATTTCTGCCCTGTGCATCAATTATGACAATTAAACATTATGTAGGCATATAGGAAGATGACTCCGCAAGATGGTATAACAAAGCGATAGTAAAATGCAAAGGAAATTACCGCAACAGAATATAACTCCTTGACAGAACCAACCTCTGCTTCAGCCACACCAACGAATTCCTTCAAGGTCTGATTTAAAAACAAAGTTGTAAGGACCAAACGATTTTGTCTTTTCCCCCTCTTCTTTGGGGAAGGGAGGGAGCGCACTTAGTTTTCTAATAATGATAATCGCATGCGCCAGAAACTTCTACAGCACATTTTAAGAAAAAACAAAAACAAAACCATTATGCTGTTCCATCAACACTTTTGTTAAAATCAATGTATTAAAAGGCGTTTTTGGGGCGAGCCCTCGGGCGAAGCGCACCAAAAATGCCCCGAGGCGATGGTGGGGGCGAAAGTCTCAGGAGACGTACGGCCGGCAATTCGGGGCGTACACCCGGGTGTTGAAGCGCGTTTTTGCAGTGAGGCGTAATTCCAAGAGACTTTTTCAAATTAAAACAAAATTTGCTGAATAAGTCCTTAATTTAATACTCAAACTCTCAAAAGTCAACTTGTAATTACTCGAAAGTTTTAAAAAGGAACTGAAACATTGAGTTTAAAAGTCAATATCTTTTTTTATTGCTAGAAGCCCTAATTGAGGGTCTTTCCAAATTCTTTATCTTGTCCGCTAGTCTGCTACTATCTCCCAAAAGCAACGAACAATCAATTTTTTTTCTTTTTTTGCAAATACAAAGAAAATTATGTTTTCCTCTATAGCACCAAGTTCAAAATTCAAATTGTAGGTTAGTCATCCTATTTGTTCCCCCATGTAGAAAATTTTATTTTTTTCAACTCAAGTTACTTGTGCTTGTAAGTAGTGTATAATGAATTGTTTTGACTAGTTTTTTTTGTGGGGATGGAGCACATCTATATATATTTTTCACTTATTTATAGTTTTCTTCAATTTTTATGCAATTTTACCTATTTAAAAATATTATTGTAATTATATTATTTTATGAAATATTAAAAATTAAATAGTCATGGGGCTTACGCCTCGCTGAAACATATGTAAAACGCCTTGCCTTATGCCACGCCTTTTAAAACACTGGTTAAAATATATCTTGATTCACACTCTATCCGTCAGATCAAGAAATAGTGAAGTACTGAATAGAGATGTTAAAACCCGGGGGAAAACATAAGATACAACAGTTTGATAAAAGACTAAGTGGATCTTTTTCATTAAATTTTTAAATCTCACAAGACATTAGGAGGATATTTGAAGTCCTAGATTTGCTGTTCAAGTTCAAGCTAGCAGTAACATCTTAACTTGATGAACAAAAAAATACTCTACACATCCTAACACCGTGTAGAATAGTTGCATACATAAACAAATAAAACTAAGACATAATTGAACAGAAATACGACCACCATTTTGATCAAAAAAAAAAAATCATAATACCTTACAAAAAGTTTCAGACACAGGCCCATCAGTCTCAGATGCCTCCAGTTCCTTTTTGACTTTTTCCAAACCCTTGATGATTGCTTGCATTTCTTCAGCCAAAGACTTCAATTGTATCTGTAAGGAGAAACAGAGTTCTAACCAATCCTGATAAATTCAAGGATATATCATCATAAAGAGATAAGACAGTAACCTTTGATGCAGCTTCCAGGCTTGCAAGATCTACATGAAAGTCTAAAAGTGCTGGTGACTTGGCAGCAAGAACCTGAGAAAGAGAAAAATTACTATCACCACACTATCTGATATGGTCATAACTGCACCTGAATTCAGACACACGGATTTAAGGAGGCCTTTATCAAATGGAATAGTATTCTCAGGTAGATGAACAAATACAACAAACAACAACTACCCAGTATATTCCCACCAGGTGGGGTCTGGAGGTAGATGAACAAATAAGTAAAGAAAAAAGAAAAAACTTCTGGGTGAAGTCTGGACAACTAAAAAAAGAGGCACCTCATATGAGAGAACAAAACTAAGAATAGTAGAATGGCAATGTTACCCCGTCTTTACAAACAAAAGATGGTCTATAACCAATGTATAAGAGAAGAGAAGTAACCTTTGAAGTAGTGCCCCTTAATTTGAAAACTTTTGACAATATTGTGATACATAATCAATCTTGCACCAAATAATGCCTAGAACTATAGAACTTTGGCAAGACTCAGCTAACTATCAGATGATAGCCAAGGATCGTAAAGGTATAGTTTGAGGTTCATATTCCCAAAATATATATCTCAAGAAGAGTTTCTATAGAAAGTTTTATCACACTTGAGCACTTACGTCCTGGAATACAGTGATCTCAGAAACGTTTTTTAGTTTACCCGATAATTTCATTCAGCAGAAAAGAGTTAAATTCATTTATCATCTGTTATCGCCTATTTATATCCTTAGCTATCAAAACAAAAGACCAGGTGTAAAATGGCGAAAAGTAAATGGATGGACCTGCAGCTACTTGATAAACACAGGAACCTCAAATAGGCCATCACAATAAATATATGTTCTTTAATAAAAAGGCCAAATCAAAGGTGCTCCTACTGAAGAAAAATGGACCACAGATAACCGGCTTCGACACTTTGAATACATTTCATTGGCTTCACACGGGGAAGCTACCTAAAGAGCACACCTTTTCAGCATGGTAAGTTACTTCAGCGAATGATGCAATGCTGCTTTCATTATTATGAACCAATAAGGCATACAAATGTGCAAATACTATGAAAAAGCATGGGAGAAAATAATATTATTAATTACTTAATTGAAGTGTAGTACAACCCTATTTATATAGGGTGATTACATAATAATATTTATCTACTTCCCGATGTGGGACACTTATACACAACTAACTACTTAACGCTCCCCCTCAAGCCGGTGCATATAAATCATATGTATCGAGCTTGTTACAGATGTAACTAATACGAAAACCAGTAAGAGACTTAGCTGATCATTCGGCTTCACAAACTTTATAACAATATCTCTTGAGAGTATCTTTTCTCTCACAAAGTGAGAGTCGATCTCATTGTGTTCCGTCCTCTCATGGAACACCGGATTTGACGCGATATGAAGAGGAGCTTGATTATCATACACCAGTTCCATCTTGTTGATTCCTCCGAACTTCAACTCCTTGAACAACTGCTTGACCCAAACTAGCTCACACGTTGCCACAGCCATGGCCCGATATTCGGCTTCGGCGCTAGACGAGCAACTACATTCTGTTTCTTGCTCTTCCAAGAGACCAAATTACCTCATACTAGAACACAATATCCAGATATAGAACGTCTATCAGAAGGTGATCCTGCCCAATCAGCATCTGTGTACCCAACAATTACTCGTGGCCTCGATCCTCGAATAGTAACCCTTTGCCTGGGGCTGACTTTATATACCGAAGAATGCGAACAACTGCATCCCAATGACTATCACAGGGAGAATCCATAAACTGACTTACAACACTCACAGAAAAAGAAATGTCAAGTCTAGTCATTGTGAGGTAATTCAGTTTGCCAACCAACCTCCGAAGAATTTCGACGAGGCTCCCCCTATCCAGGCAGAAGCTTAGTATTCGAATCCATAGGAGTGTCAACAGGTCTGCAGCCTATCATTCCAGTCTCAAGAATGTCTAAGGCATACTTCTGTTGTGAAATAATAATACCTGAACTAGACTAAGCGACCGCAATACCTACAAAATACTTCACTCTGCCCAGATCCTTCGTCTGGAAGTGCCGAAAGAGATGATGCTTCAGATTAGTAATACCATCCTGATCATTGCCAGCAATAACAATATCAACAACATAAATTACCACTACGAGTCATGCCGAACTCCTGAATAACTATGCTGAACTTACCAAACCAAGCTCGAGGGGACTTTTTAAAACCATATAGTAACTTGCGCAATCAGCATACAAGACCACTAGACTCCCCCTGAGCTACAAAACCAGGTGATTGCTCCATATAAACTTCTTCCTCAAGATCACCATGGAGAAAAGCATTTTTAATGTCACTGATAAAGAGGCTAATGACGTACGGCAACCATAGACAAAAAGAGACGAACAGATGCAACTTTAGCCACGGGAAAAAAATTGTCACTATAATCCAGCCCAAAAATTTGAGTGTATCATTTTGCAACAAGACGAGCCTTAAGCTGACCAACCCGGCCATTCGGGCCGACTTTGACCGCATAAACCCAACGACAACCGACAGTAGACTTACCTGAAGGAAGAGGAACAAGCTCTCAAGCACCACTCGCATGTAAAGCAGACATCTCCTCAATCATAGCTCGTCAGCAGCCTAGATGAGATAGTGCCTCACCTGTAGACTTAGGAATAGAAATAGTGGACAAAGATGATATAAAAGCATAATGAGGTGATGACAGACAATGATAACATAAACCAACATAATAGGGATTAGGATTAAGTGTGAATTGTACACCTTTGCGGAGTGCAATTGGTTGGCTAAGAGGAGACAAGTCCACAACAGGTGTAGAATCTGTGCAGGACGTGAATCACTTGGGCTTGATGTTGGACGTGGAGTAGGTGGTGGAACTGGAGCTACAGGTGGAGGAACTGGAGCTATCTAAGTGATTGTCTGGATCTGTGAAGTATGATTGAGTTTTAAAGAAGGTAACATCAGCGGACATAAGGTACCGTCGGAGGTCAGGAGAATAACATCGATACCCTTTTTGCTTTCTCGAATAACCCAGAAATACGCACTTACGAACACGAGGAGCTAACTTATCTTTTCCTGGAGTAAAGTTATGAACAAAACAAGTGCTTCCAAAGATACGAGGTGCAAGAGAGAACAAAAGTAACTGTGAAAACAGGACAGAGAATGGAACTTGTTTCTGGATAGCTGAACATGGCATACGATTAATAAGACAGCAAGATGTAAGAACTGCATCCCCCAAAAAACGCAACGGAACATGAAATTGTATGAGTAGGGTACGAGCAGTTTCAATAAGATGTCTATTCTTTATTTCAGCTACCCCATTTTGTTGAGATGTGTACACAAGATGTTTGATGAATAATCCTATGAGAGTTCATAAACTGCTGAAATGGGGAAGACAAATACTCTAGGGCATTATCACTACGAAATGTGCAGATAGAAACCCCAAATTAATTTTGAATTTTAGCGTGGAAGGTCTGGGAAATAGAAAACAACTCAGACCGATTTTTCATCAAAAATATCCAAGTGCACCTGGAATAATCATCAATGAAACTGACAATGTAGCAAAATCCCAAGGTAGAACTGACCCAACTAGGACCCAAACATCTTAATGGACTAAAGTGAAAGGTGAATCTGCTCGATTATCAAGACACCGAGGGAAATAGGAGCGGGTATGCTTACCGAGCTGACATAACTCACACTCTAGAGTGAACAAGTGAGATTAACCAGGTACCATTTTTTGAAGTTTTGACGAACTGGATGTCCCATAGATCTGGTGAATCGGTAACAAGACAAGTTATTGAAGGAATACAAGACGCGGATCCAGGTGATTTGCAAGGATGAGGTAATAAAGTCCATCTGATTCACGCCTGGTACCAATTATTCGCCCCATACTGCATTCCTGTATAAAAATAAGGTCATCAAGAAATAAAACATCACATTTAAGTGATTTGGCTAAGCGACTAATGGCTACGAGATTAAAAGGACTATTGGAAACATAAAGAACTGAATCTAAAGGTAAGAAGGAAATGGGCTTAAAGGAAATGGGCTTGCTTGACCTATTGCAGTTGTCGTGGTTTGAGTCTCATTGGCCATTGTAACTCTTGGAAGAGATTGAGAATACGAAATACTAGTGAAAAGAGATTTGTTACCAGAAATATGATCAGATGCACCTGAATTAATAACCAAGACTCATAGTTGAAGATTGGGAGACACAAGTCTCTGTTTGAACAATGGAAGTTATCTCTGAAGATGTGCTGGTCTAGCTCCATGGCACCGAGAATGTATCAGGGCTCAAGTGATTCACCGAAGCGACGAGACAAACAATGGAAGTTATCTCTGAAGATGTGCGTTTACATGCTTTGTACTGAAGGAAATCAATGTAACCCAATAAAGAAACCATCGGCATTTGATCCAACGGATTGTGAGTTAAAGGCTTCAAATACGAATGCCATTATTATGTTGCACCAGGAAAAGCAGGAATTTTCTGAAATTACTGTTCACGCCGAAAATCACTATTCACACCGGAAAAATATAAAAGTGGTCAGAATTTGATTTAAATTGGATGGGTAGGCTCAGATTTGCGAGGAGAAGACACTGTCCCGAATAAGTATTTCAAAAAATCTGGCCGGAAACAGCCTCACGCGCTGGCGTGTGGGCATCGGAACTTTGCCGCCGGAAATCGTGGCAGTGCGTGGGTGGACTTCTGACAGAGAATTTTTTAAGCGTTCGTCGCTAGAGAACGATCTACTTCGTGGTGGTGTTGGTTTTTGCACAACACTGACGAAAAGTGGCTTTTTACTTGCGGCAGACCTCTGTTTACCGGAAAAAGACCTCCGGTTAACTGATTTTTTTCTTCCCCGAGTCGCTGAAATTTATGCACAGCGATAAATCTCTCATGATTGTTCTGATACCATGTGAGAAAGTACGGGAGAAGATAATATTATTAATTACTTAATTAAAGTGTCGGACAACCCTATTTATATAGGGTGATTACATAATAATATTTATCTACTTCCCGATGTGGGACACTTATACACAACTAACTACTTAACAAATACCATTCATAATCCCTGATACAGAAGTCCATATATCACATCATTAGTTTTATAACATCCAGGCTCCACAACAGGACGTACTTTTCATTTTTGGAAAGATGATACCAAATCAAATGCAGACCGTGTCTGACAGAAAACTAGTGAGACGCGTCTTGAACCAAAAAGAGGTTGTCGTTTGACAAGTTAGATTCATTTAACCCCTTGATATTCCTTGCGCCCAGTCATTAAACTACGTAACTCCGTCTGTTTCCAAGAGATGCCATTCTGTAAAGTTATTACTGACTATGAATAGGTATATAGCTAGATATAAAATTTCTCCTTTCTGAGCTTTTATGCGGTACCAGGTAAACTAAGGACAGTCCACCAATGTCCATATCTACCATGTAAAATACTTGTAACTAAAATAATACATGCAACAACAACAACAACAACCCAGTATAATCCCACTTAGTGGGGTCTGAGGAGGGTAGTGTGTACGCAGACCTTACCCCTACCCTGGGGTAGAGAGGCAGTTTCCAAATAGACCCCCGGCATCCTTCCCTCCAAGAACTTCCCACCTTGCTCTTGGGAACTCGAACTCACAGCCTCTCGGTTGGAAGTTGGGGTTGCTTACCATCAGAGCAACCCCTCTTTCCAACTAAAACAATACATGCATGTCACCATTTTCAACTATAGAACCTCCATAGAAAGCCCAATAAAATGCATACACGCTAGCAAATATATAACAACTGAGCTTGTCCAATATAGGAAAACCACACATGCATCAAATTCATCAATCTTCTAGCGCCAGGTCTTTTACGTAGCATTTCTTACTAAGCAATTGGGTTAAAATGAAAAAACATTTTCAACCATTGCTAAGAGCATCTTATAAGTCATCACAGTTTTTCAGACAATCTTTATGGTCCTCCGAAGATAATCTTCTTCCACATTGCTTTTCAGATAGCAACCAGTGGAAAGGAAAATCAAAAGAAGCATTGGAGAAGATTCAACATCAACAGTGTTTTCATGAGGTGATATTGATGAAAGCATGATCCAAGGATACCATTTTCAAAGTATAGAAACGGAAAGAACACTGAAAATGTTTAAATACACCATTAGAGACAACAAAAATGAAACCGAGGATACATCCACACCTTACAAAGATAATGCATGAGTGTCATCTTGTTGTTAGTAGCACGTGTATCAGTAAGCTTCAAAAGACTGTCCAGCTTAAATCCAACGGCAGAACCTGAATTAAAGGAAGTACAATTTAGTTTGGAATCCTGTATTAGAAACTTCAAATTGCTGGACCACATACATTACGACATCCATAGTATGCGATGAGGTACTTAAGTTCCACAGGAACTATATTATATCTTAAAAAAGCTCCAGTTGGAATAAGAAGCACAATAGATCCAAGAAGATGAGTTAGATACTCCCTCCGTCCCAATTTATGTCGTAATACTTGACTGGGCACGGAGTTTCAGAAATAAATTAGAACTTTTGAAACATGTGATTTAAAACAAATCATAGATGTTTGTGTGGCTGTAAATCATCTCACTAAGGGTTAAATTGGAAGTTAAAGTTTAAATTGTTTCAAAATAAGGAAGTATGAGACATAAATTAGGTCCAAGGAAGTACAAAATAGTTGCAACAACTTAACTATACATGTTAGGGCACAAAACATTTACTCGCTTTTAAATAAGAACATATGCTTGAGTTTTCCAGATTCCCAAAAAGAGAATCATCTAGCTCAGGCGCAAAACTATTGAGCAAAATTTGTTAACACTCACTTCCATCGGATAAAACAATTTGTTAATCCTCTAATTGCCTTGGGACAGCTAAACAGGAAGTAACATAGTTCATATATCAATCAAGGGTCCATTTGGTACCCATTTTCGCATTTTTATTCGTCATCCACGTAAATACTAAATAGTCTAAGCAGAACATTTCTGTATATTCTGTAACAGTAGTCCGCACATTGATGAATCTCTCAATGTATTTAAACTTTTCGTTTGCAAATTAACAAACTGTAACAACAACAAATGAATTTAATGACTTACTTTAATATTGTGTATCCATGATGAAAAAACCCCCACTTTAGGGTAAAATCACGTAACCAACTCATTTCAAAATAGGAAACTCAGAATAAACAATTTATAAATTTGAAAATCCGCAGGCTCCCAATGGCAGCAATTGAGTTAGTCATACATGTATTTAAACTTTCCAGCATTAGTTCATGGTAGGAAAGCTGAGATTAAGAAGAACTCAAGATGAATAGAGAAAGTCCAGCTACAGAAAGTCTTACCTCTAGCAGTTCCCTGGTTCAATGTATTCCCTAAATACAATATTTTCTTCAGTATTTCCTTCAATTTATGAGAATATCGGACCTGCTACAAGCACTGAGTTATACTAAGATAAATAGGAAAAGCAAAGAAGAGAAATACAGAACCTAAAGTACCTCTTCGCAAGCAGAGTTCACGGTGTTTAAGCTTTTTTTGAAGTCCTTGACCTGAGATAAAGCTAATCTCAGATCATACTGATGATACTTATTTCAAAAGATCACTAGATGCAAACAAACCTGAGAGTTGAACTGGATCTTGAAGAGAAAAACTCTTAGTTTTGACTCTACTCGAGGCACCTTCATCAGCTCCAGAAAAAACTGAAAGAAACAATATCAGATTTACCACCGATGCATTGAGATTCAGAAACATATTACCCTCGCCTTTCAATCTTAAAGAGCCAGCAAGGCAGGGAAAAGACACCATAGGTACAAGAATTTTCTGAAAATTGATAATGGAACTTGCAAATCTATTAATAACAACAACAACAACCCAGTGTAATCCTTGGGGAGGATAGGATGTACGTAGCCTTACCCTTACCCTGGAAGGGCAGAGACACTGTTTCAATAGACCCTCGGCTAAAGAAAGGAGGGAAGAAGCATTGATAGCAAATAATATCAAGACAAGATATTTAGAAAACTAAATCCAAGATAGCAAGAGAGAATGTGAAAGAAGTACTGATAGCAAGTAATAACAGAACAAGATATGTAGTGTAGCAAACTAAGGGAGTATTAATGGCAAGTAATAGCAACACAAGATATGCGGTAATAGCAAGCTAAGGACAAAAGGGCTACCATACTAACACTAATGCTATTGAACTAAGGAAGACAAAGGGAAACGCTCAACTACCTAGTAACCTTCTATCCTAATCCTCAATCTCCACCCCCTCCCCCCCTCCCCCATCAAGGGTGTCCTCGGTTAGCTCAAGTTGCGCCAGGTCCTGCCTGATCACCTCTCCCTAAGACTTCTTTGACTTACCTCTACCCTTCCTCTTACCCCCAAGGTCAACCTCTCACACCTCTTGACCGAGGCATCTGTGCTTCTCCTTTTAACATGCCCAAACCATCCCGAACCAACATCACTCAAAAATATTCTACAGGTAGTCGACAATAATATAACAGTGTACAAGTCATTATCATGAATATCTGACACGTGCCAGCCTCTCAAATTAGTTCCCTGAGACACTGAATATAAAAAATGCCATCACTTCTCACCCTGGAATAGTACAGGGTATCGTGATAATCCGGATAGAAGCCAAATTTAGCTTGTGTTTTAATTTGTTTGGTATGTTTCACAAATTTTGGTTCTTGTGGTGGTTCTTTTACATATCAGACAGAAAACCACCTATTAGTAATTTAAATATTAATAAACGCATAACATAAAGTGGCACAGTGATAAACAGGTGATAATCGACAGAGAGGCACAAGGTTGAGACTATGTAAAAGCAATTATATTCCTTCTTTCTTCTCCTATTTCTTCAACATTGTTTAGAAACCTTTCTTTTGTTCTTCACATGGTCGAGGATGTTGCTAAATTTTTTCAGATCAGCCAATCCATTTTCGCTTTATTCCTTAGTTCTTTCCCTTCTTATCCAAGGCAACCAATTACACCAATGTTGTCAGAACTTTTCTCATCTTACATTACCCCTCTGCCTCTTTATCAACATTGACATGCTCCTATATTCTCCCTTTCTATCTCCCCCCCCCCCCCCAAACAAAAAAAAATGTTTCATAGGAAATATCCCCAAAGGAATATATCTCCACAGCTACCATAAGATATGCGAAATCTTCCAGACACTGGTGAAGATATTATTTTCAGGCACAGACAAGAAACAGCATCACAGTTTGAGGCTAACCGCTAGAACCAATACAGCTAAGATTCAAATTACATTTGACAGGATAAAATGATCAGATTTTACAATCAGAAAATTGGAATTTCCTATCATCTATTTTCTGAATTTATAACTCAGCTGTGAATTCTTTTAAACAGAATTCTGTACAAGTGTTTCAGCAAGTTGAAGCTAAAAATGTAATAGTCAGTCAAATTGAGGGAAGGTTTTGCGTTACTTGTTTATTTACAGCTCAGACAAAATTCATTAAACTGGATTTCAGTTGCCACACTATATGGGTGAGAACCATGTGAAGCCATTTGTTTCAGCAAGGGATGTTTGCATTTATTGATGCTGGTTAATGGTAAAAGAAGCCTTTTGTTCGTCAGAGTGCACAACTTTAAATTGTAACACAAGGGCAGTTACCTTGGGTAACCTAAAATAAGACTTATGATAGTAATCCTACACCATTTAAGGTCCACGCATCAGCTAAAAACTCACATGCACTATTGAGCATCAATTTTAAATTGTGACACAGCTTCTGCAAAATAATCTGATAGTTTCCCTGTTTTTTCACTACAACAAAATACATATGGAGACATATCACTGTAAAGAGAATCGAACTTGCAAATGAGGATTTTCTGACAATAAATAGAACTACGATGTTGTGGACTGGGGAGACAACAACAGATTATGATTAGCTAACCTGTTCACACTTTCCCAGGAGCTCCCTGTCACCGGTGTAATTCTGAGCAGTTGTAATAGCAAATATTCAGAAGAAATAAGAGTGGAAAGATCAATTAATAGAGACAGGAGGAGAAGGAACATGAAAAAAAGTTGCAGCCACTACAATAGCTGCGGCTCACCTTGAGAAGTTCCATCTCATCCTTTGTAGGACAAAACTTGATAAGATTCTCCACCTGATCAGCATCTAAAATTGACTCATCCATTGCGAGCGCAGCTGCCTACAGACCAAAACCAACAACCTCACTTCATTTTTTTGATAAGGATAGGATAGGCAAACCAACAACCATACTTTAATGGGTGAGCCGATAGCAAGCAAACCTATAGAACATCAAGCAACCTAGCAAGATTATGTAGAATGAAGATATCACTTAGGTCAACCAAATACGGTACAGTAAGAACTAGCTCCTAGATCGACCAAATATGGCCCAGTAGCTATCCACAAGGAACACCATATGGAAAAAAATTCCTTATTCATACTTCTGCAGTTATTCTCACCCTAACTTCAGGATCAGGTTCTACAAACCTTCAGCTTACCCAGACAAAGAACAGGCTCTAACCTGCAATTTTCAATATTGCTTATGATCTGCTAAACAGAGCCAAAGAGAAAGCAGAAAAATGCAGGTAGCCTAACATCTGAAAGGAAAGTATCACAAGGCCTAAGCACCTTTCCTTGTGCCTTGGTAAGACTAACAAAGCATCCCAGTTAACAATCTGTAGCTGAGGATTCCAACAGCATTAGAAATTCTTCTTTTCTTTTTGGAATTGAAACAGTACCAAAACTTCTCCATGTCTAACTTCCGTTGAGAAAATAAAAAATAAAAAAAGACAAGCCTCTTTGAGAAGAAAAGCAAAGGACAAAGGAAGATTGAAGAATAGCACCAAAACTCACCATCATGTCAGGCAGTGGCATTTTCACCTTTGTGAGCATAATTTCAGTATTATTCGCCCTCCTTAAGTCAACCTACCAAACAAAAAGAAAAGAAAAGAATTACTTAAAAGGAGAACATTAGTAAACCTGCATATAACAAGGAAGAAAATATAATTCCTTCAACCATCAAAACCCAATACGCAGGTGAAGCAACTAAAAACAATCACCTAGCAGGTATCAAGGCACAGGTAAAAAGAAACATGAAATGACCAGGCAAGTATAAGCCAGAAAGACCACAATAACAGAGAATTGGCAAGTATAAGCCAGAAAGACCACAAGAACAGAGAATTGGGTCCGTATCACTCAGAACTCAGATTGTTTACAAATGGCCCACTAGAAGCAGGATATTATATCAAATTGATTACCAGGTGAACTCTATCAGGTTTAGATCCAACAGACTTCCTTCGGCCTCCAGATTTGCCACCCGCATTATCTGACTTGGGGACATTAGCAGAGAAAAGAGTCTCAAGTTCTGAAAAATCAAATTCTGGTGACCTGGATTTGAAGCAAAACTATTAGTAATTTTTAAGACTCAAGTACAAGCAATGTCAAACTTCAAAAAGCACGGAACATACAGTTGAGGCTCTCCGTTTCTCTGCAGTTCATCCCATAAGCTTCCTTGCAGTGCCCTAGTTACCTTGCTCCAGTGCAAAGGCTTTAAGTTAGATCTTCGAGGAGCTACACCACCAGCTGTGCGTGAAAATCCCTGTGTTCTCCCGGGAGGAAGGCCTCTGCCAACTGCCCCGGGTCCTTTAGCGCCAAATGGTGGTGGTGGGGGAGGTCCACCGCCTGGAGGTCTTGGAGCTCCTGGAGGAGGAGGTGGACCAGGTGTGCGTCCTCCCGGAGGGGGTGGGGGAGGTGGACCAGGTGCGCGTCCTCCCGGAGGGGGTGGGGGAGGTGGACCAGGTGCGCGTCCTCCTGGAGGGGGTGGGGGAGGTGGACCAGGTGCACGACCTCCTGGAGGAGGTGGAGGAGGTGGCGCTCCCCGTATTGGAGGAGGTGGTGGAGGAGGGTCAGCCCTCGGAGGAGGTGGAGGAGCTGGAGGCCCCCGTGCTCCAGGAGATGGAGGTGGACGGCCGCCTCCCGGAGGAGGTGGAGGCCCCCTCATAGGAGGAGGTGGAGGAGGTGGAGATCCCCGCATAGGAGGAGGTGGAGGAGGTGGAGGCCCCCATGAAGGAGGAGGTGGAGCTCCAGGCAATGGAGGAGGTGGTGGGGGTACAGAACCACGCAAAGGAGGCGGTGGCGGTGGCGGTGGTGTTGGTGCTCTAGCGAAAGGAGGAGGGGGTGGAGGAGGTGGAGATAGTGCAAATGGAGCGTTATATAAAGGAGGCGGAGGAGGGGGAGGAGGAGCATTTCTGGAAGGAGGTGGGGGTGGTGGAGGAGGAGCATTTCGCAAAGGTGGTGGGGGTGGTGGAGGTGGAGCAAATCGTGAGGAATATAGAGGTGGTGGCGGTGGCGGAGGGGGAGGTGGTGCTGAAGAGCCAAGTAAAGGAGGAGGTGGTGGTGGAGGAGGGGGAAGAGAATAGGTAGCACACATAGGAGGTGGAGGGGGAGGGGGAGGAGGTGGTGGTGATGGTGTGGAAACCCCAAAAGTATCCAACCTTGGTACAGTAGACGCATAGATAGGTGGAGGTGGAGGAGGTGGAGGCGGGAAGGAACTAGATACTACTTCTGAGTAAGTTCCATACCCTCCACTTGACCAAAGGGGTGGTGGTGGGGGCGGCAAGAAGACCCTACCAACATTTAATACACTGGATGATGTGGGTGGAGGTGGAGGAGGAGGTGGTGGTGATGGGATAGGAGAAAAGGCACCCATCGGAGTCATCCTCAAGCTAGTTGATGGCGGAGGTGGAGGGGGTGGGGGAGGTGGAGGAGGAGGTGAAAAAGACTGGATATTACTTGAAAGAGACAGAGATGGCGTGCTCCGAGGTGGCGGGGGAGGAACAGTCGGATCTGGTGGAGAATTGGAGGCTGGCTGAGTAAAAGAAGCTGTCAAAATATTGCTTTCCTGCAGAGACAAAAGTGGAGCTGCAGAAGCTGATGATGATTTAGTTCCTGCAACTTCGGCATGAGGCGTTTCATGAGATGAAGTGCTCGGCGATCGACAAGATGGATGAAGCTGCAGGGCCTGCCAGTCAGCTAATTCAGGAGCAGAGATTGTAGCAGGACATGAGGAGTCTTTACCTGGAACACAACCTGCTTCAGCAGAAACTACAGCTTCTGAAGAAGCTCGAGGAGATGGTGACTTTGATTTAACCCCAGATTGAGAATCCTTGGTGAGAGCAAGCACAGGAGGAGCACTGTTATACCTTGATGGTGGATATGCTACATGCATTGAATTAGTGTAAGAACCTTTGTTTGGCGGGATCCACCGGGACACTGCATTTGGCTTTGCCTGTCGTAAAACAGTGCCCTGGGATTCCTGCTGTTTCGGTTTATTTTTTGGACCAACACCATCAGCAGAAGGTTTTGAGTTGCAGAATGATTGTTTCTTTAGAGATGAGACTGTCTTATCACTTTTTTGTTTATTAATATCAGCACTCATCTTCTGTTGTACACCTTCCCTCTCCAACTTCTTCTGTTTCAGAGTGTCTTCCTTATCTTGCTTTAGCTCCCCATCCTCTGGGACACAATCTCCAGACATTAGCGGTTCTGATTCCATTTTGCTAGAAACATTGGAAACTACAGCCTTGGAGGCTATAGAATTGTCTCTGCCTCCTAAAATGTTGGTTTCTGAGGCAGATTTTCTTTCTTGCTTGTGATTTACTTCGTCTGATGCACAATCTTGAAATGCATGATGTTCCACCTCCTCTTTCCAGATTATTTCGATACTATCATCATCCTCCAAACTTTCCTTAACGATGTGGGCTCCAGATTCCCCCCTTCCATCCTGTCCATCAACAGCATTGCTGAATATCTCTTCGACTTCAAAAAACTCCTCAGGTGAAGCACCTTCAGTCCCATTCTCATCCTCACTTGGCACTTCTTCAGTGGATGGAACAGCATCAGGATCCGAAAAGAGCACCTGGTATATATATGAGTATGCTTCAACTCTGACAATTTCATGGTAAACATTAAAGAGGGGAAATAAGATCCAAAGTCAGAGAAAAAAATGCCAGACCTCTGCTTTGAACCCTCTAGGAAATTGGTCTTTCGCATCCCACAGGACATCAACTTCATCACGCATTAACATCAAAACATTTGAGCGAATAAATGTGGTGTGGAACATGACCCTGAACATCATTTCTTCCCTTACTAGGTCATCTTCCAGATGGACACACTCGAGAACGACATCTCCTTGGACACGACAACGGATGTCTATTTTCACCAGTGAACACTCTTCCTGCAGAGAGGAGTTAGCAGACAACTTCAGATTTCAGCTAACTTCTTCATAAAAAGTCCCACAATTTTAAGGCTGGGGATTACCTGTCGGTAGAAGTGAGCATGTTTTTTTGTCTTTGAAGTTGAAAAGAGTAGCTTAGAGCTCCTATTAGAGGTTGTTGAAGCAGGGTCCTGTCCATAAACGCGGACTACTGGTCGGCAGCCTCTCCCACCATCAAATAGAGGAGGGAATCTAAGTATGATGCAATCTAAAGAAAAAGGTGTATCGGATGGCAGCCATTCCGAGCCAAAATTCTTTCTGGAGATGTACTGGAGATATCTAAGCTGAGATGGCTGCGGATTCAGAGGTGACAAAAGATGGAGAAGCTCCTTAGGAGCTTGCTTGTACACCATTTCGAGAGTCTTATGCTCACCAGTGTACTGTTTTCTGTACAAAAGAAGGCCAGCAAGCATAAAAGCAAGTACAGGCCAGCCTCCCCTCTCACAGTGCATTAACAGAACGTTTTGCTGGCCTTCAAGTGAAAGCCAGCTCTCACTCGAGCGCAAGAAGTGGTGAATCATCTCCAGAGGCAAAAGTGGACACCCTTCATATTGCCGAGGATAATCCATCACAGTCATATCATACTGGGACAATATGTCAGATATTTGGCTCCTCCTATCACCTTCTCTAAAGTTAAAAACCATGAAAGAAGAATCTGCATAGTGGTCCTGCAGCTGAGCTACAATCCCTCCCATATATGTCTTGTACTCATCTTCATCCAAGACGTCCGTGGAGAAGCAACAATCAAACACTGCAAGTATGGAGTACAAACAAACGAAGACAAATCGTCAATAATTACACTATCAACCTGAAGAAGCTATTGCTCTGATTTACCGCCAGTAATATGGTTCGGGAAGCACAATAGCCCGCCAACTTAGAAAAATAATATAATCACTTCACCTTTTAAGCTAAATTAGGCTAAGAGCAAGGCGAGACACTAAAATGTAGGGTAGTAGATTTAGACATTTTTCACAGGGAGTTGTACTTGTACTTGTACTTCCTCAACTCTAGGACTTCAACTTACATTGTATCAGCTGTAATTACAAATGTAGCTCATAATTGACTCAGTAATTGCAGAGAAAAGTCAAAATGGTAATATGCTCGACCAAAGTAAGTTCAAGTAAAATGTAGAAACAAGTAGATACGTGAAAAATATTTAACACAGTACATAAGCTCAAAAACAGAAGGAAGCACAAAATTACAGAATTTTGGGCGGAGAAAAGGAGGAGCTTACCGTAGACCCGCTCAGAAATCTCAAGAAGCCGATCCGGCGGCTTTCTATAGAAGAAGCGTCTGAACAGCGCCATTTAATGGCGCTGTTTCTCCCCCGATCTGATCCAAAAACCCCAATGTGATATACCTCCACTCTTCAGTCCAGAATCCCCAAATTGATACCTACAACGGATCTCTATAATACTCCCAATTCAACAGCACAATTGATCTCACTGAGGTATTAGTTTAACTCACTTAAAAAAAAATCACTTAATTAGGTACAAGAGTAACCAGAATGCAAATACAGCTGGGTCTCTTTAGCTCAAAGCAATTTGAAATGAAAAAGACCAGAATTCTCTAGAAAACTCCAAGATTTAGAGTAGAACAAATGAGCAGTAGATGAAGTGAAATCAAGGTGAAAATGAGTCTGTAATTTTAGGGTTGAGAGAGGTAAAACGGAAAAATCAGAAGATTTGACGGGATTAGATGAGAATGCGGGATATGATCGTTGCCATTGTTTTTAGGAAAGTCACATGGAGAGAGAAAAAAAAGTGAGGGGTCGGGGAGAAAGAAACGTAGTGGACTGAAAAGTTGAGACTAGTCGTAAACATACAGGAACTGTTTGCTCGGACCCGACCATCACCTATGACCCGAACTTGAACTGGTTTCGACTTTCGATCGTTGTTGTTCGTTGTCCGAAGCAGTATAGGGCTAAGTGTGTATGTACACGTGGCATATATGGACAGACAAATGCCAACGCAGAAAGAGAGAGATAAGGATTCGGCGCGTAGGAGTTCAGACAAAAGCCAATTTTAACTCACACGCGTCACAAAAAGTCCAAAGCACCGACCCGACTGAATCGGATCGGGTCTCTTTTTCTCTTTGTCTGAATTTGGGTTATTCTTTTCCTTGTGAGTTATTTTCTTTTCCCCACTAGTTTAGGCTCTCCTCTTCAAATTTGTAACAAAGTCTTGGACAAACGGCTCGGACTTTATTTTATTACAAAATATGAAAGGTAATTCTATGGAATAATTTCAAATCTCGTCAAGGATCCTTGTGATTTGAAATATTACACTTAATTATTTTTTTCTTTTTCTTTTTTGTAATGAAGCGGGTCAAGAATAAATTTACTATATATTGTAATTATTCCTTTTGTAACCTTAATTATTGTGACAGTCACTTGAAATTTTAGAGTTGAGAACAACAAATATATTTACTGACAAAAAACTATTTGATAATTTGTGTATTAATAAGTAATTATCCTTTATTTAAATTAAAATTATAATTATAACAAAATTAAATAGTTGAAGTTCAAAATATACTGATCTTATAAGCCCATTTCGATTAGTTGCTGGTGTGATCTAGCTATTTGTTAGGTGTTTATTATGGTTTATTATGCCCCGGTGAGGAGCTGCGAGCGGCTGGAGATTGTTGGCAGTCGGCGAGGCAGAGGGAGGCCTAAGAAGCATTGGGGAGAGGTGATTAGGCAGGACATGACTAGAATGCAGGTTTCCGAGGATATGACCGTTGATAGGAGAGTCTGGATGTCTAGGATCAGGGTTGTAGGTTAGGGGCTCCTAGAGTTCTTCGTAGTTGCTGTATGATATTATTGCATGCGATTGTATTTAGGTTCCTTATGTTTAGATAATTATTTCCGCTATTTCTGCTATTTCTGCGGGTGATACTAATGCTCTATTGTTATTGTTCTTGTTCTTGTTCTTGTTTTTGTTTTTGTTTTACAGCTGATTTCCCTTTTTCCTATGCGCCGAGGGTCGATTGAAAACAGCCTCTCTGCCCTTTCGGGTAGAAGTAAGGCTCGTCTACATATTATCCTCCCCAGACCCCACCTGATGGGAGTATACTGGGTAGTAATTATTGTTGTTGTTCTTCTTCTTCTTTGGTTATATAGTAGACTAATGTGGTAGTTTAATGAGTTTTGTATTCTTACTGTATTATTAAAATTAAAAAATAAGTTTGAAAGACATATGGTAAAAGCTATAATGAGTTAAAGTAAACCACAAAAGTAAAATAAACTTAAGTTATGTGACACGTTGTACAAATAATGTAATAATTGAACTCGTATATTTAATTTCGTACAATTTAAGTTAATATAATAATAATTACCAAAAGAATTTGACAATATAATATAATATTAATATAATAAATATTTCAACAATGACTAACCTGGCATACAATATTAGCTTGTATTTTTTAATTACATCATATCAGTCAGAATAATGGAACAAGAAAAATACAACACCAAAGAAATCAAAGTAGGTAGCACGACTATCGAAACAAGCAGTTCCAATATTATAGAATTCCCAAGCCAAGGGTAAAGTGTAAATTATAAAAAGAACATAATTCTCTTATCTAAATGCTTTGTCACGTGATAACTCTTTCTTTTGTTCCTCTTTTTCCTCTCTAGCGACAGCGTGAAGCATGTTTTTAATGCCTGGCGGTATTTTAAGGATTATATTATATTCAAGAAACAAATGAGAAGATAAAATAAAACAAAATAAATGGAAATGCTACGCGAAACTTCTAAGAGCATAATATGTTTGACCAAAAAGAGTATGAGATTTTTTTGTTAAACTAATTAAATAAGAGGATGGTTGGTAGAGGATTAAGTTAGAAAGTTAGTTTATAGTTTATAGTTGTTTATCGATAGTTTTAATAGTATGTTCATATTTTTAGATTTTTATTATGTTATGTGGTTTTATTCGCCTCAGGTATTGTATTCCATGTTGCTATTATTCGGTGTCACTTATCCTTTATCTTTCTTTTTTTTCTTTTATCTTTCATCTTTCTTCCTCCCTTGCTTTCCTCTTCTTCTTGCCCCTCCTGTGTCGAGGGTATACT
Source organism: Nicotiana benthamiana (assembly GCA_034376525.1). Taxonomy (NCBI): domain Eukaryota; kingdom Viridiplantae; phylum Streptophyta; class Magnoliopsida; order Solanales; family Solanaceae; genus Nicotiana; species Nicotiana benthamiana. The sequence continues at coordinate 17,203,644 of CM067325.1, forward strand.
GGAAACAGTCTCTCTACCTGAATTAGGTAGGGGTAAGGTCTGCGTACAGAGTACCCTCCCCAAATCCCACTTGTTAGGATCAAACTGGATTTGTTGTTGTTGTTGATGATGATGATGATGTTTGGTAATTCTAGTTAAAGATAATTAATTCTAGATCTAAAATAAAGAATATCAATAGAAAAACATAACTGAGTATAAATGCTGGCAATAATTATGACCAAATTTAATAGCATAAAGAGAGATACATTAAGTAACATTAAATGAAAATAAATGTAAATAAAAGAAAAGAGTGGCACAATCTTGAATGAGGTGGATCCTCTTTCATTTGATAAAAATTAATGATATGTAAATATAAGAACTTTAGGACCCTTTTTGGATTTCATGAAGGTCTAGGATTACATATCCTATAATCTCTTTAAAGAGGTGTGTTTACCTATTTTCCAGAGAGAGGACAGGGATAGACCTCCCCCTCCCCTCCGTGAATCTATTTATAAGGAAAATCCATAGAAAATCCTAAAAAAGTACAAATAAAGAGAATATTCAATAGAATATTCCCTTTGAAGATTCCAAAGCAAACTAGATGTTTCATCATCGCCCGACCTCGGCCTTATTGATGACTGTCTGACCTCGCCCTCATTGATGACTGTCCGACCTCTACCTTATTGATGATTGTCCGACCTTGCCCTGATTGATGATTGTCCGACCTCGTCCCGATTGATGATTGTACAACCTTGGCTTGATTGATGATTGTCCAACCTCGGCTTGATGGATGACGGTCCAACCTCGGTCTAATTGCTGACTGTCCGACCTCGGCTTATTGTCTCCTCTTGCTGAATTTCCAGATAGTCTTTCGTTTATCGAGGTCGTCTTTTGTTCGAGCTTGGTAAGCATACTTCATTAATTGTAGTACGAAAAATTCGAATGGGGAGGTCGACTAGTGTGGATTGCGCCTGAGAGTGTCGATCTTTAAGTCAAAATGGTATCTCTGCGGCCTGAACTCGAGCAGAGTTTGATCGGGGCCAATGACCCGGGTGATGAGTCGATTGAGAAGACTGCAGAGTTGGAGAAGGTCGTCGAGGCCAGGACGGCAGCTTTGGCAAATATGGCAGCATCGGAGGAGGTCATTCGCGTCCTCGGATCTGTATGGGCAAGGAGGCTGAATGTGAATTCGGACGAGGCCGGCGAATGTGAATTCGGACGAGGTCGTCGAGTGCGAATTCAGGCGAGGTCGTCGAATCTTGATTCGGCAAGGTCATCAAATATGAATTTGGGCGAGGTCGACGAATATGAATTCGGGCGAGATCATGGAATATAAATTCGGGCGAGGAGACCGAGTGTGAATTCGAACGAGGTCACCGAATGTGAATTCAGATGAGGTCGCCGAATATAATTCGGGCGAGATGATCGAATGTGAATTCAGACGGGGTCGCCGAATGTTGTTTCGGGCGAGGTCGCCAAATGTGAATTCAGACAAGGTCTCTGAATGTTGATTCGGGTGAGGTCGTCGAATGTTGATTCGGGCGAGGTCGCCGAATATTTACTCGGGCTAGGTCGCCGAATATTTACTCGGGCTAGGTCGCCTGATAGGTTTTCAATGTCTTTTGCGTTATGCTTCTTATGTTTTGATGATCTGAAAAACTTATTGAAGAACCGAACCTGACCACGTGGTATACATTTCAAATGGATAATGTCCATCCTAGTCTCCAGCAAATTAATGAACAACCACAAGGAGGAACACAATGGGGACTTGGTCACCTGGTCCCTTAGGGTTTTTCGACATAAGTACAAGTCGGTAAATGTCAATTATTACAAAGAGGAACACAACAGGGACCTAGTCCCTTAGGGTTCTCTAACAGAAGTACACATCAATAGTATAGCTGGAACGTAACAACAGAAAGCGATTGTATTGCAACTTATACAAAAGAGGAATACAACAAGGACCTGGTCCCTTACTGTTCTCTTGCATAAGTACAAGTCAACTATACAACTGGAACACAACTGTACAAAAGTGACTATGCAGCAGAAAGTGCAGCGGTCATTTCTCATAAGGAAGAAACGTGTACCAAGACTTGACATCACTATCTATTGTGTCTTTTGTGGTATAACAACCTAGTGCAAGGCAAAAGATACTCATTTGTGCATTCAGTGTTATTCTCTTAAGCATAACAGTGTTCATCCGGCATTGAAGTCACTGGTGCGTCTAGGACAAGAAGACAACTCCACCAAGGATAGTTCCTTAATGAGTTCAGGTATATCCGTAGTTGAGTTGTAATCTTGTTATTTGTTCTTCATTGTATTTCCTATATTACTTTATTAGAAGCTTTGTATTAGGAAAACCAAAAATCCATAATTCAGAACTTTCAGCAACTTAGTACATATAGCAAGATGAAATTTCAGAACTTGGCATAAAACTTGAGGAAAATATATGTTGCCAGCACATTGTAGTACGCTGAAACTAAGAGAGAAACCTTCCAACATATAAGTAATAAACTTGTTTTCTAGGGTTTAGTTTCTTTGAAAGGGTTTAAAGTTGTTGGGTTTGATTTTCTGGTTTATTTCGGGCATCTTTTGCTGTTTTGCTGCTGCTGCCTGTTGTTTTTGGCTGGGGTTTAGTTGCCGTTTTTCTATGCCTTGCTTATGTATCCAAAATTCTGCAATCTAGGTAACTCCCTCAACTTATTATGTGATTCTTGACATGATAATAAATGAAATGAGGTGATTTGAGTTAAAGTTATTTAAGTTTTCTTGTTTCTTTGTACCTTAAAGTTTTCTGCTCTCATTAGACTTGTGTCTAAATGTCCAGCATATAAATGATGTTGAAAGTTCCAGTTCCTTGTGCGTTTAAAAGCAAAATGGATTCTGTTTAAAGTCCATTCCATATTATCTTGATGTTTTTCATTTTGAACTTATTTTTGTGCTAAGCTCAAATGGAACACTATATTTGGTTTCTCGTTCACACTTTCATCCAAATGGATTAATAAAAAATATTTTGCCATTTTAATTAGTTTAATGGATCGGTAAGATTCAACTCATGTTCTTATTGAATACATTTCTCTGTTTAGTATTTCGGTTCTAAAATAATGAGTAGTTTAACTCGTTGTCTTGCTTGATTAGCTAAATAATTGACATAGGAGTTTTGGTTTTCTATGTTATGATTTTGGAGCTTGAATAATGTTAGGCCTACGTTGATATCTTCACTTTAAAGTTAATATCTTAGTTCCATGTTCGGGCCATTTTATTTTTCTTAGCCTGCTACTTTAAGTTAATACTGTAGTTGTATGCTAGGTCATTTGATTTAATTAGCATGATAATAGTTTAAGTGTGGAATATACTATGTTGGTTTCATTTAAGCTTAACAAAAGAAGAACGAGCCTTGAGAGATAGAAGAAAATTCAGCATAAGTTCCATCATCTACGATAACCAAAAAATTGGCCCAATGACCACTTAATTTCAAAAAAAAGGGCCAGCAGCCCAGGTGGCTATATAAAATGGGTTTTAATACTCATGACAACCAAAATGTCCAACGTTTTTAACATAAGTGAGTTGGCCCATCACTAATTTCCCTTTTTTTTTTTCTATATAATACATAATAAAAAAAAAGGGAAATCAGTTTTTCTTATCAACTTAATAATTTAATTAATTTAAGCGCCATGCAACTAGTAGGTTTGCTTTAATCTTCTACTCACGGAATCGCTTGCGTAACATGATTTTTTTAACATGTAATAAATTAATTCGACAATCCCATACCATATTCGTTAGTCATTTTTTTTAATTTAGCTAATTCTTTTGAATCTTTTCATTCGTAAGTAATATTACAGCCAGAATTCGGGGGTCCCCTTTTACAAGGTTATTCCCCTCTATATGTATAAGAAGCGAAACCCTTCTAAATAGTAAAACACAAATGTCAAGGAACATTCGAAGGAATATTTCTAATGTCCCCTAGTAGGCCTACACTGTTACAGAGGTCGTATAATCTTGCGTCTGCCTTAAGATCGTCTCCCGCAGGACATCGAATCAAGGAGAACTGTCATTCGTCGTGTTTGTCATTGGTCATCGTTGGTCGTCATTGGTCAAATTTGGACCCATACAAGCTCTGCTCCTGGAACCAGAATTTTGTTGTTCTATCTCGATTTCAACACTAAGTCTTATATTCTTTTTTAATTAATTTATTGTTTTAGGATCAAATCGTTTCACTTGTCTATAAATTACGTATAAATTTAATTATACTGTTTTACCGATAAACAAATATATTACTGTTACTCGGTTCCAACAATTAATAAATATTGAGACGGTCAACAAGGTTGACATCCAAAAAATATCAAGTTAATTTTTGAAATAATTGGCTAATAGTGAAATCATCACATAAAAATATAAATTAGGTAGTAAAACGAATTAAAATTCTTGAAAATTGCAAAAAATATACTCCAACCTAATAATAGTGGAAAAATGTCAACCATGCCACGATTTGAATATCAGATATGCCATGCGAGTAAGTCAAAAGGGTTACAATATGTTTAATTTTCTTTTTCAGCGACAATTGAGGTTTAGAAAATGATTAGGCTTTGATATTTCAAGAAGGGAGGTGAAAAAGAAGAGAAAAAGACAGGAACGTACGCTAGGTTTGGGGCTAGATGTGAAGATCAAACAAAAATGTAGTGGAATTTACAGCAAAGTCATGTGTCAATAATTTGTTGCCATGTTGTGAAAGAGACATTACCAATCATTACTTTTTTAAGTTTATACTCCAAATATGCATGGAATGCATATATATATATATATATATATATATATATATATATATATATATATATATATATATATATATATATATATATGTGGTGGCTCTAATGAAAGTGCATTAATTTACTGTGTTACAACAAGTAATTACCTTCTTACGGCTGTAAATGAGAAAGTGAAATGGTTAATGACAGTAGTAGAATTACGATGACACTTCTTTGCATGAAAATTATATTGTGTAACTAGCTAATTTTTATGTTTATATATAATGTATTGAATTTTCTTTGCTTTAGTATGTATATATATATATATTTTTATTTTTTATTTTATGGTCCAGTTATGAAAAATATTGTCTTTGCGTAAAATGGAAAGCTGAAGGTGGGGTCGGGTAGAATGAGTGGACACACCACGTGTTTTGTCATATGCTAATAAGTAGATTACAAAGACAATAAGTGGAATATTGTGGAAGATGATGGTATAAGATAAAATTAGAGAAAAGGAGAATTGTGATGGTAGATTATTAGTAGTAAAAATTTGAGAAAAGGTGGTAACCTTTTCAATATGTCGCTGGCATCATGTGTTTCCCAATAACCAATTTTGCCTCGTGAAATCCCTTTTCTTTTATTCTTCTCGTTGCAATTTCTATTTTCACTGGTACTTGGAACAATCTATTAAGAAAAAATTAATTTTTTTTATATTTCGACATACGATAACTGAAAAATTAATAAGCAATATTTTTATAAACTTCGTTTGAAGAGTTCAAACTTTGTTAATAAAAGATTGTTTGTTTTGTAATAAATTCACAAGTAAAGTCGTTCAGAAAATTGCAACTCCACCTAAATCAATTCTTTCTTTTTACATATCACATAAGTTACGGTTTATGCCGTATTTATCAAGTGTTTATGGCTCTTCATTACGCATTTAGTTGAAGTGAAAAGGGGAATTAATTGGTGAAGCCCTATATATTTGCTTCTTCCACTCCCAAGGCAGTAAAGTAACTATTGAGCCTACGTAATGAAAAAAATCAAGGAGCAATTCTTTTTTTTAACGGACTTTATATGGTGTAAATTTAGATGAGTCGAAATCCCTACTTAAAAACCAAATGGAAAATATTCCCTTTATTTTAGTTGTTCATTTTGACTTTATACTTTCTTTTAAGAAAAAATAAATGAAGTATGTATTTTACCATAATACTGATTATAATGATAACATTTCAAAAAATTTTGAGAAATGATTTGGGGAATAAGTAGTTAATGATAATGATTAAACATGAAAAGAAAATCATATCTTTTCTCGATTTAGTATAACAGACAAGTAAAAATAAAAATATATTTTTAGTATAGTGAACAAATAAAAATAAAAATATATTTTTAGTGTACTGGACAAACAAAAGTGAATGTAGGAAGTATAAAATACTTGATATAAAATAATAGAAAGAAGAGCATTGCAGAGAAAATTAGAGAAAGAGAATTCTTATTGATTTTGGGATGAATTACAATGGAATAAAACTCTCTATTTATAGGGAGAAAATGACTTAACTACCAAATAATAATCCTAAAATCTATTTAAATATAAATATTCACCATAAATAAAATTCTATTTATAACAATACTATATTACTTGCAACAGGTTTTATCAACATCCTCTTTAAGCTTGAGGATGGTTGTTAACAGGTTAACTTCCATTTTTCCCCAATCGTTGGAAATATGAGAGGACAAAAATATTTTTGTATGTTACAAATATTTACCATTTATAATGAAAAATACCTGTCCAAATTCAATTTTATGAATTGATATCTTAGTTGGCACATATACGAAGTTAATATTCTTTCGTGTAATATATTGTCTATCAATAATGTTTTACTTCAAATTTTAATACTTTTTCGGTGTTGGCCATAAGTGTAGGTCATATTAGTAGGATATTTAATGGGGAAGGGATAGGAGGGAGGAGATTGTGTTTTGATGGTAGTTCTGATAGCAAAGATCGACTATAATTTTTTGATCATGCTTTGTGCTACCAAAGTAAGAAACTTTCAGAAAGCATTTTCTCTTCCATAATTCAAGAGCATATTTTTATTTTTAGTCTATCTCAAATAATGATATACTTTTATATTTAAAAATAACCCGGAGCCAAAAAGACAAAAAATGTACTTCTTGTCCGCAGGTTTCGTTTACTATATATTACTATTTCTTTCGCTTTGGTTATTCTATCATCTCATTTTATTATTTATTGACCTCGTATTTTTGTATTAGTCTTGTTGTTTCTTGTAAGATTTAGTACACTCTACTCATCCCAGATCTCACTTTGTAGAATTATATTGAGTTTGTTATTATTTTATTTTTCCTTTTTTATTCACCATTTCTTTTTTGTATTTCGATTATCACCTCGAGCTGAATACGCACAATCTTTTTTTTTTCCAAAAAATTTCTTTTTAGACATAGTTTGGCATCCGCGTGATCAAAATTACAGAATGCATAATTAGTGTCGCCCAAAGTGAAAACCAAGCAAGTGTTGCAATGTCCTTGACACAATAGCCCATTGGACCCTTTTCCAAAAAAATATCACAGTGGTGGAGCCCAATTATCAAAACTCACATAGCAATGATTTGATATCATATCACATCATTATCCCTCCAACAGAATGTGGTCATGTGGTCCTATCAACATTACTTTACCTAATATTACCAGCTCACATTCTATATCTCTAACTACTTCTGGGGAAAATTTGCATCTTTTTCCTAGTTCTACTTGGATTTACTTGAACAATGACAATGGTATTCTCTAAACATGACATGCCGGGCCTCTTAACTTGGGCGCCTTGAAACAAGTATATGTATCAGCAAGGTACAAAATACACTCACTACTATGTGATGAAGGGAAAACATGAGTGAGTTTGACAGCTAAGAACTATACATTGCCAAGAAAAGAGGCCAAGGATGACGCGGAGAGACAATACTCGGGGAAATTATTTTCAAGGCCTTAACAAGTTGAAAGAATCAAGAATGAACAGCCCTTACTTATTATCTTGAAGCACTTTCAGCTCTTGAATAGAGTTGGTTTTTAGCTTTGTTAGTCACCAGCACACTGCTAGCTATCGAGATCACAGCTCCCTGGATTCAGCTACTTCAGAGAATATGATCTTGTTGTTTGTTATGAATCCCCACTGTCAAAATTCCTTTACTTGATTTCTTTTCTGTATACCTTGTGAAACAGGAGCACCATGCAATCAATTTCCATTTTTCCTCACTGAAAAGAAAAATAAAAATAAGTTCAGTCGGGTGGTTGGTGAATATAGCTAAGAAAAGGCAAGCTGATTTCCAACTATATGAACGCAGTAACAATCCACGAAATTCATAAACGAAGAGACGTGAAGACCATCAACAATATATGAACGACTGATTAGCAATATATTGAAATGTATAAAAATAGGTGTTAGCAATTGTTTAAATGGATGTTTCAAAGCAGTCATTTAAATTTGCTATTACTCTTGTTAACTTCCAAACCTGACGACTGTAATAAGAAAGTCAAATACAGGTCACTCTACCTAAACGTATAAATTCAGAGGCCTATTATATTATACATGTACTGGTTAACAAGGTTTTTGCTAAGTAGTGAAACATTTTACCTCTTTGGAACCATGAGCGCTGAACAGCTTGGCGGATCTGGCGCTCATGTCTCTCCAGGAGTTCGTCAACTCTGTGTGATTGAGATAGCAAGGGTCCTGAGAACTCAACTTTGTCCCCTTGATCCTGAATCTATTCAAAGTACAATTCTAAAATGATCAGTATAAGCCCAATGATAAAATATGCAACTCCATTTCATGACTCCAGACTCCTGAGGTTTGCAATTGGCTATACCCTCGGAATGTTTCAGTCACAAACATGGCGTCGCAATTATTCTAAAGCACAGCCACCAGTATTCATTTAAAAAACTATCAGAAGAGGACAACAAATCAATCAAACACATAAGACGGTAATCTGTAAATTCACTTATTATCATGTTTTTGGTGAAAGCTCCATGATAGAATAATCTTATCCCTTTATTTTAAGCAGGTGTTAGCAGTGCGAATAGAAAATGTATTTATTATATTTGAATCCTGAGAAAGGTTTTTGACTAACCACATTGATCCTCTTGAAAGCTGTTTCCTCTTTCAGATAGAGAGCCAGTGACAGTTCTTGTGAGTGGTAGCTATCAGAAGCATCAAACGAGTCTGTTTGCTCTAATTGGCTCCAGTGTTGTTGCATTGCATGCTTGGTGAATTCATAGGTGTCACGGCCCTTGGAATTCGTCCGACTTCCATTTGTAGCTTCACTGTCTTGTCTTTTTAGCTCCAGGTTATTTTTACTATGAAGTGCACCTGAAGGTTCAAACTTTAGGCTTCTTGAACTTGATTTACTCCTCGATCTCATTGACGAATCATCAAAGCGTCTTTTCGCCCATGCAAAACCACTTGATCCAGACACTTGAAGAGGACCTGAAAAGGGGACATCGCCTTGAGATGCATTCTTGATGTGGGAAGCCTCGCCCATTGAATTAACTGATGGCTTAGGTCGCGCGAGACCTATAATAACATCTCCTTCTCTCTGAGCACCCTGACTACTGCCGTTAGTTTTATTAATACCTTGATTTTGAACCGGTAAGTTCTGCAGAGAAAAGTTTCATTTAGTTTTCTCTGCCTATAATATGCAAAGTGAAGAAAAAATGAACTAATAATTTTTTACAGGAAGGAAGAAGAATCCAAGCAGTATATATATATATATATATATAGAGAGAGAGAGAGAGAGAGATAGATAGAGATAGAGAGAGAGAGAGAGAGAGGACCTCTTCAGGTGCCAGTTTATTGGTTGCATTATGTTTTCTAGTTGACTTTCTGGTTGTATCGGGTCCACGGGCTCTTCCACTAGGCTTCTTCCTGAACATTCTGATATAATTAAATTGTAACTCAGGAAGATCTATGCAAATAAAATTAAAAAAAAAGAAAGATCTATGCAAAAGCTAGAAAATGAAGCAAATGCAAGAGCTTGTGCCAGCGTAAGGAGCAAGACAGTGACCTTAAATATTATCAAACTGTGGAAGTAATCATTCTATCAAAACCAGTTTCACCATTTTAGTCAGACAAGCTTATACTTCCCTTTAATTGTCATGGTTAAGAACATTATTGACCTGATTTTAGCATAATCACACCCTTATAAAATGAAGGATGGAAAACATGCTTCCTCCTCGTCTTTTTGTTTAGGGTTGGTTTGGGGGACGGGATACAGAGGGACCCTGGACAGAGTATATCCCTTTTGTCCAACCATTGTAATTTTGTGTTAAATGTAAATATAACCAGAAAGTCATTAAAAAAAATCTCTTTCAAACATAAATATTATCAGGTTCTTACCTATTTTCTTCTTCACAATGTTTGGCGTCAATCTCTTTGCTTGGTGGATACTTTGGCAGGCTTGAAGGATCACAAGCATGAGGCTTTGTCTTGAAGTACTAAAGATAGAATTTGGAAGTTATGGAATCAGAGAATTTGAAACTTATGCATTTGTAAGATATAAGAAAATCATTGCAAAAACAGTACACATGTTTATAAAGGAATATGGAATTATTTTAAAAAAGAAGTTCAACTTATAAGATACAGACAAACTTGTTCTTTGTATCGTCCATTAACAACTCTTACAGGCTTAAAGAAACTAAAGTATATGATACGATAACAGAAACTATCAATACTATGTAAAAAACAAAAAACGGATTGAAAACAATACCTCAGATACAAGGGCAGAAGAGGCAGTTCCACGTTTGTGTGGCTCCACGGAAAGAAGAGTCTCTATGAGTGAGACTGCACTTTTGGTTAGATCTTTAAAGGTTTCCCAAAGACAGCTCTCATAAGGATGCTGTGGCTTAAAAAGAGTTGCGTGAGGAAGTTTAGATTTCTTCCAGTAATCGTCTGGTGGAGATCCACAGAGCTTAAAGATTTTATGCAGCTGTTCAACCTGTAGCACGAAATCGATTGTTCTGCTGTTACTCATGCAGAAAAATACTAATAAGTATCCAGTTTAATTGGCTAGTCTTGAATCAGTTCAGTGAGAAACCTAACTGCAAAGTTTGAACTAGATAGGTACATTGTGTTATTCAGGAGGATTGAAAAGTATGAGCGTTAAATTATATATGGTTTCCAGACAAGTATGTCATTAATCTTCTATTCAATAGAATAGTGAGAAAAAGTAATTTGAGCAAAGAATTTTTTTCATATCAATAGTAAGTTTGTTCAAAAAGATTGACGGTTTTAACCACTTCAGTGTACTAAGAGATCTAATCATTGAAGGAGGTACCTCAGTTCTCCCCTGAAGAATAGGTTTACCAGTAAGAAGTTCACCAAATACACATCCGACACTCCAAAGATCCACAGAAGCTCCATACTCCGTGGAGCCCAACAAAAGCTCTGGAGGACGATACCATAAAGTGACAACTCGGCTGGTTAATGGTTGATTCCGTCCAGGGTTACAGAAGTTCGCCAATCCGAAATCTGCAACCTTCAGAATTCCGTCATTATTTACCAGAAGATTTGCACCTTTGATGTCCCGGTGCATTACACCTCGAGAATGACAATGCTCGATTCCAGACAACAACTGCTTCATGTAGCATTTAACCTGTAAAATGAGCAGCTCATCTTTAGCCCAACAAGAATTTTTCAGTTGACAAAGCGGCGAGATAATGTTATGAAAAGTTGGCAAACCTGTGATTCGCTGAACTCAACTTCTGGGCGAGACAGGAGTCCGGAGATATCATGTTCCATGTACTCAAACACAAGATACATGCTACAAGACAATCTGGAGGTAATGAGACCCTCTAATTTAATGATATTGGGGTGGTCAAGCCTGCGGAGAATCATAATTTCTCGTGCCATAAATCTAACACTTTCCGGCTCGAAGTTATCAAATCGCACCTTCTTCAGGGCAACTGTCCTTCCACTTTCTAAATCACGTGCTCTGAATACGCTGCTGTACGTACCCTGACCTATCTGTTAGAGCAGTGAAATGACACAGGAAAACCTTCATCAGCTAGAAAACCTAAAGTTGCATAACGAAATTATAAATTTTTAAAAAGTTTTCCATGTAGGAAGAAGTATATTGATCCTAACCAGCTGATGAGAAGCAAACTTGAATTGGTGCATAGCAAACAAAAATGCATCTTTATTTTTCTACAAGAATTTTAAGGGCTTGTATCATTTTAAAATTTCTTTATGTGAAAAACACTTGTAGTAAGTAGCACATTTCATGACAGCACCTTATTCTCTTGATTCTGAGACTTCGCCATTTTTTTTTAAAAAATGGAAATTTTTTCACTTATCAGCTACTATGGAACAGTGATCCAAGTTATGTATGGAACAGTGATCCAAGTGTATATTTGAGTAAAGGATGCTGCGCTCAAAAGTTAGCAGAACTATATGAAGGTTATATAACTTTAAATAGAAGAAATATCAATGCAACAGTGTTCAAGTTTAAGACAACTAATGACTTAAAGACCTCGTTGCTTGTCGCGGAAAATGTGTATTCTGGAATATGGATGATTATCAAACAAGCCAAGCGAAACTGATTCGCTGTAATCCAAACTTTTGTCTAGGTCAAGTGATTTGCAAGGGAAAGAAGCAAGTTAACAACTCAACCTTTATTCCTTGGTTTTAAGTTGAACTGAAAAAACCATACAAAAAGGTTGCCTTTTCTCTGTAAACATTATCACCTCCCAATTCCCTTTCGATTTTGGGACAATGCTTCAACTAACCAGCAAAATGACCCTCCGAAAGAATAGAATCTTTCATCCGTTCTTACTAATGATACGACTTATTGATTAGTAAGAATCAAGACATAATTTTTTTTAAAATCATAATTAACTAAGAGAAATCAGTAGGAATATGTATTAATTATTTTCCATATGAATCTAATACTGCTAAAGATAGCTACCATATGAGAGAACTCAGAATTACACGGTAAAATCTATACGTCACCTGAGATATCACAATCAAATGACAAAATACTTATCAGACATCCCAAAAGCCACAGTAGTATCACGACAAAATTGAGTGAAGACAGCTAGGAGTAATTAATAAGGACAAACTTCAGTAGAAAAAAACAAACCTTTTCCAATTTCTCAAAAGACTCAGCTCTGAGAGGAACCCATCCGCGAATAGCTTCCCCAGCAACAGCACTGAGCCAAGCAGGCCAACCAGCAGCCACTTGTTCTCCTTCCACATATTTCTGCAAATTCCCAAGCCTAAAGCTCACTGACTCACTCCCACAACCATTTGAACTCGCCCTACCTGACTCACCCAACTCGCTCCCTCCACTCAATCCTGAGTCAGCCCTCTTCTTCACCTTCTTCAAATCAAAGTCCAGTCCAAAAGCACCGCTCCCGACCCGGTCACGACCCGACCCGACATCTTCACTGTCTCTGAGAACACCTGAATGATCAAATGCAGGTGTTACCGACACTGTTTGCTTGGACGCCACACAACCCATGGTGGACACATGTCAGTTACCCAGAAACACCATGAGAGCAGCTTTCACTGCAAACCAAGACCAACCCAGACGAAATTATGCTAAATCTTGACGTGGGTCAAGTTTAGTTCTGAAGTAGCAATGCAAATTCTGAATTATATTTATATGATCAAGAAAAGAAACTCTCTGTTCAAAGCCACTTCCTTTTCTCTTTCACCTTTTTTATTGCGGCAATTGCGGAAGGTGGACAAGAGGGAAAAATGAAGTTTTTAATGGGGTTAGCAGTCACAGCAGCAGCAGCAGCAGCAGCAGCAGCAGCAGCAGCAGCAACAGAATGAAGCGTAATCAACGGGGAGAAAAGGAAATTGGTGGCCTTTTACACTGACGTCCTGCTGCGTTAAGTTTAAAGGCTGTTTTTATTTCCCTTTTTAATGGGAAAAGAATTGATGAGGAAAAAAATAAAAAAATAAAAGAATGGGCAGTCTTTGAGAGCAACAAGTCTTTATTGCCTTTTATGAGAAATTTAAAATTCTCTAGTCTTGTTTGTTCTTGTAGGGTATTTCTTTAAAATAGTTTAATTGGTTTTCCTAGCGAAAAGTTTGAATCCCATATGAAGTGTTTTTTTTTTTTGGGAATATATATATATGGTATTTGAAAATTGGCAAAGTGTAGACACTGACAAAAAAATAAGGCTGACAATCTCCAAAAGGAACAGGTCCTAAATGAGTGTGAGTTGCCAATAATGTAACGCGTGGAACATACTCTCTGTGTAGGATTTTTGACGGAACTTAGGAACATGTTGGTTTGAGTTGGTGTTGACTAATTACACTGCTTATATTTGTTTATAAAGTATGGTTTGGTTCATGTTTTGTGTAACAGTTATGGTCTTAATGGATTGGCTGGCAGGGGGCCCCACTTTGGCTTTATAAAATTTGAAGTTTATAAATTCTAAATTTTTATCTAATTTATAACACATTTTAGTTACTGATTTTTAGATGGGATATGAAAAATATTAGGTAAAATTATTGAATTTCTCTAAACTCATTATTAATATTATAGCTTCGCGCCCTGGCGTTGGGAGGAGAGATATAGAAAAGACAAAGATATAAAGTAAGAGAAGTAAGAGGCAATGGATGAGTAAAGAAAGAAAAAGAAAAGAAAAAGTGAATAGAATGATGTAAAGAGGGGGAACAATGAGAGTGGATTTTTCTATTTAATGCTACTAGCTGTTTCGATGTTTTTTTTGTTCACTTTCTCCACTAACATTTTTTTCTTTCCTTTTTCCATTACATGTTTTTTTTTGGAACAATGATAATTGTTGTTTTTTTTCGTGAAAAAAATATATAAATTTTTTTCTAATAAACAGAAAAGACATAAACAAGCTCTCAACCCAAGTTTTTCTAGCATGCTCGAGCCGAATTTCATGGCTGGATCATGATGTCAAATCATTTTGAGTTACCTTTTCAAATATGATGATTACCGTCCATGTGAAAAAAAATTATTCAGTGGATTGTCACAAACTTCCCTTAGAAACTCCTAAGGTGTCTTTTCGTACCATGAATAAATAAAAATAATTTTAGGATAAATTTTTAGTATTAATTTGTTTCTTATTCTGTTATTAATTTTGGTACAAGTTCAGTGATGAAGTTACATGATTATAAGGGTGGTCAGCTGACTACGTATTGTCGAAAAATTATACTGTATATTATATTTTAAAAGTGCATAACATATTTTGAATACTTTTTGTTGGAATTTTTTTACTTCTTTCAAATTTGAATGTCCTTGAGTAAATTTCTAGCTTTGCCACTGGATAAGTTATTCCATAATTAAAAATAGTAGTAGGATAATCTATACCTGCCAGAAGAAGGAAGAGTAATCCTAGGATAAAACAGTAAAATTAATAATTTCAGAAATAATACAACATACAAAATAGTCAATAAGAAATCAAGGACATCTAATCGCAACATAGCTTCTTTTCAAACTAAACAACCTCTAAAATCATGGTAGAAATAGATAAGATTCCTTCATCTTTCATCAAAGATTTTGGGTTTGATTGACCTCTCAAAATAATTAAAAAGAACAACACTTTGCATTTAATATCACGATGCAAATTCGAATTACTGAGAGTTTTAAAACGGGTATTAAGTGAAAAGGAAAAAAGCTTCTTTAGAAAATATTATGCTAGTCTTACACTACACTTGTTTTATTAATGTGAACTTAATTATCTATTGATGACCATAATCCAAAAGTGAACATTGACTTCAAAATCTCATGCTGCTGTGTCACATGCAGAAAAAATTCCGTCAGAAAAGTATTTGGTGTCTAATAAAATTATTCAGTCATTCTATCTGTACTTTTCTTAATCATATAATATACTTAACTTTCCACATGTCCTTGCACATCATTAGGGAAAATAATTAATGACCCGAAGAAAATTACGTACTTATAAAACTCTAATCTAATCTTGATATAGAGTATATATGTAATAGTAACTCTAATGACCCAAATAAGGTTACATTAAGAAAAGCAGGTTCTGAGATTATGAAGTAATGAGTTGTTGTTCACGGTTGGGACCATTTTAATGTACGATAAGTGATATCTACCAACTTTCTCTTATTTGGTATTAAAATTGAATAAGCAATTGCAAGGAAAAATTAAAAGGCATAAAACAAATCCATTCACTCAAAGGGTAGGGATAGACATTACTATAATTGATCTTTTGGATCCAATTTCTAAGGATGAAATAGAAATAGTGAAGAAGATGGTATCCTGTATATAACCCCTCAATTTCGGGGCAAAACCAAAACTCCCATGCAAAATTAATATATATATTATATGGGTTAAAATTAGATCAGAAAAATTTGGCACGTGAAGATATAAAGCCAAGGTCGAACAGGCCGAGGTCTGCATTGCATCAGTAAGGCTGAGGCCGGACAACAATGAAATAGCTAGGTTGCTTTGGAATCCTCAAGAGAATATTCTACTTAATATTCCCTCTAATTGTACTTTTTTAGAATTTTGTATGATTATCCCTTATAAATAGGAAGGGAGGACTTCCCAAAATGATGGCTGGTTCTCTCTCCCTCTTCATCTCTCTAAAAAATATGTAAACACACCTCTCTCGAGGATCTGTGATTCCATACCTTCATTGGATCCAAAAAGGGTCCTAAGGTTCTTGTATTTGTCTATCATTCATCTTTATCAAATAAAAGAGGATTTGTTCCACTCAAGATTAAATCAATCCTTTCCTTTATTAACATTTTATTGCCGTTTAATGTTACTTGATGCATCTTTCTTTATACTATTAAATATTGCCATAATCACTGCCAACATTGATACTCAGCTATGTTTTCTTATATTCATATTATTCATCTCGGATCTAAAGTTAATTCTTTAACTAGGATTTACCCTACATCTTATTTGATTGATTTGTTCAAAAGGGTTTCGATATCTTTTGAGTCAAACAATTTGACGTCGTCTATGAGAATTTTCTAGTTAAAATTTTAGTTTCCTCTATATCTAGAATTCAATTCTAGTTTCACGTACTGTTCATGGTAGATATTTCCTAGTAATGTTGTCTACCATAATATGGAAAGACGAAATAACTTTCTTAAACTCCCTTTCACTTCTGCAGCTTTAACTTTTTAATATACTATCAGTATAAGAGAATATTCGTATAACTTCTGTGTTCTTTAGATGCCAAATCAAAGGCGTTTTTCATTATTGGATAAATTTGATTGTTATATTTCAACTGTAGAAGAAGATAAGGTGAAATTAATTCAAGTTGAAGTAGCAATAGCAGTAGTAATGTTGACGGAGAAACTGATAGAGAAGGCGCCAGCTTCTGCAATGTCACCGATGCATTCACTTTGTTAATACGACGAGCCGGCAACGATCTTTGAGGAATTGCCCAAAGCGACTATCATTGCGGTTTCAAGAGAAAATGCTAGTGATATAAGCCATTCGCTTTTGTCATACACAATTGAAGTCTTGTACAAGCAGCACCGCATGGGGAAATGTAAATAGAAGCTGAACAAGGACATAATACCACAATAGCGTGGATCTGCAATAAGGCGCACAAAAGAAGTATGGTCATCCAGTGCCCTCTTCTTCCCCAACTGTTCCTCTATCATATAATATGCATATGTACAACAAAAAAATTTACTAAAGCGGACAACCACGCCAAAGTTGGTAGCGGTCGGAGAAGGGAATATAGTCACTCCTCTCCACTCGTCGACCGATCAAATCGAGGTAACAAACGCTTTTGTTTTGTTTTAACTAACTATTTCTCTAAGTGGAATAGAAGCAAGAGTAATCACCTAGGAACACATTGTATTCTCCAATGCAAGCAAAATTAAGCAAACGGCGACTCACCCAAGAAATGAAAAAGCTAAAAATTGGGACTCCCCCAGGGAACACCCTTTAAGGCCAAAGGCCTTCGCCAAAGAAGAAGAATTCGACCTTGATCGAACGACGAAGGGTTAACATTTCGACAAGTTCGAAATAAGACCCTCTAAGGCCAAGGTCATTCGCCAAATAAGAAGAGTTCAACCTTGATCAAACGACGAGGGGTTAACATTTCGACAAGTTCGAAATAACACCCTTTAAGGCCAATGGCCTTCGCCAAAGAAGAAGAGTTCGACCGTAATCGAACGACGACGATTTAACATTTTAACAAGTTCGAAATAATACTCTTTAAGGCCAAGGTCCTTCGCCAAAGAAGAAGAGTTCATCCTTGATCGAACGAGGATGGGTTAACATTTCGGCCAGTTCGAAATAACACCTTTTAAGGACAATGGCCTTCGCCAAAGAAGAAGAGTTCGATCTTGATCGAACGACGAATGATTAACATTTTGATAAGTTCGAAATAACACCCTTTGAGGTCAAGGGCCTTCGCCAAAGAAGAAGAGTTCGACCTTGATCGAACGATGATAGGTTAACATTTCGATAAGTTCGAAATAACACCCTTTACGTCCAAGGGTCTTCGATATAGAAGAAGAGTTCGACCTTGACCGAACGATGATGGGTTAACATTTCGAAAATTTCGAAATAACACCCTTTAAGGCCAAGGGCCTTCGCCGAAGAAGAAGAGTTCAACCTTGATCGAACGACGATGGGTTAACATTTCGATAAGTTTGAATAACACGCTTTAAGGCCAAGGACCTTTGCAAAAGAAGAAGAGTTCAACCTTGATTGAACGATGACGGATTAACATTTATCAAGTTCGAAATAACACCCTTTAAGGCCAAGGGCCTTCGCCAAAGAAGAAAAGTTCGACCTTGATCGAACTATGACGGGTTAACATTTTGATAAGTTCAAAATAACACCCTTTAAGGCCAAGGGCCTTCGCCAAAGAAGAAGAGCTCGACCTTGATCGAATGACGAAGAGGTAACATTTCGACAAGTTCGAAATAACACCTTTTAAGGCCAAGGGTCTTCCCCAAAAAGAGAAAAGTTCAACCTCAATCGAACAACGACGGATTAATATTTTAATAAGTTCGAAGTAACACCCATTTAATCCAAGGCCATCGCCAAAAAAGAGGATGTCAACCCTATACGTCCAAGAGCCATCGCCAAAAAAAGAATTCGACCCCGTAAAACCAAGAGCCACGCCAAAAAAGAGGAGGTCGACCCTATATGGCTAAGGGCCATCACTAGAAAGAAGAATTCGACCTTGTCTGAATCAACATTCGACCTCGTTCGAACCACGATGGATTAACATTTCGACCAGCTCGAAATAACACCCCTATGGCCAAGGGCCATTATCAAAAAGAAGAATTCGGCCTCGTCCTAATCAATATTCAGCCTCGACCGAATCAACATTTGGCCTCGTCTGGATCAATCTCCCGCTTCATCCGAATCAAGACTTGGTCTCGTCCGAATCAATATTCGACCTTGTTCGAACCACGATGGGTTAACATTTTGACCAACTCGAAAAAACACCCTTACGACCAAGGGCCATCGCCAAAAAAAAATAATTCAGCCTCGTCTAAATCAATATTCAGCCTCGAGCGAAACAGTATTTGGCCTCGTCCGAATCAACACTCTGCCTCGTTCGAATCAACATTCGGCCTCATATAAATCACCATTCGACCTCGTTCGAACCACGACGGATTAACATTTCGACCAACTTGAAATAACACCCCTATGGCCAAGGGCCATCACAAAAAAAGAGTTCGGCCTCGTCCGAATCAATATTCAGCCTCGACGGAATCAACATTTGGCCTCGTCCAAATAAATATTCGGCCGTGTCCGAATCAACCTCTGACCTCGTCCGAATCAACACTCGGCCTCGTCCAAATCAATCTTCAACCTCGTTCGAATTCACATTCGGCGACCTTGCCCGAATTTATATTCGGCGACCTTGCCCGAATCATTATTCGCCGACCTCGCTCGAATTACTATTCGGCGACCTCGCCTGAATCACTATTTGGCGACCTCGTCGGAATTCACATTCGGTCTACTCGCCTGTCCATATTCGAGGACGCGAATAACCTCCTCCGATACTGCTATCCTTGCCGAAGCCACCATCCCGGCCTCGACGGCCTTCCCCAACTCTACTGTCTTCTCGATCGACTCATCATTCGAGTCATTGGCCCCGTTTGAAATCTACTAAATTTCAGCCAGCGATGTTACCACTTTGACCTAAAGATCGGCACCCTCAGCCGCGATCCACACTAATCGACCCCCTATTCGAATTTCTCAAACTACAATTAATGGAGTCCGCTCACTAAGCTCGACCAAGAGACGACCTCAATAAGTAGAGGGACTAATTGTATGGGTCAATATTAGATCAGAGAAATTTAGCACACTGAGACATAAGGGCAAGGTCGGACAGGCCAATGTTGGACAGACATAAGGCCGAGGTCGGACAGACTTCAATAAGGCCGAGGCCGGACAGCGATGAAATAGCTAGTTTGCTATGGAATCCTCAAAGGAAATATTCTACTGAATATTCCCTTTAATTGTACCTTTTTTAGGATTTTCTATGGATATCCCTTGTAAAGAGGGAGGGAGGACTTCCCAAAAAGAGGGTTGACTCTCTCTCCCTCTCCCTCTCACTCTCGCTAAAAAATATATAAACACACCACTCTAAAGGATCAGTGATTCCATATCTTTATCGGATCCAACAAGGATCCTAAGGTTCTTGTAAATGAAAGAGGATATGTCCCACTCAAGATTGTGTGAATCCTTTACTTTATTTATATTTTATTGCCATTTAATGTTACTTAATGCATCTTTCTTTATGCTATTAAATATTACCATAATTACAGCCAACATTGATACTCAGCTATGTTTTCTTATATTTATATTATTTATCTCGGATCTATAGTTAATTATCCTTAATTAGGATTTATCCTCCGTCTTCTTTGATTGATTTGTTCAAAAATATTTCGATATCTTTTGAGTCAAACATATATATATATATATTTCAAAATTTTCTTTTTGTTTAGAAGCTCAAACTGTTTGTTTATGAATTATAAAATCTTTTGTTTTTACCCTCTATTTAGACAGTTTAATTTTATAACGAGAGGAATTCAATTTAACTCTTTCCTTTAGCTCCGACACCATATCTATTTTACTTGCTTATTGAAATATCCATTATCTAGCGCCTCTTAAAGGTAATGGGTTAGCTTTGTTAAAGATGGAATGAAAAGTGAAAAATATTTGTTAAAAGCGCGATGTGATAAAATTCATAGATGCGACTGTACTTGAATCAAATAATATATTAAGATATTCCCTATTACTTTGTATTTCCTCCAATACTTTTTCTCGCACCCCAACCAAAATTTACATAACCCTACGTAATAGACCCTTTATAATAGTTCTTCTTATCCAAGTAGCCTAGTCTTTAAAAAAGGAGGCAGTGGGAAATCAACACGAACCATATAGCAGTACAACAAGTGTCATTATTAAGTTTACACAAAATCAATATATACAGCAAAAATCATTTTTTAGCTTGTGGACGAATCTATATATTTGGTAGCCATTTGTATATAATACATATATATATATATATGCGTATAACTATTATTTTGAGAAACGCTATACAATACCATTTTTTATAAATCAAACGTATGCCAAAAGTATTAAGATTAGAAAAATGCTATTATGCCCTTGAAAGTAAAAACGTAGTTTGAGTTCTTTGGTCAAATTTCCCAAACTACATGAAGTTTCCAAATTAACATCTAAAAGGCGGGTGCAATTTGAGTATTCTTCGAAATTAAATTGATGGAATTTGACCTATATTAGCATGAGGTCCTTTTAAAAACAATATCATAGATTGAGATTCAAATAAGAAAAATGGAGCAAAATCGAGACATATCTCATAAAATTTGGGACTAATTTGGCAATTTAACAAATGGGATTTGACTTGATACCTAATCAGGAATAGTGCGATTAAAACAACTTTAAACATACTTATGAATGATTGCAACACATTGTGGTCCTGTGAACAATGATTATCAATCAATTGTTACTCAGAAAGCTATTTCCTTATTAGAATTTTTTGGGACATATATTGTAACTACAAGAACCTGAAAGAATCATTTCTAAGTGGGCAACGATCATTTTTAGTCCACCGGTCGTAAAAATATATAAAATTAATATAATATTGTTATAAAATAGAAGTTTATTTAGAGTGAATGTCTAAGAGTTTTAGCTTAAAGCTAAGTCATTCCTCTTCCTATAAATAGAGGGGTCTTACCCCATTGTAAATCACCCCAAGTATTAATAAGAATACTTCTCTCTCTCCCTATTCTCTCTCTATATTGTTCTTATTCTTGCATTATTGTACTTGTCTTTATATTATTTCATAACACGTTATCAGCACGAGACTCTACCGTCTCAAGAAGCTTTTTAAGAAGATTAAGCCGCCGTCAATTTCTCCGCATCGGAGCCGCCGCCGTCTGCATCAGTGGAGAAAAGGAAGAAAACATTGAAAATATAATTGGTATACCTTAAAGGTAAGTAATTTACTTTTCCCTTTCAAATTCTTGAAATTCTACGATTTGATTGAATATACAAACAAAGTTTGATTATAACTCTAATGGAGTTTGTAAGAAATTATAACCACATGAAGTGGTTAAATCTCTATGTCCTGCCATGATTAAATTCATGTATGATTGTGGGCAAATAATTGAAAATCCGTCCCATTGAATTTGCTCCATTCCCTTTAGAGAATGTGGAAGCAGTATATGATAAGTCTGAAAGAAGACTAAAATATTACCATGAAGGTATCAATGAATGTGGACGTGGCAAAGAATTCCGTCCAATTGAATTTGCTCCATTCCCTTTAGAGAATGTGGTAGCAGTATGTGATAAGTCTGAAAGAAGACTAATTACCGTAAAGGTATCAATGGATGTGGACATGGCAATAGACGAAGTTATAATCGTCATTATTGTGGTAATGAGAACAATAAGGATTCTCAAAATAATCTTTCACTTTATGAAAGTAATATTTGACATGAGATTGTGTAAAGCACATGATTTTGATCCATTCCCTGAAGTGAATGTGATAATTGTAATAGAGCCCGTAAGTATGAACATGCTCTTGATGTAATTTTGGTTTATGTCTGACATTATGAAAAGAAAGTTCGTTGCCCTTGAAATTTCGGGCAAGAACTATATGATATGGGTGTTGGATACTTAAAACCATTTTGGATGCTATGGGTCTTGGAGACGCCATTAAAGACAGAAATAATGCATCCACCCAAAACTATGCTAAGGCCTTGATTTTCTTGCGCCATCACCTTGATGAAGGTTTGAAACTATGCTAAGGCCTTGATTTTCTTGCGCCATCACCTTGATGAAGGTTTGAAGATTGAATATCTCACCGTCAAAGATCCACCTATCTTGTGGAATGGCTTAAAGAAGAGATATGACAACCTGAAGTTGGTCACTCTGCCACAAGCACGATACGATAAGAAACCAAAAGCAAATAGTTTATAAACTATATATTATCGTTGCGGTGGAAACGGGCACTGGTCAAAGGCTTGCCGTATACCATGACATTTGGTTGACCTTTATCAAGCATCTCGAAAGAGTAAACGCCCTGAAACGAATTTTGTCTCTGACGACAACTTTGACATCACCCACTTGGATGTGGCAGACTTCTTTGAGCAACCCGAAGGATAGATAGACCACCTAATCGGTGATGGATCCGTGATGAAAGAAGATGGAGCTATTTGATTTTATTTTACTTGTTTGTATTAGTGAATGAATAAACCAATAGCCATCAGTATTAGCTCATATTAGTTAGTTCATGACACAATGTTAGTATTAGTTATTTAGAATGTATCAATATGCTCAAATATCAATAATATTTTTACTTTCCAGTAGAGGTAATCGACTAACCTGAAAAACTAGTCGGTTATCTCATATTTCGCATAAAAACTGCAAAACAATCGATTGTCCATGACTAATAATCGATTGTCTTTAAAACAGTGTGATCTGGAATTTTACAAAAACAGTCAACAATCGATTGTCTATGACTAACAATCGATTGTCTTTAAAACAGTGATCTGGAATTTTACAAAAACAGTCAACAATCGATTGTCCATGACTAACAATCGATTGTCTTTAAAACAGTTCTGGAATTTTTCAAAAACAGTCAACAATCGATTGTCAATGTCTAACAATCGATTGTCATTAGACAGTAATCTGGAATTTTTCAAAAATCATCCACAATCGATTGTCTATGTCTAACAATCGATTGTCATTAGACAGTGTAATCTGGAATTTTTCAAAATAAGCCAACAATCGATTGTCTATATCTGACAATCGATTGTCTTAAACAGTGTGATCTGAAGTTTTTCAAAAATAACAAATAATCGATTGTGTGTGTTTAACAATCGATTGTTTGTGTTCAAACAATCGATTGTGTGTGTTTAATAATCGATTGTCTTATGAAAAACGCTGAAAATTTTCAAACTGCAAAGTAATCAATTATGGATAACATATCTGATTTCGTTAGTCAACTGTTAGCTGCAGATTTTGAAAATATTATGTGACACAAACGAATTGAACTTATTTATTCATATGTTCGTGTATTTCTTTTATATATCAAACCATGGGAAGTAAATTGATTGAAGGCTCCGGAAGAGCAACTGTAACTCTGCCCAAAGGCATGACGTTTATCTTAGAGAATGCAATATTCTCCTCCAAGTCTAAGAAGAACTTGTTGAGTTTTAATGATATCAATCGCAATGTTCTCCTCCAAGTCTAAAAGGAACTTGTTGAGTTTTAAAGATATCATTCAAAATGGATATCATATTGAGACAATAGATGAGAATAATCTTGAAGTCTTCATGAAAACGAGGCTGCCCACTTTGGTTTGGGTTCACGCCATTTTGCATGCAGCAATACTAGTTCATCGGCTGCCCACTTCGGTTTGGGGTCACGCCATTTTGCATGCAGCAATGCTAGTTCGTCGGCTGCCCATTTCGGTTTGGGTTCACGCCATTTTGCATGCAGTAATACTAGTTCGTAGGCTGCCCACTTCGGTTTGGGGTCACGCCATTTTGCATACAGCAATGCTAGTTCGTCTCTGACTGACGAATTGACACAAATATTCCCCGTTGCAATTGGTTTTGGGTCATGGACCCAATATATCCAATTTAAGAATTTTTGGATGCGCAGTATATGTGCCTTTAGCACCGCCATCCCGCACCAAAATGGGTCTGCAAAGAAGGTTAGGAATATATGTTGAGGTTGAATCGCCCTCCATTATTCGCTACCTCGAAACATTGACAGGAGATTTGTTCACTGCACGATTTGCAGACTGTCAATTTGATGAGACACTTTTCCCAAAATTAGGGGGAGAAGTTGGTGAAACCAAACGGGAAATTTTGTGGAAAAATGCATCATTATCTCATCTTGATCCACACACCTCTATTTGTGAGAAAGAGGCACAAAAGATTATCCATTTGCAAAGAATAGCAAATCAAATGCCTGACGCATTTATAGATTTGAAAAGGATAATAAAATCATATATCCTCGAAGTGAATGTGACAACATTTGATACATATTCATTATTGGAAGAATATGAACATGAAATTGGTATTAAATATACCACACTCACCCCTAGAAGGAGGTTTGAGATGATACCACACTCACCCCTAGAAGGAGTTTTGAGATGATATATGGCATGAATGATCGTTGGTCACGTACCTATTGTACGCCAAAGTATTTTGGAAATATGAGTATTAAAGGACAACGATAATGCAAGAAACATATCTTGCATATAAGTTTGACATGACCATAATGGTATAACTTTCTCTTTAAGAAAGATATTCACCACATGGATGTTGATGAATCTGTGGTAGTACAAAATTAATTGAGAGCTCTAGAAGAGCCAATTATTACTATGTTGGAGAAACACAATTGAGTATTGTGCTGTAGTAAGTCTCAAAGAAACTTATTCAGTTTCCAAAGTACACGCGAAAGCGATTGATTATATTGAGACTATAAATAAAGGAAGGCTTTGATATCTCCTATTACTACAACTTGTAGCGGGATAATTTGTATATGAAAAGCTACCCGCTTTGTTCTCCAGTTTGTACTACACAAACGAAATAATGCCACAATAAAGTGGATATCTATTGGTATAAAACCCATGTCATAATAAACCTGAAGTTTATTGATAAGTGCACATGTCATGGTTACCAATATTGATAATTTATTCAGTTGGCATTCGTGTTAGCCATCTCATTTTATGTATGATGTGCAAATTCACATAGGTGAATAATAAAGAACTAGAAAGTTCTTTACGAATTCTCTTGTATCACTTGTTCTCATTAATGAACTGACCAACTAAAGAATTCGGGTTGATGCCCATAAATTCTGGAAATATCAAAGGTGAATATGGGCCCATTCACCTGCCATGTATACCACATATGATGCATCTATGATATGGTTACATGCGCAATTGTTATTGACCCGCAGCCTGGCCGGTGCTTGCGAGGTAAATTGCTCAGTAATCTAACTTCGAGCATAATTTCCAGATTCTCTACTCAAGATAGTTCATCTTGATAAGTTGGTTTATATCAAAGTTGGTTTAGCAAGATAATTATTGAGTGCTTCCACTTAATAGCTAAACTGTTTCTTATGAGAACAAAGTTATATATATCAGTTTGATACAAGTTGTATACGAGAGTATATTCTCCCCTCACAAGTGGTTCAAGGTCAGGAACCAAATAATTTCATCTTATTATTAATGTGCCATGTATATTGACATGATAATGCACAAAGATGATTTCCCAAAGTTGAGGAAACAAGTTAGCTTTACTAACATGAGGGGGAGACATGATAAACACTTGAGAAAAGGTTACATGGGATGAATTATCATTTGTATATGTATATCCCCGAATATCATGATATGAACCTGAAGTTCATAAAAGGGATAATTCAATTGCAACATATTGCAAAGCATGCTATACGCATTTGCTGACCCAAAGAAAGTAACTAAATGGATGAGATACAATTCAAGAAGAATTGATTCCATATGAAAGACATGTAGTTTTGAACCTATAGTTCAAATGCTTGAAAGTATAAAGTCAAAGGTATGTATAGTCAGTTTTCGATATCTTATTTGTCTAGCATGACATGGAAAACTTGATATGCATCTAAAGTCTATTATATGGCTTATATGACTTAACTTGAAAGATTTATGTTGCTTGAAGCATATGCAATTCTTGGTCCTGAAGTACCACATCCTTAGTACAATTTGTGTACATATGTATCTTGCTATAACTATAAGCATGATGGCATTGAGAATACATCTATGGAGATATTGAAGAGTTATTCCACGACATTATATGAAGATGTTCATATCTATCAAGAATGATGATTTCAAGGTGCGGAATATTTTCAAGTCAATATGGTTGATTTGTCAAACGTCTACCAAAGATCGTTTTGAAGATGATGCACAAGATTGGAATGCAAATGCTCAAGGATATAAATTGATGTACTCATTAGGGGGAGTCAATGCGCGTTGCACTCTTTTTCCCTTACAAGGTTTTGTCCCACTGGGTTTTCCTTGCAAGGTTTTTAACGAGGCAACCAATAGGCGCATATTCAAACATGTGTACTCTTTTTCCTTTCTTTAATTTTTCCCAATGGGTTTTGGTTTTAAGGTTTTATGAGGCACATTATTGAATAGACATTCAAGGGGGAGTGTTATAAAATAGAAGTCTATTTAGAGTGAATGTCTAAGAGTTTTAGCTTAAAGCTAAGTCATTCCTCTTCCTATAAATAGAGGGGTCTTACCCCATTGTAAATCACCCCAAGTATTAATAAGAATACTTCTCTCTCTCTCCCTATTCTCTCTCTATATTGTTCTTATTCTTGTATTATTGTTCTTGTCTTTATATTATTTCATAACAAATATATGTATTTTTTAGTTATTATTTTAGAATCGACTATACAATGACATTTTCATCTTTTAAGTCCTTTGCTCCTTATAAAACACCCACAAAAGTCCTCTACTGGAGCCTCAATTCTAGATTTTTTCTTGGGTATTCACCAAAAGTTACTGAAATAATTAATGTTTAAGTTTAAATAAGTAGTTTATTTACTAGGATTGAAGTTTAGTTAACTTGTTTAAATGGTTCGTAGCCAAGTACAATTCTCAAAGTTTTCTATGATGCGATTGCCTAATTCTTTTTATGTTTTTCGTTTTCCGAATATTTAAGAAGCTAAATTTTGTGTTCCTGATTAATGGACAAATAGAGGATAATACGTTCATTCGAAAAGCAAAAAATAAATAAATAGAGAGATGATGTAATTGTTATAAAATAAAGATTTTAAAGTAAAGAAATCAAAGACAAGTAGAAAAAGATATTTATTATGGAACTTCAAATTCATGTACATAATGAACTGAAATCTTCTTTATTTATAAAAAGGAAGTTGTTATCTAAGCTACTACTGTAAGCTGCTGTGTAAGCTGCTACTGCAAACTGCTTGTAAGTTGCTTGTAAGCTGCTACTACAAGCTGCCGTGTTAGCTGCTTGTAAGTTGCTTTTAAGCTGCTACTGCAAGCAGCTGTGTAAGATTCTTATAAGTTGGTTGTAAGTTGCTACTGTACCGGATATAGATATTCTTCTGCCGGGGGTAATATTTATCCATAACGGAGTACCGAAATAATAAGCTTCTTCAGGAAGCTTATTTCCAATAGAGTACTAAATAGATAAACATATTTACGGTGAAGTCCCATATGCTTATTCAGCAAGCTTATTTACAACGGGGTATTAAATGAATATCCATAGTATAATATATATTTATAATACTTCCTCTTGGACGTTCATCAAAAGAATAATGTGCCTAATTAAATTCTTACTAGGAAAAAACCCCATGGGAAAATATCCTAGTGAAGGAAAAAGAGTACACATATTTAGTAATGCGCATTTCTAGGTGCCTCATTAAAAATCTTGTAAGAAAAGATCTATGGAAAAAAACATTAGTAAGGAAAAAAGAATGCATTGCGTCTTTTGCTCCTCCTAATGAAAACTTTATTTCAAATATTTGAGTCTCTGCATTCCAATCTTGTATACCATCTTCTCAAAAGTTAAATTTGTAGAGAATGTATCCACCATGATTTCAGATCGATTAAAACTAATCTCATCAAATCAAGAAGCTGCTGTAAGTCATTTCATTGAGTTGCTTATAACCTTCCTGCATTGGCTATTTGTAGAAAACTCTAATGAAGTATTAAATGGATAATCTTCTTCAGGAAGATTATCTACAGTGGAGTAATAAATGAACATCCACAATAATATTTTCGTAACATTCCCTCTTGGATTTTTATTATTATGTGCCTCTTTAAAATCTTACTAGGAAAATCCCTGTGGGAAAGAAAATTCTAGTCAAAGAAAAAGGGTACACTAATAATACACATTACAAGCTGCCTCATTAAAAACCTTACTAGGAAAAATCTAGTGGACAAAAAAATTCGAGCAAGAAAAAAAGAGTATAGTGCAGAGACTTAGGTATATCAGGACCAAGGATTTCATTATCCTCTTATGGAGGTAAGAATGGAACCTTAATCCCTGTAGAAGAAGAACTATATCTTGCTAGTAAATTAACAGAAAATGCTATGTCAGGCCTTGTAGCATTAGCAAGATACATTAGTGTACCAATTGCACTGAGATAGAGTACTTCGGGACCAATGAGTCATCATCCTCTTTTGGAGGTCGGAACAAATCCTTATCCACTTCAAGTGATTGAACAATTATTGATGTACTCAATGGGTGCGCTTTGTCCATGTAATAGCGTTTTAAGACCCTTTCTGTATAAACAGATTGATGGATAAAGATCACGTCTGCTAAATGTTGAATTTGCAGACCAAGACAAAGTTTTGTCTTTCCAAGATCTTTCATCACAAACTCTTTCTTAATCTATTCAATCGGCTTTTGGAGCTCTTCTGGAGTTCCAACAAGATTTATGTCATCAACATAAACAACAAATATATCAAATTCCGAATACATGGACAAATAACATTATATATGTAATTTTCTTTTAGCAAATACTCACTGAGGCAATAATACGACGTACATCCAGATTGCTTTAAACCTTACAGAGATCTTTATAACTTGATCGAGCACATTTTCTGAAATTTTGAATTATATGCTTCAAGTATTTTAGATCTTTCAAGGATCTTTATAGAGATTTAATCAAATGAGTCATATAAGTTATGACTTGCATTTAAATAACATGACATCTTCAGGTGTCTAGACTACCGGCCCGATCCTCATAATCTTTTATAATATTGTGCACTATATTGTATCAAATATATTGTCGACAAATATTTTGGATCGGTTCACAAACGACATAACTTATTGAGATCTCATCACTTTCTTTATTTTCAAGTACCTGAACTTCTCCAGGAGTTTCATGAAATGTTATGTCGTGGTCTCTTTTAGGGCTTATTTCCTCATTATTATGATTATTTTAATCATTAACTCCTATCATTTTTCAAGAATTATTACCTTTGGAACCGATTGGTCTACCACGCTTCATGCGTACAGTAAACTTTGTCATTCGGAGAATTAATTTTAATAGGAGCATTTGCAGTTGAAATATAATATTTAATTTTAGATCAGCAAATGCTTCTGGCATTTGGCTTGAATTATCTTCTAATTGAGGATCATATTAATGATAATTCGATTCATATAGCATGTTTTTCAGCTGTTTATTCCATTCCCCAAAAATTAGAAAAACTAACATATATTCCCCATCTTCTTTGCGAAACATATCTTTGTGCATTATGGTAGAGAAATTAATCATATATTACACGTCAAAAGATAATAAAAATATTTGGTTTCTGATCCTAAACCAATTTTAAGGGGAGAACTTATCATATATTGTTGGTCTGATGCATACAAGTGCTGCTATATGCAATTTAGAAAATCTTAGAGAAACACATGAAGCTTTGCTCTCATAAGAAATGGTTCAACTATTAATAGGAGGTATTCAATGTTAAACCAGCTTGGATATAAACCAGCATCATCAAGATGAGCTATCTTGGTTTAATAATCTACAAATTATTCTCATAACTGAGAAAAGCAATTTCACATGCCAAAATGTAGGTTGACAGTAATCGCACATGTAACAATCTCATATATGCATCTATAAATGGTTCACATGATAGGGCAATGGGTTCATATTCACCTTTTGTATATTTCAGAATTAGGGATCTTAATCTCAACTTTAGCTGGTATAATCAATTTATTATGAGAACAAGCAACACGGGATAATTCTTGAAGAATCTTCTAGTTCTTCAATATATGCTTATCTGAATTCTCAAATAGCTCAAAAAATGGTAAATGAAAACTCCAGTTTTATCATAGCATGTACTATCTCTTAGTAAACTTCTAGTTTACTATGGCATAAACTTTTGCATTAAAAAACTTCTGGTTTACTATGATACATGATGTAGTACAAATTGAAGATATAAGGCAGGTAACTTCTCATATTCATATTACTTTACCCCTTATGATTGTGGAAACGTGAAGATTTTCAATCTTCTAATCATTTGTAGTCTCAATATGATAGCCAGTTATATTAGTAAACTTCGGGTTACAATATATGTTTTGGCCACAATTATATAATATCTATGACAATTTGCATATAAGCTCTTCGGGAGCCTTTAATTTATTTTCCACAATCAAATATTTATCAGACACTGCTAGTGTAATGTGTCTTCTGGACAACAGTAAGCTCTTCAGGAGTTGTTGATATATTTTGTACTATCAAATATTGCTCAGGCACTACTGGTATCATGAGAGACAATCATAATAAAATAAACATTTTAAAGACAATTCTAAATTTATAAATGTAAGAAATTAAGAATTTTAGTAATTTTTATCACCAACTTTGTGACAAATATCTCCTTCAGGTATAAATGCCATTAAAATATGAATATTTATATCAAATTGATAACCATATAGTCATTACATCCTTCAGGGAAAGATATATGAGTTGTTATTTTCTTCGGGGAACTCGATAACTAACCATAACATATTAATATGGTTGTAGTAGAAAACATTCTACAAGAATACTTTTTTCCTTGGAATGACATTCAATAAAATTCAAGATATTTTACGTACAATGGGTACGTACGACAATGATCTTTATACCTCAAAAATAAGATTTATATCCTTTGTTATTTTACCTGTTAAGGAGGTGTGTTGAGGTATTTTTTTCATTCACTCCAGGGAATACAAATGTGCTTCGAAAATAACTTTGAATAGCTTATTATTTTTTTAAGCACAGAAAGACACAGTTTCATAATATTTTCTTGCTTCAGGAGAAATTTCAGTTGTGTTACTTCTTCAGGAGCAAATTTAAAATACGAAAAATCTCAGCGTATATTCTCTCAATCGTATTACCTATTCTTTAGGTGAATTGTAATACATTTACATCAAAAGCATATTCATATTTACGAGCTTTATTAATATTGTCACACTCACTTCAGGAATGAATTAATATTTATTAGAAGTTCTCATCATTCTTAGAATGGAACATAATTATTTGAGCATGCATTAATCACACCAAATTCAGTGACGGCTTAGAAGCTCTTCTAAGATATTGCTACTTCAGGAGCAAATCAAGGCATGCAAGTAATATAGAGAAATGTTTTCTCTAGCTTGTCTTCAATTGTAACCATAAAAAGTCTAAATTATCACTTCTGATAGCCATAAGTATATACCACTTCTGGTGGTTAACAAAAATTTAGTTACAACGAGATATATGAAACATAACCACTTCTGGTGGTTGTATATTTCTTGCAAACTATACTGGAGTTTAAGTTGATCTAACAATGTTATCCACTTTATAATCCTTTATTAAGATAACTAGGATGAAGAAAATAAATACCAAAATATGTACTGTACACGTAGCATATAACCAAGCAAGCGATGATAAAGATATTATATCAAATATAAGTAAAAGGCTCAAATTACTTCACACAAATTTGGCCACTCCAAAGGTAAGTGATATTCACATCTCTACCGCCGAGAAGAAAAACTCACCACCTTAAGGATATAATCTTTCTTATGATGTTCGGAATGAACAAGATACCATAGATGTAAGAGCGTCACCATACATTAGAGATGAACACTAAAATTAAAATTAAATTTGAAGTAACTGCCCAAAATGACAGAATCTCGTGCTGATAACGTGTTATAAAATAAAGATTTTAAAGTAAAGAAATCAACAAAGACAAGTAGAGAGAAAAAGAGAGAGATTTATTATTCAACTTCAAAGACATGTACATAATAAGCTAAAATTTCCTCTATCTATAAAAGAAAGGAAGTGATGTGTAAGCTGCTACTACAAGCTGCTGTGTAAGCTGCTTGTAAGTTGCTGCTGCTTGTAAGCTGCTACTGCAAGCTGCTGTGTTAGCTGCTGCTTGTAAGTTGCTTGTAAGCTGCTACGATACCAGATTTAGATAATCTTCTGCCGGGATAATATTTATTTATAACGGATTACCGAAATATTATTTCCAATTAAGTATTAAATAAATAATTATATTTACGGTGAAGTCCCATATGAATAAACTTATTCAAAAAGCTTATTTACAACATACTACTAAATGAATATTCATAATATAATATCTATCTATATACAATAGGAAAGACAAAATAATATTAAACTGCCAAGTGGCACAACCACAATTCAACAAGTGTAAAATTTTAGGACAAACTTCTAATACTTTTGGAAATTCAAAAAAAAAATAGAAAATTATTAGAATTTTTTGAACCTTCCCACTTAACTGCAACATGGACTCCCACGTTGGATTCAAACTCATTTTGGGTATTTTTAAAAGATTATTTACTAAACCTTAAAAAAAAAAAATTACTCCAAATCATTAAATTTTTTTTTTGGTAATTAAACTTTGTATTAATCACCAAAGTAGTTGTCATACACATCCATAGAGCAGCTTTATACTCAGCTGCCTATCAAAAAATGAACAAAAACTGGTTAACCTATACTGTCCAAAAGTTCAACATTACAGTAGGTAATGTCGAAGATGTACTCTTACTCTAGGAGGTGCCCTAACATTACAAGTGTAAGCAATGCATCTAAGGAGTTTGTCACTAGTACATAAGGTGTTTCCAAATATTTTCGCATTCCTTTCCAGCCATAGGACATAGAACATTTCTGTCAAGGTCATTTTGACTATATGAGCTCGAGGAGATTTCCCTTTAGCCTGCTCAATGAACCAGTGGACAAACTGAGACCAGTTCTGTCCAGCAGGTTATTTAGCTCCAATCCATTGCAATGTGTGATACCTCAGCTGAGTAGCAAAGGTGCAGTCCAAGAAATCTCTGGTTTCCTCATTTTGTTGACACATAACACAAGTGTCATCCACAGTCAAGTTCCATTTAATCAACATATCTTTGGTAGGGAGTCTGTCTTGTAACAGCAGCCGCAGGTTGAAAAGTGCTTTAGGTCGAGCAGGATTCTGCATTGTTAAATTCTTCCAAGGGACTCTAGGTGCTGTTAGAAACACGTTCTCAATGCAATATACTAAACGTGTACTCTTTTGTAGGTTTTGATGAATGACAAACGAAGCAAAAATTGATATATGACGGAATTCAAGTACAAGCGCACAATGGTTGCGAATAAGATTGAAGTTCAAGATATAGCTTTTAATTGTTATTGAGTTGTTCTAAATTGTAATCTCGATCCTATAACTTGACTCATAGTATGGCCTCTCTCATAAAACTATTTTCCAAAATCATGCATATTTAATTCTGTGTCAAAAAGATTTTAAATCATGCATATTTACATTAGACAAAATGTTTTCTAAACATGCCTAAAAAATCTGGGCTAAAATAATCGATTACGTACTTATGATAATCGATTGTTTCTGAGCCAAGACTGCATGATAATCGATTATGAATTAATGGTAATCGATTGTGAGTAAGACAGTGAACATCAGGTTTTTCCAAATATGCATGATAATCGATTGTGAACAAATGACAATCGATTGTTGTTGAGGTAAAGTTTTTCAATACTCAAAATAATCGATTATGAACTAATGGTGATCGATTGTATTGAGTTGATGTCTTCCAGTGATTTTAAATTTAATTAAGTAATCGATTATGTCTTTAGATAATCGATTATCACTGAGACAGTAAGTTTTATAATTTTCAGAAAATAACAAGTCATCGATTGTTGCAAAGGACAATCGATTGTTGAAGCTGGCCGTTGTCAAATGATTTTCAAATACCATAAGGTAATCGATTATTGATTCTAGATAATCGATGTTCTGCTTAAAATCTGGAAATGATTTTTAGAACGTTGCTGAAGTAATCGATTATTGATTTTATATAATCGATGTTCTGCTTAAAATCTAGAAATGATTTTTAGAACGTTGCTGAAGTAATCGATTATTGATTTTATATAATCGATGTTTTGCTTAAAATCTGGAAATGATTTTTAGAACGTTGCTAAAGTAATCGATTATGAATTTGGTGTAATCGATTATCTGATTTTGAATATTGCCAGTAATCGATTATAGATTGTATATAATCGATTGTGAAGCGTTAAATCTGGGATTGATTTTTAAACTGACTGGCAGATAATCGATTGTTTGGTCTTAATAATCGATTATCACTGAGTAATTTCAGCAACTCTTAATTGGCAATTAGACAACGGTTGAACCAACTTTTTCAACTATAAATACAGCTTCATTTCAGTGTTTCAAAAAGAACAACATACACAAACTGATCATTACATTGCTATAAGCTTTCATTCAATTGTTCTTCATTTTCTACTCATTTCATAAAGCTTTTGAGAGCCATATTATTGCTTAAAGTTGTTGTGATCTTGAACATATTCTTTTACTCATATCTACTCAATAAGGAGTACTTTAGTTAAGTGAGTGTCCAAGTATTTGATATACTTGTAAGATAATTGCGATTCTCTTGTTTCAAGGAACTTGCGTTTCCTTGGGTGAAGTCTTTGAGATTGCGATCTCCGAGCAACTGTTTGAGGCTTGTGTCCTCAAGTGTGTAACGGTTTGTTGAGCACCCTTAAGCTTAACAAGATAGTGAAAAATCTCGAGAGAGTCTCTCGGGGACTGGACTAACCACGTT
Organism: Nicotiana benthamiana; assembly: GCA_034376525.1. Lineage (NCBI taxonomy): Eukaryota > Viridiplantae > Streptophyta > Magnoliopsida > Solanales > Solanaceae > Nicotiana > Nicotiana benthamiana. The sequence goes on from CM067325.1 coordinate 17,239,467, forward strand.
GGTGGCCAACCAGTATACATCTTTGTGTAAGTTTATTTTTCTGCATTTATTTTACTTCCTGCAAAGTTTAAATTCCGCAAGAAAACGCTAAATTCTATTAATACGCTATTCACCCCCCCTCTAGCGTAAAGCGTAGTTTCTAACAATTGGTATCAGAGCCCAACTCTCTGAAAACTTAACCGTTTGAGAGAACCATCCATGGCTTCTACTCTTGACTCTTTTGCAGGAATTGAAGAAGGACAATGCTCTACACGACCTCCTCTATTCAACGGCACAAACTACTCATACTGGAAGGAGAGGATGCAAATCTTTGTGCAATCAAATAGCTTTCATTTGTGGAAAGTATTCACCAATGGAAACCAAATCCCAACCAAGAAGGTGGAAGACGAATGGGTTCCAAAGACCGAAGAGGAATATACCGCGGAGGATATTCGTAAGGTTCAAAATAATGCCAAAGACTATAAATTTATTATATTGTGCTGTTAATGCTAACGACTACAGGAAGATATCATGTTGCAAAACAGCAAAAGAAATGTGGGATAAGCTTGAAGTGACATACGAAGGAACCGACCAGGTACGAGAAGCTAAAATTGATTTCTTAACTCACTCTCATGAACTATTCCACATGAAGGAAGGAGAGAAAGTAGACGAAATGTTTGAGCGATTCTCAATGATCGTGAATGATCTACACGCCCTCAAAAAGACGTTTACGGATAGAGAACTTGTCCGGAAGATCCTCAGAAGTCTCACTCCGGCATGGCGATCAAAGGCCGATGCAATCCAAGAATCCATTGGCATCACAAATGTCACAATTGACGCATTAAGAGGTAATCTCAAAACCTATTTATCAACTATACTTAACCCGTTTGTTGATGATCAAAGAAGGCAAAGGATTGCTCTAAAGGCTAGCCAACCACAAATTGATGATGAAGGTGACAACGAGTTTGGACTCGTTATCAAAAGGTTTCAAAAATTCATGTGCAAAGAGTATGAACGCAAGAACAAAAAGCAAGGCGATCAACTAAAATGCTATGAATGCGGAGAAACCGGGCACATAAAATCAAATTGCCCTAACATCAAAAAGGAGAAGAAACCCTTCAAAAAGCAACGTGCATACATCTCTTGGGGAGGAGATTCCGGAGATGAAGCAAGCAAAGAAGAAGACGATGAAGCAGCAAATTTATGTCTCATGGCTCAAGAAGACGGCAAAGACGAGGTAAGTCAAATCTCTTCTCAAAATTTCTTTACTCTTGATGAAATGAGAAATGCTTTTGATGAACTATATGCTGAATTTATCAAAGCTTCAAAAACTGTCAAAAGTGTTAAAGAAAGCGCTTCTCTAAAAGAAAAAGGTTTTCAAACACAACTTTCATTAAAAGAAAAAGAATTAGAAAAACTGGTTTTCGAAAATGAGAAGCTAAAAGAGGAAAACAAGTTTTATGGAAAAAGAAGTGCTGATAAACCTGAAGGTTCTACTAGAAACTGTTCTTCTTGTGTGCTTCTTAAGAATGAAGTAGCTAGACTTAAAGGCACATTAGATAAGTTTAATTCTTCGCATAAAAACTTGAATGATGTGCTTGTTAATCTAAAATCAACTAAACATGGAATAGGATTCAAGAATGAAGAAAAGGTTGGTGCTAAACCACAACAACCTAGAGCTCAACCTAGGACTAATAACCAAAATGCTTATCCTAGAAGTAGAAATCCTAGAAATAACTTGCATGTTAGACCAAATAGTGAAAATGCTAGAAGACCTAGAAATGATGCATATTTTAGGCCAAACCTTGAACAATTTAGAAGACCAAGAAATGACCCTCCACCTAGAAATAGATATTCTAGAAATGATGCATATTTTAGACAAACTTGTGAACCTCCTAGAGCTCATAATAGGAGAAACAATGGTGTTCAAAGTAGAGTAAGCAACCTTCATTCATCTAGTTACTATGTACCTAGAAAAATGCATAATCCCAACGTGACTTGTCATTATTGTAGACGTATTGGTCATATTGCTCCCGCTTGCTTTACTCGTCATAGACATATAAATCAATTGCATCATTATAACATGCCTAACCCTCAAGGACCCCAGATGGCATGGGTACCTAAAGAACATTAATTTGTTTTGTAGGTGTGCGTGAAGGGATCAAGTGTACTATGGTACCTTGATAGTGGATGCTCCAAACACATGACGGGAGATGAATCCAAATTCCTTCAACTAGAGCACAAAGAAGGAGGAAGTGTCACATTTGGTGATAACAATAAAGGAAAAATCATCGGCATTGGTTCGGTCGGTAAGGACGAAAACTCCTCTATTAAACATATACTACTTGTGAAAGGTTTGAAGCATAATCTCTTGAGCATAAGCCAATTATGTGACAAGGGAAATCTTGCTCTATTTAATTCGGATGAATGTCTTGTATTTAGACGTAGTGATTTCAAGATCATACTTCGTGGTTTTAGAATTGATAATATCTATATGGTTGATCTTGCAAACTCCTCACCCGAATATGTTGATTGTTTAGTAAGCAAAGAGGATAACTCTTGGCTATGGCATCGTAGAGTAGCACACATGAACATGCATCTTTTGAACAAGCTTCTTTCTCAAAACTTAGTAGTTGGTCTTCCCAGTTTAAAGTTTGAAAATGATTCTATTTGCAATTTTTGTCAAAAAGGGAAGCAAACCAAAGCATCTTTTAAATCCAAGAATATTGTTTCAACGTCTAGACCTTTGCAATTACTACACATGGATTTATTTGGTCCCTCTCGTATTGAAAGTCTTGGTAAAAATAAATATGTTTTTGTAATTGTTGATGACTTTTCTAGATTTACATGGACTCTATTTCTTGCAAATAAAAGTGATGCTTTTCAAAATTTCAAGTATTTCCTTAAGCGTGTTCAAAACGAAAAGGAATCGACCGTCACTTCGATTAGAAGTGATCATGGGGGAGAGTTTGATCACAATCTCTTTGCGAATTTTTGTGACGAACTCGGAATCGAACACACCTTTTCCGCTCCACGGACACCACAACAAAATGGGGTGGTGGAAAGGAAAAATAGGTGTCTCGAAGAGATGGCTAGAACCATGCTCGACGAAGCTAAGATTCCCAAATACTTTTGGGCGGACGCCGTGAGTACCGCTTGCTATGTTTTAAATAGAGTAGCAATTCGGCCGATACTCATGAAAACCCCATATGAACTTTATAAGGGTAGAAAACCCATCATTTCTCATTTACGTGTTTTTGGTTGTAAATGTTTTGTTCATAATAATGGCAAGGACCAATTGGGTAAGTTTGATGCTAAATCGGATGAAGGTATTTTCATTGGTTATTCCTCACGTAGCAAAGCATATAGGATCTTTAACAAAAGAACCCAAATTGTGGAGGAATCCTCTCATGTTGTGTTTTCCGAAGATAATACTCGCTTGGCGAGAAAGGAATCCGGTTTTGATCTTGCAGGTATCTTGGATAGCTTGAAAGATAAAATCCAAGAAGAACCTTCAAAGGAAAACAAAAATGAAATTGGGGAACAACCAACGGAAGAAGCGCCACAATTAGAAAAAGGAATAAATACGCCTAACGAGTGGAGAACGATCAAGGATCATCCTCTCGAACAGGTAATTGGCGATGTTGGAGAAAAGGTAAGTACCCGAAACTCTCTTAAGAACACTCTAGGACACAATTCTTAAGAGTTCACGGCATTACTTGTTAACACTAGTGTAATTTATTAATTTCGCTATAAATTACTAACTTGAGCGTCGGAGACGTTTAAATCTATTTTGCAGGTACCACCCCAAAGGTAGGGGGAATTATGAAGTTTTAGCACAAAATAATCGACTATTTCAAGCCACTAATCGATTATTTTCTGTGCAGTACATCGATTATCAGTATCAATAATCGATTGTTTATGACTGATTATTACTATTATGCATCTGTGTTTAATTTTTTACTTCCTAAATTGCATAATCGATTTCCGCCTCAGTCATTCAGCAATGCTTTCTACAACAATCGATTATTTTTTCATACAATCGATTATTTGACAAATTCTGATATTCTCCAAGTTCACTGTATCAAATTAGTTCCCTAAATAATCGATTACCAAGAATTGACAATCGATTACTTCATATTAATTTTTTACCGTTTGACTCAAGAATCGATTTGTCAGATTCAAAATCTCAATCAAACAGTAAATACAATCGATTATTTCAGTTCAATAATCGATTATCTAACGGTCAGTAATTTTAATTCTTACCGTTTTCTGACTGCTCCTAAACCAAAATCTCAGCAAATGTCTCCATTCAATGCTTGATAATCCTTTCCTCTATAAATAGGCATCATAAGAGCTCACATTCACCCACTCAAGCACTATCTCTAGTATTCAAAAGCTAAATCTCTTCTATTTTCTTTGCCAAATTCCAGCAGTCTTTCTCCTAACATGTCTGGACGATCTTCAAAACGTTCCCGATCCAAACATGGCGCATCAGCCTCAACCGCCCCTCCTCCTTTAAATTTTCCATACCAAGACGGTTCCGTCTTGTTCTTTGAAACTGAAAATAAACTCACAAGGTTCCTATCAAAATTTGAGAAACGCACCATTCTTCCTCCTCGGTTCTCAAATAGTAAACTCCTTGAGCCTTTCACCCCTGCCGCAAATATGTTAAAGGAGTGTCAACTATATGACTTCTTGCTTCTCACTCATCCTCACATAAACACAACTCTCGTTCAAGCTTTTTACTCAAACCTCCATAAAGATGAAGATGGCGAACTTGTCACCTCCATTAATGGGGTTCAAATTCTTCTCTCTGAAGAGAATCTCCACACCATTGCCCGCCTTCCAAATGAAGGTGAAGACCTTTACCGGTATATTGATAAGGCCGGGGCTCTCTTTGATGAAACCATCCTTCTCCACCAAGCCGGTATAACCTCCTATGATCCATCTATCTCTACCCGTCGTCCTACCATAACGGGAATGGATCCAAACTACCGGTTGATTCTTTACTTCATCACCCGAGTCCTCAAGCCTAGACGGCACAATCACACCACCATCTCCCAGGAGGATACCAAACTTCTGCATGCCATTGTCACCGGAGCCAAAATAAATTGGTGTCGGCTCATCAAAATTCATATGCTCGATGCCATCGGTGATGACATGCCTCTTCCTTATGCCCTCCTCATTATGAACTTCCTTGAAGCATCCGGATTTGTCACGGAAAATGGTCCTCTCAAAAGGAGTACCAAAATTTGGGAAATCTCGGAGTCTTCTTTCCATCATGATGGTGATCATGCTCCAGCTCCTTCTTCAAGTCGTCCACCCCGTCGTGCTCGTTCGTCCCAAGAGCCTACTCTCCAAACCATATCCGACCAGCTTGCTCAACTCACTCATGAGATCCATGGATACTTTGATCATGTCAATTATCCATATGCAGCTCTCGTTCCTTTTGAAGCAGCGCCGGATAACGAGGCGGACAACGACGGAAATGAATAAATTTTTTTTGTGTTTTGTATGGATTTTGCTGTTGTTCTCTTTGGTTCCCATTGATGTACCCTCTCTTTTTTCCAATAAATAAACCTTGTTTATTTCATCTTTTTGCATCTTTCCTTACTATTTTTTTGCTAATGGCAAAAGGGGAAAGAAAACGGGATATCGGGTATACACCACCTCTTAATTCATTGATTGCTTATAAGCTAAAATTGAGGGGGAACAAGAACAAAATTGCATAATTGTTACTTGTCTTGAATTGTCAATATCTTTTGCCTAAATTGCATATCCCGCTTAATGTTTGCCATTATCAAAAAGGGGGAAATTGTTAGAAACACGTTCTCAATGCAATATACTAAACGTGTACTCTTTTGTAGGTTTTGATGAATGACAAACGAAGCAAAAATTGATATATGACGGAATTCAAGTACAAGCGCACAATGGTTGCGAATAAGATTGAAGTTCAAGATATAGCTTTTAATTGTTATTGAGTTGTTCTAAATTGTAATCTCGATCCTATAACTTGACTCATAGTATGGCCTCTCTCATAAAACTATTTTCCAAAATCATGCATATTTAATTCTGTGTCAAAAAGATTTTAAATCATGCATATTTACATTAGACAAAATGTTTTCTAAACATGCCTCAAAAATCTGGGCTAAAATAATCGATTACGTACTTATGATAATCGATTGTTTCTGAGCCAAGACTGCATGACAATCGATTATGAATTAATGGTAATCGATTGTGAGTAAGACAGTGAACATCAGGTTTTTCCAAATCTGCATGATAATCGATTGTGAACAAATGACAATCGATTGTTGTTGAGGTAAAGTTTTTCAATACTCAAAATAATCGATTATGAACTAATGGTGATCGATTGTGTTGAGTTGATGTCTTCCAGTGATTTTAAATTTAATTAAGTAATCGATTATGTCTTTAGATAATCGATTATCACTGAGACAGTAAGTTTTATGATTTTCAGAAACTAACAAGTAATCGATTGTTGCAAAGGACAATCGATTGTTGAAGCTGGCCGTTGTCAAATGATTTTCAAATACCATAAGGTAATCGATTATTGATTCTAGATAATCGATGTTCTGCTTAAAATCTGGAAATGATTTTTAGAACGTTGCTGAAGTAATCGATTATTGATTTTATATAATCGATGTTCTGCTTAAAATCTAGAAATGATTTTTAGAACGTTGCTGAAGTAATCGATTATTGATTTTATATAATCGATGTTTTGCTTAAAATCTGGAAATGATTTTTAGAACGTTGCTAAAGTAATCGATTATGAATTTGGTGTAATCGATTATCTGATTTTGAATATTGCCAGTAATCGATTATAGATTGTATATAATCGATTGTGAAGCGTTAAATCTGGGATTGATTTTTAAACTGACTGGCAGATAATCGATTGTTTGGTCTTAATAATCGATTATCACTGAGTAATTTCAGCAACTCTTAATTGGCAATTAGACAACGGTTGAACCAACTTTTTCAACTATAAATACAGCTTCATTTCAGTGTTTCAAAAAGAACAACATACACAAACTGATCATTACATTGCTATAAGCTTTCATTCAATTGTTCTTCATTTTCTACTCATTTCATAAAGCTTTTGAGAGCCATATTATTGCTTAAAGTTGTTGTGATCTTGAACATATTCTTTTACTCATATCTACTCAATAAGGAGTACTTTAGTTAAGTGAGTGTCCAAGTATTTGATATACTTGTAAGATAATTGCGATTCTCTTGTTTCAAGGAACTTGCGTTTCCTTGGGTGAAGTCTTTGAGATTGCGATCTCCGAGCAACTGTTTGAGGCTTGTGTCCTCAAGTGTGTAACGGTTTGTTGAGCACCCTTAAGCTTAACAAGATAGTGAAAAATCTCGAGAGAGTCTCTCGGGGACTGGACTAACCACGTTGGTGGCCAACCAGTATACATCTTTGTGTAAGTTTATTTTTCTGCATTTATTTTACTTCCTGCAAAGTTTAAATTCCGCAAGAAAACGCTAAATTCTATTAATACGCTATTCACCCCCCTCTAGCGTAAAGCGTAGTTTCTAACAGGTGCCTCTCCAATCTGTTGAAGATAGAGCATTCTTATAGTACAATGAGGCTTATGTAACAGTTGATGTTGTTGCAATAGCACAGTGCCTTCAATGATCTTCCGGACCATCCAACTAGCTTGTTTAGGCACATTTATGGTCTCCAACTGTTTTTGTTTGATATAAACTGTGTGAATCCATTTCACCCATAATACATCCTTCTTGTGTGCCAAATCCCAACTTAGTTTTGCAACAGCAGCCTTGTTCCACAGTAAGAGATTGGTCAAGTTTAATCCTCCAGCAGACTTTGGCAGACAGATTTTCTCCCAAGCCACATATGCTTTCCTTGTTACATTAACTGAGCCAGACCATATGTAGGATCTACATATTGCTTCTAGTAGTTTTATAACTTTGGAAGGGATGAGAAAGAGTTGAGCCCAATAAGCTTGAATACCAAAGATTACTGATTGCACCAGCTAGATTCTACCAGCATATGATAGTTGTCTGGCAGTCCAGGATGTGATCCTGGCAGTAATCTTGTCGACCTGTGGTTGCCATTGAAAAACAGTCAGCTTCTTGGTAGATAATGGTACACCCAAGTATTTAAAAGGGAGTTCTCCACGTACATATCCAAGATGATCAATAATTTGCTGTTGATCCTCAGGCTTTACCCCCCCAAAATAGATAGCACTCTTATGCAAGTTGGCTTTCATACCAGAGGCTGCAGTGAAATGAGAGAAGTAGGTAAACATGGTACTTACATTAAATTTACTTTCTCAGATGTTGCAAGAATGTAGTGAAATACTTTTTAAAAATTAATTTACATATTTGATATTGTAATTATTTATTAAATTTGAAAATTTAAGAACATAAAAATTACTCCAAGCCTAACTTATTAAATATTGTGAACACCTAATTTTTGAGCACACCCAAAATTCTATACTATTTTAGTGTATGTATTTCTTTTAGATCTAATCTTAATAATTAAAACTTTTATCTTACTCTTAATAGGTTTTTTTTTGTGTGTGTGTGTATATATATATATATATATACACACACACATACTAACTACGAATTTACATTCTTAGAGTATAAGTTTTTTTCCTATTTTTAGATAAAAGAAAATAATTGTTTTCTTCTAATTAGAATTTTAATGGATAAATTATTATATCTCCTTTGTATAATTTAAACTATAGTATAAATATTGGGGTTTTTTTATTTATAGTTTTTTATAAGTGAAAGAGTAAGTGGATTAATATATATATATATATATATATATATATATATATATATATATATATATATATATATATATATATATGTGCAACTCTATTTTGGAACTTCCTTTTACTTATAATTAAACTGCAGAATGATTATTGTTAAGATTGACCAATTTGTACTACTTTAATATAAATTGTTAATTATTAACGAAATTAGTTTGAACCAATTTCCATCTATGTAGAAAAAACGACGGAATGTATTCTTTGAGATCTTTGTATTTTATCTTCTTTCTATATATATATATATATATATATATTTTATTTTTTTTTTTAAAAGTAACATCCCCATGACACCACGTTCCCCTCAAATACTCACCCTTTTTATCACTCCTTCACGTCCCCAACTTCTTCACAACTACCCCCCTCTTTCCCCCACTATTTCCTCTTACTAACCCCATTTCCCCACATTCTTTTGACAAAAAGCACGAACAAAAAGAAGAAAAGGAAAAAGAAGGGAAAGAGAGTAACAACGAAACAATAAAAAGAGAAACAGATGGAGATAGAAAACGAAAAAAAGAGAAAAATTGTGCAAGTAAAAAATGAGAGTTTAAAGACGGAATTCGAGATTTCTTTGGAGGTTCTGAGTTCAAGGTTTTAGAAAAGCTAGCGTTGTTAGCTTTGGAAATCAATAGATTGTGCTTGTAATTTTATTGTAAAAAACTTCACAAAAAGGTAATATTCGAATTTTCATCATATACATGAAAGATAGTTTGTTGGCTCTGATTAATTTTGGTTTCATCATTTTATTTAATTTCTGTATCTTTGAGTTGTGTGGAATATTTTCGTTTGAATTAGAGTGAAGTGAATATTTATTTGGGTAACAGTTTAAATTAAATTTGATTATCAAACTTTTACTCATGACCTAAAATAATATTTTTTATTTATAGTTAAGTTTAGATCTTTTAGGAATCCATGTTAAAGTGACTTAAGACACAAATACTTTTATTTTAAAGGATGATAGGATCATGGAATTTGTCTGATTTCTAAAATTTGAAAATTTGGGCTTTAGGAGTACTTTGTCAAGATGTGTTAATTACATAAAAGATAATAATGAAAGAAAACGTTAAAGTAATAACAAATTTTAGTTTAATAGAGAAACATCTTATCAAAATTTGAATTTGATTGATTAAATAAATTCAATCCATGTAAGTATCGAAACTCATATCACTAATATTATTAGTAGTGTTGGCAACGATCTTGGTGAATGTCCACCTTTAGATAATTTAGTTTTATTCAATCAAAGCCTCCTATTTAGTTGATGTTCTATTAAAGCTCATATTTTCCCAACTAATTCAAATGAAAATCTATTTTAGTGTGAGTTGCTTCAAGTTATTGTCTATTTCATATTGAATGACTTAAATTTTTGGCTCGAATAATATAAGTATTGTGGCTTACGTAAAAATAAGTTTAAAGCTAGCTCTTCTTTCATAATAGATCAAAGATTTTCATTTTTTTAATACCCGTGTTACATGTTACTGTTCACCAAATTAATTTCAAGATGTAGAATATTAGTAATTTGTTAAGTTCTAAAAAATTTTAAGGTTGATTAAATTGTCAATAGTTATTTAAAATACAATTCAATAATAATTCTATATCCATAAATCATGACCTCCACGCAACCTCAAATTACTTCAGGAAAGAACTCTAAATACACTAGAAAAACTTTAAAATAATTATGTTATAACTATGTGTACATTCCGTACCTTAGTTAAACATCTAACTTCAAAGAAATACCTCGTGTGCGTATCACATCTGGGTCCAAATAATTAATAAAAAACATAATAATTAAGTGAAGTGGCGGTAATAGACAAGCGATAAGCAATAAAATACAAGAATAGCCAAATATCGATTTAAGCTTATCGGTCAATAAAGCGACCGTGTTAGAACCACGTGACTCGAAGGGTGCCTTACATCTTCCCCTCGGTCAACAGAATTCCCCACTCAGTCTTTTATTTCGTAGACTATAAATTAGGAGTCAAATCGTCCTTTTGATAAGGGATTCAGTAAAATGTGACTTGGAACACCAAAATTCAATTCCAAGTGGCGGCTCTAAATAATAAATAATCTATTTTCAAAACGTCACTTTAATTGGAAAAACTCTTCTAACTCAACCTCATATAAGATTGTGTGGGAAAAAAGAGGTCAGACGTTGCGAGAATGTCGTGAAATAATTTTGAAAAACTATTGTACATATTTGATAATGTATGTTATCATCTAAAAGACACACGTTAATAAGCTTAATAGCCTGTTTGGGGGGTGTACATTCATTTTCCTTTACAAGTTTTTATTTTCATTATCCCAAATCTCCCACGTTTATAAATATCCCACGTTTGTTGGAAATGGGAAAAATTTATTCGTTCGGCTACTTAGAATTTTTGTAAAACTTGGCAATTACGAATAAATAAAAACTTTCTTCTATTGTTGGAATCGGCAATTTTTACAAGTTATTTACGAAGAAAAAGTAGAAAAATCTATGTATTATTAAAATGAGAGGAAAAGCCTTCACAGGTTATTATTATTTCACATTAAATAAAATATATAATAATAAAATAATCACAACAAACATAGTAAAGAATGTAAAATTTAAAACTTTATATTGAAAATAAATTTTATAGTTTCTATCTATATATAAGAAGATAGGCAAAATATGGATAGGATGATAAGTGCTATCATCAAAAAAATTCTAATTCTTAAAACCAAAATATCTATTTATATAATAGGAGAGACAAAGCAAGATTATACTCACAAGTAGCATAACTGTAAATTAATATATATAGATTTTTGGATAATTCTCTAACTTTATTGAAGTTTCAAATTTATTTATAATCACCTTTGGCAACCACAATATTATTTTAAACTTGAAATAGGCAGACAAAAAAAGAAAAAAGAAACTCAACTTGCGAATTCAAACTGTTCACTAATTTAAAGTGTTCTTTTCCACTAATTGAAATCAGTCCAAACTATTGTCACCTCTAATTCTACACTCTTTGAAAACGTAGATTTTGGATATTTTTTTAATTGAATTTTAATGTCACAAAATTAAAAGTTAATTATATCTCCTAAGATTTTGATACCTGATTTTATCTCCTAAATTTTGGTAATTGATATATATGAATTTTAGTATTGGGTATATCTTATTGAAAATAAGATGACAATAGAAATTTATTAAAGCAATACGGTTTAATATGTTCAAATGAGTCCGATTGTAATTTAATTAAATTAATATTTTTTAATATTGACCGGGCATCGTGCGGGTACGACTACTAGTATATTTATAACAGTAGTGAATTACTGAGAGATGGGCCATTTTTATTAATCATTTAGAGGCATATTATCATGGTAAAAAAAAGGACTATATTAATTAAATAACGAGTCTATGTAAAACCAGTTTGCCCTCAAAAACCAAACAATACCATAAATTTCCAAATTAATTCCGAAACCTAACTTTCCATAACTGACAAAATTAATTGGTACACAAATAGTACGTGTCGTCGTACCTCAGGTCTGCAGGTTGCTTTCAGAAACCTTCATAAATTAGACCGCAAGAAGAAACTGTATATAGAGCTCATTTGTACAACAAGTTTTATTAATTTTGACAACTACTCATATAAATAAAATCATTATCCTTACCAAAATAATAAATGGGCTTGTAGGATTATATATAATATCCTGAATGCCACAAAAAACTAATGTATTTTGAATTTTTTTTAGGGTGCTCATATAAATTCTCTATGGATATAAAATACAGTCCTATCCGTTCCATTAAAACACACACAGAAAGTTTTTAAAAAGAAGAATTAATCTAAATAGCACGTACTCAATCTCTTAAACTAAAAATAACCGGTAAATATATCATATATATAATATATATATAAAACTGTATGTAATCTATGTATACCGGTGAAGAAAAGTAAATATTTAATATGGCAGGCAAATTGTATAACAAAAAGAAATGGAAGAGTTGATCTTTTTTTTTTATATATATAATTATGATGTCTGATACACCTCGCTTATAGGAGAGATATAATAGCTTTACTACCAAATTAATTAAGAATTATGTGCAATAACAATAACAAAAAATTTAGTAATTCTATAAATAAGATTTAGAAAAAATAATATGTACACAACCTTATTTTACGTATCTTGAGGAGGTAAAAAGATGGTTTTCTGTAAACATGAATTGTGTGCAAGTTCTCAAAATTGTTGGAAACCCTATTATGGTCTTCATATGGTATGATAGTAGAAGCCACTTTTCTTTCTAGTTAGCATAATGTTAATGATTGTGCTTCCCATTGAAATCGAGGCTCTATCTTATTGGAGCACTTAATCAATTCTACTCGATATGTCTTTCTCCTTTGTAATTTTTCGGTGCAAAGCTAGAAATTATTACTCTTGACTTATATCCATTACTATAAAACTTATGGCTAAGTTTCACTGTAGACCTACTTTCTGTTTGAAGAAAATGTCTAAGACTTTTTTGCGAACTTTACTTATCAAAAATAAAGGAGGTAAATTTTACCCGAGCATAATTAACTTCACATCTAAACGTATATAATAGAAATAATGAAAGATATGAATATCTCAGATTTATTGAGGTCATAATCTTATATCAAATATGAGAATTAGGTTTACATATGAAGCAGAAAAGAATTACAACTGAAAGAGCAAGGAGAAAAAGTGGAGCCCTCGTTCCTTGTGAGAAATCCCCCCTTTTAATAGTGCTTACATCCATTTATATATAGTTCCTATAACTTCTATTAAGTAGTCTTTGACCAACATGCTTTCCTATGACTGCCCTTTTCGTCATTACTCGAGTACAATATTGATATGACATACAATGTCGATGATTTGACCCGAGGTCGGTCATTGTGTTTTTTGCTATTTTGCCACCTGGGCGAGATCCCAGCTTGGTCGACCACTATGGTCAGATTTTGACCTATACCGTTAGTCCCTCCGTCCGTCGAGGTCGTCTCTCAGCAGGCTCCACAGGCAGATTCCGTCGATTCGAAATTTAGGAGAAATCTGAATGTCTACGCCTTGAACGGGATTTTTAGGTCGAGGCGATGGTGTAACGTTTCAATGACACCTTTGGGTCGTCGCATCCATTCGTCGTTGAACTGTTGTGCTGATTCAAAATGTTGTTTGTAATCCGTGTCATTATGACACACGTTCCCTATAGATTGAACCGTTTTTCATGCCCTATCAATTATGATTGGCGACTCTCGGGTTTTCCGCTCGGGGCATTTATGTTCTTATAAATATGGAGAAAACCCCATTGTATTGGCACACTTTTTCGATCTATCAAAGGAGTTCTGCGAGTCTTTACCTTTTCCAATACTTCAAATTTTTAATTGACTCTCATGTTAGTCGAAAATTGACATCACCGTCTTCCCTCTTACTTCCCTTTGTTTATTCGCTCTATTCAATTGGGATAAATGGATGGTACTTCTTACTGCGCTGATAGTATTGCCGAAGTTCCAGTGCTGGAAAATGATGCTCTTGCTCCAAAAGGAGTAGAAGTGGTGGAGGATGCGGGGATTCCAACAACGACCAAAATATTGCCTCATCCTGGGAAGCCATGGACTGATTTTAGCAGCCCGTCGGAGAGGAACCGGAGCATGTTTGCTCTATTATGGATGAAGAGGCGATTGCAGAGCTCTAGACCAAATGGGGGATTCTGCACCATGTTAAAATGTTGCGTGCGGCAGGAGATGATATTATACATTTTGACTGCCTAGGATATTGTGCATTCTACGCATATCCTTTTATTGTTAGGTATACGCTTCCTTTCCCTTCCATGGTGGTAGACTTCTGCCGTTTCTATGAGGTACATTGGGCTCAACTTTTACCATACTTATACAACTTGTTTCTCATGTTGCTCAAGTTCGCGGAGCTTGCCAGTCGGGAGATCACTCTGGGGAATATGCTCAATATTTTCGCCCCTCAACTTATTCGAGGCATGATGATCCACATGGAACTGATGCAGCTACCTCAACATCGATTGGTGACCGAGTCTGTACCACAATAGGAGTAAGTGTGATCAAGGGTTTAAAGTCATCGCCCTCCCAAATAAGTCAGATCGACCCGACAGGGTCCCATTCTTCGTTCGTCTCTATCACATGTACCCCACCATCTCTATGATCAAGGAGAGGGTTGTTGCGGACATTGGGTGCAACTTCCTTTGCCTGTATGACCTTGTTGTCTATCAGCATCTGGATCTTATCTTTCAATATTTGGCACTCATCAGTGGTGTGCCCCTTCATACCGGAGTGGTACGCACAAGTTTTGTTTGGATTCACCCATTGGGATGGATTCTCTAATGCCACAGTAGGAATGGGGGTGACATAACCAGCAACTTTCAACCTTTTATACAGTTGGTTAATGGGTTCGGCAATGGCGATGTATTGTCTGGGTGGCTTGCGGTTGAAGATTGGTTGTGGTCTTGGAAAGTTTTTGTGAGTTGGAGGTGAGTGGAAACGGGATGGTTGGGAATTATAGATATGATAGCCAGTGGCTGGTTAGGAATATCTAGGAGATGAGGGTTGATATGTAGGTAATGGAGCTCTATATATGGGTGGAGATGTCTGAAATAGTGGGTGGAGGTGTTTGATATGTAGGTGGAGATTTCAGGCTTTGAGCCACCATTACTGCCTCAACGTCTCTTTTCTTTGATATGCCACCTAATTGTAATGCCTTATTTGTGGCCTGTAGTGCCTTAAAATTCGTTGCCATCCCGTTCTTGATTCCTTCCTAAATTCTTTCCCCAAGCTTGATGATATCGAAGAATTTATGATTTTCGATAACCATCAATCTTTCATAATACTGCGGATCCTGTTCTCTGACGAAGAACTTGTTTATCTGTTCCTCGTCCAATAATAGCCTTTCCTTGGCCGCTTTCGACCTCCAACGAGTAGCATACTCACGAAATCTTTTGGTAGGTTTTTTCTTAAGATGCTGGATGTAGAAAATGTCAGGTGCATTTTCTGTATTGAACCTGAATCGGTCTATGAAATATGACACCATACTCACCCAATTAGACCATTTCTTGGGATCTTGGCTGATGTACTAGCACAAAACATCTCCATTAAGACTCCTCATAAAGAGTTTCATCCAGATATTTTTGTCCTTCCCATCCCCGACGAGCTTGTCACAGTAGATTCTCAAGTGAACCTTGGGATCACCTGTACCGTAAAAAATCCCATACTTGAGAGGTTTATATCCCTCCGACATTTCTACATCTGGTTGTATGCATAGGTCTTCATAGTTCAAACCTTCTATTCCTTTGCCGCCTTCGACACCTTGAACTCGGCTTGTCAACTTATTGAGTTCTTCAGCCATGTTTTGAATGAACAGGTCCTTCTCAGAGGATTCTGGTGAATAGGAGATTGGTTGGGTAGAGTGAGGCACAGGTTCTACGTATATGGGGTTTTTTGGTGAGTGCCCAGTGTCTGGGTGTAATAATGGTCATTGGTAGTGTTTTGAGGGTTAAGAATAGGTTGTGGTGTATTCTAGGGAGTAGTATAAGTGGCGATTGGTAGGTAATGAATTGGTTGATGGTGGTGTTACGGCGGAGTTAGTATTAGTAGGGGATTGAGATATTGGGGTGGGGTTGCATATTGATGCGGTGCAGGAGGGTTTTGTGGATATTGTATTTGGGGAGATGTTGGATTCTTTGTGTTTTATTGGTTAATGTCGGGGATATTTAGGGTGAGTGACAAGTTTTTCAAGTTGCGGACTTGCTCAAGCTCTCCTTCTAATTCCAATATCTTTTGTTCAAATCTCAAGACTAGATCATTTGGTACCGAAGTACTTCGTCCGTTTAAATTTTTTGCATTCTCAACATTCTGCTTTTGGATACCGCTTAAATCGTCCATTTTTGCTTTTTCTTTGCCTTTTGTGTTTCTTGGAGGAGGAGAAGGTGGAGGGCCTCTAGATCTGGTGTGATATGCTGATGATGCCAACATGTTAGTATGTGAATAAAGGAATAAAGAAAAACGAAAGGTAAATAAGTCAGTAAGGATTTTGAAATGCTTGCGATATTTAAACATATATTGTGAGAATGTAATTTCGCATCCTAATTTGGGAGCCTCGTTATGCCCGAGGTAGAACTAGCAAAAAATAGATTTGGAGAAATTTAGATGCCAGTAAATGCCTCATTTCATAATATGAAAATAGACGAATCCCAAAACGACACTAAAATATAGAAAAGTAAGTCACTATTGACACTTGGCCTTATTACATTTAGGAAAGCAAATAAATCTAGCCTACTTGGTCTTAGAAGGACCTTCCTCGGGCTGGATGCTCTTGTCGATCAAATCCCTTAGTTCTCTTAGGTTCAACAGTAGGAATGCCTTTTCCAAACGTCCTCTTTCGTATCCCTCATTGTTCTGGCAGTCGGTGACTCTCTTCCCCACTTTTCCTTCCAATTCCATCAGACTGTATTCCAGATATTCTAGCTTTTCACTAGATTTGACAACCCTCCACCAGTCTAACAATAGCGATGATATAATATCGGCCATACAAACCTGGGGACTTTGTGCCTCATTTTCTGCAAAAAAAGGTTAGGCCCTTCTTTCCCACCAGACTCGACTATTTGTACATTCATGATTAGCAAATTGGCATTTAGTTCTCCAACTTAATGCACAAAACGTGATTGTGTCTGTTAGGATTATGGAAAACCCGATGGTCTTTTGGACAAGGCTTATCTTAAAGGGTTATTATATGGATAATATATTAATCCGGCTAGGTTTGACCATGATGTATGTACAATTTAATCAGAGTAGGGTTGCTATAAAGGTCTAGACTGGGACCCTCAAGCGGACAACTTGAGGGGGAAAGGCACAGAATCATCAAACGCACTGCTGATCGGCTAATTTTACCGTAAATACGTCTTTCCGAATTTAAAAGGTGATGTATAGGAAGAGCGCAGACACTCATCAACTGTTGCTATATGATTAATTATGCATGAGTGGAGTATGATGTTGAGCATGATTTATGCAACAATAAAGAATATGTTGTCAAGTATGCACGTAAAAAAAATAAATGCAGTATTTACATAATTGAAGAGATTTATTACTATTTGTATATAACTAATAATCATGTATATGAAAACACGTAAAAATCAAATAAAAATAATATGCTAGGTAAAAGTTTCAGTAAAAGACGGGGGTGCTTGGAACTTGGCCTAGGGGATAAAGTCCCACTTAGAGATGTGCATAAACGGGCGTCGCCCGTCAAACTAACCGCCATAGCAAATAAGTCTTGAAACTTGCTTAGACTTAGGTATATATGGTTTGACGCAATATGTCGCTAACCATCTCATCCCCGCACCCTGCACGAATGCATCTCACGCTAACCCCTGTTTAAACCGCAAAATTCCCAAATTAATATCCGATGTGGGAACAACATTAGTCCGGTAATTACATTGGCCGTCTTTTTGGTTTTTATCGATCAAATATATGTACTTATATCTATTATTAATGTTTTCACCTTCTCTTATATTGGATTAAAATAAATACTTCACTCTCTATGTAATTTCCAACCGCTCCTTCATTTTGGTTAGTGCATGCATGTGTAGAAACAATTAAATATCCTTCTTATTGGTCCACGGAAGCTATAAGAGCAATTAGATTAGTTTTTTTGAGCTTGTTCTTATCGTCCCATTACATTATTCAAGTCAACCAAACAAACTGATAATTTCGACTCACACTGACAGGAAGGAAATAAACAAACTATAATGCCATTTTGAAAAGAATTGAATTAGGAAAATTGTTTAATATATCAGCCCATTACTTTACTGCTACAAGGAAATGTTCAGCATATGCGTGGTGCAACTCGGTCTTTTGATTTGTCTTTGCCCAATATTTCAACAATAATTCCACAACGGCACTGGAGGATGACAATCCCGTAAACTGCCAATTTAATGTAAATATATTTCTGTTGGGTTTTTTCAGCTGTGAATAGAAAAGGACCTTTTTGGGTTTCACCTCTTCATACTCCCATTTATTGCCTATAAATAAAGAGGCATTACCTCAGATTTTAAAATAATATTGTTGCACTCTATGCATATTTTTTCACAAACAAAATAGAGTCTGGTTGTGATTTACTCGCCATTCGCCAATTTAAGTTGTCAAAATATTGTAAGTTGAAGCGTCGCTTTTATAAGATAGTTCTTTATTCTATCCAGAATTAATCCATTTTCATTAAAAAAAAAATCATCTTCTGATGTTTGGCACGATTACAATTATTTTATATGAAAAAGCATTTTTCTGCAATAGGAGTAAAACGGCTTCAAATTACTTGTTTCAATAATACTTGGACATAATTTGTCAATCTCTAGGACTCAATAGTTTAATCTATTGTAGTGTTATTATTAACGTTTAATATATATTTGTTGTAAAAAAAGAACTTTTTACTCACTAACCAAATACTTTTCAAGAAATCTTTTTCCTGAATCATTTTCAGTGTAGACTGAAATCCATCTTAGCAAACACACACTACATCAAGCTAATTCCTTTTCGGCCTGGCCGATACTTCAACTATTCTACAATTGTTCCACAACGGCATTGATTTATACTTCCTCTTCAAGTTCCTTTTCTGCATGGCCAAATCCTCCTTATCGCATTCTTTCGCCAAAGTTCAGGATAGCGCCCTGGCACATTACAACCTTGGCCCTGCGTGCAGACTAGATGGTACAGAATACACCAAATGAAGGCATTTCAATAACCTTGCATTGGCAAAACGATGCCTGACCAGAGGGAAAAGGAAAATAAATCCCTCTCAATGCTGAGTCAGTTAATAGTGGAGAGATTACCAATTTGTGTTCCATTCCTACTGGAAAAAGTCGCTCATAATTTAGCAGCAACATCTAAAGTTCACATTCACAGCTCTCATTTACTTCTTACATAACATTCTCTCAAATTGTACTTAGTTGAAGACAAAATCTTTTGTTCTGTCACTTTTTAATTACCCCTCCTTTCACCTAAGAAGACAGCTACCTCTACTATAGAACAAACTGCTAAAATGAAAATAGAGTCTTTGGAAAAGGCAAAACAACTGAAAAGCTGGGCAATCTTCAATTGCTCAAGTTGGAGATGAAATAGGAATAGAAAGAGGACAGAACAGATACATCTCTTGCCAAACCAGGATCAGATGCTTAACTTAATTCAGATTCACCAACAATACATCTATAAAGAGTTGGGCCAAAATACGAAACAAGGGAAAGGGCATATGCATCTCAAACCAGAAATCTATCTTTATAATGCAGAAACAGAGCTTTTCACGCAGACAGACTAACAGGTAGCAATATCAGAAAACAGGAAACACGTAGTGGACACAAGAATCCAGTCATACCATATGGTTGAATAACAGTTATCTGGAATAACAAAAAGTAAAGAAGTTTTGGTACTTCTACATAGCTTTGATACAGCTTTTTTTGAAACTTTATAACATACACCACCACCTCCTGCAGCTACTTGGGTCCAACGTCCTTGATACCACAAATCTGCTCCTCCCCCATGGCAGACATCACTGACAGAACCAGGTCCTTCCCCTCAGCAAAACCATCTTTGATCTGAGCTCATCATTTAGAGAACACCGTTATTTCTCATAAGAGTGAGAAATACACAAACTTATGGCAGAAATATTATATCTTTACATTAAAGGAATCGATTGCTCATGAAATAATCAAGGAAAATAAAGCAAAACATCTGCTAATGCCTTACGGAATCTAAATCTAGAGGCACCCCCTAACCATTAGGTAGAAATATACGGCCTTGTATATGTCACTCCGCCAGTGATGAACCTATGTCCAAGTATCATTCACTTTAAGAGCCCGTTTAGCCATGAAATATTTTCACTTTTTTTCGAAAAATTTTCTCTTTTTCCAAAATCAGGGTTTGGCCATAAAATTTTCAATTTTCACTTGAAGATAAATTTTGAAAATTTTCGAAATTTTGAAAAACTCCAAAAAACTGTCTTTCAAAATTTTCATTCTGATCACTCACAAAAATCAAAAACAACCCAAGATTATATTCATATCCAATCACAACTCTAATTTTCAAATATTATTTTCACTTGAAAAAAAAAATCATTTTTTTTGAAATTTTACAAATCTTATGTCCAAACGCCACTTCCAACCAAGAAGTTATGAGTTCGAATCTCCCTAAGAGCAAGATAAGAAGTTCTTAGAGGGAAATATGCCGATGGTCTATTTGGGTAGGGGTAAGATCTGCGTACACACTACCCTCCCCAGACCCCATTAAGTGAGATTGTTGTTGTTGTTGTTGTTGTTGTTGTTATGTCCAAACGCCCACAAAATTTTTGTGTTCACAAACGTAAAATAGATAGCAAAACAGAAACTGTAATTCTGCTTTACCAGGGCCAGAAGATTATCATCAGTTGGAAGCCTCAAGTCATCCTTGGTGTTACCATTTTCGGTCAACAGACTCACCTGAAACAATATTATAAGTGAGATGGTCGTTGTCACCAAGGAGATAAAAATAACAAAAAAGAGTAGAAGCGACAACAAAATACATACAAATCCATCCTCAGAGATATCAATAAGCTGATAGTCAGTCCTATTCACATGAGGAACCTGTAAAGGGTATATGTTGGTAAGTAAAAATTAAGTGTAAGATCAAGAAGAAAGCAGCAAGGGAAATGATATGTCTAGAGACAGTGCATTTACATCACAGTTGTGAGAAGAGGGAACAATATCTTCAAGCTTCTTTCCAGTAAAAATGTCAATAGCCACAAAGTGGCATTTAGCATGACCATGCTTGCCTGTCTTGGAAGTGGAAACTTCAACTACCTTCAACAAAAATCCTGACAATCCTATCAGCACTCGCAATTACAAACCAAACAGGGAATATACAGCATGACTAAGAATAGGGAAAAAAGGGAGGCACATCAAAGCCGTGATGAAATGCTTAAAACCAGATTGGATCTCCAGAACTTACATTACTAGCACTTTGGCTGTTATATATATTTTTTGATAACCCAGGAGCCCCAGAGGACGCACGGTTCAAAGCTCGGTAAATAATGGGAGATACATTTAGATTCAAACACATAGCCTTTTTTTTGTACTCTTTATGTGTGTACACAGACGAATCTAGAGTCTAGAGTCAGTGAGTCCATGATAAGTGTTATCTTATTATTTATATACACATTCGAGATCCTTTTTAAATGTACAACTAGCTTGAGCAAAAAACAACGGCTCACTTGACACCAGAATAGCAATATACTAGATCAATTCAGGCAATTTCCCAGCCGTGGACAGAGAACAGTAGAGGAAATACAGTAGTCAGACCATATCAACCTTGTCATTCTCACTAGATTAACACATGAATGAACTCTGCAGAGTACTAACAAAAATTCATGAAGATCAAATATTGACCAAATAGAAACCCTATTATATCCAATCGATAAATAGAGAAATAAAAGCAATAGGGACTTCCAGTATATCATTCAGATTCTATGTAAACCGGGAAAAAACCACAACTTTCTTCTATATCTTAAAATCACAATAAAAGAAAATAAATAATACGTAACAAGCTAATAGTAACTAGGATCCATAGCCAAAAAACTGAAGAGAAAAAACAAAAAAAGAGACCTTGCAAGGGCGGTTTTTGATGACGATATGACCATTCTTACGAATAGTACCAGCTTGTTGAGGATATGTCTTTGAAGCTCCGGCATCTGCCTTTGATTCAAAGTGGTGCTCTTCGTCCGACATGGTTGACTTGATCCAGAAATAAGGAGAGGAGGATCCTAAATTTACCTCTACTGAGGAGTGAGGGGTTGCTTTTCTAGTCCTACAGTTTCGAATGATGCGTTCAAGTGACGCAGTCTAACGGTGAGAATTTTGGATTTTAATTTCCCATCCTTATCCTTTTTTCACCGTCTCTCACGTGCTCACGTGACCCCATCACTCTTTCCGACTCTTCATTCATCTCGTTCTTCATTTTTTTTTTTCATATTACAACAACAACTACCCAATATAGTTTTATAGTTTTGGTGGAGTTTGGGAAGCAGAATATGTAGACGAACCTTACCCTACCCAAAAGGACAGAAAAACTATTTCCAATCGACCCTCGGCAAATTAATAAACACATGACATATATTTTTATCAGTTATTACTAAGTAATATATAATTGTACTTCAATTTATTATTTAATCATATTAAATTAATAATACATGATATAATGTACTCATCGCCAGCGGAAATTTTTACCTATGAATAATACTAAAAACAAGCCATTTCTCGCCTAGAACTTGCGTACAATATTTTATTCTATTCATAAAATTATTTTAATTCCACTGTTGAAGAGATTTATGAGTTGAACTATATAGTACTATTTTGTGTTCAAGTAATCTTAGTATAAGAAAAGTTTTGTCTGAAATAGCCAAAGGACACCTTTAAAGGTGTCTGTGCTGTTTGTCCCTTCTTCAGTGCTAGAGGAGTCATTGTTCTTGAAATTGATAATCACCCTATAAATATACTACTAATACTAGTAGCTGACCAATCCACCTTGGAAAATACTGATGCTCCTGCCATCACTTTCCTAACCTCTTCTCTAATTTAATACTGCCTTTATTTAGGGTTTGTTTGGATAAATATCAAGTAATTGTAGTTGGTATAATTATTAGAGTAATAATTATATAACTTAGTAATTATATTATTGTATAATTACCATGACCTATTTATTTGTCATAATATAATTATAAATTTACTATTTGATTGTATAAATTTAATTACATAATTAGAATAAATTTTAAATAAAGTAACTATCAAAACTTAAAAGATAATATAATAAATATATGCCTATAAAATATTTACTATAAATAATATTATATTTGATATTTAAGATGTATAATTTTTCGTAAATATACATTAATTAGTAATTATATATTTATAGTTAATAATTGTAAAAATAATTTCTATATATTCTAAATTAATAATATTTAGTTTAGATACTTACAAAACTAAAAACATAATATTTACATTAGGATGTTATTGGGTGGGAGCGCATGTTAGCAAGGCTAGCTAACATGCGCTTTCAGCCGTGGCTAGACACAGAAAGAGGACTCAAGTGACAATTGAGGCAAAGGATGACAATAGTAGAATAGCAACACCTGCTCTCAACCAACCCTATCGCTAGTTAACAGGAATGGGATCGGCGCCTACAATTTTTCATAACCCTGCTAGGGTTGATGGCAACAATGGAATGTTAATAACACCAGAGACAGGAATTCAACAGAGATTGCAACGGTAACTTTTGAAAGTTTTTTACCACAAAAATTCCAACCAATTAGTGAGGGAATCGATGAAAGTGAGGAGCAAAATCTGGTGATGGACAATGCAAAAACACAACAAGTCCACCAACGACTCCAATTCTCAGCACAAGCTAATCCAAGTCAAATCCGGCAGGATTTTGGAGGTTCTAAGGAAATTGAAGGCAAAAGAGATACCATGCAAAAGAATTGAAGCTCTCAAAAGGGGAAACCGCTATGTTATGTTCCACCTGCTATGCGGGATGGTACATTTGTTGTACAAATAGAAGAGGAGGATACAGAGGAGCAAGAGGCATACTGGAGCAATGCACTGGTGGGTTTTGTGCTTGGTGAAGACCCGTATGAGCGAACAATGGATAATTACATTACAAATGTGTGGAATTTTGTTGAAAAACCTCAAATGTTGTATCATGAGGAAGGGTACTATATCTTCAGATTTGATAATAGTGAAGATAGGGATCTTGTCCTCTAAGAAGGTCCTTACACTTTTCATAACAAACCATTTGTGCTGCAACAGTGGAGAATGGATTTCAGATTTGATCCAGGAAGTGTGAGTGTAATTCCCTTGTGGATTACTTTCCCCGGACTTCCACTGGGTTTTTGGCCAACTGAAGCTCTCAGTAAGCTAGCTAGCGTGGTTGGAAAGCCTATGTATAGTGATAGAATTACTGGTGAATTGGAAAAGGTATCCTAGGCAAGAGTACTGGTGGAAACAGATATATCCCAACCCCTTCATGGTAGTTTTGAATTACAAACAAAGAGGGGAGTTATAACTCAACAGATTGCGTATGAATGGAAGCCAAAGTACTGTTGTGAATGTGTAAGATTTGGCCATAATTCAGAAGACTGCTGGTATAAGGAGCTGCAGGGAAAAGAAGAGATAGCAAAGATTCACCCAAAGGAAGCAGGGGAAAAGAAACTATTACAGAGAGGGACTTTGAAATGGATCCCAAAAGATAAGAAGGAAGATGAGGCAGACCGACAAGGTAGGCAAGCTGGGGACGATAAACAAACAACTGAGAATGTAGAAGGCAGCGCTGTGGATAAGGGGAAATCAAAAGGAAAAAGTGTACAACAAAGTGCAGGATCTTTAGTGAACACGACTAACAGATTCTCCCTACTGCAGCTAGGTGAAGGTCCAGGGGACGTTGTCCCACCCAGCTTCACCACTAAATGATATTCAGCACATGGAATATAAGGGGCCTTAATAAAACCCATAAGCAGAAGGAGTTGAAGCTCTTTATGAGAAAACGTAAAGTAGATTTTATGGGTTGTGTAGAAACAAGAGTTAAAGAAGTGAAGGCAAAAAAGGATTATGACTAAAGTATGGAGTGACTGGAGATACAGCTGGAACTATACTAAGCATCCAAATGGGAGAATTTGGCTAATGTGGAATCCAAATGTTGAGGTGCAAATCTTGAAGACTGATGAACAATTTATACATTATGAGGTCAAAGAAAGAAGCACTACTTCAGGGCACTAATAACAGTTGTGTATGCAAATAATGAGGTGAATAAGAGACAACAACTATGGAAAAACTGGTGAATTTAGGAACAACTATACAGGAGAGCTGGCTACTCAGTGGAGATTTCAACAATGTTCTCCACACAGATGACAGGATATGGGCACCAGTTATGCAACAGGAGATACAAGGCTTCCAAGATACACTTATTACACTGCAGCTCACTCAGTTGAAGAGGTTGGGATGTTTTTACACGTGGTGTAATAAACAAAAACTAGTGACAAGAGTCTATAGCAGGATTGACTGGGCATTTGGAAATGTGGAGTGGATGCAGGAATATAGCCATATAGAAGCAGATGTATTGAATCCTGGAGTATCAGACCATTCCCATATCCTTATGCAATGCAATGCTGTGGATCAAAGAAGAAACTTGTACCCTAAACTATTTAAACTGTATAACTCTGTGATGGAACATGCCGATTTTTCAAGCATAGTGGAAAGTGTATGGAACCAAAGACCAACTGGAGGAAATATGCACAAGGTATGGAATAAACTAAAAGCCTTAAAATGGGGTTAAAGGAATTGAACACCTATATGGCATTGTATAGGATCCACGCAAGGCTAGGTAGAAGCTGGAAGTTTCAGAATCAGTTAAAGATCAACTACATGGATCAAGACTTGATTGACCAAGAAAAAAAGGTGCTGATGGAAGTTGAGAAATGGAGTAACATAGAGGAGCAAATCTTACACAAGAAGTCTAGAGCACAATGGATTGCTTGTGGAGATTCAAATACCAAGTATTTCCATGCTCAATTGAAGATGAGGACAAATATCAATACCATAAGCTCTATATATACTGAAGAAGGAAACAAGTTGTGTGACCCTAGCCAAGTGGAAGAAGAGATTACAAAATATTTCAAAAAGATATTGGGGGAAAGCAATAGTACTTGTCAATGTCCAAACACTGCAGTAAACCATGAGGGACCTTGTCTTAATCTGCAGCAAAAAGAAGAACTAGTAAAGCCACTTACAAAGGAAGAAGTACTTATGGCAATAAAGGATATGCTTCATGATAAGGCACCAGGTGTGGATGGTTTTCCAATAGAGTTTTTCACAAGGCACTGGAAAGTGGTTGGTGATGACATTTATGAGGCTGTGCTGGAATTCTTTATAACTGGAAGGCTGCATAAAGGAGTTAGTAGTATTGCTATAACTCTAATTCCTAAAGTGCAAAATCCAAGCCAAGTGAAGGATTACAGGCCCATCGCATGTTATACAAATCTATATAAAATCATCATAAAGATCCTTACAGCTAGATTGAAAGCAGTCATTGGGGGTCTGATTGGGAGATCTCAGTCAGCATTCATTGAGGGTCGCAGCATCACAGATAACATCTTGTTTACGCGTGAGCTATTCAAAGGTTATACCAGGAAGGGCATTTCTCCAAGATGTGTTCTTAAAGTAGATTTGAAGAAAGCTTATGATACAGTTGAATGGTGCTTCTTAGAAAGGCTGCTGAAGGATATGGGATTTCCTTATAAGTTCATAAGGTGGATAATGGAATGCATATCATCTGTCACATATTCCCTCAACATTTATGTGGACTCACAGTTCCATTTAAAGGCAAAAGAGGCATAAGGCAAGGATATCCTATGTCTCCCTACCTTTTTGTCCTGGCTATGTAGTATTTGCAAAGGGAATTCAAGCAAGTAATGAAGAGGAAAGAGTTCAAATTCCATCCTAGATGTGAGAAATTGGGAGTGGTACATGTATGTTTTGCGGATGATCTGCTTATGTTCTGTAAAGCAGATATTTAGTCTGTTAAACTACTAAAGAAGGCTTTCCAGAAATTCTCAAAAACATATGGGATCCAAGCAAGTGCTGAAAAGAGTGTTGTCTACATAGCTGGAGTTTTCAATTGGAAGAAAGAGGAGATTCTGCAAGAATTGGGTTTCCCTGAAGGTAGACTTCCATTCAAATACCTAGGGGTGCCTTTGGATTCTAAGAAATTAACCATTTCTCAATGTTGGCCATTAGTTGAGAAAGTAACACAGAAAATAAATTGCTGGACATCAAGATTGCTATCATATGTAGGTCGAATTCAATTGATAAAGTCAGTCTTATTTGGAGTGCAAGCCTATTGGTCTCAAATTTTCCTATTGCCAAAGAAAGTGATGAGGATGATAGAAGCAATTTGTAGGTCCTACTTATGGACAGACTCAGCTACTGTGTCGAGGAAGGCCTTGGTTGCTTGGGAAACAATATGTCCGCCATATAGTGCAGGTGGGCTCAATGTACTGAGTTTAATTAAATTGAACAAGGCTGCTATTGCAAAGCACTTATGGGCACTGGCCAAAAAGAAAGACAGCTTATGGATTAAGTGGATGCATGTCTATTACATAAAAAATCACAGAATTGATGATATGCATGTTCCTAAAACTGTTGCTTGGGAAGTAAGGAAGATCTTTGAGTCGAGAGAGTTGATCAATGCAATTCCAGGCTTTCAAGGGAATCTGTAAAGTTGACTGATTCAACTACAGATGGGTGACTTCTTCAGTATTAAAAAACTATATAGGCTTCAATACCTTCAACACCAAAAAGTCCTGTGGAAGAGCATCATGTTGCAGGCTCATTTGCATCCAAGATACAAATTCATACTGTGGCTTGCGTTACATAGTAGATTGGCAACAGTGGACAGACTTCAGAAGTTTGACAAACAGGTTCCACAGGAGCGCACATTCTGTGGGCATGATATCGAGACATTTGACCATATGTTCTTTGAATGCTCGCAGACAAAGGCACTATGAAGTCGTCTTCTAAGCTAGCTGGGATATCATAGACCTATTTTTGACTGGAAACACGAGAATGAGTGGGTAAGTAAGATAGCAAAGAAGAGGAGTGGACTAGAAGAAATCACTACATGTGTATTTGGGATGTTGGTGACTGTGATATGGAGAGAAAGAAACCAACAAAGATTTCAAGGAGGGAGATTGCTCAGCAACAATATCTATAAAGAAATAGCCATCCACATGCACGTGAAGGGAATTTCAGTTCACAACTGGATGGCAGTGCTGCTGAGTTTAAATTGCTGCCCTTTGGACAAATCAGTCTGTTATGGTTATGCAATGTCAATAGTGATAGAGGAGTAATGCTCTGTATGCTCCGGACAAGATGAATGCAGAAGAGTGTTTAGAAATAGAGAATAGATGGTCAACATTTATGGCATGTAATTGTACAATTGTTTTGATGAAATGAAAGAAAATCTATTTATTAAAAAAAACTAAAAACATATGTTTTTGAAAGAATATCATGGAATTCATGTTTGATAAAATAAATTAATATTTAAAATACAATGTCATAACATTATTCAAATATTTGACAAAACCAATCTATAAATTCTAACTAAAAAATGAACAACACCAATGTGAGCCAATACAAATAAAATAAGTAAATTGGAACCACAATTTTAAAATACACACAAAAAAAATAGTTTAACATATCTCAAATTCCAACATAATAATAGGGAATTCCACTACAACTTATGATTAGAAAACATAATAACTTTATTACCATATTCGACAACGAAATTTCACTTCAATTGCATCACTCACTATATGCCAAGTTTGTTAGTGACGCGGTATTTCTAATATTAGAAGGTGTAGTTTTAAAAGATAGAGTAATAAAATAAATATAAGCAATTACATGAAATCACAAGAAGTAAAAATAGAGAAACAGAGATAAATAATGTACAAAGTGTTAGAACATACGCTTAACGCTAGAGGGGGGGTGAATAGCGTTATAATAAAAAACAGCGTAAACTTGCGGAATTTAAAAATTGCAGGAATGGAAAAAGTGCGATAAGTAAATAATAAGGAACGAACGCACCGATGTATCCTGGTTCACCACAACCCGTGGCTAGTCCAGTCCCCGAGAGACTCTCTCGAGATTTCCACTATCTTCGTCAAGCTTACGGGTGCTTAACAAACCGTTACAGTTGCTCAAGGATACCACACCTTAAGACTTCACTTGCTTGAGGATACCTCACCCCAAGACTTCAACCACTAAGACTTTGGGTACTTAGCAAACCCGACAAATGAGAAGATTTGTTCTTCTCAAACAACTCTCTTTTACAACAAATACTCTCTCAATAGAGTGGATAAAGAGATACACAATAAGCTCTATGAACAACACAAAGTTGTCTATCAAATGGCTCAACAAAAGCTCTAAAATGATGCTTGAAAATAATCAATATGTATAACAATGTATGGAGGAGTTGTGTGTTTAAAATCAACTCAAAAGACCTCTTTTTATAGGTGAAAAAGTGGTGCTGACCGTTTCTTAATTGACAAATAAAATCCCTGATTCTGTGCTCAAACAATCGATTGTTTGGAGTAGATAATCGATTGTTTGACCAACGTTCAAAAGACAGATTCCTGATTTTAGGCTAAACAATCGATTGTATGGACTAAATAATCGATTGTATTCAACGTTCAAAAATCAATTTAGGATTCTGTGGGAACGGTCAAAATATAATCGATTGTATGAAAATGACAATCGATTGTTTATGAATATAATCGATTGTATGACAAAAATAATCGATTGTTTAGATGTTTAAAAACTTCGGTTGCACACTGTCTCAAAATAATCGATTGTTAAAAGTAGACAATCGATTGTTTGTTATTTTGAAAAACTTCAGATCACACTGTCTTAATACAATCGATTGTAGGATTCAAATAATCGATTGTTGAGGCCCAGATTTAAAAGACATGTTTAAAACCTTCAACATCATTTTGTTTTAACACAAAGATGCATGTTTATGATAAATATGATTTAATACAATATTTTATGCATGTTTATGATAAATATGATTTAATAAAATATTTTATGCATGTTTATGATGACCTAATGTTGAGCCAAAGGATAAGATAACTTAAACGTTGTCCTTACATTGGTTCTACCAAATGACCTACATCTTGGGTCTTCGGTCTTGAACTCTTTGGCTCGTTCATGCAATTCCGTCATCAGTATGCTTCTTGCCATTTGATTGATTGTATGCTTCTCGCCATTTGATTGATTGTCATATTATATCGTTGTTTGACACTTGACTTTATTGTTTGTCATTCATCAAAACCTATACCTGAAAATCATGCTCATACAACCAAAGCGCACATATCATAGATATACATGATTTCCAACAATTTCCCCCTTTTTGATAATGACAAACAACGGAAGATATGCATATTGAATTCCCCCTAAATAGATGTTTTATCTCAACATACAATTTATGCAACCAATTCAATTCAATATAATTCCCCCTTAATTGAATATTCCCCCTCAATTAAAGCATGCATATCGCCCATATTCTTCCCCCTTTTGGCATTAGCAAAAAGAGTATACCAAAAGTTATTTAAACCATTGACGATACCAATCGTTATAGACAAGATCATATAAAAGGTTAGTAAATGGCATACTAATAATAATGATCATTTTTCTCAACAATGCCAATTGTTATTTAAACTAAAAATATTCATCAAAACATGAATCAATCATTTATTATAAAACCAATTGATACTAATTGTTATTCAAAAATAAAACTTATTTAAGCATGTATCAACCAAAACTGATATAGATTATTTGCACATATCAACTTATTGCGTTTTTATTCAAAATACAATAACTAACCGACGTTCCCCCTTAATGCATTAGGTTTCGTGCTTGGTGCATCCACTACAATATTGTAGACTTCAAGCACACCTGCAAAAAGAACCTAAAAATAGGTTTTTGGTACCCAACTTCTTTTGGGTCCTTGGGGGTTAGGATAACAATAGTCATAATCAACACATAAATCTCTATGTTTAACAAAACAAACGGGTGCAATGTGTCCTACCCGATTACAATAGTGACATATAACATTAGGATTGTGCATATGTCTAGGTTGAGCCAAATGCGTTCTAGGTGATCTAAAGTTGTTCCCCCTAGAAGCGTTGAATTTCCTAGAGTCATGTCTAGGTGGTCTACAATTATTCATTCTAGACTCATTTATAAAATTCCTAGAATTGTGTCTAGGTGGTCTAAAATTATTCATTCTAGACTCATTAACAAAATTCCTAGAGTTGTTTCTAGGTGGTCTAAAACAATTAATCTTAGACTCATTAGTGAGGTTCCTCGAATTCTTTCTAGAAGGTCTGACCTCATTACTTCCATCCTTTTTAATATCTTCAATTTTAGGACTATCAACACTACGTGTTTCTAGTGCTTTCCTAAGTTCTGTGTTCTCTAGTATTAAAGAACTAACAAGAAGAACAATTGGAACATTTATCAATAGAAGAGGCTTCATTCAATTCCTTGATTTTATTTTTAAAATCAACAATGTCATTTTTCAAAAATTTATTTTCTTTTTCTAAAACTTCAATTTTATTTTTAAGAACATCATTTTCATTAGTCAATTTTTCAAAAATCTATTTCTTTCAAAGAAGAGGATTTTTCAAACTCTTTTTCTTGTAAAGAAAGTGTTTTCTGAAAATCTGTTTCTTGCAAAGAAAGTGTTTTCTGTAAAGAAAGTGTTTTCTTCAAATATTTTATCATTTTGGAAGCATTAACAAATTCACCATACAATTCATCATAGGCATTTTGTAATTCTTCAAATGAGTGAGAGTTAGAAGTACTTACCTCTTCTTCTTTGTCGGCCATGAAGCATAATGCGGCAGTTTCATCGCCCGAGCTGTCCGAATCCCGTGATACGCGCCTATGGTATTTCTTCTTTTTCTTGTCCTTCTTCATAGACTTACAAGACTTTTCAATTATATCATTTGAAATATTATCATCATCCCTTTCCGAATCACTTACCTCTTCTCGTTTAGAGGATGAGGCTTTGAAGGCGAAATTCGAATTGCTTCTAAGATAAGGATTAAGAATTGTGCTATCATAAGTTTCGAGGTTACCTCTTAGTCCATCAATTGTGATATCCGTGAATTCCATCGACTCTTGAATGGCATTGGCTTTGGAGCGCCATTCGGGAGTGAGACTCCGTAGGACTTTTCGAACAAGATCTTTGTTCGTGTAAACTTTCCCGAGAGCATGGAGATCGTTGACGATTCTTAAAAATCGTTCAAACATAACACCAATGGGTTCCTTCTCCATTTTAAAGATTTCATATTTATGTGTTAGAAAATCAATTTTGGCTTCTCGGACTTGAGGCGTACCTTCATAAATGATCTCGAGCTTATCCCACATCTCCTTGGCGGTTGTGTAGCAAGAGATTTTTCGATAATCATCTGGATTCACCACACAATATAATACATGGATGGCCCTTGCATTATTTTCAGCTTTCTTGATATCCTCGACATCATATTCATCTTCCTTCTTTGGAACCGTGGTCTCTCCAACTTTCTTTGTTGGCATTGGTTCACCGTTTTTGATGATTTGCCACAAACGAAAACTGTTTGCTTTGAGGAAGATGCTCATCCGCTCTTTCCAATATGTATAGTTTGTTCCGTCAAATAGTGGAGGGCAAGTGGTGGACTGTCCTTCATCCATCGTTCCTGCGTTCAATATTCTCAACAGAAAAATATATATTTCTCTCAACCGGTTAAGGCTTTCAGAGAGTTAGGCTCTGATACCAATTGTTAGAAAATACGCTTAACGCTAGGGGGGGGGGGGTGAATAGCGTTATAATAAAAAACAGCGTAAACTTGCGGAATTTAAAAATTGCAGGAATGAAATAAGTGCGATAAGTAAATAATAAGGAACGAACGCACCGATGTATCCTGGTTCACCACAACCCGTGGCTAGTCCAGTCCCCGAGAGACTCTCTCGAGATTTCCACTATCTTCGTCAAGCTTACGGGTGCTTAATAAACCGTTACAGTTGCTCAAGGATACCACACCTTAAGACTTCACTTGCTTGAGGATACCTCACCCCAAGACTTCAACCACTAAGACTTTGGGTACTTAGCAAACCCGACAAATGAGAAGATATGTTCTTCTCAAACAACTCTCTTTTACAACAAATACTCTCTCAATAGAGTGGATAAAGAGATACACAATAAGCTCTATGAACAACACAAAGTTGTCTATCAAATGGCTCAACAAAAGCTCTAAAATGATGCTTGAAAATAATCAATATGTATAACAATGTATGGAGGAGTTGTGTGTTTAAAATCAGCTCAAAAGACCTCTTTTTATAGGTGAAAAAGTGGTGCTGACCGTTGCTTAATTGACAAATAAAATCCCTGATTCTGTGCTCAAACAATCGATTGTTTGGAGTAGATAATCGATTGTTTGACTAACGTTCAAAAGACAGATTCCTGATTTTAGGCTAAACAATCGATTGTATGGCTTGTATTCAACGTTCAAAAATCAATTTAGGATTCTGTGGGAGCGGTCAAAATATAATCGATTGTATGAAAATGACAATCGATTGTTTATGAATATAATCGATTGTATGACAAAAATAATCGATTGTTTAGACGTTTAAAAACTTCGGTTGCACACTGTCTCAAAATAATCGATTGTTAAAAGTAGACAATCGATTGTTTGTTATTTTGAAAAACTTCAGATCACACTGTCTTAATACAATCGATTGTAGGATTCAAATAATCGATTGTTGAGGTCCAGATTTAAAAGACATGTTTAAAACCTTCAATATCATTTTGTTTTAACACAAAGATGCATGTTTATGATAAATATGATTTAATAAAATATTTTATGCATGTTTATGATAAATATGATTTAATAAAATATTTTATGCATGTTTATGATGACCTAATGTTGAGCCAAAGGATAAGATAACTTAAACGTTGTCCTTACATTGGTTCTACCAAATGACCTACATCTTGGGTCTTCGGTCTTGAACTTTTTGGCTCGTTCATGCAATTCCGTCATCAGTATGCTTCTCGCCATTTGATTGATTGTATGCTTCTCGCCATTTGATTGATTGTCATATTATGTCGTTGTTTGACACTTGACTTCATTGTTTGTCATTCATCAAAACCTATACCTGAAAATCATGCTCATACAACCAAAGCGCACATATCATCTATATACATGATTTCCAACACAAAGAAAACTATATTTTAAAATTTCAAAACAAATTAAAAGTAAAAATAAAATTTAAAATTTAAAATAATAGAAATAAAAGATTATAAATAAAATAAATTAAGATAAAAATAATAAGGAAAGAAACTGTAAAGCAATCTTTTAATTACATAATATAATTACCATCAATTCTCAACTCCCCTTGAAAATTAAAAAGTGCAATTACATCCTTCGAATTACACCCAAAGAATAGCAATAAAGCGGTGCATGGCGGGTCGGGATTTAAGAGTTTGCGGTTGCGGGTGCAGGGCGAGGCAGGTTTAATTTTTAAATAAAAAAAATACCGCGGGGCGGGCGGGGTCTCTGGAGGGCATTTAACTTTTTGAACTATGAGAAACCAAATTTGGGAAAATTCTAGGCAAATTGCTTGGTCATCCACTTGATTTCTTGGCTGGAAAGGCTTGCAGGTTAATGTTAGTAGTAATTCAATTGATTCAAAAGTCTCTAGTCTATTTTGACAAATCAAGTATTTCTCTGAGTATTTTGAAATAAAACTTAGGACTTTGTTCTTTAACTGTTTTTTATTTTTATTTTTTGCTTTCTCTTTAATTTCCTTTTCAAGTGTTGTCACTAATTTAAATTTTTTATATTAAGTTTTCAAGAGCTTTCTCTCCCCTTTCTTTCTTCGACAAAGCACGCCTGCTACTTCTCTAACAGTAACATTTCCATCTTCTCCGGCAAAGCTCAGTGCCGACGATCGCACGGGTGAGCCAGGTAAGTTCGACCCTCTCTTTCTCTCTCCTTTCTCTCTCTCTTTTCTTTCCCCTTTTTCTCTCTCGGGCCTCTCTCTTTCTCTCCCTCCCGTTAAACCCGGCAGCAGCTAGTCCGCAACATGAGACCAACCGGCGCAAGCTAGTATCCCTTCTGATCTTACGGCACAGTCATACCACCCTCCCCTGCGGTTTCCCCTTTCCTCAAACCCTGCTTTGGCGTACCACTAGTTCTCGGGCAGGTAGTGTTTTCTAGCGACTTTTCCGGTGACAGCCCCCCACTTTTTTGTTGGCCTCGGGATTTTCTTGTGATTATTGCAGGTAGCATCTTTGTTAGCAGCTTAGTCACAGGTGGAAGGTGCACTGACAAGCACAGCGGAGCAGGCCATTTCGACAGCCACAAAGGATGTCGAGTACCACAATACCCAGGTTATATTTGCGGGAATTGCTGTAGCTGACCCGGCAAGCGCGAGCCATACGGGCGAGTTGACCGGATCATCTCTGGGTGCAGCAAGTCATACTTCCAGGTTCTGCCCATCGGGAGTTGGTACCTATCGTTCTCTCGTCTCTTTCTCTTTGTTAGATAATTTGTGGCTATCTAGTTAGCACCATTTTAAGCGTCTTCTTAGTGTTTGTAGTATACTTGTAGTTGCAGCTGGCTATTTCTGGTTTGGGCCCGGGTTAGTGTCTTCCGAAGTGTATTGTAGGTATAGTGGCTGTGGTGTGGGATGGTAGAGTAAGGTCTTGTCCTCGAGGGGTGCCGGGGGTGAGGACTGGGGTGGGAAGGTGGTCAGGGGCTGGTACGAGAGGTAAGGAGGGTAGGGGGAAAGTGGGAGGTCGTACATTGAGGATCGGGTCGTGGAACATAGGCACGCTGACGGGTAAGTCTATTGAGTTGGCCAAGATTCTCCAGAAGAGGAAGGTTAATATAGCTTGTGTTCAGGAGACTAGGTGGGCAGGGTCGAAGACGAGGAATGCAGACGGTTATAAGTTATGGTACTCTGGAGTCGTGAGAGGTAAGAATGGAGTGAGTATCTTGGTGGATAGTGATCTTAGAGAGTCTGTAGTTGAGGTTAGGCGAGTGAATGATAGGCTAATGTTTATTAAGTTAGTGATTGGTGAGTGCACCCTCAATGTAGTTAGCGCTTACGCGCCGCATGCGGGCTTGGATATGGAGGTTAAGAGGCAATTTGGGGAGGGTCTGGATGGCATTGTGCATAGTATTCCATTTACTGAAAAGTTATTTATTGGAGGGGATTTTAATGGCCATATCGGGGCGGCTGCGGGTAGTTATGGTAAGGTGCATAGTGGCTTTGGCCTTGGGGATAAGAACGAAAGATGTACGTCGTTGTTAGACTTCGTTGAGGCTTTCGAGTTGGTGATTGCGAACTCAACTTTTCCGAAGAGGGATGAGCATTTGGTTAGTTTCCGAAGTTCAATGGCGAAGACGCAGATCGATTACCTCCTCCTCAGAAGGTGTGATAGAGGGTTGTGCAAGGATTGCAAGGTTATCCCGAAAGAGACCCTCGCGACGCAACATAGGCTCTTAATGATGGACATTGGCATTATGATGAAGAGGAAGAAGAGGTATGCTCGTGGACGTCCGAGGATTAGATGAGGAGCTTTGACTAAGGATAAAGCCCAGGAATTGGAGGGGCGGTTATCGGCTATGGGAGCTTGGAGGAGTAGTGGAGACGCGAGCACTATGTGGTTGACTACGGCGAACTACGCGAGGGAGGCGGCAAGGGAGGTGCTAGGTGTATCGAAAAGTTATTCTGGCAGGCACCAAGGAGACTGGTGGTGGAATGACATAGTCCAAAATAAAGTGGAGGCGAAGAAGGTAGCGTACGCGAAGTGGGCATGGAGCTCAAGCCAGGAGGAGAGGAGAGCAAATAGAGAGAGGTAAAAAGTGGCTAGGAAGGAGGCGAAGCTGGCGGTAACGGAGGCTAAGAATGCAGCGGTTAGCCGCCTATATGATGAATTAGGGGAGAAAGGAAGGGACAGGAAGATGTTTCGGCTGGCTAAGGCGAGGGAGAGGAAGGCCCGAGATCTGAACCAAGTGAGGTGCGTCAAAGATGAGGATGGTAGAGTTTTGATGGGAGATCCCTAGATTAAGCAGAGATGGCAGACGTATTTCTATGGTCTTTTAAATGAGGAGGGGGACCGGGATATAGCGCTCTGGGAGTTGGGGAATTCGGAGATTCCCAGAGATTTTAGGTATTGCAGGCGCATTAGGGTTGATGAGGTCGTTGGGGCTTTCCGTAAGATGAGTAGGGGTAAAGCGACCGGGCCAGATGGAATCCCGGTTGACTTTTGGAAGTATGTGGGGAGAGCGGGATTGGAATGGCTAACTCGGTTGTTCAATGTGATCTTTAGGACGAAAAGGATGCCGGAGGAATGGAGGTCGAGTACAGTAGTATCGTTGTACAAGAACAAAGGTGATATCTAGTGTTGTAAAAATTCTAGGGGTATCAAGCTACTTAGCCATACCATGAAAGTATGGGAGAGGGTGGTGAAGGCGAGGGTGAGGAAGTTGACGTCTATATCCGACAATCAATTTGGGTTTATACGGGCCGCTCCACCGCGGAAGCTATCCACCTTATTAGTAGGTTGGTGGAGCAGTACAGGGATAAGAAGAAGAATCTGCATATGGTATTTATTGACTTGGAGAAAGCGTATGATAAGGTCCCTAGAGAGGTGCCCTGGATGTGTCTTGATGCGAATGGCGTGCCGGTAGCCTACATAAGAGCGATCAAGGACATGTATGATGGAGCTAAGACTAAGGTTAGAACTGTGGGAGGCGCCTCGGAGCATTTCCCGGTTGTTATGGGATTACACCAAGGCTCTGCGCTTAGCCCATTCTTATTTGCCTTGGTGATGGATGCTTTGACACACCATATCCAAGGAGAGGTGCCATGGTGTATGCTGTTTACTGATGACATTGTCCTAATTAACGAGACAAGGGCAGGTGTTAACGAGAGATTGGAGGTTTAGAGACAGAATCTCGAGTCTAAGAGTTTCAAATTGAGCAGGTCTAAGACAGAGTATATGGAGTGCAAGTTTAGCACTGAATCGAGGGATGGAGGCGAGGAAGTGAGGCTTGTGTCACAGGTCGTCCCCAAGAGAGCTAGCTTCAATTACCTTGGGTCGGCGATTCAGGGGGATGGAGAGATCGACGAAGACGTCACTCACTGCATGGGGGCGGGATGGATGAAATGGAGGCTCGCATCTGGAGTCTTGTGCGATAAGAAAGTACCGCCGATACTCAAAGGTATGTTTTATAGAGATGTTGTTATACCGACTATGTTGTATGGGGCAGAGTGTTGGCCGGTTAAGAACTCCCATATCCAGAGGTTGAAAGCAGCTGAGACGCGGATGCTGAGGTGGATGTGCAGGCACACTAGGATAGACAAAATCAGAAATGAAGATATTCGGAGGAAGGTGGGTGTCGCCCCTGTGGATGACAAGATAAGGGAAGCGAGGCTCAGATGGTTTGGGCACGTGCAGAGGAGAAGCATCAATGCTCCGGTTAGGAGGTGCGAGCGGTTGGCTGTGGTGGGTATGAGGAGAGGTAGAGGGAGACCTAAGAAGTATTGGGGAGAGGTGATCAGGCAAGACATGGTCCGTCTGCAGATTTTCGAGGACATGGCCCTCGATAGGAAGGCATGGAGGACAAGCATTAGAGTTGTAGGATAGGGGTAGTGGTGCTTCCCTTCCTGCATACTGGGGGTGAGGCGGGTTGGATTAGGGTTGATCTTAGATGACCTGCAGTTTATGTCGAACCCACATTATTCTTATTGTTTATCTTAAATGCCTTAGACTCTGGTTACCATTATTGCATGTCATTCATCTTTTGGTTTTTATTTTTATACTTTTTTATGCTTCTATTACTTTAATGGTTTTACTGGACTACTTTTTTATGCTTCTGGTTACCTTTTCTTTTCTTTTCTTGTTTTCCTCTATTTCAGTCGTTCTAGCCGAGGGTATATCAGAAACAACCTCTCTGCCTTGCCTGAACAGGGGTAAGGTCTGCGTACACATTACCCTCCTCAGACCCTACTTCGTAGAATTCAGCTCTGTATGTGCCCCAACATGGAATTTTCTATGTCACATACAGAATATTTGCATTTCTCAACGGCTGAAATCGGCCATAGTGTCGATCCTATTATATTTCGGTGAGTTTCTACCTTACAATACTTGGTTCTCATGGCTTGCAATCTATTCAAAGCACTTTTTAAGGTTTAAACTTTAAACACATCACAAACAGAGATCGCACATTGGACCCTAAACATATGTTATTGCTAAACATTGGTTAATTGACAGCTGAGGCATTGGTATTATTCTGTTAAATATTGGTTAATTGACAGTTGAGGCATTGGTATTATTCTGGAAATCTACAGAAAAGAAAATAAGATTATGGGTGTGTTTGGTATGACAGAAAATATTTTCTGTCGAAAATATTTTTTTAGTAATCTTATCCATTTTCCGACGTTTGGGAGGCAAATCAAGGAAAACATTGTCTCAAGAATATTCATAAATAATTTTGATACAATAAACATGAAGCCATAAACTTTCAAACCAACAACTTTCTAAACCCCTGAATTTCATAAACTTCTGAACCGCAAAACTTCTGAAACCGTGAAATTTTGAACCCGTAAATTTTATAATTTCTATATCCGTAAACTTCAAAATACATAAATTTACGAACTCATAACTTTGAAACTTATAAAATTTTAAACCTATAAATGAGATGTAATCCCTTTCTTGTGCAGTGAAAAGCAATCAACAACAACAACAAACCAGTATAATCTCACTTAGTGGGGTCTGAGGAGGGTAGTGTGTACGTAGACCTTACCCCTACCCTAGGGTAGAGAGGCTGTTTCCAAATAGACCCTCGGCATCCTTCCCTCCAAGAACTTCCCACCTTGCTCTTGGGAAGACTCGAACTCACAACCTCTCGATTGAAAGTGGGGTTGCTTACCATCTGTGCAGTGAAAAGCAATGACAAGCGAAAAGGCTACTTCAAAAAAAAAAGCTAAAGTATATGAAAGAGAGAGAACAATTTGGATACAATTAATTATTTTGTTAACAAAATCAGATTTAAGTCTGAATTTCTAAAAAAGAAAGATTTTTTATTTAAAAAAAATTGCGGGGTAGGAAACGCGAACGGAGTGTCGTTTTAAATTCTATGCGAGGCGGGTTTAAATTACACGGGTTCAAACAGAACCCGCGCCACACCCGCATCGCTTGCCATTCCTAATTACATACTGACCAAGTAATTACTCAGCCAAACACTCATATTAAACTGTATAACTACACCAAAATTCAATTCCTAGGTTGCTTTCCAAACAAGCTCTTAATCTCTTCTCTACTTTTAAAACATACGCAGACCTCTTAATCACTTTAATATTTCATTACATTACCTTGGTTCGCATTAAAACTCAATTAAAACGATCATTTAAAAGAGTGCATCAAGTTTTTGTAGGATGAGCTAGAGTCAAAAGACACCATCCGGGACCAGACACTTGGTGCAAAATGTCAATTGCGTTCGATAATCATCTTAGTATCCATCAATCACATAAAAACAATGGTTAATAAGAAGGCTAAAAATATTTATTAGAACTTTAAACATGCACATTGCTTTCTCTATTAAATGGATATACCAATGACTTAAAATCACAAGAACAGCAGTTTTCAGGACCAACCTCAACTTCACAAGAGCAGCATTTTTTTATACTTTTTGCCAAAGCCTTCAAAATTCTTCAACTTTAACAGCATCACGAGGCATTTCATATGCATCTTTGGACCTTGATTTCTTCACTCCAGCAGTGAACCACACCTTATCAGACTTGTAGCTCTCGACGTTGATACTCGTGACTTTGATCCATACCAAGACCTTGGTCTTCATTCCATCTATTCCAGTGAGCTTTCCCCTTGATAGAGTTCCTTTGACACGAGTAGCATACCGTGTAATAGATGAATCCTTAAAGCAGACCTCACAGGTGGATGGAAAGTAGGCGATGAGCTTTGCATTTGACTCATCAAATTCATAGCATGTTATGTTTTGGGGAAAAAGACCAGGAGGCAGGTTGTATTCTCGCAGGAGATCAGGCAAAGATTTTGTAGGTTTACCTAGAAAATTTCAGATTATTTGCATGAGATTGGCGTGCTAGAGGTTGCAGAGAATATGAACTAACTTTACATTTAGAGATAAAATTAAAATTTCCAAAGGGAACTGTTGGAAGCATGGGTCAGCATAACAACTGTATTACCCTTTTTCCAAATCCTTTAATATCAATGCTATTGTATGGGGATGTGATTTATGACTTTATGTCACCCCAAATCTGTATATGCTCTAAATCACAGGGAACTGTACAGTCCTCAGACCCTCTTAGGATTTAAATGGAAGTTAAAATCACGTCACAAGACGCAGAAGTTAGCCAGAGTAAGCTTAAACAACAATGTGCTGCAGCCATTTCATGAGAGCTACTTCCTGTTTTGAATGAATCAACATTTTGGCACTAAACCCAGTCAAAGACCAATACTTTGGGACAGGATTGTCATACACACAGATGAC
Organism: Nicotiana benthamiana; assembly: GCA_034376525.1. Classification (NCBI taxonomy): domain Eukaryota; kingdom Viridiplantae; phylum Streptophyta; class Magnoliopsida; order Solanales; family Solanaceae; genus Nicotiana; species Nicotiana benthamiana. Next base: position 17,281,409 of record CM067325.1, read on the forward strand.
TAAGTGGGACGCAGTTTTTTGAGCGAATAGAGCATAACGAGGTAATAGTAGTGACTGTTTATTTCTGTAAATGGTTTGCAAGTAGAAAAGACAACTATCCTTTCCTGCTTACTCCTAGTGGAACAAAATAAAGTTTTTTCTGTTTTTGCAGAATAAGCCATGCTTTGTCATCCACATGGACCAAAGACACGAATTATTAGGAAATATTGAGAATATCTTTTGTATATCTTTTTATTATTGGTAGAATATTCTCTCATTATTGTACAGTCCTATAGTTGGTAGGATTTGATTTCGTTTATTATTGTACAGTCCTATAGTTGGTAGGATTTGATACCCCTGTACTCTATATATACTTTTGTGAGCAATACGAGAATATTAATTCTCCCAAAACTCTCTACATGGTATAAGAGCTTCATATCCTTCTTCCGACAGCTCCTGTCATTTACAGCGACAACATTGGCGCCACTTACCTCTATGCCAACCCTGTGTTTCATTCGCGCATGAAACACATCTCCATTGATTATCACTTTGTTCGTCAATTGGTTCAGAATGGGTCCCTTCGTGTTGCTCACGCATCCTCTGCTGATCAGCTTGTTGATGCTCTCACCAAGCACTTATCTCGTCCTCGGCTTCTTCTGTTGATGTCCAAGATTGGCGTGTCCTCCGGCCCTCCATCTTGAGGGGGCGTATTAGGAAATATTGTGAATATTTTTTGTGTATCTTTTATTATTGGTAGAATATTCTCTCATTATTGTACAGTCCTATAGTTGGTAGGATTTGATTTCCTTCATTATTGTACAGTCCTATAGTTGGTAGGATTTGATACCCCTGTACTTTATATATACTTTTGTGAGCAATACGAGAAAATTAATTCTCCCAAAACTCTCTACACGAATGTGCTAATTAAATTGAGAATTGAGAACGTACCAACTTGAAAACCACATAACTGTTTACTCAAGAAAAAACTATATGACTACGTATTTAATCATATGCAGACAGAAATGCAGAAGTTGATTTTAGAAGTAAACGCATACCTTTTAGCTTGTTGAAAACCCATTTTGCCTTTTCTTCAACAGTGCTCGACAAATTCTGAAACATGTGAAGTCAAGCAGAGTGATGAAGTGGTAACTACAAGTTTATCTACATATGCAATTACAACAAACTGAATTGCCAAAACTCAGGTTACAGGGTTGTTGATTTTTGCTATTTGAACAGACTAAACTTTTATGTCAGTGATATAAAAATTTATGCAGTCTAGGCACAAGTAAACAATGATGAAATCCTTGCCAATTACTGCAACACAGACACATTTCTTTAGCATTTTCCGCTGTGATACCAGATGATAATACAAGCGAATAAGAGCATCTTAAGTATGAACTTATAGAAATTGTTGATATATTTTCAGCCTCGCTCTCCAGAAATGGAGACAGATGCATTTCTTTAGAATTCACTGCTGTCGATTCAGAAGATATGGTCCGAGAATAAGGAAAAACAGCATCTTAAGTGGAGTATTAGCTTATACAAGATGTTCATATGTTCAGCATCACACTCCAAAATAGAGAATTCATACCAAACGTAATAGCTGCTTTTCTCATGCCAACAAGGGTGGCACAACCACATATATATAAAATGTTGTAATCAAAGGATAACTCCACATCTCAAATCCAATTAGTTGTTAAAAAAATTTCATGCCATCATAATTGATCTCGATTTCTAATTGCTTCAACTCTTTTTATTCTCACTGCTCGATCACTCCTATTCCTCTCATTGACTTCAAAAATATCATTGTTCATTCTATCATCGTCCTCAAAAGGTCAGTCATAATGGTGAAATGACCAATATCGATGGGAATCACAATCATCAAACAGACAACAATAGAACAAATCTCCAGCACCTTACCATCTAATGACAGAATTCAGAAGGCAGCACGTAATAGTTTAAGGTTTAGTACTAAGTTTAGACTTAATTGAGGTAATAGGGCAGCCGGGTGCAGTAAGCTCCCGCTATGTGCGGGGTCAGGGAAGGACCGGACCACAAGGTTATATCATACGCAACCTTACCCTACATTTTTGCAGGAGGTTATATTTTCACGGCTCAAACATCATATGACAGCAACTTTACTCTAAGGCTCCGCTTCTTAAATGAGGTAGTAATTAACTTTAAATATCAAGTGAATCTGAAGAAAGATTTCATACAAAAATGAAAAGGGAGTGAGGAGGGGGCTATTTTTGTAGAACCCATCTCTAAATCAAAATTGGGAGTTCCACAATCTATAGCTGTGCATTGATCTCTTCTCCTTGTCCTTTTACCGAGTGGCCAGAATTTACTCGGGCTGTTGATGAAGTTTATCTTAATTTTGTAAGGAACATCATCTCCATGTTAGCCCCAAAATTAAAATAAATTGGTAAAAACAGAGGCAAATTAACACACAATGTTTAGCACCAATTGTTGGTATTAATCTAGCCTCCTGGCGCAGAGTTCTTCGAGCAAATCAGATTTCACATTCATAAATGCACATAACAAGAAACAAAGAAAAGAAAATCCTTAAATGGAAAGAGAAAAAGGAGGAGAGCATACGGAGAGGTCGTGAGAGATGTTGGAGATCTCTTCTTTGGCTTTTTTGGAAACCCAGAATGTACTACTTTTCAAGCTCCCTACTTTCGTCAGTGCTCTCTCCATTCACTCTCTCTCTCTCTCTCTCAAACGCACAGACAACTCACTCGCTCAACACCTCCCCTTGCTCTCTCTCTCTCTCTCTCAGTCTATGTTAGAGAGAAGGAAGCAAATGTAACAATAATATCTACTGTATTTCTCTGTTTCTGTCCTGGACTGTGGATGTGAATTGCCTTCTGAATCAGTTGGTGTCACACAACTCATCATTTGTCAGCATTTAGCAGACACATAAGCAAAATAACGGCGCTTTTGCTTCAAAATTATGTCCGTATAGACTGCATCTTCTACCAGCGACTGATTTTACTTTAATTATTGAAAAATAAAAATTTTACGGCGCATATAAAAAAAGCAATGCTCTCTCTTTTAACTGTATTGTGGACTTGGAAGTTGGAATATATTTTTGGTTAATTGGACAATTTATATATATAGATCTAAATTATCCGACTTCAATTATTATTTGACTCAAAAAATATTGAATTTTTTTTAACAAATCAATTAAAAAAAATGAAGTGTTAAATCTTAGTCAAACATAATAAATTTCAGATCAAAGAACTAATAGTATAGATTGCACATAAGATGAAAAGACATAAACGATCTTATTAAAATTCAATATTGTGACTCCCATCGATCGATGGGGGATAGCTTTACATGTTCTTATGTAAATTACTTCTTTCCCATCAAGGTTACAAGAAGAGAACTTGGGGAGAGAAGGGGGAAGCAGCCTGCTTTAATTGAAGGTGTTCCCTTATTATATATAGTCAAGGCACCCTTGTCATTTACTGGGTCGACGCTCTCGCCTCCAATAAGTCTTGGCCATCCCTTTGCGCATTGCTCTTTCCGACTCGATGAGTATCAAAAAAAGAATGTGGAGTGGGTTATGTTATCTTTCACTGCCCGGTCACTTAGGCTGGACGTTGGTTAGTTCGATCATGACGGTCAGATTTTGACCAATACCGTTAGTCCTTTCATCTGTCGGGGTCGTCCTCTATCGGGCTCGACATCATGATTGCTACGAATCCGGGCAGATCTGAAATCTTGTTCCTTAGTAACATTACTTTGAGTTTTAGGTGAGATGGCGGCGCTCTTTCGATAGCCGTGAACCGTTTTGACCGTTTCAGAACTGAAACGTCATCTGGCGTCAAAGCACGATTTCATTGTTACTGCTATTATGACACACGTTCCTGGGGAACTGAAACATTTCATGCCCTACCAGATTTGATTAGCGACTCTTGGGTTTCGTGCTCGGGGAATTTATGTCTCTTATAAATAAAGGGAGCTTATCATTCGATTGACACACTTCTTTTCCTTTTACTCGAGAAATTTCTGCATATATACTTCTTTTCTGACACTCTAAGTTTTCGTTTGCCCTTAATTAACTGAAAATCTCAATCATTTCTTTCTGTTATCTTTTTGCCGCATCATTTGGACAAAATGGTCGGTGATTCCTCTCGCACCGATCTCCCTGCCACAGTTCTGACACTGGAGAGTGCTGGTTAATCCACCGGAGGGGTAGATGCAGTGGAAGACGAGGAGGTTTTGATGATAGTTGAGATTTTGCCTCGCCCTGGGAGGGAATTGGCCGACTTCAGCAGTCGTGCAGGGCGGAGCCGGAGCCTGTCCCTTCTGTTCTGAGAGAAGCAGACATTGCAGAGTTGAAAACTAGGTGGGGGATCCCAAGCTACTTTGACATGCGACCGGCGGTAGGAACGAACATTGTTCACTTTGACCGTCCTGGGTACTCTGTATTTAACGCCTACCCCTTCCTTATTGGATACACGCTTCCTCTCTCTCTTTCTCTCATGGTAGTACACTTCTGTCATTGTATACAAGGTATTCGTCGCCAAACTTTTGTCGTACCTATACAAGATATTCTTTATGTTGCTCAAGTTTGTGGAACTCACTGGTCGTGGGATCACTTTGGACCATCTGCTTAGTATCTTCACCTCTCAACTTATCCATGACACGATGCTTCACATACGTCCTTGGGGGTCGAAGAGTTCGGTGGTGAAAATGGACGACAGGACCAACCACTATTTTTATGAGAATTATTTCTATGTGCGGACTGAGCAAAATGTGGCGGATCCTACAGGATTTCCTGAGAAATGGAACTTTGGATGTAAGTCTCATGATTCTAGTCAGAAATATGTCCGACCATGTTTTGTTGTGGTACTACACCTTGTTATGTCTTTACAGTTGAGAAATTGCCGACTCCACCAGTTGAAAATGAGTGGGTGAGCTCTATTGTTCCTCATACGGTGGGGGTCCACATGTGGGTGGCCTTTTTTGACAAGTACGGGCGTAGGCATCTTTCTGGTAAGATGTCATTTCTGTTAGTCATTTTTCTATTTTCTCTCTTTGTATTTAATTCCTCACGTGTTGCTCGTTGGTGTCAAGGGGGTGAGGATAGTGAGGGCTCCTCCATTGGCTTTCTGGTAGCCGGTCTCATCTACTCTCCCTATCGCGGTACCCACCACCCCACCGTCGAGGGCTGCTTCAGTTGAGTCTCTAGCCGTAGTTACTCTAGCGAGGAGCGCTTCTCAGGTCGAAGTTCTGACCTGTGTCACTCTCTTGACATTTGAATCTCCGTCTACTAGGGAGAAGATGAGCCACTACAAAGACAGTGATTGGAGTTTGAGGTCGCGCCCCCAATGATGATTTTTCTAGATGACTCTCCTACGACGGGATTCGGAGAGGGGTTGTTATGTCCCTCCCCCCGTTAGGGACAGAACCAGTCATTGCCTCAGCTTGCTCAGAGATTCCCACCAATGTTGGTAGTCAGCAACCTATCATGCTAGAAGGTCAGACTTCTAGGGCCGTCGTTGTAGTTTCAGACGTACCCTCATCCTCCGCAGTTGGTTGTGCTTCCTCTTCAACTGCTGAAACAGGAAAAGGCATGGTGGTCGACGATTATGAATCTGAATTGGACCTTGACAATAATAATATGAGGATGTTTGAGGAGGGCCTTACTCAGTTGGTGGTTCATGCAGGGGGCTCGACCCGTATTCTTCAAATCCCTTCAGATGTCAATCTCTTGGGAGACACGGAGGATCTGGTGCCTCAACTCAACATGCTATACTCCGCAGCGGAGAATGCGTCCCTTCGGTCTGTTCCGGATGCTGATGTGATGGATGAGGTGACCGCTATGGGATTAAGGGTATATTACGCTTACTTTTGCTTTTCCCTCGCCTTTCTTAATGACATGATTCTAACCCGTCTTTATATTTTTTTAGACGTATATGGTGGAAGTGAAGAACACTCGCAGGGCCACATTCAGGCCACGATTTTCTTGAATATATTGGAAAAACATCATCGCTACCGCAACAAGTGTCGCGAGATGCATGAGCGGTTGAAGGAAAACCCCGGTAATCGGGCTCTTGGTGAGGAGTTGGAGAAAAGGGACTAGAAATTGATGTAGGCTATCCGCAATAGGAGTGTGCTTGAGGAGAAATTTTGAATAAAGGACAAGGAGCTCGAGTTGGGCAAGGAAGTTGCCTCAGAGTGCGAGTATCTGCAGGAGAAATTGAGGTCAATGCAGTCGGAGATGGATCATTACTTGATCAAGGTCAAGGCGCTAAGTGCAGAATGGATGGGGAAATTGAATGAGCTGGAGAACAAGGTTGCTGGGTTTGAGAGAATCGAGAGTGCTTGGTCCGCGACTTCGGCGAAGGTGTCGGCCCTGGAGAATACCATTCGCGTCCTCCAGTCCAAGTAGGAGTCAAAGAGAGTGATGACTTACCTTATAGAGCAAGGCTTGAGGAGCGGATTAGCGAGATTGACCAAGAGACATTGGTTCTGGGAGATCGGGTCGCATCACTAGATGCGGAAAATGGGCGACTGTTGGCTCAGATTTAGTCTTCCTCCACCACAGTTGCTCGCAATATGCACGAGCTTTGGGCTTGCATCGAAGCCTAACGGGACATATGCAAGAGTTTGTGGGAGGCAGGTACTATGACTGAAGCTGTATATGAAGATGAGCGAGTGAAAGCGCAGGAGGCTCGCATTAATTGAGGGTATGATGCGAAAACGCCAGAAGCCAATAGGGGCTCAGATGCTAAAGGAGAACTTCCCGGATATGGCAGCGGAGAGGGTGTCGATAATGATGCAGAGTAGAGGGATAGTGATGTTGATATGTCCATTTGTTGTTTTCTTCCTAATTTTTTGTTCGTAATTGGTTGTCATTTATTTCTTTCTTCTTTTTTACCTTTGTGGTTTTTTAGACTGTTGACTTGAGTCTTATGTAATCCATGACCATTTGCACGAAGACTTTGTATAAAGGAGATTTTTGCTATAATTTGTCTTGTATCCTATCTTATTTTCGTTCAACATGATTTTGGTGAGAGATAGATTCTCGCACGGCGAGTCTCATTCTTTTTCCCTTTCTGATGATCCTTGGCCTAAGGAATACTTTGCGCTTTATCATTGGTGATGGCTTATGGGCTTAAAGGATGTTCGCCGAAATAGTAACTCGTCTCTGTTCTATCGAGGTCGAACTCTCCTCTTGGGCGAACGCCCTTGGCCTTAAAAGGTGGTATTACAAACTTATCGCAATAGTAACCACTTGTCATTCGATCGAGGTTGAACTAATTATTTTTGGAAGGCCCTTGGCCTTAAAGGGTGTTATTTCAAATTTATCGAAATAGTAACCCGTCGTCGTTTGATCAAGGTCAAACTACTTCTTTTTGGTGAAGGCCCTTTAGCCTTAAAGGGTGTTATTTCAAACTTATCAAAATAGTAACCCGTCGTTGTTCGATTGAGGTCAAACTTCTTCTTTTTGGCGAAGGCCCTTGGCCTTAAAGAGTGTTATTTCGAACTTATCGAAGAAGTAACCCTTTGTTGTTTGACCGAGGTTGAACTTCTTCTTTTTGGCGAAGGCCCTTGGCCTTAAAGAGTGTTATTTCGAACTTATCAAAATAGTAATCCATCGTCGTTCGATATAGGTCCAACTTCTTCTTTTTGGCAAATTCCCTTTGCCTTAAAGGGTGTTATTTTGAACTTATCGAAATAGTAACCCATTGTCGTTCGATCAAGGTCGAACTTCTTGTTTTTGGCGAAGGCCCTTAGCCTTAAAGGGTGATATTTAAAATTTAATGAAATATTAACCCGTCTTCGTACGATCGAGTTCAAACTTCTTCTCTTTGACGAAAGCCCTTGGCTTTAAAGGGTGCTATTTTGAACTTATCAAAATAGTAACCCGTCGTCGTTCAATCGAGGTAGAACTTCTTCTTTTTGGCAAAGGCCCGTGGACTTAAAGGGTGTTATTTCAAACTTATCGAAATAGTAACCCTCCCTCGATCGAGGTCGAGCTTCTTCTTTTTGGCGAAGACCCTTGGCCTTAAATGGTGTTATTTCGAACTTATCAAAATAGTAACCCGTCGTTGATCAATTGAGGGTGAACTTCTTCTCTTTGTCGAAGGCCTTTGGTATTAAAGGGTGTTATTTCGAACTTATCACAATAGTAACCCATCATCGTTCAATCAAGGTCGGATTTCTTCTTTTTGACGAAGGCCCTTGGCTTTAAAGGCTGTTATTTCTAACTTCTCAAAATAGTAGCTCGCCGACGTTCGATCGAGGTCGAACTTCTTTTCTTTGGCAAAGGCCCTTGGCCTTAAAGGGTGTTATCTCGAACTTATCAAAATAGTAACCCGCTATCACTCGATCGAGGTCGAACTTCTTCTTTTTGGCGAAGACCCTTGGTCTTAAAGCTTGCTATTTTGGACTTATCAAAGTAGTAACTCGTCATCATTCAATCGAGGTCGAACTTCTTATCTTCGGCGAAATCCCTTGGCCTTAAAGGGTGTTATTTCGAACTTATCAAAATAGTAACCCGTCGTCGGTCGATCGAGGTCGAACTTCTTCTATTTGGCGGCCTTAAAGGGTATTATTTCCAACTTCTTGAAATAGTAACCCGTCGTTGTTAGATTGAGGTCTTGGCCTTATAGGGTGTTATTACGGGTTTAATGAAATAGTAACCCGTCATTCGATCGAGGTCAAACTTCTTCTCATCGTCGAAGGCCCTTGTCCTTAAATGGTGTTATTTCGAACTTATCAAAATAGTATCATGTCTTCGTTTGGTCGGGATCGAACTTCTTATATTTGGCATAGGACCTTGGCTTTAAAGGGTGCTATTTCGAACTTATCAAATAGTAACCTGTCGCTATTCAATCTCGTTTGAGCGTCTTCTCTTTTGAGATGATCCTTGGCCTTAAAGTGTGTTATTTCAAACTTATCGAAATAGTAACCGTCGTCATTCGATGGAGGTCAAACTTCTTCTCTTTGTCAAAGGCCCTTGGCCTTAAAGGGTATTGTTTAGAACTAATCAAAATAGTAACCCGTCGTCGTTCGATCGAGGTCTAACTTCTTCTCTTTGGCGAAGGCCTTTGGCCTTAAAGGTGTTATTTCGAACTTATCAAAATAGTAACCTGTTATCATTCAATCGAGGTCTACCTTTGTCTGTTTGGAGAAGGCCCTTGTCCCTAAAGGGTGTTATTTCAAACTTATCGAAATAGTAATCCGTCGTCATTCGATCGAGGTCGAACTTATTCTATTTGGCGAAGGCCATTGGCCTTTAAAGGTGTTATTTCCAACTTCTCGAAATAGTAACCCGTCTTTGTTCGATCGAGGTCGAGCTTCTTCTTTATGGCAAAGTTCCTTGGCCTTAAAAGGTGTTATTTCGAACTTATCAAAATAGTAACCCCTCATTCGATCGAGGTAGAACTTTTTCTCTTCGGCGAAGGCCCTTGGCCTTAAATGGTGTTTATTCAAACTTATCAAAATAGTAACATGTCCTCGTCCGATCGAGGTCGAACTTCTTCTTTTCGGCGAAGGCCCTTGGCCTTACAAACTTATCGAAATAGTAACCCATCGGCGTTCGATCGAGGACGAGCTTATTCTTTTTGGCAAAGGCCTTTGGCCTTTAAGGGTATTATTTCGAACATATCGAAATAGTAACTCTTCGTCGTTCGATCGAGGTTGAACTTCTTCTCTTTGGCGAAGGCCTTTGGCCTTTAAGGGTGTTATTTTGAACTTACAGAAATAGTAACCCGTCGTCGTTCAATCGAGGTAGAACTTCTTCTTTTTGGCGAAGGCCCTTGGCCTTAAAGGGTTTTATTTAGAAATTATTGAGATAATAACCCGTAGTCGTTCGATCGAGGTCGAGCTTCTTCTTTTTGGCGAAGGCCATTGGCCTTAAAGGGTGTTATTCGAACATGTCAAAGTAGTAACCCGTCGTTAGTTCTAATTTTTGGAGAGCCAGACATTTTATAGGAGAGTCCCAATTCGTTTAACATTGCTTGCATCAGAGGGTGTAATGTTAGAGAATACGAAATGTTGCTATTTCGCTTAGGTTCGTTTTGCACATATTATTGTAGTCTCCTTGTCTGACTTCTGCCTTTCGGCTTGGAGGTGTCACCGACGGGTGCTGTTTCAGTTTTTTTGCAGTAGTTTTTCATTCTTTAATTGAGATGTTTCTTTATTCGCTCGTTCGCGCGGCCTTTATGTTCCTTTCTTAGCAAAGAGCAGAAGGTGAGTAAAAATGATACTTTCCTTGACCGTACCTGGCGGTCCAATGGAGGAGAACGGGTTAGTAACATTGTTTGTCTTGTTTGGCATTTCAATGGTTTATGCGATGAAAATTTCTAAATTTGGTGATTCTACTCAGCTCTCCCCCTGCCGGGCTGTGCTTTATCTCACGTTGGTTGGGTTTTTTTCGCGCTCTTTTTGGTGGGTGATTGTATTTCTTGTCTTTGATCTGGGAGAGACTAGAAAATTCCACTAAGAAATCTCCACAAACGGCGCTAAATTATTTGACTCAAAAGATATTAAAACATTTTTGAACAATTCATTCAAAGAAAATGGAGGGGTAAATCTTAGTCAGATATAATAAATCCAAATCAAAAAACTAATCGTATGGATTTCATATAGGATGAAAAGATATAAACGATCTTATTAAAATTCAACATTGTGACTTCCATCGATCGATGGGGGAGATAGCTTTACATGTTCTTCTGTAGATTACTTCTTTCCTATTAAGATTACAAGAAGAGAACTTGGGAGAGAAGGGGGAAACAACATGCTTTAATCGAAGATGTTCCCTTATTATATATAGTCAAGGCACATTTGCTATTTATTCGATGCGATGCTCTCACCTCTATTATGTCTTGGTCGTCCCTTTGGGCATTGCTTTTTTCGACTCGACAGGTATTGGAAAAATGATGTGAAGTGGACTATATTATCTTTCATTATCTAGTCACTTCAGCGGGATATCGTTCAATACGACCATGACAGTCAAATTTTGACAAATACAAATACATTACTGGTAGCAAATTACATAAGTCAATATTTTTTTGCCACAGGTACGCAAATCAATCCAAATACGTTATGCAATTAACAGGCTTCTTCATATAAAAAAGATGACATTTTCCTTTTTTATTTTTTTTATTCTACTCTTTTTGTCGTGGGAGCATAGGAGACCATTTCTTTTTACTTAAAAAATTAGGCAAAATCAACATTTTCCAATTGGAGTACTTGTCAATTGTCATCAGATTTTATTTATGCGATCTGCGGAATTGCATTTAAAAGCCTTTCTCCTAATTTGGTTGTTTCTCTTATAACCCCCCCCCCCCCCCCCCCCAAACCCAAAAAGAAAAAGGAATTAAATTCTGTTGCTAGAAAATCTAAGTATAGATTTGTAATTCTCAACTACTATCATCAACAGCTAAAAGTTTAGTTAAATTGGAAACTACGTTAATGCAACTTTTCTTCCTTGTTAATGTACTAATAATTGAGTGACCACTTTCAAAAGTTTAGGCTTAACCTTTTAAAATTGACTAAGAAATTTCACAGAAAAGGAAGATATATCTTTCATTTCTCTTTCAAGTTTTTCCTTATCGAAAGTTGATCTTCTTAAGAAAAAACAAATCAATCTTTTGTTGGTATAAATCCGACTACAACACTTTTAGCCTTCATATCGAATTATTTGGAACAACAACATAAGTTTCGGAAGCGTACCTGAATCCATAAGTGGAAGCTCCTTAATCCTTCTTGAAGATTGTCCAAAGGTTGGCTATTAGAAGCTCCTTGATCCTTCTTGAAGATTATCTTGAGGTTTGGCTTTCCACTTGATATGCAAGACCAACTTTTTCTCTCTAATTTCAATGGGAGGAAGAAGAAGAGAATGTCTTGCATTCTTGTGGGAACCATAACCTTAAGAGTACATAAAACTTTCAAACTGAATATCTGCAGATAAAACCTTAAAGACTGAATTACCGAATGTAATGGACAATACATAATTGTATAATACAAACTCCCACTAAAATTCATAATCCTTAACTGATTTGACACCCATGCAAGCAATATGCTCATGAAATACTTTGGGTGGCAATCCCTTAGTAAGAGGATCCGCAATCATGGAGTTTGTACTGATGTGCTCTATGCACAATTGTCCATTCTGTACTCTTTCTTTAACAACCCGAAATTTGACGTTCATATGTTTTGCCTTCGTCAAACTACTGTTATTGTTAGCATAAAGGACTGCTGATCTGTTGTCGCATAATAGCCTGAGTGGCCGTTTAATGCTGTCTACTATGCGCAGTCCACTAACAAAATTTCGCAGCCATAATCCTTCATTGGATGCCTCATAACATGCCATGAATTCCGCTTTCATGGTGGAAGTGGCCGTAAGAGTTTTTTTGATGCTTCTCCAAGAGATAGCACCGCCAGCAAGCATGTAAATATAGCCAGATGTAGACTTCAGACTATCTTGACATCCAGCAAAATCGGAGTCGGTATACCCGATGATCTCAAGTTGGTCCGATCTCCGATATGTGAGCATGTAATCCTTAGTTCTCTGTAAGTACCGCATGACCCTTTTGGCTGCCTTCCAATGGTCCATTCCCGGATTGCTTAGATATCTGCCTAGCATCCCAACAATGTATGCTATATCAGGTCGTGTGCATACCTGAGCATACATCAGACTACCTACAGCCGAAGCATAAGGTGTCTTCTCCATTTCTGTAGTTTCAAAATTATTCTTCTGGCACTGTTTGAGACTAAACGTGTCTCCCTTAGCAACAGGGGTGTCACCTGGTTTACAATCCTGTATGCCAAATCTTTTAAGAACCTTATCGATATAGCCCTTTTGTGACAGACCGAGAACACCTTTGGAGCGATCTCGATGTATCTGAATTCCTAATACAAAAGAGGCATCACCAAGATCTTTCATTTCAAATTTCTTTCAAAGAAATTTCTTAGTTTCGTGCAATAATGCTATATCGTTACAGGCAAGCAGTATGTCATCGACATATAAAACCAGAAAAATATATTTACTCCCACTGAACTTATGGTATATACAGTCATCAGCAATATTTGGTTCAAAACCAAAAGATGTAATGACTTCATGAAACTTATGATACCATTGACAGGAAGCCTGCTTGAGCCCATAGATGGATTTCTTTAATTTGCAAACCCTTTTCTTTGAGTCTCCCGAAACAAAGTTTTCAGGTTGAACCATATAAATTGTTTCCTCAATGTCACCATTGAGAAACGCTGTCTTAACATCCATCTGATGAAGTTCAAGATCAAAATGTGCTACTAGTGCCATTATTGTCCTGAAAGAGTCTTTCGATGAAACTGGAGAGAAAGTCTCTTTATAACCAATGCCTTCCTTTTGAGTGTAGCCCTTTGCGACAAGGCGAGCTTTATACTTAATGACATTTCCCTCTGAATCCCTTTTGGTTTTAAATATCCATTTACAACCAATTGGTTTAATACCTTCGGGCAATGTAACAAGCTCCCAAACGCCGTTATCGCTCATAGACTTCATCTCATCATTCATGGCATCAATCCACTTTTGAGAGTTAGAATCTTTAATGACTTGACGGAAGTTGATTGGATCATCTTCCTCAAGTCCAATGTCACTTTCTTGTTCTTGGAGAAATACAACATAATCATCCGGAATTGTATTTCTCCTCTCTCTAGTGGATCTCCTTAATGGCACTTCAGTTTCTTGAGATTGTTGAGTTTGATTTTCATTAGTAATATCAGGAACTTGATTAGGGAGATTTTCAAGATTGTCTTGAACTGGAGTTGTGTGATCCGTGTCAGGAATGAGAACACCCTGACCAAGATCAAACACCCTGACAAAATCTCTAACAACTTTATTTCCCCACCCCCCAAACTCAATATCTTCAAAGAACCGAGCATTACCCGTCTCAAAAATAGTTCTAGAAGTGGGATTATAAAACTTATACCCCCTGGATCTTTCAGAGTATCCAACAAAATAGCTACTAACCGTTTTAGCATCCAGTGTCTTTTCATTCGGCCTGTAAGGCCTTGCCTCAGCTGGACAACCCCAAATGTGTAAGTGCTTAATACTGGGTTTATTTCCAATCCAAAGTTCATATGGGGTTTTGATTATAGCTTTAGTTGGAACCCTATTAAGAATATATGCTGCGGTTTTCAATGCTTCTCCCCAGAATGATTCTGGCAAAGTAGTACGACAAATCATACTTCTTACCATATCCTTAAGGGTCCGATTTCGTCTCTCAGCTACACCATTCATAGTAGGACTGCCTGGCATAGTGTACTGAGGGACGATCCCACACTCATCTAGGAATTTAGCAAATGGCCCTGGACGTTGTTCACCTGAACCATCATATCTACCATAGTATTCACCACCACGGTCAGATCTAACGGTTTTAATCCTTTTGCTTAGTTGATTTTCAACTTCGGACTTATATGATTTGAACACGTCTATAGATTGGGACTTTTCACGAATGAGATATAGGTAACCATAACGAGAGTAATTGTCTATGAATGTGATAAAGTATTGTTGACTATTTCTACAAGGTGTAGGGAATGGCCCCAAAATATCCGTATGTATCAATTCTAAGACATCCGAAGCTCTCTGGGCACCTAATCTCGTCTTGTTTGTTTATTTACCCTTGATACACTCAATGCAAATATCCGAATTTGAGGAATCAAGAGAATCAAGAATTCCATCTGACACGAGTTTATGAATTCTTTGTTTGGATATGTGACCCAAACATTTATGCCAGAGTGATAAAGAATTCTCATTAGTTAATTTTCTTTTGGTACCATTAGAACTTGTATGCAAAGTTTCATTATGTGAGGTTATTATGTCAACCAAATATAGGCTATCATATGCTGATAAAAGACCAGTACTGATAAGATTTGAACCTTGAAAGAGACTAACTTTATTGTCACCAAATGAACATGAATAACCGCATATGTCCAATTTGGGAACAGAAATTAAATTCCGTCTAAAAGACGGTACAACAAAAGTCTCATTCAAATCTAAATAAAAACCAGTCTTAAACAATAGCCTAAATTTTCCAATAGCCTCAACTTTAACCCTTTTGGCGTCACCCACATAAATGTATCTTTCACCATCATTTGATTTTCGGCAGTTCAGGCAACCCTGCATAGATATACTTATGTGAGTAGTAGCAGCAGAATCTACCTACCAAGTATCTTTAGGTACCGAAATTAAATTAAATTCAGAACAAACAAGAGAAAGAGATATATCCTTTTTTGCACGCCAAGCGTGGTATTTGGTACAATCTTTCTTCATGTGATTAGTCCCCTTACAGAAAAAGCAACCTGATTCTGTAGTTTGAACCTTAGTTTCCTTATGTTGCTTCTTCTGGGGCCTTGCAACCGCAACTTCCTTATTTTTCCTCTTCTTATTATCTTTAGGAGAGGATGCCAAATGAGCACTTTCAGTCTTATCTTGTTTTATTCTTTCTTCCTCTTGCACACAATGTGAAATGAGCTCATTAAGAGTCCATTTCTCCTTCAGGCAGTTGTAACTGACCTTAAACTGATTAAAGTGTGCAGGGAGAGAGATTAAAACTAAGTACACAACCAGTTCCTCAGGTAATTCCAGCTTGAGTGACTTTAGTTTCGAAGCAAGATGAGACATTTCCAAAATGTACTCCCTTATGTTTCCTTTACCTTTATACCTCATGGAAACAAGTTTACTCAAAAGAGTACTTGTTTCCGCCTTTTCGTTTTGTGCAAAACGCTTTTCAAGGTTATCAAGGAAAATTTTGGCATTATTTTCTTTATTCATAGTGCCCCTGAAAGATCCTGGAATTGCACGTTTCATGATCATAAGACTCATGCGATTTGAGTGTTCCCACTTCTCCATCTCCTTCTTGTCATCAGAAGAAGATGTATCCTCAAAAGAAGCAGGTTTCTCAATCTGAAGTGCAAGGTCTAGATCCATGCAACCGAGAACTATCATAATGTTCTCTTTCCATTCCTTAAAATTTGTGCCGTTAAGCACATGGATGCTGTTAATGTTTGCAGATATTGTAGCAGCTGAAGAATTCACTGAAAATAGAACAAGGATAACTTAAAACATGCTCACAATTACTTGAATTTAAATTTAGTATACATATTCAAAATAGGCAAATCCCATTACAAGATACCTAGCACAACATTGATTTTAGTCTTTGGACAGAAAATCAACTTGTAAGTGGTACTCTTGGTGTAGTAATCAAATATTGACAATAAACTCCTGTCAAATATCAAGCCTTCCTTTGGGCCGACTTAATATCCACATGGAAAACTTAATAATTGTCACATATTTATCACCACAAGCATGTTCGAATTCCTGCTAAATAACAACCTTCCTTTGGGCCGGTGTTAAACGCATGGAATACTAACATACACAGTCATCTTATATTTTAAAATCGATCAATCTACACAAAAGAGGTTACTTTGGTAACATAATGTTTCAATTGACTAATTTAAATGTTAGATGCAAAATAATTTAGTTCCTTAAGCCATATAATGAATCTTAACTGAAAATTGCATGTATATAATGCAAAAAATCTGAATAATAATAGACAAATATGATTATTAATCTTGCTTTGAGACTTCATTATTATCTTAAGAAAAACGTTTCTTTAAATTATTTTGCATTATGTCTTCAATAAATTGCCAGAAAATAAAACGTTTCCGCATTTTATGGCCAGATAATCGATTATCAGGTCCTTGATAATCGATTATGCAGGCTTACTGGTCCAGGATGATCGATTATCTTAAAGAGATAATCGATTATTCTGGCTTACTGGAATTTCCAAAATTTTGCTGAAATGCTAGGATAATCGATTATCCTAATAGGATAATCGATTATCCTAGTAGCTCTCTGGAATTTCCAACTTTTGCTGGAAATTCTAGATAATCGATTATTATTAAAAAATAATCGATTATCCTAAGGTTCTGTTTCATAAATTTTTGTTGAACAAATTGCAATAATCGATTATTGATCTACAATAATCCATTATCTAACCGTTACACATAAGATAATCGATTATTTTTAGAAAATAATCGATTATTTTATGCTTCTGTTTTGCAAAATTTTGGTGAACTTATCAAGATAATCGATTATCTATATAAGATAATCGATTATCTTACCAATATGTCCAACAACTTAATGTGGGTTTCAACAAGAAACTTAAACAAAGAATCATGTTCAACAATCAAAATTTTGCAAATAAATCCATCATTTCAATTCATATGATGATAACATGGTATCAAAATACTGAAATTCATTATCAACATATCATTCATGAAAGCATGCTATATCAAGGTACTAGAATTTCAAAATCAAAAAATTCTATCTTAAGTTAATCATGAAGCTATATAACATGGATTTCATGAACTTCCAAATGATCCAATATGAAGGAGGCTCTGATACCAATTATTGGAATAAATCCGACTACAACACTTTTAGCCTTCATATCGAATTATTTGGAACAACAACATAAGCGGAAGCGTACCTGAATCCATAAGTGGAAGCTCCTTAATCCTTCTTGAAGATTGTCCAAAGGTTGGCTATTAGAAGCTCCTTGATCCTTCTTGAAGATTATCTTGAGGTTTGGCTTTCCACTTGATATGCAAGACCAACTTTTTCTTTCTAATTTCAATGGGAGGAAGAAGAAGAGAATGTCTTGCATTCTTGTGGGAACCATAACCCCCCTTATAACATGTGAGTTAAGAAACTCAAAGGTCACAAGAATGTAAACTCGGTTACATGTATGTAACCTTAGTTAGCCCCTTATTAACTAAGGTTACTCTTTATGGGTATCTACACATTATACCCTATACTTTATATGACAATATATTGGCCTCCTTAATAATATCCCAAAGATCACTTATTTAGGCCAAACCAAAAGATAGCACATAACATATAATTAATCCATATATTGTTCATATGTATGTAGTATAAGTCCAAATGTCTAACATTAGTGTCTTTTCGTTCTTTCTGTAATGTTTTGCTTTTTTTTAAAAATCAATTTTTACCTTTTAATAAGGACAAGGGCATACATAAATTTTAAAAAAATCTCCTTTTTAAAAAAAAGATGGATGAAAATGGCAAAAATGTAGAAACAACTATGGCCGTGAAAATAAGTAAGCAAAAGTTTTTAAGAAAATCAAGTTGCATTGCATAAGAAAATTGGATAAAGACAGCGTACAATATGGTAAATCACTAATTACTGCATAAAAAACTGTGATGTGATTTGGGAGGAAAAAGTAAATTATTAAAGAATTAAAAGGTATTCTTTTTAATTTTTTTATTTTTCACTTGGAGTCTATTATCAATTTTTGGGGCTCAATAAATTTATATTCGCATCGTATAAAGTATATTAAAGAGTACTATTAAAGTGTATCTTTGTTTTTTATCAAGGCTCAAACCTAAGATTTTTGCTAAATTAATAATTACCTCTTTGTTGAGCTAAAAGGCCTGGAAATTCTTTATAAGGGTTAAAGTGATCTTTGATAAAGATGATTTTATTTTTAAAGTTTGAACCCAAATTCTTTAATTAAAGATAAATAAATACTTACCTTTCCTGCATGAACCTTATTAAATTTGTCTTCTTCTATTATGTAGGTGGCAAGGAGCAATAATGTTATTTTGCCTAAAATCCAACTTGGCAATCATGTGAAATGTTTAACATCCATTTGGAAATCATGTGATGGTGGGGAAACGTCCTAAGCACACTTAAATAATTCAAAAGGCTATATATTTCTTAGCTTCCAAGGTACCTTAGTTGAAACTTCATTATTTTTGGATTTTCTTTTTAAAAATTATTAAGTTTGGAAATATTTCTAGGAAATAGTTATGTAAATCGTGTACTCTTTAATGAGTGGACCATCAGATCATCCGATTAAACATAAAAATTATAAGGAGCGCTTTATTTAATCGTTCTTATTTAATTTATATTTACTTTTAAAATATTTTAATTTGTAGTTATTTTTAAATAATTTCGGCCCCCTTTCTCCTTCTCCTTCTCCTCTTTCTTCTTCTTCTTCTTCTTCTTTTTATTCTTCTTCTTCTTCTTCTTCTTCTTCTTCTTCTTCTTCTTCTTCTTCTTCTTCTTCTTCTTCTTCTTCTTCTTCTTTCTTCTGTTGTTGTTGGTGTTGCTATGAAACTTTATTTCATGGGGTGATTGCTGATCACGCCCAACTCTAGTTCTAAAAAGGATAAGTGGTTGTTGCAAATATAATCCGGTTTAAAAGTTCGGAGTCGAGTCCCACAGAGAACTAAGGCTTAGCTGTATCTGTTTAATATCACCAAAAAGACAAGATTGAAAATAAATAACCAGCTGAAAACTAACTATGCTTGAATTATAAACAATTAAAATAAAGGTCTAAGGTAATGATTTCCCCCGCTGTTGATTTCCTTTGTTGTATATTTCTTATAGCTGTGACTTAGTTGCCTCAAATAATCATGAACTCTCTAGCTACCATAAATCTCCCTCAAGCAATTATGATAATTTACTAGACGCACTCTCACAAGCTACACTAGCTAGATTCACATTACAGTTCACTTAGATTGCACCCGATGTATTGTTATCTCTAATCCAATTTCTAAACCCTCGGTTATGACTCTCGTCTATACTCCTAAATATGCACTCTTTCTCAAGCAGATACATAATACATGTGAACGGCTAATTGATGATACTTTCAATTAACCACAATCAAAACGTAGTTAAACAAATAGAGATTAACAACTACTCAAAACTATATTAATATAACAATCAATTCATCCCTAACAGGTTTCACCAAAACCTTAAATAACAAAAGTTAGCTACTCATGAAAATAGCAATGAAGGAATAAACTACTAGAAGATTCATAATCGAAGATTGCAAGAAAAATAAAAAAAATAAAAAAAATAATGTTTTGGGTGATCTCTCACACTTGTTTCTCTTACTGATTTTTTTGAATTGGGTTTGATTTGTTCTTTTCTGCGTTATTTATTGGAGGGTGGGACATGGGACACATTATTTGTTATTTTAATGTATAGTATGCCATTGTCCACGGCTGCATCTATTAGTTTATTTAAGTTGATTGAATTCTTCAATATGAGGTACCTCACATTTTTTCTTTATGCCTTTATCTTTGTACCTTATCTAGTTTGTTTGTGCCTTTTCCAACTATACTTTATGTAGTTTAAATATTATTTTGATTATTCCATTT
The DNA here is from genome assembly GCA_034376525.1 of Nicotiana benthamiana. NCBI lineage: Eukaryota > Viridiplantae > Streptophyta > Magnoliopsida > Solanales > Solanaceae > Nicotiana > Nicotiana benthamiana. The sequence goes on from CM067325.1 coordinate 17,301,591, forward strand.
GTCTTTATATACACTAATTCTCTTGTTTATATCATGTTTAACTATCTTGAAGTGTTGAACTATGTTGTGTGTATCATGTTTAACTATCTTGAGGCAGAGTATAATGATTTCATTATACAATCAAGGGGTATTCAAAATTGCAATAACTACATGGGTATCAAGTTGTTAAGCCATATGATGAATGTTTGGAGAGGGTGATTGAAGGGAGGATAAGGAAGAGAGTGTTCAGTTCTGAGAACCAGCTTAGTTTCATGTCGGGACGGTTGGCATCAATATTATGAGGAGATTGGAGCAGTAGCATAGGGCAGTGAAAAAGGATTTGCGTATGGTGTTCATTTACCTAAAGAAAGCTTATGACAAAGTTCCGAGAGAGATCCTATGAAGATGTTTGGAGGCTAAGAAAATGATTGTAGTGTACATTAGGATGATTCAGGACATATACGATGGAGCTAAAACACGGGTTAGGATAACAAGGGAAGAGTCTGAGTACTTCTCATATGAGATGGTGTTGCATCAGGGATCAACACTTAGCCCTCTGCTTTCCTTGGCAATGGACGCATTAACGTAATATATTCAAAGAGATGTGTTTTGGTGCATGTTATTTGCAGATGACGTAGTCTTGATTGATGAGATGAGCGATAGTGTTAACCAGAGGCTTGAGGTCTAAAGACATACCTTGGAGTCTAAGGGTTTCAAGTTGAGCAGGATCAAGACAGAATACTTAAAGTGTAAGTTCGGCGGTGCTACCCAGAAAGCGAACGAGTATGTGAGGCTTGAGGCGCAAGTCATCACTAGGAGAGAGAGTTTCAAGTACTTGGGGTCTATAATTCAAAATGATGGGGAGATTTATGAGAATGTTACACATCGTATCGCAACATAGTAGATGAAGTGGAGGCTCGCTTTCGATGTA